>OX383951.1:5027500-7527500 GCA_947532085.1 Elegia similella | reverse complement strand
AGAGATCCCTTTTGGGATAAGTCCACCTTTTGTAGAAATTATGTGTCATTTTGTAATGTCCTTTGTGTTTAGTACAATAAAATTTTTCGAAAAAACAAACAAACATACCAAAGGCTTCACGTGCCTTCCTAAGCACTTATCCTTATCCTTACTAATATTATAAATGCGAAAGTGAGTTTGTTTGTTTATTTGTTTGTTTGTTACGCTTTTACGCCGAAACTACTGAACCGATCAGCATGAAATTTTGCATACAAGTTCTCTGGAGTGCGGAGAAGGACATAGGCTACCTTTTATCCCGGGAAAAAGTACTATTCCCGAGCGATCGACATTGACGCGGGCGGAGCCGCGGGCGAAAGCTAGTTTACTATAAACAACTAAAAAGTTTTTATTTCCACCAAATGCAGGTAGCGAGTGATGAAAATTGTCGTAAACTAAGAGGTGTTATTACCTCTATAGCGGGGATGGGCGGGGATAAAATCGGATACGATTTGATTACAGGGTACGCTCATAGACCAGTACCTTTGAATTAAATTCCACATTAAAAAAAAGTCCTTTTACATTTTAATGAATGTAGAGATCAGTGGCGTAGCCAGAATTTTAATTTGGGGGCATGAACACAGCCAGCTTGAAGCTAGTTGGCCAGCGTAACAACCACGTTTTGCAGTAAAAGTAGTTTTGCGATGACAAGGATGTTATATAATGTTTTTTTACTGCTTAATTTTATGAACAGGTGTCACGGAAGACCAGCGGCGTGATGTTACTCAAGTACATCACCGCCTACTGCTGAGTGACCCCTTTTGGTGCCTTGTATTATAAAATATTAGAAATAAGTATTGTCTGTTTTATTTGGTTCCAAATAAATTATTTTTCTTTCTTTCTTAAATTTAAATTAAGCGGAAATATTTTAAAGGCTGACTCCCAAGAGCTAGAAAAATGCTTTAGAAGCAAAATAAAAAAAAAATGGGCACGCTGATTTTTGAGATATCTGGACCTGAACATTTAACATAAAAAATGAAAAAAAAACACCCTGTGTACAGATAAACACTTTCTTGACCAACGACTTTTTACTATTATCTACTATGGATACTAGGTCACTGAACATGACGGCGACAAAACAGATGATTTATCGATTTTAATAAAAATATAATTATTTGTATCATCATCATCGTCAGGTCTTTTTTAGTCTCCACAACAGGAGCACGACCCTCTCTGTACTACTCGTACTAAAGCCATATTTGGCCAGAGCAGTCAGAGGACTTGGCCTACACTCTCCACGCTGGCCAAACGGGTTGGAGAGGATTATTTGTATGAAAAAATAAAAAAATAATTTAGCGTGTCGATTTCTTGAAATTTGTTACTAAAGCATTTCTTTGACCTATGGGACCCAGCCGTTAAAATATTTGCGCTTAATTTAAACGGACCTTGTATATTCAAGAGATACCAATAAAAATTTTGAAGATTTCCCGATGGGATACGATACCTATATCTCCCCTACTGTCTACGCCCCTAGTCAATTTGCTAAAAAATTTGCTATCTCTACATTTTTTTTTATTATTATTAGTGCTAACAATGCTATTTATCTTTTACTATAGCTTGTCCACGGCTCCACTTGCATTGATGTCGATCCCCGAAAACAGTATTTATTTGGGGTCAAAGTCCTTGTACGTACCCCGAATAAGATACATGCAATTTGTGCCAAATTTCATCATGATTGGTTCAGTATGTAGTAAAAGTGTAATAAACAAACAAAAAACTCACGTTTACATTTTTTTATATTAGGATAATAGATAAATCGTTCACTTGCGACAACAGTGTGACATCTCTAAATATTAAATTTTTCGTTTTAATGAAATTCAGAACCGCGATGTTACGATCTATTTTTCGGTAAAATCGCGATATTTTTTACTCTTAAAATGGTCGAGTTATGAGAGAAAGAGATGCAAATATCACTGTATAGCACTATCTCTTTCGGCTACGTATTTGGCATCAAGAACGTGATAGGTCAGTTGTCGTCTGTAGTTGCTAGCGTGAAGTTCTCCCAGTTTTCGCTAAAAACGTGACATCACGAGGTTACCATTGTTTATGTGAAAAAGTAAGTATTATTAATTTTAATTTCTTTCTTCGACAATATGATACAACTTTTTATCACAGTATTCGTGTAAAATTTAAAAACAAACAAAAGAATATAGGTAATTGATATCACATTTTTCTTGTAAAAATCGATTAATTTCACTGGGATAACTCTTATTGCAACATTGAAGATGATAAAACGATTATTTGATAGCAAAATGTGGTTTGGGTTATATGTGGATGTGTTGATGTTTCCGAAAACTTTAAATAAGCTTATACATTTATTTATACTTATCACGTTGTACTTGCTAAAAAAAATGTTATTAGTATTAATAATTATTTACAGATGGGGTCGAGGACCAAATTGATGTTACAGTTAGCAAGAAAAAATGATGACTCTTTGCGGAACTCCAGTGATAAAACGAATGAAAACATGGATTCTTCATCAAATACTAAAGATAATGAAGTTAACGGTGAAAGAGATGTGATAGGTAAGTTTGATACATTATTATGAAATTATTTTGTTTGATATCTGATGCGATTATTATTACTATATAGGTATCAAGTTAACCAATCATTTTATAACAAACATAAGTATATCCATGGCTATTTTATACCTTAGGCTCATTTGAAACGTGATTTTATTTGACGCTTGCACTAGTCACGGACATCATACAATTGATAGTAAGTTTGTAATACTTTTATTCGGCTTTAGACAATCCTGAGAGTACTCAAAAGTGCCGCCGCCGTAGTGAATCTTCAAGTTCATCATCTAGTAGTTCTTTTGGTAGCTCCTCATCATCCTTTTTTGTTGAAGGTGGGTAAAACTGTAAATTGTATCTTATCTAGCTTTCGCCCGTGTCTCCGCTCGCGTTAAAGTCGATCCCTTGGGAACAGTACTTTTTTCCGAGATTAAAAGTAGCCTATGTGTTATTAATTATGAGCAATTATGCAACTATCTGTGTGCAAAATTTCATCTGAATCCTTCGAGCCTTTAGGGTGTAATTGAGTAACAAACATCCAAATATCCTAATATTCGCAACTTACAAACTATCGCATTTATTATATTAGTAGGATAAGATAATAGGATAGGATGTGTTATTTTCATGTATAAGCTATAAATTTTCATTCAAATCCATTCAGAAGTTTTTGCATGAAACAGTAGCAAACATCCATCGATACTTACAAACTTTCACATTCACATTAGTACTATAAGATTGTGCAGTGTCATCATTATCCAAGCACTTTGTTTAAGACTACTTCATTTTAATTTAAGTGACAGAGCACCTGGATTACGTTTTAATTGGATATTAGCCGAAAGTACACCTAACTAATTATAATTTAACTAAAATACTAAAAACTTACTTCTTGCAGATAGCGACGATTCAGTAAAAGATCCTGATTACCAAGATGTACGTGAAAACCCTATATATCTTTCTTCACACCTAAAAAAGATGCTTGTGAGTTTTGTGAAGCTTACAAAAATAGTACTGATGAAGAAACAGAACGAAAAAAGGAAATCTACATAAAACACCACCAAGATAACTTTTATCCCGAAATGAGAAGGAAAAGGATAGGAATAATAATGCCTGTAGCCTGTAATTCATAAACGGCAACTACTACAGTAGTTGCCGTTTATGAATTACAGGCTATGTTTCAGTGGCCTAAGGGAGAAATTTCTGTATTTCATTACAAATCGAAACTCACTGTGTTGAAAGTTATATATGGGACGAAACTCAGGCTCATAGAGGTGCCAACGAGATTGCCACATGCGTTTTTTACATATTTGAAAAATATTTCGGATGGCGGCAGACCAGTTGACGTTGTTTTTTATTCAGACAATGCTGCTGGCCAGCAGAAGAATAAATTTATGATGGGCATGTATTTTTATTCTGTGCAGGACTACCCAAATGCCATCACATAAGGTCCATCACTCACAAATTTCTTATCACGGGGCACACTTAAAATGAGGGCGACTCTGTTCACTCCCAGATTGAACGACAAGTAAAAAGGCTATTGCGTTCTGGACCTATATATACCCCTGAAGGTTTTATAGGTGCCATAAAAGCTACCAGAAAGAAATCCACGCCGATTCACGTAAACGAAATCTGTTATAGTGACATCAGTGATTGGAAAGGTGTTATAACTAAAATAAATTTAGCTCTACAGAAGGATGAAAATAAAAATTCCATTAAAATTTCTGATATAAAAGTGTTTCAGGTCAAGAAAAGTGAACCTGATACATTATATTTTAAAACCTCTTACGCAGAAGAATTTAAAAGAGCGGTTGTTATAAAAAAGAAGGTTGATTTTAACTTTCCTCTCATGAAAGCTTTTAATAGTCAACCTGGTTTGGCTGAAAGAAAGAAAGAAGATTTAATGTCTCTGGTGAACAGTAATCACATTCCTGATTATTACAAATCATATTTTAAAAGTTTGTAGCTTTTTTATTATGTTGATTAAATAGTTAACATTATTATTTTTTCTTCTATTTCTTAAGATATTTTTGTAAAAGGCTGTTATAGCTAGAATTTAAGAATTTCATATTTTTTTTATTAGTTATCTTTGATGATTATGATAATATGCCATACGTAATTGTGATATTTAAGTATTGAAGGATGATCTCACATAACCAAGGTTAGTTAGTTTGACTACAATAATTATAAGTCAAATATGTAACACTAAGAGTAAAAGAAGGTATACGTGATTTAAATAAGTGTCTAATATGTAAGATTAAGACTAAAAAAAGATAAATGTGATTTAAATATGTGCCTTATTTTATTATTAGTTAATTGTAATTGAAGATCTCATTATAAAGATATTTTGAAGTGAAACTTGTTACTTACTTGTTAGTTAACACTTTTTTAATTTTTCATTATAAGTATTTTATTATAAAATATTTTCAATATCAATGTTTTATTATTTCTTAACCCAGCACCAAGTAACTAATTTCATCATCTTCAACGTTATATTTAATTATAACACATCGAAAATCTTGCATATTTCAGGAAAAAGGTGATAACTTTTAATTTTTTTTTTCAATTGTGTAAATTTCTATTATTCTCTCAAAATTATGCAATAGCTCTACATGATTAATTTGTTCATTAGTAAAAGTACAACACTCTCATTCATTATTAGGTTATCAGGACAATATTTAAAGAAATATGGCCTGCCAAAAGTTTTAAAGTAGTTTCCTGTAAAAGTGCGGTTTTTGAAATGTCACACTGTCGTCGCAAATGAACGAAATCAATATTAAGTATCCAATAAACTGTAAAATTAATAAAACTTAATTTAATGCAGGTAGGTGGCCTTACTTATAATACACAGCCAAGAAACTAATAACCTTACACGCTCATAAAATAACAAAAAAAAAAACAAACAAAAAAAAAAAACAGAGCTGTAATAAAATAATTGAACGGTACTCTTATCCTTGGTCAGTTTTTACAACCTCCGTGGGAATTTTCGCAGCTGGCACGTGGAACTGAAGTAAAAGGGAATGTTATTATTGCGTATAGTAAGTATAAAATTATTTTATAAAGTCACATGTAGATAACTCTTAAAGTCTATATTCTGACAATATTTATGTGAATAATGAGGTTATAGAGGTGTAACTTAAGCTAGATAACTTGTATTTTAGTATTAGATACTTTTTGATCATATCACAAATATATTTGTATTGTACAGAGTTTATCATTGATAAAAAAAAATCGTCACATAAACTTTGACGTCACTGTTTAATTAAGTGTAGCAATGTGCAACTATGATGGCACACGGAATTTCAAAAGCTAAATCTTTGTAATTTTTGTTTGATCGACAAAAGATAAAATTATATGTACCTATATTTTTTTAATAATAGATAATCAATTGACTAACTTGTTTTCCCTTTTTTCTATTTGGCCCTAAAACTTCATTCAGAAGCTTATTTTAGCCAGCGTCTAGTTATTTTTCGAGTAATTCATTTCGCTAATTTCGACGGGGCCCCCATAAACAACGTAACGAGGCGAGCAAACACCAGCCCGCTAAGTAAATTTCACTACAGCCGCACCATGATACTTTATTTTAGTCATTCCACACATTGTTCATAAACTTGGACATCTATAAGACCAAATTACACCGATTTCACATTATAATCTCCATTAGAAACAATTTTTAAAACAATCCGAAATAAAACCGTGTAGTCCATCGAAATTCCCGCCAAGAACCTCAATTGACTAATTATATTGAAGACCTAATTATATTTTTTTAGGAAACTAGCCTTTCGCATATATCTTTTACGTTCTTTCCCATTACTCTCCTAAATAAAAACTATTTGGTATAAATAAACAGTTCATAAAAAAAGTTAACTTAAGTCATAATCATAATAAGACCTTGCTCTTTCATTCGTTCACTAGAGTGCTTATTCCGTGCACTATTTATTTCCGCTATTGGTAGGTACATCGTGGGACCAGTCGACAGGTGCATGAGCGGATGCGAGACCGGTTGCACACAGCCTCCCCGACTACAATATTATTCCGCTTCGAAATCGGAGATAAATTTTGAAGTTATTGTATGGGAATTATATGGGTTTGGATGATTAAAAAAAGCCGTATTATTGTGATAAATGGGTAATTTAAATGTATTATGGAAACTAAATAAAATTTATATGTACTTGCCTTATTATTATACGCTTTTTTAAGCATAACTTGCCCTGTTAGTTTGTATGTAATGGTCAAATTTTGCACGATAACCAATTTAGCTGAAATTCTGATTCCAGTGCAATATCATGGTACTAGAGATGATGTAGTCAAAAGTTGGCCATTGGCACTTCTAGACTAATTAAGGTCCGTCGGGTTTGGGCTTTGATTTGTTTTGGCAAGCACTATACAGTCTCAAAGATTTAAATATTCAAAGATTCAAAGCTTTATTCAGAAAATAGGCCTTTTCAGGCACTTTTTCACGTCAATTCACATTTTAAATAATACTCATTATATTATATTCAAATTATTAATTATTGTTCAAAATCTACAAACTACTAGCGTAGCGGAACTGACCACTGCAGAGAAGAAGACGCCGAAAGAAACTCTTTTCAACAGTATTGGTCGCCTACTTGCCTGAAGGGCTTTGTATGATATTTAATATTTTTATCTTTTCTTTTTTTTCTGATCTTCAGTCTGAATATTTGTCAAAACATTTTTTTACTTGACTATAAAACATATTGGATAGGCATGTAACATCTTGTGAGATGGGAGACAAATGCCTACTTCAACATTTAGTAAAAATATTGAATATTTTTATGAAGTCGCATATTTTTGTATACAAACGAAAAATACCATTGCCCGTTTTTTTTTTTTGGTATTTTGCGAATATTGAAAAACATATTAAATAAATATACGAATTTACCCAGTACGTTATATACCCTATACGTACTTGTATATAAAAGATTGTTCAAAGTTTTAGTAGCTGAGCAAAGGGCGGCAATTTCGACGTGCAAAGAAAAGCCATTGCCATTCAACGCTACATTGCTGCCAGGATTTTGGGTGTCTTAAACAAGACAATAAATAGGCGACATCATATTTATCATTAGGTAAGTTTGTTAGTCCGTCCGTTCGACATAAAAACTACGCCCTTTAAGCTCTTGTGTGGGAAGGAAAGCACACAATAACAATTTTGTACAATGGAGAACCTCATGGCTGCCACCTCCAATACGATGGTTGTGGCAGAATATTGGTCAGTAGTAATTTGACGTAAAAGGCATATTATATTCAGTAATCGGCACGATGAAGAAGAATGACAATTTTTGAAATAGTTAAGTGGATTTGCATTTGTTATTTAATGTTTTGTTGTAAGTTAGTTAATCAAACAGGCGGTATAATCATACTATATAAGCGGTATTTTTTAGGGTTCCGTATCCAAAGGGTAAAAACGGGACTGCTATAACAACCAATACTAAAAAATAGAATAAAATAATAATTTAAGGGGGCTCCGATACAACAAACGTGATGTTTTTGCTCGATATTAATAACGGCAACAGGTAGATAGACGCTTGAAATATTCACTGAATATATAGTTATACATATAAACCTTCTTCTTGAATCACTCTATCTATTTAAAAAACCGCATCAACAACAATCCGTTGCGTAGTTTTAAAGATCTAAGCATACATAGGGACAGACAGCAGGAAGCAACTTTGTTGTACTATGTAGTGATTGGAAATTTAAAAAAAATCGTTGTAAGATTTTAAGGACAAAGAATAAGCATTGCCATCCAACGTGGCAATGCTGTCAGCCTTCTAGGTACCCTTCCGCGTGACAACGAACTGCGGGACATTTTTTATTTATAATGGTTATTTTTAGTTAAGTAGGTAAGGTTATTTTATTTTTAGTTAATATTAGTCAAACATTTTAGTTAAATAAGTTTGAAATTATTGAAAATATTACACTAGAAAAAAAAAGATTTTATTTAAAATCCTGGATTTTAAAACCGTGTATATTTTTAAACTAAAGATTTAAAGCAAAGATTTTCAAAGTTCCCAACCAATATTAAATATCTCTTCACTTTAAAGGACAGAAATATCTCTCACACACAACAGAAAAAACAAAACGAGTAACAAGTACACTACGCGTGGCACCACTATTCTAAAATCAAAACATCATTTTCAGCTTTAAAATCCCAAGCAATTTTCCTATCTAACTCAACTACTTAACGTCCAAAATCGAATCCCAAAAGCTTTCCAACGTTCGCGTGGCTTCGTTTTCGAAAAACAGCAAAACGTCGTAAACAAAAAATGTGTGGAATTTTCAACTCTAAGTCAATGGAGTAAGGTTGAGTGCTGTTGTGGGTTATTTTACATAGTTTATTGCCTGTGATGTTTTGCTATGCTTCGCCCAGTCATTTAGCTACCAGTTCAGCAAGTGCGTTAAACTTGATGCCTGGTTTACACGAGTCAGGTTTTAATATTTAGTAAGTAGTTTGATTTCTGCAAATTTTAACTGTTTTTCTTTTCGAGTCGTAGTCGTAATGTATTTTTACTTATAGTATTTATATAGGCCCCATATGTCCCACTGCCCTGTCATTTGCCTCTTATAGACCCTCCTGTGTGCAGTGAGTAGGGCATTTAAGGCATGTCAAAAAGTGAGCCTCTTTTTGACGTGCCTTAAATGCCCTCCTTGATTTTTTGACTGAACATCCCCGCAAGCGCATGTGCTATTGCCGGAGAAACCCCACTTAACCCGGTTCCTAGGCAACTCCCTTTACCAGACCAGAGTCGGTTCAGCGACTTTCAGACTGCCCAAGGGAGATTGCTACCTGGTAGAAGTTTTTGGGCTAGCGGTGAGGAGGATGATGATTGTGGGTACAAGTAAAGTATTATCTACCTAGGTATATTTAGTTCCTAACCAAAGCTGATTTAGTCTCACTGTAACCTAAATTCTCTTTTACAGTCTCATCCTTTTGTCCGTCTCATTAATCATTGTGTAGTTAGACATATCTTTCATAATCATTATGTAATTAATTGTAGTAACGTATTATATTGATATGTAATACGTGTAGTTTATTTATTGGAATATAATTAATATTATTTCTTTAAACTGTGTCATCTGTTCAATCTTTGCTCTATTTTAATTATTATTGTTACCTGTAAGTAATTGTGTCAGCGATAACGACGCCTCTTGCAATAAATAATTAAATTCTAACAATACAATATAAATGTTATACCTATGTATTGTATTATCTATCAGACCCATACATTATTAATAATCTTAAATTATGCAAATAGAATGATAAAATAAATGAAGACTTTTTTTTAGCGAGAAATCTGAATGTTATTATTCAGATTTCTCGCTAAATAAAGTCTACCAGCATTCAGATCAGTCCAAAGAACACCCCAACCAAAACACTTTATCAAATAAAGTATAGCCAATACGTGTACATACATAGTGCATGCACTGTAAAAAAATATCAGTTCCTCCTATGGAGAGCCAAGCTCCGAACTCTTCACGCCCTAACTCTAATCATAGCGTAAAGCGTTTTGCGTTCCATGTCTTAAATCCTCTACAAACCTTACACCTTAGACAAAATATGAGCCTGGCCTTTTGGTAAATGTGACGTAGACAATTCTACGGGCTAATGGATAGTAAGTGATACACTAAGAAGGCTTAATCTTATACCAATAGGTCCTTGAGTAACGAAACGGCCAAGCTACACATTTTTACTGGTAGGGTTTGTAGATAATACCTTGTATACAATGTTCGAATGGTGATTGTGACCAGAAATTGAACATAATCCAAATTTCTATACTATGTGTTTTTATGAAGAATATCTTATGAATGTTCAATTATTATGCTCTTTAAGCTATCGATATTTGGCCTTTTCATTTCGAATTTGACGGTTTTGCCTTTGCAGTGGCAGCACGAGGGTGCCCGGGTTCGATCCCCGGTCAGGTCAAGATGGAAATGATCTTTTTCAGATTGGCCTGGGTCTTGGATGCTTATCTATTTTATATAATTGTATTTATTATATGTATTTGTTATAAAATATAGTATCGTTGAGTTAGTATCCCATGACACAAGTCTCGAACTTACTTTGGGGCTAACGCAATCTGTGTGATTTGTCCGTATATATTTATTAATTATAAAATTCTGTACAATTGTGACATAGTCAGCTACTAAATTAATACATCCATGGGAACGAGGCATTAAAGCGGTTCTATGTAGTTTCCATACAAGGTTGCTGAAGAGAAATGTTTGTGTTAGGGAATGCATCAATCCCTTGTCTAGAGAGGAAAGGAATGGAATTGTGCAGCTTAGTATATCTAAGATGAGTCAGATGTAGACATAAGTTGAATTATAAGACATACCCACTCGTGAATAACTACTTAAGTATCTGCCATTTCATCCATAGAATGAACGCATAGAATAATTGGATCGAATATCTATTAGGTAGTCTGATTCCGAATTTAGATATTAACTTATATATCTACTTGTAAGGGATGAAACGAGACGATGCGGCTAGCAACCTATCACCCTATCACTATTTTGATTCCGTTTTCCACCTTTACGCCTACCAACACGCTAAACGTGGCCTTTCGGTCTTATGACCTTAGACTCTGTCGGTGTAAGGGATAAAGATGTGATAATAATTATATATAATGTGGGAAAAGGTGTTTTAAAGAAACCCAGGCAATACTAATACACTAAATATATTTCTCTTTTTACAAATCTTTTCGTCTTATCGTCTTAGTCGTCGTAGTAGCACTCTCTCTTGTTTTTTCTCACATCTAAATTAAAAACTAGCGCGCGTCTCTTTCTATCTCTTTCACTCACTTACATACATCACCTCTTCCGTCCTTGTCTTTTAAAATACGTTCCATTCATTCCAAAATCCTTTCATCCTACATCTCGGCCGTCCTGTACTTAGTCTGGTCTCCAGACTCCTTATTTACAGTATATCTTTAACAACATCTTATAAACTTAGCACTTTGAACGCATCATGAATACATCTGGCAATAAACAAAATTAACCTACTTTATCATAACAATAAACATCTGGAATGTAATTACTTAAATGAGAAACCGTCATTTCAACTTTAATTTACGCTGTATAAAAATAACATATAATCATTGATAAAACCATAACAGTAGAAATCAACTTAAACCTAACTGCACTGGTGTGGTACATGGAGAGCGTCTTAACTTACATGCAAAGTAAAATAAAATAAAATATGCATAAAAATAAAATAAAAATAGCAAAAATACCTTAATCACTCCATGCCAGAACCAGGCCACCTTTTCATACAGTCACATGAAGTAGTAGTTGTTCTGGGACCCTCAGCAGAATCTTCTAATTTTCGTACTTCATACCTGTCATTCTTCCCAACCTTAACTACCTCATATGGACCTAAAAACTGTATAAAAATAACATAGCTTCAACTTCATTCCCACTCCAAATTGGGTCCTCTTAATAGCGACCTTATCACCTAATATGTACTTAGTGCTTGCTTTCCTCTTCTTGTTGTAGGTTTGTCTGTTTTCCTCTTGTATCTTAAGTATTTGCTCTTTAGCTTTTCTTCTAGCTTCTTCTCTGTTCAACAAAAAATTATCTCTGTTTTCTTGTTCAAGTAAGTTATAAATCTCACAGTCTTCTTTAAACCTCATCTTTGTTCCCATCAATAACTCAAATGGGTTCGTATTGATGCTTCGCTGGTAGGTACTGTTCAAACATCTCTGGACTCTACTTATGTGACGATACCATTGAGCTGGATCCTCAATACACAATTTAGTCAATACTCCTTTGATTACTCGATGAATCCGTTCTACTTGTCCATTTCCTCGTGGTACCCCCGTAGTAATCTTGACATGAGTTATACACTCTTCATTGCAATATTCTTCAAAGTCAGTACTAGTAAATGCTGATCCTCTATCAGTAATTATTCTTACTGAATTACCAAAATACTGCTGATGTATTTTCAGTTTATCTAGTGTTTCCTTACTTGTAGTGCTCTTTGTAGGATAGATCCATGTAAATTTTGTAAAGGCGTCAATTACTGTTAAGATATGATTATATTTTTTCTTAGTCTCTGTCATGGGTCCGATGTGATCTAAATGTAAGGTATGGAATGGACCATCTTCTTTTTCGATAGGATTTAAATACCCTTCTTGTTTTCCTTTCTTCTTTTCAGCAAGCAAACATGGGATACATGTTGAAATAAAATCTTCTATTTTCTTTCCGAGGTTCTTAATATAATAATCATTGCTTATCAAATTTAACATCTTAATTTTAGTAAAATGGCCAACGGGCTTGGCACAACAAGATGCTTCTGTAGGCCTTTGTAAAGCAAACCATTTTCTAAATAGTAATCTTGATAGTTTTTATTTGTTTCCAATATCTTCATTATGGCATTGAGTTCTCCATCTTGATCTTGTGCACGCCTTATCTTCTCATGCAAACTGTTTCTAATCACTGCTACATAGGGACTACGGCTAAGTGCATCTACATGCCTCATTCTAGAACCTTGTCTATGCTCAATCTCATAATCATATTCTTGCAATAGCAATATTCATCTTGCCACTCTTGTTGACATTGCTAGCTCTTTTTTGTTTAACGTCATCTGAAAAGCCTTACAATCTGTTACAATTTTGAAATGATTACCATACAAGTAACATCTGAACTTCTTTATCGCTTCAATAATAGCCAACGCTTCTAGTTCATAACTAAAGTATTTGCTTTCAGCAATACTAGTCTTCCTGCTCATGTAATAAACAGGATGGAGTTGCCCATCATCCATACTTCTTTGTAATAAAATAGCTGAATATGCAATACTGGAAGCATCGGTATGCAACTCTATTGGTAAACTTGGATTAAAAATCATTAAAACTGGCTGACAACCCAACTTAGCTTTCAACTCATGAAATGCTTGTCTGCATTGCTCATCAAACTTAAACACACTATCTTTTTTGAGCAAGTCTGTTAATGGTTTGGCAATGTGAGCAAAATTCTCAATATATTTTCTAAAGTAGGATGCCAATCCAATAAAACTATGCAGTTGCCTAATATTATTAGGTTCAGGAAATCTTACCACGGCATCAGTCTTCTCGGGTGCAGGTCTCACCTTTCCATCCTCTACAATGTGACCCAAATACTCAACGCGCCTTTGAACTAGCTGACACTTCTTCCAATTTATTTGCAGACCGTACTGGGATGCAACATTCAACACTTTGGCCAATTTGTCAACTGCTTCTTCCTCGTTAATTGCTGGAATTATCAAGTCGTCAATAAATATTATAACAACACCTTGGGCAATCAGTTCTCTAAAAATTATTGTTATAAATCTTGTGAATACCTTTGGACATACAGAAAGACCAAACGGAGCTTTGAGAAATTCATACTGCGACTTCGATGTTACAAATGCAGTATACTTTATTGAATTTTCTTCAACTGGCAAGTGAAAATATCCATTTTTTAAGTCTAATGTACTAAATATCTTAGCCCCGACCAACTTATCAATATGATCCTCTATTATTGGCAAAGGGTATTCATCTTTGACAATCTTTTTATTTAAGTTACGGTAATCAATACAAACTCTAGAACTTCCATCTTTCTTTTTAACTACTACCACTGGGCTAGAGTATTCTGAAAAACTTACCCTTATAATGCCTTCGTCAAGCCATTGTGATACCTGCTGGTCAACCTCCTGCTCTTCCCTTGGAGCTAATCTTCTTGGGCGCTGCGCTACTGGTGTGTCATCTTTAAGCACAATCTTTAACTCGATAGGTGACTCCTTGGACTTCTCAGGTATGTACGAATCCACTAACTCATGCACCCTTTGTTGCACGCCAACACTAACCTCATACCTCACCTACAACAACAGAATCACACACACATATTTCGTACATCCAATTACTTACAGGCTTTATCGACACTCGACCACTTTCCATAACCACAACACAGTGCTGCAAGAAGTCTAAACCTATTATCATTCTGTATGGCATTGCCTCCTTGGGTAAAATATAAAACAAAATATCTTTATAATACTGCTCATCGATGACAATTGATAACTTTATACGTCCTAAACAATTAATTTTTTTGTCACCGAGACCTGACATGTAAATATTACTTTTTTCACATATTGGCTCACCTAAATCATAGTACAAACACTCAGACACTATATTTACATCGCTTCCAGAGTCAATTAACGCTAATTCCACTGTATTTCCTATTTTAACTTGTTTCATTGCCTTTTTGCAATGTTTGTTTACACCGGCGTTTTGACATAACTCGTCCGCCATTAACGTCACTCGTTGCCGCCGCCGCTGCCGCACTTCCGAAACAACTAGCGCCACCTGTCGTCGGCCTGCTTGTACTCGCCTTAAAATTCCCGCCTTGTGAGGTCGATGTCCCCTCTGATCGACTTTTACAATGTGGAGCAATATGACCAAACTCGTTGCATCGAAAACATTTGGCTCCTTTTCCTTTATGCGGACAATCTGCTGATGAATGCTCTCTTCCTCCACAGTTGTAGCAACGTGTATACCTTTGTTTGTCTGTCCTTGATTTCTCCGCTGTATGAACCTTAGTACGCTGAACCGACATATTTTCGTGATAAGTCGTGACTCCGTAAAGAAGTATCTTGTTCGTTTCAAGGTCCTGAATTCCTTGAACAATATACTTTATTGCCACATAGTCAGGCAATTTTCCTCTTTTTCCGAGCTCTTTCATAATCAGCATATATTCAAAACAGGACTCACCCGCCTTTTTCTTTCTCGCCGTCATCATTTCATGTATGGTTTTCTGGTCAACCGAATCTGGGAATTCCTTTAACACTCCTGCTTTCAATTCATCCCATGTCTTGAAAGCACGCTCTGTTCTCAACCATAACTCTGCCGTTCCAGCCAACGATCGTCGCGCCATCAACAACCGCTGCACCGGGGTCCAACCAACAATTTCAGCATAGTCCTCAACATCTTGGATCCACCTGGACGCCGTATACGTCTTATCCGTCCCTGTGAATTTCGGTATGAGGCCTACCGCTAACATCATCGCTCCATACACATCACTTCTGGTCGACATCGCTTGTTCGAAATGCTCGTCATCACCACCCTTATCCTTTCCTCGCGCCATAATTCTGGAAATGCGTCTTCAATTCCCAAAATACAGCTAGCGAACGTAACTTCGCCCGACAACACGCCGACTCACGCCGTTTGCCTCGTCTTATTGGTGATGATAACTTGCCGGCTTCTGGGACCTAAACACCTATATCCCGGACCAGCCCCCAAAAATATGTGGGAAAAGGTGTTTTAAAGAAACCCAGGCAATACTAATACACTAAATATATTTCTCTTTTTACAAATCTTTTCGTCTTATCGTCTTAGTCGTCGTAGTAGCACTCTCTCTTGTTTTTTCTCACATCTAAATTCAAAACTAGCGCGCGTCTCTTTCTATCTCTTTCACTCACTTACATACATCACCTCTTCCGTCCTTGTCTTTTAAAATACGTTCCATTCATTCCAAAATCCTTTCATCCTACATATATAAGCTGTGTGGTTTTAGACACAGTAGAATAGGACCACTCCAAGTCTTCTTATGGATATCGTAAAAGACGACTTAGGAAATACAAGCTAAACAAAGCTCATAAACATCAATGAGACCTCTCCAACCCATCTGGCCAGCGAGGAGTGTGTAGGCCAAATCCTACGTCTGCTCTATCCAAGCATGGCTCCGGTAGTACAGACAGGGTCATGCTCCTACGGTGGAGACTAAAAAGACCTGATGATGATGATGACGAATAATTATATGTAGTTTTTTTTATGTATATTTGACGGCAAACGAGCAGACAAGCAACCTGGTGGGAAGTGGTCACCGTCACCCATGGACATCTGCAACACCAAAGGAGGAGCTGATGCGTTGCCGACTCTTAAGATACCTGTAAACACACCTTGTATGTATGTATAAAACGAGATATAACTATGTGAACAGCACCCGTATGATGTACAAGTTGAGATAGATACTTAAGAGTCGAACCAGTTTGCCACAAGACCACATAAGTGCTCCAATTATTTCGATAATAACCCATGGGAACAGGTTGGTTTAAAACTAGGTTTTTGCATAAACATCTGCCTGTGTTAAACTAGTTAAGAAGTGGTTTCTGCTTGACGTACGTTCTCACCGAGTATCTATCATATACTTTACATATTCCGTCTCTTTCTAATATTTAAGAGATTCTTATAGGCTACTGTAGTGGTCATGGTGTGGAATGAAATACATATAATGGCTATTTTGGTAAGAAATGTGTCTTGGATGTTTACTACCTGCGTGGTCTGTAGACCCGGGGGTCGTGGGTTCTATTCCCACCGGAAGCATACTTTTAGTTGTTTCCAGTTTGGTTAGGACATTGCAGGCGTGAATCACCTGATTGTCTGATAATAAAGATGATTCCGTGCTTCGGAAGGCACGTTAAGCTGTTGGTCCCGGTTGCCATCTGGCAGTCGTTAAAGGAACCACGTCAGATGCCGAGAGGCGGTTCCGAAGAACTCTGACCAGAGTGTGCATGGTCGATTGAACATGACACTTACTCGAAATGATGATGATGATGACCTATTTACAATATGCTAAGCAAACCCTTCGCTATGCTGGGAACTCAAAATTAATTTTGACGTTTCCATACAAATTGACCAGGCGGCCGAAATTTTTGTTTGGAAATGTATATTATTTTGAATTCCCAGCTTTGATCCCAAAAGAGAAGTTGTTCATTCATATCGACGGGCTGAAGCACCCTTTTAAATATCAGATACATTTTCTTTACATATTGTATAGATAGACATCCAAGACCCAGGCTAATCTGAAAAAGATCGTTTTTCATCTGAACCTGACCGAGTATCCAACCCAGGACCCAACGATTCAGAGGTACTTGCGGTACCACTGAGCTACAAAGATCACTAATGCATCTAGAGAATACCGGTCGCCTTATCACAGAGCTCATGAAGAGGATAAGATACGTCACTTGGAATTACATCCTCCTTTGATTTACGATGAAACACGATCGTTAAAGTATCGCTAACAAAAATAAAATAAGTGCACTTCCCGCGATCGTTTTTCAATATTACCTACGTCCGAACCAGTCATATTCCCACAGGATTCAAGGTTTAAAGAATTATTCTCATAAAAGATTACAATAAATCCACTTACATGAGAACAATAATGTAAATTGTGAAGATATTAAAAGGCAGTCACCGTATTTAAACATTGAAAAAAAATAAAAATGTAGCACTTTCAAGTAAAATAAATAATGAATTTTAAAAGATACATAATAGGCACAAAATTTTAAGTCTATCAAGTTATAATAAAAATTATTAGATCTGCCCAGTATTGTGCTATTTCATTAGACGAAGAGTGAGCAGTTGTCAATAATAAATTCGCGCAATTGGGACTTGAAGCGGTGTAAGGACTCCGCGTTTTTGATACTGGAGGGTAATTTGTTGTAGAAGTGTGCTCCTTCAAAGGTAATACTTTTTTCTGCAAGCTTAGTTCGTATTTTCGGTAGCACGAGCAAGCTCGGTCGACGTAGTTTCCGTTTAGTAACTTGCGATTTTGTAATAAATGATAAATTTGTGTGTATTGTTTTATTCATGATTTTTCTAATTAAAATGCAAGTACTATAAAAATAAAGTTGTCGAATATTCATCAAATTTGTCTCTTTAAAAATTTTACTAGTAGATGTTAAGTACGGGTAACAGAATATTGCTTTTATTACTGTGTTTTGGGCTCTTTGTAATTCTTGTAATCTTGTCTTGGCGGCACTACCCCATATTTCTATTAAATATAATAAATGAGACTTTACCAGTGAGTTGTATATATTATAACGGAATTCGATTCTGAAACTTTATTTTTATATTAAACTAGCAGTGCCTGCGACTCCATCCGCGTACATTTGTATGAGAGTTACGACTTATCTTCGTCTTATTGTATATAACGTTCGTTCTAAAAGAGATACATGTATCCAATTTTTAATATATATATTTGATTTTATTATAACTGGAGAAAAAATTAAGTGATCTATCCTAAATCCTGTACGTCTAAATGTTTATATATACCAAGTTTCATAAAATTCAGTTAATTTGTTTAAGAGTTATGGGTAACATACATACAGAAAAAAAAACTAGATATTCTCAATTTAGTTTTAGTATCATATAAAGAGCTTATAAACACGATATCTCTGAAAACAAAGTAACTTACTCCATGACCAACCTTAACAGATTTATTATAAGTAAGTATTGATCATGATTTTTTAGAGACATTAAAATATTCCTCCATATTTATTTTTATAGGTACATTTAACTGTTACTACGGGACTTACAAGTTTAAAATATGTCTATGACAACTACATAATCATCATCATTCATTATTTCAGCCATGAAGTCCACTACTGGATATAGATCTCCCCCAAGGATTTCTTTTGCGTTCCATGAAAGGATATTGCCATACTCACCACGCTTGGCAGGAAACATTTTCTAGCTGGGGAAGAAAGAAATTTGTTGGACTTAGAAACGAGAGGAAGGTATTAGGATACTCATTCAGATGAATGGGGTAAAAGCAAGTAGCACCTTTTGTCTCCCAGTGAGATGGGAGACAAATGCCTAATTCAATTTTTAGAAAAAAAAAAAAAAAACCTCGGGAGGCCGGGCGCGCATACCCAATGCCATGCTTGCAACCACTGACCAAGCAGCTGACGATGGTACCCCTGACCTCGACAAATATATCGAAACTAGCTGTTGCCCGCGACTGCGTCTGCGGCAATTTCTGTTATTATGATTAATTCGTTTTTTTCTTAGTATAGATGCATAATTATCCCCCGTTTTCAAAACATATCTTATTGATGCTTCGCTCCTATTAGTCGCAGCGTGATGTTTTATAGCCTAAAGCCTTACTCAATCAATGGACTATCCAACACAAAAAGAATTTTCCAATTTTGAACTAGTAGTTCCTGAGATTAGAGCGTTCAAACAAACAAACTGTTCAGCTTTATAATATTAGTATAGATATCAGTCTTCCCAAAAAATTAAAACTGATTATGGCAAGTCCCGTACTGACAGTAATAGTGATTGTGACCTTGGAATCTCAGATATAAGGTGTTTGTGGCTATATAATGTACTTACACACAATATATTATGTAGTTACTCAACTGTTTCGTAGTGTCGCCGAAACTAGAATGACTGACGAAAAAGTACCTGAAAATAAAAAGGTATGATTGTAAATGTAAATTAATAAAAAAATAATTATTTATATTATGAAACAACTGCATTACCTATTTCAATAAATAAAAAACCCGACTGCCTTTCTGACAGTTTACGTATGCCTTATGGGTTAGTTGCTAACGTTACATAACATTATTATGATACTTCTGGGAAGAACACGAGTCTGATGATACTTGACAATTCGAAATCGGTCAAGCCGTTTAGGCTACAGGAGACGACAATTTTTTTTATATATATATATATATACATTCGAAGGCAAACGGGCAGATGAGCCACCTAATGGAAAGTGGTCACCGTCGCCCATGGACACCTGCAACACTAGAGGAGGTGCTGATGCGTCAATGGAACAGATATACTTGCATACATACATACGCACTAAAAACATTACCCTCCTTCTGGGTAGGTCAGTCAGGTTAAAAGGAAATACTCTATACACTCTCACTCACATGTAAATAAAGGAAACTTTAATTTATACATACACACGCAAATAAAAATATAATATCAAAACGATCCTTCGTGTTGCAAAATTTATTTTTAATCCTTTTCAAATCGCTAAATCGAACTAATCCCACCGGACAAGTATGCAGAACCCGTTTAAAAAAAGTACAGTGACGACCAAAAGTGATCGGATGTCGAGATAAATAAAAATTCATTCGTTTTTAAATTTATGAGATAGGATGGATAACTTTGCATTTGACACTTCATTTCTTTGAATACCAATTCATTTAACTAAAGTGATTTTGTTTTTGTGTTCTTTTTTATGTTCCAAAAATGGATGAGGAGACATTTCAACGCGTGTCGACTTGGTTTGAAGTCGGGTTACTTTTTGTGTAGTTTTTTGTGAGTATTTTTTGACTTGGACCTTTCTTAGATTATTGCAAACGGTTATCAATCAATGACGTCTTCTTTATATCTCTTTGCCTCAAAATTTTCGCTATATGTGACCTTATGACCTTTTGAATAAAATCCCAATATCGGTCGCAAGTAAAAATATCTTACTTGTCATTTTTAAGGTCTTTCAGCGCTTGTCGTTGGTATTTTTTTTTATGATATAGGACGACAAATGAGCAAGCGGGTCACCTTATAGTAAGCGATCACCGCTGCTTATGAGCAGCGATGATCGCTTAGTTGTCCATGGACAACTGCAACACCAGGGTGTGACAGGTGCGTTGTAGGCCTTTCAGGGAGATGGGGTAAGGAAATGAGGAGGGGAGGAGGAAGGATGTACCTCCGGCTCTCTCGCTCACCGAACGAAGCATGGAAGCGGTTAACAGACGTTGATTTTCTGTGAAAGTATGGTACTTCCCCGGACGGGCCGGCCCATTCATGCTACATACTAATTCATTTTGCAGGTAGCGTGGGTCTACCAAGACTAAAACGGTAACTTTTTGTGTACTTTTTTGTGAGTGCTTTTGGTCTGTTTTGACATGGACCTTTGTTTAATTATTGTAAACAGTTAAGATTATAAATCAATTGCGTCTATTTATACCTATCATAATTAGTCTTTTTTTATCCAGTCTTTAGATATCTACTGTTAAACAAAGCCCTCCCCCAAGGATTCCTTGTGCATGGGAGGATTATTACCACGCTTGGCCAGAGAGTTAGTGAGTGCAGTTTCTTTAGCTTCTTGTTCACCTGACGCTGCTGCCATAAGAAGCATTTTAAGCTAGAGAAGGATAGGAATTTATTGAATCAGGGATAATCCTTCCCTGATTCAATAAATTCCTATAAGAAGAGGTATATCTTGATCAAACTATAAAGCTATGGGATGTTTTTGGTTAAATTTTACAACGATACAAGTATACCGGGTAAAATTGAATTCATTAGCAAACGTTTAAGGAGTTACTTAGACCACGAATCTGAACAACTTACTTCATGGGACCAACTCCGAAACTGCAAAAAAAATCAGCTGTTCCATAGAATTTGGCCAAGTAGATATTCCACTTTTGTATGAAAGAGCAGATAATTTTTTCACAACGTCGAAGTTGGTCCCATAAAGAAAAATTCGTGGTCTGAGTCACTCCTTAAACGTTTGCTAATGATTCAATTTCATATACAATACAGGGTATCCTATGCATAAGATTATATAGAATAGATACACATAGCGCGCAGAACCGATGGCCGATGGGGCAGAAAGGTTCTCGAATGGCGACCACGTACCGGCAAGCGCAGCGTCGGACACCCACCCACGAGATGGTCGGACGACCTGACTAAGGTCGCAGGAAGACGCTGGATGCAGGCCGCTTCGAACCGGTCGTCTTGGAAATCCTTGGGGGAGGCCTATGTCCAGCAGTGGACTTCCTGCGGCTGATATGATGAAGAATAGATATAGGATATATAATATGCTACAAAATTGCGGGTCATAGATATTTAAATAAATAAATATAAATAAATAAATACGGACAAATCACACAGATTGAGCTAGCCCCAAGGTAAGTTCGAGACTTGTGTTATGGGATACTAACTCAACGATACTATATTTTATAACAAATACATATATAGATAAACATCCAAGACCCAGGCCAATCTGAAAAAGATCATTTTTCATCTTGGCCTGGCCGGGGATCGAACCCGGGCACTCCGTGTCGCAGGCTGGCGTGGTAACCACTGCGCCACGGAGCTGTCATATAAACGTAAGTTCGAAGATATTTCGAACTTACGTTTATATAATCTTGGAATATTTACTCCATCTCCATAAAAAGTATAGGTTTAAATGTTTAAGACCGTAATGTGCGCCATTGTACCGAAGCAGACAATCAACTGTGAAATGGGAATATCCATAACATAACGTTATACAAAATTAATTTCTTTACTTTGGCTACGGACGAGTCACGCAAACACAAAATATTTGTTTGTCGACCAGATTTTCGGGTCAATAACCGTATAAGTAAATACTTATAATTTCATATGTTACATACCTACTAACAGATAAATTTTGTTTGTCTGACGGCTCAGTAAGATGCACTATTTTATACAAATACTTACGAAATTGAATGAAGAAATTGATATATCAATTTCTGACAAAAAATATAATGAAAAGATATATGCAGAAAAAGAGGTCGGCCGCGAAAGCGCTGGTGTGATGATAGCACGAGCCATGAAAAGAATTGGTCTAAAGTGGCACAAAATAGGGATGTTTGGAAGCAAATGGGGGAGACCTTTGCCCAGCAGTGGGACAATATAGGTTCAGAAAAAATCCGATACAATCCTAATCCTACCTCATATTATAAATACGAAAGTTTATTGTTTAGTTGTTTGTTTGGTTGTTTGTTATGCTTTCACGCCTTAACTACTGAATCAATGATCATAAAATTTTGCATACACGTTATCTGTAGAGGGAGAACAACATAGGGTACATTTTATTCCGGGTAAAGTAGGTACTGTTCCCGAGAGGTTGAATTTGTCGCGGGCAGAGCCGCGAGCAGGCAAAAGCAAGTATTATTATAAACTAGCTTTCGCACGCGGCTCCGCCCGCGTTAATGTCGATCCCTTAAAAATATAACTTTTTCCCGGGATAAAAGGTAGCCTATGTCCTTCTCCGTACTTCAGAGAACTTATATGCAAAATTTCATGATGATCGGTTCAGTAGTTACGGCGTGAAAGTGTAACAAACAAACAAACAAACAAACTTTCGCATTTATAATATTAGTAAGGAAAGGATAAGATATGAGTTTAAAAAAAAACATCATAATTTTTATACTTCTATGTAAAAGTCGCATAATTTTTAAGTATGATTGACAACAAAGATAACCGCGTAATAAACCATAACTGGACAAATCGGATTAAAGATTTACCGTTCCATCCTACGCGTCGGTAAAAAAACAATTGCCAATCGGAAATAGTGGTAAAAACCGTCAATTTCGGTACTTTATCGAAAAATATCGTAAATCAAGTTTTATATTTTAGGGACGTTGTATTTTACCGGAATGGGTGGGCTGTTATTCATGGCAGCAATAAATGTCCGAGTTTTTTTCTTAAAAACTATCTGTTTCGATATTGAGGGCTTTTTGTTGTAATAGACATGATTATATAAGGTTTATTTAAATAATCGCAAATATTTTAAGGAAAGCCGTGTGGTTTCCGGCAGAGTAGAATAGGACCACTCCTAGTCTTCCCATGGAGGTCGTCAGAGGCGAATTAGGAAATACAAGCTAAACAAAGCTCATAAACATCAATGAGACTTCTCCATCCCGTCTGGCCAGCGAGGAGAGAGAAGGCCAATTCCTCTGTCTGCTTTAGCCAAGTATGGCTCCGTAAGTACAGACAGGGTCATACTACTGCAGTGGAGACTAAAAAGACCTGATGATGATGATGATGATTTTAAGGGCTGGCACCCATAAGTTCAAAGGAATGCTCAAGTAGCAAATTTTAAAAAATCTACACGCTAGTTTTTGATTTAACTTTTTAATGCATTTTTTTATCTAAATACGAAAATCAATCAGCTGTACTGATTGTCGACATCAAAAGGCAAGAAATTATTTTTATGGGTGTACAGAGTGTTTTTATGTCTATTATTCTAAAAGTTATAAAAAAGATATCTCGAAAACTAACGTGTATTTTTTTTTTATTTGCTTCTAAAGTATTTATCTAGCTGATAGGTGCCAGCCCTATTATAAAACGCGGTATACTTAGTACCTAGTTTTAACCATTATCCAGCCAAAACAAATTGTCAGTGACAGTTGACCAAACGTCAAAGTGATTAGTGTCGTCTTAATTTGGTCGGATAATGGTTTAAATGTTAGTTTTTGTTTTTTAATAAGACAGTATAAGTATAACCCGCAAAATTGTGAATTACATGAGTTGGCTCGAGGAGAGCCTAATAACCCAGCGAGTCTGCGCATTCATATCGTGCGTGGGCTACTCTTGGAATGATACATACATATTATCACGTCTTTATCCCTTACGGGGTAGACATAGAGTAAAGTCATAAGACTGAAAGGCCACGTTTAGCGTGTTGGTAGGCGTAAAGGTGGAAAACGGAATCAAAACAGGGGTTGCTAGCCGCATCGCCTATTGCCATGATTCTTTAGATTTTCGCCCATTCCTTTAACTGACTTCTAAGGTCTGCGCGGGAAGAGAAGCAGCTGGCACATTCTACGTTTTTTCTTTTCTCCCAGACCAGCATGGAAGATAGACTGATGTTTCCAATTATTTAAGCAGATACCAAAGATAAACTTACATACATACAGTATACAATTATATATAGCGGCTAAAATATACATTATTCTTTTGGCTTCGCCGTAGTCGGGACTAAATGGAGGTACGTAAAGCCGTTGGATCATACTGTTATTTTTTGGAGGAATTCGTTAAGCTGCATTAGTTTGCATTAGCCAGCTTATTTTAAGCTGGCGTAAGCACACAAATGCAGCTTATGAGTGAGTGACCCAGAAACGTAGATACATATACTAAAAATAACGCCTTAGCATCGATCAAGTAAAAAAACCGGCCAAGTTCGAGTCGAACTTGCGCACGAAGGGTTCCAAAGTCAAAGTCAAAGTCAAAGATTTTTATTCAAAATTGGTTACATGTATCTCTTTTTGAACGTCATATTTTTATTTCTTATATATTTTTTATATATGCAAAATTGAAATACTACTAGCGTTTCGGAACGACCACTGGTGAGAAGAATACGCCGAAAGAAACTCAATCCAGCCTTGGTCCCTACGTGCCTGAAGGGCTCTGAAAATATAGATTAATTTTAACATTTAATAATTGTTAACATTAAATAAATTTATATAAATTTTCACGCATTTTTATCAGTTATATAATCATCAATGCAGTAATAAGCCTTTTTTATTAACTGGTTTTTTACAATCGTTTTGAACTTAAGTAAAGGCAGACCTAATATTTCTGCAGAAATTTTATTATAGAAGCGTACTCCTAAACCCAAAAATGAATTCATAGTTTTCTGCAATCGCAATACTGGTGTAGCTAATTTATTTTTATTTCTCGTGTTTCGGTCATGGATATCACTATTTTTCTTATATAAATCAAGATTATAGCGCACAAACATAATATTCGCAAATATGTACTGAGAAGGTAAAGTTAAAATATTTATATCTTTAAACAATTCTCTAAGAGATTCTCTAGCACCAAGTTTATATATAGATCTAATAGCGCGTTTTTGCAGGACAAATATGGTGTTTACTTCTGCAGCGTTACCCCATAGTAAAATCGCATAAGACATAACACTATGAAAGTAACTGAAATATAACAAACGCGCAGTATCAACATCAGTCAGTTGTCTAATTCTCCTGACAGCATAAACTGCAGAACTAAGTTTACCCGCTAACGTAGTAATATGGGCACCCCATTGAAGCCCGGCATCAAGAGTTATTCCAAGAAATGTTGTTTTATCAGTTAAATCTAGTGGTTCATTATCCATTACTATTTGTGTTGGAATTTTTGTAACATTTGGTAAGCAAAATTTAATACATTTCGTTTTCTTAGCGTTCAGCAATAGATTGTTCGCTGTGAACCAATTCAACACTTGAGCTAACTATTCCATACCATGACTTATAAAAACCCTTAAATATTTGTTATATTTTCATTTAATTATTTATTTTTAGTGAGAATATATAAACAAGATAAATGAAATCTATAAGAAGTTTTATTAAAAAAATATACATTACTACCTAGCTTTCGCCCGCGGCTCCACACGTGTCTATGTCGATCCCTCGGGAACAGTTCTTTTTCCCGGGATAAAATGTACCCTATGTCCTTCTCCGTACCCCAGATAACGTGTTTGCAAAATTTCATGATGAACGGTTCAGTAGTTACAACGTGAAAGCGTAACAAACAAACTCACTTTCGTATTTATAAGTTAGGATTTTATTCAATTACATTTTCTATGCGCGGTAGAAAAAAAGTATTACTTCCTCTCCTACGCCGCGCCGGGGCAGTCTCATGTCACGTGTCTGTCTTTAGAAATTTCGATCAGGTCACATGTCTTGACGCGAGTTTAACATTTTTTAGCCATCTCAAAAAGTGCACAAAGCCACTAAAGAAGTTTCCTCCTCAAAAATACAAAATTACGGCGCCAAATTTTACGGTACTTAAATATTATCAGAGGTGTTAAAAATAACATAAAACAAATGACGGCGCCAAATTTTACGGCACTTAAATATTATCAAAAGTTACTGTCATAAAATCATTCACCACTACTTAGTTTTTTAAAACATTTCGGCTGTGACAAATTTTTTTTACTACATTTGCACATATGGCAACGTAGTACTTCAAGTTATTCCAAAGTGGTCGCCATGACCAAAATCGGTCGGACTAATCATCATCACTTTAAGTTGGCACATGTGCTAGCT
The DNA here is from genome assembly GCA_947532085.1 of Elegia similella. Classification (NCBI taxonomy): domain Eukaryota; kingdom Metazoa; phylum Arthropoda; class Insecta; order Lepidoptera; family Pyralidae; genus Elegia; species Elegia similella. Next base: position 7,500,392 of record OX383951.1, on the reverse strand, counting down.
CGCCGCTTTTTTTGCGAAACCATCACTTCTCAATATCAGCATCTGTTTTTTTGACACATTTTTGTAGATAAAGCGAGTTTATCTTCATGAAAAACTGATACTTTTTGTCAAATTCAAACAGACAAAAAGCCATACTTGTTATAAACGTTTTATAAGAACGTTTTAAGTCGTTTTCATTTAAGAAACTGTTTTCTCAATAATCGATTTTAGCAAAAAAACGGCTAAGTGCGAGTCGAGCTCGCGTGGCGATGGCTGCGAAACTATACATTTCAAACAGGTTTTTGGGTCGAATATAGGGACGTAAAAAGCTATTTTAACTATTTGTTTGATTTTTTTATGATCGGTTGTTTCGGATTTCCGAGATAAGATAAGGTGATTTGTCAATTTTCGTCTATTTTGTTGAATAGCATTAAAATTGAATGTTTGAAAATGATGTCAAAAATATATTTCAAATACCCATGTCTATGTTACATTCGTTGCTATTTTGTTACATTCGAAAGGCCGACGAAACGCTAGCGCGCGTAATCTTTAAAGAAAGATTAATTAAAAGAAAAATAAATGATTATTAGAAAATATTTTTTTTTTATGAATTAAAATCTAAAAAAATATCAAAAGTTATTTAAGACGAGAGCAATCTGGTCCTGCTAGGTTATTCGTATTTTTCATGTAACTATATCCACACTTTACCAGAATAATAGATAGGTATATAATAGATATATAATAGTAATTAAATCTTGTAAAACTCCTCTTCTACGAGATAACGGAAAGAATTAACTATTTTCATTAAATTTCTCACCAGTCATCGCTCGAAATAAAATATTTAAAGATCAATCAATTCACGCCATTCACTGGCTTTCGAACTTTTGACAGCCGCCACTTTCCGGAACTTTTTGCATCACTAATTTAGTTAGAGCCCGCTACCGAAAATTTGTATAATTGAACCAATATTTCGGATTGGAATCGACGAACTTCTTAGCTACTTTAAAGGTTTTGAAGAGTTTTCGAACATGAAATTGCTGGAAATAACTCGTTCGTCTATCTGCATGAGTTTGCTAATTTTATCTGAGATTTAATTTAATAACAAGTGTATCAAAAAATTTATTTTGAGACTACTTTTTGTTGACATTGGCTTGATGGACTCCGGACTCTGAAGGAAGTCTGATGTGGATGCATCCGGGAACGGACTCAGATGATAGGAGAATGAGTACTAAATAATGGTAATCTAGGAGTTTAGTGCTCGGAATTACTCTACTTTTAGACTATCCTCTTGATATAAAATTATATTGACACGCAATTCACAAGTGCATGTAAATTTTAGCTCAATTGCAAGCCGAGAAGTCACCTGAACGAGTAAAAGTAATTCACCGCTCGTATAAAATCCTTTTCAAAGAGATACAAAGAAAGAAAATTACTATTTTTATTACATTTCTTACCAGTCATCTGCTGAAATAAAATATTTAACGATCAATCAATTCACGCCATTCACTGGCTTTCGAACTTTTGACAGCCGCCACTTTCCGGAACTTTTCGCATCACTAATTTAGTTAGAGCCCGCTACCGGAAATTTGTATAATTGAACCAATATTTCCGATTGCAATCGATGAACTCCTTAGCTACTTTAAAGGATTTGAAAAGTTTTCCAACATTTAATTGGTGGAAATAACTCGTTGATCTCTATCTGAATGATTTTGCTAATTTTATTTGAATTCAGTGCCGACTTCAAGAAAAGAAGAAGTTTTGCCAGAATTGTCCACACATTACCAGAATAAATTGTCAGAATTTTTTATAAATCGATTTTTGAAATCATAACTTCTTTTGCGCCGTTTTTTTGGTTGGTATGGGTAAAAAATGTTAAACTCGCATCTGAACATGTGACCTGATCGAAAATTCGTAAGATGGACACGTGATCTAAAAACTTCTATGGCAGCGTTGTGCACTTTTTGAGATGGGTAAATAATGTTAAACTAGAGTCAGAACACGTGAATTGATCGAAAATTCGTAAGACGGACACGTGATCTGAGACTTCTTCACTTCTGCCGGCACTCCTATATAATATACTTGTTAAGTTTGTATTGCGATATCAATCAAATCTTGTAACGTATGTAAGTATACTATTTAAGTTCGTTGGACATCGATATTTTGTAGCAGTAAACACTTAATGAGATTTTCACATAAATATTCTGACTAAAGCTCTTGAATGTCACACATAGTTTAAAAATCGACTCCTTTTCCAAACTTTTGCGCCTTAAGGCGCTGTGCATCACAAGAATACCGTAAAACGTCTATTTTTTCGTCGCGCAGTTAGCCTTATTATCCATGGAATACTAGCATGAAAAAAATATGAAGTACAGTTCAAAGATCAAAATAAATGGATACATCAAAATATTTTTAAAAAAGTAATTAAAATCTAGCAAAATAAAATAGCAAAAATGCTATACCCAGAAAAAGTTTCGTCGCGAATTACTTAATATTTTCAGCGACAACTACCAACTTTTTTACGACTATAATAACTAAATGAGCCAGATGGATACCTAAAAAAAATACAATATTTGGCTATAATTATTGAATTATTGAATTAAAAGTGAAAATTAACACGGAAATGGCCGACACGGGTTTGAAATGAGACTAGGGACAGGCCAACCGGTATCGCCACTTTCAGGCGCTACAAAGGGTTAAGGGATACAGCGCCTTAAACATATAAGTAAGTATATAAACGGTACTTAGCACGAACCTTTTTATTATTTGTTCCCGTTACACACATCGTGCTTGAGGATACTGAATAATAAAAAATGCGTGCTAAGTCCCAATACACCCTCAACATTTCCTTAAAGGGGCGCCACAGCCCATCAATATGAGCAACTTTTCCTACGGGATTAATATTGGGAACTCAAAAAAATCGGAATATTGATACAAAAGAGGTTAGCCGCCCGGCAAGTTTGTATAGAAATTTAGTTTTTTTTTTTGAGTTCACATCGTTGTTCCCATAAGTCTAAATATTATAGTCGTGGTAGAGCCACGCTACCGGCAAAATGAATTGCTAGTGGCATGAATGGGGCGGCTTGTCCGGGGAAGTACCACACTCTCACACAAAACCGACGTCTGAGTAGAAGCTTTACCGCTTCTATGCTTCGTTCGGTGAGTGAGAGAACAACTCATTGAAAGACCGACAAAGCACCTGTCACACCCTGGTATTGCAGTCGTCCATGGGCAGCGGTGATCACTTACCATCAGGTGACTAGTGATGTGCCCGAGAGAAATTCTCTGTTCTCATGAATTCCTTCTCACGGAAATTTGCAGAATAAAATCTCAATAATTCCCTTACTTGAGAGAAAGAAGGAGAAATTCTCGGGAAAATTTCTCCTTCTTTTTGATTGCCGACTCGTTCTCAACGTTCCCGAAAATTTCGAGCACGCCACAACACTACAGGTGACCCGCTTGCTCGTTAAGTGTCCTAATCATAAAAAAAAAAATATATAGACTCCATTTTCCACCAATCGTTCAATTATTTTCCTCTTTGATCGCACTTACGTTTTATTAGTACGTCTTTGTGACTTTCTGTTAATACGTATTCAGAAAATAAATTACTTCTACTGATTCTATTACATTCGGCTTAATTGACGCCTTTGCGTGCGATCCGAAATTAAGTTACATTTATACACCTTAAGCCCAAAGCTGATTACGAAACTGTTGCCGTATTTCTGATAATCTGTGGTTAGGTCTGAGGTGTAGCGTCCTTCAGCTGATTATACTAGGACTAGCTTTTGTCCGCGACTTCGTCTAAATTTACCTAAGTTGCCCTATTTTTCCCCCTTAAGGGTTGAATTTTTAAACCTCCTTTCTTAGTGCTTTTTTATATCATGAAAAGTGTACCAAATTTCAAGTATCTATATACACTAGTTAAATTTCGTCTGTGAGTTGATACTTCGTCTGTGAGTTGATACTCACAGACGAAATTTAACTAGTGTATATAGATACTTGAAATTTAGTTAGATGTTCATATTGACGGTCTGAGTCACCACTTTTAAGGGTCCAAAACGACACCATGTATTGATATACATGGTGTAATTTTGATCGTTTTGGACCCTTAAAAGTGGTGACTCAGACCGTCAATATGAACAACTTTTTCTATGGGACCAATGCTGGGAAGTAAAATAAAAATTCATCATTTCCATACAAAAGAGTTCCGCCGCCCGGCCATGGGAATGTCGATTATTTTTTTGTGTTTCCAGCATTGTTCCCATAGGAAAGGTTGTTCATTTTGATGGTCTAAGTCACCCCTTTGAGAGTCCAAAACGATAAAAATTTCACGATGTATATGTAAGTCAGTGAGTCAGGTTTGCCTTTAATATAAAATATGGAAAGAAAACCCTGTCTGACCCTTGAAGTGGTGATTCGGCCCGTCGATATGAACAACTTTTGCTATGGGACCAATGCTGGGACTCAACAGTTTTTTGACGTTTCTATATAAATTTTCCGGGTGGCTAAACATTTTTGTATGAAAATGTCAATTTTTATTGAGTTCTCTGCTTTGATCTCTAAGGAAAAGATTAAACAACATTTCCTATGATATCAAAGCTAAAAACTATCGACGGGCTGAATCACCCCTTCAAGGGTCGGAAAAGGTTTTCTTTACATATTATAGATAAGGTTTTTAAACCTGCATGCTCACCTACATGTTTAAAGTGGAATTTGGGTCTTGTTGACCTAGGCTTTGTAGACAGAGCCTAGGTCATCAAGACCCAAATTAGGTAGGTCTTAGGTAGGCCCTAGGTAGGTCTAGGTCATCTCATCTTTTTTCTTGCGGGGTCTACCCCGCAAGAAAAAAGATAAGATGACAGAATCTGTGCTGTTTTTTAACCTTTGGAATAAACAAATTCTTTATATCATGTATGTTGCATATACGATTCCCTTTTAAATCCCTTTACTTAATTATTCGAGTATTTAAAATATTTTGACAGTCACATCGAAAAATATAAAAAAACGTAAAAAGTCACGTTTCCTGCATATTTCTTTTTACTTTCAATTTTATTATTTTCTGTTACATCGGCAGTAGAAACACACATTCCGTTAAATATTTAACTTTTGCTATTATAGTTGAGAAGATAGAGCTCTGTGACGGACTGCGGAGACTTAGTCATCAACATTTCGTGTAGGTGTCACGGTCAATCGACCATGCACACCCTGGTGTCAGAGTTCTTCGGAACCGCCTGTCAGCCTCTGACGTGGTTCCTTTAACGACTACCAGATGGCAGCCGGGATCACCGGCTTAACGTGCCTTCCGAAGCACGGAATCATCTTTATTATCAGACAATCAGGTGATTCAAGCCTGCAATGTCCTAACCAAACTGGAAACAACTAAACAAAGTATGCTTCCGGTGGGAATCGAACCCACGACCCGGGTCAACAGGCAAACGCCTTAACCACTGGACCACGGAGGAGGAGACTTAGCAATAGTCCCATTGGCATCCTTTGGGCATGGAACCCTAAAAATTAAGATCTGATTAAGTGTGCATGTATTTTTTGCACCAGCATATCTTAATACATATAAAAAGAAAGTCTGGTTTGTTCGAACATATAAATATGTATAAGTATAAGAACGGATGAACCGACCTTATAATCTTTAATATTTTGGTTTGAATAGCAGAGTAACGGTAAATATTTACAACAAAAAATAATAGTGAAAAAAGTTCCCCGTGACAGCTAGTGTTAATAAATAATGAAATATAAATATATACGGACAATACACACAGATTGAGCTAGCCCCAAAATAAGTTCGAGACTTGTGTTATGTGATACTAACTCAATGATACTGTATTTTATAAAATAAGCATCCAAGACCCAGGCCAATCTGAAAAAGATCATTTTCCATCTTGACCTGACCGGGGATCGAACCCAGGCACCCTCGTGTCGCAGGCTGGCGTGTTAACTACTGCGCCACGGAGCTCGCCTAAATTTTATTTATTCGACTCACCTGAATTTATCACCCCGAATATCATAATTTCCATTAAAAAAATATATAAGTAATATTTACGACGAAAAATGATAGCGAAGCGAAATACACCGGGTGTAGGACAGCTACGTTTCAATAAAAACAAGACATCAAAATTCAACGTGTAAAGTCCATATTCGATAAAACATTCAAATATTAAAATCAATTGATTTATCTCAAAAAATTCACAATAAAACTCTTAATGCGTAGGCAAACCACATATCGGAATGGAAATAAATAACAATGGATGAATATAAAAATTCCTTTGTGATTAGCTGTCAACAGATGTGGGCTAAATCCGATTAGGTTTTTTGTAGTTTGTTTATGTTAAGTAAATTTATCCTATAGATTAGCAATCTTAAATTTAGAAATAATTATAATAATAATATCATTTATTTCGGTTTCTCATATAATGTTAGTAACAGTTTGACTTAAAAACCTATGTTAATACAAATTTATTATTTTATTTTATATCCTCCTATAGCCACCAGCATGCAGCGCCTCAATATGGTACAAGTGTGAGGCTAACATCCTTAGGATGTTGTTGTTGCCCTCCGCAAACATCCCTGATGCACTGCATCTGCGAGACAGCCCCAACATCATCCTAAGGATGTTGTTGTACTGAACTTTAAAATAATTTTATTTATGGGCAAAGAATAATATATCTATAATTTATCTAATAATAACTATCTATCACTTGTTTGAAGACTTGGTTTCATAAGGTTATTTCGCAAAAAAAAAATTATAAGTGATATATTAGGGTTTAAATTTGTTTTTTTTTTGCTTCCAGCTCCTATCGGACAACTTTTCATATATAGGTACTTTAAATTACTTAGCATATTTTTTTGGCATTACAGTTTTGTTGACACAATTATGCTTTAGGGTAATTTCGTTTAGCATAATTTTTGTTACCAGACATAACAACTAATCGTAAAGTTTATTTGAGTTGCGTCATTTTTAAATTTTATACTTTTTATAAACTTTTGGAAGTTGTTTTTCTTATAATGTAATCTTCCTTGCGAGACAAACTTGAAAGGTGTGGGCGTAGACCACCCTCCCCTTTGATCACAATGGGAAGCGAGCGAGTATCGTCAAGGTATCGTCATCGTAGGGCAAAGCTGCTGACATAACAGACACAACTTGATCGCAGAGGGAACGTTAGGTTTGTTAGCTATGTGACCAGTATTAAAAAATTACAAATCCGAAAATGAAAAATGAAAGCGTAAATACATTTATGCTTTAGAATATTATATAAGTATATTATGCGTAAACTGTTATGCGTAAATGTGATTAGGATAAACAAAAGTATGCCATGTTATATTACCTATTTAAAATATAGTCGGACTTGCACAGCTTTGTTTGATAGAGATGAAGTTCTGCTTTTCATTTTAAATATTTTAATTAAGAATAAATAATTAAATATGATAATTTAATTTTTTATTAACAGATAAAAACAACGACATTGGAGACATCATTTTAGTTAATTTACTCCAATAGGATTTTTTATATTAAAATATAAAAACATTTTGTTAATAATGCATACAAACATATTTAAGAATTGTCCGAAAATAAACTCGCAATAAACGCGATCCTTTCGAATAAAATCCTGTTGCCAAATTTCGTATGATTCATACATTCTTTATTTATTCAAAAATGTACCAAACACAAACGGAATACAGTTAAAATTCGCTTGCCATACAAATCGGGTAAATTGCCCCGATATTGAACACCATTAATACTGGCCACACAAAAATTTACGTAGGCGAAAGATGTTAAAATAAATAAAATCTTTTTATCCTTAATGGCAGAAGCGTTTTTTACTTTTATTGAATTAATGCAGTTTTTTCGTTGATTTATACATCCTGTATATCAGGTTAATTTGAATTTGAAGGAAATATTTCATTAGATGGTTATAAATCTTAATGTATTATCTGTGGTCCAATTTCTATATCTTATTTATATTCATTACTATTTATCCGACTTGTACATATTTTCAAATAAGAAGACTTATTTAAAAAAAATGGACTTTTCAAAACACTTATCTTAAAAACTTCTTGACCGATTTTGATAAAACTTTTTTTTTTGTAATTGTACATTTGAGTGCGTTTAACCTCCATCTTGCCTGATGGGAAGCAACGATGAGGTCTAGGGTGGTACACGCAATCTGAAATAATGCCGATTCACTCTTGCCTTGAAAATTCCTAAATTGTACGAGTCGGGAAACAGCGACAAAACATGCACTAAGTTAAAATACACCTAATCCAACAAAATTTTGCAAATGGATTTTTGAAAATAACAGTTTTTGTGATATAACAAACAAACAAATATAATCATACTCATACACTTATGGCATTTGGCACAAATGTTCAAAAGACGTCAGTATGTAAGTATTTCGTGAATATCGTTGAGTAAATTTTCCCCGTCACAACAGCTGCCGTCAAAAATACTGTCGTCACAGTAATAAATAAATAAATATAAAATATACGGACAAATCACACAGATTGAGCTAGCCCCAAAGTAAGTTCGAGATTACATATATAGATAAACATCCAAGACCCAGGCCAATCTAAAAAAGATAATTTTCTAACTTGACCTGACCGTGGATCGAATCTGGGCACCCTCGTGTCGCACTGCGCTACGCAGGTTGCCTATGTGTCACAGTGCTCACTTAGGAAAAAAATGATTTTGAATACCATAATTCTTAAAATAACTTAGGGTTAGCAAAAGCTAGCCCATTTTTACTAAAGACCCAGATATTTAGGAATCGAACAAAAATGTATTTATTTAATAAACTTTATTGTTCCAAATTATACATTTGTTACAATTAGCGGACTTAATGCTATAAGCATTATCTCCCAGTCAACCATAGGGAATGACAGAGAAAAAAAAATGCATGGCGCAAAAAGTGATCTATTTGATACAAATAATATATACCTGTACATACACATAAACGACAGTAAAGTAAATAAATACATATATATGCAATATATGCATAAACTTACATATAAATACAATATACTTACCAATGATGAATATAGAAAAAAAATGACGGTGTTATTTTTGCCTTGTTCAAGTTGCCATTTGGACGAGTTGCGAATGGGACGATTTGCGTCACACCCGTTTAAAATTGGCCGTGAATGGATCAAAATGCGAAGCGGCAAGAAAAAATGGAATGATCGAGCTACTTCTTTGTCTACGAAGGGTAGCAAAAAGCAATGCGGCTAGCAACCCGTTAATATTTTGTTTCTGTATTTACGCTCGAAAGCTAAACGTGGCCTTTGAGTCGTCACACGCTCTGTCTTCCCGCAAGGTAGATTACCAGATGGCAGCCGCATGGCGATGCGGCTGCCATATTATATGATGACATAATTTTTTATCATATCTGTTGTTGTTGTACGCTCGATCGCTAACATAACGTGTTCCGCAAAAATATGTAAATTAAAATTGTATATGACATGACATCAGAAAAAAAAAGATAAAAATATTAAATATCATACAAAGCCCTTCAGGCAAGTAGGCGACCAATACTGTTGAAAAGAGTTTCTTTCGGCGTCTTCTTCTCTGCAGTGGTCGGTTCCGAAACGCTAGTAGTTTGTAGATTTTGAACAATAATTAATAATTTGAATATAATATAATAAGTATTACTTAAAATGTGAATTGACGTGAAAAAGTGTCTGAAAAAGCATATTTTCTGAATAAATCTTTGAATCTTTGAACATAATAACATGATTCCTCAGATTTTACCAATTCCCTCGAACGGAGTTTACGATCTGCGCGGGAAGAGAAGCAGCTGGTACATTCTACGTTTTTTCTTTTCTCCCAGACCAGCATGGAAGAGACCTACGTTATACACAAATTAACTGAGTGGTTAGCTCCGTGGCGCAGCGGTCAACACGCCAGCCTGCGACACGAGAGTGCACGGGTTCATCCCCGGCCAGGTCAAGATGGAAAATGATCTTTTTCAGATTGGCTGGGTCTTGGATGTATCTATATATGTATTTGTTATAAAATATAGTATCGTTGAGTTAGTATCCCATAACACAAGTCTCGAACTTACTTTGGGGCTAGCTCAACCTGTGTGATTTGTCCGTATATATTTATTATTTATTTATATTATGTGTGCTAATTAATCAAACTTTAACACCTTTCTTTGTTGTTTGTGGTTAAATCAGATTCCTCCAAATGAATATCCTATTTACTTGGCTGTATCAGGGCCATAGCTAATAGCTGTCTTCCCCTTAAAAAGCGTAATAACCTCAAAGCTCGCAAAGCTGACATTTCGCAGGACCGGAAATTCTCCAAGTGACTCACACCTGATTTTGTTCAGGGACTGTAATTTTCCGTCTTTTTTATCCGACTACAAAACAAGAAGGTAGCGTTTACATATAGTTATTGCAGGCGTGAATTACCTGATTGTCTGATCATCATCAGGTCATTTTAGTCTCCACTGCTGGTGCATGACCCGCTCTGTATTACCAAAGCCATACTTGGTCCGAGCAAACAGAGGATTTGGCCTACACAATTGTCTGATAATAAAGATAATTCCGTGCTTCGGAAGGAACGTTAAGCCGTTGGTCCCGGCTGCCATTCGGTAGTCGTTAAAGGAACCACGTCAGTGGCCGAGAGGCGGTTCCGAAGAACTCTGACACCAGGGTGTGCATGGTCGATTGACCGTGACACCTACTTGAAATGATGATAATATATACGTATTTGTTATAAAATACAGTATCGCTGAGTTAGTCTCCCATAACACAAGTCATGAACTACTTTGGGGCTAGCTCACCCTGTGAATGCGTATAAAAAAAGACGGAAACGTTAAAATAAAAAAGTTTTATCTACTTAATTGTTAGTAAATTATGACCAACCATACAAAAATAGCGGCAAAAATCATAACCTCATTTTTCGCGCTAAATTTTTAAAACAAGGAGATATTTGCGAAAGCATAGACCAATATATCTCATTAAAGTCGCAGTGGGTCACAAATTAGCCACAATTACCCTAGCAAATTGTTTTGAAGAACCTTTCATCAGCATTATCCACTTTCTACATAACGAGCTTCAATTGTTTTTGGTCTGGAAAGTAGCAGTTTATTTCATTTCAAACCGCAGTATAACGAGAAAAGTGTTCTGTGGTTGAATTTTGACACACTGATACAGTTATTTTCACGTGAGCGTACTCTGTGGTCACTAGCAGTTTTTCACTTGTTAAGAGTTGACTGGATAGCCGTGCAAACTTGGCGGTGGACATATTATCGGATAGTTGCTGTTTCACCTGCGTCAAACGGGGGCGCTACGCGAGCGATCGAGATGTAGCGACGATTTTTACCAAAAACCGAGCATAATTTAACGCGCCTTCGTTCTTTTAGAATATATGAAATTTTAAGAAAACTATTTTAATAAACATATGGAACAAATATACTATTAGAACTTATGAGTAACCAAACTACGTACGCAAGTGAATAATATTGCAATTTTCATATTCACTATGGTATTTATTTACCTCCAAAGTCACAACTTTGGAGGTAAATAAATACACATTACACATAACATAACACATTAAAATGGTGCTAAAATACCGATGTTTAGAGGCTTATATTTTTTAAATATTTGATTTTTTAATCAACCTGTATTAGTAACGTACAAAGATTACATAATTCTTCTTCTTCTTCCTCGCCTTTTCCCCTTTTGGGGTCGTCATTCCCTCCACGACTTTTTCGGCCTTCCCTTTTCTTTATATCCTCTTACATAGATTACATGATGATTACAATTGATATAATGCTTAAAATTGTACCAATATTATCAAATATCGTCGTGAGTCCCTTACGCCCTATGTATGGAGGATTTTACTTCCAGGGGAGTCTTAATAAAGTCCTAAATAAATAAATATATACGGACAAATCACACAGATTGAGCTAGCCTGTTGTCCGGAGGTTGTAGGCATGGTATCGGCTACACGCGGCCTCCCGAGCTGCTGCTTATTTATGACATAGGGCGGCATAGGAACATGCGAGTCACCTGATGGTAAGCGATCACCGCTGCCCAAAGACAGCTGCAACACGTGGGGTGTGAGAAGAAAACAGACTCGTTTTCGTTTGAAGGTCGTGTCGTATCGATTCGGGAATACCGCCGCAGGTAGTTCAGTCCACAGTTCATACTTGCTTTTCCTCTATTCATCCGAGCAAGTAGTATCCCAATGCCTTTATTCCCTTCCCAAAAAAATCCTAACCGTCCCCAGCTTAAAAATGCTTCCGATAGGCAGCAGCGTCGAAAGCACAAGAAGCCAAAAAATCTACGATCGCCAACCCACCTGCCAAGCGTGGTAAGTGTCGCAATTTCCTCCCCTGGGACAAAGAATCCTTGGCCTTTGTCCAGCTGTGGACTTTACGGCTAGAATGATGATGATGGTATCGTAAATAGAATAGGTAAGCACTTTACCGTTCACTCTACGTGTACCGAAGGCTTAACTATAGTTGGTAGTTTATACTAACTACTTGCTTAAGTTAAAACTATGGCTGCGCCGAGCCAGATAGTTTCAAAATGAATTAAATTATAATTTGCGAAGTTCCTAGCGATATTTTCTTGTTGAGGAAGTTGAAATATTTCTCTTTGCGTGATGCTTTTATTACGCCTCAAGCTTTATACAGCGTGTAAATGCACCCTCGACGTACCCTTGACGGGGTGACTCAGCCCATTAATATGAACAACTTTTCCTATACAAAGCTCCTCCTCGTTGCTTCGTAATCCTCATTGTTGAGGGTCGTGATCTCTATGGAACACCTTCCTGTGTAATACGTTCCGCCATTCAGTCCTGTGCTCTGCAGCTCGGTCAGCGTCGCTGACTTTGGTCTCTAGCGTCGAGCGAATCTGGTCGGACCAACGCATGGGACTACGTCTTCTGGATCTCTGGATACAAAGCTGGGAACTTAAAAAAAATCGGCATTTCCATACAAAATAGTTTTGCCGCCCAGCCAGTTTGTACGGGAATGTCGTTTTTTTTGGTCTTTTTTTTTGAGGAAAAGTTGTTCATATTGATGTGCTAAATCACCCACAGACTATTTAGGGAACATCGACGGTCAATTTACACGCTGTATGTATAGGGTGATGGCTGATGCTGATGCACCCTCACGGATAAACCAATATTGGCAAGGGTTGCATTGCATACATCACCTATTGGTGTTGGGCATGAAGGGATTAACAGTATCGGATAGGCGCTGACCAGCAATAGCTTGCAATAATTTGTCTTTTTTTCGTGTGTGTAAGTGGCAAATACTCTTGTCAGATTTGCATCTGACAAAGATTACGGCTGCTATCAATGATGAAATCCAGGACCAACGGCTTAACGTGCCTTCCGAAGTCCGAGATTGCATAAGTGCATAAACTCATATGCAAACTTATTCCGAGTGACATAGGCTACACATATAAGGATTTTATAAAAAAAAAATATAAAATCATTGTCAAATCGAGTCTCGTCTAAGTTGCCAATTATGAAACACATACGTCACTGCGCGGTTTCTCTTGATGTACAATCTAAATGGTCCATGTGATAAGATGGTGGGTAGGCGAACACTAAGTTAGAATAAAAGGTATTTTTTAGAGCGGCCGAAATTTTTTGTATGGAACTGCCCATTTTTTTTTTGAGTTCCCAGCATTTGTTCCATAGGAAAAGTTGTTCATATCGATGGGCTGAATCACCCCTTTGAGGGTCCAGAACGATCAAAATTTCACCGTGTATATCCTACAGATTATATTCTATAAATTATTATTTAAAGGTGATTATTATTTTACGTATAATCTCAACATAACTTTGATTGGGTGACGCAGTCCATCAATAAGAACAATACTTCTTTCATACATACACACATCTATTACGACTTTTTCCCTTGCGGGGTAGACAGAGCCTGGGTTTTGTCTATGGACCTGGGTCCATGAGACCTAAAAGCGTTTCTTACCACGTTTAGCTTGTTGGTGGGCATTTAGTTGGAAAACGAAATCAACATAACGATGGGTTGCTAGCCGCATCGCCTACTAACATGATTTCTCACATATTGGCCCGTTCTCGCGACGATTGCGTAGGAAGAGAAGCAGCTGGTACATTCTACGTTTTTTCTTGTCGCCCAGACCAGCATGGAGTTCACTCTTTTCATGATATGAACTTAAGAATTCTCCAACACTGAACTGATATAGCCAAGCGATTTGTATAAAGATAATTTTTTTTTCGAGTACGCAGCATCATATTCACGGTCTTAAAAGTTCCTAAAAGTCAATGTCGACGGTAAAGTGGCACCTGCTATGTATTTTCTTTTTCATTCATAATTGTCTTTTAATAATAGCCACAAATTCGAAAGTCCAATTCATAAAATAACCGATGGATTGCATCAAAATGAAATTAATTCCCACTCGATCGAATACCGAACGAACGAAATTGACGTCGGGTTTCAACAAAAAGTTGTGGTTTTGTGGAGTAGTGGTACGGAATATAGCGAAAACAGAAGTCAATCTCTTGCATGTACATACATATATATTAACACGTCTTTATCCCTTAAAGGTAGACAGAGCCTAAAGTCATAAGATCGAAAGGCCGCGTTTAGCGTTCGTAGGTGTAAAAGTGGAAAACGGAATCAAAATAGTGATGGGTTGCTAGCCGCTTCGCTTTCATGTCATGTCATGATTCTTTAGATTTTCACCCATTCCCTTGACCGGCTTCTACAGTCTGTGCGGGAAGAGAAGCCATCATCATTTAACCTTTTGCACGCCAGCGCTTGTTTATTTTGCCGACAACGCCAGGCTAGTAGAAATTGTCATAATTTTAGTTGTCAATGGCGTCTTAGTCATGCTACCGTTTTGCAACTAAACTGGTCAATGGCGCTCAATAGGTTAAGACGTAAAATGTACACAGCTGGAAAACTGTCTCTCTCAAGGATTCTTCATCCTACGTTAGGGTATTGCTATACACACCACGCTTGGCAGGCGGGTTGCGAGCACAGTTTTTTGACTTTTTGTGCTACCGACGCTGATGCAAAGTCAAAGTCGAAGATTTTTATTCAAAATTGGATACATGTATCTCTTTTTGAACGTCATATTTGTATTTGTTATATTTGTTTAATTTATGCAAAATCGAAATACTACTAGCGTTTCGCAACGGCCACTGGTGAGAAGAATACGCCGAAAGAAACTCAATCCAGACTTGGTCCCTATGTGCCTGCTGTATGCTTATTGGAAGTACATATTTTTAAGCTGGGAAAAGATAGGAATTTATTGGATCTAGGAAAGGAATTAAGTCACGCCAAACCGCTTTGGAATGCGATATCTGTGGTATTTTGTATTTTAAGAACGCTTAACCTCTACATGTTTTATATTCTCTGGTTGAGAGAGGCGGTGACCTGTAGAACTCAAACGAATTTTTGTTTCGGTTCTTTCCTCGCATTTATGTTTTACTGTTACTTATTTACTTTGTTTCATACTATTATTAAATTAAGAAATAAAATAGGAGAAAAAATTCCATGCGAGCGAGTTTTGAACCAGCGACTATAGGTTTATGCAGGGCCTACGCTCTGCTAATTGAGCTACCGCATGTTTGTTATTATATGAACAACGGGTTACTCACGTACAATGTCAGGTACTGGTCGACATGTTTCCGCGCCGCCCACACGTTCGATTGAGGTTGCTAGCATCAGTGCGGATCGGGACATCGGACGCGCGTCTTGATCCACATTCGCCCTGAGGAAGACTTTCGGATGAGGTCGAAACATGTCGGCCAGTAGCTGACTTCATACGCGAGTAACCCGTTTTTACATATTCTTTTTTTTTTATTTAAACTTTCGCGTTTTTAACACATAATTATTTATATAAACGGGACTTAGCACGAACCTTTTTATTATTTGTTTCCGTTGCATTTACATGTTTCAATTTTCGTCTACTCTAAAATGCAAATTTATGTTATATCTACAATATTGACTCCAATACCTCTAAACTTGGAAACTCTAAATGGTCCACCAAATTATCTACATAATTCTTATCTCAAAAAAGGTATCTGTATAAAAAACCTTGTTTACTAACAGATAAATAGGCAGTCTTGTGGCGAGCTCCTTGGCGCAGTGGTTAACACGCCAGCCTCCGACACAAGGGCCCTGGGTTCGATCCCCGGTCAGGCCAAGATGAAAAATGATCTTTTTTAGATTGGCCTGGGTCTTGGACGTTTATCAATATATGTATTTGTTTTATAATATAGTATCGTTGAATTAGTATCCCATAACACAAGTTTCGAACTTACTTTGGGGCTAGCTCAATCTGTGTGATTTATCCGTATATATTTATTTATTTATTATTATTTATTTATTATTTGTAGTTAAAACTCAAAATACGCCTCTTTTAGGAGGTTTTAAATAACTCACTTTGGCCATACCCATCGATTTTATTACAACCTTTAAATTACGGCGTAATAGAATCGCAAAGGTGGCTCTAAAAATTTGTTATAATATTTTACGAGCTCCGCGCGTCCTGCCGCCGATCAGATTGTCCTTCCGTATGCAATTACGTTTTTAAATTGAATTATCTTGTAGTAGCTTAACGATTCCGGAAAAGTAATATTTAATTTCATTTTTTACTACCTTTAAGGCTCAGTGCAAGAAACCTGAGTTCGATCCCCGGTCAGGTCATGATGGAAAACGATCTTTTTAGGAAATGGACGTTTATTTGTATAAGTATCTACGAGTATTAATATAGTTTCTTATAATTTTCGACAATGCACAACCTGGTGTCAGAGTTCTTCGAAACCACCTCTCGGCCTCTGACGCGTTTCCTTTAACG
Source organism: Elegia similella (assembly GCA_947532085.1). NCBI lineage: Eukaryota > Metazoa > Arthropoda > Insecta > Lepidoptera > Pyralidae > Elegia > Elegia similella. The sequence continues at coordinate 7,483,598 of OX383951.1, read as the reverse complement.
ACTACCAGATGGCAGCCGGGACCAACGGCTTAACGTGCCTTCCGAAGCACGGAATCATCTTTATTATCGGACAATCAGGTGATTCAAGCTTGCAATGTCCTACCAAACTGGAAACAACCGATTCCCGTGGAAATCGAACCCACCCGGTTCTACAGGCAAAGCGAGAACTAGTACAGGACCAATCAAAGCATACTTTAATGTTCATTAGCAAGTTTTACAGCCGGCCGTCTGACTGTAACCATCACTCCTAGTTTAAACTTTTGCACTTGATGTAAGTGCTTCTTTCTATCAACTAGTTCAACATTCGAAACAAATTTTGGCTAGCTCCGTGGCGCAGTGGTTAACACGCCAGCTTGCGACACGAGAGTGCCCGGGTTCGATCCCCGGTCAGGTCAAGATGGATAATGATCTTTTTCAGATAGGCCTGGGTCTTGGATGTGTATCTATATATGTATTTGTTATAAAATATAGTATCGTTGAGTTAGTATCCCATAACACAAGTCTTGAACTTACTTTGGGGCTAGCTTCTGTGTGATTTGTCTGTATATATTTATATTTATTTTAATTATAAAAATAAATCAAACAAAGACAAACCACACTAGATCAAATACGACGGTTTATCTTCTTTAGTTTAGGAGTTCCTTAGGCTTCTCCATGCATTATCATCCGACTGTTGGTTGGGTTGAACTACTTCAAAATTCAGTTGCAAGATTTGACCCGAGGAAACAGCTTGTAATAGACCACCGAGGTCGCGTTCAAGCAGTTTGTTCAACATATTGTTCGCGCTCTCACACCAATTATTTTTTCTCTAAACGGTATTCTGTGGGAGCGGAATGTCAACAACTGTTCATTGTTATTGGGGTCGGTGGATGGTACAGTACCCTAGGTCATGCTGATGAGAATATAGTACAAGACATGCGTGCTATGATAACGTTCGCAGTCGTAAGCGTCTGATGAAGTTCAGTTACGTTTATAATATATGTTGTTTTAAATTGATCTAGGGTGGTTTCTATCGTTCTATCGTGTGATTCCCGGCAGAGTAGAATAGGACCACTCCTAGTCTTTCCATGGAGGTCGTAACGGGAACGGGTCGTAACATCAATGAAACCTCTCCAATCCGTCTGGCCAGCGAGGAGAGTGTATTCCAAATCCTTTGTCAGCTCTGGCAAAGTATGGCTCCGGTAGTACAGAGAGAGTCATGCTCCGGCAGTGGAAACTAAAAAGACCTGATGATGATGAATTGATCTAAGTTGAAGGCGCATTGTTTTCATTTAGACTTTGTAAAAAATTTAAAAATGTTCATCTGCCACCAAAGGTCCTGTTTTCCATTCGGTCAGATTAAGATGGAAAATTATGTTTTTCAGATTGGCATGGTTATTTATTTTTATGTGGTATCCCATAACTCAGGTCTCGAACTTATATTGGGGCTTAATCCATGTGATTTGTCGTATATGTCGACATTCTTCATTTCATTTCATTTATATCCAAAATGTTGAAGCGCCACAGGTTGTGATAAAGTGCTAAGCTTATTTGGTAGAAATTGATAAGATTTTTGTGATACTTTTACCTGTGATTATACCCAATGAATACTTCCAGGTTGAAAAAGAAGTAATGGTAGTTTTTAACCTAACCTACAGACATGTATAAGCAAATAAAATTCAGACTCTAATTCTAAGTAAGCAGATTGAACATATAAGATTTATGGCGTGTCGGTTTCTCAAAATCTCGTTTTGACATACATTTATATATTGGAGTAGTTATGTGTTAAAAATACAATCCTTTTAATAAATTTGACAATTACTAATTTTAATTTACGCTTTTATCAACACAATTTCGAAATCTAGTCACTTCATGTCCTATTTATTAAATTTGATTAACAGATGAAATGATACTCTCTTTCGTATGTTGAAAACCGGAGGCACATTTCCTACATTTTAAAAACCGTTTGTGTCGTGGTGAGTAGTAGAGTATAGATAGAGTATACAACTAAAATAACACTATAATAAAATATTTATTTGTGAGGAAGGGCTTTTTGTCTTTTACAATGTCAATGCATAGCGCATGCATTGTCATTATAAAAGACAAAACTTTTTAAAGTATTATGAAAAAAGTTTATGTTGAGTCTGTTTTGAACGAAAAAACTATTTTAATTCTGTTCTGTAACTAAACTTCGCCATACAATGGCAAATTCAACAAAACAACGGGGTAAGAACTGTATACAAAACCCGTTGCGTAGTTTTATAGATCTAAGCATACATGACAGACAGACAGTATGTATGTAATGATTGCATTTAGACCCCCAACAAAGCAAAGAATGATCTAATCTAGATAGTTAACCATTGAATTTCAACCAGAAAACAAACAAACTCAGAACAATACTTTGTTAGTCTATTAATCACTCCAATAGCCTTGTTGGAGCACAAGAAGGGGCCATATTTTATTCTTTTATCATACGAGTGGAGAAATCCGGGTCAGAAGAGAAAAAATATACTCGTCCGCCCACGCGGTTTGCTAGGGCCAGCATGGTGTAATCTATTCGTAAAATAAATTTTAATATTTCACAGTGTGTTTTGATCTTAGCTGGGGTACTATTTTAATAACATACAGGAATATTTTAGATTAGCTCCGTGGCGCAGCGGTCAACACGCCAGCCTGCGACACGGAGTGACCGGGTTCGATCCCCGGCCAGGTCAAGATGGAAAATGATCTTTTTCAGATTGGCCTGGACCTTGGATGTTTATCTATATATGTATTTGTTATAAAATATAGTATCGTTGAGTTAGTATCCCATAACACAAGTCTCGAACTTACTTTGGGGCTAGCTCAATCTGTGCGATTTGTTCATATATATATATATTTATTTATTTATTTATTTTTGAAAGTGACACTCGTTTTCGGGCGAATTTTGAATGAAAAAATCGCTCGTTTACGATCGGCGTCGTTTCAAAAATATCACTTCTGGCCACCATTATAGTCGTTAAAGGAACCAACGCTGAGAGGCGGTTCCGAAGAACTCTGACTCCAGGTTGTGTATGGTCGCTTGGCCGTGTCACCTACACGAAATGATGATGATGCGCTGGGCTCCGTGGGATAGTGTTTATCGTGCTCTGCTGTGGCTCTGAGTTCGTTTACTTAAACAATCTCACTTCTTATTAGACTAACGGCCAAATACTTATATGTTACTTAAATAGTAATAATTTCTTACATGATGGTCTGGGAGAAAAGATAAAAAACATGGAATATACCAGCAACTTCTCTTCCCGCGCAAACCGTAAAAGCCGGCCGTGGGAATAGGCGAAAAGCTAAGGAATGTTAATAGGCGATGCGGCTAGCAACCCATTACTATTTTGTTTCCGTTTTCAATCTATACGCCCACCAACACGATAAACGAGGTCTTTGGTTTTTATGGCTTTAGACTCTGTCTACCCTGAAAGGGCATTGTGAATGCTAAATAAAACACTTACAACATATTGGATACATACGAGATAATATGTATATATGGCGAAATTTTGATCGTTATGGAGCCGTAAATGGGTGATTCAGATCGTCGATATGAAGAACTTTTTCTATGGGACCAATCCTGGGTACTCAATTTTTTTGACATTCCCATATAACTTGACCGGGCGGCTAAACTAGTTTGTATGGAAATGAGCATTGGTCTCATAGGAAAGCTGTTCATATCGACGGGCTGAATCATACATTTAAGGCTCTATAACGATCAAAATTTCACTATGTATATGTACATATACAGTAAATTTCTTTTTAAAAGTAAATCAATGCTCAAGTGTATGAATTAAGCATTGATTAACTATAACGAAGAGATTCACTATTTTATACACTTGATACACTTAAGCAACATTTGAGTATTCAGCCGTAATTGTTCACTTTGATTAAGTATAACGATAACATACAAAATACCGGCCAAGTGCGAGTTGGACTCGCCCACGAAGGGTTCCGTTATCTATTAAAACGACAAAAAAAATGTCTGTTGTATCAACAGACATGATTTTTTTTGCCTCCCCTTTAATATAAATTTTACTTTTATTTAATTATTTATTTTTTAAGTGAATATTTAACTAAATATTCTGCCGTTATCAATATCGAGCAAAATCAAGCAAAAAATAATCACGTTTGTTGTATGGGAGCCCCCTTAAATATTAATTTTATTCTATTTTGTAGTATTTTTTGTTATAGCGGCAACACAAATACATCATCTGTGAAAATTTCAACTGTCTTACTATCACGGTTCATGCGATACAGCCTGGTGACAGACTGACAGACAGAGAGACAGATAGACAGATAGACAGACGGACAGCGGAGCGACATTAATAGGGTCCCATTTTTACCCTTTAGGTACGGAAGCCTAAAAATTACACTTTATGCTGTCCACAGCTATTTATTTATATGCATTTATTATTGTTATGGTATAAGCCTACGTCAATGCAAAACCAAGCTTATTAGTATGTCACAAAAGCTAATTTCGAAATCTGACCCTCATCAGCTTTCGGAATTCAGATTTCAAAATAAAGCGGAAAATACTGGATGCTTATTTGGTTAGGACGCTTTTTATCCCGGAATATGTATGTACTAGCAGTGCCAGCGACTTCGTTCGCGTACATTTTATGTTGTGTTTGTATGAAGGCCACGTCTTATCATGACAGGGAAAAAATAAGTAGCCTATCCTGTGTCCTGTATGCATAAATGTATATCTACCAAGTTTCATACATACATAGATACATACAGAAAAAAATCTAAAGATCCTCAATTTAGTTTCAGTCTCATGTATAGAGCTTATAAACACGATATCTCTGAAAACAAAGTAACTTACTCCATGACCAACCCTTACAGATTGATTATTATACTAAATCAATACTATAGGGTATTGATTTAGTTTTTTTACGTGATAACGTCTTATAAATCGATGAACGCCAGCTGTACGCACGAAAAAGTGTCACGTTCTGGGTGCAGGCGAGATCGCAGAAAAAGTGATAGAGAGACACGATCGGCCTAAGCGTTTAGCTTATGACTCATCTATCCCTCTTTCACCGTTATCACGTAAAATCATTGTCCGTTAACCGACTTTACAGACAACAATTTGTTTTTAACGCAGAATCAATCGAAGTTTCTTTACGCTAGTTTTACGCTTATGAGGAAACACTGGGCTCGAGAGAATTAAAAATAGGTATTTGTAAAATCTATTGCTGTCTTGTTGTGTGCCCAAACAGCCCCCGCAGAGTGTGATAGAGACAACTGCAGCTAAGACCGAAAATACGTATGAAAATTTCACAAAATTAACGCTTCTTCATCCCGTGGATGTCGTAGAAGGCGACTTAGGAAATACAAGCTAAACAAAGCTTATAAACATCTCTCCAACCCGTCTGGCCAGCGTGAAGAGTGTAGGCCAAATCCTCTGACTGCTCTGGCCAAGTATGGCGTAGTACAGAGAGGGTCGTGCAACTGTAGTGGAGACTAAAAAAGACCTAATGATGATGATGAACGCTTCGTAGTCCCCTGATTTCTTCTCCAAAACTTAACCGATTTAATTTCTTTTATCAATAAGCTATGGCTATGTTTCTATGTTCTCTTTTTCTAATATAATCGCATCGAATTTGTTTTCTTGATGTTTGAACACAATGGAAAATTTTATTGTAAACATATATAACATAATACATGCTACTATATTCATAGATATTTTTGCTAAAAAATCATTGCTCTACTGATACTATCCGGCGAGAAATCAGGGAAATACGGCGCTACGATTTCCTCTTAAGGCGCTGTGCGTCACAAGAATACCGTAAAACGTCTATTTTTTCGTCGCGCAGTTAGCCTTATTTTCCATGGAATACTAGCATGAAAAAAATATGAAGTACAGTTCAAAGATCAAAATAAATGGATACATCAAAATATTTTCAAAAAAGTAATTAAAATCTAGCAAAATAAAATAGCAAAAATGCTATACCCAGAAAAAGTTTCGTCGCGAATTACTTAATATTTTCAGCGACAACTACCAACTTTTTTACGACTATAAAAAGTATAACTAAATGAGCCAGATGGATACCTAAAAAAAACACAATATTTGGCTATAATTATTGAATTATTGAATTAAAAGTGAAAATTAACACGGAAATGGCCGACACGGGTTTGAAATGAGACTAGGGACAGGCCAACCGGTATCGCCACTTTCAGGCGCTACAAAGGGTTAAGGGATACAGCGCCTTAACTCGCATTCGTAATCAATATGTAACTGTATTGCGTTACCATTTCACAAATAGTCATAAAGTTTATAATAACTTCCCGTAGTTTTCATCACATTGTTCGCTGTGAAGCGTGCAACTTAGCATTGTGGTTGATAACGTCAAGCTTATCGGGCACGTAACACGCTAGTAGATGTTGTTAAGCTGGTAGTAATATGTGAAAACATTTTTATTGATATTACAGATCGTTACGATAATATATACCACAGTACCTCAAACGACGTACATTTAATCAGTAAATTCTGCCTAAATTGACATACGGATGCGAAAGTTGGCCACTAACTAAAAAACCGGCCAAGTGCGAGTCGGACTCGCGCACGAAGGGTTTTGTACCGTTTACGATGGGGTTAGTGGAATGTTGTATATACAAATTGCGGTGAATTCCATACATTTTGTTCGGCCGTATATAACTACATAAGTTGGTAGAGTTGTATAAAAACAACTATCTATGATACCGAGACCACTATTTTTAATTGAAAGTACATACTTTGAGGTATATGCCACATTTTTTTCAGAATTATTTTAGTAATATTTCAAAATTTGCGGACCTCAAATTTTAACTTTGTATTAGATTATTTCAAGACTGGGGGTTGGATCTATATAGTTTCAGTGCAGTTTGTGTTGCATTTTAAAAGACCTTTTCAACGATACCTACACGTAGGGATTAGTCCAATTTAATTTTTTGAATTGACTTTTAGTTGTATGGAAAAAAAAAAATTTTCGTGACAATTAGTGCAGTAGCGGCAGAGTACGAGCCCGGACGGACAGACAGACGGACGGACCGACATGACGAAACTAGAAGAAGGTGGGTCAAAGGTCTATCGGAGAGATCAATGCTGCGAGTGTCGCTCCGAGACCGCTTAACAAACGTAGATATCAGGACACGATCTGGAGTAGTAGACGTTGGAGAGAGGATTGCCAGTCTTAAGTGGCAATGGGCTGGACACCTTATGAGGTATGCAGATAACAGATGGAGTCAGGAAATTTCTGCTTCGCGTCCAAGAATGGGTATAAAACCCGGGAAAACCGAGGACGCGCTGGGAGGATGACATCTCAAAGGTGGCTGGCAAGTTATGGAGAAGACACACACAAGACAAGAAGAAATGGAAGGAACTGGGAGAGGCCTTTGTCCAAAAATGGGCTACGATAGGCTGACTATGATGATGATGATATATGTAGATAATTGATACAGCAATTAAATAAATAAATATATACGGACAAAGATTGAGCTAGCTCCAAAGTAAGTTCGAGACTTGTGTTAAGGGATACTAACTCAATGATACTATATTTTATAGTTAATAGGTACATATATAGATAAATATCCAAGGCCCTTTTCCCTATATATATTCATTCACGCAAGCAGAACTACGGGGAAAACTAGTTTTTAAATCAATATTAGTTTTCCATTAAATTAAAACGATTTAAAGTCAAACTTGATGATTACGTTCAATCGATCTGTTGTCCAAGTTTAATTGTGGTTTCATTCGTCTTATATTCATTGAAGTTGCCAAGTAATTATTGGTTGGAACTTGGCTCTGTTGACTTATTGAAGATTGGGATACGAGTGCCCATTTCAAATGAATTGTTCAAGAATTTTGAAAAAAAATCCTCCTAAAGAATTTTGAAATGTAATATTACTTGAGTCATTTTGTAAAACTTTTTTGCTTAGTTAAAAAAAGTTATGAAAATTTTACAGGGCTAAAAAATAAGTATTACGTATTACAAGACTAAGGAATTAAAAATTTAATGAAAGTCATAATTTATCAAATATTCTAATTGTAACCAAATAATCAAACAAGAAAACTGTTTCAGTAAATAAATGAGAGATGAACGGATATTCGGTAACTATTCGGTATCCGGCCTATCTGGCCTTATTTCCACTTTTCCGGCAGGATACTGGATAGTAACTTACTATTCGGATGGTAAATTTCAAAAAAATCTTTTTATTTTACACTATGCAAATCATATTACAATATTAAATTATGTAACAATAACAACGGGTTACTCACGTACGAAGTCAGCTACTGGCCGACATGTTTCGACCTCATCCGGAGGTCTTTCTCAAGGCGAATGTGGATCGAGCGAGACGCGATTCCGATTGCTAGTATCAGTGCGGATCGGGACATCGGACGCGCGTCTTGATCCACATTCGCTCTGGAAGACCTCCGGATGAGGTCGAAACATGTCGGCCAGTAGCTTACTTCGTACGTGTGTAACCCGTCGTTACATCATTTAATAATGTCTATATCTCACGTTAGTTTTAATCATACTACAATACATTTGGACACGGTTTATTTACATAATTGCATCTACATTAATTATCTTAGTACTCAAAATGAACAAGTGGCAAATTGTGGTACATTAATACCAAATTTTTGCATTTGTTGTTAAAATGCTTGGCTTTGTGTGCCAGCTTTTGAAATAATTTTGCGACCTTGTAGCTTGCCAAGTATCCGCTATCCGGTATCCGGCCATACTACTATCCGTTTCATCATGAAACTTTCATGTAAAATAAATAAAATAAATTCATACCGAAGTCGGATGCTGCTACAAGCATTCTTGGGACCTTGTTACAGTCCATTTTAAATTGATAGGTAGGTCAAAAATATAAATTAAATATAAATAATAAATGGAAGCTTCATTAATTATCTAACTGTTATATAATTTCGCCAGGAATGAATAAGATATTGTTTAAAAACAAGCAATTTTGTTTTTTTTTTTTTTGCTTCATATTTTTTTTTTCATAAAACAACTCGGTTCTTACAAACTTCGCAAAAAGGCATCAAAAAGTTCACTGCCCTACCCCTCGTTTTAATTCAACTGATACATAAAAAGAAAAGTATCAAACAAGAAAAAAACCTACGCAAATAAAAACGGTTCTCGTCGACTTTCCAATGACATTCAAGTTTCACGTCCAGGTAAGGACTGGGGCGCATCGGGAACAAGTTTTTTGTCGTAATTGACCAACAGGTGTGGACTACCGTTTGTTTTTATTTTGGACGCCGAAAGGGCGCGGCGGTTCTTTTTTTTTTTTTTTTTTACTAGATATTGAATTAGGCATTTGTCTCCCATCTCACCTGATGGTAAGTGACGATGAAGACGAGGATGTTACATGTTGTTTGGTTCAAATGTATTGTACCAAATTCGACGGATATTATGTTAAGCCTACTATTATTTATAACACCAGGGTCTCTAGGAACTCTGACACCAGGGAATGCATGGTCGATTGATCGTGTCGCCTACACGAAATGATGATGATTTATAAGTATAAGATATTTAGGTGTTATTTCGTTAAGAAAGGGATATGGTATTCTTCTCAGCTGTGGTCGTTCCGAAACGCTACAAGTTTATCGACTTTGCAAATATTAAAAATAATAATATGACGTTCAAAAATAGATACATGATATTCAAACTGAAATTTTAAAATTGTAAGTAATAGGTTGTAGTTTTGTTTTGGCTATGACACAGAAAATTGATAAAATCCACACAAGGCACAGATAATAAAATTGAAATAGAAAGAATAAAGGAAAGTCTTGAATAAAGAAATAAAAACGAGGTGAGTATAGAAAAGTGCTTATTTAATTATTCAGAGAACCGCAACTACAAATGTCTAAACAAGTAAAAATAAAGTTATATTAAAAAATTAATATTAATATTAATTTTTTAATATAACTTTTTTTTACACACCTTAAGGTGAAAATATCATGGATGTGTAGATATGTACACTGCATTTTCAGGCAAGTAAGCATTGCAGGCAAAGCCCAAACTACTGTAATTTACAGAATTAAAAAAATAACATCGGAAAAAATTAATTTCTTTCAACGAGTGGATTGTCTTAACTAGTTTAAGTTGCAATAAAATTAAATAATTCTGGGCTCAGTTCACTGCAGTTATTATTACCAATCGATCAGGTTAGGTCTTAGGCATACCGGGAACGAGTTTTGGCTTAATTGGAACAGGTGTAGAGTACTGTTGTTTATTTTGACCGCTGATGGGTTAAGATGATGACTTGCTGCTTTTTTAGTGAGCTGTTTTGATATAGTAGTCTAGTTTATAATAAGTTGTACTAAAACTTTTATATGCCTATTATAACTATTATAAGCTTATTATACATTAACCAAATTCTTCTTCTGCTTTATCCTTATCCCACTATTTACGTGGGGTTTTAATTGTTTTTAAATAGCATTCATCTTTCATCACATATTACCCTGTAGGGTATATCAAGCATGCGTACTTCTTCAATACTACCCACTATTTAGTAGTGTGGTATTCTACATCATTCATATCCGATTAATAGAAAGTTGATTAAATTGAAGAAAGCTTTTTACTCACTTAAATTGTTTTGAAATAGCATTACAATGCTACTAAATAGTAGGTAGTATTGAAGAAGTACGCATGCTTGAAACGCGTATACCCTACGGGGTAATATGTGATGAGAGAATTTGACGCGGTGATTCGAAGTCACGGTGGTGTAATGGTATCACACTTAGGGCGTTAACCTAAGGGACGTGGGTTCGAATCCTACCAGTGGCCGAGTTCTTTTTCATCACATATTTTCAATTTTAATACGTGCGTTTTATTTATTTTCTAAACTTGGCCTTCGGGTCTTATAGATCTAGGCTCTGTCTACCCCGCAAGGGAAAAACACGTGATACTATGTATGTATGTATGTTACGTGGGTTCGGCACAGCATTTTTTTTTTAATTTTGTTCTATCTCCAGTCGTTTCGTCCGTCACTCCCTTCCTACTCATATTCTCCTTTACACATTCCATCCAACTTTTCTTTAGTCTCTACACTACACACTTTTCACAATAAATATATTGTTTCACCTTTATAATCTTTATATTTTCAACGCCTATATTATGTTTTTTTTTGTTACTGAACCTCCACAGGTTCAAAAACACTAATGTGTTTTTGGGACATTCTTTTATTGTGACCTGTGAGCCTGAAACTGTGGAGGTTCAGTAACAAAACAAAAACATAATATAGGCATTGAAAGTATAAAGGTTATCAAGGTGAAACAATACTGAATCGTAAAATAGGGTTTTTCAATAACAGTTATTAGCCCCAGGTAAGTAATTGGTGGTTAGACTGAGGGATTGGGGGCAAATCGCTGTCAAGATGTTTTTGTACGGGTTGCCTTTCTGATGGTTGAAATTAGGTCGTGGTTTTGGCAGCAAATGATAATGGTAGAGCTGTTAGAAACATTAATTATCTTTTGCAGTGTTCTTTTTGTTCAAATATTGATGAAAAGGTTGTACGTTATTTTTGTGTAACCTTTATTTAACTACTTGCTTTCGACCGCGGGTCCGCCCGCGTCAATGTCGATCCCTGGGGAACAGTACTTTTTCCAGGGATAAAATGTACCCTATGTCCTTCTCTGTACCCCAGATAACGTGTATGCAAAATTTCATGATGATCGGTACAGTAGTTACGACGTGAAAGTGTAACAAACAAACAAACTCACTTTCGCATTTATAATATTAGTTAGTTATTAAATCCTAATCGGATTATGAGGAGCTCCATGGCGCAGACGTAAGCATGGTGCTTACGCATGTAAAGCAACCCTGGCCACGGTTCCTATTGGGATTGATGACCACAAGTGGCATAAAATTTTCTCGATCGTTTCCTAAGCCACGCCATGCCGTTGGTTGGTCGGCTGTCATCATTGATGGCAGTCGATAAGCTATATCAGATGCCTTTAGGCAGCTTGATGAACTTGACGTCTTAATCTTTCTTAGCTTAAAATGCTTCTGATATGCAGCAGCGTCGAAAGCACAAGAAGCCGAAGAAACTGCGCTCGTCAACCCGCCTGCCAAGCGTGGTGAGTATGTCAATATCCTCCCATGGAACAAAGTATCCTTTTAAGAGGTCTTTATCCAGCAGTGTACTTTTTGCGGCTGTAATGATGAAGATTATGATGATCCAAAAATTGTATAATATGTAGGTTATTTTTAGGGTTCCGTACCTAAAGGCCGTCTGTCTGTCTGTCTCTCTGTCTGTCTGTCCGTCTGTCACCAGGCTGTATCTCATTATCGGTGATAGCTAGATAGTTAAAATTTACACAGCTGATGTATTTCTGTTGCCGCTATAACAACAAATACTAAAAAATAGAATAAAATAAATATTTAAGAAGGCTCCCATACAACAATCGTGTATTTTTTGCTTGTTTTTGCTCGATATTGATAACGGCAACAGGCTTGAAATATTCACAGAATATTTAGTCATATATTCACTTTAAAAATAAATAGTTAAATAAAAGTAAAATTAATATTTAAGAGATGGAAAGCCCATACAACAGACATTATTTTTTTGCCGTTTTTATAGATTACGGTACGAAATCCTTCGTGCGCGAGTCCGACTCGCACTTGGCCGGTTTTTAAATTATTTCATCAAGTATCCAAAAACGTAACACCGCAGAAACAAATTCCTCCTTGAAACATTACCCGTTCATTAGCAAACTGAACTAAACAGTTTAACAACTTAACTACTGAAGCGTATTAAAAGTTCACAACAACTTTATTACGCCATTTCCGAATCTACCAACTATTAGTTACGTTAATAATGCTGAAATGCGAATGGAAACGTGTGGATATTTTATTTGATTTTGATTAATTGCCTTACTTTAAGCTTGCAGGCAAGTGGTTAAATGCCTTATATGTTATCGCGAAAATGGAATAATTGTTTTAGTTGTGGCTCTATGAGCTGTAGACTTCGTGTCGCATATCTAATGACATTTATTTTCGAAAAAATCCAAAATTTTGATTGTCAATTTGAAAAATGCGAATGCGTTGAAAAACGCGATCAATAGAGGAGAAATATCCGGACAGTCATAAAATTAAAAACTATTTTTTGCCCTGAAACTGAGACGCTTCGCATTCACTTGGTCAAATATCAGCGGGGCGCATAGTCGTCTTAGTTCAAACTCGTTTTCCGAATCTCTGAAATGCGAATGGAAACGTGTGGATATTTTATTTGATTTTGATTAATTGCCTTACTTTAAGCTTACAAAGTGGTTAAATGCCTTATATGTTACCGTGGAAATGGAATAATTGTTTTAGTTGTGACTCAATTAGCTGTAGACGTCGTGTCGCGTATCAAAGGACAGCTTTTTTTTATTAATTCAAAATTTTAATTGTCTTTAAAATCTCTGTACTTAGATATTATCGAACGCGCCGGATAGATATAGTTGAAAACTATATTTTTTGCGTTGAATCTGAGACGCTTTGCTCATGCTTCGCGCTCACTTGGTCAAATATCAGCGGGGCGCGTAGTAGTTGACATCAGCATTCCGCATGACGATACCAGAAACAGCTTAGTTCAAACGTCATTTCTGAATCTACCGACTATTAGTTACGTTAATAAGGCTCTGAAATGCGAATGGAAACGTGTGGATATTTTATTTGATTTTGATCAATTGCCTTACTTTAAGCTTGCAAAGTGGTTAAATACCTTACATGTTATCGCGAAAATGGAATAATTGTTATAGTTGTGACTCTATTAGCTGTAAACATCGTGTCGCGTCTCTAATGATAGCAATTTTTTATTTTAAATCCAAAATTTTAACTGTCAAAAATTTCTATGTACTTAAGTATTATTGAATGCGAATCGGTTGAAAAACGCGACCACTGAACCTCGCGACTTAGTTAAAAACTATTTTTTTTCCCTGAAAGATTCAAAGATTTATTCAGAAAATAGGCCTTTTCGGACACTTTTTCACGTCAATTTACATTTTAAATAATACTTATTAAATTACATTTAAATTATTAAATATTGTTCAAAAGCTCCACACTTTTATGCTCACTTGGTCAAATATCAGCGGGCGCGTAGTCAAGAAAATGGAATAATTGTTTTATTTGTGGCTCTATTAGTCACGTATCTAATGACAGTTTTTTTTAAAGTCCAAAATTTTTATTATTAAAACAAATTATATATACTTAGATATTATCGAATGCAAATCGGTTAAAAAACACGACCAATGGGGAATATCCGGACAGACATAGTTGAAAACTATTTTTTGCATTGAATAAGAGACGCTTCGCTCATGCTTCGTGCTCAAAGATTTATTCAAGAAATATCAGACCCTTTTTTTAATTTTTTATTTTTTTATTTCTTGTCTGTCTGTCTCTCTGTCTGTCTGTCTGTCTGTATGTATGATCGCGATTATCTCCAAAAATACTGCACCGATTTACTTCAAACTTTCACCAATTGCTTTGTTTTAACTCAGCAAAATATTTAAAGATTGTTTCATCAAAATCGGTTCATTAAAAAAAAAGTTATCGTCATTTGAATGAACTTAAGGCATGAGTTTGCCTGCAAACATATAGCAAAAATAAAATAAAATAACAAGTGACTTATGAAAATTAAAATCCAAAGTCAATTCATCATCAATAAACGACAGCATTATACCTATCCATACTATCCATAGTAATCCATACTAATAAAAAAGGAGAAGCTGACAGACTGACTGACATATCAACGCAGGGCCTAAATTATAAGGGTTAGGAACTTGAAATTTTGCACAGGGGTTCCTTTTTTATAACGTAGGGGAGCACTAAGAAAGGATTTTTGAAAATTCATCTCCTAAGGGGGTAAAACGGGTTGCAAAGTTAGTATGAAACTTTGTCATTTTTGAAGTTATTCGCATGAAATCCAGCATGAAGGTTCTTTACTGAAAGGTATGAAACACGAGTAAAATATTTTGCTCAAAAATCATCCCTTAAGGAGGTAAAATAGGGGTGCAAAGTAAGCATGAAACTTTGCCATTTTTGAAGTTAGTCGAATGAAATTCAGCATAAAGGTTCTTTACTGAAAGGCATGAAATATGAGTAAAATATTTTTCTTAAAATCATCCCTTAAGGGGGATGCAAAGTTAGTATGAAACTTTCCGTTTTTTAAGTTATTCAATTGAAATTTAATATTAAGGTGTTTCATTGAAAGTCATGAACTAAAATAATATATTCCGGGAAATTCTACTGTTCCTGAGAAATCGACACTTACGCGGGCGGAGCCGCGGGCCAAAGGCAAACCTGACTTATATATCAACGCACAGCCGAAACTACTATGCCCAGAAACTTGAAATTTGGCACAGGGATTCTTTTTATGATGTAAATGAGCACTAAGAAAGGAATTTTACAATAACAGTAAGGTAAGTTTGTATGGACATGGACATGGACATGGACACATGGACATTTTCTCATTTCTGGAGGTTCTGGATTACAAATAAAAAGATGTATGTAGGTAAAACCGACGAA
This sequence comes from Elegia similella, assembly GCA_947532085.1. NCBI lineage: Eukaryota > Metazoa > Arthropoda > Insecta > Lepidoptera > Pyralidae > Elegia > Elegia similella. Next base: position 7,468,089 of record OX383951.1, on the reverse strand, counting down.
ATTTTCGCCTGAAGGGATAAAATAGGGGAGTAAAGTTAGTATGGATTTTTTTTCATTTCTAGATTTAAAAGTATGAAAATAAATATATACGTTCTAGATTACAATTAAAAAAGATCTGTGTAGGTGAAATGTATAAAATTCCCCCCTTAAGGGATAAAAGGGGAGGTGATGGTATGAAAATTTTCTCATTTCTGGACATAGAAGTATAAAAATAAGTATATATGTTTACATTACAATTAAAAAGATCTGTGTTGTTAAAATGGACGAAATTTCCCCTTGAAGGGGTAAAATAGGCGGGGTAAAGTTTGTATGGATTTTTTTTATTTACTTAGAAATATGTCAATAAGAAGTTCTCCATTACAATAAAAAAATAACTGTGTACGTGAAATGGGCAAAATCCCCTCCTTAAGGACTAAAGATTTATGCAGGTGAAATGTATTAAATTCCCCCTTAAGGGGAAAAAGCAGAGGGGGAGGGGTTTGTATGGCTTCTTATAATTTCTACTGTTCCCAAGGGAACGACATTAACGCGGGCGGAGCCGCGGGCAACAGCTAGTAATATTATAAACGCTAAAGTTTGTGAGTATGTATGGATGTATAAGTGAGTCTCAATCACGCGAAAACGGCTAAACGAATTTTGAAAAACACGGTTTCACTCACGATTATTCAGTTGGAATCCCCAACTAGTTCGGTCTGTTACGAATACCATCATCAGGGCGAGTGTTAGGGGTGGCGATTCGGCGGTTTTTTTTTTTATAATGAATTTATCTCGCGTAAGTATTAATACTTTTATTAAAATGTTTGTTAACCTAATGATAATTAATGATAGTTGATATAAACAACTAATGGTATTTTTCTTGTTGATATTTTTAGCGCCTAGAGGTTAACATCTAGGTGCTTTAAAAATCGTATTGTAAAGAAGCAAAGCGAACACATTCATATTATTATTCTCTTTATTCAATTTTAATCTTACGTCTAGGTTTTATATTATTTGTATAAAAAGTAAAATATAAAAATATATTCAATTCATATTATTATTATATTCATATACCACCTGGGTGACCGAACTTCGCTCGGTTAATACTATTTATTGTAATATCGTGGTGTATAGGTGATAATTTATAATAATGAGAAATATATTACTATCTCAAACATAAACTTTTTTTTAAACTTGTCTTAAAACAATAAAAATATAAAAAAATATAAACTTGCAAATATAAAAAAAAGTAAGTCACCGAGCGGGAGTCTGGCCGGCAGGACAAAATTAGCGACCATATTCTGCATGGAAACAAAAACGCATAAAAACTCGAAAACACGCGTATTCCCAAACATGAGACTAATCTAGATCGATTGTTTACCCCCGAAAACCCCCATATACCAAATTTCAGCGAAATCGTTAGAACCGTTTCCGAGATTATAGAAATAAATCTATATATATTTACAAGAATTGCTCGTTCAAAGGTATAAGATATATTCATTCATAACCAATTACGAATTCGTATATAGCCATTCTTATGCTCACTCTTTTTATATTCCTGAAGCGGAAAATATGGATGTGATAATTCACTTAATTTATTTATTCAAATTACTCCACAAATTCTCATAATATATTTAAATCGGATGAAATTCCTGTGAGACCAATATTTTTGCTACTATTAAATAAATGTTTACATATTTTACATCATATCATATTTGGCTAGCTCCGTGGCGCAGCGGTCAACACGCCAGCCTGCGACACGAGAGTGCCCGGGTTAGATCCCCGCCCAGGTCAAGATGGAAAATGATCTTTTTCAGATTGGCTTGGGTCTTGGATGTGTATCTATATATGTATTTGTTATAAAATATAGTATCGTTGAGTTAGTATCCCATAACACAAGTCTCGAACTTACTTTGGGGCTAGCACAATCTGTGTAATTTGTCCGTATATATTTATTTATCAAATATAATAAATATTCCTCGAAAACCTCAATTACGCTTCCACAAAACGATACTTGCATTTCGCAGAAATGACGTAAACATGATTCTCTAAAGCCGGTATTGCTTTGCGTGTTTGTGCTTTCAATTTGGAAGCTTATGAGAAATACTCGCTAATGAGTACCAAGTATTTTAATTTGCACAAACGTCCATATCAAGCACGTCTTTTTCCTTTACGGCGTAGACATAAGGACAAAAAGGCTAGAGCGTATTGGTATAACGTTCAATCGCTCATGAATCAAAATAGTTTTAGTTGGCCAAAGCTCGGTATCGGACCCTCGTCATGATATTAATATATAAATGACCTGAATTGGTACAATTTGTATATATTGTGACTTGACATTAAATCAAAAATTTAAATTAACATTTTTTTCATTACTATTATTTCATATTACTAAATGAATTTTATTTCATGACATGACAATGTAAGCTCAAGTCCACACATTTAGTTCTAAGTATGTCGTAGATTGTAAGTTGATGTCATTTGGAGAAAATGCGCTGTGCAGTTTGTTGCCGCTTCTTCTGCACTCCGCCTTGGAAGCGGCGTAAGCTTAGCTCTAAGTAAGTTATTGACGTCAACAATAATAATGTTGTTAATAATAATGTGTTATTTAAGTTAACGTTCACCAAATGATATTTAAAATATCTTACGATGAATAAAATATTTGACTATTGACTATTGCTCGCTTCACCTTAGGCACGTACAAATAAGGTTTTACAGCATGAAAAATAAGTAAAATATTTACATACTCAATCGACCTCATACAAAATTTAATGAGGAGTGGTAGAAGAAGACTATAATCATTGCAAATTTATTTTAGAAGACACAGCAAAGTCACTGATGTCATGAAGCGTATTGCGAAGCTGAAGTGGCAATGGGCTGGCCATGTCGCCAGAAAACAAGGTTGGTGGTGCAAAAATCTGGTGGAAAAGAGACTGTGGGGCGATAAACGCCCACAGGGAAGACCTCAAATGCGCTGGTCAGACAATATTAAATATAAATAAATATATACGGACAAATCACACAGATTGAGCTAGCTCCAAAGTAAGTTCGAGCCTTGTGTTTGGGATACTAACTCAACGATACTATATTTTATAACAAATACATATATATAGATAAACATCCAAGACCCAGGCCAATCTGAAAATGATCATTTTCCATTTTGACCAGACCGGGGATCGAACCCGGGCACCCTTGTGATGCAGGGTGGCGTGTTAACCACTGCGCCACGGAGCTGTCTACTGGCTATTAAGATAACAGCAGGAGTGAAGTGGATTAAAATTGCCCAGGATCGACAAAAATGGCATAAAGTGGAGGAGGCATACACCCATGCGATGCGGTTGAAAAAGGCTAAAGAGAGAAATTCATTTTAAGGGATGCGACTTTGGCAATTTAACTTTATTTATTCCTTGCATGGTGTCAGGCATGTAGCCAAATATCATCATGCCGAATTCTGAGACGTATCTCTCACTTTGTATTCACGGCACGAGTCACAACCTAAACAGCTTTCCCTCATTCATTAACATAAGCGCAATTCCCGCGTCATGCCAGTCATGTGGGGAAATTATCTTTTACAGTAATTTGTGACGGCAGTGTGACGTCATTAGCTAGTAATATGTTCTAGCAATTTGTCGTGTATGTCACGTATTGTTGATTCTCGCGCTCAGGCGTCGCCCGAGATATTAGAATGAAGTGTGACAAAACCGAGCTCAGTGGCGTGCCAAAACAGCCTCCGTGGTCCAGTGGCTAAGGCGTTTGCCTGTTGACCCGGGGGTTGTGGGTTCGATTCACACCGGAAGCATACTTTATTTTGTTGTCACCTGATTGTTTGATAATGAAGATGATTCCGTGCTTAGGAAGGCACGTTAAGCCGGTGGTCCCAGCTGCCATCTGGTAGTCGTTAAAGGAACCACGTCAGAGGCCGAGAGGCGGTTCCGAAGAACTCTGACACACGAAATGATGATGATGATGAGTGGCGTGCCATATGATAAACCTATGTTCAGCTGTGAACTAGTGTAGATTGATAATGATGAAGCTGCTTGACTGATAGGGAGCTCGACGGCCCAGTTAGCAAGCGCAATATAAACGCTTATACAGCCTTACTTGAAAAACACCAATAATCACGCAGAACTAGATCGCTAAAAACATAAACATCAATATTTATGGCACTCATTACAAAAACACGGTTTCATTCACGTTTATTCAGTAGGAATTACCCACTAGTCTCGGTCTGCTATAAAAACTATGATCCGGGTGAGTTTTAGGGTGGCAATACTCAAAGCTTAGAAGGAAGCGAAATCACCGTGTCGTCACCCCTAATGATGATGGTCTTCGTAAAAGACTGAAACTAGTTGGGGATTCCAACTAAATAAACGTGAGTGAAACCGTGTTTTTATAATGTAGTAACCTAAATATTTAGAAACGATCGCACGCCGCGTAACATGGTAGAACAATGTTGAAAAGAAAACAAGATTCTCAATCCCCCTTCCCCCAAAATGAACAAAATGAGTCATCTGATATGGATGTCATTTAAATATTCATTTCGGTATTTGGCGACAAGAATAATCCCCGAACCCGTCCGCAGATTACAGATTGATGAATGATTTCGTGGTCGGATTACCGAAACGTTTAATCTATATTAATAGATAGATTAAATAAAATAAAAATAAAAAAGATATATGGTACTTTCAACAGGTATACATATGTACCTGGACCACACATGGATCCATCATTTAGCAGCCCGCCACCGAATCTATACTAATAATGTGAAAGTGTAGCCCTTCAGGCACGTAGGGACCAATACTGGACTGAGTTTCTTTCGGCGTATTCTTCTCAGCAGTGGTCGTTTCGAAACGCTAGTAGCTTATCGATTTTGCAAATATTTAAAATAATAATATGACGTTCAGAAAGAGATACATGATATGCAAATTTCATTTCATTTCATTTCATTTCATTTCATTTCATTTCATTTCATTTCATTTCATTTCATTTCATTTCATTTCATTTCATTTCATTTCATTTCATTTCATTTCATTTCATTTCATTTCATTTCATTTCATTTCATTTCATTTCATTTCATTTCATTTCATTTCATTTCATTTCATTTCATTTCATTTCATTTCATTTCATTTCATTTCATTTCATTTCATTTCATTTCATTTCATTTCATTTCATTTCATTTCATTTCATTTCATTTCATTTCATTTCATTTCATTTCATTTCATTTCATTTCATTTCATTTCAAGCGCGTTTGTTTGAAGCGCTAATCTCAGAAACTACTGGTTCAAATTTATGGAGGAAGGCTTTGGGCTATTTAGGTTGACAGCTCCGTGGCGCAGTGGTTAACACGCCAGCCTGCGACACGGAGTGCCTGGGTTCGATCCCCGGCCAGGTCAAGATGGAAAATGATCTTTTTCAGATTGGCCTGGGTCTTGGATGTTTATCTATATATGTATTTGTTATAAAATATAGTATCGTTGAGTTAGTATCCCATAACACAAGTTGCGAACTTACTTTGGGGCTAGCTTAATCTGTGTGATTTGTCCGTATATATTTATTATTATTTATTTATAAAACATCACGCTGCGACCAATAGGAGCGAACATCAATAAAAAATGTTTTGAAAACGGGGGAAAATTATTCATCTATACTTATTAATCATAATAAAAATTACCGCGGACGAAGTCGCGGGCAACAGCTAGTTAGGAATAAACCTGTACTTCGAAATGGCGGGGTGCCTTGCAAAGGATCTTGTGGGCACCATGGCACCGATGATGCGGGTCGACACATTTTTACGCGGTAAAGAAACATTAGAAAAATGTAGTAAATATTAATATATACAACTATTCCCAAACTAGAAAAAAGATCTGTAAATAAATCAAGAACCCTATATTACATACTGGAGTACTCCAGTCTCGTTGCGACCACGATGGATGTAACTCCATTGAAACGTCAACGGAAACAAATTATAAAAAAGTTCGTGCTAAGTCCCGTTTATATACATAATTATGTGTTTAAAGCGCGAAAGTTTAAAAAAGAAGAAAACCCTATATTACTCTTAGAAAATAGACAAAAATGACAAACAAAACTTAGAAAGTAGGAAAATGCGCAAAAGGCGGCCTTATCGCATAGTAATTTCTTCCAGGCAACCTTTTATTTGAAAAATCGCTTGAAATTAAAGCAATTAATGTGGGGTAGTAAAATACTATTTGAAAGGAATATATAGAATATGTGTGACCACTTAGTACTTAAGACCTTTTGTAATAACCATATTCGTAAGTAAAGCTATTCTATTCTATTCTAACTACTTACTAAATAACGATTTTTATTTTAAACTAATATCTAAACCTAGCATGACTAGCTCCGTGGCGCAGCGGTCAACACGCCTGCCTGCGACACGGAGTGACCGGGTTCGATCCCCTGCCAGGTCAAGATGGAAAATGATCTTTTTCAGATTGGCCTGGGTCTTGGATGTGTATCTATATATGTATTTGTTATAAAATATAGTATCGTTGAGTTAGTATCCCATAACACAAGTCTTGAACTTACTTTGGGGCTAGCTCAATCTGTGTGATTTGTCCGTATATATTTATTATTATTATAGCTTAGCCTGGGTGCAATGTACATATAAACCATCCTCGTGAATCACTCCTATTAAAAAAACCGCATCAAAATCTGTTGCATAGTTTTAAAGATCTAAGCATACATAAGGATAGACAGACTCCACTACCACTATAACAGAATCAAGTGTATTACCCCTTGCGGAATAGACCCAGGCTATGAAAAATATTGTTTTCCATCATACCTAACCTAGCCGGAAAAAGAACCTGAGACCCTACGATTCAAAGGCAGGCGGTACTACTGAGGTCCTCGAATCCTTACTAATATTATAAATGCGAAAGTGAGTTTGGTTGTTTGTTACGCTTTCACCACGTATCTACTGAACCGATCATCATGAAATTTTGCATACAAGTTCTCTGGAGTGCAGAGAAGGACATAGGCTACATTTTATCCCGGGAAAAAGTACTATTCCCGAGGGATCGACATTGACGCGGGCGGAGCCGCGGGCGAAAGCTAGTAATCTAATAAACGCCATAAAACCGTATTCAGTGATTTAATTTTAGGAAGCCGTGTGGTTTCCGACAGAGTAGAATATTACCACTCCTAGTCAGAGTAATAAAGCTAAACAAAGCTCATAAACATCAATGAGACCTCTCCAACCCGTCTGGCCAGCGAGGAGAGTGTAAGCCAAATCCTCTGTCTGCTCTGGATGTCAAGTATGGCTCCGGTAGCGAGGGTCATGCTCCTGCAGTTGAGACTAAAAAGACCCTGATGATGATGATGAGGTGATTTAATTTAAATGTGTCACAATCGCTAAAACATTAGAGAACAATTAAAAATTACAAATAAAATGTATCCTAAACATTTTATTGGTAATTGGACCCTTATCGGCCGGTGAAGTAGCGAAAACTCACTTGCTAAATTGTGTGTATAAAAAAATACAACAAAAAATGTGATATCTTTACCCTATTATTCCAGAATTAGTGACCCTCTCCCGTTCTACCTGTACTAAGGGGATATAAACTACAGTTATATCTAAAATAGTAAAAATATAGTTTTTATTAGTAAGTGAAAGAAACTAAATTACTTGCTAAATAATAAAGCAACACAACCAAGTCCTGTTAGATAACCTATGACATACGCGGACGAAGTTGCGGTAAAAATATATTGTCATGGAAAATAAAAGCAAGTTGAGTGTACTACCGGCTCCTACGTATCGTAAAAACGGGTCAAAGCAATGGCTAATAAATATTCGATTCCAATCTCTTACTCTACATCACTATTTAAATCCATTTTCCATCTGTATGACAACCATCTTAGATTTCGAAGAAGAAGCGAATACTCACTTGTAGCGTGCTAATTGTGTGCATAAAAATTATAACGAAAAATGCGATACCTTTACCCTATTATTCCAGAGGTAGTGACCCCCTTCCCCCTCAACCCGCGCTTAGGCGGATATACACTACAGTTATGATTAGTACGTTCAAGAAACTAAATCACTTGCTAAATAATCAAGTAACACAACCAACTTCTATGTTAGATAACCTATTACTTACGCGCACGAACTCGCGGGAAAAATAACAATAGAAGAATAATTAACCAACATTTCGCCTTATCCGGCACCTTAATTATCTAAAACCAAATAAAACATTTATAACAGGACTATCATCAATTTGTCGAGATAAAATCAAACTAATACGCAAGTTTCCTAAAAAAATATAATTAGTCCGTCAGTTAGATATTCAAAAAATATTGGATACGTATTTTTTCTTTTGTCGATTAAACAAAAAATGATAAAGATATAGCCCCGTTGAAGTTCCGTGTGACGTCATAGTTTGCTACAATTTTTAGCAAACTTTGACGTCACGAGCCCCCACTCCTGAACTTTAACGCGCTTTATCTTTATTATTTATCGTTTATTTGAGAAAAGAAAAAATTGGTGTCCAATATTTTTTGATTATCTAATTGATGGACTAATTGTTATGTTATTATTACGACCCAGGAAACTAGCCTAGAAAAAATATTCGTTGAGAATAAAAGCAAGTTGAATATACTATCGGCTCCTACATATCGTAAAAACCTCTACTCAATCCCTTACTCTACATCACTATTTAAAATCCAGTTTCCACCTGTTTGACAACCATCTTAGATTTCTGGTAATTTCATCTTTTTGACCCTCTGTCTACTCCGCAAGGGCTATAGACTTGTTCAATATTTGTTTAATTCAAGGAATATGTTTAGGCACCTATCACTTTCAATGCGATTCGTAGAAAGCCCGAAATTACTATGAAAATATTCTGAAATCAATCACAGTAATTTTTTTAAACGGATATGGTAACTAATTAATGTTACCGTACTCTGCATTAATAAGGCACTTAACATTGAGATGGTTTTAAATTACATAGGTACTTATATCAAAAACCATTTTCTAGTATTGAATTACCTGTATGATTTCCCTTTATAATAGATAAGTTATACTTTAAATCAGTAACTACATTATTTTTAGATTAAATTCGGTATTTATTAAATATATTTCTGTGATTTTTCCGCAACGATGTTCAAATAAAGTTTTGAAATATAAAAATATTTATTTCAACAAACAAATAAAGACTCAACATTTTGGCTCCAAAAATGAATTAACCAACGTTTCGTTTTATCCGTAATCTTAATTATTTAAAACCAAATAAAACATTAAAAACAGGACTATCATCAATTTGTCAAGATAAAATCAAACTAATTCAACACACGAAAAACCAACCTGAAACTCCACGAAAAAATCCTTTACGCGATCAATCACACAAAGTCAAAACACTTAAATCCACGAACACACTAGTACATTAGTCCTAATTCACGCTGACTGTAAACACTGATACGTCACAACGATACGTGATACGCAGCGGAGCAGTACGCGCGTACGATACGCCGCGAGGTGTAACACTGAGGGTGGTAGTAAGCTCGACTCGCCCGGCCAGGCTGGCGGGCAAATACTATTGATTGCGTAGAAGGTTCACGTTAATGTAGGTATAAGACTTGGAGTGCTATTTAAGAAATGACGCCGTTCGCAAACGAGCGATTTTGCCATACAAAAATAGCTAGAAGAAGAGGTGTCACACTTTAATAGTACCCTTGAATTCGAGAGTTTGGATTTTTGTAGTTATTGGGTGTATAAGAGCAGGTACAGCTTTGCTGGTGCAAATATTTACTAATGTGTGTGGTGTTACCACAGTTTCTACAGATAGGTTTTTTAGATACACAGATAATAATGTAAATCATAATAAAATAATACACAGCATATAAAAAATAAACTTCCATCCTTTTAAGCCATACCCTGCAAGGTCTTGTATAGTTGTGATTACTAGTAAAAACTCATACTGGAAATATTTTTATTACAAAAATATTGAATGCTTGCTTTATTTCGGGATTATATAAAGGAATTAACAGTCAAGGTTCTCCAAATGTAATATTGGGAATAAGTAAGTAATAATCGGCATTACTTGAATTTGCGTGTACAAAAACTAAGATACTCTTTGCCCAAGAGATTATTTTTGACGCAAAGGAAAAACGGTCATATATAATTGATTGAACAATTATTCAACTCCACTTTTTTAATCGTTCGCAAATGTCTAATTACAGTCACTGTACTGTTTACCTACTCATATTTTTCTAACAATGGCAGCATTTCATATTGTACACTATTCCTTTCCAAAGGAAGTTAACCTAATTATAGTTCTGAAATTTCCACGTTGCTTCATCTTTGCCCCGACAACGACCTTAATCTGAAATCCCTTTTCAACTCCTCGTGCCTCTCATTATTGATCTCTTTCACTCCTCACTACCGGTGCAATAACATCACCGTCTCCCTCTAACGCGCCAAAGCTCGCTCACTCCGTCTCGTTCTCTCACCACTGCAGAGCCTCAAAAACGAGGTAGTGGTACATTTGTATCAACGTGTGCGTTCGACATAAGAAATTTTTCCTTTACATTACCCACAGTATAACAAACTTCCCTACTAATTGCTGGTCGTACTGAAAATTTTTCTTCAGGTTAGTATGGGATATTTTTGCATATGTCGTGTTATTAAAATATTTAAGTTTCGCGTAAAAAAATAGAGTATGTTTCGTTTTTTCTTCGGTTCATTGGTTTCGAAGTCTAGATACTGGATTTTCTAAATAAAACATGGGCTATCGAACCAGATACGGTTTATTCAATTGTCTAGTTGTTTTGTTGTGCAGCACTGGGTTCTGTTACATAGCAATGTTGTTTGCAAGGTTTATGTTTTGTTTCGAACTTCCGGACATTTGTGCTGGACATTCTGTTTGGGAAAATAGGTTTCTTTTTTAGTTAACTGTCTCTTGTTATTGGATAGTAAATAAAAAATAACTTTAAATGTTTCAGAAACGTAAGGTAAATTTAGTGTAGAGATTATTTTTTGCTGATAAGGCGACTTATTTTTCAAGAATATAATTTAAGAGCTTTCGCCCATGGCTCGTCCCGTCAGCGTCAATTTAGACCCCTAGGGAATGATACTTTTTCCCGGGATGAAAGGTAGCCTATGTCTTTCTCCGTATTCCAGAGAACTTGTATGCAACATTTCATGATGATCGGTTCAGTAACGTGAAAGCATAACAAAGCGACAAACAAACTCACTTTCGCATTTATAATATAAATAGATTTCGCCCGCGGCTCCGCCCGTTTCAATGTCAATCCCTCGGGAATATTACTTTTCCCGAGATAAAAGGTAGCCTATGTCTTTCTCCGTACTCCAGAGAAATTGTATGCAAAATTTCATGATGATCAGTAGTTACGGCGTGAAAGCGTAACAATAAACAAACAAACAAACTCACTTTCACATTTATAATATCACATTTATAATATTAGTAAGGATAGTAAGAAAGTAAGGATAGTAAGGAAGTAAGGATAGTAAGGAAATAATGATACTCGTACATTAACACCTTCTATGTACAGTCACGACATGAGCTTTGATATGTATATACATCGGTTCTTGAGTCAATTTGATAAGGTTTAAAATGGAATACAATTGTATATGGTGGCGCAGCGGTCAACACGCCAGCCTGCGACACGGAGTGACCGGGTTCGATTCCCGGCCATATCAAGATGGAAAATGATCTTTTTCAGATTGGCCTGGGTCTTGGATGTGTATCTTTATATGTATTTGTTATAAAATATAGTATCGTTGAGTTAGTATCCCATAACACAAGTCTCGAACTTACTTTGGGGCTAGCTTCTGTGTGATTTGTCCGTATATATTTAAAATTATTAAAATATATTTACTACCTAGTTTCATATTCTGCCCAATTTTTTATTCGTTAATCTGTTTCTAAATGTTTCAATTTAAAAAATGTACAAACAATTTTCTCTCCTTGGTTGAAGTAACATCGATTCAATTGTAATAAAACCTGCTACGATTCACGTCAACTGATTTTTTGGATGGCATTGTGCACTCTTTGGGATGGGTAAAAAATTTTAAACTCGCGCCAGGACTCGTGACCTGATCGAAAATTCGTAGGACGGACACGTGACTGAGACGGTCGGCGCGGCGTAGAAGAGGAAATAATATTCCCCTCTCTTTCTACCGCAAGAAGTTTTCACTTCTGCTGGCACTCCCTGAGTGCAACCCGTTTTTTTATAAGCCTGGTGTTGCAGGCGTCCATAGGCTACGGTAACCACTTTCCATCAGGTGGGCCGTATGCCTGTTTGCCTACTAAGTAGTATAAAAAAAAAAAAAAAAAAAAAAAAAAAAAAGCCGCTTACAGATTGTCCATAGACAAATGTCAACTTAGTCTACCTGCGACCATGAAAACTGTAAAGTTTTCGAAACATTAGGTGTAAAAATAATGTAATTTACGCGATAATACCGTATTAAAGTGATTTTATTTAAATGAGTATGTATAGCTGTATTTTAAAAAAATATTCATTTTTCAGACCATATCAGCCCACTGCTAGCCATAATACTGAGAATAAGTAAGTATGATCGGCATTTCACTTGACACGCATTTGCGTGTACCACCCTAGACCTAGAGGAGACCTAGAGCTAGACCTCTTTGTTGCTTCCCATTAGGCAAGATAAGGGTCAAATGCACTAAATTAACAATTCAAAATAAACTTGAAAATATGGTAACCCGTAGCCCACAATATCAGCCCACTGCTGGGCATAGGCCTCCCTTTTTTACGCCATTCTCTACGGTCCTATGCTAGTCTCATCCACTGTTTTCCACTTAGCCGAACAATGTCATCTGACCATCTGGTCTTCTCCCCGCTCTCGGCCACTACTCCGTCACTGTTTTGTTTTAAAAAAATATATTAATGTCTAATTCTATTAGCTTTCTTTGAATTGTTGCTGACTATACTAACAGGAACAAAATAAAAAAAACCGAGACGGAATGTACGAGTATACATAATTTTTAAGTACAGAATTGTCATTGCTACCAAATTTACAAAAACCCGGTTTGATGATCAACTTTAGTCAAATGATTACAAAAAACTTTATTATCAAACTATAGAGAAATAACATAGCAACGTACATTTACTTGATAAAGTCATTATCTTTTTGTTTGAAACTAAATTGGTGCAATTTTTGAATGATGATACACTTAATTATGGTTCTATAGTAGGAAGAAATGAGTAGGTTATGTCAAAGAGCTGCGCAATAATAACGTCATTATATAATAAGTAGATCAATCGATGTGAAGTAAGTATACACTTTAGCTTCAATATATGATTTAATAGTTTTTTTTTTAATGTTTCGCCTTTTAAATACAACTATGAATAAGTTGTTGTAATATTTAGGTACAGAATAATCAAGAAGATAAAAGTGTTTTTCACAAGTTTTTAAAGTAAAAACGTCTTTAGATGAGCTGAGCAATTTTTGGTAGGGTCCAAAATTTCGCGTATTGAATATCACGCCTAAATGGCTAAACGGATTTTAACGAAATTTTGCACATAGATAAGTTATTACCTGGATCAATACGTAGGCTACATTTTTCATAAACATGGCCATTTATAACACCAAATTCTATTTCACATTATAAAGTCCACTATAAGCAATTTGCAAAACAATCCAAATCAAAAACCGTGCAGTCCGCCAAAATTCCCGCCAAGAAAGTTTTCACTTGATATTCTGGTAACACTGCTGTGGTTGTTTGAAGTGGGCGTCACGGATGTCAAAGGTCAGTGAACTGTCTATGGAAAAGTCTTAATTTGATGGCGAAAATTATTGTTTTCGTTTTTAAAATAATCTTTTAGTGTACTTTTTAAATGTTTGTGTTATGTAAATTTTACTAATAAAGTATTGCCATCATTTTCACATATATTTGTCTGATTTTCTTTATGCGTGCATGTATGAATTGGTAATTTAAAAAAAACTGACAATATACTTTTACAAAATTTTAAGGACGTTCTATGTACTAGTTTCCAGACTATGTGTAGTAGTAGTGTATGGTATCCGCATTATATTACTTATTCTAATCAGGTTGAGCGAATTCAGGAGAAATTTATACGGTATCTTAATTATAAGTCTCATAACAATCTTGTGACTTACGAGGAAGGATGCAAATATCACAAAATTATTACTCTCAGCAATAGACGTATTGTCTCAGACATGATGCTGCTATTTGACATTGTTCGGGGTGGTCTTGATTGCTCAGATTTGCTATCTCATATAGGGTTTTTGGTGCCGTCTCGTCGTAGGCTGCGACATCATAAATTGTTTCACGTACCATTTCATACTACTAACTACGCACAGAACTCGGTGCTAACTAGAATTGTCGACACCTATAATAAAACCTTTTCAGAACTGGATATATTTTTATTAAGTAAATCTAACTTTAATTGTAAAATCATAGGAAAACTTATAACGGCTAGCGAGTGAATACAGGAAGGCAAGGAAAAAAAAGAAAAAAAAAATATATATTCTTTTTATTTTTTTAAAAAATTATTTATTATATTAACTATGTTTTGCCCGCGGCTCCGCCCGCGTCAATGTTAACACCTCGGGAATGGTGCTTTTTCCCGGGTTGAAGGGTGGCCTTGGTCCTTCTCCGTACTCCGGAGAACTTGTGTGCTGAATTTCGTGATGATCGGTTCAGTGGTTGCGGCGTGAAAGCGTTACAAACTGGCAAACAAGCTCACGTTTGCGTCTATAATATTAGTAAGGATAAGGATAAACGTAAATGGCTGTACAGGAATAATATGTGTAAAATAAATATTGTTATGGATCTTTACTTAAAATACCTTATGAATAGTGTAAGTTTTAGATCGGTTCAGGGGTTTCAAACTTGCCAGATAGACAAGACATCTTTGATGAGTCTTATAGTTATATAACCTGTATATACATATATATGAATCTCTTGTTACGATGTATGTTTGGGATAAGCTCTGGGGCTGCTGACCAGATTTCAATTAAATTTTTTAACCATAATATTATATTATATATAAATAAATATACATTTTGTAGTTTCACATGTTGTTGATTAAAGAAATTTATGAAGACATAATTTTTTTCGGTATGCATAAGTACAACGCCTGCTTTGTATAACTTTTTAACTAAGTATACATAGACATTTAAACTAAGCTTTGTATAATTACTTTTCAGCATTACTTCTATCGAATTCTGTAATTGGCCTTACATACTCTATAAGTTCCTATTGATAAGTACCAACTTGTAACGCTGTAGAATTCAATAAATAAATAAATAAATAAATAAAAAATAAATAAATAAATAAATATGTGTCTATATGGTCTGAATTTTACATGGTCATCATCATTTTGAGTAGGTGTCACGGTCAATCGACCATGCACAGCCTAGTGGCAGAGTTCCTCGGAACCGCCTCTCGGCCTCTGACGTGGTTCCTTTAACGACTACCAGATGGCAGCCGGGACCACCAGCTTAACGTCCCTTCCGAAGCACGGAATCATCTTTATTATCAGACAATCAGGTGATTCAAGCCAGCAATGTCCTAACCAAACTGGAAACAACTAAACAAAGTATGCTTCCGGTGGGAATCGAACCCACGACCCCCGGGTTAACAGGCAATCGCCTTAACCACTGGACCACGGAGGCTGTTATTTTACATGGTAAGTCTAATTTTCCAAATACAGTCAATTCATTCTAATAATAGGTGACAAGAAAAAGTGTTAAAGTATATTTTCTTCTGCATGGTTTACTAAAATTCTAATAATTAAGGATATATTGTTGTCTATGACGCTCTTCAGTATCTTAGACACAATCCTTACTTCCTTTAGATAGCTCCGTGGCGCAGTAGTTTACACGCCAGCCTGCAACACGGAGTGCCCGGGTTCGATCCCCGGTCAGGTCAAGATGGAAAATGATCTTTTTCAGATTGGCCTGGGTCTTGGATGTTTATCTATATATGTATTTGTTATAAAATATAGTATCGTTGAGTTAGTATCTTATAACACAAGTCTCGTACTTACCTTGGAGCTAGCTCAATTTGTGTGATTTGTCCGTATATATGTTACGGTAAATTTGATTAATCGAAAATTATTAATAATTTTATAACATTATTAATAATAACCTCGTGTTTTGGTAAATGTGAATAAAAAACTGAAATTAATTACTTTTGGTAGTTATTATTAATAATTCACTACACACATTGGTAAAAGTTATAAAAAAAACCTAAAGTTATTAGTCCAGCAGGTATTTATTAAGAATATGATATGACGACGATACTACTTATTCGTAAGATATGACACATATAACAGTGCTTGTCTCAGATCACACAAACAAGGGTAGGTACTTGTTTTAAAGAAACTGACAACAATAATCACCTCTTAATCTGTACTCTTAATAAACAAAGTTAAAAGAGTGAGAGAACAGACTTTTCATGAAAAACCTGCAACCTGCAAAGGGGTCGTTTTTTGGGTTTTTACCTTAGTTATGTAATCCAAGATGGCGGGCGCGACTTTTCATGATAAACCAACATGAGTGTCGTTTTCTAGGTTCTTGGGGTGTAGAGGTGCATATCTCGAAAATGACGTCAGTTATATAATCTAAGATGTCGGACGTGACTTTTCGACGTGAGTGTCTCTAGTATTTCGTTTGATTAGTAGTGATTTCTAGGTTTTTTCGGTGTAGTTTTGGAAAATTACATCAGTTTTAGTATCCAAGAAGGCAAATTTTCGCGTGGCCTCTCGCACATCCCGCACGCCGCCTCGCCACCCCTGCCCGCACCTCTGTTGCCCGATCGAGAAAAAAATCGCCAGTGTACATTTATTTTTATCGATAGTTATTACATTTATTGGTACTAAGGTTACATTATTAATAATCACCGACAAATGTGATTAATTTCTCACTTTTACCTGTACTTTCGGTAATTATTAATAATGATAAACAATTATTAATAATTTTTAATTAATCACTCTAACCGTAACATATATATATTTATTTACTAATATTATAAACGCGAAAGTTTCTAGGTATGTATGGATGTTTGTGACACAATCAGGTTAAAACTGCTGAACGGATTTTGACGAAATTTTGCACACAGATAGGTTATTACCGGGATTGACACATAGGCTACATTTCATCTCGTAAAAAAGTAAGGGTTCCGCGGGATTGACATTAACATGAGCAAGGCCGCGGGCAACAGCTAGTTTTAAAAAGCATGGGTAAGGTATGACGCAGAAGACAAGAGGTGAATGAGATAGGTAAGAACGAGGTAATACACAACTAAATTTACCATAAAGAAATATTGCACTTTGGTAAAATACCTGTTTTACGGCAAAACTTGATGAGAGAGAGACACCCACGCAAAAGATTTTATACCGAATACTTCTCTTAATAACAACAGTGATTTATTTACTCACACGCAGACATCAATAACAACTTTATTACACATCTATCATAAAATGGTTTCTTAGGGTCAATTCACACCCATAAGACACCACTTATAGAGTGCTGCCGATTGGTATTATTATTTTTTTAAACAATCTCTCGACTGAGCGTGTTTACTTTATATAATTACTAGCTATCGCCCGCGGCTCCACCAGCGTTAATGTCGATCCCTCGGGAATAGTACTTTTCCCGGGATAAAAGGTAGCCTATGTCCTTCTCCGTACTCCGGAGAACTCGTATGCAAAATTTCATGATGATCGGTTCAGTAGTTACGGCGTGAAAGCGTAACAAACAAACAAATAAACAAACAAACTCACTTTCGCATTTATAATATTAGTAAGGATTCTTCACGAATTTAGCTGTTAAAACTTCACTGCTGGACAAAGACCTGTCCCAAAGATTCTTTATTCTATGGAAAGATATTGTTACTCACCACGCTTAGGAAGCAAGTTGGCGCAAGTTGCAAGTTGGCTGTTGCACTGCTGTTGATTTGGAAAGGATAGGTTCATGTTGTATCATAAGCCATAATCATAAAGACTGAAGATGCATAAGGAAACATTCATGGAGTCGAGATTCCCTATTAAAACAACATTCTAGATTTAAGCTGTAAATACTTTGGCTTTATTTAACGACAGGTTACCTGATACCAACACTCTTCAGGTATGATTTAGTTGCCTCACGCAACAGCTAATGAAGAAACAGGTTAGGCGTATTCAAGGCTGGAAACCTAAACACACATTTTAGAATTAATCTTCATACTTAAGTATTTCGTTATGAGAAACCCTAAAAGTTGTTTCTTGTTGCGGTCGCATTACGGATGCAGTTTAAAATAATTTCACAGTGTATAATTGTACAGAAAATAGAATAAGAAAAACGCTTGGTAACCTATTTAGACATGAGGCCCTATTTAAAACAATAGTTAAAGGAATGAAGGAAGGAATACTAGGAAGGAGAAAAACAAGGAGAAGGCTTTTCAAGCAAATCAAAAATAAGTGAAACATGAAAATATTTAAAAAATAAAATAAGTTGCCAAGGATAGAGAAAATTAGAAGTCACATCACCGACAAGAGCCAGGCTCTTAAATAGGAAGAAAAAGAATTTTAAATACTCGCCTTACGTAATCTCGGTGTGAATTGAACTTTACGCCAACAACTCACATGACAGTTATACCGCCCACTGACGATATCATTTGTTTACAGTAGAAATTCTTAATTACTATTTTTTCTTGCAATGATATTTGGTGAAAGTTTTAGTTAATCATCTGTCTAACTCTATTATTAAGCTATCGTCATTATAACACGACTAGCTCTTGTGTTTGGCCAAAGACAAACTGACAAATGTATGAGGTTGGTAGTCTATATGTTTGCATAATACAAACATATAGACATAAAGAACATATATAAAATCATCATCATCATTTCGAGTAGGTGCCACGGTCAATCGACCATGCATACCCTGGTGTCAGAGTTCTTCGGAACCGCCGCTCGGCTTCTGACGTGGTTCTTTTAACGACTACCAGATGGCAGCCGTTGGACCCGGCCATCCGAAGCACGGAATCATCTTTATTATCAGACAATCAGGTGATTCAAGCCTGCAATGTCCTAACCAAACTGGAAACAACTAAACAAAGTATGCTTTCGGTGGGAATCGAACCCACGACCCCCGTGTCAACAGGCAAACGCCTTAACCACTGGACCACGGAGGCTTCTACATATATAAAAGAAGAATATATATAGAACATATAGACTACCAACCTCCTACCTATAAAAATATTGGCCTGTTAAATTATGTAAAAGCAGCAGACCGGTTAATGGCAGGCTGTGGTAGTTAGTTCCACGAACTGCCACTATCGGCGGTAGAGAGGGCGCTACAGTGCAATAGTTACAGACTTTTTCACCCGTCACTAGATGGCGTTAGCTTAAACTTGGTAAAACTGAAAGATATTGTTTTAATATAAGCAAAAAATATATATTTTTTATCTGCAATAAGATATTTCTCGTGAATACTGATTTTATTTACTCATAATATGGTAAATACGTAGTTGTGAATAAACCTATGGCGACATATGTTTAATGAGACTCACAAATGTCGTACGCAATAGTCTTTAGGACTACATGCTATGGCGCAGAATGCTGGCCCGTGAAAAAGGTCCAAATTACCAGATTACATACGACGGTAATTCAGATTAGATGGGCAGAAACAAACACATAAGAGGAAGCTTTAAGAGAAAATCATAGGGCCGTATTTCCATACAAGCGTAGTCCCCTGATTTCTAGCCTGATAGTAACAGTAGAGCATTGATGTTTTACCAAAAATGTCTATGGATATAGTAGCCATGATACTGTTTTTTTTTTTTTTTCATAATTGAATTATTAAAAGACATATGAACCACTAAAAACTTAAAAAATATGTAAGACTTTCCGTTGTGTTCAAACATCAAGAAAAGAAATTCGACGCAATTATATTAGAAAAAGAAAAAATATATACAGCTTATTTCAAATTATTAATGAAAAAATAAATTAAATCAATTAAGTTTAAGAAAGAAATCAGGGGACTACGAAGCGTTAATTTTGTGTAATTTTCATAGGTGTTTCCAGTTCAAGCTACAGTTATCTCTATCGCACTCTGCGGGGGTTGGTTGGGCACACAGCGCGACAGAAATAGATTTTACAAATACCTATTTTCCAGTTCTCTCGAGCGCAGTGTTTCCTCTTAAGATCAGAGCAATTAAAGAAAAGCACGTCACGAGAACGGAAGATCATATGACCAGACAAGTTCTCAATATAAATACCGGCCCGGGGAAACCTCAAACAAATTATTAAACCGATTTTGATAACAATTAAATAAGACCAATCAGGATGCATACCCTTTTAAAAATAAGAACTTATTCAGTTTATAAATGACGGAGTTATGAGGTTACAAACATTACAAAGCCGTGTGGTACCCGGCAGAGTAGAATAGGACCACTCCAAGTCTTCCCGTGGATGTCGTAGAAGGCGACTTAGGAAATACAAGCTAAACAAACCTGTCTGGCCAGCGTGGAGAGTGTAGGCCAAGTCCTCTGGCTGCTCTGGCCAAGTATGGCTCTAGTAGTACAGAGAGGGTCGTTCTCCTGTAGTGGAGACTAAAAAGACCTGATGATGATGATGAAACATTACAAAAAAGAATATTCAACCAAATTGGTAACCCTCCATTTATTTTAAATCAATAAATCCTTATCCTTATCCTTCCTTATCCTTATCCTTATCCTTACTAATATTATAAATGCGAAAGTGAGTTTGTTTGTTTGTTTATTTGTTTGTTTGTTACGCTTTCACGCTGTAACTACTGAATCGATCATCATGAAATTTTCCATACAAGTTCTCTGGAGTGCGGAGAAGGACATAGGCTACCTTTTATCCCGGGAAAAAGTACTATTCCCGAGGGATCGACATTGACGCGGGCGGAGCCGCTGGCAAAAGCTAGTAATAAAATATATAAGACAATGATGACAGAACTTTTATCATTATATCAATTAGGACAAACAAAGTTATGTTGTAACAAATACAAATAACTAAGGATGTCATCCTCAACTTCCGTCCGTTGGTTGCAGGTATAGCATCGGGTACGCGCGCCCTGCTTCCCGAGCTGCTACTTGTTTTTCCTTCATTCATTCGAGTGAGTAGTATCCCAATACCTTTCATTCCCTTCCCAAATCCAACAATTTCCTAGCCATCCCCAGCTTCAATGCTTGCGATGGGCAGCTCAAGAAGCCAAAGAAACTGCGCTCACCAACTAGCCTGCCAAATATGGTGAGTATGGCAATATCCTCCCATGGAACGAAGAATATTTGTGAGATGCCCTTGTCCTGCAATTGACTTTTGTGGCTTTAATAATAATAATAAAATCTTTTAATTAAGACAACATAGGCCCAGGGATTGGTAACAATGGTACTTATTCTATGTTAGTAATGAAAACCTATATAAATATAAAAACAAAACTCGCATTTAACATGGTTTGCAAGAATAAAACAGCACTCTTACAAACCATGCTAGTACTGAATTATTAAAAGCGACCGAGTTCGGTCTATGAGCGCCCTCATGAGTGGACTGTCGAACCGATCGGCTATCATACTCAGAATTCTATTGCGACTGGTGCGAACCATGCGCAGCAGTGCTGCAGATTTCTTGCGCCAAGTCGCGTCAAATCCGTCAGTATGGGCGACGGTGAACATAGCTGACGCGCTACAGAACGGTGGCCGTCGCAACAGAATTATGAAGGCATCATTAATGATGATGGTGAATAAGTTATATACATATGTAATTATAGAATACATCTTGCCCATTCCATGTTTTTAATTAATTTATTATTTTCCGCCTCACAACTCATTATTAAAACATCTTTCACTATATTATTTCTCTTAATAGATACAAGCTTAGAAAACAAGTATAAACATACATTATAGCTTACAAGTTAGAACTGCCCATATCGGCAACTTGATATTCGCCATTTCTTGATTATAAAATGACAACTTTATCCATGGACTTTGTAATGCTTCTAGTTTTTACAGCCACGCGACCTTTTCTATCTCTTTTCTTCTTTTAGAAAATATATATGTTCATCTTATTCACTCGCCACGCTTATGTTGCTATCCCTTTTTCCCATTCATGTCTTGATGTTATTGATAACTTTTCATGTAGATAACAAACAAAAAAAAAATTTTATTTTATAATATTTTAGACCATTTAATAAGAGTTAAGATGGTAGACGCATTATATATAAAAATAAATTCATAATAATAAATTTATATTTATGATGATAAATGATAATATCAAATTAAAAGCCAAGATTTAACAATGACAAAAAGATTTTCGTAATTTTTTCTTTATCTACGCTATAAGACGTTGCTTTGTACCAAATTTCACTATTCTAAGTTCACGGAAAGTAGGTTATGATTCCCTTGCGAGTGTCGAAAATTTATTAAAAATATTTTTATTAAATAATGTCTTCGTATCAAATTTCAAAATTCTGAGTTCATAGGAAGTACTAGGTTTTGATTCCCTTGCGAATGTCGAAAAAACACGAAAATTTGCAGCATAACCAGCTATATCTTTTGATTGCGTTAGCTTAGAAGTTTAATTTTTTCACAATTCCAAGGAAAACTAGACTTGATTGAATGAATTTCAGCTTGATACCTCCACGGGTGCCTGAGAAAAAGGGTCTTGACAGACCGACAGACAGACCGACAGACAGACGGACAACCAAGTGATCCTTTAATAGTTCCGTTTTTTTCCTTATGAGAACCCTAAAAAAGTTAACTTTATAATAATACTAGCTTTCGCCCGCGGCTCCGCCCGCGTCAATGCCGATCCCTCGGGAATAGTACTTACTCCCGGGATAAAAGGTAGCCTATGTCCTTCTCCGTACTCCAGAGAACTTGTATGCAAAATTTCATGATGATTGGTTCAGTAGTTACGGCGTGAAAGCGTATTAAACAAACAAATAAACAAACAAACAAACTCACTTTCGCATTTATAATATTAGTAAGGATGAGTGAAGCTGTGAGTAAAAGTCATTTATTTTTTTTCGTAAACACATATAACTTGCAACAAATTTGACTAAATTAACTCTTTCACTGACATTGAAGCAGACACAAAAGAAATAACAATAGAATTACGTCTACAGGCGGGCGTCAGTGTCAGCGAAAGTGTTAAATATAAGTGGTAATTTTTCAACAAAGGTAATGCTAATAGTGGAGGAATAAGAGAGATTTTAAAGTGCGTTGTCTACTCGCTAAGTTATCTCTACACAAACGTAACTTGTTTCAAAGCCGGTTTGGCAATCGGTATAAATAACCCTTATCTCTGCGGGTCCTTCGTTTTTTATTAACAGGACACGATAAAATTTAACGGGTTATTTAAGCATTTCGTGAACGAACCCCATATGGGGAATGCATGTTTTATTTTTAAACAGTTTTTTTGCAGAGCAGAGTAACTTACTGTTGTGTATACTACTTAATTACGAATAATGTCTTATTCTTTTTTAAACTTTCGCGCTTTAAACATATAATTTAATGTATAAACGGAACTTAGCACGAACCTTTTTATTATTATAAACTATAAAAATGTTCGTGCTAAGTCCCGTTTATATACATAACTAGCTTTCGCCCGCGGCTCCGCCCGCGTCAATGTCGATCCCTCGGGAACAGTTTTCGCGGGATAAAATACTAACCACAGATAACGTGTATGCAAAATTTAATGATGATCGGTTCAGTAGTTACAACGTGAAAGCGTAACAAACAAACATTGGAGCGCCTTCCGCCCACTTTAGCGGATGTCATATCCGCGGTTACTAAGCCCCCCCATCGCGACAAGATGGGAACCAATTGGAGGGGGGGGGGGGGGGGGGGGAGATTATTAACAAACAACCTTTCGTCCTAAAAAAAACAACAGCACTCTGGGAGGAAGTGAAAACTCACCTTTGCGGTGGTCTCAGGCCATGTGTCCATCTTACGGATTTTCTATCAGGTCACGTGTCCCGACGCGAGTCCAAAAAGTGCACAACGCCGCCGCCGCTTAAGAAGTTTACACTTAAAAAAGTACTGTTCCCGTGGAGTCGACATTAACGCGAGTGGAGCCATGGGCAACAACTAGTCATACATAATTCTGTTTTGATGCTCTCAAGCCTACTATGTTTATTTTCCATTTACCTTAAGGTTGACTGAAAGAGATTGCTTAGCCGCCTACCCAATGTCAATTTTGTTGTACGATTTATTTATTCACTAGCTTGTATGTTGTAACATGTATCTCTTTTTGAACGTCATATTTGTATATGTTTAATTTATTATGCAAAATCGAAATACTACTAGCGTTTCGCAACGACCACTGGTGAGAAGAATACGCCGAAAGAAACTCAATCCAGACTTGGTCCCTATGTGCCTGAAGGGCTCCGATTACATTGTTTACATGTATTATATCATCAAATAAATTTATATTAATTGCCAAGCATTTTTATCAATTATATAATCAGCAATGCAATAATATGCCATTTTTATTAATTGGTATTTTACAGTCGCTTTAAACTTAAGTATAGGCAGACCTAATATTTCTGCAGGAATTTTATTATAGAAGCGTACTCCTAGACCCAGAAATGAATCCATAGTTTTCTGCAATCGCAAAACTGGTGTAGCTAATTTATTTTTATTTCTCGTGTTTCGATCATGAATATCACTATTTTTCTTATATAAATCAAGATTATGGCGCACAAACATAATATTCGCAAATATATACTGAGAAGGTAATGTTAAAATATTTATATCTTTAAACAATTCTCTAAGAGATTCTCTAGCACCAAGGTTATATATAGATCTGATAGCGCGTTTCTGCAGTACAAATATGGTGTTTACTTCTGCAGCGTTACCCCATAGTAAAATTCCGTAAGACATAACACTATGAAATTAACTGAAATATACTAAACGCGCAGTATCAACATCGGTCAGTTGTCTAATTCTCCTAACAGCATAAGCTGCAGAACTAAGTTTACCCGCTAACGTAGTAACATGGGCACCCCATTGAAGCCCGGCATCAAGAGTTATTCCAAGAAATGTTGTTTTATTTGTTAAATCTAGTGGTTCATTATGCATTATTATTCGTGTAGGATTTTTTTTAACATTTGGTAAGCAAAATTTAATACATTTCGTTTTCTAAGCGTTTAATAACAGATTGTTCGCTGTAAACCAATCCAACACCTGAGCTAAAGTACTATTAACCACGTCAAAAAATCAGAATGTCTATCAATTTTGAAGACAAGAGAATTATCATCGGCAAATAGTACAGCCTTACATGTATTCACTCAGTAAGGTAGGTCATTGATGTAAATGAGGAATAACAGAGGCCCTAGTATAGAGCCCTGGGGTACTCCCATCTTAACCGATGATCCGGAGGATTGAACCCTATCTAAACTAACTTTTTGAGTTCGCCCAGTTAAATAAGATTCAATTTAATCGCGAGATTTCTCTTTTATTCAATAGTGCTCCAGCTTCGAGAGAAGGGTATTGTGGTCAACGCAATCAAAGGCTTTGGTAATAATAAAATAAGTATAAAAAATAAACAAAACAATAAAACATGCTGTAATCCAAAGCATGCTTACATATGAAATTATTAGTTAGAGTAGACTGTCATTAAAATAATTTAAATAACAGGAATACATTACCTTATATATAAACTAGCTTTAGCTTCGCCCGCGTCAATGTCGCTCCCTCGGGAATACTACTTTTTCCCGGGATAAAAGGTAGCCCTTAGGCTACCACAGTACAAGTTCTCTGGATTACGGAAAAGAACTTATCCTTCTCCGTACTTCAGAGAACTTGTATGTAAAATTTCATGATGATCGGTTCAGTAGTTACGGCTTGAAAGCGTAACAAATAAACTCACTTTCACATTTATAATATTAGTAAGGATTAAGAATAATGTAAGTATTTCATATTTTCCGATTGTAAGTCCAATTTCGTGCAACAAAGAAATGTTTATTAATTCATTCATTCATCCATTCTTTAATTCTTCTTCTTCTTTAGCAGCCTAATTAATCCACTGCAGGATATAGGCCTCCTCTAATGCACGCCATTCATTTCTGTTTTGCGCAATTATTAATTAACTAACAATTATCTTTAAACTAGCATTCGCCCGCGGCTCCGCCCGCGTCAATGTCGATCCCTCGGGAATAGTTCTTTTTCCCGGGATAAAAGGTAGCCTATGTCCTTCTCCGTACTCCAGAGAACGTGTATGCAAAATTTCATGATGATCGGTTAAGTAGTTACGGCGTGAAAGCGTAACAAACAAACAAACAAATAAACAAACAAACTCACTTTCGCATTTATAATATTAGTAAGATAAGATAAGATTATTAATTCGTACATACATACATCCAAATAGCAGTATTTATGTGTTTTCTGTTAAGTGTAAGTCGTACATGGGGAGGGTTCAAAATCAAAAATCGTGTTCAAACCGAAAAATTTCTAATACGAGAAATATCCTGAAAATGACTACTTTAAGAAAATGACCAAAAATCATATGGACTACACTTATCAGCTATATATCTCCACTCCTTAATATCGCCAATCCATACTAATATAACATATAAAGGCCCGGCCGGTGGAAAGTTACTATTCCCGAGGGATCGACATCAACGCAGGCGGAGCCGCAGGCAGAAGCCAGTTGTACAAAAATCCTTTTGTCTACACTTTTTATTTTTGTATAAGTGTATTTACTTACTTAATAAATTGCTGCAATATGAAGTACTAGCTTTCGCCCGCGGCTCCGCCCGCGTCAATCCCTCGGGAATAGTACTTTTTCCCGGGATAAAAGGTAGCCTATGTCCTTCTCCGTACTCCAGAGAACTTGTATGCAAAAATTCATGATAATCGGTTTGACAAAACAAACAAACGAACAAATAAATAAACAAACAAACAAACTCAGTAAACTATATAATACTGTCGAGGAAAAGACTTAAATAATTCGTCACCAATTCCGGAAAGGTATTAACTTCATAAGAAGAGTCTTCGCGAAATTTCCATACACGTGGCATTTAATATAAATCTCATAAAACTTCATATGACGAGGTACAGAGAACTTCATTGTAAGTTGAGGATAATAACGTAGAGGAAAAAAAATAAATAATCCTTTACGCTGAACTGCGAGAAAAAAAAAACGTAGTATGTACCAGCTGCATTTCTTCCCGTGCAGATCGTAAAATCTGATCTTTGGCTAACTCCGTGGCGCAGTGGTTAACACGCCAGCCTGCGACATGATGGGTTCGATCCCCGGTTAGGTCAAGACGAAAAGCGATCTTTTTCAGATTGGCCTGTGTCTTGGATGTCTATCTATATATTTATTTGTTATAATATATAGTATCGCTGAGTATTTCATAACACAAGTCTTGAACTTACTTTGGGGCTAGCTCAATCTGTGTGATTTGTCCGTATGTATTTATTTTTATTTATTTGATCAAAGAAATGGATCTATAATCTGAGGAATCGTGTTAGTAGGCGATGCGGTTAGCAACTCTATTTCGATTCCGTTTTCCACCCCATGCCCCAAATTTTTTTTATTTTTTTTTATGTCTTAGGACGGCAACCGACCTGATGGTAAGCGATCAGCGCTGCCCATGGACAACTGCAACTCCAGGTTGTAACAGAGCCTTTCAATGTTGGTGGATGGATGAGCCTCCGGCTCTCTCACTCGCCGAACGAAGCATAGAAGCGGTAAAGCTTCTACTCAAACGTCGATGTTCTGTGAGTCTGGAAGTACTAAAGACCTGGACTATGTTTACCCCGGCAGGGAATCAGAGGTGATAGTAGATTATGTTTTTGTTTTTCGTGTAAGTGGCCAACATTAGTGTCAGATTTTTCAAGCCAGTAATTTTTTTTTAATAAATACTTGAATGCCGGATACATGTATGAAAATGTGTCACGTTCCGTGTTATTACAAATTAGTGTTCGTAAACCGCTGTTACAGATAACCATCGTTTTTTATTTCAGAACATCGAAAGAAAGCCTTCTTAAATTTTGGATAAAATATAAAATAAAGTGAATACCACGTTTTGAGAGTTCCGTACCCTGAAGGTAAAAACAGGACCCTATTAGTATCGCTCCGCTGTCCGTCTGTCTGTCTGTCCATCTCTTACCAGGCGTTATCTCATGAACCGAGATAGTTAGACACCTGAAATTTTCACAGATGATCTGTTGCCGCTATAACAACAAATAATATTCATTTTTATTTTTCATTTTCACTAAAACATAGTATAAAATAAATATTTAAGGGGGCTCCCATACAACAAATGTGATGTTTTGCTTGTTTTTGCTCGATATTGATAACGTCAACACGTAGACGCTTCAAATATTCACAGAATATTTAGTTATATATTCAGTTTAAAAATAATTCAATAAAATTAATATTAAAGGGGGGCTCCTATATAAGAGACATGATTTTTTTGCCGTTTTTATAGATAACGGTACGGAACCCTTCGTGCGCGAGTCCGCACACACGCGTAATATTTCCATTATAAACATTTTTAAATTTATTTTTTAGGTTTCCAAGATGACCGTGGGACAAGGACTACCCCACAAAATTGGGGATTTAAGTTTACATTAACCCACGAAATTGTAAAAATTTACGTGTTTTTAAATCACTAGTACTATGCGCTGAATTAATTAAAAACATCTAAAGCATTGGTATAATTTAGATCAATCCTTGAACAAGATCGCCTCCTTGTTGGAATTTGAAACAGATACATATGAAATTTAAAAATGATATATATATAGTATCTAAAAGTTTTTTTTTTCGAAAACTTTGTAATTTTTACGTTAAATATTGTCATATGAGAATTATTGTTTTAGAAACAATAATTCTCATATGACAATATTTATATGTACGTCTCGGAGGTCACCCCATTTCTTTTTTTTTTTATAAAGATATACATGTGAAAATATTAAGACTTTTCATCTTTTTCCTAATCGCCGAATGGTTCTGCGCAGCCTAATGGCTTGCGCCGTAGCGACGTTTTTCGTTCGCGCGGCCCGCGGCACCCTCTTAAAGGATAATATTGCGTCTTCTGACAAACGCACAAAAAATTTAACATTTCAATGGACTATTTAAATATTCGCGTTTGTATTTAACTTTGTTCAAGACATGTCAAAGGATACGGGAGGCGCGGCGCAGTCCCTTCACTTTGGCCCCGTTTTGAGACCGCGCAGCTTTGTGCTGTCACTCGTTATTTAAGTACCTGTTGATCGGGAATATGAACCTGTTTGCACTATCGTGCCTCATAAAGTTATTTTAGAGATATAAAGTTGGTTGGATGCAAGTTTGTTTATTATGGCAGAATATAGGTGAAAAAGTTTAGTTTTGTACAATTCTTACTATATCCTTACTATATTCTAATCCTAATAATATTATAAATGCGAATGTGAGTTTGTTTGTTTGTTACGCTTTCACGTCGTAACTAACTGAACCGCCTAACTGCCTCCGTGGTCTAGTGGTTAAGGCGTTTGCCTGTAGACCCGAGGGTCGTGGGTTCTATTCCCACGGGAAGCATACTTTGTTTAGTTGTTTCCAGTTTGGTTAGGACATTGCAGGCTTGAATCACCCGATTGTCTGATAATTAAGATGATTCCGTGCTTCGGAAGGCACGTTAAGCCGTTGGTCTCAGCTGCCATCTGGTATTCGTTAAAGGAAACGTCAGAGGCCGAGAGGTGGTTCCGAAGAACTCTGACACTAGGGGGTGCATGTTCGTTTGACCGTGTCACCTACTCAAAATGATGATGACTATTGAACCGATTAATATATAAGACCGAAAGGCCACGTTTAGCGAGTTGGTGGCCACGTTTAGCGAGGCGATGCGGCTAGCAACCCAACACTATTTGTTTCCGTTTTTCATCTACACGCCCTTCAACATGCTAAATGTGGCCATAAGGTCTTATAGACCTAAGCTCTGTCTACCCCGCAAGGGAAAAAGACGTGATTTCAATTCAATTTAAACACATTAAAATAGGGAACTATATTTTTTGTCACCAAAGTTTATATTAATCATCAACTTGTATCACCTAATAAATAGATCAATCGCCACAAAATAACTTCGTTTTCAAATAAACAAAAAGTGTTCCCAGGTATTAATCAAATTAATGTAAATATATTTGTAAACTATGAGATGGATTACCAATAAAATGCGCTGTGCAGTTTGTTGCCGCTTCTTCTGCACTCCGCGTTGGAAGCGGCACTAAACTTAGCCATAAGTCAATTTTTGACGTTAACAATTGTTGAGAAGTGAAACATGACAATTAATAAGTGTTTAAAGAAACCTATATTAAATAAATGTTTTGAAATAGAATTTGAATTTGATACTATGTATGTATGTATGCAGTAAGTCGTTCGCCTCCTTGGCCTTCATAACAAAATTATTAATATACTTTGATAAAATAACATATCGAGATATTACATCCAAAAAGCTAATAATCGAAAAGTTTACAGCGTATAAGGAAAATTAAACTTTTGAAAGTAATATCCCCAATTTATAACAAATTTCTTTGTTCCTTGTTATATGAAGTTGTAGATTTTTTATTAATATAAGCGCCTAGCGCACCATAATGTATATTTAACACGTGTATGAAAATTCTGCGAATACGTTTTGAATAAGTATAATGCCATTCCAAAAGTGTTGACAAATTAGTTGGGCCTTTTCCGGGAAAACATGATGGCTCTAGCGTTAATTATTTGAAGTTATAACTGTGCTTTTATTATAACTAGGTTAGCCGTGTGGTATCCGGCAGAGTAGAATAGGACCACTCCAAGTCTTCCCGTGGATGACGTAGAAGACGACTTAGGAAATACAAGCTAAACTAAGCTTATAAACATCTGAGAGACCTCTCCAACCTATAATTTTTATTCAAAGTAGGATACATATATTGGTTTTTTAACGTCATATGTTTCTGTTGTTTATTTTTCTTTCTTTTATTTAAATAAACTGCTGAGAAGAATACACCGAAAGGAACTCAGAATTTAGAGTTCCGGATCATATGTTACTATTTTTCGACCGCGGCTCCGTTCGCATTGCGAACCTATCTTCATAGCATCTGACGAAGCACAATTACTGCTATTTATCATCATCATCATTACAGCCACAAAACGTCCACCGCTGGTCATAGGCCTCTCTCAAGGATTCTTCATTCCATAGGAGGATATTGCCATATTCACCACGCTTGGCAGGCCGGTTGGCGAGCTCAGTTTCTTTGACCTCATGTGCTTCCAAAGCTGCAGACCATCGCAAGCATTTTGAAGCTGGGGAAGGATAGGAATTCGTTGGATTTGGGACGGGAACGGAAGGTTTTGGGATACTACTCACTCGGATGAATTGGAGACAAGTAAGTAGAAGCTCGGGAGGCCCGGCACGCGTACTTGATGCCATACCTGCAACCATCGACTAAGAAGTTGAGGATATGACCCCTGAACATGCTGCTTATGAACATAAGCTATTTTTCAACGACCTTTAACATATCAATCGCGGGAAACGCAGACATAATAGCCTAGTTTCCTAAAGAAATATAATTAGTCCGTTAGATATTCAAAAAATATTGGACACGTATTTTTTTTTTTTGTCGATTAAACAAAAAATGATAAAGATATAGCCCTTTGAAGTTCCGTGTGACGTCATAGTTTGCTACAATTTTTAGCAAACTTCGACGTCACAAGCCCCCACTCCTGAACTTTGATGCGTTTTTTCTTTATTATTTATTGTTTATTTGACAAAAGAAAAAATAGGTATCCAATATTTTTTGATTATCTAACTGACGGACTAATTGTTTTGTTATTATTACGACCCAGAAAACTAGCCTATTATCTATTGTTATGTTGCCCGATTGGAGCGTTCGGTAGTTGACCGGTTAAAGAAGTAGCTTATTAAATC
Organism: Elegia similella; assembly: GCA_947532085.1. NCBI lineage: Eukaryota > Metazoa > Arthropoda > Insecta > Lepidoptera > Pyralidae > Elegia > Elegia similella. Next base: position 7,436,249 of record OX383951.1, on the reverse strand, counting down.
CGACTGTATATTTTTTAATTTATAATAAATAAACCGATAATTAATTAATAAACCGATTTTATTTCGATGGAAAGAGTATATACAGTCGTAGGCAGATAAATGTGACCCCCCAAAACAATTTTAAATCTATTGTTAGAGGGGTCAGTTTTGCTCCTGCTGTACATCTGAATTGGACACATCAAAATAACTTGAGCTCCTACGTACTTCGAAAGGCACATTAAGCCGTTGGTCCCGGCTCTCATTAGATTGCAGTTGTTAAGCTAAGTCAGATACATTTAAGCAGCTTGAAAATCTGACACCAGTGTTGGACACTTACACACACAAAAGCAAGCAAGTAATCATCGCGTGTGAAATCGAGAATCTGTACTGTCAAAACGCCGAAAAAAACGAACATAACAAGCATTTTGCGTGCAATTATGGGTGCTCGGCGCTAATTATTTTAAATTATAGATCTTAAATATCAACTATAAACTGTTGCAAGAAACAACATTACTCATTTAAAGTTATTGTCCGTCCTTCACAAAGCTACTTAACAACATGATATTTTTATATGTTTTATTTTGTATTCACAATGCTATTTTAATATACTCTTAATAAATTAAGAAATAAAATATGGTGAAAAAATTCCATGCGGGCGGGAGTTGAACCAGCGACCTAGGTCTATGTACGACCTACGCTTTACCATATGAGCTACCGCATGATTCAATCTAGGCGCCGAATATAGATATGGTGGAGAATTTCGGCGCCGAGATTGAATCATGCGGTAGCTCAGATGGCAGAGCGTAGGTCGTAGACCTAGGTCTCTGGTTCAAGTCCCGCACGCATATTTTTTTTTTCACATATTTTATTTCTAAATTTTGCGGAATCATGTCAATTGGCGATGCGGCTAGCAACCAATCACTATTTGATCCCGTTTTCCATCTACACGCCCTCCAACATGCTAAATGTGGTCATGAGGTCTTATTGACCTAGGCTGTCTACCCCGCAAGGGAAAAAGACGTGATACTATGTATGTATAATAATTCATTAGAATACAGTACGGTTGTTGTTTAGATTTCATATATCCGTCGCAACCCCAACCCCCAATTGAAACGTAACGCTTTCACCGCCAAGCGGGGGTTGATCGGAACTAATTAATTGATAGATCGGCATTTGGTTTCTGGCATCGGTAAAGATAAGTCGTATCTTACATACGATTACCCTGCTGTGCGTTGATTTTGTAATATAATTGATTGTAAAATTGATTCTATTATATTTAGTAGCCGTGTGGTATCCGGCAGAGTAGAATAGGACCACTCCAAGTCTTCCCGTGGATGTCGTAGAAGGCGACTTAGGAAATACAAGCTAAACAAAGCTTATAACACATCTTATTTATTTGTTACATCTGAGAGACCTCTCCCACCCGTCTGGCCAGCGTGAAGAGTGTAGGCCAAGTCCTCTGGCTGCTCTGGCCAAGTATGGCTCTAGTAGAACAGAGAGGGTCGTGCTCCTGTAGTGGAGACTAAAAAGGACCTGATGCTGATATTTAGTAAAATAAAAAAGTTTAAAGTGTCTGTTTTTTTTTTTTTATTCTGGAACCCGTTAAGGGGAAATCGTAGGGTCGTGTTCCCATACAAGCGTAGTCCCCTGATTTCTTACCGGATAGTACCCGTAGACCAATGATTTTTTACCATGTCCCTATGTTTGATTTCTTTTCATAATTGAATTATCTAAAGAGATATGAACCTTCAAAGATCTGAAAAATTGGTAAGAATTTCCATTATGTTCAAACATCAAGAAAACAAAGCCCGCAAGAAAAAGTAGCACGTTCCGTATGCTAGCGAGGGCGCGGAACAAGCGATAGAGAGGCATGATCGGCCTAAGCGTTTGGCTTGTGACGCATCTATCTCTTTTCTTTAGTATGTAAAAATATCGTCCGTGAACCGACTTTACAATAATTTTTTTTATACGGCAGATTATAATCTGCCGTATAAAAAAAATTATTGTATACGCCATGCGATTCTTTAAAAATTAGAAAATCTGTGTAATAACCATTGTAGATAAGTATGTTGTAGTGTTCCTCGCTTGTATGTGTACTGCGCTCGTAATACGATAGTATCGGAGGCAACAGACATTCAAATAGATTCTACATAATGATAACTTCGCGTGGCTAGATGCTACGGACTAGAGATGCTACGAACCACTTAGTGGAAGATCGAATAACGAATATTCGTCGAGAGGACTGACATAATATATATTAAAAATTTATGTACTTGAAAAATAGTTTAATATTAATGAAGGTATGAAAAAAAATCGAGGTAGGTTTTTATCTTGACCTTTTTATTTTTTTTTACTTTGCCTTTGATCTGCTCACTCGAATCACCTAAGTTATTCAAAAGGGCGATTTACATTTTAAATAAAATCGAAAAATGCCGACGTTTGCTATTATAACGTGTAAAGCGAGAAGTCCTAGTTAGACATTGACCAAAGGTAGAGTTTCTACTTAATTGTGTTGCATTAGTAGTAAGTATGCTTGAAATGAGGCGACGCTGGTTTTCATAGAAATCACGCGTGATAACACTTCTAACGTGTTTTTTGTTCTGTGGGTTCAAGGCAGCAACCGCCGATGTAGTGACTGGTGATATTCTGACTTAGACCCGTTTTGACTCGTATGATTTTGATAAAACATAGGACATAGCAAGAAATAGGTAAACTTGGAAACAGAATTTAACAAACAGGTCCTGAATAGCTAGATAAAAAAGCACTTACAGTTTGTGACGTATATACATGCAATGTGAAATTCTAATTTTTACCCGCACAGATCGTCTTCGAAGTTTAATAAGAGCCATATTCAGTTGAGTTTAAATTGGGTAATGTCCTGAAACAGCCAAAAGACATTCTATAATAGTATAAGTTACTAGCTGACCCGGCAAACGTTGTTTAGCCATATAAATAATTAGATGTTGGCCGATTCTCATAGATACCGGATAAGCACAAAAAATTTCATCAAAATCGGTCAAGCCGTTTCGGAGGAGTATGGCAACGAAAACTGTGACACGAGAATATTATATATTAGAAGATATCGTTACTTAGTATATTTAAACAAATAAACTAATACCGAATAGTGCATAAACATTGGTGACATCTCTAACTTTAGAGCTACCGTGTGGAGCTTTCAAGTAATCTGTGTTTATTTGGATCAAGGAGAATTTAGAAAGGGAAGGAGCGGTCTCTCGGATCTAAATCTTTTTCTTTAAATACTTATGTGCGAGTATAACCTAGTTTTTAAACGTAAGTTATACATTTAAGAACAAAGTTCTTTATAGTCTATTAATCTAGTCCACAATTGCTTTTAGGTCAAAACTTTGAGTTATTCCGGTCTGATCCACCAAACGGATCCACTTTTCCTTATTATTATTACTTTTGTCCGGTCTGATCAACTATAAAATTGATCAGTTCGGTCTGATCCCCTACCTGAAAAAAACAGGGGATCCCTTTCGTTAGCTTAATGTATTTATTCCTAAAATGGTTTGGCACAATGAATTTGGCATACTTTTTTTTGCATAATTATACTTGGGCATAATTGATTTTTAGCAGCATATGTACTTTGGAATAATTATGTTTAGGTCTAATATATTTATGCATACTTATAATTTGCACAATGTTTTTAGGCATAGTGTACAGTCGCATAATAGTATATTTTTACTAAAGTTTAATAGGTATGAAGTAATAAAAAATGTAGAAATTTTAGTTTTTTAATGAGTTTCACGCAAATTTTACATAGCATATGTATAAATAACAATTCGGTAGGTAACGTATTCTACTTTAAGTGTAAAATATTAGCAATAGCTTTTAAAAAATCCATTTTCGAAATATTTTCATATTGTTTCTTAAAAAAAAATTCTATCCACTAGAAAACGAAACGCCATTAAAATCGAGCTGCTACCAGAAAAGTAGGTTAGGTTAAGTTAGAACTGTGACGCCACCACAAAACGAAACGCCATTAAAAATGAGCTGCTACCAGAAAATTAGGTTAGGTTAAGTTAGAACTGTGAACCCACTAGAAAATAAACCCCATTAAAAACGAGCTGCTACCAGAAAATTAGGTAAGGTTAAGTTAGAACTATGACACCACCAGAAAACGAAACACCATTAATAACGAGCTGCTACCAGAAAAGTAGGTTAGGTTAAGTTAGAACTGTGACGCCACCACAAAACGAAACGCCATTAAAAATGAGCTGCTACCATAAAATTAGGTTAGGTTAAGTTAGAACTGTGAACCCACTAGAAAATAAACCCCATTAAAAACGAGCTGCTACCAGAAAATTAGGTAAGGTTAAGTTAGAACTATGACCCCACCAGAAAACGAAACGCTATTAAAAATGAGCTGCTACCACAAAAGTAGGTTAGGTTAAGTTAGAACTGTGAACCCACTAGAAAATAAATACCATTAAAAACGAGCTGCTACCAGAAAATTAGGTTAGGTTAAGTTAGAACTGTGACCCCACCAGAAAACGAAACGCTATTAAAAACGAGCTTCTACCAGAAAAGTAGGTTAGGTTAGGTTTGAACTGCGACCCCAGCAGAGTTACTTATTCTGGGTAAGATGATTTTGACTATGTTCATTATTATTTGATACTATTATGCCTTTATAAATTTATGCATAAAAATGTTATGCTGAAATATGATTATGCTAATTTTATTTATGATTAAGACAATTATGCTACATTTGTTATGGATAAAAAAATTATGCATAATTATCATTAGTCTAATTTACCATATGCCAATATATTTTATGGTTATTATTTTTATGCAAATGGATAGTAAACCAAAAAACAGATGTCGATGATACAATTATCAGTTTTATTACTTACAATCATTACAGATAATCATAAATTTGTATCTTAGTTTCTAGGCAACATAAAATAAAATAGTAAGTAAAAAGGGATATATAAGTTCCTAAGATCGACAACTAAAGATTTATACTAGAAAAATAAATAAGAAAAAAAATCTTAATGAAACACTTCAAATATTTTATATTTTAAATAGAAGTTTTGTATTTTGCAACGCTATACTTTCTTAATGGCTCTTAAGACGCAATGCGATTTTTTTATTGCATCCTATTTCTATATTTCGTAAGTTCAAATATTTGTTACTGACTGTACTAAAAATATGCTTGGGGATCCGACCGGAATACAATATTTAATTATTTATTCTGATCCCCTGCGCGGTGGATCAGAACGGAATAGAAATAAAGAAAAATAAAACGGATCCACTAGGGTGTCAGATTTTGGGGATCAGACCGGAATAACTCAAAACTTTTTCGTATTCTCCGAAAATTATGATTGAGGTGTCATTCGGTTCCTCTCATAATTTTCATTCCGATTTTTCTTCTACTTTTGGTTTTGTATAAAAAAAATTAGATCGCGGACAATAATAATAAAAAATAGTAATTAATATGTTTGTATTACTCTGCGCAAAAGCTGATGGACAATATGTATAATTTCCGGTCAATTTGATTATTTGAATAATTATTATCAAACTGCACTCTCATATTGGTCATTTCTTTCAGCTATTTAGAAGTTACGGTGATACAGACAGACGCGCAAACAGCCACACCAAACTTATAATACTTCTCTCTGTTTATCGCATTAATTTGATAAATGAAAGCAAATATGACACGGCTGTCACCATGGCCGCCATTTTGAATTCACCGCGTGTCGTGTCCAAAATGGCCACCGTATATTGTAATACGAGAATTTCTCTTAATGCGACGATAAATGTCAAAGTGCAATCGTTATTTGTAAAAATAATGGTCACCGGTTTGCTGCTACGTGTTTGGGCACAGTAATTAGAAATTTAGTCCTTTTGCGTTTGGTTTTTTTCTGTGGTTTGTTTTTATTGCGATCAGAATACGTGTTTCAAAAATCTTAATTAGGGTTATTAAATGTGATTTACGTGTAGTACTCAGTACAACAGATAGGCAGAATGAGGATAAATTATTTCTCACTAGCTTAGTCCTGCGACTTTGTCCGTGTAATTTATAGCTTATGTTACGTATTGTTCTGAAGTGTCAGCTATTCAATTGATAAGTTTAATCGAAATCTATGTAAGTATTAGTAGTTTCTCGCCATCTAGGCAATAGGAGGTCTGGTACAGACAAACTTACATATCGACCACAGAGATGTATAGAGTGCGCCTGCGGGCGGGGCAGATGCGTTGAGTTAGTATCCCATAACACAAGTCTCGAACATACTTTGGGGCTAGCTCAATCTGTGTGATTTGTCCGTATACATTTATTTATTTTATTAATATTCCGATATCTATTAAAATACCGCCATCGGCACGAAAAACATTACCTTTGTACTGATGGGCCAATCGAGTAAAAAAATTTTGCCACGCAATTAAAAGATGAATAGTCTTTATTATTTAGTACATTTATCGCGAATATAACAATAACTTAGCGGCAGAGTAGAATAGGACCACTCCAAGTCTTCCCATGGATGTCGTAAGATGCGACTTAGGAAATACAAGCTAAACAAAGCTCATAAACGTCAATGAGACCTCTCCATCCCGTCTGACCAGCGAGGAGAGTGTAGGCTAAATCCTCTGTCTGCTCTGGCCAAGTATGGCTCTGGTAGTATAGAGAGGGTCATGGTCCTGCAGTGGAGACTAAAAATACCTAATGATGATAACAATAGCTTAAAAACTACATAAAAATAGAAAACAAAATTACAAATAAAATAGCCCTGGCAGCTCATTACCCCGTGGTAGCGTGCCCAGAAGACTGGCAGCATTGCAACGTTGTATGGCAATATATAGACTGAATTTGCCTTTGTTTATTTAAACGTAACTTCTTATAACACTAACTAGTTTCTAAGAAATACTTTGGTATTACTAAGTGTAACGCAACCAACCCAAACTGCCATGCTGGCGTGACGTCACAGCTCGCCCCACCCTGCCCGCCATACCGTCGTTGCGTTCACCGCCTAGAGAAAGCCACACTTCTTGCTGAGCAGCCGACCGATCTACATAGACGTAGCTACATATTGTGATGCATTGTGTTGAAATTGTCCCTAGTGGATTAAAATGCGCATTGTTATGCGCCAGCTGCTACGTTTTATTATATACTCCTGATCGTCAGAGACCGCTTCATGTCTCTCGCGTTTTATAAGGTAACCTTGTCTGAACACTTTTAATACTTAATTACTTGAAAAAATATCCAGCGCTGCCAGCTACGAGTAGTAATAAAAAAACTACGTGGGTCTCTGTGCATCAGACATGCTTTGAAAGTGAAACAGAATCCACGGTTAGAGCATAAAAGTAGCAACTTTAAATACGGGTTTGTATCGCAAACTCTGGGATATTTTGCCGTAAATATGAAAGACTGCTCAAAAAATTATGTTTGCAGAATTCATACAGCGTGTAAATTTACCCTCGACATTCTCTTAAAGGGGTGACTCAGACCATTAATATGAACAACTTTTCCTATGGGACCAATGCTGGGATCTCAAAATAATATTGACATTCCCATACAAACTGGCCGAGCGGCAGAACTCTTTTGTATGGAAATGCCGATATTTTTTTGCGTTCCCAGCATTGGTCCCATAGGAAAAGTTGTTCATATTGATGGTCTGAGTCACCCCTTTAAGAGAATGTCGAGGGTAAATTTACACGCTGTATTTTTATATGTATACAATGAATGTTTCCCATGCATGTGCATGGGAAACATTTATTATGATAATGATAATGATATTTATTTCACTCAAAATAGAGTACAATAGTTCTTAGAATATAACAGAAAGTCCCTTAGTCTCTTTTGCTCTTAATTAAGCATTTGAAAATATATCAGTTTGATAAAATAAAATAATAAAAAACATTACAACAGAAGAATCTAAGGCAAAAGGCTTTGGAGAGCAGCAACTCTCCTATTTTGTACCAGGAGGGCCTATACTGGGTGCTAGACTCTCGGGACCGTCGGATGGTGATTAGTAATGGGAGCTAATCCTACTCTACGCACTCTATTCCGGTGGCGAGTGCGACGGGGTCGGAGGGTGGAATTCCTCTGGCGATTCGGAGCCGAAGAGATGTCGGGGCTGGTTTTCGGTCCATGGGAGGATTTGCCATAATCGCCACGCTTGGCAAGCGGGTTGACGAGCATAGTTTCTTTTGCTTCTTCTGTTTCCGAGGCTGCTGGACATTGAAACATTTTTTTAGCTGGGGAAGGATAGGAATTTCTTAGATCTGGGAAGGGAATGAAGGAAGGATACTTCTCTCTCGTATAAATGGGGGAAATACAAGTAGTAGCTCAGGAGGATAGGCGCGTGTACTCGATGACATACCTGCAACCACCACCACGAACTCTGACACCAGGGTGTGCATGGTCGATTAACCGTGTCACCAACACGAAATGATGATGATGCCAAGCAACTGAGGATGACATCCCTGATCCAAAGAAACACTCTAGTTTAATTGATGACTTTTTCTCATTAACTTATTTTCATAAAACAATGGTTGCCTGTACAGTCGTAGTAGTGATAATGGTGGAAAAGAGATAGAAGCATCACAAGCCGAACGCTTAGGCTGATCGTGCCTCTCTGTCGCTTGTTCCGCGCTCTCGCTTGCACACGGAACGTGACACTTTTTCGTGTGTGCAGTTCGTCGATTTATAATAACTACTAGCTTTCGCTCGTGGCTCCGCCCGCGTCAATGTCGATCCCTCGGGAATAGTACTTTTTCCCGGGATAAAAGGTAGCCTATGTCCTTCTCCGCACTCCAGAGAACTTGTATGCAAAATTTCATGATGATCGGTTCAGTAGTTACGGCGTGAAAGCGTAACAAACAAACAAACAAACAAATAAACAAACAGACAAACTCACTTTCGCATTTATAATATTAGTAAGGATAAGGATAATCATCATCATCATCAGGTCCTTTTTAGTCTCCACTACAGGAGCACGACCCTCTCTGTACTACTAGAGCCATACTTGGCCAGAGCAGCCAGAGGACTTGGCCTACACTCTCCACGCTGGCCAGACGGGTTGGAGAGGTGTCTTAGATGTTTACAAGCTTTGTTTAGCTTGTATTTCCTAAGTCGCCTTCTACGACATCCACGGGAAGACTTGGAGTGGTCCTATTCTACTCTGCCGGATACCACACGGCTAAACTATAAGAACTAAACGAAATAACTATACGACGACCTCAAAATATAGTTATTTTGACTCTCTCTTATATATAGTGAAAATATGTGCCCGCGGGGAATCAAACCCTGTGCCCCTTGTGTAGCAAGTTGTCGTGTTAACCACTGCGCTTTGGAAGCCGTGTAGTTATGTTGTCTATCACAGCAAAATATCAATAACACATATAAAAATAAGATATAGAAACTCGATCCATCCGGTGATCAGAAAATTTAAAATAATGATAGTATAGAAAAGTATCTCGCGTGTTAACTTCTACTGTTTACAAAATTTAGATTAGTGTGTGGTCCAGCATTTAATGTTTTCCAGTTAGAATTATAAACAAAGTATCACGTCTTTTTCCCTTGCGGGGTAGACAGAACTTAGGTCTATAAGCCTTTTGGCCACATTTAGCATATTGGTGGGCGTGTAGGTGGAAAACGGAATCAAAATCTAAATAAATTGACATGATTCCGCAGATTTTCGCCAATTCCCTCGATCGACTTTTACGATTTGCGCAGGAAGAGAAGCAGCTGGTGGTTTTTTGTTTTCTCCCAGACCAGCATGGAAGAAATAAGCGATACAGTAAGTTATAACTATTCCGTTTCCACCTTTACGTTAATTTGAGTCCTTAATGATCTTAAAATCTGTCTGTCCATGACGGACAGACAGATTCTAAGATGTAACAAACGTGATTTAATGTAATTCCTAGATTTTTTCTCCGCATCGCCTGGATCACATTTACTTAGGATAAAGTAACAATCACAGAATAAAACAGAGTCTTTATTTAGGAAATACAAATAGGTGACAAATATCCATATATTATATACTAGCGGCACGTCCCGGCTTCGCACGGAAAGATCAGGTATTTATATAGCCTATGTTCATGAGGGATAATGTAGGATTCGATGTAGGTGTAGGATTGGAACTATTTTGCAAATCGGTCCAGTAGTTTCAGAGCCTATTCGATGCAAACAAACAATCAAATCTTTCCTCTTTATAATATTAGTTTAGATATAGACTAGCTTTGGCCCGCGGCTCCGCCCGCGTTGGTGGCGATTTCTCGGGAACAGTAGAATATTAATTTGTTACGATGGAGAAGCAAAAGTATGCGCCTATTTATTCTTATGGGAGTATGAGTTCGGCCAGGAGCGAAGATGACATGACGGTACATAGCCAGTTGTTTCCCTACCCGAAGAAAATTATGGTTGAACAGGAAATTTTGTATGAAGAGGACCATCCTCCTTGTCAGCCGTTGTTCTCTACATCCAGGATAATTGGAAAGAAGAAAGTGGTAGAGCCACGCTACCGGCAAAATGAATTGCTAGTAGCATGAATGGGACGGCTCGTCCGGAGAAGTACCACACTCTCACAGAAAATCGACGCCTGAGCAGAAGCTTAACCGACTCTATGCTTCGTTCGGGGAGTGAGAGAGCGAGAGGCCCATTATTCCCTCATCCTCCCTTTAGGGAGTGGGGACCTTGCAAACAAATTCTAGCAAAGGCATTTCTATTCCGATATGTTAGAAGTTCTGTGGTAACTATTCTCTACTTTCTATAGTTTATGCAACGAGGGCGGAAATCATAAAGTATTCATGTAGTGGTTACCGGTACTTACTATTAATATAGAGAGCATGTCTGTATGTCGGGCGAGATTTTATAAGTGGCACTTTAGGAGTTATTTTAGCCTCAGATCAATAAGTTTTCCTATCATAGAGATACTTCAATTTTTCAAAGTAGTGAAATAACTTGAGTTCACATTTATAGTGGGACATCGTAAGAGACGGATAAAGGAATGAATACAATGAATACAACATACATTTTTACCATCAAGTCTTTTTTCTTTTTTTTTATAAGTGTTTTATTTTGCATTCGTCATCATCATGCTATACTCTAAATTAAGAAATAAATATGGTGAAAAAAATTTATACGGGCGGGACTTGAACCAGCGACCTAGGTCTACGACCTACGCTCTGCCTATCATGCGGTAGCTCAGATGGCAGAGCGTAGGGTTAGAATGCTATTGGATTTATGGTTCCGTATGCAAAGAGTAAAAACGGGATTTTATTACTAAACCTCTGCTAGTGTAAACCATATTAGATAGAGATTAAAATTTTAACATAATGTGAATATCTCAAATATTACAACAACATAAAATAAAATATAAAGACGGCCTGATACAAAAATTTTGTTTTGTATCAGTTTGTAGTATTGTATTGTGATACGGAACGCTTCATTTCCCATCATGTACTAAAAACGGGTCACTATACACATGTGCGATAATTGTAATCATGAACATGTTAATATCCCAAAGGCAACGAAATCAGACCTCCAATTACTCTGATTAAAACAACCCTGCTACTCACCACTGTCTTAAATTCCCTCTAATGAAGCCATTATTCGATATAGCTTACGTATGCACGGGACACAGGGCTGTAAAGAACGGTAAGCTTTAGGATCAACTAAACATACTTGTCCCTGTTTAATGTTCAGATGGGACGCGTCGAAGCCGGCTGTGCTGTATCCACGAAGGCTATATCTATACTAATTTGGACAATATTACTAGTGGCTCTGTGAGCTGAAGACCTTGCAAGACTTACTTATAGCGCAACAAACTTCTTATGTAAGAGTCAAAATAGTTAAATAATAAAAATCTTTCCATCAGGTGGCTCTTCTGCTCGTTTGCCGTCAGATATAAAAAAATATATTAAGTTTGACCAGAATTTTAGCAACGAACTTTCAATGGTTCTAGGCTCCATATACCCCAATGGCGTTAAAGATCCGATATTTTGATAAATTTCCAAAAACTAAATCGAAACAAATATTTTTGATTAGAATCGGTTGAGAAATGCGACATGTAAGTAGAGGAGAACAACAGGACAGCGGGACAAACGAATGAATTTTTGCCCAAGCTGAAACGGAAACGCTTTGCTCTCGCTCGTTCAATAACGAGAATAGATTTGAATGGGTGTCTGTAATGGATAAACTAAAAATAAAAAATCTTTCACCTACACTTTGTAACGGAACACTTATGTTCTCGTTCATGATTCTCAAATATTAACTGGAAAACTGAAATTCAATCATAAATACAGTCCTTTGTAAATTGTTCCACAATAATTCATTATATCCATCTTATTTTGTTTGTTGTGAAGCAGAATGACATTGACAGTTTGTCTTATCTATAATTGACGCGAGGAAGAAAATTGATCTATGATCTATGAAAAGTAGAACTTAAATTAAAAATATGAAATTAAAAGTATAGTTTGACTGACTTTATATCTTTAAGTAAGAACAAGGAAATAAATAATCATGATGATAACAAAAATTTGATCAAATAATTGATAATTAGTTTATTCTTTTGTCTAGTTGAAAAAAAGTAAGCATTTTACGGATAATCGAGAGAATCGATTCAATCAAAATTAAATAAATATTAAAATAAATTAATACTCAGCGTAAAAGAAATTTAAATGGTAAAATTTATTATAATATCTCGTGATACCAGATTATGCTAATAGGTCGATTCAAGGGATTCTATAGATAGCACAGGGAACACTAATAATTAAAAGAAAGCTATGAGATTGTCTATGGAATTAAATTTGTTACAAGGCACGCTGACCTTTATTTCGTTACTATTAGGGGTGAAGAAAGAGACAGGTAGTCTTGGAATGTTTTAGAAAGTTTTGGAACTAACCAATGGAAAAACTTTATTCAATTGAGAATTTAATGAAAAAGGTCTTATCGACAGGAATGAGCAAGGCAGATTAGTTATTAAATGTAGAGATATTAGTTAGATATTTGCATGAGGTTTTTAAAAAAAATATTGGCCAACGGTTTTTCAGTCGAAGTGGTGTGATTTCTGAGAACCGCACGGTAGCGAGTATAAAAGGCTACGGCGCCATTAGTCTGGGTCATTACGCATCGGGAAATTTGAAGAGTCAAGAGGAATTGCTGCCAGAACGCCACTGCAAGTTTTATTTTAAATCAAGAAAGAAGTAGTTTAAAGTGTGGGTTATCGCGTTATCTTGGCAAATTAGGATCGAAAAATCCCGCGAAGTCCCTTGCAAAAATATTTTAGCTAAGAAGCACATTGGTATCGTGTTCTGAAGTTAAAATATTGTAGATTCTTTTGAAATATATGAATATTAGCTTGTCCAGAGTAAATTCACTATAATAGTTTCATATACTGTAAAGTTTTGAATGATATTGAGGAAATGATGTTGGGGAGATCTTTGATTCTTCGAAATCTTCTCCGTATCAAATCTGAGATATCTAGTTTCTATTTGTTTGATTTTAATGTAAGTTTAGTAGAGTTTTGTGTCGAATTGGGGAATACATGGCCAAGATCAACGCTGGACCTCTATTCCTTATGAGAGCGATTGTTCTTTATGAGGGTAGCGGCCAAGTAGGAGTAAAAATAATTCGACATTGTAGCTGGTCGAATGGGCTGCAATTTCCAGCCTAGCTATGCTACTTGGGGCGTCCAGACGGCCTCTGTGCCTACGGAAACCTACGGTCCGAACGGTGCGCTAGTTTTCAGCTCCCTAGCCACTTGGGGACACGTCTGGGACCTCAAACCTTTGTTAGGGCGTGGAAGTCTCGATCCTGACCACAAGAGATGACCACAACCCAAGAGTGATAGGAATAATAGGTTCGTGGGCCCAAACTCTGGCTCCCTTTTACAGTTTAGAGATGACGGATCCTTGCTAGGAACCTAATCTATTTACCAGAGTAGGAAATCTGATTTTAGGAGCAGTCAGGCAGGTAGAATCATTAAAATAGGGCGAGGGAAGCTTCCTCAAATCTTTTAGCTAGATTAGGGAGCGATCTCTTACACCGGAGTTCGTTCTACACACACACACACTTTGGGGATGGGGGGACAGTAACTTAACACCTTTAGACTAGAAATTAGGGACTGATAGGGACTAGATTAGGCCCATTAACGGTTGCGTCAGGATAAGGAAAAGAGGGGTATAGGAGATAAAATTCCATTCGTTTTCACGGTAAATCCGGTGGTAGCCATATAACCATCCAAGCTGCTGGTGGGTAGGACGTTAATAATTCAAACAATTAATCTTCGACAGTAATTTTAAGTTAGATAGTCGTATCTAATATGAAAGTGAAGTTGAATGTGAAAATATGATAACAAAATGGCATAAGTTGGTTCTGTGATAGTGACAAGTGATAATGCTGACGAAATGTGCGTATTCTGATTGTGAAAGATTCAGAGAATCTGTTTCTAACAAAGGTATGAAATTCCTAACCTTAATTTTTATGTACAAGGCCCTGATATATAATAGTGTATAGAGTATCCACCTGAATGATTTGGGGATTTTCATATTGTAAAATCACATAGATTGACCATGAATAACTAATATCATAACTTGTGGCATAATCTCATAGCTACTTGACAATGGATTGAGTCGGAGTTGTCTATTTAATTACTAAATAAATACCTTCTTGATCTACCTATTTTGTTGAAAAATTCAGATTTGTTTAGTCCAGTGAGATCTCATAACTCTCTGACAATATATTATCATGATAATCATTCTCTGAAGGGGATGGTCTGTTGGTTCCATGGAAGTCATGTAAATTCTGTAAGGTTGAGATATTGACAATCCACATATATACCATATGATTCATCTAATTCTGGAATGAATAATGAATTCTGGGAGAGTAATGTTCCTTATATACTACCAAGGGCGAGTGTAAGGTTGACTCCAATCCCTATTTATTGAAATACAGGAATATTACAATCCTCACACGTAAATTTGATTGAATCACTGAGACAAATAAGTCTGAAGTAAATGTGCTTAAATACTAATAGACATTTCATCTCCATCTATCTCTAAGATCTAGAGTTAGTGCATAATAGTGCTTATACATAACAGCATGGCATAACATTTACATGCTTACATACATAGCTACATAATTCCTGAAAATAATAGGATAATGAGTAACAATTGATACAGGAAGTATTATCATGTAAGGATGCCTTTTCTACAGTGAAGGTTGAGGTATAGTTTGACTGACAAACAAACCCTTGCTATAAAACTCCATCTGAGTACCTAATACTACCTGCTTGTTGTAAATTCATAATTTGAGTTCTTTGCTTTTACACCTCCGTGGTGTTATTTCAAAGTAAATAAGTCTGAACTCATCCCAGCGAACACAATGAGAGCATAATGCTTGTGTAGCAGGTAATACGCTTGAAGACATTTAGTCTACCCTCTTGTCTCTGAATTAATAGTCAGACATAATTTTACTGACAAATTGCCTATCCTACTATTAGGTGGGAACAGGTATTATTTACTCTTTAATGGGTATCCCTATTGCTTTCCAAAAGAAATTAGCATACGGAGGAATCACGTCCAAGTCTGGATGACGAGTGGTACTCTGGCGGGCGGAAGGCGGGGCTCGACAGTAAACCGTAACACCAAAATGCTGGGTACATTCACTATAATGTATATCTACCACCACTGACTGATACATACAATGACAATATTAAACTATTACCTTAGACTTCTATCCAATATCTACAGTTGTGGACATCTATAACTCATTATAGATCAATATGGATACTTACATTCTAATACTTACTATACATATCCGAAATTCAATACTATATCTATAAGCCGCTGGTAGAGGAACAATTTCTGTAGAATGAACCATGCTAGATAAGCAATATGCTCCTTAATGAAAATAATTAACCAATTCTTCATAAAATAAGGCAATTATATTAATGTGAAATAGCAGGCAACAGAAAATAACACAAAGTGCAATTTGAACAATATTTATTAGGAAAAACATAAGCGTACCTTACGATAAGGTTATTCTTATTTATAAGTAAAAATTAGTCATACACAAGGCCGATAGCAACCTTAGGCATAGCATAAGATAGGATTAGGCTTCCTCACCATAGGTTAAAATCAAAATCACTTCATTTAAGAAGGTCCAGGGGTTACTATGATAAAACAAGGGTTACTTCCGCTAGATATGATCATGCCATATAGATTTGAACAAAGAAACAAAACATTAATAGGGTATGTATGTTGATAAAGTAGATTAAGAGTAATACAGCTAGTATTTGGTGCAGTTAGGAATTCATAGTAAGGGTAGGCTAGAGAAAAAAAAATATAAACATAGGTAGGGTACAATTTTAGTGTCCCGTGACCAGGATATCTGGTGTGATAGCTGTATTACTAGTAATAGTATTTTGATTGATTACGGCCCCAATAATCCAAAGTGTTAGCATAGCAGTGTATACATACATAGGTTAATTTGATAGTAGAAATGTTCGATTTATTGTTTTGTTTCACTGTTCAAACCCGCTTAGTGACTGGACAGGCGATTCTCCATAAGGATGGCTTCGTTTGGTCACATTTTGATGCCGAGACATGGAAAAGATGTTGTGATTTTGTTGAAATGGTTTCATGTTTTTCAATCGTGTTGGATTAAGCCACATTTCACATCACTCGAAACCGTAAGCAAAGTAGTAGGGTCGTATTTTCTGTGAGTTGTATTATATGTCAATTTAGATACCTGAAACAAATAAAATAGCTTAATAAAAAGGAAATAAATGCTTAATTCTGCTACTACGCATTTTGATATTGTGAATCTGTCATTATTTTCACGTTTGACAGTAGTCGTTGTCGTTGGTATATTAAGCAAAGATAAGTAGTGTTATGCAGCCATACGAGTGAGGCTCTACACTATGCGAGAATATTTTAAGCAGATTCTTATCTCTATAGAATTAATGTTGATTTGTTTTCTGTTTGCTGGATTATGTTAACATAATTTAACAATAACAATTAGAATTTACTTAGAAATAAAAACGATTTCGTAATTATGGTAACTTTGCATAGCTACTAAACAAAATAATAGTATGAAATTATTAAGACATTATCTACGGCTATGAAAATGTTTTATATCACCGGCGTCATCTAGTGATCACTAGTTGAACTATTGATAGTACGGGTTGATATTAGTTCTAAGCATCGCGTTATTTAAATTACCTTAATATTTAAATAGATATTCCTAAATATTTATTTTTCAAAAAAAATTTTGCATATTGAGCTAGGTAGAAAACTACATAAAACTAAAGAAAAAATATCTACATACTAAAACATTTTATTACAAAATAATTATACCTATTATCGTTTTAATATATTACTACGGATTTAATGCGTATATGTTCGGACACTGGGATTTATTATTGAAGGAAGGGATATTGATATGTGGTTTGTTTTGGTTGTCAGATCTGACCTTACGATACGAGTAACAATTATCTGATCCTAAATCGTGCTGAAAACCTATAAGATGGTTAGACCTCAGCGTAAACGTAAAATCCCGAGAAGGTATGGACCTCAGGATTCTAATAGGGAAAATGAAGAAGAACCAGTGATAGAGCAAATACCACTTGTGGGTGAAGCTAATTTAGCTCAATCTCTAGAAGAACCAGTCATAGAACAAATACCACTTGAGGGTGAAACTAATTTATCTCAACCTCTAGAAGAATCAGTGATAGAACAAATACCACTTGTGGATGAAACTAATTTAGATCAACCTCTAACGAAAAGAAGGTGTCGGCGTATAGTAAAACCCATACGTAGAGAACAAGGTTCAAAAGAAATAGCTGTAATGCAATCTATGTTAAGGAGAACCGTAGGGTTATTGACAAGAAAGATAAACGAATTAGGAGAAGATGTGAAACGTACACGAGC
Organism: Elegia similella; assembly: GCA_947532085.1. Classification (NCBI taxonomy): domain Eukaryota; kingdom Metazoa; phylum Arthropoda; class Insecta; order Lepidoptera; family Pyralidae; genus Elegia; species Elegia similella. Next base: position 7,418,375 of record OX383951.1, on the reverse strand, counting down.
AGCCTTACCGGATAATACAGAAACTAACACGAGTAAAAATATAGTGACTAATGATAATCCGGAATTAACGGAAATAAACGAGGATATGGAATCTTTACAAAAGGAAGAACAAATGCCCTCAAGTGAGAAAAAAATACGTAATATGTAATGTTAAAAACATTAACTTAGAAAAACCTAAATTCGGAGAGGTGGCAATCCATCCAGTTACTTTTATAGAAGACTTGGAAACTTATTTAAAAAAGGCAGGGAAATCTGAGAATCAGTTAGATTTAATCCAAGAGTGTTTTGTAGGTCATGCCAGAGACTGGGCAAGAATCTATAAGGGACGATGGAATACATTAGAAGATTTTAAGAGGGATTTCCTCAAGGCTTATTGGGGGAAAACGAGCAAAATGAGTTGCGTAGAAAGATTGTCCAGGGAACGTGGGATAGGACTAGTACTCCTAGCATGACTCAACACTTCCTTCATCTAACCGGTAGAGCGCGGATGCTTAGTTTCAATATGCCTGAAAAACAATTAGTTGGGGATATAATGCGGCATTATCCTAGATATGTACAGCAAGGTTGGATTACGTCCAATATTGAAACCATTATAGGAACTGCAGAATTTTTGAGGAAGATGGATGATGTACAGAAACAGGAGTTTCAGGGAAATAATGCAGTACCTAAACACACTAAAACTTGGGAACCTAAGAGAAAAACGCAACAACAAGCATATCGTCATTGGCAGAAACCTCAACAGGAGTCGCAGTCGAAACAAAATCAAACTGTAAATTCAGTCGAAAATGTAAACAGTGCGGATGCTGTAGTGTTAAACTAGAGAGGGTTGATAAAGTCTCCGGATCAACTCCGACATCAGGGGACAGGGGATATCATATGATGGTTCGAATGAATTGGAGGCCGGGTCAAGCGTTAGGGAAATTTAGTACTGGGTCAAAATATCCCATATGTCTTAAATTAAGAGCTAACTATGACGGACAAGGATTAGGATATGGGAAATTAGACTTTGAAACGCAAGATATAGCTGGTCAAATAGTAGAGGTTTTAAAATTAAATAGTCAACGCTCATTATTTGATATACATGAGGGCAGTTTAGTGTCAGCGGTTTTCGATGAAAGGGTCGAAAAATCACAGGGCAGTCGTAATTTTAAATCTGAGTTACTAGTGAACATCTTTGACGAAAAGATAGTTGCTCTCTTAGATACAGGTAGCGATATAACGTGTGTGTCAGAAGAATTTTGGAATCTTTTACTTTCTAAAAATCCTAATATACCTTCCTTACCTATTAAACCTTTCTTTATTAAAATAGCAGTAGGACAAAAAAATATAGAAATTCGTAAAATAGCTTTAGTTAAATTATGGATAGGCCCATTTGAAAGTGACCTTTCTGTATTAATAATTCCAGGGCTTACCTCCAGCCTTATTCTTGGTTTCGACTGGATGAAGGAAAATAAAGTTTCTATTAAGTTAGACGAACATGAAAAAGGGATCGAAATATTAATAGGTCAGGAAAAGCGTCTGTTTAAGTTCCATGAGAGTCGGCAAATTAACAGTGTGGTATGTCCGGAACAGGCGTTGGAAGTGAACGAAGTAGTCGAGAGTTCGTATAAGAACATACAAAATTTAATAACTCAGTTAAAATTATTAAATATATTAGAGATAGATTTTATTGGAGGGGACTTACTAGGCAGGTCAAAGGTGTGTTGAAGGGTTGTCATGATTGTCAGATTTCAAAGAGCGATACGGTTAAGCTTGTAGGGCCCTGTCAATCAATAATATCTAAAAATATAGGAGATTTAGTGATGATAGATTTATATGGCCCTTTACCCAGTGGGAAATTTGGAATGAACTATATCTTAGTGATTCAGGATTCATTTAGTAAATTTGTAAAATTATTTGACCTTAAGAAAGCAACAGCGGTTTCAGTTATTAATAAGACTAAACAATTCTTTAAAATAATTAAGCCTAAGGCTATTATGTCAGACAATGGGTCTCAGTTTGCTAGCAGGTTGTGGAAGGAAACTATGAGTCAGTATGGTGTTAGGGTTATTTATACAACAGTTAGAAACCCACGTCCAAACACAACGGAGCGAGTGAATAAGGAGTTAGGCAGACTGTTCAGAACCTATTGTAGTGCAAGACATCAAAGTTGGGTGACTGTGTTGCCAAAAATAGAAATATTATATAATAACACACTTCATGAGAGTACTGGGTTTACACCTTGTGAGATTTTGTATGGTGAATCTACAAAACTAACTTTTGATGAGGAAATTGGTGTTGACTTAAGAACTCAGACTGTGGATTCTATTAGGGAAAAGGTTAGAGAGAACTTGCAGAAGGCAAATCGGGTACGGGTTGACAAGTTTAATAGAAGATACAGAATTATACAATACCAGATAGGAGATTTAGTTAAATTAAGAAGGTTAAATAGATCAGATGCTAAGATGAAAATAACAAAGAAGTTTGAGCCGTTATATGAAGGACCATATGTGATTGCAGCCAACCCTTATAAAAATGTCTATCTGTTGGTTGATCCGGTGACAAATAAAGAAAGAGGAAAGTTTAACACTATACATCTGTTGAGGTATTATAAGTGATCATAGATGAAAATTAAAATTGTAGACAAAAGTTTAGGAGAATGTGAGGAACATACAGTTATAATTTAATTAGTTGAAATGTCTAAAAGTTATCAAATATAAGTTTTCCCTCACATTAGTATACATGTACATGAGAAATTTATTATAAAAAAGTTATGTTTTGGTTTAATTTTGATCTTTATATTTTTGTATTAGCTAATTAAGGTTGAATATTGTAATTTGAATAAGAATCATTTAATAAGAATTAATAAATAAAGTTCAGGGGTAGATTTGTGTAGAATCTGGTGGACTTAGGGAAAAGCCTATCTGACATTATGGGAATTAGCTCGCTTGAGTAAAAAGAAAAATTGCCATGCGCAAGAGGAAATTCAAAACGCTCTTGGCTAGCTGAAAAGATACTCTCATACATGCATATTTTCTATAGGAAAACCTGGAATATACTATTGTTTAAATTAAATTTAAATTAACGAACATAACATAAAGTAAATAAACTCTGTTAAGTTGAATTTTTAAGGTCAGGGTGAAGTAAAAATACTCAGAGTTAATCGTAAGGTCAGATAGAGGGGAGTTGTGGCGGCTTTTCTGGGGGGGAATTTTAATATAAAATAGTTATATACATAAAATAATTAGATTGAATAAGGAATATGTAGTGAAAGTGTGAAAGTTAAAGTGATAGTGTTCAAAGTAAAGTGATAGTGTTCAAATTAAAGTGAAGTGTTCGGTTTAGGTGCTGTACACTGACGGTTATGTAATAGTACCACTCATTACAAGAAGGGTTAGGATGTGATAACTAAAGCGAACCATTTACTTGTATCATGTGCTGATGTTTGTTTTCTTTAATATAAATTTAGTACTATGAGTCCAACTACAGTAATTTAATCCAAGTATTCGAATTTGTCTCAAAACAACTAAGATATCTTTAGGCAATACATTATGTAGTAAAAGGTCATACATAATGGTCCTCATACTTACATGATAGGTACCTTAAATGTTTACAAGGTATGGCATAGTAAATCTTTTAGACAGAGTAAAACATATTTTTATTCAAATAGATTCACTAATTATAAATAAGGCTATAACATTTATGTCACAGTTCACACTTAGGTCACATTCCGACAATGACTTCTTATAGGCTCTTCAGATTTTTCAATATATGTAGGACTTGATTAGATTTCTCGTAGCATTACATAGATCTGCACAGATAGATGCTTATTCAGGTTATCTGAAACAATAGAAGTAGGGTTATGTTTATATATTTTTACAACAATTTGATCAAGAAGTTAATGTAAATCATTAAAGGAGTCGCATTATTGAAGGATGTATCTTTATGACGAGTCATTGGGTAGTTTTATGTACTTTTATATAGAGGTTAGGTTGAATAGTTAGTAGGAATAAGTTATTTCTAGGTTAGTATCACAATAGTATTGTAAACTGTTACTTTCATGAGTTTATAGATAGGAAGGCATTTATATGCTCAACATAGCTCTCTTACTACTATTCCTACTGTGTTATTGAAAAGATTTAACGATAAAAGGGTCCATAAATACTTACGATTGTTAAAGCGTATTGTTCTGAATACATTGATATTGGTTATCCATTTGTACCATTTGATGCGGCGAGGTATATTATATTAACACATTATAGGTTGGTTAGAGATCGTACATGCGTTAATTCCTTGAATAATCAGGTATTTACTATGATTTGTTGATTAGTTTCATTTGACCACAGACTAAATGGGGATCCAAGTTTCATTTGACGACGGCCATGTTGAAAATGACATAGGATGTTTAGATAGTCTGTTCAGAAATCAGAAATCAATCGATGCGATGCTTTTAGGGGGACTATTTTTGTGACACTTGTCTTCGGGTACATTTGATATAGATGAATCGCTCGTTTGCGGACAGCATCATTTCGAGAATAGCACTTCTGTATACTTCGCGAGCATAACTATTCTAAAAGGCGGGATATTTAAATTTTCGGAAACACGGTAATAGACGTAGGTACTCTGTAGTAATATTATAGCAGATAGTAGGTAGTCCAGCGTATATGAATTAGAGGTATCCAACCACAGAGATAATTTTCAACCGACTTTAAAGAAAAAAAAGGAGGAGGTTCTATGTTTGACTGAATGTTTTATTATAAATGATAGCTCGAAACGGCTGTACAAATTTTGATGGTATTTGGTGTAATGGTGGTTGGCGCTCTAAAATTGGCCTAATATTTTACCCGGCTACTTAAGGGGGCGGTGGTATGTGATTCGCCAGGTTTATTATTAGTTATAAAAAAAAAATCAAATAAATTAAAATAAATTCAAATTAATTCAAATAAATTCAAATAAATTCTAATAAATTCAAATAAATTCAAAAAAATTAAAATCAATTCAAATAAATTAAAATAAATTCAAATAAATTCAAATAAATTCTAATAAATTAAAATAAATTCAAATAAATTTAAAATAAATTAAAATAAATTCAAAAAAAAAATTCAAATAAATTCAAATTAATTCAAATTAATTCAAATAAATTCTAATAAATTAAAATAAATTCAAATAAATTTAAAATAAATTAAAATAAATTCAAAAAAAAAATTCAAATAAATTCAAATTAATTCAAATAAATTCAAATAAATTCTAATAAATTCAAATAAATTCAAAAAAAATAAAATCAATTCAAATAAATTAAAATAAATTCAAATTAATTCAAATAAATTCTAATAAATTAAAATAAATCCAAATAAATTTAAAATAAATTAAAATAAATTCAAAAAAAAAAAATTCAAATAAATTCAAATAAATTAAAATAAATTGAAATTAATTCAAATAAATTTAAATAAAAAAAAAAAATATATACAGATTAGTCCAAAAATATTTAGTTAAAATGTTATAAATTCAAATAATTATTTTTTCATTTAAGTAGATTTGATTTAAATTCATTCAATTCATGTCTAGTCACGTAGATCTTGCAGTCTACGCGGCTCACGCAGTTCCTAAGGTTTACGCGCTCATGCAGTTCATGCGGATTATGCGGGTCATGCAAATTATGCGGATTACGCGGATCACGCGGTTCATGCGGATGACGAGGAACTTGTGGTTCATGCGGAGCATGCGGGTCATGCGGGTCAACATGAGTGAAATGATATACTTATTTATTGATTATTTTACATATTTAATGGAAATATATTATATTGTTGCAAGTGATCTGGTGAAGCGCTGATGTATTCTTGGCAAGAATGATTGAGTATGAAGGAATGAACTTGGTGGTTAGAACAGGGATGGGGAAAAGGGAAGGGGGAATAACGTCTAGGAAGGGCCTTGGTATACCAGATGTGAAGCCAGATTACCAATGTTATTTGCCCAAGACCTTGAATATACACATCACAAACGAGTTTTATACGGGGGGAATATTGGTGTTAGGGTAAATTTTAAATTTTCAGAGACATTTCTCTTGGAAATAATCCCAAGTGTTATAACACCCGTATGAAACTCCACACTCTACAAGAAGCTGAGAGCTACTACAAATTCACACTACACACTCTCCAAGGCGATGTTAAGATTTGCTTGAGCGAAAGTTTTGAATATGACTTTTAGGTATGGCTTACAAAGGTCATTCTCCTTAAAGGCAGATCAGATTCTTGGAAGGATACTTATGGCGGATATAGTTTTGATTGTAAGGTAGAATCAATTCATATGCCCATAATAGGACCACTAGGGTCAGTAGCCTCACAACCTACTCCATCCTGGACGTTGATCTATAACTTGAGAAGGGTAATTGTCGGTTATAAATAAAGGTATTAGTTCAAATCCGTAGCTTTGGTGATGAAAAACATGTCCTTGGTTTAAATACACTATACACTAGCTTAAGGACACACATACACAGATGAGGGCTACACCATTTGAAGGTTTTGGGAGAATAATATTTTGGAAAAGGGGGGGAATTGAAAAAAAAAGGGGTTGTTTTGCTTATATTTAAATAATTAACATATATAGTAATATTTGAGAATTTAATTTAAAATTTAAATTTGGTAAAATTTAAACTCCAGGTCCTTTGAGAAAGTCGCTTTCGTCTAAATTTGAAGGGTCGGCTGTAACGGAACACTTATGTTCTCGTTCATGATTCTCAAATATTAACTGGAAAACTGAAATTCAATCATAAATACAGTCCTTTGTAAATTGTTCCACAATAATTCATTATATCCATCTTATTTTGTTTGTTGTGAAGCAGAATGACATTGACAGTTTGTCTTATCTATAATTGACGCGAGGAAGAAAATTGATCTATGATCTATGAAAAGTAGAACTTAAATTAAAAATATGAAATTAAAAGTATAGTTTGACTGACTTTATATCTTTAAGTAAGAACAAGGAAATAAATAATCATGATGATAACAAAAATTTGATCAAATAATTGATAATTAGTTTATTCTTTTGTCTAGTTGAAAAAAAGTAAGCATTTTACGGATAATCGAGAGAATCGATTCAATCAAAATTAAATAAATATTAAAATAAATTAATACTCAGCGTAAAAGAAATTTAAATGGTAAAATTTATTATAATATCTCGTGATACCAGATTATGCTAATAGGTCGATTCAAGGGATTCTATAGATAGCACAGGGAACACTAATAATTAAAAGAAAGCTATGAGATTGTCTATGGAATTAAATTTGTTACAAGGCACGCTGACCTTTATTTCGTTACTATTAGGGGTGAAGAAAGAGACAGGTAGTCTTGGAATGTTTTAGAAAGTTTTGGAACTAACCAATGGAAAAACTTTATTCAATTGAGAATTTAATGAAAAAGGTCTTATCGACAGGAATGAGCAAGGCAGATTAGTTATTAAATGTAGAGATATTAGTTAGATATTTGCATGAGGTTTTTAAAAAAAATATTGGCCAACGGTTTTTCAGTCGAAGTGGTGTGATTTCTGAGAACCGCACGGTAGCGAGTATAAAAGGCTACGGCGCCATTAGTCTGGGTCATTACGCATCGGGAAATTTGAAGAGTCAAGAGGAATTGCTGCCAGAACGCCACTGCAAGTTTTATTTTAAATCAAGAAAGAAGTAGTTTAAAGTGTGGGTTATCGCGTTATCTTGGCAAATTAGGATCGAAAAATCCCGCGAAGTCCCTTGCAAAAATATTTTAGCTAAGAAGCACATTGGTATCGTGTTCTGAAGTTAAAATATTGTAGATTCTTTTGAAATATATGAATATTAGCTTGTCCAGAGTAAATTCACTATAATAGTTTCATATACTGTAAAGTTTTGAATGATATTGAGGAAATGATGTTGGGGAGATCTTTGATTCTTCGAAATCTTCTCCGTATCAAATCTGAGATATCTAGTTTCTATTTGTTTGATTTTAATGTAAGTTTAGTAGAGTTTTGTGTCGAATTGGGGAATACATGGCCAAGATCAACGCTGGACCTCTATTCCTTATGAGAGCGATTGTTCTTTATGAGGGTAGCGGCCAAGTAGGAGTAAAAATAATTCGACATTGTAGCTGGTCGAATGGGCTGCAATTTCCAGCCTAGCTATGCTACTTGGGGCGTCCAGACGGCCTCTGTGCCTACGGAAACCTACGGTCCGAACGGTGCGCTAGTTTTCAGCTCCCTAGCCACTTGGGGACACGTCTGGGACCTCAAACCTTTGTTAGGGCGTGGAAGTCTCGATCCTGACCACAAGAGATGACCACAACCCAAGAGTGATAGGAATAATAGGTTCGTGGGCCCAAACTCTGGCTCCCTTTTACAGTTTAGAGATGACGGATCCTTGCTAGGAACCTAATCTATTTACCAGAGTAGGAAATCTGATTTTAGGAGCAGTCAGGCAGGTAGAATCATTAAAATAGGGCGAGGGAAGCTTCCTCAAATCTTTTAGCTAGATTAGGGAGCGATCTCTTACACCGGAGTTCGTTCTACACACACACACACTTTGGGGATGGGGGGACAGTAACTTAACACCTTTAGACTAGAAATTAGGGACTGATAGGGACTAGATTAGGCCCATTAACGGTTGCGTCAGGATAAGGAAAAGAGGGGTATAGGAGATAAAATTCCATTCGTTTTCACGGTAAATCCGGTGGTAGCCATATAACCATCCAAGCTGCTGGTGGGTAGGACGTTAATAATTCAAACAATTAATCTTCGACAGTAATTTTAAGTTAGATAGTCGTATCTAATATGAAAGTGAAGTTGAATGTGAAAATATGATAACAAAATGGCATAAGTTGGTTCTGTGATAGTGACAAGTGATAATGCTGACGAAATGTGCGTATTCTGATTGTGAAAGATTCAGAGAATCTGTTTCTAACAAAGGTATGAAATTCCTAACCTTAATTTTTATGTACAAGGCCCTGATATATAATAGTGTATAGAGTATCCACCTGAATGATTTGGGGATTTTCATATTGTAAAATCACATAGATTGACCATGAATAACTAATATCATAACTTGTGGCATAATCTCATAGCTACTTGACAATGGATTGAGTCGGAGTTGTCTATTTAATTACTAAATAAATACCTTCTTGATCTACCTATTTTGTTGAAAAATTCAGATTTGTTTAGTCCAGTGAGATCTCATAACTCTCTGACAATATATTATCATGATAATCATTCTCTGAAGGGGATGGTCTGTTGGTTCCATGGAAGTCATGTAAATTCTGTAAGGTTGAGATATTGACAATCCACATATATACCATATGATTCATCTAATTCTGGAATGAATAATGAATTCTGGGAGAGTAATGTTCCTTATATACTACCAAGGGCGAGTGTAAGGTTGACTCCAATCCCTATTTATTGAAATACAGGAATATTACAATCCTCACACGTAAATTTGATTGAATCACTGAGACAAATAAGTCTGAAGTAAATGTGCTTAAATACTAATAGACATTTCATCTCCATCTATCTCTAAGATCTAGAGTTAGTGCATAATAGTGCTTATACATAACAGCATGGCATAACATTTACATGCTTACATACATAGCTACATAATTCCTGAAAATAATAGGATAATGAGTAACAATTGATACAGGAAGTATTATCATGTAAGGATGCCTTTTCTACAGTGAAGGTTGAGGTATAGTTTGACTGACAAACAAACCCTTGCTATAAAACTCCATCTGAGTACCTAATACTACCTGCTTGTTGTAAATTCATAATTTGAGTTCTTTGCTTTTACACCTCCGTGGTGTTATTTCAAAGTAAATAAGTCTGAACTCATCCCAGCGAACACAATGAGAGCATAATGCTTGTGTAGCAGGTAATACGCTTGAAGACATTTAGTCTACCCTCTTGTCTCTGAATTAATAGTCAGACATAATTTTACTGACAAATTGCCTATCCTACTATTAGGTGGGAACAGGTACTATTTACTCTTTAATGGGTATCCCTATTGCTTTCCAAAAGAAATTAGCATACGGAGGAATCACGTCCAAGTCTGGATGACGAGTGGTACTCTGGCGGGCGGAAGGCGGGGCTCGACAGTAAACCGTAACACCAAAATGCTGGGTACATTCACTATAATGTATATCTACCACCACTGACTGATACATACAATGACAATATTAAACTATTACCTTAGACTTCTATCCAATATCTACAGTTGTGGACATCTATAACTCATTATAGATCAATATGGATACTTACATTCTAATACTTACTATACATATCCGAAATTCAATACTATATCTATAAGCCGCTGGTAGAGGAACAATTTCTGTAGAATGAACCATGCTAGATAAGCAATATGCTCCTTAATGAAAATAATTAACCAATTCTTCATAAAATAAGGCAATTATATTAATGTGAAATAGCAGGCAACAGAAAATAACACAAAGTGCAATTTGAACAATATTTATTAGGAAAAACATAAGCGTACCTTACGATAAGGTTATTCTTATTTATAAGTAAAAATTAGTCATACACAAGGCCGATAGCAACCTTAGGCATAGCATAAGATAGGATTAGGCTTCCTCACCATAGGTTAAAATCAAAATCACTTCATTTAAGAAGGTCCAGGGGTTACTATGATAAAACAAGGGTTACTTCCGCTAGATATGATCATGCCATATAGATTTGAACAAAGAAACAAAACATTAATAGGGTATGTATGTTGATAAAGTAGATTAAGAGTAATACAGCTAGTATTTGGTGCAGTTAGGAATTCATAGTAAGGGTAGGCTAGAGAAAAAAAAAATATAAACATAGGTAGGGTACAACTTCTTTGGCCTTCACAAGTGTCAGATTTTTTAAGCTGCCTTAAAGGCAACTGACAAACGACCTAGTGACATAGTTTCATTGTCTTATCTAATCGTTTGTTTTATCAAACATTAATAAATAATTATAATAAAAATAAATAAATAAATAATGAGAAATGAGATTAAAAGTTTTCTTGTTTGCTAATTTCTGTATTGATTTTGTTAATGATTGTATTGAATTTATCTTATTGACCATTCTAGGAAACAGTGTATCAAATGCCAATCGCCGACGGTGTACAATTTTGATTGGCGTAAACTCTCTCCTTGTACGCTAACCACTGGTATTGATTTTTAATTCTATTATAAGAATTTATGTTGTCGACCATTCTTAACGACAGTGTATCTTAAAAAGAGTGCATTCTTGTTATTGCCAACTGGTGTATTAGTTTTGATAATGTTTGTAAGAATTTCTCTCGTTGGCTTTTCTAGGTGGCTGTGTTACAAATGCCAATCGCCGCAGGTACATAATCTCTGTTGCTTGTTACTGCTAATCACTGGTATTAATTTTTAATTTTATTATAAGAATTTATCTTGTCCACCATTCTAGACGACAGTGTGTCTTGAAAAGATTGCATCCTTATTACTGCTAACTGGTATATTAGATTTGTTAATGTTTGCAAGAATTTTTCTCGTTGGCTTTTCTAGGTGGCTGTGTTACAAATGCCAATCGCCGAAGGTACATAATCTCTGTTGCTTGTTACTGCTAACAGCCGTTATTGTATTCGTCAATGCTTGTTAGAATTTATCTTGTTGACCATTCTAGACGACAGTGTGTCAAATGGCAATCGCCGACGGTGTACCATTTTGATTGGCGTAAACTCGTATGTTTTATTACAACCATTGTCTGCTTGTTAGTGCTAACCCTTGGTATTGATTTTGTTAAGACGCGTCGTGCTTTATTGATTTTGAGGTAAAATAGCGGTGCAAGGCTTTTATTACTTACTGCAATAGGAAAATGATATCGCGAATCTGTATGTTTGTTTATAAATGATTATATTTAATATGCCAACATGCTAAACTTAGCTTATAGGTCATAAAGACAAAGGCTCTGTCTACTGAACCTTTGTCTACAAGGAATTAATCCATGATAATTTACAAATTCACTACACTAGCTTTCACCCGCGGCTCCGCTCGCGTTTATATCGATACCTCGGGGAGCAGTACTATTACCAGGATAAAATACACCTTATGTCTTTCTCCGTACCCCAGATAACGTGTATAAAAAATTTCATGATGATCGGTTCAGAAGTTACAACGTGTAGGCGTAACAAACAAATAAACTCACTTTCCCATTTATAATATTAAATACTGAATGCAAACTTTATTTTGTAGGTTTTCTTTAGTTTTTATGGTTCCTTATGACTCAGGTACATAACAGCAGTGGACTTCTTGCGGCTGATATGATGAGGTACATAACAAAACCCTTAAAGATTCATTCATCAAATATCTGTCAAATAAGTAAGACGTATGTATTGTGCTCTTATGAACAATAATATTTATAAGGATAAGAAGTGAATTTACAACAAAATAGAACACGAAAGTCTAACTTCAACATCCTGATCCAAGGTATGAACACACATTTATTCACTTAAACACTGCACAAATAGCAAAAACTCAATGGAATAAATTACGGAATACTTATAACGGAACTTTTTTGAAAATATCGACGTACATTTAAAATAAGTTGACCAATTAGAGATTGTTTACATCGCAACCGGCATTAGCAAATCGAAAATCTGACATTTGAAACATTTGACATTTGATGATCTGACAACTGAAAGCATAGACTATTAAGAAAAATAAATAGACTAAAGAAATCAAATTATACAGCCATATCCACGCCCAATCACACTTGGAAGTAAATACTTACTTTTTATAATGGAAAAAGAGTGCATGACATGTAAGAAACCAATTACAAACAAAGAAGTACTAAAATGTAAAAAATGTAAAGCTCATTTTCATTTGAATTGCACATCAGTAACTGAATCTAGATTTTACAATACCCTGACTGGAGAACATCGAACTAACTGGACCTGTAGAACATGTTTGAATAATGTTTCTGATTCTGAGGCAATTAACATTTTGCCGAAAATTATTACCAGTACACCTAGTGAGCACACAACTGAAGACAATATCACCTCAATTATCAACATATCGACAGAAAACTCTTTTCAAAGTCTCTCAGTACATTCGGAAGATGATAATACGGATGAAACGCCAGTAGATTTTAATGAACAAAGTGTTTCGGAATTAAGAATCAGACTGGAAAAAGCTGAAAAGGACTTAAAAAAATATAAAGCACAGATAAACAGTTTAAAAAGACAAAATTTAGAAAAAGATAAGAAGATACATGAATTGCAACAAATATTTAATTCAGCATCGGAACATACACCAAAGCAAAATATCAAACAAAAAAACATAAGTGGCAATACTAAAGAGGATAGTAAAATGGAGACAAAGATAAACAAAGATAATAACAAAGAGTCATTATTCAGGAATCAAATCAACAATATTATTCATCGAAAAAAGAAAATAGAGAGCAAACTTGAAAATGACAAGAATAAAATATGTCTAGTAAGCAGCAATCCAAAAAATAAGGTTTTGAAAACAGCTGAAGAAATACTTGACAAAACTAAAATATGCCATTATTTAATACCCGGCGGTGGCATACAAGAAATATTCAATGGCTTAGAAGCTAAATTGAAAAATTTTACATTGAATGATTTTTGTATTATATTTATTGGTGAACAAGATTTTCAACAAACTTGTAACTATTCATTGTCAGTAGATTCTATAAGATAAAACGTGATGCTAGTACAACATACAAATGTTATCATATGTCTTCCAACCTACAAATGTAATAACTATAAGACTTTATATAACAAAAGGATTGAAGTATTCAATAATCTATTATATCTCGATAATTTGACGAATGAATTTGCTTTTATATTAGACAGTAACAAAAATTTGACTTATACTTCGAATATGTTTAATTTTCAAAATGGTAATATTAACAATTTGGCTTTAAATACGATTTTTCATGACATTCTAAAACTAATAAATGACATAAAAATTAATAATGAATTAAATGATAATTTTTTTCGTGAACAATAAAAATATAAAAAAAGAATTGATTATATTCTGTCAGAATACACAGAGCTTGCTAAAGAAAGTAGAAGAACTGGAAATTAATCTAGATAATATGCTTTCAAAAAATGAAGAAGTTGATGTTATATGTGTTACAGAACATTTTATCAAAAAAGGTCATGAAAATAACTTATACTTGAATAATTACAGATTATCAACAAGCTATTCACGTAATAAAAAGCGAGGTGGATCGTGTATTATACTGAGAAAAGGCATTGAATGCAAAGAACTAACTGAAATAAACAATTTAGCAATTAATAATGCGTTCGAATGTTGCGGTATTGAAATAATTCCCCATAATTTAATTATCGTATGCATTTACAGAGTTCCTAAAGCATGTTATTTAAACATTTTTTATGAACAATTAAATTTACTTCTACAAAAATTAAGTCAATTACGCAACAAAAAGGCTATAATTTGTGGTGACTTTAATATAAATGTTTTAAAAAATAGTTCAAACACTCGAGAATTTGTTAATCTTCTACAAAATTACAATTTTAAGTTACAGTTTAATGAGGTTACTAGACCCGTTAGCCGAACATGTCCTGATAACGTAGCTCATAATTGCCGAGGGTGTAAAGGTGAAATCCGCCATCTTACAATGTCTGATCACTCCGCCCTTATTTTTAAATATCCTATTAAAAAAGAATTCACCAGGAAATATTGGTATACAACATTACGTGACTATAGCCAAGAAAATATGGATAAATTCAAAGAATGCCTTAAAAACATAAGTTTTAATGAAATGTACAGTATTGACGAACCTAATCAAGCATATGAAATATTTTATGACAATTTTAAACTTTTTTATGACCTCTGTTTCCCGTTAATTCGTAAAAGAAATAGTTTTAAGAAAAGAACAACATGGTTAACACCAGGCATAAAGAAATCTAGTTCAACAAAGAGAAAACTTTATATTCAAAGTTTGCATGCAAGAAATAAAGAACACTATATAAAATATAATAAAACATTAAAAAAAGTTATTAATGCGTCTCAAAAAATACAAAATCATAAATTCATAAAAAATGCACAAAATGTTACAAAGTCTACATGGGGCATAATTAATAAATCAAATTACCAGTCACCGAGACAAAATATTGACAAAATAAAATATAAAAATAAATCCTTGACAGAACCTCATGACATTGCGAATGCTTTTAATGACACGTATATAGATTTAGCTGACGAAAACAATCAAAATAATGTAAAAAAATCTTATTATATTCAATCATCTAATAATTCAATTTTTTCTTCACCTACTGACCCTGTAATGATCCAAAAAATAATCAATAATTTAAAGAATTCAAATAGTGTTGGCTATGACGACATCAATACAAAAGTTGTAAAATATTGCAATAAAGAATTAGCAAGCCATTTAAGTTACCTTATTAATTTATGTTTATCTAAAGGGGTATTTCCAGAAAAGTTAAAAATAACGGTAATTAATCCAATTCATAAGAAAGGCACTAAAGAAAATTGTGAAAATTACCGACCAATTGCATTATTATCCATTATAGCAAAAATATTTGAAAAAGTTATATATAAAAATCTTTATGCTTTTCTTGACAAATACCAAATAATAAGTAAAGAACAATATGGTTTTCAAAAGAATAAGTCCACTAACAAAGCTGTTGATGAATTACTTTCTACAGTCACGGACTGTATTAATAATAGCCGATCAGTAACTACAATGTTCATGGATATGACTAAGGCCTTTGACTTTGTTTGCCATAAGTCTTTACTCAATAAACTATACGCTTATGGTTTGAGGGGACCTGCGCATGACCTAATCAAGTCTTATCTTAATAATCGTCAGCAAGTTACTTATATAACATATATGGATAATCAAAACACGGAAGTAGTTGCAAAATCTAACTATAGAATCGTAAAACATGGAGTCCCTCAGGGTAGTATCTTAGGACCACTACTATTTCTCATGTATATAAATGATCTTCCGAAGCATGTTGACTATAAAATAGTACTGTTCGCAGATGACGCATCAGTTTTGATTACAGATACTAATGACAATGAGTATGAAAATAATTGTAATAAAGCATTATATAAGACCGTAAATTGGCTTCAGTCAAATAACTTAGTGGTAAACCTAGAGAAAACAAAGTGTATGCAGTTCCATGTACCTCAAGTTCAACCGAAACCACTTTCAGTCCAGTTCCAAAATAAAAAAATTGACTTTGTGAAGGAATGTAAATTTTTGGGTGTAACACTTGATAGTAATTTGCAGTGGAAGTAGCATATTAATAATATAATATCAAAAATAAGTAAATATGTCTATGTACTGAGAGTAATAACAAAAACAGTTTCACAAAAAACAGCAATCTGCGCATACCATGCATATGTGGCCTCTAATTTAAGATACGGTATATTACACTGGGGAAATGCTGCAAATATACACATATTACCTTTATTTAGAATGCAGAAAAAGTGTATTAGAGCCATGTTTGGAGGTTGTCAAAGAGACAGTTGCGCTCCATATTTCAAAAAATTAAATATATTAACCTTGCCGTGTATGTATATCTTGGAAGCTTGTGTATATGTTAAGGAAAATATAAATAAGTTTAAAATTCTACAAAATAGACGACCAAGAGGGACAAGAAATAAAGTGCAGGTACTTCCAAAGCATAATTCTAACATGGTAGCATATGACAGAACATTATATGTAACAGCACCAAGACTATATAATAAACTACCAGATTCAATTAAAGACCTAAATAGCAAAAATTTCAAATCTAAATTGCAAAAAATATTACTTGACAAATGTTATTATAGTATACAGGAGTATTTATCAGATAGTAGATTGTTAATATAATGACGAAAATTTTTGAAATGCTTAAAATTTATTATTGTTTAATTCACTGACCATTACTTGTTTGACATTATTATTATTATTTACTTAGTTTTGACATTTTATTGACTATTTTATATGCATTTGTTTTTTCTTATTTTTAATTCTAATCTATTATATTTGCAATTTTAAATTTTTAATAATGATAAATTTTATATAATATAATGTTAAACATATTTGCACACCTTTTTAAGGTAAAATGTACTGGGAAAATAACTAAGATCAACTTACTGTACCTACATTTATGCAAATAAATACTTTGAACTTTGAACTTTGAACTTTGAACTTTGAACTTTGAACATCGTGTGCCTGTCTGTCCATCTGTCACAGCCGATTTGCTTCTAAACTGAATTTAGACTGGACTGGATAACGCTGAAATTTGGTTAACTTATAGATTTATGTGACTGAAACACGAAGCTTTCGTAAATAAAAAAAAATGAGTCAATAACTTTTGGGGTTCACAATGAAATATAAAAATTGACAACTATACCTTTTTGTTTTTGTGTTTCTTGTGTGCAAGTGGCCAACACAGGTGTCAAGTTTTTCAAGCTGCCTAAAGACATAGCTTAGCGACTGCTTACGATGATATCAGCCTGGACCAACGGCTTAACGTGGTTTCCGAAGCACGGAGGAGCTGGAGATATTTTTATGTCACTTGCTGTCACCCATCCAAGTGGGGACCGCGCTAGGGGTTGCTTAACTTGCGGAAGCGTTAATAATGCTCACACTCACTGGGCCATGGGGCTCCTTATAACTGTACCATGTGTTATGTTAAATGAAAGGGTTTGTTGCATAATATATTTGTTTAGTAAATTTACAATATAGCAGTTTAAAGTTATTCAACAAAATATATGAAAATCGACCATTCCCCTTCCTTATCTTTGAAATCTGGGGTCAGAAAATAAGTTTTTAGTTATAGATTTCAGAATTACCCATTAGAACTGTAGGGATTAATCATGGGGGGTACAGTTGGGGTCCTATTCAGAAAATTGTATGGCTTAATTATAGAGGGTACAATTGGGGCCCTGTTCAGGAAATTTTATGGTTTAATTACGGGGGTTACAATTTGCGGTCCTATTCAGAAAAATATATGGTTTAATTATGGGGGTACAATTGGGGTCCTATCTAGAAAATTGTATGGTTTAATTATGGGGGGTACAATTGGGGTCCTATTTAGAAAATTTTATGGTTTAATAATTATGGGGTGGTACAATTGGGGTCCTATTCAGAAAATTAAATTCCTCTAACAGAACCTTCTCTACGCACGTTCGAATCGTATTTGATTGTTTATATTTTAGGTCTGGTCATATATCAAAGCAACTTCGTAAAATGTCCTGTATTTTTTTATAATTTGAATGAATTTATTCTCCGAGATAATAACAAACAATATTTTTGTAATAAGAGCTGGAAATTATTACAACAACAATTTGTTACTGAGAAATATACATTTTTTTCTTGAACAAAAAAATATGACAAATGTGAATTAAGTTTTCAAACAACAACAACATTTAATAGCTCGACTTAAAATAACTCCATCACATTAAGAACACACAATTTGAATGAAAGTCCGTAGGAATTTGATACGAATACAACTACAATGGTTTGCATTAACCTACAAGCGGGTAAACGGACGTAATTGTACGTAAGGCTACGTCTTGATAGACAGCGATCTTTTACTTTTTCTTCTATTTAAAATAAAAAAAATCGTAATTTTATTTTATTTTTTATTTTCAATAGGCTTTCTCTTGACCTTAGACAAAGTCAAAGACAAAGATTTTTATTTAAAATTGGATACATGTATCTCTTTTTGAACGTCATATTTTTATTTCTTATATTATTTTTAATATATGCAAAATTGAAATATTACTAGCGTTTTGGAATGACTGGTGAGAAGAATACGCCGAAAGAAACTGACTCAGACTAACCCAGAGGGTAAAGACAATATCTAAGATGGAGCGAGCTTGCCTAGAAGATGCCTGTTCACTGTAGTCTTAAAGGCTGTCGGGTTATATGTACTCGGAAAAAACTGACGCGGGCAATGAATTCCACTCGTTGGCGGTGCGCATAATAAAAGACCTTGAAAAACAGTTATTTATTTATTTATTTATATATAAATAAATATATACGAACAAATTACACAGATTGAGCTAGCCCCAAAGTAAGTTCGAAACTTGTGTTATGGGATACTAACTCAGCGATACTATATTTTATAACACATACATATATAGATACACATCCAAGACAAGACACAGTATCGTTGAGTTAGTATCCCATAACATAAGTCTTGAACTTACTTTGGGGCTAGCTCAATCTGTGTGATTTGTCCGTATATATTTATTTATTATTTACAGGCCAATCTGAACGAGATCGCTTTCCATCTTGACCTGGCCGGGGATCGAACCCGGTCACTCCGTGTCGCAGGCTGGCGTGTTGACCGCTGCGCCACGGAGCTAGTCAAAATATATCACACACAGATTTACAGATATATATCCAAAACATCATGATACTCAGTAAACGAATACAGTAGGCAAGCTCGCTCCATCTTAGATATTGTCTTTACCCTCTGGGTTAGTCTGAGTCAGTTTCTTTCGGCGTATTCTTCTCACCAGTCATTCCGAAACGCTAGTAATATTTCAATTTTGCATATATTAAAAATAATATAAGAAATAAAAATATGACGTTCAAAAAGAGATACATGTATCCAATTTTAAATAAAAATCTTTGTCTAAGGTCAAGAGAAAGCCTATTGAAAATAAAAAATAAAATAAAATTACGATTTTTTTTATTTTAAATAGAAGAAAAAGTAAAAGATCGCTGTCTATCAAGACGTAGCCTTACGTACAATTACGTCCGTTTACCCGCTTGTAGGTTAATGCAAACCATTGTAGTTGTATTCGTATCAAATTCCTACGGACTTTCATTCAAATTGTGTGTTCTTAATGTGATGGAGTTATTTTAAGTCGAGCTATTAAATGTTGTTGTGGTTTGAAAACTTAATTCACATTTGTCATATTTTTTTGTTCAAGAAAAAATGTATATTTCTCAGTAACAAATTGTTGTTGTAATAATTTCCAGCTCTTATTACAAAAATATTGTTTGTTATTATCTCGGAGAATAAATTCATTCAAATTATAAAAAAATACAGGACATTTTACGAAGTTGCTTTGATATATGACCAGACCTAAAATATAAACAATCAAATACGATTCGAACGTGCGTAGAGAAGGTTCTGGTAGAGGAATTTAATTTTCTGAATAGGACCCTACTTTGGGGAACTATAGAACTTACTTTGGGGCTAGCTCAATCTGTGTGATTTGTCCGTATATATTTATTTATTATTTACAGGCCAATCTGAAAGAGATCGCTTTCCATCTTGACCTGGCCGGGGATCGAACCCGGTCACTCCGTGTCGCAGGCTGGCGTGTTGACCGCTGCGCCACGGAGCTAGTCAAAATATATCACACACAGATTTACAGATATATATCCAAAACATCATGATACTCAGTAAACGAATACAGTAGGCAAGCTCGCTCCATCTTAGATATTGTCTTTACCCTCTGGGTTAGTCTGAGTCAGTTTCTTTCGGCGTATTCTTCTCACCAGTCATTCCGAAACGCTAGTAATATTTCAATTTTGCATATATTAAAAATAATATAAGAAATAAAAATATGACGTTCAAAAAGAGATACATGTATCCAATTTTAAATAAAAATCTTTGTCTTTGACTTTGTCTAAGGTCAAGAGAAAGCCTATTGAAAATAAAAAATAAAATAAAATTACGATTTTTTTTATTTTAAATAGAAGAAAAAGTAAAAGATCGCTGTCTATCAAGACGTAGCCTTACGTACAATTACGTCCGTTTACCCGCTTGTAGGTTAATGCAAACCATTGTAGTTGTATTCGTATCAAATTCCTACGGACTTTCATTCAAATTGTGTGTTCTTAATGTGATGGAGTTATTTTAAGTCGAGCTATTAAATGTTGTTGTGGTTTGAAAACTTAATTCACATTTGTCATATTTTTTTGTTCAAGAAAAAATGTATATTTCTCAGTAACAAATTGTTGTTGTAATAATTTCCAGCTCTTATTACAAAAATATTGTTTGTTATTATCTCGGAGAATAAATTCATTCAAATTATAAAAAAATACAGGACATTTTACGAAGTTGCTTTGATATATGACCAGACCTAAAATATAAACAATCAAATACGATTCGAACGTGCGTAGAGAAGGTTCTGTTAGAGGAATTTAATTTTCTGAATAGGACCCCAATTGTACCACCCCATAATTATTAAACCATAAAATTTTCTAAATAGGACCCCAATTGTACCCCCCATAATTAAACCATACAATTTTCTAGATAGGTCCCCAATTGTACCCCCATAATTAAACCATAAAATTTTCTGAATAGGACCGCAAATTGTACTCCCCGTAATTAAACCATATATTTTTCTGAATAGGACCGCAAATTGTAACCCCCGTAATTAAACCATAAAATTTTCTGAATAGGACCCCAACTACTGTTGGGGGTACACTCCCCATGATTAATCCCTACAGTTCTAATGGGTAATTCTGAAATCTATAACTAAAAACTTATTTTCTGACCCCAGATTTCAAAGATAAGGAAGGGGAATGGTCGATTTTCATATATTTTGTTGAATAACTTTAAACTGCTATATTGTAAATTTACTAAACAAATATATTATGCAACAAACCCTTTCATTTAACATAACACATGGTACAGTTATAAGGAGCCCCATGGCCCAGTGAGTGTGAGCATTATTAACGCTTCCGCAAGTTAAGCAACCCCTAGCGCGGTCCCCACTTGGATGGGTGACAGCAAGTGACATAAAAATATCTCCAGCTCCTCCGTGCTTCGGAAACCAAACAGTGTGTCAAAAATGGTTAGTAATGCGAGTTAAATTATGCGAGTCTAAATGGTTCGTGCGATTGGGTGGAATATCCACCAAGAAGGGATGTTGACTTCCCGTGAGTCCAATGGTAAAAAGGGGAAGGTGGGATTAATTCATTTCAGCCGTATGAAGTCCGCTGCTCGACAAAGGCCTCATCCAAGGATTCTTCGTTCCATGGGAGGATATTGCCGTACTCACCACGCTTGGCAGGCGGGTTGGCGGAGTACATTACAATTAAAATGAAGAGCGTACACTTAACCGTTCAATCGTTCTAGGATGCAACATTATAAGTAGGTATCTTATATATAAGGTTAATTTAAATTAAGCGCAAATATTATTAGAATGGGTGCCAAATGAAAAAAATCGACAAGATAGTTTTTAATAAACTCGTATCTTGACTTTAAGTCAAAAAATTATCAGGAAAACTGACGCTTAAAACACTACACACAAACAACAATTTCTTGTCATAATCAAATAATTTCTAATTCACTAACACCAATAAAGCTGATTTATTGATTTTCATTAAAAAAAAATAATGTTAAAAAAAATTACTCATCAGTTTTTATTTAACTATTACAAACAAAATGAAAATATTGTTTTTTTTTATGACATCTATAAATCTGCTGAATTAGAATCCATAGTTAGGTAATAGTAAAAATTTGTCTATTATCTAAATGGACCTGATAAACTCGGAATATGACAATAAAGTTATTATAAATGCAGGATAAGTGAAGATCTGTATCCGCTAATGTTTAGACAGGCCGCAGCTTTATTTATCTCATCTAGTAGCACTTTCACTGCACTCCAGCTATTATTTCGTGATGGCCCGAATGATCACATCACATGTGGCGGTAAATATGTCCAGTGAGTAGTAATATTTAAAAAGAAAGTAATTATATACTACATTTTTTGGATTCCACACTTGAATTCAGACTACCGTCCAGTTCGGAGATAGCTGTTGCTGGACAGGAAAAGGGTAGCACTAATACACATACAGAATCATTTGTTAAACAGTTGCATTTATGTAATATGTATTATGGCTAAATAAATATTTTTAATTATTAATTAATAAAAAAAAATAGTTGTGGTAGAGCCACGCTACCGGCAAAATTCATATTTGCTAGTAGCATGAATGGGCCAGCTCGTCCGGGGAAGTACCACACTCTCACAAAAAATCGCCGTTTGAGTAGGAGCTTTACCGCTTCTATGCTTTGTTCGGTGAGTGAGAGAGCCGGAGGCCCATCCTTCCCCCATTTCCGCCCCCGTGTCCTTCCCTAACTTCTTGCAAGGCCTGCAACGCTCCTGTTACACCCTGGTGTTGCAGTTATTCATAGGCCTGGTCGCTTGCCATCAGGTGACTCGCTTGCTCGTTTGCCGTCCTATAACATAAATAAATAAATAAAAAAAAATATTAGTAAAAAAATGGGTAAAAGGACCCTAATTTGGTGATGTGGTAATAAAATATGTTCAGTAAGTAGTGCATATTTAAAAAGAAAGTTAGTAGGTGATTATATTCTTCATTTTTAGAGTTCCTGTAGCTATTTAGTAAAAGCCGTTTAACCCTTCGACCGCGATTTTTACATTTCGTAGAAAATGTTTGTCGGATTTATCCGACAGCTTTAATGATTTACTTTGGGAGACAACTATCTGGTTTATAAGGTCAATTTAAATTAAGCGCAAATATTTTAAAGTCATTAGCTAAAAAAATGCATTAGAAACAAAATAAAAAAACACGCAAGTTTTCGAGATGTCCTGACCTGAACATTTAGAAAAACAGACGACAAAAATCAATTTCTTTGTCAACAACCTTTTACTATTATTTACTAAGTCACTGATGTCGAATCAAATCAGCTGATTTAGTTTTTTAATAAAAAAATATGGTATGAAAAAATTAAAAAAAAAACCGGCCAAATGCGAGTCGGACTCGCGCACGAAGGGTTCCGTACCGTTATATGAAAAAACGGCAAAAAAAATCATATCTGTTGTATGGGATGGTGTATATCCCTTTAATATTATTTTATTTTGATTTAATTATTAACTAAATATTCTGTGAACTGTTGCCGTTATCAATATCGAATAAAAAGAAGCTTAACATTCACGTTTGTTGTATGGGAGCCCCAATAAATATTTATATTACCTAAAAGACCTGATGATGATTTTATTTTTTAGTATTTGTTGTTATATACGGTGACAGACGGACAGACAGACAGACAGACAGACAGATAGTCAGATGGACGGACGGACGATATGGCGGCGTGTCGATTTCTTATAATTTGCTATTACATTTGTTGAGTTAGTATCTCATAACACAAGTCTCGAACTTACTTTGGGGCTAGCTCAATTTGTGTGATTTGTCCGTTTATATTTATTTATTTATTTATTACAGCATTTCTTTAACCAATGAGAGCCAGCTCTTAATATATTTGGCTAGCTCCGTGACGCAGCGGTCAACACGCCAGCCTGCGACACGAGGGTGCCCAGGTTCGATCCCCGGCCATGTCAAGATGGAAAATGATCTTTTTCAGATTGGCCCGGGTCTTGGATGTGTGTATATATATATATATATATATATATATATGTATTTGTTATAAAATATAGTATCGTTGAGTTAGTATCCCATAACACAAGTCTCGAACTTAGTTTGGGGCTAGCGCAATCTGTGTGATTTGTCCATATATATTTATTACTTATTTATATTTATTTGCTCTTAATTTAAAATGACCTTGTATACTGTAATAGTTTAAAAGGAATCCGAGTTTAAAACCTCAAAAAGATTATAAGTGATCTGATATTTCCACTGTCAAACGAAAATTTTCACACTAAGTCATCGAAACATTGTAATACGGCTTATAAATTTGGTGACATTATAATTAATTCATACTCAATTTGCATTCATCATTCATCCAATGCAATTAAATTAACTTTACGGTATTAAAATATAATTATTTTGATATTCGTT
Source organism: Elegia similella (assembly GCA_947532085.1). Classification (NCBI taxonomy): domain Eukaryota; kingdom Metazoa; phylum Arthropoda; class Insecta; order Lepidoptera; family Pyralidae; genus Elegia; species Elegia similella. The sequence continues at coordinate 7,393,637 of OX383951.1, read as the reverse complement.
TATCCCACATTCAATTATGTCGTTCTTTGTTAAGCTTCGAAATGAATTTTAGGTACACGCGTGGTAATTAATGTTTTATGAATTGATAAGTTTCAATTAAAATGCCCTAAATTAAAACATACACATTGATTAAATAAAGAAAAGTGACCTAACGCTCACTAAGTGTCGAAGCCGCCGTGTTATAGCCTCGACGCAGGTGAGGATGCCGGAGGGTCCGTTTCTACACAGTAAAACAGTGGTTTCTGGTGTGGTGAGAGCTGTCCTAATTCCAACCATATTCGTGGACGCAGTACGCTGGGACTTGAAAGCTGCTGTCGTCATATGCACAGGTGCGAGTCCTGTCGAGTTTAACCAGGTCTGGTCAGCCTCGGTTCATGAGTTCACCCCGAGCGATGGGGTTCTATGGTACGGCCCGTCAGTGGTCTATTGAAGGTGCCACGGAAGTGGTAAACTAATCGATGCCTCAATTGAGGCTATACTGAACTCTCGCCCTCTCACGCCTCTATCATCCGATCCCAACGATCCTTTACCATTAACTCCTGGGCACTTCCTTATAGGGAGACCTCTAACTGCGGTCCCGTCCCTACCAATAATGGCATTGAGACCCAGCAGATTTGAGTTGGTGGAGAAACTTCGGCAGCAATTCTGGGCCCGCTGGAGTCGCGAGTTCGTCGCCGAGTTACAGCAGCGAACGAAGTGGCGCACGCAGCAAGGGTGTCTACGCATCGGTGACATCGTAGTGCTGAAGGACGACCAGCTGCCGCCCATGCAATGGCGGCTCGGGAGGATACAGCAGTTCTACCCGGGGCCTGACGGCGTCAATCGTGTGGCCGACGTCCATACAAGGCAAGGAGTCGTGAGGAGGGCTGTATCAAGAATGTGTCTGCTACCTACTTCAATGTTGTAAGCTACAGCTTGCAACGGGGCCGAGGATGTCACGGCTTCCCATATTTTAGGGAGCCTTTCCCAAGCGGGGAACCCAGCGGGGGGGGCACTGCGGGACGCGCGGGCAGCTACATCGACGCGGCCGCGGCTCGCAACGCTCTCTTCCACCCAAGTCAGCGCTGGCGCAAAGACGTATACATTCGAAAACACTCGCGCGCCACGCGTCCTTTAAATTGTATCTGTAAAATAACCTGTACTGTGATCTGTAAGCAACTTTCTTTTGATGCCGCAAAAGGGGCGGTTAAATAAGTATTATTTTATACAAAAACTAGTTTGAATTAACTCCTCCGGCATCCTCACCTGCGTCGAGGCTATAACACGGCGGCTTCGACATATTGGCGACCGTAAAAGGACATAAACGGATACAAGAGGAAGGCGCGTATGCTGAGGCTACGACTCGCAGCGGACTATCTACAACGGAAGAAAGGAGCTTTCACGACGGGACCTGCAGCATTTCATCTGGAGGCCTAACCTAAGTTAAGTGAAGTGCCCATTCCTTTCTACCTACCTATTTTATTCCCCGAGTTCAGTGTGCCTCTCTTTGTGCCAGCGTATTAATACCTATATTTAGGTGCCTACTTTGCATAGGTTCAGCTTTTTCGCAACCTACATGCGTGTACCCATGTATGTACATGGTGCAGGATTACCTAGGTACTTATTAGTGGAATCGAGCATAACTAACTACTATCAAAGGTATCTATTGCAAGAGCATATAGCTCATTTAACGTGTTTTTTCTAGTTTTGGGTCTAGCAATGCCTATTATTATTGGTTTCTAAATACAGTACCTACAACAACGCTGCGTGTTATTTACGAGTTATATGTGTCTATGTACCTATAGCTGCTTTTGGGTGCATAATTCATTGCAATTGCACTATTTCACACTAATCCAACAGCACGCAGGTTTGTACCTACAGCATACAGCAAGCTTTTCATTTTTTCGTGTGCACGCGGTAGCCATTTTGTTTTTGCAAACGTGGTCGAGCCACGCCCGTGTCACGCTTGGTACTTACTTACATACCTGTCCTACCTGCCTTGGTGAATACGAATTGGGAATCTCATACCTATCTACGTTTCAAAAAAAAAAATACACACGCATGTTGCACCTAGCTTGAAAGACATATGCCGACTATTTCAGCTCTTCACGCAAGGAAGACGTGAAGCGAAGAGCCTAGATCAAAGGCGTCGGCTGATTTCCTGTCTGTTCTCCGTGGTGACGCTGACGGCACAGCGGTGCAGTGCAGTGCATCACGGCGCATCGTGTCTACCGAGATTCCTGGCACCGGCTGTTGACTGGATTGGGTTCGATTTCTGCACAATTCATTGTTTTTTTTTTTACTCCATTTTCAATTAGTGTTGATCGAGTTTTTATATACGTACTAGTCGAGTTTATTGATACAATATGCCATTAAGCATGGAAACTGGAGATACCTCCGCAATCAAAAGGGATACCATATTGATTAGGAAGCGGGGTGTACTAAAGGGTCGTTTGACCAAATATGAGCAATATTTGAATACTATTAAAGACTCTGGAATTTCACTCACAGTTCAAAAGGAACTTGAATTAAAGCTCGATACTATTCAACGTTTAAGTTCTGAGTTTGAAGTAATTCAAAATGAAATTGATGAGTTGTCATCTGACATAGACGGAGAAATTGAAGAAAGAGATGCAATAGAATCTCGGATTTTATCATTGCTCGCAAAGGGTCAAACGATCCTAGACACAAATAGCAAATCGGTTCCCGAACCAGTGACTGACATAGACAACCAGTCAGTCAGTCATTGCAGTCATTCAAATTCTATTAAATTACCTATTATTAAACTGCCCACGTTTGATGGCAACTATCTGACATGGTTGGAATTTAAAGATAGTTTCGAATCTATGATACACAATAATCAAAATATTCCACTAATTAATAAGTTCCATTATCTGCGCTCGGCATTAGAAGGCAGCGCTTCTACAATTTTAAAGTCTATCGAATTTACGAGTAAAAATTATGAGGCTGCCTGGGAGTTACTGTGTCAGCGTTTCAATAATAATAACATTTTAATTAATAATCATCTAAGAGCCTTGCTCACCATAGAAAGCTCTCCCAGGGAGTCATATAAAGCGCTAAAGTTTGTAATAGATCACGTTTCTAAACATCTGAGAGCGCTGAACACGCTCGGTCAACCGACTGATAAGTGGGACACACTGATAATATACATAGTTTCTGCTAGATTAGACACCACAACTGCTAGTAAGTGGGAGGAACATAAAAGTACACTCTCAGAGTTACCTACTTTAGATAATTTCTATTCATTTTTACGGTGCCGAGCTGATATTTTGGAAACGTCTTATATTAATCGTTTTGGCGAAAAATCTAATTTTAATCAATCTAAAAATACTAAATCATTCTTTATATCCTCTGATAACAAACCTAGTGGTAATGAATGTCCCTGTTGTAGTCAAGTACACCGCATTTATGATTGTGAGAAGTTGAAGGGTATGACGGTTGATAATAGGATATCTGAAATTATTAGGCTAAAACTTTGTAAGAATTGCTTGCGTGGTGGCCACATTACTGCTAAATGTCATGCTAAAGGTTCATGTCGCATATGTAAAAGGAGACATAACTCATTGTTGCATAAGACACAGGTGTCAACTGCTACAGAGCCATCAGTTGATCCAGTTCCTGTATCTCTTTCTGTTTTGTCACCACCGAGTAACCAAGTAAATCAAGTTTTGCTATGCACCGCCCTCGTCAACATTGAATATAATTACAAAATTTATACTGTAAGGGCTTTATTAGATACAGGTAGTCAATCATCATTTTTATCGGAGGATTTAAGAAAACGAATGGGCCTAACTAGTAATGATGCTAACATTAGTATTGCGGGCATAAACAATTCATTATGTCCCATATCAGGGACACGCAATCTTTTAATTAAATCTCGTGTGAATTCATTTAACACTAATGTAACGTTTTTATTTGTCCCATGTATAACTGGATTTTTACCCAATTTGGAGGTCAATATTAATGAACTTCATATACCTAAAAATATTCAACTTGCTGACCCCACCTTTTTTAAGCCCTCTAAGGTAGACATGTTACTCGGGTCTGATATTTACTGGGACATTGTAGGGTCCAAACAAATTAAACTAGATAATAATGCAACTGTATTATTAGATTCAAAACTAGGATGGTTGGTGGCAGGTCCCACAGCTAGGACATCGTGTACAGTGCCCCAATTATTTTGTAATTTTTCGAAAGAAATTAAAGACTCTTTAGAGCGTTTCTGGCAGATTGACGAACTGCCTAAGGTCAAGTCTCTCTCCCAAGAGGAGAAACAATGTGAAATTCATTTCAAAGAGAATACCAAGCGGCTTCCTAATGGTAGGTTTTCGGTTATGATACCATTCAAGGAATCGCCTGAGAGTGCATTAGGCGACTCTTATTATTTGGCCAAAAAACGTCTCATTAATTTAGAAAAAAGATTTCATCGTCAACCTGATTTAAAGGCTCAATATAGTTTATTTTTGAAGGAATATGCGGACCTAGGACACTTAACGAAAGTAGATAAGCCACACTTTGGCTATTACTTGCCGCATCATGCTGTTCTAAAATTAAAAAGTGAAACAACTCGCCTTAGAATCGTATTTGACGGGTCAGCAAAGTCATCCTCTAATAAATCCCTAAATGATATTCAATTAATAGGTCCAGTAGTGCAAAGCGATTTAATTTCTATACTGTTGAGATTTCGTAATTATAAATATGTGCTGACTGCTGATATAGAAAAAATGTACAGGCAGATTGAAATCGACGAGTCGCAGCGTCATTGGCAGCTTATATTATGGAGAGATAATGAGGATCAACCTATTCAAGTATTACAATTGAACACTGTCACTTACGGCACAGCATCAGCTCCATTTTTGAGTACTAGGTGTCTTTTACAATTATCTCAGGAGTGCCCTGATAAAGATATTTCTAATATTCTTAAAAACGATTTCTATATCGATGATCTTAGTACAGGAGCCCATGATATTAATGATTTAAAACGAATTTATGAGGGCATAGTATCAACATTAAATTCTGCTTGTTTACCCTTAAGAAAATTACGCTCAAATGTACCTAATTTAATAAATGACAGTGAATCGTTAACTGTACTGGAGTTAAACAAAGATTCTAGTGTTTTAGGACTAAATTGGTCTCCAGCATCCGATACATTAAATTTTCATACTGATATAGATCCACCTTCAAAGGTCACTAAACGCACTATTATTTCAATGACCTGTAAGATATTTGACCCACTAGGAATTTTATGTGCCTGTATAATTGTGCCTAAAATTATATTAAAGGAACTATGGGCGTCTAAACTAGACTGGGATACTCCAGTTCCCGATAACATTGCAAAACGATGGAACAGTTTTATAAACAATCTTCCAGTTCTATTTGCCATCAATATACCTAGAAGGGTTTTATGTGACACCCCACATGACATCCAGTTGCATTGTTTTGTTGATGCAAGCCAGCATGCCTTCGCAGCGTGTGTCTATTTGAGGTCTCGGGACAACAACCAAGAGTTCACTGTACGGCTATTAACTGCGAGAGCACGTGTAGCACCCATGAAACAGCTGACTATTCCTAGGTTAGAGTTGTCAGCGATGTTACTAGGAGCGCGTTTATGTAATAAGGTATTGCAGTCAATTCAGTCATATTCTAATATTACTGAGAAAATTATGTGGTCTGATTCCACCATTGCACTAGCATGGGTTAAGACACCCCCTAGGGATTTAAAAATGTTTGTATGCAACCGTGTAAATGAGATAAATGAACTTACAAATGATTTTATATTTCGTCACATACCTACAGATCAGAACCCAGCTGACTTAGCATCTCGAGGCGTTGAACCCAGTCAACTAAGGTCTTCTTCCCTTTGGTGGCAGGGTCCCTCCTTTCTGAGTGAGGAACAGTGCAATTGGCCTCAGAGTAAATGTCCATCTGTCTCACTACACGAATTGCCTGAACTTAAAAATAAGGAAAACACATTAACGTGTAATTTATTTTTAAGTTCAGGCAATTCGTGTAGTGAGACAGATGGACATTTACTCTGAGGCCAATTGCACTGTTCCTCACTCAGAAAGGAGGGACCCTGCCACCAAAGGGAAGAAGACCTTAGTTGACTGGGTTCAACGCCTCGAGATGCTAAGTCAGCTGGGTTCTGATCTGTAGGTATGTGACGAAATATAAAATCATTTGTAAGTTCATTTATCTCATTTACACGGTTGCATACAAACATTTTTAAATCCCTAGGGGGTGTCTTAACCCATGCTAGTGCAATGGTGGAATCAGACCACATAATTTTCTCAGTAATATTAGAATATGACTGAATTGACTGCAATACCTTATTACATAAACGCGCTCCTAGTAACATCGCTGACAACTCTAACCTAGGAATAGTCAGCTGTTTCATGGGTGCTACACGTGCTCTCGCAGTTAATAGCCGTACAGTGAACTCTTGGTTGTTGTCCCGAGACCTCAAATAGACACACGCTGCGAAGGCATGCTGGCTTGCATCAACAAAACAATGCAACTGGATGTCATGTGGGGTGTCACATAAAACCCTTCTAGGTATATTGATGGCAAATAGAACTGGAAGATTGTTTATAAAACTGTTCCATCGTTTTGCAATGTTATCGGGAACTGGAGTATCCCAGTCTAGTTTAGACGCCCATAGTTCCTTTAATATAATTTTAGGCACAATTATACAGGCACATAAAATTCCTAGTGGGTCAAATATCTTACAGGTCATTGAAATAATAGTGCGTTTAGTGACCTTTGAAGGTGGATCTATATCAGTATGAAAATTTAATGTATCGGATGCTGGAGACCAATTTAGTCATATTCTAATATTACTGAGAAAATTATGTGGTCTGATTCCACCATTGCACTAGCATGGGTTAAGACACCCCCTAGGGATTTAAAAATGTTTGTATGCAACCGTGTAAATGAGATAAATGAACTTACAAATGATTTTATATTTCGTCACATACCTACAGATCAGAACCCAGCTGACTTAGCATCTCGAGGCGTTGAACCCAGTCAACTAAGGTCTTCTTCCCTTTGGTGGCAGGGTCCCTCCTTTCTGAGTGAGGAACAGTGCAATTGGCCTCAGAGTAAATGTCCATCTGTCTCACTACACGAATTGCCTGAACTTAAAAATAAGGAAAACACATTAACGTGTAATTTATTAATTGATAAAGATTCTAAACTTATTAAATTTGATAACTATTCTAATTACTTGAAATTACTAAGAGTATATGCATATGTCTTACGTTTTTTAAATAATTGCAAACCTACTAGCACTAAAAGTACTGGTCCCCTTGGCCCTGACGAGATAAATAATTCATTACATCTATTAGTTAAGTATAGTCAAGCTGAGTCATTTCAAAGAGACATAGTTTTAATTTCAAATAAAAGGAACTTACCAAGGGCATCTAAATTATTATCTCTTAATCCATTTCTTGACGACAAGGGTTTATTAAGAGTAGGAGGTCGTATTAGCAATTCGGATTACGCATATGACAAGAAGCATCCAATGATTTTAGATTCCAAACATTATTTTTGTAAATTAATCATGTCATATGAGCATCATCGTTTGTTTCATGCAGGTCCACAACTGCTTCTAGCATCTATTCGAGAAAAATTCTGGCCTATACTAGGAAGAAATTTAGCTCGTAAAGTAACAAGACACTGTGTCATATGCACTCGTTTTAGAGGTAAAAATGTTCAGCCTATTATGGGTAACCTACCTCCTGAGAGAAATGTACCGACGTTTCCTTTTTATTATGTCGGAACTGACTATGGGGGACCTTTTAAGATTTCTAGTCGTAAGGGCAGAGGTAGCACTACGTCCAAATGTTATTTATGTTTATTTGTGTGTCTCACGACAAAGGCGGTTCATTTGGAGGTGGTCAGCGAGCTCAGTACACAAGCGTTCCTTCAATGCCTGCGTAGATTTGTTTCACGGCGCGGCAAGCCAGCTAAGATCTTTTGCGATAATGGCACTAATTTTAAGGGAGCAAACAATGAGTTGTGTAGAGTTGTGCGGTCCAGCAAGCAGTCGTTGACGGATTTCGGTACTAACGATGGTATTAAATTCTCATTTAGCCCTGCGTATTCGCCAAATTTTGGGGGAATTTTTGAAGCCGGCATTAAATCCGCTAAATATCATATGAAACGAATAGTAGGTAGTGCTAGCCTAACTTTTGAGGAACTAACGACAGTATTTGTACAAATTGAGGCTATACTGAACTCTCGCCCTCTCACGCCTCTATCATCCGATCCCAACGATCCTTTACCATTAACTCCTGGGCACTTCCTTATAGGGAGACCTCTAACTGCGATCCCGTCCCTACCAATAATGGCATTGAGACCCAGCAGATTTGAGTTGGTGGAGAAACTTCGGCAGCAATTCTGGGCCCGCTGGAGTCGCGAGTTCGTCGCCGAGTTACAGCAGCGAACGAAGTGGCGCACGCAGCAAGGGTGTCTACGCATCGGTGACATCGTAGTGCTGAAGGACGACCAGCTGCCGCCCATGCAATGGCGGCTCGGGAGGATACAGCAGTTCTACCCGGGGCCTGACGGCGTCAATCGTGTGGCCGACGTCCATACAAGGCAAGGAGTCGTGAGGAGGGCTGTATCAAGAATGTGTCTGCTACCTACTTCAATGTTGTAAGCTACAGCTTGCAACGGGGCCGAGGATGTCACGGCTTCCCATATTTTAGGGAGCCTTTCCCAAGCGGGGAACCCAGCGGGGGGGGCACTGCGGGACGCGCGGGCAGCTACATCGACGCGGCCGCGGCTCGCAACGCTCTCTTCCACCCAAGTCAGCGCTGGCGCAAAGACGTATACATTCGAAAACACTCGCGCGCCACGCTTCCTTTAAATTGTATCTGTAAAATAACCTGTACTGTGATCTGTAAGCAACTTTCTTTTGATGCCGCAAAAGGGGCGGTTAAATAAGTATTATTTTATACAAAAACTAGTTTGAATTAACTCCTCCGGCATCCTCACCTGCGTCGAGGCTATAACACGGCGGCTTCGACACTTAGTGAGCGTTAGGTCACTTTTCTTTATTTAATCAATGTGTATGTTTTAATTTAGGGCATTTTAATTGAAACTTATCAATTCATAAAACATTAATTACCACGCGTGTACCTAAAATTCATTTCGAAGCTTAACAAAGAACGACATAATTGAATGTGGGATAAACGAATATCAAAATAATTATATTTTAATACCGTAAAGTTAATTTAATTGCATTGGATGAATGATGAATGCAAATTGAGTATGAATTAATTATAATGTCACCAAATTTATAAGCCGTATTACAATGTTTCGATGACTTAGTGTGAAAATTTTCGTTTGACAGTGGAAATATCAGATCACTTATAATCTTTTTGAGGTTTTAAACTCGGATTCCTTTTAAACTATTACAGTATACAAGGTCATTTTAAATTAAGAGCAAATAAATATAAATAAGTAATAAATATATATGGACAAATCACACAGATTGCGCTAGCCCCAAACTAAGTTCGAGACTTGTGTTATGGGATACTAACTCAACGATACTATATTTTATAACAAATACATATATATATATATATATATATATATATATACACACATCCAAGACCCGGGCCAATCTGAAAAAGATCATTTTCCATCTTGACATGGCCGGGGATCGAACCTGGGCACCCTCGTGTCGCAGGCTGGCGTGTTGACCGCTGCGTCACGGAGCTAGCCAAATATATTAAGAGCTGGCTCTCATTGGTTAAAGAAATGCTGTAATAAATAAATAAATAAATATAAACGGACAAATCACACAAATTGAGCTAGCCCCAAAGTAAGTTCGAGACTTGTGTTATGAGATACTAACTCAACAAATGTAATAGCAAATTATAAGAAATCGACACGCCGCCATATCGTCCGTCCGTCCATCTGACTATCTGTCTGTCTGTCTGTCTGTCTGTCCGTCTGTCACCGTATATAACAACAAATACTAAAAAATAAAATCATCATCAGGTCTTTTAGGTAATATAAATATTTATTGGGGCTCCCATACAACAAACGTGAATGTTAAGCTTCTTTTTATTCGATATTGATAACGGCAACAGTTCACAGAATATTTAGTTAATAATTAAATCAAAATAAAATAATATTAAAGGGATATACACCATCCCATACAACAGATATGATTTTTTTTGCCGTTTTTTCATATAACGGTACGGAACCCTTCGTGCGCGAGTCCGACTCGCATTTGGCCGGTTTTTTTTTTAATTTTTTCATACCATATTTTTTTATTAAAAAACTAAATCAGCTGATTTGATTCGACATCAGTGACTTAGTAAATAATAGTAAAAGGTTGTTGACAAAGAAATTGATTTTTGTCGTCTGTTTTTCTAAATGTTCAGGTCAGGACATCTCGAAAACTTGCGTGTTTTTTTATTTTGTTTCTAATGCATTTTTTTAGCTAATGACTTTAAAATATTTGCGCTTAATTTAAATTGACCTTATAAACCAGATAGTTGTCTCCCAAAGTAAATCATTAAAGCTGTCGGATAAATCCGACAAACATTTTCTACGAAATGTAAAAATCGCGGTCGAAGGGTTAAACGGCTTTTACTAAATAGCTGAACCTATGCAAAGTAGGCACCTAAATATAGGTATTAATACGCTGGCACAAAGAGAGGCACACTGAACTCGGGGAATAAAATAGGTAGGTAGAAAGGAATGGGCACTTCACTTAACTTAGGTTAGGCCTCCAGATGAAATGCTGCAGGTCCCGTCGTGAAAGCTCCTTTCTCCCGTTGTAGATAGTCCGCTGCGAGTCGTAGCCTCAGCATACGCGCCTTCCTCTTGTATCCGTTTATGTCCTTTTACGGTCGCCAATATGTCGAAGCCGCCGTGTTATAGCCTCGACGCAGGTGAGGATGCCGGAGGAGTTAATTCAAACTAGTTTTTGTATAAAATAATACTTATTTAACCGCCCCTTTTGCGGCATCAAAAGAAAGTTGCTTACAGATCACAGTACAGGTTATTTTACAGATACAATTTAAAGGACGCGTGGCGCGCGAGTGTTTTCGAATGTATACGTCTTTGCGCCAGCGCTGACTTGGGTGGAAGAGAGCGTTGCGAGCCGCGGCCGCGTCGATGTAGCTGCCCGCGCGTCCCGCAGTGCCCCCCCCGCTGGGTTCCCCGCTTGGGAAAGGCTCCCTAAAATATGGGAAGCCGTGACAATACTTATTTAACCGCCCCTTTTGCGGCATCAAAAGAAAGTTGCTTACAGATCACAGTACAGGTTATTTTACAGATACAATTTAAAGGACGCGTGGCGCGCGAGTGTTTTCGAATGTATACGTCTTTGCGCCAGCGCTGACTTGGGTGGAAGATTCATTGCAATTGCACTATTTCACACTAATCCAACAGCACGCAGGTTTGTACCTACAGCATACAGCAAGCTTTTCATTTTTTCGTGTGCACGCGGTAGCCATTTTGTTATATGTCGAAGCCGCCGTGTTATAGCCTCGACGCAGGTGAGGATGCCGGAGGAGTTAATTCAAACTAGTTTTTGTATAAAATAATACTTATTTAACCGCCCCTTTTGCGGCATCAAAAGAAAGTTGCTTACAGATCACAGTACAGGTTATTTTACAGATACAATTTAAAGGACGCGTGGCGCGCGAGTGTTTTCGAATGTATACGTCTTTGCGCCAGCGCTGACTTGGGTGGAAGAGAGCGTTGCGAGCCGCGGCCGCGTCGATGTAGCTGCCCGCGCGTCCCGCAGTGCCCCCCCCGCTGGGTTCCCCGCTTGGGAAAGGCTCCCTAAAATATGGGAAGCCGTGACACTAAGACTGTAAGTTGGATCGATTAATAAGTAATATAATGGCTCAAACATAATTAGTACACTTAAATATTGAAAGCATTTAATAGAATACTGACATAACTCAAATTGCGCCGTGTCATTTATTTTAGATATTAAAAATAAAGTGACCTATCTAGACTTAAGCCACCTCAAATAGCCCAAATCGTAGCCCAAAAATTACCTAATACAAACATCGGCCACTTTATGATGAAAATTATTATATTTGTATTTACTTACAATACAATACAATACAAAATATCTTTATTGCGCAATAGTAACAAAAACACACAAACAACATAATTAACATTACATATGACACAAAGGCGGACTTATTGCTAAGCAATCTCATCCAGCCAACCTTTGGGTAGAGTAGAAGATAACTTTAAAAAAAAGGGGATGGGCGCAGCATACAGATTTTAATACACTTATATGAATATACATAAATAAATATATAGATATACATACATATATTTATATTTGTAAATAGTTATGGAACATGTGATGAAGAAAGAAAGAAGAAGAAAAGTAAAATAACTTACTATTAATATATCGCGTCCTCTTCTTTTCCCACCAACACCCGATGGATCTCATACCGCAACAGAAGTGACGGAGGACTCCATGTCGTTGGCCCTTAGTTCTTTTTATAGTGGTTCCGCGGCGGGCCTTGACGGTCTCCGGCCGGGACACCTCAAGGAATTAACTTCCAGCTCAGCGGGCGAAAATGGCCGACGCTTGCGAGAGAGCCTGGTCGGCATTTGCAATTTTATATTGCGTGGGGAGGTTAATCCGGCGGTGTGCCCATATCTGTACGGAGCTGCACTGTGCGCCTTGGATAAAAAGGACGGTGGTGTAAGACCCATAGCGATCGGCAGTGTCTTCAGGCGACTGACTGCTAGGCTGGCTTGTCGGGCCGTGAAGGAAGAGATGTCCAGTTATTTACAACCACAACAGTTGGGGTTTGGTACACGTCTGGGTTGCGAGGCAGCGATCCACGCCACACGAGCTTTCGTAACGGACTCCAGAAATTCAAACTGCGTCGTGGTAAAGGTGGATATCCGCAATGCCTTTAATACCCTGGAAAGAGATGTTTTGTTGGGCGAAGTCAGAGATAAAATCCCGTCACTCTACCCCTTCCTGCACCAAATGTACCAAAACCCAACAAACTTATTTTTTGAAGACAATCTCCTCCTGTCGCAGGTTGGAGCACAGCAGGGGGACCCTCTTGGCCCACTCGTATTCAGCTTGGACATACACAAGATAATAAACGAGCTAAAGTCTACCCTAAATGTGTGGTACCTGGATGACGGAACCCTTGGAGGTGACCCAGAGACAGTGTACCAGGATTTACAAACCCTCATTTCTCGCTTCAAGGACCTGGGGTTGGAGGTGAATCCTTCCAAATGCGAGTTTTTTGCCTGCAGCTGTGAGATGGCTGCTGAGTACGCTCGCTTTGGCCGTCTTCTGCCTGGTCTCAGGGAACTCTCATATGATTCCTTCGACCTCCTAGGTTCACCTATTTTCCTTGAGGCAGTCCCAGAGGCCATTTCCTCCCGCAGAAAGCTGCTTCTTGCTGCTGGAGAGCGCTTGCAGAGTCTCCCCGCCCATGTTGCATTATTACTATTGCGACAGTGTTTTGCAATGCCAAAAATCAATTATTTTTTGAGAACCACGCCTACGTGGATGTGCCCCGGAGAAACCTCCGCTTTTGATGACTCGCTAAGAGGTATTGTAGAACTGATTTTGAATGTGTCACTCAGCGACTCTCAGTGGAATCAGGCGGCTCTGCCTATTCGTCTTGGGGGTCTAGGGATTAGACGGGCTGAGGATGTTGGCCTGCCGGCTTTTCTGGCCTCGGCCCATGGGGTTGCCGACCTTGTTGCTGTAATTCTCTCTAATGATGGTGACGGGTTAGGCATCCCTCATGTGTCGGAGGCCATGTTGGCTTGGTCGGCCCGCAATCCTGGCGAGTTGAGTCCGGTTATGCCCTGTGCCCAGCGAGCATGGGATGACGTCGGTGCAAAAAGGACACAACACCTACTTTTGGAGGGCGCGTCGGGGGCGGACTTGGCAAGACTTAGGGCGGTGGCGCAGGTGGAGTCTGGTGCGTGGCTGCACGCTCTCCCGTCACCTCACTTGGGTACCCTACTCGATGATGACTCGTTGCGGGTAGCCGTCGCGCTTCGCCTGGGCTGCAGAGTATGTGAACGCCATAGATGTATCTGCGGCTCCATGGTGGAGGCTGATGGCTATCATGCATTGAGTTGTCGTCGTTGCACGGGTAGGTTTCCGCGACACCACGCACTAAATGACATTGTCCGCCGGGCCTTCGTGTCCGCCAATATTCCATGTATGCTGGAACCACCTGGGCTGAGCCGATCAGACGGCAAGAGTCCGGACGGTTTGACCCTGGTCCCGTGGGCGGCAGATGTGTGGTGTGGGACGCCACATGTGTTAGCACCGTGGCGGCTAGCCACCTCGGACGCACTATGGGCTTAGCGGCGGCCGCTGCAGAGGACGCAGCAGATAGAAAACGAAAGAAGTATGCGGCCCTGGAGCCGCATTATTACTTTATCCCTGTGGCGGTAGAAACGATGGGCAGCTGGGGCGCCGATGCCAAAAAGCTCATTGGTGAGATAGGGACTAGAATATCAGAGAGAACTGGTGACCCCCGCTCTAGTTCGTTTCTCGTGCAGAGGATGGCCATCGCGATTCAGCGAGGGAACGCTGCCAGCGTATTGGGAACCTTTGCACGGGAAACAGAAAGAGCGGGTTTTTAAATATTTGACGCCATTTTTTTTATTTATATTTTTTTTTTAAGGAAAAAAAAACTGTATTTTATTTTTATTGTTTAATTAATTTTTATGATCATTTTTATTTGTAATTTCAACTGCCAATAAAGAATTTTATTACTTATTGACAAAATAAAAAAATTAATATATAATATATAATTACTTACTATTAATATATATATAATTATAACAAAAGTTTGTTGCGTAAGGTTTTCCGCCGACTTCCAAGGACGAGATTCTCAATGAGGCTGTATTTTTTTGTATGTTTACCACCTAACTCCGTTGAAAAAATATTTTATTATTTGGAAGGGTTTTACCAATTCATTGTAATCTGTTAAATAATTTAGTTAAAGCCGTATTTTTATCTAAAATATTACACAAGGCAACAGAGTTTTTGGTGACACCAAAATGCCTCTGTTTTTAACCATTTTAGCATATACACGTAAAATACGAATCTGGATTTAAAAAAAAAAGTCAAAAAGTCAAAGATTTTTATTCAAAATTGGATACATGTATCTCTTTTTGAACGTCATATTTTTATTTCTTATATATTTTTTAATTTATGCAAAATTGAAATACTACTAGCGTTTCGGAACGACCACTGGTGAGAAGAATACGCCGAAAGAACCTCAATCCAGACTTGGTCCCTACGTGCCTGAAGGGCTCTGAATACATTGTTAACATTAAACACAATTTTTCATACTATAGATTAAATTGTTAACATTAAATAAATTTATGTAAATTTCCACGCATTTTTATCAGTTCTATAATCATCAATGCAGTAATAAGCCTTTTTTATTAACTGGTTTTTTACAATCGTTTTGAACTTAAGTAAAGGCAGACCTAATATTTCTGCAGGAAATTTATTATAGAAGCGTACTCCTAGACCCAGAAATGAATCCATAGTTTTCTGCAATCGCAATACTGGTGTAGCTAATTTATTTTTATTTCTCGTGTTTCGGTCATGGATATCACTATTTTTCTTATATAAATCAAAATTATAGCGCACAAACATAATATTCGCAAATATGTACTGAGAAGGTAAAGTTAAAATATTTATATCTTTAAACAATTCTCTGAGAGATTCTCTAGCACCAAGTTTATATATAGATCTAATAGCGCGTTTCTGCAGGACAAACATGGTGTTTACTTCTGCAGCGTTACCCCATAGTAAAATCGCATAAGACATAACACTATGAAAGTAACTAAAATATACCAAACGCGCAGTATGAACATCAGTCAGTTGTCTAATTCTCCTGACAGCATAACCTGCAGAACTAAGTTTACCCGCTAACGTAGTAATATGGGCACCCCATTGAAGCCCGGCATCAAGAGTTATTCCAAGAAATGTTGTTTTATCAGTTAAATCTAGTGGTTCATTATCCATTACTATTTGTGTTGGAATTTTTGTAACGTTTGGTAAACAAAATTTAATACATTTCGTTTTCTTAGCGTTCAACAATAGATTGTTCGCTGTGAACCAATCCAACACTTGAGCTAAAGTACTATTAACCACGTCAAAAGAATTAGTTTGTCTATCAATTTTGAAGACAAGAGAAGTGTCATCGGCAAATAGTACAGTCTTACATGTATTGACACAGTAAGGTAGGTCATTGATGTAAATGAGGAATAACAGAGGCCCTAGGATAGAGCCCTGGGGTACGCCTATCTTAACCGATGATCCGGAGGATTGTACCCTATCTAAACTAACTTTTTGAGTTCGGCCACTTAAATAAGATTCAAGTAAATCACGAGATTTACCTTTTATTCCGTAGTGCTCCAGCTTGGAGAGAAGGGTATTGTGGTCTACGCAATCAAAGGCTTTGGAAAGATCACAAAAAACACCAATAGCATTTTGTTTTCCCTCCCAAGCCTCATATATGTATTTCAACAGAGCTACACCCGCGTCTGTAGTTGACCGACCCTTTGTAAATCCATTGTTCACGATGGAAAAGGCTATTTAAGTTAAAAAAAGCTAATAACTGATTAAAAATCATTTTTTCAAATATTTTACTAAGCGCTGGCAGAATAGAAATGGGACGGTAATTAGTGGGATCATTTTTATCGCCTGATTTGTACAAAGAAATGACTTTACTTAACACTTCATCAAGTCAGGAAATTTCCCAGTATCTACACACTTATTAAATATAGAAGCTAAATATGGTGCAATTGCTTCAATGATATTACTAATGACAGCTACAGAGATATCCCACAAATCTCCAGTTTTCTTATTGTTCAAACTCTTAAATGTATCAATGATTATTTGAGGTGTTACATGTTGAAATATTAAATGATTGTTACATTCGGTATACAGCTTATTAATAGTTTTTTAGATTCCTCAGATGATGAACGTAAGGAGGCAGTAGTATTTACGGGAATGTTAGTAAAGAAATCTTCGAAATATTTTGCGACGTCTTCATTAGTACTGAGGATCTTATTATCTACTTTTAATTCTATTTTGTTGTCACGATTTTTAGTTTTCCCGGTTTCCGTGTTAATAATTTTCCAAGTGGTCTTTATCTTATCATGAGAATCTGTAATAGCTTTTCTTGTATATAAAGATTTTGCGCACAGGCACGCCTTTTTAAAAACCTTAGAGTAAGTTCTAATATAATTAATAAATTCAGAATTTTTATTGTAAGCTTTCATAGCTAATAATTCGTATAACCTGTTTCTACTAACGAAAATACCAGTTGTAGCCCATTCGCTAAATTTTTTACGGATACGTTTAGTACATTTTTTAATTTTGAATGTATTGTTAAATTCCGATTCAATAACACCAAACATTTTATTATATACAGCATCCGGATCATCTTTAGTTTCTTCAATTAGGGGCATTTTTTCAGATATTTTATTTTTAAATACATTTATTTTAGCTTTGGTTATAGATCTAAATGTTAATTTTGGTAAGTCTACTTCTACATCATTTATAAGTTTTACAAACTGACCGTAGTGATCCGAGGTTAATTTTTTTGTTATATATTTGTCAACAGCAGTGCAATAGCAGAAAACATTATCTATGCACGTTGCAGAATCTTCAGTAACTCTAGTTGGTTCCAAAAATAAATTAACCAAATCAAATGATTTAAAGACATTTAAAAATCGAACACTTTCAGTTGTTGTAACTAACAAATCAACATTAAAGTCACCGCACACTATAATATTTTTGCGACAACAACATAATTTTCTCAAGACATCTTCAATAACTGATTCTAAAGTATTATAATCTGCTCTTGGTGGTCTGTATACACATACTATAATATAATTCCCTAGTTCGATACATGACAGCTCAACATTACAATCTACCGAAAGACTAATAATATCCTTGCGTTCTTTACATTTTACGTCACTTCGAGTTAGAATTAAGCTACCGCCTTTCTCTTTAGTCTTTCGGGTGTAAGAGCTTGTCAATAAATAATTTTCTACATTGAACTGTTGCTGGTGTGACTGCATAAAATGTTCAGTCACACAAACTACATGCAAATCTTTACTGTTTATAAACAACTCTAATTCTAACAATTTGCTAGTCAGGCCTTGGACATTCTGATGAAAAATATTTAATTCTTTAGCCTCGACTGTTGTCTTATTAATTAGTTTAAATCAGACTGAAGATTTTGTATTTTAGGTATATCATTAGTAGCAATACCTGTGTCAAATTTAAAATTATTTGCAGTTGTACTACATACAACAGAAGTTTGTAAATTAAAAGCTACTACTGTAGCTATTTGTCTTTTAAAATTAAAAGGAAGATACATAGTATCGTAAGTAAACTTAAATCTACTTATAAACTTATTTATATCTAAATAAAAAATAAAATCGCCATGACGATACGTCATGTTGTACATATGTACATTTAAATTGTGTATGTGCTCGTTTCTACTTCTATCTAAAGATTTCGAATACGGAAAGGCACATATCATAAATTTACATTGTGTTCTTTCATTTATATTAATTAATTTGTCCATACTTTGTTTAATATTCCTTTTTGATACAGAGGAACTGTCACCACATAATATTAATATTGTACAGTTTTCATCAAGACTGTCACAAGTAATGCTGTTTACCAGGTCTAAATAAGAAGCGCCGGGTGTACATGTGTTGTATACAGAACAGTTATGGTAGAGGTGACTCAAAATTATGCTACTAAGACCTTGACCTAATTTATCAGAGTATATTAATAATTTGTTACAAAAATTATTTTTATTAAAACTATTATCTATCGTACCTATCCTTGTTTCTAAGTTACATTTTCCAGTATCACATTCTCTAGACTCGGGAACAATGGCTATTACAGGTGACATTGTAATTGCCGTTTCAGGAGCACTATAGCACTGCTGCTTTTGTAAGAGAGCATCATACCGCTCTTTATTATAGTGAGCTTCAGCCACAAATTTTTTGGCCTCTAAAGTATATTTACTTATATCTTTTTGGGACAATTCATACATTTTAGATAAATTATTTAAGGACTGTTGCAATTCCGAGACCTGTGACTGCAACTCATGAATCTCGGTGTCATATATACGGCTAGCCATATATAGGTTATCTTCACATGATCTTAGTTCCTTAGACAAACATAGTTTTTCCCTGCTTAACTGCGCTAAAGATTTACATTTTTTTTGTTTAGATAATACTTTCTTAGTGCGTTTTATTATTCTATTAATTTCTACATATTTTTTAATTTTATTATGACTATTGAAAATAAAATACTGTGACTGCGGAGTACTCGCAGGTATTTCCATGACCGGTCCCGAGCCACACTCCATGAGTTCGCTGTACAAATGAAGCGTTTTGTTACATAGTTCGGCATCTTTTTGATCTTGTATCTCTAATGCAGATTTTTGTGCATCGTATAAGCTTTGTTCTAACTCATTTATTCGACATAGGGCCCGTTCATGTACCATGCGGCACTCGTTAGCTTGCTCTAAACATTCTTTCAACCTAAGGTTTTCTTCCAACAATTCTGTACTGTTATTGTGAAGACTTATACATTCATTTTTTAATTGACTATGGCGATCATTTATTTTCTGAAATTCTTCTTCAGATTCCTCCCGTTCCTGTAACAGTTGTGCCTTATCCTCACGACACGCTTTAAGGTCATACAGAGCTTGCCTCAGCTTCATGGTTAGGTCTTTGATAGTGGCCTTCCGTGTCATCATAGTGAATGAGGTGGTCAGTAACTGAAAATATATTTAATTATGTAAGTAAAGGTAAAATATACTTTAAGAACTCGCAGGGCAATTTTTAGTACTTTTTAAGATATCTAATTGTTCAGTGAAAAACAAACAACATGGGATGTACACAAGTGTTATTAGGTTAACTGCAAATCAGACTTATCTTCAATAAAAGTTAATAAGACAATTTTATTATATTATTGAGAATAACTACATAGATATTTAAAGCATAAATGAAATAAATTAGCTGTATTCTTGCTTTAACTATTGTTTTATAGTCATCAACTCAGCTTTCACAAGCTAAGCGAGACCTCAAAAACAGAGTGAGTTTTATGTTATATTAAAGGGGTAAGTAAGTAGAAATAAGAGTTTTATTGTATATCAATATATATAAAAATTTATGCAAAAGTTAAAAGTTAACTTCACCAATTTATATTTTTTTTGAAGTAAGTAGGTAGTTTACATTTCACAATCTGCCATAAAAGAAACAAAAGGGATACACAAGATTTTGCGTTGCAGTGTATAAAGTATTATTTGTTACTGAATATATAAGCCTATAGCTGAAGTTTTTTCTTTTCTCTTATATTTAATCTTTTCTCTTATAGGTGAATTTTGTGGAAGTTTATTTTATGTCAACAGGCAATGCAAATGCATTGTCTCTGGAATCAGAGTCGCGAGGCTTGAAGAGTACATTAATTAGACAAAAAAATTGCCCGAAAAAGTAACTTTTATTGTTGGGGGGTAGAGCAGACGCGTATCCATAGAACGCAGTTGCTGATCATGAGTCTCAAAGAAATTTATATTTACATTTAATTTTTAAGTATTTAATAAAAATATAATATTTTGTTCATCATCATAATCAGCCACAAGAAGTCCACTGCTGGACATAGGCCTCCCCCAAGTATTTCCAATACGACCGGTTGGAAGCGGCCTGCGTCCAGCGTCTTCCTGCGACCTTAGTCAGTTATAATATTTTATTGAAACTGATAATTAAATAAAATAAAATAATATTTAATATTCACTGTACATATATCAATAATAAAAAAATATAAACTAGAACAATGAACCTAAAACTAAAAGCCTTAACCCCTTTAAATCTGCATGACATTATAAAATGTCCTTTGGGTCTCAAGGAAACATGTCATAAACAGGGTCTTGACGGGTTAAAAAATATAATATTATGACTAAAACATTAGCCGTGTGGTATCCGTAGAATAGGACCACTCAAAGTCTTCCCGTGGATGTTGTAGAAGGCGACTTAGGAAACAAGCTAAACAAAGCTTATAAACATCCGTGGGACCTCTCCAATCCGTCTGGCCAGCGTGGAGAGTGCAGGCCAAGTCCTCTGGCTGCTCTGGCCAAGTATGGCCCTAGTTGTACAGAGAGGGTCGTGCTCCAGTAGTGGAGACTAAAAAAGGACCTGATAATAACTAAAATATATTATAAAATAAGTTCCTTTAGGCAACATTCAAGATACTGGCAGCGTTCCCCCTTTGAATAGCTAGACTTATTCTTTTTCCGAGGTAGCCATTTGCTTAAAAATCCTTATTTAAGTTGATACATGTACATACACACATCAATATTTTAATGACAATAAAATTAAATTATAAGAGTACAAATAAATAAATAAATTATAACAAATTTGACTCAATGGACAGCTGTTTTAAATAATTGACTAATACAATTTTTAACTTGACCTCCTAAATATGTATTAAGTATGTCTATAAATTGTTACCACTATTTTTGCATCAAGACTAGTATACTTGATTTTCTCTAGTTGACGGTTGCTATAATTCTACAATATGCATGTCTTGTAATAAGGACTGACGTAATATTTGTATGCCATGTGGCCGAACGTGTTCATTTCCGACTATTTATGTAACATCTACAATACATGTATGTACCTACTTATATGTAATGTAAACTGTAACATGATTCACAAATTAATTATCTTATCTTATCTTATCTTATCTTACACATTTCAAGTAGATAAAAGCTTGTTATAAATTATTTCCTTCCCTCTTTCGAAACAGAGAAGCAATTCAAACCATAGCTTTGCAAAATTCCAATTAAAGTTGTCTTTTGACAGAAGTCAAATTTGCAAGTTTTAAGGTTAGGCCGAAGATTATCCAGTAATGTTTGTAAAGGGTCTAATTTGAAAAGTTACGATTAATTTGTTATTTTACTTGCTTTAATATAAAACAAGCAAATCGGCTAGCTCCGTGGCGCAGCGGTCAACACTCCAGCCTCACGGGGTGCCCGGGTTCGATCCCCGGCCAGTTCGAGATGAAAAATGATCTTTTTCAGATTGGCCTGGGTCTTGGGTGTGTATCTGTATATATATTTGTTATAAAATTATAGTATCGTTGAGCTAGTATCACATAACACAAGTCTCTAACTTACTTTGGAGCTAGCTCAATCTGTGTGCTTTGTCCGTTTATATTAAAAAAAAATAAAAAAAATAAACCAAGCTACAGTTTGTTTGCCGTCAAATATACATAAAAAAACAAGCTCTGCGGCCTACTGGTCATCAAGCCAGGTTGCTATATCATCATCATCATGTCGTGTAGGTGACACGGTCAATCGACCATGCACACCCTGGTGTCAGAGTTCTTGGGAACCGCCTCTCGGCCTCTGACGTGATTCTTTTAACGACTACCCGATGGCAGCCGGGACCAACGGCTTAACGTGCCTTCCGAAGCACGGAATCATCTTTATTATCAGACAATCAGCTGCGACATCGGAGTTCCCGGATTAATTCCAGATTGACCTGGGTCTTGGATGTTTATCTATGTAAGTATCTGTTATAAAATATAGTATCGTCGAATTAGTATTTTTTTTTAATATATTATAAGGGCAATGAGCAAGCGAGTCACATGATGGTAAGCGACCAGCGTTGCCGGCCTTTCGAGGAGTTGTGGAAAGGACATGGGGAGAGGAAATGGGGGAAGGATGGGCCTCCAACTCTCTCACTCACCGAACGAAGCATAGAAGCGGTAAAGCTCCTACTCAAACGTCGATTTTCTGTGAGAGTGTGGTACTTCCCCGGACGAGCCGGCCCATTCATGCTACTAGCAAATATGAATTTTGCCGGTAGCGTGGCTCTACCACAACTAATACCCTAGTATCCCACGACACAAGTTCACCACTTACTGTGGGGCTAGCTCAATTTGTGTGATATGTCCCTATATATTTATATATCAATTTATATTTAAATGCGTTAGTTTAGAATGGTATATCAGATTGAATTTGAAACCCCGGGGGATTCAAATTGGGAAAATACAACGGAATTCTTTAAGTTTCTTTGTAATTCCCAAAGAAGGTCCAATCTCAGAATTATATTAAGTAATTTTCGTGTTTATCCATTACAACCAAACGCAAAATCTTTCATACACACGTCTTTATCCCTTACAGGGTAGACAGAGCGCTAAGGTCATAAGACCGAAAGGCCACGTTCAGCGTGTATGTGGGCGTAAAGGTGGAAAACGGAATCAAAATAACGATGGGTTGCTAGCCGCATCGCCTATTATCATAATTCTTTAGATTTTCGCCCATTCCCTTGACCGACTGGCATCAATTATGACAGCCGGGACAAACAGCTTAACGTGCCTTCCGAAGCACGGAGGAGCCCGAGATATTTTTAGACCACTTGCGGTCACCTATCCAAGTAGGGACTGCGCCCGGGGCTGCTTTACATTCGTAAGCGCTCAAGTGCTACTAGTAGTAATTAATAAGTACTTAGAAGGTACCTATACTAAATGGAATGTATCTAACAGGAACTGAGTGATTTATTAAGTGGAGCGTTTGATCGATATCATCTTTTGTTTTATACATCTGTTGTTAACCACTTTTGATCTGCGCCGATTCTAATATCATTCGAATTTGTTACTTACTGGGTGGATTTAAGGCTGTTTTTTGATTGATCGTGTTGTCAAAGAGACCATCCATGAGTCTTGTTGTTTTGGTGTACGTTTATCAAATGTTTTTAGGGTTCCGTAATTAAAATATTGTCAGTAAAACATACTACGTATGCTCTGATGCTTAGTTTACGTAAAATATATACTCTATATTTACTCTATACTAATATTATAAAGCTGAAGAGTTTGATTGTTTATTTGAACGCGCTAATCTCAGGAACTGCTGGTTCAAATTGGAAAATTATTTTTGTGTTGGATAGTCCATTTATTGAGGAAGGCTTTAGGTTATAAAACATCATGCTGCAACCAATATGAGGGAATCATCATTTAAAAATATTTTTAAAACGGGGGAATCTTATTCATAGTTGAGGACATCCGGTTCAAATTACCCAAAAAATGTGTATTAAAGAATTATTCCTCATTTAACGAATAAAAAAATGTCGGCGATATTAATGTCTATAATAACAAAAATTGCCGCAGACGAAGTCTTCATAGTTGAGGACATCCGGTTCAAATTACCCAAAAAATGTGTATTAAAGAATTATTCCTCATTTAACGAATAAAAAAATGTCGGCGATATTAATGTCTATAATAACAAAAATTGTCGGGCATCAGCTAGTATTTCAATAACTGAGAGGTAGGTTTTTTATTATTATGTAGGTATATTTATGTGTTTTTCTTTTTTAAGTTATTGTTATTTATCTTAATAGTTATATTGTCTGTAATATGTTAAAGGATAGATTAGAAAGAAAAAAGATACCTAAATAAGATCTTAAAACAGCCAATGCATATCAGGTATATTAATTTAGGCTAGCTCCGTGGTGCAGCGGTCAACACGCCAGCCTGCGACACGGAGTCCCCGGGTTCGATCCCCGGCTAGGTCAAGATGGAAAATGATCTTTTTTAGATTGGCCTGGGTCTTCGATGAGTATCTATATATAAATTTGTTATAAAATATAGTATCACTAGCTGCCCCGGCGAACTTCGTTTCGCCATAAGTTAAAAACTATCCTATCTCTCAAGTTGGATCGAACTGCACATGGTGTGCGAATTTTATTATAATCGGTTAAGTGGTTTAGGAGTCCATTGAGGACAAACATTGTGACACGAGATTTATATATATTAAGATTGAGTTAGTATCCCATAATGTATATTGTGTGATTTGTCCGTATTTATTTATATATTTATTTATATTTATAAATTACGAGACACGGAACCCATCATTTACGATTCCAATTCACACTTTTTGCGGAACCCAATCAGCCCCATTATTGATTAGATTAATGATATAAAGTATTGTTATTGCTTTGGATTTTCATAACAATACAGTCTTAAGTGATATTTTTAATGATACCCGTATTGTTATAGACATAATTTTATAGCACGCTTCGTATTTTGATCTTGGGATAATTAATTGAAATCTTATTAGGCAATTATAGTTAGAAAAGGGAATATAATAGATACCCAAAGGAATACAAAATCCGAAGTCTACGGATTTTGAATTCCTTTATACAGGTGAAATTAATAATAATAAATAATAATATATTTATTTGCTTAAAATATGGTACATTAAGATTTTTCATATATATAAATTCACTAGCAACGAGGCCTCAAATGTTTGGTACCATCGCTCGGCAAAGGACTGATCAAGTGCGCGCAAGGGATAGCGCTTGGCGGTTTAGCCCGTGAATGATGAGATAGGAGATAGTCTCGAGTCGCTCAAAGAAAAAAACGTAAGCGCCAAATTCGTTATTTCTATTTTATATAAAATCAGACCGGTTAATTGTATTTTCATATTTACATTTTGATGAATTACTAATAACCTATTTTTTAGTCTAAAAATCATTATTTCATTCGTCGCATTTGAGCTACAATAACAAAAACTCTGCGAACGAAGACAATTTTTCAAAAAATATTTCTATCGAGAAAATTTTATCAAAACGTGTTTTCATCTTCAATTTTTGGAGATGAAATAGTCAAAAATCATATTACTTAGATTTGAAACTCCTAATTTAAATATTTTGCGAGATAAATAAGGTTCAGAACGACCTTATTTACAGTGGTATCGCCTTATCTGAACAACTTTCATTATGGAACCAACTTCGACATCGTGAAAAAAATATCTACTGTTTCATACAAAAGTGGAATATCTACTTGGCCAAAATCTATGGAATAGCAAATTGTTTTTTTGCTATTTCGGTGTTAGTCCCATAATGAAAGTTGTTCAGATTTGTGGTCTGATCCACTACTTAAACGTTTGCTAATGAATTCAATTTCACACTGTTTAGTATAAAATGAAGTCACTTCCCGCTGTCTGTTCGATAGATCTTTTAAACTACTCAACGGATTTTAATGCAGTTCACAGCAATAGATGGAGTGATTCAAGAGGAAAGTTTATATGTATAATTAACTGTTCCATAATAGTATATACATTGCGTGTGTAATAAATAATAAATAAATAAATATGGATTAATCATACAAATTGAACTAGCCCGCGGAGAGCTACCTAAAAATAAGTTCGAGGCTTGTGTTACCTACGGGATTTTTTTCACGATGTCGATGTTGGTCCCATAATGAAAGTTGTTCGGATTCGTGGTCTGAGTCACTCCTTTAACCTTTGCTAATGAATTAACTTTCATCCTGTCTTTACCAGGAATAAGTAAAACAATTTGTGGGGTCGTTTTAACCTGATACATACATACATACATACTATCACGCCTGTTTCCCATGGGGGTAGGCAGAGACTAGGGACCTCCACTTGCTACGATCTTTACAAACCTCTCTCGCTTCGTCTACATCCATCACTCTCCTGTTTTAACCTGATGTCATCACTAAAAGGATAAAATATCGATAAAGTTATAGTGATGTATTTAAGACATCGATAATATTAATCGAATACTTTTTCATGTGTGTTTGTTTGTTTAAGTGGCCAACACTGGTGTCGGAATTTTTCAAGCTGCCTAAAAGGCCAGTGATATAGCTTAACGTGCCTTCCGAAGCGCGGAGGAGCTCGAAATATTTTTATGACACGGTCACCCATCACAGTGAGGACTGTGCCCAGGGTTGCTTAACGTGCATAAGCCCATTTAATGCTCACAATCACTGGGCCATCAGGCTCCTCAGGTGTTTGTAGAAACCAAATACAGTATTTTTTTAACAAAATTCAATCTGCTAGCTCGGGATTGCATCAGGGACTACCGCAAACACGAGCTGCTGTTACCGGTTGATTGCTTTCGCTACGGGCGGTAGTATCTATACTTTGGCTATTATATATATCATTTAACTAATGAACCCCTAAACTATATTGAAATCTTGGAATCAAAAACACAAATAGAATTTATAACTAAACTTAAAATTTTACGAAAAGTTTGTGTGACAAAGATTGTCCCACAAACTTTTAGGAAAAATTGTTCATATCGATGGGCTGAATCACCCCTTTAAGAGTCCAGAACGATCAAAATTTCACCATGTATATTAAAATGGTAAAATCCTGCGAAGAGCGAGGACAGTTCGCACAAAAAACATTCACTTTGAAAGAAATGCACATATTGATCATCATCATCATCATCATCATCATCATCATCATCATCACACTATCTTTATCATCAGTTCGTTTTAGTCTCCACTGCAAGAGCATGACCCTCTCTGTACTACCGGAGCCATACTTGGCCAGAGCAGACAGAGGATATTGATATATTGATCATATAAACTCAGATGTAGCTTATATAAACTCGAAAAACTTAACCCTCCATTACAGCAATCAGGTAAAAGCTGAAATTCAGCTTCAAACTGAAGTACAGTCGCCTGCAAAAGTCCATATAGGAGTTGCGTAAAAGTCGTGAGTAGCTACAGATACTTTTAGCAGCAATTCCATCCTTATATATGTGGCATAAATTTCATGATATTGTTTTATCTATACATATAATAAATACATATAATAAAACAGTAAAAATATTTTGTCTGTACATTTATAATTTTTGACTGAAATGGATAGAGGGACACTTAAAAAGATTAATAGAAAGCAAAAAAAATTTTTTCGAATTTTTTGTCTGTATGTCTGTCTGTCTGTCTGTCTGTCTGTCTGTATGTATGTATGATCACGATTATCTTCGAAAATACTGAACCGATTTACTTCAAACTTTCACTAATTGCTTTGTTTTAACTCGGCAAAACATCTAAAGTTTGTTTCATCAAAATCGGTTCATTAAAAAAAAAGTTATCGTCATTTGAATGAACTCTAGGCATTAGTTTGTCTGCAAATATACACAGTGAATTTTGTATCGTTTTTGACCCTTAAAGGGGTGACTCAGACCATCAAAATGAACAACTTTTCCTATGGGAACAATGATGGGAACTCAAAAAAAAATTCGACATTCCCATACAAACTGGCCGGGCGGCGGGACTCTTTTGTATGGAAATGACGAATTTTTTTTTGAGTTCCCAGCATTGGTCCCATAGAAAAAGTTGTTCATTTTGATGGTCTGAGTCACCCCTTTAAGGGTCCAAATTGTTCCTGAGGGATAGACACTAACGGCGGCGGCGTAGCCGCGCGCAAACGGCAAACCAACCGAAACTGCAGCACCTAGAAACTTGAAATTTGGTACAGGGGTTCTTTTAATGATGTGAGTGAGCGATAAGAAAGTATTTTTTAAGAAATTTAACTTCTAAAGGGGTAACATTTGTATGGAATTTTCTCATTTATGGACTTATAAGTATGAAAGTAGGGAAAGTAGGTATATAAGTTCTCGATTAAAATTAAAAAAGATGTGTGTAGGTAGTTGAAATTTGCAAAATTCCCCCCTTAAGTGATAAAATAGGGGTGGGTGGGTGGTATAAACTTTGTATGGAAATTTTCTCATTTCTGGACTTAGACGTATGAAAATAAGTTCTAGGTTACAATTACGACGATATTTTCTCCTGAAGGGGTAAAATAGCGGGGTAAAGATTGTATAGGAATTTACTCATTTCTAGACTTAGAAGAATGAAAATAGGTTAATAAATTCACGATTACAATTGAAAAAGATCTGTGTAGGTCAACTGGAAAAAATCCCCCAGAAGAGGGGTAAAGTTTGGAAATTTTCTCATTTCTGGGCTATGAAGTATGAAAATAAATAGGTATGTAAGTTCTCGATTACAATTAAAAAAGATATATGTGGGTGAGATGGACAAAATTCACTCCTAAAAGGGGTAAAATGGGAGGGTAAAGGTTTTATGGAAATTTTCACATTTCTGGACTTAGAAGTATAAACAATATCCATACTTCCATACAAATACTAATATTATAAATGCGAAAGTAACTCTGTCGTTTTTTTACGCTTCATCTATTGAACTGATTTGGATGAAATTTGGTATGGAGGTTTGAGGCCCGAGGAAGGACATAGGGTATGTTTGATTCCGGGAAATTCTACTGTTCCCGAGGGATCGACACTAACGCGGGCGGAGCCGCGGGCAACAGCTATTCCAGCTATTCCAGCCTTGAAGGGGTGTCAGCCCGTCAAATAGCACGTGTTTTCAGTACATAATGTCTGTATCTCACGTTAGTTTCAATGATATAAATGACGAGCATATTTTTTTTATTAAGATAACTGTTTTACAATCTTATTAAAGATATGAAGAATTCCAGAAGTTTTTTAAAAGTTTTTTTTTCCAAGCCTATAGATGTTATGTCCCACGGCTGGGCAAAGGCCTCCCCCTTGTTTTTCATTCGTGTCTGTCCATCGCAACTTCCGCCCATCCATTCATAAACTTGTCGAGATCATCTCTCCACCTCCTTCTCGGTCTACCTCTACCTCGGCGACACTCCAGTATCCAAAAAGTAGCCAACCCAGCCCACCTTTCTGACCGCATACGACAAACCTAACGATACGCATACGAAAAACATAAAAATACAATCCTTAAAAAAACACCGAGACGAAAAACAAATATAAAACCCTGGATAACACCAGGGCTCGTGCGTTGTATTCTAAAAAGAGATAAGATGCACATGCAATGCAGGCTAGAACCAAATAATTTTACCCTAAAGGAAGAATATAACTTATACAAAAATCATTGTAACGATTTACTTAAAAGATTAAAGAAATTACATGAAAGGACTGAACTCAAAAAGCATGAAAATGACGCTAAAATGACATGGAAGACAATAAAATCAATCACAAACCTAAATTCTCAAAAAACACCGCCTAGAAACTTACTTAATATTTCGGCTACGCCTGAATCGTCGTTAGATCAAATAAATAAGTATTTCGCAAACGTTGGGAAAGACTTGGCAGAAAAAATACCCATGGGCAATAGTTACCCCTGTGCTAGAAATGATGGAAACTCAGTATGCAACTCAATGTTTTTGAATTGTACTACTGAAAATGAGGTTAACTCAATACTGTGCAAAATTAAGACCGACTGTGCCGTGGGTTGGGATGGCATATCCTCAAAGATTTTAAAAATGGCTCGCGAGAAACTAGTACCTATTATTACACATATATTTAATCTTTGCCTAATTACAGGCATTTTTCCGCGCGTATTTAAAAAGGCGATTATTCACCCCATATACAAATCAGGAGACAAGGACCTAATAAGCAACTATAGACCCATATCAGTACTTTCGGCTCTTTCAAAAATATTGGAAAAAATTTTGAATAAAAGATTAGTTGAATACCTTAATAAAAATCACATAATTTCTGAAAAACAGTTTGGATTTCGAGCTGGAAGGTCAACTGAAGATGGAGTAGTCGAACTTACAGAGCATGTCGCAAAATTATTGGATACTAAAATGAAAACTTTAGGCATTTTCCTAGATTTGGCTAAAGCGTTCGACACAATTTCTATTCCAAAACTTTTAAAACAAATGGAGCGCTTGGGTGTCCGTGGTTTAGCTCTTAAACTATTTAAAGACTACCTTTCTAATAGAACACAACGCGTAGTCATTGGTGATTGTTCTAGTTCCGATGCCACAATAACATTTGGAGTTCCACAAGGCAGCGTGCTTGGACCTAGCCTCTTCCTAATATACATTAATAACTTGTGCAACATGAAGTTAAATAATGGAGAAATATTTGCATTTGCCGACGATACTGCACTTGTTTTTCATGGTAACACTTGGGAAGAGACTAAAATAAACGCTGAGGTAGGGCTGGGTCAAGTAATGAGCTGGTTATGTAACAATACCCTTACACTAAATGTTAAGAAAACCAACTTTATTACATTTGGTATAAACCGCAAAGAATTGCCATCCGCTACAAATTTCCACATTAAAGCACATACCTGTAATTACAGTGCTCATTCTCTTCGATGTGACTGTAACTCTTTGAACAGGTCTAGTACAATTAAATACCTCGGAGTACTTCTTGATGAGACGCTTACCTGGAAACCTCAGATAAATGCACTCACAGCGAGAACTAGACGTCTGATACCAATTTTTAAGAAACTGAGGGACGTCGCCGACCCTAAACTTCTAAGATCTATCTATTTTGCGCTAGGACAATCCATTTTATCATACTGTATAAGAGCGTGGGGTGGCACCCGAAAAACAACTCTCTTGACTCTTGAAAGAGCACAGCGTTGTCTTCTGAAGGTATGTCAATTTAAACCGTATAGATATCCAACCAAGGAGCTTTACACGGAAAGTGATGTTTTGACCGTGCGACAACTTTACGTATCAAACATTGTTAAATTTCAACACAAATCAATACCTTACATACCTGAGAAATATAACTTGATACGAAGAAAAGATAAAGTCTGCCGTACACCTAAACGTAACACTCATTTTATTACAAAATTTCAATGCTATACGGCGCCTAAACTCTATAATAAAATAAACAAAATAATCGAAATACATAACCTTAACAAATACCAAATGAAAATAAAACTACAAAAATGGCTGAGGACTTTAAATTACGATTCCACAGAGAACCTACTATCAATTTTAACCTAAAATCTAACTACAAATCAATAAATTATGATACAAATATATACTCTTTATTTTCATAAAGATAATAAATAAATATAGTATTTTACAATCGTATAATGCCTGATATAGCAAATACATTACATTAAATTAACTAACCAAAATATAAATTAAAAATAATTAAAAAAAAAAAATCTTATTTTTTAATACAATTTTATTATTAAATAAATAATATATTTAAACAAAAACACTAACAAACTTAAACGCAATGTATAAAAAAAAAAAAAAAAAAAAAGTAATATATTAATTTGCCACAACCCGTATCTTACGTAGTCTAAATTGCGATGCGTAACTACTTTGTTTTGTTGCCTACTTATTGAATGCTCGCAGTCGCACGGCGCATGAGTCACACTTGTTTACGCTAATCTCGGCATATCTTGTATCTCGGATTAAGGTAATGTAGGTAGTTAAAAATATATGATTGTTAGACACCTGTTCGTTTTCAACTTTTTAACTAAATTAAATGCATGTTTGAATAAATCTAAATTTAAATGCATACTGGAAGGACCTAGTGTTTATGGTACAGGCACGGCCTAGTTTAGACACTAGTGTGATGGACTCATCTAAATAACAGTGAGGTAAAGTGATTACTGACTGATTACTTTATAGTTATATACAAATGTAAGTAGATTAAGTTCAAAATTGTATGTTTTCATGAAATAAATAAATATTATTATTATATTATTATTAAACGTGTCCCGCCCAGTTCCACTTAAGTCTAACAGTTTTTACACCTACATTTTCGACCTGAGTTAAGGAGCGCAGTTCGGTGTTTCTCACCTTATACTATAAACAGTTAAATTATTTTAATTATAAAAATCAACATATCTATATAGCGCATAACATAACCAACGATGTTCCCGTGAAAGCTTGACTCAGCCTGTCAAAATGAACAACTTTTCCAATGGGACCAATGCTGAGAACTCAAAAAAAATTGACATTTCCATACAAAAGTGTTCGTCCAAAAAAATTTGAGATCCCAATATTGGTTCCATAGGAAAAGTTGTTCATATCGACGGGCTTAATCACCCCTTCAAGGGTCGGACAGGGTTTTATTAACATATTGTATATGCCTCCCTAACCACTAATATTCATCAGGTGACGATTTTCCTTAAGGCTTAAGGACTTTTACCGATGAGCGTACATCACGTCGCTCACTTTTATTATATTCAAAGCAATAAAATATACTAACGTTCATACATACACCCGGTCGTAAACTAGGCTAACTGTACATGTCGAATGTCAAAATATGATGAACATAAACATTTTACGAGCCTTTAAACCGACTTGCAATAATGAAAGTGGCCATATTTCAGTAAATATAAGGATCACTTTATTTATTGTGTTTAAATGTAAATAGATGGATGAGACAAATATGGTTGTTATGCAACGTGATTTTGAACCCCCTAGCTTTATTGAAATCTCAGAATCAGAATCCCTAATGAAATATAGAACTGCAAGAAAAAAAGCTGAAAATCAAAAAAAAAAATAATCCCATACAAAGTCGCCGATCAGCTGGACGAATTTCTATGGAAAGTCAATTTTTTTTTTCGGTATTTACCTTTTTTTCTTGGAATTCTGTATTCCATTAGGGATTCTGATTCCAAAATTTCAATATAGCTAGGGGGTTCAAAATCACGCTATAAAAACACCGCGACTGCGCAAGCCATTATAGGCTGCGCAAACCATTAGGCGATTACGTACAACATTTAGTCGTGTTAGATCCACGTTACCGGCAAAATAAATTGCTGGTAGCATGAATGGGCCGGCTCGTCCGGGGAAATACCACTCTCACAGAAAATCGACGTCTGAGTAAAAGCTTTACCGCTTCTATGCTTCGATCGGAGAGATCCGGAGGCCCTTCCTTCCCCTCCCCTCCCCATTTCTTTCCCCCAACTCCTTGAAAGGCCGACAACGCGTCTGCCACACCCTGTTGTTGCAGTTGTCCATGGGCGGCGGTGGTCACTTACCATCAGGTGACCTTGCTGGTTTGCCGTCCTATAACATAAAAAAAAACATGAAAAGTCTTAATATTTCCATATTTATATTTTTATAAAAAAATATGAAAGGGGGCGACGTAAATATAAATGTTGTCATAGAGAACTATTGTTTTAGACGTAATATTTACAAACTTTTCGAAGAAAAAGTTTTTAGATATCATAACATATTTGTCGTTTTTAAATTTCGTATGTATCTGTTTCAAATTCCAATAAATTAAAAACGTTTATTCAATATAGGTTTCTTTGAACACTTATTAATAAGGGGTTAACCTTGTGCACGGATCTACCCAAATTATGCAAATACTTCTGATGTATTTAATTAAGTCAGCGCATAGTACTAGTGATTTGAAAACACGTCAATTTCCACAATTTCGTGCAGTACTATCTTAATATCTTTACTAATATTTCTAGCTATGTATCACCTGTTAGTTTGTTTAAATTTAAGAATTGTTACTCGCTTTCTGAAGATCAGGGCTGTCACCCTCAACGGCTTGACCGGTGGTAGCTGCTACTAGACCGCCGTCCCAACGTGATTTTCTGATGTACAAGATAGTGTTTTAGCCGTGTGGTTTCCAGCAGAGTAGAATAGGACCATTCCAAGTCTTCCCATGGAGGTCGTAAGAGGCGACTTAGGAAATACAAGCTAAACAAAGCTCATAAACATCAATGAGACACTCCAACCCGTCTAGTCAGCGAGGAGAGTGTAGGCTAAAACCTCTGTCTGCTCTGACCAAGTATGGCGCCGGTAGTATAGAGAGGGTCATGCTCCTGAAGTGGAGACTAAAAAGAACTGATGATGAAGATAGTGTGATGAAGGAAATTGTTATGCTAATCAATCATAATGCATTAAGACACCAAACCAGGCATGGCATGTATGTTTTCCGATCTTTATCATATTATCACAATATTATACATGGTCTGCATAAATTATTCAAAAACGACCTCATTATAGCGATAATCCGTCAGGATTAAGAAGCGATATGAATATTAATAGAGCATACTTAATATTACTGTAATAATATTTGGGTTACACTCTAATTTGGTTTCATAATGTTTGGTATCTGTAGGAAAAAGGTTATGTGATATCTGGGGCGAGAGGATTATTTAAATACTCTTTTTAAATTAAGAAATATAATATGAACTGCCAATTGAATTTGAAAATCAACTAAATATGTAGGACGCCATGCAATATTTTTATAAATGTTTTATTTTGCATTCACAATGCTGTTTTGATATACTCTTAGTAAATTAAGAAATAAAATATGGTGAAAAAATTGAATCTTGAGGTAGCTCAGATGGCAGATCGTAGGTCGTACAAAGACCTAGGTCGATCAAATACTAAAAACTACAATAAAATAAATATTGTTATTATTCAACAAACGTGTTTTTTTGCTCGATATTTATAACGGCAACAGGTAACCGCATGAAATATTCACAGAATATTAAGTTGTGCAGTAACATACATAATATCACGTCTATTTGCCTTGCGGGTTAGACAGTGCCTAGTTCTTTAAGACTTCATGGCCACATTTAGCATGTTGGAGGACGTGTAGTTGGAAAACGGAACCAAAATAGTGATAAGTTGCTTGCCGCGTCGTTTATTGATAGGATTCCGCAGATTTTCGCCCATTCCCTCGATCGGCTTTTACGATCTGCGCGGGAAGAGAAGCAGCTAGCACATTCTACGTTTTTTTTTCTCCCAGACCAGCATAGAAGCAAGGAAGAAATGAAGGATGTGCTAGATGAAAAGTTTAAAATTAAATTATTTTATAATATTTTCGGTTACGCAGGGCACTCTAAGTACAGGAAAAGTAAACAAAAAGATGGAATATCCTAAGTAAACCAGTTCAATGAAACTAGTATCGCTGACTTGGATAATATTATAGATAAATTGGGCTCCGTCCTCTGATTGCCGGGTGCAGACGCCGAAATCTGTGGGCTTCCGTTCTCTACGATGCTAGGATTGTACGGAAGAGGACTTTAACTAAATTGTATTTCACTATATAGTGTATCAAGGAGAAACCTTTTCGCTCACTTCTCTTTCTTTTATCTCTTGCAAGTATATATGTGAGGTACTTGTATAAACTGATTATGATTACCTACTTGTTACGCATTATTTTGTTACCTACTAAATGTCACTAGTTTGTAACTATGATATCCGTTTCTTGTTACTATATCGCTACTATTAGTGGAGATTTGTTAATGACTTTATATAACTAAGTTTTTAGCTATTAAGTTATTGTAGTCGATAATCTTCCAAACAAATAAATAAATAAAAACTTGGAAAGTTATCAGGGTAAGAAGAGTAAGTTTGTCTTTCGCCTTAGTGAAGTTAACGGTATTTCTCCCTCAAGGTTTTTTTAGTTAGTAATTTGTCCTTTTTTACCATTATTTAAATACCTACATTTAGACCGTGTTACTTTGTGTATAGGGATATAATCCCAACATTGAGAGGGGCATTGTTGAGTTAATGAAATAATTAATTGTAGACAATAACGACAAAAAAAACATGATATTAAAAAAGATAGAAAATAAGCATCATATTATTTTCGTCTGTCGTTTAATCTTATTAGGGGCCTGACATATATACTTCCATTTATGTTCTAAAAAAAGTTACTAGTATCCGTTTGCCTCAAGTTGGCCGTCACTTCCCACCCCAATTTCCCGCAAAACACCGCAACTCAGTTTCAGTTTGGTTAGGACATTGCAGGCTTGAATCACCTGATTGTCTGATAATAAAGATGATTCCGTGCTTCGGAAGGCACGTTAAGCCGTTGGTCCTGGCTGCCATCTGGTAGTCGTTAAAGGAACCACGTCAGAGGCTGAGAGGCGGTTCCGAAGAACTCTATGACACCAGGGTGTGCATGGTCGATTGTGTGTCTGAAGTTTTATTCGTTGAATAAAATAATTATAGATTATTTAAAAAACCAACATCACTTTTTTTACCCTTTTTATCTGAGCTGGTTTCATTCTCACCCATTGGTCGGAACCTGGACTTCACTATAACTGCAGCATTATTGCTATAATATGATATAGCACAGACCATATTAGTAGTTTTTAATACAAGAAGCCTTCTCCACATTTAACAACAACTAACCGCCGCTTACCGCAGGTTGGATATCAGTAAAAAATGAAATAACTGGCGGCACCAAATGAAAGGCCTCGTCAAGCGGGTTTAAGACCGATACCGTACATCTGATCTTTAAATTATATCATTTACAAATTGCATCATGTCTAGTACATACCTACATACATACAACTATCACGTCTTCGTTTTTCCCTTGCAGGGTAGTCAGTCATCATCATCATCATGCGGATGACGTGAAATTAGTCAAGGAAATAAGAGATCAATCGGACTGCGAGAAGCTGCAAGAAGATGTAGATAGGGTAGTACAGTGGAGCATCAGAAACAAGCTACACTTTAACGTGCCAAAATGCTCAGTGATGTCATTCACTAGATCACGGAAACCATACACTTATCTATATTGCATAGAGGGTGTACCGATGCAACGAGTATCTGAAACAAAAGACTTGGGAGTGTATTTTACCAGTGACCTTAATTTTCGAGAGCACATCGTGAAGGTATGTAAGAAAGCTTACCGTAACCTGGGCTTCATGTTGCGGCATTCAAGCGGATTCACGAATCTGAATGCAGTGCGAGCTTTGTACGAAGCATTAGTGAAGAGCCACTTGGAATTCAACTCGATAATTTGGTCACCACACGAGACAAAATATATGAATATGGTAGAACGAGTACAGAACAAATTTACTAGATTTCTTTACTTGAAATTGTATGGCGTGTACCCGTTCTATCCACTTATGTACCCCACACTCTTTGTTCTCGGGATGGTAGGGTACAACACGTTAGAAGTGAGACGACGTCTGAGCTTGGCAACATACTTATTTAAAACCCTACGGGGCCGGATCTCCAACCAGGCGGTGCTGCAGTGGTTGGCACTAAGCGTGCCAAACCGGTACGTGTGGCGACGGCGACAGCCCCCGTTATTCGCGATACCACAAGCAAGATCAAATACCCTTAAGGAGGCGCCACTCACCCAAACCTTGCATACGCTAAACAAGATCGCAGAGAAAATAGATTTATTCGGCTGCACATTGACGGAATTCACAAGGGCAACTTTGTTTGTTTTGTGTTATGTTAAAAATAATTAAAGGAAAACATTGTACGTTACGCTATTGTATTAGGGAAACCTGTGATGATAGTGTAAGAAGAAATAAATAATAATAAGTCAACTAACAGGCCATGTATACCACGACAAAAATCTACTAAGAAATTAGCTCTTATAACTCACTATATAAATACCGTTACTATACCAAAGTATCTAGACACAGATGCAGATTTTAATTATCTACACACTTTGATTTATTGCTCAGCATATACAGCCAGCACTTGTAATGGCATCCGGATAGTAGAAGGTAGGAGTCAAACGTATAGGCAAAAACCAAAACCAGCTTGGCAAAAAAGATTAGAAAGGAAAATATTGCAACTTAGGAAAGATATAGGAAGAATGTCACAATATGCTAGAGGAAACAGAAGCAATAATATACTTACACACATAGAGGACATTAAAAATAGATATAAAATACATGCACAATATGAAAACCCAAATAATACACCAATAGAATTTTTAGATACTCTGAAACAAAAGCTTAATGCGACATCAAGTAGACTGAGACGTTACACAACATGTACTCTCAGAAAAACACAAAATTGTCATTTTATAAATAATGAAAAACAATTTTACAGATCTCTTAATAATAGGACTGAAAATAACTTAGAATCACAGAATACGCCATCAGCTGAACAATTTCATAATTTTTTGTCTAACATATGGACTAACCCTGTAGAACACAATAAAAACGCAGACTGGATAGATTACATAAATACAAAAACAGAAAATATACCAGAAATGCCATTTGAATCAATCCCACTGTCTATTTTTGATCAAGTTATAGCAAAAGCAAAGAACTGGAAAGCCCCTGGATCCGACAAAATTCATAATTACTGGTATAAAAAACTAACAGTCACTCATTCGCACATCCATAAACATATTAATAATTTTATTCAATCACCAAACACGCTACCATTATTCCTAACCCAAGGCATTACCTATATAATCCCTAAAGTTCAAAATACATATGATCCCTCAAAACACAGACCGATAACGTGCCTGCAAACATTTTATAAAATTCTTACCGCTTGTATTACTGAAATTATCTACAACCATGTTAGTGACCATAAGATCTTAGCCGAACAGCAAAAAGGGTGCCGTAAATACAGTCGAGGATGTAGAGAGCAGTTGTTGATTGATGCCGTGGTCATGAAACATTCACATGTTAGGAAACGAGATTTATACACCATGTTTATCGATTACCAGAAAGCATATGACTCGGTACCCCACAGCTGGCTAATTGAAGTACTTAAAAAATATAAAATTCATGAATCAATCGTCACATTTCTTTCAGACACTATGAAAAACTAGCAAACCACTCTTAAAATCTCAAATAATAGTACAGATATAGTTACAGAACCGATTTTTATTCAGCGAGGTATATTCCAAGGGGATGCGTTAAGCCCACTTTGGTTTTGCCTAGCTTTAAACCCACTTTCAGTTTTATTGGATGATACGGATACTGGTTTTAAACTAACTCATAATAAAGATTATTTCAAGCTCACACACCTAATGTACATGGACGACATTAAGTTGTACGCCAGTAATAAAAAAGAAATATTAAAACTTGCTGAAACTACTGAAACGTTTTCTAACGATATCCAAATGAATTTTGGTATCGACAAATGTAAAATTAATTCAATCCATAAAGGGCAAATAGAATTAACGACGTATACACTGCAATCAGGAGATACAATTCAGGCTATGGATGAAAACAGTACATACAAATACCTAGGCTTCAATCAATCTAAACTAATTGAACATAAGCAGACCAAACTTCAATTAAACAAAACATTCAAACACCGGTTAACGCAGCTCACGAAGAGTCAATTAAATGCCCGAAATCTTACTAAGGCCATAAATAGATACGCTATCCCAGTGCTTTCATATTCTTTTGGCGTGATCAACTGGTCTAAGTCAGATTTATCAAAACTTCAAACAACAATTAATACACATCTTACACTTTACAGGAAGCACCACCCTAAATCATGTTCACAGAGACTAACATTGCCAAAACAGGACGGAGGCAGAAGTATAATAGATATTCTTAATCTACACAATAGACAGATCACTTCATTACGCCAGTATTTCTTTTTAAAGGCTCAAACATCTGACCTACATAAATATGTCACCCTTATGGACTCAAAATTTTCACCACTTAATTTAAATAATAAAGATACCCAACCTAACGAAGCACAATTATCCATCGCCCAGAAAAAACAAACATGGCAACTTAAATCACTTCACGGTAGACATTATAAGGATCTAGAACAGTCGCATGTGGATAAACAATGGTCAAACGCGTGGTTAAAGAGAGGAGAACTTTTCCCTGAAACAGAAGCATTTTTGATAGCTATACAAGATCAAGTGATTAATACCAGGAACTTCAAAAAATACATAATTAAAGAACCCAACTTACCGACAGACTTATGCAGACATTGCAATAGTGCAAGTGAAACCATCCAGCATATTACTGGAGCTTGCAAGACCCTAGTTCAACATGACTATAAGCATAGACATGATCAGGTAGCGGCAGTTCTACACCAACACATAGCATCAAAGTATAAATTCATTCAACAAAAACTTCCATATTATAAATATATTCCAGAAAAAATATTAGATAATGAATCAGTTAAAATTTACTGGGATCGGACAATAATAACAGACAAAACAATACACTTCAATAGGCCAGACATTACAATACACGACAAACTAAATGACATTGTATATCTCATTGACATAGCAATCCCCAATACCCATAACTTGCAAACAACCCACACTGATAAAATGACCAAATACAAGGATCTGGCAATAGAAATACAAACACAGTGGCGAATTCGAACTGTGAAAATAGTACCTATATTAATATCCACAACAGGTGTAATACCTAAAACACTCCATACAAGCCTACAAATCTTAGACATACCCCAATACATTATACACACATTGCAGAAGGCTGTCATACTAAATACATGCCGCATAACGCGAAAATTCTTACAGTAGGTTTTATGCACTTGGCCATGGCCCGTGCGAAATTTTACCTCTTTTTTTTTTTAAAATACAATTAAAGCACGAAATAATAATAATAATAATAATCATCAAGGCCACTACTTTTAGTCTCCACTACAGAAGCACGACCCTCTCTGTACTACTAGGGCCATACTTGGCCTGCACTCTCCACGCTGGCCAGATGGTTGGAGAGGTCTCTTAGATGTTTATAAGCTTTGTTTAGCTTGCATTTCCTAAGTCGCCTTCTACGACATGCACGGGAAGATTTGGAGTGGTCCTATTCTACTCTGCCGGATACCACACGGCTACACACATACAACGATCATGTCTTCGTTTTTCCCTTGCGGGGTAGTCAGAGCTTAGATCTATATATTATTATTTTTCGTTTAATAAAGCAAGAGTTTGTTAAAGTTTAAGAAAAAAATTAAATTGAATACAAAGTTAGTAAAAAATATGACTTTTTTGTTAATTGTTTTTTTTAAACGTGTTGCAGTTATTAATAAGAAGCAGAAAAACAGCAAAAGCATCACGTTTATTGTCGGGAACCGCGTTTAAATATTTTTTTAATTATTTTTTAGTACTCGTTATAATAGCGGCACCAGACAGATAATACATCATGTGTGAAAATTTCAAGTCCATAGCTATCACGATTATGAGATACAGCTTGATGACAGACAGATGACCAGTGGAGTCTTAGTGATAGCGTCCGATTTTTACCCTTTATGTACGGAACCCTCATAATTTCGAGTAGGTGTCACGGTCAATCGACCATGCACACCCTGGTGTCAGAGTTCTTCGGAACCGCCTCTCGGCCTTCCTTTGGTGGCCTTCCAGCTGCCATCTGGTAGTGGTTCCTTTAACGACTACTAGATGGCAGCCGGGACCACCGGCTTAACGTGCCTTCCGAAGCACGGAATCATCTTTATTATCAGACAATCAGGTGATTCAAGCCTGCAATGTCCTAACCAAATTGGAAACAACTAAACAAAGTATGCTTCCGGTGGGAATCGAACCCACGACCCTCGGGTCAACAGGCAAACGCCTTAACCACTGGACCACGGAACCCTAAAAAGCCATATAAGTTCCATTTCAAACATCAAGACTTGCCAAATCTTACTCAGAATATGCTCCAGACATCACATAACCTCATAACTTTCAATTCTGCTTAACGAGATTGAGGTTGTTTTGTTAAAATTAAGGAAGACGCCATTTTTGTTTTTGACAAGCCGTGATTACCTGAGGGATTTCGTTTGTTTTTAAAGCTCCGAGAATTTGTTGGTTTGCTGTGGGCGTTTTTCATTTTATAACAATCTCAATATAATTTTAGCGTTATCTTATACTAATCTTTACTTTTATACCAATGTTATAGTTAAAGATTTGATTGTATGTTTGTTTAAATAAATAAATATATGCAGATAAATCCCACAGATTGAGCTAGCCCCAAAGTAAGTTCGAGACTTGTGTTATGGGATACTAGCTCAACGATTCTAAATTTTATAATCAAATACATATATAGATCAACATCCAAGACCCAGGCCAATCTGAAAAAGATCATTTTCCATCTTG
Source organism: Elegia similella (assembly GCA_947532085.1). Classification (NCBI taxonomy): domain Eukaryota; kingdom Metazoa; phylum Arthropoda; class Insecta; order Lepidoptera; family Pyralidae; genus Elegia; species Elegia similella. Next base: position 7,351,184 of record OX383951.1, on the reverse strand, counting down.
ACCTGGCTGGGGATCGAACCCGGGCACCACGTGTCGCAGGCTGGCGTGTTGACCGCTGCGCCATGGAGCTAGCCAGATTTTCAGTTTGTAATTTATAAACTCAGAGATTACGAAACAGATTTTAAGATAAGGGGGTTGACTCTACCACAGAATAAGTACTAGTCACAATTTGCAAAGGTATTCAAAGAAATATAAACTCAATGTTGTTAGCGATACGGTGTAATCTAGCTCGTGTAAGAACGCAGCAGCTGTTAATTTAGATAGTATAATAATCATTCCAAAATAAGTTGACACGGTGGTTACTTGAGAATTGTTTGTACTCTTTGAATGAATATATTGACTATTGCAAATCACATAAAAATATTAATTTATAATTTGTATTGAAAATTTTATTATCATCATCAGGTCTGTTTAGTCTCCACTACAGGAGCATGACCCTCTCTGTACTATGGAAAAAAATCTTTTTTTGTAATTTAAATATTTGCATACCTGCGTGCAGGTTTTATACAATGTACTCTCGATGATATAAGACTTTTATTTACTGTATGGTACTATGATTATACGGTAATCCAATTTTATACTTAGGGCACTGAACAAACGATTAATAATTTGTTGAAATCGGTGAATACACGCGTGTCGTTCCTAACGGATTTGTTCGGTTTTTACCTTCGAAGGGGTCGCCATGCGTAGGTATGTTTTCGATACCGAACCGACACGGGGAATGAGACAGGCCCTACCATGGATATAGCTGAGCGGCCGCCAGGAACGCTGCGGATTAGGAACCGGCTGAAGTACGTGGCTATGAAGCTACGCTATTGTTTCATCCCATGGATGTTATGACCATGGGCTGCTGGAGAACGAACGTCAAGCATCTTATCACCGAAATTCGCCATCTTATAGCGGAAAACGGCAGACTCCCGACCTACGTTTCTGGTGCAACAGCCATCCATTGCAATACAGCATGATAATGCTTGTGTGTTTTGCACCGGTAAACCGGAAACGCTGAGAGGCCGGAAGATTTTAAAGTAAATATTTTTTTTTGTTTTTAATTTCAATGTACTTAATTTACTTTGTGTTCTGCGACTTTATTAAATATGTTTGACATAAAAAAACACGCTTTACGCGGGTGAAGTAGCTGAAAAAGGCTTATTATAAAAATATTAGATAGGTTTTTAAGTTCGTCCTTTTTAAATTAGTATAAAGAGTAAAAACAAAATCAAACAATAATTTTAATAATGGTTACTTACATAATTATCGGGATATATTTTGACTAATACTTGACAACGTACAGAATATTACATGTTTTCACTGATGACGTATTGGAATTGACTGTAATATACCACTCCCAGATAAAGGTAGCGAGCATTGGTCCTATAGAAAAAGTTGTTTATATCAACGGGCTGAATCATCCCTTTAAAGGTCCAGAACGATCAAAATTTCACCGTGTAATATACGCGCGAAAAACATTACCCTCCTTCTGGGTAGGTCAGTCGGGTAATATAATGTATATGTAATATAATCAACAATGTTAACGCAAAAGATAAGTCCGTAGTAAAACCTTAAAACCAGCTTAGTTAAAAGGCTCCAACCAATTAAGTTATTAAGCTAAGTAACAGCGGTTACAAAACATTTTCACAACTAAATTCCTTTGAAGTTTTAACCGAAACCATTCCTAGTATACACACGTCCTTTTTTGGCCTTATAAAGGTAACCTCAGAGGGGTAAATAATTATTATTTAGTATACGAATCACGTGCTTCCCGCGTATGTGTAGGGTGTAACATTGAGCGATTTTCTCTTTCAGCTAGACGCTCTCATCTAAGCGCTTTCCCGGTTACAACCTAAGCGATGCGTTGAAGCCCAGGGTCCACTATTATGCCAGCATACACGTAAATGATTTGGCACAGTTTTAATGGTCGGATGCCTGCCTGACGCCAACCCTACTTGGGTAGTTCGCTAATTACGATATTTTCAGTTATTTTTTTATATTTTATATATATACACACCTGACCGAAAACCTGGCTTATACAGACTTGTTTTGACATTAAAAATAAAGTTTTTGTATTTTTACAACTTACAATATATGTCAACTTACAAATTATGTTTTACGAGTAACATTTTCAAATTATCATCGTCAGATAATGAGGAAAACGTAATCAAACTGATGTACTAAATCTATTTATTATTATTTATTTTTATTATTTTTTTATTAGTATCATATCTTAGTAGCTCGTAAGTAACATGATGTCTAATGTTTTTGTGATTCTTGAACATTTAAATTTAATCACATACACATACAAATAGTATGTGTATGTGATTAAATTTAAATGTTCATCATCAAATGTTATCGTGTAACATTATTTTTACAGGCAAAGTTCCGAAAGCTTCAAAATTTTTATGTTTACAATATACATAACTACATTGTACAATTTTCGGGATGTGTTTAGTATTCAATGATCATACACACATACATAGTATTACGTCTTTTTCCCTTGCGGGGTAGACAGAGCCCAGTTCTTAAAAACTTAAAAGCCACGTTTAGCATGGAATCAAAGTAGTGATGGGTTGCTAGCCGCATTGCCTACTTATATGACTCGTCAGATTTGCCCAATCCCTTTATCGGCTTTTACGATCTGCGCGGGAAGTGAAGCAGCTGTTACACTCTACGTTTTTTCTTATCTCCCAGACCAGCATGGAATGATCATAGTCCGTCTATCGTATCGTCATCGCTTACAGTCAGACCACGCCCTTAGGGGAGGGTCTTGGCCCACGTGTGAATTTCACTTGAATAACAATGTATATTTTCTTATTCTGTGCCATATTTTTTTTTCGTGTTTTAGGGTTGCGAAGTAACATAAATATGAATTGACGTTTTTTTGGGATCTCCATAGTTTGAGTTTTGTTTATCCGATAAGGTTTTTGTAAAACTGCTGACGGAAGGGTCTTGTGCAAATATTGCGAATAAACATCGGTATTAGGGATTATATTTATGGTATTTTGACATATCTGGACGAAAATTCGGATTTGTACGTTGACTTTAGTTGAAATATTTTTGTTTCAGTGTTTTTTCAAACTGAAATACATTTAATGATAATTGAGAATATTTCTGATAAATAAACTACTTTAACCAAATTACTGAACCGATTTTAATGATTTTTATTATATTATAATGTTATGTATATATTTATATTATAATGTTCTCTGTGGCATATAAATATAAAAATAGTTTTCAAATCGATTTTGAATAACGTTATGAGGTTATAAACATCCAAAAAATATAATACGGAGGGATTGATAGCTAAAATCGCAATTTTTTTTTAAATCTGTGGCTAACATAATATCATAAACAAAAACATTTGTTCTACTTTTGATAATTAGTTAGATTTTACTTTCATACAAAAATATAAATTTAATTTTCCGGTTGAATGTTAATGACTCTAGGTGCATCGCAAAGAAAGATTACGCGCGAGCGTCGCGTCATCCTTTTGTTTACATAGACTTTTAAATGACACGACAGGACATTAAAAACTTAAAAACCTTATTTAATTCATTAAGTTATTTCAGAACGCTAAATATTTATTTATTTTTAAAATTACAGTGACTAAATCTTTTGTTTTAATTAAAATTGTTTCAGAACTCATAAAACAAACGTAGTTTATGATGTATACCTATATAAATCTTGTCCTCCGAGGTTATAAGTGTTTTACAAAAAACCCTATGTATGTATGTAGGTATATACGAAACATACAAAAAAAAAATATCTTATTCAAATTTATCTTTGTCTTATTCAAATAATTCATTAAAATCCGTTTTATTTTGCACTAAAATATTTTAACACAAAATTTCATTGGTTTACACCAATGAAATTTTGTGTTAAAATATTTTTATAAGTGTTTTATTTTGCACTTAAATATTTTAACACAAAATTTCATTGGTTTACACCAATGAAATTTTGTGTTAAAATATTTTTATAAGTGTTTTATTTTGCATTCAAAATGCTATTTTGATACACTCTTAATAAATTAAGAAATAAAATATGATGGAAAATTCCCCACACGCATGAAATTTTTTCACTATATTTCTATATTTTGTGTTGAAAGTTTATAAAATAAGAAAGAAAATCAATATTCGGAACGATGCCTTATATGAAATATCAAAGCTGAGAAATCACAGCCGAAAGCCATAAAAAAGAAAATTATACGTGAAACCTCAAACAAATAAGTCACATTTTGTATGACAAACTTTTCCGTTTTTCATCTCGCCGGTGAAAACGCCACGAAATTAAAATAGGCATAAAGATTTCTAAGGGTTTTATTACGTAACTTGAGAATAACTGATATATTTTAAAATTTCTAATCAATTTTATTATTATTATTCTCTCAAAAATTTAACATTCTAATTATCTAATTTCTTAATATAAACTAATTTAAAAACTACTTATAAATAAACCTAACTATTATTCATACTAAAAAAAAACGTTAAATTTAAAAATTTCTTTTTAGGTTTTTGTTAAATATGTTTATTACACTCGTTGAAACAAAGTTATTTTTTTTTTATGTTAAGGACGGCAAACGAGCTAGCAACTCACCTGATGGTAAGCGATCACCGCTGCCCATGGACAACTGCAACACCAGGGTAACAGGAGTGTCGCCGGCCTTTCAAGGAGGTGGGGAGTGGACACGAGGGACAGGGGGTAGGATGTGCTTCCGGCTCTCTCACTCACCAAACTAAGCATAGAAGCGTTATTAATATTGATGCCATAAGCGATAAGAATAATTTTGTCAGTCGCTATGTATGTATGTTTGTTAAGATGGTCACACAAGTATTTCAAACGGGTCTAGGGAACAATATCGCCAGTTACTACATCGCCGGTCGCTGTCTGATATCTATGCGTTCTATATCGAAGTTTTATTGTAGCGAATTATGGCGAAATTATGGCGTATAGCTATTACTCAAACATCGATTTTCTGTGAGAGTGTAGTACTTCCCCGGACGAGCCGGCCTATTCATGCTACTAGCAAAAAATAAGTTTGCCGGTAGCGTAGTTTTACCACAACTAAAAATTTCAATTATATTTAATGCCTTTCTACATAAACTGTATGATCCTATGACTCTTATGTAAATATTCTAAACATAAATATTATAATTACAAAAGTAAATTACATTTAAAGTTAAATAAAAAAGGAATTCCAAACCGTCATCGCAAAGAAGGGTGCACAGTAGGCTGGCAACATTGCCCACAGCGATGGCAATTCTCTGCGCAGAGTAACTACTAGCCCTTGGGCCTACAGTGATTCTTGTATACATTAAAAATTTAAATCTATCTAGGAAGTGACGCAAACTATTTCGATACCAAAATATCAACTATAACTAAGCTGATCATTATCTGAACGGTGCACTGTCTTCTGTTGTCTATCGATTTGAGGTGCATAATAATCGATGCAGCTTACTATCGATATGGTAGGCCGTCGATACTGTCTACCATCGATATGGTGTACTGTCGATTCTCACGGAAACCATAATTTGTTTAGTTGTTTTCGGTTTGGTTAGGACATTGCAGGCTTGAATCACTTGCTTGTCTGATAATTAAGATTCCGTGCTTCGGAAGGCACGTTAAGCCGTTGGTCCCGGCTGCCATATGGTAGTCGTTAAAGGAACCACGTCAGGCCAAGAGGCGGAAAAATTCTGACACCAGGGTGTGCATGGTCGATTGACTGTGTCACCTATTCGAAATTGTGATAACTATCGATGCAGTTTACTATCGATATGGTAGGCCGTCGATACTGTGTACCATCGATATGGATCACTTTCGATGCCATTTACTATCGGTACAGTGCGCGTTCGATATTGTATACGATCGATATAAGACACTGTCGATACAGCTTACCATCGATACTATGTACCTTCGATAGAGACTACAATCGATATGGCGCGCCATCGATTATGTGCACTCTCGATACTATACACCTTCGATGCAGTTTACCATCGATATGGTGGGCTGTTGATGCAGCGTACCAGCAATATTTCATAGCGGCAATCAATCAATCAAATTTATTTGCTTGTAACATGGTAGATACAATGGTGGTATAAATAATGTTATTCACATGTTTGGCCACAGTACAGAGGCATGCAAAATTCGCTAAAGTAATGATGATGATGATGAGACCCGTTTGAAATACTTGTGAGACCATCTTTACAAACATACATACATACATAGCGACTGACAAAATTATTCTCATCGCTTATGGCATCAATAATAGTAACAAAAGGCGGTGACACGTAATACGGTACTTAAGAAACGGAATGTACCTGTTGAATTTATGATAGAAAAGTTTGAGATGTCGTGAGTCGAGTCACTATTTGACGTGATTAAAACGAATTAGGACTTTTGTAGGTTTATTTTTAAGGTTCCGTGCACAAAGGATAAAAACGGGACTCTAATAATATGGCTCCGCTGCACGTCTGTCTGTCCGTCTGTCACCAGGTTGTATATCATGAACTGTGATAGTTAAACAGTTGAAATTTTCACGGAGGATGTATTTCGTTTTTTTTTTAAATGATTATGTAACTTGCTCCTAGTGAGCCTCACTGCACCGGGTGTTTTAAGGCGAGGGCTTAGTGCATTTAATCTATATATACAACATCACTAAAGGGCCCCCAGGAGGGAAGGACCTCGGCTTTCTGCATTGCCTGTGCGCGCAAGGCTTGGAGAGGTAACAAACTCTCATATTGCCTGATAGGTGGTGATTGCGTGCATGCATAACCTGAAGGGCCAATCTGAGAAACAATGGCGAGCTTCGTGGCGCAGTGGTCAAGATGGAAAGTGATCTTTTTCAGATTGGTCTGGGTCTTGGATGTTTATCTATATATGTATTTGTTATAAAATATAGTTGAGTTAGTATCCCATTGTAGTGTCTTAGTGTCTGTATCTATGAAATAGATACATACGCTGTCTCACGCACCTGGTGGGGAACACAAATGTCAGTATGACAGTAGTCAGTCTTTCGGGTATCGGCACTGGGTGAAGACGTGTCCCGCACTAGGTGTGATAGAGAGCCAGTGTTAATACGTATAGTAAGTAATTTAGGACACTACACCCATAACAAAAGTCTCGAACTTACTTTGGGGCTAGCTCAATCTGTGTGATCTGTCCGTATATATTTATTATTTAAGCCTTTGAAGAGCAGCAACTCTCATAGGTATTTTGCCTTATGGGCTGAAAGCTATGTTGCCAGAAGGCCTTTCCTGGATGCAAGTCACCTGGGACCGCTGGACAGTCACCAGAGTGTCGGATAATGGGATTTAGAGGAATTCCACTATCCGAATCTGTCGCAATCCGAATAACCAGAGGACTATTCGGAGCCGAAGAGGGGTCGGGGCCGGCGAGGTTGAACCCGGAAGCTTTCGCTCATAAGTCGCACTCTTACACCAATGGGCCACTACCGCTCTTGTAGTAGGGAGCACAAAACATCCGCCACTTAAAACGCATTCCTAGTTAAATGTAGTTCACCGAAACCCAAGAATTTCCATCAACAAACTCACCGTGAGAACAAATCAGACATTACGCTAACAAATAAAAATGGTGTTCAGTCTTAGAGATAATTAAGGAAGTGTATCTTCACTTAAACGGTATACATTAGCGGGTTAATATATTGCGGGTCGTAATCTGTAGGGTTCGGGTATGAAGATAGATGTAAGATGTAGCGGTTTTGAAAAGTTGAAAAGCGATTTTAATGGTAAAAGCAGACACATACGACAAGCGTTGATTCTTTTCTCGCTTAAACTCAGTCAACTTTACATCTACCTCTCTACTCTGACAGCCTAGATATTTTCGACTTTAAAGACCTTTTTATATACAGAATATGCAATTAATTATTTTGTTTTGACCATAGCTTTTTGTTTGTTTTTAGTATTTTGATATTCATTGACTATTAGTTACTTGTAGTATGAAATTAAAATATAATGTACCTACCTAATTGTTGCATGAAAATAATAATTTGCACGCCTTTCCAAGGCAAAATGTATTGGCACTTTTAAATAAGTTATCATCCTATGTACCTACATTTATGCAAATAAAGAAATTGAAATTGAAGAAAATCTCAAATATATTGCTTTTTAATGTTTTTTTTTTTCTCATAAGTCGGTTATTTAATTATATACTGATTTGTTTTTTTTTATGTTTGCAAGGATGTGCTTCCGAATTAGTTCCATTTAAATTTTATGGAATATGTTCAGCAGTGAAAGATTAATTTACTTTCGATGGATCAGAAGTGACATTGAAATTATTCTTTCTTTACAAAACATGAAAATTGATAAGCATTGAGTATATTCTACCTAAAAAAAGTAGATCTCGTTAGTCCTTTTTGAAAAATATCCAAAAATAAAATCCTTACAAATTAAAGAACTTGTTTACCAAATTATACGACCTTTTGACGAAAACTATCGAACATATTTTTTTTTACTAAAGCTGAAATGGAGTTGCTTCGCTGACGCTTCTCGCTCGCTCGGTCATTAAAAGCTCGTATGTATAATCGCTCTTCCTATCACTAACTCCACAACACAATCAGTACAATATCCGTTCCGTGTGTGAACTGCATTTATCATTAGTTAATTCCTGCGCTGTATGCTCTCATTACGTTATGTAAGGCTTATAAAAAGTGTTAAATAGTTTTAAATACATCTTTTTTTTAAAACCTAATAAAGCAAAGGTCAAACATTAAACTTTAAGAAAAAAATCTATGCTTACTTTTTTTTGTGGCTCAATACTGGAATATGCAATTTATATTACTTTCTTATCTCTTATTTATCTACCTATGAGTTATCATGCGAGAGATAGGTAGGTCATCACATCACTACGGTCACTACACTCGGTGGTACCGTTTAACTTTAAAATACCCACCGTACCACCAGGGGTATGGCCAGGGGTACGGTGGGTCTGTAGTTAATATTCTTAGGGCGTAACTCGCGAGGGGTCTAGAGTTTGAGGCTAGATTTGTACTTCTGAATCTGAGTCAAGTAATAGCATTTTCATCGATAAGTCATGACAGATGCCTTTAGCTTGAAAAATCTGATGCAAGTATTGGCCACATACACACACCAAAAACAAAACCAAAACTATCATTTTAATCGACCACTATCTGCTACTGGTGATAAGCTTGTTTTCCATACTAATCAAACTTACAAATCACGTCTAGCCCTTAGGTCTTGCTTACTTAACAGACTTGAGATATCTCTATATGGACTCAGTGTATATTTTCAAAGAAAAAATGAACGATAATACCTAAAAAATAGTAAGTCTTATTGTTAGGCTTCCGAACCCAAAGGGTAAAAACGGGACCCTATTAATATCGCTTCGCTGTCCGTCTGTCTCTATGTCCGTCTGTCACCAGGCTGTATCTCATATACCGTGATAGTTACACAGTTGAAATTTTCACAGATGATTTAATTCTGTTGCCGCTTTATTAACAAATACTAAAATATAGAATAAAATAAATATCCTCTCAATAAATATCATCGCTCCCATACAAGAAACCTGATTTTTTTGCTCGTTTTTGCTCGATATTGATAACGCCAACAGGCAGACGCTTGAAATATTCACAGAATATTAAACTATAAATCCCTTTTAAAATAAATATTAAAGGGGCTCCCACACAACAAACATGTTTTTTTTGCCGTTTTTATAGATACCGGTACGGAACCCGTGCGCCAGACTCGCACTTGGCCGGTTTTTCTTATTAGTCCTAGCCATTTTCAATTACTTGGGTTCGGCCCTCCTTGTTCTACGGCGCCAGGTCAGTCCAGTCCTGGGTTGTTTAAAAATTTTTTGGGCAAGCTCTAAGTCCTTAGCTGCCGTGGACCACCAGGTGGCTAGTGAGCGTCCTCTACTTTTCTTATTATTTGACAGTACTAAGGCATGTTTTGCGACATTGTCTTCGCGGCATCTTATGACATGACCGAACCGTCGTAGGCGGCTCTTGTTGAGTTTTCTGCTGCGCGACCTTGAAACTTCCTCTGATATGCTCGTTTCGCACTTTATCGAGTCAGGTCACACCTGCTGCCCATCTCAGCATCTTTGTCTCACTTACATGCATTTTCTGTACATATGCTTTCTTTACTAAGAAATCCTTATCCTTACTAATATTATAAATGCGAAAGTGAGTTAGTTTGTTTGTTTGTTTGTTACGCTTTCACGCCGTAACTACTGAACCGTTCATCATGAAATTTTGCATACAAGTTCTCTGGAGTACGGAGAAGGACAGGCTACCTTTTATCCCGGGAAAAAGTGCTAATCCCGAGGGATCGACATTGACGCGGGTGGAGCCGCGGGCGAAAGCTAATAGTTAATATTTTAACATACATATTATCACGTCTTTATTTATCCCTTACGGGGTAGACAGAGCGTAAAGTCATAACACCGAAAGTCTACGTTTAGCGTTTCGGTGGGCGTAAAGGTGGAAAACGGAATCAAAATAGTGATGGGTTGCTAGCCGCGTCGCCTATTGTCGTGATTCTTTAGATTTTCGCCCATACCCTAGACCGGCTTCTACAGTCTGTGCGGAAAAAGAAGCAGCTGGCATATTCTACGTTTTTTCTTTTCTCTCAGACCAGCACGGAGGATATAATAACTAATAAATAAACAACAAAATAATAAATCTATTTAATTAGATGCTTATACAATGAATATATGCAGTTTTTTTTTACTAGGAACAATATAAATTATACTAAAATAATACTAATTAACTTATAATACTAATAATAATTAAAACTATTTCAAAAATATAGATATTTACAAATTATATAGTCCCTACATACCGTCATTCTGCGGCAACGGCAACGTGTCCAAAAGGCTGGCAGCATTGCCACGTTGGATTGCAATGCTTATCATAAATAAATAAATTTTCCTTTTTATCCAATCGCAAAGAAATCTCACTCACATACATTTAGCACATGTAAACTTTATTAGCTAAAATTAATCCCCTTAAAGGTTTTTAATATCAAAACTACGGAAATTACTAATATAAAATCCTATCTAGAACCTTTTAAACTATTCAAAGGTATATTAAAAGCCTATTAAAATTTTCCCCGAATTTATTACCGAAAATATAAATTTCTTCTACGTAATTCTAGAACCACTCTAAAGATTAAATTATCAACCGGGTAAGAAATAGCTTCTGTAATTATCTTTTCTATCATTTATTACTTGCCCTTGACCTGCGCTGTCTTAGATGGTATGTTCTCTTTAGTGCTCTTTGATTCTAATCAAAGATAAATTTAGTCATTGGTATGAGATTTGGACTAAATTTGGACGTAAATTTTACAGGCTAGGATATAATTTTTTTATAGTATAGGGCGGCAGGCCAGCATGCCAGTCATTATCATTTTGTGTAGGTGACACGGTCAATCAACCATGCACACCCTGGAGTCAGAGTTCTTCGGAACCGCCTCTCGGTCTCTGACGTGGTTCCTATAACGACTACCGGATGGCAGCCGAGACCAACGGCTTAACGTGCCTTCCGAAGCACGGAATTATCTTTATTATCAGACAATCACCTGATTCAAGCCTGCAATGTCCTAACCAAACTGAAAACAACTATACAAATTTCTTCGTATGCTTCCCGTGGAAATCGAACCCACGACCCCTGGGTCAACAGGCAAACGCCTTAACCGCTGGACCACGGAGGTAGTTAACCATGCGAGTCACCTGATGGTAAGTGATCACCGCTGCCCATGGACAACTGCAACACCAGAGTATAACAGGAGCGTTGCCGGCCTTTCTAAACTAACCTTTCTGGTGAAGGATATGGGGTAGGAAAATGGAGGAAGAATGGGCCTCCGGCTCTTTCGCTCACCGACTTTTTTTGTTGTTTTTATAGATAACGGTACGGAACCCTTCGTGCGCGAGTCCGACACGCACTTGGCCGGTTTTTTAAATGGTTATTTGACGGCAAACGAGCAGACGAGCCACCTGATGGATAGTGTTCACTGTCGCCCGTGAACATCTGCAACACCAGAGGAGGTGCTGATGCGTTGCCAACTCTTAAGATACCTGTAAACACGCCTTTTGAAAGTCCCTAAATCATAGCACATAGGGAAAACCTCGGGAGGGAGTCCGTTCCACAATCCTGCTGTACGAGGAAAAAACCACGTGACGCTCTGTCATTTTTAGAGATCCAAGTGTCAAGGATGTGGGGATGGATTTTGCTCCTGTGACGAGCGGTGCGGTAGTAGAAAGGTGACGGTGGCACTAATTCAAAAAGTTCTTAGGGACACTCTCCATAGTATAGACGGTAAAATACACACAGAGAGCCAACGTCACTCCGTAGAATGACGGTATCTAAATCTTCTGTGAGTGTATTCCTGTAGAATTATAATATATCTATATCATAGATATTAATCTATATATATAAAAGGAGAAGCTGACTGACTGACTGACTGACTGACTGACTGACATATCAACGCAGGGCCTAAACTATAAGGTTTAGAAACTTGAAATTTTGCACAGGGCTTCCTTTTATAACGTAGGGGAGCACTAAGAAAGGATTTTTGGAAATTCACTCCCTAAGGGGGTAAAACGGGGGTGCAAAGTTAGTATGAAACTTTGCCGTTTTTGAAGTTATTCTAATGAAATTCAGCGTGAAAGTTCTTTACTGAAAGGCATGAAACACAGGGCTTGGTAACGATACCAATTCACATTAAAAATACCGTTAAATAACGTTATTTTCGTTTCGATACCTTTGATATCGTTAAAATGTTTAACGTTAATTAGGCAACGGAACAGTATTAGAACGTTACTTTTTAACAGTAATTTACCGTTAAAAAGTATTTTATCGATATTATAACGTTACCTTTTAGGTAACGGAACTGCATTATAACGTTACCAGGTAACAATTCTATTTAACGATACTTATATGATAGCTCTCCGACGTTGCCGCTCTGTACAATTTGCTCGACTCGACGGCGGACGCGCCGCGCGATTCTCGAGGTGCGGCGGGGTGGGAATCGGTAAGAACGGCAACATTGCGCGCACATCATCTTGCCATCCCACGCGTCATGCGTAACTTAGATTGAAACGCGAGAGTAATACATGTGTGGGGTCATTTGTAGCAGGTAGCGCTTAGCAGCCGGACACGAAATTATTTTGATTAGAGTTGAAACGACTCTGTAACAGTATGGGGCGAGGAAGAAGGAACGCGGTATACCGTTTTTCATTACAAATGAAGAAAATAGGTCTTCCACATGCAATCTATGTGGTTAAATATTGAAGGTGAATGCTTTTTTACTCGTATAATAACATATAATTTAACGATGATTTAAAATACAAATTCGTTTTACATGGATTTAATTTTCATAGAAACACCAATTAGTGGTCTAGTATAATGTGAGAGCAAGGAGTACGTATTTTGTTTGCATTTTTAAGACGCACGCTTTGTGATCGAAATGCACGTGTTGCAGTAAAATGGTAGTGTGTGATATTGCTGTTGTTCTGTTGTGTTTCTGTGCTTGTCAATGTATGTACTACTATACCTAACACAGTACAACTAATTCACTAAGGAATTAATAGCTGAATAGCTGTCTGAATTTCCATGATCATATCACGAATACGTGTAAGGCAGCTTTTAAAGCCCTTGGTTTTATACTGAGAGTGTCTTCTGACTTCAATTATGCCAGAGTTGCCGTTATACTTTTCAATACCTTCGTTCGTAGCAAATTAGAATATGGTTCAATCATATGGGATCCCTATGAAAGTACCTACGCTCTGATGATTAAAAAAATTAATAAGAAATTCGCTAGGTGGCTATTCAGAAAAACTTACGGGTACTACCCTTATCTTTACCTTTCAATGTATATTCTTGGTATGGTGGGCCTCAATACGTCGGCATTCCGTAGGAAGATGCAACTGTTATTGCACTTTTACCTGGTATTATCAAACGTAGTAAAAAATTAATCTGCTGTTAAGGAATTGAATTTCTTACCTCCCTCAGAACTCCATCATTTATGAACCGATTCTAAAAATTCTTTTTTTGTTTTGAATGGGTATGCTTTAAAGTTGCTTCCATTTAAATTTCATCACAATTAGTTCAGTTGTTTGATAAGAGTCGATTTTTGTTACCTATAAGAAAACATATCTATTTGAAATGTGGACGGTTTAGATCTTAAAAATGACGTCGGTTTTAGAATCCAAGACGGCGGATACAACTTTTCATGAAAAATTTACATGAGTGTCGCTTTCTGAGTTTTTGGGTGAGGATCTCAAAAATGACGTCCGCTTTTTAAACCAAGATGGCGGACGCGAGTTTTCATGAAAACTCGACATGGGTGTCGTTATTTAGGTTTTCTGGGGTGTAGATCTCGAAAATGACGTCAATTTTGGAATACAAGACGGCGGACGCGACTTGACGTGAAAAGTCGAAATGGTTTTTACGGAAAACGTTTTTTTAGGATTTTTGGGGTGTAATTCTCGAAAATGAGTTCAGTGTTGGTTTCCAAGATGGCGGACGCGAGTTTTCATGAAAAATCGAAATGGTAGTCGTTTTCTAGGTTTTTTGGGAAGTAAATCTCGAAAATGACGTCAGTTTTGGAATCCAAGATGGCAGACGCGAGTTTTCGTGAAAATTGGACATGGGTTTCATTTTTTAGGTTTTTGGCGATGTAGATCTCGTGTGAGCGGTGTAGTATTCGAGTCCAAGATGGCGGACGCAAGTTTTTATGACAAGGTTACATGGGTGCCGCTTTCTGGGTTATTTGGGATGAGGATCACAAAAACGTCAGTTTTGGTGAAGGTGAAGTTTTTGGGAGAAGAATTCAAAAATGACGTCAATTTTGAAATCCAGGATGGCGGACGTGACTTTTAAAGAAAATCGACATGGGTGTCATTTTATTGTGTTTTTGGATGAAGATCTCGAAAATGACGTCAGTTTTGGAATCCAAGATCCAAGAAAACGATACTGGGGGTTTGGACTGTACTATAAAACAAATTAGCGTGCGTTAAGAGGCAGACTAAATTGAAAGCAGCTTACCTTGCTGGACTGCGGGTGTCTCTTTATTGTACACCAAATAAATAAAAGTTTACAAAACAATAAGTTTACAATGTATGTGTTATGGTACCTGGGATAGCTTCCTACTCCTGAAGGATTGTTCGAACTCACGAAAGGGATCGGTTATCTTCCTGTGCCAACCGGAATGTGGCAACGCAAAGCTCCTTACATCCAATCAGCCTCGAAGTTATGTGTACACGCGGTTTTAAACTTGATATGATATGAAACTCGAAGTTCCCAAAAACAAATGCGTTTATACGTCGAAACGATATAATCCTTACTTATATTATAAATGTGAAAGTGAGTGTGTTTTTTTGTTAGTTTGTTACGCTTTCACGCCGTAACTACTGAACCGATCATCATGAAATTTTGCATACAAGTTCTCTAGAATACGGAGAAGGACATAGGCTACCTTTTATCCCGGAAAAAAGTATTGTTCCCGAGGGATCAGCATTGACGCGGGCGAAGCCGCGGGCGAAAGCTAGTAACGAAATAAATTGTGAGTAGAGAACGAAAAATTATTAAAACCGAAAAATATGCGCGATCATACCGCCGATAACGACACGACAGGAAGAAGTATTTATTTATAGGTTTTTTTAAGGGTATGACAATTTTGACTTGTGCGATAATTTGCCAAGCTAAATCTTTCATTTATCTTTAACAGACACCCATACCGATTTGTCACAAAAATTCGCGTCCGCCATCTTGAACTCCAATACTGACGTAATTTTCAATATCTACACCCAAAAAACCTGAACAATGCCACCCCATGTCGATTTTTCATGACAAGTCACGTCCGCCATCTTCGATTCCAAAACTGACGTTACTTTCGAAATCTACACCCCAAAAAACCTAGAAAGCGACACCCATGTCGATTTTCGTGAAAACTCCGTCCGCCATCTCGGAATTCGAAACTGAGGTAGTTTTTGGGATCCTCACCCCCAAAACTGTGGGAAACAACACCCATGTCAATTTTTCGTGACAAGTCGCGTTCCCCATCTTAGATTTCAAAACTGACATCATTTTAGAGATCTACACTCCAAAAAACCTAGAAAATTACACCCATGTCGATTTTTCATGAAAACTCGCGTCCGCCATCTTGGATTCCAAGGCAGACGTCATTTTTGAGATCCTCACCTTAAAAAACCCAGACAGCGACACCTATGTGAATTTTTCATGAAAACTCGCATCCGCCATCTTGGACCCAATAATGACATCATTTTTGCGATCTATTCCCCAAAAATCATGGACAACGCTACCCATGTCAATTTTTCATGACAAGACGTGTCCACCATCTTGGATTCCAAAACTGACATCATTTTCGAGATTTACACCCCAAAAAAACCAAGAAAACGACACCCATGTCGATTTTCATGGAAACTCCCGTCCGCCATCTTGGAATCCGAAACTGACGTTGTTTTTAAAATCCTTACTCCGAAAAATGTGGGATACGACACCCATGTCGATTTTTCATGACAAGTCACGTCCGCCAACTTGGATTCCAAAACTGATGTCATTTTCGAGGTCTACACCCTAAATAACCTAGAAAGCAATACCCATGTCGGAGTCGCACGATCGCCATCTTGGATATATATATAGACCAAACTATAATTTATCTTCAAGTATTCAGAAATCGGGTTTGGCCGGTTTGGTTATACATATACGTTTAATAAAACGTATGTTTTGACATAAATAAATAATAAACAACGAATTTTGAAAATCAGTCCACTGAGAAACCGAAAAACGTTCACAAAAAAAATCATTCATACTGTCGAACATGGAACATTTACCATTTTTAAAGTCGGTCAAAAAGCACGTATCGTTATAATGGCATCCTTCAAAATAAGTTTGAAACAATAAGTTATTGTATTATCCAAAAAATTACTGTATTATTCTTTGATCTAAATACGTCCACTTTTCTTGCCGCCCGAGCGCA
Source organism: Elegia similella (assembly GCA_947532085.1). NCBI lineage: Eukaryota > Metazoa > Arthropoda > Insecta > Lepidoptera > Pyralidae > Elegia > Elegia similella. The sequence goes on along the minus strand of OX383951.1, from coordinate 7,334,214 downwards.
CCGCCCGTTCTCGTGAACACCTGGCGCTGGCGCTTACCTTTGCCGCATGCACCTGCCTCTGAAGCCCGTTGCAGTCGCGCAACGCGCGTACTCGTGGCATTGCGGGATAGTTTTTATTAGCCTATCATCACTATGGCAAACAGGTGTGACTTCATATGTATGTATTTTCAGTTTTGCTTTGCGTTTCGTGTGTGTAAGTGGCAACCATTGGTGTCGAAGTATTTCAAGCTGCCTGAAGATATATGACATAGGTGATTTAACGACCGCCATCTAGCGATGACGGCTGGGACCAACGGATTAACGTGCCTTCCAAAGCACGAACGAGCGAGAAATTTTTCTCCACTTGTGGTCACCCATCCCAGTGGAGACCACGCGGAGATTTGTTTACATGTGTAAGCGCTTACTAAGTTACTACCCGTTTGCCTCAAGTTGGCCGTTACTTCCCGCCCGGCTACCCCCTACTTATTTATTAAGTACTTACTACTTTTATTTTATATAATAAATAAAATTGTTTATGAGACAACACGATATCGTGTTAAATTTTGCATAAAAAATGTCAAACACTGCAGTAAGTAAAGCCCCCCCGAAATCTGTATGGGAAAAGTATCGACTCGTTCAACCTTAAGCGCTAACCTTCATAATGTTCATTTACCAGTGAAACGCCACAATAATTCTAATACTTAACAATGTAACATTTATTACATTTAAAAACTCACCCAGTCAGCATTATTGGCGCCCTGGGCGATATTTCTACGAGCGCCCCCTCTTATTGGGGAGAGGGGGGTGCAATGGGATTGAATCACACTGCCCTGCGTCCTCTGCCCTAGCTTGGTTGTTTGTTTTTTTTGTGTTAGATTTTTCAAGCTGCCTAAAAGCATCTGACATAGCTTAACGAATGCCATCAATTATGACAGCCGGAACCTTTCTGCCGCATCGGCCTAACGGCTTAACGTGCCTTCCTTGATTGGTGGAGGCGCCCCTTCCGTATCCAGCGCCCTGAGCGGTCGCCCAACCGCGCCCTACCCTAACGCCGCTACTCACCCATTCTCAAAACAACCAATCTTTAGACCAAGGTATCAAAGAAAAAGTAGAATTTTCAAATTGTATTGACCTACTATTATATGTAGGTACATTAGGTAACTAGCTGCGCGTACGACCGGGATTAGTCAGACTGGCGAAATAAAGTCAAAATAATGGGGCCTTCTTAGACCGCGCGCGCGGTATATTGGGTGGGAGGGAAATATCCTTAACAATACCTTTTACTCTTTAACATTAACGCAATCGAGTTTATCGCTAAATGGTTGGAAAAATAACGTTATCCACCACAGGTATCGTTATTTGCTGATAACGTTAACTACGTTTGATAGAAGTAACGTTACCAAATATTAACGGTATAGACATGTAGCGTTAATACATAACGTTAAAATTAATTTTAACGTTATCAATTTTACCGGTATAATGGCACCAAAGTAACGATACTTACAGGTATCGTTATTTTAAAAGTATCGTTACCTTTGCCGAGCCAAATTACCGTTACCAAATTTTTAACGGTATTCCAAGCCCTGATGAAACATGAGTAAAATATATTTTTCAAAATTCATCCCTTAGGGGGTTAAACAGGGGTGCAAAGTTAGAATGAAACTTTGGTGTTTTTGACGTAATTCGAATGAAATTCAGCATGAAGGTACTTTATTAAAAGGCATGAAACACGAGTTAAATTATTTTCCTCAAAAATAATCCCTTAAGGGGGTAAAACTGGGATGCAAATATAGTATGAAACATTTCGTTTATGAAGTTATTCGATTGAAATTCAATATTAAGGTGTTTCACTGAAAGCTATGAACCAAATCCATACTAATATTATAAATGCGAAAGTAACTCTGTCTGTCTTCTTTTCACGCTTCAACCATTGAATCAATTTAGATGAAATTTGGTATGGAGGTATTTTGAGGCCCGGGGTAGGACATATACCTTTCATTCCGGGTAATTCTACTGTTCCAGAGGGATCCACACTAACGCGGGCGGAGCCGCGAGCAAAAGGCAAACCTGACTTATATATCAACGCACAGCCGAAACTACTGTGCCGGGGTTTTTTTTATGATGTGAATGAACAATAAGAAAGTATTTTTAAAATTCAACCACTGAGAGAGTGAAATAGGGTGGTGAAGTTTATATGGAATTTTCTCATTTCTAGACTTAGAAATATGAAAGCATGTGTATAAGTTTTCGATTAAAATTAAAAAATATCTGTGTAGGTGAACTAGACAAAATTCCTACCTAAAGAGGTAAAGTAGGGGGTAAAGTTAGTTTGGAACTTTTCTCATTTCTAGACTTAGAAGTATAAAAATAGGTATATAAGTTCTCGATTACAATCAAAAAAGATCTGTGTTGGTAAAATGCACAAAATTTCGCCCTTAAGGGGTAAAATAGGGGGGTAAAATTTGTATGGAAATTTTCTTATTTCTGGACTTCGATGTATACAAAAGGTATGTACGTTTTCGATTACAATTAAAAGATCTGTGTAGGTGAAATGTACAAAATTTCCCCCTGAAGGAGTAAAATAGGGGGGCCAAGTGACAGTCGGGCTCGCACACCAAGGGTTCCGTACCATTATCTAACATCTAAAAACGAGCCCACATAAGACGTTGGTAACTGAAGAAAGATTTATAAAGTCCTATTTCACAAGAGAAATTAGAAAAAAATATTATCCATTTGAGTACCACCACGAGTAGAGGCAAGCGCTGGTGATAAGATTTCGTAGGTATATTACCTACTTTGATTCCCGAGCTTAATAGATACCAAGCGGCCTCCTATCGTTCCGCCAAGCGCCGCACGCTGTCGAACGTAAACACATTGCTATTATTTTAGGTATTATTATTATTAAAACTGCTATGATTTCATATTTACTTAACTTTACGTGGTTCGAAAATTTATATTCAGTAGTTGTTTTACGTAATGAACAACTGTCTTAACTAATTTTTAATTCAATTTGTATGAAATTTTACTTTACCGAGTACATTTACCATTTAGTAGATAGTAGAGGGGTTGGCACTGGAAATTTGGATTATAAAACCAAATATTTCCGAAACGGATAAGTAAATCGAAAAATGATGTTTACAAGCTCACAATATTTTTGAAAGACCTATTCAACAACACCCCAAACGTTGGGGAAGCCGCGAAAAAAAAATTACTACCTTTTTTACTTGTATGGGAGCTAACCTAAAAATTTTTTTTTTCAACATTTTATTTCACTGTTTTTTTGGCATGATTAATATATATATCCATACCAAATTACAGCTCTATACTACTTTTAGTCTCTGAGAAAAACCACGGACGGACAGACCGACAGACATGGCGAAACTATAAGGGTTCCTTGTTCGGACCCCTAAAACAACTACAATTAAAAAAGATCTTTATAGGTGTCTTTCTGTCGTCTTTTCACACTTTTCAACCATTGAACAGATATACTCTTAATAAATGAAGAAATAAAATATGGTGAAAAATTTCATGCGGTGTGACTTGAACCGGCGACCTAGGTCTATGTACGACCTATGCCAGAGCATACCATCTACCATCTACGGCAGACCATCTGAGCTACCGCACAATTCAATCTCGGCGCCGAAATTCTCCACCATATCCCATTTTCCCTTATACGTATTAAGGCTTACGTCACCTACACAACTACCCAACTTTTACAAGTGAGGTATTTGATTCAACTCATTTTACAATGAATTTGAAAATCAACTAATGAAACATGGCTTCCTACATATTAGTTGATTAAACACTTATAAAAAAACATTGAACAGATATTTGGTATGGAGGTAGTTTGAGGCCCGGGGAAGGACATAGGTTACTTTTCATTTGGGGAAATTCTGGGGAAATACTGTTCCCGAGGGATCGACATGAACGCGGGCGAAGCCGCGGGTAACAGCTAGTCTATGATATAGATATAGAGATTTCATAATAATTCGTTCAGAGATGACATTTTGGTGTTGTCTGAATCCTGTTAATATTATAAATGCGAAAGTTTTTTTTTTTGTACTTTTGTATGTTAAATAAATGAATATAATATACGGACCAATCATACAGATTGAGTTATCCAAAGTAAGCTGTGGACCTGTGTCCTAGGATACTAACTCAACGATACTACATTTTATGACAAATATTAATCGTTAATATGTTTGATAGAAAATTACGCCAAAATGGATAATGAGGTAATTTTGCACACAGTTTGCCGGCATTCCATTCCGGAAAACAGCACTGTTCCCAAAGGATCGATAATAACGTGGGCGGAGGCGCGGGCGAAATTATAAAAATACTTGTAGCAGTAATAAAAAAAAGGAATTATCTTTTCTTACTTTGTCCATTTAATATGTTACATAGGCTGGTTTGTTTTCAAATGAAAAGAAACAGAAGAGGCAGAGATTTCATACTCAAAAGTGCATTTAACAATAGACTCCGAGATAAAAAAGTTGGGAGTTGGAAATATTCATCATCATCTTAGCAGCAAGAAGCTTGCTTAGAGAAGAACTGCTGGACTTAGGCCTCCCCTAAGGATTTCCAATATAACCGGTTGGAAGCGACCTATGTCCAGCGTCTTCCTACGACCTTGGTTAGGTCGTCCGACCACCTGGTCGGTGATTATCCAAAGGTGCGCTTGCCAGCACGTGGCCACCATTCGGGCACATTTCTGCCCCATCGGCCATAAATTCTACGCGCTATATGCCCTGCCCACTGCCATTTCAAAGAGCTTATTCGTTGCAAATATTGACAGGCGCCTATTAAGCATATTGAGATGAAATCGTACAAAAATATTGAGTTGCAAGATCCTAATTTCCGATAAGTAACGATCTTTTATTATATTATTGCTATGTTTACAATAATATACAACAATATTTCTATTTGTATACAAATATTATTGTATATTGCACATATGCTGTTCACATTCTCACTTGTATGGGAATGAGAGTTGAGTATGGCAAAAAAAGCACGAAAGTAAAGTAAATGCGAAAGGAATTAGTGTGCTTAGTGTGGTGTAAAAGGAATCGGGGGACAAACTACGTAGTGCGGAAACCATTAAAAAAAATGCGTCCCTCGCGGACACAATGTGGAGTAAAAGAGGATAGAGTGACATCAAAAAATTAAAAAGGGATGATAAGGTGGTTTGGATATGTAGAAAGGATGGATGAAAGAAGATTTACGAAGAAGTTTTATAGTTCATATGATTAAGAGTAAGAGTTGTTCAAGGCCGTCGGGGACGTTCTTGCCAATGGGCAAGACAGGAATATCCGAACCAGCAAGCTTGCAAGAAAAGAGAGATGAATGTAAATGGAACGAAAGAAGATTGTAGAAGAGTAGATGGTCCCTAGTCTCTGCCTATTACTATGGGAAAAAGGGGTGACAATAAGGTTACAATAGGAACATACCACAAAATCCCTGCGATTAACACTGATATCTTGAAGTTCGTGGCAAGATTATTCGTGGGTAGTTTTGTCGTGAGGTAAGCATGTTCAAGGTTCCACGGCTTATGTATTGTGGTGCAGACAATGGCCATTGTATGTGGCTCTGCTCCGCAAACAATAATTTTAAGTTTAAATGTAAGACAGAAAAACATTTAATAGAACTAGATTTTTCGTCGCAGCGTATCCTTACTAATATTATAAATGCGAAAGTGAGTTTGTTTGTTTGTTACGCTTTCACGCCGTAAATACTGAACCGATCATCATGAAATTTTGCATACAAGTTCTCTAGAGTGCGGGGAAGGACATAGGCTACCTTTTATCCCGGGTAAAAGTACTGTTCCCGAGGGATCGACATTGACGCGGGCGGAGCCGCGGGCGAAAGCTAGTTCTATCATAAATCTGTAAGAGTTTAATGAAATGGTTATACTGAACTAGCTTTTACCTGCGGTTCCTTCGGCGTTAATGTAGATCTCTCAAAAAAAGTTGAATTTTTTCGGAAAGAAAATTAATTATCATGGAATAACAGCCTCCGTGGTCCAGTGTTTAAGGCGTTTGCCTGTTGACCCGGGGGTCGTGGGTTCGATTCCCACCGGAAGCAAACTTTGTTTAGTTGTTTCCAGTTTAGTAAGGACATTGCAGGCTTGAATCACCTGATTGTCTGATAATAAAGATGATTCCGTGCTTCGGAAGGAACGTTAAGCCGGTGGTCCCGGCTGCCATCTGGTAGTCGTTAAAGGAACCACGTCAGAGGCCGAGAGGCGGTTCCGAAGAACTCTGACACCAGGGTGTCCATGGTCGATTGACCGTGACACCTACTCGAAATGATGATGATCATGGAGAATGCTCTGAGGAATTGTTCGACCTGATACCTGCCGCAAAATTTAACTATGTACCACCCGACATAAATTAAAATTTTCGTCACTACCACCTGGATAAGTGGCAGTCAAGCACCGTGCGTTTTAATAGAAACTTCCTGTCAAGTACGACAAAACTGTGGATTGTATTTTCCGCGGCGGTTCCTGAATTGATAGGACATTGGAACCTTCAAAAAACGAGTCCAAGGCCGGTAATGATCTTGTAACACCCCGGGTGTTGCACTTATCCATGGGCAGCGGTGATCACTTCCCATCAGGTGAACCGCTCGCTCGTTTGCTGTTCTAAGTTAACCTTCTTCGAGCCTCATACTATTTCCATCTATAACCATATGAAATTTCATCGCGAATGGTTGAATAGTTTAGTGCTAACAGACAGACAGAGTTACTTTCGCATTAAAATTTATTTAAGTTATTTCACACATTGTTCATTCATAAACAATTGAATTTATTTGAAATTTTAAATACAAACAAGGACATACATAATGTCATATAAATAGCACCAGCGTGTCGCGCCAACGATTGACATGCAAATTTCAATAATCACATGGGCATTTATAACACCAAATTACACCAATCTCATTTGCGAAACCATCCAAAACAAAAAACCGTGTAGTCGGCAAACATTCAGACTAAGAACTCTGGCAAAATCTATTGCCCTCGTGTGATATTTTTTTTCAAAATCATGAATACCATCTTAAGAGTAAAAACTGTATGTAATTCTACGAAAGACACGCAGCAACGCTCCAAAATCCTTATATATTTCTTAATAGGCTACCTATCAATATTTAACCGATTTAAAAAAAGGAGCTTACCAATTCGACCCGTAAGTACTTACGTTTTTGTCAGAATTACACGATTTTTATATAAGTAAATCTAGATCTATACCAGATATCAGCACAGATTTGAAGATTTTTCGGTTGGATAGGACATTGCAGGCTTGAATCACCTGATTGTTTGATAATTAAGATGATTTTGTGCTTCGGAAGATACGTTAAGCCGTTGGTCCCGGCTGCCATCTGGTAGTCGTTAAAGGAACCACGTCAGAGGCCGAGAGGATTTAAAAAAAGGAGCTTACCAATTCGACCCGTAAGTACTTACGTTTTTGTCAGAATTACACGATTTTTATTTAAGTAAGTCTAGATCTATACCAGATATCAGCACAGATTTAAAGATTTTTTGGTTGGATAGGACATTGCAGGCTTGAATCACCTGATTGTTTGATAATTAAGATGATTTTGTGCTTCGGAAGACACGTTAAGCCGTTGGTCCCGGCTGCCATCTGGTAGTCGTTAAAGGAACCACGTCAGAGGCCGAGAGGATTTAAAAAAAGGAGCTTACCAATTCGACCCGTAAGTACTTACGTTTTTGTCAGAATTACACGATTTTTATATAAGTAAATCTAGATCTATACCAGATATCAGCACAGATTTGAAGATTTTTCGGTTGGATAGGACATTGCAGGCTTGAATCACCTGATTGTTTGATAATTAAGATGATTTTGTGCTTCGGAAGATACGTTAAGCCGTTGGTCCCGGCTGCCATCTGGTAGTCGTTAAAGGAACCACGTCAGAGGCCGAGAGGATTTAAAAAAAGGAGCTTACCAATTCGACCCGTAAATACTTACGTTTTTGTCAGAATTACACGATTTTTATATAAGTAAGTCTAGATCTATACCAGATATCAGTACAGATTTAAAGATGTTTTGGTTGGATAGGACATTGCAGGCTTGAATGACCTGATTGTTTGATAATTAAGATGATTTTGTGCTTCGGAAGGCACGTTAAGCCGTTGGTCACGGCTGCCATCTGGTAGTCGTTAAAGGAACCACGTCAGAGACCGAGAGGCGGTTCCGAAGAACTCTGACACCAGGGTATACATGGTCGAATGACCGTGTCACCTACTCGAAATGATGATGATTCACAAATTATGACGACCTTTAGTGGCCTAGTTGGTCAAAATATCAGGCTATTACAGCGTAGGTCCAGGGTTCAATCCCCTGTTATGTCAAGATGGAAACTGATCATTTTCAGATTTACCTGGGTCTTAGTTATTTATTTATATGTGTATTCGTTATAAAATATAGTATCATTGAGTAGTATCCCATAACACAAGACTCAAACTTACTGCTATCATCGTCATTTAAATTGCTACGAAGCCTCAAACAAAAGTTCAATCAACACAATCCGCCACAAATAATTAACAGAGAATAATATTCTGTCATCCCGACTGTATATTTATTGTAATTACCGAGAAATCAGGACAGAGACGAACAGACAACGTAGAATTAATGACATGGCCGCGGGCGTCAAGGAATTGTGTTTTAATTGTGCCTTTGTAGCGAATATTCTAAGATTTATTTAGTTTTTAGATACCGTTGGCTTATTGAATGTGTTCGTTCGACAGCCTCCGTGGTCCAGTGGTTAAGGCGTTTGCCTGTTGACCCGGGGGTCGTGGGTTCGATTCCCACCGGAAGCATACTTTGTTTAGTTGTTTCCAGTCTGGTTAGGACATTGCAGGCTTGAATCACCTGATTGTCTTATAATAAAGATGATTCAGTGCTTCGGAAGGCACGTAAGCCGGTGGTCCCAACTGCCATCTGTTAGTCGTTAAAGGAACGACGTCAGAGGCCGAGAGGCGGTTCCGAAGAACTCTGACACCATCGCAGGGTGTGCATGATCGATTGACCGTGACACCTACTTGAAATGATGATTGAATGTGTTTAGAAGGTTTAAAGGTGCTCTGCAGATAGAATTCATCATCAGTACAGCCTTAAGAAGTCCACTGCTGGACATAGACCTCTCGCAAGGATTCTTTGTTCCATGGGAGGATATTGCCATACTCACCACGCTTGGCAGACGGGTTGGCGAGCGCAGATTTTTTGACTTCTTGTGTTTCTGACGGGGCTGCCTATTGGAAGCGTTTTTAAGGTTCCGTACCCAAAGGGTAAAAACGGGAGCCTATTAATTTCGCTCTGCTGTCCGTCTGCCACCAGGCTGTATCTCATGAATCGTGATAGCTAGACAGTTGAAATTTTTACAGATGATGTATTTCTGTAGCCGCTATAACAACAAATACTAAAAATTTTTTAAAATAAATATTTAAGGGGGCTGCCATACAACTCGTGATTTTTATGCTTGTTTTTGCTCTATATTGATAACGGCAACAGGTAGACGTTTGAAATATTCACTGAATATTTAGTTATTTAATTACTTTAAAAATAAATATTTTTTTTAGCCTGCTTTTGTGTCCCACTGCTGGGCAAAGGCCTCCCCTTTCTGTTTCCAAGTGTCCCTGTTAAGGGCCACAGTCTGCCAATCGTTCACGTGTGCGTCCATGTCATCGCGCTATCTCCTCCTAGGTCTTAGTCTTCCTCGACGGCCATCTGGTATCCACGTAGTTGCAGCTCTGACCCACCTGTCCTGTCGCATACGGTAAACGTAAATAAATCATCAATCATCATCAATCAGCCTATTGCAGTCCACTGCTGGACGTAAATAAAACGTAAATAATTGAATAAAAATAATATTCAAGGGGGGCTCCCATACAACAGATATGATATTTTTGCCGTTTTTATAAATAACTGTACAGAACCCTTAGTGTGCGAGTCCGATTCGCACTTGGCCGGTTTTTTTAGTTGGAGAAGGATAGGGTTTACGGCCTTTAAGTTAGGTTCGCGGACCCGGCTTCCCGAGCTGCTACCTGCTTTTCCCCAATTCATCCTAGTGAGAAGTATACCAATGCATTCATTCGCTTTCCTAATTCAATAAATTCCTTAAAATGCTTCCGTTGACCAGCAGCGTTGGTAGAACAATAAGTCAAAGAAACTGCGCTCGCCTACCCGTCTGTCAAGTATGGTGTGTATGAAAATATCCTCCCATGGAACGAAGAATATTTGGGAGAGGCTTTTGCCGAGGTGGACACCTTACGGCTGAAATTTTGAATGAACTAGCTTTTGCGGCTCCGCTCGCGTCAATGTCGATCCCTCGGAAACAGTACTTTTTCCCGGGATAAAATGTACTCTATGTCCTTCTCCGTACCCCAGATAACTTGTTTGCAAAATTTCATGATGATCGGTTCAGTAGTTACAACGTGAAAGCGTAACAATAAACTCATTTTCAAATTTATAAAATTAGTTTGGCTTATATTACAGCATAATTACTCTCATAATAGTAAACCCCATGGTCCAACGTACTTCAGCTGAGGTAGCAACCAGAAACCCTCGGCGAGTCTTATTTTTTACCCGACTACGGCGACGCAAAAGAAAGGGTTGAAGATTATGACATAGGAAAGCAAACGAGCAAGCGGGTTACCTGATGGTAAATGATCACCGTTACCCTGCCTACGGACAACTGCAACACCAGGAGCGTGACAATTGTATTATATTATTGTATTGTCGACAAATTTGCCTTAAGAACAGTTGGATACTAGCTAGTATTTTGCAACTATTTAAACATTATTAAACAAGTTTAAAAAATTATTGCAAATAAATGCTATAAAATAAATAAATAAATTACTCTTTTCTAACTTAAAGTTAGCAAATACATAATATACTTTGTCTCTGTCTGAAGTCATTATTTATTTTATGAATTTGGTCGTCAATAACAGAAAAAAATAAGACAAGTGCTAGTTTGACTCGCGCACCTAAGGGTTCCGTATGAATTTTTTTTTTGTTCTAACTATACATTTATTCTATTTATTTAACAACTTTATTGAGTCAAAAAAAGCTACAAAAGGTAGACCTAATGCTAAAAGCATTCTCTCCCAGTCAACCATGTTATAAATACATGTAAGCTTTTCGGTTTTTTCTTTTATTCTTGCTATAAGAACTTACTTTATGCCAAACTAAATGATTCTAGGTCTACGAAAAGTACCCTACAGGTATTGATTCCCCTGCGAATTTGAGCAATATAGCAAAATCACAATTGGCCATATATTTTTATCTCGTTGACGTAGAAGTTTTTTTTCTGTGAAATTGATTTCAATGTGAGACATCCACGCGTTCCTGAGAAAAATTGTCTTGACATACAGACCACGGAGAACCGAATGAAGAAAAAAGAACGACTATTAAAATAATAAGCCTTTTTTACAACAAATTTATCTTATTTATTTACTTATAATAATTCATGTTCAAAAGCTACAGACTGCTAGCGTTACGAAACCGACCACTGCAGAGCAGAAACGCAAAATGAGGTTTTATTTTACCTTTTGAGGTACGAAACCCTAATAATCTTGTAATTAACATCCTCATTTTTAGTAAACCGGTAATTATTAAAAAACGTAATAGCTGTATAGTTTGCTTTAGACAGTTTCCATATACGTCCAGTGTTTTGAAGTTATCGTCGTTTCGGATCTGCCTCCAAATCGCCTTTATGCTTTCTTAAGCGGATTAAATGACCGTTTCTCAAATGATCTATTAAGGAGAAGCATATTCAATTCAATCAATACGTGAAGCAAAAACTTAGCAAAAATTTATTTTTGCCTTTTATTTTTAATTTATCTCACGTTCATTTTAATGATATTATGTTTATACATTTTTAAATCATGCATAAAAATACATTAAAGCAATAAAAAATATTACCATGTATTTGACACACAACTTATAACTTAAATTAAATATGGTCATATTATTTTGTGAATATAGGTTCACCAAAAGACCAAAAGGCATAGAAAATAAATAAAATAAGTAAAACTAACCCTTAAAATTAATTGCAGTTGAAGTTACATTTTAAATCTTAACATAATATATTTTGTTTTGTATATTCCCCAAGCTATTCCCCACAATTTTTACTCAACTGCGCAATAGGGAGCGTTTTACAAGCTTTGATGATAATGAATGAAGATGATGATTACAAGCTTTCTTTTCCCACCTCACTAGTTCCATTGACAAATAGTTCCATGGAACTAGTAAGATTTTTTTCTCAGTAGTTCCATTTACATTATGAAGTCAATAGAACTACTGAGAAAAAAACGTCTAAGTAGTTCCATGGAACTATTTGCCAATGGAACTAGTGAGATGGATCCATTTTTTTGGCTTCGGAACCACGGAGCAGCTTAAAATATATTCTGCCACTTGCGGTCACCCATCCAAATGGAGACCACGCCTGGGGTTGCTTAACATGCGTAAGCGCTAATTATGCTCACGCCCACTAGGCCATGGAAATAATAATTATGACACCCCTGACCATATAAGAAGTGCTCCCCCTTAAACCACATGCACTGATAGACGTGTTCCAGTTCCGGGCGCCGCGCTAGATCGATCAACAAGCTAATACGCGTTAACGGACTATGTTTGGTGATACCATCATCCCAAAGATCCTGAAAATTTAGATATGGCATTTTAACTTTATAATTTCCATCATAGCCGTGTGGTATCCGGCAGAGTAGAATAGGACCACTCCAAGTCTTCCCGTGGATGTCGTAGAAGGCGACTTAGGAAATACAAGCTAAACAAAGCTTATAAACATCTAAGAGACCTTTCCAACCCGTCTGGCCAGCGTGGAGAGTGTAGGCCAAGTCCTCTAGCTGCTCTGGCCAAGTATGGCCCTAGTAGTACTGAGAGGGTCGTGCTCCTGTAGTGGAGACTAAAAAGGACCTGATGATGATGAATTTCCATCAGTCGTCCGTGAGGAGCCTGATGGTCCAGCGGGCGTAAGTATTATTAGCGCTTACGCTTGTTAAGCATCCCTGGACGTGGACTCCATTTGGATGGGTGACCGCAAGTAGCATAGAATATTCCTCGAAACTCTTACATACTAGTTGATTTTCGAATTCATTGTAAAATGAGTTAAGTCAAATACCTCATTGTAAAAGTCGGGTAGTTGTGCTAGGTGACGTAAGCCTTAATTGGAAAAAGGGGAATGGGATATGGTGGAGAATTTCGACGCTGAGGATAGAATATGCAGTAGCTCAGTTGGCAGACCGTATGTCATACATACGGGGGCTTGAACTAGCGACCTAAGGTCGCTAGTTCAAGCCCTGCCTGCATGAAATTTTTACACCATATTTTATTTCTTATTTAATAAGAGAACCCTATACTCAAAAACGTCCAACCAAACAATCGCCCAAGTGACACTACTGGCAACTACTGTAGATTTAATAATTTAAATATTAAAAAGTCAATTGAATGAAGCAAATTGAAATATTTTATCTGTCCTATTCAAGTTTTACGTTCTATATCTCATCAAAAATCATATTTTGTTAATTTGCATTGGTACTTTCAATCAATCACATCGAATGCCACATCAAATCCTCGCACATCCGAGTCAAGATCAGCGGTCGAGTAGCCGACCCGTCGGACGGGTTTGACAAATTATATTTTTTAACCCTCATTTGCGGTCGCCGAGACACTCGAGAACTTGGTTTGACTACATGACTTGGAAAGTTGGTAAGTGATATTACAATGGAATGAAGAATTGACGGTCGTTATGTAAGTTTCGACGGGTTAGTTTTCGATGACCTTGTTGAGAATTTGAAGAGAATATTCGTTAACCATTCGTTTGCAAAAAATGTGAAATAGCAACACAAAAATGTTACCTACCTACTTTATAACATTACATTTTGACAATATGCCTTGGAAAGTGGGTAGGTGTAAATATACAATTATTTATACATCAGCCTTTTTTTTTTAGATTGACGTTCGCTAATTACGTAAGTTATTATTTTCGATGACCTTCTTGAGTATTTGAAGGAAAAATTGGTATTGGAAAAGTCAATATTTTAAATCAAATTCTTTGTTTAAAACACTGAGACAAAGGCATTACTTAAAGTTGCTTCATTATGTCATGGAAAAGTATTTCGTGGAACCTATTTGTAGTAGTCTAGTACATTTTTGCAAGTGAAATTTAATTAAAACAAAATATTTTAAAATTTTCACCAAAGAAAATAGATAAATTTCTATTAAGACAAAAAACTTCAAAGATCCAGTTAATGTACAAAAATGCTTAAGAATCCCTTAGGCACCAAATGGAAAATATTAAAGTAATATTTAGTAGGTACCTTTTGTCTCCAAACTTGCTTTTATATTGCCATTAAGAGTAGTACAGAGAGGGTCGTGCTCCTGTAGTGGAGACTAAAAAGGACCTGATGATGATGATGATGATTACATTTTGTCTTGGAGATATGACAGACCAGCGTAGCTTGTGCCTGCGGCTCCTCCCGTTATAATATCGATCGCTAGGGATCAACACTTTTCTGGATGATCATCATCATTATTATCAGGTCTTTTTAGTCTCCACTACAGGAGCACGACCCTCTCTGTACCACTAGAACCATACCCGGCAAGAGCAGCCAGAGGACTCGGCCCACACTCTCCACGCTGGCCAGACGGGTTGGAGATGTTTTAACAGATGTTTAAAACCTTTGTTTAGCTTGTATTTCCTAAGTCGGCTTCTACGACATCCACGGGAAGACTTGGAGTGGTCCTATACTACTCTGCCGGATACCACACGGCTTTTCTGGATCATCATCATCATCATCATTTCGAGTAGGTGTCACGGTCAATCGACCACGCACACCCTGGTGTCAGAGTTCTTCGGAACCGCCTCTCGGCCTTTGACGTGGTTCCTTTAACGACTACCAGATGGCAGCCGGGACCACTGGCTTAACGTGCCTTCCGAAGCACGGAATCATCTTTATTATCAGACAATCAGGTGATCCAAGCCTGCAATGTCCTAACCAAACTGGAAACAACTAAACAAAGTATGCTTCCGGTGGGAATCGAACCCACGACCCCCGGGTCAACAGGCAAACGCCTTAACCACTGGACCACGGAGGCTGTGTTCTGGATAAAAGTCGGTATTTCTGTAACGGAACACTTATGTTCTCGTTCATGATTCTCAAATATTAACTGGAAAACTGAAATTCAATCATAAATACAGTCCTTTGTAAATTGTTCCACAATAATTCATTATATCCATCTTATTTTGTTTGTTGTGAAGCAGAATGACATTGACAGTTTGTCTTATCTATAATTGACGCGAGGAAGAAAATTGATCTATGATCTATGAAAAGTAGAACTTAAATTAAAAATATGAAATTAAAAGTATAGTTTGACTGACTTTATATCTTTAAGTAAGAACAAGGAAATAAATAATCATGATGATAACAAAAATTTGATCAAATAATTGATAATTAGTTTATTCTTTTGTCTAGTTGAAAAAAAGTAAGCATTTTACGGATAATCGAGAGAATCGATTCAATCAAAATTAAATAAATATTAAAATAAATTAATACTCAGCGTAAAAGAAATTTAAATGGTAAAATTTATTATAATATCTCGTGATACCAGATTATGCTAATAGGTCGATTCAAGGGATTCTATAGATAGCACAGGGAACACTAATAATTAAAAGAAAGCTATGAGATTGTCTATGGAATTAAATTTGTTACAAGGCACGCTGACCTTTATTTCGTTACTATTAGGGGTGAAGAAAGAGACAGGTAGTCTTGGAATGTTTTAGAAAGTTTTGGAACTAACCAATGGAAAAACTTTATTCAATTGAGAATTTAATGAAAAAGGTCTTATCGACAGGAATGAGCAAGGCAGATTAGTTATTAAATGTAGAGATATTAGTTAGATATTTGCATGAGGTTTTTAAAAAAAATATTGGCCAACGGTTTTTCAGTCGAAGTGGTGTGATTTCTGAGAACCGCACGGTAGCGAGTATAAAAGGCTACGGCGCCATTAGTCTGGGGGATTACGCATCGGGGAATTTGAAGAGTCAAGAGGAATTGCTGCCAGAACGCCACTGCAAGTTTTATTTTAAATCAAGAAAGAAGTAGTTTAAAGTGTGGGTTATCGCGTTATCTTGGCAAATTAGGATCGAAAAGTCCCGCGAAGTCCCTTGCAAAAATATTTTAGCTAAGAAGCACATTGGTATCGTGTTCTGAAGTTAAAATATTGTAGATTCTTTTGAAATATATGAATATTAGCTTGTCCAGAGTAAATTCACCATAATAGTTTCATATACTGTAAAGTTTTGAATGATATTGAGGAAATGATGTTGGGGAGATCTTTGATTCTTCGAAATCTTCTCCGTGTCAAATCTGAGATATCTAGTTTCTATTTGTTTGATTTTAATGAAAGTTTAATAGAGTTTTGTGTCGAATTGGGGAATACATGGCCAAGATCAACGCTGGACCTCTATTCCTTATGAGAGCGATTGTTCTTTATGAGGGTAGCGGCCAAGTAGGAGTAAAAATAATTCGACATTGTAGCTGGTCGAATGGGCTGAAATTCCCAGCCTAGCTATGCTACTTGGGGCGTCCAGACGGCCTCTGTGCCTACGGAAACCTACGGTCCGAACGGTGCGCTAGTTTTCAGCTCCCTAGCCACTTGGGGACACGTCTGGGACCTCAAACCTTTGTTAGGGCGTGGAAGTCTCGATCCTGACCACAAGAGATGACCACAACCCAAGAGTGATAGGAATAATAGGTTCGTGGGCCCAAACTCTGGCTCCCTTTTACAGCTTAGAGATGACGGATCCTTGCTAGGAACCTAATCTATTTACCAGAGTAGGAAATCTGATTTTAGGAGCAGTCAGGCAGGTAGAATCATTAAAATAGGGCGAGGGAAGCTTCCTCAAATCTTTTTAGCTAGATTAGGGAGCGATCTCTTACACCGGAGTTCGTTCTACACACACACACACTTTGGGGATGGGGGGACAGTAACTTAACACCTTTAGACTAGAAATTAGGGACTGATAGGGACTAGATTAGGCCCATTAACGGTTGCGTCAGGATAAGGAAAAGAGGGGTATAGGAGATAAAATTCCATTCGTTTTCACGGTAAATCCGGTGGTAGCAATATAACCATCCAAGCTGCTGGTGGGTAGGACGTTAATAATTCAAACAATTAATCTTCGACAGTAATTTTAAGTTAGATAGTCGTATCTAATATGAAAGTGAAGTTGAATGTGAAAATATGATAACAAAATGGCATAAGTTGGTTCTGAGATAGTGACAAGTGATAATGCTGACGAAATGTGCGTATTCTGATTGTGAAAGATTCAGAGAATCTGTTTCTAACAAAGGTATGAAATTCCTAACCTTAATTTTTATGTACAAGGCCCTGATATATAATAGTGTATAGAGTATCTACCTGAATGATTTGGGGATTTTCATATTGTAAAATCACATAGATTGGCCATGAACAACTAATATCATAACTTGTGGCATAATCTCATAGCTACTTGACAATGGATTGAGTCGGAGTTGTCTATTTAATTACTAAATAAATACCTTCTTGATCTACCTATTTTGTTGAAAAATTCAGATTTGTTTAGTCCAGTGAGATCTCATAACTCTCTGACAATATATTATCATGATAATCATTCTCTGAAGGGGATGGTCTGTTGGTTCCATGGAAGTCATGTAAATTCTGTAAGGTTGAGATATTGACAATCCACATATATACCATATGATTCATCTAATTCTGGAATGAATAATGAATTCTGGGAGAGTAATGTTCCTTATATACTACCAAGGGCGAGTGTAAGGTTGACTCCAATCCCTATTTATTGAAATATAGGAATATTACAATCCTCACACTTAAATTTGGTTGAATCACTGAGACAAATAGGTCTGATGTAATGTATTTAAATACTAATAGACATTTCATCTCAATCTATCTCTAAGATCTAGAGTTGGTGCATAATAGTGCTTATACATAACAGCATGGTATAACATTTACAAGCTAACATACATAACTACATAATTCCTAAAAATAATAGGATAATGAGTAACAATTGATACAGGGAGTATTATCATGTAAGGATGCCTTTTCTACAGTGAAGGTTGAGGTATAGTTTGACTGACAAACAAACCCTTGTTATAAAACTCCATCTGAGTACCTAGTACTACCTGCTTGTTGTAAATTCATAATTTGAGTTCTTTGCTTTTACACCTCCGTGGTGTTAATTCAAAGTAAATAAGTCTGAACTCATCCCAGCGAACACAATGAGAGCATAATGCTTGTGTAGCAGGTAATACGCTTGAAGACATTTAGTCTACCCTCTTGTCTCTGAATTAATAGTCAGACATAATTTTACTGACAAATTGCCTATCCTACTATTAGGTGGGAACAGGTACTATTTACTCTTTAATGGGTATCCCTATTGCTTTCCAAAAGAAATTAGCATACGGAGGAATCACGTCCAAGTCTGGATGACGAGTGGTACTCTGGCGGGCGGAAGGCGGGGCTCGACAGTAAACCGTAACACCAAAATGCTGGGTACATTCACTATAATGTATATCTACCACCACTGACTAATACGTACAATGACAATATTAAACTATTACCTTAGACTTCTATCCAATATCTACAGTTGTGGACATCTATAACTCATTATAGATCAATATGGATACTTACATTCTAATACTTACTATACATATCCGAAATTCAATACTATATCTATAAGCCGCTGGTAGAGGAACAATTTCTGTAGAATGAACCATGCTAGATAAGCAATATGCTCCTTAATGAAAATAATTAACCAACTCTTCATAAAATAAGGCAATTATATTAATGTGAAATAGCAGGCAACAGAAAATAACACAAAGTGCAATTTGAACAATATTTATTAGGAAAAACATAAGCGTACCTTACGATAAGGTTATTCTTATTTATAAGTAAAAATTAGTCATACACAAGGCCGATAGCAACCTTAGGCATAGCATAAGATAGGACTAGGCTTCCTCACCATAGGTTAAGGTCAAAATCACTTCATTTAAGAAGGTCCAGGGGTTACTATGATAAAACAAGGGTTACTTCCGCTAGATATGATCATGCCATATAGATTTGAACAAAGAAACAAAACATTAATAGGGTATGTAGGTTGATAAAGTAGATTAAGAGTAATACAGCTAGTATTTGGTGCAGTTAGGAATTCATAGTAAGGGTAGGCTAGAGAAAAAAAAAAAATATACACATAGTAGGGTACAATTTTAGTGTCCCGTGACCAGGATATCTGGTGTGATAGCTGTATTACTAGTAATAGTATTTTGATTGATTACGGCCCCAATAATCCAAAGTGTTAGCATAGCAGTGTATACATACATAGGTTAATTTGATAGTAGAAATGTTCGATTTATTGTTTTGTTTCACTGTTCAAACCCGCTTAGTGACTGGACAGGCGATTCTCCATAAGGATGGCTTCGTTTGGTCACATTTTGATGCCGAGACATGGAAAAGATGTTGTGATTTTGTTGAAATGGTTTCATGTTTTTCAATCGTGTTGGATTAAGCCACATTTCACATCACTCGAAACCGTAAGCAAAGTAGTAGGGTCGTATTTTCTGTGAGTTGTATTATATGTCAATTTAGATACCTGAAACAAATAAAATAGCTTAATAAAAAGGAAATAAATGCTTTATTTTGCTACTACGCATTTTGATATTGTGAATCTGTCATTATCTTCACGTTTGACAGTTGTCGTTGTCGTTGGTATATTAAGCAAAGATAAGTAGTGTTATGCAGCCATACGAGTGAGGCTCTACACTATGCGAGAATATTTTAAGCAGATTCTTATCTCTATAGAATTAATGTTGATTAGTTTTCTGTTTGCTGGATTATGTTAACATAATTTAACAATAACAATTAGAATTTACTTAGAAATAAAAACGATTTCGTAATTATGGTAACTTTGCATAGCTACTAAACAAAATAATAGTATGAAATTATTAAGACATTATCTACGGCTATGAAAATGTTTTATATCACCGGCGTCATCTAGTGATCACTAGTTGAACTATTGATAGTACGGTTTGATATTAGTTCTAAGCATCGCGTTATTTAAATTACCTTAATATTTAAATAGATATTCCTAAATATTTATTTTTCAAAAAAAAATTTTGCATATTGAGCTAGGTAGAAAACTACATAAAACTAAAGAAAAAATATCTACATACTAAAACATTTTATTACAAAATAATTATACCTTTTATCGTTTTAATATATTACTACGGATTTAATGCGTATATATTCGGACACTGGGATTTATTATTGAAGGAAGGGATATTGATATGTGGTTTGTTTTGGTTGTCAGATCTGACCTTACGATACGGGTAACAATTATCTGATCCTAAATCGTGCTGAAAACCTATAAGATGGTTAGACCTCAGCGTAAACGTAAAATCCCGAGAAGGTATGGACCTCAGGATTCTAATAGGGAAAATGAAGAAGAACCAGTGATAGAACAAATACCACTTGAGGGTGAAGCTAATTTAGCTCAATCTCTAGAAGAACCAGTGATAGAACAAATACCACTTGAGGGTGAAACTAATTTATCCCAACCTCTAGAAGAACCAGTGATAGAACAAATACCACTTGTGGATGAAACTAATTTAGATCAACCTCTAACGAAAAGAAGATGTCGGCGTATAGTAAAACCCATGCGTAGAGAACAAGGTTCAAAAGAAATAGCTGTAATGCAATCTATGTTAAGGAGAACCGTAGGGTTATTGACAAGAAAGATAAACGAATTAGGAGAAGATGTGAAACGTACACGAGCAGCCTTACCGGATAATACAGAAACTAACACGAGTAAAAATATAGTGACTAATGATAATCCGGAATTAACGGAAATAAACGAGGATATGGAATCTTTACAAAAGGAAGAACAAATGCCCTCAAGTGAGAAAAAATACGTAATATGTAATGTTAAAAACATTAACTTAGAAAAACCTAAATTCGGAGAGGTGGCAACCCATCCAGTTACTTTTATAGAAGACTTGGAAACTTATTTAAAAAAGGCAGGGAAATCTGAGAATCAGTTAGATTTAATCCAAGAGTGTCTTGTAGGTCATGCCAGAGACTGGGCAAGAATCTATAAGGGACGATGGAATACATTAGAAGATTTTAAGAGGGATTTCCTCAAGGCTTATTGGGGGGAAAACGAGTAAAATGAGTTGCGTAGCAAGATTGTCCAGGGAACGTGGGATAGGACTAGTACTCCTAGCATGACTCAACACTTCCTTCATCTAACCGGTAGAGCGCGGATGCTTAGTTTCAATATGCCTGAAAAACAATTAGTTGGGGATATAATGCGGCATTATCCTAGATATGTACAGCAAGGTTGGATTACGTCCAATATTGAAACCATTATAGGAACTGCAGAATTTTTGAGGAAGATGGATGATGTACAGAAACAGGAGTTTCAGGGAAATAATGCAGTACCTAAACACACTAAAACTTGGGAATCTAAGAGAAAAACGCAACAACAAGCATATCGTCATTGGCAGAAACCTCAACAGGAGTCGCAGTCGAAACAAAATCAAACTGTAAATTCAGTCGAAAATGTAAACAGTGCGGATGCTGTAGTGTTAAACTAGAGAGGGTTGATAAAGTCTCCGGATCAACTCCGACATCAGGGGACAAGGGATATCATATGATGGTTCGAATGAATTGGAGGCCGGGTCAAGCGTTAGGGAAATTTAGTACTGGGTCAAAATATCCCATATGTCTTAAATTAAGAGCTAACTATGACGGACAAGGATTAGGATATGGGAAATTAGACTTTGAAACGCAAGATATAGCTGGTCAAATAGTAGAGGTTTTAAAATTAAATAGTCAACACTCATTATTTGATATACATGAGGGCAGTTTAGTGTCAGCGGTTTTCGATGAAAGGGTCGAAAAATCACAGGGCAGTCGTAATTTTAAATCTGAGTTACTAGTGAACATCTTTGACGAAAAGATAGTTGCTCTCTTAGATACAGGTAGCGATATAACGTGTGTGTCAGAAGAATTTTGGAATCTTTTACTTTCTAAAAATCCTAATATACCTTCCTTACCTATTAAACCTTTCTTTATTAAAATAGCAGTAGGACAAAAAAATATAGAAATTCGTAAAATAGCTTTAGTTAAATTAGGGATAGGCCCATTTGAAAGTGACCTTTCTGTATTAATAATTCCAGGGCTTACCTCCAGCCTTATTCTTGGTTTCGACTGGATGAAGGAAAATAAAGTTTCTATTAAGTTAGACGAACATGAAAAAGGGATCGAAATATTAATAGGTCAGGAAAAGCGTCTGTTTAAGTTCCATGAGAGTCGGCAAATTAACAGTGTGGTATGTCCGGAACAGGCGTTGGAAGTGAACGAAGTAGTCGAGAGTTCGTATAAGAACATACAAAATTTAATAACTCAGTTAAAATTAAGTAATTATCAGAAAGTAGAGCTTAAAAGGGTATTATTAAAACATGCCAAGTTATTTTCATCAAAATTGGGACGTAGTAATTGTTATGAACATGTTATAACCATGGAACCTCATGCACCAATAGTGAGGAAAACTTATCCAATCCCATATGCTTATAGGGAAAAGATAGAAAATAAATTAAAAGAAATGCTAGAGCAGGGAATTATTAGTCGTGAATCCACTCCTTATTGTAGCCCATTAACATTTACTTTGAAAAAGGATGGTACAATTCGTGTTCTATTAGACGCTCGAGAAATAAATAAACATATGGTACCGGAAACCGAGAAACCTCTTTTACAGTTAGATGTAATAAATTCATTTCAGGGAGCCAGATTTATTAGTATTTTAGATTTAAATAACGCATATTTTCAGATCCCTATTTCGAGAGATAGTAAGAAGTACACAGGGTTTTCATTTAACGGAAAGTCATATGTATACAATGTTCTACCTCAAGGATTAAAAACGTCAGTCGGAAGTTTTAGTAGGGCTATGGATTTTATATTGGGACACGAAGTTAGTGATTTTTGTGTTAATTATTTAGATGACTTAGCTATAATAACTACTGGAAGTTTAGAAGACCATCTAGAGCATTTAGATATAGTATTGGGAAAGTTAGCAAAAGCTGGGCTAACTTGTAACCTAGAAAAGTGTAAGTTTTTGTGTAGTGAAGTGAAAATGTTAGGATACATAATTTCCACTTCTGGACTTAAAACAGATCCAGACAAAATAGAATCAATTCAAAAATTCCCAGTTCCAAAAAAGTTAAAACAAGTTAGAGCCTTTTTAGGCTTGTGTAATTTCTATCGAAGGTTTATACCAAATTATAGTTTCCATATTCAACCATTGTGTGATTTACTGAAGAAAGCGAGCGCCTGGAAGTGGGGAGAAAACCAACAGGCTGCATTTGAAAAGGTAAAATCATTATTTATTAAAACTGTAGAACTAAACCACCCAGACTTCAGTAAACCATATTATTTGCAAACAGATAGCTCAGGAATAGGCTTAGCTGGGTTTTTGTATCAATTAGATAACTTAGGGCAAATAAAGATATTAGGATTTCATAGTAAACTTTTGAAAGGAGCGCAGTTAAATTGGACTGTTACAGAACAGGAATTCTATTCAATTATTTGTTGCTTAGAAAAATTTGAAACTTACCTAAGAGGATCTAAAGTAATAATTAAAACTGATCATAAAGCCTTAACCTTCGTGAAAAACTGTAAATTATATAATGCAAGGTTAGCTAGATGGATTAACTATTTGGAACAGTTTCAGTATGAGGTACAGCATGTTAAGGGGAGAGATAATATAGTAGCGGATATTTTATCCAGGTATCCACCTGTAAATGATATTTTGCAGGAAGATAAACATGATTTGCCCAAAATATCTTATACTGAGGTTAGGCCAAATAGGGAATTACTAAGTAAATTGAAAGAAATGTCTAAATTGCAACAGGATGACTTAGAGATCAGTAAAATAATTTCAGAATTAAGAAAACAGGGGGTAAATAGTCAGTCTAATTCAACGCTTAAAAGATATATGTTGAAAGATGGGTTGTTATATTTTTTACCAGATGGAATAGTAAATCAAGTCCTTTATTTACCTCAAATGCTAAGGGAGGAGATTATCTGGCAAGTTCATATAGAAATGGGACATCAAGGGGCATATAAAATTATTAAATATATTAGAGATAGATTTTATTGGAGGGGACTTACTAGGCAGGTCAAAAGTGTGTTGAAGGGTTGTCATGATTGTCAGATTTCAAAGAGCGATACGGTTAAGCTTGTAGGGCCCTGTCAATCAATAATATCTAAAAATATAGGAGATTTAGTGATGATAGATTTATATGGCCCTTTACCCAGTGGGAAATTTGGAATGAACTATATCTTAGTGATTCAGGATTCATTTAGTAAATTTGTAAAATTATTTGACCTTAAGAAAGCAACAGCGGTTTCAGTTATTAATAAGACTAAACAATTCTTTAAAATAATTAAGCCTAAGGCTATTATGTCAGACAATGGGTCTCAGTTTGCTAGCAGGTTGTGGAAGGAAACTATGAGTCAGTATGGTGTTAGGGTTATTTATACAACAGTTAGAAACCCACGTCCAAACACAACGGAGCGAGTGAATAAGGAGTTAGGCAGACTGTTCAGAACCTATTGTAGTGCAAAACATCAAAGTTGGGTGACTGTGTTGCCAAAAATAGAAATATTATATAATAACACACTTCATGAGAGTACTGGGTTTACACCTTGTGAGATTTTGTATGGTGAATCTACAAAACTAACTTTTGATGAGGAAATTGGTGTTGACTTAAGAACTCAGACTGTGGATTCTATTAGGGAAAAGGTTAGAGAGAACTTGCAGAAGGCAAGTCGGGTACGGATTGACAAGTTTAATAGAAGATACAGAATTATACAATACCAGATAGGAGATTTAGTTAAATTAAGAAGGTTAAATAGATCAGATGCTAAGATGAAAATAACAAAGAAGTTTGAGCCGTTATATGAAGGACCATATGTGATTGCAGCCAACCCTTATAAAAATGTCTATCTGTTGGTTGATCCGGTGACAAATAAAGAAAGAGGAAAGTTTAACACTATACATCTGTCGAGGTATTATAAGTGATCATAGATGAAAATTAAGATTGTAGACAAAAGTTTAGGAGAATGTGAGGAACATACAGTTATAATTTAATTAGTTGAAATGTCTAAAAGTTATCAAATATAAGTTTTCCCTCACATTAGTATACATGTACATGAGAAATTTATTATAAAAAAGTTATGTTTTGGTTTAATTTTGATCTTTATATTTTTGTATTAGCTAATTAAGGTTGAATATTGTAATTTGAATAAGAATCATTTAATAAGAATTAATAAATAAAGTTCAGGGGTAGATTTGTGTAGAATCTGGTGGACTTAGGGAAAAGCCTATCTGACATTATGGGAATTAGCTCGCTTGAGTAAAAAGAAAAATTGCCATGCGCAAGAGGAAATTCAAAACGCTCTTGGCTAGCTGAAAAGACACTTTCATACATGCATATTTTCTATAGGAAAACCTGGAATATACTATTGTTTAAATTAAATTTAAATTAACAAACATAACATAAAGTAAATAAACTCTGTTATGTTGAATTTTTAAGGTCAGGATAAAGTAAAAATACTCAGAGTTAATCGTAAGGTCAGATAGAGGGGAGTTGTGGCGGCTTTTCTGGGGGGGAATTTTAATATAAAATAGTTATATACATAAAATAATTAGATTGAATAAGGAATATGTAGTGAAAGTGTGAAAGTTAAAGTGATAGTGTTCAAAGTAAAGTGATAGTGTTCAAATTAAAGTGAAGTGTTCGGTTTAGGTGCTGTACACTGACGGTTATGTAATAGTACCACTCATTACAAGAAGGGTTAGGATGTGATAACTAAAGCGAACCATTTACTTGTATCATGTGCTGATGTTTGTTTCCTTTAATATAAATTTAGTACTATGAGTCCAACTACAGTAATTTAATCCAAGTATTCGAATTTGTCTCAAAACAACTAAGATATCTTTAGGCAATACATTATGTAGTAAAAGGTCATACATAATGGTCCTCATACTTACATGATAGGTACCTTAAATGTTTACAAGGTATGGCATAGTAAATCTTTTAGACAGAGTAAAACATATTTTTATTCAAATAGATTCACTAATTATAAATAAGGCTATAACATTTATGTCACAGTTCACACTTAGGTCACATTCCGACGATGACTTCTTATAGGCTCTTCAGATCTTTCAATATATGTAGGACTTGATTAGATTTCTCGTAGCATTACATAGATCTGCACAGATAGATGCTTATTCAGGTTATCTGAAACAATAGAAGTAGGGTTATGTTTATATATTTTTACAACAATTTGATCAAGAAGTTAATGTAAATCATTAAAGGAGTCGCATTATTGAAGGATGTATCTTTATGACGAGTCATTGGGTAGTTTTATGTACTTTTATATAGAGGTTAGGTTGAATAGATAGTATGAATAAGTTATTTCTAGGTTAGTATCACAATAGTATTGTAAACTGTTACTTTCATGAGTTTATAGATAGGAAGGCATTTATATGCTCAACATAGCTCTCTTACTACTATTCCTACTGTGTTATTGAAAAGATTTAACGATAAAAGGGTCCATAAATACTTACGATTGTTAAAGCGTATTGTCCTGAATACATTGATATTGGTTATCCATTTGTACCGTTTGATGCGGCGAGGTATATTATACTAACACATTATAGGTTGGTTAGAGATCGTACATGCGTTAATTCCTTGAATAATCTGGTATTTACTATGATTTGTTGATTAGTTTCATTTGACCACAAACTAAATAGGGATCCAAGTTTTATTTGACGACGGCCATGTTGAAAATGACATAGGATGTTTAGATAGTCTGTTCAGAAATCAGAAATCAATCGATGCGATGCTTTTAGGGGGACTATTTTTGTGACACTTGTCTTCGGGTACATTTGATATAGATGAATCGCTCGTTTGCGGACAGCATCATTTCGAGAATAGCACTTCTGTATACTTCGCGAGCATAACTATTCTAAAAGGCGGGATATTTAAATTTTCGGAAACACGGTAATAGACGTAGGTACTCTGTAGTAATATTATAGCAGATAGTAGGTAGTCCAGCGTATATGAATTAGAGGTATCCAACCACAGAGATAATTTTCAACCGACTTTAAAGAAAAAAAAGGAGGAGGTTCTATGGTTGACTGAATGTTTTATTATAAATGATAGCTCGAAACGGCTGTACAAATTTTGATGGAATTTGGTGTAATGGTGGTTGGCGCTCTAAAATTGGCCTAATATTTTACCCGGCTACTTAAGGGGGCGGTGGTATGAGATTCGCCAGGTTTATTATTAGTTATAAAAAAAAATCAAATAAATTAAAATAAATTAAAATAATTTAAAATTAATTCAAATAAATTCTAATAAATTCAAATAAATTCAAAAAAATTAAAATAAATTCAAATAAATTAAAATAAATTCAAATTAATTCAAATAAATTCAAATAAATTCAAATAGATTCGAATAAGTCCAAAAAAAAAAAAAATTAAAATAAATTCAAATAAATTTAAAATAAATTAAAATAAATGAAAAAAAAAAAATTCAAATAAATTCAAATAAATTCAAATAAATTAAAATAAATTAAAATTAATTCAAATAAATTTAAATAAAAAAAAAAAAATATATACAGATTAGTCCAAAAATATTTAGTTAAAATGTTATAAATTCAAATAATTATTTTTTCATTTAGGTAGATTTGATTTAAATTCATTCAATTCATGTCTAGTCACGTAGATCTTGCAGTCTACGCGGCTCACGCAGTTCCTAAGGTTTACGCGCTCATGCAGTTCGTGCGGATTATGCGGGTCATGCAAATTATGCGGATTACGCGGATCACGCGGTTCATGCGGATGACGAGGAACTTGTGGTTCATGCGGAGCATGCGGGTCATGCGGGTCAACATGAGTGAAATGATATACTTATTTATTGATTATTTTACATATTTAATGGAAATATATTATATTGTTGCAAGTGATCTGGTGAAGCGCTGATGTATTCTTGGCAAGAATGATTGAGTATGAAGGAATGAACTTGGTGGTTAGAACAGGGATGGGGAAAAGGGAAGGGGGAATAACGTCTAGGAAGGGCCTTGGTATACCAGATGTGAAGCCAGATTACCAAT
This sequence comes from Elegia similella, assembly GCA_947532085.1. Classification (NCBI taxonomy): domain Eukaryota; kingdom Metazoa; phylum Arthropoda; class Insecta; order Lepidoptera; family Pyralidae; genus Elegia; species Elegia similella. The sequence goes on along the minus strand of OX383951.1, from coordinate 7,305,961 downwards.
GTTATTTGCCCAAGACCTTGAATATACACATCACAAACGAGTTTTATACGGGGGGAATATTGGTGTTAGGGTAAATTTTAAATTTTCAGAGACATTTCTCTTGGAAATAATCCCAAGTGTTATAACACCCGTATGAAACTCCACACTCTACAAGAAGCTGAGAGCTACTACAAATTCACACTACACACTCTCCAAGGCGATGTTAAGATTTGCTTGAGCGAAAGTTTTGAATATGACTTTTAGGTATGGCTTACAAAGGTCATTCTCCTTAAAGGCAGATCAGATTCTTGGAAGGATACTTATGGCGGATATAGTTTTGATTGTAAGGTAGAATCAATTCATATGCCCATAATAGGACCACTAGGGTCAGTAGCCTCACAACCTACTCCATCCTGGACGTTGATCTATAACTTGAGAAGGGTAATTGTCGGTTATAAATAAAGGTATTAGTTCAAATCCGTAGCTTTGGTGATGAAAAACATGTCCTTGGTTTAAATACACTATACACTAGCTTAAGGACACACATACACAGATGAGGGCTACACCATTTGAAGGTTTTGGGAGAATAATATTTTGGAAAAGGGGGGGAATTGAAAAAAAAAGGGGTTGTTTTGCTTATATTTAAATAATTAACATATATAGTAATATTTGAGAATTTAATTTAAAATTTAAATTTGGTAAAATTTAAACTCCAGGTCCTTTGAGAAAGTCGCTTTCGTCTAAATTTGAAGGGTCGGCTGTAACGGAACACTTATGTTCTCGTTCATGATTCTCAAATATTAACTGGAAAACTGAAATTCAATCATAAATACAGTCCTTTGTAAATTGTTCCACAATAATTCATTATATCCATCTTATTTTGTTTGTTGTGAAGCAGAATGACATTGACAGTTTGTCTTATCTATAATTGACGCGAGGAAGAAAATTGATCTATGATCTATGAAAAGTAGAACTTAAATTAAAAATATGAAATTAAAAGTATAGTTTGACTGACTTTATATCTTTAAGTAAGAACAAGGAAATAAATAATCATGATGATAACAAAAATTTGATCAAATAATTGATAATTAGTTTATTCTTTTGTCTAGTTGAAAAAAAGTAAGCATTTTACGGATAATCGAGAGAATCGATTCAATCAAAATTAAATAAATATTAAAATAAATTAATACTCAGCGTAAAAGAAATTTAAATGGTAAAATTTATTATAATATCTCGTGATACCAGATTATGCTAATAGGTCGATTCAAGGGATTCTATAGATAGCACAGGGAACACTAATAATTAAAAGAAAGCTATGAGATTGTCTATGGAATTAAATTTGTTACAAGGCACGCTGACCTTTATTTCGTTACTATTAGGGGTGAAGAAAGAGACAGGTAGTCTTGGAATGTTTTAGAAAGTTTTGGAACTAACCAATGGAAAAACTTTATTCAATTGAGAATTTAATGAAAAAGGTCTTATCGACAGGAATGAGCAAGGCAGATTAGTTATTAAATGTAGAGATATTAGTTAGATATTTGCATGAGGTTTTTAAAAAAAATATTGGCCAACGGTTTTTCAGTCGAAGTGGTGTGATTTCTGAGAACCGCACGGTAGCGAGTATAAAAGGCTACGGCGCCATTAGTCTGGGGGATTACGCATCGGGGAATTTGAAGAGTCAAGAGGAATTGCTGCCAGAACGCCACTGCAAGTTTTATTTTAAATCAAGAAAGAAGTAGTTTAAAGTGTGGGTTATCGCGTTATCTTGGCAAATTAGGATCGAAAAGTCCCGCGAAGTCCCTTGCAAAAATATTTTAGCTAAGAAGCACATTGGTATCGTGTTCTGAAGTAAAAATATTGTAGATTCTTTTGAAATATATGAATATTAGCTTGTCCAGAGTAAATTCACCATAATAGTTTCATATACTGTAAAGTTTTGAATGATATTGAGGAAATGATGTTGGGGAGATCTTTGATTCTTCGAAATCTTCTCCGTGTCAAATCTGAGATATCTAGTTTCTATTTGTTTGATTTTAATGAAAGTTTAATAGAGTTTTGTGTCGAATTGGGGAATACATGGCCAAGATCAACGCTGGACCTCTATTCCTTATGAGAGCGATTGTTCTTTATGAGGGTAGCGGCCAAGTAGGAGTAAAAATAATTCGACATTGTAGCTGGTCGAATGGGCTGAAATTCCCAGCCTAGCTATGCTACTTGGGGCGTCCAGACGGCCTCTGTGCCTACGGAAACCTACGGTCCGAACGGTGCGCTAGTTTTCAGCTCCCTAGCCACTTGGGGACACGTCTGGGACCTCAAACCTTTGTTAGGGCGTGGAAGTCTCGATCCTGACCACAAGAGATGACCACAACCCAAGAGTGATAGGAATAATAGGTTCGTGGGCCCAAACTCTGGCTCCCTTTTACAGCTTAGAGATGACGGATCCTTGCTAGGAACCTAATCTATTTACCAGAGTAGGAAATCTGATTTTAGGAGCAGTCAGGCAGGTAGAATCATTAAAATAGGGCGAGGGAAGCTTCCTCAAATCTTTTTAGCTAGATTAGGGAGCGATCTCTTACACCGGAGTTCGTTCTACACACACACACACTTTGGGGATGGGGGGACAGTAACTTAACACCTTTAGACTAGAAATTAGGGACTGATAGGGACTAGATTAGGCCCATTAACGGTTGCGTCAGGATAAGGAAAAGAGGGGTATAGGAGATAAAATTCCATTCGTTTTCACGGTAAATCCGGTGGTAGCAATATAACCATCCAAGCTGCTGGTGGGTAGGACGTTAATAATTCAAACAATTAATCTTCGACAGTAATTTTAAGTTAGATAGTCGTATCTAATATGAAAGTGAAGTTGAATGTGAAAATATGATAACAAAATGGCATAAGTTGGTTCTGAGATAGTGACAAGTGATAATGCTGACGAAATGTGCGTATTCTGATTGTGAAAGATTCAGAGAATCTGTTTCTAACAAAGGTATGAAATTCCTAACCTTAATTTTTATGTACAAGGCCCTGATATATAATAGTGTATAGAGTATCTACCTGAATGATTTGGGGATTTTCATATTGTAAAATCACATAGATTGGCCATGAACAACTAATATCATAACTTGTGGCATAATCTCATAGCTACTTGACAATGGATTGAGTCGGAGTTGTCTATTTAATTACTAAATAAATACCTTCTTGATCTACCTATTTTGTTGAAAAATTCAGATTTGTTTAGTCCAGTGAGATCTCATAACTCTCTGACAATATATTATCATGATAATCATTCTCTGAAGGGGATGGTCTGTTGGTTCCATGGAAGTCATGTAAATTCTGTAAGGTTGAGATATTGACAATCCACATATATACCATATGATTCATCTAATTCTGGAATGAATAATGAATTCTGGGAGAGTAATGTTCCTTATATACTACCAAGGGCGAGTGTAAGGTTGACTCCAATCCCTATTTATTGAAATATAGGAATATTACAATCCTCACACTTAAATTTGGTTGAATCACTGAGACAAATAGGTCTGATGTAATGTATTTAAATACTAATAGACATTTCATCTCAATCTATCTCTAAGATCTAGAGTTGGTGCATAATAGTGCTTATACATAACAGCATGGTATAACATTTACAAGCTAACATACATAACTACATAATTCCTAAAAATAATAGGATAATGAGTAACAATTGATACAGGGAGTATTATCATGTAAGGATGCCTTTTCTACAGTGAAGGTTGAGGTATAGTTTGACTGACAAACAAACCCTTGTTATAAAACTCCATCTGAGTACCTAGTACTACCTGCTTGTTGTAAATTCATAATTTGAGTTCTTTGCTTTTACACCTCCGTGGTGTTAATTCAAAGTAAATAAGTCTGAACTCATCCCAGCGAACACAATGAGAGCATAATGCTTGTGTAGCAGGTAATACGCTTGAAGACATTTAGTCTACCCTCTTGTCTCTGAATTAATAGTCAGACATAATTTTACTGACAAATTGCCTATCCTACTATTAGGTGGGAACAGGTACTATTTACTCTTTAATGGGTATCCCTATTGCTTTCCAAAAGAAATTAGCATACGGAGGAATCACGTCCAAGTCTGGATGACGAGTGGTACTCTGGCGGGCGGAAGGCGGGGCTCGACAGTAAACCGTAACACCAAAATGCTGGGTACATTCACTATAATGTATATCTACCACCACTGACTAATACGTACAATGACAATATTAAACTATTACCTTAGACTTCTATCCAATATCTACAGTTGTGGACATCTATAACTCATTATAGATCAATATGGATACTTACATTCTAATACTTACTATACATATCCGAAATTCAATACTATATCTATAAGCCGCTGGTAGAGGAACAATTTCTGTAGAATGAACCATGCTAGATAAGCAATATGCTCCTTAATGAAAATAATTAACCAACTCTTCATAAAATAAGGCAATTATATTAATGTGAAATAGCAGGCAACAGAAAATAACACAAAGTGCAATTTGAACAATATTTATTAGGAAAAACATAAGCGTACCTTACGATAAGGTTATTCTTATTTATAAGTAAAAATTAGTCATACACAAGGCCGATAGCAACCTTAGGCATAGCATAAGATAGGACTAGGCTTCCTCACCATAGGTTAAGGTCAAAATCACTTCATTTAAGAAGGTCCAGGGGTTACTATGATAAAACAAGGGTTACTTCCGCTAGATATGATCATGCCATATAGATTTGAACAAAGAAACAAAACATTAATAGGGTATGTAGGTTGATAAAGTAGATTAAGAGTAATACAGCTAGTATTTGGTGCAGTTAGGAATTCATAGTAAGGGTAGGCTAGAGAAAAAAAAAAAATATAAATATAGGTAGGGTACATTTCTTTCTTCATATCCCAAACAGTCAGGGGTGACATCCTAAACTGCTTGTCCGGCAGATGCAGGTATGGCATCGGATACGCGCGCCCGCCCTCTCGAGCTACTACTCGCTTTCCTACATTCATCCGAGTGCGTAGTATCCCAATCCCAATACCTATACCTTCAATTCCCTCTTAAATCCCAATACCTTCAATTCCCTCTCAGATCCCACAAATTCCTATCCTTACCCAATTAAAAAAATACTTCCGATGGGCAGCAGCGTCTAAGCAATAATAAGCATAAGAAGTCAAAGAAACTGCGCTAGCCAAACCGCCTGCCACGCGTAGTGAGTATGATAATATCATCCCATGGGACGAAGAATCTTGGGAGAGACCTTTGGCCAGCAGTGGGCTTATTACGGCTGCAAAAATGATGATGATGATCTCAGACAGAACAACAAGTATACAAGATTTTATGATGATTAGTTTAGTCTTACCACAAACAAAACATACTCACTTTCGCAGTTAGAAAGGGTCATTTTACTATTATGATATTATGACGGCTTAAAACTTTAGTGATGTATTCTAAAAATCACTCGTTGATATTTTTTTGTGGTTGAATTTGAAGAGTCGATAATTCGTTTGCGCTCGGTTGTAGAGCGGCCAATCAAGTTTCAAAGGCTCTATTGGTTTGAAAAAGAGTCCACTGCAATACCAACATGACACTATCATTGCTGAGCAATTCTATCGCCGAAATTATGTAAAGTAAACATAATTATGTTAAGTAATAATAACAATAATAAGTTTTCAAAAAGGTCACGGGTGCCACATCAACTGCTTGGCCTGCGTACTCGATGCCATTCCTACAACCACCTTAATATATGGCCTCCCGGGCTACTAATTGCATTTCCCCCATTTGCATTATATTATCCCAATGCCTTTATTATTTTCCAAAATCGAACAAATTCTTATCCTTCAGCAGCATCGTCGGAAGCACAAGAAACCAAAGAAACTGCGCTTGCCAATCCATCTGCCAAGCGTAATGACTATAGCAATATCCTCCCACGGAATGAAGAAATCTTCCAGCTGAAATGATGATGAAACCGATGCACAGACACCTGGACAAGTAAACTAAATTAATTCATTAATGATTTATATTTATTCATCCCTCAAGCTAACAGATGTTACATCCAAAATGCTTACAAGATTAATCTTAAAATAGAAATGTAAAATGCACACATTCGTCAAATTATAAAGGCAGAAACAATGTCAAGATTAGTTACAGATTAAATTACAATACGTTACAATATTAGCCGTGTGGTTTCCGGCAGAGTGGAATAGGACCACTCCAAGTCTTCCCATGGATGTCGTAAGAGGCGACATAGGAAATACAAGCTAAACAAAGCTCATAAACATCAATGAGACCTCTCCAACCCGTCTGGCCAGCGAGGAGAGTGTAGGCCAAGTCCTCTGTTAGCTCTGGCCAAGTGTGGCTCTGGTAATACAGAGAGGGTCATGCTCCTGCAGTGGAGACTAAAAAGACCTGATGATGATGATGATGACGTTACAATATCAGAATATAGACATTGAATTACAATTATGAATTAATTCTTATTCTTAAAGTAAAATTAACACAAACCTCCAGAAAAACCGTTTTTTTAGCTGAAATATTATTAGGTACAACGTTGTATACTATAGAGTTACCGAATTTAGTTGCAAAACAACTCTAAAACAAGCAAGTTTTTGCTCTGCTGTGTCATTAAATTGCTGCGAAAATAACTTTTGCAGTTACAGCTCTGTAGTTTTATGTGGTATTTTTATTTTTGCTTTATCTTTCGTTAATGATGTTATTTAGTTTCTAGTTAAAATTACATTTAAAATAAAATAAAACAAGCCTGAAAATAAATGATATATTAATTGGTGCATTTTTTATGTGTATGTAGCTATCTCCAAATGAGCTTTCGCTACTACACTTGGGCGTTTGAGGCGAGGGCAGAGTGCCCTCAGCCTATATAGACAATATCACCAAAGGGCCCCCAGGAGGGACGGACCTCGGCTTTGGGCGTTGCCTGTGTACGCAAGGCTTAGAGGGACAGCAAATTATCATATTTACTGATGGGTTGCGTATACGTGCATGCATAGCCTGAAGGGCCAATCTGTGAAACAATGGCAAAAGCCTTTAGAGAGCAGCAACTCTCATCTTATGCCTAATGGGCGAAAGCTACGTTGCCAGAAGGGCCTAATTTGGGTGCAAATCACCCGGGACGGCCGTGCGGTCACCAGTAATCGAAGGTAACGATTGGTGCAAACATTGTTTTAAAGCCGAGTAGCTCTGCATTATATGATGACTGATATTCAGTGTAGTTTTGAGAAGTTCACAATCATAGTCCAGCTCATGGAAATAATTTTATTTCATTTTTATTTGAACAACATGTGTGTCCAAAATCTTAGCTCAATCGATCATCGGGAAGCGATATTAATTACGAGATTTGATCCACCCAGCCACACAGATAGAATTACAAAAAAAGCTAAGTAAAAGCTTATAATAATAGTGAAAGTTATTCCAGAGTTCTGATTATACTTTTACAATTTTTTCAGCGAAAATATTGAGGTACAAAGTCGCAACTAGAATTAACCGAATTTAGTTGCGAGCTAACTCCGAAACAACTAAGTACATACTCCGCTGTGTCATTACATTGCTGCGAAAATTACTTTTGCAGTTTTGGCTCTGTAGTTTTTATGGTAGTTTTTTTGCATAATAGGTATTTATTGTTGTATTTGCTATATACCTATATAGTCAAATTAGCATTGTGAATGCAAAAAGAAACTTGCTTAAATATAGATTTTATTTTTGTTATAGGTAGGTAAATATTACTAGACTATTTTGATATACTCTGACTAAATAAAGAAATAAAATAAGGTGAAAAAATTTCATGCGGGCGTGGCTTGAACCAGTGACCTAGGTCTATGTACGACCTACGCTCTGCCAACTTCGAGACAAATTCTAGAATCACGCGGTAGTTCAGGTAGCTCAGTGGGAAACGTCCAGATGGCCTCACTTTAATACTCTGGCAGCTAGGACGAAGTGACGCCACTTGCGTTAGTACTTACGCGGCGTCTTATCTCGATAGCTGCATTCGTGAGCCAGGGGCGGCCGCGCGGGCGGTGCCTGGACAAAAATGCTCAAAGTACTCAATTTTTCAGCATAATCATAATCATTTATTTGCTCAAATACAGTACATTGAAGATCTTAAGTCTATTAAAGTGTCCATTGTATTTAACCTAAAAATAAGGCATGCAAATGTTTTAAATTAATTAAAGTATATATTAAAGAGTATGCTTAAACTTATCATATAATTTTATTCAAAATATTGCCCCAGTAGTATTTTGTTTTTTACAATAGGTACTCAACATATTCTTTTATAGCCGTGTGGTATCCGGCAGAGTAGAATAGGACCACTCCAAGTCTTCCCGTGGATGTCGTAGAAGGCGACTTAGGAAATACAAGCTAAACAAAGCTTATAAACATCTAAGACACCTCTCCAACCCGTCTGGCCAGCGTGGAGAGTGTAGGCCAAGTCCTCTGGCTGCTCTGGCCAAGTATGGTCCTAGTAGTACAGAGAGGGTCGTGCTCCTGTAGTGGAGACTAAAAGGACCTGATGATGATATTAAAGAGTATGCTTAAACTTATCATATAATTTTATTCAAAATATTGCCCTGGTAGTATTTTGTTTTTTACAATAGGTACTCAACATATTCTTTTATAGTGTAAAAGCAATGATCGCAATAACTATGACTTTGTTCCAGTCGCTGTAGAGACAGCGGGCCCGTGGTGCCCCGAAGCAAAAAGCTTCATTAGCGAGATAGGACGGCGTTTAAGGGACAGAGGCTATGACCACCGCTCCGTATGGTATCTGGTTCAAAGGATTTCCGTTGCCATTCAAAGAGGCAACGCCGCCAGTGTCATGGGGACCTTTGAACCGGGTACGATCCAGGGTGGTATATTTGAATAACTAAGTACGTAGCTTAAGTTTTTATTAGTGTTAATTAATTATCTTATGTATGTATAATGTCATTGTAATTAATTTGACAACGAATGTGCATAAATAAACTTGTTTACATAAAAAAAGCTAAAAAGAAATTAAAGAACATATTGCTGACATGAAGAATAGACGCTCAACCAAGTCTGCAGTCTGTGCAAATGCCTTAGACAAACCCAACCACTACATGCGTTTTGATAATCCTCAAGTCCTTGCAAAAGAAAACAGATACATTCCAAGAATGCTTCGTGAGGCTATTGAAATTAAAAAAACATCATAATTTCAATAGAGAGGATGGTTGGCAGTTACCAACAGGATAGGATCCTGTCATCAATTTAATCAAATCTCAAGCTCATCACAAGACTGCATGACATTCAGACACCGTGAGCCAATACTGCGTACATCTGGATCGTTTTTAATAAATATTGAAGACGGTAGTTTTGTATAGTTCTTATAACACAAAGACAAATGTCAACTTAGTCTACCTGCGACCATGAAAACTGTAAAGTTTTCGAAACGTTAGTTGTAAAAATAATGTAATATACGAGTAAGTGATTTTTTTTAAACTCAACGATGTTATATTTTATAATAGATACTTTTAATAGACACCCATGACCCAGGTCAATCTGAAAAATATCGTATTTCCAACATGACCTGACCGGGGATTAAACCCGTATAATTAAAATTTATTTAGTAAATTATGCATACCCGTTGTCTGGGGTACGGAGAATGACATAGTGTACATTTTATCTCGGGAAAAAGTGCTGTTCCCGAGGGATCGACATTGACGAGCCGCGGGTAAGGGTAAAAGGAAGGCTTGTCTATTATATTCCTCAAAATCAGTACAGCATACTAATACTAAAGTTTTTTTTTTTACTAAATATTGGATTAGGCATTTGTCTCCCATCTCACCTGATGGTAAGTGACGATGAAGACGAGGATGTTACATGCCTATCCAAGAGATACCCATTTATTCTACTTTTGAATGTCCCGGGACTGTATTTTTCTGGGAATATATTATACGCAGGCAGTTCATTCCACACCTTAGCTACTCGAACCAAAAAGGAACTGTCAAAGCGTTTAGTTCGACTCTTTCTAAGTTACCATCTCAAATTATATTCTAAGTAGTTTTGATAAAATCAACAATTTAAGTTTCGCGAAACAATTACTGAGTCGAGGCGTAACATAATAAAAACTTAATCCAGCTCCAACTTGGCTCATGTGGAGACTGCAGCACTGCATTTTAGTTCTTCATTGAGAATATTAGGATAATTTGAGGACCGTTAGAAACAGGGATGTTGCGGAAACTGACTTTAAAACATTCACTAGTTCCATAGAACTATTTACCGATGGAACTAGTGGGAGTGTTTTTTTCGACAATCTCTATGGCTCAATTGTACCGCAAATTCCGCCTTTGACACGAGGTTGCCCGCCCGGGTTCGATCCCCGGCCAGGTCATGATGGAAAACGATCTTATTCAAATTGACCTGGGTCTTGGATATTTATCGATGTAAGTGTCTATTTATAAAATACTAGCTTTCGCCCGCGGCTCCGCCCGCGTCAATGTCGATCTCTCGGAAATAGTACTTTTTCCCGGGATAAAAGGTAGCCTATGTCCTTCTCCGTACTCCAGAGAACTTGTATGCAAAATTTCATGATGATCGGCTCAGTACTTACGGCGTGAATGCGTAACAAACAAACAAACTCACTTTCGCATTTATAATATTAGTAAGGATAGTATCGTTGAGTTAGTATCCCACGACACAAGCTCTCAAGTTGCTGTGGGGCTCGCTCAATCGGTGTTATTAAAATTTGTCCTTATAAAATATATTTAAATTTAACATCCGCGGATGCAAATGCGGATGGCCGATAATATAACAGGCCATTTCACGTCTGCCTGTCACTTGCCCGTACTGAAATTGAGACTACGTGCCTACACGTGCAGTAGAGGTACTAAATCAAATAATCATTTCCGAGAATTTAATGACACACGCTCCCATTATTGGTCAATAAGTAGTTAAAAGCTCGCGTATGGCTTTATATTAACTGCGACATCTGCAGATATTCGAATTGATTAGGTATTGCGAATGTAAACGTGGAAACTCCGAGATTGCGGATGCGGATGCGAATATTCGCAACAATCCTCTTTCTAAGCGTGTTCTAGGTTGCATCCTTTGCCCACATGTTCAGCCCTGCCGGCCTATTTGTTAACTTAGTATACAATGTTTTGATATTCACTTCAAAATACACTGCGGCTTTCGTATGATTGAATATTTTTATTTAATATATATAAAACGTTGTGTACTTTGAAGTGACTATCAAAACCCACTTCGTCAACGAATTTTTTAAAATGAAAACTCCTTGAGCGGCGAAGTGCACTTTTTGGGAAATTCGTAAGACGGACACGTGATCTGAGACCGCCGGTGTGGCGTAGGACAGGAAGTAATATCCCCCTCTCTTTCTACCGCGCGGAGTTTTAATTTCTGCCGCACTCCCGGAGTGCAACCCGTTGTTTTTAGGGTTCCGTACCTCAAAAGGAAAAAACGGAACCCAGGATCACATGGTTCTCATTCTGTCTGTCTGCCTGTCTGTCAAGAACCTTTTTCTCAGGAACGCGTAGAGGTATCAACCTGAAATTCATATCTAATACTTAGGTCTATTGTTCTTTGAAGCTGTGAAAAAATCAAACTTCTAAGCCAGCGCCATCAAAAGATACAGCTAGTTATGCCGCAAATTTTCGTGTTTTTTCGACATTCGCAAGGGAATCAAAACCTACAGGGTATTTCCCGTGAACACTGAATCTTGAAATTAGGTACGAAGCAACGTCTTATAATTTTGATTTACCTCATATAATAAAAAATATTTTTAATAATTTCAAACTTATTATATAATTATGTGCGCGAGTCCGACTCGCACTTAGCCAATTTTTTTTATCGATTTAGGTTATATAAATTTTTTATCGAAAATACAGTTATTGGTATGCCTGAGTTAGCTGATACTTTTTTTTTTACTAAATGTTGGATTAGGCATTTGTCTCCCATCTCACCTGACGGTAAGTGACGATGAAGACGAGGATGCTACATGCCTATCCAAGAGATACCCATTTATTCTACTTTTGAATGTCCCGGGACTGTATTTGTCTGTTTTTATACAAGACACGAGGTACATCTCACTGTTTTACCAGTTACATATAACTTGTTTAACACACATAAAGAATTCTTCGGGTAGTTAACTACCAATGAGAACATCCAAATATAGATTTAATCACATCACGATTTTCACATTAATAATGACATATCAATTCTATCGATTCAAAGATGTATGGACACAATCGGTTTTTAATCTATGCCGGTAGTTGGCTTGTTTGATTTAAGCTGGTTTTACAATATAGTTAAAGTTGCATGCTGGGAATCAAGAAAAACTTTTGTACCCATAGCCACATAAGAGATGTTATAAGTTTCAAACGTTGGTGTTTGTGAGTGGCCGGCTTTAAATGCGAATTTCTAAATTTGAAATGAGATTTATTGGGCTAGGTTATTATGTTTTTTTTTTTTGCGGCTTGTGAAGTAGCTAAACAAAGCTTATAAACATCTATGAGACCTCTCCAACCCTTCTGGTCAGCGTGGAGAGTGTAGGCCAAGTCCTCTGGCTGCTCTGGCCAAGTATAGCTCTAGTAGTACGAAAGGGTCGTGCTCCTGTAATGAAGACTAAAAAGACCTGATGATGATGATGATGACTAGGGACCAGTTGTTAATTAATATTTTTAGGGACGTTTAAATCAGATACTAGAATTAATCAATGACATGTTTACTGGTGGCTGCTAAGCAGTGGACATCGCAAGTCTTCTCACAGTGAACTCACAAGATCCTAAGCACCTACGACCTTAATGCCGCGTCTAGTATTTAAGTTTACGCGAGATATACGAGTATTCATTATAGAAATTCGTTTTATTTACATTTGTTTAGTCCTTTGAAGAAAGCAAAACCACCGTGTCACCACCCCTAACACTCGCCCTGATGACGGTCTTCGCAATAGACCGAACCTAGTCGGCGTCTCCGACTGTATACACGTAAATAAAACCGTGTTTCTATAATAAGAGTAAATTTATTACGTATCTATCACAAATATTGCAGAAGTCTCTAGTGTTTGTAAATTCTCTAGTCTCTAGTGACAAAAATGTACAGCACTGTTTACAATAGCGTTGTAAATTTTTGATGTCAAAAATTGTTGAGAAGTGAGATATGACAATTAACAAGTGTTCAAAGAAACCTATATTAAATAAACGTTTTGAATTTAATTTTGTAAAAATATCATGAGACAGCACATATGTACACTCCCCCTAATCGTCAATAAATAAAATCTAACTACCGCCCACCGGTAGCGGACGTTCAAACGTACAGCGATTAGTGTGAACAAAAAAGGCTGCATTATTTATGACAAAAAACGTCATTTTTAAACGTCACGATCTGCATATGCGTATTAAAAATAAATGTATTATTAGTATTTATTTTTTAAAAATATTGTATGACAATTATTTAGTCTGGCCAAGTAATCCTTTAGCGTTAATTAATAATTAAGGATTTTTTTTAATTTTCACGTTTTAAACAAAAAAATTGAAAAGTGTTCTCCAATAAGTTCTACTTACTCGTTAAAGTTTCAATAAAAGTATAAATATATCAAAGATTTGTACTTTAATTAAAATTTGTTTTCTTAAGTTAGTAATTAGTAATACATTTATAAGTTTCATGCGTATGATGTTAGTTAGTGATATTATTAAAACATTGTTGATAAACATGTAGTGCATTCACGTGTTTGGTTAGTGATCTATATTAGTATATAGTATGTAAAATCTTAATTAGCCGTGTGGTATCCGGCAGAGTAGAATAGGACCACTCCAAGTATTTCCGTGGATGTCGTAGAAGGCGACTTAGGAAATACAAGCGAAACAAAGCTTATAAGCATCTGTGCGAACTCTCCAACCCGTCTGGCCAGCGTAGAGAGTGTAGGCCAAGTCCTCTGACTGCTCTGGCCAAGTATGGCACTAGTAGTACAGAGAGGGTCGTGATCCTGTAGTGGAGACTAAAAAAGACCTGATGATGATGTAAAAACTTAATGTGATTGTTAACTGTTGTGTTTGCTTAATATATAAATAAATTAAAAGTAAAAACATAAAATTCATGTTTACATCTTCTTCGTTTCTTCCTTCCTTTTATCGTGTCGACTCGAGCGAATTATATTTGCGTTGACTAGAACTCTGCCAATGACACAGCGTTATCAGTGGTATTGTATAGTTCCTCGCGTGTGCATGTGGTAGGACAGCAAGGGGAAGACAACAGGTGTCCCATGGTTTGAGAAGTAGCACCACAAGGACAAGAAATATCAGAGCTGTAACCCCACCTATTCATGTTCTCCTTGCTTCGGCCAACTTGAGTCCGGAGTATATTCAAGGACTTCCAGGTCGCCCAATGTAGATCATGAGCAGGGGCGAGATGCTCTGACATCGGGATGACAGACGCTGTTGGATATCTCTCTTTCCAGATATTAAGCTTGGATTTAGAGACTTCAGCAAACAAAGGGGAATGTTAATGTTCATCATCATCATCATTTCGAGTAGGTGTCACAGTCAATCGACCATGTACACCCTGGTGTCATAGTTCTTCGGAACCGCCTCTCGGCCTCTGACATGGTTCCTTTAACGACTACCAAATGGCAGCCGGGACCACTGGCTTAACGTGCCTTCCGAAGCACGAAATCATCTTTATTCAGACATCATATATCAGACAATGAGGTGATTCAAGCCTGCAATGTCCTAACCAAACTGGAAACAACTAAACAAAGTATGCTTCCGGTGGGAATCGAACCCACGACCTCCGGGTCAACAGGCAAACGCCTTAACCACTGAACCACGGAGGCTGTATGTTAATGTTAACATCACATAACACAAAGTTTTTATTTATTTATTTCCAGTGACATTTCTATGGCGTTACAGCCATCGTGGTCGTAGCGAGACGAGACTCATAAAAACTTCAGTGGTATTAAAAATTAACGGTTTGGATAAGTCTGTTAAAATTAAAAAAAACGGCCAAGAGCGAGTCGGTCTCGCGCACTAAGGGTACATTACATATAATAAGTTTGAAATTATTAAAAATATTGACTCGTTAAAGACGTTGCTTCGTACCAAATTTCAGGATTTTGAGGTCACGGGAAGTACCCTAAGAAAAAACACAAAAAATTGTGACAGCTGTATCTTTTCATTGCGGCTCAGAAGTTTGATGTTTTTACAACTGCAAGAAACAGTAGACCTGAGTATTTGATATTAATTTCAGCTTGATACCTCTACGCGTTCCTGAAAAAATGGTTCTTGACAGACAGACGGACAGACAGACAGACGGACAACCGACTATAAGGGTTCCGTTTTTTCCCTTTGAGGTACAGAACCCTAATAATTATATATTTGGTAGTTCTGATTTTTAATATTATTACACTTTCATAATTGTTCCATTTATTTTTAGACCAAGACCAGCGTGAAAGAGGTACCATCTAATTATTTTAATAGTGACAATCGAGACGAATTAACTGATGCTATGTTTGAGTTGTCCGAATACGATGACAGACTTTGATAAGATCCGATTGAGATGATTGGCTCGTCAACGTTGTCGATATTTCAATCATTGTCTCGATTATCCTACAATTGAATGATTACAAAATTGAGTGATGATTTAATGCTTAAAAATGATAACATGAATATTCTCCTTTTCTTTTGCAAAAATTAAATTTTTATTACAAGTTGTTATTATAAACTAGCTTTCGCCCGCGGCTCCACCCGCGTCAATGTTGATCCCTCGGGAATTGTGCTTTTTTCCGGGATAAAAGGTAGCCTATGTCCTTCTCCGCACTCCAGAGAACTTGTATGAAAAATTTCATGATGATCGGTCGAGTAGTTACGGCGTGAAAGCGTAACAAACAAACAAACTCACTTTCGCATTTATAATATAAAGTAAGAATGAATTCACACTGTAAAGTATTTTCCATGACAAATCAAATGAGCCCAAACACGATTGGTGTATCTTGTTTAGTTTAAGAATTCCTATGGCCACCATCCAACTCCATCATCAGACCAGCGCAACGATTCGAAAATATTGTATTTTCATCCGATTTACACATGCATGCAAAATGTCAGCTTGATTGGTAACCGGGAAGTGGATCAAATTAAACTTGCAAGATTTGATTACAGACAAACATCGGGACAGATGTGAAACTAAATAAAAGCTTGTAAAAAGTAAGCTCTCAGATTGTTACTTACCTATGATTTTACACGATTGTCTAAAAGAGGAGTGTTCTTTTTAGAGTTCATGAATGTACTTATATGAGTTCTTTTATTCCACTATCACTCCAAAATACCTGACCAGTAAGTATCCTTAATTATTAATTCATTTGCTTACATTAAATAAATTTTTAAGTATCATCATTAAATAATTTGCTAAGTATCCTTAATTATTAATTCATTTGTTCACATACATATAGTAATAGAATACTGATCTTATTACTATTTGACCCCTACACAGTCAATCATAATCTTCTCATCCGCTAAAAGTCCACTGCTCGACAAATGCCTCCTCCAAGGATTTCCAATATGACTGGTTGGGAACGGTCTGCATCCAGCACATTCCTGAGATCATGGTTGGCTCATCCAACCACCCGTTGACGCTGGATATAACACTACGTAGTCACCATTCAAAGTTCTGCTTCATCAGCCATCGGTTCTACGCGTTAAGTGCCCCATGAACAGCCACTTCAAAGAGTTAATTCACTAAGCTATATCAGTGACCTTTGTTCTTCTACGGATCTCCTCTTTCCTAATTCAATCTCGTGGAGAATTACCAAGCATTAGTCCTCTCCATAGCTCTTTAAGCGACCTTAAACTTTCTTACGAGTCCCATTAGTAAGGGACCGGTATGTTTTGTACCCATCAGTCATTCAGACAATGAGGTATTTGGTACAAGACACGCGGGTCAGCTGATGGTAAGTGATCACCGCTGCACAACTGGAACACCAGGATGTGACAGAGACGTTGCCGGCCTTTGAAGGAGTTAGGGGGAGGGAATGGGGGTGAGGGTTAGAAGGAAGTGCCTCAGGCTCTCTCACTCACCAAACGAATCAAAGTAAAGATAAAGCTTCTACTCAAACGTCGATGTTCTGTGAGAGTGTGGTACTACCCCGGACAAGCCGGCTCATTTATGCTACTAACAAAAATTAATGTTGCCCGTAGCTTGACTCTACGACTAAAACTATTGTGGAGTTTCCCAAAAGTTGCCCAGCCGCGTCGGATTCGCCAGAAGACCTTATCCTTGAAACTAGAACTTCCAAGCTGGATCAACTGACCCAAGTACATAAACTAATCTACAGTTCAAGGGTGGAGCGTCCCACAATTTCTAGTGAAGACGCAACATGGACCTTCAACGTTATCATATCTTATAACCCTAACCATCTCGTGTCGGACCAAACAAATCAAAAGCCCGCTCGAGGCGAGCACGTGTCTCACATTTGTTTTTTTGTGTTCAGCTCAATTTCGTTTATCATACGTTTTGGGCTACAGAGATTTGTCTCACACATTCAGTTTTTTATCAAGTTACATTTTTAGTTTTATACCGTTACTAGCTTTTGCTCGCGGCTTCGCCCGTTAATTAGATGGCTCGGGACTCGGGAACAGTAGAATTTTCCGGGATAAAAGGTATCCTTTATCCTTGCCTGGGCCTCAAACTACCTTCATATCAAATGTCATCGCTATTGTTTTAATACTTGAAGCATGAAGTGTTATCAGACAGAAAGAGTTACTTTCGCATTTATAATATTAGTATGGATAGTCGTAAGAGCAAGCTAATCAAAGCTCATAAACATCAATGAGACCTCTTCAACCCGTCTGGCCAGCGAGGAGAGTGGTAGGCCAAATCCTCTGTCTGCTCTGGCCAAGTATGGCTCCGGAAGTACAAAGAAGGTCATGCTCCTGCAGTGGAGACTAAAAAGACCTGAGGATGATGATGGATAGTATGGGTAGTACGCACAGAACAACAAACATATTAGAAGAGTTATCACGCGTGATTTTTATGAAAATCAGCGTCGCCTCATTTCAAGCATACTACTAGCGCAACACAATTGAGTAGAAACTCCTCCTCTGGTCAAAGTTTCACCAGGACCTCTTACTTTACTCGTTAAAATAGCACATGTAGGTATTTTTCAATTTTTTTTTGACGTAAACCTCATTTTTGTTTTTCTGACGATCGCGGGACTAACTACTTAGGTGATTTAAGTAAGCTGATCGAGCGCATTTCCGGCGCGCGCCCCGTGCCACGCCCCCTTACCATTTCTAAGGGCTTTGTTGTTCTGTGGTAATATGTGCATGGATTCAAAGTACGTCATTTTTTTGATCGAAAAAGGAACCTCTATTCTCTAAAAGCCACTTTTCATAATTTTTGTATGCAGTCAAGTATATCCAAATACGCGATGGACTGTGTGCTTTCTAGACGCGTGTTGTAATTTTTTACCTCCCATCCAAAAAAAGGGAATTAGATACGTCTACCTGTGTGCGTGTGTCTGTTACATCGTAGCCGCAAAGCAGGTTGATGGATCTGAATCTAGATTATAGATCTGGATTCTTAACTATGGTTGTTTCATGGTTGGATTCTTAACTATGTTGTTTGACCTCTATTTTTCCTGATGGGAAGCAACGATGAGGTCTAGGGTGGTATACGCAAACTCAAATAATACCTGTGCCTTCCGAAGCACGGAATCATCTTTATTATCAGACAATCAGGTGATTCAAGCCTGCAATGTCCTAACCAAACTGGAAACAACTAAACAAAGTATGCTTCCAGTGGGAATCGAACCCACGACCCCCGGGTCAACAGGCAAACGCCTTAACCACTGGACCACGGAGGTTGTTTTGCTGTTACTGCATTTGGGATTAAACTGAATTAAGGAAAAAAACTAGTTTCCAAAAACGTGATTGATAGTAACACAATATTTTATTACAATTAAAGTGTAAAATCATTGATTACAACGAACAATCTAATCTGAATAAGTTATTTAGCACCAACTACAGTGTCTACGTCAAACGTGTGCCCGAAATGGTGGAATCGTGAGTAACATCCATAAAATGTAACTAGAACTAAAACTGTGAAGTTGTAGTTGTGTTTGTACTGAGTGGATTTACTGCCGCGCACACCGAAACGAATTTGTCAATGTGGACTGGAGAGCGTTTTAACAGCGTGTAAAATTACCACCACTAGCATTCCCTGATAGATGCAGAGCGTCAAAATGAATAACGTTTTTTTCGGGCCAATGCTGGAAGTTAAAAAAATTGACTTTTTTTTTAATTAAGCAGTTGGTCGGACGTCCCCGCAGATTATGTGGCTGCGCTCGCTTCGCCACCATCTGCTTCTGGTAGCCGAGGAATACACACAAAGCTGAAAAAACGGTGATAGGACGGTGTTATCAGTGTTTTGGTAAGTTTAAAGAATCGTTTTCAATTAACGTCAAACACCAAAGTCCATCCTCTATCGTGGTTACTAAGTGGACATCACCTTTTTTCTCGGATATTATTATTTCGGATGACCTGAATAAGGTCGCAGGAAGACGTTGGATGCAGGCTGCTTCCTACCGGTCTTGGAAATCCTTGGATTATGTACAGAAGTGGACTTCTTGCAACTGACATGATGATGATGACCTATTAACTAAAATTATAGATTGCATACAATAAATTACTAATAACGACGCTACTTATGCACATAACTTAAGCATTCGACTTTGTCAATCACGAGGAACTTGCTCCAAAGATTATACTCATATGGCATAAGAGGACCAGCATATGATCTGATCAGTACATATTTAAAGTAACATGGGGAGGCTTTTGCCCAGCAGTGGTACAGTTAACGGCTTGAAATGAAATGAATTAAATAATTCACTTGCCGTGTGGTATCCGGCAGAGTAGAATAGAACCACTCTAAGTCTTCACGTGGATGTCGTAGAAGGCGACTTAGGAAATACAAGCTAAACAAAGCATAAAAACATCTAAGAGACCTCTCCAACCCGTCTGGCCAGCGTGGAGAGTGTAGGCCAAGTCCTCTGGCTGCTCTGGCCAAGTATGGCCCTAGTAGTACAGAGAGGGTCGTGCTCCTGTAGTGGAGACTAAAAAGGACTTGATGATGATGATGAAATAATTCACACAAAATTCGTTAACGTGCATGTTTTCGCTACGGTGTTATAGGCAGCAGCCATTCAAAACTGACAAAACTTTAGCGTTAATACCAGTAAAGACTATATTTACACCGACAAGTTAATATAGATTGAGGCAGTTTTGAACATAAACTTACCGAGGAGAGCAGATACAGTGCCTAACTTGTGGTCCGTTTCGAGAAGTTTCAGTTGTTTAGAATCATTTCCACGTCATTTCAGTATGTATGCAAAACTAAAAAGAGATGAAAGACTCCTCCAGATGATGACGTAACAATTACATGACAATCTAAGATGGATATACAAAAGGCTAGTTTTCTAAATAAAAGTAGTTCGTCTGTTAGATAATAAAAAAATATAAGATACGTGTTTCTTCTTTTGTCGATTTCACATATAATTGATAACGATACACCCCTTTGAAATTTAATGAGACGTCACAGATTGCTACATTTTTTAAATAACTTTAAAGCGCTTTTACCTTTATCATTTATTGTTCATTTGACAATAAAAAATATGTGAGTCCTAATCTTTGATTATTTAACTGATGGTCTAATTGAAATGATATTATTTTGACTCAGAAAATTAGTCTATTACAGGACTAAAGCGTAGGTGATGTCGCTTATGCCAGATGGTACTGGTCCCCCTACCCTACCCCCTACTCGAAGTACCCCTGGTCAGGTGCCCGGGATGCTTGTCCAGGAAGACGAAACCTCAATGATAACTTGCATAGTTTTTTGATGGGCTGGGAAGAATCCTAAGTTCTTTTTATTAAGTTATACATTAAGTAAAGATTACCCTATTCAATCCTTGAAGGGTAATTCAGTCGGTCGATATGAACAACTGTTCCTGTCGGATCAAAGCTGGGAACCAAAAAATATGGATATTTTTCAACCAATGTTCGGTTTGTTTTATGTTCCCTTACAAATCGACCTAGCGATTTGTAAGGGAACACAAAAAAGATTTTCAAAAACCTACTTTTTCAAAAGTCGGTTAACAACACGCCAAACCAAACCTCATAATGACAGCAACAATTTGTAATTAAAATTGAGTAACAGATTAAGGTAGGAAAAACGATAATCTTAATTGAAGAGCCCCCATTTTTTGTTGGCAGAATAATCGCTTGATTGATATAATTTTAATTAGTATGGACGTAGATGGCTTTGTCTACGGAAATGAGGGCTGCGGGAATATGTAACGTTGGCTTTTTTTTCATTTAAATTACTGGGAAATAATAAGGTTTTTACACGTCCATGCTTGTCTGGTAGAAAATACATACATACATAGTTTCACGTCTTTTCCCTTGCGGGGTAGACAGAGCCTAGGTCTATAAGACGTGAAGGCCACGTTTAGCATGTTGGTGGGCATTAGGTGGAAAACGGAATCAAATTAGTGAGGGGTTACTAACCGCATCCCCTATTCATGATTCTTTAGATTTTGCCCATTCCCTTGATCGGCTTCTACGTTAAGAAAGAAGAATTTTTGTGTCGCTGGCCTTAAGTTGGGCTGATATTTTTGTATGAAATTGGTTGTCTATCTTATCGTCTTTGGACAAAAAGGATTCATAGACACAAAGGTTTAAAAAATAAATCGTCTCTCTACAACATCATAAAAATAAGAAAATTAACTTTTGTTGTAAAAGTCATATATCTCGCATAACTTCTTGTGAAAATAAAAGTGCAACTTCAAACATTGCTCTTAATAATAATGATAATAATTAATAATAATTTTTATTTGTCACTATGTTTTTAACTTAAGAAAGTTAAGTCATTATTTAAAAAAAAATACAAGTGGGTCCCTTTATTTGAAAAATTACGCTTGACTTAAAACATTTAGTAATTTCTGTAGGGTATACTACAAATAAAAAATATTTGTGAATACTTCTATATATATAGGCGCACTGGGCATTTTTGAGATAAGAAAAAATAATCCGTACTAATATTATAAACGCGAAAGTGATCAAAATAGTGATGGGTTGCTAGCCGCATCGCCTATTAACATGATTCCTCAGAAGCCGATCGAGGGATTGGGTAAAAACCCATTCCTTCGATCGGATTTTACGATCTGCGCGGGAAGAGAAACAGCTAGTACATTCTAAGTTTTTTCTTTTCTCCCAGACCAGCATGGGAGAAAATAAAAAACATATATAATATATAATTGTGCCAACTGATGCAGTTGGCACATTCTATTCTTCCCGCACAGACTGCAGTAGAAGCCGACCAAGGGAATGGGCGAAAATCTAATCAAAATTTGTAGCCTAGCTCTTCAGCCATAAAAAAATTCTTGTCATTAAAACAGCTTGTAATATTCAGCTTATTTCTATTACAATACTATTCAATTTGCTAAGGTTGCAGATATGGCATCGGGTATGCGTGTCCGGCTTTCCAAGCTGCATGTTACTTATTCGCAATCCATCCGAGCAGATAACATCCCAAATACCGTTATCCCCTTCTCCCAGCCCAACAAATTCCTATGCGAACCAAATAAACAAGTTATCTATCTATCCTTCTTGGATGGGCAGCAGCGCCAGAACCAAGATAGGCCGAATAAACTGTGCTCCTTAACCCGTCTGACAATCGTGGTAAGTATGGAAAAAGCTACTCAAATGATGATACGACGCTGCTAAGCGTTTTCACGCTAGGGAAGTATAAGAATTTGTTGGATTTGAAAATGGAATGAAGGTATTGGGATACTACTCACTGGGATGATTGGAGGGAATGCAAGTATGTAGCCCGGGAGGCCTGGCGCGCGTACGTACAGTCAGGAACAGACATTATCTGATCTGGCCCTCTACATATATATTGAATTTTCTCTTAAACTATAAATAATATTAACATGAAAATGTTATATACAGAAAGATAATAATGAAGTCTTTCTTAATATAAATTTTAATGTCAATATTACCTTTCGGATAAACAGCCGGACAGCGCTGACCTGTAAATTTGCATATGAATATTTTGAAGTCATCATCATCATTTCGTGTAGGTGTCACGGTCAATCGACCATGCACATCCTGGTGTCAGAGTTCTTCGGAACCGCCTCTCAGCCTCTGACGAGGTTCCTTTAACGACTACCAGATGGAAGCCGGGACCATCGGCTTAGCGTGCCTTCCGAAGCACGGAATCATCTTTATTATCAGACAATCAGGTGATTCAAGCCTGCAATGACCTAGCCAAACTGTAGGCAACTAAACAAAGTATGCTTCCCGTGGGAATCCAACTCACGACCCCCGAGTCTACAGGCAAACGCCTTAACATCATGGAGGCATATTGAAGTCAGTCGCACTGACGCCGCTACTGACTTGTGCACTGGCTCTGTGTAAGATATGCAAAGACAACTATTTCGATATCTATGGCAAAGACAGACTCGCGAGATCTACAGCGCATAAAGCCATTAATATCTATGGTTAAATCAATATTGGGCAGGCTTGCAATCAGTGGCTATCTCAATTGTTTCTCACTTTTGATACTGCGCTATCTGCAGTTTGAATAGTCGCAAAATTTGAATAGTTCCGAATGGAATGGACGGCGAATTTCCAAGGATATTGACATTAAGAGCGCTTTCACACTAAGCTCGATCTGAATCCGATCCGTGAAATACTGATATAGAAAACTCGCACCGAATTCGGATATGGCTTTAGAATGCCAGAGGTAGATAGAGGTAGACCTCCGATCCAAATTCGTTATCACGGGTTTGGTAGACTGACGAAATAAACAACGCAAGGACAAATTCAAGCAACCTTTTGTGTGCAGTCAATACCGATTATCTATACATATAATAAAACAGTAAAAATATTTTGTCTGTACAATTAGAATTTTTGACTGTAATGGATAGAGGGACATTTAAAAAGAATAATAGAAAGCAAAAAAAATTTTTTGGAATTTCTTGTCTGTCTGTCTGTCTGTCTGTCTGTCTGTCTGTCTGTCTGTATGTATGTATGATCACGATTATCTCCGAAAATACTGAACCGATTTACTTCAAACTTTCACCAATTGCTTTGTTTTAACTCAGTTTAACATTTAAAGATTGTTTCATCAAAATCGATTCATTAAAAAAAAAGTTATCGTCATTTGAATGAACTTAAGGCATGAGTTTGCCTGCAAACATATAGCAAAAATAAAATAAAATAACAAGTGACTTATGAAAATTAAAATCCAAAGTCAATTAATCATCAATAAACGACAGCATTATACCTATCCATACTATCCATAGTAATCCATACTAATAAAAAAGGAGAAGCTGACTGACTGACTGATATATCAACGCAGGGCCTAAACTATAAGGGTTAGGAACTTGAAATTTTGCATAGGGGTTTCTTTTTTATAACGTAGGGGAGCACTAAGAAAGGATTTTTGGAAATTCATCTCCTAAGGGGTAAAACGGGTTGCAAAGTTAGTATGAAACTTTGTCGTTTTTGAAGTTATTCGAATGAAATTCAGCATGAAGGTTCTTTACTGAAAGGTATGAAACACGAGTAAAATATTTTGCTCAAAAATCATCCCTTAAGGGGGTAAAATAGGGGTTCAAAGTAAGCATGAAACTTTGCCATTTTTGAAGTTAGTCGAATGAAATTCAGCATTAAGGTTCTTTACTGAAAGGCATGAAACACGAGTAAAATATTTTTCTCAAAATCATCCCTTAGTGCAAAGTTAGTATGAAACTTTCCGTTTTTTAAGTTATTCAATTGAAATTCAATATTAAGGTGTTTCATTGAAAGTCATGAACTAAAATAATATATTCCGGGTAATTCTACTGTTCCTGAGAAATCGACACTTACGCGGGCGGAGCCGCGAGCCAAAGGCAAACCTGACTTATATATCAACGCACAGCCGAAACTACTATGCCCAGAAACTTGAAATTTGGCACAGGGATTCTTTTTATGATGTAAATGAGCACTAAGAAAGGAATTTTACAATAACAGTAAGGTAAGTTTGTATGGACATTTTCTCATTTCTGGACGTTCTGGATTACAAATAAAAAGATGTATGTAGGTAAAACCGACGAAATTTTCGCCTGAAGGGAAAAAATAGGGGAGTAAAGTGAGTATGGATTTTTTTTCATTTCTAAATTTAGAAGTATGAAAATATACGTTCTAGATTACAATAAAAAAAGATCTGTGTAGGTGAAATGTATAAAATTTCCCCCTTAAGGGATAAAAGGGAGGGGTGATGGTATGAAAATTTTCTCATTTCTGGACATAGAAGTATAAAAATAAGTATATATTTTTACATTACAATTAAAAAGATCTGTGTTGTTAAAATGGACGAAATTTCCCCTTGAAGGGGTAAAATAGGCGGGGTAAAGTTTGTATGGATTTTGTTTATTTACTTAGAAATATGACAATAAGAAGTTCTCCATTACAATAAAAAAATATCTGTGTACGTGAAATGGGCAAAATCCCCTCCTTAAGGACTAAAGATCTATGCAGGTAAAATGTATTAAATTCCTCCTTAAGGGGAAAAAGCCGAGGGGGAGGGGTTTGTATGGACTTCTTATAATTTCTACTGTTCCCAAGGGAACGACATTAACGCGGGCGGAGCCGCGGGCAACAGCTAGTTGCTGATAATATTATGGGCTAATATAATTATTAGGCTTTTAGGTCATAAAGACTGACTTTTGTCTAGCCCGCAAGGAAAAAAGACGTGATACTATGTATGTATGTATCATCATCATCATCATCATCATCATCAGGTCCTTTTTAGTCTCCACTGCAGGAGCACGACCCTCTCTGTACTACTAGGGCCATACTTGGCCAGAGCAGCCAGAGGACTTGGCCTACACTCTCCACGCATGTATGTATATAATTATTCAATTAAGACGAGGACTCAAATGTTTGGTACCATCGCTCGGCAAAGGACTGATCAAGTGCGCGCAAGGGATAGCGCTTGGCGGTTTAGCCCGTGAATGATGAGATAGGAGATAGTCTCGAGTCGCTCAAAGAAAAAAACGTAAGCGCCAAATTCGTTATTTCTATTTTATATAAAATCAGACCGGTTAATTGTATTTTCATATTTACATTTTGATGAATTACTAATAACCTATCTTTTAGTCTAACAATCATTATTTCATTCGTCGCATTTGAGCTACAATAACAAAAACTCTGCGAACGAAGACCATTTTTAAAAAAATATTTCTATCGAGAAAATTTTATCAAAACGTGTTTTCATCTTAAATTTTTGGAGATGAAATAGTCAAAAATCATATTACTTAGATTTGAAACTCCTAATTTAAGTATTTTGCGAGATAAATAAGCTTCAGAACGACCTTTTTTACAGTGGTATCGCCTTAACGCAAACACCTTGCTCCGCTGTCTCTCTGCTCGTACGCATCTCGTACTCGATTCGGTTCGGTCGTAGTGTGCGAGTGTCCATACAAATATCCTTATCCTTACTAATATTATAAATGCGAAAGTGAGTTTGTTTGTTTGTTTGTTTGTTACGCTTTCACGCCGTAACTACTGAGCCGATCATCATGAAATTTTGCATACAAGTTCTCTGGAGTACGGAGAAGGACATAGGCTACCTTTTATCCCGGGAAAAAGTACTATTCCCGAGGGATCGACATTGACGCTGGCGAAGCCGCGTGCGAAAGCTAGTTTATAATAATACTTGCTTTTGCCTGCTCGCGGCTCTGCCCGCGACAAATTCAACCTCTCGGGAACAGTACTTTACCCGGAATAAAATGTACCCTATGTTGTTCTCCCTCTACAGATAACGTGTATATACTATTCCCGAGGGATCGACATTGACGCGGGCGGAGCCGCGGGCGAAAGCTAGTAAATAATATTTTGCCTTCTTTGGTCCGTCTATCTTTTCCGAAATGGAGATTCATGTATGGCGTAAGTTGGATGGCGGAAATCTGTCTAGGATCTAGTGCGTAAACTATTTTGTTTGTTTGTAACGCTTTCAAGACGCAGCTACTGAACCGATCATCTTAAAATTTTGCATACAAGCTCTCTGGAGTAAGGAGAAGGACATAGCCGGGATAAAAGGTAGCCTAGGCTGCCTTTTATCTCGGGAAACTATACTACTATTCCCGAGGGATCGACATTGACGCGGGCGGAGCCGCGGGCGAAAGCTAGTAGTTCTATATTAATGCCGGAGACGGACCGTATTTTCGGGATTCGGATCGGACGTAATGTGAAAGCGCTCTTAGCCGTCGGAGAAGAGATTTTGATTGTGTTTAAAAAACGAGATTCTCAATTCGTCGGAATATTTCATGTTTTTGGCGATCTGTACTAGCTTGGTACATAAAAATGTTAAAAGAAAGCTCACAACGATCACTCGTTTGTCTGTCTGTCAATCTGTGCGTGTTCTCATTTTTCTTCTAGTCCCTTTTTCTCAGTTATGCGGTATGCAAGTTTATAATCCTTTGAATATGTAAAAAAAAAATCTGATTCGGCTGTTTATGCAGCATATTTATCATATTTTTTGCATATTTGCAAGGGAACCATAGTCTATTAGGAAGGAGCTTAGAAAGCTTGCCGATGACCGAGATACGCTAGTTTCCAAAGTCAAAAGAATAATATTAAAATTAGTCCGTCGGTTTTATAATAAAAAAAATTTAACACCTATTTCTTATTATGACAAATAAACAATAAATGATAAAGATAAGGCGTGTTAAAGTTCATTTGATGTCATAGCTAGCTTCTTCTTCTTATCGTGTCGACTCGGGCAAATTAAATTTGTGTTGAACAGAACTCTGTCACTGACACAGCGTTATCAGTGACATTGTATAGGTCCTCGCATAAGCAGGTGGTAAGACACGTAGGGATCTTGCCCTGGTGTGCCATGGTCTGAGGAGTAGCACCACATGGTCAGGAAATATCAGAGCTGTATTCCAACCTATTCATGTTCTCCTTGCTTCTGCCGACTTGAGTCCGGAGTCTGTTCAAGGACTTCCATGTCGCCCAAGGTAGATCATGACCAGGGGGAGATGCTCTGACAGCGGGATGATAGTCGCTGTTGGATATCTCTCCTTCCAGATATTAAGCCTTGATTTGGAGACTAGCTAGCTAAAACGTGTAGATAACTGTGACGTCGCACGAAATTTTTGAGGGCTATATATTTATCAATGTATGTAGGTAGGAAATTATTATGCCTATTGCAAATTTCAAACTCTTTCATGTTGGTCTAGGAGAATACAATGAACGTGTTGAATGTACCAGCTACTTCCTTCCCGCGCAGATCGTAAAAGTCGACCGAGGAAATGAGTGAAATCTGAGGAATCATTTTAATAGTCAATGCGGCTTGGAACCCATCACTGTTATGATTCCGTTTTCCACCTAATGACCACCAACATGCTAAACGTGGCCCTCAGGTCTTATAGACCTAGGCTCTGTCGGCCCCACAAGGGAAAAAGACGTGATACTATATATGTATTGCTAATTTTACACGAAGTAATAGCACAAGTTAAGGAAAAAATTAATGAACTGGAAATTGGTACTTACTAAATTAATAAAACAGTTTACACGTAAAGTGATATATTAATTGCTTTATATATAATTTTCAAACTTTTTAAAAACATATAATAAATTTCAAGATACCACAGAAGGCGAAGAAACGACTAAAACATAGAACACAATAGAAAATCTTATGAAACATACATTTTCACGTAGTGCTTCAGTGTGAGTAGTTAGACAATGTACACACAACACACACACATGACAGTGTTTTAAATCAATGTTTTAATATAATATAATATAATTAAGGCAAACGCCTTATAATTATATTATACACGTACAACCCGGGGGTTGTGGGTTCGATTCCCACGGGAAGCATACTTTATTTAATTGTTTCCAGTTTGGTTAGGACATTGCGGGCTTGAATCACCTGATTGTCAGTTAATTAATATGATTCCGTGCTTCAGAAGGTCCCGACTGCAATCTGGTAGTCGTTAAAGGAACCACGTCAGAGGCCGAAAGGCGGTTCCGAAGTACTCTGACACCAGGGTGTGCATGGTCGATTGACCGTAACACCTACTCGAAATGATGATGATGATTTTCGTTTCTTCAGTTGAATCTTTTACTCTTCGCAAACGATCATCAATGCTTGGCGGCAATTTGCGACAACTTGCCATTTTTATTCGCAACTCCAAGTCTGACGTTCAGTATTTGCCTTAAACACAAACGACATTAAATATAAATAAATAAATATATAGGGACAAATCACACAGATTGAGCTAGCCCCAAAGTAAGTTCGAGACTTGTGTTATGGGATACTAACTCAACGATACTATATTTTATAACAAATACATATATAGATAAACATCCAAGACCCAGGCCAATCTGAAAAAGATCATTTTCCATCTTGACCTGGCCGGGGATCGAACCCGGTCACTCCGTGTCGCAGGCTGGCGTGTTGACCGCTGCGCCACGGAGCTAGTCAAGCTAGTCAAGTATTTGCCTTAAACACAAACGACATTAAATATAAATAAATAAATATATACGGACAAATCACACAGATTGAGTTAGCCCCAAAGTAAGTTCGAGACTTGTGTTATGGGATACTAACTCAACGATACTATATTTTATAACAAATACATATATAGATACACATCCAAGACCCAGGCCAATCTGAAAAAGATCATTTTCCATCTTGACCTGGCCGGGGATCGAACCCGGTCACTCCGTGTCGCAGGCTGGCGTGTTGACCGCTGCGCCACGGAGCTAGTCAGCACAAAAAAAAGCTAGTCAAAGCTAGTCACAATAGAAAATCTTATGAAACATTTGAAGGAAAAAAAACAAGTGAGATACCTTCTTCTTTTTTAAGTGATCCGTACGACCCTGCGACAAAACGGAACTTATATATGATCACTCGTATCTGTTTGTTCGTTTAATTGATTTCAAAACTACTAGACCAATTAAGTTGAACTTTGGTACCCTTATAAATTTTTGTCCATAATTTTGAAAGTCAATCGTTTGAAAGACAAACACTTATCCTCAAAGTGCTAAATATACATACATACGCGCGAAAAACATTACCCCTTTCTGGGTAGGTCAGTCGGGTAGAAATATATTGTCTACAGTTCGCCTCGAGCTCCTCATATGAGGATACAATCGAGGATTCTCTCAATTTTCAGTCTCAACTATCCCATATGCCAAAGGTCATCCTTATAGACGGTGATATTTTTATCGTTTTGGACCCTTAAAGGGGTGATTCAGACCATCAATATGAACAACTTTTTCCATTGGATCAATGCTGGTAACTCAAAAAAAATTCGTCATTTCCATACAAAAGAGTTCCGCCGCCCGGCTGGTTTGTATGGGAATGTCGATTTTTTTTTGAGTTCCCAGCATTGGTCCTATAGGAAAAGTTGTTCATTTTGATGGTCTGAGTTACCCCTTTAAGGGTCCAAAACGATAAAAAATTCACCATGTATAAATAAAATTAAAATAGAAGCCAATAAGGAAAGAATCAAGTTAATTTTGCCATCTTCTTTTGAATTTGCCAGGCTTCGTTTTTCCATCGGTGAAATCACTGAGATATACCTTGGCCCATTTTTGTCAAGTGTGCGGGAGATATGGCGTACCCAGTTTTATTTTACGCCTATATGCATATAGGTATATGAAGAATTTTTGTTTAACTCTGTCGGATTGGAGAGAAGGATATATAAATAACGTCACTAATTACTTACCAGTAGTAAAATCATCAGGTCAGGCAGGTAGGATGACCTGCTGCTACTTGCCAGGTGGCTACAGATGTAGCATCGGGTACGCGCGCCCGGCATCCCGAGCTGCTATTTGCTTTTCCCCCTTTCATCCGAGTAAGTGGTATCCTAATATCTTCAACAGCCTCCGTGGTCCAGTGGTTAAGGCGTTTGCCTGTTGACCCTGGGGTTCGATTCCCACCGGAAGCATACTTTGTTTAGTTGCTTCCAGTTTGGTTAGGACATTGCAGGCTTGAATCACCTGATTGTCTGATAATAAAGATGATTCCGTGCTTCGGAAGGCACGTTAAGCCGGTGGTCCCGGCGCCATCTGGTAGTCGTTAAAGGAACCACGTCAGAGGCCGAGAGGCAGTTCCGAAGAACTCTGACACCAGGGTGTGCATGGTCGATTGACCGTGACACCTACTCGAAATGATGATGAATATCTTCATTCCTTTCCCATATCAGATGGGCAGCAGCGATGAAAGCACAAGGAGAAAAAAAAAACTGCGCTCGCCAACCGGCCTGACAAGCCTGGCGAGTATGGCAATATCCTCCTATGGAACGGTAGCAGTTCATCAGTACACTTCCAACAGCTCAATGATGATGGTGATCAGTAAAATGTATGCCATTACTGCCCTACTTTTCAAAAAATCTCGAGGCAAAATCTTTCCCTCACTCACCTAGCCACAAAGAAGCCGCCAATCCCTTAAATCATTTCAAAATTGGCCACCAAGTAATTACACTGTCTGTTGGCATTAATGTGTTCAGGTCACGCAATATACGGTAACAGTACATACAATTATCACTAAAAATATACACCCTTATGTTCATAATAATAAAATTCAAAAGCTCTTAAACGCCTAGAAATATTCGACATATTTTTACACGTGATTGTACTTGTAAAATGTCTGATAATACGCGTTAGCTCTTATGTTCGAAAGGGTAAAGTTGATTTTAACTGTCAAGTTTACATGTTTTTAGTCGTGTCAGTGCTTCACTTTTTAGTTCAGTACTTAGTTTACTCCCACGAAGGTAAGCAGAGCGAAACTGCAATGTTTTTATAAGTTTCGAAGTAGGAATGAATGGAGGTGGTAATCAATCTTTGGTGCTGAGTATTGGACTGTAAGTGCATTTGATTTGAAAAGTTGAAAGATGTTGGTAGTTTTTACGTTGAAAGAAAGCTGAAAAGGTAAAGTGAATAAATAAAATATACGATATATTTGGACTGTATTTATTTGGAATGGGATCAAACAAAACCGTGATCTTAATCATACGCAGAATTTGTTTGTAGCTAACATGATTTAAAAAAATATAAATTGATTTTAGAATTCGTTTTAGGGTTCCGTACCCGAAGGGTAAGAATGGGACTCTATAATATGGCTCCGCTGTCCGTTTTTCTGTGTGTTACCAAGTCAAAATTCTCAAAACAGAATAAAATAAAAGAACTAACTAAATTTAAGGGAGGCTATCATACAACATTACTCGTTTTTGCTCGATATTGGTAACGGCAACGCTTGTGGACGCTTGAAATATTTATAGAATATTTAGTTATATATTCGCTTTAAAAGAAATTAAACTAAAATAAAATTAAGATTTGGCTCCCATACAACAAACATTATTTGGCCGTTTTTGTAGATAATGGTACGGAACCCGTCGTGCGCGAGTCCGGCTCGCACTAGGCCGGTTTTTTTTTTAATTTAATTGTTACAAAGGTATACCTCTTTTCCCTGGGTAAGTTAAATATGAAATATTTAAAGTTGGTTAAAATTACTTACAACAAAAATTTAAAAACTAGAAATTTCACTTCCTTATTCTTATTTTTATTTTTTCAAAGGCCGTTTGTAGCCGTCTGTGGCACCGTAGCTCATAAGCGGGTGACCCGATTTGAATGCGATTTTTTTATTTGAATGCAAGTTTTCTAGCGATGATTAGATGTGTTTTGTCAAAATCTACGCAGCTGTGTATAGGATAGATGAATTTTCGTATCAATGATTCCTTAGTATATTTAATTATATGTACATTGTAAAGTTAGAAGTTAATCAACGATCAAATAGATACCGTATCCATCATAACTTTTCGATATAACAGTTGCCCATCTATTCATCAAACAATGCATACTTGCCCCAAATACTCAATGCAATGACCGACCTTGCATTGTTCTTAGTATTAAGATTGTATCAATGGTCATAGTATAACACAATACAGAAGGCTTGCTTCGGTTTTATAACGGTGTTTGCAAAAATTTAGGTTCGTCTTTGTTCCAAATTACCAATTGTATTCTCCAAATTTTATATTCATTCATTCATTCACGCACTCTGTTGCCATTAGAGTCCATGAAGTTACAAAGAGGTGACGAAAGTGTCAAATTTACAAAGAGCTAGATTTTGTTAAAAGAGGGATTACTACATATACTTACAAGTTTTTACCAAGATATACTCGCGACACCCTCCATCGCCGTGTCATAGCAGACAAACTGCAAGAGAAAAGCCATCGTGGGTACGGCCACTTTATCCAAAAAAATGGCAGATTACATAGGGAATAAATAAGTGGCTATGCCATATCCGCCGGGACGCAGCAAAAATAAATATATGTATAGGTATATATAGGAATGTATCACACAAATTGAGCTAGTCCCACAGCAAGTTGTGAACTTGTGTCGTAGGATACTAACTCAACTATATTATATTTTATAATAAATATATGAGTTAACCACTGCGCCACAGAGCGCGCCGGGGAGACCATGCAACATAATGTACTGGCTTGATTTTGTTAAGGATGATTCAAACACACTCACAAAAAAGACAAAGTAAAGAAAAGTAAGCCTAGAAACGGACCTAGGAACACGCTTAAGTGAGGGAAAGAGAGAGAAAATATTTTGCACACTCAATATAATCTAGAAAACTCAAACACTGCTCAACCAAACTAACCTTCTGTTAACTCTCATTTGTACTCGTATGTACTCCATGATACACCTACGCGTAACGGAATTCTAGTCGAATGTTATCGGTTTCGAATAAATTATGAATTTGAATTTTGAATGCAGATCAATTAAACGTGTTTGTTTAGTAGTTCAGGTTTAAACGGTTTTGTGTTTCACATCGTATTCATTTAAAGGTTATTGCAATTAAACAAGACATTATTACGAAGACGACGTCGAAAGCATTATACCAATTTGCATAAAATGTCTTAAATTGTTATATAGTTAATATCACTGTAAAATTTTGCGATTACACATGTTAAGCAACCCCAGGCGTGGTCGCTATTGGGGTCGACCACCATAGTCGCTTTATTGACTAGCAACTTATATGACAAAGCATTTTAATCATTTGAACGTTATGCATGACAGAACCTGTGATTTTAGGAGCATACAATGCAAAAATAAACCTGGTATGTACCGGCTGCTTCTATTTCCGACAAGTCTTCAACCAGCTAAGGGAATGGGCTAAAGAATCATGTTAATATGAAAAAGAAGAAATATGAGTATAGTATAACTCCATTTTTCAACCTATACACTCACAAACAGAATAATGTGGCCTTTGGGTCTTTGTCTACTACAAACGTGATAAAGACGTGATAATTAACACTTATGTAAGTACATATATAACTCTAAGTACAACAGTTACTTTGTTCCACGACAAGGGGTACCAATCAAACGTACCTTTAAGTAAGTCCGATAAAGGCAATTCTTGTAGACATCATTTGCGAAATTGAATCCAAAGCAAGCTGCTAACAGGGGGCAGCCGGCAAATGTCAGAGATGTGTTTGGTAAGTCATTACGGGTGGCATTTACTGGGAATACGGTTAGAAAGGCACTGTATGAGTGCTTAGAAATATTAGAAATACTTTACGACCCTCTTTATACTACCGGAGGCATACTTGGCCAGAGCAGACAGAGGATTTGGCCTACACTCTCCTCGCTGGCCAGACGGGTTGGAGAGGTCTCATTGATGTTTATGAGCTTTGTTTAGCTTGTATTTCCTAAGTCGCTTACAACCTCCATGGAAAGATCAGGAGTGGTCCTATTCTACTCTGCCGGTAACCACACGGCTACATACATAAACACAGACAGTAAATATATAAATAAATATAAAATAATACTGATCAACGGGAAAATGAAGAAGAGGAAAGAGACTTCTTGAGAAATAATTTAAGCACAGCCTCCTTGAACGCGTACCTGTAGGAGCCATTCTGATGATGAGAGCATTCCAAAGGCGTATGGCCTGCACCTGGAAAGAGTTAGACATAAATTCAATTCGGTGAGAAGAAGTAGCTAGGATCTTCTTCTTTTTCCTTCCCTTTTCCCACCTTTGTGGGGTCGGGTCTCCCTGATAATTTGCGCTAAATCTCTCGATTCTGGGTTGTCTCAGCCGCGGAATTCAGGGATCGTAGGTCCTTTTGGATTGTGGATTTTGGTCCGGCTCTCCTTCTTAGATTTTCGGGGAGATTTAGGGCGACGTTGACCACGTGGTTCATTCCTCTTCTCTGCGTGCGGGCAAGAAGTAGCTAGGATAAGGCTATAAAATGTCGAAAACGAATAAAAAAATCTAGATTCCTTAAACTTATAATCGGGAAAAAATACTATTCAATAACGGAAAATATTTCCAAAGACAGCATCTTTTCATTTAAGTTTACGTCTTCAGGGAATCGGAATCCTGAAAAGTATAAATCCGGTATCGGATAACGTTGATCGGATATTGTAATATTTTTCCGGGGAAATCTATTCGAAAACAATCAGATTATCACACGCAAATTGGGCTTAGAGTAAGCTCAATAGGATTTGGTAAGAATCGTTCGAAAAATAATTGAACCGATTTGTACGAATTTATTTTAAGTCTTTAGCGATTTGTGTTTTATTGGGATCAACTTGTTTTTTTTTGGTGATAGGTACTTTTCCGATAAATATTTTTAGGGTACTGTGTTCTTGATTTTCAGAGTGCAAGAACACACGTACATACAATTTTTACTTATGTAATAAGCTCAGGTTATGGG
Organism: Elegia similella; assembly: GCA_947532085.1. Classification (NCBI taxonomy): domain Eukaryota; kingdom Metazoa; phylum Arthropoda; class Insecta; order Lepidoptera; family Pyralidae; genus Elegia; species Elegia similella. The sequence continues at coordinate 7,270,201 of OX383951.1, read as the reverse complement.
ATCCTCGTAAGGAACAAACATTTTTACTCTTTTTAGAACTGCTTTAAGAAATAAAATCCCTACATACAGTGTGTAAATATACCCTCGACATTCCCTAAAGATGTGACTCAGATGATCAATATGAACAACTTTTCCTATATGATCAATGTTAGTCAAAAAAATATTTTGCCGCCCAACCAGTTTGTACGGGAATGTCGTTTTTTATTTAAGTTCCCAGCATTGTTCTCATAGGAAAAGTTGTTTATTTTGATAGGCTGAGTCACCCCGTTAAGGAAACGTCGAGGGTATAATGTTTTTGTTTTGCATTTTATTAAAAAATACTAAAATTGCTTATATGAGATTTGAATGTGCTACCAAATATTAAGTCTATTACTTGACAAATTTACTGAAGAATCAATCCATCCGATACAAAGATTAGAAAAAAAAACTTTTATTAATTTTATAGATGGAACAAATTGGAATCAAAATAGTGATAGGTTGCTACCCACATCCCTAATTGACATGATTCTTTAGATTTTCCCCATTCTCTCCACAAAAAATGCTCAATAACACGTTTTTATGTATAGGGCCCTTCTTAATTATTAGTTTTAATACTTGATGCCATACCAGGCTAAGTCTAAGTAGGCTATAAATTAAACCCTCATTTTAAAATAAAGGCTGAAAGTTTGTTTGAAACTTGGTAAATTTTGAATTCATCCCATAAAGGATTAACACCTTGTTTGGGATGAAGTTCCAAAAAACCCCTTTTAGTGGATATAATAGGAAGAATATGATTTGCCCTTAAACTGCTTAGCAGTTTTTATTTATTTATTTAACTAGCTGTTGCCCGCGACTTCGTCCGCGGCAATTTCTGTTATTATGATTAATTAGTTCTTTTCTTAGTATAAATGAACAATTTTCCCCCGTTTTCAAGTCATTTTATGTTAATGCTTCGCTCCTATTAGTCGCAGCGTAATGTTTTATAACCTAAAGCCTTCCTCAATAAAGGACTATCCAACACAAAATAATTTTTCAATTTGAACCAGTAGTTTTTGAGATTAGCGCGTTCAAACAAACAAACTCTTCAGCTTTATAATATTAGTATAGATAAGGCACGCTTACAGCATTACTTATAGTACATTAATCTCAAATGTTACAAATAGGCATCGTTTTATAAGTAAGTGCCAATTATTAGCGTCCACAGCATTTACAATAAGAATGTACATAGTTCGCTATCGTGATACAAATGTAAGACATTACAGAAATTAAGAGACAAAAAAAAACTTTGGCAATGGCATAATTTTTGTAATCATCATTCATTGCGTGTAGGTGTCACGGTCAATCGACCATGCACACCCTGGTGTTAGAGTTCTTCGGAACCGCCTCTCGGCCTCTGACGTGGTTCCTTTAACGACTACCAGATGGCAGCCGGGACCAACGGCTTAACGTGCCTTCCGAAGCACGGAATCATCTTTATTATCAGACAATCAGGTGATTCAAGCCTGCAATCCTAACCAAACTGGAAACAACTAAACAAAATATGCTTCCCGTGGAAATCGAACCCACGACCCTCGGGTCTACAGGCAAACGCCTTAACCACTGGACCACAGAGGTAGTTTTTTTGTAATCAAGAATAAGTTTATGAATGAATATAGGTAAAAATAAAAAAAAATATATCTACTTGCACGTTATTTCAAAATAAAGAAAACCGATACAATACAATATCTACTTATAACTCTCCTCTTTTTATTTGGTACGGAGTAGGCCAATGCAGTCTCAGATGGGCAGTTATTTAGGAATTTAACCTACTGAATAATTAAGGTATTTAGGTAAGGTTCAAGGTACTAAGGTATTTGTTCAAGAAATATTTAATACCTGTAGAACTAGACATCTATTTCGAATCCCAAATTTCTTCCTGCAATTCTTTCGAGAGTTAGGACGATCACGGATCGAATGAGTGGGGTATTTTGTCAGATTTTATGGACTGAATACATTACTCTTTCGTTGCTTCGGGATGTCGGGTAAAAAATACCCTCCTAACTTGTCCCAAGCGTCGTCAATTACCTAAGTCACAATCAAGTTACAGCTTTATCATTTAACCTGGCCGCGAACCGAGTTCTGCTATCGATTGGGTCGGTTTCCTGGCCGATAGCCAGGAATATGAATACTGGAAGCGACTTTTACGTATTTGCAGCGAATAATTGAGAATAATGATGATAGCAGATACGAGTACTTCTCTTTTTTTATGATATAGGACGGCAATAGAGCAAGCGACTCATCTGATGGTAAGTCAACACTGCTGCCCATGGACAAATGCAACACCAGGATGTGACAGGAGCACTACCGGCCCATCAAGGAGTTGGGGAAAGGGAAGGAAGTGAGGAAATTGGGAAAAGGATGGACCTCTGGTTCTCTTACTCACCGATTAAAGCATAGAAGCGGTAAAGCTTCTAACCAAACGTCGATTTTCTGTAAATATGTAGTCCTTCCCCAGGCGAGCCAGTCCATTCAAGCTACTAGCATAAAAGGATTATACTGGTAGCGTGGGTCTACAACGGTAACAAATCATTGCTTTAGCAAGGCCCCTGGAAAAAGGACAAAGGTCCATAAAATTTATAAAAAAGGCCTGCAGACAAAAGTAAAACTCGAATCAATAGAGCGTCGCGTCACAAACATATCGCACATTTTGGCGACGCGAACGCATAAATTTGTCTCCTGACAAAAAACGCTTAACGTTAAATGTTTTCCCTTAAAAATACGTAAGAATCTGTTAGATCGTAGGATAAGAAAGTAAATAAAATAAAAATATTTTACAGTTAAAAGCAGCGTAAACTTACATTTAAAATTATATATATTTAAGATATGATATTAAAAATGATCTTTATTTTAGTCATTTACAATACATTTCCTTATCTAATAATGAATCAACTAACTACTAAAACACAAAAATAAAATATAATATAATATATTAAATAAAATATATTTAGGATTATTGTAATTAATACGAGTAGTAATTCAAAAGCTACAAATATCTAGGTTTTGGAACTAATAACTAGAGAAAAAGGAGAGAGGTCACCTACTCGATTGAAGGGTTTTTTGATATTTTAACGTGATAACGTCTAATAAATCGAAGGACACCGGCTGCACGCACGAAATAGTATCACGTTCTGTGTGCACGCAAGAGCGCGGAACAAGCTATAGAGATGCACGATCGGCCTAAGCGTTCAGCTTGTGACGCATCTATCTCTCTTCCACTGTTATCGCGTAAAATTATCGTTTGTAAACTGACTTTGCAGATAACCAACTTTATTTTTTTGTCATCAGATTAAATATGAATTCATACAATATTTCCTATATTACGATAAACAAACAAGATGTGACAACAATTTTGTTTTTTACCCGACTAATACACCAAGAAGGAGATAGGAAGGAATATGTATGTAGATATATGCCATACGGGATTCTTAAACCTGACAAGTAATGACTTGTCAGAATCTAATGAGATTTGCATTCACCCTTTGAGTGGTATAGACTATATGACGCAAAAAAATATGGCGGATACAAACTTTCAAAAACTGGAAAATTTGATTATAGAAAAGTCAGTCTGTTTTTTTTATTTGTCAAATAAAACTACTTGTTATAATATTATCAAACTAACAAAATCAAGTATCTCTTCCAGTCCCTTACATCCGCAAACTCCCCTTCGACCCAGAACTTTTCTCGTGAACTCCAATTAATTATATCGTATAATGAGTCGGTTCACTCTCGATACCAAGTTTTATACGTGATTCAGTGGTTTCTTTCGCTCTTTCAATGGAACAGAGCCATTAAAATGGGTAAACTTTGTTATCCCCCAACCAAAGAGAGGGATGTTGATTCAAAAGTCAGTGTGAGGCATTGTATCTGCCGAACGGGTGGACAGGTTTAAGTGTGGTTTTCTTAATTTGAAATAAGGTTTAGTAAGAACAATAAAATTGATAGATAAATGCGAAAGTGAGTTTGTTTGTTTGGTACGCTTTCACGCCATAAATACTGACCGATCATCATTAAATTTTGCAAACAAGTTCTCTGGAGTCCGGAAAAGGACATAGACCACCTTTCAACCCTGAAAAAAGTAATTTTCCCGAGGGAACGAGGTTGACGCGAGCGAAGCTGTGGGCGAAAGCTAGTATTTAATAAATACAGGCAAGTCAGACAGATTGAACTATCCCCAAAGATAGTTTGAGAATGGTTTTATGGGATACTAACTCAAAGATATTATATTTAATAACACATACATATATAGATAAACATCCAAGACCCACGTCAATCTGAAAAAGATCATTTTCCTTCATAACCGGTGTCGAACCCAGGAACTTAGGTGAAGTTCGATAATGATGACCACTAGGCCAGAGAGATCTTGAAACAAATAAACAATTAAAACTTTTCTCTTTATACCATAGAGATAAGATAATCCTGACGGATGTCTATGCTTTATATATAGATTATAAAATAAATTATGGAACGTATCAGCTGGACGGAAAAGAGAACAAACGATATTGGGAGGGAAAGTAGAGGTAGAAGAGGAATGAGACGATAGGGATAGTTTCACACAAGTAAAAAATAGTTTATCATTAAAACTTTTTGTTGTTGTTAGAAAACTTGTTAGATGTAGGTTATTATTTATGGCTAAATTTATCCTTATCAAATGTACATGCTTCTGCCCCATATTTTAGTTAATTTCCTCAAACTTATTCGCCGGTTGACTGGAAGAGATCCCATCTTGGGATAAATCCGCCCTTGTAGATTGATCGGATAGAGAAGAATGAAGGTCATTAGTTACTCCACAAACAAGAGCCTAGTACTTTTATTATAAAAGATAATAAAATAGTTAAAAGAACAAAAATCTGCGTAGATCGGCGATCCGCGTTACATAAGTCCGACCGACCTAAATGTCGACTCCTACGCAAATCTCGCAAGGCTCTCTGGCTCGTGTTTACGTTTACGACAGACTTGTATGGATACGTTTTCATCTGTTAGGTAAAGTAGTTTTCGCTTCTGAACAACTATAAGGTTTATGTACAAACTTATATTAAACTTGTTGTGTATGTATCCTGTATAATTGTTCGAGTCAAATCTTGAAACTGAATTTTGAAGCTTATGTTTTATTTTTTACTTTTTACTGTTTTATTTTATGGACAGGTGTCACGGAAGACCAGCGGCGTGATATTACTCAGGTACATCACCGCCTAATGCTGAGTGACCCCTTTGGTGCCTTGTTTTGTAAAATGTTAGAAATAAGTATTGTCTGTTGTATTTAGTTCCAAATAAAATATTTTCTTTCTTTCTTTCTTCAAAAAAATGAGCTGATATTATGTGTGCTTACGTAAGTCAGATGAAATTGCATTATCATTTGAGTCGAGAAATGGCTTTAGGAAATTCAAACCTAAGAAAGATAAATCAATCGTGTTTGTGCTCATTTGATTTAGTAGAGTATGAATCGATCATAAAAAAAACGATTTACTTTTTTTTTCATATTAAATCAAAATCAAAATCAAATTTATTTGCTGTAAAAAGTTGTTAAAAATATAATAGACTCACACTTTTAACCTGTCTAGGCACGCAAATTTTAAAACAAGTTTTCAAATTTACCAATATTTTATTAATTGTGGCATAAGCAATATTATTTTTCAAATATTATATCCTTATCTCAATAAAATTATAAAACCACATGTCCAAAAATAAAGTCAATTAAAAATAAAAGTCAATATTAAATTTCTGCTCGTCCTCTCAAACTAACTAATCATGTTTAATCGTCTAGATAATCCTGTACCGAGTAAATATCTAGGCGTGCTTTCGCTTTTAGTTAGCTTTTAAGATTAGATGCGAGTCAGTTAAATGATATGGTTAATAGGCCAGTTTCTTGGTTCAAATAATACTATTAAAATAAATCCATAAGTTGCATAATCAAAAATAAATCGACCCGTATTATTTTCTTTTGACAATTGAACAAAAAATTATGAATATCCAAAATTTTTTGAAATATCTAGCTGCCTGATTAATTATATATATATTTTTTGGAGACTAGCCTATTATTTAAGGGCCACTGTTTAGCTTTCTAACGATTCGCGAAACTTAATTACAATATTTAAATAATTAAACTTATGACTACAAACTTCTCAATACTGAGCAGCTCGGTATCAAAATTTTATTGTCGTAATCTGTTAGTGTGTGTACTGTATAGAGAAATCGTTCGAAAGATATAACAAACATAGCTACATATAAATTAAAAAATGTGTTCTAGTTCCAACTCAAGAAATTTTACATAAACAAACAATAAATTGAAATAAAAAAAAGTGGCCGCCATGACCGAAATCGGTCGGACTAATCATCATTCATTCAAATAGAAATATTACTGATAATAATTTTAACAATAAAAAAAAAATTGAATAACGAAATGACATATCCACTCTATGCAAATTTGTCGAGTAAGCAAAAGTGGTGGCGCCAGGTCGCTTGCGCAACTCAGCATTACCAAATTTGAATTATTGAATAGTTTATGAACACTAAAATGCTTGATTCGGACTTAGGAGCTATTGTTTGAAGAATTCGGGATTAGGGTTATGTTTGAAATAAGAGACCCATAATTTTTTACACTACTTCCAAAAAAGGAATGCATTACTTTTTGTGTTCATGTATATGTATACAATATGTAAAGAAAATCCTGTCCGATCCTTGAAGGGATGATTCAGTCCATAAATATGAACAATTTTTTCTATCAAAAAAATGGACATTATTAAACAAAAATGTTCGGCCGTTCAGGCAATTTATATGGGAGTCCAATGGCCAGTGGTCGTAAGCATTTATAGCGCTTATGTAAGTTAAGCAACCCTGGGCTCAGTCCCTACTGTGATGGGTGACCGCAAGTGGTACAAACAATTCTCGAGCTCTTCCGTGCTTCGGAAGGCACGTTAAGCCGTTGATCCCGGTTGTCATCATTGATGGCAGTCGTTAAGCTATGTCAGATGCGTTTAGGCAGCTTGAAAAATCTGACACCAGTGTTGGCCACTCACACACAGGAAAAACAAAACAACAGAGTTACTTTCGCATTTATAATATTAGTTTGTTTTTCGTGTAAGTGGCGAACACTTATATTAGATTATTCGAGCTGCCTGAAGGCATCTGACTTCGCTTCCAGCAATTATGACAGCCAACAGCTTAACGTGCCTTCCGAAGCACGGAGAAGTCCGAGATATTTTTTATGTCACTTGCGGTCACCCATCCTAGTTGGACCTGCGCATAGGGTTGTTTAACATGCGTAAGCGCTCATAAAGCTCACACCCACTGGGCCATCGAGCTCCTTCATAGATATGGATATTATGGATGGCTGATTTCGAGGAAATTATAAAGTGTTTTAATATAAGTTTCAGTACTAGCAAACTAGTTAGTTTCTAGAATGTTTTCGATGAAGTCGTTTAAGGCGCTGTATCCCTTAACCGTTTGTAGCGGACATCGCGCGATATATTTTTTACTCTTGTCATACTTGTCGTCAGTCTCAGTTCAAACCCGTGTCTGCCATTTTCGTGTTAATTTTCACTTTTAATTTAATAATTCAATAATTATAACTAAATATTGTATTTTTTTTTAGGTATCCATCTGGCTCATCCAGTTATACTTTTTATAGATATAAAAAAGTTGGTAGTTGTCGCTGAAAATATGAAGTAATTCGCGACGAAACTTTTTCTGGATATAGCTTTTTTGCTATTTTATTTAGCTAAGTTTTAAATATATTTTTGAAAATATTTTAGTGTAACCATTTATTTTGATCTTTGAACTGTACGTCATATTTTTTTCATGCTACTATTCCAAGAAAAATAAGGTTAACTGCGCGACGAAAAAATACACGTTTTACGGTATTCTCCAGATGCACAGCGCCTTAAGAAGACTAAAATCTAAAAACCGGCCAAGTGCGAGTCAGACTCGCGCACGAAGAGTTCCGTACCATCCTTATCCTTACTTATATAATAAATGCGAAAGTGAGTTTGTTTGTTTGTTTGTTTATTTGTTTGTTTGTTACGCTTTCACGCCGTAACTACTGAACCGATCATCATGAAATTTTGCATATAAGTTTTCTGGAGTACGGAGAAGGACATAGGCTACCTTTTATCCCGGGTAAAAGTACTATTCCCGAGGGATCGACACTAACGCGGGCGGAGGCGCGGGCGAAAGCTAGTTATCTTTAAAACGGCGAAAAATCAGTCTTTTGTATGGAATCGCCCCTAAAATACTTTTTATGTGTATATTTCAAGCGTCTACCTGTAGTCGTTATGGATATCAAGCAAAAACGAGCAAAAAAATCACGTTTGTTGTATAGGAGCCCCCTTAAATATTTATTTTATTCTGTTTTTTAGTATTCGTTATTATAGAGGCAACAGAAATACATAATCTCAAAAAGTGTCAACTCTTTTGCTTTCACGGTTCATGAGATACAGCCTGGTGGGCGACAGACGGACAGACAGACACCGGAGCCATATTAATAGGGTCCCGTTTTTATCCTTTGGGTACGGAACCCTCAAAACCGCTGCTAGAAACTAAAAAATTCATACGGAACCTTCAAATCTAACAGAAAATAAAGTTCATGTATTTACCACGTAAATCTAAGAAAGGTAAGTGTGACTCAGACAAATGATATTCGACCGTTTTGCAGAGTATTGTTCCCCAAAAGGCGTCGTCCTACGTGCTAACTGTACTTAATTTGTTCGAATTATAATAGGTTAAGTCGGATTTGTGACAAAGTGGATATAATTACACTAATTTGCTTTTGGGTTATTGTGAAATAAGCATTGTGGCGGCCCATCCTTACTAAACCTGACAATCTTATATTCATCATCATCATCAGGCCTTTCTAGTCTCCACTGCAGGAGTATGACCCTCTCTGCACTACCGGAGCCATACTTGGCCAGAGCAGACAGAGGATTTGGCCTACACTCTCCTTGCTGGCCGGACGGGTTGAAGAGGTCTCATTGATGTTTATGGGCTATATTTAGCTTGTATTTTCTAAGTCGCCTCTTACGACCTCCATGGGAAGAATAGAAGTGGTCCTATTCTACTCTGCCGGAAACCACACGGCTCTTATATTATACAATTGTAAAGAAAACCCTGTCCGATCTTGAAAAGGTGTTTTGGCCCGTTGAAATGAACAACTTTTCCCTTGAGATCAAAGCTGGGAACTCAAAGAATGGACATTCCCAAATAAAAATGTGCGGCCACCGGCCAATTTGTATGGGAACGTCAAAAAAACATTGAGTTCCCATCATTGCTCCCGTAGGAAAAGTTGTTCATATTGATGGGCTGAGTCACCCCTTTTAGGGAACGTCGTCATTTACACGATGTTTACATAGACACCGGGACAGGTGTCACTAAATAGCCTGTAAAAAGAGTAACGTTAACAAGGAACTAACGAAAACAAAATGAAGTTTCCAACATGAAGTGTTCGCCCCACAGCCATAATTTTTCATCACATATAATTAGATACTTGCCTCAGTCGTTAAAGGGAACATTATGGGCTGCTAAGTTCTATGTTCATTGGAGTTGCCATTAATTCTCCTTACGCTCGCTAAACGACTTGTGGTTTCGCTTTTTTATTGTGCTTTTGTATGGGTATATTAGGCGGAACGGGTAATAGTTTTGGAAATGCTTTTAATTTAGTTATTTCGTTGTTTATCACCCGCGAGGGGAGGTATAGACTAAATAACTAACTTTTTAGCCGTGTGGTTTCCTGCAGAGTAGAATAGGACCACTCTTAGTCTTCCCATGGAGGTCATAAACGGCGACTTTGGAGATACAACCTAAATAATGCTCATAAACATCAATGAGACTCTCTCCAACCCGTCTGGCTAGCGATGAGAGTGTAGGCCAAAATCTCCGCCTGCTCTGGCCAAGTATGGCTCCGGTAGTACAGAGGGTCATGCTCCTGCAGTGGAGACTGAAGAGACCTGATGATGATGATGATGAACTAACTTTTTTTTTCAATACTCCTTGTTAGTCTGTGTTATGATACACTTATTTTTACACGACCACGACTTTCAAAAACGAGTGTATTGTTTTTCGAGATGATGACGTTAATATACACTTTATTATTATTAGAAACACTTATTTTTGATCGCAGATTAAAATGTAGCACAATGTGAAAAATTCTGTGCAATTACGAGTACGACTCAAAGTTTTAAGAACTGAAAAATGTTTCTTCACAAGATTGATAGCGTCAAGAAAGCATATCTCATGATTTGCAATAATAACTTTTTGTTTCACCCCGTCTCGTGAGTAAAGACTGGGACAGAAGATAGTCTTCAAACACTCTTTACCTGTGGTGGTTCATAATTTCCATGTACAGACGGCTGCAGAGAAATCTTAACCCCTCTTAATAGTGACACTATACTGAGAGAGAGAGAAACAACAACGAGAGGGATCTTCGATCAAATATAATGGTACATACACGATTCGCGCTCGAAAAGTGGCACCGGCAAAACAGCGCACTAATCAAGTTTCGGAGCTGTTTCCTCCACAGTTTTATTAATAAACCGCGCAAGCAATCACACGTCTTGCGATGACGAAGGTACAGTGAAAAGGTGTAAAAACTACGCATCAAAGGTGAAAAAAAAAGATGGAGTTATACTTTCAGTATGTTCCGTGTCGTTGTTTGTAAGTTAGCATGATGTTTTGACTCATTATATTTGGTCGAAAGAGGAGGCAGATTTTCTAAATCCTTCTGTACATCTATCAGAACCCCCGTCCTTAACGATTAGTGGACCGACTGATCATTTAATTCCCTCGGAATTCGTTTAGTTTTCATTAGTCTTCAAAATCTTAAAAACTTAAAATTTGGTGATTAATAAGGGATCGGTGTGGAGTGAAAGACGATATAGTGACAAAAATTGAGAAAGGAATGTTGAGATGGTTTGGACATGTAGAGAGGATGGATGAAAAGAGACTTACGAAAGGTATATATACGGCACATGTGGTTGGGACAGTCGGTCAGGGCCGGCCTCGACGAACGTATCGTGACCAAATTGCAAAGGTTCTTGCAAAAGGAGAAATAAGGAGTACCCGAAACCGGCGAGCATGCATGAAAAGAGTGATGGATGTAGATGAAGCACAAGAGGTTTGTAAGGATCTTAGCAAGTGGAGATCTATAGTCTCTGCCTACCCCCATGGGAAAGAGGCGTGATAAAATGTATGTATGTATGTATTAAAATTTGGAATGCTCAAAATACTCTCGTAGTCAGTTTTAACTCACACCCCCACCCCCACCCGGCTAACCCTGTAATTCGTACTTCAACTTTTTGATGTTTACGCGTTGGCAGAAAACTTTTCTAATTTATTCTCAGTCTTTCCCTTCTTTGGTAATGTTTCATTTGTCTAATTTGGCTTTTAAAATTATTTCGCCTAGCGAGATAGGCTGGTCGACAAAAGGCTTACCAAGTATTTTTAAGACCCAGTCCAAAAAGATAGGTGTCAATATGATAAGATATAACATAAATAATAAAACATATATATATGGACAAATATATATGCCGTGTGGTTTCCGGCAGAGTAGAATAGGACCACGTCGCCTCTTACGACCTCCTAGTCTTCCCATGGAGGTCGTAAGAGGCGACTTAGGAAATACAAGCTAATCAACGAGATCTCTCCAACCCGTCTGGCCAGCAAAGAGAGTGTAGGCCAAATCCTCTGTCTGCTCTGGCTACGTAGGTTATATCCGGTAGTACAGAGAGGGTCATGCTCCTACAGTGGAGAATAAAAAAGACCTGATGATGCTGATATGGACAAATCACACAGATTCTCTGCAGCAAATTTCTAGATGTTAAATCTGATACGTTTAATCGTCCCAATAAATAGTCGAGTAATTGCCGGGATTAACGTATTTAGCAAAGTATTTTAACGAAGCTTTTAAATTAATTAAAATAACTTTAGTTCGCCTTTCGCTCCCGTTGGATCGCACTTTTTGGTTCCATTTACCCTTTTATTAGGGATCCGTACACAAAGGATTCTTATCAACCTATCATTTAGCCTCCGACATCCGTACATCTGTCACAGGGCTGAAATTTTTGTACCGCATAAAGTAGAGACTTGGTTTTTTATATAATATGTATTATTGTATATTTATTGCTACTATGATAACAAATATAATAAACTATGAATATTACTTTTACCGTACTCCAGAGAATTTGTATGCAAAATTTCATGATGATTGATTCAGTAGTTACGGCGTGAAATCTTGACAAAGAAACAAACAAAAAACTCTTTATAATATTTGTATAGATAAGGATAAGGACTAGCTTTCGCCCGCAGCTTCGCTCGCGCCCACATCGTTCCCTCAACAGTACTTTTTTCCGGGATAAAATGTATACCCTATGTCCTTCTCCGTACCCCAGACAACGGATATGCAAAATTTCATGACGATCGGTTCAGAGAAAGATATAAGCTACCTTTCATCCCGGAAAAAAGTAGGTACCACTCCCGAGGGATCCACATTGACGTGGGAGGAGCCTCGGTGTTTAGCCAACAACTATAATCCATTTGTTACGGAAACCGTCACGAGGTTCCAAAATAGATTCTTAAAATGAGATTAAAAGGTGGGTGTAACCCAATGGGAATACAGGGAGTTCACGACTGATGTCTAAATACTTCGAAACAATGTGGTCGAAGGCTAAAAAGTTTAATTTAATGTTACTTACATACAAATTACTTAGTTTAACTTGGCGATCTTATACAATGTTATGCATTCGGTATGTAGTGCTTTCTATGCAAACACTTGTAAATTGTTTGCGAGTCAGTCGATTTTAGTACAAAATAACTACCTCCGTGGTCCAGTGGTTAAGGCGTTTGCCTGTAGACCAGGGGATGGTTTCGATTCCCACGGGAAGCATACTTTGTTTAGTTGTTTCCAGTTTGGTTAGGACATTGCAGGCGTGAATCACCTTATTGTCTGATAAGTAAGATGGTGCGGTTGCCATCTGGTAGTCGTTAAAGGAACCACGCCAAAGGCCGAGAGGCGGTTCCGAACAACTCTGACACCAGGGTGTGCGTGGTCGATTGACCGTGACACCTACTCGAAATGATGATGATGAATACAAAAATTGCTTGATATACATCTAGGTGTTGTCCGCGACTTCGTTCATGATACAAAACTACAAAGCCTTCGTGGTTTTTTAAATAAAATCCTCGTTTCTTGTATAGTGACTCTAATGTATAAGTATACTTAAAGCACTGTTCTAAGTTATCTGTCATATCAAGTACTCCATTTTTTTGGAGTCATCATCATCAGGTCTTTTAACTCTCCACTGCAGGAGCATGACATGAGCTCTGTACTACCGGAGCCATACATGGCCAGAGCAGACAGAGGATTTGGCCTACACTCTCCTCGCTGGCCAGACAGGTTGGAGAGGTCTCATTGATGTTTATTAGCTTGTATTTCCTAAGTCGCCTTTTACGACCTCCATGGGAAGACTAGGAGTGGTCCTGTTCTACTCTGCTGGAAACACACGCAAATTTTTTGGAGTACTTACTCAAGTTTTCTTAATTATCTATGGTTTGACGACACAGTAATAAATAAGCAGCAACTAAATCAGAATTGAGAAATAATGCCGAAAGAATACGTTTATTGTATAGGTCTTCCCATTATTCATTAATTTTATCGTGTTTTTTTAGGGTTCTGTACCCAAAGGTTAAAAATGTGACCCTATTAATATCGCTCCGCTGTCCGTCTGTCTGTCTGAGCTTCCATACAATACAACAGACATGATTTTCTTGCCGTTATTATAGATATCGGTACGGAACCTTATACCTTACGGTTTAATAGATACAGTAAAGCCCTGTGACAGTCGGACAGATATCGGAAGCAACTTTTGGGTTCGGAACCCTAAAAAAATAAGAATGATACAATGACAATAGCTATTTGTGCCTACAGATACCAATAATGTGAGTCTTGAAATTGAAGCAAACTTCAATGATACTTATAATTAAAAATTATTTGACAATAATTTGACAACTTTCAGGGGTAGTTATGCGTGTCATTTCAACTGGAGCATAACACTCCTGACCATAATAATAGTTGATAAAAGACACACAGACGCTGAGACATGGTGGCCCTCATTAATAATAATTTAATATAACCTTTATTCTATGCAGTAAGAAGGTACACTATTTCAATGAGTTTTACTAGATTAATATTAAAAGAATAAAATGAAAAAAATTAAAGCGCTAAATCAGTTTCAATGCATGCTGCTAATTGCAAAAGGATTCCCCCAATTTATCACAACCAAAGAGGCCTTTTAGCCCTCATTATCACAACCAAAATTCACGCAGGTAAAACCTTAGGAAGGAGTTAGTTTTCAGAATTTACCTACAATAACACAAAAAGCGCTGGCACCCTTTTACTACACGGAATATTATGCCGTTCCGGTTGTAGCATATCTAAGAATCTTGTCACAAGCAGGACTTATAATGAAAGCAAAGCATGTAGATGCAAGGAGCTTAGAAGCAACTGGTGGTTTATTCACAATGGTAGATTTTAAATTATAAATAAATATATAGGAACATATCACACAAATTGAGCTAGCCCTATAAGCTGTGAACTTGTGTCGTAGGATACTAACTCGACGGTACTATAAACATCCAAGACCCAGGACAATCGTTTTCCATCATGACCTGACCGGGAATCGAACCCGGTCACCCTCGTGTCGCAGGCTGGCTTGTTAACCACTGCGCCACGGAGCTCTCCGAAAATTATAAGTCAAGTCACAATTTTTTTTGCTACAGGTACCAGCTGTTTTTTTATAATCACGCCACGGGAAAATGTAAGGCGCCTAAAAAACTAATTCGCCTTTTTTAAATGCCACGCCTTATAAATTAGGCCGATATGCCCATCATCATCGTCATCATTATTACGGCCGTAAGAAGTCCACTGTTGGACAAAGGAGGAGGAGGGAAGAGGAGGGTTTCAAAGATATTGGCATGCTCACCATGGCTTGGCAGGCAGGTTGGTGACCCCAGTTTCTTTGGCTTCTTGTGCTTCCGACGCTGCTGCCCTTCACTTCTTTTTTTACAACTTCTTTTTACAGCAGTGGATGTGATGAGCCTCCTTAAATGCACTCTAAGTCTAACTAAGCTATTGATCATTGGAAGCAATTTTGAGCTGGGGGAGGGATATAAATACGTAGGATTTAGATTAAGAACTCAAAAAATGGACACAGAATTTCCAAACAAAAATGTTCGGTCGCTCAAGCAATTTGAATAGAAACGTCAAAAAAAATTTTGAGTGCCGACTATTTGTCCCATAGGAAAAAGTGTTCATATTAATGGGCTCAATCACCCCTTCAAGACTCGAAAAGGGTTTTCTTTACATATTGTATATTGATAAAATGCAATAGAAAAATGAGTTTAATACCTAACCATGGTGAAATTTTGATCGTTTTGGACCCTTAAAGGGGTGAATCAGACCATTAATTGAACAACTGCTTCAATGGGACCAATGCAGGGAACTCAAAAAAAAATTTGTCATTTCTATACAAAAGAGTCCCGCCGCCCGGCCAGTTTGTATATCATGTCGATTTTTTTTTGAGTTCTCAGCATTGTTCCCTTAAGAAAAGTTGTTCATTTTTATGGTCTGAGTCACAGCTGTAAGGGTCCAAAACGATAAAAATTTCACCGTGTATAACAGTGTTAAAGTTTGACGATAAACGAGTTGCAAATCAACCACCATTATTTTCATAGCTCCCCGTTTTAGACCATAAATATTTATCCATATCACGAGGAAGGTAGAAGCTGTCACATCAAAGGCATGCATTAGCATATTAAAATGGCAACAACAAGACTGCGCCGTGTCGCGTATTCTCAAAGCCGTTTGTGGACTAATGGATGGACAATAGAGGGTTTAGGTACCAGTGCCGTGTGTTTTCGACCTTTACTCCGTGCTGGTCTGGGAGAAAAGGCAAAACGTAGCATGTCCAAAGCATATCGGCAAGCGCAGCGTCGGACATCCACCGACCAGATGTTCGGATGACCTGACTAAGGTCACAGGAAAACGCTGGATGCAGGCTGCTTCCAACTGGTTGTATTAGAAATCCTTGGGGGAGGCCTATGTCTAGCAGTGGACTTCTTGCGGCTGATATGATGTCCAAAACAAATCCCTGGAAGTATCGACAGACATGCCAGAGGATTTGTTGATGACAAGTCGCTCACGGCAAGACAGGCTTCAGAGCCTTGAACACCGCCGATTAAGAGCAAATTATTGTCTTCTACATGCTACATTTCGAGGAGTGTGCACAGGAATTGCATGATTTCATTCCGCCTTCACTATTCCACCACCAAACGATGCGGCGTAGGCCATTCCATCAATATTTGTGTGATATTCCTTTTCATACGTAACTGTAGATTTGCCTCCTTCTTCATTATGCGTCTACGGTTCTAGTGGTTTGGTGTTTTTCGTGTGCGTAACGCTGTTGTCAGTTTTTAAGGTGCCTAAAGGTATCTGAAAGCTGGCACCAACGAAGCATGGAGGAGCTCGCGATATTCTTATTACTGAGCCATCAGACTTTTAGTGACACTCAAAGAGTGTTAGCGTCAGGTTGGCAGACAGCCGTAATAAATTATCACCATCATCATCAGGTCTTCTTAGTCTCCACTGCAAGACCCTCTCTGTACTACCGGAGCCTCACCTGGCCAGAGCAGACGGAGGATTTGGCCTACATTCTCCTCGCTGGCCGGACGGGTTGGAGAAGTTTTATTAATGTTTATGAGCTTTGTTTAGCTCGTATTTCCTGAGTGGGTAGTGTGGTTTCTGGCAGAGTAGAATACGACCACTCCTAGTCTTCGCATGGAGGTCGTAAGAGGCGACTTAGAAAATACAAGCTTCAACAAGATATTACAATTAATGCTGTCATTAACGCGGGCCCCGGGTTCCGACGTAACATAACTGAGGATCCAAACTAGATTATGAGACTGTCTGTTTCACTTTTTGTAATCAAAATGCTATTGTAAGATACAAAAGACACAAATTAAAAAAAATAAACTGGGAAACTTGCAGTGCCCTCGGTGACAATGACATTCCGACTAACTTTGCCAGTCTCTGCAGTCGGCTTGAATTTCAATTTAGCTGTACAAGATTCAATTCAAAACTTGTTTTCATAAAGTTCATAAAGCCTAGGTCTTATTTAAATACATGGAATATGTACGTTAATTTTATTATTATTGGGACTTTATATATTAAATCGTCGTAGTATATTTAATAATCGTAAACTTTTTGAGATATAGAGTGAGAGAAAATTGTTTTATACATGCACTATAAAATTTGTAAAAAAAGAAGACTAAAATTCATTAATTTAGTTTCTGAAACAAAATTAACAATTTTTAGTCTTGTTTTTTTACTAATTTTGTATGCAAAAAAAAGACTAAAAATCGTCAATTTAGTTCTCCATAAGTTTTAATAACTGAATTTTATGAAAGATGGTAGATAAACATTTAGACGTATAGGACACAGGATAGGCTACTTATTTTTTTCTCCAGATATGATAAGACGGGCACTGCTTTTCTATGGAAAAACATATATACAAAAAAAAAAAAGACTAAAAATCGTCAATTTCGTTTTAGTATCTATCATGTATAGAGCTTATCAACAAAGTAACTTACCTCATGACCAACCTTTACAAATTTATTATTATAATAGTATAGTATTGATATGTTATTCATATCAATACTATACTATTATAGTAATAAAGTGATCGAATCTGTAATTTTTAGCCAATTATGTAGGTAGTTATTTTCTTTTCTATTTAAGTAGTTATTTTCTATTATAAGTTTGTTAAAAACGTAGCTCTTCAACTGAAGTTACCACAGTACCAAGAAATCCGAAGAAATTAAAATTAATACAATTGCGATTTGGTTCGCTTAGAACGTGGGGTATAAAGAAAAATAAATGAAACGAAAAATACCCGTACTTTTCACCCCTGTAATTTTGAAAGAAACCGTACTCCAATTTAATTGAATAAAGAACATCTCTCATCTCTCTCACTCCTAGGCAATCGTTTCATCTGTCAAAAGTGATTCATAAATTGGGAATATTATAGCGAAATATCCTCGTCATTTGTAATAATGACTCGACGTTGATACGCACCGATTTACAAAATGGCGCCTGCCCCCAAAAACCTGCCGAACAATTTCCATTCCAATTCCCTTATTATTACGAATTCCTTTCCTTTGTACGGACCTTGAGGCACCTTTCGTGACCACGTCACATTACCACTTACCCCTCGTGTTGACATTTCATCGTAATATCCTACCATTTTCTATTACCACTTTATACATTGCTGCAACAGTTTGCTAATAAATTTTGTCAGGCGTTAAACAGCTTCGATGTATAATAGCCGTGCGATTTGATCACAGAATTGAAGCAGGAAAAGTGTCTTTGTCACTATCAGGCGAGATTTTTATAGTTATTTTCACGGCTTTATCTTTTAACTAATTGATATGGATGAGTTGTGCTTTTCTTTGGATTAAAATAGATTCCAAAGGTCGTAACGAAAGATTTAAATATAATTCAGAAGATAAAACTGTTTGGTTTATCTATTAAAGCTTACAGAGCCTGGGTTATACTGTCAACAGAATACATTTTTAACCCCTGATGCAAAAAGAGGGGTAATATAAGTTCGACCACTAATGTGTGCCTGTGTCTGTCTGTGTATATTGTGTCTATCCGTGTCACCGTAGTTATCAAACAGATTTGAAGAGACCTAATTTAGATGCGTTTTTTTTTAATTTGAAAACAAATTAAGCTTTTAATTTTAAATTTTTAAATAAAACTCCTATCGCAAAAATCCGTATATCTTAAAAACGGCTGGACCAATTTGATAAATCATGTTTATGAATGATTCATAGACATGATTTATCAAAATTGGTCGGATATACGGATATACGGATTTTCGCGATAGGAGTTTTATTTATAAACTAGCTTTCGCCCGCGGCTCCGCCCGCGTCAATGTCGATCCCTCGGGAATAGTACTTTTTCCCGAAATAAAAGGTAGCCTATATCCTTCTCCGCGCTCCAAAGAACTTGTATGCAAAATTTCATGATGTTTGTTTATTTGTTTGTTTGTTACGCTTTCACGCCGTAACTACTGAACCGATCATCATGAAATTTTGTATACAAGTTTTCTGGAGTGCGGAGAAGGACATAGGGTATATTTTATCCCGGGAAAAACTACTGTTCCGGAGGGATCGACATTGACGCGGGCGGAGCCGCGGGCGAAAGCTAGTATACCTATAACTTGTTGAATCGTAAAAAATACTAAATAATAGTGAATTTTTGCACATATAAGCGTTTCGAAAAAAAGCTTTTAAATATTATTTGGTAACACGTTCAGTGTGTAAATCTATGTTGCCAAAATATAATACGTAGTTGGTAAATTCCAGTACTACGCCGTGTGGTACCCGGCAGAGTAGAATATGACCACTCCAAGTCTTCCCGTGGATGTCGTAGAAGGCGACTTGGGAAATACAAGCTAAACAAAGCTTATAAACGTCTGTGAGACCTCTCCAACCCGTCTGGCCATCGTGGAGAGTGTAGGCCAAGTCCTCTGACTGCTCTGGCCAAATATGGCTCTAGTTGTACAGAGAGGGTCGTGCTCCTGTAGTGGAGACTAAAAAGACCTACTCAAAGGCACGCCGCAGTGCACGATCTCCCGCTTTCCCCATCCAACTAAAACAAACACTACCAGTGACGCTCCTCAGGTCCTCGGTCCATCTGGCAGGGGGGCGTCCAACACTACGTTTGCCGAGACGTGGTCTCCATTCGAAAACCCGTCTACTCCAACGCTCATCGGTTTTGCGACAAATGTGGCCAGCCCACTGCCACTTCAGCTTGCTATATATATATATATATATAACTAAATATTTTGTAAATATTTCAAGCGTCTACCTAAAACAAGCAAAACAATCACGTTTGTTGTATGGAAGCCCCCTTAAATATTTATTTTATTCTATTTTTTTGTATTTGTTGTTATAGCGGCAACAGAAATACAATATCTGTGAAAAATTCAACTGTCTAACTATCACGGTTCATGAGATACAGCCTGGTGACAGACGAACAGACAGACAAACAGACGGACGGCGGAGCGATATGATTAGGGTCCCGTTTTTACCCTTTGGGTACGGAACCCTAAAAACGACAAATTGACTTTTTGGGAAAGGCCGGACTGAGTGATTACTATACAAACGATAGATAGCGGAGGCTTACACACTAAATTAATTAATTACTTTCTCCCCTTGATCAGAACTTGATCATATCCGAAAAATATAGACATACATAGTCATGATTCCATCAAAAACCGGTGGAAAATGGCCGTACTGAACGGTTTAAAAGATACAAACGGATGGACAGCGGAGGCTTACACACTGAGAAATTACTTATTCTCTCCGCTTGATGAATAATATACTATTTATGTGTCTCATAAGGACTATGAATCCCCAAAAATCCCATGGGACACACTTTTATACGTAATATTAAACGCGAAAGAAACTCCAAAAATCCCATGGGAAACACTTTTTACGTAATAATAAACGTGAATACCGTTTTTGGAGCACATTTAATCAAAAATGTCTCCAGGGAGAACTAAATGAACCAGTGAATGGACGATTATTTAAATCTGTCGATGCCGTCAGCTGCACCGATAATTGGACCAAATAAAGCTTTTCAATATTAATTATTGTGGGTAATCTTGTTATGGGGAAATTTTATTTGTCTGTAAGGGTTACATCCTCCCTGAGAAATAAGAGAGGCCTTTGTCCAGCTTGGGACACAACACCTACCAGCTATTAAAAAACCGGTGAAGTGCGAGTCGGACTCGCGCACGAAGGGTTCCGTACCATTATTCTATAATAAGTTAAAAATCATTAAAAATATTTTTATTACATGATGTACCAAAAAATGTATGCTTTTCGTAATTTTTCCTTTATCGGTGCTATAAGAAGTTGCTTCTACCAATTTTAAGATTCTTTGTTCACGGGAAGTACCCTGTAGGTTTTGATTTCCTTGCGAAAGTCGAAAATTATTAAAAATATTTTTATTATATGATGTGACTAAAACTTTTTGCAATTTTTCCTATAGCTGTGCTATAAGACGTTGCTTTATACCAAATTTCAAGATTCTGAGTTCACGGGAAGTACCTTGTAGGTTTTGATTGTAGACTGAGTAGCCCTTGAAAGTGTCGAAAAAACACGAAAATTTGCGGCATAAACGGCTGTATCTTTTGATTGCGTTGGCTTAGAAGTTTAAATTTTTTTTACAGCTCCAAGGGACAGTAGATTTGAGTATTTGATATGAATTTTAGCATGATACCCCTACGCGTTCCTGAGAAAAAGGGTCTTGACAGACAGACAGACAGACAGACGGACAACCGAGTGATCCAATAAGGGTACCTTTTTACCTTTTGAGGTACAGAACCCTAAAAAGAAGTTTTATATTCGGAAAATATAGGTAGGCTTACACAGTCACAGTTTCTAAAAAAAATACAACATAATATACAAAAATATTGGATACGTATTTTTTCCATTGTCGTTTAAACAAAAACGATAAAGATATATCTTAAGTTCGCCTTAAACCTCTTCCAAGCGACCTCTTTTATGAAGTTATCATCATTTCGAGTAGGTGTCACGGTCAATCGACCATGCACAGGCACTGAATGAATTAATGAATAAATGAATGAACGAATGAATGAATGAATGATGTCAGATGTCACTGATGTCACTGGTGTCAGAGTTATTCGGAACCGCCTCTCGGCCTCAGAAGTGGTTCCTTTATTAACGACCACCAGATGGCAGCCGGGACTAACGGCTGAACCTGCCTTCCGAAGCACGGAATCATCTTATTTATCAGACAATCAGGTGATTCAAACCTGCAATGTCAACTAAACTGAAAACAACTAAACAAAGTATGTTTCCCGTGGGAATGGAACCCTTAACCAAACGCCTTAACCACTGGACCACGGAGGCAGTTTTATGAAGTTATTCAATATTTGAGCACGAACACTTCTGTTCTGAATTATCTGTGGTTTGCCGTTTCAGTAATAAATAAGCAGCACCTTTGTCAGAATCGAGAAAAAACGCCACAAAAACATGTTTCATGTATCGTGGTACCGTCCTTTAATAATTAAATTTATTTTGTTTCTGGTAAATTTCAAGACTCTACTTATAACGATTTAATAGAAATAGTATACCGGAAACGAGTCCTTAGTGTTTTTGGACACATTATACGGTTTTCAAAGCATTGTCTGGAGAAGCAAATGATTCTGGGGCAAATGGAAGGCAGATGGGATCAGGGCAGAGCACCTATAAGATGGTGCGACACTATGAAGAAGGCGGTGAACGGTGTAATGCATCGTGCAGTCCACGCAGCTTATGACCGCACTCAATGGAAAAATATTTCATGTGGTCGCGATCCTCAGCATTGAGGGACCGACGAAGAAGAAGAATAGAAACAACTCCGTGATAGGCGGACGGACATCGGAGACTTAAAATTAGGGTTTCCTTTAGGCACCCTTTGGTTACGGAGCCTTAAAAGTAATCTTCCTTCCCAGCCAAGTGAAATAAAATATTATTTTTTAAAAACTGTGGAACTTTCCACGCCTAAGTGGCAACGTAATCGGTTTAGAACTAGGAAACACAAGCACAATCATGGGAACCCATGATTGGTGTCATCGCGGTGACATCCACTGGTTCCTACAACGGGAACAAATGGCGCAATTATTGGTGTATTAAATGGATAATTTTGCGTTCCCCTGATTGTGGGATTCAGTGTTACGAGAACCGCAATGAGGATTATGCTGTCCTCATGAGCGATAGTGATACAAAGTAAGAGGAAAAGTACCTAAGTGTAATCAGTTTTTTAACTGACTCCAAAGAAGAAGGAGGTGTCAATTAGGTTGTATGTTTTTTAATGTTTGTTACCTCAGAACTCCCGTCATTTATGGACCGATTTAAATTTTTTTGTTTCACAGGGTATGCTTCCATTTATATTTCATCAATACCGGTTTAGTAGTTTTATTGAAGTCGGTTTTTTTATATGATAGATTATTTAGAAAAAAGAAAAAAATATTATTAGGCACATACAGTGTGAAATTGAATCCATTAGCAAACGTTTAAGGAGTGACTCAGACCACGAATCTGAACAACTTTCATTATTGTCATGTTTTTTTTTTTCATTTTTGAACTTAGAAGTATAAAAATAGGTAAATAAGTTCTCGATTACAATTTAGAAAGATGTGTATAGGTAAAATAGACAAAAAATAGAAGGGTAAAAAACTCGAAGAATGAAAATCAATAAAATAAAGGCTAGTCATTAATATATTATTATAGTCACGGGTTTTACTCAATTTATTTAGTCGGCATTGCTGACTAGTTTCGGTCTGTTACTAAGACCATCATCCAAATGAGTGTTAAAGAGTCGGCGATTCCGACGAAATAAACGTGAGAAACTATTATTGATTGAGATTACACAAATTAGTCAGTTTAGTATAATTTGTTGAAGAAAAAATAAGTAGTCATATTTCGTTCTAAACTATGTTTGTAATTTAACTGAAAGACATATAGTCTAAAAGACATCTTTGATTTGCCTTAAACCAGGCGCTTTACAAATTTTTTTTTAGGAAAGTAAAACAAATAATAAATACTATGTAATAACGATATTGTTCAACTCGTACACAATAAACACTATTAGTACAACAGCTTTTATCAATAAAAGTTGTCTTTTATCTTTCCTGAGTACTTGTTCTTGGTGGCTCTGCTAGAGAGTATGCTCCTCAGCAGAGCCACAATTAATGTCAATTTTCTCATTACCTAGATCACGTACAGCAATAAAGGCATCATGTACATTATGTACGTCTGACGAACGTCATTTTAAGGTATAATTGATATGTTTTTGAAATGGTGGCTCTGCGGCAGAGCATGACATATATAACGAGCTTTATCACTTTATTATAGATTCTTGTCATTTTATATCTGGAATTTGAATAATCACTCTTCCATGCTGGTCTGAGAGAACTTGATACTATTTTAGACTGATTTTAGAGTAACGCCGGCGAGACGCGCCGTTGACTAGCGCGTTTCAAAAGCGCGCACTGACCGGCGTGCACTGTGAATCGAGTTCTGGTATAGGGCATTTTGTTGCAATATATAGATGTGTATAGTCATCATCATTGGTAAAAATATAATAACAGGATTAGCTGTTTATTGTCTATGGAATATAGTGCAACAGGGTCGTCGTAAACATTGTGTTCACGCACAGCGTGAACTAAACACATGTTGCCTAACGCCCGGCAACACTGCGTGTGCATTACATATATATAGGAAATTTAAATTGTATTGAATCACTTCACGTCATATGAAAATTTGTAAAATTGCACGATAATCAGTTTGGGTTTCGACCTCGACTGTCTACTGAGAGTGCTATACTGTGTCTTAAGCATACCATCAAATACTACACTGATCGCAAAACACCCGTGTTTGCCTGTTTTCTCGATCTCTCTAAGGCTTTTGACCTCGTCAGGTATAACATATTATGGGACAAACTTAAAGGCATTAACTTACCACAAGAACTTATTATGATGTTCAAGTACTGGTACGAACATCAGTCTAATAGTGTTCGATGGGCGGGAGCCATGTCGGAACCTTATAGGCTTGAATGCGGAGTGAGGCAGGGTGGTTTGACATCTCCTACTCTGTTCAACCTTTATGTGAATGACCTAATTATCGAGCTAAGCAGACAGCGTGTCGGGTGCCACATTGATGACATTTGTGTCAATAATCTCCATTACGCGGACGACGCCGTATTGCTAAGTGCGTCAGTATGCGGTTTAAGGAAGCTGATACAGATATGCGAGAAATACGCCCGGGGTCATGGATTAATATATAATATTAAGAAAAGTCAATGCATGGTCTTTGGGGCAGGTACAAACTATGTCCAAAACGTACCATTGATTAGACTAAATGGTGCGCCTCTCGAGATAGTTACTCAATTTAAATACCTGGGACATATAATAACCACCGACCTGAAGGACAATGCTGACATAGAACGGGAGCGGAGAGCGCTGTCAATAAGAACTAATATGATAGCTCGCAGGTTTGCGCGATGCTCACGAGAAGTTAAGGTAACGCTGTTTAGAGCATATTGCACATCGCTATACACCTGCAGCCTGTGGGCTAACTACACTAAGAGAAGTTACAGCGACCTCCGTATCCTGTATAATAACGCGTTCAGAGTGATAGTGGGGCTGCCCCGGTTCTGTAGCGCTTCGGGCATGTTCGCGCGTGCGCGCACAGACTGCTTCTATACCACCATGCGCAAACGGAGCGCGTCCTTGGTGCGCAGGGTGCGGGCCAGCTCCAATGTCATCCTGCACATGATTGGCGAGCGACTTGACTGTCCTTACCTGCGGCATTGCTCTGATAGACATGTCTCAGTATCTATGCCGCAGAGAAGGTACTAAATTATTTTTTATTATTATTTTAATGAGTATTTTATATGTATATTTATTGATATTTAATTTGATTTGATGTAATTTAATATAATTTAATTCGATTCAATTTAATTTTAATTTAATTTAATTTGATATTATTGTACTTAATTTTATTTGATATTATTTTATTTTATTAGTTTAGTTTTTATTAATGATAATATGGATCTTAGCTGTCTGAAATAAATTATTTTATTTTTATTTTTTATTTTTTTATATACTTCATTTCACTAGACTTCACACATAATATCTCAATTTTGTACCTACTTTGCCTAAGTATTTACACCGGTTCCCATGCAATACAGTTATCTATTTCCAAGTCCTATCAAAGTACCTAGTTGGGGAAGTTAGTGGCGTTAGTAGTCTGCGATTTTTTCCACATTGCAAATTGATTATTGAGCGCGATTCGGCAGCACTGGCCGACGGCGCGTGTCTCACGAACGGTGCGTTTGAACTGCGTGACTATAAAACGCAACTACTACTCGTATCTAGTGTAATTGCATGCACGTGCGTGTGGCTGGCGCTGATCCGACCCGTGACTATGAAATCAGTCATATACCACATACATAGATAATTTTCCAACTTGACATGACCGGGATTCGAAGCCGGGCTTTGCGTTTGACATGTCTGGCATGATGACCTCTAGGCCACAGAGGTCGTAGAAAAGTGGCTTTCCTACAATACATACAAAATTAAATTCCACAACAAATATTATTAAATATCAAAATTTTATAACTAGCTAAGGTTTCTACATTTACTGAAACAATATGGCGAACATAAAACCGAAAAAGTACTAAACATAAATGCAAATTTTACGATGCAATTTCCGAATAACATCCTTATCCAATGCCCAATAAAATATCCTAAAAAGGCGCCATAAATCTGGACCAATATGGACAGACGAACAAGTGTTTCGCGCCAATGATCTATCGTAGAGTTATCCTTGAACGGGTTCAAACGATTTCCGGTCTTACCTCCGACAAGTAAGATTTCATTTTGCCTGTCAATAGCGTCTTGGAAATCATTGCAAGCGATTTCGGTTGGTAATTTAACTGAGCGACCAATTTAAATTTCAAATACCGGGTTATCCAGATAGGTTAGCGATGAATGGCGGAGCATTAGCCACCCTGATTCTACCCCACTGCTCAACTGCGCATAGACCAGGAGC
Organism: Elegia similella; assembly: GCA_947532085.1. Lineage (NCBI taxonomy): Eukaryota > Metazoa > Arthropoda > Insecta > Lepidoptera > Pyralidae > Elegia > Elegia similella. Next base: position 7,243,513 of record OX383951.1, on the reverse strand, counting down.
TAAGTGATTCGTATACCTTTGAGTTACCTATCAATCCGTATTAGTGTAGTTAGAAACGAATCAATATTCCCCGACCCCTCTACGGCTCCGAATGGCTAGAGGAATCCGACCCCGTCGCACTCGCCACCGGAATAGAGTGCGTAGAGTAGGATTAGCTCCGATTACTGGTGACCGCCCAGCGGTCCCGGGTGACTTGCACCCAGGTTAGGTCCTTCTGGCAACGTAGCTTTCAGCCCATAAGGCAAAATATGAGAGTTACTGCTCTCCAAAGACTTTTACCATTGTTTCTCAGATTGGCCGTTCAAGCTTTTTCATGCACGTATACGCGGCCCATAAGGTAATATGAGAGTTTGCTGTCTCTCCAAGCCTTGCGCACACAAGCAACGCCCGAAGCCGCGGTTCGTCCTTCCTGGTGACGTTGTTTGAGGCTGAGGGCACTCTGCCCTCGCCTCAAACGCCCGGTGAAGTAGCGAAAGCTCACTTTTAGCTAGCTACATAGTTCTTCTAAAATATTTGAAAACTACTTGTAACATTATACGGACTGATTTTGTTTGAACCTCATGAAAAAAATTTTATATCGGAATTAGAATTCATAATAGAAAACAGAATCGCAAGAAAAATAAAGAGACTAAGAGCGAAGAGAAGACATCCATGACATCAATTAATAAACACTTGCCTTTTTAACAACATAATCTGTATTTCGTCAACATTATTTTTTTTAATTACCTAAAAAAAAAATGTAATAAGAAAATAAGACGACACGAAATTCGACCAGGTAATTGGTAAATTTAAATGGTGGCTCAAAAATTTACAGCAAAATGCGTAAGAATTTTTGCCTTAATCGTGTTTCATTAAATATTCTATTAGCCCAATTTTGCCTCGAGGTTTAGAATTTGCCGATATTGACATGGCTTTTAAAATGGTATTATTTTAAGAAATATTTTTTTGACGCTATATTGTTATAAATCGATGAACGCCGGCTGAACGCACGAAAAAGTGTCACGCTCCGTGAGAGCGAACAAGCGATAGAGAGGCACGATCGGCCTAAACGTTCGGCTTGTGACGTATCTATCTCTCTTACACCGTTATTACGTAAAATAATCATTTGTAAACTGACTCTACAAATTACCAATTATTTTGTTACACTTGTATGTAACAAAGGAAATACTTTCAAGCCTGTTTTTTGGGGAAAAAAATAAAAACCCCGGACGTCGGACTCACGCACGAAGGGTTTTATCTATAAAACAGCAAAAAATCATGTCTGATGTATGGGAGCCCCCTAAATAAAATATTTATTTTAATTACATTGAATTATTTGTTTTTAAAGAAAATATACAACTAAAGATTTTATGAATATTTTTAGCGTTTCCCTGTTGCCGTTATCGATATCGAGCAAAAACAAGCAAAAAAATCACGTTTGTTGTATGGGAGCTTCCTTAAATATTTATTTTATTCTACTTTTTAGTATTTTTTGTTATAGCTACAACAGCAATACATCATCTGTGAAAATTTCAACTATCTGACTTACACGGTTCATGAGATACAGCCTGGTGACAGATGGACAGACAGACAGACGAACAGACAAATGACAATAATAGGGACCCGTTTTTACCCTTTGGGTACGAAACCCTAAAAACTTAGAATGGACCAGCTGCTACTCTTCACGAGCAGACCGCTTAAGCCGGCCGAGGGAATGGACGAAAATCTATATCTAGGTAAAAATTTCCGTCTGTCTCCCGGACTACGTACTCAAGAGCCTTCATTTTAATTGTAGATTCATATTATTTTAACGAAACAAGCTCCGAAGCAGTTTACATTGAAACTATGTAATTGCAGAGTTATTCAGTGTGAAACGAAATGCAGTTGGTCAAGTGTTGCAGAATCAGCTTTATTTTTAAGGGTTCCGTGATTGTATTTTTAAGTGTTTATTTTGCATTTACAATGCTGTTTTGATATACTCTTATTAAATTAAGAAATAAAATATGGTGATAAAATTTCAAACTTTAATAGGTATAAGGGGAAATGGGATATGGTGGAGAATTTCGGCGCCGAGGTTAGAACAGGCGGTGGCTCAGTTGAAAGAGCGTAAGTCGTACATAGACTTAAGATCGCATGTTCAAATCCCGCCCACATGACATTTTTTATTTATTTATTTATTTATTTAATACTTTATTGCACACATAAAGAACATTAATAAAAAACAAAAAGCATAAAAAGATATACAAAAGGCGGCCTTATCGCAATAGCAATCTCTTCCAGGCAACCTTAGGGTAGTTGGAAAAAAGAAATCAGCAAACAGGCAAGGTGCAAAGATGTGGAGGAGCAATTTTATGAAAAACAGAAATATATAAATAAAATATATACATAAATACATACATACACACATATAATATAACTGTACACGAAATGTGCGAAACCGAGACCTGAACGTTATATGAAAGGAGAAAAATTACAAAGAAGAAAGGAAATGTGATTTTACTTGAGACTTAAAGCTGGCTAGCGTTTGAGCGCGCCGGATAGATAGTGGTAGTGAGTTCCAAAGTTGAACGGCCTTGACAGTAAACGACTGAGCATAAAATTCTGTGGAGTGTGACGGGATCCTCAATCGCAAATTTTCAGCACTACGTAAACCACTACTTTGGGGCATGTCGCTATAAAATACAAACCGTTCTCTTAGATACCTCGGGGAAGTAGGATTAAATAGAATTGTGAATAGAAGTGAGAGGATATGCCAATCTCTGCGAAGTCGGATAGGCAGCCACTTGAGTTCAGAGCGAAACTGGGAGACATGATCATACTTGCGGAGACCATATATGAACCTGATGGAAAGATTTTGAAGACGCTCAAGTTTATTAAGCTGCTGCTGCGTGAGATTATGGTAACATGTATCAGCGTAGTCAAGGATAGGGAGAAGAAGGGAATTTGCAAGCATAATTTTGGTGTCTATTGGCAGGAATTTACTAAGCCTTTTAAATGAGCTAAAAACACCAAATAACTTTCTACTGACCTCTGCAATTTGTGGTATCCAAGACAGCTTACTATCCATCCAAACCCCTAGATTTTTAACCTTGCCGCTGTAATTTATAACAACCCTATTGAACACGATTGGTGGTAATAGCGCCATGTCAATTTTACAGGTAAACCTGGGGTTACCAATAATTATTGCCTTGGATTTGGCCGGATTTACAAGAAGGCCATGTGACTTGCTCCAGACAGATATGCATTCCAGATCCTGATTAGTTTGAGCAATTGCAGCTGGTAAATCATCCAAACTGGCTTGTGAATATATTTGCAAGTCATCTGCAAACAGATGGTAGGAAGACTGAAGTTGTAATGTGATGGCATTTATAAATAGTGAAAACAAAAGAGGAGATAATACGCCACCCTGCGGTACGCCGGCATACCATATTTTTACCATATTTTATTTCTTAATTTAATAAAAATAACAGAGTTTCGTGACAGATTGACTTCCGACTAAATCAGAAATTTAATAAAGCCTCTGCTATCCGTGTGTCTGACTCTAAAGAGAAGAAGAGCATAAGTCATACATAAGGTACATTAAGGTCGCAGATTCAAATCTCCTCGTTTGAAATTTTTTCACCATATTTTATTTCCTAATTTAATTAAACTACCTCTGTGGTCTAGTGGTTAAGGCGTTTGCTTGTAGCCCGGGGGTCGTGGGTTCGATTCCCACGGGAAGCATACTTTGTTTAGTTGTCTCCAGTTTGGTTAGGACATTGCAGGCTTGAATCACCTGATTGTCTGATAATATAGATGATTCCGTGCTTCGGATGGCACGTTAAGTTGTTGGTCCGGGCTGCCATCTGGTAGTCGTTAAAGGAACCACGTCAGAGGTCGAGAGGAGGTTGCGAAGAACTGTGACACCAGGGTGTGCATGGTCGATTGACCGTGTCACCTACTCAAAATGAATGAATCTTAATTTAATAAGAGTTTCGTGACTGGTTGACTTCCGACCAAATCAGAAATCTTAATAAAGCCTCTGCTGTCCGTGTGTCTGACTTACAATAGAGTATAATTATGTATTCTTACTAAATTAGGAAACAAGATGTGGTAAAGAAAGTCCACGGGGGTAGAGTTTGAACACATAGTGATGTGGCCTCGCACTAAGAACGCCACTGCGTTGCGACGTGAACTCAATTTGTACAAAGATAAGCATTTTGCACAAATTTTGACTAACTTTAGTTATTAAGTTAACTTTATATTGTTGTTGTGGACGGAAAATAAACAATATTTTTTTTTACATTTACTTTAAGACAATTTATTTTGCGTGCTTTCGCCACCAGTTAGTTCATGCAAACTATTGCTATTGCTGGCCAGCGCCCACCCACTACTGTTAGTCCGTTCATGCCCGCCACAGTTGATGCATTCAACCCTGGTCAATATTGCTGCATCCGTTGAGGCTGCAGCAATATCGGCCGTCGTGCTCGCGACACGAGTTTCGCCTCTACATGAGGCGTTCAGGCAGTGAAACCTAGATGTTGATCGTTTGAATAACAAGCAACGATTTTTTTTGTGAATGATAGGGCTCAAAAATGTCATCTCCAATTGGCGTAGCGCAACCTAATTTCATTGATAGACTTTACACCGCCGGTTTCCAATTTATCTCCTTTTTACTCCTGTAGCTCTATTTCGTCATTTTCAGCCGTGTACACAGGGTCGAATATTACAAACTTAGACGCTTTATTGAATTGATCATAGGTTTAAATAAAACCGGCTAAGTGCGAGTCGGACTCACGCACTAAGGGTTTCGTAAATCATATATCATAAATTTTAAATTATTCAAATCAAAATTAACGCTTTTCGCAATTTTTCCTTTATCTGTGCTATAAAACGTTGCTTCTAACCAAATTTCAAGATTCTAAGTTCATTTCAACCATATTGGTATTGATTCCCTTGAGAGTATCAAAAAATTAATAAAACTATTTTTAATAAATGATGTAACTAAAAACATATGTTTTGATTGCGTCGACTTAGAAATTTGATGTTTTCACAGCTCCAAGGGACAGTAGACCTGAGTTTTTGATATGAATTTCAGCGTACGACATTACAGGTACGCGTAGAGGTATCAAACCTCTACGCGTTCCTGAGAAAAAGGTCTTGACACACAGACGTTCAACTGAGTGATCATATAAGGGTTTCGGTTTTTCCTTTTGAGGTACGGAACCCATGGCATCGGGTCGATTGTTTTAGCTGTTTAGCATATCTACTTAGATAGTATTATATTAGCTATTGTCCATTCAGCAAGGGATGGAGTAATAGCAGACATGCAAAGAGACGTCCCTTTTGGTCTGCTATTCCTTCATTTTTTGTCAAAAGCAGCCTTTTTTAACCGACTTAAAAAAGAAGGAGGTTTTCATTTTGGATGTATGTTTCTTTTATGTTTGTTACTTCATAATAATAATACTCTTTATTGCACCATAATTTTAAAAGGAGAGAAGTAACACAATATTAATAAATAACGATACAAAGGCGGACTTATTGCTTGGCAACATAACTCGGGTATTTATGAAACCGCGATTTGAAGCTACAGCAGCTCAGTGGTTGAGAGCATCGACGGGCTAGATGTCGAAGGTTTGTGGGTTCAAATCCTACCTGTGACGAAATTTTTCATCACATATTTTCGATTTTAATATTAAACCGGGCATTGTAATGCTATTAATATATAATATATAATTGAGAAAGCTTTCTCCACCTATATCAACTTTCAATTCATCTGATATGAATTAAGTTGGATACCACACTTTTAAATAGTGGGTAGTAATGGAGATTACGCATGCTTCGAATGCGTGTACCTATAATATATGATGAACAAATTCGCTGCGGCGAATGTTTAATAATGATGTCGAAGGTTTGTGGGTTCAAATCCTACCTGTGGCGAAATTTTTCATCACATATTTTCGATTTTAATATTAAACCGAGCATTGTAATGCTATTAATATAATTGAATTATGAAACCATTTGAAAAAAAAAATGTTTTATTTAAAAACCCTTCGATCAAATATAATGGTAGATACACAGTCTCATACAAAATGAAGCCTTAATAATGTCCTCGACTCAAATGCAAAACATCATGCAACGATAAAAACGGTACTTACTGAAAGTACCTATAACTCCATCTTATTTTTCACTTTTGATGCGTAGTTTTTGCATGTGTTCACTGTACCTGCTAGCGCGGTTTATTAAAACCGTGAACAAAACAGCTCCGAAACTAGATTAGTGTGCTGTTTTGCCGGTGCCACTTTTTGAGCGCGATTCGTATATGTACGAGTACCATTATATTTGATCGAAGGGATATACTTTTAGATTGGATGATGATTGGATGATGATATATGATATGTTACTAAATTGCACACAAGTACATATATGGTAACCATTAGTTTATAAATAGTTTATACATTATTGATATCTGGTTGTTACTCTGGACTTGACATATCCAACAGTTGTCAAACAGCTTAATTTTTTTGGTACGGATACTTATCTGTCTTCTTTTGTACATTGTTTTAATTATTTTCTTTTGTTAGTACTTATAATTACCAATTACATTACCCCAATATCTGAAATACATCTAATATCCATATATTAACGTTGTGTAATAATTTTCCAGTTGCTGTTACCCCTGTTTCACAATGATGACTCGCAGAGCCACAGCAAAAGATCTAGAAATGAAGCTGAGGCAGGCGCTGAAAGAGCTCAAAGTGTCTCGCGAGGAAATCACACAACTATTGAGTGAACGGGAGGAAACAGAAAAGGAAATTGAAAAAATGAATGATAAAAACAAACAATTAAAAATTGAATGTAATATGCAGCATGTACAAACAACTGAATTACTGCATGATAACATAAGTTTAAAAGAGAAATTAGAACAGACTGTTCAGTGCAGTATGGTACACGAACAGGCCCTCAGTCGCATTAACGAGTTGGAACATAGCTTACACGAGGCAAATAGATCTGCACTCGAACTAGAACAACTTAAAGAGGATGAAATGTGTAATAATACACTGGCTTTATATAGTGAACTCGTAGAATGTGGCTCGGGTCTGCCCGTGGAAATACCTGCAAGTACCCCGCAGTCAACTTTCTTTATCTTAAATAGCCATAATAAAATAAAAAAATATGTAAAATTTAATAAAATCATTAAACGTACTAAGAAATTGCTCATTAAGCAAAAATGTAATAAAAGTCTTATCCAATTAAGAGAAGAGAAATTGTGTTTAGTTAATCAACTAAAACAAAGTGAGGAAAATCTTTATTTAGCAAGCCGTATATATGACACTGAGGTGTATGAATTGCAGACTCAAATTCACTCACTCCAAGAATCTTTAGATAGACTTACAACAAAATATAAGCTATCTATAAAAAACAATACAGAACAGTTTTTAGCAGCTGAGGCATTAATCGATTTGGCCAGCTGCAGGAGTGAACAATGTGATTCTGCATCTCAGACACCGTGTGACATTTACAGTACTGAAATCACCACTTCACCTTTAATTGACTGTAATCTTGACATAAAAGAGTGCACAAGTGGTAATTGTAGCTTGCAAACAAAGATAAGCACTATTGACAATTGTTTTAATAAGAAATTTTCATGTAAAAAATTGTTAATTTATTCGGATGAAGTGGGTCTAGGTCTGAGCAGTATTATGTATAATACTCTTAACTGTGGCTGTACAGTATATAACTCATGTTCACCAGGGGCTTCGTTCATTAATTTAATTAATAAAATAAATTGTGATTCCTTAGATGAAGATACCACAATTCTAATACTTTGTGGTAATAGTTTTTCTGTAAGAAAAAAAGACATTAAATTATGTATTGACAGGCTTCTTGAGCTGAATAATAAGACTAAGTGTAAGTACATGATATGTACTTTTCCATACTTGGAGACACCTGACTATACTAGAAATAAGCATATATTTGACCTCAATGTACATTTGTACAATCTGACGTACCGTCATAATGACGTAATTTTTTTATTAGATATTAATAAGTTTATTTTTAAACTTAAGTTGACAGGAGATACTTTGTACCTCCCATACCAGTCTAAACGACAAATTGCTACATTAGTAGCTTATAATTTACAAGACTCTGCCTCAGTACTTTGTACAAAGCAGAATATTGACATAATAAATAATGTTAATGTTGACATTACTAGTGCTAGTTGCTTAGCAAATTTAAACTAAACTATAAGACAACGGCCAGAGTCAAACGATTCAGCATTTTTCATCAAAATATGCAAGGCCTGGCCGGCAAACTATTAGAATTAGAACTCTTTTTAGATAACCAGTGTATTGATGTACTCTGCTTAACAGAGCACTGGTTTCAAGAAAAACATAATGTACAATTAAATTTCAACAATTATAGTATGACAAGCGTGTTCGCCCGGAAGGACACCATCCGTGGAGGCAGTGTCATTTTAATTAGAAATGGCTTAAAATGTAAAGAGCGAAAGGATGTAGTTGACCTTACGGTGGAACAGCAAGTAGAGTTGTCCTGTATTGAACTTGAGAGGTTTATAATAGTATGTGTTTACAGTCCTCCTTCTTCATGCTATAATTTACTAGAATCAATTATGGAGGATGTACTAAATAAAGTTAGCCAAGGTTCTAAAAAAATCATAATATGTGGTGACTTTAATGTAGATTTATTAAAAAGTAATAAGGAGAGCATTGGATTTGTTAATTTGTTTAAATCCTTTGATTGCGAATATCTGTTTCTTGAACCAACCAGAGTTACTGAAACGTCAGCCACTTGTCTGGATAATGTTTTCTGTAGTTGTGAAGCTCTTGAAAGAACCGTGATAAAAAAGATATCGTCTGATCATTTCGGATTATTAGCGGTTTTTTCAGATTTCGATAGTCAAACCGACTTGGAAAAAATAACATATAGACCTTCCTCTGAATCTAAAATAAATGAATTTAAAGCAAACGTATCAAGTAAAATGCCAATTATTTGTGAGGAAAGTGACAATCCACATGTATTATATGATAAATTATTTAAGACTATAGACATAGAATTTAACAAAACGTTTAAAGTTAAGACACGTATTATTTCTAACAAAAAAAAATTCTGTGAATGGGCTACTGTAGGAATTTATAAAAGTAGGAATAAGTTATATGATCTGCTGGCTATGAAAGAATATAATAGAAATCCCGTTTTTTTTAAATAACGTTAGAAATTATTCTAAAATATTCAAAAAAGTGTGTGCCTGCGCAAAGTCTATATATTTATGTAAAAAAATTGCCAGCTCCGGGGACAAAATAAAAACGACTTGGAACATTATTAATCAGGAAACGGGAAAAAATAAAAAACGCAATAATGAGTCATTAAAATTACAAGTCAAAGATCAGAAGTTTGAGACAAATACTGAAGTTGCTCAATGTTTTGAAGATTTCTTTTCTGATATTCCTGTTAAAACAACTGCCTCGCTTCAGTCATCATCTCAAAGATCTGAAAAAATATTACGTGATCATGTACCAGAGTGTAACAATACTTTAATTTTTGAAAATGTGACTCCCCAAACAATTATCGACACTTTTAATGAATTAAACGTTAAAAAAACCGGGGATCTATGGGATATTTCTGTTTCCTTAATAAAAAATATTATAGACGATATAGCTCCAAATCTAGCGTTAATATTAAATGAATGTGTAGATACCGGAACATTTCCCGATCTGATGAAATGTAGTAAGATTATACCTCTGCATAAGGCGGGAAGTAAAGACGATCCTAATAATTATCGCCCAATTTCAATCCTACCAGTATTAAGTAAAATTTTTGAAAAGTTAATATTCAAACAGTTACTTTCTTTCTTTAATAAAAATAAACTTTTCCATAGTGAACAATATGGTTTCACTAAAGGTCGTTCCACCACAGATGCAGGAGTTGCTTTGCTCACGCATATCCTAGAGGCATGGGAAAAGTCGCAAAATGCAATAGGAGTCTTTTGTGATCTTACTAAAGCATTCGACTGTGTAGACCATGAAACGATATTAAATAAATTAAGTTATTATGGGGTGAAAAATGAATCATTGAGGCTAATTAAATCATACTTGGTAAATAGAATACAAAAAGTTAGTTTTAATGGAGTTAAATCAAGTGGGATGTCTGTCAAAATGGGAGTTCCTCAGGGATCTATCTTGGGGCCCTTATTATTTCTCATTTATATTAATGATTTGCCATTCTACGCCTGTGCCTGTAAAGCTGTGTTATTTGCTGATGACACATCACTTGTTTTTCAAGTTGATAGACATAAGACAAATTTTGACGATGTAAATGACACTCTCGCTCAGGTATTAGATTGGTTTACAGCTAATAATCTCCTGCTAAATGCTAAAAAAACTAAATGTGTCAAATTTTGTACCCCTAATGTTAGGCATGTGCCCACAAAAATAGTTGTTAATGATGAAATGGTAGAATTTGTTGACTCGACAAAATTTCTAGGAATAACTCTCGACTCAAAGTTACAATGGGGTCCACATATTACAGCTCTTGCTGGTAGACTAAGCTCCGCGGCATACGCCGTTTGGCGAATAAGACAACTGACAGATGTCGAAACAGCACGTCTTGTTTACTTTAGCTATTTCCATAGTATAATGTCTTACGGGATATTGCTTTGGGGAAATGGTGCAAACGTCAACAGCATTTTCGTTCTGCAAAAGCGTGCTATTCGATCAATTTATAAACTAGGGGCTAGGGATTCTCTTCGAGAGTTATTTAAGGAAACTGGAATTTTAACGGTTGCGTCACAATACATTCTTGCTAATATACTGCACGTACATCAAAATATTCACAAATATGTTAAGAATTGTCATGTTCATACATACAATACTAGAAACAAAAATAAACTAGTTAATGAAGCTTTTAGACTACAGAAAACTATGAATACATTCTTAGGGCTTAGTATTCGTTTGTATAATAAAATTCCTGACAATATTACAGCTTTGCCATTTCCGAAGTTTAAAGACGTTACAAAAAATATATTATTGAAAAGACCTTATTATGGCATTAATGATTATTTCGTTGATAAGAATGCTTGGAGTCAAGACCTCGAGTGATATGCAGGACTTCTCTCAACGCTTTTATTTTAATTTTACTTATAATTGTTTTCTTTTTTTTGTTGCTGCTATTTTATTTTGTATAATTGTCTAAAATAAACTCTCAATTGTAAAACATGTATATGTTTGCGGTCAACGAGTGTCGACAATTAGTTTTCGAGTTTTGTGCTTGAGATCGAGCAAGTCATGCTCACTAAAATGTTCAAACTGGTGGCGGCGTTGTGTGTCGGGTCGTCGAGTTCCCTCTAATATGGTTGAGCTCAGCGATGGCTGATCCATGCGTCAACTCGTGAACGGGTGCTGCCAGGGGGGACAGGTCTGCTCGGCCTCTTTGACACTTTTATCATATCTGTTGTTTATCATATCTGTTGTTGTTGCACGCTCGATCGCTAACATAACGTGTTCCACAAAAATATGTTAATTAAAATTGTATATAACATGACATCAAAAAAAAAGAAAAGAAAAATATTAAATATCATACAAAGCCCTTCAGGCAAGTAGGCGACCAATACTGTTGAAGAGTTTCTTTCGGCGTCTTCTTCTCTGCAGTGGTCGGTTCCGAAACGCTAGTAGTTTGTAGCTTTTAAACAATAATTAATAATTTGAATATAATATAATAAGTATTATTTAATTTTAAATGTGAATTGACGTGAAAAAGTGCCTGAAAAGGCCTATTTTCTGAATAAATCTTTGAATCTTTGATTGGTTTCATTTAATTTTAAAAGATTTCCCATTTGTATCACAAATCGCTATTCTTCAAAGGTCCATGCTGCGTTCCACCGAATATATCCCTCTGCGTTTCTCGTAAACTCATTTGAATGACAATGGGGTCACGACAGCCGTAAGACCCTACGAGGGTTAGCTGTTTGTTCCCTCGTATCTCGCTACCCACCATAGTAATAGATAATAGGAAGAGATGATATCTATACTAATATTATAAAGCTGAAGAGTTTGTTTGTTTGGTTGAACGCGCTAATCTCAGGAACTACTGGTTCAAATTGGAAAATGATTTTGTGTTGGATAGTCCATTTATTGAGGAAGGCTTTAGGCTATAAAACATCACGCTGCGATGAATAGGAGCAAAGCATCAATTAAAAATGTTTGGAAACGGGGAAAAATTATTCATCTATACTAATTAATCATAATAAAAAGATTAACCGCGGACGGAGTCGCGGGCAACAGCTAGTATATGATATATCATCAGATGCGTCGGTTATGTGACGTACATTTTAGACATGTAGTATGATAATTTTATTGAAATAAGGATATATTAATATTTAAATGAACAATATTGCTATAGTCCGCCTTTGTACCTATTATTTGTTTAATTTTATGTGTACAAATTTTATATAATGGGGCAATAAAGTGATTATTCATTCATTCATTCATTGCTTATGCCACAATTCATAGAATATTAGTTAATTTGAAAACTTGTTTAAAAATTTGCATTTTCGCCTAGAAGGTGAAAAGTGTGAGTCTATTATATTTTTAACAACTGTTTGTAACCACTTTTTACAGCAAATAAATTTGACTTTGATTTTGACGTAAACATAAAATTCATTAACATCACTGTTTATCATCATCTGAGCAATTTCCCGGTTGCACTCTCCAAACATAAGAGGTAGAGGAAAATATTTTTTTCTCAAACATGCTCGGAAATGAGGCATTATTGTAGTAAAACGAAGACACGAAGTTTGTAATTCTTGGCTGGTGCATTACTTTACCGGCCTAGGCCAGGAAAGTAAGTATGAAAATTCATTCCTGGCCGCTGCTCAAAACTTTTTAATTAATCTATGTAACTTGTACTATGTAACTTGTCATACAGCCCAAGCATACAGCCAATGGCTACCACATTATAAAAAATGTACTCATTGAGCATATAAGTATATGAAAATAATTTTATTAAAATGTTGGTATAAAATCACACAAAAATATACCAATGCTAAAAAAAAACGCGGGAAAGCAGATTTTTACGGTATTACATTTTTTGGGTAAAATATGACTGGGCTGTATGGGCTATGTTTCCTTAGCACTAAATGACAATTGAAATTAAAAAAGAATATAACGCGGGAATATATTATTTTCGGCGGACTGCAAGGTTGTTTTGGATTGTTTTGCAGATTGCTTCTACTGGACTTTATAATGTATAATCGGTGTAATTTGGTATTATAAATGGCTATGTTTATGAACAATGTGTGGAATAACTAAAATTAAGTGTCATGGTGCGGCTGTGGCGCAAATTTAGAGATTTACATAGCGGCATGGTGGTCGCTCGCGTTACTGCGTCTTATGATCAAACAAAGGATTCGTGGGAATTGTCGCCAGGAGCTCCGTTGAATCAACGAGATGAATAACACCATCATTTCTTTGATAAATCGTTGAAAAATATGAAGGGCTAAAAGGCGTAGAACGCCAAATGCCTTAAAATAAATATGAAAATAAAAATGTACATACTATTATCGTTTTTTTAAATTATACTAATTTATTCCCGTCGCACGTCTTTCATTATTTCCTCTCATTTATTGAGAAAAGCACAATACATGCATTTGCCGGGAATCGGATTGCCAGACTCGTATTTATTGCCAAGGCCTCGCTGACGCTCGGCCTTGAAAAGTCGTTCGGCAATCCCTTACTTCCCGGCCGCGTATTGCCAAACTGTATACTGACCCAGACCAGGGTTGCTCTGAGTTCGATCGCAGTTTGCCTTTGTAGTTGAAGAGCAAGTATCTGAATCAAAATACATTTTGCTTTAAAATACTTGAGCAAAATACATACGATTCCAGACATCCATACTTTCCAGCGTCTGGTGTAGTATGTAATGGCATGATAATTTAGAACAAAATGCATGCGAATGCAGACATGTTTTATTTCCCTGCCTCGCCATCTTAAACTTGCGCCGCTTGCGACCTTGACTCCTTTTTTTGGACAGTGGTCGTGACTTTAATAGCAATTACGCACGTGTTTATTAAATAAAGTGTAAAAAAAGAGTTATTTTTAAAAAATAAACCGACTTTAAAACTGTTATTTATAGATCGGTGTAAGCCTTAATAATTTGAATAAAATTAACACTTGGCTCGTTTGCGGTACGAGAATGCTGGTAGAAAAACAGTTGGCATATTTACTGATATTTTTAACATATAATTTTTATTTTGCTCTATCCTATTATTAACAAATAAAAAATCGATAGGGGAAAAAAATCACAAAAGGCGTGGTGTGACGCTATCTCTAGTTATTTGTGTTTTTTAAATAATTTACTTTGTTATCGATCACTTATAATATAATATCGACTTAATTGAGTTATTATTACCTACACTGAAATTAAAAATAGGTACAATTTGTTGTGTCAGTGCATCTTTCTTTGAAACTTAATAAATACTGAAGTGGACACATTTATAGTTTTTTAACACTCTTTATAGTTGTTACAGTTCAAATTAATTTTTAGTCATACTTACAACGGCTACACTTAAATTACTTCACATAGGGTATGTTTTTTGGGGAAAGTTGTTCAGTTTTACGGATAGGATACCTAAAAATCGCAAGAGCATAAAAAAGTTACGGGAAATTACGAAACACGTTGTATAGTTAGTTAAAAATATTTGCGTGTCACAGTTTGCTTTACAAGCGAGCAAAGTGCATATCGTTTTAGACTGCTCTGAGCTCGTATGTACTTTGCTCCAATTTGTTTGTGATTTTAATGAGCACGACGTAGTTCAGTACAGACTATGAGTGTCTGGGTCAGTATACAGTTTGGCAATACGCTTCCCGGCCTCTGCAGTAATGTACTACTAAATATCAATTGCGGTTTAAAAACGCTATTCCTCTACAAAGCACAAAACTCCGTTTACTAAACGAATATAGCCCTCTGTTTCCCGTAAACTCATTTGAATAACAATGGGGTCATGGCAGGCGTATGTGACCGTAGAAAGGTTAAATGTTTTTTTTAAATAATTAGTTGGAGTATACTCCAGTATGGCTCTAGTAGTACAGAGAGGGTTGTGCTTCTGTAGTGGAGACTAAAAAAGACCTGATGATGATGATGATGAATTAATTAGAGTGTGTTAGTAACAGAGCCATGCTTGTATCTTACTCTCATGGGAGAAAAGAAAAAACCTTAGAATATACCAGCTGCTTCTCCGCCCGCGCAGTCCGTAAAAACCGATCGAGGCAACCCATCACTTTTTACATAATCCAGTTATCTGCCTGTACAATATGCTAGATGTAGCCTATGTCTCTTCTGTCCTTAGGCTCTGTCTACCTCGATAGAATAAAAACGTTATAATATTTGTATACAAAAGCCCGTTCCTGCCGAATACAATTCTCTATGTTTCCCGTAAACTCGTTTGAATGACAATGGGGTCATGGCAACCGTATGTTACCCTTTGAGTATTTGCCGTTTTGTCATCAATTATTATTTAGAGTGTGTATTTTCTACGCTAGGCTGGGAGAAAAGAAAAAGTAGAAGGTACCAGCTGCTTCTCTTACTACACAGATCGTATAAACTGAGCAAGGAAATGGGCTAAAACCCCATCAATATTTACATAATTATGTTATCCGTCTGTACAACATTTTAGATGTAGCCTATAAGCTCTTCTGTTTAGTCTCTGTCTACCTCGTAAAGGATAAAGACGTAAAAATAGGTATGAAAAAGCCCAATACTCCGTGCCTACCGAATATAATAGTCTATGTTTCCCTGAAACTCGTTTGAATGACAATGGGGTCATGGCAACCGTATGTGACCCTACAAGGGTTAGCCGTTTCGCCATAAATTATTCAGAGTGTGTTTGACATCCTATAACAAATAATTTTGAGGGTCAATATCATAATTGATAGGTTCAGGTTTGGCTGTTTGTATATAGGTACTTTAAATGCTTAGTTACAAAGCTTTTATTTAACTTTCTATGTATGTTTGTTCGAGTCACAACATATAGCTTGAAAAGTAAACTTTAAAGAATTATACTCAACCGACTGAGCTGAAAAGTAGTAAGTCAGATAAAAATACTACATCATGGAGTAATTGAGCCGATATTATAATAAACTACCGGCAGCTTTGCATAGGTATAGGTATTAAATTCTATAGCCTATGTTCATCACAGATAATGAAGGATTCTAATGGTGAAATAATTTTTAAATCGATATATTCAATGCAAACGTACAATCAAATTTTACCTCTTACTAGCTGTGCCCGCCGTTCGCGTACATTACGATTTCTAAACTAAGAAAAAATTAAGTACCCTATCCTGTGTCCTGTACGCCTAAATCTACTAAGTTTCATAAAATTCAGTTGATTCGTTTAAGAGTTATGGAGTAACATACATACATACAGAAAAAACCTAAAAATCGTCCATTTAGTTTCAATACAGCTTATAAACACGATATTTCTAAAAGCAAAGTAACTTACTCCATGACCAAGCCTTACATATTTATTACTAGCTTTTGCCCGCGACTTCATCCGCGTGTAATTCCATATAAACTTCACCCCCTACTTCGCCCCCTGAGGTGATGAATTTCTTAAAATCCTGTCTAAATGCGGAAGCCTACGTCATAACATCTACCTGCATGCCAAATTTTAGCCCGATCCATGGTTTGGGCTGCTCGTTGATAGATCACTATGTCAGTCAGTCACCTTTGAGTTATATATATTTAGAAGATTGGTATTGAAGTATTGATGATGATGATTAAGCGGCAAACGCGTCTGCGTTTCAGAAGTACAGTCAGCCAAGGAGATACCTGACCCCGCCATCTACCTATATCTTGAATTTTCTCTTAAACTAAAAGTAATATTAACATGAAAATGTATATTCATGAAGTCTTAATTAATTTTCATTTCAAGCCGTTAACTGTCCCACTGCTGGGCAAAGGCCTCCCTCCACTTCTTCCATTCTGTTCGGTCTTCGGCTAAATTATTCCAGTTCTTTTGGAATTTGTCGAATTCGTCTCGCCATCGCATTCTCGGCTTACCAGGTCTTCTTCTCGTAGTTGGGACCCAGCAAGTGGTGGTCTTTGCCCAGGAGTCGTTTGGCCGACGTTGTACGTGTCCAGCCCAGTCCCATTTAAGCTGGGCAGCCTTCAGAGCTACATCCGCGATTCCCGTTCGAGAGCGCAGTTCGGTGTTACGGATTTTGTCCATTAACTTGACACCCAGTATGCTGCGCTCCATCGCACGCTGGCAAACCTTGAGCTTGGACTTTTGGATCTTAGTCAGAGACCAAGTTTGTGCGCCATAGGTCAATATAGGGAGGACGCAGGTGTCCATTAATTTCCTTTTTAGAGAGAGTGCCCCTTAAATATTGAACATAGACCAGTATCCTTTCCAAGCATTGTCAGTTCTTCTTGTGACTTCTTCTTTTTGTCGATTTTGAAAGGATAGCAGTTGGCCTAGGTAGATGTAACTTTTGACATGCTGCACCTCCTCGTTATTAACTTTAATAAAGCGCTCCGATCTATTCGTCAAAACTTTGGTCTTCGTCATGTTCATCCTTAGTCCAATCTCAAGGCTTGCATTGCTTAGGTCTTGTAGCATAATTTGTAACTCTGCGGCTGAATGTGAGAACAAGATAATATCATCAGCAAATCTTAGATTTGTCAACCTTGTTCCCCCTATGCTGATTCCTTTTTGTTCCCAGGCTGGAGAAAGCTTCCTGAAAACTTCTTCCAGGGCACAGGTAAATAGTTTCGGCGACAACGGGTCACCCTGTTTGACACCTTTTTGTACTAAAAATTGGACCTGTTTTTGATTCTAGTTTTTGTAGCGGCAGTACTGTTGGTATAAATTTTATGAATTATTTCTATATATTGAGAGCTTATGTTTTGATTTTTGAGGGCATTGAAAATATCTTTATGATTGATATCTTTATGAAGTCTTAATTAAAATCTTTCTAAATATATATTTTCATGTTAATATTATTTTTTAGTTAAGGAGAAAATTCAAGATATAGGCAGGGTCAGGTATCTCCTTGGCTAACTGTACATGAAAAACGTATTTAGAATAGTCTCTTCTGTCACAAAATATTAACTTATTCCACTTAGAGGATTAAGTCTTGCCAAAACCTATTCAGGAAGTCTTTGCGAACTACGAACTTGACCCAAATGCACATTACTTTGCGGTGTCCGACCAGAAAACTTCTTTACAGCGCCATTAAACATTGCACCCTTTCTGAGGTGCACTCCTTTTGTATCTATGTATTTTACTGTTTGTTTATGTTTATCTATTTAAGTATCTATATTTTTATTTCTATATAATTAATTTACCTATTGAGAGATGTTTTACTATTTATGTAATACTTTTTCCGGGATGAAAGGTAGCCTATGTCCTTCTCCGTACCCCAGAGAACTTGTATGCAAAATTTCATGATCATCGGTTCAGTAGCACGGCGTGAAAGCGCAACAAACAGACAAACTCACTTCCGCATTTATAATATTACACCAATGAGCTTTCGCCCGCGGTACCGCCCGCGTCAATTTCGATCCCTCGGGAACTGTACTTTTTCCCGGGACAAAATATACCTATGTCCTTCTCCGTACCCCAGACAATATAAAAGAGGATAAGTAAATATGAATACGGTATATCTAATATACACGTTGAAATTTTGATTGTTTTGTACCCTTAAAGGGGTGACTCAGACCATCAAAATGAACAACTTTTCCTATGGGAAAAATGCTGGGAACTCAAAAAAAAAAAATCAGCATCCCAAACAAACTGACCGGGACTCTTTTGTATGGAAATGACTTAATTTTTTGTGTTCCCAGCATTGGTCTCATAGAAAAATTTGTTCATATTGATGGTCTGAGTCACCTTTAAGGGTCCAAAACGATCAAAGTTTAACCATGTATATAAAATCTCTAACCTTGACATATATAACTCTATGTAGAAACTAACCCGAAAAAAATCATTGGGGTATTTCTTTCAAAGGGCCCAAGGTCTCGAAAACAAAACGAGTACACCCTTCCAGCCTTTTTCTTCCATTTAATAAAGCGGCTTAAAGGAAGGGCCTTCGCAAAACATCAATTTTTCATTTTATTATTAGAATCGCTCCCGTTTTTCTTCGTTAAGGCGATTGAATAGAACCATTTGCTTGTAAGCTATTATGCAGATTGGGTGTAATTTTAATAGAAGATTTATTGGCGTTTCTATGCCTTTTATCTCGGTGGATCCCTAACAGACTATTACTGCATTTCTATCTATGCCATAACGATAATCTGTTTAGCAAACAGATTATCGTTATGGCTTTTTCACGCATAAACTGAATAAATTGAATTTGAATAAATTGTTTTTTTTTTTTTTGTAAATAATATACGGACAAATCACACAGATTGAGTTAGTCCTAAAGTAAGTTCGAGACTTGTGTTATGGTATACTAAACCAACGATACTTTATCTTAAACAAATACCTATATAGATAAACATTCAAGATCCATGCCAATCTAGTAGTCTCCAATAGACAGCTCCGTGGCGCAGTGGTTAACACGCCAGCCTGCGACACGAAGTGCCCGGGTTCGATCCCCGGCCAGGTCAAGATGGAAAATGATCTTTTTCATATTGGCCTGGGTCTTGGATGTGTATCTATATATGTATTTGTTATAAAATATAGTATCGTTGAGTTAGTATCCCATAACACAAGTCTCAAACTTACCTTGGGGCTAGCTCAATCAGTGTGATTTGTCCGCATATATTTATTTATATTTATTTATTAAATGGTCCTTATATGTATAAAAGAACACTTTCATGTTGGTCTGGAAGAAAATAAAAAACGTATGTGCCAGCTGCTTCTCTTCCCGCGCAGACCGTAGAAGCCGGTCAAGGGAATGGGTGGAAATCTAAAGAATCATGACAATAGGCGATACGGCTAGCAACCCATCACTATTTTGATTCCGTTTTCCACCTTTACGCCCACCAACACGCTAAACGTGGTCTTTCGGTCTTATAACTTAGGAGGCTCTGTCTCCCCGTACGGCAAAAAGACGTGATACTATGTAAGTACTAAAGCAAAATAACAACTCTATCAAGCGTAAGAAAGTTGTTCAAATTCAGCTTGCAAAATTTGACTCTAACTACTGTAATGCGAGATAAAAAACTAGTATAAACCAGATTTCATTTCCGGTTATAACCAGTGCGAGCCAGATGCCGCTTGACAAATATGCAGTGCGGTGCGGTGGCGATGATTTCAGGGAAACGTATATTTTGACTCTGAATGTTATTATTCATTTTAACCTATAAGCCAACGTGTATTTTTCTTTACTTCTTTAATTACTCACAGCAATGACAGTTACCCGACTCGCACATGAGAGCCAAAGTAAATTACATTGAATGATTGGATAAATATTCACACAAAAAAATATGAAGTTTTTTTTGTGATGGAAAGTATCGATTTCAGTTTTTTCCCCCCAACGCATTGCGTGAATAAGCAATGCATTGGGGAAGTAAAAAAAAACAACGGGTTGCACTCTGGGAGGGAAAAAGTTTTTACTGCAAAAAATTACTGGCTGGTTAGACGGCGCATGCTGCACCGTATACAAAAACGTGACGTGAATAGAGGGCGATTACGCAATTTTATTTTTAATTTCATGATGATGATGATGATGACGCAATTTTATGTACCTACACACAATCATAAAACAACAAAGATATTAGAAATGGCAAGAAGGCGTTGCTTGCGCAGACTATGCGCTTGATCAGCTCACTTCAATCAGCTATTTATTAGCTTGTTTCGCGACCGTTAAAAAAAAACGAAAAATGCCGACTTGTGCAATAGCACACTTCTCTCTTAATACGTTAGAATACTAACGTATTAAGAGAGAAGTCCTAGTGAAACTTTGACTAAAGAAGGAGTTTCTACTCAATTGTATTGCGTTAGTAGTATGCTTGAAATGAGGCGATGCTGGTTTTCATAGAAATCACGCGTGATAACTTCTAATGTGTTTGTTGTTCTATGCATACAATAGATAAAAATACACAAAACAATATGAGAACAAAGTAAAGGTTTCGCACATTTCGTGTACAGTTATATTATATGTTTGTATGTATGTATTTATGTATATATTTTATTTATATATTTCTGTTTTTCATAAAATTGCTCTTCCACATCTTTGCACCTTGCCTGTTTGTTGATGTCTTTTTTCCAACTACCCTAAGGTTGCCTGGAAGAGATTGCTATTGCAATAAGGCCGCCTTTTGTATATCTTTTTATGCTTTTTGTTTTTTATTAGTGTTCTTTATGTGTGCAATAAAGTTTTAAATAAATTAATAAATACACATTTTCGGACCTGGACCTTAGACAGCTTAGCACCGCATTGCAATTTGTCACTCGCCATCTGGCGCTGGCCAGGTGGAGAGAACTGGGAATGGTCCTCTCACTAGCAAATAATTCATAACTGCCACGCTTTATAACTAACTAGCATTCGCCCGCGGCTCCGCCCGCGTCAATGTTGATCCCTCGGAATTAGTAGGTACTTTTTCCCGAGATAAGAGATAGCCCATGTCCTTCTCCATACTTCAGAGAGCTTATATGCAAAATTTCATGATGATCAGTTCAGTAGATATGGTGTGAAAGCGTAAGAAACAAACAAACTCACCTTCTCATTTATAATATTAGTTAGGATGTCAATATTCGTAAGTTTGCTGTGGTTGTTATTAGTATAAAAAGCAGATTCGGACAATATTAAATCCGTATCTATCAGATTATATAAGAATTTACAAAAATTCCATGAGCCATCTGCCCATCAGTAGCATTTTATATATTTATATACAGCTATTTCGCACGATATTCTCGCGTCCTCCATTTTTGCAATTTCGCTAAATTCTGTAGTAAAATAAAAAATATTGTGCCACGTTAAATAATCTGCAAATTGTAACTGGAAAACTGCATTCAAATCTGTTTAGTATTTGGAGACGATGAAAGACATATATATCAAGCCTGTGAAATTAATGCTAGTTCGGTTTATAAATTAATTATTACGTCAGTATACGTAACTCTATGGTATGGTTTATAAAAAAAAAATCCATAACAATTCTTTTCTTTTTAACTAATACTGGCAGGAACCTCCTTTTAGACTTTTATATAGTCTTATCTTAATTTAGTAAATAAATAAATAATAATAAATCATCATCGGCCTTATCCGTCTTTGCAGACGATTTAAACAATGTCACGACGACGACATGCATTTACGTGGCTATGTAGTCCGATTCTTGAACGGCAAGATCTTCCGCAGACTGGACACAAGAATCCACCTTCAGCCAGATCGTTGTTTTTGTGTCGCTTTTTTCTCCGATCCTCCAAGGTCGCGAACAAGGCATTATCATGCAAAACTCCTCCCTCAAGTACACATTTTTTCCACTTGCTTCTATCACAGGCTGTCTTTTCCCACATCCCAGGGTCAATTCCAAAAGCATGCATATCTCTTTTGACGCAGTCTTTGTATCGCAACATTGGCCTGCCAACCCCTCTCTTTGCATCTGCAACAGCACCGAGCATTATTTGACGAGGCAGGCGAGATGGCTTCATGCGGTGTACATGGCCTAGCCAACGTAGGCGTCTCTGCTTCAAAAGCGCTGGGAGACTAGGTAGGCGGCATAACTTAAGGACTCTTTCATTTGTTATCCTGTCCTTCCAAGAGATCCCAAGGATGCCACGAAGGCAGCGCATGTGAAACGAGTTGAGACGACGTTCCTGTTTTGCATAAGTTGTCCATGTTTCAGCACCGTATAAGAGCGTAGACAAAATACAGGCTTGATATACAGCCATCTTGGTCCTGCAAGTTAGATGTATATTCGACCACGCTCTCAAACTCAACCGTCCGAACATTGTAGCCGCCCTGCCGATACGAATGTCGATCTCTGCGTCCAACGAGAGATTATTCGTCAAAGTCGACCCAAGGTAGCTAAACTTATGCACCACTTCCAAGGGAGTACCCTCCAGTAGTATTTTAGGAGGCTCAGCAAGTCCCTGTGCGAGAATAACAGTCTTTTTTTCATTGATGGTCATGGAAAACAAGGAACATGCATGGGAAAATTTGTCTATTATTGATTGTAATTCCTGAGTGGAGGTAGCTACAAAAGCTGCGTCGTCAGCGAACAAGAGGCTATCAGCAAACAAGTCCCCACGATGTTTCCTAGATTTAAGAAGCGATATATTGTAAAGCTTTCCATCAGCTCTTGTATGCAAATGAATACCCTGGGGGTCGCTGCCAAAAGCTGCCCTTAACAGTAGTGAGAAGAATATTCCGAAAAGTGTAGGAGCCAAAACGCATCCCTGACGAACCCCTCTTTGCATCTCGAATGGCTCAGATGTGCTACCGTCGTGTACAACACAGGCCTTCATATTCCCGTGAAAACATTTGACCAGGCACAACAGCTTACGAGGACAGCCAACATGCTCGAGAGCTGTGTAAAGTCCTTCCCTGCTAACCGTATCGAAAGCCTTGTTAAGGTCGACGAATCCAATGATAATAGGTGTCTTCTGTTCTCTACACTTTTCCTGCTGCTGTCTTAGTGCAAAAATCATGTCAGTTGTAGAACGTTCCGCTCGAAACCCACACTGCGCCTCAGGGTATATTTGATCGGCCAGTTTTTGTACTCTTGCAAGAATTAGCCGCCCAAACAACTTGCCAACAATGCTCAGGAGGGATATTCCTCGATAGCTATTGCAATCACCGCGGTCTCCCTTACCTTTATATAGGGTGATGATATTCGCGTCGCGCATGTCTTGCGGAATGTAGCCATTTTCCCAGCATTTTAATAAAAGGTTGTGCAGAATAGGTGTTAAGCACTTTATTTTTATTATTTCGCCATAAGTACCATCGCCTCCAGGACTCTTGCCACTTTTTAGCTGATCAAGAGCCTCCGAAAATTCCGCCATGGTAGGAGGGTTGTCTAGTTCGCTACACTCTGGTAATTTCGGAATATGTTGCATTGCCTCCGGGGAGATGTTGACTGGAGTCGAGTAAAGTTCCGAATAATGTTCAACCCATCTATCAAGCTTGCGTTTGCTGTCGGTTATGATAGAACCATCAGATTCTTTTAAGAGGGCAGATTTCTTTGGGACAGGTCCAAGTGCCTGTTTTATACCCGCATACACACCACGAATATCACCCTTTTCGGCGCACAGTTGAATACCTCGGCAAAGATCGGTCCATTATTCATTAGCACATTGCCGAGTAATTCGTTGAAGAGCAGCCCTTGCTGATTTCCAGTCTTTTGATGTTTGAGGACTGGGATTTAAACGGTGGAATAAGGCAGCTCTGCGCTTGGAATCCAGATATGGCTTGATTTTTCCCACGTTTGCCGCGAACCAGTCTTCTGTTCTGGACTTCACGATTCCAAAAACTTCGGAGGCAGTTGTAGTAAGGAGTTTTTGCACTTTAGACCATAATTCCTCAACAGATGTAATTGTATCCCATGATGCACTCTCTTTGCGTGTAAGGGATTCAAAACACTGTACCATTTTCTCATTACTTATGTTAAAAATATTAATTTTTGGCTTGCCTGGTGGTTTGGAAGAGTGAACTTTTTTAGGCATCAGCGCAATTTTAGAGCCAACAAGGGAGTGATCCGTTTCGCACTCGGCGCTGTGGTAAGAGCGAGTATGCAGGGTATCACGAAGATCCCTTTTGCGGGTGACGATGAGATCCAACTGATGCCAATGACCAGAACGAGGGTGCATCCAAGATACTTTACGAGAAAGTTTACCCTTAAAATATGTATTTGTGACACAAAGTTGGTACTTAGAACAAAGTTCCAGTAACCGTTGTCCATTTTCATTTATGTTCCCTATCCCATGGCCACCCATACAATCACGCCACGCTGTATTATCTTGCCCTACTCGAGCGTTAAAATCGCCAAGTACAAAAAGGCGGTCACCACATTTGATTTCTGAGATGACTTGCGAGAGTTGATTATAGAACAAGTCTTTGGATTCAACTGATGACTTCAGTGTTGGAGCATATACTGCCATTACAGTCACGAAACCGCATGCAGTCTTCAATCTCATCAGCATAATGCGTTCCGAGATACCTTCTGGTGGATTTTCTAGTGCACACAGTAAATCGTTCCTCACAGCAAAGCCCACACCATGTTCGCGCACCTCGTCAAATTCTTTTCCCTTCCAGTAAAATGTATAGTGGGCCTCACGCAATGAACCCTCGTCAGGTAGTCTTGTCTCTTGAAGAGCTGCTACGGAGATGTTAAGCCTGTGTAGTTCCTCGTCAATGACAGCAGTTTTACGTAGATCTTGAACGTTACCTAAACCTCCGCAACTCTCTGGAAGACCATTTCTCATCGTGCGGACATTCCAAGTCGCAAAACGCATGAACATGCGTTTAGTTTGTTTCCGACGTATTTGTTGTGTTTGCGCAGGTGTATAAGATTACAGTACCAACCATCCAACGAAAAGTTAGTGTTCCCCACACCCTAAGGGAACAGGCCAGCACTGGGACGGATCAGCACCTTATTGGCTGGGGGCTGCCCAGCTTGAAGCGGGCGGTAGCTGAACTTTGGGACTACGATGGACCCTCCCACTTACATGAGTGACCCCTGGCGCCCGCACTTACGCCCATGTATGCGGTCTTATAACCGGTAACTGTCACTCACAGATTTGTTTTCCACACGTAGAATACATGCGAATAAAGTGTCCTCTCCACTGACATTGCATCGCCTAGGACGCAGATTAAGGAAGCGTAGGGTTGCCTAGGACCTACACCACCCTCTCGGCCTAACTGACTTGATCCACAGGAACGAACTTGTCGATACATATGGAGTCAGGTCGGCTGTAGGAGCTTGTCGCATTTTCGGGTTGCACCTTACTTACGCCTAACGGGAACTCCTCTCCGGGTGGGAGCGCTTATTTCATGGCGGCGCTTACTCGCCATGTCACAGGATCGTTATTGAGTTTAGTAGCACTTTATAGACGAGCCTGTCCCACCAGACTCGCCACTACACTCTGATGATCACTGCCGCTGTTTGTTCGGGGACTGCTTATTGGGTATTCGCAGCTGACCGCCATATCTGGTGGTCGATCCACTATCCGCCACCTGTGGACCCCGCTAGTAGCCTACAGCTCAGCCCTAGCAATTATATATAATAAATATATATATATAATATATAATTATAAAATAATAAATATATACGGACAAATCACACAGATTGAGTTAGCCCCAAAGTAAGTTCGAGACTTGTGTTATGGGATACTAACTCAACGATACTATATTTTATACCAAACACATATATAGATATACATCCAAGACCCAGGTCAATCTGAAAAAGATCATTTTCCATCTTGACCTGGCCGGGGATCGAACCTGGTCACTCTCGTGTCGCAAGCTGGCGTGTTGACCCCTGCGCCACGGAGCTAGTCAAATCATCATGGTCATCATCATCATTTCGAGTAGGTGTCACGGTCAATCGACCATGCACACCCTGGTGTCAGAGTTCTTCGGAACCGCCTCTCGGCCTCTGACGTGGTTTCTTTAACGACTACCAGATGGCAGCCGGGACCAACGGCTTAACGTGCCTTCTGAAGCATGGAATCATCTTAATTATCAGACGACCAGGTGATTCAAGCCTGCAATGTCCTAACCAAACTGGAAACAACTAAACAAAGTATGCCTCCCGTGGGAATCAAACTCACGATCCCGGGTCTACAGGCAAACGCATTAACCACTGGATCACGGAGGTAGGTGGGTATGGTAATATTCTTCCATGGAATGAAGAATCCTTGGGAGAGGCCTTTGACCAGTAGTGGACTTCTTATGGATATAATAATAATAATGATGAACATCGCACGCCTAATATTTTGATATGACCTTTTTGACTAACGCTATATGAATAGTTATATATATTTAATCCTAAAACAGCTCCTTTTGGAACGTTACGATCCATGGGATCAACACTTCCAAAGTTGTGACAAGAGCTTTAAGCCCGAGTGACACAGAAAACCAGGGCGGCAGGAATTATGTTATATAAGGTCAATTAAAATTAAGCGCAAATATTTTAAAGGCTGACTCCCATAAGCTAGAAAAATGCTTTAGAAGCAAAATAAAAAAAATCGGCACGCTAGTTTTTGAGATATCTGGACCTGAACATTTAAGATAAAAAATGAATAAAACACCCTGTGTACAAATAAACACTTCCTTGGCCATAAACTTTATACTATTATGTACTATGGATACTAGGTCACTGACCTCGACGATCAAAACAGCTGATTTATCGATTTTAATAAATTCAACAATTACTTTGTATGAAAAAATAAAAAAAAAAACTAGCGTGTCGATATCTTAAAATTTGCTATTAAAGCATTTCTTTGACCAATGGGAACCAGCCATTAAAATATTTGCGCTTAATTTAAATGGACCTTGTATACTATTTTACAATATCAATCACTAGCTTTCGCCCGCGGCTTCGCCCGCATCTATGTCAATCCCTCGGGAATAGTACTTTTTCCCGTAATAAAAGGTAGCCTATGTCCTTCTCCGTACCCCAGAGAACTTGTATGTAAAATTTCATGATGATCTGTTCAGTAGTTACGGCGTGAAAGCGTAACAAACAAACAAACTCACTTTCGTATTTATAATATTAACTAGCTTCCGCCCGCGGCGCCTCCCGCATTTATATCGATCCCTCGGTAATAGTACTTTTTACCGTGATTAAAGGTGGCCTATGTCCTTCTCCGTACTCCAGCGAACTTGTATGCAAAATTTTATGATCTTCGGTTAAGTAGTTACGGCGTAAAAGCGTAACAAACAAACAAACTCACTTTCGTATTTATAATATTAACTAGCTTTCGCCCGCGGCTCCGCCCGCGTCAATGTCGTTCCCTCGGGAACAGTACTTTTTCCCGAGATAAAAGGTAACCTATGTCCTTCTCCGTACTCCACAGAACTTGTATGCAAATTTAATAATGATCGGTTCAGTAGTTAAAGCGCAACAAACAAACTCAATTTCGCATTTATAATATTAGTAAGGACTAGCTGTTGTCCGCGGCTCCGCCCGCGTTAATGTCGTTCCCTTGGGAACAGTAGAAATGATAAACATTCCAAACAAACCCCTCCACCTCTGCTTTTCCATATACCCTCCCACTCCCACTTTCCTTAAGGGGGAATAATACATTTCACCTGCATAGATCTTTAGCCCTAAAGGAGGGGATTTTGCCCATTTCACCTACACAGATCATTTTAATTGTAATGTAAACATATATACTTATTTTTATACTTCTATGTCCAGAAATGAGAAAATTTCCATACAATACACCCCCCCGCAATGTTACCCCTTAAGGAGGGGATTTTATACATTTCACCTAAACAGATCTTTTTAATTGTAATCGAGAACTTACATACCTATTTTTATATTCTAAGTCTAGAAATGGAAAAATTCCATACAAACTTTACCCCCTATTTACCCCTTCAAGTCTGGTTCACCTAAACAGATCTTTTTTAATTTTAATTGAGAACTTGTGTACCTACTTTTAAAACTTCTAAGTCCAGAAATGAGAAAATTCCATAAAACTACACCCCCTTTGATTTTCTAAAAATCCTTTCTTAGTGCTCATTTACATCACAAAAAGAATCCATGTGCCAAATTTCAACTTTCTGGGCACAGTAGTTTCGGCTGTGCGTTGAAATATAAGTCAGGTTTGCCTTTGGCCCGCGGCTCCGCCCGCGTAAGTGTCGATTTCTCAGGAACAGTAGAATTACCCGGAATACATTAGTTAATGACTTTTAATGAAACACCTTAATATTGAATTTCAATTGAATAACTTTAAGAACGGAATGCTTAAGTTTTAAACTTACTTTGCACCCCTATTTTACCCCCTGAAGGGATGATTTTTGAGTTAAATATTTTACTCGTATTTCATACCTTTCAGTAAAGAAACTTCATGCTGAATTTAATTCGAATAACTTCAAAAAAGACAAAGTTTCATACTAACTTTGCAACCCGTTTTACCCCCTTAGGAGATGAATTTCCAAAAATCATTTTCTTAGTGCTCCCCTACGTTATAAAAGGAACCCCTGTGCAAAATTTCAAGTTCCTAACCCTTATAGTTTAGGCCCTACGTTGATATGTTAGTCAGTCAGCTTCTCCTGTTTTTTTAGTATGGATTACTATGGATAGTATGGATAGGTATAATGCTGTCGTATAATGATGATGAATTGACTTTGGATTTTAATTTTCTTATGACACTTATTATTTTATTTTATTTTTGCTATATGTTTGCAGGCAAACTCATGCCTTGAGTTCATTCAAATGACGATAACGTTTTTTTTAATGAACCGATTTTGATGAAACAAACTTTAAATGTTTTGCTGAGTTAAAACAAAGCAATTGGTGAAAGTTTGAAGTAAATCGGTGCAGTATTTTCGGAAATAATCGTGATCATACATACAGACAGACAGAGAGACAAGAAATTCGAAAAATTTTTTTTTGCTTTCTATTATTCTTTTTAAGTGTCCCTCTATCCATTTTAGTCAAAAATTCTAAATGTACAGACAAAATATTTTTACTGTTTTATTATATGTCATCATCATCAAAATTTAAGAACAACGCTCTTGTCGGTGGAGCTCCCTCCATCTTGGTCTATTCTCTGCAAGTTTTTTCACTATGTCTTTGTCTTTATTATATGTATAGATTATTATAGTTAGTAAGTAAATATTTTATTTGAGAACAAGCAAAGAGAAAAATACAATGACCACAATAATAATCTTTTTAAACAAAAAAACCGACTTAAATCTAACTACTGAACCGATTTTTTATAAGTGTTTTATTTTTCATTCACAATGCTATTTTGAATTATACTCTTAACTAGCTGTTGCCCGCGACTTCGTCCGCGGCAATTTCTGTTATTATGATTATTTAGTATAGATGTGAATCATTTTCCCCCGTTCTTGAAATTTTTTTTATTGATGCTGTGCTCCTATGGGTCGCAGCGTGATGTTTTATAGCCTAAAGCCTTTCTCAATAAATGGACTATCCAACACAAAAATAATTTTCCAATTTGAACTAGTAGTTCCTGACATTAGCGCGTTCAAACAAATAAACAAACATACAAACAAACAAACTCTTCAGTTTTATAATATTAGTATAGATACGTATAAGGGGAGATGGGATATGGTGGAGTATTTCGGCGACGAGATTGAATTGTGCGGTAGCTCGGATGGCAGAGCATACGTCGTACATAGATCTAGGTCGCCGGTTCAAGTCCCGCCCTGATGAAATTTTTTCACCATATTTTATTTCTTAATTTATTAAGAGTACTGAACAGATTGTGATGCAATTGAAATGGGGCCAATTTGAAAGCCCTTTCAAACAAAAATCGGTTTATAAAGTCCAGAGGTAACAAACACAAAAAAACACAACCGAAGTGAAAACTTGTGGCCACCATGTGGAAACCGGATGGCTGCCGAAAACGTGGCAGACCTAGAAGGAGATGGCGCGATGACTTGGATGCTTATATAAGTGGCTGGCAAATTATTGCCAGCAATAGGGATGACTGGAAACAAAAAGGGGAGGCCTTTGCCTAGCAGTGGGACACTGAGATAGGCTATTAATTGTTTTTAGGTTTCCGTACCCAAAGGGTAAAAACGGGACCCTATTAATATCGCTCCGCTGTCCGTCTGTCTGTCCGTCCGTCTGTCACCAGGCTGTATCTCATGAACGATGATAGTTAGACAGTTGAAATTCACAGATGATGTATTTCTGTAACAACAAATACTAAAAAATAGAATTAAATAAATATTTAAGGGGGCTCCCATACAACAAACATGATTTTTTTGCTTGTTTTTGCTCGATATTGATAACGGCAACAGATAGATGCTTGAAATATTCACAGAATATTTAGTTATATATTCACTTTAAAAATAAATAATAAAATTAATATTAAAGGGGCTCCCATACAACTAACATGATTTTTTGCCGTTTTTATAGATAACGGTACGGAACCCTTCGTGCGCGAGTCCGACTCGCACTTGGCCGGGTTTTTAAATAATTTATCCTTCCCTTTCCTGAATTTTAATATAAAGAAATTAAAGTCCCGTCCTTACTCAAACGGTACGCACTGTTTTAATAGTTAATGTTTATCACTCGAGTTCGCTGCATCGTCGCAATCCCATCCCGCAATGCAGTAGTCAGGAATACAAGTGTCGGCGATGGGCTTTGCTTATATCCGGCTGAAATACGTATAGGACAGACGTACATACGTACCGTCACGTCTTTTTTTCTCGTGGTAGAGACAGAGGCCAGTTTTATCCTTACTTCCCTATCCTTCTAGTCGTGGTAGAGCCACGCTACCGACAAAATGAACTGCTGGTAGCATAAATGGGCCGGCTCGTCTGGGGAAGTACCACACTCTCACAGAAAATCGACATCTGAGTAGAAGCTCTACCGCTTATATGCTTCGATCTGT
Organism: Elegia similella; assembly: GCA_947532085.1. Classification (NCBI taxonomy): domain Eukaryota; kingdom Metazoa; phylum Arthropoda; class Insecta; order Lepidoptera; family Pyralidae; genus Elegia; species Elegia similella. The sequence continues at coordinate 7,212,055 of OX383951.1, read as the reverse complement.
GAGTGAGAGAGCCAGAGGCCCATCCTTCACCCTCCCCTCCCCACTTCCTTCCCCCAACTCCTTGAAGGCCGACAACGCACCTGCCATACCCTGGTGTTGCAGTTGTCCATGGGCGGCGGTGGTCACTTACCATCAGGTGACCCGCTTGCTCGTTTGCCGTCCTATAAGATAAAAAAAAATCCTTACTATCCTTATCATTTTTATTTATTTCTCTTAATTTCTCGGCTTTTATTATTACTAATTACTAATATTATAAATGCGAAAGCGAGTTTGTTTGTTACGCTTTCACGCCGTAACTACTGAAGCGATCATCATGAAATTTTTCATACAAGTTCTCTGGAGTACGGAGAAGGACACAGGCTACCATTGATCCCGGGAAAAGTACTATTCCCGAGGGATCGACAATAACGCGGGCGGAGCCGCGGGCGAAAGCTAGTAAGTAATAAAAGCCACGTATAGAATTTTGGTAGGTATGACGAGCTCTGTGGCCTAGTGGTCATCGTGTCAGGTTGCCACACTGGCACGGTCGCGGGTTCGATCCCCGGTCAGGTCAAGACGGAAAATGATCTTTTTCTGATTTGCCTGGGTCTTGGATGTTTATCTATATATGTATTTGTTATGAAAAATAGTATCGTTGAGTTATTATCCCATTACACAAGACTCTAATTTACTTTGGGGCTAGCTCAATCTGTGTGATTTGTCCGTATATATTTATTATTTATCTAAATATATATAACTCAAAGGTGACTAACTGACATAGTGAACTATCATCGCACAGTCCAAACCACTGGATGGATCGGGCTGAAATTTGGCATGCAGGTAGTTGTTATGACGTAGGCATCCGCTTAGAAAGGATTTTGATCAATTCTACCTCCAAGGGGATAAAATAGGGGATGAAAGTTTGTATAAAACTATACTTCTTAACGCCAGCGAAGCCGCGGGCAAAAGCTAGTTTATACATATGACCAAACGCGCTGCATTCCTACCTGATTTGTTCAGATTTCACCTTCGAAAATGCCGCGCCTTGGTATTTTTTCGATACTGACTCGGAGAGTGAAAGAGGCCTGCCATGACTTCCTGCGGAAATAGTCGTTTTGGGCGTTTCTTTCCACACAGTGATACTGGCGGAAGCTAAGTTCTTTACTCTTTCACGGACACTTGGCCAAACACAATCGATATAACAAAAGAAGTCTACGTCTACAGACGGGACGTCCCGGAAAGTGTTATATCAAAAGAAGGATGATGATAATACCCAGACTAGTCTTACGCTTGTTTGCGAATTTAGTTATGTGAATTTATGTTGCAGTTACGCTGTTAGTTCAAACTAATAAAGCCACAAGCCACAGTAACACACACACCCCAATATAATAGAACAGCTTGGCTATAAACCTCCAAGGAGCGATAAACAATGAACAAACCTCTGTATTCGTAAGTATTATATAATACAGATTCACGCGTTCTCAATGATATATAGATATACGCCAGTTACATAAACTTATGAACAACTAGTGGTTTTCTGCGTGTTCGTACGCGTTAAACCCGAAACCTAGTTGAACCAAAAGCAGTTGAGGATGACGTCCTTACCGTTTGACCGGTGGGTGCTGGTATGGCATCAGGTATGTGCGCCCGGCCTCCCGAGCTGCTTTCCCCCCGTTCATCCGAGTGAGTAGTAATGCCAATGCCAATGCCTTTTTTCCCTTCCCAAATGTTTAGGACACCTAAACCCTCTTTTCTTTTCCTTCCATGCTGTCTGGGAAAAAAGAAAAAGCGTAGAATGTGCCAGCCGCATCTCTTCCCGTGCAGATCGTATAAGCCGAGGGATTTGGCAGTATCGTAGAAACTGAGGAATTATATTTGGTTGGACATGTGGCTGGCAACCCATCATGTTTTGATTCTTTTTGCCACCAACATACTAAACATGGCTATTGTTACTAACAAATGTGCATTAGAAAGGGTTTTTGCAGCGCACGTCAAAATTGCTCGCAGATGGCAGATTTTTTCCTACTTACTTGACACTTATCGCTATATTTTGGACAATTCACACAATATCTTTATAAATTATAGCCTATGTGTTATTCTGATATATTAGCTATATTACGTAAAGTTTTATTAAAATCGATTAAGTAGCTTTTGCGTGAAGGAGTAACAAACATCCATACATCCACACATCCATACATACTCACAAACTTTTGCGTTTATAATATTAGTACGGATTATTTTTTCTTATCTCAAAAATGCCCAATGCGCCTATATATATAGAAGTTTTCACAAATATTTTTTATTTGTAGTATACCCTACAGAAATTACTAAATGTTTTAAGTCAAGCGTAATTTTTCATATAAAGGGAACATTTGTAATTTTTTAAAAATAATGACTAAACTTTCTTATGAGCAATGTTTGAAATTGCACTTTTATTTTCACAAGAAGTTATGCGAGATATATGACTTTTACAACAAAAGTTATTTTCTTATTTTTATGATGTTGTAGAGTGACGATTAATTTTTTAAACCTTTGTGTCTATGAACAAACAAACAAACAATCCTTTTTGTCCAAAGACGATAAGATAGATAGATCGGCTTCTACGTTAAGAAAGAAGAATTTTTGTTTCGCTGGCCTTAAGTTGGGCTGATATTTTTGTATGAAATTGGTAGTCATACAAAAATATCAGCCCAACTTAAGGCCAGCGAAACAAACATTCTTCTTTCTTAACGTAGAAGCCGATCAAGGGAATACGCAAAATCTAAATAATCATCTTATGGCCTTAGGCTCTGTCTACCCCGTAAGGGATAAAGACGTGATAATATGTATGTATGTATCTAATCATGTCCCCGGTAACATTTCCATCTGAGATGCTTTGATCCCCTTATTCCGGGGGCGGGTAGGCCAGAGGGCCCTGAGTGATAAAACCGGAACACGTGGACGACGTCGCGGGTCACTGCTATGTTAAATATGTTGGAAACCAGTATAAATACATTTCCTGAGTGAACTGGGGATTAATATTTATCTTGTACATTTTCCTCGTGGCAATGTCAGGTTTTTAAAACCCGCTTGAAATTTTCAAATGAGATGTTGAGACATCTTCAATGGAATTTATACTCTACATTCAAGAATTTAGTGTTGCATTCGGTTGATTTATATTATCAGTATAGTTGCGCTGACAACAGAGCTTTGTTGTGATATGTGAAAGATAGTTTTTTTTTAATATTGTACTAGCTTTCGCACGCGGCTCCGCCCGCGCCAATGTCGATCCCTCGGGAACAGTACTTTTTCCCGGGATAAAAGGTAGCCTTTATCCTTTTCCGCACTCCAGAGAACTTGTATGCAAAATTTCATGAAGATCGGTTCAGTAGTTACGGCGTGAAAGCGTAACAAACAAACAAACAAACAAACAAACAAACAAACAAACTCACTTTTGCATTTATAATATTAGTAAGGAAGTAAGGATAAGGATTAAATAAATAACAATTATATTACTCTTATGAAATTAAGAAATAAATGTTTAGCAACCCCGAGTGCGGTTACAACTTGGATGGGTAACCGTAAGAGGTATAAAAATATCTCGAGCTTCTCCGTACTTCGGAAGACACGTTAGGCCGTTAGTCCCGGCAGTCATCATTAATGGCAGTCATTAAGCTATGTCAGATGCCTTTAGGTAGCTTGAAAAATCTGACTCCAGTGTCGGCCACTAGAACACACAAAAAATTTGCAAAACAAAAAATTGTAATTGCGAAATAAACAATTATTTCAGTTTAGGCCTACTTTTTAATAAATTTGGGGTTTTTCTGTCGTCACACGGGTCCCCAAAGATAAATATGAACATGGTAAAACATGCACAATGGCGTTTGATGTTGGCCGGATGACGTATGAAGGCATCTTTCAGTGTCCACGTTATCAGACTTCAAAAACGACGACAGAGATATGAAGTCATTTGTTTTGTGTCATAGCTGCATTAACTGGGTTCTATAAGGGTCTATATTCCTTTTTAGGAGAGGCTATCTCGCTCACACAATCAAACATTTTTAAAGATTATTAAAAAATGTGTCTAATTTTAAAGTGTTTCTTTATTATCCCAGATATCGTGGATATTTTAGACATGTTTTTGTATTGATTAGACATTGACTACACTGTAAAAATTTGTACAAATTAAATTTTTGATTACCTAATTTAAGACGTAATCAAGTTTTTTTATAACTTTTATTATTACTATAGTAATTTTATTCGAAGTACATAATTATGTCGGTCTATAATGGAATTATACATTGAACCGAATTGAAAATCTCCTTCTACATATTTCAGACATGTTTTATACTGATTAGACATTGATCAATACGTAAATTAGTTAATCAAAACTTTTAAATCTTTGACCAAGTAATTTACGATGAAGTCATGTCTAAACAATACAAATTATGTTTAAAATATCTACGATATAGTTTTCTAGGCTAATAAAGAAACACTTTTGTAAAAATTAGACACATTTTTTTTATAATCTTTAAAAATGATTAATTGTGTGAGCGAAACAGCAAACCAAGTGTCAAAGGCCTCTTAACCGACTTCAAAAAGGAGGTTTTCAATACGATTGTATGTTTGTTACTACATAATTCGATCATTGCCCGACGCAATTACGTAGTTAGAATAAAATCACTATAGTTTAATAAAATTGTTTCACTTCATTATTTCTAAAGCAGTACTTACCCATAATTAAATTTCGTTAATCTGTAAACAAGGAACAAATCTACGTTTATAATTAAACCACTGTCCGAACCACGTTAATTAATTTTGAAATTTTCAGCGGTGGCGTATTTATGACTTACAAGACAGCTGTAGGTCGAGATCGTGTGACAATGGGGGCGGCCATTTTTGATTGGCATAACGTTATGTTAGGGATGGCCATGGGTGTCATCCTCAACTACTTGTCCGGTAGTTGCAAGTATGGCATCGGCTACGCGCGCCCGGCTCAAGCTGCTACTTGCTTTTTCCCCATTTATCCGAGTCAGTAGTATTCCAATACCTTCCTCCCTTTTCCAAATCCAACTTATTTCTATCCTTTCCCTGCTTAAGAAGCTTCCGATGGGCAGCAGCGTCGGAAGTACAAGAAGCCAAAGAAACTGAGCTCGTAAACCTGCCAGTCAAGCGTGGTGAGTATGGCAATATCCTCCTACTGAAAGAATCTTTGGGAGAGGCTTTTGTCCTTTTGTAACCTTTCTTTGCGATGCGTGCCGCGGAAAATTAAATTAATATTTTTTTAGTAAGAAAGTAAAATGTAACAAATTATCATAATACTTAGAATAAACGTTGTTGTTTGTGATGTGTAAGCAATCTATCCCTACGAGGTTATTATTGTTTTAAAAGTAACCTGCGTATAAACATATGGCTAAGGGGTGGCAAGTACGCTAGGCCCATGGTGCCTTGTCCTTAAATACGCCTCTACTCACTAATGACGAATACTATGCAAGTATCAAAGTTGTAGTATTTAATTTAAGTTAAATAGCCTTTAGACATTTCAATTTGGAGTTGTATCAAACTGAGTAAACTTTGGAGTGTTTATTTATACTGAGTTACTTGGATTTTGAAGTGTAAAGACGCAATGACCCTGTTTATGGAGAATTTTATAAAAACAAGTCATGTTTTTAGGTCAGGGGTGTCATCTTCAACTGCTTGTCCAGTGTTTGTAGGTTGTTCTATGTGTTTTCTTTTCTCCCAGACCAGCGTGGAAGTTCTGCGGTAACAAACATAAAAAAAAACATACAACCTAATTCACAACCTCTTTTTTTGAAGTCAGTTAAAAAAGGGACTCAGTTTTCATTTGAATAAGAAATATCTATGTTAAAATAATGTTATATGAAATGAAACTAAACAATTACAGCCATGTATTTGTTTCTTTTACTAGCTTTCGCCCGCGGCTCCGCCCGCGTCAATGTCGATCCCTCGGGAACAGTTTTTCCCGGGATAAAAGGTAGCCTATGTCCTTCTCTGCACTCCAGAGAACTTGTATGCAAAATTTCATGATGATCGGAACTACTGAAGTAGTTACAGCGTGAAAGCGTAACATCATCTTCATCGTCACTTACCATCAGGTGAGATGGGAGGCAAATGCCTAATTCAATATTTAGTAAAAAAGAAAAAAAAACAAACAAACAAACTCACTTTCGCATTTATAATATTAGTAAGGATAAGGATTTCTTTTATATTTATTTTATTTACAGGTAAATCGCAGGAAAATCAAATTGACGGTGATAGGGGTTCAGAGTAACAAATAACTGGATACAGATAGCTGCTAATAACATTTACTTTGAATGGAACATTTCGTGTCTGACAATGGGAATCAGCAATTAGGTAATTTGTGCGGCGATGGCACTTTAATTACACGCAGGTTCTGACGTGAGGTCAAAGTTGTGGTATAACAGAAGGTCACCTGTACTTACAAGTTTGCTGTGTTGTTTCCGGCTCATACGTGGCGACTAAGAAATACAACGAATATTTTTAAATTTTAATTATGGAACAATCGAACAAATTACAAATAAAAAAAAGGAAAAGAAAGTAAGTACTTTAATCGTTAATATTAAAACAAATGGTTTATTCACGTATCGTTAGTCGGTATTGTTTGTTTGTGACGTCTTTGACATTCGCCCTGAAGGCGGCCATCTGAATTGGCTGAAAAGCTCCAAAGTAAGTTCGAGACTTGTGTTATGGGATACTAACTCCACGATACTATCTTTTATAACAAATACATATATAGATACACATCCAAGACCCAGAACAATCTGAAAAAGATCATTTTTCATCTTGATCTGGCCGGGGATGGAACCCGGGCACTCTCGTGTCGCAGGCTGGCGTGTTGACCGCTGCGCACGGAGCTAGCGAATGTCTAGCGTAACTTTTCATATTATTACATTTAATCGTTCCTTGCCTGGCTCTAGCCAGGCAGGTAACCGAATGCAATCAACACTCAAAATTTAAAAGAAGTAGCTTCAATCAGAGAAACTTTTTTCTTATATAGAAGCTCTGTAGAAGTCTCTTGATTTTACACACATCGCTAGTAATATATCGAATTTTATGTTTTGATTTTTGAAAAGGAAAAACGTAGAATGTGCCAGCTGCTTCTCTTCTTGCGCAGATCGTAAAAGCCGATCGTGGGAATAGTTCTATTACACATCAATTTTTTGATTCCGTTTGTAAATAGACTACACGACACGCCCTCCAATATGCTAAATGTGGCCATAAAGTCTTATAGGCACTGTCTATCCCGCAAGGGAAAAGCACGTGATACTATGTATGTATATTTATAAGGTGATTTGTACAACATTTTTGATTGATCGGATAAAATATACAGGCCTGATACATACCCTTATTACTATTATTTTGGTCAATGGTTGAAATAAATAATATGACATTTTAAAACAACAAATTTTAGCCAAGATAGCCGTACTTTATGAGAGCCTAACTATTATATTTAATAGGGGAAAGAGAGATTGTTTCTTTGTTAATTTATTTGCTTTTTACGTATTTTACCTTAACTACTGAACTGTTCATCATAAAATTTTAAATACCTACGAGATCTGGGATACGGATAAAAACCTTTCAATCTAGAAAAAAAATACTGTTCGCGAAGGATCAACTAAAATGCAAGCGGAGCTGCGTGTAATAACTATTAACTACTAGTAAATAGGAGAAGAAAGATAACCGTTCCGATCATGTTGAACTGACTTTCTAGTTTAAACGTACTGTGGTAGATTGTTCTAGTTTTGGAGCACTGGGGTTTGCGAATATGATTAATTTATTGTTTGATTGCTTGTTACTTTCCACATATTTCACCTGTGGTGGTGAACCTTACACACGGTGCGTTCGTGCATTGTCTTAATTAATACTTATTCTTAACATACTTAATAATACTCGTATATTATGTTATGATACATAACTTTGTATAAACTTTTATACACCTGTCCTGGCACTTTTATTTTTTGACTATGAGTAGTTACTGCATCTATGGCCTAGTGGGTATGGGACCATACCCCAGATATGGTCCCAACTGGGATGGGTGACCGCAAGTGGCATAAATATATCTCGCTCTCCTCCATGCTTCGAAAGGCATGTTAAACTTGTGAGGGCTCGCCTCTCGACTATCCTGGCGCTCTAGCCGAGTTCTCACATAAATAGGAAGGGAGACCACAAGACGACACACAGAACACAGAGAATAACTTTATTATAACTTTGCTTTACAACTTGAATAAATGAATAACAGAGACTTATGCTCCAAGATATGGTAGTAGACTCAAAGATGTTAGTAGACTGAAAGATGTTAACAGACTGAAAGGTGGTAGCAGACTGAGAGATGGTAGCGGCCTGAAAGGTGGTAGCAGACTGAAAAATGAGTGATGAGAGAGAAAGAAAGTAATCTAAAAATGGAATAGAATAGAATGAAATTTGAATTAAAAATTAAATATGAATTAAAATAAGGAATGGACAGGACAGGATGAGAGAAATGAGGTTGGATGAGATGCAGCATGCAGGTGGCATGCTGCAACGTTACAAACTGTTGGTCCCAGTTGTCAGCATGCCTTTAGGCAGCTTGAAAAATCTGACACACGCTCTTACACACATCATGGCCAGCACATCTTTTTCAGATGATTCTTGCAGCAGCTGTGGCGTAGTCATTAACTGCCTTTTAGTTAGAATATTTGTGTTGGCGAGCTCCGTGGCGCACGAGGGTTCCCAGGTTCGATTCCTGGTCAGGTCAAGATTGACAGTGATCTTTTTAAGATTTATATATAAGTATCTATTATAAAATATAGTATGATCCTACCTAGTACGAGCTCCGTGGCACAGTGGTTAACACGCCAGCCTGCGACACGGGGTACCTGGGTTCGATCCCCGGTCAGGTCAAGATGGAAAACGATCATTTTCAGATTGACCTGGGTCTTGGATGTTTATCTATATATGTATTTGTTATAAAATATAATCGTTGAGTTAGTATCCCATAACACAAGTCTCGAACTTACTTTGGGGCTAGCTCAATCTGTGTGATTTGTCCATATTTTATTATGGATTATTTATATTTATTAAGTTAGTGTCCCACGCCCACGACACAAGTTCACAATTTACTGTGGGGCTGGCTGTGTGTGATTCAATTCAATTCAATATGTGTGATTTGTCCCTATTCATTTAATATTTAAATTCAAAGAGACACAGTAATAAAATGATAAGTTTTATGAATGTGAATTTGAACCCCGCGAACATTATCTCATAAACTATCAATTTTAATGTCTAACGAACTTAGAACTTATTATATTGATTATCATATAGCTTTAGCTTTTTATTTTGCACTTACTTCTACATTAAGTTGACTGGTACATTTTGGCTTTAAGTCCGCCTATAATTTGCTTGTAATGAAGCTCAAAAATGCGACTGTTATAGCAAGACGGCCGGTTCCAGCAGTTTTTTTAAATAAGTTATCAGTGAATAAAGGTGAATCACCTAGTATTTAGGAAGCCGTGTGGTATCCGGCAGAGTAGGATAAGACCACTCCTAGTCTTCCCATGGATGTCGTAAGAGGCGACTTAGGAAATAAAAGCTAAACAAAGCTCATAAAGATCAATGAGACCTCTCCAACCCGTCTGGCCAGCGAGGAGGCTGTAGGCCAACTCCTCTGTAGTACAGACAGGGTCATGCTCCTACAGTGGAGACTAGAAAGACCTGATGATGATGACCTAGTATTTATGTGCCCCTCTTACTTATGACGGCAGAATAATAAATATAAGTTTAGATATGATTCAGACACTATACATGTAAATGTTATATGCATATATGCATGCATACAATTATAATCTCATTACTCAGCTTCCAACCTCAGTTCTGGTTAAAGAAGCTGAAGTTCAGGCAAAGTTTAATACGCCCCATACAGAGTTCACGCGTAATTACAAGCCACAAACGAACCGACAGCGCTGCGGATAGTTTGTCTCGTTGACGTGAGGACAAGAAAAGTGTAGAGACTCCATTAGTTTTTTAATATTTACATTCAAATGATGAGTACAATAGAGCCCAAAAGCTTATTACAAGTACTATCGGACTGATCGAATCAGAAAGGAAAGTTTGTCATTTTTTTAATATCGAAAAAAAAATCATTGAACTCGAAACGCTAACCAAATGTTCAATTTTTCACTTCTGTAGGCACACCCAGAGTGCCACTGTTTTATATGTAAATATGTCTATTTATTTGTTACCTCCTGAAGCCTAAACGGCCAATCAACTAAATTTGAAGTGTAAGGTGCTAAAGTTGTCATTTTTGTATTTTTCTTCGGAGTGACATAAGTTAGTGAAGTGAGCAAGAAATCAATATGGCGACCGGTAAGCTATGTAAAAGGAAAGTCGGGTTTTGGTGTAATGCTACCTGCTTATTGTCGTTAATTTCCTATTAATAATTTTATCTAATAAAAACTAAAACTTCGAGTATAATCGCCGTAACTACCTCTAAAGCCTTTTGTCCCAAACTTAGGGCGTAACTGTTAAACTGTATTAATTACTTTAGTTACCTTTGACCAGCAATTATGTATTGCAAATATATATTTATATCCAAAGATAGTGATTTATTTATAACAGTGTCTATTCCAATATAGACAATATAAAAATAAGCATTCATTATTGTATAATAACTCTGTATATGTATAATTTAATCACTATCAGCTATAGACCATCGTGGTGCAGTAGATAACACGCCAGTCTAATATAATGTAAGGGCTACGAGTTCGATTCCCGGCGCAGGAAAATTTTACTCCATTTTTGCCCTAAATTTCCCCATTCACTGCACACAAAAGGATCTAGAGGAGGCAAACGACAGGGCAGTGGCCGTGGCCACATAGTTAAAAGACATTACCTACGACTTGAAAAGAAGAAGAAGAAACTCTATTTTTTACAGCTATTTATCCGCGTTTCTGGAGTTACCCAAGTAGGTTTGGTGTCACGTTCGGGTTGGCCATAAAAACTATGCCAAATCATACTACACCATTATTACATCATACCGGCCTCCGGGTTCCGATGCGTCATAGCTGAAGATGCTATAGAAAAATGTTCAAATGACAGATACGGACGGCACTGCAGGCAAAACTTAGTCCGTTTATTTGTGGCATCTCTACGCCTTTGTCTGTCCCAGAAAACATTAACATTCACAAATCCTGGTTGACGTCGCCCACTGCAATCGTTAGCATATGTTTAGTTAATTGTTCGCCGTGCGTTACTATATGACGACTGCAATCTGTTCATTGGTTTGCACATGACAACGTACGAGTAGAATCTTTGAACAAATTTTTGTGTAACTAGCATATTTTTTTTCTTTTACAGCATGTATAACCAACATTCCCGTGAAGGGGTGACTCCGCCCGTCAAAATAAACAACTTTTCCAATGGGCCCAATGCTGGAAGCTCATTTTTTTTTACATTTGCATACTAATTGCCCGGCCGGCCGAACACTATTGTATGAAAATGTAAAAAAAATTAGTTCCCAGTATTAGTCCCATAGGAAAAGTTGTTCATTTTGACAGACTGAGTTACCTCGTTGGTTATGTTACACGCTGTAAATCTAGCAATGAATAGGTAAATAATAAAAAAAAAACTTTGACTCTCCGGTAGTGCTGAAAGAAGTGAAAACTTAAATACATACATATTTTTTGAATCGTCGGTTCGATTACTTATATACAGATGTCAAATACAGTAACGGTAACAGTACCAGAATCGAGAGTTTTATGTTTTTTTCCCATTTCAAAAAATGCCCAACGCCCATAAATAAATATATAGGGTCATATCACACAAATGGAGCTTGCCCCACAGTAAAAGTTGTGAATTTGTGTCGTACGATACTAACTCAACGATACTATATTTTATAATAGATACGTAAAACATCCAAGACCCAGGTCAATCTGAAAAAGATCCTTTTCCATCATGACCTGACCGGGGATCGAACCCGGGCACCCCGTGTAGCAGGCTGGCGTGTTCACTTGCCAAATATAGACAAATCACACAAATTGGGCTAGCACCAAAGTAAGTTCAAGACTTGTGTTATGAGATACTAACATAACGATACTATATGTATAACAAATACATAGATAAATATCCAAGACACTGGTCAAACACAATTTGTACCCTTGGTCACCTGATCAAATTTTGATGATGATGATGATTCGTTATCGTCATTATCATCATCATTACAGTAGTAAAAAGGCCACTACTGGACAAATGCCTCTCCCAAAGATACATACTCCATTCATTCCAACGCGTCATCGGTGAGATACAGCCACATCTCTGTGAAAATCATGGAAAATTTTATGAAAAGAGTAATGGCCTGTCAGCAGAGCCGTGGGAGCCATTTGACGGATCATCATCATCATTTCGAGTAGGTGTCACGGTCAATCGACCATGCACACCCTGGTGTCAGAGTTCTTCGGAACCGCCTTTCGGCTTCTGACATGGTTCCTTTAACGACTACCAGATGGCAGTCGGGACCAACGGCTTAACGAAACTATTTAAATATAAAGAAGTAAATAATTATTTGGAAATAAACTAAATTTGTGGTTCTATACTTAAAAGTTGGTTGAACGTTAAATTGCAAATAACATTTTGAACTTTCTTCGTTGAAACAAGCTTCAAATGAGTTATTTTCTTTTTAAAGTAATTAAAGTGTAGAATAGCAGTGATAGAAGTAGACTTTGGAACAAAAATAAATTAAGAACAGATGAGTAGCTAAGAGATTTACAGAAGCGAGCAGCCTGAAAAAAAAAAATAAGTATGGTACCATACCAAAAACATGTTATTTGGCATTTATTCTCTATGCAGCATTTTTTTTAAGGTCGTAGGTTCGATTCCCACGGAAAGCATACTTTGTTTAGATGTTTCCAGTTTGGTTAGGACATTGCAGGCTTGAATCACCTGATTGTCTGATAATAAAGATGGTTCCGTGCTTTGGAAGGCACGTTAAGCCGTTGGTCCCGGCTGCCATCTGGTAGTCGTTAAAGGAACCTTGTCAGTGGCCAAGAGGCGGTTCTGAAGAACTCTGACATTAGGGTGTGCATGGTCGATTGACCGTGACATCTACTCGAAATGATGGGGTTTCAGTGATATTTAAAAAAGAAATATTATTATTTTTGTCAAGATTTTTGATAATTATTATTTTTGTTTTGATTATTTTTGTTAAGATTTTGCAGGCTTGAATCTCCTGATTGTCTGATAATAAAGATGATACCGTGCTTCGGAATGCACGCTAAGCCGTTGGTCCCGGCTGCCATCCGGTAGTCGTTAAAGAAACCCTGTCAGTGGGCGAGAGGCGGTTCTGAAGAACTCTGACATCAGGGTGTGCATGGTCGCTTGACCGTGTCACGTACACGAAAGATGATTACCAGTTTTTATGAAATGGCAGAAGTGACAGTTTTGCACTCTCTTTAATTTATGTTCCTAGTTAGCTCGCGTAATTATACAGCCGTACAGTTATAAGTTTTGAAATGGTCGCGTGATGCAGGCGCGTTTTGCAATAGCCGTAAACTTTTATAGATTTCAAAGATTTTACTTCCTTTGTTAGGTATTGTTAAAGTAAACTATAACAAGCAGAAAAGCTAAGGAATTTCAAATAGTAACTCGGCTACCAATCCATCACTAATTAGATTCCAGTTTCCACCTACACGCACCGACACAATTCTGCAAACTAAATTTGTAATTGAGAAATTGAAAATAAACCTTACAAGAGAGAGAAAGTAATTTATTTTAATTTCGATTCGACTCGATAGAAGACGAAGAAGAAGAAGAAATCCCATTTCAACTAACGTGATCTTATTAATAAAATCGCAGTTTTCTTTAAGTGTAATGCTAATAGGTTGTAGCGTTTGAACAATCCTTATCCTTATCCTTACTAATATTATAAATGCGAAAGTGAGTTTGTTTGTTTGTTTATATGTTTGTTTGTTTTTTTGTTACGCTTTCACGCGGTAACTACTGAACCGATCATCATGAAATTTTGCATACAAGTTCTCTGGTGTACGGAGAAGGACATAGGCTACCATTTATCCCGGGAAAAAGTACTGTTCCCGAGGGATCGACATTGACGCGGGCGGAGCCGCGGGCGAAAGCTAGTAATTAATAATTTGAATGTAAGTATTATTTTAAATGTAAATGAAAATTGACGTGAAAAGGCCTATTTTCTAAATATTTGAATCATTTGAATCCTTAATCTATGATAACCTAGGTCTGCAATAGAGCCTTTAAGTCCTTTGTGTCCCAAAAAAAAAAACGATGCAGACAATAAAGGCTCAGAACAAGAAAATTCAGACGACATTTCGGTTTATTGTACAATCAACATCATTATCATTTCGAGTAGGTGATACGGTCAATCGACCATGCAAACCCTGGTGTCTGAGTTCTTCGGAACCGCCTCTCGGCCTCTGACAGGGTTTCTTTAACAACTACCGGATGGCAGCCGGGACCAACGGCTTAACGTGCCTTCCGAAGCACGGAATCAACTTTATTATCAGACAATCAGGTGATTAAAGCCTGCAATATCCTAACCAAACTGGAAACAAGTAAACAAAGTATGCTTTTCGTGGGAATCGAACCCACGCCCCCCGGGTCTACAGACAAACGCCTTAACCACTGGACCACGTAGGCAGTTTATATTGTACAATCAATGGGAACAAAACCAGTTTACCAAACAAAAAGGAATCAATATTCCTTTCATTAAAACTCTTCAAATATCGTGGTATAGGTTTTATAAATAATTTCGTTATTGTTCTTTATGTGAATAACATAGGTCATTGACTCGCCTGCGAAAGGCCCTTCCGTCTTTATGTCCGAAAAAAACCTGATGCAGACAATAAAAGCTAGAAACAAAGGGTATGGAGTGCGAACGAAGGGCTCTTGTCATGTAAGTAACTTACAGCTAGCACAAAGGGGAGGGAAATGCATAGAATTTTGTGCTGCGTAGATCAGGGTTAATTAACTTTTTTTCTATCATGCTAGTCAGGGAAAGAGCTAATTTCATCCTCACAATTCGTTAAAATCTTTGAGAGTACATCATAAAACACAAGGTTATGCTCTTATTGCAAAAAACCTACGAATATCAAATGAGTGCAGTAATAATATAACAATAGTAATATACTCCACTGCGTAAAAAGGATTATTCAAACTATAGTTTAGTAAACTTTTGCTTTCTGGAGTATACATATGTTCTGGACTTTATGTGCAATATATTGGACATGACTTCTGGTGATCGATCGCTATCTGGTGATCGATCGGTGTCTCGTCGCAAAGCTGCCACAGACGTTCATTGGATATCTTTTCAGGCCAAAAGATACCCAATATCTGACGAAAGCAGCAGTTGATGCAGACTTGGATCTGCTGCGTGATGACTTTGGTCACCTTCCACGTTTCGCACCCATATAGCAGGACAGTTTTAACATTGGAGCGGAAGATTTTGAGTTTTACTCTGCGAGTAAGCAAGTAATATCAATAACATTACATAGTATAAAACAAAGTCGCTTCCCGCTGTCTGTCCGTCCCTATGTATGCTTATATCTTTAAAACTACGCAACGGATTTTGATGCGGTTTTTTTAAATAGATAGAGTGATTGAAAAGAGGAAGGTTTATATGTACATTGCACCCGTGCAAAGCCGAGGTCCGGGTCGCTAGTATTGGATATAGTGCAACGTTCTTTAGTAGTTTAGGTAATCTTCCATATAAAAAAAACCGACTTCAATCAAACTCCTAAACCGATTATGATGTACTTTAAATTGGACCAATTTGAAAGCATACACTTTCAGACAAAAAAAAAATATTAAAATCGGTTCATAAATAACGGAGGTCTGAAGTAACAAACATAAAAAAAAAATAACTGAATTGATAACCTTATCCTTCTTATTGAAGTCGGTTAAAATACCCTCCTTGATTTATCGTAGTCGGTAGAAAATTAAAGCAGTAATAATACTATATTAATAATACTATAGTAATAATACTATGTAGCAATAAATAATACTAGTTAAAGTAAGTTTAAACATTCAGTAGTACTTTTTTCTATGCTACGTAGGTTTTTTTACTAAGTACTGAAGTAGGCATACCTCGCGTATCTGCCCTCCGCATGTCACATGTAATTCTCGTAGCGGTGCTACGAAGCGCGTAATTCGTAGACTAGTCAACGGAATTCGGGTGAAGTGATGTTCCATAGAAAAATTCTTTATTCTTATAAATTCAATCTTTGAAAATTTGCGGGAAATTTTCGATAATTCTCGAAAATTTCTTAAGAAGTCGCCGAGATTGAATCATGTAGTAGCTCAGATTACAAAGCGTAGGTCGTACATACTCGTAGACCTAGGTCGCTGGTTCTAGACCCGGCCGCATATTTTTTTTCCCCATATTTTATTTCTTTATTTATTAAGAGTATATCAAAATAGCATTGTGAATGCAAAATAAACCACTTATAAAAATATTATTTTGACCCAGTAAACTAGCCTCTTGGCGGACCACTCCGTTACCCGCGCATTCTACTATTGTAGAACAGGCTTGCGTTTTCGATAATAACAAATTAAATTGAGGGTAGATTGCACTTAAACCCTCAGTATGCTGCCACTGCCTGCGGCTTGCAACGTGTGCGCACGTGTGAGAAATCGGACTGCAAAAACTATATTCTACTATAGTAGAGCGCGCGAGCACTCACGTTACTTTGTTGTCGGGATGTAGTGATTGTGTTTATATAAGGTGAGTCTTTTCATTGTAGTTATTTGATATGAGTCATAGTAAATTATTATATATAACGTTATTTGTTAATTGTATTAATATGTTTTCTTTAATTTCTTACACAGAATTATGGCGTCAATGAAGGAATCAGAAATTTTGAGATGGTTAGAGGAAGAAATGGATGATGAAGATACTATACCAAGTGATAGTGAAGAAGAAGTAAAAGATAATGACTGTGTCTCGAATCCGAGCATAATACGGATACGGAACAGGAAGGAAGTGACATAGAACAAAGGGATACCCAACGTCAAAGTTTGACTAGATTTGAGTCAGGTACTGTTCAAAGTTTTACCTCAAGTTCTGATTCTGAGGATGACATACCACTTAGTTCTCTAAAAAAAGACTACTTTACGTCCAAAAATGGAACTTTGTGGAAAAAGGATCCTTTTCCTAGTACAAGGACACGAACTCAAAACATTAGAATGCAAGTCGCAGGACCTAAAGGACTAGCTAAAAATACTACGTCAAAACTAGACTGCTTTGAATTATTTTTCGATCAATCCATCATAGAAATTATAACAAATTCCACTAATATATATATTGAGTCAGTGAAAACTAAATTTTCTAGAGAGAGAGATGCCAAAAGTACAGATACGTTGGAAATAAGGGCATTTATAGGAATGCTTTTTGTGATTGGTGTTCAAAAATCCGGAAGGCGTAATTTGAAAGATTTCTGGGATACAACTCGGGGCACAGGAACGGAGTTGATATATCTGGTAATGACTTTGAATAGGTTTCGATTTCTTCTACGTGTAGTTAGATTTGATGACATAAGAGACAGGGATGTTCGTAAGCAGCAAGATAAGTTAGCTCCAGTTAGAGATATTTTTGAAAAATTTGTACGCAACTACCTAGAAAACTTTGTTCCGGGTGAATTAATGACACTGGACGAACAGCTTGTTGCTTTTAGAGGACGATGCCCTTTTAGACAATACATCCCAAATAAACCCGCAAAGTACGGTATCAAAATATTTTTACTGACTGACGCAAAAATTCCTTATACCTACCATATGGAAATATACGCTGGCGCTCAGCCTCCAGGTCCATATCAACAATCTAACAAAGTAGTGGATATTGTCGATCGAATGCTTACACCATTGAATGGTTCCGGTTGTAATGTGACCATGGACAATTGGTTTACAAATATACCCCAATGCTTGGAGCTTTTGCAGAGGAAACTAACTGTAGTAGGCACTGTAAAAAAGAACAAACCGCAAAGAATTCAAGATTACACGAAACAGAAGTGATAATGACTCAATTTTCGGATTTCAAAAACAAGGTACGTTGGTGTCTTACAAGCCAAAACTAAATAAAGTGGTGTTAGTATATTCAACTATGCATTATGATGGACGTATTGATACACAAACGGAGCAAAAACGTAAGCCGGAAATAATAACATTCTATAACAAAACTAAATGTGGTGTGGATATAGTAGATAAAATGTGTGGCGCTTATGATGTCGCCAGAAACTCTAGACGATGGCCACTTACCATTTTCTTTGATTTATTGAATATAGGTGCCATAAATGGTTATGTTTTGTACACAATAAATAAAGGGTATACCAACAAAAGGGTAAGAAAAGAATATTTATATGACATTGGTTTCAACTTGGTTACTCCATGCATAAAACGTAGAATTGCCATAGCAAGTCTTCCAAAATCCTAAAAAATGAAAGGAAACCTGCTATTAGGTTTAGAAAATCCGTCTCAGATGCCTCAATGTTCAGCACAACCTCCAATTACTGGCCGAGTTGGAAAATGTTCGTTCTGTGGCAGAGCACGTAATAAGTCTACGAGGAAGCAACGTTCTTCATACCAGAAATGGATTTGTCCTGAACATCAAATTCTCAAATGTCCTGACTGTTCTAAGCAATATGAGTCAAGTAGAAGAAATGAGTGAATAAAATATAAACACTCATACATGAAGATAAGAAAAAATATGTGTCATTTTCCTTTAAGTTACCGTAAAGTCTTATACTGAGTTCCTATTTAGTTTGTAAGTACTATTTTGTTTGATAAAGGTTAAGAATAAAGTATAATTTTATAAAATAAAAACATTTTCTATATTTATTAAACTTTCCTGAATAAAAACTGAAAATGAAATGGTTCTACATATGTAGAGCGCGCGAGTACTCACGTACCAAATAGGGGCGCGGGTAACGGAGTGTTAATGCTATGAGTATTTTCTACCAGTCAACCATAAGAGTAAACCGAGAAGGCTGTTCAGCGCCAAAAAGTAAACTATTATTTAAATGAAATCACTTTAATACGGTAATATCGTACCATTTCTAAAACTTAACAGTTTTCATGGTCGCAGGTAGACTAATAAATAAAATAAATATATACGGACAAATCACACAGATTGAGCTAGCCCCAAAGTAAGTTGGAGACTTGTGTTATGGGATACTAACTCAACGATACTATATTTTATAACAAATACATATAAAGATACATATCCAAGACCCAGGCCAATCTGAAAAAGATCATTTTCCATCTTGACCTGGCCGGGGATCGAACCCGCAGTTACCTCCTATGGAACGAAGAATCCTTGGGAGAGGCCTTTGTCCAGCAGTGGAATTCTAACGACTGGAATGATGATGATGAACTTTAAAGCATTTAAGCTTTCGTAAGTAGAATTTTAAAGATAATTAAAACCTCAACGGTCCATTAGTTAATGTTTTTGCGGTGTACCCTTTTACCCAATCGATAATCATTGGAGAATGCCTTTATCAATAAATTTAAACTTTAAACCCATTTGACCCTAGTAAGCCAAAACCAAGGCCCTTAATTTGTCGGCTTAAGCCTTTGGGCCTTTGCATACACAGCGAACTAGTGAATTACAAACTAATATTATTGACCTTTGGTAGAGTACAGTGTTTTGATCCGGAGTGCTTGGGTCACATAATAGTAGTTACCTTTTGCCTTTGTCATTTAATTTAATTAATTATACTAATATAACAAACAATACACGGCGAAATTTTGATCGTTCTGGGCCCTTAAAGGGATAATTCAGCCCGTTTATATAAACAACTCTTCCTATGGGACCAATGCTGGGAACTCAAAAATTTTTTTGACGGTCCTTTACACGGTGATATTTTTATCGTTTTGGACCCTTAAAGGGGTGACTCAGACTATCAAAATGCACAACTTTTCCTATGGGAATAAAGCTGAAAGCTCAAAAAAAAATTCGACATTCCCGTACAAACTGGTCGGGCGGCGGGACTCTTGTATGGAATAGACGAAATTCTTTTGAGTTCCCAGCATTGGCCCCATATAAAAAGTTGGTCTGAGTCACCCCTTTAAGGGTCCAAAACGATCAAAATTTCACCATGTATAAATTGACCGGGTGGAACTGCCCATTTTGTTTTGAGTTACCAGCATTGGTCGCATAGGAAAAATAGTTCATACCGATGGGCTGAATCACCACTTTAAGGGTCCAGAACGATCAAAAATTCACCGTGTATAATACTAACTAACAACTAGAACTAAGTATATCTGTATAATATGTACACTAAATAGAAGTAATCTATGAATAAAAAATTATGCACCATATCTGCAATGAACTGCGTGACGTTCATTGCAGATATGGTGCATAAAAGGCTGGCCGCATTGCCACGTTAAATGGCAATACTAATGCATTGCACAAAAAAATTTCCAGCCCTTTGGTCACCAGATACCAACAGGCAAAGGCCTCCCCCCTGGTTTTTTAATCTTACACTTACATAAAAAAGTGAAACATGTACCAAATTGGTCTCCGCTCAGCATATGTCACGGTGTTAATCGTGACGCTGGTCTTCCGCGGCTACCATATTAAAAACATTGAAGAACATAAAAATAGTTCTTTTTAATATTATTTATTCGAACATTTTGATTACTCTGACAACTTATTTCAATATTAAAACGCAATATGATTTCGCTTCCATAATAAACACAGACAGGGAAAATATAACGAAGTATGTAAAAATGAAATAGGTATTTATTCTGTTATCTCACAGCGTTATTCTCACAATATGAAAATGACAGCGTGATGAGGGTCAAATTTGAACTTAATTTAGCCCAAACACAAATGATTTGTGGAAAACATTGAACTTAATGTATAGAAGTGATGTGCCACAGAGAGAATGATATTTTGGTTGACACAATTGTGCCATTATTAAAAAACAACACAACAACAAGCTTTTGTTTTGGATATGTGTGTGTGTGTGTGTTTGTTCTGTAATCAATTCTTCAGCAGCAATTTCGGACATACAAAGAAATCAGATCAGAATAATGGTATTAAAACTTAGGCGAGATAAATTAATTATAAAAACACGGTTTCACTCATGTTTAGTGAGTTGGAATCGCTTACTAGTTTCAGTCTAGTTACTACGACCTACTAACTATTTCGGCCAACACTGGTGTGAGGTTTTTCAAGCTGCTTTATGGCATCTTTCATAGCTAAACGACCGCCATATATGATGACATCTGGGACCAACGGCTTAACGAGCCTTCTGAAGCACGGAGGACCCTGAGAGATTTGTATGCCACTTGAAACCCATCACAAATGGGACCGTTCCCCGAGTTGCATTACATACGTAAGCAATAATAATACTTGGAAAGAAAAAAAGAAGAAAGATCTTTCTTTTTTTCTAATGGAATTGCAAAAAAAAGCTTCCAATACAAAGTCGCCGATCAGCTGGGCGAATTTCTATGTAAGGTCAATTTTTTTTTCGTCTTTACCTTTTTTAATTGCAATTCTGTAATCCATTAGGGATTCTGATTCCAATATTCCAGAAAAATTATGCGGTATTTTTAACAATTATTGCATGAAAACCAACATTTTTTAATTTCATTGTATGAAAAACTTCTCAATAGCCCCTAAAACCAGGTGAGACATTATCCACTCTATATAAATGAACTCTATGTGAGACCTATGAATTTATTACTAAGATTTATGTGCTGAATGTGATATGGGAATTATTGTTTTGAGGTCTGGTTAATATGCTTAAAATTTACACACCCTCTGTATGGTTAAAATTTATATGTTTTTTTAAATTTAGTACCCACAGGTTGCTTATGGTACCTTATTTATCTGCTCAGAGCGAGGGAATTATCTTTTGAAATAAAGGTTTAAAGGACTTTGTAACATTCGGGTTAGCCTGTCACAGTAAATTATCACTTCCTAATTCTGAGACCGACATTTTGGTGTCTTTGGTTGCTCGTGCTATATTAAAACAATATCTTTCAGTTTTACTTAGGTTACGAAGTTTAGGCTAGCACCATCTAGTGACGGGTGGAAAAGTCTGTAACTATTGCACTGCAGCGCCCTCTCCGCCGCCCATAGTAGCAGATATTGGAACTAACTACCACAGCTTGCCGGCAACCGGCCTGCTGCTTTCAACAAACCCAATTTTTTTTCATTATCCTTTTGCATACCAGCGCTTGTTAAAGTTACTTCACGCCCGACGCCGGGCTAGTACAAATTGTAATTTAGTTGTCAATGGCGTCTCAGATACACGACCATTTTACAGCTAAAGTGGTCTATGACGCCCAATAGGTATTTAACCTAGCACAGTCGGGAATTAATAAGAATACCATTTTTCTCCAGAAATTTCATCGCAACCAACCGACGGGGTCATTGAATCTTGAACTTCAATTTACATAGAATTCGCAAGTCACACCAGTCCCTTGTTTCCACTTATGCAATCAAGTGTAAAAAATGATGGTATTACATCATGTAAGTAAATTTGTATTGTATTTATGATCATTTATTTACATTTAGACACCAAAATGGGACTTTCCGTTTCCATCCCAGTTTTTCACCCCACCGCCTTAAAATAATAATAATTATTCCGTGTTCTACCCACCTTGATATTAAATTCCGCTTTCAACCCATTCAAAATGTTCAGTACTACTGGTAGCAAAAAAGTGAAACTAATTTTTTAAATCAAATATTTATTTCTGTTACTCATAAATAAATATAGGTCTTGATAAATAACTGTAGCAAATGACTATAATATCTATATTGAATTAAAACTAAAAAAAAGGGTTTATGATACAATAAATATACCTATATATGGAATTAAAAATCTGTATATTTATAACTAAATAAAACATTATAAAAACTTAGATTTACAGCCAAGTTACCTGAAATAAAATTGAAAAATTAGGTCACCTGGGTTATATATATTCTTAAAATATTGTATATTCTTTTTTTTATATTTTCCATATCTTGTTTATTACGATTATAGATTCATGGTTAATATAAAAACTATTATGACTTAAATGTTCCTTTTTAGTAACATTTAAAAAAGAAAATACAGTACTTAATATAGAATCACAAATAAAATTTTAATCACATAAAAAATTAACACTTATACACAAAACTACAAATAGGTATATTTTTTCCATCCTTTTTATCAGTTTGATGGCTTAAACTATATATAAAAAAAAAAATCCTTCATAGTTACATTTTAAAAGAAAAACATAGCACAATCTAGAATCACAGAAAATTTTCAATCACCTTAAAAATCAACACTAAAGAAAACTACAAATAGGTATACTTTTTCCATCCTTATTATCTGTTTGAAAAATCTCTGTCTATTACTTTGTCTATTCTTTTACCTGCGTTAACCTTGACTACATTTTGTCAGCCCCTTATCTCACTTAACCCAATATACGAGTTATAATAATAGCTACCTGAAATACCAGCCCTGTTTTTATCTATATTTCCCTTGAGATGACTCTCAAGGGAAATATAGATAATAGAAATGTGGCAAAGTAAATTAAAAATCTATATTTTAAGTCTAATCCTTTTCAAGTACGCTTTTGCTATCTGTACAAATTTAATAGAAAAAACTGTGTGGGGCGAAAGCGGAATGAATTTTGGGGTGAATACGGAATTAAAAAATATTTTTTTAAACTTGGGGTGAAAGAGGAAAAGATTGTGGTATGAAACCGGAATTTTACAAAACTGGGATGAAAAAGTGGGATGTAACCGGAAAGTCTCACCAAAATCGGTTATTTTTTACTAATGTAATTGTTGGGATTATTGACCAACATGTAATCCGCTCGCCCGTACAATTTCGGATCGTTCAAGCGATAAATCCGGCTTCCCGCCTCGCTCGCCGTTTTGTATATTTTTGATGTGTTAGTGTCATCATTACAGTCAGTTGACAGTAAAACTTTTGTATGTAGATGCACACCTACATACAAAAGTATACTTGTGTGTACATTTCCCTCAAAAATTCGCCAGTTCTAATGGAATAGTAAAATATCACTAAGGCCTTTCGGTACGGAAGCCGTGTTGCTCGAGGAGTGCGGCACCGTATGGTAGAAATCAGGGCATATAACCGTTGCATCAGTCATCTAGTAACCACGATCGGTGTGACGTCTGAAACGTGTGGAGAAAATCGGTATCGCTTTTATTTCCGATTGAGCATCTAATAAATATGCAATGCGATATTTTCAGAGTAAGTTATTCAATATTTTCAGCCGACTGTCAGAGAGATTGCTTTGTTTTCTTATATCATCAAATCCCCTGCCTGTCAACTTTCGTTGAGTATGCTTTTACACTTATCATATAATTTATAAGAAGATTTGTATCTACTATTATAATATATAGAAACGGGTCACTCACGTGTTATTTCGTTAATATTGCTGACTATAGTTTCGGACTCGCCAGGAGCCCATTATCAAGGCGAGTGCGGGACGCGTGGCTGAGGGTCTGACGATCCCGACGAAATAGCTCGTGAGTGACCAGTTTTTATACATATATATATATATACCGTCATATAAAACAAGGACTAACTTTTGTGCCGGCTTTAAACTATTATACGACCAAAATAAATTAACGGTTATCACTTTGACGTTTAATCAGCTGTCATTGTCATTGTTATTAGAATAAATATTTACGAGAATAACGTTTCAAAACAATCTTGTAATGCTACGTAAAGTAGTAAGTACCCATCGATATGGTTTGTAAGCGATGTCTTACATAATTCACTTGCATTGGATGAGCTCCGTAGCACAGTTGTTAACACGCCCGGGTTCGTTTCCCGGCCGGGTCAAGATGCAAATCGATCTCTTACAGATTGACCTGGGTCTTGGATGTCTACCTGTCTGTATAAGTATCTATTATAAAGTGTAGTATCGTTGAGTTAGTTAGTATCCTACGTACGACACAACTTGCTGTGAGGCTAGCTCAATTTATCCCTATATATTAATATTTACTTATTTATTGGGGATATGGCATATGTAATGTAAACATGTTTCTCGTCTTATTGCCTTCTTTGAGTGAGTCTACCTACTGGCGTCTGCGTATTAAGTTGGGAGCACACTTTGTGTAGATAATCATTATGTCACGAACAGAATTAAACAAGGCTACGGCAGGCAGATATGGGAGTTTCGGTATGGATTTCATTAATAAATGAGCATAAATAGCTGCGCAGGTGATTTTTCATCTTCCTTATTATAATTTTAGTTTAGTTACGGCAAGGGCAATATCATGGTAAGGTATCGTAGTTTTAAGGTCAATTCTATTATCTACCTCAGTTTTTACATATATGTATAGATACTCGTATCTAGGACACTTTAATTTAATAGCAAGCGTAAATTCACAATCCTAATTTTTTGTTGTTAGCCACCATAGCTCAATTTAAAAATTTCTTTTAACTTTAGACCGGTGTTGGTGTAACATTTAGTAATAAGCTCATTACCGTTATTTTTTATGTATTATATATTGTTATACTGTTTGTTAACCCGAAGTAAATAAATTAAAAAAAAAAAATCTTATAGGTAGGCAACCTATAGTTTAAACTAGGTGCTAAAGTTAGTCTTGTTTTATCATAAGACGGATAATATCTTTATCATACGTTAGTTTGTAACTTTGCAGCATGCCACCTGCATGCTGCATCTCATCCAAACTCATTTCTCTCATCCTGTCCATTTTTCATTCCTT
The DNA here is from genome assembly GCA_947532085.1 of Elegia similella. NCBI lineage: Eukaryota > Metazoa > Arthropoda > Insecta > Lepidoptera > Pyralidae > Elegia > Elegia similella. Next base: position 7,186,359 of record OX383951.1, on the reverse strand, counting down.
ATTTTAATTCAAATTTCAATTCATTCTATTCCACTTTTAGATTACTTTCTCTCTCTCTCATCACTCATTCTTGAGTCTGCTACCATCTTTCAGTCTGCTACCACCTTTCAATCTGTTAACATCTTTCAGTCTACTAATATCTTTGAGTTTACTACAATATCTTAGAGCATAAGTCTCTGTTTTTAATTTATTCAAGTTGTATAGTAAAATTATAATAAAGTTATTCTCTGTGTGTCGTCTTGTGTTCTCCCTTCCTATTTATGTGAGAACTCGGCTAGAGCGTCGGGACGGCCGAGCCTTCACAAGTTCAATGATATGATTCTACTCTAGGAACTACTATCGAGCAGTGAATTAATTTAAATTCCCAATGAGTCAACATCTCCTTTCAAATATAAGTAGTTAAGTATATTTTAAGTACCAAAGCGTCATAATAACAAAGTTCATTCACCGGACCACTGAAAATGTAACCTAGGTAGCCAGACTCGACATTATTTCGCGACGTCAATTAGTGTATGTCAGAAAATTCGCGCACTGTAAACTATGGAAGCGCGATGTTGAAGTGTCATAAGTGTCATATCATAAGTGTTAAAATCAGCGGCAGAAATATTATATAGGTAATTAAATAACCACATTCTAGGTTTTATTTTAACTATAACATATTTTAGATTTTTACGAGTGGTATAATTTTAGCGATAATGTTTTTCTATGTTTACTAATCATAATTTAATTGTTAATTAAGGTGAAATATACCTTTTTATATTTGAACCTCTCAATTTGCAAACTTGTAAAAAGTCTAGTAAATAAAAACCTGTCTAAACTACTTCTTTGAAACAAGTTCATATAATACTCCAGTGATTTTAAATTCCAGACTTCTGTAAAAATGTTAGATACCTTCTTTCTGGATTCCTTTGTTAGCGACAGGAACTTGGTGAAATCTAAAATGACATTTGTGACATCTTTCCTGTTTAAAAGGTGTAATATTATCTTTTAACGGACTTGCTGAATAGGTAAGATATCCCACTTTTATTGAATGCATTGGTCCCATGCTGGTCTGGGGGGAAGAAAAAAGTAGAATATGCCAACTGCTTTTCTTCCCGCGCAAATCGTAAAAGCCGAGCGACAATCTAAGGAATCATGTCAATAGCGATGCCGCTAGCAACCACTATTTAGTAATAATCCTCGGCATATTACGGAAAACTATTGTTACTAATTTCTATACGTGGCAACGTTCACACGCTCACAGAAAATCGATGTCTGAGTAGAAGCTTTACCGCTTCTATGCTTCGTTTGGTGAATGAGAGAGCCGGTGGCTCATTCTTCCCCCTCCCCTCCCCATTTCCTTTCCCCAACTCCTTGACAGGCCGACAACGCACATGTCACACGCTGGTGTAGCAGTTTTCCATGGGCAGCGGTGATCACTTACCATCAGGTGACTCGCATGCTCGTTTGCCGTCCTTTTTCATAAAACAGAGATACCAGACCAGGCTCTACTTATCTTGAATTTTCTCTTAAACTATAAATAATAAAAATATGAAAATTTATATACAGAAAGGTTTTAATGATATCTTTCCTAATATTATTTTTCATGATAATATTAATTATAGCTTAAGAGAAAATTCAAGATATAGGTCTGTAGTACTATTTTTGAAATGATAAAATGATTTGCAAGCGAGCGATTTTTTCATACAAAAATAGCTCAAAGGCGAGTGTCACACTTTCAAAAATGATACCCTTGGTCACCTGACCAAATTTTGATGATGATGATGATCGTCATCATTATCATCATTACAGCCGTAATAGTCCACTACTGGACAAAGGCCTCTCCCAAAAATACATCCTTCATTCGTTCCAACTAACGCGTCATCGGTGAGATACAGCCACATCTTTGTGAAAAAGTCATGGAAAATTTATTTTCATGAAAAGGTTAATGGCCTGTCATCAGAGCCGTGGGAGCTATTTGACGGATATTTTACTCTATACTTAATTGGAACATGTTTTCTTTACAATCCAATAAAAAATCACAACTCTCTTAAAAATATATGTCTTATTATTTTAAAATGAAAAAGTCTCTCTTACTGACACTCTTACTAAGACCTTTATAACTTCTCATTGTGCAGGGTATGATTAATTTGGATCCCATTTTAAAAGTTTCGGATCTTCGGAGATTTCTTTTGGCTAATGTAAGTTTTTAATATAGTACCTTTATCCGCGGCTTTCTTTCTTTTAATATAGAAATTACGGATTTTTTTTCATTGTACAAAATAAGATATGGAATTAAAACAGACAAACAAAGAATTCGCATAAATAACATTAGTTAAGAGTTCTCTATCAATTTTCTATTATTTTATAAAAAAAATATTAAATTAGACGTGTGGTTTCCGGCAGAGTAGAATAGAACCACTCCAAGTCTTCCCATGGATGTCGTAAGAGGCGACTTAGGAAATACAAGCTAAACAAAGCTCATAAACATCAATAAGACCTCTCCAACCCGTCTGGCCAGCGAGGAGAGTGTAGACCAAATCCTCTATCTGATCTGGCCTAGTATGGCTCTGGTAATACAGAGAGGGTCATGCTCCTGCAGTGGAGACTAAATAGACCTGATGATGATGATGATGAAAAAAAAAATACATTTCTTTTTGAGTCTAATACAATCTTATCCATTCCTAATTCCAGATTAAGCTGGACGCGATTTCAAAAGTTAATATTGGCGTCTTTAAAAAAAATCTAGTTACCTCTCGAATAGAAGAGTAGAAGTGAATTTTCCCAACGATTGGCAAATTAGACCGTACGAGCGTCTGCGATATCGCCGGCTCCATTCCTGCCCTGATCGTGTTAGTTTTAGCACCGTGTCAGGTCATAAGCGAGAGCGTTTATTAATTTCCGAATATCACAGCGAATTCCTAAAATGATATAGCTTACCATATGCTGTTTACTGGTCTTTGTAGATATCACAGAATAAGTACTAGTACTTACTTACAGAATACGACCCAGCAAAGGTATTCAAAGAAATATCAACTCTATGTTAATAATACTTACGGTGTAATTTAGCTCGGATCAGAACGCAGCACCTTTTAGTTTAGATACCTAAAGCAAGCCAATTTTATACTTATAGCTCTGAACAAATGATTCATAATTCGTTGAAGTCGGTAAACATTTAAGCAACTAAACGCGCGTCGTTCCTACCGGATTTGTTCCGTTTTCCCATTCGCAGTTGTCGCCGCGCGTAGTCTTCGATTCGATAGGCCTGGTGATATTGCCATTTTCATATGCATGTCTATTTATTATGTATTTCTAAACTGCCAATTATGACTGGAAAAATGCCATCATTTAAATTCCCTCCAATGTTATCTGTATATAGGCTAAATTTATGAGGTAAACAAATTTAATAAATTAGATTAGTAAGCCGTTCTTTAACAGATATAAAGTCTTTCAAGAACAAGATCAGTAAAATATGGCCAACTTTTTATTGTGAGCCAATAATCACTGCAAAATTCGGTGACGGTGCTATTCAACGTTGAGGAGTTGATCAGTTCTTCATCAACAAAATAGCTCGTTGAAATAATTTTAAAGCATAGTCATCCTACATACATACTTACTTATGCAAAATAACAGCTGAGAAGGAATTTTGGTTAGCTTTTAGTTGTTTTGTGTGTGTAAGTGATCAACACTGATTCCGATTTTTCAAGCATGCAGGTTTTAGTTACAAATTTGATTACAGAAAGACAGGCACCTGGATAGATGTAAATAAATAAAATATTATAAAATTATTGCGGTTTTAGAAGTTTTTTGTATCAAAGATGAAAACCATGTAAAACATCGATATTATTTAGTTCAACATACATACATATAATCGCAAATGGTTAACACGCATGGACACGAGGGGGCCCGATCTGGGGGGGGGGGGGGGCTTCAATCCCCGGTCGGATCATGATGGAAAACGATCTTTTTCAGATTGATCTGGGTCTTGGATGTCTTGGATGAGTTAGTATCCTACGACACAAGCTCACAACTTACTGTGGAGAATTTGTGTGATATATCCCAATATATTTATATTTATTTATTTATAATCATATAGCGTGGCGACGCATAGCCAGATGTTTCATACACAAAATGTCTTTCTGGATTATTAGGCTTGTTTTAAAAAAAATACAATTTTAAATAATCACTCCGTCATTTAGATTATCGAAAAATATTAGATAAGGTTTTTGTTCTTTTTTCAATCAAACTAAAGATGTTAAGATAAAGCGCATCAAAGTTCAGGAGTGGGGGCTCATGTCACTTCGACGTCACGCGGAACTTTAACGGGCTATCTTTATAAATTTTTATCTGATTTACAAAATAACAATATTTTTCAATAATCTACCAGACAAACTTATTATTTTGAAAAGTATTTTCATTAAAACATGCGTATTATCTTCAAATTGCTTATCTCATATCAATTGAGCCATCGCTTATCTTGTTCCACTAAGTTCAAGTGCAATCGCACTCCTAGCGAATATTTTATCCGTCAAATTGACCGGTAGCCTGATTGAAATCCAGGATAATTGAAGTGGAAACTGTTTGAAATTATAACTTACTGGCTTTCGCCCGCGGCTCCGCCCGCGTCAATGTCGATCCCTCGGGAATAGTACTATTTCCCGGGATAAAAGGTAGCCTATGTCCTTCTCCGTACTCCAGAGAACTTGTATGCAAAATTTCATGATGATCGGTTCAGTCATTACGGCGTGAAAGTGTAACAAACAAACAAACAAACAAACAAACAAACAAACAAACAAACAAACTCACTTTCGCATTTATAATATTAGTAAGGACTAGCTTTCTCCGTAGCTCCACTCGCGGTTATGTCGGTCCCTCAGAAAAACTTACTGATTCCGGAATAAAACCTAGCCTATGTCCTTCTTCGTATACCAGACAACGCTTATGCAAAATTTATCATAATCAAAACGTTTATTCAGAAAATATGCCTTCGCAGGCTTTTTCCTGTCAAAGAATCTAATTTAGTCATATTTATATTATTAATTAATGTGCAAAAGCTTACAGACTACTAGCGTTTCGGAACCGACCACTGCAGAGAAGTCATGATTATTGATGCAATAGTCAATGCGTGAAAGCGTAACAAACAAATAAATAAACAAACTTATCCCTTGGGGATCAGTGCTAGGATTAGTATCAAATCTGTGCTAAAAACGGGACATCTGGCAACGCTATGCCACTGCCCTGCCAACCCTTTGGTTTTTTTTTTTCAGGTCTTTTTAGTCTCCACTGTAGGATCATGACCCTTTCTGTACCTTCGGAGCCACACTTGGCCAAAGCAGACAGACCCTTTGGTTACTAATATACATATATAGAGATCAGCACGATTGAGTCATTGATATCAGAAAAAAAAAGAAAAGATAAAAATATTAAATATCATACAAAGCCCTTCAGTAGGCGACCAATACTGTTGAAAAGAGTTTCTTTCGGCGTCTTCTTCTCTGCAGTGGTCGATTCCGAAACGCTAGTAGTTTGTAGCTTTTGAACAATAATTAATAATTTGAATATAATATAATAAGTATTATTTAAAATGTGAATTAACGTGCCTGAAAAGGCTAATTTTCTGAATAAATCTTTGAATCTTTGAGTAGTATCCCAAAACATTCAATTCCTTTCCCAAATCCAACAAATTCCTATCCTTCCACAGCTTAAAAATGTTTGCGATGGGCAGCAGCGTCATAAGCACAAGAGCCAAAGAAACTGCGCTCGCCAAACCACCTGCCAAACGTGGTGCATATGGCAATATCCCCCATGGAATAAAGAATCCTTGGGAGAGGCCCTTGACCAGCAGCGGCGTTTGTGCGGCGGTAATGATGATGATGATGATCCCTTGGGAACGTGGTAGGGCTTTGGTGTGGGAAGCTACATACGTCGACACACTAGCACCTTCTCAGGTGTTCAATCACAGGACCCGGATACTAACAGCGCAAGTATGCAATCATAGTTGAGGACTATATATTTGTGCCATTTGGTTTAGGACCTTGGGGCCCTACTGCGATGGAATTCTTTAAAGAGATTCCCAACTGCTTATGTCGGCTGTGTTCTTTTTTCCATGGGATATTTTATGGGATAATTTTATGGGATTTTTTTTTTTGCGTTCCCAGCTTTGGTTCAATAGAAAAAGTTATTTACGTTGATGGACTGACTCATCCCTTTAAGAGAATGTTGAGGGTAAATGACACTCTTAATATTTCTAGATTAAGGTATACATGCATCCATATGGACCACTATTGTCTATTTTATATAAACTTTTAGATTCATGCCTGGGACAAATAAGGCTCCTTTCAGACGAGCAGTACTTTGCTGCCAATCAGTCAACTCCAAGCAGTCGACATATGCAACTGCAGCTGTCAAAAAAGTCAATCGCATTTCGACAGCTTGCATTTGAATAGTTGACAGCAAAGCAGCAAATGGCAGCAGCCATTGACACTGTTCGGTAGCAGTATTTTTGCAGTCATTGGTGGGCTGTATCGGTCGATATGTTGAATTCTGCTGCCGTCGATAGCTGCAATGGCTTTAACGACAGCTGCAGTTGCATTTGTCGACAGCTTGCAGTGGACTCGTCGACAGCAAATGGTTGTTCGTCGGTTTCGCGCCTTTATAAAATTACCTTCACTTTTCTTCCATTCTGAGAGAATGGGTAAAATCAGAGGAACCATGTTCATAGGCGATGCGGCTAGCAACCCATCACTATTTTGATTCCGTTTTTCGCCTAATGTCCACCAACATCCTAAACGTGGCCTTCAGGTATTATAGACTTAGGCTCTGTCTACCCCGTAGGACTTTGACGTGATACTTTGTATGTATGTACCTTCTCTTTGCAGTGGCCTATAAATACGAGTGTTTAATCCAACAACATGGTCGGTAGCCGAATGCCTACGGCGTAGCGCCCAAAATATGCGGCGCTTGCACCCGAATACCTTTGACTGGTCTACACGCTTCGTAGCACTGCTACGAGCGCTACACGTGGCATGCGGAATTGCGGAGAGCGGATACGTGAGATATGTAGCGTTAACGTGTATATAAATATAGAAATAAATAGCAAAGAATTTTAAATCTTCCATGCTGTTCTGGACAAAATATAAAATGTAGAATGTCCCAGCTGCTTCTCTTTCCTCGCTGATCGTAAAAGCCGATCGAAGGAATTTTAAAAATCTGAGCAATCATGTTATAAGCGATGCGGCCAGCAACCCATCACTATTTTGATTTCGTTTTTCACCTAATACCCATTAACATGCTAAATGTAGCCTTCAGGTCTTATAGACCTAGACTCTGTCTAACCCGCAAGGGAGAAAGGTGTAAGACGATGCAATTATGTATAAATAAATAAAAAAAATAAATAAATATATAGAGATACGAGTATATCACACAAATTGTATGCACTACAAGTGCATGTATAGAAAATAACTCATTATTATTTTATGTTAAAAAATGTTGACAATAGTACCAAGGTTTTTACATTTATATAGTCGGAATCGCCAACTAGTTTAGTTCTGTTACCAAGACTATCTTCAGGGTGAGTGTTATGGGTGACACGATGGTTTCGCTTTCTTCAAAGCACTGAACAGTGTTTTCTATAATGAATTTATCTTGCGTAAGTTTCATTATTATTAATAAAATTTTAGTTAAGTCAATAACCAATAACCAAGTCAAGGAGATGTTTATGATAGTAAACCGATGAATATAGGATATTCAGGTTTTTTTTTTAATGTTTATATAATTTTTTGTTATTGTTAGAGGATAGTTCTAGATATGTCTTTTATTAGAAGCATTATTTTTGTTTTTCGTATCTCCATAACGTATAATGACAAAGTATCCTAACTAATATTATGAATGCGAAAGTAAAATAAAAATAAAATAAAAATAAAAATCTTTTATTTTCAGATAACTAAGATCCATATGTAATGTTAGTAATACTTACGCTATGTGTTAGTATATATATATTAAATTTTTAATAAAAGTTAAACAATCAAAATCATGCAGTTTTACAGATAACCCTCCTCACCAGGGACCTCCATATCGGCGAAGTGTACCTATTGGCCAGTGTAATTAAGATACTGTTGTGACTGCCCCGCACTCTGTCGATAAGTGATATTGTTTTTTTGCGGATAACGGCCGCAAACCCATTAATGTGGTATTGGGCAAACATAGTCGATGCACTGCAGAAACGGGGCAGTCCCACCATCATCCTAAAAATATTATTATATAGAACACGCAGGGCATCTAGAGACGTTTTGGTATAGTTGACCCACAGATTCCCGGTGTACATGTTCTGGCAGTATGCTTTAAACAGCGTGACCTTGACGTCTTCGGTACACCGCGCAAATCTGCGAGCCAACATGTTACCTCTTACCGCCAGTGCCCTACGTTCTCTGTCAATGTCGGAACTGTCTTTAAGGTCGTCGACAATTATGTGCCCTAAATATTTAAATTTTGTGACTCGCTTGACGTCCATGCCATTGAGGTTGATATTAATTGTCTGTTCGGGACATTTGCCGCCGGCCTTAAAGACCATGTATTCCGTCTTATTGACATTATATTGGAGCCCATGAAAGTGAGTTTGTTTGTTTATTTGTTTCTTTGTTTGTTTGTTACGCTTTCACGTTGTAACTACTGAACCGATCATCATGAAATTTTGCATACACGTTATCTGGGGTACGGAGAAGGACATAGCGTACATTTTATCCCGGCAAAAAGGACTGTTCCCGAGGGATTGACATTGACGCGGGCGGAGCCGCGGGCGAAAGCTAGTTGGTTATAATTTTAGTAGAAAGCACATTGTAACATGAGGAATAATACTAATTTTTAGGGCTCCGTACCCAAAGGGTAAAAACGGGACCCTTTTAATTTCGCTCCGCTGTCCGTCTGTCTGTCTGTCCGCCTGTTACCAGGCTGTATCTCATGAACCGTGATAGTTAGACAGTTGAAATTTTCATGATTTTTTTGTTTTTTCTCGATATTGATAATGGCAACAAGTAGACGCTTGAAATATTCACAGAATATTTACTTAAATGTTCACTTTAAAAATAAATAATTAAATAAAAATAAAATTAATATTAAAGGGGATGCCATACAACAGACATAATTTTTTTGCAGTTTTTATAGATAACGGTTCGTAACCCTTTGTACGCGAGTCCGACTAGCACTAGGCCGGTTTTTTTATAAATTACGAGGACGGAGGTGTCATCCTGATCTGCCTGTACGGTGATTGCATTTCATCCCAATACCTTAATTCCCTACCCAGATCCAAAGAAAATCTTATACTTCCCTTTATTAAAATTGCTTCCAATAGGCATCATCGTTGCACGCACAAAAAGTTATAGAAACTGCACTCGCCAACCAGCTAAGCGTAGAGAGTATGGCAATACTCCATGGAACGAAGGATCCCTTGGAGAGGCCCTTGAATAGCTATGGCCTTTTGTAGCTGTAAAGATAAACAAGATTATATTTTTAATAAAGCTATTATTATTATTACATATAATTTCTTTGGTAAACTGGTTTTGTCCACTTTGTATATTAAACCGAAATTTTGTCTAAATTTTCGATGGCAACATTGGCTTGCAATTATGTTTACTCACTCTTTGTTTTTAGTTTATTTCAATCACAAATAATGAAAAAATCTCTGAGAGCCTAGAATCCAGGCAAGATTATCGAAAATATGGTTTATTTGAAAATTTATTTCTGTTAACGGTCAGAGTCATAAGTATGAAATATACCTCGAAACCTGGTTTTACGTATAGTTTATATTTTATGTTTTACTTAACGTTCTTCTCCAATAACTTCAAATAACGAGGATCTATTTAACATTTTTTTCTTTTATTCTCACTAGCCAGAGTACAATAATATTTAATTATACTCCTATAAATTTCGACTTCAACTTTTTCATAAAGAAAAGGCCATTTACTACCTGCCAGACCAACATAAAAAAAAAATAACTTTCTCCCGTTAAACTTACTCCGCGCAGCACAAAATTCTATGCATTTTCTCCCCTTTGTGCTAGCCGTAAGTTACTTATATGACAAGAGCCCTTCGTTCGCACTCCATACCCTTTGTTTTAGCCTTTATTGTCTGCACCAGGTTTTTTTCGGACATAAAAGACGGAAGGCTCTTTCGTGGGCGAGTCAATGACCTGGGTTATTCACGTAAAGAACAATAGCGGATTTATTAATAAAATCTGTACCACGTTAGTTGAAGACTTTCAATGAGAGGCATATTGAACTCCATTTTGTATTATTAATAATTATATTTTAATAATTGTTATTTAATTCATGTCATTAGGTATTTATTTAATTGATTCCAAATTATTGTTTTAAATTATTTTTTTTGTAACATAATTTAATACGTGTTTTGGTGTATAAGATATATTTTGGGTGGGATTTGGTATGGAAATTGTATCTGAAAATAAAGCTATTATTATTATTACATATTATTTCTTTGGTAAACTGGTTTTGTCCACTTTGTATATTAAACCGAAATTTTTTCTAAATTTTCGAAAGCAACTTTGGCTTGCAATTATGTTTACTCTGTCTTTGTTTTTAGTTTATTTCGGTCACAAATAATGAAAAAATCTCTGAGAGCCTAGAATCCAGGCAAGATTATCGAAAAAATGGTTTATTTGAAAATTTATTTCTGTTAACGGTCAGAGTCATAAGTATGAAATATACCTCGAAACCTGGTTTTACGTATAGTTTATATTTCATGTTTTACTTAACGTTCTTCTCTAATAACTTCAAATAACGAGGATCTATTTAACATTTTTTTCTTTTATTCTCACTAGCCAGAGTACAATAATATTTAATTATACTCCTATAAATATCGACTTCAACTTTTTTATAAAGAAAAGGCCATTTACTACCTGCCAGACCAACATAAAAAAAAATAACTTTCCCCCGTTAAACTTACTCCGCGCAGCACAAAATTCTATGCATTTTCTCCCCTTTGTGCTAGCCGTAAGTTACGTATATGACAAGAGCCCTTCGTTCGCACTCCATACCCTTTGTTTTAGCCTTTATTGTCTGCACCAGGTTTTTTTTCGGACATAAAAGACGGAAGGCTCTTTCGTGGGCGAGTCAATGACCTGGGTTATTCACGTAAAGAACAATAGCGGATTTATTAATAAAATCTGTACCACGTTAGTTGAAGACTTTTAATGAAAGGCTCTCCTTTTTGTTTGGTAAACTGGTTTTGTTCACTTCAGTTGTCTGAATTTTCAATCGCAAGTTTGGCTTGCAATTATGATCAGTTATATAGATCAGATATTTTGATCAGTTACCTTTTAAATCTTGTATCACTTCAGGTTTACTTAATCTATTTTATTTATGAATATTATCCAATATTTCTTGTAAACATAATTTATGGGATCTAGAAAAAACCTTCGATTCATGGTTTGATAAGAATACCAAAAAAATCCACTACCTACTTTTATACTTTACCATCAGTTATGCCTAGCTGCTCCATAAAGCTCACTTGGAGCTAGCTACATAGTCAATTAAAAAAAAATTGCTTCTCCATTTCTTGTACCGTGGACGATCCCGGCATATTTGCTAACTCAGTTACCAAGTTTTGATGGTGATGTCACATTACATTGCGCCTTTTGTATGATTAACTATTTTTATTCATTATATATAAAACGCAATGTATTTTAAAGTGACTATGAAAACGTTGTACGCTGAGTTAGCAATTACGCTGGCTGGTTGAAGCGAATGATTGTGCCGTGGATGTTCAGGATGTTTAGTTAAGTTCGAGAAGAAGAAGAAGTAAAAATATGGTACATTAAGCGGGTGCCACGCGAACGTAAAACGTCGCTACTGCGCAAGCCATTAGGCTGCGCAAAACCATTAGGCGATTAGGAAAAAAGACGATAAGTCTTAATATTTTCATATTTAAAATTTTATAAATAAAATAAGAAAGGGGGCGACCTCCGAGATGTCAATATAAATATTGTCATGTGAGAATTATTGTTTTAGGCGCAAAAATTACACAGTTTTCGATGTAAAATATCTTTAGATATCATAACATATATAGGTATATCATTTTTAAATTTCATTTGTATCTATTTCAAATTCCAACAAGGGAATTATATTCTTACTAGCTTTCGCCCGCAGCTCCGCCCGCGTCAATGTCGATCCCTCGGGAATAGTTCTTTTTCCCGGGATAAAAAGTAGCCTATGTCCTTCTCCGTACTCCAGAGAACTTGTATGCAAAATTTCATTATGATCGGTTCAGTAGTTACGACGTGAAAGCGTAACAAACAAACAAACTCACTTTCGCATTTATAACATTAAGTAAGGATTCAATGATCGACCTGAATTATACAAATACTTTTATGTATTTAATTAATTTAGCGCATAGTACTAGTGATTCGAAAAAACCTAAATTTTCACAATTTTGTGCAGTACCGTCTTAAATCAGATAATAATATGTTTGTCTCTCAAAACATTCGTCGGAATAACATAGTATTATCCCTACCACCTCAATTTGTTAACCTTCCGTTCGCTAAATAAGACACTATTACTCTGCGAATGAGGAAAACTATTTGTTAGGTATATTCTTCACGTCATATATTACGTCAACGGACTATTGCTTTATTACTGTGTACACTTAAGGCAAGGATAAGGATCCGCCATTTGTTTTTATTTTAATAATATGTGTATAAAATTGTTGACGGAGCAAGCGAAGCGAGCGAGGTTTTCAATTCGAGTTGGGGAGATTATACAAAAATTTTTGTATAATGTATGTTATTGTAAATGTGTAGATATTTTTGCTCTCGATAACTTAAAAACCAATGCTCCAAAATGTTACGTATGGTAGGTACCAAAAAGTAAGAAAAGTGTAATCATTATTGTATGATAATTTGAAATTGACGTTGAGACGTGGTGAATAAAATTGAAAGACTATGTTTGAGGAGTACATTTGAAGTGACATAAACAATATCATAATGATGATGAAATTATAAGAAAATAATATAATTGCGAGGTTCTAGTAAGCGGAAAACTACATGTTATTATGTAATTACTCCTAATTTTTTTCCCTTTAAATATTTGATGTCTGGTGTCATTCGATGAATTTTAATGAATGAAATACAAAAAGTACTTATATTTGAGATTTGCTATGAATTTTAAGGAAAATAAACAAACAACATATGATTTTATCAAATTTAGTTTATTAATTTTTTTACCGGAAAGTGCTGTTTAAAGGGGTTTTTTTTTGTCTGTGTTGTTGTTTTTAATATTAAATATTTTCCTTCAGTGTAGAAATATTTCTTCGCTTTAGCTCGAGAAGGGCAAACCGACCATTACATACTTATTACACTTATAATACACATTGATATCCGTTGCACAACCGTTCAGAAAAATGATTCAGATATTAAAATCAAAAATATGTAATGAAAAAATTTCGCCACAGGTAGGATTTCTACAACCTTCGACATCTAGCCCGTCGATGCTCTCAACCACTGAGCTGCCGTAGCTTCAAATCACCGCGGCGAATTTGTTCATCACATATTATAGGTACACAAAAAAAAAAATATTTTTCATTACATAATTTCGATTTTAATATTAAACCGAGAATTGTAATGCTATTAATATAATTGATCCAGTTATGTTTAAAAATAAAACAGAATATATTTTATCTCGCGCCCTTCCCATAGCTCGGAGGTGTACCGTCATAGTATTATATCATTGTATTAGTTATCCGCTCACGTGCCAATTTTATGCACTCTATCCCTAGACGCCTACACCCTAAGGGATCACACAGACGTCACAACGTCTGGAAGAGAATGATAAACTATGAGTAACAGTCGATATGATACGAGAATAGTTTTACGGATTTTTCGAGAATGTGCTTTGAATATTTAATTTTAGTTGTTTTTTTTTGAAGTGAATATTTTTTTAGCGGCGTTTTACACTTTTAAGCTATGTCAGATGCCTTTAGGCAGCTTGAAGAATCGGACACCAGTGTTGTTCATTAACACACAAGAAAAACAGTATTGAGCAAAGGAGTTTCTTGGTCTTCTTGTTTATAAGCGAAATTATTGTGAAATTAATTTAATTGATTCGACGGATCCCATGCGACGATTCCGATGAATAATCCGATGAAAAAAAAATACTGGTTTGGTCAAAGACGACGCAGAAAGGCACCCTGCTAAGTAAATCTCACGATAGCCGCACCATGAGAATTAATTTAAGTGATTCCACATATCATAGTATTTATTATAAATAGGAAAAAATGGATTGTTTCTTTGTTTGTTTGCATTGAATAGGTTCCAAAACTACTGAACCGATTTGAAAAATTCTTTCAATATAAGAGTCCTACCCTATCCCTGATGAACACAGGCTATATAAATACCTATTATCTGCCCATGCGGAGCCGGGGTGGGTCGCTAGTTGCTCATAAACATGAGCATTTATAACATCAAATTACACCGATTTCAAGTCATAAAATCCAATTAAATCAATTTGCAAAACAATTAAAAAAAAAAACCCTGCATTCCGCCAAAATTCCCGTCAAGAACTTTCTAGTTAACAGTTGTTAGTTTAGTTTATTTTTTCCACACTTTGGTAGCAGTTCCGGAAGTATTGTAACTGCTTCCGCAGAAGGGAAACATAATTTATTCACTAGTGTGCAAAATCGTAGTTTATCATCGATTTGGTGAATGTACTTTGAATGTTTTATATATAAACTAGCCCGCGGCTTCGTCCGCGCCAATCTCGAAAACTTGGGAATAGTACTTTTTCCGGGATAAAAGGGATAAAAGGAGTTCTCCGTACTCCAGAAAACTTGCATGCAAAATTTCATGATGATCGGTTCAGTAGTTACGGCATGAAAGCGAAACAAACAAACTCACTTTCCCATTAATAATATTAGTAAGAATAAGGATAACAGTTGTTAGTTGAAACTAAACTATCTTTTTATGTGCTTTGGTAGTATATGTAAAGTTGTTGTAACTACTTCCGAAGAAGGAAAACATCTTATATTAACTAGTGTGCAAAATCGTAGTTTATCATCGATTTGGTGAATTGAATGTTTTATGTTTAGATAACAGTTGTTAGTTAAAACTAAACTATCTCTATAAGTGTTTTTTAGTATATTGTTATTGTAACTGCTTCCGGAGAAGGGAAATATCTTTGATTCACTTATGTGCAACATCGTAGATTATCATAGATTTTTGTTGAATATGCTTTGAATGTCATACATTCAGTTAACAGCTGTTAGTTTAAACTAAACTATCTTTTTATGTGTTTTGGTAGTATATGTAACGCTGTTGTTATTGCTTTGGAGAAGAGAAATATCGGTTATTCATTAATGCGCAAAATTGTGGTTTATCATTGATTTTTGAATATACTTTGAATGTCTTATATTTAGTTGACATTTGTTAATCATCATCATTTCGAGTAGGTGACACGGTCAATCGACCATGCACCCCCTGGTGTCAGAGTTATTCGGAACCGCCTCTCGGCCTCTGACGTGGTTTCTTTAACGACTACCAGATGGCAGCCGGGACCACCGGCTTAACGTGCATCTTTATTATCAGACAATCAGGTGATTCAGGCCTGCAATGTCTTAACCAAACTGGTAACAACTAAACAAAGTATGCTTCCGGTGGAAATCGAATCCACGACCCCCGGGTCAACAGGCGAACACCTTAACCATTGGACCACGGAGGCTGTCCTGTAACATTTGTTAATTAAATATAAGTTAATTTAATTTTTAATATAAGTTAATTTTCGATTCCCATGCGAATGTCGAAAATTTGCGCCATAAACGGCTACATCTTTTGATAGCGTTGGCTTAGAAGTTTTATTTTTTCTAAGCTCCAACAGGCTGTAGACCTGAGTATTTGATATGAATTTCAGCTTGATACACCCACGCGTTCCTGAAAAAAAGCGTCTTGACAGTCAGATAGACAGACAGTCGGACAACAAAGAGATCCTATAAGGGTTAAATTTTTTTCCTTTTGAGATACAGAACCCTAAAAAGTGGGATAAGTTAAAGAGAGAATTATCGCATCCTGCGATTTTAAACGTACATCTATGTCACAACAATTATCAAAGGTACAAACGATATCCATATCCTTTGAAACCAAATTAATATGGATTGGATAGCGCGGAGTTCCGAATAATTTTGGGTCTATTTTGTGTACGACACGTGTATTACACTTTTAACCCTGGATCAAAAAGAGGAGTGTTATATGCTTCACACGTTAGTATTTTCTGTGTTGTATGTGCCTTTCTGTGGTATTGTAACCACCGAATGAGTGGACATTTCATCGTCATCAGGTCTTTTTAGTCTCCACTGCAGGAGCATGACCCTCTCTGTACTACTAAATATATAAATATAAATATAAATATAAATATAAATATAAATATAAATATAAATATAAATATAAATATAAATATAAATATAAATATAATATAAATATAAATATATAGGGACAAATCACACAGAT
Source organism: Elegia similella (assembly GCA_947532085.1). NCBI lineage: Eukaryota > Metazoa > Arthropoda > Insecta > Lepidoptera > Pyralidae > Elegia > Elegia similella. The sequence goes on along the minus strand of OX383951.1, from coordinate 7,169,879 downwards.
TGAGCTAGCCCCAAGGTAAGTTCGAGACTTGTGTTATGGGATACTAACTCAACGATACTATATTTTATAACAAATACATATATAGATAAACATCCAAGACCCAGGCCAATCTGAAAAAGATCATTTTCCATCTTGACCTGGCCGGGGATCGAACCTGGTCACTCCGTGTCGCAGGCTGGCGTGTTGACCGCTGCGCCACGGAGCTAGTCTAGAGCCATACTTGGCCAGAGCAGACAGAGGATTTAGCCTACACTCTCCTCGCTGGCCAAACGGGTTGGAGAGGTCTCATTGATGTTTATGAGCTCTGTTTAGCTTCTATTTTCCAAGTCACCTCTTACGAGATCCATGGAGTGGTCCTATTCTACTTTACCGGAAACCGCACGGCTAAATCTCACGTTAGTTTTAATGAATAAGACCGAAACTAGTTGGCAATTCCAATTGAATAAACGTGAGTGAAACCATGTTTTTATAATGAATTTATCTCGCGTAAGTGTTAATACTTATGCTCCGTATATTTCTCGTCGTCCCCGTCAGTATAACTAGGTATAACTTGTTGACACTTTTGAGCGACGCTCTAAAACTAATACCAAAGTTTATTACCTCGTGAGCACAGCATAAGTAAGACTGGCTAGTAATTATGCGATTTTATTTCGTAAAGAACATTTTTAATTGTATCAGTATCATATTTATGTATGTTTGTGAATAATCTTTGTGTCTGTTCAGGTCCTGGTCAGTTCAATAACCACTAGACAGTGGTTATTGAACTGTCCAGGTTCGGTCTCTGTTATGGTCAAAATGGAAGATAGTATTTACCAGATTGACATGAAACTAAACTATCTTACGAAACTATTTTTTAATAAATAAAAATAAATAAATATATACGGACAAATCACACAGATTGAGCTAGCCCCAAAGTAAGTTCGAGACTTGTGTTATGGGATACTAACTCAACTATACTATATTTTATAACAAATACATATATAGATACACATCCAAGACCCAGGCCAATCTGAAAAAGATCATTTTCCATCTTGACCTGGCCGGGGATCGAACCCGGTCACTTCGTGTCGCAGGCTGGCGTGTTGACCGCTGCGCCACGGAGCTAGTCTAATTGTATTTTGTTTTCTTAAGTTAGTAATTATTAATACATTTATAAGTTTCATGTCTACGATATTAGTTAGTGCTATTATTAAAACACTGTGATATACATGTAATGCATTCACGTGTTTGATTAGTGATCTAGATTAGTATAAAGCATGTAAAAACTTTGTATGAAACTGTATGTGATTGTTAACTATTGTTTTGCTTAATAAATCAATCTATACATATAATTAAACAGTAAAAATATTTTGTCTGTACTTTTAGAATTTTTGACTGAAATGGATAGAGGGACACTTAAAAAGAATAATAGATAGCAAAAAACATTTTTTAGAATTTCTTGTCTGTCTGTCTGTCTGTATGTATGATCACGATTATCTCCGAAAATACTAAACCGATTTACTTCAAACTTTCACCAATTGCTTTGTTTTAACTCGGCAAAACATTTAAAGTTTGTTTCATCAAAATCGGTCCATTAAAAAAAAGTAGGTAATCGTCATTTGAATGAATTCAAAGCATGAGTTTGCCTTGCCTGCAAATATATAGCACTTGCTTATTATAATAAGTGTCATAGGAAAATTAAAATCCAAAGTCAATTCATCATCATTATTTGACGGCATTATACCTATCCATACTAATATTATAAATGCGAAAGTAACTCTGTCTGTCTTCTTTTCACGCTTCAACTATTAAACCAATTTGGATGAAATTTGGTATGGGGGTAGTTTGAGACCCAGGGAACGACATAGGGTGTCTTTTATTGCGGGAAATTCTACAGTTCCTGAGGGATGGACACTAACGGCAGCGGCGTAGCCGCGGGAAAATCTGACTTATATATCAACGCAACCGAAACTGCTGCGCCTAGAAACTTGAAATTTGGTACAGGGGTGCTTATAATAATGTGAGTGAGCGCTAAGAAAGGAGAGTCTGTCGTCTTTTAACGCTTCAACTATTGAACTGATTTGGATGAAATTAGGTTTGGAGGTAGTTTGAGGCCCGGGAAAGGACATATAGACATAAAGGGTATGTTTAATTCCGGGTAATTCTACTGTTCCCGAGGGATCGACACTAACGCGGGCGGAGCCGTGGGCAACAGCTAGTAAATAAATAAGTTTGTTTGATGGGAATCCTAATAACACAAGCTTTTGATCATTTACAAAAATAATTGCACGCATTTTGATGAAATACGCTTTAATTATTTAGATAGAAAGTTACAATTTTATTGATAATGATAAAATCTGTAATGTATCAATTAAAACGTAATTTTTTACTTTATTTTTGTCGAGAACTGCATATTCAAATCAATGCGACTTTTCAGGTAATTAATGGCCCGCTTTATAGATAACTCGCTATCAGCAAGTGGGTCGCCATATTGTGTTTTGATTGAAATTTAATGCTGTTCACACACTATAAGTTTCTTTGTACATATGCATACGATATTATACCCATACAGTAGCTTTGTGAGATGTAGGAGTAAAGCTCGCGAGTTTTATCCCAGTGAACTTCCAATGGTCCTGAGCGGTATTATGTGCCAATTTTCGCCATTTTGAAAATTTTGCAGAAACTGAATCAAAAAACATTATATTCCTATCACTCTGTTCACAAAGTTTCATGAGAATCGGTAGCAAGAACTGGAGAGACGGCGGGACAGCAGGATATCCTAATCCTTACTTATATTATAAATGCGAAAGTGAGTTTGTTTGTTACGCTCTCACGTTGTAACTACTGAACCAATCAACATGAAATTTTGCATACACGTTATCTGGGGTCCGGAAAAGGACATAGGGTACATTTTATCCCGGGAAAAGTACTGAAAAAGTACCGAGGGATCGTCATTGACGCGGGCGGAGCCGCGGGTGAAAGCTAGTACAAAAATAAATTTTGCTAAAATTTGGTATTCTATCCATTATTATTTCATGGGATATATCTTTTTTTCCATTCCTTTGAGAGTGGTAAAGAGACCCTCAAAGTCTCTTCTAAGTTTATTTCTGCCAAGTATTGCATAACAAGTTAAAATAAAACTGGCGGAGTGTGAGCCAGTTTGCCAACAAAGGGTTCCTTACCATTATACGAAAAATAAAACAAGTTTCTGTATGCAAATCCATATCCAAAAATAATGTAACGTATTTATGAAATAATAATTATTTAGACAACTGTAAGAAACTCAAAATCCACGCGCCAGTTTTGCTTGAAAAAGTAATGAATTTTTCAAGTTTACATTTAGGTATAGGCATAGTATCACGTGTTTTTCCTGGGTCTATAAGACCTGAAGGCCACGTTTGGTCTATAAGACCCGAAGGCCATGTTGGTGGCCATTAGGTGGAAAATGGAATCAAAGTAGTGACGGGTTGCAAGCCGCATTGCCATGATTCCTGAGATTTTACCCATCCCCTCGATCGGCTTTTACGATCAGCGCGGGAAGACAAGCAGCTAGTACATTCTACGTTTTTACTATTTTCCCAGACCCAGCATGGAAAAGATGGATATGAGAAAGCGAAGAGAGTTAAAATTTAATACTTATAGTAAAAGAATTACGTTATACAAATAGAAATACACATTCTGAAAAGGTACCAACGAACTTATTAAATCAAATAAACATACAGAAATACTAATAATATTGAGACAGGGTTCCGACAGAACCCTTCCGGTGTGGAACTCTAAAACCTTCAAGCATGTACTCGTCCTAATTAGTCACGTGGCAACTCTCAAACTCTCGTTTCGAAGGGATTGTGCGTGCCCGGTATTTGTGAACATTTATATCTATCTGTACATTAAAAACCCCGAGAGGGTGTTTTACTTTTTTATATGGCAGACATATACAAAAGTCCTTTTAATTCGAACTTAATATCCAATTGTTTGGTGGCTACAATACCACAGAAAGACCAATACCACAGAAAGGCACAAACAAAACCAGACATACCAACGTATGAAGCATTTAACATTCCTCTTTGGGCTTTGAAGTAGGACAATGTATTTTAATCTAGTAGCCACTACACTAGTAAACATGAAACGAACATCTGATACTCGCTATTGCCCTTTTGGTTGCCTTTTCCCTGAGATACAGACCGATACCGTCTAGTTCAGGGATGGGCACCCAGATGAGATGGCTTCGATTTGTCCAGATCTGTATTTACTGTAATACCTACATATGTAATGTGTTGACAAATAAAGTTTTATTATTATTATTTATTATTATAGACGGACGGATACACGAGTGATGCTATAAGGGTTCCCTAAAAAATTTAAATGTTTTTTTTTATCCAGGTTTAAAAGTGTACACGTGTCGTACACAAAACAGACCCAAAACTCCTATGAAATGGGTTGACAAGTCAAAGTCGCGGGTCACTCCTGGAGAGCTGCACAAGACCAAGAAGACGAAAGCAAAGAGAGGGCTAATGCTCACCAGTGGGATGAAGATGGGCATACATGATGATGTCTATCAGTGTGTTTTTGCCTCTATCTTTGTAGTAGCTCTCAAAGTATTAGTAACTTTGTGGTATAATAGCTATAAGGATTATTATCTTATTATTTATTCTCTAGTATAACAATGATATTATAATATGTATCAATTAAAACTATAAACTTAAATTACCTAGATAATTATATAAAAAATGGAACTTAAATTGTTTCGGTCGGTGGCATTTTCTAGCTGGATGGCCAAATTCAATCTTTGGCCAAAATGCGAGGTCACCGGAAATGTCGATTAAGCGTGTGGAGATCTCCTTGAAGACCTGTCGCCCTAAGATCTCCAAGGCGAAAGGCACAAATATGTAACGATTTGAATATGGTTTTCTTACAGCCAGAACTAAGGCATTTGATTCTTGATTTTTAACAAACCGTCGAATTGGGGTTCATATATATACTAATAATATAAAGAGGAAAGATTTGATTGTTTGTTTGCATTGAAATACTCCGAAACTACTGGACGGATTTGAAAAATTCATTCACCATTAGGATTTTACATTCCGTATATCTACCCGTGCGAAGGCACTAGTGATTGATATACACACTAATACATTTTAGTCGTGGCAGAGCCATGCTACCGGCAAAATGAATTGCTAGTAGCATGAATGGGCCGGCACGTCCGGGGAAGTACCACACTCTCACAGAAAATCGACGTTTGAGTAGAAGATTTACCACTTCTATGCTTTATTCGGTGAGTGAGAGAGCCGGAGGCCTATCCTTCCCCCTCCCCTCCCCATTTCCTTCCCCAAACTCCTTGAGAGGCCGACAACGCACCTGTCACACCCCGGTGTTGCAGTTGTCCATAGGCAGCGGTGATCACTCAGTGATTAAGTAAGTATTTATTTTAACTTACCATCAGGTGACCCGCTTGCTCGTTTGCCGTCCTATAACATAAAAAAAACAGTTTAGGTTGAGCTGAAATTTATGATAGAAATTTTGTTTATAAGTGTGTTGTACTTTTAAGATATCCTGATTTTTACCCTCCACTTATTCGTCCTCATGCACACTTTTCATCGTTTCCCCAAAGTTAGAATCTCGTCAGATCAAACTACTTGATACTCCAAATATAGATTACTCTTGAGGTGAGTATATATCTACACGTGACCAATTATAATGATACGTTCTCGAGAACTGGTGATACTATCTACTATACTATACACTGATTGTATTATGAACTGTAAGTCTGGTTCTTTGCGTATATAATGAGCGTGTATGTGTTTCTGCAGCAAAATAGAAAGCGTCCATAAAAAAATACGTACAATGAAAAACAGAACCTCTTCCTTTTTAGAAGTCGGATATAAAAAGAGGTTTGTGTAACTACACAAACCTTACGTAAGTCGTAACTACGACGATATAACTCATTTGTAATTTTGTTTATGAGTATGTTGTACTTTTAGAGAGCTATGCGTAAGATATCCTTATTTTTACCTTTCACTGATTCCTCCTCATGGACATTTGTCCTCATGTTCCCAAAGTTAGATTCTCGTCAGAAAAAAATACATACTATGAAAAACGAACCGATTTAAGATATAAATCATTTGTAATTTAGTTCATGAGTGTATTGTACTTTTAGAGAGCTATAGATGCGTAAGATATCCTGATTTTTACCCTCCACTGATTCCTCCTCATGCACTTTTGTCCTCGTGTTCCCAAAGTAATAATCTCGTCAGAAAAAAAATACATACTATGAATAACAAACCGGTTTAGGATATAAATAATTTGTAATTTAGTTCACGAGTGTTTTGTACTTTTAGAGCTATAGATACGTAAGATATCATGATTTTTACCCTCCACTTATTCCTCCTCATGCCCACTTTTCCTCGTTTCCCCAAAGCTAGAATCTCGTCTGATCAAACTACTTGATACTCCAAATATAGATTACTCTTGTGGTGAGTATCTACACGTGACCAATTATAACGATACGTTCTCGAGAATTCCTGTTATACTGACTGTATAGCAATTTCTGTTTACAAACTTTTATTAAGCGTATCTTTTCCGATGTCTGGATGCGGTGGATTTTTATTACATTTGTCTACATCCTAAACAATCCACACACACATCCCCGAAACTTTTAACTCTTTTGAGTAGGTTTTTTTTTTCGGTATGTATTTAAATACGTGAATATTATTACAATACGACAGCCTCCGTGGTCCAGTGGTTTAGGCGTTTGCCTGTTGACCCGGGGGTCGTGAGTTCGATTCCCACCGGAAGCATACTTTGTTTAGTTGTTTCCAGTTTGGTTAGGACATTGCAGGCTTGAATCACCTGATTGTCTGATAATAAGGATGATTCCGTGCTTCGGAAGGCACGTAAAGCCGGTGGTCCCGCCGGCGGTTAAAGGAACCACGTCAGAGGCCGAGAGACGGTTCCGAAGAACTCTGACACCAGGGTGTGAATGGTCGATTGACTGTGACACCTACTCGAAATGATGATGATGATTACAATCTAGCCTAAACGTTGGCTAATGAGTAATTTCACATTGACCTAGTTAATAAAGTATAGAATAAGAATGTGTCCATCGGCACTTTTCTTACTATCTCTATTAAGGGGCACTTTGTTCATGTGTCTCTATTCGCACTTACACTGCACTACTTTGAGTACTTGAGTAGGGTTAGCATAGATTTTGTCCCCAAAAACATTGCAGAAATTATTATAATTGCTCACTTGCTACACTATATATTACTAATTGCTCACGTGTTACCACTTGAGCTTTAAAGGAAACTTTATGCATTTGTACGCGTATTAATAACTGCGTTGCTAAGTTATTTCTGAAAAAAAAAAACTTATACCTAAAACTTCGTTTCCACAAAAGTAATCATCATCATCGTCATTTCGTGTAGGTGACACGATCAATCGACCATGCACACCCTCGTGACAAAGTTCTTCGGAACCGCCTATCACCAAAGTAATGAAAGCCATAATTGACTAAAATAATATAAAGGGCAGGTTCTAAAGCAATCTGATAACACAGTCCCTCGATGTTCTTGGTGGGACAATCCATTATTCTTATTTATACAATATTTTGCAATACAAAATAATATATATATCACACTTCAGATTTGGATACAAAAATTGTTTTGTAAAGTCGGTTTACGCACGATAATTTTACGTGACGGCGAAAGAGAGATAGATGCGTCACAAGCCGAATTCTTAGGCCAATCGTGTCTCTCTATCGCTTGTTCCGCGCTCTCGCTTACACACGGAACGTGATATTTTTCGTGCGTGCAGCCAGCGTTTATCTATTTATAAGACGTTATTGTGTCAAAAAATAGCTATATATATATAAATAAATATAATAGATTTATTACAACAAAATCATTTACATTGCAATACCTCACTTTACAAAAACAATTTAACAATACCGTAATACAAGAATATATTTTTCAATATCGCGTCTCGTAATATCGACAAGTTGAAGCCTTCGTGATAAATTGCATTTTTCATTCAAAATGTTACATGAATCGAGCGGATTTTGTATGTGCGCAGGTTTTAGATGATATTGGAATTTCTAACAATTTGCTAGGAATTTGAATTTAGATACCCGGTAAGATTTTGACAGCACTGTTTATGTTAGCTAATGTGTGTTACCAGTTATGATTTATATAGTTATGATCCATAATTAGTGCGTTATCATGTCCTTCGTAAGAAAGCTTAAGGTCACCCAAAGAGCTTTTTCGATCGTGTCGCAAAAGGGCTAAGCGTTCACGTTAAATATATTTCGACCAGTGCATAGCTACCGTAAAAACGCTTTTCCAGTCATACGTTTTATTGCCCGCGTGTGGATCCTGTCCGCGTGTGAATGTATATACACTCCTGGCCACACGCAGGACAAAGATTGCGTTTGTTGCTGCAGTGTCGTGCGTATCGCCAGTGACTCGTGCACAAATATGAACGTTAAAAACGTCATAATATATCGTTAACTAGAATATAAAAAATATTTTTATTCTTGATATAATGCGTCACAGTAAAAATAACACTGAAAGCAGAACGCCGCCCGCATCCGGCTAGCATTGCGCGTTGCGCTCCCGCAGCCGATCCGCGTTCCGCGCGTGCTACCCGCATGATAGTAAAAACGTGTATGAAATGGTAGGATGCGGGCAACCTGCATGCGGACCAAATCCGCGCACGGGCGAAAATACGCATGACAGGAAAAGGGCCTTAATTGCCCGTTCGTTTGCCTCATTCAGATCTTGACCCGAAGAGCTATGGAGAGGATATAATATTTGGTGTTTCTCAGCTCGTTAATTTATCACTAACTAGCTGTGGCCCGCGACTTCGTCTGCGGCAATTTCTGTTAATATGATTATTTAGTCTTTTTCTTAAACTTTCCCCCGTTTTCAAAACATGTTTTATTGATGCTCCGCTCCTATTGGTCGCAGCGTGATGTTTTATAGCCTAAAGCCTTCCTCAATAATGGACTATCCAACACAAAAAGAATTTTCCAATTTGGACCATTAGTTCCTGAGATTAGCGCGTTCAAACAAACAAACTCTTCAGCTTTATAATATATAATATTAGTATAGATACAAGGTTTCTTAGGATTTAGTAGTATTTTTTTTTATTAAAATCGTTAAATCAGCTGTTTTGTTTATTGACGTCAGTGATTTAGTATCCATAGTAAAAAGTTATTCGTCAATAAAGTGTTTATTTTTATGCAGGGTGTTTACCTCGTCTTTTTTTCTAAATGTTCAAGTCAAGATGTCTCGAAAACTAGGGTGTCGATTTTTTTTATTTTGCTTCTTAAGCATTTTTCTAGCTAGTCCGTAAAATATTTACGCTTATTTTAAATAGAAATTTCAATTTTTTTTTATTTCATGAAATTGGCCTTAGAGGAAAAGTTGTTCATTTTGCTGCATGTTATGTTAAATGAAAAACTTTTTGATGAATAAATCATTTTTAATTTTTAATATTTTTTTTTGCCGGGCTGAGTAATCTATATAAAGATAAATTAGAATGCTTTCTATTTAAAAATTCAAGTAAATAGGTTGATGTTAACTACTTTAAAATTAAATAGTAAGATATGACCCTAATACAAACATTTCAAATTTAATAAAAGCTTTGAAAAGCTTTCATTAGATACAAACGAACGTAATCGAATTCATTATTAATGAATTTGTACAAAATTTCACATCCACAGCTGCGTCATTAAATTTCTCTATGTGGGCTGTTAACCAAAATTGGTTCCATTTCTCGAAGCACCTAAGTCGGCATTTCTCCAAAAGTGGAGGTAGTTTTAGACATTTTCTCAGATATCACCAATTGAATGTAATGGAGTGTCGTTTGGCTGAGTTTACTACAAAAGATCGAGCGTAAGGCTCTTTCATACCTCGACTGAATCACCTATAATACTTATCAACAGTTTTATCATCAGGTCTTTTTAGTCTACACTGCAGGAGCATGACCCTCTCTGTACGCTCTGTAAAAAGGGTGAGGAAATATTATATTAATAATAATTAGTTTAATTTTGTGTAATTTGGTTACAATTTTTTTAATTTAATACTTTATAAACTGTTGATAGCCGTGTGGTTTCCAGCAGAGTAGAATAGGACCACTCCTTGTCTTCCCATGGAGGTCGAGCTTAACAAAGCTCATAAACCTCAATGAGACTTCTCCAACCCGTCTGACCAGCGAGGATAGTGTAGGCCAAATCCTCTGTCTGCTCTGGCCAAGTATGGCTCTGGTAGTAGAGAGAGGGTCATGCTCCTGCAGTGGAGACTAGAAAGACCTGATGATGATGATATTAAAACTATTAAATAAATATCTCCCTTAAAGCAGGTCTAATAGAGTTCCACATTTGTTCAACCAACATTTTCCAACCAATTTAACATGAGAAATCACAAAAATTAATTACCTACACTCCGATCCCCGAAAAGGTCAGAAGTACCGTTATTAATGTCGGCCATTTTGGTGGCCATTAAACCTGGTCAAATCTACATCTAAATCTAACGCATATATCCAGTCTCGATCCAGCGGATTGATCTGCGTCCACTCGCCAAACTTTGTCCAGAAAAATATTGCGGCTATTTATTTGGTGATTGGTGCAAGTCAAAAACTATAGCGAGAATCGATAGTCATGGAAAATATTTTTACGTTTTCAGCTGTAACCGCAATAACCTCTATTTATATTAGCCTTGGATCGGAAACGTCAAAAGAAAAGCTACACCTTTGACTGGAAAGATGCACCTCTTCATCTCAATTAGACAGCAAAATGATGGTGTACTTCATTTCGTTCACCAGTCGCTGGCTCTGACGATGATACCCACAAATCTACTACTTTGATCATTAACGACGCAGCAAGGCGGTTAACCACCAGCCCGCTGAATAAGTCTCACTACAGCCACATTGCGACAGTTTGTTTTAGTTATTCTACACATTGTTTATAAACATGGACAAAGCGCTAACTTAATAAATGTTTGTGATAATGTATTCCCACGCATTATTGATGACCTCTGTGGCTCATTTTGAATCGCAGAGTCCGGAATTCGATCTCAGGTTAGGTCATGATAGAAAACATTTTTTTTAGGATGGCCTGGGTCTTGGATGTTTATCTATATAAGTATCTAATATCATAAAATATAGTATCGGTAAGATAGTATCCTTCGACACCAGTTCACAACTTACTGTGGGGCACCCCACAGTAAGTGTCGAACCCTCATTTTGCTGAACACAAGCTGAGAAATAAAATATGAAGATCTAAAAGGCATAGAAAACCAAATGCAATAAAACATGTTACTAAAAAAACATAAAAGGCTATCTAGTGTACCAGCGTAGTAGGCCGGTGTTAAGAAGAAGAAACAAAAGTTGTTTTAAGTGCATACTAGTGACTTTAATTAAAAACTTTTCGCTACCTCTTGTGCCTTATTCCAATGACTCCCAAAAGGGTTCGCAGTAATCTCGCGGGGTCGAACTGCGTATTTTATTAGATTGCTTGTCACTTCGGTATTATGGCTTATGTTTTACAAATATTGGCGCTAGAAATTTTGGCAGATTGATAGAGGTCGAAGCCTTTGTTCAAGTAGCCTTTTGGAGGTCGACTATGATCTGAAGAAATGATGCTTGAACTTAGAATGAGTTTGGGACTGGCAGCTTGTAATGGTTGGTTTTAGAAGAATCGTTTTTCAAATTTCAAATAACGTTTGTGAAAGTAATTTATTTTGTATGCTCTTGAACTAAGGACCTTTTTGTCTTTGGAACTTGACATTGAGGTTGAATTTGACGAAAAAAAATGTTATTTCGATGAAATAGTTGAGAATAGTTGTAAATGTTCAAGAATATATTAAACTCATAAATGCTTGTTAAAATAGGTGGATTTGATTTTATTCCTACCTGATGTAACTTTTATTACAGTTTCACTTATTCCAGAGTTTGTAACTTATAATGGATTAAGCCTTATAAGTCGTATTTATCAATGTTTTTAGCAGCTCTGGAGTTGTACGCCTCGTGAGTCCTATAACAATAAACTAACAATGGTTCTTTTTACCAAATCCAACCATTAAAAAAAATTGCTGTCTGTCAAGTCGATAATTTTACGTGATAACGGTGAAAGAGACATAGATGCGTCACAAGCCGAAAGCTTAGGCCGATCGCGTTTCTCTATCGCTTGTTCCGCGCTGTCGCTTGCACACGGAACGTGACACTATTTCATGCGTGCAGCTGGCGCTCATCGTATTACAAAAACTTATCACGTCAAAAAAACTGGATTGACCAAATAAATCTTTGTAACTCTTGAACCTGCTCATAAAATTTCAGAAGAACGGGTTGAGTAATGAGGTCGTAATTCACAGTAAAAGACGGACAGCGAAACAGACGTTAATATATAAAAAAGGTGTTACCCAAACTAAAATGAAAACGCTTCGCTCGCGCTTCACGCTCGCTCGGTCAATTACCTACCGCCTGCTAAAATTCCTTTAATCGATTAACGAACACCAGATTTATAAGAAAAAAGAAATCACTCGTCGTATTTATTATAACCCGGCCGCGGCAAGAAATTTCGGTTTTACTTCAGACGAGAAATAAAACGTGAATATTTCACAGACTTGCTTAATGTCTGACGATACAGCATTCTTACAGAGCAACCTATTTTTGTTGCTTTTTTGTAAATTTCAGATATGTTAACTACTACGTATTTGCGTATATGCGTATACACTATTTGCGTATTTGGTCCCGCTTAAAACTAGATAGACATTGCAGCGACTGTCCTTTTATAATAATACCTAGTCTTTTTCTTTTCTACCTTTTCCTACTATTACGTGGGGTTGGGACAGCATATCTGTTTCTTACCATTCAATCTGTCGCTGGTCCAATTCTCTGACATATACCCTTCATTTTTTCATGTCCTGCCTTACGCACTCCATTCACCTTTTCTTTGGACTTCCCTATCTACGTCCTCTAACTTTTATTTCCAAACTTCAGAACAAATAAGAAATTTAGAGAAATGAGAAATTTAGAGACATGTCTACTACTAACACTCATTTGTGTATCTGGTCTCGTTTAAAACTAGAGAGAAATTGCAGCGACATAATAACAGCTAGTATTTCTCCTTTACCTTTTCTCACTTTAACGTGGGATCGACACGGCATGTCAGTTTCTTCCTATTTAATCTGTCGCTGGTCTAATTCCCTGATTATACGCTTAATTTTTCTATGTCCTTCCTTACGCACTGTATCTACCTTTTCTTACCTATTTCTATGTCCTCGAACGGTAAATATCTACTTAATTAATTTCCTAAATTTTTAGTTAATTAAGTCATGAGAATAACTAGTATAAACGACTTAACGAATCTTTCGACGCACGAAAATGTGGTCATTCATATGTAGGATATAAAGCAATCAATGTTAATTATTTTTAGAACTCTGAATTCTAATCTTAACTACCATAACACGGATAAAACAAACAATGAAAAACTTACCACCCGCTAAAATTCCTATGATCCATAAAAGAACATCGGGTTTTATTAGGAAGAACAATTCACTCGTCGTATTTATTATTAACCGGAACTTCCGGCCACGGCGAGAAATTACGGTTTTGCTCCCGACGAGAAATAAAACGTGAATATTTCGCAGAATGGCTAATGACTGAGGAAACAGCATTCTTTGAAACAACTTCTTTTTGTTGGTTTGAAGTATATTTGAGAAATGTCTTTCACTACGTAGGTATTTATTTAAAGTTAAAAATATGTTTAGATAATATTAAATGGGATTAATAAAAATGTAACTAAAATAACAGAAATAAAACTATTTATAAATAAACCTAATTAGACATAAACTTATCTACCTTAAAACAACCTATATAAATTATGTTTTGCAGTTTGTTGTCACGCGGAAGGGTTCCTAGAAGGCTGACAGCATTGCTACGTTGAATAGCAATGATTATTAGGAAATAGCCAGTCCTCTGATCACCCGATACTTAAACTAGCTTATGGTTTAATAATTTAAACAGTTTATGTTCCGATTGACACTACGTAGTTATACTCATTTGCGTGTCTGTTAATTTTTAGGGTTCCGTACACAAAGGGTAAAAACAAGACCCTATTAATTTGGCTCCGCTGTCCGTCTGTCTGTTTGTCTTCCTGTCTGTCCATCCGTCTGTCACCAGGCTGTATCTCATGAACTGTGATAGTTAGAAAGTTAAAATTTTCACAGATGATGTATTTCTGTTGCTGCTATAACAATAAATACTAAAAAAAAAATTAAATAAATACTTAAGGAGGGCTCACATATAACAAACTTGATTTTAATGCTCATTTATATAGATAATAATGGTACGGAATCCTTCATGCGCGAGTCCGACTCGCACTTCACCGATTTTAAATTTAGTGAAAAATGTTAAGTAACTGTCTTCCCATAATAATAACTAGTATAAACGGCCTAATGTGTCTTCTGAAGTACGAAAGAGTAGTTATTCGTAACAAAATATGTCTTAGAAGATATAAAATACGCTTTGATTACGGCTATTAGCGTAAGATGTCATACATTTTTAATACTCTAAATTCTAACCTCACTCTACCCTTGCATTGGCTTACAAAAAATATTACAGATTTGTGACCTCAATCCAACTTTATTCCAGTCTAACAAATAATTAAAAATTTACCACCCACTCAAATTCCTCTCTCTCTAATTGATATTTAAGAGCTACGGTCTAGTCAGTGTCATTGTGTGGAAAGAAACACGCACAGTGACTATTTTGGCAAAAAGTAATGGAATGGTTTACCCACGCTGTGCCATTCTTGTCTATATTTCACACACTAGCGAACAATTCATTAGTGTGCAGGTTGCTTCACAATTTTGTTCGCTACTGGAAGCAGATAGTTGTCGATGAAAAATGAACACTTGTGTTAGATTGGAGCATTAACTAGTGTTACAGGTCAGACCGAGCGGGATTTGAACCCGGGACCCTCTACTTATGAGTTAAGCTTTTAGACCACTGAACTACTACCGCTTTAATTCCAATCCTAGCTAATATTATAAATGTGAAAGTGAGTTTGTTTCATTGTTTATTTGTTACACCTTCACGCCCTATCTACTGATCCGATCGTCATGGAATTTTGCATACCTATTGTCTGGGGTACGGAGAAGGACATAGTGTACATTTTATTCCGGGGAAAAGTATTGTTCTCTGTACTATGAAAGCTAATAATCTAGAAAAGAACATCGAGTAAAAGGTATAATTCACTCGTCGTATTTATTATTAACCGGAACTTCCGGCAGCGGCGAGAAATTAAGGTTTTACTCCCGACGAGAAATAAAACGTGAATATTTCACAGAATGGCTAATGTCTGAGTAAACAGCATTCGTCAGAACAAACTCCGTTAGCAAGAAATATCTTGATGTAGAAATAATCTTTTGTCTTATTTTTCATGCTGGACTGGGAGAAAAACCAAGTGTCAAGCTGGTTGTCTCCTCGCGTATGGTTTGATGGTCATTTCAAAATACATTGCAGCTTTTGTTATTATTTTTATAGAATCTATATATTAATAAGTAAAGCAAAAACTTTGCATCCCTTTTTACAAAAATTGCAGACGGAGAAGTATGAAATTTCGCAATCTTCGGATAAAATCGGGACCCTATTAATATAGCCTCGCTGTCCGTCTGTCTTTCCGTTCGTCATCCAGGCTGTATCTCATGAACCGCGATAGTTATACAGTAAAAATTTTTGTCAGATGATATATTCCGTTGTCGCTATTACAATAAATAATAAAATGCAGAATAAAATAAATATAGGCTTCCATACAACAAACTTAATTTTTTTGGTCGTTTTTGCTCGGTATTGAAAACAGCAACAGGTTGAAGATTGTAATATTCTGTTCTGTTCTGTTCTGTTCTGTGCCCGCCCAGCCAGTGGTTAAACTGCAAGAGCGTAGGAAAGAGGTCCACCAGGGAGAGAGTGTACCGGCGCTTGTGAACACAAGTTGACGTGTTTACTTCTTGCACAGCTACCTCCCTCCGCGTTGGATCACGAATCCAGGCTCGAGAAACCGGTTGGGCACGTAGATAGGATTGGGAGTGTAGGGCTGTGCAGTCTGGATGAGGAGTGAAGAGGAAATGTGAACCGACCGAATACTTGCATCAAATCAGTATGGGGAAGATAGATACTATACTTGGTGTGTAATATATAAAAGGGAGGAAAATAGGACTGCTTTGTTGTTGTTTTGACTTCGTCGTTCTATTTGTCGTCTCCAACCTCATACTTTATTACGTTTTGCTCGTCGGTTCTCGTAAAAGTTGTTTCTTCTCTCGTTGGGTAGGTTGTTGTTTCCATGTTGGCTTTTGCCTGCGTGATCGATGTGATGTTATGGACTTTGATCTGGGTGTTTTGCGCCCACTGCGTCTGCGAATGACTGGTGAGAGCTGGCTGTGTGTTTGATTTGATATCGAATGCTCCAAATCTAAGTCAGTTTTTGTGTCTGTTTCTTCCACTTCGAATATCTTTTCTGCTTCTTTTTTGATTAGAGCTCTGTGTTTTCCGCTAAATTGCCCCATTCTTCCTTACTTTTACTCATATAATTCGTGATTTCATGATCTAGGGAGTCTTCCCATGTGTAAATAGGACGCCCTATTTTGCGCTTATTTTCCTGGTGTTGATAAGCTGCCTGAAGTAGGACGTCGTAATATGTGACCATAATAAGATATTCTTTGTATTTTTATTATTTTTGTTATGGATTTTCTTATGGATTAGCCTTGATTTTTCGATTTGGGTAATGTTTCCCCGCATCCAACATTCCCCGTAGTATTTGCCGTTTGTATTTTCTCAGTCTCGATCGGTTAGCTTTCGTTAAAGCGGTCACGTTTAGACCATAAATCATGCATGGTCTTATGACCATTTTTTATATTAATACTACGATGCTCCAATCTATTTTATTATCTTGTATGAATGGTAATAGGACTTTGGAATTTTTTATTGACACATCTTGTTTTAATGGTAGCCCTTTGATTGTGGGCAGCTGTTATATAAGTTACTAAATATTTTATCTCCTCTACCGGCTGGATTATGACTCCCCCAAGTACTCTGCACGGTTGCTATGCGGTTGGGGGACCAAAAAGATTGCGCACAACAAGTTTTGTTTTAGTTTGGTTTATAACGAGGCCGACTGAGTTTAATAACGTATTCATTTTGCCGATTATGCGATTAAGAACGTCTACTTCTTCACCAATCAATATAAGATCATCTGCAAAGGATAATATTATAGGTAATTTTGATTCTAGGTCTTGATCAAGTCTTACAGCTTCGTCTTCTTCCTCGAGGGTCTTTAGTACCTCGTTAATGATTATAGTAAAAAGTCTTGGGGATAGGGGACAGCCCTGTTTGGCACCCTTGCCTTTGCTTATTACCTCTGAGTTTTGTCCACACCATGAAACAAAGGTTTCCTCGTTCATACACGCTTTTATTATTCTATCTGTAAGAGATACACCTACTCTGTTTACTTATATATCTTTTAGTGATTCTAAATTTACGTTGTCAAAGGCTTTCTCGAGGTCAAGGGCCACGACAAACATGGCTGTTCTCTCTCTCCATTTTGTATCCAGTACCTGCCGGACCGTAAAAATATGATCGTCTGTGGAGCTATTGTTCAAGAATGCTCTTTGTTAGTTACCGGGGGTGCTGGTGGCAGCATTGTGCTTTTCTAGTAAGAAATTCGCGTAGATTCGGTATCCTACGTTGCATATAGATATTTTCCTAAAGTGATTTATATGTTTTGGATATGGTTGTTTTCTTATTGGTACCTGTTTAGTGAGGCGCCATTCACTAGGGATTTCATTGTTTACCCATATCGTCGCCATTGTTTTTGTGAGTTCTGCTACATATTCCGTTGGAGCCGCCTTGTATAACTCCGGCACGATATGGTCGGTTTTTTTCAATATCGTCAGTTGTTGGTGGCTCCATTCCGGGAGCTACTTCCTCCGTTTCCTCAAACATAGAAATATGTTTGCCTTGACTTTTTTAAATCGGTAATCCAATTGGACATGGTTATGTAATGCTTAGTCTGCGCTCGAGTAGACTTACTTTAGTAAAGTCGCAGGAACCTATAGGTTATTCTCACACGTAGTGATTTGTGCGTTTTACTAAGGCCCTTAAAAAAAACTTGGCAACGCGCGCCTCTTCTTCATCCAAAATTCTTTTCAGATTGCGCCGTGCTTCCTTTACTTTTAGCCCTAGAGTAGTGTCCTGAGGACTTTTAGATTTTTGAAAAATGGCCTTTTGATGGTTAGCGAGTGCAATTCTGCTTTCTTTTGTGTTGGAAATAGGTTTTTGTAGTACATCGTGTGCGGCTTCTTTCAGAATACTATTTAGGGTATCCCATTCCAATGAGAAATTGTCGCTGGGTTCGCTAATTGGATTCCGTTCACGTTTAACGTAATGGTTTTTTTTTTTCTGATAGCATTTAGGAAGTTCGTTACGTGTTCTTTCCTTTGCAGAAGTTCGTAGTTGTGGTTTTTATGGTTATATGCTAGTCTTTTATTTTGACGGGTTTGTTCGTTTGGATGGCTTTTGTAGTTGAGCAAAGGAAGATATTCTTACATTGCCCCATACCAGTTTGTGGTAGGTGTTGACTATCAAGTTGCGTTCGCCTATGATGCTGTGGAAAAAAGGTTTGTTTGTGTTCTTGTAAGGATATAGTCACCTGAGATACTTGATTTCCTCATAACCAGGTGGTCTTGCATGTGGGTCTGCCCCATGAGCTGCTTACTTTTAATCGGTGTTGCTGTATTAGATTTAGAAAAAAATTCCCATTTGTATTGGTATGGTACAGATTTTTTTTCCAACTAGATTTTCAATTTTTATGTTTCTAGTTTTCATTTTTCTTACATCATCACGTACTTACCTATATGGGCGTTAAAGTCCCCTATTATTACTTTTTTTGCATTTTTTGGGGCTTTACTCATGGCGATTCCTATTTGCAAGAAGCGGGATGTTGATTCAGCTGGAACGTGGCATGTAATTATGAAAATATTTATTGGTTTGTTAGCATTGACTGATTTCAAATGCAGGTGTACTGCAAGTACGTTTTGGCTTTCGCGATGAGTCTGAGTGACGTCGTATTCGATTTTATTGTTTATTAAAATTGCTATGCCTCGATATTCTTGTGCTCTTTTTTTTCTGCCACCTAAGACCCAATTGTAGTGTTTTGATTTAAATTCTCCCGTGGTTAGATGCGTTTCTTGAAGACCCGCTATGGTTATGTTGCGATCTGATAGAACCTTGTCAATATTAATTTTTTCACGTTGCCGAGCACACCCTAGTTCATTCTACGTCACTATTGAGAGTGATTTGCAAGGCCTGGGCGTAAGTAATCTAGATGAGGGGAGTGTGGAACGTAATCTTTTGGGACACATGTAGCTGGGTTGTATGTTCGTGAAAGTGCTTGAAGAGATTTCCGCTTATTGAGCGCCGTCTTCTGAATGTGTTTCACTATCATATATGTTGTCGCGTGTTTCTCTAGACTCATCTGGTATTGCACGTTGAACTATGCTAACGTAGTGGCTGTTCTCGAAGTATGGATGGATGTTTTCTACCGGGCTATCTGGCGGGCGGTAGGTGATGGGATCTCTGAATGGTATTTATACTTTCATTTTTTTCATTTATACGGTCATTGGTCCGTATTATGTTATGTTGACATTGACTAAGTAGTACTCAGCGGCCGCTATAATTGCGTCCTCTCCTCCCCAAAATCCAAATTGAAATAGTTTTTTTTTATATACCTATCGATTTTTTCGTCAACTGTTAAGTTGAAAAAGTCTGAGCCATGCGCGACTTCCGTAGCGGTATTTTGTAAGGCCAGGTTAATACGTGGTGTGAATTTGTTGTTCTTGACGTAAGATGCTAAGTCCTGTCGTGTCATTTTATGATCTAGTGTTAACATGTATACCTCATTTATTTGGTCAGCAATGGCCCTAAATAGACAGTTACCATCTCCGTCCATTTTTTTACAATGACCTCTGCTGTGCCCATATTGCACAAAGACTTTTTTGGTGCTTTGGCTTATCTTTTGTTTAGTTTCCTTGTGAAAGCGTGAGAGACAATTACTTATTTTGGGGAAACGTCCGGATGTGCATCCAACCAAATGTCCAGGCATGTGCGAAGTATTGTTCAGTAACTTTAGAGCGGCCTTTATGTTTATATTACTTAAATGGAAGACGGTTTTTTTTATCTTGGTATTTTTTTTTTTATTATTGTCCTGTAGAACTAAACTGCCTAAATAGGCGCAGATATGTTTCTCTATTGAAAGTTTGTTCACAGATTTTTATTATAAAACAGTTACTATCCGTCTGTATTTCTTTTTTTACTTATTGATCCAAACTGTAAGCTATGAATCTAGTTCAGTAAGATTGAAGCTGCTATCTGGGCTATTGAGGAATGTTTTAGAGGTTATTACAAAGCAATTGGGACCTAGATGGGTGTTGCGTCAGATATTTTTAATATAATAAGCTTTCCTTCTATGTTATAGCTCTATATACGTAATTCAGTAATTTATTTGGACACGTAGCTAGAACAACTTATTAAATGACCTGTACCCTTTCCTGAAAGGTTTTTTAGTTCATGTAATATGTCGTTTTTTCGTACTGATATATTGTATCGAAAGTTACTTAAACTATGTATCCCGTCGTGGTTCTGCTACATTTGATGGCTCGTTTGTTATTATATTATAGCTATTTAATACAGATAGGAAAGTCTTATTTTGGGTTACTGCGATATTTGAGCATGTAGGTATCACGTATTTATATTGTATCTATATTATAACGTAGCATTGGAAGCCAGTGTCAGTTCATCGGTTGTGAAATGGTTTAGTCTGGGATTGTTTTATAGTCGGATTTACGATATGTTTATCTATGATGTTTTTCTTTATTTCCTGTCTTTAATATCAGGATATACTTCTACTCTACTTACTTTAATAATACCTATATTGAGTAAATTTGACGCAAATTTTATGCATATGGTAGTGAGATTTAAATTTTCATTTCATATTAATAAGTAAGAGTTAGGGTAGGTGTATTATATTTAAGGTAAATACCCAGTTTTCTTTGCAGTTTAGTTGGGTATCTGAGTATGAGTATCAGATAATGACTGAGTAATAGATAGTTTGGATCCTAATCCTTTGAATAAAGAACCTAACAACCTTATTCACCTAAAATACTGCTGGCAAAATCAGTTTTCTGGTGCTGGTCCTGCTGTAATTTTGATGTTTTCTCCAACTCAATCCCAAACTAGTCAATTATTTCCGTTATGGCGGTCTACTTATACGCGGTGTCTACCGAAACAGATTTTCTTACATCTTTATTAAAAGGATAGAATATTTTGGGGCAATATAACACGAAATCAGTGCTCTGATTTTATATTTTATTATATTTTGTGTTTTTATCTTTTATTATATTTCGTGGTTAATGTATAGCCTGAATGTTCAATGATTTTACCATTTAGACATTGACTGGAATAAAACGGTCTTTAATTACTTGATTCAAAACATTTGATTTTAGTACCTACTCGTACTTGGTATTTTCTTGAAGTATTAGTTCATTTATAAAATATGTAACTTAAATCGAGTTTTTTTTTTTTTAATTTAACTTGAGATTGCATTCATTATTTTAATAGTCAATGGTCAAATATAAAATTTACAATGATTTTCTCATATTTTGCAAATTTAAATAGTGATCCTTGCGAAAAAGGGAAGGGAAAAGAATAGATTAGATAAAAGTGGTAGTTTAGAGTAGATTAGGTATTAGACAAGGGAATATGATGATATTAAGTCATGCAGTGAAGTTGGTGTTACCGCAAAATTGATTTATATACAACATTGCACAAGTAGATAATTTGGATTGATCTCACCAGGTTTACAGCTTCTGAAGGCTCGTTCGCGTGATCATTTACAAGAATACAGGAATAACACATAAGTTACATTATACATAGTTCGCGTTATCTAAATTGATCAACGGGCACTTTTCTATCACTATAGCACAAGTTGGTACGAAACTACAAACTCAAAAAACTTAAACTGCTACGCGATGAACGGAACTACTACCTGTGCGCGGACAGGGCACCAAATGGTTTTATGACTAAAACAAAAGGCGCCGGAGAGGACCGCTCTGGGAGCGACTGCCTCGGGCAAACGACAGACAAGAACTCGCAACAGGTTGAAGATTGTAATATTTACAAAATATTGAGTTTTATTATTTATATACACTTTTAAAATAAATATTCACGTTCGCAAGTCCGACTTGCACTTGGCCGGTTTTTTTAAGGGTTCCGTATCCAAAGGGTAAAAACGGGACCCTATTAATATCGTTCCGCTGTCCGTCTGTCTGTCCATCTGTCACCAGGCTGTATCTCATGAACCGTGATAGTTAGACAGTTGAAATTTTCACAGATGACATATTTCTGTTGCCGCTAAACAAGAAATACTTAAAAATTGAATTAAATAAACATTTAAGGGGGCTCCCATACAACAAACGTGATTTTTTTGCTTGTTTTTGCTAGATATTGATAACGGCAACAGGTAGCCGCTAAAAATATTCACACAATATTAAGTTATATATTCACTTTAAAACTAAATAATTAAATAAAATTAATATTAAAGGGGGGCTCCCATACAACCGACATAATTTTTTTGCCGTTTTTGTAGGTAGACGGAAACCTTCTTGCGCGAGTCCGACTAGCGATTGGCCAGTTTTTTTAATTATCGTCAATATTCGACCACTGGTCGACTAGTATATAAAAAAAAATTAAAATATATCCACTCATATAAGAACTACAGTGACAGGTAGACAGAAAGGTAGGTGCAAACACAGACAGACAATTTACTTTGAGACAATTTACTTTGCGTGCTTCCGCCACCAGTTAGTTCATGCAAACTATTGCTGGCCAGCGCCCACCCACTACTGTTAGTCCCTTTATGCCCGCCACTAATAGTTGATGCATGCAACCCTGGTCGATACTGCTGCATCCGTTGAGGCTGCAGCAATGTCGGCCGTCGTGCTCGCGACACGTGTTTCACCTCTACACGAGGCATCTTCAGGCAGTGAAACCTAGATGTTGATCGTTCGAATGACAAGCAACGAATGAAGCAAAGTAAATGTAACTTTGACTTCCACAAAGTAACACCTGAATCTATTAACTAACAGACAGAGAAGTCAACGTGCCTTACAAAGCACGGATCAGCTCGAGATATTTTTATGCCACTCGCGGTCACCCATCCTAATGGGAATGCGCCAAGGGTTGCTTAACGTACGTAATTGCTAATAATACTCACGACCACTGGGCCATCGGGCTCCTCAACATATAGGTACACATAGATAAACATACATTGTGATAATTGTATGGTGATGATAATTTGGAACAAGAATCATAATCACCTCTAGTTTAGTCAACGGACATCTCCATCCACAAATAACTCTAACCGCATTCCCAATCCCTCGATTTGGCCTCTAAAATAAGTCCCAGGCTTGAGCTAGAAGAATGTACTGCAATACGTCAGTTGAGACTGTCGATTGTGCTTGTGCCCCGATAAAAGGGCAGTGTTGTCTTAACATGTTATTTTTTCATCGATATCGATAAACTTTAAAGATGTGAGCGTTTAATATAAACACACGTTCCTGGTCAGGCTTAAGCTGAAAGCATGTTTTAAAATACAATAGTTGAAACTGTCAATTGCTTGCGCCTCGATAGAAGGGTATTCATGTGCTCTCACTTATCTTAATATTGATATAAAAGTATATTTGTACAAGAATATAACGTAGTTCAATCACTCATAAATTTGGATATGTTGATAATTTTTACTATATAATACTGTCATAAATACTAATCTTAAACTATCTCATAGTTTATTCTATGTAAAAGAATGAAGAAAGAAAGAAGAATGTCATTGATAATACTACCACGATAAACGTAATAAGAAATAAATTCAGGATATGTATTTGCAGGAAAATGAATAACAATTAAAAACAAATCAAATTTAACATTTAGGCTAGAGTCGACTAATTTAAAAGTTTTTTTTTTTCACATAAGAAAAAACCAAAATGAAAAAATATTTGCACGTATTAGCTACAAATAAAATAATTTTATATGTAACACCCCTGTTACATACAAAAACATGTTTTGATTGTTGCTAGTACTAGGATGAAACGCTCAACTACTCTCACTAAATAAGCTGTGTGAAGGAACGTGTCCTGTTCCTTCACACAGCATCATTTTCTACGCTATGTAGGGCTCCGTAAATTGTTAGTATATTGTTGATTGTTTTATCGATAACTGCGTACATCACTAAGAAGCTGAAGTAGAACCGACTAATTTTATTGGTAGGATTTGGGAAGCTACAATAATATACAGATGGGGGACTCGGTTGTTTATTACCTTAGCTGTATTTTTGTTGGATACAAACAATTGTTTACGTTATTACTTTAATTAAGTAGAACTTTTCCATATATTTTTCCTAGTCTGAAAGAATAGAAATAAAACTTAAAATAGGCGATGTGGCCAGCAACGCGTTATTATGTTTCCGTTTTCCATCTGCACGTTCATCAAGGTTAACGTAGCCATAAGGTATTATGTCTATAAGCTGTTTTATTTTTGCATACAATTTTATTTCATAAAGTATTAACATGCCATACATATATATAATAAATAATTAAATATATATAATAAACCATCCCATTAAAAAACTTACCTATGAAGATTTGGAGAGTTTTATCACTTCATAGTATTTGTAGAAACTTTACTTATAATACACACTTAAACAAACACACACAACAACCAGCCAGACACACACACACACACACACACACACACACACACACACACTCACACACACACACACAGCCACCCTTACACACGCACATTAATACACACATAATATGTGTGAGTACATACAAAAAATTATTTCAAAACATTGTTTTTTTTTTAATTATAATTAATTCTTCTAATTAAAAATTAATTTTAATTATAAGAATTGGTATGGAAGAACAGAGCCTGCTGGCACAAGTATTCTATTACTTAAAAGTAGGCTCCAACATCTGCCTATGAATTGTATACAATTTACCTAAATAAATTATTTTATTTATTTTTGAATAAATTATTTTATTTTATTTATTTTATTACATATCCTAGTAACGAAATATACTCGATATAAATCATTTGGCCGACTGACGACTTTTATGCAAATAATGTTTTAGTTCCTTTGTTCCTACAGATGGGGATATCCATATTATGGGACTCCTCATCATCATCATTTCAGTCGTACGGAGTCCGCTTCTAGACAAACGCCGCTCCCAAGGCTTTTTCGTTTCATGGGAGGATATTGCCATACTAACCACGCTTGGCATGCGGGTTGGCGAGCGCAATTTCTTTGGCTTCTTGTGCTTCCGACGCTGCTGCCCATCACAAGCATTTTTAAACTGGAAAAGGATAGAAATTTGTTGGTATAATGAAGATACTACTCACTTGGATGAATGGGGAAAAGCAAGTAGCAGCTCGGGAGACCGGAAAGGCAGTTGAGGATGATACCCCTGACCATAAAGGACCGAGTCGCTCTATTTAGATTGTTTCTTCGACTAGCTCCGTGGCGCAGCGGTCAACACGCCTGCCTGCGATACGGAGTGACCGGGTTCGATACCCGGCCAGGTCAAGATGGAAAATGATCTTTTTTAGATTGGCCTGGGTCTTGGATGTGTATTTATATATGTATTTGTTATAAAATATAGTATCGTTGAGTTAGTATCCCATAACACAAGTCTTGAACTTACTTTGGGGCTAGCTCAATCTATGTGATTTGTCCGTATATATTTATTTATTTATTCTTTTTCCTTTTTTTTAATGATATAGGACGGCAAACAAGCAAGCGAGTCACCTGATAGTAAGCGATCAGCGCTGCCCATGGACAACTGCAGTACCGGCGAGTAATTGGAGCGTTGCCGGCCTATCAAGGAGTTGAAGAAAGGACATTGGGGAGGAATCGTGGAGAAATATGGGCCTCCGGCTATCTCAGTCGCCGAACGAAGCATACCGGTAAAGCTTTTACTCAAACTTCGATTTTCTGTGAGTGTAAGACAATCGTTAATTTAATACCCTGCAGATATTATTTGACAAACAAAGCTCGCATATTAAGACTACGAAAACAGGGTCCAATTAACGAAATGTTTTGTCCAATTATTATCTCCTTATTTATTATTATTTATTTAAGCAAACTCGGCACGTACATAAAATTTATGTGTGTGCGTGACGCAATTATGTAAATGTATACGTGAGGGCGCCCTTTCAGTTTAAGCGGATAAAGTTAGTGTGACAACCCGGCTAGTAATGCGCTGAAGTGGAACCCGGTTAACCCAGTTATGATTTGTCACATTTCCACGCTTGTCAGCGACCGAAATAAGAAAAAATGTAGAATGTACCAGCTGCTTCTATTCCCGCGCAGATTGTAAGAGCCGATCGAAGTAATGGGCAGAAACCTGAAAAATTATATTAGTAGGTTAATACCCCATCTGACTCTGTTTTCGTAGCATCTACCAACACCAGTCCACAGTCTATTCAAAGACTTCCAATAAATTAGTAATTTCTACTCAATTGCCGTAGTGCTTTTAAGACTTCACTTTCGTCGTTCGAGTAGTTGAATTAATCTATACTAATATTATAAAGCTGAAGAGTTTGTTTGTTTGTTTGTTTGAACGCGCTAATCTCAGGAACTACTTGTTCAAATTGGAAAATTATTTTTGTGTTGGATAGTCTATTTATTGAGGAAGGCTTTAGGCTATAAAACATCACGCTGCAACCACCACCATAAAGCATCAATAAAAAATATTTTGAAAACGTGGAAAAAATATTTATCTATACTAATTAATCATAATAACAGAAATTGCAGCGGACGAAGTCGCGGGCAACAGCTAGTTCATTAATATGACTATAATATATAAGACCTAAGCGCTTATAAGTAGCTTGATGAACATAGCGTTCAGGATATTTTTTAGTTTCAGAAGTTTACATATTTAATTAATAAGTACCTGGGCGACCGAGCTTCGCACGGTTATTACAATTTATTGTAATATGGTGGTGTTTAGGTGATAATCTACATAAACTTAAAAAGTAAAATGTGAATTATTGTTATTTACAATCGATTTCTGTGTAGATCAGGTATTTGATTTCAGTGATCTCAACCTTACAGCACTTGTCATAGAATAACGCCATCTATTGTCAATTTCTCTTATTACATAGCTTGTGAGCTACGGTTCAATTGAGGTCGATACGCATTGCGCGAGGCGTGATAATTTACATAATTAATTAACTATATAATATTTAGTGATATGACATTTGAGTATATTGTTTTGGCATTGAACTAAAGCAAGTTAATGAATTATAATAAATGTATGTGTATATCAATATCTTATTTAATAAATTAACTATTCTGCTCACACTTGTGTAATTTCATTTTGACTAGCTCCGTGGCGCAGCGGTCAACACGCCTGCCTGCGACACGGAGTGACCGGGTTCGATCCCCGGCCAGGTCAAGATGGAAAATGATCTTTTTCAGATTGGCCTGGGTCTTGGATGTGTATCTATATATGTATTTGTTATAAAATATAGTATCGTTGAGTTAGTATCCCATAACACAAGTCTCGAACTTACTTTGGGGCTAGCTCAATCTGTGTGATTTGTCCGTATATATGTATATATGTATTTGCATGCTGTTGGCAATAGCTGAGTTTAGGAGCAAAATAATTATTCCACCAACTTCGTACACCTTATTAAAACGCAAATAAAATATTTCTTTCTTTTTCTCTTTTACAATACAGTTCATTCGCAATTCAGCTCATCACGCCTGCGTTCGTTCGCGCCTCAGTTCTACACACTCGGTTGTAAAATCGATTGAAAGACAAAAGCTTTTATTTCTCACAGATCTCTTGGAAAGGCATGTAACATCCTCGTCTTCATGGTCACTCACCATCAGGTGATAAGGGAGACAAATGCCTACTTCAATACTTAGTAAAAAAATAGAAGAATATACCTAAGAAATGTTGGTGCCTGGTATGCAGAAGCTACAAAAACATTGCCAAATTTTTCGATGGATATTAGTAAAAACTAATATGTTTGATGCACCATAGCTTACTTTAATAAATAAAATAAATAAATATATACGGACAAATCACGCAGATTGAGCTAGCCCCAAAGTAAGTTCGAGACTTGTGTTATGGGATACTAACTCAACGATACTATATTTTATAACAAATACATATATAGATACACATCCAAGACCCAGGCCAATCTGAAAAAGATCATTTTCCATCTTGACCTGGCCGGGGATCGAACCCGGTCACTCCGTGTCGCAGGCTGGCGTGTTGACCGCTGCGCCACGGAGCTAGTCCAAATAGCTGGGATATTAGTAAAAACTAATATGTTCGATGCACCATAGCTTACTTTACTACCGTAGACACGTTCAGGGGTACTATTTTTGAAAGCGTAACCTACCGAACGTGTGATTTACACGAGCGTAGCTAAAGCCCCATTCTTTAATCGTTCTTTGACAAATTATTGCAAAGAGCGGTTCAAACCGCTCTATTTCTCGGAGAAAGAACGCCTTCAGGTCACCATTTTACGTTCCATTTGACGCTACACTTCGTTAACATTTTAAAAGTCTAATAAATATAAAAACCTTTTTAATGCCTTGTGTGTAAAATGAGAAGAAAGTAAAATAGTTTTCACTGAAGGTGGTCTCCACTACAACTCAAGGAAAAAACAAACCAAAGTATGGTTTGTCCACAGCGGAATGGTCAAAATAAATCTGTCAATTTCTAATGGCCTTGAAGATTCAAGTACAAGGCAATCACTCTATAGAGTACATACTCTATAGAGTAAATTGTCTTACATTCATAATATCACATATTTTTCCTCTGCGAGGTAGACAGAGCCTATATACAGAGACCTTATAGCCACATTTAGCATGTTGGAGGGCGTGTAGATGGAAAACGGAATCAAAATAGTGATGGATTGCTAGCCGCATCGCCTATTGAATCTTGTATTGGCATGAATGGATATACTGGTGTTGCAATTGGTGTTGGTATTTCCTGACCAAGCGGGCACGAAGCACGACCAAAGCCTGCTTAAAAGCTTCCGTATGTCCGGCTGCAAGGTCGTAATTCAAAATTTCATAGAATTTTAAGCATTGTTATATTCTCGGAGCCCAAACACGCAAAATCCTTTGAAATTTATGTAATATAATCTTTTGAATATCTATCTTTACCATAATATCTTAGAACATAATAAATGAAAACGTCAAAACATATTCGTCCGATACAGCCAGGCCGTGAATATTTCATTCATGTAGAGTCCCAATGGGTTGCAAAGGTCAACTGGTGTCCTTATCCTATTCGAAAAGGTCGTTTGTCAAACGTCGAGGCCTATGAGCTACGAACCTTTTGTGGATACGCGAATACGCGGTAGATAATGAATAACGGTTAGTGGCACATATTTTTTTAAAGGCTCCTAATGACACAACTAGTTGTGCATACAGTTGGTCCACGAGAAAAAGGTGAAGGATAGAGTGGCTCTGTGAGTTATAGACCTCGCGAGTCTTACAGTGGCACCTAGGTCCAGTATGTCAACATCCGCCATTTTTTATTTTTCTTTAGACTTAGTCGACAAAAAATCTATGTAATTATCGAACCTGCTCATATAATTTCAAGTTTGTTGTTTGTTTGTTTTTCGTGTGTAAATGGCCAACACTGGTGTCAGATTTCAATCTGACTGAAGGCATCTCACGTAGCTTAACGACTGCCATCAATGATGACAGCCGGCACCAACTGTTTAACGTGCCTACCGAATAAATGAGCTCGAGTTATTATTGCCACTTTTTCAAATTTCACTAAAATCTATTGAGTAGAACGGCCGGACATACGAACGAGTATAAAGGGATTTTTGCCCGAGGTGTAATGGAAGCACCTCGTGCTCGCTCTGTAACGCTTGTTGCATCTTAAAGTTGGGGAGCTAGGGAGTTTTTTTTTTTAGTAGTTCATGTCAAGATATCTCTAAAACTAGCATGTCGATTTTTTTAATTTGCTTCTTATAGCATTTTTCTAGCTTATTGGTTCTAAATATTTGCGCTTAATTTAAATGAACCGTATATATATGACAATGATTTTTTGACTTATCTTATTTGTTATAACTACTGCCGTATTTGATGTTTCGTAGCTGAATGTCGGTGCCCACAGCTATGACGCTTTGTTTTCTTGCAGAACCCTTGGGACCAGTTAAATTTTAACCGAGTTATGGCCTTTCATGCTGTATACTGCAATCTGCGGCCTTTGGTATTGTAGTATTTTAACGTACCTACTTCAAAGAAGGTTATCAATTCGATTGTATTTTTTTATTATTTATTACATCAGAACTCCTTCATTTATGAACCAGTTAAAAAAATTTTTTTGGTTTGAAAAATTTCATCACAAATAATTCAGTAGTTTGATTGTAGTCGGTTTTTTTATATGAACGATAATATCCTCCTCAAATATATTTTACTTACCTTAAAATATTAATAGAATTCTCTCTTTTTCCCTCTCTATCTATCCTATAACGACCACTATGGCGCAGTTGATAAAACGCCAGCCTGTCAATACGAGGGCCTCTGAGATCAATTTCCAGCAGCAGGAGCAAATTCTTGTAAACAGTATAAACATAAGATACCTATTGTATTTGCATAAAAAAATGGAATAAAACATTAAAGGAATAAATCTGTAATAGGAAATGAAAAATAATAACACATCACAAAAATGTAGGAAACGGTCCTGGACTCTACTACTGGTCAGGTCAAGATGGAAATAGTCTTTTTCAGATTGACCTGGGTCTTGGATGTTTATCTATTTACATCATCATCATCATGCGCGCCGTTAGAAGTCCACTCCCGATAAAGGCTGTTCTGTTTTGTTCTTGTTATAATTCCATTCCATCCGAAAGTAGCGTGTATGTTATCTTCAACCTTATATTTAACTTACTCAGTTTCTATATGTGAGGACCTGTAATTGCCTTCCTAGAATCTAAGATTATTGCCTATTTTTAAATAGATTGCAGTTGGTCTTCTTAATAAATAAAATAAAATAAAAAAAAGGCTTCTCCAAGGATTTTCTGTTTATGGGAGGATATTGCCATGCTTACCACGCTTTGGCGGTTGAGGATGACACGTCTGACCATACTATATTTTATAATATATATCTATTTATGTATATATCACAAAATTATAAAATATAGTATCGTTGAAGTAGTATCTCACGACACAAGT
Source organism: Elegia similella (assembly GCA_947532085.1). Classification (NCBI taxonomy): domain Eukaryota; kingdom Metazoa; phylum Arthropoda; class Insecta; order Lepidoptera; family Pyralidae; genus Elegia; species Elegia similella. The sequence goes on along the minus strand of OX383951.1, from coordinate 7,138,576 downwards.
TCACAGCTTACAGTGGGGCTAGCTGAATCTGTGTGGTTTGTCCCTATATATCTATTTATTATTTATTTTTTACATTCAAAAATTTAGTAAATTTTCTCAAACACTTTTTATTCCAAAAGTATACTTACTATTTAACAAATGATTGAAATTCATACTATTCGTATATATATGCGTTTAAAATAAATCTCTAAATCGCTATTTAGTGCGCCTCGGGACTAAGGTGTCGACACAAAACAACCTTGCTAAACCACTTCCGTGGATGTTAAGCTGGCAAGCTAGCTACAATATCAATTTGAATTCGCAATATTGTTCTTGTGCATTTCAAAGGTAACGGCCTACCAAGCCACAGGTAACTACATAAGCCCGATAAAAACGCTTTCAACAGTACAGTATTTTTTTTATGTTATAGGACGGCAAACGAGCAAGCGAGTCACCTGATGGTAAGTGACCAGCGCTGCCCATGGACAACTGCAACATCAGGGTGTGCCGGCTTTGCCGGCCTTTCAAGGAGTTGGGGAAAGGACATGGGGGGAGGAAATGGGGGAAGGATCTATTGTTAAGTTAGTATCCCCCGACACGAGTTCATAACTTACTTCTTCTAGAGTCAAGATGGTTATTCCTTACACAAGTCTTGACCAGAATTTGTCATATATAGGGCACGACAACTTGCTGTGGTATCTCTATCTTTTTTATTTATCCCCATATATTTATTTATTGGTCATCGTATATCTTATGGAGACTTGGAATTTTACAAACTTATTAACTTAATTTTCTCTAATTTAAACCTAAACTTAAGTATAAATCGTCGCAGAGCAGACATAACATGTTGCCTCGAAAACAGAAGAGTTGAAAGAAACTTAAAAATACTCAACTTTTTGCATTCTCTTTTCAATTCAATTCAAGTTTATATTATAATTGGAAATCTGTTTACTTAATTTTCTTTAATTTGGTCCCAGACTTATATCATACTAGCTTTTACCCGCTGCTCCTGCTATGTCCTTCTGCTTGCTACAGATAACGTTTATGCAAAATTTCATAATGATCGGTTCAGTAAAGGCGCAAAAGCGTAACAAACAAACAAACTCACTTTCGTATTTATGATATTAAGTATGGATTTACATCCTCGCAGAGTAGAATAAGTATTAAGTCTGCTCAAAAAGAGAAAAAGAACTTTAAAATACTAAAATTTCCAAAACCTGCGATTGAAATATAAGAATTTTATGAAGAAAGAATACGTCAAAAAATAATGTTGTCTTCTAGCGCTGACCTAGATTTTATGACGGTGTGCATATCGGAGCTTATTTACATCATCATCACCGACGATGACTTCCCAAACTTGTTGAAATATTAAAGGTAAGTAGGCCGCCTGTTACACAGAATTATTGAAAATTAGACAAAAAATTGGATTTTAATACTATTCAACATGTAATGAAAACCCTATTTAATACTTGGAGGGGTGATTCAGTCCGTTGATACGAACAACTTTACCTATGGGACCAAAGACGGGAACTCAAAAAAAATTACGTTTTCAAACAAAAGTCATTTTGTATGTCAAGGTCAATTTGTATGGGAAAGTCAAAAAATATTGAGTTCCCAGCATTGTGCTCTTAGGACTTGTAAGTTGTTTGTATCGACGGGATAAATATAAAAATATATAATTTTTAAAATGCAAAATTACTACCTTAAGCTTCAAACAAATGCAATGAAATTTGATATTGAGGTAGTTTGAGGCAGGTAGGACACAGGGTACCTTTTATATATTAAAATCTACTGTTGCCGAGGGATCCAAATAAACGACGGCAAAGCCGCGATAAAAAACTAGCAATTTATAAATAATTTTACAAAAATTTCATTTTTGTGCTTTTTGTGACATATTTTCACTCATATTACGAACTGTTAGAATGGCGCTGCGTGGGTCCTTTTAAAAAAACACTTTTTAATTGCTACAAAGAAACTAATTTAATTCACCACAACTGACAAATACACGTAAATTTACTTGGATGTTGACGGCACTGATGTTTAAGGATGACTGACTAAATCTTAAAGAAAAACAGTTTTATATAATATTAAATTGATTCAGTCAGCATTGTTTGCATAATGAACTAATTCATAACAGAACGAAATCAGACTGTAAAGTACTTGCCAAGACAAACCAAATAAAATCATTTACACTAAATTCAAAACGTTTTTGTCAAGAAAACTTTTGAAATTAGAAGTTCCTTAAACCACCTTCTGTTTCCATCACCAGACCAACTCTATAGTCATAATATTGCGTTTTCATCCGACATATTATAAAACTATACAAAATGTCTCCCATAGTGTAAGATAAGTACTTGAAAATTCAAAAGCAAGATTTGACCCGAACAATCATACAAAAATAGTACATTGCAAGTTAAAAATAACTTTGGTCAAATGTATCCTTTGAAATAGACGAAAACTTCGCTTGATTAATGACTGACCAAAAAAGCACTCAAATCCCCATCACTAAACTCGAATACTGAGTAAAATACACCCAGAAAATCCTTATTTTCCCCGGGATAAAATATATCTGTGTGACTGAAGGAAAAAAGGTGCTAGCTGGCGATGAAAAATCACCGGAGGTGCTTTTATTAGGTACAATCGCGAACACGGTAAAAAACTCTCGAACGTCGATTTTGCAAACGAGATTAAGGTCGTTACTCACACAACTATATCTTTAGCAGCTTTTTGTGATTTTTCTCGACTATCTGCAAATAAGATACCTTTAGGGTTCTTTATACGTAACACAAAGACACACAAACAAATTGTGTAACTTATAACACTTTTCTTCTATGTCGGGGGTTTAAGTACGACTTAGCATAAGTCCCTGTAAGCAGAATTAGGAAATACTAGCGCTCTGCCCCGGCTTCGCACGGGTATATAAATATTTTTGTGGAGTTTTTCATCATCTGAAGAGCTTGTCGACCGATTTACCGGACTATGCTAAATTAAGACTTATTTTGAAAGCCCGATTAGATTGGAAAGGCGGTCAAATTTAAGCTGTTGCGAGATTTGATTCCTGACAGACACACAAACACCAGGACAGGTAAAACATAAAAACTGTTGGAATAATTGATAGTCAATCAAATAAAAAACCAACCAACCAAAATACAGAACCGATTTTATCGACTAATGTTACCACTTATTGAAATATAAAAAAAATGGTAACAGAAAAATTACAGTCGAATTTAAATTCACTACTTTTTACTACGTTGAATCTTCTCGAACCCATTTTAGCTATAATTCAACAATCATCAATTTTATACACATTTTATTAATTTATTAATTTACATACTAACACGTTTTTTTCCCTTGCGGGGTAGACAGAGCCTAGTAAGACCTAAAAGCGTGGGCATCGCCTACTTAACCCCTCAGGTACCGAAAATCTCGATAACAATTGTTTAATAATGGATTCACTGCCCAATTAGGCATCTTCGTCATTGAAGGTTTAAATTATTCCTTTGTTTTCGTCCATTCCCTCGGCATCGGCATCGGCATTTACGATTTACACGGACGAGAAGCAGCTGATACATTCTACGTTATTTTTTTCCAGACCAGCATGGAAAAGAGAATTTTACCCATAGCCTTTTATAAAAAGAGCTAAGTTTTTAGGGTACTCACGGGTAAAAACGAAACCCAATAAATATGGCTCCGCTGTCGGTTTGTCTGTCTGTCCGTCTGTCACCAAACTGTATCTAATAAACCATGAAAGTTAAGCAGTTGAAATTTTCACAATTGATTTCTATTGCCGCTATAACAAAAAATACTAAAAAAACAGAATTAAATATTAAAGCTCCCATACAACGAACGTGATTTTTTTGCTCCCTTGTACCCAATATTGATGACGGCAACCAGGTAGATGCTTGAAATATTCACCGAAATAATTAGTTATTTACCCACTATAAAAAAAAATAAAATAAAACTAAAATAAAACAAATCACTACAAATATTTAAGGGGAAATCCCATACAACAAAAGTGATTTTGTTACTTGTTTTTGGTAGACTTTTGAAATAATTATAGAATATTGAGTTTTATAATTTACTTAGAAAAATTAATAATTTAATTTAAATAAAATCAATATTTAAGGAGGGCTCTCATAAAACAGACAAATAATTAAATTCAATTAAAATTAATATTTCTCATATGACAGGCAATTTTTTTTGTCGTTCTTATAGATAATGGTATGGAACCCTTCTTGCTCAAGTTCGACACGCACTTTGCTAGTTTCTTTTTGATTGAAACCGCATGTACTTGCGGTTATTAAAAACCTTTGCATAGCATAACCCAAACAATGCACATGATTAAATACACGTAAAATGAAAATCCTTCACAAATCTTAAAATAATATTACTGGAATTTCTAATAAAGGATTTTATACTTACGTTAATAAAATACATCTTAAAATAGACTTAACAATGTCTTTAAAACCTAGAGCCGACTTACAAATGAAATATTCAAGGATCAGCAAAACTTATTACATTAATTCCACAGAGCTATAAATAACGTATAGGTGTAATGCCGATTAGTATTGTTGGGGAGTCTGTGAATTATTAAATCTGTGTAAAGAATAAAATACGCAGAAGGGCCACTACTATTTTGGACAAAATACGGTTTGTATATATACAGCTTATTTTACAGGTTGTATATTTAACTAGCTGTTGCCCGCGACTTCGTCCGCGGAAATTTCTGTTATAAGGTATAGATGTATAATTTTCCCCCGTTTTCAAAAACATTTTTTTTGATGCTTCGCTCCTATTGGTCACATCGTGATGTTTTATAGCCTAAAGCCTTCCTCAATAAATGAACTATCTAACACAAAAATATTTTTTCAATTTGAACCAGTAGTTTCTGAGATAAGCGCGTTTAAACAAACAAACTCTTCAACTTTATAATATTAGTATAGACTATAACACCTCTAGTTATAACTAGAGGTTTTATAGTTAAAACAAAAAATACATTTATCCACACTAATATTATAAATGCGAAAGTAACTCTGTCTGTCTGCTATTGAACCACGCTTCAACCATTGAACCAATTTGGATGAAATTTGGTATGAAGGTAGTTTGAGACCCAGGGAAGTATATAGGGTACCTTTAATTCCAGAAAGTTCTACTGTACCCGAGGATCGACACTAACGCGGGCGAAGCCGCGGGCAAAAGCTAGTGATTAGCACATCAATACGTTAATTTCAATGTTATATATTTTATTATTATTATTTCGAGCCATCGTGTGTCCCTCACTTGGACAAAGGCCAACAAATAATGATATAACCTTTTCTTTGTTAAAAGGTTAAACATACCCTTTGAATAAAGCGATGTGAAAACGCAGGTTAAACAAAGCCCGTAAATTATGGTTAATGTAAAAATAATGTCGATGAGTCGTTGAGTGCAGTGGAGAGCGAGTGAATTATTGAGTCTAGACAAAGAATAATCTCGTAGAATAGTTCTAGACAGTTCTGAACATCCGTCTTTTGTAAAATCCTACTTATAATCTATACTAATATTATAAAGCTGAAGAGTTTGTTTGAACGCGCTAATCTCAGGAACGTGTGGTTCAAATTGGAAATTCTTTTTGTGTTGGATAGTCCATTTATTAAGGAAGGCTTTAGGCTATAAAACATCACGCTGCAACCAATAGGAGCGAAGCATCAATAAAAAATGTTTTGAAAACGGGGAAAAATTATTCATCTATACTAATTAATCATAATAACAGAAAATGACGCGGATGAAGTCGCGGGCAACAGCTAGTGTAAAAATAATGTCGATGAGTCGTTGAGTGCAGTGGCGAGCGAGTGAATTATTGAGTCTGGACAAAGAATAATCGCGCAGAATAGTTCTAGACAGTTCTGAACATCCGCTCTTTGTATAATTCTACTTGGCTACTTCTCCAAACGAAAAAAAAATGCGTCTTAGTGTTTGTGAAGATAAATTTGTTATTCAAAATATTGTTTACGCTTTCGCCCGCGGCTCCGATTGCGTCAATGTAGATCCATCTGGAATAGTACTTTTTCCTGGGATAAAAGGTAGCCAATGTCCTTGTCCGTACTCCAGAGAACTTGTATGCAAAATTTCATGCTAAACGGTTCAGTAGATACGGCGTGAAAGCGTAACAAACAAACAAACTCACTTTCGCATCGATAATATTACTAAGGATATTTACGTCAGTAAAATAAAAGCGAAACAAAGGCCGGGATAGCGTTGTTTATTAATTCTCTTTCAAGCTAGAAGAAAAACTGTAGGTTATGGAATTTCCGGCTTCTACAAATAAATAGAATAACATTATATTGTTTTAAATACTTTAGATGCCCCTAACACAGCCTGAGGATAAAAGACTAGATCATAGACAAGAATATATCTACGTTAAGCAGGCGTTTAGGTGAAAAACTAAATAGTGCTGGGTTGCTAGCCGCTTTGTTTATTGATTTGTCTCAGATTTCTACTTTGGCGCGTTTCTTTTTTACCCGACTGACCCACCCAGAAGGACGGTAATGTTTTTCTCGCGTATGTATGTATGTAAGTATGTCTGTTCCTTTGTCCACTCCTGTAGCCTAAACGGCTTGACTGATTTTGAAGTGTAAGGTGTCATATGATTTGTATTCCCTGGAGTGTCATAAGCTATGTGACGTCAGTAAAATATCAATATAGCAAACGTCAACTGGCAAAAACTTGCAAAAAGTAGTTACTTAATGTAGCACCATGGCTTGACTAATTTTAAAGAATGAGGCCTCATTAGATTCGTTTTCTCCCCAAGAGCCTTATGAGCAATATGGATCTTATAATACGTCAGCTATAACATAAATTTTTACGGACATAAATGCAACAATTTTTAAATAGCAAATTGATAATCTTAATTCATAATTCCAAAAATAGATGGCGCTGACTCAACAGTCAATCGGGTTTTTTATATTAAATTACTTGTTACTTCAAACAATATAGATAATTATGACCTTCACTTTCCACATTGCACATCTGGTATAAGTGAAAAGTAAAGTAGGAACTATTTTCCTAATAAACTAAGAAATAAAATATGGTGAAAAAATTTTATGCGGGCGGGAATTGAACCAGCGACCGAGGTCTATGTACGACCTTAATACGTTTATGGGGAATAGGATATGGAGAATTTCAGCGCCGAGATTGAATCATGGGTAGCCCAGATGGCAGAGCGTTTGTCGTACAGACCTAGGTACCTGATTTAAGAAATTTTTTCACCATATTTTATTTCTTAATTTATTAAGAGGATATCAACATAGCATTGTAGATGCAAAATAAAACACTTATAAAACTATTTTCTTGTTCAAAGTAACTTGATGAAAGAATATTTTTATTGCAACAACACTTAAAACTAGACATTAAAGGAAATTATCTGTATAAAAGATATAAAAAAACAAAGAATTTTTGCCAAAGCTGTAGTTGAGACTCATCCCTCGCGCTTGGCGCTCTCGCAGTAAATACATAGCATAAAACAAACAAATAAATAATGAAATATCCTATTATAAATGAAAACTCTTCCATGCTGGTCTGGGAGAAAGGAAAAAACATAGAATGTGCCAGGTGCTTCTCTTTCCGCGCAGATCGTAAAATCCTAAAATTTGATAGATTGGTCTAAAACCTGCGAAATCATGTCAATAGGCGATGCGGCTAGCAACCCATCACTATTTGATTCCGTTTTTCATCTGCACGCCCTCCAACATGCTAAATGTGGCCATAAGGTTTTTAGACCTAGGCTCTGTCTACCCGAAAGGGAAAAAGACGTGATATTATGTATGTATAAATAAAAGGTATCCAGTGAATCACTGCCCCACACTAAATTTTGCCCAGACAGCTGACAGCAGCCACGTTGTACATGAAATACCAAATACAATGTTAAAATCTTAGATATTGTATTCAAGCAAATTCCGACTTTGTTGCATTAACAATTAGGATGTGCATTTAATAAGTTTACAGAAATCAAGCTTTCTGTTCAATGGCCTTAATGTGCAGTGGTTCGAAGTTCAACATTTAATATTTTGACGTCCAACTCTGCCTCCGCACGCTTCAGTGGTCAAATAGCGTCTGATTATATTCCTGTTCACAATAAAATAAAAATAAAATTGTTTACTCGTTTATTAGGTAACTAGCTGCTGCCCGCGACTTCGTCCGCGGCAATTTCTGTTATTATGATTAATTAGTATAGATGAATAATTTTTCCCCGATTTCAAAACATTTTTTATTGATGCTTCGCTCCTATTGGTCGCAGCGTGATGTTTTGTAGCCTAAAGCCTTCCTCAATAAATGGACTATCCAACACAAAAATAATTTTCCAATTTGAACCAGTAGTTCCTGAGATTAGCGCGTTCAAACAAACAATCAAACAAACTCTTCAGCTGTATAATATTAATTAACAAGCTGTTGCCCGCGACCTCGTCCGCGGCAATTTCTGTTATTATGATTAATCAGTATAGATGAATAATTTTTCCCCGATTTCAAAACATTTTTTATTGATGCTTCGCTCCTATTGGTCGCAGCGAGATTTTTTATAGCCTAAAGCCTTCCTCAATAAATGGACTATCCAGCACAAAAAGAATTTTCCAATTTGAACCAGTAGTTCCTGAGATTAGCGCGTTCAAACAAACAAACAAAAAATTAAACAAACTCTTCAGCTTTATAATATTAATATAGATTTGTAAAGTTTACATCAAAGCAGTTGGAACCTCCTTTTAACCATATATATGCCTGTACCCGTATATATGTCCTATGTATATATATATGTCCGTCCAACTTCACGAAATCACTCCCACACATTGCAGGAAAGCAAGAGAAGAATCTTAACACAGTTTGGTTTCTAATGTTTTCGCGATTGTCACACATTAGTTACAAACTTTGCAGATTTCATGGTCACAGGTCTACGAATAAGTATCGCAGGTAGACTCTAGAGATAGTCTACCTGCGACCATGAAAACTGTAATGTTTTCGAAATGTTAAGTGAAAAATCGTTACTCCTTACTAATATTATAAATGCGAAAGTGAGTTTGTTTGTTTGTTTATTTGTTTGTTTGTTACGCTTTCACGCCGTAACTACTGGACCGATCATCATGAAATTTTGCATACAAGTTCTCTGGAGTACGTAGAAGGACATAGGCTACCTTTTATCCCGGAAAAAGTACTATTCCCGAAGGATCGACATTGACGCGGGTGGAGCCACGGGCGAAAGCAAGTAATGTAATAAACGCGAAAAAAACGTTAATAAGTGATTTAATATTTCTTAATTTATTAAGAGTAAGTGTTTTAATTTTAAATGTTTTCACAATGCCCATTTTTAGTGCTCCGTTCCTCAAAAGATAATAAGAACCTCATTTTAGGATCAACTCAGCTGGTCCCTCTTTCTGAAAAAATCCGTTGCCTTAATACGCATTGAGGCATCAAGTTGAAATTTACATTACAACGCTCTCATCATCATCATTTCGTGTAGGTGACACGGTCAATCGACCATGCACACCCTGGTATCAGAGTTCTTCGGAACCGCCTCTCGGCCTCTGACGTGGTTCCTATAACGACTACCAGATGACAGCCGGGACCAACAGCTTAACTTCCGAAGCACGGAATCATCTTTATTATCAGACAATCAGGTGATTCAAGCCTGCAATGTCCTAACCAAATTGAAACCAACTAAACAAAGTATGCTTCCCGTAGGAATCGCACCCACAACTACAAGCAAACGCCTTAACCACTGGACTACGGAGGCAGTATAACAATGCTCTTAATCTCAATTATGAAAATTATATGCAGCAACTTTCAGTCTCATAGTTTCGCTTTAGCCTGTGCGATGCTTGGATATTTTAGAAACAAAGGGAGCTGCCACTTGACCACCATTGTAAGTGTTGGCGCCACTTTTCAGCTGTTTTGCTCAAACACCAGTCACGTGCTTGACGTGTTTTGCATTTTGCAGTTCTAACATAAACTATGGATGGAACAGAAATAAACTCAGTGCGGAAAGAGTACGGTCGTATTGTAAGATTTGATGTCACTGCTCGATTTGTCGTAGAACTGGTTTTTCTCCCTTTCTGACATTAATGAAATTGTAAGAGGAAAACCATGCGGTATCCGGCAGAGTAGAATAGGACCACTCCAAGTCTTCCCGTGGATGACGTAGAAGGTGACTTAGGAAATACAAGCTAAACAAAGCTTATAAACATCTAAGAGACCTTTCCAACCCGTCTGGCCAGCGTGGAGAGTGTAGGCCAAGTCCTGTGGCTGCTCCGGCCAAGTATGGCCCTAGTAGTACAGAGAGCGTCGTGCTCCTGTAGTGGAGACAAAAAAGGACCTGATGATGATGATTATGAAGAGGACAACACGATGACATTCAAAATAAATTATAAATGGACAACTTGATGAGATTGAACATAAGTTATAAGAAGACAATACGATGAGATTCAACACGAATTGTAAGAGGACAACACGATGAGATTCAACATAAATTATTAGAGGAAATTACAGTGAGATTCAGTATAAATTATGAGATCTAACATAAATTAGAGGATATTAAGGTGACATTTACGAAAATTGAATCAAAGAAAATAATTATATGTACAGTACAATCAAATGTCTATAAATAGCCTTAAGGTGAAAATCGATTGCACTGATTAGGGAGGCATTATAATCATTTAACAATATCATGAATCTTATTGCACATGTATAAGGTTAAAATTGCTGTTATTTTTAAATAGTATCCGTAGCTACACACGACTTTACGCAACTTTTATATGGTCTTTTGCAGGTGACCGTACCTATAATTATAAAATCATACTTACAAAATTTAAGGACAAACATAAGTACAAAATAATCTTTGCACAAGCTGAATTATAGACGCTTTTCTTGCACTTTGCACTTTGCAAATGGGCAATATGCGCTTATAAAAAGATGTTAAAAAAGAAACAGAGATATCATTTCTACGTATACCTTATTTTACAATACAAGCATGGTCGTATTTACCTATGGACTTTTATTTAATGAACAGTTAGCATTCTGAAGTAGGGCAATTCTTGTCCGGTGTCTTTTGAAATTTTTACCCCCTTATTTAAAAAGGGTGTTATTTAAACGGTTAGCAGAATATTCGTATTTTTGTAAGCAAAAAAAAATGTAATTGGTCAGCTAAAATAGCTAGTTAGGCAGCAGCTAATGGTCAGTAAAACTTATTTTCTGCCCTCAGTCGTTCCAGGTGGAAGCCAAAGCTTATCCAAATGTTTTCTCCGCTGTCCTAATTGTAAAATCTGCAGCCCAAATTATTATTTAGCGGCCCAACTAATTACTTTCCTTTAAAAAGAGGGTTGAAATAACGTGGAAATGAGTTTGAGCAAGTGAGCTGAATGAAATGATTTTGATAGGTCATTTCATTATAGGTCCTACGGATACACTCATATTAATAGACGAGAAAATGAATAGTCTTTTGTGGTCTAAACTTCCAATGTTCCTAATTCTATGATTTAAGATTAAAGTCGACAAATAAACCCAAGAAGTTTTCACTTATTAGAGAGTAACGAACAAGTATGTTTTGTAGAAATATATGAAAAAAAAATCAATAACAGTAATTTTTAACCTACTTAAAGAAGAGGTTATCAATTCGTTTGTTTTTTTAATGTTTGTTATTGCTTAACTCTACCTGTGTATATTTTTTATTTGAAAGGGTATGTTTTAAAATTGTTCGCCTTTAAATTTTGTCAACATCGGTTTGTAAGTTTGATTGAAGACAGTTTTTTTTTTATATGAAAGATCATTTATTCTTTAATTCCAAAGCTCTACATTTGATACTGATTATTTTATAGCCTATTTGTATTTTCTCAGTAAAAGAGAATTAGAAACAAAAATAAAAAAGCATGGCAAAATCCATGCTAGCGAATATTCCTGCAAGCATAAAGTACCTGTTGAGCACAACAATGGATACAATGCGCCAATTGTTAGCTGATAGACGCGCTTTGTGGCGATGCAAAGGGTACATCAGCTGATAAAACTGTTTTATAGCTGAAACTGGGCTGAACTGCAAACAAGATGATAAAATAGTTCATGCACAAATGCGGGACATCGGTTTATGGATATACAGGTTGTTAGAGTTAATACCGTTGCTCCTCAAATCATCAATTCAGCCCATTAGAATGAACAATTTGGCGTATGCATCGTCATTTTCATACAAAAGTGTTTGGCCGGCCCGGATATTTGTATAACAATGACGAGATTTGCAAAGTTCCTCAAAAGAAAAAAACGGAGCTAAACGTGAAAGTATCAAGCTGAAATTCATATCAAATACTCAAATCCACTGTCCCTTGGAGCTGTGAAAAAAAATATAACTTCTAAACCAACGCAATCAAAATATACAGCCGTTTATGCCGTAAATTTTCGACATTTGCAAAGGAATCAAAATACATGTACAAGGGACTTCCCGTAAACTCAGAATCTTGAAATTTGTTATGAAGCAACGTCTTATACGACAGAGGAAAAATGCGTAAGACATAAATTTTTAGTTACTTACATCATACCATAAAAGTTATATTTAATAATTTTAAACTTATTATTTTATGATGGTACGGAACCTTTCGTGCGGGAGTCAGACGGTTGCTCTTGTCCGGTTTTTTTAGTTCGCAGAGAGAAAAAAAGTTGTTCAATTTGACGGTCGGATATGATGGTTACAACAAAAATTAATTCCTATTTTATCAAAACCTCAAATCTAAACTAGTGGTTCTGCGAGAACAGTAGACAAATTCTATATAATTACCGAACCTGCTCACAAAATTTCATGAGAATCGGTTGAGAAATGCGACCTGTAGGCGAGAACAGACAGACAGACAGACGGAAAAAAGAATTTTGGGCCAGTGGAAACTGAGACGCTTCGCTCGCTCGGTCAATTAAAAGACTAACTTGAAAAGTAATTTAGAAATTCTGTTGTAAGATTAGAAAATATCCGTCTTTCTGTTTTCATCCCAGATTTTCATCAAATAATAATTACCAGTCAGTATTTTTGTTACACTATGAGTATCTCTGATTTTAAAATCATAGTATAAGTATATATAGTATTCGATTTTGGTAATGAATCCGTTTATGTCATTTGTCAATCGAATTACAGTAAAGTAAAATAATGTTAAAGTAATGGCGTTAGTACTTATATTAATTCTGTGGTAATCGTCAGACACTGGAGACCTAGAAGAGGTTTCCGGCTTAAAAGCTAAAATTATCAAATCTAAATTGTTCTGAATATATATTTTTAATGAGCTGATGTTTTGTTACAAAAATATAAACCTAGTTTAAAATAGGCCGAGCACTAGAAATAAAAGCTACCTGGCGAATGTCGTATCTCATTGGTGCATTGTGTCTGTAACGGTGGACAAGCTCTACAGCGCGCACTGTAATGGACACAATGCACCAATTGTTAGCTGATAGACACGCTTTGTGTCTATGCAACAGCTAGATCAGTTGATTTAGCTGTTTTGTTGCTGACAACAGTGGACGAGATGATAAGCAGTTCATGGAAAAGTGTGGCTCGTCGACATGGCAACTCATCATCATTTCGAGTAGGTGTCACGGTCAATCGACCACGCACACCCTGGTGTCAGAGTTCTTCGGAAACGCCTCTCGGCCTCTGACGTGGTTCCTTTTACGACTACCAGATGACAGCCGGGACCACAGGCTTAACGTGCCTTCCGAATCACGGAATCATCTTTATTATCAGACAATCAGGTGATTCAAGCCTACAATGTCCTAACCAAACTGGAAACAACTAAACAAAGTATGCTTCCGGTGGAAATCGAACCCACGACCCCCGGGTCAACAGGAAAACGTCTTAACCACTGGACCACGGAGGCTCTTCTTTTTCTAACGCCCGATGCAAAAAGACTGGTGCTAAGTTTGACATGTATGTGCGTGTTGGTCGGGAGCATTATATCTCTTAAACGGGTGAACCGATTTATGCATGCATGGTTCTTGGAATGAAGTTCTTTCTGCGAGGTTGTAATAATAATAATAAGCCTGTTTATTCTGAGCTTTATAGTAATTTATGAGTTTAAATAACTAATTTCCATCTATGAGAATATGTCCCGAAGCTCAGTGTGCCTCTTGGTATAGGCCCCCTCCAACATTTTCCACTGAGTCCTGTCACGAGCTACCCTCCTCCAATGACGTCCAGCAGTACGTATGAGGTCGTCCTCCCATCTTGTTGGTTGGCGTCTCCTGCTTGCCATCTCTAGGATACCATTCAGTGACAATTTTGCACCATTTCTCGTGGGTATCACGGATCATATGCGAGGTTGCAGTAGAAGTAAATTCTGTGAGGTAGCAGTAAAAATAAATTAATAGGAAACGATCACGTAACACTAAACTTATAATACTCGTTCTGTGTGCGCGTGTATTCTTCCGTGTGCGCATTGTTGTTAAAAAGGGTAAGATAATTTCTCTGTATCGTTACCTTTGTTTGAACTTTTAAACGAACCTTATTTACTACACGAAAGATAATTTTGCCAAGATTAATCAATATCGGACTGCTGATCAACCGCGACAACTCGTGAGCCTCTTTGAGACTACTGTAGATAATGTTAAATATTATCATGGCCCACTCGATCGCTAACATAACATAACATGTTTCAAAAATAATAACGTATATAATAAAAATTGTAATCACGTGAAATAAAAAAAAAAAGAAATTATAAAGGATTTTTTTTTTATTTGTGACTTCGGATTGACTTAAGTTGCTAGAACTTGTGAAGGCTCGACCATCCCGACGCTCTAGCCGAGTTTCACATATAAAGATGGTAGGGTAGGGAGAGCACAAGACGAACACACAGAACACAGCTAATAACTTTATTATAATCTTTGCTTTACAACTTCGATAAATTAATAACGAGACTTATGCTCTAAGATATGGTAATAAACTCAAAGATATTAGTAGACTGAAAGATGTTAACAGATTGAAAGGTGGTAGCAGACTGAAGAATGAGTGATGAGAGAGAGAGAAAGTAATCTAAAAATGGAATAGACTGGAATGAAATTTGAATTAAAAATGAAATTTGAATTAAAATAAGGAATGAAAAAATGGGCAGGATGAGAGAAATGAGGTTGGATGAGATGCAGCATGCAGGTGGCATGCTGCAACGTTACAAACTGAGTCTTATGTGTGTATAAAAATATGGTAGACTTTAGGATTGAAGATGGCCAAAATTTTAATGAAAATTCAACATGGGTGTCGTTTTGTACATATTTTGGGATGTAGATCAAGATAATCCATTTGAATATACATAGAAGAGAGCTGTTCGAATTGTTGATAATCCTATGCTAGCAGATAATCTGATAATACGCTTGATTTTCACAGAAGGGTAGGGTCCTAAATCATTTCCTACCTCATTTTTGAGGAGTGACCTGGGCCTTAAATAACATTTTTGTTTAGAACATGCAGTTCAATTTCCCTATTGCACCACGCGCTGTATAAATAGGCTTGATGCTAATAACCTCGAGACCTGGCGGTCCTCAACAACACTTTTTTCGTGATCTGTTTTCTTTGCGTTTTTAAGTTGTTGAAGGAGCTTCCAATGCTTTTCCCCGAAGATATGACCTGGATTCGTACAACAGACCGGTAAACTCTTATTACATTGGCCGTCAGTGGTAACAACTCTGATGTTGCAGATGTCCATGGCGACAATGACAATAATATACTACTTACTTAGGTGTCATGTCTGCCCACCAATTATAAAATAAAACAAGAAGTATTTTTATAAGGGTTTTATTTTGCATTCACAGTGCTATTAACCTTTTATTACCTTAACATCACTGAAGAGCAATTAAACAAACTTGAGCGTCTTCAGTATCTATCCATCCGATTTATTTTTGGACTTCGTAAATTTGATCATGTATCCATTTTCCGTTCTCAACTCAAGTGGCTCCCTATCCGACTTCGTCGTAATTTGCGTATTGTGACTTTTCTGTATACAATTTTGTTTAATCCTTATTCCCCTCCGTATTTCAGAGATCGTTTTACTTTTCTCAGTGATGTTAAGGATCGCGGTTTGCATAGTACTGTTTCTCTCAGGCTAAAAACTCCTGCTCACAAGTCTAACTATTTCTCCAAGTCCTTTTCTGTTCAGGCGGTTCGGTTATGGAATGCCCTCCCCTTTGATATTCGTAAAGCTCAAACTGTAACCAACTTTAAACATCTCGTTAAGTCCTACTATCTCTCCACAATTTCTTAAATTTCCTTCCTGTTAAAATACGTATGTATGTAAACTAAGTAATATGTATGTATTTTATTTTATTGTATGTATATATAAATATAGATATAATTTAAATTCGTATATATGCTTATTTAAGTTGTTTTCTTCCTGTTTTCTCATTCATCTGTTCTGCGCCAACGCCAACTAAATGTACTTTGTCCATCTACCCTAACGTTGACTGGAAGAGATCGCTAAAGCGATAAGTCCGCCTTTGTACCATTTTTTTTTTCTGTTTTGTAATTGTTTTTTTTCTATAATTTGGTGCAATAAAGAATATTCTATTCTATTCTATTTTGATATACTCTTAATAAATTAAGAAATAAAATATGACGAAAAAATTCCATGCGGGCGGGACTTGAACCAGCAACCTAGGTCTATATACGACCTATTTCTTAATTTATTAAGAGTACGTATATCAAAATAGCATTGTGAATGCAAAATAAAACACTTATAAAAATATCAAAAAATATCACTGTCTCAACCTAAATATTTAATATCATACAAAACGGTTTTATTTACGTATTTTAAGTCAGTTAATGCCTACAGTTTCAGCCTATTTATTCACTACAAGTACGTGAGTATACCATCGTTTAGTTTATTTTAAAATTATATCTTGCGTTAGTTAATTAAATATCATTAATTATCAAATTTCAAGAAAATAAATGTATTCATTCTAAGTCTTATAATCATTACACCGCTTTTGTAGTAATGGTTGACTAAGAATTTGCATAATGTAGCCAAGTCTTAATTGGATCTTGTATGGAGTAGTAATACACTAGGTACACAGCTTAACTCCCGCGTGGGGTGGTGTAGGGTTGGCAACTTTTCATAAAATAAAGCAGAAAAGTTTTTGATGCAAAGTAAAAAAAAAAATGTGTGCTATGTGTGTGTTTTATGATAATCTTTGTATTTTCATTGCAGTTCTCTATTTGCCATATCCGTGTATTGGAGGAGAGTAAATTACCTGTAATACAAGTGGCTCTGTTAGCTGTAGTTCTTGCAATACTTATCAAATCTAATAAAGGTTTTGAAAAATAAACACGAAAACTAATTTGATTAAAAAAAAAATTTGTTATTATCGAACCTGCTCAACAAATTTCACGAGAATCGGTTGAGAAATGTAATCTGTAGAAGAGAACAGACATTTGGACCTACAAAAGATTTGTGCCAAAGCTGAAGCAGGGAAGCATCGCGCCCACTCGGTTAATAAAAGTTTATAATTTGGACCCGGATTTGCATCTCGATTGAAAGAAATGGAAGAGAGATAGATGCGTCACAAACCGAACGCTTAGGTCGATCGTGCCTCTCTGTCGCTTGTTCCACGCTCTTGGTTGCATATAAACCGTGACCCTTTTTCGTGTGTGTAGCCGGCGTTCATCGATTTAAAAAACTTACCCTTGTTTTTAATGCTATCGGATACTAAATAGTAAAAATATGTAGCTTTGTGTAAAACCTGTAAAAAAGAAAAATACCATAAATCAATTTCCGAGCATTGACAACCCTAAACCCGAGTCTCACACAGGCATTAATTTGCATTATACTCGGTGCATACCCTTATAAAATGTGGTAATGGACAAGCTTATGTCCCATAAAGTGTTATTTTGCATGAATTCCGCGCGAGCTCACCGTGTATATTTGATGAAACAATTAGTTTCGGAGTAAGGGATTTTCGTCTTTATTGCGTCTAGAGATTTAATAAATGGATTCACTAGTTTCGATTATTGCTGTTTTGCATGAATAATGGATAATTTAAAACCCTTGGGAGTAATATGAATTTGTTTTTTTGTTTAGTGTGTCAGATTTTTCAAACTGCCTAATGGCATCTAATGATGACAGCCGTGACGAACAATTTAACGTGCCTTTCGAAGCTCGAAAGCAGTTCTTCTGCCACTTATGATCAACCATCCCATTGGGGACCGCGCCAGTTGTTGCTTTGCTTGCGTAAGCGCTAATTACGCGCTCTCCAACGGGGCTATTAAGCTCCTCATGAATTTAAATATGGTGAATATCATCATCATCATCATCAGGTCTTTTTAATCTCCACTACAGGAGCACGACCCTCTCTGTACTGCTCCATACTTGGCCAGAGCAGCCCGAGGATTTGGCCTACACTCTCCCCGCTGGCCAGACGGGTTGGAGAGGTCTCATCGATGTTTATAAGCTTTGTTTAGCTTGTATTTCCTAACTCGCCTTGTACGACATCCACGGGAAGACTTGGAGTGGTCCTATTCTACTCTGCCGGAAACCACACGGCCTCCGGAAACCACACGGCCTATGATGAATATGACGAGTACTAATTACAAAGCGTTTTTTAACCGACTTTAAAAAAGAGGAAATTCTCAATATTTTTTTTTACGTTTATTGTTTAATAATATAAAATAAATACTTGTAATAAGCAAATAAATACATTTTAAAATGAGCAAACATGTTTATAAGAATGTATTAATGGTTTAAAAAGGTATTTTATAATATTAATAAATATTATAAATAAATAATTAAGGACATATCACACAAATTGAGCTAGCCCTACAGTAAGTTGTGAACTTGTATCGTAGAATACTCATCATCGTTTGGAGTAGGTCTCATGGTCAATCGACCATGCACACCCTGGTGTCAGAGTTCTTCGGCACCGCCTCTCGGCCTCTAACGTGATTCCTTTAACGACTACCAGATGGCAGCCGGGACCACCGCCTTAACGTGCCTTCCGAAGCACGGAATCATCTTTATTATCAGACAATCCGGTGATTCAAGCCTGCAATGTCCTAACCAAACTGGAAACAACTAAACAAAGTATGCTTCCGGGTTAAATCGAACCCACGACCCCCGGGTCAACAGGCAAACGCCTTAACCAGTGGACCACGTAGGATACTAACTCAACGATACAATATTTATAAAAGATACTTAAATCTGATAAACATCCAAGACCCAGGTCAATATGAAAAAGATTATTTTCCGTAATGACTTGACTGGGGATCAAACCCATCGTTTCGCAGGCTGGCGTGTTGACCACTGCGCCACGTAGCTCGATATAAACGAGATTTAGCTCGAACTTAGCTATTATTTTTTTTATAAAGACGACCGCGAGTGATGGTTCGAGCTTAGTCCCGTTTAAATTCATAATCATGTGTTTAAAGCTAATTATTCGTAATTACCTTATTATTTCAAACCACAAAACACTATATTAGAATTTATTAATAAGTCTCAAAAATTATTACATTTGCAATAAAATTACACAATTAAAGATACCCGGATTTGGTTACAGAAGACCCTTGTAATTATCATCCCCTATTACCTAAGGGTAGGGATGGACTAATTTACTACACGCCTCGGGTGTGTTTTCTAAAAACAAACTTTTCCTTTAACGTAAAACAACTGACATGCCGACATTATCAAGGGATACAGATGTAACAAACTGCTAGAAGCGACAAATATTTATTTTACTGCTTGTTTCAAAAACGTTGGTAAGTAGACTGTTAGATTTTCTTCTGTACTGACATAATGTCTTAATTTAATGTGATATTTAACGATCATTTCTCATTGATACAATTAATCATCGCGATCAAAAAAAGAATCCAATATATTTTCTCAAACATACTTGGAAATTCGAACAGCTTGCTTAGTTGCGTGTAAGGAACACGCCAGCCAAATATGAATGAAAATTCATATCTACAGTGTAATTTGAAAATGGAACGACTGGTTTGCTAAAAAAATATAAATTTGAATTGGCTTACAAATAAAACGGAAAAAATCATTTTTGTCGCGTGAAAACTATTGTTGTATTTCATTAACATTTAAATAATTATCCCATGCTGCTCTGAGACAAAAAAAACGTAGAATACTCCAATTTCTTCTATTCCCACACAATCCTTAGAAGCCGGCCGAGGCGAGGGGGCGAGCGAAAATCATATCAATAGACGATGCAACAAGCAACTTCATACTTTGCACGCGTTTTGTATATGCAAACCGTCAATCGCCGTCGATCAGTGTGGTTATACGTCCATTTACTCGCTTAACATGTCCTTTGGGTCTAGTGGCCATACTTTTTTTGTCTACCCGGTAATGGATACAGACGTGAAATGTATGTATGTATATTTTTTTTTGTTTGAATTTCCGTGGGTTATTTGAGAAAAGCACTATACAAACTTTTGCAATACGCTTGTATAGGTAGTGCTTGAATTGTACAGTAGACTTAGGCAAGTGTGCCTCGGCTTTGCCTCGCCCCAAATTCTCACGTTCGTCAATCGATGCCCTTTTGCCGGCCGCTGCAGTAGTGTACTATGTAATTGGTGGAGGCATATAAATTAAATTTTTAAATCTAAGTAAACAAAAATATTGCCTTTATTCTAGAATAAATCATAATTCTCACAAACTTTTGTAGGTATTTCCTGGCCAATATAGACTATTCACAGATAAATTACTGTAATCTCGGAGAAAAAATGCGAGGCAAGCTACATCCTGATTCTTTTGAGCTAAAAAATCTATCGATTCTTATACAGTAGTTCGATATTCGTAATCATTGATTCAAAATAAAAAAATAAGCCTAAGTCACTTCTTAAACTTTTACATGCTACGTTTCACCGTTAAATAGGCTAAATAAAATTTAGAGTTGGCTTCTGAAGAGAACATGTTTAAATAGTAGTTCAATATTTGTAGATTGATACAAAATAAATAAACAAATACGGACAAATCACACAGATTGAGCTAGCCCCAAAGTAAGTTCGAGACTTGTGTTATGGGATACTAACCCAGCGATACTATATTTTATAATATATATAGATAAACACCAAAGACCCAGGCCAATCTGAAAAAGATCATTTTCCATCTTGACCTGACTGGAGATCGAACACGGGGCCCTCATGTCGCAGGCTGGCGAGTTAACCAATGCGCCATGGAGATCGTCAAAAAATAAAAATAAAAAAATAAGCCCAAGCCACTTCTTAAACTTTTACATCCTACGTTTCACCGTTAAATAGGCTAAGTAAAATTTAGAGTTGGCTTCTGAAGGGAACATGTTTAATCCATTCTTTGCTACGGTTTTATTACCGGGTGATGTTTGTAGGCTTGTAGGGATTTATCTTGGTTCTAATTAAATGTAATTTGTGCTTAGACTACGTATGTTTTTCAACAAAGTATAGGGGATTAAGTCTTGTGTGCCGTGTAGTTTCCGACTTCTAGGTGCTTACAATATCTATGGATGTCATGCAAGGTGACTTAAAGACAAAAGAGCCGAAATTTTTAAGGAAAGATAGGTTACTGCTTTGCCTTATACATAATAGTAAGTAGTATCCCATTACGTTTATTCTCTTCCTGCACTCAACACATTCCTATCCTTCTTCAACTTAAAAATGCTTCCGATAGGCTGGATCGTCGAAAGCACAAAGAGGTAAGGAAACTGCGCTCGCCAATCTGCCTGCTAAGCGTGGTGAATATGGCAATATCCTCCCATACAACGAATCCTTGGGAGAAGCCTCTGTCCAGCAGTGGACTTTTTACGGCTGAAATGATGATGATGATGATGACTAAAGAACAGCTCGCGTATTATTAAGCGGCCGAAAAATAATGTTCCAGCATAAATACCTAATAGGTACATTATTCTTGTTTATTTATCAGTTTAATAGAAAAAAATAGAAATAAATAAAATTGAGATTAACAAGAAACTAAAAAAAAACTATTCTAAAAGATTATAACCGTGCGGCATGGTGCCAAGAACGCTGGCTACGTTTCCTATCTGTATAGCTATGCTAATTCATTGAGAAAAAAAGCAGCTAGCCCTCTTGTGACGAGCAGCGATGGTGATCGTGGAGTTATCTGTTTCAGAAAAGCCTTTGCACTGGGCCCCATGGTCCAAACGTTTCCATACCGGACCGGCTTTCGAGAGTGATCCCCTGAGGTGAGAAGGCGCTAGTGTGTTAACGCATGTAATGCCCCACACCAACGGTCTCCCACATTCCCAGGGGCAAATACATACCATATAGATGGTCAATTTGAAAAACCTGGTATATTTTTAAATATAATAGGACTCTACCATGACTAAAAATATCCCCATTCATGCTCCTACCAAAAATTGCCAGTAGTGTGACTACACTATTGGCAATTTTTAGCATGAATGGGCTGGCTCGTCTGGGGAGGTACCACACTCTCTCAGAAAATCAACGTTAAAGTAGAAGCTTTACCGCTTCTATGCTTCGTTCGGTGAGTGAGAGAGCCGGCGGCCCACCCTCGCCACATGTCCTTCCCTCAACTCCTTGAAAGGCTGACAACGCTCCTGGCACACCCTGGTGTTACCAATGTCCATAGGCGACGGTGACTACTTCCCATCAGTTCTGTTCTGCTCGTTTGCCGTCAAATATACTTACATCATCATCATCATCAGGTTTTTCAGTCTCCACTACAAGAGTATGACCGTCTCTGTACTACTAGAGCAGTCAAAGGACTTGGCCTACAATCTCCAAATATACATAAAAAAAAAATAGGTGGCGTTGTCGACGTTAGGTGACCTCGTTCCTCGTTTGCAGCCCTATATAATAAATAATGAAATAAAAAAACTGGAAAGTCATACAAATCTTCGCGAACATAAGCCTTTAGTTATAACATACGAGTATATATTATTTTATTTTATTATATTAAAATATGTTTAGTGTAACATATACCTATATCTTGAATTTCCTCTTAATATATATTTACTTTTTTCAGAAGAAGTTTTCAAGAATTTAACTTGGATCGTTATGTTTTAACAAACAACAAACTAGAGAACTACTAGCTGTCCCGGCAAACGTTGTTTTGGGGGAGTGGATCACCCTTATTACTGAGGGGTATAAAAAAGTTTACGTTCTATTCCCAGACCTACTAAATATACACAAAATTTAATAACAATAGGTCAAGCTGTTTCAGTGGAGTTTTGTTACTAACACCATGATAGAGAAGTGAAAGAAAGAAAAAATGTTTATTTGATACAATATAAAGGAACATACAATGCTATCAACAAAAATGTACAGGTATTTTATAAATGTGTCAAAAAGGTCTCCGCTAAGCATATGTCGTGGTGTGAACTACGTCACCGGTCTTCCGCGGATGCCTTATTAAATTTACACAAATCAAATGTACAATACAAAACAAATGTGTAAGAAGAAGAAATATTGGTAAACTCGTTACATAATACAAACGTATCAAACGGGACTCTTAGAGGAAACTATATTTTCCCTCGTTAAGCCTTAATCCTAGTCCTATCTAGCAATTTATTGTCCGCAGATACCACACTACAGCTTCCGTCGCGAGATGGAAAATAAACAAACCGTAGCATTGCATTTTTTATACAAATAGGAATATTTTTCGTTTCATGGAATTAGCCTTTTGAGGTAGCTTAAAATAAAAAAAATAAAGTCGTTCTTATTTATGAGGGCTGCCGTTTTCTTGCTCACTAGCTGGCACCACTGTTGAGTGAGGTCTTGAAAAACTTTATATTACATGCGTGGAATGCGTTTGTTTCTATAAACGGTAAATACTTATTACTATTTTTTTCGTGTGTGTAACAGTTCCCTCAGCTGTTTGTCTGTCCGTCTGCTACCAGGCTGTATCCATAAACCGTGATAGATAGACAGTTGAAATTTTCACAGAGAGAAATACCCACAACATATTTTAGTTGCCGCTATAACATAATACTAAAAAATAGAATAAAATAAATATTTAAGGGGGCTCCCATACAACAAACTTGATTTTTTGGTTGGTTTTGCTCGCCATCCTAGTGCACAACGGCGCTAAAGAAGTTTTTATTTATTTCAAAAATATTCAAACATATTACAGAGAGGGTCGTGCTCCTGCAGTGGAGACTAAAAAAGACCTGATGATGACTGAAATTTTGATCGTTTTAGACCCTTAAAGGGGTGATTTAGTCCGTTAATATGAACAACTTTTCCTATGGGAACAATGCTGGGAACTCAAAAAAACAATTCGACATTCCCATACAAATTGGCCGGGCGGCGCAACTCTTTGTTGTGGAAATGATGTAATTTTTTTTGAGTTCCCAGCATTGGTCTCATAGAAAAAGTTGTTCATATTGATGGTTTGAGTCACCTCTTTAAGGGTCCAAAACGATCAAAATCTCACCATGTATATACAGTCTACAAATTTCTCTCTACCATAATGAAACTATTCCACTCGAGCGTTATCAAATCTCAGATATAACTAAGCTTAAGAGCAGGGGTTGGAATACCGGTAAAAATCCATTACCGGTACCTCTATGAAACGACAGTACCGGTAATTGGTTTGGTACCGGTATATTTGGTAACGGTAAAAATCAAGTACCGGTACCTCTATAATACAACGGTACCGGTAATTGGATTGGTACCGATACCTCAATAAAACGACGGTACCGGTAATTGAAAGAAGTACCTGTACCAAATACCGGTAAACAGTACCGGTACTTAGTACCGGTACTCGTATTGGGAATTATCATTTCGTTAATGTGTGTCGTGGCCGTGTTGTGCATGTGCGGCGTGAGGCGGGGGCCCACAATAGGGCGGCACTTTTACAGTCGAGCGAGTCCCATGCGGTAGACGGCAACAATGCGTAGGTACCGGTAAAATTAACGCAATTTTAATACCGTTAAAATTTGACAGAATAGAGGTACCGGTACTTACCGGTACTTATAATGTGAATTTGGTACCGGTAACAAGTAGCGGTAAAATTACCGTTAACTGTTAACAATATTTTTACCGTTAAATACTAGATTACCGGTACCTCATATTACCGTTAAAATTTTAACAGAATAGTTATACCGGTACTTACCGGTACTTATAATGGGAATTTGGTACCGGTAACAAGCCCTGCTTAAGAGCCTCTTGAAACCTATCCATTGCCCTAATCCGAGGTGAGAGCACTCCACAACTGAAAATTCAACAATGTTAAACTGATTTCGAAACGAAAGATAGACGCAGTAAGAAATAGATATGGCTGGTGTAAACTTAAGATTTAGTATCTATGCGTAATTGTTTTTTGCGTAAATCTGAATGGGAACAATTTAATATCGAGCATTATACAATGGGATAATAGTGATGTTTAAACTGAGCATTCTTTGGACAGAATATCGTTATATTTTTAACATGCCAGGATTTTATCCAGTGGCGTAACTATACAGGATGGCAGTGCTGGCAAAATATCTCGGGCCCCCAGTACTAGGGGCCCCGGACAGAAGTACTAAACCAGTAAGAATCCGCCTAAGCTGAACTCCAATTCTCATAGGCCCATTGTATGAATTTGTCACGGGCCCCAAATGGTATACTACGCCACTGGTTTTGGATCATTACTTAAGTTGCATTATTTAATATTTATTATGAGTCAAGTCTTCTATTTTTATTCTACAATTTATTATTCCTTAAATTATAGATAATGCTACGTTTAAAAAATTTACATTAAAAAAAACATACGCAGTTGGAAGAACGTATATGTATATAATAGTTTTTAATTAAAAAAAAAAACTTTTTGAGTGTGTTATATTTTTATTACTCATACCCACCTCACTAAAATGATCTATTTAGATGTTGGTCTATATACCAATTCGTCTCTTAGGCGATAAACATTCGAAAACCTTTATAATTAATGAAGCAATCCTTTCTATATTGGGCGTAATGAAGTCGCGAAATAATACACACGGACATGCAGACTGTCAAGGAAAGAAAAGTTCGAAGAAATGCATACTTAAATTACATGCCAAATAAAGCTAGTTTCTGGGACCGAGCCGAAGAAACTAATGATCCAACAAAAAAAATAGAAGACTACTAGCTGTCGCCCGGGGCTCCGCTTGCTTTAGTGTCGATCCCGCGAGAACTGTACTTTTTGATTCCGCGGGAACTGTACTTTCCTAAATGAACGATAGCCTATTTGTAAAATTTCATCAAAATCCGTTCAGGTGTTTTGGCGTAATTGAGGAACAAACATCCATTATTATATTCATACTTCCATACATACTCACAAACTTTCGCGTTTATCTTTCAAATTAATGTAATTTCATCTTTATTATGTTTATATACGCTATTTGTTTGTTTTTGTGTGTGTAACGGGCCAACACTAGTGACAGATTTTTAAAACTGCCTTGTAACTGCCATCAAAGATGACAACCGGGACCGATTTAACGTGCGTTCTGAAGCACAGAACAGCTCGAGATTTGTGCTCACTTATGGTCGCTTATCTGAGTAGAGATTTCGCCCGAGGTTGCTCCATATGCGTAAGAGGTAATTGCACTTAAACCCACTTTGTGTTGACACAGCGTTATCACCATTTATCATCATTCCAGCTATAAGAAGTCCACTGCTGGACAATGGCCTCTCCAAAATGGCTAGCTCCGTGTTGCAGCGGTCAACATGCCTGCGCCACGAGAGTGCCCGGGTTCGATCCCCGGCCAGGAAAAGATGGAAAATGATCTTTTTCAGATTGGCCTGGGTCATGGATGTGTATCTATATATGTATTTGTTATAAAAATATAGAATCGTTTATAGTATCCCATAACACAAGTCTAGAACTTACTTTGGGGCGAGCTCAATCTGTGTGATTTGTCCGTATATATTTATATTTATAAAGGATCCTTCGTTCCATGGGTATTGCCATACTCACCACGCTTGTCAGGAGGGTTGGCAAGCGCAGTTTCTTTGGCTAATTATGCTTCCGACACCGCTGCCCATCGGAAGCATTTGTAAGCTGGGGAAGGATAGAAATTTGTTGGATTTGGGAAGAGCGTGAAGATATTGTGATGCTACTCACTCGAATGAATGGGAAAAAGCTGGTAGCAGATCCGGAAGCCGGCGCGCTTTACCGATGCCATACTTGCAACCACCGGGGGAGTTGAGGATGACACCCTTTACCTTCATTACGACAGCGTTATCCATTGTACTGAATATGTCCTCGCGTGTACAGGTGGTAGGTCATACAGGGCAAGACAACAGCAGTGCCATGATCAGAGGAGTAGCACCACTTTTTACGCTAAAAAAGTTACACTTCAAAAACACTCATCAAATCATAAATATCAAAAACGCTAAACACTTCATAATGAAAATTAAATTGTGACTAATTAAATTATTACCTAACCATAACATAATAACTGTATTTTAATAATAAACACATTGTTTCAATAGCCCTCTTAATGTAATAAAATAACAGCGCTGGACTTCTAATTATAATTTTCCATTCACGCTTTTATGCGATGAAAATGTTCACATGTGCTGTGGCATTAAGCAGTAAAAAATCATGTATATTTTGTTATAAAACGAGCACAGTTTATCGTAAAATAGTTTTTCCAATATATAAAGAGTAATACCTATATACCTACAATGCATTTGAAAAGTGTTTTGTTCTATGTCATCATGATAAGTCGTTTTGAAAATAGTTATAAAGCATGTTTCATTCCAAAATTTATATTGAAAATAAATGTTTTAACATCAGTACTTTTCTACGGTCGGGGGTGTCATCCTCAACAGCTTGGCCAGTGATTGCGGGTTTGGCATCAGGTACGGCTTCCCAAGCTGCTACTTGATTTTCCCTCATTTATCCGAGTGAGTAGTATTCCAATACTTTCATTCCCCTCCCAAATCCAACAAATTATAAAATCAATACTTTCCACTGCTTTAAAATACTCCCGATGGGCAGCAGCGTCGGAAGCATAAGAAGCCAAAGACACTGCGCTCACCAACCCGCCTATCAAGCGTGGTGAGTATGGCAATATCCTCCCATGGAATAAAGAATCCTTGGAAGAGACCTTTGTCCAGCAGTGAATATCTTACGGCTAGAATGATGTTTTTTTTGTTTTATTTTGCTAACACCAATGTCGTAAAAGATCCTGTTGTAAAACCTAGTTTCAAATATATCTTCAATTTTGTTAGTCGCTGTAATCATCAGGGTGTGCATGATCGATTAACCGTGACACCTGCTCGAAATGATGATGATGATGATTCCACTATTTCAGCCATTTTGTTTTTTGGACAAGGCCAGCGTATGCCTTGATTAAAACGGCAAGATGTGACTTTGCAAATTATGCTTTTGTAGGGGTGATAAAAGAAATTTGTTCGGTAGCAATGATATGGAAATTGCCTCAAAATATATTTATACAGGTTACTTTTACGAGCTGGAAATTGAACTTTGGGCACTGATATTAAAAAGAATAGCAAGTCATCAATGCGCGCTATAAACCGTCAAGTATAAAGGTACAAAAGAAATGACAAAGTCCGCTAATCTCCACAGCCGTGTGTCTCTGCAATGGATTCAGCCACTCCAGCCGGATTGATTTACGGAGCTTCTAATTATCAGGCGAGATTGAAAGTAATTTTGAAACAGCTCCTTAGCTATTGATTAGACTTAAGTTAGGGGGCGCACGAATGCGCAAAGATGACTATAGAGTCTCTGTGCGCGAACTCACAATGTCACTTAGCGCCAAAAACCCCATTGATCCTTAATTCCTTTGCGCCAATTTCCGCCATTTCGAAAAAATACAAGAAATGTAAATCGACAAAAAATATCAATATTTTAGCCGTAAGAAACCCTGGCAAAGGTAGCGAGGAATAATTTGGAAAAGGCATATTCAGTCGTCCAGTGGTTAAGGCGTTTGCCTATAGACCGGGGGGTCGTGGGTTCGTTTCCTACGGGAAGCATACTTTGTTTAGTTGACTCCAGTTTGGTTAGGACATTGCAGGCTTGAATTATCTGATTGTCTGATAATAAAGATGATTCCGTGCTTCGGAAGGCACTATAAGCCGATGGTCTCGGCTGCCATTTGGTAGTCGTTAAAGGAACCACGTCAGAGACCGAGAAGCGGTCCTGAAGAACTCTGACACCAGGGTGTGCATGGTCGATTGACCGTGTCACCTACTCGAAATGAATGAAAGGGAGGATATTCACTACGCTAGGCAGGCGGATTTACTAACGCAGTTTCTTTAACTTCATGTGTTTCTGATGCTGTTGCTCACCGGAAGCATTTTTAAACTGAGCTTTGTTGGATTTGAGAAGGGAATGAAGGTATTTAGACCGTCGTCCCAACGCGAAATTCTTAAGTTTATGATAGTGTTTGGGGACTATAATATATGGATGGGTTCTTCATTCATAATCATCATATCAGCCCTTCTTACGCCCACTGATGAGCATAGGCCTCTTTGCTTACGCCACCCATCTCTGTTCTGTGCCTCCCTCATCCAGGTACGACCCACGACCTCAAGGTCTAACCATGGTCTAAGGGTTAATTGTGGCGTCTACCCATCTCATCGCTGGACGACCAACTTATCTTTCTCCTGTTATAGGCCACCACTCTGTCAATATCCTGCTCCACCTACCATCACTCCCTCGGACCAGGTGGGTACCTGGCCTGACTGAGTTTCATTTCAAGCTCGAAATTGTCTGCCCTATGTCTCGTATTTTAGTACGTTGTCGGATTGAGGTGTTAATAATGCGGTCATTAGTGAACATAAATATCCAATTTCTTACATCCGGTTAGGAAGCGTATAGAAGATACGGAAGTTCAAAAATTTTAAAATTTGGTATATAAAAATTTTGCAGTGATTGTGTTAAAATTCTTTATAAGCATGGTCGGGAGTTGTTTTGAACAGTTTGGATCAATTTCTCTGTAGCAGCTCGGGAGGCCGGACGCGTTTACCTGATGCCACACCAAAAATCTATGTAATTATCGAGCCTATTGATCAAAATTTCACGAGAATCTATTAAAAAATGCGATCTGTTACGGAGAACAGCTAGTAACAGAGTGGAACCGGGATAAGTGAAACCAAATATAAGCAGGTAAAATTGCTTTCAATAATACGGCCATTTGAAGTAATAGATTTCTTGGAAGTAATTCTGAAGCTCGTTAGTTTATGAAAGTGAATTAGTGGGCAAACAAACGCGTAGGATGGTATTGAAATATTCAAAGAAGTCTAGATTTACTCATTATTTTGTTCGTTAACAGTCATTTTAAGGGATTTCTTGGAAATATAAAATAAACACTCTCGTACCAATATTTTTGTCCTAACTAATATTATAAAAGCGAAAGAGAGTTTGTTTGTTATGCCTTCATGCCCTATCTACTGAAGAGATCGTCATGAAATTTTGTATTTGCATCCCAGAAACGGGTGTTTTTAGGGGTATGGTTCTCTATACCCCAATAAACACCCGTTTTAGGGCATAGTGTACATTTTATCCCGGGAAAAGTAGATACTGTTCCCGAGGGATGAACATTGACGCGGGCGGAGCCGCGGATGAAAGCTCGTTTACAAATATTATGAACTCAAACGTTTATACTAAGTGTTTAGATGGCTTAGTGGGAATGAGCATAATTAACGCTTATGCATGTTAAGCAATCCGGGGCACGGTACCTACCAGGATGGGTGACCGCAAGTGGCATACAAAAAATTCAAGCTCTATTGTATTACAGAAATTACGTGTAACCAATGGAGAACACAGCCAGAAGGCTGTCATTATTGATGGCAGCTAGTATCAATAATGACAGCCAGGAACTGATGATGACAAAGATCAATGACTCGTCGTTGATCTATATCAGGTACCATGAGGCAGCTTGAAAAATCTAACATCAAATTAGTACCATTTAAATTTAATCATACACAGATAAATGCCACCACGCCTTTTTTCCTTGAGGGGTAGACAGAGGCCGGGCTTTTAAACCTAAAAGCCATGTTTAGCATCTTGGTGGGCGAATAGGTGGAAAATGGAATCAAAATAGTGATGGGTTACAACCCACCTTCTGTAAAGATTACCTAAATGTTCAAGGGTAACACACATTTAAATCCTCTAAAGCCTTCCCTACAATAATTCAATTCAATTCAAAACGTTTATTTAACTATAGGTTTCTTCGAACACTTATTAATTATCATATTTGACTTCTCAACAAATTTTGACGTCAATAATTGTCAGGAATCAAATAAACCCTCGATATAAAGGGTTCAATGAAGCATACGTACATACATAGTATCAAGTCTTTTTCCCTTACGGAGTAGACAGAGCCCAGGTCTATAAGACTTTTAAGCCGCGTTTAGCATGTTGGTAGGCATAAGGTGGGAAACAAAATCAAAGTGATGAGTTGCTAGCCGAGTTACCTGCTTATATGATTCTCCATATTTTCGCCCATTTCCTCGTTTGGCTTTTAACGATCTGTGCGGGAAGTGAAGCGGCTGGTATATTCAACGCTTTTTCTTTTCTACCTTACCAGCATGAAAGAAAATTTTTCGATGAAGCTACCTTTAATATAACTATACCTATTGAGTGGTGATATTATGGAAGAGACTCCATCTATAGACAAACTGACTTAGCTATAATACTACATATAAACTTTCACACAAATCTACCATGTATCTTATTACACCCATATTTTCGTCTTAAAACGAATAAACAATTTCACGGCAAAATATCACGGAACAGATTACATTCATATATTAATGAGCACATTAACAGAGGAACAATGCATGACGAAATAAGCTGAAACAAGTGCGCCGAAACACCGAGTAAGGCTGTTCTCACACTGAACGTTACAAAGGGTTTGTGTCCGGCAAGAGAGACAGCGGGACGCCAGAACAAAATTGACACGATTTCCAAAATAAAATGATGAATTAAAAACAGGCTAAGAAATTAAATTAAATTATTCATTTCAGACTGTACAGTATACAGTACAAATCCATATATGTTATTTAAAAATTTATTCAACTATGTTCTCCAAAATTGAGACATGACTACTGGGTAACCTGTCACAAGATATACGAATAGGAGTATCGATTTTTATCAGTTAACGCTGTACTACATGTAATGGAATGAAGATCTATCATTATTTAATTTCAGGGTTGTGATAAAGTCCATTTGATCAGGAACATCATAGAAGGAAAGATAGAAGGGAAAAGGGGGCCGGGAAGACCAAGGCACACTTTTAGAACAAATTAAAGAAAAAATAAAGGTTTTTTATTTTGAAAAAGTAAAAGAACTGGCAGAAAAAAGAGAGGAATGGAAAAAACTGACAGCCAAGCTCTAAAATTTTTATGGATGATAAAGTCGGCCTCTGTGTCCTAGGTGGTCATGTATTTTCATACAAAATAATTAGGTCGTGTCAATTTATTTTTTGCTTCTAAAGTATTTTTGTAGCTTATGGGTGCCAGCCCTTAAAATATTTACGCTTGTTAAAAATAAATAAAAAAGTCATTAAATATATGAAATGAAATAAAATGAAATGAAATTGAAATGAAATTAAATTTATTTGCATAAGTTCGTACGACGTAATTAAAAGGTATAAGCGTACACTTAGCCGTTTCCAGCATGCAAAATGAATAAATGATTTTACAAATACATGTCAAAGTTAATATAAATTAAAAAAATGTGTATTTCATTATGTCAAAAGTATATAGATATATAAATAATTTAAATATATTTAATAAAATAAATGTCCCCGAGGTCCAAGTTTGGGCAAACTACTTATTTAACATTCAGTATCGTATAGTGTGACATCGGCCTGCAGTGAAAATGTAACAGGTATAAATCACAGTCCTCCACCGTAACTGATATCACGTGACGGCTCCGAAATTAAATCGCAACTAGCAAAAAACATTGTTGGAAGGAGTCCAAAAGATTATCTTTTCGGCAAATGGGATTTTTCATTCAGGGATGGAGTTGTTCTGCTTTTAAAAGGTAACAAATGGTACTGAGGGGTATTTGTGTTTTATAAAAGCAATATAACAGTCCTAACTATCCCAATTCTGAGTATTTTAACTTTAATTTTTAAATAGGAATGTGAGTTTGTTTATTTTATTTTTGTTTTGCTTTAACTTTCTTACCATTGAACAGATGAACATGAAATTTCGGTTTATTGAGTTTCCATAATAAACGATTTTCTATGATGACAAATCTATACAGATATTTATTTTTACGACGTGTAAATGTGTACCCATAACATATCTTTTGTTTTGTCAGAAAAACAAAAAGCTCGAGCAGCTGAACATTCTATGGAAATGTTGAATTTTTTTGACATCCCAATTGATACAAAAGAAAAGCTGTTTAAGGGTTAAGTTACCCCTTTGAGGGAACGTATAGAATAATAGTATGGGTAGGTAGTATGAAGGATATAATAGTAGCAACGACACTGCCTGTCGCCGCCAGACGACAGGTCGTGTCGTTGCTGAACTCGTAGCAAAGCGTGACAGCGATATATTTTGTGAACGTCAAAGTCATTCCATATTAACCATAGTACCATACCATTAAATTTTGACGGCCTCCGTTGTCCTGTGGTTAAGGCGTTTGCCTGTTGACCCGGGGGTCGTGGGTTCGATTCCCACCGGTAGCATACTTTGTTTAGTTATTTCCAGTTTGGTTAGGACATTGCAGGCTTGAATCACCTGATTGTCTGATAATAAAGATGATTCCGTGCTTCGGAAGGCACGTTAAGCCGGTGGTCCCGGCTGCCATCTGGTAGTCGTTAAAAGGACCACGTCAGAGGCCGAGAGGCGGTTCCGAATAACTCTGACACCAGGGTGTGCATTGTCGATTGACCGTGACACCTACTCGAAATGAATGAATAAATGAATGAACCATTGAATTAGAAAAAAATATGGAAGCGCAACTCTCAAACAACTAATGAATCAATATCAATCCCATTTACGCAACAAACCTAACTGAAATCCATTGAATTAGAAAAACTATAGAAGCGGATACGCTTATATTAAATCGTTAGTTGTATGAGAGATATCTCATACAACTAACGATTTAATATCAGTCCCATTTACGCAAACAAACTTAACTCTAATAACAAAATTTACGCACTCGTCGATGAAGCTAGTTTGCTATTGGCCGCGTCAAGGTCACGGAACGGTGACAACATATCTAATGAACGCTATGGTGTCAACATAGCAGGGTAGGCAGGCTAGCAGTCGCAAAAAATATTTTACTCGCCAATGATAAGTTACTCCAGTGTCGTTTTTCCGTCTTTCCTTGCGTTTCCTGCACCACTTTACTACACAAGAAGTCATTTTGTTTGTAGTAGATTTCGCCGATGTTCACAAAATATATGACGTTAAATGCTTTTATCAATGCGTCGTTCCGTCACAGAGCGCGCGGCAGACTATTTTGCGAGAAAAATCTACTTTTTAAGCCCCGCCCGCTTTGAGCCACTTTGCATGGTGTCAGTTTTTAAGCGCAATACTGCTTTCATAGTCATAGTAGAAGAAACTGTCGCTAACTGCTTGCTGCGTTAGGCGTCGCGCGGAACTTGTGTTTGTCGCTAACCTTCAAAATTTACGAGTTCTCGGCGGGAATTTTGGCGGATTGCACGGCTTTTGTTTTAGATTGTTTTGCAAATTGTTTCTAGTGGACTTTATAAGTGAAATCGGTGTAATTTGGTGTTATAAATACCCATGTTTATGAATAAAGTGTGGAATAACATGGTAATAACTAAAATAAAGTGTCATGGTGCGGCTGTAATGAGATTTACTTAGCGGGCTGGTGTTTGCTCGCCTCGTTGCGTCGTTTATGATCAAGCAAGTGGATTCGTGGGAATTGTCGCCAGGGGCTCCATCGAAATCAACGAAATGATACACCATCATTTCATTAATACACAAATAAGAATAACTTAAAAAATAACTAGACACTGGCTAAAATAAGCTTCTGAATGAAGTTTGTGGGCCAAATAGAAGAAAAGAAAAAAAACCTTCAAAGTTTAAGTATTTTCATGGTAAAACTTTAGGATATCAGTCGAGTAAGATCTATCAGATACTTTCAAAAAAAAATATTTGCAAATATGTTTTCCTCCAAATATAATTGCGAAAAGCGAGCACTCGCAAAAACGTAATTTTCTCAGTGATTTATTGAACGTTCATTAAAAATAATCTTTTCAATCGCCCAACAATCAGAAATTCCATCATAAAAGACCTTTTTTATTGTGTCTTGGAAAGCATTTTACAAGCTACAGACATAATGAATCGGAGGAAGCGCTTTGGAATTCTTGATGGATTGTGTGTCACTTTGATAAAGTACCTTGTCATGGACTTAGTACAGATAGTACTAACTCGAAGCTCAATTTATATTGTGACTCCGATGTAATGATTATGAGGTGTCAGTTCCAACACAGTCTGTGACTAATAGAAGACTTAGATGATACTCATATTATTACATAGGCCTTGTATTTTTTCGACGATGTGTCAAAGACTATGACAAATTTATTTATCTACAGTGCTACCAGAATCTAAATGATCGCCAGTCGCCATCTTGTAAAATGTTAAGTTACCCATTTCTGAGTTTTGTCTGTTCGTTTTTAAGTTATATTTTGTTATTATTATTTGCGAATGGTTTCATGTAGGCATGCAGCAAAAAGCGTCTCTCTAAGTGTCGACTCAGAAGAGGCGACGCTTGGAGACTGATGCAAGGCTTTCAAACTTCAAGGCGTCGAGGACATGGCAAATGAAGATGTTTAATCCAAATATTGGTTTAATCAATCGCGGTGAAGCATTCGAGGACGATGCTTATGTCAGGAGAGGCCGTATTAGCTAAGACAACATTTAAAAAAAAAGGATATTGTCGTGTAGCTGCCACACCGTTGCCACCCTTTATAACGGCTGGCTGTCAGTTTTCTCTAATTTCCTATCCCGCCCCGACCCCCCTTCGGCTCCGAATAGCCAGAGGAATCCCACTCTTCGAACCCCTCGCACTCGCCACCGGAAGAGAGTGCGTAGAGTAGGATTAGCTCCGATTACTGGTGACCGCCCGGCGGTCCCGGGTGACTTGCACCCAGGATAGGCCCTTCTGGCAACGTAGCTTTTGGCCCATAAGGCAAAAGATGAGAGTTGCTGCTCTCCAAAGGCTTTTGCCATTGATTCTCAGATTGGTCCTTCAGGCTTGCATGCATACGCGGCCCATCAGATAATATGAAAGTTTGCTGTCTCTGCAAGCCTTGCCCACACAGGCAACGTCCAAAGCCGAGGTCCATTCCTCCTTTGGTGACGTTGTCTAAAAAGGTTGAGGGCAGTCTGCCCTCGCCTCAAACGCCCGGTAAAATAGCGAAAGCTCACTTGGAGTTCGAGTTTCACTAGCTACATAGTCCTTCCAAAAAAAAAAATAAGTTCCTAATTTTCACTTTTGCGGCGGCACTCCTGGGGTAAACATCGTGTTCGACGTGTCTTGTGAGTATATCGTTTTCTATTTTGGTTTATTTTGTTCCATTGATTGTTATTTTTGATTTAATTAGAAAATCATTAAAATTTGTTTGTGTTTATTGATTTTTTAATTAAATCCAGCCTGCTGAGCTAATAGTATATTATTTTTTTAATTCCACGGCTACTCCAACGAATCTAGTATGACTAAAAACAAACGACGAAGCGGACAACCACCAGCTTGCTTAGAAAATTTTACTATATCTGCGTGACAGTTTATTATAGTTTATCGATACATTGTTCATCAACATGGGCATACAAAAAACCCGACCGGAAGTACAAATTTAGACTTTGACCTTGACAAATACTTTGTTATCCTAATCTTAACTAAAATATTATAAATGCGGAACTTTGTAACTACTGAACCGATCATCATGAAATTTTGCATACACGTTGTCTGGGGTAAGGAGACGGACAAAGGTTACATTTTTTCCCGGGAAAAACTGTTCCCGGGGGATCGACATTGAAGCGGGCGGAGCCTCAAGCGAAAGCTAGTAATATTAGAAATGAGTAGCATTTGATAGTTTTACTCATTTTGTACGTAAATATAACGCTATATCCAAGAAATAGATCAATATCATTAAAATATTTAACAACGGGTTACTCACGTACGAAGTCAGCTACTGGCCGACATGTTTCGACCTCATCCGGAGGTCTTCCTCAGGGCGAATGTGTGTTGTGTTGTGTCGTGTCGTGTCGTGTCGTGTCGTGTCGTGTCGTGTCGTGTCGTGTCGTGTCGAACCATTGAACCGATGATTATAAAATTTTGGTTTATTGAGTTTCCATATTAAACTATTTTCTATGATGACAAATCTATGCAAATATTTTTTACAACGTATTAATGTACCCTTTACAATACTTGTTTTTGTCGAACAAACAAAAAATTTCGACTTTCCCGTACTAACTGCTCGAGAAGCTGAACATTCTATGGAAATGTCGAATTTTTTTGACATCCCAATTGATACATAGGAAAAGCTGTTGTTCATTTTGACGGGTTGAGTGACCCCTTTGAGGGAATGTATAGAATAAGAGAGGTTAATCTCTATTGTATTAAGTATATAATAGTAGCAGTGTCACCTCCTGTCGCCGCCAGACGAAAGGTCGTGTCACTGCTGAACTCGTAGTAAACTCAGAACAACTAACATAATGTTTAAACATAACTATGTTTGTTGTTCTGAGGTAGCAAAGCATGACAGAGATTTTTTTTGTGAAGGTTAAAAGTCATTCCATATTATCCATAGTAACCATTGAATTAGAAAAAAATATTGGAAGCGCAACTCTCATACAACTAATGAATCAATATCAGTCCCATTTACGCAACAAACCTAACTGAAATCCATTGAATTAGAAAAACTATAGAAGCGTATCTCTCATACAACTAATGATTTAATATCAGTCCCATTTACGCAAACAAACTTAACTCAAATAACAAAATTTACGCACTCGTAGACGAAGCTAGTTTGCTATTGGCCGCGTCAAGGTCACGGAACGGTGACAACATATCTAATGAACGCTATGGTGTCAACATAGCGGGGTAGGCAGGCTAGCAGTCGCAAAAAATATTTTACTCGCCAATGATAAGTTACTCCAGTGTCGTTTTTCCGTCTTCTCTTGCGTTTCCTGCACCACTTTACTACACAAGAAGTAATTTTTCTTGTAGTAGATTTCGCCGATGTTCACAAAATATATGTTGTTAAATGCTTTTATCGATGCGTCGTTCCGTCACGGAGCGCGCGGCAGAATATTTCGTGAGAAAAATCTACTTTTTAAGCCCCGCCCGCTTTGGCCACTTTGCATGGTGTCAGTTTTTAAGCGCAATACCAACTGCTTGCTGCGTTAGGTGTCGCGCGGAACTTGTGTTTGTCGCTAACCTTCAAAGTTGACGAGTTTTTGGCGGGAATTTCGGCGGATTGCACGGCTTTTGTTTTGGATTGTTTTGCAAATTGTTTCTAGTGGACTTTATAACGTGAAATCGGTGTAATTTGGTGTTATAAATACCCATGTTTATAAACAAAGTGTGGAATAACATGGGAATAACTAAAGAAAGTGTCATGGTGCGGCTGTAATGAGATTTACTTAGCGGGCTGGTGTTTGCTCGCCTCGTTGCGTCGTTTATGATCAAGTCAGTGGATTCGTGGGAATTGTCGCCAGGGGCTCGAAATCAGCGAAATGAATTACACCATCATTTCGTTGATACACAAACAAGAATAACTTAAAGAAATAACTAGACACTGGCAAAAATAAGCTTCTGAATGAAGTTTGAGGGCCAAATAGGAGATAAGAAAAAAAACCTTCTATTTTCATGGTAAAACTTTAGGATATCAGTCGAGTAAGATCTCTCAGATACTTCCAAAAAAAAAATTTGCAAATATGTTTTCCTCGAAATATAATTGCGAAAAGCGAGCACTCGCAAAAACGTAATTTCCTCAGTGATTTATTGAACGTTCATTAAAAATAATCTTTTCAATCACCCAACAATCAGAAATTCCATCATAAAAGACCTTTTTTATTGTGTCTTGGAAAGCATTTTACAAGCTACAGACATAATGAATCGGAGGAAGCGCTTTGGGATTCTTGATGGATTGTGTGCACAGTCGAAGATCTTAATAAGGCAAACGACAAAGGAGTCGCTGTGGCCACCTACTGGTCAAAGACTGTATAGGAATCAGTTTCAATTATAACTATTTTGACTCGAAAAGAAGAAGATGGATTGTGTGTCACTTTGATAAAATACCTTGTCATGGACTTAGTACAGATAGTACTAACTTGAAGCTCAATTTATATTGTGACTCCGACGTAATGATTATGAGGTGTCAGTTCCAACACAGTCTGTGACTAATAGAAGACTTAGATGATACTCATATTATTACATAGGCCTTGTATTTTTTCGACGATGTGTCACAGACTATGACAAATTTATTTATCTACAGTGCTACCAGGATCTAAATGATCGCCAGTCGCCATCGTGTAAAATGTTAAGTTACCCATTTCTGAGTTTTGTCTGTCCGTTTTTAAGTTATATTTTGTTATTCATCATCAGGTCCTTTTTAGTCTCCACTACAGGAGCACGCCCACTCTGTACTACTAGAGCCATACTTACGACTCAGAAGAGGCGACGCTTGGAGACTGGTGCAAGGCTGTCAAACTTCAAGGCGTCGAGGACATGGCAAATGAAGATGTTTAATCGCATCGGGGTAGTGAAGCATTTGATGATATATGTCAGGAGAGGCCGCATTATCTAAGACAACATTAAAAAAAAAAAAAACAAGGAAAATGTTGTGTAGCTGCCACACCGTTGCCACTCTATATAACGGCTAGCTGTCAGTTCCTAATTTCCAATCCCGCCCCGACCCCTCTTCGGCTCCGACCGAATAGCCAGAGGAATCCCACTCTTAGAACCCCTCGCACTCGCCACCGGAACAGAGTGCGTAGAGTAGGATTAGCTCTGATTACTGGTGACCGCCCGGCGGTCCCAGATGACTTGCCTTTCTGGCAAAGTAGCTTTCGGTCCATAAGATGAGAGTTTGCTGTCTGGAGAGACAGCAAACTCTCATCTAATAATTTTATTAGATGAGAGTTTGCTGTCTCTCCAGACAAGAAAATCTTACTATTTAGTAAGATTTTCTTAGCGAGCTTCTCAAAGCTCGCTAAGAAAATCTTACTATATCCGCGTGA
The DNA here is from genome assembly GCA_947532085.1 of Elegia similella. NCBI lineage: Eukaryota > Metazoa > Arthropoda > Insecta > Lepidoptera > Pyralidae > Elegia > Elegia similella. Next base: position 7,098,504 of record OX383951.1, on the reverse strand, counting down.
CAATCTATTATAGTTATAGTTTACAGTTTTTTATAGTTTATCATTGTTTATAAATTGTTCATGAACATATAAAAAGCCCGAACGAAAGTACAAATTCAGACCTTGACAAATACTTTGTTATCCTAACTAAAATTTTTTGTGTCGTGTCGTGTCGTGTCGTGTCATGTCGTGTGGTGTCGTGTCGTGTCGTGTGGTGTCGTGTGGTGTCGTGTCGGGTCGTGTCGTGTCGTGTGGTGTCGTGTCGTGTCGTGTCGTGTCGTGTCGTGTCGTATCGCGTCGTGTCGTGTCGTGTGGTGTCGTGTTGTGTCGTGTCGTGTCGTGTCGTGTCGTGTCGTGTCTCGTTGTGTCGTGTTGTATCGTGTAGTGTCGTGTCGTGTAATGTCGTGTCGTGTCGTGTAGTGTCGTGTCGTGTCGTGTCGTGTCGTGTCGTGTCGTGTCTGGGCTCTGTCTATCTCGCGAAAAAGACGTGTCAGTGTATGTGTTGTTTGATTCAGCCATAATGCACAGTGACAGCATTTGAATGCTAAACAATCATTGTACGCTCATTACTAAAGTGATGATTTTCAATATCGTTTTTATGCCTCAATAGACTTGAATTATAGTGCGTGGAATAAATAATACACTACTGCAGCGTCTGGCAAAAGAGGCATTTATGGACGAACATGACTGCACTGACACATACCTGCGTAAGCCCATCAATGCCTGATTACGGGCAAGGCTTATACAGTGCTTTTCTTGAATAATGCACTGAAATTAAACAAATTAAAGTTCTGCACAATAACAAAATAGGCTTGGAATTTGAGGGTTCCGCTTTTTATCTCGTAGATCTACGTGACGTTTTTACCTGGCTTTAACGAACATGATTTTTAACAAAAATATAAAAAAAAATGTTGTTTATATAGCCACAGACGATGAATTTACGTGTCAACGATAGAAGAGAGATAGATGTGTCACAAGCATAGACATACCTTAGACTTTCAAAATGAAAATGAGTAGTACGTCATTATACGGCTTCACTGTGCTTTATAAAAAAAAGATAAGACTGCTGACAGCAGGCCCATTTTTAATGACATTTGACATTACCTGGGCACAACAAGGCCCGCTGAATTTGAAAAGGAAATTATTTTACCTAAAATATAAATAATCTTTTAACTTACACAATAAAATTAGGTAAATACCAACATGGTGTCTTGTGCGGATGTCGAGTGCACTACAACCCGTAGGAATAATCCTAGCAAATATACATTTCATCAGTAAGTATACATTTTTGTCACCAGTATAATTTCGGTAAAAAACTCGAACAGTTTTGATTTCTACTAGGATAGTATTGTTAAGTATGCTTCATAATTGATAGGAAAATGAAAACATTTAAACATAAACGAGAATTAGCGAAAATATTATGTAAAGAAAGTTCGCACACGTTTACACTAGTGCTTGAAGTTATTCATATTTTATCGATATCGACAATAGTTTCGATTGCACTCACTGAAATATTGTTACTTGATATTTTACCCGACTGCGTCCGGAGCAGGTTTATTGTAGCTTTCACGTACTTATATGTATGGTATGCTATTTCACTCTTCCATACTGTTCAGACAGAAAAGAATAAAACGTAGAATGAACCGACTGCTTCTCTTCCAAAAAAATCTTGTAAAAGCCGATCTAGGAAATGGGCAAAATCTGATAAATTGTATTAGTAGAAGATGCAGCTAGCAACCCATCAATATTTTGATTCCGTGCTGAACGTGGCTTTTGGGTTAGACCTGTCTACCTCGCGAGGGATAAAAAATGTAATAGTACGGATGTATCTATACATTTTATGGTACGCTCCATAGCCCAAAGTAACATAATTGTTTGTGTTTTATTTATTGCATTACAGTTTTTAATAAGAGCAGAGCTAGTAGAGCATCATTAGCATACTTTGAGTACGATGACCAATTTGTTAAATATTGCATTGTTGTAAATTGCTATGAATAACAAGTGTCATGGTTGTATTATTTCTTTTAATTTTTAACTTGCCAATTGAAGTTATTCCAAAATTAACGTCATCATCGTCCAGAGCCGGCTTTAGGGACCCTTTGGTGATGTTGTCTATAAAGGCTGAGGGCACACGCCCGGTGAAGTAGCAAAAGCTCACTTGGAGCTAGCTACATAGTCAATAAAAAAAGTAATCTTTATTATTCGTTGCTTGTCATTCGAACGACCAACATCTAGGTTTCACTGCCTGAAGATGCCTCGTGTAGAGGCGAAACACGTGTCGCGAGCACGACGACCGATATTGCTGCAGCCGATATAGAAGCAGCAGTATTGACCAGGGTTGAGTACATCAACTATTGGTAGCGGAAATTAAAGGATAAACAGTAGTGGGTGGCTGGCCAGCAATAGTTTGCATGAACTAACTGGTGGCAGAAGCTAGCAAAATAAATTATCTCAAAGTAAATGTAGCTTCGACTTATACAAAGTAACATCTGAATATATTAACAAAATTTCAATTATTTACCTGTCTAAACGCTATTACCTATTTCAAAGTTATAGACAAAAAATGTTTTAGTAAGGTATTTAATGATTGTTAAAAAATATATTAAGCTGTCATCCTGTAATATCAAATTCGAGATATTTAATGATAGCTTTTCATTGTAGTTCCTATTTAGTTCAAATAAAAATAAATGCTGCTATCCTTTTATTTAAACACTACCATGTCACAATACTGAATCAACTGAACCGTAATGGTTCAGTTGATTCTAATGTATTGTGACAGATGGGCAGACATCGGAAGCTTAGTAATATGGTGTCGTTTTTATCCTTTGTCCTTATCCGATTGCTATAAAATCATAGTGTTTGCCACCTTTTATACCACGACATTTTTTCTGCACAGTAAGTACTATTCTTTGGAGTAAATATTAGGCGTATCTTTTACTTTCCATTCTTTCATATATAAAAAACCCCTCTTAAGGGCGTGAAGAGTCCTAAGAACAATTACTCAGAGGAAGAGTCAGACGCTTGACATGAGATCTGATAACTCTTTGACAGTGCAAGTCAGTGCAAACAGTGCAAGATGGTCTTGGTTTGGCCTCATTGTACACAAAAATGTTTTTGTGGGATTTTATGAATTATTTCTATTCGTAATCAAGTTTAAATTTGAAAAACAAGTAAAACAAGTAACGTACGTTACGTACCTCCGTATTCCGCAGCAAATAGGTCATTCCATTTTCAAATTACTCGACAGATTCATAATTTATTTGGTCACTAAAACACGACTGAAATGAATTTTAATATAGGTATACTTTGCTGGGATGGAAAATCTACCCGAAACTAAACAATTTGAAATTATTAATAGTCTCTGAGCTAAACCGACAACAGACAGACTGACACACAGGCAGAAAGATATGGCGAATCTGTACGGATTCCTCGTTTATTACCGATTCCTAAAATGGTCAAAAAACCATGAAATCATTTTTGTTTTTTAAATAAACCAGTTAAAGAATTTCACTTCCAAATGCGTCTTTTAATCAGTCTACCATTTCAATAACATAAATTCTAACAATTTGTCAGGAATCAGGGAACCGAGGGACATAATTGGACATTATTTTTAAGTCCTTTGTCGCTCCGAACCCCTATTGCAATATCTCAAAAACGAAATCTAAGAAATCCGCCGATGCTTAACAATTTTTCGCCTATTAAAAAGGGGGATTTCAATTTTCACCCCCTCTCTTGAAATTGTAAAGAGAGATTATGTAAATGACTAGAGTGGGCCGCTATTTTAGGGATTTTTTTTTTGAATAGGTATACAAATGGCTTGGTTAATGAGAATCTTCTCTTTGTTAATATTTTTAACCGTCTTCAAAGAAGAGAGATTATTATTTTTTATTTATTTAACCTGATACACAATTACAAGTGTAAAGGCGGATTAAAAGCCAATGGCTTTTTCTACCAGTCAACCGACCGGGTGATGTAGAGAATGGAAAGGTAGCCCAAAAACAAGATATGCATAAAAAATAATCAATTTATAAGTAAATACCAAAATAGTAAATAAAAAATAGACATTATACACACTATAAGATAAGATCATCATCATCATCATCAGGTCTTTTTAGTCTCCACTGCAGGAGCATGACCCTCTCTGGAGCCATACTTGGCCAGAGCAGACAGAGGATTCGGCCTAATCTCTCCTCGTTGGCCAGCCGGGTTGGAGAGGTTTTATTGATGTTTATGAGCTTTGTTTTGCTTGTATTTCCTTTCGCGCCTCTTACGACATCCTTGAGAAGACATGGAGTGGTCCTATTCTACTCTGCCGGAAACCACACGACTAAGATAAGATAAAAACAATACATATACTAAATACATCTATCTGACAGACCTTGAAGAAACAGCGCTTTCACTTTGTGGGTAAAACCCACAAAGCCTTCCGGATGTCTACTGGAAGAGTGTTCCATAGCTGTACCGCTTGGACAATGGTGGAGAGTACAAAAAACCCACTCCGATGAACAGGCGTATGAAGAAGATGGTTATTTGAAGAGTGGAGTTTGTTGACATGGGTTTTACCCAGATATTTAAATTTAGATTGAGGTTATCGATTGAATTGAATTATTAACTCTCGACGCAAAAAGAGGCTGCTGAAATTTGAAGGGTGTGTTCTTAGTATGAACCGACGTAGGCCCATCAGATAAGAAAAGATTTTTCAAAATTCTTCTCCTAAAGGGGTGAAGAAAGGACGCATAGTTTGTATAGGACAACGTGACTTCTTAGTCCAATCTCCTATTAGAACAATGTTCGACTTCTACGCGGACGTATTCGCGGGCAAAGTTAGTGATTTATATAAGTACTGATATAATGAGTTTATGGACCGAGCAAGTTATTATCTTTTACTGTCGTATGTTAAATAATAAAGGAATAAAATGAATAATTATGCTAAACAATAACATTATATATTACACTATACACAATATTTATTACTTAAGATCTCATCAAAATGGTAAATTATATTCTTGGCATTTTCTTTAGAGAAAATATAACAATGTTGCTAATTTATAATACGTAAATATTTAATTTTCGTCTAGCTCTTACGTCCTGCCTAAGGAAATGTTACGTAAATATTGGACATTGTAGAAAAATATTATTCTATTTCTGTAAAAATAAGCTGCTACTTCGTGTCTGTGTCGGTATGAAGCGTTGTCATTTTCTGAGGTCAAGAATGTACCCGGTTTTTATTTTCAGGTATAAATAAAGTCTATTTTAATTGAGCGCAAAGCAAACTTCCGTGGCGCAGTGGTTAACATGCCAGCCTGCGCCACGAGGGTGCCCGGGTTCGATCTCCGGTAGGTCAAGATGGAAAATGATCTTTTTCAGATTGGGCAGGGTCTTGCATGTTTATCTATATTATGTCTCTTTCATTGGTCTGGGAGAAAAGAAAAAACGTAGAATGTGCCAGCTGCTTCTCTTTCCGCGCAGATCGTTAGAGCCGATCGAGGGATTGAGCTAAAATCTGCGGAATTAGCTAGCAACCCATCACTATTTTGATTCCGCTTTTATCTCCCTCTAACATGCTAAATGTGGCCATAAGGTCCAATAGACCTAGGCTCTTTCTACTCCGAAAGGGAAAAAGACTATGAATCTGTATAAAATACTAGCTTTCGCCCGCGGCTCCGCCCGCGTCAATGTCGATCCCTCGGGAATAGTACTTTTTCCCGGGATAAAAGGTAGCCTATGTCCTTCTCCGCACTCCAGAGAACTTGTATGCAAAATTTCATGATGATCGGTTCAGTAGTTACGGCGTGAAAGCGTAACAAATAAACAAATAAACTAACAAACTCACTTTCGCATTTATAATATTAGTAAGGATAAGGATAAGGATATTAGTAAGGATAAGGATAGTATAGTTGAGTTAGTGTCCCAAAACACAAGTCTCGAACTTTGGGGCTAGCTCAATCTGTGTGTATTGTCCGTATTATTTATTTATTAAAAAAAATGTTGTGAGATTTACACTTTTCGCAACTGTTGATGAGTAGGACTCCTTATAATATTTTTCTTACAGACGACCCTTGTAATCCCCAGAGAAAACTGTATATAAAGGAAACGTAATTTAAAATTAACAAAATATTTCAAGATGCATTTACGTAAACAGATTCTATTATGATCGTCCTTTGAGTCCGGCAACTTTGAACGTTGTAATATTTCACGGAAGAAAAATGAAACGGGAATTGGGTTATTTCTTAGCGAAAGATAAAGAAAGATCGCTTTAGATCGAATTTACAATCTTTGCGGTTGATCCTCGGCGTATCTAGGAGTGGGATTGGAGGAAGTTCGCCCAACCTAATATATTGGCTCTTTGCAATACATACGAATTGTAAAGCTATTAAGATAATAATAGTTTGATTAAGAAATATATTGTCTTTAAAATGAGACTTAGCTATATCGTTTAATCCGCTTCCGCAACTACATATCCGAATCTTTAACCTTCTCTATGTCCTTGTTCAGTAAAGTGATGAATATATTATGAAGATTATTGCAGCAATGTTTGTTAGCAGTCTTTTTTATTAAAGGCTTAACTGCATTTTTTGTGGTCCAGTTCTAAGTTAAAATAAATGAGAAGGCGCTTACGGAATATTGGTGCTGACCGCGCCGAGTCATACCTGACGCATCGCATATCCCTCACGATACAGCGGGGGAATGCTGCAACTGTTATGGGCACTTTTGCGTCAGGTACGATTCAGGCGGACTTTTTAACTAAAGTAATTTGACATGTATATTTTAATATAAAATTGACTATGTAAATTGATATGTAATCTATTATGAATTTAAAGTTAATTATTTTGTAGAAACATTTGAAATATCACTTAAATTTGATATTGCTGGATAACCTTTAAAACTAATAAAAACTTCACTTCGGTGTCCGAAGCTGTGCTTGCCAATGTGTGGGCGCCATTCAGTATAATAATACTTTCAGAGCTCTGTTGAGGCTTTTTCAATTCTGTAGTAGGTACATAAGGCATGTTTGCGGATGCTAGCATAGATGCTAGCATCCGCAAACATGCCATGGACCCCTTTTGAGAGCACCATTATGTTTTTTATTTGTTATTTTTTATATTTTTTTGAGTGCTTTTAAATAAAATATTTATCTCCAATAAATATATTATTGTAGCTGACAGGACATGACAGCTGTCATCTGGTCGGCATCTCGGTTTTCTCACTTTTGCCGTTAAAAATAGTAAATGTGGTTATTTACGGCGGATTTGTTTCTAATGCATGGTGTCGCGGTTCAATAGACACCAGACTGCGTTATCTTCTGAATTCATGCTATCAAATTCAAAGGAGTGCAAAAGGTGTCGGACTACCTACCTGAGCTAAATATTATTCTATATAGTGAATCAAGGACTTTGCACAAAGCTAAAATCTACTATCGGGTATGGGCATTCCATTTATCTTGTCTCTATGGCGCATTCACATTGGCGTTCTCCCTGAAGTCCTCTGGATGAGGTCGAAATTTGTCACCCAGTTCTGACTTCATATACTCGGTTGCTAAGGCCGCCATCGGTTGTCCTAGCGACCACATGCGTCGCTAGGGAGCTTCCACTGCAGCGTCCAATCACAAGATCATCCTGTGTGACGCACCACAAGACGCATGCGTCTTGTTACCAAAACAAGCAGCCGTTATATTTTGACTTTGACTTTGTTATGTTTACAGTGTACATTTTAAGTTATTTTATTGTGTTTTTAAATATGTTTTAAGCTATTATTTTCAGTGAATGTTGTGAATGCATTCCGGGACCCAATCTTGTGATGGCACGTCGAACGCGACGCATACATGTACACAGTGTAACAAGTCTTTCAAATCTTTGAAAGGCCTCAACATACACACTACAAAAACACACAGGAAATGTATTAGCCAAAACAGTTCACCTTTAGACATTCATCCCATTATTCCAAGTGCGCCTACTTATGTAGCCAACGATCCAACTCCTTTCCACACATATCTTAGCCATTTGAAAAATAGTATACCCATAGTTAAAAGAATCCCTCGAGGAGCTCGAATAACCGTTGCTACACATTTATCACATTTAATCCAGAAATGTTACATAAGCAATTGTACTCAAGACTGGCAGAACCTATTTTTATTTTCATACAGCACACTACATATAATAAAAACTGATGAACCGAATTTATCCTTAACACAAAAGATTAAGAATAACTGTGCTGTAAGCTCCTTGCCCTCTCCCGCACCTCTAATCAAACATGATGCCCCTCGTAATCGCAACAAACTCGTCGAAAACAAAATCTGTGATGGAGATCTCAAAGGTGCCGCTCGCCTTTTGTTCTCCAACGACGTGCTATCACCAGATACCCCTGACACCCTTCAGGCCTTACGGACAAAACATCCTCCAGCTCCAGTAAACCCATATTTTCTGGACCCACCAACAGCAGGGCAAGCATGCCTTCAAATTCAAAACAAAGATGTTACGGATGCCATTTTATCTTTTAAACCAGGTTCGGCTGCAGGTTTGGATGGAATCTCACCCCAACATTTGAAAGACTTAACATCGCATTCTGTGGGTGATGCAGGCGAGCAACTTGTAAATTCGATCTCTAAATTAATCAACTTTATGTTTTCCGGTAATGTCAATCCAGAAATTGTTCCGATTCTTTTCGGCGCGAACCTCATTGCCCTCACCAAAAAGGACGGAGGGGTGAGACCAATTGCTGTTGGATCAACACTACGACGTCTGGCCTCCAAAATTGCTGTTCGACATATTTTACCAAAATTAAATTCGGAATTTGAAGCCGTACGTCCGTAAGTTAGGCTTTGGTGTAAAAGGAGGGTGTGAGGCAGCCGTCCATGCTTTACGCTCTTTCCTAACTTACGAACAGCCTGACGTGTTGCTCAAAATTGATGTCAAAAATGCATTCAATTCGGTAAATAGGGATACCCTGTTGACGGAAATAAAACAACATATACCGGAAATATACAATTATCTTCTTCTCAGTTACGCTGACCTAACAAAATTGTTATATCATTCTAATGAACTGTCCTCGGAAGTAGGTTGTCAACAAGGTGATCCCCTTGGGCCTGCAATTTTTAGTTTGGCCATTAATCCGATAATCAAAAATTTAAATTCTAAATTCAACGTTTGGTATTTGGACGATGGAACCCTAGGAGGTGATGTGGATACCGTGTTTTCGGACCTTTTTATAATCAAAAATAAATTTGAAGCCATTGGTTTGGAGCTAAATTTTAGTAAATGCGAACTTTTTATAAATAACTGCGACTTAAATTTAAATGATGTAAGACAAAAATTTAATATTTTGGCTCCAAATATTAAAATAGTAAACAGTAATTCCCTTTACCTTTTAGGTTGTCCAATTTTTGATGAATCTTTTTCTGAGTATATTAATAATTCAATTACTAAATTTCAAAATTCTGCTGACCGTCTCTTTGAAATTAGTCCACATTATGCACTTTGAATCTTAAAATTCTGTCTTTTCGTCCCAAAATTTACGTATGTGCTCCGTTGCTGTTCCTTTTGGAAGCACCCAGATCTATTGACACAAGTAGACGACTTAATAAAAATTAGCTTAGAATCGATTCTTAATATGCAACTGAACGAGCAATCTTGGACATAAGCATCCCTACCCATCCGTTATGGTGGTTTAGGGATTCGCAAAATTTCCAGTGTCGCTTTACCAGCCTTCCTATCTTCTGTCCATAGTTCAGTAAATCTTATAAGTAAAATTTTAAGGGCAACCCCTTCAAACTTTGAGATTGCTGGCTTGGAAGAAGCTAGAAACGCTTTCTTAATTGCATGCCCAGGTCAAAATTTTCCAGTTTCTCCAAATTCACAGAGGAGCTGGGACGACATAAACTGCAAATTGACTTATGATAATCTTTTGAGCTGTGGTACAGGTTCGGCGCGTGCTAGGCTTTTGGCCTTGGGTGCGCATGAGGCCGGTTACTGGCTTCACGCGTACCCTTCGTCAAATAGAGGAACATTTCTTGAGCCTGACACACTCCGAATCGCAACCTGTCTACGGCTTGGGGTTCCGGTATGTGCTCCTCATAAATGTCCCTGTGGCAGTGATGTTGACAAGCTAGGACATCACGGACTGTCATGCCAAAAAAGTGCAGGCCGCTTCTCTAGACATGCCGCACTTAACGATATCATACGCCGGGCCCTTGCCACCGTTAACGTGCCAAGTCTACTTGAGCCGACTGGTATTGCAAGAGACCGGACGGCATGAGTTTGATTCCATGGAAGATGGGCCGGGTGCTGGTATGGGATGCAACCTGTTCAGACACGCTGGCCCCCAGTCCAGTCCCATCTACATGGAACCAACAACAGAGCTGGTGCGGCTTGTGAAGCGGCTGAAAAAGCTAAAGCTTGCAAATACAGGGGTCTAGGCTCCGAATATGTTTTTGTCCCATTTGGTGTCGAAACCCTTGGTCCGTGGGGTCCTAGCGCTATAAGGATTTTTAAGGAAATAGCAAAAAGTTTAGTCGACATCACAGGAGACCGAAGAGCTGGCAGCTACCTCGGACAAAGAATTAGTCTAGCTATTCAAAGGGGGAACGCTGCCAGTATCTTCGGAACCTTGCCTAAAGGGACTCCTCTTAATAATTTATTTTAGTTATTATATTATATATTAAGGTTTTTAGTTTTAGTTTCATTGTACAAGTATATAAATATATATATAATTTTATTTCTGTATGTTTATTGTTATTATTAGAATGTATATCAAAATTATATGTTAAGTTTTCTGTTGTTAGATGTAGGTTATTATTTATGTTGAGAAGTGAAATATGACAATTAATAAGTGTTCAAAGAAACCTATATTATGTATTTGTTATAAAATATAGTATTATTTTTATTGTAGTATATAATAATATGTCTTTGACTAGCTCCGTGGCGCAGCGGTCAACACGCCAGCCTGCGACACGGAGTGACCGGGTTCGATCCCCGGCCAGGTCAAGATGGAAAATTATCTTTTTCAGATTGGCCTGGGTCTTGGATGTGTATCTATATATGTATTTGTTATAAAAATATAGTATCGTTGAGTTAGTATCCCATAACACAAGTCACGAACTTACTTTGGGGCTAGCTCAATCTGTGTGATTTGTCCGTATATATGTATGCATTTGTAAAAATATTATATTCTATAGTGTAACTAGTGACTCGGACTCCGGTTTCGTACGGGTGCAATGTACAATTGTACATATAAACCTTCCTCTTAAATCACTCTACTCTTTCTAGGACAGACAGACAGCGGGAAACGACTTTGTTTTATACTATGTAGTGATAGTAATGGGCCGACATGGGCTTGTCTAGTCTGAAATAAATGTTTTTTTTATTTTTTTATTCCAGAACCGTTCTGCCTCATCAACCATCGAATCTGCAATATTTATATAATTTGTTCTGAATGCGTAGATAATATTTTTCTTTAAACTTATTCTGGTGTTAATTTAGTTATATCAGCCAGCGCATCTTAGAGGTCTCCCGCACGAAAGTTTCCTGGATACGCCAACGCGTTGATCCTTTAATGTTTTCGTATAACAAATCTGTGTGGTAATCGCCTTTTTCTAAACGGAATAAAAGATTTCGTTCGACATCCTGTTCGGGTATTAATTGAGGAAATTGAATGATAAATTGTGGTGGATAGGAAGTTTTGATAGGAGTGATAAGGTAAATGGATGAAATTATGTTTTTTTTTCTTTCTTTTAAGTAATTTCAGGCTTAATTTATTCTTAATTAGCTTTCACCCGCGGTTACGCCTGCGTCAATGTCGATCCCTCGGGAACAGTAATTTTCCTCGGGATAAAATGTACACTATGTTCGTCTCCGTACCCCAGACAACGAGTATGCAAAATTTTATGACGCTTGGTTTATTAGGTAGAGTGTGAGGGCGTTACAAACAAATAAACTCGCTTCCGCATTATAATTTTAGATAACATGAATTTTAAGTGTCATTAAAAAGAGAAAGTAAAAGTTTTTTATTTCACAGCCTGTTTTTTGTTTGTGTTTATTCATGTTTATCGATTATTTTGTGAAATTCTTTTTAAGAGATAGTTTAGTGTAATTAAAAACGGAGAACCAACATTTTTATTAGAAATTACATATTCGTGCTAAGCTATTCCAAAGCTCGCTATTTGGATTATATTATTTAGATAAGTATTCATACCCGTCTGGCCAGCGTGGAGAGTGTAGGCCATGTCCTCTGGCTGCTCTGGCCAAGTATGGCCCTAGTAGTACAGAGAGGGTCGTGCTCCTGTAGTGGAGACTAAAAAGGACCTGATGATGATTTAGATAAGTATGGGATTTCGGATTAAAAAGATCGTGAATAATTACAAAGTAAGGATCAGTCATCATCATTTCTTGTAAGTGTCACGGTCAATTGACCACGCACAACACACTGGTGTCAGAGTTCTTCGAAACCGCCTCTCAGCCACTGACGTGGTTCCTATAACGATTACCAGATGGCAGCCGGGACCAACGGCTGAACATGCCTTCCGAAGCACGGAATCATCTTTATTATCAGACAATCAGGTGATTCAAGCCTGAAATGTCCTAACCAAACTGGAAGCGACTAAACAAAGTATGATTCCCGTGGGAATCGAAACCAGGCCCAGGCTAACGCCTTAACCACTGGACCACGGAGGGAGTTGTAAGGATGAGTATGGTGCTGCGAATCCTAATAGGAAACCAGTTCAGCTGGCGGCAGAATTCTGACATATAAATAAATAATACAGACAAATCACACAGATTGAGCTAGCCCCAAAGTAAGTTCGAGACTTGTGCTATGGAATACTAACTCAACGATACTATATTTTATAACAAATACATATATAGATACACATATGATCGCATTTATTGTATTTGTTATGCCAATATTAATTATGTTTTAATATCATTAGGTATATTATATTAAGCCCAGGTATAGGAACTTTAAACAAATAAAGCAAAAGTGGAAAGTGTTTCGTAGCAGGATGTGAAAAGAAAATAGACTAAGATGGAGGGAGCTCCACCGACTAGACCATTGCTCTTAAATTTTGATGATGATTATTACATGTAAATAAATGTATTTTAGGAGAATGGTATTCGACAGCTACGTGGCGCAGTGGTTAACACGCCAGCCTGCAACACGACATTATACTAAAAATAAAGAAATAAATATATACCGACAAATCACACAGATTGAGCTAGCCCCAAAGTAAGTTCGAAACTTGTGTTATGGGATACCAACTCAACGATACTATATTTTATAACAAATGCATATATAAATAAACATTCAAGACCCAGGCCAATCTGAAAAATATTATTTTCCATCTTGGCCTGACTGGGGATCGAACCCGGGGCCCTCGTGACGAAGGCTGGCGTGTTAACTACTGCGCCACGGAGGTCGCCAATAAAACAATATAAACAAAATAAATATAAAAAACTAGCTTTCGCCGCGGCTCCGCCCGCGTCAATGTCGATCCCTCGGGAATAGTAGTTTTGCCCGGGTTAAAAAGGTAGCCTATGTCCTTCTCCATACTCCAGAGAACTTGTATGTAAAATTTCATGATGATCGGTTTAGTAGTTACGGCGTGAAAGCGTAACAAACAAACAAACTCACTTTCGCATGGAGATTATCCTAATAATATTAGTTAGGATAATCTCCAACGGAAACGCAACAATCTTAGCAGATAAAATATAAAGCTCAACATTTTTTTGTAAAAAAACAACGTTTGCAAAGTACCAAGCCTTTTTTGATGTAAAACTTTGGAGAGACCCAATTTATTACCTTGGGGAACTTTGTTTCCTGCTCTCCGAAGAAACTTAGGTAATTGTAGACTCTCATTTCTCTTTAGCCGATGGCAATGTTATGTGTAACTTAATCTTGACTTTTTAGATTCAGAAAGGATAGCACTTTTTTTTTATTTCGAGGAATATAGAAATCTTTTGAGTCGGTAATCAGTTTTGTGATGAGCAATGTTTGCAAGAAATCCCTTATTAGGAGAACATCAAACTATTTGCATCAAACAATAAGTTGTTTTATATCTATACTAATATTATAAAGCTGAAGAGTTTTTTTGTTTGTTTGTTTGAATGTGCTAATCTCAGGAACTACTGTTCAAATTGGAAATTTTTTTTTGTGTTGGATAGTCCATTTATTGAGAAAGGCTTTAGGCTATAAAATATCACGCTGCGACCAATAGGAGCGAAGCATCAATAAATTTTGTTTTTGGAAACGGGGAAAAATTATTCATTTTATTTATATTACTAGCTTTCGCCCGCGGCTCCGCCCGCGTTAATGTCGATCCCTCGGGAACAGTACTTTTTCCCGGGATAAAAGGTAGCCTATGTCCTTCTCTGTACTCCAGAGAACTTGTATGCAAAATTTCATGATGATCGGTTCAGTAGTTACGGCGTGAAAGCGTAACAAACAAACAAACAAACTCACTTTCGCATTTATAATATTAGTTAGGATTAGGATTAGTTAGGATTATGTATGTTTAAAAAATACTTTTATAACAAATCAATAATTTTACTGACTTCAAAAAATAGGAGGTTCTCAATTTATCCCAATGTATATAGTTTTAAGTAGCTATTTAGTAGGTAGTTAGTTATGATATCTAAAAAATGTGTAAATTTTACATCTCTAAATAGAAATATGGAAATATTAAGACTTTTCATCTTTTTTCATAATCGCCTAATAGTTCTGCGCAGCCTAATGGCTTGCGCAGTAGCGTCGTTTATTTCGCGCGGCACCCGCTTAATACAATACCAACAAGGCAAGTTCAATTTACGTGGAAAACTTTCATTTACTCACAAAGAATGAGGTTCCTCAGAAAAATCCCCACTTCCAATCCCATAGGGTAAACAAAACGAGGACTTTTATACGGAACCGAACCTGAGTCCGTCGTTAATATAATAAAAGTCCCGGGAAATTCAAGAGTAGAATAAATGGGTATGTGTTGGATAGGTATGTAAATTCTGTCTTCATCGTCACTTACCATCATGTGAGATGGGAGACAAATGCCTAATTTAATACTTAATTTGAAAAATAAAACAGGTATAGTGTTGCTTTCTACGCTTGTGTCATCAACAACTTATTATTATTACACTTAACTGCCACCGTGGTCCAGTGGTTAAGGCGTTTGCCTGTAGACCCAGGGGTCGTGGGTTTAATTCTCAAGGGAAGCATACTTCGTTTAGTTGTTTCCAGTTTGGTTAGGACATTGCAGGCTTGAATCACCTGATTGTCTGATAATTAAGATGATTCCGTGCTTCGGAAGGCACGTTAAGCCGGTGGTCCCGGCTACCATCTGGTAGTCGTTAAAGGAACCACGTCAGAGGCCGAGAGGCGGTTCCGAAGAACTCTGACACCAGGGTGTGCATGGTCGATTGAGTGAAAGCGTAGCGTTTAACAAACTTGCTTTAGCTTTTACAATATTATAAGTATGGATATAGGTTTAAAAAACAAATCATTTTGATGATTTCAACTTCGTGACCGATAACTTTTTTTATTATTTGCTTAAGTAGTCTTCTTTTTAAACTAGCTGTCTATGTCCCCTTGCTCCCGTTTTTCCTTCCATTTTTCTCGATTCTTCGTAGTATCCTCACAATGGTCTTATTTCATCTGAGAAAGAAAAAGAGGAAGACAAAAAACCACCTTGTTTTTTGTCTTTCTCTTTTTCTTCCTCTGCTTTCGTCAGATATTGTACCAAAAGATATCTCTTTTGGCCTGAAAATATATCCAATGAACGTCTGCGGCAGCTTTGCGGCGAGCCACCGATCGATCACCAGATAGCACGTCGTAAATGGACATGGATTGTCCACACGCTCAGGAGGGAGCCTTCTCATATTCCGAGACAGGCATTGGAATGGACTCCTCAAGGAAAGAGAAAGCGTGGTCGACCAAAGCAGAGGTGAAGACAATCGGGCTGTCGTGGCCTGAAGTGAGGCGCGTTGCTCAAGACAGAACGAGATGAAGAAGCACTGTAGCGGCCTTCTGCCCCACCCAGGAGACATAGGAAAATAAGAATTTACTACCGTACCGTAATTAGATTTCATTTATTTGATCTGTATACGAGTAAGAGTATAAAATGTTGAGTGGCGTTAGTTTTGCTGATCTTAGAGAAGGTTTGGGTTCAGGTTCTCAAAGAATGGCGACAGTCAATCATGTAAGCAATACCAATGACGGGCCCGGTGGTCCAGTGGACGTGAGGGTTATTAACGCTTACTCATGTTAAGCAACCACGGGCGCGGTTCCCACTTAGATAGGTGACCGTTTGTGGCACAAAATATCTCTGTGCTTCAGAAGCCACGTTAAACCGTTGGTCCTAGCTGACATTATTATTGGCAGTTTAAGCTTTGCGCATGCCTTTAGGTAGACAGCTTGAAAAAAAAGTGGCCAAAACTGAAACTAATTTTGGCCACTTACACACACGAAAAACAAACAATCATATAATTAATACAATAAACAATGTCTTGACTGAACTAAGACATATATATATCGTTTGGCTAGCTCCGTGGCGCAGCGGTCAACACGCCAGCCTACGACACGAGAGTGCCCGGGTTCGATCCCCGGCCAGGTGAAGATGGAAAATGATCTTTTTCAGATTGGCCTGGTTCTTGGATGTTTATCTATTTATGTATTTGTTATAAAATATAGTATCGTTGAGTTAGTATCCCATGACACAAGTCTCGAACTTTCTTTGGGGCTAGCTTAATCTGTGTGATTTGTCCGTATATATTTATTTATGTATCGTACACCAAACGGAGCATGTAAAGGCACCTTCGTCTTATAACCTGAAGTAGCAGTACGTACACGCACAGTAGACGTTTTTAATTTAGCAGTACAAACATTAATTTTCTTCGACGACGTGGGCTTAGCTCGTTTTTACTTAGTTAAAAAGTTACAGATTGAAAATTAAAAAAACGTTTTTCTTTTAGCTAAAGCTATTATAGAGGTCTTTAGTAAATTGTTCCAATATTTGTTTAAGGGGCTTTTAAGATAAGACAGGTTTTATTACAAATCTAATTTAAAGATTTATTTTTTTGGTGACGATACTCCAAAGTACATTGTGCAAGTTTTTTAGGGCTCCGTAGTAAGCAACGAACTCAAAAATATCGACATTCCTATACAAAATGGGCAGCAAAACTCTTTTGTATGGAAATCCCGTTTTTTTTTTCTCTAGCATTGGTCCCATAGGAAAAGTTGTTCATATCGACGGGCTGAATTACTCCTATAAGGGTCCATAACGGTTGCGAACTTGTGTCGTAGGATACTAACTGAACGACTACTATTATTATTATATATATACTATTATTATTTGAATACTAATTTTATATCTAATATCGTTGAGTTAGTATATAGATAAACATCCAAGAGCCAGGTCAATCTCAAAAAGATCGTTTTCCATCATGACCTGACCGGGGATCGAACCATGACCCGGGTTCGAGGCAGGCGTGGCACTGCGTCACGGAGTTCGCCGATAATATATATTCTCGAAGCATTATGCGTAAAGCAAATTATTACTGATACAATTATTTGCCCTGTTACAATAAATAATAATACCTATATAATAAATACATATATACGGACAAATTACACAGATTGAGCTAGCCCCAAAGTATGTTCGAGACTTGTGTTATGGGATACTAACTCAACGATACTTTATAACAAATACATGTATAGATAAACATCCAAGACCCAGGCCAATCTGAAAAAGATCATTTTCCATCTTGACCTGACCGGGGATCGAGCCCGGGGCCCTCGTGTTGCAGGCTGGCGTGCCACGGAGCTCGCCAATAAGTGTGGGGGTCAAAACTTGTAAGCGAAATAAGAAACATTTGTGACGTACGACTTACTAAACCCTAAACATACGACCAATGAGACAGTCGCCTAAAAATCTCAAAACTACGTCGAGAAATAAGTGCTATACAAATATAATAAACACGCGAAAGTCCGCTCCGTCACACAATTACGCCAGCTACAAGAAAAGTCACTCCGAAAGATTTCCTTTGCCTACATTTAGCCCAATTAGACGCGGTTTAACCACGAGTTATGGCGTAGAATGAATCTTTGTTAATTTGGTAATAACAGCGGTAATCCAAGTTTATTTTCTGTTGATTTACAAAGTACTAATGGAGTTTTGTCGTTTGTGGGGACTAATTGGTGTTTTGAATATTGGTAGCTACTGTTTTGCTGAGTTTTAGCTGTTTATTTTGTTAAAATAACCATAAGTATTATTAAGGATAATCGTTACATTAAATATTTCGGCAACGCTTTAATAATAATAACGGCAACTCGCGTGTTGCACATTTTCGGACTCGTGATCTCATTTCGTATCGACTTAAGCGCTTATTTATGTCGTATTTTTTCGTTTTGTGTAATTTTTCTATTTATTTTGCCGCATTTTGGTATCAAACAGGATCGTTGGGCTCATCTATGTCTATACTAATATTATAAAGCTGAAGAGTTTATTTGTTTGTTTGTTTGAACGCGCTAATCTCAGAAACTACTGGTTCAAATTGAAAAATGATTTTTGTGGTGGATAGTCCATTTATTGAGGAGGGCTTTATGCTATAAAACATCACGCTGCGACCAATAGGAGCGAAGCATCAATAAAAAAAATTTAGGAAACGGTGGAAAATTATTCATCTATACTAATTAATAAACGAATTAATCAAAATAACAGAAATTGCCGCGGAGGAAGTCGCGGGCAACAGCTAGTATTGCCATAAAATGGTATTCCGAAGGTGGAGGCAGCAAAAAGGGCCGTCCGAGAAGGCGATGGAGTGACGATCCTCGCAAATTCGACAAGCAGTGGCTAGGAAGATATTTAAAATAGACGCGTGGAAGATGATGGGGAAGACCTTTGCCCAGCAGTGGGACAAAAAAGTTTGAATAAAAATAATAATAATACAAACAAAACTTCGTTGTCACTTACCATCGGGTGAGATGGGAGACAAATGCCTCCTTCAACATTTAGTAAAAAATAAATCACACATCAGCTAGCCTAAAAGTAAGTTCGAGACTTGTGTTATAGGATACTCAATCAACGATTCCATAATTTACAAAAAAGAGATATAGGTATACCGAGATAAACATCTGGGACCCGTCAATCTCAAAAAGGTCATTTTCCATCGTGACCTGACCGAAGATCGAACCCGGAACCCTCCGATTCAAAGGGAATTACGGTACCACTGAGCCAGAGAGGTCATGCCATGTACTCGAAGGTAACCGATGTTGTTGGGTCAGTTCAAATAAACCATAAGGTCTAGGGAGTCTACCACAGATGGAAATATACTACGGTGATGTGAATGCACATGCGGATTTTTGAAGGCTCACATCCGCGTATGCGTATGCGGATGTTTAAGGTCATATATAAAAATAGTATAAGAATGAAGTAGGTGATTACAAGATTTAATTAATACTAGCTTTCGCCCGCGGCTCCGCCCGCGTCAATGTCGATCCCTCGGAAATAGTTTCCCGGGATAAAAGGTAGCCTATGTCCTTTTCCGCACTCCAGAGAACTTGTATGCAAAATTTCATGATGATCGGTTCAGTAGTTACGGCGTGAAAGCGTAACAGACAAACAAACAAACAAACCAACAAACAAACTCACTTTCGCATTTATAATATTAGTAAGGACATTAGTAAGGATTAAAACTAACTTAAAATAAAATAACCTAACCTACTTAATTAAAAATAACCATTATAAATAAAAAAATGTACCGCAGTTCGTTGTTACGCGGAAGGGTACCTAGAAAGCTGACAGCATTGCCACGTTGGATGGCAATGCTTATTCTTTGTCCTAGCAAATTGCCAGCCCTCTGGTCACCCGACACTTCAACCAGCTTTCGGCTTAATGACTTAAATAGATTATGAGCCGATGGGCCCAACGGACCAAGTGTCATTACCCCAAACGGCTCAAAAATGAAACCATTGGCGATGCAGGCATATTTGCGCCGTTTGAGGGACTCGGCATTGGCTGCAGCCATGCCTGCCTTATTAGACCCCGTGCTGGGGAGGTGGGAAGGCGCGAATGTGTCGACATACGTGGCATCCCAAACAAGTGGCTTTCCCATCCTCCACGGCACAAAGGTCATGAAGAATGAAGTATTAAAACAATGATAAAGTAATTATAAAAAATTTTAAAGTGATGTTTAATGACACTCAAAATGTCTATCTATATGATAAACTATCTACAGCGCAAAAAACACGGAATGATTTTTTACAAGAAACAAATGATGTACCACAACGTACGCGTTGGATCTTGTTACCAATTTTTTTCGCTTTTTCATTGGTCATTGTCACGTCCGGACACGCGCCATTCGCCCAGCCCCGTCCCAATTTCTTTCTTGTCGCAGATTGTATAACATTAGCATCCGCATGAACATCCGCTTTTAATTATTGCTGATGCGGACGCGGACGCGGGCGCGGGCGCGGATGCGGATGCGGATGCTGATGCGGATGCGGATGAGGATGCGGGTACAGACGCGGACGTGGACGCGGATGCTGTTGCGAATGCGGATGCAGATGCAGATGTTCAAATCTATGCGAATATTCGCAACATCCCTGATTCAAAATAATTTATTCAAAAACCCACAACTACAAAACCAACACAAACCATAATGACAACGAACTCGCGCTATTACTCATTCATAACTTTGCACCTCGATAGCTCCGAAACTTTTTTATCGCGACTTCGTTGGCAGTTACCAAGTTGTAGATAATAGATATCAGTGTTCAAAAATATTATTGGTTCTAATTTTGATAGAATTCAAAATTCAAGACCGTTTATTTAATACTAGCTTTCGCCCGCGGCTCCGCGCGCATTAATGTCGATCCCTCGGGAATAGTACTTTTTCCCGGGATAAAAGGTAGCCTATGTCCTTCTCCGTACTCCAGAGAACTTGTATGCAAAATTTCATGATGATCGGTTCAGTAGTTACGGCGTGAAAGTGAAAGCAACAAACAAACAAACAAACTCACTTTCGCATTTATAATATTAGTTAGGATAGGTCCTTTGGACAGTTATTAATTGTCATAATATGATACTATTTGAGCTTCGGTAACATCACAGTAAGGTTTTCTTTTTGTAAGTGTTTTTTTTTTACTAATTATTTAAGAAGGCATTTGTCTCCTATCTCACGATGGAGTCGAGGATGTTGCATGCCCCATGCCATGCCATGCCATTTTGCATTTTTAATGCTATTTTGATACTCTTATTACTTCAATTTAGAAATAAAATGTGGTGAAAAATCAAGCAGGCGGGGCTTGAACCAGCAACCTTAGATCTATGTACGACCTACGCATTACCAACTGAGCTACTGCACGTTCTAACCTCGGCACCGATATATATCATATTTTATTTCTTAATTTAAGGGGATACCACTGTAAATAAGGTCGTTCTGAATCTTATTTATCTCGCAAAATACTTAAATTAGGAGTTTCAAATCTAAGTAATATGATTTTTGACTATTTCATCTCCAAAAATTAAAGATGAAAACACGTTTTGATAAAATTTTCTCGATAGAAATATTTTTTGAAAAATGGTCTTCGTTCGCAGAGTTTTTGTTATTGTAGCTCAAATGCGACGAATGAAATAATGATTTTTAGACTAAAAGATAGGTTATTAGTAATTCATCAAAATGTAAATATGAAAATACAATTAACCGGTCTGATTTTATATACAATAGAAATAACGAATTTGGCGCTTACGTTTTTTTCTTTGAGCGACTCGAGACTATCTCCTATCTCATCATTCACGGGCTAAACCGCCAAGCGCTATCCCTTGCGCGCACTTGATCAGTCCTTTGCCGAGCGAAGGTACCAAACATTGGAGTCCTCGTCTTTCATAGTAGGGTTTTTCATCATCATTACATACATAGTATGGTATCATAGTATCACGTCTATTCCCTTGCGGGGTAGACAGAGCCTAGGTTCATTCTATGGCCACATTTAGCATATTGGAGGGCGTGTAGATGAAATAAGGGATCAAAATAGTGATGGGTTGCTAGCCGTATCGCCTTTTGACATGATTCCGCAGATTTTAGTCCAATCCTTCGATTTTACGCGATCTGCGCGAGATGAGAAGCAGCTGGCACGTTCTACGTTTTTTCTTTTCTCCCAGAACAGCATGAACGGGAAAGGATATCATTAGAGCCGTAAAACAATCCACTACTGGACAAAGGGACAAAATACTTCGTTCCATGCGAGGATATTGCCATACTCACCACGCTTGGCAGGCGGTTTGGCAAGCGCAGTTTGTTTGGCTTCTTGTGCTTCCGACGCTGCTGCCCCGAGTAGGGTTTATTACCAGCTTTTATTTACTTTGTCACATGTCCCGGTGTTTGTCAAAGATGTTGGAGAACTCCTAAACGTTAAACTCACCTAATTAGCAGCACTCTTTATTTTTTGATTTTTTCGTATGTGTCAGTGGCCAACACTGGTGTCTAATTCACGCTGCCAAAAGGCATGTGACATAGCTTAAAAAATGACAGTCGCACCAGCTCGAGATATTTTTAATGCCACTTGCGGTCACCTATCCTTGTGGGGGTGCAACCTGGGTTGCTTAACATGCTTAAGCGCTAATAATGCTCACCCCTAATGTGCTATCGGGCTCCTCAAGCAGCACTTTTTTCGTCACAATAAAACTTTGAACTAGGTTTTACGTATGAGTTAGTCATTGAGTTGTTCATTTGCAAAGGAAGTTAACAGTTCTAAATTTCGCAATTCACTTAGATTCATTAAAATATCATCATAAATTAATTTCCTGAAAATTATGTTCTTGAAAATTAATTTATTTTCTGAAATGTGTATCTTTTAAAATAATGATGTATCTTAACAAAGCGTTTTTATTAAAATTATAAAGGCATCTGCACTGAAGCAGGTACGGTTATCGAGACTAGGCCTATGGCTTTATGCTAACTCAGTGGACAACGTTTTTATAGCCACTTAAAAAGACATTGCGGCTTTCCTATGATTGACTATTTTTATTAAAGATATATAAAATGTAACGTATTTTGAAGTGACTATCAAAACGTTGTGCACTAATATGGGTCGGACTATCGCATATATCTTCTGTCTGCCTGCAGTAAAAAATAATTAAATTGCAAGGAACGCTCCACAACATGTTTACTAATTTGATATAAAATTTACGATTTTTCACCATAGTCTGATTGTATACTATTTACATATGTCCTACTAAATTATGCCTTCACCCGATATTGGGTATCCAATTCGATTATATTAAATATAATCTGTTAATCTCTTCTTTTTATAAAATACTAACTTTCACCTGCGGCTCCACCCGCGTCAATGTCAATCCCTCGGGAACTGTTCATTTTTAGGGATAAAATATACACTATGTCCTTTTTCGTACACCAGACAACGGATATGCAAACGGATATTTCATGACAATCTGTTCAGAAGATAGGGCGTAAAGGCGTTACAAATAAACGAAGTCACTTTCGAATTTATACTATAAAGTTCGGATAGGATTAGGATACAAAACAACAACAAACGTATGTTATAACTAAAAACTAAAATAAACATCATCATCATCAGGTCCTTTTTAGTCTCCACTACAGGAGCACGACCCTCTCTGTACTACCGAAGCCATACTTGGACAGAGCAGCCAGAGGACATGGCCTACACTCTCCACGCTGGCAAAACGGGTTGGAGAGGTCTCACAGATGTTTGTAAGCTTTGTTTAGCTTGTTTTTCCTAAGTCGCCTTATACGACATCCACGGGAAGACTTGGAGTGGTCCTATTCTACTCTGCCGGATACCACACTACAACTTAAAAATTAAGACAAAATTAAATTTGAATCATAAGTAGTGTTGTGCCGTCCTCGAAATTTTTGGGAACGGTGAGAACGGGTCGGATTTTTACCCGAGAATTTCTTCTTCTTTATTTCGAGTGTGGGAATTACAGAGAAATTCTCGAGAATTACTGGATACTTCCCGCAAATATCCGTTAGAAGGAATTCATGAGAACAGATAATTTTTATCCGGCACATCACTAATCATAAGAATATTCTTACAGCTTACAGCATGATTAGTATAAACTTTTTGTAAATGTCAAGAAAAAGTTCGAACGAGAGCGGGAAAAGGTAAAATGTCGTCTGGACTTAAAATCTCCTAAAACAGACACTGGAAGGTTATCGTCGGCCTTCCGCCTGTATCCGCTCTCTACCTGCCATAAAAAATAATTGAATTGCAGGGAACTCTGTGATATTCTAGCTCTGCTGTATCATATAAGAGATTTTATCTATTTTTAGGGTTCCGTACCTCAAAAGGAAAACACGGAACCCTTATAGGATCACTTGGTTGTCCTGTCTGTCTGTCGGTCTGTCAAGATCCTTTTTCTCAAGAACGTGGAGAGGTATCAAGCTGAAATTCATATCAAATACTCAGGTCTAAGTACTGTTCCTTGGAGCTGTAAAAAAGTAAACTTCTAAGCTAACGCAATCAAAAGATACAGTTATGCCCCAAAATTTGGTATGATGCTCAGATCTTATAGCACAGATAAAGGAAAAATTGCGAAAAGTATACATTTTTATTTACATCATATAATAATAATATTTTTAATAATTTCCGACATTCGCAGGGAATCAAAACCTACAGTTTACTTCCCGTGAACTCAGAATCTTGAAATTTGATATGAAGCGACGTCTTATAGCAAAAATAAAGGAAAATTGCGAAGACATTTTTTGTTACGTCATGTAGGTAATAAAAATATTTTTAATTTATATGCCGCAAATTTTGACATTCGCAAGGGAATCAAAACCTACAGGGTACTTCACGTGAACTCAGAATCTTGAAATTTGTTGCGAAGAAACGTATAGCACAGATAAATAAAAATTACCAAAGGTATATTTTTTTTTTTGTTACATCATATAATAATAATATTTTTAATAATTTTTAACTTATTATAGATAACGGTACGGAACCCTTCGCGCGCGAGTCCGACTCGCACTTGACCGCCTTTTTTGTAAGTAAGTTGGCAATAGGTACCTTAATAGGGTTTCCACGTAATTGCGCAATTGCGTATTAGCAAAGAATATATATATACACTACGCGAAGTATTAGTTCCAAAAAAACATTTTTTTCTTTTATCTATACATATAATAAAACAGTAAAAATATTTTGTCTGTACATTTAGAATTTTTGACTGAAATGGATAGAGGGATACTTAAAAAGAATAATAGTAAGCAAAAAAATTTTTTCGATTTTTTGTCTGTCTGTCTGTCTGTATGTATGATCACGATTATCTCCGAAAATACTAAACCGATTTACTTCAAACTTTCACCAATTGCTTTGTTTTAACTCAGCAAAACATTTAAAGTTTGTTTTGTCAAAATCGGTTCATTAAAAAAGTTATCATCATTTGAATGCACTCAAGGCATGAGTTTGCCTTGCCTGCAAATATATAGCAAAAAAAATTAAAAAAAAAAGTAACATGGGAAAATTAAAATCCCAAGTCAATTCATCATCATTATACGACAGCATTATACCTATCCATACTATCCATAGTAATCCATACTAATAAAAAAGGAGAAGCTGACTGACTGACTGACATATCAACGCAAGGCCTAATAGACCGGGGGCCGGTGGCAGGACTTCCTACCTCATAAGATACCCGAATGAGAATAGTATGTAGTGAAAGTAGGTGCTTTGGAGGTGGGGGCCAGGTAGGGTTGCCACTCCCTAACCTGGAAGAACCATAAAAAAAAAGGTGTCGAAAACGTCAATTTTGGCCAAAAATTATCTCATCAGATACTCGAACGGGAGTTTGACGTAGTGAAAGATATCCTTATGGAGAGGTGAACCAGCTAAGGTTGCCTGCGGCAACCCTGGAAGAAGTCCAAGTTCAGCCACCCTGAAGGGGGCGATTTTTCATGGTAATTTATCTCATAAGATACCTCAATAAAACTAGTGCCCGATGTTAGTTCTGAGGGTCGGGACTGCGAATAAAATAGGTTGCCTGCGGCAACCCTGGAAGAACCCATGTTCAGGCACGTTTAAGACGCGGAATTTGAAAATTAAACTAATAAAAAAAAACTCGGAACCATATCCAAAAGCACTGCAGGATTACGATCGTAACATTATTTTTAACCGACTTAAAAAAAATAGCTTTTCAATCCAATGTTCAATATATTATCTAAAACTTTTAATTGCATTGTAATAAATATTAATTGATGTTTCATATTACATTTGATTTAGTGTAAGTTCCATCAAAATCGGTTCAGTAGTTTTCGAGATATAGGCCAATACGTATAACTGTGCAATTTTTTTTAATCTCATATAGTACTTGAATGAAACTAGTGCCCGATGTTAGTTCTGAGGGTCCGAACTGCGAATAAAATAGGTTCCCTGCGGCAACTCTGGAAGAACCCATGTTCAGGCACATTTAAAACGAGGAATTTAAAAATTAAAGTAATAAAAAAAATCTCGAAACCATATCCAAAGGCACTGCAGGATTACGATCGTAATATTATTTTTAACCGACTTAAAAAAAAATAGGTTTTCAATCCAATGTTCAATATATTCTCTAAAACTTTTAATTGCATTGTAACTAATATTAATTGATGTTTTATATTATATTTGACTTAGTGTAAGGTCCATCAAAATCGGTTCAGTAGTTCACGAGATATAGGCTAATACGTATAACTGTGCCATTTTTTTAAATCTCATATAGTACATGAATGAAACTAGTGCCCGATGTTAGCACTGACGATCTTGTATATGAATAAAATAGGTTGCCAATCCGTAACCTGGAACAATCTAAGTTCGGGGATGAACTTGGATTCTTCCGGGTTACGGATTTATACGTGGAATTTGAAAATTAACCATTTAAAAAAGAAGTTGAAACCATATTTAATATATAATATAATAATAGGCGAGATTACGATTGCGATAGTTCTTAACCGACTTCAAAAAAGTGAGGTTTTCTTTTCCATAACCTATTGGTTATGTTAATTATTTATATATAAACATTAAATATTTTTCCCGGTTCGCCCGGGCCACACATCGTATGACTCGTCTACAGTAGTCCAACAGCGTTTCCCTTAGTTGGTTGTCTGCAAATGCTCTCAATGTATTTTCATGTGTCAACTCCATACCCAGTCCCAATCTTCTTCTTTTCGAATCAAAATGGTTATGTTTGCCTTCTATTATACAGTTTTTAGCCGTGTGGTTTACGATAGCCGTGTAGTTTCCGGCAGAGTAGAATAGGACCACTCCAAATCTTCCCATGGATGTCGTAAGAGGCGACTTAGGCAATACAAGATAAAAAACAAAACTCATAAACATCAATGAGACCTCTCCAATCCGTCGCATGCCCCTTCAATGTCCAGTGATATGACTAATGCCATCTGTTGCCCGTTTTAGGCTTCCTTTACGATTGTGAGTCCGAAGTAATCCTCCTTACCGGGTTTGGGTATTGTTTTTATAACAGCTCTTTTCCAGGTTCTGGGGAAATATCCGAGGCGTAAGGATGCGTTATATAGGGCAAGCATAACCTCGGGACAAGCCATAAGTGCATGGGTGCAGATATTAGCTGTGAAGCCATCATGTCCCGGGGCCTCTCTTGGGCTCATTCCATTCAGCACTGTAAGAAGCTCGTACATACGAAACGGTTACATAGCATCGAGATGAGCGTTTCGGTATCCAGGGCCCGTACAATGTTTTCGGCTTCTTCTCGTATCGCTGCGAGGCTTCTTGAGTCATTCTAAGCAATGACTCAAGAAGCCTCGCCTATGTGTCGGTTGGATAAAAGGTTACAGCCAGCAGTTCTGCGGACTTTTCTGGACACAAAAGGCCGCTTCCGTCTGGATTTCTCATTAGTCTGTCCTTCTCCACCAGTCCACACGCTTTCACAATCCTATAAGCCGTTCTCAGATGTTCTCTTTCTTTTAACAGCTTTCATCTCAGCCAGTAGCGGGTTCCACCACTTTATTAATTTACACTTCGTTTTAGGCTTAAGTTTGGGAATCGATGCTTCGCGAGCCCTTGTTACAATCTCCGAGTATCTGGCCACCAGGTCATCATGGCCTTCCCTATCTTTAATACAGCTGATTGAGTACTGGGTTATTTGATCTGCTAGGACTTTTCCTCTAACATTCTTTTCCAATAAAGTCCAGTTAGCTTTCGCTGTTTGGTATTTCCTTGTACTAGTATTTTGGGGGGATTGTTGTTGTATCATTTAATTCACAAATACCAGTTCCATGGTCATGGCTCTATGATCAGGCAAAGGTAGCAGATCTGCTCCTACTCGCCAGTTGTTAAACATATTCGCAACACCGGGCAGTGACGTGCAGTCCATATAGACTGTTAGACACTGTCTACCCTGCAGTCGCTAAATAAATACAATTATTTTTCTTACAAAAAAATAATTATATTCGGTGCGCCTGCAAAATTCTGCTAGCAAATACTTTATAGTCAATTTTGTTCAAGTACGGCGCTGCGGCCGCGGCCCGCGCGCGTGCCCGCGCTAAGCAGTATCTCTAAAGACAAAATTTCAAAGGTCTGACTTTTCACGCACACATAGAAAATTATTATACACCGACAGGAAATCGCTTTTGTAGTAGTACAAGTAAACATCTTTCATCGGCTCGCACATGCAAAGCAAATTTGCGCTGTGTGTGTGAATTTGAGACAGTGTCTCCGAGGTTCCTATTGGCTGCCGCGCGCGATGTAAATGTCATCGTCACTTGTCAATGTCATTATAGATATTATTCATACTTATGTCAATGTCATAAACGATGCCATTGATTCACGTTACGTGTTTACAAACAATCCAAGAGGAAAGTTTTATTTTAGAATTAATTGCTTTATCAGTTAAATTTCATTTGTGACAAAAATACTTTTCATGTGAAAGTTGTGTCGCTTAGTGTTTGCATGCCGAAACCAAAATATAAAGTGTTTGTGAACACGCTTTTAAACAAATCAAGTAACTGGTTAGTTAGGGTTAGTTATTCTAAAGTTTCATCTTAAACCGTATGATACGAGTACGTGTACGTGGTTCGCAGGTTGTAATCATATCTCACTTTCGCTTGTTTTGAATACTTTTGCGGTCGAAGTTCGAAAGACTATCATAATATTAAACGAGTTGTAGATAACTAGCCGTATAGTAAGGTAAGGTATATAGGTGGTATATTTGTAAGGTAAGTTTTATAATTATGTCTACCCTATGATAAATGTCTGTGCACGTCACTGACACCGGGTGTGGCGAGAATAATGTCTGAAATGCTCTTATATCGTTTATTGCCTCTGTAGACATAGAAAGTTGATTTATAACAAATGTTCCGTATAAGCTAAAAGGTTACACTAAGACGTATTTGTTTATAACTCGAAAACTACTAACCTAGTTTAATGCAACTGGCAACAAGTTAAACCAAAATAATATAAAACAAGTAAAATTAACATAACCAATAGGCTATGGAAAACATAACCTCACTTTTTTGAAGTCGGTTAAAAAGAATCGCAATCTTAATCTCGCATTGCTTTTGAATATGATTCCAACTTCCTTTTTAAATGATTAATTTTCAAATTGCACATATAAATCCGTAACCTGGAACAATCCAAGTTCATCCTCGAACTTGGATTGTTCCAGATTACGGATTGGCAAATATTTATATACAGGATCGTCAGTGCTAACAACCTGCACTTGTTTCATTCATGTACTATATGATATAAAAAATGGCACAGTTATACGTATTAGCCTATATCTCGAGAACTTATGAACCAATTTTGATGAATCTTACACTAAATCAAATGTAATGTGAATTCAATTCAATTCATTTATTTCATAAAAAAAATCAATTGTGTTGAAATGTTTATCCTAGACTACAGACATATTTATTATAATTATTATGAACATATGTGGGTAATTTAATATAATTTATCCAATACAAAATGAAACATCAATTAATATTAGTTGCAATGCAATTAAAAGTTTTAGAGAATAAATTGAACATTGAATTGAAAACCTATTTTTTTTTTGAAGTCGGTTAAAAATAACATTACGTTCGTAATCCTGCAGTGCTTTTGGATATGGTTCCGAGATTTTTTTTATTACTTTAATTTTCAAATTCCACGTATTAAATGTGCCTGAACATGGGTGCTTCCAAGGTTGTCGCAAGCAACTTATTTTATTCGCAGTTCGGACTCTCAGAACTAACATCGGGCACTAGTTTCATTCATGTACTAATGAGATTTAAAAAAATGGCACAGTTATAAGTATTAGCCTATATCTCGAAAACGACTGAACCAATTTTGATGGAACTTACATTAAATCAAATGTAATATGAATCATCAGTTAATATTAGTTACAATGCAGTTAAAAGTTTTAGAGAATATATTGAACATTAGATTGAAAACCTATTTTTTTGAAGTCGGTTAAAAATAACATTACGATCGTAATCCTTCAGTGCTTTTGGATATGGTTCCGAGATTTTTTTTATTACTTTCATTTTCAAATTCCACGTCTTAAATGTGCCTGAACATGGGTTCTTCCAGAGTTGCCGCAGGCAACCTAGTTTATTCGCAGTTCGGACCCTCAGAACTAACATCGGGCACTAGTTTCATTCAAGTACTATATGAGATTAAAAAAAATTGCACAGTTATACGTATTGGCCTATATCTCGAAAACTACTAAACCGATTTTGATGGAACTTACACTAAATCAAATGTAATATGAAACATCAATTAATATTCATTACAATGCAATTAAAAGTTTTAGATAATATATTGAACATTGGATTGAAAAGCTATTTTTTTTAAGTCGGTTAAAAATAATGTTACGATCGTAATCCTGCAGTGCTTTTGGATATGGTTCAGAGTTTTTTTTTATTAGTTTAATTTTCAAATTCCGCGTCTTAAACGTGCCTGAACATGGGTTCTTCCAGGGTCGCCGCAGGCAACCTATTTTATTCGCAGTCCCGACCCTCAGAACTAACATCGGGCACTAGTTTTATTGAGGTATCTTATGAGATAAATTACCATGAAAAATCGCCCCCTTCAGGGTGGCTGAACTTGGACTTCTTCCAGGGTTGCCGCAGGCAACCTTAGCTGGTTCACCTCTCCATAAGGATATCTTTCACTACGTCAAACTCCCGTTCGAGTATCTGATGAGATAATTTTTGGCCAAAATTGACGTTTTCGACACCTTTTTTTTTATGGTTCTTCCAGGTTAGGGAGTGGCAACCCTACCTGGCCCCCACCTCCAAAGCACCTACTTTCACTACATACTAGTCTCATTCAGGTATCTTATGAGGTAGGAAGTCCTGCCACCGGCCGCCGGTCTATAAACTATAAGGGTTAGAAACTTGAAATTTTGCACAGGGGTTCCTTTTATAACGTAGGGGAGCACTAAGAAAGGATTTTTGGAAATTTATCTCCTAAGGGGGTAAAACGGGTTGCAAAGTAAGCATGAAACTTTGCCATTTTTGAAGTTAGTCGAATAAAATTTTGCATGAAGGTTCTTTACTGAAAGGCATGAAACACGAGTAAAATATTTTTCTCAAAAATCATTCCTTAAGGGGGTATAACGGGGATGCAAAGTTAGTATGAAACTTTCCGTTTTTGAAGTTATTCATTTGAAATTCAATATTAAGGTGTTTCATTGAAAGTCATGAACTAATGTATTCCGGGCGGGTAATTCTACTGTTCCTGAGAAATTGACACTTACGCGGGCGGAGCCGTGGGCCAAAGGCAAACTTGACTTATATATCAACGCACAGCCGAAACTACTGTACCCAGAAACTTGAAATTTGGCACAGGGATTCTTTTTATGATGTAAATGAGCACTAAGAAAGGATTTTTAGAAAATCAAGGGGGGTGAAGTTTATATGGAATTTTCTCATTTCTGGACTTAGAAGTTTGCAAGTCGGTACACAAGTTCTCAATTAAAATAAAAAAAGATTTGTTTAGGTGAACCAGACAACATTTTCCCTTGAAGAGGTAAAAAAGGGGTAAAGTTTGTATGGAATTTTTCCATTTCTAGACTTAGAATATAAAAATAGGTATGTAAGTTCTCGATTACAATTAAAAAGATCTGTGTACGTGAAACGTATAAAATCCTCTCCTTAAGGGGCAACATGGGGGGGGGGGGAGGGGGATTTAAGTTTGTATGGACATTTACTCATTTCTGGACGTTCTGGATTACAATTAAAAAGATGTATGTAGGTAAAATTGACGAAATTTTCGCCTGAAGGGATAAACTAGGGGAGTAAAGTTAGTATGGATTTTTTTTTAATTTCTTGACTTAGAAGTGTGCAAATAGGTATATAAGTCCACGATAACAATTAAGAAGATGTATGCAGGTGAAATGTATAAAATTCCCCCCTAAAGGGGTAAAAGCAGAAGGGGCATGAACGCGGGGGGGATTTGTATGTAATTTTTCTTATTTCTGGACTTAGACGTATGAAAATAAATATATAAGTTCTAGATTACAATTAAAAAAGATCTGTGTAGGTGAAATGTACAAAATTCCCCCCTTAAGGGATAAACGAAATTTTCTCATTTCTGGACATAAAAGTATAAAAATAAGTATATATGTTTACATTACAATTAAAAAGATCTGTGTAGTCAAAATGGACCAAAATTCCCCTTGAGGGGTAAAATAGGTGGAGTAAAGTTTGTATGGATTTTTTTATTTTTAGTCTTAGAAATATGACAACAAGTATATAAGTTCTCAAGAGGGAAAAATCCCCTCCTTAAGGGCTAAAGATCTATGCAGGTGAAATGTATTAAATTCTCCCTTAAGAGGAAAAAGCAGAGGGGGAGGGGTTTGTATGGAATTTTGATCATTTCTACTGTTCCCAAGGGAACGACATTAACGCGGGCGGAGCCGCGGGCAACAGCTAGTTTGAATAATTTGAGTGCGTTTGTCCTCTATCTTGCCTGGTGGGAAGCAACGATGAGGTCTAGGGTGGTACACGCAAACTCAAATAATGCCTATTCAATCTTGCCTTGAAAATTGGTAAATTGTACGAGTCGGGCTTAAATGAGCTAGTAAAGTAAGTACATATACTTATGTAGTTGTATAATAATTTCTTCCAGTAATGCCACATAAACTTTTTAAAGTTAATATTTTTAATACTTGGTAGCGGTATATTAGGAAAAAGCAGCCCCCATAAACAAGCATTTCTAGTTTTCTTCGAAGTCCTGGGGTTTTACATAATGTGTAAATTTTCTTACGTCATTAGTAAGTGCTCATTACGCTGAATAACTTTTCCCAATCCGTTATTTTCATATCTCTCAAGGTTTAACTGGGCTGGAAATAAAATATGGTGAAAAAAACACATGCGAGCGGGACTTGAACCGGCGACCTAGGTACTACCTATGCTCTGCCATCTGAGCTACCGCACAATACAATCTCGGCGCCGAAATTCTCCACCATATACCATTTCCCCTTATATACGTATTAAGGCTTACGTTACCTACACAACTAAATGACTTTTACAAGTGAGGTATTTGATTCAACTCATTTACATTGAATTTGAATATCAACTGGGCTGCTAGGGTTCCTCATCAGAGGTACTCTGGACCTTCGTTTTTTAGTATTTGTTTTAGTTTATATGCAACGTACAGAATTGAGCTCTTCTACAGTTTTATTATATGTAAAGATGTATGAATACTGTTTATTTCTCTCAGCATTAAATATTAATTATGAGGTGAAAAATTTGCTGTTTCAAACTGTTCAGGTGCTAACTTAACCTGAAATTGAACGTGTGACAATATATGTCATCCAATCTGATGATAGCACACATGTCGGTTGAATGCAATTAATATTTGTCGTGCAGCAGACCTGCTGTTTGCTTAGTTGCAATCGAGATGATGTTATGTAGAATGGAACCAGCAATAACAAATTCTAAGTCATTTGCTCAAATTTTTCTCTTGTCATATAAAATTGGCGAGCTCCGTTGCGCAGTGGTTAACACGCCAGCCTGCGACACAAGGGCCCTGGGTTCGATCCCCAGTCAGGTCAAGATGGAAAATGATTATTTTCAGATTGGCCTGGGTCTTGGATGTTTATCTTTATATGTATTTGTTCTAAAATATAGTATCGTTGAGTTAGTATCCTATAACACAAGTCTTGAACTTACTTTGTAGTTAGCTCAATCTGTGTGATTTTTCCGTATATATTTATTTACTTATTTACTAAGGATGCTTTAAGTTTGACAGGTTACCTCACCTCGACTAAGGATACTTCATGAGATAAGGTGATTTTACCAATAAGTGTATCAATTCGAATCACTGAAGTTGACTTAAGAAAACTTTAAAATGATGACTTGTTGAAATGTAGACGGAGATTGAGATTTAGAAAAATATTAATCCAAACATTCTTTTAGAAAATTTGTATCTTATGAATACTTATGAATAACCAAGATCTTTGTTTTAAGACTAATTGCAGTGTTTAACTTTATCCCAAAAACACCTACAAAAAAAAATCCATCGTCTTTACTAAGTAAGTAAGTAAGTTCGACCCCATAATTTATGTATAGGTATGCGAGCTAAAAGCTGAACGTGGCTTTTAGATCCTTTGGTATGGTCCTTGTTTATGTCTACCTCGTTAAGAGCAAAGTAAGAGCATATTCGTTTTGATGTATTACGAGAACTAACATTAAAATATTCGATTTTTTTTATAAAGAACAAATACAATACTGAGTATGGTTTCATTCTGGATACTGCGATCCCTAACGAACGGGCGATGTAATCAATTTTGTTTGCGTTTATTGCCGCCGCCACTTGGCGACTGTTCGAGCGATCAGTTTGTTTGTCACCATTTCCAGTGAATTAATCTCATCATTAGTTTGCAGGAAATAAATTATCGAGTTTAAAATTTAAATCGTGATAGACATTTCGTTAGAAGGTTTTTTTAGTTACTAACAGTTTGACACGAATTTGGGCTACGCAAATAGGTATAAATTTCTTTAAATATCACATTTTTTGTTTCCTAAAGTATTTGAATATGCTATTAAAGTACTAATGGTTCTATGAGCTAAAGACCTCACAAGTCCTACAATTTAAGACCAATGAATTGTGGTAAAGGAAGTAGTCGGAGTTGTAGTCTGGTAGTCGTTAAAGGAATCACGTCAGAGGCCGAGAGGCGGTTCCGAAGAACTCTGACACCAGGGTATGCATGGTCAATTGACCGTCTCATCTACTCGAAATGATGATGATTGAGAAATGTGACCTGTAGAGAAAAACACCCAGACAGCGGGACGAACGGACATACGAAAGAAATTTTGTTCTAGCTGAAACGGAGACATTTCGGGCTCGCTCAGTTTAATTGCATTCCAAAATGCAAATGTCATAGATTCAAGATTCAAAGATTATTCAAAAAATCAAAAGCTACAAACTACTAGCGTTTTGGAACTGACTGCAGAGGAGAAAAGATTAAAATAAACTTTTCATTAGTATTCGTCGCGTACTCGCCTGATAGGTTTTGCATGATATTTTATAATTTCCTGTTCCTTTTTATAAGTGTTTTATTTTGCATTCACAATGCTTTTTTGATATCATCATCATCATCAGGTCTTTTTAGTCTCCACTACAGGAGCACGACCCTCTCTGTACTACTAGAGCCATACTTGGCCAGAGCAGTCAGAGGACTTGGCCTACACTCTCCACGTTGGTATATTCTTTGACGTTGGCCAGACGGGTTGGAGAGGTCTCACAGATGTTTTAAAGCTTTGTTTAGCTTGTATTTCCTAAGTCGCCTTCTACGACATCCACGGGAAGACTTGGAGTGGTCCTATTCTACTCTGCCGGGTACCACACGGCTTTTTTGATATACTCTTAATAAATTAAGAAATAAAATATGGTGAAAAAATTTCATGCGGGCGGGACTTGAACCGGCGACCTAGGTAAATAAAATAAATAAATAATAAATAAATAAATATATACGGACAAATCACACAGATTGAGCTAGCCCCAAAGTAAGTTCGAGACTTGTGTTATGGGATACTAACTTAACGATACTATATTTTATAACAAATACATATATAGATAAACATCCAAGACCCAGACCAATCTGAAAAAGATCATTTTCCATCTTGACCTGGCCGGGGATCGAACCCGGTCACTCCGTGTCGCAGGCTGGCGTGTTGACCGCTGCGCCACGGAGCTAGTCTAGTCTAGGTCTATTTACGACCTATGCTCTGCCATCTGAGCTACCGCACAATTCAACCTCGGCGCCGAAATTCTCCACCTTATCCCATTTCCCTTATACGTATTAAGGCTTACGTCACCTACACAACTACCCGACTACAATTTACAATGAATTTGAAAATCAACTAATATTCATGTATCTTATTTCTTTATCTCTATTTTTTTTTCTGTATTAGAGCACTGGCTTAATAATAATCGCTGGATATAAATGAAGACCTCGCTGTACCAAGCGTGAATCCGATGGACACAAACACAAACTAGCTCAACACTCCTTACAATACATTATTAGACTTTGTGTACACCGTAAAATGTAAGGATGAAATTCCGAAGCTCCAAAATGTCAGTGTCCCACGGCGAGCATTGACAAAACTTTTTTAATTAAAAGCCTGCGGCGTATTGTCGTCGCACAATACTCTGATTAATACGCTGAGGTCGCATTGATTGCTGAAGCGGTTGTATGGTCAGCAAACATTGGCCATGTATTATGGTTGCACAAATGTGCCGTGTAGTTTTCGGCTTATCCTTACTAATATTATAAATGCGAAAGTGAGTTTGTTTGTTTGTTACGCTTTCACGCCGTAACTACTGAACCGATCATCATGAAATGTTGCTTACAAGTTCTTTGGAGTATGGAAAAGGACATAGGCTACCTTTTATCCCGGAAAAAGTACTATTCCCGAAGGATCGACATTGACGCGGGCGAAGCCGCGGGCGAAAGCTAGTAATTAAACACTTCGTCTCTTTTCAACTGACTTTGAAAATGGAGGAGGTAATAGGCTAGTTTCCTAAAAAAATATAATTAGTCCGTCAGTTAGATATTCAAAAAATATTGGACACGTATTTTTTCTTTTGTCGATTAAACAAAAAATGATAAAGCTATAGCCCTTTGAAGTTCCGTGTGACGTCATAGTTTGCTACAATTTTTAGCAAACTTTGACGTCACGAGCCCCCACTCCTGAACTTTGATGCGCTTTATCTTTGTAATTAATTGTTTATTTGACAAAAGAAAAAATACGTGTCCAATATTTTTTGATTATCTAACTGACGGACTAATTGTAATGTTATTATTACGACCCAGGAAACTAGCCTATTCGTTGCTTTATTTTTTAGGTGATAACGTCTTGTAAATTGATGAACGCCAGCTACACGCAGGAAGTTCCGTGTGCAAGCGAGAGCGCAGAACAAGCAATAGAAGGGCACATTCGGCCTAAGCGTTCAGCTTGTGAATTTTTCCACCGGGTATCACGTAAAATTGTTGTCCGTACATCGATTTTACAGACAGACAATTTTTTAAGGCCTTTGTCCAGCAGTGGTCTTCTTACGGCCTCCTTAAAAGTATTTTAATGTTTTATAAGCGCCTATTTCAAAATTAATTCGATATAAAACAAATATGTAGCAGCACAAGGTGTTTATTACTCGGTAGCTAAACGTAACCCGAAACAGACGTAAATTACGTTTCAATTCGTACTTTAAAACCGACGTAAATTACGTTTCAAATCGTACTTTAAACGTCGTAAAAGGAAGAGTTTACTGATTAATTGCGTTGAACGTCTCTTTGTCAGCTTTTATATTAACTCGTAAATCTATGCTCGAGCTAATTTGAGGGTGAATCTTGATCTGGCTATAGAGACTGCTTGACTGCTTAATTTTCAACCGATTTCAAAAAAGTATAGGTTCTTAATTTGACGAAATCAAAAACTAGTGTATCGATTTTGTTTAATTTTGCTCCTAAACATATTTTGTGTCCAACCGATGTGTATACATATTAAAGCTCGTCATCATCATCATCATCAGGTCTTTTTAGTCTCCATTACAGGAGCATGACCCTCTCTGTACTACCGGAGTCATACTTGGCCAGAGCAGACAGAGGATTTGGCCTACACTCTCCTCGCTGGCTAGATGGGTAAGAGAGGTCTCATTGTATTTATGAGTTTTTTTTAGCTGTATTTCCTAGTAACAGTGTTTTAAGTCTGTATAATTGATTGAACCGCAACTTCGATACATTTCATCCGTTTATGTGAAAGCATGTGTGTGTAAGAGTATGTTGAATACGTAGACTAAATTACAACCTTTTAACAACTTGTTGGTTGGATGTAAAAAGTAATTCGATTCAAAACAAATATGGAGCGCAGGGTGTCCATTACTCGGTAGTTAAACGTGAGTCGAAGTGGTAATAAATTACGCTCCAAATCGTAAACCAGCGCAAAAGGAAGAGTTTACTAATTTACTGACTAACAGGTACTCTTTACCACCTTTTTTAGTCTGTACGACAATTTATTCAATTACGCTTTTCATAAATTTTTACCTTGTGGTCAATAAGTTAAAGTTTTTGTCTGTTTATGGGTATGTGTTCACTGCCTCCGTGGTCCAGTGGCTAAGGCGTTTGCCCGTAGCTCGTTGGTTCTTTTCCCACGGGAAGCATACTTTGTTTAGTTGCTTCCAGTCAGGTTAGGACATTGCAGGCTTGAATCACCTGATTGTCTGATAATAAAGATGATTCCGTGTTTCGGAAGGCACGTTAAGCCGTGGATCCCGGCTGCCATCTGGTAGTCGTTAAAGAAACCACGTCAGAGGCCAAGAGGCGGTTCCGAAGAACCCTGACACCAGGGTGTGCATGGTAGATTGACCGTGACGCATACTAGAAATGATGATAATGATGGCTGTGTGTTGATATTTAACGCGTAGAAAGACTTAAATATAAATACCCTTCTATTTGATGGAAGGCTAAAAGCTCATTCGATAAATAAATATAGGGACTATCACACAAATTGAGCTAGCCCCAAAATAAGTTGTAAAATTGTGTCGAAGAACTAATTTAACGATTTTTGTTAAATATTTATATTAAATTACTTTATAGATGATCACCATATTTCTATTTTCTAGTACTATAGATAACATTTATTTTTATCCAAACACAGCGATACTATATTTTATAAAAGATACTTATATAAAACATCCAAGACACAGGTCAATCGGTCAAATATCATATTCCATCATGGCCTGACCGGGGATCGAACACGGGAACCCTCGCGCCACGGAGCTCGCCAAATCAAACCAATCGATTCAAAATAATCCCCAATCCTACTCCCAACTCCTTGAAAGGCCGGCAACGCACCTGTTACACCCTGGTGTTGCAGTAGTCCATGGGCAGCGGTGATCACTTACCATCAGGTGACCCGCTTGCTCGTTTGCCGTCCTATACCATTAAAAAAAATACAAATATGCAGCGCTGGGTGTCCATTACTCGGTAGTAAAGCCGAAGCGATAATAAATTACTTTACAAATCGTAGTGTCGCAAAAGGAAGAGTTTGCTAATTTACTGCCTTATACTCGTAGCTACTCTTTACCACCTTTTTTTACCTTTAGTCTGTAGATACTCTTACAACGTTACTTACGAAGTAGATTTTAGCCTTTCGTAGATTTTTACCTTCTGGTCAATAAGTGGGGTATCTTAGGTTTTTTGTCCGTATATATGTATGCGTCTCCTCTACCATGCTGGTCTGGGCGAAAAGGATTTTTCCTTTTCGCCCAGACCAGGTACGTAAAAACGTAGAATGTGCCAGCTGCTTCTCTTCCCGCGCAGACCGTAGAATCCGATTAAGGTAATGGGCGAAAATCTAAAAAATCATGACAATAGGTGATGCGGCTAACAGAATCAAAATAGTGATGGATTATCACTATTTTGATTCCGTTTTCCATCTTAACGCCCACCAACATTCTAAACGTGGCCTTTCAGTCTTATGCCTTTAGGCTCTGTCTACCCCGTAAAGAATAAAGACGTGATATTATGTATGTATATGTGTGTTTCAGTATATTATTAGTATAGTGTTACAGTAAACAGACTTACATAAATACCCTTCTGTTTGGTTGAAGGCTAAAATCTCTATCGATTCAAAACAAATATGCAGCGCTGGGTGTCCATTACTCGGTAGTTAGCGTGGACCGATGCGATCGTAAATTACACTCCAAATCGTAAATCGTCGTAAAAAGAAGAGTTTACTGAGTTACTGCGTTACAACGACTTTACTTGCTTCGTTTTAAGCCTTTTGATTCGTAATTTAGTGGACTGTCCCTCTTAGTTTATTCTCACTCACTAATAACACTGATCAAGTACGAATTAGCCTACAAGGAATTCCCAAAAAAAATATCTTAAAAATTTTGTTGACTTGAAATAAAACTGTGTTCTCCCATTATTTCTAAAGACCTTCTCTATTGAAGATTTTAAAAACAATTTATGTTTTTTATTTTTTATTAAAACTGACGCGATATAATATCACTAGCTGTTGCCCGCGACTTCATCCGCGGCAATTTCTGTTATTATGATTAATTAGTATAGATGAATAATTTTTCCCCGTTTTCAAAACATTTTTTATTGATGCTTCGCTCCTATTGGTCGCAGCGTGATGTTTTATAGCCTAAAGCCTTCCTCAATAAATGGACTATCCAACACCAAAATAATTTTCCGATTTGAACCAGTAGTTCCTGAGATTAGCGCGTTCAAACAAACAAACAAACTCTTCAGCTTTATAATAATAAGTATAGATTATTGAATTACGGGTTACTCACGTACGAAGTTAGCTATAGGCCGACAATTTCAAAACTATTACCATTTATAAATTATTTTTTTTATCAAATACTCTCATCCTGGTCTGAAAGAAGAAAAAAAACCTAGAATATACCAGCTGCCTTCTCCTGTGCAGTCCTTAGAAGTCGACCGACGGAATGAACTGCAAAAATCTAATTATTAGGCGATGCGGTTGGCAACGCCCACCAAAATGCTAAACGCGGATTTTAGGTCTTATGGACCTAGGCTCTGTCTACTCCGTTAGGAAAAAAGACGTGATAGTATGTATGTATGTTTCAAATATCTAATGGTGTTGATTCCGTACCTTAAGGGTCCCATATAGGATGACTTCGGTGCCCGTTTGTCCGTCTGTCAAGATCTTTTTTTTTTCAGGGACGTGTGTGTTAATACGTTTACACCTCCTTGCAAAACTGTTGAAATCCTCCAGGAGCAAAACTGTTGGAATTCTTTCTTCTTCCTCTGTCTCTATTGAAATTATTTTCACGATTTTAAATCTGTGGTCTCGTGGTCGAATCAATCTAATTAATCAACGCAATCAAAAGATAATATAGCCGTTCATGTCTCTATA
Organism: Elegia similella; assembly: GCA_947532085.1. Classification (NCBI taxonomy): domain Eukaryota; kingdom Metazoa; phylum Arthropoda; class Insecta; order Lepidoptera; family Pyralidae; genus Elegia; species Elegia similella. The sequence goes on along the minus strand of OX383951.1, from coordinate 7,057,189 downwards.
CCCATCGTGAATTTGCTCCATCTCTGGCTACCACGTGTTACTTTAAGAATTCATTTTTAATTTTTGAGGTTTGGCAGTCTATCGAATCATGAGCTGCCCATAAGTTGGATTGATTTATTGCAGCCTTGTTTGACGAGTAAGTTGAAGATGCCCATGTTGTCTCACGAGAATCTGATCCTACATTTTCATTGAGAGTGAGTCTCGATAATATGAAGCTTGGCTGAGTTAACTTCGCTTTCGGTTACATATTTAGTTTTAAACCGTGGATCAATCAGCATTGCAGTAACTAGTGGCAAACAACTTTTAACAAATGGAAACCGCTAATTAAGTGCATCCAGTAGCTTGCTCATCATTATCTCTGCGTGATTTTCCGAACAAAGTTACAATCTTGGTTATGACCGAGAATCTCGGCTATGATTAGCCGAGAACCGAAACAAAACCGAAACTTGTATGCAAAATACCATGATGATCGGTTCAGAGTTACGGCGTGAAAGCGTAACAAACAAGTAAATAAAAAAGTAAAGTAAAAAAGTAATAATTCCTTATTTGTTCTCCACAATCTTAACACTAAACTTAACTAAGACATTCACACAAACTATTTGTTATAAAATGTAAGATTGTGAGAGACTCTCCAAGAGACAGCCTCTCCCCCACTCGGAGTAATATAATAAAAGTGTAATAAAAACTTAGTACGTAGGTAGGTAATATATAAGTATAAAAAGAACAATAACAATACATTTATCAGGAACTTAGGAAAATAAAATAAAAATAACAAAAACTATACAAAAACAAAAACACAGGTAACATCTGATTGGAACTTAATTAATTTATACACTTAGGTTATAAATGGTATTTATATTTAAATGTGTTAAGTATCATAAACAAACAAACAAACTCACTTTCGCATTTATAATATTAGTAAGGATAAGGATATATTTCTAGGTCATAAAGTTATACCTTAAAAAAATATCAGTTCACAGTAGACTTTCACAGTGAATTTTCAAGTTTGCTCGTAACTCAACCCCATAGGTCAATTTCCACCTTGAAGCCAATTTTTAATAACTATTGTATACTAGCATTTTATTTGGCTCACGAACCAGCAAATGCAATCATCTCGCCCATCGTAAACCATTCGAACGCGTTCCATAAAGAATGGGACATAAACAAAACATTGTCTGTTCCCAAATTACACTTTCGATTATTTGTCCTCATAACGTTCAGCAAATATTCCAATATTTTTAAGTGTTATTTTTGCATTCACAATGCTATTTTGATATACTTTTATTAAATTAAGAAATAAAATATGGTGAAAAAATTTCATGCGCGCGAGATTTGGTACGACTTACGCTCTCTTAACTGAGCCACCGCCTGTTCAAACTTCGGCGCCTCGATATGGTGGAGATATGTTAGAACAGGCGGTGGCTCAGTTAGAAGAGCGTAAGTCGTACATAAACTTAAGGTCGCAGGTTCAAATCCCGCCCGCTTAACAAAACAGCACTGTATTAAATATAAATAACAGATCCAACTCAAACTTCGCGCCAAAGTGGAAAAAAGTAGTACCAATTCAACAACAATTTTTTTTTTTAATTGGAACCATAAACAAATCATCCATCCCCGATACTTTTTTGACTGAATGTATACAACAAATGCAATCGACACTGTATCTATACTTCTATACTAATATAATAAAGCTGAAGAGTTTGTTTGTTTGTTTGTTTGTTTGTTTGAACGCGTTAATCTCAGGAACTACTGGTTCAAATTGGAAAATTCTTTTTGTGTTGGATAGTGTATTTATTGAGGAAGGCTTTAGGCTTTAAAACATCACACTGCGACCAATAGGAGGGAAGCGTCAACAAAAAAATGTTTTGAAAACGGGGGAAAATTGTTCATTTATACTAAGAAAAGAACTATTAATCATAATAACAGGAATTGCCGTGTACGAAGTCGCGGGCAACAGCTAGTTAAATATAAAAAACCGGATCCAACTCAGACTCCGCGCTAAAGTGGAAAAAAGTAGTACCAATCCAACAACAACAAAAAAAAATTAACAATAAACAAATCATCCATTCCCGATACTTTTTAGGGTTCCGTACCTCAAAAGGTAAATAGGAACCCATATAGGATCTCTCGGTTGCCCGTCGTCTGTCTGCGTCTGTCGGTCTGTCAAGACCCTTTGTTCAGGAATGCGTAGAGGTATCAAGCTCAAATTCATATCAAATACTCAGGTCTACTGTCCCTTGGAACTGTGAAAAAAATCAACCTCCTTAGCTAATGCAATCAAAAGATACAGCCGTTTATGCCGCAAATTTTCGTGTTTTTTCGACATTCGCAAGGGAATCAAAACCTACAGGGTACTTCCCGTGAACTCAGAATCTTGAAATTAGTTATGAAGCAATGTCTTATTGCACGGATAAAGGAAAAATTGAGGGTTGTATACATTTTTAGTTACATCATATAATAAAAATATTTTTAATAGTTTTCGACATTCGCAAGGGAATCAAAACCTACAGGGTACATCCAGTGAACTCGGAACCTTGAAATTTGGTATGAAGCAACGTCTTACAGCACAGTTAAAGGAAAAATTGCGAAAAGCATACATTTTTTTGTTACATCCTAACTAATATTATAAATGCGAAAGTGAGTTTGTTTGTTTGTTTGTTTGTTTGTTTATTTGTTTGTTTGTTTGTTTGTTTGTTTGTTACGCTTTCACGCCGTATCTACTGAACCGATCAGCATGAAATTTTGCATACAAGTTCTCTGGAGTACGGAGAAGGACATAGGCTACCTTTTATCCCGGGAAAAAGTACTATTCCTGAGGGATCGACATTGACGCGGGCGGAGCCGCGGGCGAAAGCTAGTCATGTAATAAAAATATGTTTATTTTTATGCCGCAAATTTTTGACATTCGCAAGGGAACATAAACCTACAGGGTACTTCCCGTGATCTCAGAATCTTGAAATTTGGTGTGAAGCAACATAGTATAGCACAGATATAGGAAAAATTGCAAAAAGTATAAATTTTCAGGTACATCATATAATAAAAACATTTCTAACATTTTTCAACTTATTTTTAGACTAATGGTACGGAACCCGTGCGCGAGTCCAACTCGCACTTGACCGGTTTTTTGGACTGAACGACAAATGCAACCAACTCGCCCATCGTAAACCATTCGAACGCCTTTCATAAAGAATGGGACATAAACAGAACATTGTCTGTTTCCAATTACACTTTCAATTGTTTGTGCTTGTAACGTTCAGCAAATATTTTATATTTGGTTTTATGAGCCACAAACATACGGCGGCTTAAGGCTTTGAGCGACAATGTATTGATATAAAATAATGAATTAAATAAATTTATTCAAATAAAATATGACATATAAGTCACAATTATTGGGTTAAACAATAAAGCAAGTCAAAATTCAAAAATAAAAAAAATACATGATATTTGAGCGTAATCCTCGTAACCCAGCCGAAAAAAGAAACCCCAGCGAGCTTCCTGGCGCAGTGGTTAGCACGCCAGCCTGCGACACGATAGTACCCGGGTTCGATCCCCGGCCAGGTCAAGCTGGAAAATGATCTTTTTCAGTTTGGCCTGGGTCTTGGATGTGTATTTGTTATAAAATATAGTATCGTTGAGTTAGTATCCCATAACACAAGTCTCGAACTACTTTGGGGCTAGTTCAATCGTGTGATTTGTCCGTATATATTTAGTTATTTCATTAAATAGTATTGAATTTCCTTACATCTGAAAGTAGTAGTAATAGTCAACACACGTCAAATTTTTAGAATGTTTAGCATGAAGATTATATTATTTATTATTAATTCATACATAAATAAGACTGCCGTTAGAATCATTAGAAAGACCCGGATCTCTTTTAGTTTTAAATTCCCATTTGTGTTTATTCGCCATAATTCAGAGCTGTCAGCATATATTCCTATACATACATACTATCATGTCTTTTTCCCTTGCGGGGTAGACAGAGCCTATGCTATAAGACCTAAAAGCCACGATTAGCGTGTAGGTGGAAAACGGAATCAAAATTATGACGGGTTGCTAGCACCATCGCCTAGCAACCTATCACGTTATAAGTATATAAGTATCATCATCATTTTGTGTAGGAGACACGGTCAGTCAACCATGCACACCCTGGTGTCATAGTTTTTCGGGACCACCTCTCGGCCCCTGACATGGTTCCTTTAACGACTACCAGATGGCAGCCGGGACCAATGGCTTAACGTACCTTCCAAAGAATCAGGATATTGCAGGGCTTAAATCATCAATCCTAACCAATATCCTAACCAAACTGGAAACAACTAAACCAAGTATGCTTTCCGTGTGAATCGAAGCCATGACACCCAGGTCTGGCAAACGCCTTAACCACTGGACCACGGAGGTAGTTAGTACTAGATTAAATAAATGTGAATACAGAAAGTTTATACGATAATTTTGTTCTATTTCTGTGGTGAATTAATCCTAAAATTTAATGTCGCCTCCTAGTGGGGGAAGGCTGGTATACTGAGATACAAGCTCTGCTTAGTTCAGACACCAGTCTCTCCCAATCTTAATATAATATAGTAACCATGTGCCATGTATTCTTTTAATAATCTTAAGATTGAAGAGAAAAAAATAAAGAATTTATTATTATTATTAAATGTGAATACATCCTACCAAACCGAATAGTCAAATCCCTATTCTAAATACAAGTACTATTAATTATTCACGTTCACTAAACAATGCCCAGCGCCAGGAAGTGGTCGCAAACACAGCTTCCGTTTGCTGCGTTACATTTGCTGGCATTTCCGTTTCAGGTGTGTACACACTGTACACACCTGAAGGTTTGGTCGAGAATTCGTGATGTTAGTCATACATGCTCTCCCATGCTGGTCTGGGAGAAAAGGAAAAACGTCGAATGTGCCAGCTGCTTCTCTTCCCGCGCTCGTAAAAGCCGATCGAGGGATTAGGCTAACATCTGCAGTATCATGCCAATAGGCGATGCGGTTAGCAACCCATCACTAATTGATTCCGTTTTCCTTTTACACGCCCTTTAAACATGCTAAATGCGGCCATAAGGTCGCATAGACCTAGGCTCTGTCTACGCCGCAATGGAAAAATACGTGATACCATGTATGTATGTATGCAGTCAAAGATATTGTAACAGACAAAATACACTGAACGGACTGAAAAGGTCAAAGATATAATGGAACGTTCTGAGGCGGCGCGCACTTATTCACTTAGCCGACCTCTATAGTTTAGTGGTACCGCAGGTGCTTTTGAATAGCTGGGTACTGGGTTCGATACCCGGTCAGGTCAAGCTCAAAAACTATTTTGTTCAATACCTGGGTTTTCGATATTTATCTTTATATAAAATTTAGTATCGTTGCGTTAGTACTGTGTACTGTATACCACGACACAAGCCTACAAATTACAGTGGAGATAGAAGCTCAGTCTATGAAATTAATACACATATTGGGTTTTTACCTATGCAATCGTCGTTTTCTATAGTGAATTTTCTACAAAACAGACACACCTAAAACGAGTTCTTTTTATGAGTATTTTTCAATAATTAAATTCAGAAAAACAAAAAAATTATCTATGCAGAATGTTAATAATTTATAATAGTCCACCTTAAATTCAATAAAATGTTAAAAAATAGACATGGACAGATACAGCCACGCCATTTAAACGTGAAATTTATCTACTGCGTATAACGTCCAATTTTCTTAGTCCATACATACATACATATATCTCTCCTCGTTCTCCTTACATGTCATCGAAAAAAAATCGGAAGTCGGTATAATACTCGTATGAATAATCACACCTTATGCTTCATTTCTTCTCCATTTATAATATTGTTAAATATCTTATGTATTTGTATGTAACTTGTGTGAAACAATTAACAATATACTTTATTTAATTTTATCTCCTCCTCCTCCTCATCAGGTCCTTTTTAGTCTCCACTACAGGAGCACGACCCTCTCTCTACTACTAGAGCCATACTTGGCCAGTGCAGCCAGAGGACATAATTTTATCTATATAACATATTCCCATAAACAGAATGTGTAACTTATATAATCTTTTGAACCGAAACATTCCAGACTTGGACATATGTTGAAATTTGTTGGACTGGTATTATCTTGTTTGTTAATATAAATAAATAAATATATACGGACAAATCACACAGATTGAGCTAGCCCCAAAGTAAGTTCGAGACTTGTGTTATGGGATACTAACTCAACGATACTATATTTTATAACAAATACATATATAGATACACATCCAAGACCCAAGCCAATCTAAAAAAGATCATTTTCCATCTTGGCCTGGCCGGGGATCGAACCCGGTCACTCCGTGTCGCAGGCAGGCTGTTGACCGCTGCGCCACGGAGCTAGTCTGTTATATGTTATATGAATGTTGTGTATACCTGTAATTGGTGCTTACATTAGAACTAGGATTTCACTGACATTAATAATGTGTTATGTAATCACTGTTGGTGTACCTAAATAAATAAATTTAATTTAGATATCACAATGAGTATTCACCCTTACCATAAATAATTAATATCTCAATTTGGATAATGCAATAGATGTGTTCTCGAAACCACAAATTCTGTTTTGAAATATCAACGCGTGCACCCCGTTGTACGCTGAATAAGTGCTGTTTAATATGCCGGAAGGAGAGTTAATGAGTAATCAATGTTTCAGAGATACTGCTAAATCTAAATAAAGCAATATTCACGCATTTAACAGGTTCAATGCGTCAAATCTCGCCTGCCTGCGACACGGAGTGACCGGGTTCGATCCCCGGCCAGGTCAAGATGGAAAATTATCTTTTTCAGATTGGCCTTGGTCTTGGATGTTTATCTATATATGTATTTGTTATAAAATATAGTATCGTTGAGTTAGTATCCCATAACACAAGTCTTGAACTTACTTTGGGGCTAGCTGAATCTGTGTGATTTGTCCGTATATATTTATTATTTATTTTTATTATTTATATCTATACTCTTTACTAATATTATAAAGATGAAGAGTTTTTTTGTTTGTTTGAACGCGCTAATCTCAGGAACTACTGGTTCAAGTTGGAAAATTATTTTTGTGTTAGATAGTCAATTTATTAAGGAAGGCTTTAGGCTATAAAACATCACGTTGCGACCAATACAAGCGAGGCATCAATAAAAATCTTTTAAAAGCGGGGGAAAATTATTCATCTATATTATTAAAAAAACTAATTAATCATTAAAACTGAAATTGAACGGACAAAGTCGCGGGCAACAGCTAGTTTGTCATATTTGTCGAGCTCCGTGGCGAAGTGGTTTATTCGCCAGTCTGTGACAAAAGGGTTCCCGGGTTCGATCCCCGGCGAGGTCAAGATGGAAAACGATATTTTTCAGATTGACCTGGGTCTTGGATGTTTATCTATTTACGTATCTATTTTAAAATAAAGTATCGTTGAGTTAGTATTATTTAATAATAGTATTAATTACTGTGGGGCTAACCTAATTTGTGTGATAAGGTATATATTTATTTATTTATATTGAGTCGCACATTGAGGCAAAAGAAACATTGATGGACGAATATGAGAATGTGGGCTGAGGCGAAACTTAGTGTACTACACATAGATTTGCCATCAATGCCAAGGCTTGTTTAGTCTCTGTCTCAAATATAGCGGAAATTCATACTATCACGTCTTTTTCTTTACGGGCTAGAAAGATTCTATGCCTTTAAGATAGCTAGCTTTAAGCCATGTTGGCGGGTTTTCGATTTGTGCCCATTCCCTCGATTGGCTTTTGCGATCTGCGTGGGAAGAGAGACAGCTGGTACATTCTCAAGATTTTTCTTTTTTCTAGACCAGCATTGGAAGAGACTATATGCATTAATAAGATATATTTTTTTGGGAAAAAAGGGATTAATAGACTTTGCAAGAACTAAGCGATACTGTAAGACTTCCTGTTAACGTTCACTTGAAACTTATATCACTACCATAAGAGTTATTAAACTAGCCGAAATTGTATTGAATATATATTACTTAACCCATCAAACGCAAGAAACGCAGACACAATGGATTTTCTATTGTTATGGGGACCGATTGGGCCGCTTGGTGGTTGAGAGGTCTATAGTTTCATAGGTACCTATGAAATTATTAATATTTGAACCTATGAAATCGTCGTCTTTTAAAAAGAATTTCGAGTATATTGAATTTTTCATACTCACGTTTTTAGTATCATTTTGGGATAGATAAATTCAACTAAAGTGAAATTTTGCATGTATTTACAGAAAACAATAAGCTTGAAAGACGCATTTTAAAATTTACGAAATGTTTATTTATCATAGGAAAATGGCGACATTTTTGGTCAAACATCCGAAACGAGAGATTCTTTTCATGAGAATTTTTGCTCTATCTATTGACATCACAGGTGCATGCATCTATTGTCAATATTAAAACACATAACAACATAACTGTCACTATTACTAAATGATATGTTGTAATTGAATAATTTACTAAGTATTTTTATTAACATTCAATAATTTTTAACTGTCTCGGTGTGTTTTGCTTTGGAAAGTGCGTTAAATCGCTGAATGGAATACAGAGAAAAAAGTAAAAACGTTATAGTCGTTAAAATTGTATTTAAAATCGAACTATATTAGCTAAGCAATACTGTGTCTACGTTAAAGCAATATTTTGCCTTTGTTCTCCTATGGCAAGGACAATATTGGCGCAGCATAGACTATCCCCAATCTGCAGCGACCGTGTTTACGTTCAATCTCGGACGTTCAGAGACCGCTCTATCTTTTGACGTCACAGGTGCATGCATCTATTGTCAATATGAAAAAACATAACAACATAACTGTCTCTATTACTAAAGGATATGATGTAATTGAATAATTTATGAAGTATTTTTATTAACATTCAATAATTTTTAATCTGTCTCAGTGTATGTTTTGGAAAGTACGTTAAATAGCTAAATGGAATACAGACAAAGAAGCAAAACGTTATATCTATAATTTCTTTTTAAATTTAAAATCGAGTTTAACAATATTGTGTCTATAAGTGAGTGGTGGACTGTAAGGGTGAATAAAATACGTGTTTCGATGATGTATAAATGTAATAAAATGATAAAAAGATTATGTGGCAAATTCAGGAAAATACAACACGCATTAAGACAAGACAAAAGCAATGTAACTAAGCAACTGCCTGACATCAGATCAGACAGGAGAAAAGAAGTAATATAGACATAATAACAAAAAAGGTCGCACCGCAGCCAGTTGTCAACAGTGTCTATGCTAAAGTAAAATTTTGTCTTTGTTCTCCTATGGCAAAGACAATATTGGCGCAGCATAGACTATCCCCAATCTGCAGCGACCTGCAGCGACCGTGTTTACGTTCAATCTCGGACGTTCAGAGACCGCTCTATCTTTTGACGTCACAGGTGCATGCATTCATTCTCAATATGAAAACACATAAACTGTCAGTATTAACTACAGGACAGGAAATTTACAATTTACAAAGTATTTTATCCGGGTATTTAGTATTTTATTTTAAACTTTGTTACCTCAGGACAGCTCTGTCATTTACGGACCGATTTTAAAATATTTTTTATTTGATTGAAATTGGTTTCATTTAAATTTCGTTAAAATTGGTTCAGTATTTTGATTGAAGTCAGTTTTTATGAAAAATTATTTAAATTTAATAAAAAAATATTTAAAACATTGATACACCATATTCTCACTAAGAATCTATGGAGTTGGTTGCACTTCTATGAATATTGTGTTGGTATCTTTATTTAGTTTTACGTCCATAAGTGCAATAGTTTGCTGACTTAAATAAAAAAAAAACATACATTTACAAAGTATTTTTACAAACATTCATTTTCAACTGTCGCGATATCTGTGTATCTGTCTGGTGTAAAATCTTGTAAGATAAATTTTACCGACTTGGTTGAGCTGACTTCTGTTCTCCCATTGAATTGAAATTTTATAAACACGTGAAAATCGTATAAACACATTCAATAGTGCGAAAATGAGCTCCTCAAATGGCTTACAAAGGTATATTAAAAGATTGTAATATTTTTTTATCTTAATAATGATATATTAAAAAACAAAAGAAGATGAAAAGCCACCGGCGTCTAAGTAAGTTTGCTTATTTAGAGAAAACTCTAAATAACGTATTTCTTTAAACTACGATAAGTAACTCGATACTACTCTTTGCGATACTTATCTGATGCCACTTTACGCCGCGTCTTCTTTAAGATGTGGCCAAGAAACCGGCGAGTACATCCGCAATCTCGTTAAATCAGCATTTCAAAAATTTTGGAGGATAAAAAGGGGTATTATTAGTTTTACGCGTTCATCTATCCCGCCATCATAATAAATATTTCGGAAATCGAGCCGCGCCATCTGTTGACGTCAGCCGGAAACTGTTTTTTAGTGTTGCTACATTAGAATAGATTGCAACACATTGAAATGTCGAGTTTATTAACGAGTCAGAATTTTTTCCCGAGAATTTCTTCTTCTTTCTCTCAGGTGCGGGTTATTGGGAAATTCTCTTGAATTATTGGAAATTTCCCGCAAATTACCAAGAGAATTCAGGAGAACAGAGAATTTCTCTCCGGCACATCACTGGTAGGAATTCCAGGATCAAATGTATATCTTATTAATTATGTTAATAAGATATACATTTATTATTAATATTAATTATGTAAGTAATTATTACACCAAGATTATTTTATTCTTTAACCAAAGAAAAATAAAGAAAACCGTTTATAAATAACCATACTGAAAAGTAACAACATTCGACTAATATTACAGTTGCTGCTGGATATAGACCTGTCACTGTGAAGTGATGTTTATCAAATAACTCTATATGGCCAGATTTATAAAACTTCCTTCTTAAAAAAATATTGAAAATTGAATATAAAAGAAATATTGGAAATGTATTCTGATGCTTACCGCTCTTTTCCTAGACACACAACAACCTCTTGCGATCACAAAGTGTGCGAGAGGGCACTGGAGTGACGAGACGTCTATTGTTTCGTCTCGCTCTTATCTTTTAGCCGAGATAAGGACAGACGCTTTATCAGGCGGATTCAGGCAACATTTAGGGACGGACCCAGGATCGTAGTACGTAGGGCATGACCTTGGCCATAACCTTAAATATAGCACATACGTGTAGCACTTTGTTGTTTAAGTTCTTCATATAACTGTGTAAAAATCATACAGTATTGTAGTGACCCCGGTCCCGTGCCGCGTTGACTTGCATTATCAGCATTCATGTACTTACAATAGGCCACCGAATCACCTCAGTCCTCCAGCTCCCGCCGTGCGCTATGTAATTTGATTATATCGAATAAAGTTCGTACGAATAAGTTGAATTCTCGGATTTCGATGGTCTCCGCATACTTAACCCTATACACTTGCATAGAGACACACACCCGCAATCAAGACACGACAGTATTAAGGATTTTAGTTTGATCATTTTATTAATTGATGTTTGATCAAACTTATGAAAATATGTAGGGTATAAGTGGGAGAGTTCTTGGGCCATAGTTTTTGTAGAAATTCGGAAATAAATAAGAAATCCTTAATATTATAAATGCGAAAGTGAGTTTGTTTGTTTGTTTATTTGTTTGTTTGTTTGTTTGTTTGTTACGCTTTCACGACGTAACTACGGAACCAATCATCATGAAATTTTGCAAACAAGTTCTCTGGAGTACAGAGAAGGACATAGGCTACCTTTTATCCCGGGAAAAAGTACTGTTCCCGAGGGATCGACATTGACGCGGGCGGAGCCGCGGGCGAAAACTAGTAAAAAAAAAAATTGCAAGTACACGCTAGGCCATCTCTCCCATGACGTTTGAGAGAGATGCCATATAGTGTCGGAGAGATCCAATATATGATATTATCATTTTTTTTGGACGGAGCAATTCCCTACTGCAATTATTGCAATGCAGAGACTACATTTTACATGACTTATGTACTTTTGGCACAAGAAACATTTCCAGTCAGTCATATAAATTTCCCAGCATTCCGCGCACACATTTTTATCATCTTCGATTGGGTTAGACGCAGAAGAAAATTATTTAAAAATGTTCACTAATCCTTACTAATATTATAAATGCGAAAGTCAGTTTGTTTATTTGTTTGTTTGTTACGCTTTCACGCCGTATCTACTGAACCGATCAGCATGAAATTTTACATGCAAGTTCTCTGGAGTACGGAAAGGGGCATAAGCTACCTTTTATTCCAGGAAAAAGTACTATTCCCGAGGGATCAACATTAACGCGGGCGGAGCCGCGGGCGAAAGCTAGTAATCCATATATTATAGTTCCCAAACACTATCTTATACATCAGAAAATCGCGTTGGGACGACCGACGGTCTACTAAGAAAAGTCTTCACATCTCTCTGTATATCCTTCATGGGTCGCCCACACTTAGTGTAGTGCCGTGAACGAAATTTTCGAGAACGTAGAATACGGCTCGGCAATTTTTCCCGAGAATTTCTTCTTCTTTCTCTCAAGTGACGGAAATATTGAGAAATTCTCGAGAATTATTGGAAATTTCACGCAAATTTCCGTCATCATCATCATTTCGAGAAGGTGTCACGGTCAATCGACCATGCACACCCTGGTGTCAGAGTTCTTCGGAACCGCCTTTCGGCCTGTGACGTAGTTCCTTTAACGACTACCAGATGGCAGCCGGGACCACCGGCGTAACGTGCCTTCCGAAGCACGGAATCATCTTTCTAATCAGACAATCAGGTGATTCACGAATGATGATGATGTCCTAACCAAACTGGAAACAACTAAACAAAGTTTGCTTCCGGTGGGAATCGAACCCACGACCCCCAGGTCAACAGGCAAACGCCTTAACCACTGGACCACGGAGGCTGTGTTTTAAATTTCCGTGAGAAGGAATTCATGAGAACAGAGAATTTCTCTCCGGCACATCACTTCCCACACCCCCTATTGAGAGCTGGGTCCATCCCTGGCGGCACTTTGATTCTATCGAGTCTGGCTTAGCGTTTAAGGCATTTTCTGTCGTAGTCCTCAGATTTACTCTTACGGCGGATTACTTACCACTAGAATGGTGTAATTTAATTAAATCCAAATGTGAGATTTGTCTGACTGTGGCGGAGGGAGATGCGATTCGGGGGTATACGTTAGATGCGCTATGTGAAAATCTTGTTATGTTTACAATAAATAATAAATAAATAAATAAATATATACGGACAAATCACACAGATTGAGCTAGCCCCAAAGTAAGTTCGAGACTTGTGTTATGGGATACTAGCTCAACGATACTATATTTTATAAGAAATACATATATAGATACACATCCAAGACCCAGGCCAATCTGAAAAAGATCATTTTCCATCTTGACCTGGCCGGGGATCGAACCCGGGCACTCCGTGTCGCAGGCTGGCGTGTTGACCGCTGCGCCACGGAGCTAGCCAATACACAATAGTGTTAGTCTATTGTCAACATAACTAGATTTCTGATGTTTTCGCGATTGTTGCAACTTAGTCTACCTGCGACCATGAAAACTGTAAAGTTTTCGAAACGTTAGGTGTAAAAAATAATGTAATATACGCGATAATACCGTATTAAAGTGATTTTATTTAAATAACTATATTTTACATAGCCCATGTAAACATGTTGTACAATAGTGTTAGTCTATTATAAACATAACTTTATTTATTAAACCCTCGACGCAAAATGAGGGTTGTTATTAGTTTGACGTCCATATCTCTGTGTGTATCTGTCTGTGGAATCGTAGCTCTAAAATGGATGGACCAATTCCGACGCTGTTTTTTTTTTTATCTGAAAACTAGTTTTCTTGCGGTGGTTCTTAACTATGTTTGGTTAATATCGGTCCAGCAGTGCAAGAATATCAGCTCTTTTCCAAAATGATATAATGGAAAAATAACGTATGATTACTCGATTAAGTATTTCGCGTGTGCCAGTATATTCATCATCATCATCACTACAGCCACATAAAGTCCACTGCTGGACATGAGTCTCCCAAGGATTCTTCGTTCCATGGGAGGATATTGCCATACCCACCACGCTTGGCAGGCGGGTTGGCGAGCGCAGTTTCTTTGACTTCTTGTGCTGCCGATGCTGCTGTCCATCGCAATCATTTTGAAGCTCGGGGAGGATAGGAATTCGTTGGATTTGGTAAAGGAATGAAAGGTATTGGGATACTACTTACTCGGATGAATAGGAAAAAGCAAGTAGCAGCTCGGGAGGCCGGGCGCGCGTACCCGATGCCATACCTGCAACCACCGGACAGGTAGTTGAGGATGACATCACTGACCATGTTGAGACCAGTAATAACGATTGACAGTAAAATTGTTCGTCACAATGACAATTAATTGATAACTTTGACCTGATGCTGCAACCAGAATGGTCTCCAGATAACCAAAGTCCTCAAAAACTTACAGCAAACATATCGTGTTTGGATTAAATGTATTAGTTTTAAGGGCCCGTACTACCTCACACTGCTTTGCATGATTGACTGTTATATTAATAATAATTAAATACTCAAGTTGAAATAAAAATGCAGCAAAGTTCAGGACTAACTCTTGGTAACTATCTGACTCAAAAACACGATTGCGTTAAATTTTCTCGATAGAAAAAAATTGCAAAGTTGCCTCCAAATCACGTCTAATTTACTCGGTATATAGCATTATTCACCAAATACATTAAAATTAACCTTGAAACTTTTGATTATTATTGCATTACAGATAAGGCAGCCATCATATGTTTTTCTTTTTCGAATAATTCTTGAATATTCCTAAAAAACGAAAATATCCAAAGTAGCCAACGCGTTTAGACCATCCGCGTTTGTACCGCCACACCGCCTGGCATATGGCGGGCTCTTAATGAGTAAATTTCTTACAGGTTATGATTTTACAATACGGCCACGTTGACCTGGTGCTTTTTGACTTTTTAAAGGTTGTTCCTTATACTACGCCTAAGTATTTTTGCGTAGGTGTTTCTTTTTAAATCTTAATTTAATTTTATATAGAGGAAACGTTTACTTAATGATTTTTGTCATGTCATGTCATGGGAGCAATGCCGGGAACTCAATTTTTTTGACATTTTCATAGAAATTGTCTGGGCAGCCGAACATTTGTAATTTTTTTTAAATCCCAGCATTTATCTCGTAGGAAAAGTTGTTCATGTCGACGAACTGAATCACCCTTTAAGGCCTATAATGATCAAAATTTCATTGATTTTTTTAAACCTCCTCGCTATATAGAAATCTGGCAATCAGAATCTCGTATGTAATACAGAATTGCAAAAAAAGGTAAAATGGTGACTTTGTTCTGGAAACCTCCTCGTCTTCATCGGCACTTACCATCAGGTGAAATGGGAGACAAATGCCTAATCCAACATTTAGTAAAAAAAAAAAACCTAATTTTTATTTTTTTTAATCAGCTTTTTTTCTTGCAATTCTGCCTTCCATAATAAAAAAAATATAAATGTAAAGCTGCCTACACACCGAGGCCTCCACCCGGCCCGCTAGTCAAGCAAGGCTGCCGCCCGGCGGCCTCATTTTCATACATTCCTGCGGTATGCGCACGCACGTGCCGTCGAATCGGGTTGGCGGCTTCGGTGTGTAGACAGCTTAAGTGCTTGAACTTGATTATTTGTGTCATGTGTAAATAATCTGAACTACTCCATAAGTTATCGTAAAGGAAATAGGGTATAATTTGAGGAACGGGAAATGATAAAAGACTTATTTATTATCAAAACCTCTTTATTTAATATTTTCATGGCATCACCAACTTTATTCGTAAAAACATTTATTCTACATAATTGAGAACATACACTATTGTACTATGTTACACCTAATAACTATTTACAAAATCCTTTGGATTATATAATTTTTATAATTTTAAAGATTTTATTACCTTAATTTTGATCAAAATTAAATCAAACATGAATAATGATAGGTATAATTATATGTATTCAATTACTTCACAAAGAGGGTATTACATTATATGCACAGCAAAAGTATAACATAACATTCAATTTTTCCAACTTTGTGAGAGCCTGGTGCCTATGGTAAGTTTCGACAGCCTCCGTGGTCCAGTGGTTAAGGCGTTTGCCTGTTGACCGGTCGTGGGTTCGATTCCCACCGAAAGCATACTTTGTTTAGTTGTTTCCAGTTTGGTTTGGACATTGCAGGCTTGAATCACCTGATTGTCTGATAATAAAGATGATTCCGTGCTTCGGAAGGCACGTTAAGCCGGTGGTCACGGCTGCCATCTGGTAGTCGTTAAAGGAACCACGTCAGAGGCCGAGAGGCGGTTCCGAAGAACTCTGACACCAGGGTGTGCATGGTCGATTGATCGTGACACCTACTCGAAATGATGATGATGATGGTAAGTTTCAATAACTTGTATTTAGTGTTGTGCCGTGCTCGAAATTCTCGAGAACAGTAAGAACGGGTCGGAAATATTTCTCGAGAATTTCTTCTTCTTTCTCTCAAGTGGGGGAATTATTGAGAAATTCTCGAGAATTATTGGAAATTTCCCGCAAATTTCCGTAAGAAGGAATTCATGAGAACAGAGAATTTTTCTCCGGCACATCACTACTTGTATTACAGGTCACCAGGGCCCCCTCGCCGTGGACTATTGATATGATTATTCTCAATGGCGGCAAACATATATAGGTTGTCACTAAATCGATAAGGTATAAACGTACTATATAATAAAAAAAAATTGTTTGTCTGACTCTCCAGGAACACGATTTCGAGAGAAATAAATTTTGAATAATATGCATAATTATTCAAAATCAATTATGTAAGGCTATGGTAGGCGACAGACAAAAATGGAGAGAACTGACATACTATGCCGACCCCAAATGAAAGTAGGATATGGTAGAGGAAGAAGAATAATCCAATTAAAAATCCTCTTCCTATTTTGAATCAATTAAATTAATAATTGAATTATACATAAATAAACTAGAAATAAACTAATTTGCGATCGGCAATACTTTATCATTCATTTACAAGTTACTAATTCCACTCTTCATCATCATCAGGTCTTTTTAGTCTCCACTGCAGGAGCATGACCCTCTCTGTACTACAGGAGCCATACCTGGCCAGAGCAGACAGAGGATTTGGCCTACACTCTCCTCGCTGGCCAGACGGGTTGGAGAGGTCTCATTGATGTTTATAAGCTTTGTTTAGCTTGTATTTCTTAAGTCACCTTTTACGACATCCATGGGAAGACTTGGAGTGGTCCTATTCTAATCTGCCGGAAACCACACGGTCAATTCCACTCTTATTTACATAAATATACGAGTACATTATCACAAAAACATATTTTTACAACCCCGACGCAAAAAAGCGGTGTTATAAGTTTTAACGCTATGTGTGCGTGTGTGTCTGTGGCACCATAGCTCTTTAATGAGTGAACCGATTTGGATGCAGATTTTAAAATTAAAATTCAGTATTTCTAACTATGGTTCTTAGATATCTTTTGGTTGGTCAAAATCGGTCCAGCCGTTTACAATATAGAGAAATATCAGAGACAGGGTTAATATTTTTTTTATTTATATTTATCTAGTTATTATAATAAAAACTTTCTTATATAATAATTTTATAACAGATAGATTCAATCAAAGTCAGTCTTAGATATTAGATTTTACACGCTTTTGTTCAGTTTTACCTGTCACGGAATTGTGTCTGTAATCTAATCTTGCAAATTAAAGATCAACTTCCCGGTATTCAATTGAAATGTTGAATACACACATGATACGCATGATAAAACAATATTATGTCAACGAAGTGGTTTGATAATGGACAAGTCCTGAATAGCCCAGTCACTAAATATAGCAGTAGTCATTTTCTCACTTATCTGTACATATCCCGGTTGCAACCTTAGCTAATACGCTATGGAGCCCGGGTTACACCCAGCTAATTGGCTGACAGTAAAAGATTGTATTTAAAATTTAATTAAAAATCTAAAATAATTATAATACTTAACTATATAACTATCCAACTGAAAACTTATACTTACCTATCTAAACGCTTTGTAACTAACTTATAATAAAAATTAGTTCTCTTTCTTTGACTTTTATACTTAAAGCTTCATATTTTAGGCTCAATTAGTTTTAATTAATTAAATCAAAACTTTATAAGTTTGCGATTGATTAACTATGATAGACGCCAGATGCGAGTATAAAAGGGCATTCATTGACTTACAATTATTATCTTTTAGATGAAAAGAAAAAACTTGATCAAATAAATATTGTAGGCGGTAGTTTTGTTTAGTTCTTATAACACAAAGACAAATGTCAACTTAGTCTACCTGCGACCATGAAAACTTTTCAGATTGGCCCTTCAGGCTTGCATGCACGTATACGCGGCCCATCAGGCAATATGAGAGTTTGCTGTCTCTCCAAGCCTTACGCACACAGGCAACGCCCAAAGCCGAGGTCCGTCCCTCCTGGGGGCCCTTTGGTGATGTTGTCTAAAAGGTTGAGGGTACTCTGCCCTCGCCTCAAACGCCCAGTGAAGTAGCGAAAGCTCACTTGGAGCTAGCTACATAGTCCTTCCAAAAAAAAAAGACCATGAAAACTGTAAAGTTTTTGAAACGTTAGGTGTACAAATAATGTAAAATACGCGATAATACCGTATTAAAGTGATTTTATTTAAATGATCAAATAAAGGGATGCACTTAACGTTGTATAGTCGCCACAAGTGACCACTTTTGACGATACCACCAAACTACAATACTATCAAAGTACAGATTTTTTTTTATTAGATCTAATTTCAGAGTAAAATAATAAAATATAATAAATGATAGACAAAAACACCAACACACAATTGTCCTTGTTCTTAAGGCGCTGTATCCTTTAACTGTTTGGAGCGGACATCGCGCGATATATTATATAGTCGTAATGAAATAAGGTTGAAAGTGGCGATAGCGTCTCATTTCAAACCCGTGTCTGCCATTTCCGTTAATATTCACTTTCAATTTAATAATTCAACAATTATAACCAAGTATTGTATTTTTTTTAGGTATCTATCTTGCTTATTTAGTTATACTTGGTAGTTTTCCCTGAAAATATCATGTAATTCGCGACCAAACTTTTTCTGGATATAGCTTTTCTGGTATTTTATTTTGCTAGGTTTTAAATATTTTTATGTAGCCATTTATTTTGATCCCTGAACTGTACTTCATATTTTTTCATGAAGCTTATTTCATGAAAAATAAGGCAAAAAAATAGACGTTTTACGGCATTCTTCTGATGCAGAGCGCCTTAATAAGAATTACGTATTTAAAATTGATTTGAAGTATCCGTTTGATTTTGGACGTGGCAGCAATCTGCGTTTAGATCTAGATTTAAAGTAGGTATAAACCTGTATATATGTGCATATCGCAGAAAAGACAACAGGATCTATTTTTTCATAATCGACTTATATTTGTATGTACATTTGAACTGAACAAGATTTTCC
The DNA here is from genome assembly GCA_947532085.1 of Elegia similella. Lineage (NCBI taxonomy): Eukaryota > Metazoa > Arthropoda > Insecta > Lepidoptera > Pyralidae > Elegia > Elegia similella. The sequence goes on along the minus strand of OX383951.1, from coordinate 7,037,717 downwards.
ATTTTGTAAATGTTATTCCATCCTATATTAATAGTTTCACTAAAAGCAATTACCAAGGCCTGCATAATTTATAAAATTCCATTAAGCGACAGCATCAACATCCGAACGGCTTTATTTGCATTTGTGGCTAAATTTAGTTTCTGAGTCCTTGTAGGGATTCGCCTGCTATTTGTCTATTTGTCTCAGAATGATTTATAATTCATGGATGCCCTTGGGACCCACCAGCTGCACAAAGGATAATCTATACTCTCCATCATAGAGTGGTGTCCGAGTTGCCACATATTAAATAAATAAATGTATAGGGACATAACACACAAATTGAGTTGGCCCCAACTTGTGTCGTAGGATACTATATTTTATAATGGGTACATATATAGATAAACATCCAAGACCCGGGTCAATCTGACAAAAATCGTTTTCCATCATGACCTCACCGGGATCGAACCCGGGCACCCTCGTGTCGCAGGCTAGCATGTTAACCACTGTGCCAGGGAGCTCGCCTAAATTAATATTGGAGAGACGAAATTTAGTCCCTTGAGCTATCGACACTAAGAAAAGAAGAATAATTATTTGCTCTCTAAATACCGAAATTATACAGCATGTAACTTAACCAACGACGTTTCCGTGAAGGGGTGACTCAGCCCGTCTAAATGAACAACTTCTACTATGGGACCAATGCTCGGAACTCAATTTATTTTTAACATTTTCATACTAATTGCCAAGCCGGCTGAATACTTTTGTATTAAAATGTATTTTTTTTTTTGTGTTCTCAGAATTGGTTCCGTAGGAAAAGTTGTTCATTTTGACGGGCTGAGTTACCCCTTTAACAGAACGTCGTTAGTTTAGTTACACGCTGTATAGACTTACAAAAATAAATTTCCGAAAGCTCCTTTACCTGTGTCTTGAGGAAATATCTCAAGAAATTAGTGTATAGGTAACAATAAAACACACAAACTAAGAAAACCTTAATTATGTATGGAAAAAATATGGAAAAAATAATCTCGTTGCGACCACGATGGATGTAACTGCATTGAAACGTCAACGGAAACAAATAATAAAAAGGTTCGTGCTAAGTCCCGTTTATATACATAATTATGTGTTTAAAGCGCGAAAGTTTAAAAAAGAATAAGAAAACCTTTTTTGGGAATTGTAAAAAATAGAATACATATTATCGCTTAAAAAATAAAATAAGAATCTACATAAAGCCATTACTAATTTATCTCTTAATAGAAACATTCAAGTGACTTTCTAAGGCTAACATTTCCAAATCACTGATACGGAAAATTCAATAGAAGCTCGATAATGTATTATTATAAATGTACATAGAAACTTCAATCGTACACTCAAGTATTAAGAATCATTTCGGCTTGAAGTCTTAAATCTCAAACATGGAGTAGTTGCCAAGTTTTAGGACCAATTAAATATATTTCTAGCTACGTGAGGATTATTATACGTGGGTGCCGTTTTTCAGTTGGCTTCCATTACCTGCAAAAGAAATGTTGCTCATTTTATTATATGAATAAAAGTAATGTTAAAGGATATTGTGACGGAACGTGTACACCATACGTTCTGTTGTAATAAAAAATAAATATTTTGATGCAAACTGGGAAGACGCCATAAGAGGTATTGGGATAATATATATGTACTAGCCGTTGCCCGCGACATCATCTGCGGCAATTTCTGTTATTATGATTAATTAGTTTTTTTTTATAGATGAATAATTTTCCCCCGTTTTCAGAACATTTTTTATTGATGCTTCGCTCCTATCGGTTGCAGCGTGTTTGTTTTATAGCCTAAAGCCTTCCTTAATAAATGGTCTATCCAACACAGAATTTTCCAATTTGAATCAGTAGTTCCTGAGATTAGCGCGTTTAAACAAACAAACAAACTCTTCAGCTTTATAGTATTAGTATAGAATTAGATATGCATACAATACGTAATGAAAACCCTATTCGATCCATCAAGGGGTGGTTCAGCCTGTTGATATAAACATTTTTTTTCTATGGGATAAAAGCTGGGAACTTAAACAAATTTGACATTTTCATCCAAAAGTGTTCAACCGTCCCAGTAATTAGTATAGAAATGTAAAAAAAAGGTTAATTTTGACGGGCTGAGTCACCCCTTCAGTAGACTTTATTTTCATCAAATGTATGGTGTTTAGAATAAAACTTACCCTTAGCAGTTATTTGAGTAGACTGCAAGTTAGTGCTACTCCGGCTGTTAGGAGGAAGTATGTAGAGCGCTGAGGACTGAGGCGATAGTTTAGGCACCTGAACAAACAGAAGATAAAATATTAATTACTAGCTTACCGCCCGCGTCAATATCCATCCCTCAGGAAGAGGTTTTCCAGGGCTAAAAGGTAGCCTATGTCCTTTTCCGTACGCAAGAAAACTTGTATGCAAAATTTCATGATGATCGGTTCAGTAGTTACGGCGTGAAAGCGTAACAAACAAACTCACTTTAGCATTTATAATATTAGTCATAACGATAAGGATTCTCCTCCAGTTGGTGCAACGTATTAAGATGTGCAAAGTCGGAGGCCAAAGAAGCGCTGGAAGACGCAAGAAATCGTGGCTGAAGAACATAAGTGAGTGGACCGGAATAACAAAAGTCGAGAAATTATTCCGGCAATGGATAGAGAGGAGTTTGAGAAGCTAACAACCAACATCCAGTAATTGAGAGACACTAAAAGAAGCAGAATTATTCTTCTACTAGCTTTCGCCCGCGGCTCCGCCCGCGTCAATGTCGATCCCTCGGGAATAGTACTTTTTCCCGGGATAAAAGGCCTATGTCCTTCTCCACACTCCAGAGATCTTGTATGCAAAATTTCATGATGATCGGTTCAGTAGTTACGGCGTGAAAGCGTAACAAACAAACAAAATCACTTTCGCATTTATAATATTAGTAAGGATAAATTGTAACTACCAAAAATCGAGAAAAGTAGAAACAAAGAGTTTTTTTTTTGAGTTCCCAGCATTGGTCCCATAGGAAAAGTTGTTCATTTTGACGGGCCGAGTCACCCCTTCACGGGAACGTCGTTGGTTAAGAGCCCGACATATGCCAGGCGGCGTGGCGATACAAACGCGGATGGTCTAAACGCGTTGGCTACTTAGGATATTTTCGTTTTTTAGGAATATTCAAGGGTTATTCGAAAAAGAAAAACATATGATGGCTGCCTTATCTGTAATGCAATAATAATCAAAAGGTTCAAGGTTAATTTTAATGTATTTGGTGAATAATTCTATATACCGAGTAAATTAGACGTGATTTGGAGGCAACTTTGCAATTTTTTTCTATCGAGAAAATTTAACGCAATCGTGTTTTTGAGTCATATAGTTACTAGAGTTAGTCCTGAACTTTGCTGCATTTTTATTTCAACTTGAGTATTTAATTATTATTGATATAACAGTCAATCATGCAAAGCAGTGTGAGGTAGTATGGGCCCTTAAGTTACAAGTTGTATAAGTGTAAACATTATAACATTTCTTTGTTACTAGCTTTGGCCCGCGGCTTCGCCCGCGTCAATGGCGATCCCTCGACAACAGTACTATTTCCCGGCACAAATTATAACTTGTGTCCTTCACCGTACCCCAGAAAACGGATATGCAAAATTTCATCATTATGGAAATGGTCAGGGGTGTCATCCTCATCATCCTCAACTACCTGTCCGGTGGTTGAAGGTATGGTATCGGGTACGTGCGCCCGGCCTCCCGAGGTACTACTTCCTTTTACTACCCCCCCTCATCCGAGTGAGTACTATCCCAATACCGTCAGTCCCATCCCAAAAAAATCCTTTTCTTCCCTAGCTTAAAAATGCTTCTAATGCTGCCAGCTTCGGAAGCACATGGAGTCAAAGAAACTGCGCTCGCCAACCCGCCTGCTAAGCGTGGTGAGTATGGTAATATCCTCCCATGGGACGAACAATCCTTGGGCTCCAGCAGTGGACTCCTAACGGGTGGAATGATGATGATAAAATTTTGCATTTCGGTAAATGATACTTTCGCCATCTGTACTTACTTGAGGCTGTGCACCGCTGTTGGTAGAAGATGATGATGGCATGGGGCTGGTGATCGGCCGAGATGACGATGAAGAGGACGGAGAGGTTACTGACGTAGTCACTACAACAATAAACGAAAAAATAAATATTTTAATTAAATCTTTCTTTAAAACAAAAGTTATAATAAAACTAACGTGCTAAACCAAGCCCATTTATTGTCTAAAACAAGATATTCTCTTAAAGGGCTGACTCAACCCATCAATAAAAATTCCAGGAACTTAAAAGAAAACGACTTTCCGTACAATTTTTCGGACCGGTCGCACAATTGTGTATGGAAATGTCGAAATTTTTGTTGAGCTCCTAGCAGTAGTCCGGTGGGAAAAGTTGTTCATTTTGGCGGGTTAACTCACCACGTTAAAAAAAAATTTGGGTAAATATTATATATATAATTATATATAATATTATATATATAAATATATATAATATACGGACAAATCACACAGATTGAGTTAGCCTCAAAGTAAGTTCGAGACTTGTGATATGGGATACTAACTCAAAGATACTATATTATATAACAAATACATATATAGATAAACATCCAAGATCCAGGCCAATCTGAAAAAGATAATTTTCCAGCTTGACCTGGCCGGGGATCGATCACTTTCGTGTCGCAGGCTGGCGTGTTAACCACTGCGCCACGGTGCTGTCGCAATTTACACGCTGTTACAATTTTGATTATTTTGGACACTTAAATGGCTAATTCAGCCCGTCGATATGGACAACTGTTACTATGGAACCAATGTAGGAACTCAACAAAAAAAGATGGTCATTCCCATACAAATATTTTTGGCTGCTCGGCCAATTTATATGAAAATATAAAAAAAACCTGCCAAGTGCGAGTCTGACTCGCGCACGAGGGGTCCCGCACATTATATATAATTAGTTTGAAATTATTAAAAATAGTTTTATTATATGATGTAACAAAAATGTATCCTCTTCGCTATTTTTTCTTTATCTGTGCTTTATCACGTTGCTTTGTACCAAATTGCAAGTTTCTGAGTTCCTGGGAAGTACACTGTAGGTTTTGATTCCCTTGCGAATGTCGAAAATACACGAAAATTTGCGACATAACCAGCTGTATCTTTTAATTGCGTTGGCTTAAAAGTTTGATTTTTTCACAGCTCCAAGGGGATATGAACAACTTTTTCCCCTTTCACAGCTCCAAGGGGAAAAAGTTGTTCATATCAACGGGCTGAATCACCCCTATAAGTGTTCTAATCGATCAAAATTTCACCAAAAAAAGATACCAAAATCATTACCCTATATTTAAGTTCGCCGTAGTCAATTAATAAGTAAAATATCTACGCCCCATTTCTCAGAAAATAATTAAGTATTCCTTCTTTACCAAGAACTTCAATAAATTCTAACTTATATTCAAACAGACTTCAAGAGATAGAGCGACTAAACAAATGGACAGAGTTCGCGACCGAGTTTCAAAGGAACACTACATTTTAATTTACAATGTTCTCTTTGTTTCTTTGTTGTGCGATTTACTGTATTAGAGAGTAAATTGTACAAAATAGATAGATAGATAGATAGATAAAAGCTTTATTGTTACCGAATAGACACACACATTTAAACAAAACATAACATTAAAATGGTAAAACAAATCGATTTTAGGATGTGTGCCACAACGATAACAAAAGGTAGTAGCTCAGTGATGCGTTTGCTCGCAGAGCAAACCACTGATTTTCAGCCACCACCACTGAGACTCACAGGGGCACCTGCAACAACACCATTCGATTCACAATAAAATAAGATTAAAAAAAGAAAAATTGAAAAATAGAATATAGCACAAATAAATTAATAATGAGAAAATAAAAATGTGATGAAAGGCCCTATTTATTGAAAGTTAAGTTAAGTTATTATAATATTAAAATAATTATCATTCTATAAAAAAAACAAAATAAAAAAAAAAGGAGTAAAGAAATCACCCAACCGAACTCGCCAAGAAACAAGAGCGCCTATAAAAAACCGAAAAGCCGATAAATCTGCCGCCAGGACAACTAAGTCTGCAACCCTATTTTTTGATTCGCAAGTAAAAGAGATTTCATATGCTTTTTGAAAGTCTGTTTCGAACAGATGCTTCTTAACGGTGGAGGTATGTTATTCCAGCACTTAGTTGCCTGGTAGCGAAAAGAGCCTTCAAAAGCCACATGCCTATGCACATGCATAGCCAAAAGTGCTCGGCCTGATCTGCAAGTGCCAGGGCCATATCTATTATGAAAAGTGCGGAACTTTAATTTGTCATATAAATATTCCGGCTTTCTGTATTTCATCAGATCAAACATTTGCGTGGCGAGGTGTAATTTTCTACGTGCCTCCATATTTAGCCAGTTCGCATTATTAATGAATGGCGATACATGTGTTCTTGGTGGAACACTGAAACAATATCGAGCGCAGGCGTTTTGTACACGCTGCACCATCCTTCTCGTGTCACATGTCAAGCGCGGCCCATACAATACATCTCCGTAATTAAGCCTAGAAAGTATGAGGGATTCACAGAGAATAACTCTCGATTTTTCGGTCAAATAGTTACGGATTTTATATAGTACTTTAAGTCTAAACAGGCAGCTCCTTACAGTTTTTTTTATATGACTTCCAAATCTAAGTTGACTGTCCAATGTGATACCCAGGTTTTTTACTTCTTCGACTCGAGTTATATCTGTGTCTAATATTTTTACAGCAGGCTCAGCATTTTCTAATTTTTTTAATTGGTGTTTAGTTCCTAGGATCATATAATTTGATTTAGAAGGGTTTAAATTGAGAGAGTGATTGTAGGACCAAGTAGCAATTGCTTCGAGATCCTTATTTAAAGACAGCACCGCTCCATCAACATTAGTTGGATCCACGGAAATATACAGCTGTACATCATCAGCATAACAATGTGATTTGCATGACTTAATTACATTAGGTAGATCTGCAGTGTACAAAATAAATAATAGTGGACCCAAAATAGATCCCTGAGGGACACCTCTACTTAATTTTTTTGCGCAAGAAATTGCATATGTCCCATCCTCCTTTCTCAATCTGACTGACTGATACCTATCGGATAAAAAACTACCAAACCATTGGACTGTACGAAAGTGGAACCCATAGTATGTCAACTTAGATAAGAGCAAAGGGATACAAATACTGTCAAATGCACGCGAGTAGTCAAGCAGTACCAGAATGGTGCCTTTACCTTTGTCTTGTTCGGCTATCACGTTATCGGTAACATCCAGTAATGCTGTAATGGTACTTCTACCCTTCCGAAATCCTGACTGTTGATATGGTAAAACACCAGATGATTCTAGGTAGTGCCCGACCTGATCGCAGGCAGCTTTCTCTAATATCTTAGATAGATAGGGCAAAATGCTTATAGGTCTAAGATCCTTAAGCTCCCCAGGGTGCTCAATTTTTGGGAGCGGGGTAATAAGTGCACTCTTCCATTGCGACGGAACAATGCCTGACATTATTGACTCGTTAACCAGGTCGGTAATAACTTCCAGGGTGTGTGGTAGAGTAAGCAAAGTCATATCTCGGCTAATACCATCGTTTCCCATAGCATTTGATTTCAGTGTCAAAATGTATTTTGCTACCTCTGTCCCAGTTACGGGTCGCAAAGAAAATAATGATAGCATTGGGTCAGAGTAACGGTGGAGTTCATAATATGACATTTGTGATATTGAAATTACTTCTGGGGAGGTAATATTTAAAAAGTGGTCATTAATTTCATCGGGACTGTTAAAGCGATCAGGGAGAGTTTCTCCTTTAGTATGTTCAATCAAAACCTTTTGTTTTACATTTTTCCAGAAATCTTTGCTATTGCCATGATTTGAGTTAATGAAGTAATCATAGTATGCACGTTTTTCATGATTTATCGCATTTTCAACAATCTTTTTGAGTTGTTTGTATTGGTCTTTGCATTTATCAGATTTTGAGGCTTTAAATGCTTCATGAGCTTCATTACGCAAAGTCATCATGAGTTTGACGTTATCGGTTATCCATGGCAACGGCTGATCCTTTCTTGCTTTGAGAGACACAATGGGAGCATGCAAGTCCAAAAGTGTCAATAGTAAATTATTATAAGCATTATCCATACTTTCCACATTCGGCAGATCTGAAATCGATTTCCAATTTAGCGAGATCAGATGGTCATTAAATATTTCCAAATTTATTCTTTTGAGAGGTCTATGTAAAAAAAATGTTGGTTGTGGTTTGGCTTTCTTCAATTGTATACTTAGATTTATCATTGAGTGACCCAGTGAACCATTGATATTTGTAACTGTGACATCACGAGTACCGCAATTTGTGCATACAACGTCAATCAATCAGTGAGGATTCAGTAAAATGGGTGGGTTCATTCACTACCTGGCTAAGGCCAAAATATTGTAAAAAATTACTGAATGTGGTAAATTTACTTGTTGCACTATTAAGCATATCCACGTTGAAATCACCTAGAAGAACTATGTAGTCGTAATAACCTAGACTAATAATAGATTCTGTCAAAGCATCAGCAAAAACATCGATATGAATCCATCCAGGTCTATAAGCAGTTCCAATGATAATGCGATATCCATTTATCTGCGCTGATAACCACATCTGTTCTATGGGAGCTTCAGGGTATGTTTCAAATCTAAGTCGCAACTCTTTCTTGTAATAAAATGCTACACCACCACCCACGTCTTTCGAGTGCCGTCGACGTCGTGGGGTGTTACGTAAACGATAGCCAGGAGCAACGGGTGCCCGGGCTTCTTCTCCAGTTGGTAACCACGACTCGTTTATGGCAATAATGTCAGGTTGGAATCGGTCTATTGCAATTAAAAAGTCATCGTGGCCGGTATTTAGTGACTGTGCGTTGAATAGCGCTAATCTCATGTACTTTGTTTTGTTAATCACGGTAAAGCTTGTTATATATTTTCACTAAAGTAATATATTCTGAGAAACTCAATTTCGGTAAGAAACATTCGGAAATAAAGATAGAGTAATTTGAGTAAAAAATAATAGTACGAGTATTTGTTAGAATATAGAGAAAAATTGCAGAATAGTATTGCTGAATAGGACCCAAATTTAATAGTAAATATGTTATAGTTGTGGCACGCATGACAAACAAACACATTTCACAATAGAATGCTATGACAAACTCTATGAACTCAATAAAAACTACAGTCAATGGCGGTAAAAACGGCATTAATACAAATATAATATTATATAAATTAAGTAACCGCACAATATTTGGTTTATGATATTTTACATTTTTATAAGAGTAATAAATATACGATGTGATTATGAGATGAGAGCTATATGATATATAACATTTTACAGAGCAAATTTTAGGTAATAACAATAAATTCCAAATATGTGCCCACTTAAAATGGTTTCGAATTCTATTTAGATGTTCTATAATCAATTCAATTCTATAATTACATAATGCACAAACAAACAATTTTTTTATCAAAGAATATACGAAAATATCAATAAAGTTCAGGATATTATTAAAACCAAATAATTTAAATAATAAACTATAGATTTTGCATGCATACAAAACATTATGGAAATAAAATATGAATAATAATAAAAAGGAAGAAAGTAAAACCGATTTTCCCAATATAATATTATGAACTAACTCTTCCAGAACCAAAAACACGGGTTAGGTCATCTTCTGTTCTCACGCGAATACGAGGAGCTTCGCTGCCTTGGTGTTGGCGTATATAAATACGGCCATCTCTTGTCCATACATACCGCCAGTTGCGACGAGCTCCCAAGTCTCGCGCCTTACCAAAAAGCATTCTATTTACCTTCGTCAGCCTTTCGTTTACATAGAATCTTCGTGCGGGACCCGGAAGGCTCATACCTTCTGTGGTGGCGCCGCGGCGCACGCGGGCAGCCTGCAGCAATTGATCGCGCACAGTACGTCGCGCAAAACGCACAGCAATCGTGCGCGGCCGAGGCACCGCAGATGTGTTGTCCGCCGTCTCTGATATGCGACCCATTCGTGCTGCGCAGACTATGTCCTGCTCCGTCAGACTAATGCCAAGTTTGGTACCAATGGTACTTACAATATGCGGCAAGCTCTCGCCTTTTTCCTCTGGGATGCAGGAGATGTCCACATCATTTAGCAAGAGATCTTGATCTCTTTCATTTATTTCAGCTTTAAGTAATTTTATAGAGTACTCTAACGACGTTTCCGCTTGTCCTGTGCTGACACTTGCTTCTAGCGCACTGCACCGCTCTTCCAATTTTTCCATACGACTCTCACAACTGGTGACTCTGCCTAGAATCGCTGAGACCGTCTCGTGTAGTAGCTTTGTTTCTGCTCGATTAGCCCGCAGCTCTTCGCGCATTTCTTCTCTGAATGCTCGCATCTCCAAGATTAACGATGAAATGTCTGTTATTTCTAAGGTTGCATTGTGCGCCGTATCATTTAAGTTATCCGTAACAGAGTATGACATATCTAAGTGGATAGGGCTACCCATCGCCGCTCCACGATGCATAGTAACACCTTCTGCAGGAGCACGAACCGGTGTATTGGTGTTATCAGATTTAGGCAGTTTGCTCTTACACATCACGCAGCCCCAGATGTCTTTATGCTCCTTTGTCATAGTGTTATAAAATCTTTGATCGGAGACGTTTGCACAAATAAGATCATAATACTGTTTACAGCTACAACATTGCAAATATCTTCGGTCCTCGATGATGTTTTTGCATCCATCACAAATGATTTTATTGGCCGACATTATAATATTTATTTTTTAACTTTAGAAAAATAAAATAAAATGTCAAATGGAAAGAAAAAAATGGTTAATAAAAAATAATATGAAACAAAAAATTCTGACTGGCAGGATTCGAACTCTCGTCCTGCCGATGCGGGACACTCTAGGAAACCGCTGGACTGATTAGCTATGACGTGCACTGGCGAAATAGTCGAATCAGAGCTTAAAGCTTGCGACACCGATCAGTAAACGGCCTTGTTATTGGTTAAGTCATTAACCAATCACTTGTAGCACTTCACTCAACACTGGATCACGGTGAATCAGCTGATTTTAATAAAATACTTATTTCTTAATATCCGCACAATTTTAAGGTTTATTACACCTTCAATTGGTAAACCAGTTCAATTGGTCTTGTTCCGAGGATTTCACTGATAATTTATTTGAGCGAAAGCTTCACAGTACGTATTTTTCAACTAAGTAAAACAGAAGAGCGAATATGAACACGTCTGGCCTCGTTACCGCGCCCCGCGAGCCTCTAGTTGAAAAATAGTTTGTATACTCTTTATTGCACACATACAAAAGGTATAATTTAAAAATACAGATTCTTGGATATAAATGTACAGTGGCGGACTTATCCCTGAAGGGATTTCTTCCAGTCAACCAAGTAGCTGAAAGGACAAGATACAATAGTTACGGGTATTACGAGGTCACATGTACAATAATATTATTATATAATATTGGAAACTGTGAGACTGTTCGAAGAAACAGGTTCATTTTGTAGCTTTGAGTGGCGTATCTACAGGGTGGTATGCTGACAAAATGGGCTAGCTCATCATCATCATCATTTCGTGTAGGTGTCACGTTCAATCGACCATGCACACCCTGGTGTCAGAGTTCTTCGGAACCCCCTCTCGGCCTCTGACGTGGTTCCTTTAAGGACTACCAGATGGCAGCCGCAGCGTTTTTTTTTTTACTAAATGTTGGTTAGATTTATACATCACTTCAAATATCGACAAAACACCCTTATTCATAATCCAAAGCAACCAGCGAGACGTGTTCCCTCCATTAAACCAACAAAATCCTATCCATCAAAAAATGACATACCCGAGACAGGATTCCTGGCGTAGTACGGCGGCGGCTTCGCTGACGGATTAGCGCTCACTTGTTGCACGTACGCTGCGGATGGGACTTTAGTTTAGTTCATGCGGTATGAATATTTTAGAGCACATGTTATAATAATATCATGAATAGCATTTAATAACGTGATGGCGGATCAACGAACACACCAAAGTTGGGGATGATATGGGGAAAATGTTCCGATGATTAAGATTTCTGTGGCCAATCTCGAATAATTTCTATACATACTGACGGTAAAAAGTATAATTTACTCGTAGCACGTACACTGCGGATGGGACTTTAGTTTAGTTTATGCGGTATGAATATTTTAGAGCACATGTTATAACAATATCATGAATAGAATTCACTAATTTGATGGCAGGATAACGAAATCATCACAATTGGGGATGCTATCGGGAATATGTTCCGATGATTAAGGTTTCTGTGGCCAATATCGAATATTTTCTATACATACTGCGAGTAAATTATCATTTACTGGTTGCACATACGCTGTAGATGGGACTTTAGTTCATACGGTATGAATATTTTAGAGCACATATTATAATAATATCATTAATATAATTTACTAACTTGATAGCAGGATAAGGAAAACATCACAATTAGAGATGCTATCGTAAACATGTTCCGATGATTAAGGGTTCTGTGGCCAATCTCCAATAATTTCTATACATACTGACAGAAAAAGTATCCTTTTAGAACGTACGCTGCGGATGTGAGTTGAGTTTAGTTTAGTTCATGCGGTATGAATATTTTAAAGCACATGTTATATCATGAATATAATTTACTAACTTGATGGCAGGATAAGGAAAACATCACAATTGGGGATGCTATCGGGAATATGTTACGATGATTAAGGGTCCTATGGACAATAATATAAATACATACTGACAGTAAAAATTTACTTATTGCACGTACGCTACGGATAGGGCTTTAGTTTAGTTTATGCGGTATGAATATTTTAGAACACATGTTATCATGAATATTGTTTACTATAGTGATAGCAGAATAACAAAAACACCACGGTTGGGCATGCTATGGAGAACATGTTTCGATGATTAAGGGTTCTGTGGCCAATCTCGAATTTTAAGAGTAGGTATTATTCGCTCTTGCAAATATTCAAATTTTCAAGAGCGAATAATACCTCCACAAATCCTTACTAATATTATAAATGCGAAAGTGAGTTTGTTTGTTTGTTTGTTACCATTTCACGCCGTAACTACTGAACTGATCATCATGAAATTTTGTATACAAGTTCTCTGGAGTGCGGAGAAGGACAAAGGCTACCTTTTATCCCGGGAAAAAGTACTATTCCCGAGGGATCGACATTGACGCGGGCGGAGCCGCGGGCGAAAGCTAGTCAATTATAAAGTGTAAACAGCATACTCGTACGAACCGCGTGAATATCGTTCGTGTTGTTTTTATCCTCTTACTTTAAATATAGATGAATATTCTCAACACATTCTGGCCACTGCTCATAATAACTAAACCACAAGAGCTCTTAAATGTTAAACTGTTGAATTGAAAGAGGCACTTACTTATCGGACCGCTGCCTCTCAAGTAGGGGTTGCCGTACGTCGCGGCATACCTGACGTCTACAATGCCGGCAGGGTTGGCCATTGGTATCACTATGTGGAAGAAACACAATTATATCAGATTTATCACTCTTTTTTTCCAACGACTATATATATATATTTACTATATTTATGGTAAGAGAAAATATTTTAAAAATCGGTATAATAGTTGTTGACTTTATCAATTATCTACAAATATACAATCAAACAAGCGCACAATTTTTTTTCTAATAAAAGAATCCGGCTTGAAAGATCGCTACAAAAGGTAGCTATCTTGCGAGCAAGATTATACAAGCAGTATTCTTATACGTCACTTTTGATGTTTTATACCCTAGACTAGAAGGATTTTGAAAAATGATAATTCAAGCCGGATTCTTTTAGAAAAAAAAATTGTGCGCTTGATTGATTGTATATTTGTAGATTTAAGGTAGAATTTTTGAAAATACTAAAAGACGTCTTATACTTTCTGTCCTCCAAGTACAAATAGACGTTGGTACATAGATAATACAAGTATCACGATTTGCATGGACACCAAGCGTGCCGACTTTTTGACACCTACCTACTGTGACGTTACAGGTTACAGGTGAAATTTATTGATGGAAAATCCAAAACAAATCAATTTATTGGGCTATTGCACTTAATTATCACGCAACGAGGTATTTTTTTCAGCCTTATGGCTACAACAACGGACGCGCGCTTAGTCGGGGTTCAGAAACGCGTAGTAGGTGCATTTACATTATCTATAAACATCTATACCCCCCAAGTGTAGCACAGGATTAAGAAAGTTGCATTTGAGTGAGCCCAATTCTTTGGGATCTTTTCAAAATATTAGAAAATCGTCGTTACATATGCGTATGCAATGTTTAAGTTTTGTCGTTTTTGACTAACCTAATAGTGAAGTTCACAATAACCACTTACCATCTGGCCCAATCACGCCTGCCAATCGCCCGCAACTAGCTTGCCGGCTTATACACCCCTGGTTGTACACTGAGCCATCCGTACTCCTCGACAGTGAACCGGTGAGCGAGTCAGATGGAAGTGGTGGGGCGTAGTCTCTTGAGTAGTCCACGTAGGGAACGTAGCCGTTGCTTTGGGAGTGAGCCTGAGGACAAAAATATTACATCGTACAAAATTACTAACTACAGATTGCAGACTAGTAGTACGCTGTTGGTATAGATAAAGACCATATACCAACAAATGAAAAAAAAACCCCTGTCCTTCCCCAGCTTAAAATGCTTTCGATGGGCAGAGTATCGGAAGCACAAGAAACCAAAGAAACTGCGCTCGCCAACCCGCTTGCCAAGCGTGGTAAGTATGGCAATATCCTCCAATGGAACGAAGAATCATTGACAGAGAGGCCCAAGTGCAGCAGTGGACTTTTTGAGGCTGTAATCCTAATCCTAACTAATATTGTAAATGCGAAAGTGAGTTTGTTTGTTTGTTTGTTACGCTTTCACGCCGTAAATACTAAACCGATCATCATGAAATTTTGCACACAAGTTTTCTGAAGTACGGAGAAGGACATAGGCTAACTTTAATCCCGGGAAAAAGTACTATTCCCGAGGGAGCGACATTAACGCGGGTGGAGCCGCGGGCGACAGCTAGTGATGATATAAATAAATATATAGGGACATATCACACAAATTGAGCTAGCCCCATAGTAAGTTGCGAACTTGTGTCGTAGGATACTAACTCAACGATAATATATTTTATAATAGATACTTATAAAGATAAACATCCAAGACTCAGGTCAATCCAAAAAAGATCGTTTTTCATCATGCTAAGATGATGATTCCATAGACCGACATACATATAAGTATATATGTTACGGGTAATAGGCGAAGTACGGATACACCTAGTTCTAGCCGGCTACAACTAGGTGCACATTATGATAGCGCAAAGCATGTTACTTATAATCAATTATCAGAATGTGTCGAGCATATTTAAACTTGAAGTGATAAATCCTAAGAGATAATAATACCGTCAAAAAGGTTCCTATCACCATGCTGTTTATTCTGTGTAACCAATTTAAAAAAAGAGGAGGTTATCAATCGGTTGTATTTTTTAAATAATTGTTACCGCATAAATCCGTCACTTATGGACTGATTTAAAAAAAAATCTTTAATGTTTGTAAGAATATGCTTTCAAATTATTGGTCTCATTCAAATTTCATCCAAATCGATTTAGTAGTTTTGATTGACGTCAGTTTCTTCATATGAAAGTTTATCTTGAAGTTAAGGTGGGTATGCTCCACGCATACCGTCCTTTCTTTGAAATCATTTAATATAAAATATTTTTAATGAATGAATGAATGAAAAATATTTGTTGTAGAAACACAAACAAAAAATACAATTACAACATAAAAAATTACAACTAATAAAAGCGTACTACAATAGGTGATGGCGCAGTGTTACGCTGGACACATTTGTGACCAGCACTGATTTTCAGCCGTCACCTTTTGTGACCTCAAGGATTTTCGTCCAAGAGTTATTAAATTAGATTTACCCTCAACGAAGTTTATCAAATCTTTACACTATTTTCTTGATACGTATCAAGAGTATTACATTTCAAAACTTCGCTGCGTTTTACAAAAATGTCTAGCGGGAAATCTTGTAAGACGTGACTTAGGTACATTTCGAATGATGTACACGATTTCTAGAACTACAATTGCGTTATTTGATTTATTACTACTGTTTATTGAAGTGAAAGAAAACTTCTATAGGGTTGGGTATTTTTTGAGATGGAAAAAACCATTCTTCTTCTATCGAGTCGTAAGATGGCTATATATTATATATACATTTTAAATAAGTTTTGACCAGTGTTTTGCTACCATGATTGCGCGTTCGTTTGCCTCATTCAGATCCCGCTGGGAGCAAGAAGCTGGACTTTCTGGGCACACCAAGAGGTGATCCTTAGATTGCATAGCACCGCAGTCGCACCAAAAGACTATTGAATTCGCGACACTTAAGGGCCCGTACTACCTCAATACATTAAAATTAACCTTGAAACTTTTGATTATTATTGCATTACAGATAAGGCAGCCATCATATGTTTTTCTTTTTCGAATAACCCTTGAATATTCCTAAAAAACGAAAACTATCCAAAGTAGCCAACGCGTTTAGACCATCCGCGTTTGTACCGCCACGCCGCCTGGCATATGGCGGGCTCTTAAGGGATTATACTATCCTGAATCGCATCCTAAATCGGATCCGATGAGAGAGACGCCGCTATACGTGCGATACGATTGGAGATATCTCTTATCGTGTGTTAGACACGTATAGCGGCGTCCCTCAAATCGGATCCTAAATTTAGGCTGGTTTGATAGGCGCCTTACCGTTACTGACACCTCTGCATACAATAAGTATGTAAAGAAAACCGTGTCCGATCCTTTATGAAGTAATTCAGCCCGTTGATATGAACAACAAATTCTATGGGTTCAAAGCCGGGAAAACAAAAAAAAATACTTTTCCAAACCAAAATGTTCGGCTGTCCGGTCAATTTGTATGGGAACGTCTAAGGTACTGTCACAGCTCTCGCCGCTGCAATGTACATTTCCGCTACCCACAATATAACTCTTGCCTAAACTAAAAAACCAGTCAAGTGCGAGTCGGACTCGCGCACGAAGGGTCCCTTACCGTTATCTATAAAAACGGCAAAAAGATCATGTCTGTTTTATGGGAGCCGCCCCTTAATATTAATTTTATTTTTATTTTATTATTTATTTTTAAAGTAAAATATAACTAAATATTCTGTAAATATTTTAGGCGTCTACCTGTTGCCGTTATCAATATCGAGCAAACAATTGCAAAAATTCACTCTTGTTGTATGGGAGCCGCCTTAAATATTTATTTTATTCTATTTTTTAGTATTTGTTGTTATAGCGGCAGCAATAATACATCATCTGTGAAATTTTTCACTGTCTAACTATCACGATTCATGAGATAGGCACCAGGTATCTGTACAGGCAGACAAATAGACAGACAGACGGACAGCGGCGCGATTTTAATAGGGTCCCGTTTTTATCCTTTGGGTACGGAACCCTAAAAGTGAGGCGAAAAATTTGTTTTCTTTTTAAATATGATAAATTTCGTTAAATTTCTCAATACCTATAGCGCCATCTTTAAGTCATTGACAGAACAAATCGTACTTTATAGGAGTTGGGATCACAAGCTTTACACACCAAACAACACAGGAAATTTTTAAAATCTACTCAGACAATACGGAACACATTTTTCTTCTGGAACTAGTGTGGCGAGATAACTACGTACAGAGAGGCCGATTCGTAGAATACACGATACTGCAGTTTCTTGCCTCGCATATAAAAAAAATGGTTAAAATTGTTTGGCGAACTGTTTACATGACAGCTCTAAATGACATGACTAAACCACAAGAAGTCAGTTAGTCGTTGGACATCCTCCCCCAACGATTTCCAATACGAACGTTGGAAGAGGCCTGCGACCTTAGTCAGGTCATCCGACTATCTGGTCAGTATTTATTTTTTTAATTATTTTATTCAAAAAACCAACAGCTTTCTACCATACAGTATGTTCACAAAAGGGATATTATTTCTAAGCCAATAACAGGTTTTTAAAATAATATAATGTGTGACCCAAACACAAATCAGTGTGTCAAATATGTGTGTAATTGTAAAGTTAATGTGTGTGTTCGTGTGTATCTAAAATTCAAAGTTATTAGTATTAATAAGAGTTACCATTAAGTTGGCGTTCAGAAAACTTGTAAGCGTTTTTTAGTAATTATTGTACAGGGACCCTGGACTGGAACCCTTCGTCTGAGATACCGTCTCGATCTAGGCCGATTTTAGTTGGCCGTTGGCAGAACGTTTCTCGAATGGCAAACAAATACCGGCAAGCGCAGCGTCAGACAATAGCGAACGGATATTTTCCCGCCAAACAAAAATATGATTTCTGTGCAGGTACATCGGTGTAACTTATGAAAGTACTTCAGTACTACCTGTATTAAACTATCCTGAATGTAGTCTCTAACGAGAGGGACGCCGCAGTATTTGAGAAACGATTGGAGGTATTAACGTAGAACTAGACTAGGAAGGAAGTACATATTCTTTGATTAAAACTAACGTGAGATACAGACATTATTAAAATATGTAACAACGGGTTACTCACGTATGAAGGTTGTGCGGATCGGGACATCAGACGCGCGTCTCGATCCACATTCGCCCTGAGAAAGACCTCCGGATGGGGTCGAAACATGTCGGCCAGTAGCTGACTTCGTACTAATGTACGAAGTTCGTAATAATGTAACCCGTTGTTACATAATTTAATCTTAATCATAATTTCGTGTAGATGTCACGGTCAATCGACCATGCACACCCTGGTGTCAGAGTTCCTCAGAACCGCCTCACGGCCTCTGACGTGGTTTCTTTAACGACTACCAGATGGCAGCCGGGACCAACTTAACGTGCCTTCCGAAGCACGGAATCATCTTCATTATTAGACAATCAGGTGATTCGAAAGCATGCAATATCCTAACCAAACTGGAAACAACTAAACAAAGTATGCTTCCCGTGGGAATCGAACCATCATCATAATTTCGAATAGGTGTCACGGTCAATCGACCATGCGCAGCCTAGTGTCAGAGTTCTTCGGAACCGCCTCTCGGCCTCTGACGTGGTTCCTTTAACGACTACCAGATGGCAGCCGGGACCACCGGCTTAACGTGCCTTCCGAAGCACGGAATCATCTTTATTATCAGACAATCAGGTGATTCAAGCCTGCAATGTCCTAACCAAACTGGAAAAAACTAAACAAGGTATGCTTCCGGTGAGAATCGAACCCACGACCTCCGGGTCAACAGGCAAACGCCTTAACCACTGGACCACGGAGGCTGTTGACATACATATTTTAATAAAGTACATATTCACTTCAAGAAATATAAGACATGGGTATTCTGTACTAGAAGCTACTCTATGCTCGTGCTTTCCTCCCAATCTCACAGCTCTCGGGGGTGAACTGCAATATGCATGATATTACTTGGGGTTAATGTTAGTTCTTGAGCTACGTTCTGCTATTTATTCTTGTTTCGTAGTTAAGTTGTGCTTAAATATTGCTTTCCTCGTGTCTGTAGGTCTATTACTCTAGAGTACTGATGTGATAGCGTAGCAACTGAACGGTATCACGGTTAGTTAAATTAGTGCTTCGTATATAAAAAGACGGCCAATTGCGAGTCGAACTCGCACACGAAAGGTTCTGTACCATCCTAACTAATATTATAAATGCAAAAGTGAGTTTGTTTCTTTGTTTGTTACGCTTTCACGCCGTAACTACTGAACCGATCATCATGAAATTTTGCATACAAGTTCTCTGGAGTGTGGAAAAGGACATAGGCTACCTTTTATCCCGGGAAAAAGTACTTATCCCGAGGGATCGACATTGACGCGGGCGGAGCCGCGGGCGAAAGCTAGTTATCTATAAAAACGGCAAAACAATCATGTCTGTAAAATGGGAGCCCCCCTTTATTATTAATTTTATTTAATTATTTATTTTTAATGTGAATATACAACTAAATATTCTGTAAGCGTCTACCTGTTGCCGTTATTTATATCGAGCAAAATCAAGCACGTTTGTTGTATGGGAGCCACCTTAAATATTAATTTAATTCTATTTTTTAGTAAATGTTATTATAGCGGCAACAGAATTACATCATCTGTGAAAATTTCAACTGTCTAACTATCACGGTTCATGAGATACAGCCTGGTGACAGACGGACAGACAGACAGACAGCAGAGCGATATTAATAGGGTCCCGTTTTTACCATTTGGGTACGGAACCCTAAATATGAGTTTATTTGTTAGGTATGCTTTCACGACTTTACTGATGGACTGATCGTCATGTACGTAGGGGGAGCCGTGGATGCTAACATGTATTTACTCGAGCATCGTGGATACCCGTTAGACTTTTAAGATTAGAGAAAAAAGTAATATATTTTTCATTTCACCGGTGGGAAGAGGAGCCGAAGGGGTAACAAAAATAATAGTCTAATGAAAATACTCGAGCGCCATCAATTAATCCTGCTGGCTTTATAATATGCCAAAAATTGTATGTATCGATAATCTAACGAATTGACAGTGATGTTAGAGGGTGGGAGGGTAACAAAAGTGCAGACAAAAAAGACAAACAAAATCACCAGTGAATCCTCGTTCGTAATTGGCTCATTTTTATTTGAAAGAATATCCGTCGTTCGTTATCCTTTTATAATCCTTACTTTATCACTAATATTATAAATGCGAAAGTGAGTTTGTTTGTTTGTTTATTTGTTTGTTTGTTACGCTTTCACGCCATAAGTACTGAACCGATCATCATGAAATTTAGCATATAAGTTCTCTGGAGTACGGAGAAGGACCTAGGCTACCTTTTATCCCGGGAAAAAGTACTATTCCCCAGGGGTCGACATTGACGCGGGCGGAGCCGCGGGCGAAAGCTTGTAATATTATAAATACGAAAGTGAGTTTATTTGTAACGCTTTCACGCCGTAACTACTGAGTCAGTTATTTATTACCAACCACTAGATTTTCAGCGTGGCTTCCTTACCTTAAAATGTATATTGCTGATGGGCTGGTTGAAGTCTCCGCTGTATCTCTGGTACTGCTTCATCAGCTCGTTGTCATATCCTGACTCCGGTAGGGGGACGGGACCAGCTAGTGGCAATCCAAGGTTTGAAGTCAGGTGCAGTGTTGGGTGGAGATCAGTTTCTGAGCCGGCGTTTGAGTTGTCCTGGTTGGCAAATAATTACACAAAATAAAATTTTGATTCCAATAGACACCGGGACAGGTGTCACTAAATAGCCTGTAAAAAGTGTAACATTAATTTTGAACTAGAGGTTAAGGTTTCTTTTCACTTTGTGCATTTAGAATTTTCATTACCTAAATATTTGTGAATAACAATGGAATGAACTTAAACTAGCCGTGTGGTATCCGGCAGAGTAGAATAGGACCACTCCAAGTCTTCCCGTGGATGTCGTAGAAGGCGACTTAGGAAACACAAGCTAAACAAAGCTTATAAACATCTAAGAGACCTCTCCAACCTATCTGGCCAGCGTGGAGAGTTAGGCCAAGTTCTCTGGCTGCTCTGGCCAAGTATGGCCCTAGTAGTACAGAGAGAGTCGTGCTCCTGTAGTGGAGACTAAAAAGGACCTGATGACGAACTTAAACCGTTTTAATATTAAAGATTGCAATTTTAAAAGCTTTGAATATAATAGGTTTTCTAAGTGCATTTTATAAATACCAATTGACGAAAAAGTAACATTGCTAAAATACATACTATTACATATCTACAAATAATTCAACGTTTGTTTCTTACAGAGTTATAAGACGGGTAAAATGAATCCAAATAACTCCTTTAGTTTATTCTTTTTGTATGTTTAAAAGTAAGGGCGATTTAGACTATTACCATTAGACGTCGCGAGTCTTAAAACAGATAATCTCTTAATTCGAAAAATTTAAAAAGAAACTGGATCAATGAAACTATTCCTTGCAATTTGCGAACCTGAATTTCACGAGAATTGGTTGAATAATGCGACATATAAAGGACAATCAGGACAGACATACGAAATATTTTTTACCCAAGCTGAAGCAGAGACGCTTTGCTCGCGCTCGGTTGATCCATTAATTCTTTAAAAGGGGCAAATAGTCAAATAGTTTTTTAAAAACAAAAACATAAAGTAAATACTCGTGATCTTTCACGATGATTTGATGATGCACTTGGTACAATAAATCGACAAGCTTTTACTTACCATATCACAGCTCCCTTCAACCTGCCTCAGCTCCAACTTTAGATCACTGATGTTAGAGCTTCTATCACTGTCCTTGAACTGGTCTACACAGGTCTTCCCGATGTCCGTTATGTCCGGTTTCTTTACGTCGTCTTTGTCCGTCTTTCGATGGCATAACATTATGATCAACATGATCACTAGTATCAGTGTTATGACTGATGCACCGGCTGATATTATGAGCACCAGTGGTAGGGATTCTGAAAGTAAGGTTGAGGTTACTTTGATAATACCTTAAGATAATACCTAATAATAAAGGGTGGGGACTATAGAAGCTTAAAAAAGTAGTCCAATGCTAGACATAGGTAGGACTCCCTCAAGGATTTCCATCATGGAGGAGTTTTGCCATCCTCACCAAGCTTGGCAGACGAGTTGGTTGGGATAGCATATTTTGATTCCAACGCTGCTGTCCTTTGGGACCGGTATTTTAAGCGAGGGAAGGGTACAAATTGTTGAACTGAAGAATTGGATAAAGGTTTTTGGAATGCTACTTGCTCGAATGTATTATGGGGATGATAAAGTAGTAGTACTTTGGTTGATTGTTGGTATTTTATCTGAAGATTATTACTTTTTCTTTAAGGACTTCATTTGAATTTAAAATGAAATATACTTACTGTTTGCAACTAAATTAATCTCAATGCTATCCATTCCATAAGAGTTTGCGACGGTGCAGTTGTACTTTCCAAAATGTCTAGCTTCACTCTTCCTTATAATCAATGTAGACTTTGTCAATCGATCTGCTAATGTTTCTTCTAGAAATGCATAGTCCTAACAAAGAATCAAATATTTAATTTTGGATTAACATAAAATATTAGGCGAGTAAAGCTTTCGCGCTTTTAACACGTAAATTATGTATATAAACGGGACTTAGCACGAACCTTTTTCGTCGAAGACGATGGATGTAACTCCATTGAAACGTCAATGGAAACAAATAATAAAAAGGTTCATGCTAAGTCCCGTTTATATACATAAAAGTTGAGTAGTTCGCAAAATCCAACGTAACTAATAACTTTTCTAATAGTTTTTTCTCAATGGATAATCATTTGATTTTACAACCACATCTTTGGTGCGATAAAATTCTCAGTCATCAGGAAAACAAGTTAGTTGTTAATTAGCCGGGTCCACTATTGACCTCTCAACCACCAAACGGGCCAATCGGTCCGCATAACAATAGAAAATCCATTGTGACTGCGTTTCTCGTGCTTGATGGGTTAAATACCAAAATTTTAAGTTATACATAATTCTTGTAGTAAGGCTGATAAATGTAACACCATTATTTGTCAAGAATATGACAAAAGGAATCCTAATGCAAAGCAAAACTAGTAACATACTTGATTATGGAACGAGTTAATCTCCCCACCAGCGAAGGTCCATATGATGTAGTCAGGTTTCGGGATAGAGAACGATATACATTCAACTCTAACGCTATCTCCTTCGACGCCGAACTGTGTCCCGTTAGATATTATTCTTGGCGGACCTAAAAAAGGAAAACATACGTAAAGCCCTGAAAATAGCTATAAAAAATTGGTTATCTCTAAAGTCGGTTTACGGCCGATGATTTTACGTGATAGAGGTGGAAGAGAAATAGATGCGTCACAAGCCGAACGTGCCCATCGTGCCTCTCTATCGCTTGTTCCGCGCTCATGCTTGTACTCGGAACGTGACACTTTTTGGTATGTACAGCCGACACTTTTTCGTATGTGCAGCCGGCGTTCATCAATTTATAAGAGGTCAACACGTCGAAAAAATAAAATAAAAAGAAGAAACTCTATAATGGTATCGACTAAAAATTAAAGAAATTTGTGCTCCCTAAGCTAACTTAGCTGTAAAGCTATTGTCTTGGCCTGCATGTCCAAACACCGCTGCATGTACTAATAACGCTGTGTCAGTAGCAGGATATTGGTCAACAAACATGATAACTCAGGAAGTTCCCCCCAGTGGCAATAGTTTGCTCATCATCATCATTTCTAATAGGTGTCACGGTCAATCAACCGTGCACACCCTGGTGTGAGAGTTCTTCGGAAGCGTCTCTCAGCCTTTGATGTGGTTCCTGGAAACAACTAAATAAAGTATGCTTCCCGTGGGAATCGAACCCATGACCCATTTTAAGTTCATTCCACTGGACCAGGCCGAGACCACTGGACCACGTAGGCAGTTAAATGTTATTGCAAGTTGTTAACCGTGCAAAAATAGATCTCGTTGCTCGTTTAGTAGGTTAAAAAGACAACAATCTTACTTCGTATATAAACCATGGCAGCCGCTTCAATATCTTGGTAGTGGTCGATGCTGGCTTTACACCAGTACTGTCCCGCAGTTTTATCTGTGATCATCACTGTTAAGTTGGACGATTTGCCCACTCTCTGCAACAATATTTGATGATGTAGATAGGTCAGATTTTAAGTCAGAAAGGCTGCGATGGGCAGCCTTTGTGACTTAAAACCTGATAGAAAGAATGAATGACACCGGAGCTCCCAAAATCATGCATGAATGGACTCCACAACAGAAAAGAGCAAGGCAATCAAGGCATGCCTAGAAAGTGGTAGAAGGATTATCTGGAGGAGGACCTCCAGAGAATCAAACAATATCTTGAATACGGGAGGCAAGAAAATATCTTGGATACGGCTAGTGACAGAGCGAAATAGAAGAAGATCGTAGATGAGGCCGAAATCCATAAAGGGTTGTAGCGCCCATAAAATAAGTAAGTAGGAGTTGTACACCATAGTCGTTTATATCTTTAGTGACCGGGTACCTCTCGAAGAGGTTCTCTAGTGCCTAGGTACATCGACTTTTCACTCCATCAACTACATACTCGTACTAAATTTTATCGAAATCGTTGAAGCCATTTCTAAGATGAAGATGAAGTTTAGAAACTACCCAAGGAAGTGCTCGCTATCCAAAGAACGTATTGTCGGTAAAAGTTTTACCATTTACTTCGAGAAAAACTCCCTTCTTTCAGATAATCAATTTGGCTTTCGCCCAGGCAGGTCTACTTCTCAAGCAGTAAATGCTCTTGTTGACGAAGCAGTTAAATCACTCGATTGTAATGAAAACTGCCTCGTCATTTATTTAGACCTCAGCAAAGCATTTGACACAGTTTTTATTCCCCTTCTCATTTCAAAATTAGCCAATATTGGCATCAGAGGTTCACAATTATAGTTTTTCAGGGATCTGACTGATGAAGTTTTGGAACTACCCAAGGAAGAGCTGGAACCTTACCATAACTCGTTCACTCTCGTATCGCAGCCACAGCACCTTCGGCGGGGGGTGGCCATCGACCACGCAAGTCAACGTGACAGTCGAACCGGCTTCTCCTTCGACGTCATGAGGTCTGGTCACGAATACTGGCCCGTCTGTAAAAAAAACTTGTAAATAGACCAGCCTTTTATGACTCGTTTTTAGGGTTCCGTACCTCAAAAGGTAAAAAGGAACCGTTATAGGATCACTCGGTTGTCCGTCTGTCTGTCTGTCGGTCTGTCAAGACCTTTTTCTCAGTAACGCGTGGAGGTATCAAGCTGATTCATATCAAATACTCTGGTCTACTGTCCTTTGGAGCTGGGAATAAATCAAAAATTCTAAGCCAACGCAATCAAAAGATTCAGCAGTTAATGCCGCTAATTTTCGTGTTTTTTCGACATTCGCAAGGGAATCAAAACCTACAGGCTAGTTCCCGTGAACTCAGAATCATGGAATTTGGTACAAAGCGACATCTTATAGCACATATAAAGGAAAAATTGCGAAAAGCATGATTTTTAGTCACTTCATAGAAAAAAAATATTTTTAATTTTTATGCCACAAATTTTCGACATTCGCACGCGAATCAAAACCTACAGGGTACTTCCCGTGAACTCAAAATCTTGAAATTTGATACGAAGGAACGAAGCACAGATAAAGAAAAATTGCGAAAATCATACTTTTTTAGTTAAATCATGTAATACAAGTATTTTTAATTTTTATGTCGCAAATGTTTGACATTCGCATGGGAATCAAAACCTACAGGGAACCCGTGAACTCAAAATCTCGAAGCAACGTCATATAGCACAGATAAAGGAAACATTGCGAAATGTATAAATTTTTAGTTACTCATATAATAAAAATAATTTAAATAATTTTTAACTTATTATAGATAACGGCACGGAACCCTTCGTGCTCGAATCCGACTCGCACTTGACCGGTTTTTTTTAATGTTCCCATAGAAAAATGTTCTGCCAGCTTTCGAGTCTCGAATTGATGATAAATAATTTTAATAAATATATATGGACTTATCACACAGATTGGCTAGCCCCAATTTAAGTTCGAGACTTGTGTTATGGGACACTCACTCAACGATACTATATTTTAAAACAAATACATAAATAGGTGAACATCCAAGACCCAGGCTAATGTGAAAAAATCATTTCCATCTTGACCAGATTGGGATACCCAAGACCTCCCGTGTGGCTGACTGGAACGATGACCACTAGGTGACAGACCTCGTCAAATATATATAATATAAATATATAATTATAAGTTTCGGTGCTGCTATATAATTAAAAGCCATGCTGGTCTGGGAGAAAAGAAAAAACGTAGAATATGCCAGCTGCTTTTCTTCCCGCGCAGATCGTAAAAGCCGATCGAGGGATTGGGCTAAAATTTGTGGAATTATATCAATATAGGCGATGCGGCTAGCAACGCATCACTATTTGATTCCCTGTTCCATCTAACATGCTAAATGTGGCCATAAGGTCTTATAGACCGAGGCTCTGTCTACCTCGTGAGGGTAAAAGACGTGGTACTATCATCATCATCATCATCATCATCAGGTCCTTTTTAGTCTCCACTACAGGAGCACGACCCTCTCTGTACTACTAGGGCCATACTTGGCCAGAGCAGCCAGAGGACTATATATGTATGTATCTATAAGCTTCGCAAGTAAATATTCCAAAGGGAAAATTCATACTTAAAGCGAAGCCTAGTACTTCAATGAAACTGAAGTAAAATAACATAAGCCATTATAACAACAAGTTGTGAAATTAACATGAGGTCCCAAGTTCTCCAGTTTGTAATTTGAGCTAGAACAATACGAATATTTAGCATTAATTTCAAATTAATGGCGGCCCTTTTCGTAGTATTCAAAAAGCTCGCAATAATTGTTCGGATCGTGAAAAGACCAAGCACGGAATGACCCTCGAAAAGGGACAATAGTAAAATTATAATCCACCATGTTTCTCTAAAGCCATGGTTCACATGGAAACTTCGTGAATAAGAACGTAGTTTTTATAAGTGTTTTATTTTGCATACACAATGCTATTTTGATATACTCTTCATAAAATAAGAAATAAAATATGGTGAAAAAATATCATGCGGGCGGGACTTGAACCGGCGACCTAGGTCTATGTACGACCTATGCTCTGCCATCTGAGCTATCGCACAATTCCAAATGAGTTGAATCAAATACCTCACTTACAAGTGAGGTAGTTGTACGGGAGGGGCACGGAAAGCATACTTTAAGTTGCTTTCAGTTTGGTTAGGACATTGCAGGCTTGAATCACCTGAAAAGATGATTCCGTGCTTCGGAAGGCACGTTAAGCCGTTGGTCCCGGCTGCCATCTGGTAGTCGTTAAAGGAACCACGTCAGAGGCCGAGAGGCGGTTCCGAAGAACTCTGACACCAGGGTGTGCATGGTCGATTGACCGTGTCACTACACGAAATGATGATGACCATATTTTATTCCTTAATTTATTAAGAACGTACTTGTTTAGTGTGACTTTGTGAGATGTAGACCTAGCGTTTCGCTTTCATAGCAGCGAACTAACAGTGGTTCAAAGCACAATAACCCCAATGGCTTTGAGGATTTTTTATGCCTATTTCTACCATGTCCAAAAATAATGCAAGAACTAAATCGATATAAAATATATGTAACTATGGAACCTACTAACAAAACGTCACGTTTGAAGAAAGCGGGATAGACGAACAAACGAAAGATTTTATTTTTTATTTTTAAGGAATATTTCTTTACGCATTTCCCCATGTGGGTGCTCAAAAATGCCACGGTAAACGTAAAAATGCACTTTACCAGACACTATACTACATAGGTAGACATATTAGGTATAGTAAGTAAGATGCTTGTTCTAACTGTTAGCATAACTGACAACCTATACCTTTAAAGTTAACAATAACATTTAAAAAATACTAAAATATTATAAGGGCACCAAACATACAAAACAAGAAAATATATTAAGGTTTAATTTCACGATTACGAGCTCAATGTATAACATAAACTCAAACAATTGAAAAACATAAATATATTTATTATAATTGACATATATTTATTAGAATTGAAAAACAGTACACTACATTTTATCTAAATCGTTAGAACTGTTTTCCTCATTTAAAGTTATTTTCGTCGCTAACTCAGACGTTATTTAAATATCTCATAAATGACTGAACCATTTTAGATGCTTAAGAGCCCGCCATATGCCAGGCGGCGTGGCGATACAAACGCGGATGGTCTAAACGCGTTGGCTACTTTGGATATTTTCGTTTTTTAGGAATATTCAAGGGTTATTCAAAAAATAAAAACATATGATGGCTGCCTTATCTGTAATGCAATAATAATCAAAAGTTTCAAGGTTAATTTTAATGTATTTGGTGAATAATGCTATCTATATACCGAGTAAATTAGACGTGATCTGGAGGCAACTTTGCAATTTTTTTCTATCTAGAAAATTTAACGCAATCGTGTTTTTGAGTCATGTAGTTACCAGAGTTAGTCCTGAACTTTGCTGCATTTTTATTTCAACTTGAGTATTTAATTATTATTGATATAACAGTCAATCATGCAAAGCAGTGTGAGGTAGTACGGGCCCTTAATGAACGCAGAAATTTATACTTACACGAGTAATGTAGTATACTTAAGTATTAAAAATGTGTATACGCTCCTTCCTTCTGGTATTTAAAGACCTTGCCTTCGCTCACTCGGTCAACAAGATAAATCAATCGACCGCCATGTGAACCAACCGTCCGTTTGCCTAATTGGACGATTATAATTCTTCAGAGCTTTATTTGTAAAAAGCTCTTAAGAAAACGTTGATAGAATTGGAGCAGGACTTTTATTGTGTTTTTTTTTTTGTTTGTAATAATGGAAACAACTTTCTATTTGTTTTTATAATTACTGATACAAAATTACGTCTCTTTTTCGTATGGAGTACATTGAGCCTAAGGCAATAGGGTGAATTATCCTAATCCTAACTAATATTATAAATGCGAAAGTGAGTTTGTTTGTTTGTTTATTTGTTTGTTACGCTTTCACGCCGTAACTACTGAACCAATCATGATGAAATTTTGCATACAAGTTCTTTGGAGTACGGAGAAGGACATAGGCTACCTTTTATCCCGGGAAAAATACTATTCCCGAGGGATCGACATTGACGCGGGCGGAGCCGCGGGCGAAAGCTAGTAAATAATAAATATATAGAGACATATAACACAAATTGAGCTAGCCCTACAGTAAGTTGTGAACTTGTATCGTAGGATACTAACTCAACGATACTTTATTTTATAATAGATACATATATCGATAAACATCCAAGACCCTAGTCAATCTAAAAAAGATCGTTTTCCATTATGACCTGACACCCGGGTACCTCATGTTGTTGCTGACTGCGCCACGAAGCTCGCCAAATTAAAAAGGCGGGGTAAAAAGGAAACGGAAATGAAAATCAAAAAAGTGACGTAAGAAATGGCAGGATGACCTTGATTCTTTCTGCAAAGATTGGGCTTCAAAAGTCCTCGATAGCGAGAGTTGGAAGGAAGGAAGGCAGATCTTTGTCCTGCAGTGGAACAATATGGGCCGCAAATAGAATAGAAATAGAAGTAGTGACATGGTTATAAGACTAAAAATCGCCTAATGTCATCATTTTTTTTCTTTTTTATATAACGTACCTAACTAGTTATAATTAAATACGCTAATATTATTACAATCTAGCCTAAACTCAGGCTAATGAGTAATATTACATTGACCTAGTTTTATAAATTATTGAATAAGAATGTGTCCATCGGCACTTTTCTTACTGCCTCTATGTGTAAGCATTAACTTTAAAACCCTAATAAAATTACCTATCTATATTTCCGTTTCCCCTTCCATACATATTTCCTAATTCGCCGAGACGGCCTGTGATTGGCCGAAATGAGAGTCGTAAAAATATGGCGATCGAGTCTTGTGGAGCGCGTCGCTTGCGCTGATAAAATAACTAAAAATAACGTCTCCTAAGAGCTTCGCTGGCCGAAAACAACCCGTGCGTGTGTGTTGGTGTACCACTAGTGTCAGAAGTAAGAAAAGGAATACAGTTCAAGCCCGGGAAATTGCTAGCCAGCCGCCACGAGGCCTGCCGCCGGCGATTTCTTCCCAGAGCCCTGTCCACCTGGATCCAAGGTCAGTGCTTACTGTTTCTCTTGCTGTGATTCTGGGGTTGATCGGAGAGTGCAGTGACTCTTTCAGGAAGACGCAACATTAATTTTATGGTGCCTCCTGTGAGGAAATTCCTCACGTACTTATTTCAAATTTACCCACTTAATTTCAATATTTCCAATTAAAGTTATTTCCAAATATGGATAACTAATTACTATTCATAAATAGACTTATTATAGATTCAAATTAACTAGGTACTTACCCACCTAGCATTTGTCTATTTGTCTAACAATCTCGGATCAAACAGGAAATTCCATACCTGTGCCATACCATAGTAAATACCTATTGCTTACGAGTACATACTTCTTATCTCATTAATTCCCTTGTAATAATCCCTTAATCGTTCGATTTGTATGCCATAAGGTACTATCTTGTTACTCAGGCTTTCGAACTATTTTGGATAACCTAGATACCTACCTAAGGTTAATTAATAGCAGCGAGGTGTGTATTTATGATTATAAGTAATAGTCCGTAGTTTTAAAACCTACGTGTTTTGTGAATATCTGTTCCATTACTCAGTTTCCATTTAAACTTTTGCTACCTACCTACCTTACTCAATTAGTGCTTAGCGAAAACATGGCAGAAGGAGAATTAATGTCAACCATTAAAAAACGTAAATATGAGTTTAAAAATATGCAAATACTTTATGACTTAGCAAAATTACGAAAGAAAATAAAACTAAATTGGCATCCTTTCGAGCTAGGTATAAAAGAATTGATATAATTCGTGATAATTTCTTGGAATGCAACGATCGTGTAAACCGGTTGCAACTTAAACTAAATCCTCAATTTGTTATCGATAATAATGATTTGTTGTCATTTGACGAGTTATATTATTTTGTCATGGAGTATGCCGACTCTCTCGACGTAAGTTCGCGCTCGGAACTGTGTCAAGGTCATGCGCATTCGCAAGTGAAACTACCTAAATTGCAAATAGCTAAGTTTGATGGTAATATAGAGAACTGGCAGATGTTTAAAGACAGTTATACGTCGCTTGTGCATAATAATGTTTCGTTGTCGGACACAGAGAAATTTTACTATTTGTTGTCATGTCTGTCTGGATATGCCCTGACACTAGCTAAGGGTATTCCTATAACATCAGCTAATTATTCTGTTGTTTATGCAGCTTTGCTAGACAGTGTAATAAATAGAAATTTTACCCTTAGTCCCAGTTCGGGCTCCAAGTAATTAATTTAAAATTTGCATCTCTACCTCAGAGAGGAGAAAAGAAAAAAAAACACAAGTATCTCGTAGCAAGGTTTATTTAGAGATCTTCCAATCACAACACTAACAGTTTAGGTTTGCTTCGTAAACTAAAATTTAGCATAAAGCACAAACTAAAAATAAAGGGGAGGGTTGTTGGTTCGTTTGGCTGGTCCGAGTAACTAAAAAAATCTAAATGCACAAAATTCAGTCGTAAATACAGGGCAGCTTCTTGAACACCATCAATTCAATTGAAATAAAACTAAATAAAGTTATTAACTAGCCTTACAAACAATTTTGGCTAATTAAAACGGCAGTGTGCTATAATAAGAACGTAGGAAAACCCACAGGCCGTAGCACAACCAGGAATTAAGCACCTTAAGTGAGTTTAAGAAAATTAATTAGTTTTAAGTTTTTTAATTAAATTTACAAAATGATCAATTTGGGTTTGGCCCACTCATAGTAACGCTAAACAGCTAATGCTGCAAGGCTGCTCCTTGTTACGAGGTTTTTAACATTAAATTAAAGTAATTAAAAAAAAGATAAATAAGCTCAGGTAAATCCGAGCCTGACTTGCCAGCCCGTGCCGTCGAACCAGCCCGGAATGTCTATCCGATACAAACGCCTCCGATACAAACGCCTCCTGCAGTAAACAAATTAAACACGTCTTAGCTTTTAAAACACATTATCATGCTAACATTAGCATGTACAACCTTCAATCACTAAACTACACAGCATAAAACTGTCTACATGTCTACATAGTATTAAACACAAAGCCAAAGACATCTATATCTAATTAAATACACAAGGACACTCAAGTGATCAAAGGGAATATTCTAGCTACATCATTTACTAGTGTACTCTAAGAATAAAGTTGTTCACTCAAATCAGTTACAAAATAATTAAATCACACCCACCCGGGTATCGGAGGTAGACGCTTCAGAGTTGGACGCTTACGATGGCGATGCCACCATGCGGTCACGCCCGAAAAGCATCTCAAGCAGAACATGCTGAGACCTAACCAATGAAACATGGTTAGCCCTCTTTCTACAGTTCACAGTTAAAAGGTTTTTAACCTCAAGGGACGGCTATCGGTTACTTTAGAAAGAGAATTAAGTACACAAAGACTTTTACATCAGTTTTCACAGCGAGTGAGTGTGTCTGAGTTGGAAAGTATATAATACACGACGTACCTTTTACGGAGGTGGTTTGGGGTTTATAGTCGAAGACACCAACACGAACAAAAATCCACACAGCCACACTGCAACAAATTGGGTTTACAAATTAACAACCTCGAAATACAATCACACATGGGCTCAAGGGTTCACTAAAGCGCAGTTTACTTACCACAAGAAGCCTTAACACACTTCTTCACAACCACGTGCTGCCAACGCCCCGGTGGAACGACAGCTCTCCAAAAGGAACCAAACACCAACAGCCACTATTTTTCCACAATTCTCCAAACAACATGCGATGCGTCGACGCAGACGCCGGCACACAAAAAAAAGAAGCTATCCTCGCGTTTCGTTATACACATCACACAGTCCATTTCACACACATCCACGGCATTCAAAGTTAAAGAAATTTATTAAACTTTTTATATTTAAGACTCGTAATATGACAAATAGCCAAAAGTAAACACATCCACCATTCAGCAACCATGAAATAACCTGAAAATCTACAAAACCAATTTGACAATCCTTTCTGTCAAGTCAGAACCAATGTCAACAAATAATCCAGTACGTGAAACTGAACACAACAGTGTGACCACTTGCAGTAGATTTCCACTTTTTGGTAGATTCGCAGCATTTTCGTCAAGCATTTAGTAGGTTATAGTAGTTTCCGTTTTAATAAATTACCCTAAAGAACAACGTTTTGTATTTTGAAACCACATAATATTTTGAAATAAATTAATTTAAACACCTCACCTGACAAGTCACAAGCACACAAAAGGAGGCATTTAGATTTATAAAAACATAACCCTTTCCTTGCAGTCGGGTAAAAATGTGTTTGGTAGATTCTAATAGTATTTTTTTTATATGGTCTCACTGACGCATAAATGTCTCTCAAACCGGTTGTCAAATCGAAATGTCAGTTTACCACAACAAACAATAACATAACCTAATTTATTATTTTAGATTTTTAAATATTTTAAGGATAATCTTGAATAAAAATACCCTGTGGATGCGACAAATGCTATTTAGGATGTAGTACTCGAATGTATGACATTAGAGACGCACAACCCTCTGTCATTGTGGAATAATTTGGTAAGAAAATATTGACTCGAAAATAAAAGTGTTACAACAGGTATGATAATAGACGTATTAGCTACCGCTTATTTAGAAAAAATAATAAAATTAAATCCGATCCAACGGCCATCATTATCAAACTTATCACAATTAACCAACACACTTTATAAATGTGTTAGTGCCTTGCGCGGGTTAAATATTGAAGATTTAAGTGAATTTCTTTTATTTTACATAGCATCTCGGCCGCTTGATACAGAAACTAGGAAAAGGTTTGAATTACAAAATACCGAAGAAATTCCTAAATTTAATAATTTGATTGTTAATTTACAGAATTATATAAAGATATTAGAGGTTAGTCAACCTAGTAATTTACCATCATTCAATTCTACAAATAAACAAAACCACAATAATACAAAGAAAGATAATTTTTCTCGGCAATCAAATTCTTCCTTAATTACTTCTTCGAACTCAAATAATAATAAACCTAATCAGGCTGTCTGTGCGTATTGTCATGAAAATCATTCAATGTATCGCTGTGGTAAAGTACATTCTATGAATATAGGACAGCGACAACAATTAGTTAAAGAGTTACAATTATGTCAAAACTGCTTAAGGCCCGGTCACACTAGTGCAGACTGCAAGTCTAAGTCCATGTGTTTCATTTGTAACTCAAAACATAACACATTATTACATGAAGAACATAAAAGTTTATTAGCTAATACCATTGACCTAAAGGTTTCTGAGAATTCCAATATGAGCACTTCCCTAACTTGTACAACTCAGCCAAACATGTCAAAGTCACCTATGAGTACCAAAATTATTGGTTCAGCAGTGGTTCGGTTGAGAAGAGTGGATAGTTCATTGCAGTATGCTCGTATAATCATAGATAGTGGCTCGATGGACTCTTTCATTACAAGTAGCTGTGTGCGACAGTTAGGTTTACATATAAAAAAGTGGTCTCGGTCAAAATTATGTTTGTAATATCAAAGGTTATACTTTTGGCTCTATTGTGCCTAAATCAAATGACTCGCCCCAATTCGATATACCATTAGTGGTTTTGCCTAAATTCACTTCAATGGTTCCTTCAACTTCGTTGCCGTCGGTTGTCAAGGAAAAGTTTAAACATCTGGATCTCGCCGACCAAGATTTTGATAAATCGGGTCCGATCGATCTGTTGTTAGGAGTAGACTGTTTTGACCAGATATATACTGGTTCACATTATTGCCCAGGTCCTGGTTTTCCATGTGCACTGTCTAGTGTATTCGGCTGGGTGATCAGTGGTCAGTTTCTTCAAAACGTGGTGGCTCAAACTCCAGCCACACCCGTTACGTCACTCATCGCGTCTTCTGGTGCGCTCGATGAGATCGTTCAACGTTTTAGGGAATCCGAAGAACCGCCGAAATGTAAAATTTCCGGTCCTAAGGATGAAATATGTGAAGTGGCTCAAACTCCAGCCACACCCGTTACGTCACTCATCGCGTCTTCTAGTGCGCTCGATGAGAGCGTTCAACGGTTTTGGGAATCCGAAGAGCCGTCGAAATGTAAAATTTCCAGTCCTAAGGATGAAATATGTGAAGTGGCTCAAACTCCAGCCACACCCGTTACGTCACTCATCGCGTCTTCTTGTGCGCTCGATGAGATCGTTCAACGGTTTTGGGAATCCGAAGAACCGTCGAAATGTAAAATTTCCGGTCCTGAGGAAGAAATATGTAAACAAAAATATAAAAATGGCACATATCGTACCTCCGAAGGTCGTTATGTTGTACCAATTATGCTTAAAGATGATACTCCAGCCTTAGGAGAATCATATCATCAGGCTCTTAACCGTTTTCTCAACTTGGAAAAGCGTCTTGCCAGCCAGACTGAGTTGAAAACGGAATCTAAGGAATTTATGCAGCAGTACGAAGATCTGGGACATATGCAGCCTGCTGAATCTTTGTCTACTGACCGTTATATTATTCCTCACCATTGTGTAATACGACCCGATAGTACAACGACACGTTTACGAGTAGTCTTCGATGCCAGTAGTCGGACCTCGAATACTCTGTCACGCAATAATATTGTTCATGTGGGTCCTAAGCTGCAAGTGGATATTGTCGATTTAGTGACAAAATTTTGACTTCACAAAATAGTTTTTACTGCCGACATCCGTCGTATGTATCGGCAAATATTGATAAGACCCGAGAAATGGACTACTAACGCTCCTCGTCTTCTTAAGGATGTTCCTCCTGAATTTTGTCAAAGTTCCAAATCCTTCGATGAATCGGGAAATGAGTTTGTCAAAATATTAGGGATACGATGGAATCCCATTAATGATTCTTTTTCATATGCCTTTTCAGACTCGTTCGAAGTCAAATTTACTAAAAGATCCATACTCTCTTTAGTAGCCCGCATTTTCGATCCACTCGGTTGGATATGCCCAGTAGTCTTTGCAGCAAAATCGCTGTTGCAAGAAATATGGTGGTTTAATTTATCGTGGGATGAGACTATTCCAAAACATTTAATCAAACAATGGCATTTAATAGCGGCCAATTTGTCTGATTTACAAAAAATTTCTCTTCCGCGGTTAGTTATACCTTCCAATCCGATGGAAGTACACTTAGTAGGTTTCTGTGATGGTTCTCTGAAAGGCTATGGTTGTTGTGTGTATATTTGTGTGGTTACTAATGAGCCCAGAATTTCTACTGCGATTAGTTTACTGATTGGAAAATCTAGAGTAGCTCCTTTAAAACCTACCATAGTAAATAGACTTGAGCTAAGCGCAGCAGTGCTTCTAGCAAACGTTCTATCGCACATGTATAATTTGCTTAAAGACCATATAACTATTAATTCTATTCGAGCTTATTCAGACAGCAGCACTACCTTGTCATGGCTTAATACAGCCCCTCATTTGTTAAAAATGTATGTAGCCAATCGTGTCATTCAAGCAACTGACTTGATTAGTACCGATCATGGGTATTATGTTTCGTCTAAGGATAACCCGGCTGACTGTTGTAGTCGCGGAGTGTCCTGTCCAGAGCTTATAGACCATCCTCTGTGGTGGAAAGGTCCTTCTTGGCTACAGGATTTGCCTAGTCAATGGCCTAACAAACGGGTTCTACTTCCAAAAGAATACTTACCCGAGTTTAAATCACTAGAAACTAAAAGTCTTCACGTGATTAATGTGAGAAACCTACTTCTGGACTTAATTGCCAGACATTCCTTTTTTACAAAAATTCTAAGAATTGTAGCATGGTGTATTAGATTTATTTCAAATTCGAGGGTTGCAAGGCAAAATCGAATTCTTTCATTTCTCAGTAGTACTGAACTCGAGAAGTCAACTAAAGTATTATTTAAATTGAGTCAGTATCATTATATGTCTTCCGAAGTCAGTCGAGTGAAAACTTTCACCTTTCCTGGACGATGATGGGATCGTGCGGGTGGGGGAACGCATCGATGAGGCTAATCTGTCACCATCTGCGTTACACCCTTTTTTGTTACATAAACAATGTCCAATATCTAAAATTATAATAAAACATTTTCATAAAAAAATATTTGCATTGTGGACCTCGAACCTTACAATCTCATATTCAACGCCAGTTTTGGATAATTGGATTGAGACTTCTGATACGTACCGTGCTATCAAAGTGTGTTAGATGTTTTATTTCGTGTCCGCGCTCTCGTTGGGTCATGCTTAAGAAAATTACCCAGAGATTTTGGCGCGTATGGCAGCGTGATTATCTTCATACATTACAACGAAAGAACAAAAGGTTCGTACATGAACCAAATATTAAAATAGATAACTTAGTCATAGTTAACGAACCTAATCTTCTGCCGATGTTTTGGAAGTTGGCACGTATTGTGCAAGTGCATGCTGGTTCGGATCAAGTAATCAGAGTAGTTACTTTCCGAACTGCTAACGGAAAGACCTTTCGTAGGCCGGTAGTAAAGGTTTGTCCCTTACCAATTAATTAAGATATTTTTACATAAATTACTAAAACATAAATACACACTATCCAATCCTTAGGCTAGTTAAAACTTATTTATTACTTTTTCTTTCGAAAATAATATTTCTAGATATTCTTGCAATAGTGCGTAGCTATTGCTTTTGTTTTTTCATCTTTCAATTTGCATTCTCTGTGAAACCCTTGTGGATTTCAGGTGGGGGAAAATGTGTAAGCATTAACTTTAAAACCCTAATAAAATTACCTATCTATATTTCCGTTTCCCCTTCCATACATATTTCCTAATTCGCCGAGACGGCCTGTGATTGGCCGAAATGAGAGTCGTAAAAATATGGCGATCGAGTCTTGTGGAGCGCGTCGCTTGCGCTGATAAAATAACTAAAAATAACGTCTCCTAAGAGCTTCGCTGGCCGAAAACAACCCGTGCGTGTGTGTTGGTGGTGTACCACTAGTGTCAGAAGTAAGAAAAGGAATACAGTTCAAGCCCGGGAAATTGCTAGCCAGCCGCCACGAGGCCTGCCGCCGGCGATTTCTTCCCAGAGCCCTGTCCACCTGGATCCAAGGTCAGTGCTTACTGTTTCTCTTGCTGTGATTCTGGGGTTGATCGGAGAGTGCAGTGACTCTTTCAGGAAGACGCAACACTCTATTAAGGGGAAGGCACTCTGTTCATGTGTCTTTATTCGCACTATCACAATACTTGTTTTTATTTATTCATTTTGCACTACACTACACTACACTAATTCAAAAGGTTTCGTTCTTTTGAGACGTCGCACTAGATGTGTGTTGTCAAGGAGCTGGATTGCCTCGACGTTCACATGATGAAGCAATCTATATTCGTGTGCTTTGGCATATTTTTTAATAACTCTATCGACAGACTGTATATTTAGGTCCCGATGCAGGTCGTCATGTCATGATTGAACATTATTTCTTTGTATTTATTAGATTTTATTTAGCAACATTATATCATTGCAACCGGCATATTCTACGTTTAGTTATTTATTTATCTACACTTGATACAATAATTAAAGAACTCCCCAAAGAAGGTTGCTATCAGGCAGGCAGCCGGCCATAACTTTTACCGAATCACGTTACAACAAGATTTCTGTCATAATATCGGACCCGGGCTTCGACGCTCCAAGGATGCAACCAAGAAACGCTCGGACGAGGATAATAGGTACCTACTTAAAACAAGAAAATTCAACATTTTTGTCTTTTCCCTTTTTTTTGCCTCGTCTAAGTGCAGTCGGGGGCAGATAAAACTGACCCCTCTATCTTATCTTATCTTATGTAGGGGGGTCAGATGTATCTGACCCCGACTGTACATTGGACCTTACGAGGATAGACTTTCTTCTGCCTTGCTAAGGCAGAACATTATAAACTACCGACGCAAAAAGAAGGGTATTATAAGTTTGAGCGCTATGTATGTGTATGATTGGCTGCGATACCGTAGCTCTTCATTGGTGAACCGACTTGAACTTTTTTATTTTATATCTGACTTTCTAGTGCCGGCTCTTAAACATGTTTTATCGAAATCGGTTCAACAAACGGTTGGCTATGTTTGACGGATTTTCGTTTCGTGGTTACTTAAATGTTTATTATTCTATAGCTTGTCAAGTTATCAAATGAAACCTTTACAAATTCCCAATATCCAAAATATTATTTTCAAAAAACGTTGTCCAGAAATCCAATAACATTCTCAAGTCAGTAGGAAATCAAAAAAAAAAAAAAAACTGACATCAATGATTAATAAAAGTGTTATATCCAGAATAAAACTAACCGCCTTTTACGATTAAGATAACCCTATAAAGGGGCTTTATTCCGATCCCTCATTCCGGGTGGAAGTACTTCTTATCCCGGGACATAAAACGAGGTATATGGTTTATTTGCGTCTCGCAAAAAGTTAAGAATAGAAACATATTGTCTTTAAGAATAAACAGTTTTTAGATTTCCGCATTTTCAAGTAAGGTTCGCATTAGACTGATATAAGCTAGTCTAAATTTTGCCCAATGTTACAAATTGAAAAAAACAAACCAGCCAGGTGCAAGTCGGACTCGTGCACGGATGGTTCCGTACCATTATCAGTAACTAGCTTTCGCCTGCAGCTCCGCCCGCGTTAGTGTCAATCCCTCGGGAATAGTACTTTTTCCCGGGATAAAAGGTAGCCTATGTCCTTCTCCATACTCCAGAAAACTTCTATGCAAAATTTCATGATGATCGGTTCAGTAGTTACGGCGTGAAAGCGTAACAAACAAACAAACAAACTCACTTTCGCATTTAAAATATTAGTTAGGATAAGTTTTAAATAATCAAAAATATTTACTTATATCATGATGCAACAAAAAAATTATGCTTTTCGCAATTCTCCCTTTTTCTTGTGCTATAAGACGTTGCTTTGTACCAAAGTTCAAGATTCTGTGTTCACGGGAAGTACCCTGTAGGTTTTAATTCCCTTGCGAATGTCAAAAATTTCCGGCATAAACGGCTGTATCTTTTTATTGCGTTGGCTTAGAAGTTTGATTTTTTACAGCTACAAGGGACAGTAGACCTGAGTATTTGATATGAATTTAAGCTTGATACCTTCACGCGTTCCTGAGAAAAAGGGTCTTTACGGACAACGAAGTGATCCTATAAGGGTTCTGTTTTTATTCCTATTGAACTCTAAAAACAGAATAAAATTGATACATTTTTCTCCAACCCTAATAAAAGTTACGCGAGACATAATAACTATTACATATACCTATACATACATAGTATTACGTCTTTTTCTTTGCAGAGTACCCAGAGCCTAGGTCTTTAAGACCTAAATGGCACGTTTTGAATGTTGGTGGGCGTTAGGTAAACCCGGAATCAAAATAGTGATGGGTTGCAACAAACGCACGTATTTAAAGTCATACAACAGGTGACTTCATCATCGTCACTATGAAGGTGATGGCCTTCAGATTTATTTGAAACTGGACCGACAAAAATACGTAAAGGACACTTTTTGTTTTTATTGTAACCTAGTTTTAATCTAGTCAGAGTTGAAGATCATTTCAGTATTGGGACTAAGTAATTCACACATGCAACCTCCAGATTCTTCACACTCGCGTTGTTCCCCATTATACATCGTGATTTTGAACCCCCTAGCTATATTGAAATCTGGGAATCAGAATCCCTAATGGAATACAGAATTGCAAGAAAAAAAAGGTAAAAACTGAAATAAAAACAAATGTTTTTATTTCAGTTTTTACCTTTTTTTCTTGCTAGAATTTCTATGGAAAGTCAAATGACTTTCCATAGAAATTCTTCCAGCTGATCGACGACTTTGTATGGGAAGCCTAATTTTTTTATTCAGTTTTTACCTTTTTTTCTTGCAATTCTGTATTCCATTAGGGATTCTGATTCCCAGATTTCAATATAGCTAGGGGGTTCAAAATCACGTTGTATTGTATACTTCACTTTACTGATATGTTTTTGTATTACTAAACTATATTATCTAAATTACCTATCTTCATACGGTTTAATTTTGAAAAATCACTATATCAGTATCACTACTTATATACATAATCGCTATCGTGAATTAGAAGAACTCATTCAGAAGTTAAAATACTGCCAGAGGGTTCCAAATGTATTTGTTTATTGTATGATAAATATACAGGTTCGAAGAATATTCTTCGCAAATATATAATGCAGTGACCACATCGCGCACTGGCCCTGAGTTCTTGCAATGCGCTAATTGCGTACTCGCTACGCGCTAGCTACGTACTCTCTACGCACTAGCTATGAACTGTCTACGCGCTAGCTACGAACGCTCTACGCGCTAGGTATACGGACTCGCTTCGCGCTAGCTTCCTACTTGCTACGTGCCAGCTACGTACTCGCTACGCTCTTGTTGCAAAAACAATACGCACAGGTTTGTATTGCCCTTTATCTAAACTTTTTATATAGAAGATATATCTCAGCCTTTTCAACTTACACTCCAATAGCTCACTACATACACAAAGAAATAAGTTAATAATACAGACAAAATCCAAAAGGAAACACTCACAAGCCACCTCCAGATTCTTCGTGCTCGCGCCGTTCCCCACTATATTGTGCACTTCACATTTCACCGTCGCCTCGTTGTATCTCCGGGACACGTTTGTGATTATCTGCAACAATGGAACATGTGTTATTTGAGTTCAATACGAGTTTGTATTTACGGGAAGAAATAGTTCCTTCTCTGATGTGTTTTTAACTCCCCTACCGAAAAGAGGTACATAAGTTTGACATCCTAGTCAGCTTGTGATATTCAAATGGGTGAACAGATGTAAATGTGGTTTTCTCTCTTTGAAACCATGGATCTAAGAATAATCGAGATAGCTTCTTAACTTACGTAATAATGACGCAAATAAAAAATCCTGCAAACGGTCGTCGCGACACGTTTGCTCACGCACACATCGACAGTGAATAAGCATGCAATTATCCTCCGTTCGAAATTCAAACTCAAATAATGTTAAATTACTACCTATTTATGCTGCATACATTTATATGTATGCAGCATAAATAAAAAAATGCGTCTCTCTCATACTTCTATGGTTATCCATAGAGACGCATTTTTTTAATCTATGCATAGAACGTACCATAGAGATAATATAACAAGTTAAAGTATGGAGAGGACGGCTCGCCGGCAGCGCTTTACACGGGCAACTTTATATGTATTAAGTTTTAATTTGGTATTATGCATGTAACATTAATTTAGTATGTTATTGCAATTAAGGACATCTGTAAAGATAGAGTATGTGTTAATTAAATAAATAAAAAGTAAAAAAGTTTTTTGCAAAAAATATTTTTTTGTGGCAAGCTTTTAAAATAAACGAATACTTCCCAAGATAAATCAAATTAGCCCAAACACGATTGGTATACCTTGTTTAGTTTAAGAGTTCTTATTAACACCTTCCGACTCCATCATCAGATCAGCGCAACGCGTTATATAGGCTAGTATCCTAAAAAAATATAGTAAGTCCGTCAGTTAGATATTCAAAAAATATTGGACACGCATTTTTTCTTTTGTCGATGAAACAAAAAATTATAAATTAATAGCCCTTGGAAGTTCCGTGTGACGTCATAGTTTGCTACACTTTTTAGCAAACTTTGACGTCACGAGCTTCCACTCCTGAACTTTGACGCACTTTATATTTATTGTTTATTTGACAAAAGAAGAAATACGTGTCCAATATTTTTTGATCATCTAACTGACGGACTAATTGTTATGTTATTATTACGACCCAGGAAACTAGCCTATTCTCATCCGATTTACACATGCATGCAAAAGTTAAGCTCTATCGATAACCGGGAAGTGAATCAAAGACTTGCAAAATTTGATTACAGAGAAGCATCCGGACAGGTGAAACTAAATAAACGCATGTAAAAAAAAAGCGTCACTTTTGACGTCCTTCGCTTCGGTAACCTATTATTCCTAGGTCCATCTTCATCTTCATCTTCAGGTCTTTTTAGTCTCCCCTGCAGGAGCATGACCCTCTCTGTACTACCAGAGCCATACTTGGCCAGAGCAGACAGAGGATTTGACTTACACTCTCCTCGCTGGCCAGACGGGTTGGAGAGGTCTCATTGATGTTTATAAGCTTTGTTTAGCTTGTATTTCCTAAGTCGCCCCTTAAGACATCCATGGGAAGACTTGGAGTGGTTCCATTCTACTCTGCCGGAAACCACACGGCTTATTCCTAGTATTTCCCGGTATATTCCTCTTGTAGTAAAATCAAACCATAAATATCAAGTCTTAAATTATTCCGAGAACATAGTGTTAGCAATAATAATAAATTCCAACATCAATATTTCCTGTGCTAGCGTCTTTGCGCTGACGGAAACGGAACAACTGTTTTAGAGGAACGAAGAATATCAGAGAACAGAGAATTTGAATGCACAATATTATTTTTACAAACTTTTACTTAAGTTGAAATGTATAATGCTGTAAAATCAATTTATCCTCATCGATGCTAAGATTTTTTCATTTACCGGCATTGTGCACTTTCAGGGATGGGTAAAAAAAATTTTACTCGCCTCTGGACACGTGACCTGATTGAAAATTCGTAAGACGGACACGTGACCTGAGACCACCGGCGCGGCGTATGAGAGGATGAAATATTCCCCACTCTTTCTACTGCGTGGCGAAAATGTATGCCTGCTCCGCTGTTTCGTTTGCAGAACGTTCGCCCTTTGCCCAGTTATTTGTATAATTTACCTAAATTATTTTAAACTAGCTGTTTTCCCGCGACTTCGTCTGCATAAAACATAGCCTATGTTAAGCGCAGATAGTGTAGCTTCCCAACTGTGAAAGATTTTTCAAATCCGT
Organism: Elegia similella; assembly: GCA_947532085.1. Classification (NCBI taxonomy): domain Eukaryota; kingdom Metazoa; phylum Arthropoda; class Insecta; order Lepidoptera; family Pyralidae; genus Elegia; species Elegia similella. Next base: position 6,993,283 of record OX383951.1, on the reverse strand, counting down.
CTAATAGTTCCGGAGCCTATTCGTGAACACTGTTCTGTATGAGAAATAGAGATTCGTTAAACCTAACTACGGCGAGCTCCGTGGCGCTGTTGTAAACCCGCCAGCCTGCGACACGAGGGTGCCTGGGTTCGATCCCCGGTCAGGTAATGATGGAAAATAATCGTTTTCAGATTGAACGAGGTCTTGGATGTTTATTTATATAAATATCTGTTGCCAAATGTAGTATCGTTGAGTTAGTATCCTACGACGCAAGTTCACAACTTACTGTGGGCTATCTCAATTTGTGTAATATTTATTATTTACCTTATTTCATTTTAAACTATTGTTATAAAGGATTAAAAAAACAAAAGATTGAGTTTACATACATAGATACATAGTATCACGTCTTTTTCCCTTGCAGGGTAGACAGAGCCTGAGTCTATAAGACCCTAAGGCCACATTTAGCATGTTGGTAGGCATTAGGTGGAAAACGGAATCAAAATAGTGATGGGTTGCTAGCCGCATCGCCTATTAACATGATTCCTCAGATTTTACCCATTCCCTCGATCGGCTTTTACGATCTGCGCGGGAAGAGAAGTAGCTGGTACATTCCACGTTTTTTTTTTATACAAGACCAGCATGGAAGCAAAAAAAGATTGAGTTTAAATTACACTTATCTTAAAACGAAAAGTACAGTGAACTCGTAAAATGAAAGCGTTTACAGAAATAAAGAACAATACACAGACAGAATACTTTGTTGAATTTCAAGTGCACCCAGTTTATGACGCTTGGCTAATGAAAAATGCATATTGCAGTTTGTGTGCCAAGAAATTCTGGCGTTTCCGCGCGGCGCAATATTTTTCAACGGCGCGATGCAAATTTTACTTCTGAAATTAATCCTGGGTAAATTTTGTGAATTTTGTTTATGTAGTTTGGTTGGTAAGGGTAAATTTTATAGTTTGTTATTATTTTTTTTTTTTATTTATATTCGACGGCAAACGAGCAGACGAGCCAACGGAGGAGTCTCTGTTTATTATGCGTTTATTTTATTTTTTACATTAATGAGTCGTTCTTACCTAATGATCTCTACCATGGGAACAGTAATGAAATATCTGATATTATGTAGTTAACATACTCAATTTTAATTGCAATCAACTCGAAAATTTTACTAACATTACAAACATTCATTCCAAATTTCATTTAAGCACTGGTTTGAGAGTTATTATGTAATAAACATTCATACATAGGATTTTTTCCTCAACATTGCTTGCTTAGTTCGTTTGGTCAAAAAATTATCTATGTTATGGTGTAGTGGTTAGAGCATTCGACTGTCACTGCGTAAGGGCGTTTGTGCACTACAAGGTTTTTTTCCTTATGACAGACTGGTTGTTCATGGTCCGATATCGCAGACCATAAATTTATATACTAGTTTGTGCACTATACATAATTTTGCCATTCGACATTTTACTTTTGCCCATTCCGGGCCCTTTTATTCCGGTCCGAAGGGGCAGCAATGAAAAATGTGTTTATGCTTGTACACTGCGTCCGCGATTCAGTATTCGCGATTCGACTACTGAGTCAGTGCACAAGTCGCGGGTCCGATTCCCGACATGAACAACATCTTTGTGTTGTTGTTCTAGTTCGGTTAGGACATTGTAAGCTGATCACCTGATTGTCCGAAAAGAAAGACGATACGTGATTTGAAGGTGCATCACGTTAAGTCCCGGGTGCAGTCTTTGACAGTCGTTACACAAAACCATATCAGTCACTTATAAGGCATTTTAAAAAATGACACCAGAGTTCATCGGGTCATTCTTTAATCGAAGAACCCACAAGATATGATGATGATGAGTAATAATCTACGAAAGCACCAAACATTCAAAAGTCAAAGATAAAAAAAGATAAATCCATAATTGGATACATGTATCCCTTCTTGAACGTCATATTTTTATTTCTTATATTTTTTTTATATATGCAAAATCGAAATACTACTAGCGTTTTGGAATGACTACTGGTGAGAAGAATACGCCGACAGAAACTTAATCCAGACTTGGTCATTATTCTAAAGATATTTTTTTTTTCATGCACATTTCAAGAAGTTCCTTATCGATAATCTGAAAAGTCTGACTTGGGTGGATGAAACTATTAAACTAAAAAGTCTATCCAGTGGGAGAAGAAAGGGTAAGATGGCAGACTTACCAATTCGTTGCTATCCTCGCCAACCACCAGGTCGTTGTTGACATACCACTTGTAGGATATGTTGCTAGGATTAGCATTCGCTTGGCAACCTGCAAAATAAAAGCAATTAGTATTCTGAAATATTTTGCCATTGGAGCTGATATATTTCTGTATTATCCTCATCAAATGCCCTTGGGCAGGTTGATTGCTTATTACAAGTTATACAAAATTAAAAATTTCATGCAACATGAAAATATCTCGATAATTTTGACGACTGGAGTAATTTTAACACTTTGAACAGGAACGTCAACGTTCGTGGTCAAAGGGTTAATAAGATATATCTAAGAACCATCGCTTCTTCAAAAAACATGCTTTCAAATAAATAAACCGCATCATAATTGCTACACCGTTTCTTTTTTTTTTCTTTTTATGCCAATATATAGATTTAACTAAGGTTTATCTCATCATCAACTTTGAGCGGAACTCAGTCACCCAAGCAGTGTTAAATAAAAGCTTCTTATAAATATCTCTCCAGTGTAATAGCTGCTTTTTTGCCCAACGCATGAGTATTACTGTACAGCAAGGAAACGCACCCAGCGTTCTTGGCACCATGTCGCACGGATAGGCCCTTTTAGTTAAGTTTTAGTCACATTGTAATACCATGTTGTATTGACCAAAAACATAATAAATTGACAACTTGCGTCGAGCTGAAGTGAACATTTTTATTTTATGCAATCGAAAGAAGGTACCTCATATAAAAAATACTTCGAAATAATTTTCAATTTTTTTTATAAATCATGCTTTCGGGTTTTTTTTTTCATTAAAATGGGATAAAATATGGATTTTTTTGAAGTATTTACATATAAGATCACTATCAATAATACATACAAACTATCACTTCAGGTTGACATCAAGTTGTTAATTATCTAAACACACTTTAAAATACACATTAACCAATCAATCAATAATCTAAACGGACATTATAGAGTAGATTTATGTGTGAGTATTGTAGTTGTAGGGAATAAACTGAAAATGACTTAAAAATACTATCTCCCAACTTTAACCTGGAAAAGATTTATTTGCACATGAAAGCATACATCCCACTCGCCGTAACTACACTGCAGAGAAAAGGTTATGATAGAATAATAGAGAAATCCCGGGCACAGTGAGATATACGAAAGTTTCATTCAAACTGTATTAATTTTTAAGCAGAGATTTTCTTCACAAAGAATTTTACATGAGGTAGACACTTGCCATTTATTTTATAAGCTTTTATTTAGTTTCGCCTTACCTGGTGTACGAGTGTGTGTTTGTCTGTATGTAAAGAAAATCTATACATATAATAAAACAGTAAAAATATTTTGTCTGTACATTTAGAATATTTTACTGAAATGGATAGAGGGATACCTACTTAAAAAGAATAATAGAAAGTAATTTTTTCGAATTTCTTGTCTGTCTATATGTATGATCACGATTATCTCCAAAAATACTGGACCGATTTACTTTAAACATTTAAAGCTTGTTTCATCAAAATCGGTTCATTAAAAAAAAAGTTATCGTCATTTGAATGATGAGGTCATTCAAATGACGATAACTTTTTTTTTGCCTGTTTGCCTGCAAATATATAGCACTTACTTAATAAATATAATAAGTGACATAGGAAAATTAAAATCCAAAGTCAATTCATCATCATTATACAACAGCATTATACCTATCCATACTAATATTATAAATGCGAAAGTAACTCTGTCTGTCTGTCTTCTTTTCACGCTTCAACCATTGAACCAATTTGGATGAAATTCGGTATGGGGGTAGTTTGAGGCCCGGGGAAGGACAAAGGGTATGTTTAATTCCGGGAAATTCTACTGTTCCCGAAGGGTCTAGCTCAATGTGTGTGATTTGTCCGTATATATTTATTTATTTATTTTGAAATAAGAAACCAGCTACATCGATTTTTTGCACCTGAACCTTACTACTAAATGTTATTGATTTCATAGCATCATTTCATAAATAATTTTTTTTATATTTTGATGTATACAAGAATTGATTGTGTAAAGAAATAAGGTTATAAAATTTATGTAGACAAAGGCATTAAATATGACTAAAATTAAACCTTAATTTCCACGTGGAATAAACACTTTTTTGAAAACTTACATATCTTCCACGCTGGTCTAGGCGAAAAGAAAAAAACGTAGAATATACCAGCTGCTTCTCTTCCCGTGCAGATCGTAAAAGCCGATCGAGGGATCGGGCTAAAATCTGGTCAATCATGTCAATAGGCCATACGGCTAGCAACCATCATTACTTGATTCCGTTTTCCAACTATACGCCCTCCAACATGCTAAACGTGGCTTGCGGGGTAGACAAAGCCTAGGTTTATAAGACCTTATGTCTTATAAACCTAGGCTCTGTCTTCCCCGCAAGGGAAAGAGACATGATACTATGTATGTATGTACCCACCAGTGGCGCTAACTAATAAGTACAGGAACGATATTGGATACCAGAAAGTCTGTCAAATTTGACCTACTAGGTAGATTTGGGGTACTATTTTTGTACAGACTTATTAGTCTGTACAAAAATAGTACCCCAAATATTATACTGGTACTATTAGTACCCCAAATCTATTAGGTCAAATTTGACAGACTTCCTGGTATCCAATGAGGGCTATCGTGAAGTTATCGCTCCACAAGACTAGCGCTTTTTTCATACAAAAATCATATATTTTCAAGCTGTTGCCTATTCAAAAATATTTGTTTACAGACAGACACCGGGACAGGCGGAACAAAATAAAAGCTTGTAATATTACATCGAGAAGCCTCAGAAGGTAACGGCTGAGAATCAGTGCTAGATTAGGGTATCCCTTGTCCAGCGTACGCTGAACCATCACCTTGGCTGAGCCACGTTAAGCCGTTAGTCCCGGCTGTCATCTGGTAGTCGTTAAAGGAACCACGCCACGTCAGAGGCCAAGAGGCGGTTCCGAGTAACTCTGACACCAGGGTGTGCATGGTCGATTGACAGTGACACCTACACGAAATGATGATGATGATCACCTTTTATAGCACTGATGACACCGATCTTTTTTATATATTCCTATTTTGAATGTAGCTGTGCGGGTATCGAGTTACGTCAACAAAGAGTCTTATTACACTCACATCTTGTATAGGTACAAATAAGTTTTTGCTTAAATATATGTGTGAATGATTTAAGCGCATTTTTTTTTAAATCTATGGGTTTAAGTCTTACCAATTTAGTTTGGCAATGTTAGTGTACAGAAAATCTCAATGGAGATTATGCGACACCGTCAGTTATCAGTTATTTCCTATTGTGTAAAAAAATAATAATAAAAAATCCTATATTTTTGTTTTATATTGTGTTGTGTGTATGTAGTGTGTTACAATACATGTTATTCTATTCAACACTAACCCAGTACCACGGTCTCGCCTTCTTGACTTATTCTTCTGTTTATGCCAGACTTCACAAAGACCCGAACTTTCGGAGCGTATTGTACCTGGAACAAAATATTCTGTGAACAAGTTGCGTCCTGTGTTTTTTTATTGACTATGTAGCTAGCTTCAAGTGAGTTCTTGCTACTTCACCGGGTGTTTGAGGCGAGGGTAGAGTGCCTTCAGTCTATACAATATGTTAATTAATAATGCGCAAAATCTGAAATTAGTTTGTTCAAATATATTGATTATACATTCCATAAATGTCTAAATACTTATAATACAACTATTTAAAAAAATATATAAATATTTACAAATTATATGGTCCCTGCAAACCGTCATTCTGCGGCAACGTGCCATTAAAGGCTGGCATTGCCACGTTGGATGGCAATGCTTATGCTTTTGTTTACATATTTGAGCCAGGTAATAGGCTAGTTTCCTGAGTCGTAATAATAACATAACAATTAGTCCGTCAGTTAGATAATCAAAAAATATTGGACACGTATTTTTTTCTTTTGTCAAATAAACAATAAATAATAAAGATAAAGCGCGTCAAAGTTCAGGAGTGGGGGCTCGTGACGTCAAAGTTTGCTAAAAATTGTAGCAAACCATGACGTCACACGGATTTTAAAGGGCTATACCTTTATAATTTTTTTAGGAAACTAGCCTATTTCCAGCCATTTGGTCGCGGGATACCTTGATCAGTCTCTTTGACAGAAAGTCAAAGAGACGATAGGCTGATGAACCCCACGGACCCATTGTTTCTACCCCAAAAGGCTCAAATATGTAGCTGTCTCCGATACCTACATACTTGCGCCTTTTGAGGCTTTCCGCTGCGGCTGCTACTGTACCGGCCTTTGACTTGGCGACCTGAAGATGAGAGGGCGCTAAGGTATCAACGCACGTAGCATCCAGTACCAAAGGCCGCCCCAATCGCCAAGGCACCAGAGTCATTCCATCCGGTCTCTTGCCATCATCACGGACTAAACCATTAATGGTTGCAACAGAGCGGTGGATAATATTGTTTAGGGCGGCATGCCGCCCCAAACGGCCGGCACTCCTAATGCAAGATAAGCAGTGGTGACCAAAGCTATCGATGATATCCCCACAGGGGCAACGGTGAGGGACTATGCACGTGGTGCCTAGTCGTAGCGCAGTTACCAGACGGAAAGCGTCATTTTGTTGTTCATAATCAAGGGTAGATTCCACAAGGGTAGAACTTGGGGTCAAATTTTAACCAAAAAATATTTTATATACTTTACTCCAAAACGGCAACGTCGCCCTAGATCGTGCGTAATTACCATAGACTTTTTAATTTGCAACAAACACAAGAAAACATATAAAGCTAAATAATATCTTCGTAAATATACGCAAAAATTTTTTTTAATTATTTATAAATAATTCTTGTGTAGTAAAAATAAGTTGGGGGGATTGGGTAACCCAACTTATTCATTAACTCGTTGTATAGACAACATAAAAAACAACATAAATAATCATGAAAAATGGGTCGGTTAATGAGCATAAAGAATTATTAAAGATAAATAAGAAAATACATAAATCCATACGCAAGACAATAGAAAACATAATACAAAAATAATAATTGACACTATCGAACAATATAGAGGCCCCAAAATTTTTAGAAAAAAGTTATCAAATATTAAACATGTAATATTGAAGCTCAAAGATAAAAAGGGTCAAGTCATTTCAGACCGAGAACAACTTTTAAAAGTAGTTGAGGAGTTTTATCAAGATCTTTATTCTTCCAAAACCTCTGAATCTAATACTTCCACTAATGACCCCAGAGCCCCACCGTTAGAACACCGGGATGAAGACAATATACCACCTATTTTATCATCCGAGGTGAAGAAAGCTCTCCTGCAGATGAAGAGCGACAAATGTCCCGGTGAGGATGGAATCACGGTGGAACTACTAGTAGCAGGTGGTATACCTGTATTAGGAGTTTTGGTTAAACTTTTCAATGAAGTTCTTTGTAGGTGTAAAATACCCCAAGCTTGGAAAAATGCCATAGTTACAATTATTCATAAAAAAGGAGATACCTCTCAGTTGTCCAATTACCGACCTATATGCCTTCTTTCCCAAATTTACAAACTTTTCGCTAAGGTCATTTGCAATCGCCTCACTCCAGTATTAGATGAGTGTCAAACCGTAGAACAGGCTGGTTTCCGAAGCGGATTTTCCACGATAGACCATATTCATACCGTAAAACAACTGATGGAGAAGAGTTCAGAGTATAACCGGCCCCTGTGGCTGGCCTTCGTCAATTACGAGAAGGCCTTCGACAGTGTCGAGCACTGGGCCGTGTTTAACTCTCTCCATCGCTGTCACGTAGACGCACGCTATGTGGATCTGCTGAAGGAAATATACGTTTCCGCAGCAATGCAGGTACGTCTGCATTCTGACACTAATCCCATACCCATTAAAAGAGGGGTACGGCAAGGGGATACCATCTTCCCTAAATTATTTACTGCCGCTCTAGACGACTTATTAAAAACTCTAGAATGGGATTCTGAGGGTCTTAAAATTAACGGTGTTTATCTATCTCACCTACGTTTTGCGGATGACCTTATATTGTTTGCGGAAACGCCGGAGAATCTCCAAGAAATGCTGCATAAACTACATGATGCCTCTCTCAAGGTGGGTCTTAGGATGAACATGTCCAAGACTAAAGTTATGGCAGACATCTCTGGGCTCTCGAACATAAACATAACTGTTTGTGGCGAGGGGCTGGAGATGGTTGACAAATATACTTATCTTGGACATTGTTTATCCTTTGACAAAGATAATAAAACCAAAGAGATCGATCGTCGAATACAGTTGGGCTGGGTGGCATTTGGTAAGCTGGTGGATGTTTTTAAAAATAGAGAAATACCACAATGCCTAAAAACACGCCTCTTCAACCAGTGTGTCCTGCCTACAATAACTTATGGTGCCGAGACATGGACTCTTACGAAAGGAGCCATGTACAAGATTGCGGTTTCGCAGAGAGCCATGGAGCGAGCTATGCTTGGCATCAAATTGCAAGACCGAGTTCGCAACTCTGAGATCCGACGCCGAACGAAAGTTCACGATGTGCTCTCTAGAGTTGCGACTCTTAAATGGAACTGGGCAGGACACCTGGCTAGAAGGAACGATGGTAGGTGGAGTATGGCTGTCACTGAGTGGTATCCCAGAAATAGGAAACGTAGTGTTGGGCGTCCGGCAGCTAGGTGGGTCGACGACATTAAGCAGATTGCTGGTAAGAACTGGATTGCGAGGGCTGGTGATAGGGAAGAATGGCGCAGACAAAAGGAGGCTTATACCCAGCAGTGGGTCGTGGAAAGCTGACAATGATGATGATGATAGACAACATAACCAAAGGGCCCCCAGGTGGGACGGACCTTGGCTTTGAGCGTTGCCTGTGTGCGCAAGGCTTGGAGAGACAGCAAACTCTCATATTGCCTGACGGTAAGCATTCAGCGCTTCTTAAAACCTACTCACGGTTTGTCAAACAATTTTACACATCAAACTCTAATTAAACCATGATGCGATTATGGTTTTACTGCCCCGAAAAAAAAGCTGCGATGAATATTAATAAGCCATTACACGGTCCTTTTCCGGGGTTTTTATTCTTATAGTCGGTTATGTTTAGCACCTCTGCCTTGCGGCGATTCGTTACCGAAGTTTTGGAGGTATTTATGAGTTATTTTGTATTTCAAGCAGTTCTCGTTTGTTCCTCTTAAGTACCTATTTGTTTGTTTACAAAAAGTTCCGTTTGCATGTAATTTTGAACAAGTTGTTGTTTGTTATGCGGCATTGTGCACTTTTTGGGATGGGTAAAAAAACTTGCGTCAGGACTCAGGACACGTAACCTGATCGAAAATTCGTAAGATGGACGTGACTTGAGGCTGCCGGCGCGGCATGGAAGAAGAACTAATGTGTCTCTTTCTACCACGCGAAGTTTTCACTTCTGCCGGCACTCCCGGCTTGCAACCCGTTGTTTTTAGGGTTCCGTACCTCATAAGGAAAAAATTAACCCTTATAGGATCACTCGGTTGTCCGTCTGTCTGTCTATTTGTCGATCTGTCAAGACACTTTTCTCAGGAACGCGTAAAGGTATCAAGCTAAAATTCATATCAAATACTCAGGTCTACTGTCCCTTGGAGCTGTGAAAAAATCAAACTTTTAAGCCAACGCAATCAAAAGATATAGCCGTCTATGCCGCAATTTTTTGTATTTTTTTCGATATTCGCAAGGGAATCAAAACCTACAGGGTACTTCCCGTGAATTCAGAATCTTGAAATATGGCATAAAGCAACGTCTTATAGCACAGATAAAGGAAAAATTCGCGAAAAGTATAATTTTTTTGTTAAATTATGTAATAAAAGTAATTTATAATTTTGTGAATTCAGAATCTTGAAATTTGGGCCGAAGCAACATCGTATAGCACAAATAAAGGAAAAATTGCAAAAAATTTAAATGTTTTAAATACATCATATCATAAAATAATTTTTAACTTATTATAGAATAATGGTACGGAACCCTCCGTGCGCGAGTCCGACTCGCACTTGACCGGGTTTTTTTCTTACAACCGATCCGGCCTATACGACGAAGCTTAAGCCCAGATAATTTGAGGCTTAGAATAAAACGGAACTTGTTTTCCTCCACGCGATAAGTTCAGTCGGAAAAGTGGAAACATAAGCACCTAGCCGCACATTTGTTTTCCCGCTGGTTTTATCGATAGTTGTTTATTTTTCCGGGAAAAGGATTAACTGTGTTAATTTGCGGGCGATTGTACTAGAGAAAAGCAAATTGAATAAACAGCTTGAAAAAGAAATCGATGTGTGTTTAGTGCATATATTAATTAGATAAAAAGGAATGTATTTATCTTTGTTACCAACGTACATTTATCAAGGAGCACAATACTAGCAATAAATCTTACAGAAAATCTAACTAAACTAATCTCACAAAAATCAACGTTTGAGTAGAAGCTTTACTGCTTGTATGCTTTGTTTACTGAGTGAGAGGGTCGGAGGCCCATTCTTCCCCATTTCCTCCCTCCATGTCCTTCCCCAACTCCTTCAAAGGCCGGCAACGCTCCTGTTTCACCTTGGTGTTACAGTTGTCATGGGCAGGGCTCTGATCGCTCACCATTACTCGCTTCGTTTCGTCATCTATACTAATATTATAAAGCTGAAGAGTTTGTTTGTTTGTTTGAACGCGCTAATCTCAGGAAGTACTGGTTCAAATTGAAAATCCTTTTTGTGTTGGATAGTCCATTTATTGAGGAAGGCTTTAGGCTATAAAACATCACGCTGCGATAGATAATAGGAGCGAAGCATCAATAAAAAATGTTTCAAAAACGGGGGGAAATTATTCACCATAACACAAGTCTCGAACTTATATTGGGGCTAGCTCAATCTGTGTGATTTGACCGTATATATTTATTTATTTTATTTATTTATGAACCATTGGAAGAAAACCCGCTTTTAAATAGAGGCGCATCCACATTGGTTAGCTATGCCAGAGTTATGGTGCTACAGACAGATACAAACATATTATCAAACTTAAAACACCGCCCTTTTTCCGTCGGGGGTTAAAAATGTCTGTAGATGTAAAAGTTGGAAAGAAATGTAGGTAGAGACAACATTTAATACAAACCTCCGAGTATTAGGTATTGTTCGGACAAAGTAGTAACAGGTGTAGACCAAAATAACATATAATATATCAAGCTCTTTCTGTCTTCGGAATTTATATTGATCAAGACATTCGCCGTTATTTATTTTTCTCACAATGAGTAAAGCTTCCCGATGTCTTACTTACTTTTTCCCCATTCAACAGTGAGTATTCCAATACCTTCATTCCCTTTCCATAATTCAACAAATTCCTATTCTTCCTTAGCCTAAAAATGATTCCCATGAATAGTAGCATTGAAAGCACAAGAAGCCAAAGAAACTGCGCTCGCCAATCCAACTGCCAAGTGGTGAGTATGGCAATATCCTCCCATGGAACGATGAATCCTCAGCAGAGGCCTATGTCCAGCTGTGGACTCCTAACGGCTAAAATAATGATGATGACATTTATTTCAGCTGGTCATCTTTTTAAATATGGCATTGAATTTTATGATTTTATGGCTCCATCGTGTAAAGCATAAAGACAAGACTGTATCTAAAATCTTTTCAATATTGCTAGCGCGCAGGTGTAAAATGAAACTTTAAATATCGGAACAACTCGGAACAATCATCGGGAGATTAGCGCGCGGAACAAAAGACGGCGAGGCAAAACTGCACATTTGTTACTGTGCTGTTTTTGTTTCTGTAGTTTCCTTCCGTGTAAATGCAAAGAAAATATTGACATTTTGTGCAATATAAGGAAAAGATAATTCAAGACGGAAAATTAAAAAGTAAGCGTTCAGACTCGTCATTCATCATTATTTCAACCGAAAGTCAACTGCTGCTCAAAGACCTCTCCATTTCATGGGAGGTTATTGCCTTACATACCACGTATGGCAGGTGGGTTGGCGAGCGCAGTCTCTTTGGCTTCTTGAGCTTCTGACGCTGCTGCCCATCGAAAGCAATTTTAAGCTTGGGAAGGATAGAAAATTGTAGGATTTGGGAAGGTACGAAGGTATTGGGATACTACTAATTCGGTTAAATGGGGGAAAATCAAGTATGATCTCGATGGACCAGGCACGCATATCTGATGCCAAACCTGTGACCGACCACTCAGGTGACGATGACACCCCAGACTCTCAAGCAACGCATTTGCTTTTTCCGTGATTGCTTCAATATTTGTGCTTTTTGGGGGCACTGCTGTTGCTTACGTAGGACTGCATAAAGATTTTACCCTTTTTTTTAAAATCATTTTGAACAAAAATCACAATCAATCAAAGAAGAACACGATACTTTAAGAGGTTCATCGTAATACTAAATTGTAGTATACAAGTATATCAATCATCAATGAATTAATATCATCAATACTAATAATAAATCTGTAAGGCTTGGTCATGGAGTAAGTTACTTTGTTTTTAGGAGATATCGATTTTATAAGTTCTATTACTGATACTTAAACTAAATTGAGGATTTTTAATTTTTTTCTGTATATATGTATGTATATTCCTCCATGACAGTTAATTTGTTTAACAGTTACTGTCAACATTTAGACGTACCCATTTCCATACAAACTTTAACTTATCTAACCTGTGTCTTACAGGTTAGATAAGTAAAGTTTGTATGAAAATTTTCATATGCCCTGATAACTAAAGTACATGCGGATGAAGTCACGGGCAAAGCTTAGTTCTCTATATAAAAGGATATTTCTATAAGTACGCAATACATTCGATCCAATTCCGTCATGAAACGGTCCGGCTTTGTTGTAGAACTATTTGTATGATAGTTTACGCACTAGATCCAATTCCCGTCATCCGATTATACTCTGTCATCCATGAATCTCCATTTCGTGAAAAAGAGAACGTTGAAGGGTCAAAGTGGTCATAATATTTTGTATCGACATTTGCGTACTGCGTCCCAACTAAGTCCGAGCTGCATACGATACGATACAACCAGAGAGGCGAATGGTTTTTGGGCGTTAGGATAATTCTTTATGGGTTCATATTAAAATGTGTACATACATGGTGAAATTTTGATCGTTTTGGACCCTTAAAGGGGTGACTCAGACAATAAATATGAATAACTTTTTCTATATTCTATACAGCGTGATTTTGAACCCCCTAGCTATATTGAAATCTGGGAATCAGAATCCCTAGTAGAATACAGAATTGCAAGAAAAAAAGGTAAAAACCGAAGAAAAAAAATTGACTTTCCATAGAAATTCGTCCAGCTGATCGGCGACTTTGTATGGGAAACCCTAATTTTTTTTTCGATTTTCAGCTTTTTTTCTTGCAGTTCTATATTTCATTAGGGATTCTGATTCTGAGATTTCAATAAAGCTAGGAGGTTCAAAATTACGTTGTATTTTACTATTTCCATACAAAATAGTTTGGAATTTTGTTTTTTAGTTCCCGCATTGTTCCCATAGAAAAAGTTGTTAATTTTGATGGTCTGAGTCATCCCGTTAATAATAATAATAATAATTCGTTTATTTGCATGGAATACAGGTATTATAGTTGTTAAGGTATTACATGTGTCTTAGCCGTATTCCACCGTAATATGGTGTGCAAAATTGTTACATAAATTAACACTGTTAATGCATATAAGTAGTACAAATTATATTTTTACATTTAAATTAAATTTAATCTCTTCTATTGTTTAGAAAGTCTTTTATGTCATAAATATTATTCTGACTCAACCATTCATGCAATTCCGTTTTAAATTTATTAATATGAAGAGTTTTGAACCTATTGGGTAGTTTATTATAAATTCTAACACACATATTTAAACATCCTTTCTCGTATTTCGAAGTCTTAATCATTTCCAATTTTCAATTTTCAAATTTCAAGGGTCCACAACGATAAATATTTCACCATGTATAAAATTCTTTGTCCTGAACCTGAATAACTGACTGATCAACGCACAGCTTAAACTGTTAATGGTAGAGAATTGAATATTGGAGGGCGCGTTTTTTATGACGTAGGCATTCGCTAATAAAGGCGTTTTCAAAATTCTACCTCAAAGTGGGTGAAAAAGGGGTGGAAAGTTTTTATGGGACAACGTGATTCCTTGATCCAATCTACTCCTATTAGAACTAGGTCCGTCTTCTACGGCGACGAAGACGCGTTAAAAAGCTAGCTATAAATGACGTATATCATCATATATTTGTAAGGCTCAGAATAATATCAAATCCGTGATGAAGGATCCGTAACGGATATAGTACGAAAAGGCATAACTCGTTTTGGTCCGAGTTTTACGTACTTTTACTGTACTTCGGATCGGACGTAGTGTGAAACCGCTCTTTCGCCATCTTTCTGCACAGTGTCAAGTGTATCCTTAAAGCATTATAATTTTGGTCAAAAGCAACTCTGTATAACGATAAAGCTATTTCACACTGCGCTAACTAGCAATAAAATAAACAAAACTGTCTAAAATTCTTTTACTGCGCAGGTGTATAATAAAACTTTAATATCGGAACAATCATCGGGAGATTAGCGCGCGGAACAAAAGACGGTAAGGCAAAAGCACAATACATTTTTTGTTTGCTATTTTTGTATTTGTAGTTTCTTATGTGTAAATGCGAAAACAACAATGACCATTTGTGCAATATAAGAACGAGATAAGTTCAGTTAGAAATAAAATAAGTATCCAGCCACATCATTTTCATTCGTAATAAGTTAACAAAACTGCACATTTGTTGTTGTACTGTTTTTGTTTCTGTAGATTCCTTCCGTGTGAATGCAAAGAAAACATTTATATTCTGTGTATATTGCACAGAATATCGATGTTTTCGTTGCATTTATACACGTACAATATAAATTTAGTCGGAAAATTAAAAAAAGCGTTCAGCCACATTCTTCATCTTCATTGCATGGATAGCATGGATGTGTATCTATATATGCATTTGTTATAAAATATAGTATTGTTGAGTTCGTATTCCATAACACAAGTCTCGAACTTACTTTGGGGCTAGCTCAATCTGTGTGATTTGTCCGTATATATTTATTTATTTATATTTATTGCAGTTGTAGTCAACTGCTGGACAAAGACCTTTCCCAAGGATTCATTATTCCATGGGAGGATGTTGCTATGACTTCCTTAATAGCGTAAAACATAAAGACGAAAGAGTAGTACACGTATTGAAAAAAAAAATGATTCATTAAAAATGTTTACTGTATCTAAAATGTTTTCAATACTAGCACGCAGGTGTAAAATTAAACTTTAATATCGGAACCAATCATCGGGAGATTAGCGCGCGAAACAAAAGACGGCGAGGCCAAACCGCACAATAGAATATTAATTATATTATTAATATTAATTATATTAATTTTTAATAACGCCTGTCTGTGTACCAGATTTTTAGCAAAAAACAAATTTGTATTTGAATACATTTGTCGTTTGATATTTTTGTTTCCGTAGTTTCTTAAGTGTAATTGCGAAAACAATAATAACAATTTGTGCAATATAAGAACGAAATAAGTTCAGTTAGAAAATAAAAATAATAATTAAGAAGTCAACAACTGCTGAACAGAGACCTCTCCCAAGGATTTTTTGTTCCCTGGAAGTATATGGCTTCATCAATAGCGTAAAACATAAAGACGTAACACTGAATCTAAAATCTTTTCAATACTGCTAGTAAGCAGGTGTAAAATGAAACTTTAATATCGGAACAATCATCGGGAGATTAGCGCGCTGAACAAAAGACGGCGAGGCCAAACCGCACAATACATTTGTTGTTTTGTTCTTTGTGATTCCGATTGAAACTGTTGAAAGAATCTTTGACTGTTTCTCAATAAATACAGTGCCTTAAAGATTTTATTTAAATCAAAAATAAAGTCGATAATTTTGTCTTAAACCTCGTTATTTTATTGGAAATATAGGTTTCTGTTTGAATTACATCTCTACGCATGTTATTATTATTATTTATTATTAAGCGAGTCACCTAATGGTAAGCGATCACCGCTGCTCATGGACAACTGAAGCACCAGAGTGTGTCAAGACCGTTACGGGCTTTTCAAGGAGTTTAACGGAGGAAATGGGGAAAACTCTCTCACTCACCGAACGAAGCCTAAAAGCGGTAAAGCTTCAACTCAAACTGGTTTCTTTAACGACTACCAGATGGCATGCAGGATCAAAGGCTTAACGTGCCTTCCGAAGCACGGAATCATCTTTATTATCAGACAATCAGATGAATCAAGCCTTCAATGTCCTAACCAAACAGGAAACAACTAAAATAAATAAAATAAATAAATAAAAAAGTCATTTATTGCCAAAACAAACCACTTTTACAAAAACGTGTTTAAACAATGAGGACGTACAATTCAGGTCGATTTTTGTAATGTATGGCAAAAGAATGCCTCAGCTTTAAACAAGTATGCTTTCTGTGGGAATCGAACCCACGACCCTCGGGTCTACAGGCAAACGCCTTAACCATTGGACCACGGAGGCAGCTTTATATATATTAGAAATAACAAGTCAATGGCCATTTTGAATTCGCCGGCCGAAGGCGTCTCGTCCGAGTCTAGACGAAGCCATACATAGCGGCATTAAACCGTATTTAGTAACAAAGCGATAAGCAGGCGCACTCGGTTTAGATCCCTTGATAATAAACTTTTTTGACCGACTTCATCAAAAGAGGAGGTTTACAATTCGTCGCAATCTTTTTTTTATGTACCAATGTTCCCCGATTACTGAAAGACAGACAGACTGGACTGATTGCATTTAATTCGCATGTAATTGGAAATGTATACGATCACGAGCCCCCACTCATGAACTTTGACGCGCTTTATCTTTATAATATATTGTTAAATTGAAAAAAAAAACGCGTGTTTAATATTTTTTTATTAGCTAGCTATATTTATATTGGCTAGCTCCGTGGCGCAGTGGTCAACACGCCAGCCTGCGACACGAGAGTGCCCGGGTTCGATCCCCGGCCAGGTTAAGATGTAAAATGATCTTTTTCAAATTGGCCTGGGTCTTGAATGTGTATCTATATATGTATTTGTTATAAAATATAGTATCATTGAGTTAGTATCCCATAATACGAATTTCGAACTTACTTTGGGGCTAGCTCAATCTGTGTGATTTGTCCGTATATATTTATTTATTTAGACCCAGGAAACTACCCTTTTTAATGTGAAGCCCAAAGCTAATGGGGCTAACTAAGTCGGGTTAAAAGGAAAACACTTGTTTAACCTCTTTAAAATATCCATTGTGTCGGATAATGTGTTAAGAATTTACATCGACACTTTAGAGATAAGAAACATTGGAGTGCGGACATGGAAGCGCAATAAATATCTATTATTTTATATCCTTATCCTTACTAATATTATAAATGCGAAAGTGAGTTTGTTTGTTTGTTTATTTGTTTGTTTGTTTGTTACGCTTTCACGCCGTCTCTACTGAACGGATCATCATGAAATTTTGCATACAAGTTCTCTGGAGTACGGAGAAGGACATAGGCTACCGTTTATCCCGTGAAAAATTACTTTTCCCGAGGGATCGACATTGACGCGGGCGGAGCCGCGGGCGAAAGCTAGTAAATAATAAAGATGCAGACCGTTAAAATTCCATGTGACGACACAGTTCGCTACACTTTTTATCGAACTTACGTCACGTACCCCCATTGATGAACTTTGACGCTCTTTATCTTTATTAAACTACGTGTATATTATTTATTGATTATCTATCGGACGGACTAATCATAATATTACTAGCTATTTCCCGCGACTCCGCCTGCGTTAATCAAAACCTCGGGAACAGAAGAATTTCCCGAAATTAAAGGTACCCTATGTCCTTCCCTGGGCCTCAAACTACCACTATACCAAATTTCATTCTAATTGGTTAAATAGCAAAAGAGTGAGGAGGCGACAAACAGACAGACGAGTTACTTTCGCATTTATAATATTAGTAAGGAAGTATGGATTATTTTGAAACCCAGGAAACTACCCTTTTTAATGTAAAGCCCTCAGCTAATGGGGCTAACTAAGTAGGGTTTAAAGGAAAA
Organism: Elegia similella; assembly: GCA_947532085.1. NCBI lineage: Eukaryota > Metazoa > Arthropoda > Insecta > Lepidoptera > Pyralidae > Elegia > Elegia similella. The sequence goes on along the minus strand of OX383951.1, from coordinate 6,975,071 downwards.
CACCTGTTAAACCTCTTCAAAAGATCCGTTGTTGCGAACAGTGTGTTGGGAATTTTCATCGACACTTAAGAGGAAACAAAAAATTAGAGAGCGGACGTGGAACCGCAAAAATTACCCTTGATATAAAATACATACATACATACATACATATTATCATGCCTATTTCCAATGGGGGTAGGCAGAGACTATGGATCTCCACTTGCTACGATCCTGACATATATCTCTAGCTTCTTCTACACTCATTACTCTCCTCATACATGCTCTACGGTTTCGGGTACTTATAATAATAAAATATAAAAAATATTATAAAAATAAGGACTTTTGAAGAGACTGATGGTTGTGAGCATTAAAAGCGCTTACGCATGTTAAGCAACCCTGGGCCCAGTCTCCACTGTGATGGGTGACCGCAATTGGCATAAACATATCTCGAACTGCTACGTGCTTTAGAATGCACGTTAAACCGTTGGTTCCTACTGGCTTCATTGATGACAGTCGTTAAGCTATGCCAGATGCCATTAGGCAGCTAGAAAAATCTGACACCGATGTTAGTCACTTACACACATGAAAAAACAATAGGAATTTTAAGCATTTACAATCCTATTTTGACATACTCTAAGAAATAAAATATGGTAAAAAATCCCGCCCGCGTGAAATACAAGGCGAGAAGCAAGCGACTGCTATTTTGATTCACTTAGGTATAAATGGTGTCATTATCAACATCAGAGCATTTTCCCAAAAATATTAAAAAAAAAATAGACACGCTAGTTTTTGACATATCTTGACTAGAACATTTAGAAAAATAGACAGAACAGAAAAAAACACTTTCCTGGCGTATTTTTTTTTACTATTGCCTACAATAGATACTAAGATATTGACGTCGACAATCAAAACAGCTGATTTATCGATTTTCATGAAAACCTTATTATTTTGTTTGGCAAAACAAAAAAACTAACGTGTCGATGTCTTAAAATTTGCTATTAAATTATATCTTAGATAGGATTAGGTTAGGATGGCTCGTCAGTGCAACGAAATCGCCAGGGAAAACCCAAATATCTTTCTACCCAAACTGGCTCTATATATTAAAATAGTTAAAGATATTCTATATCACAAACCGCAAGGTCAAACAACTGCCAGTTTGTAGGTATACCTATACCGTTCAATATTAATTTTACTTTTATTTTTATATAGCTTTAAGGCAATTATTGGCATAGATTTATCACGATTTTGTTATATATTTTTTTTTGTACCAGATTTATTTTATTTTTATGTTCGTTTTTGTATGTTTATAGCTTTTGTGTTTATATAATTTAATAGATGCCATTTTATCTGTAACTTTCTTAACAGTTTTATATGTGCTCACATTTTAAGTGGAATACAACCTAGTTTTAAATCCTTTGATTTGTATGTTCTGTTTTTTAATTTGTTGTTATCTGTTATGTGTGATTATAATAAATAAATAAATATCTTTGACCTATGGGAGCCAGCGCTTAAAATATTTGCCTTAATTTAAATGGATCTTATATTTTAACATTGCCACGTGAAGAAAACACTGGAACAATGACGAGAAACCAAACATTCCTTGACACGCCGGTTGTGCTGACTGGCGTCGAATTGTCACAAAATTAGAGCCACACAGCCTCTTATTTTCACTTTCCTGGTTGGGGCCACGACCAGGCTGCTCTGACCTTTCGTGGTCCTCCTAACCTGGATCGGGAGATTTTCGTAGGGGCGGTTTACACGGCACGATTAAATATTTGATTGAAAGCCTTGTTCATTTACTTCTGGTTTTTGCAGGTTAAATCTTGCCGACCGATAAAGCTGAAATTTTGCTTATTAACATTTCTGATCATTAAGAACTTCTCAATGTTAAATAACATAACCCAGTTTCATAAAAATGTAAGGTAGCTAGTGTTCACCCTTATTGACTAGATGGTTGGACGATATTAAAAAGACTGCAGGGCCAAACTGGACCAGGATCCTCGCATGACTATCAGAGTGGAAGTCCAATTATAATCGTTTATTTCAGGCAACGAGTAAAACATTACATAGGCCCATAAATATATATACCTTACAGACTAACATACATACGAAAATATATCTTAAAAAACTAGTTTTCACGTAAAGTCGGCGACGTGAGGCGCGGGATATCAGCAGGCAGCCTTCCTCGGAACTTCCGATAAACGACTCCCTGCGGCCAGAAGTCCTCCTTCATGAAGGTCTCTAGATGGTGGGTCGGCACTCTCACCACAAATGAATTAAAGCTCACTTTATGGCGAGAAGCCAACTGTTCGACCCTCAATGTGAATTTGGACTTCTTCAGCACGTAGTCTACGACGTCGTCTACCCTCGTAGACCAATGCAAGCGGTACACGTACAGCTGCGTCGTCTTCACTTCGGGACGCAACAGTAGGGTCGGTTCATGCGGTGCATTGCCGTGATGGTTACGGCTAGTTAATAGTTAGTATTAATAGGCATATTATGTTCATTGTTCAGCTGTGGGCGCAAATGTACTAAGAAGAAGAAGAAGTAATTAAAAGTGATGTTTTCACATCTATATACTAATATTATAAAGCTGACGGGTTTGTTTGTTTGAACGCGCTTATCTCAGAAACTACTGTTTCAAATTGAAAAAATCTTTTTGTGTTGGATAGTCCATTTATTGAGAAAGGCTTTGGGGTATAAACATCACGCTGCAACCAATAGGAGCGAAGCAACAATAAAAATGTTTTGAAAACTGGGGGAAAATTATTCATCTATACGAATAAAAAACGAATTTATCATAATAACAGAAATTGCCGCAGACGAAGTCACGGGCAACAGCTAGTTTTATATAAAATGTCTTATCTTCTAAACTGCCCTTAAACTGCGATGTTAAGGCCGAGGGCTCACATTACGTTGGTGGTTCCGTGAGTCGAATTGGCGATTTTCCGCGCACCGAAATTGCGGTGCGATTTTTCCTTGAACCATCTGTTTCTTTATTTCTTATATTGGATAGGCTTATAGTAATTTATGTACGGTTAACGCGTTTCGGAATGAGATCACATAATTGGGCTTTTAGTTATTTTAGTATTGGGTCTTGTTATTTTATATTTTTTTTATTTTTGTATACAATTGGAACACGCATAGTCTGTGGATTTTGAAAAATGTATCATTCATAAGGCATCTAGCTTAAAAATAATATTAAGCGCAATTTCAATTATTACATTATTTTAAATAGATATTGAAACATTACATTTGGTTAAAATCCATTTGAAAGGCATAAAATTAGTTTATAAACTTAACATGTTACTTATGAACTAAAATTTAGGATACATACGCGAGATATATTAATATAGAAATACGGTTCTAACACTGGTCCTCGTAACAGACCAAAAATAGTTGGCGATTCTGACTGAATAAACGTAAGTGCCCTAGTTAGATGAAAAACGACGGCCCAGGTCATGATGGAAAACGATCTTTTTCAGATTTACCTGGGAATTGGATGTTTATCTATTTAAGAAACTTTAGGCTAGTTTCCTAAAAAAATATAATTAGTCCGTCAGTTAGATAATCAAAAAATATTGGACACGTATTTTTTCTTTTGTCGATTAAACAAAAAATTATAAAGGTATAGCCCTTTGAAGTTCCGTGTGACGTCATAGTTTGCTACAATTTTTAGCAAACTTTGACGTCACAAGCCCTCCTCCTGAACTTTGACGCGCTTTATCTTAATTATTTATTGTTTATTTGACAAAAGAAAAAATACGTACCTATCCAATATTTTTTGATTATCTAACTGACGGACTAATTGTTATGTTATTATTACGACCTAGGCAACTAGCCTATTATAAATATTAAATATATAAAGTATCGTTGAGTTAGTATCCTACGACACAAGTACACAACTTACTAAACAATTTGGCTAATTCTTTTTTGTCGTTTTTTTTTTTTTCAAAACATTTTATTTAAGAAAATATTAAAAAAATTTGCAAGGAAAAAAAATAGAAAGCTTAACGGCTTTCAGATTTTTTTAAGTATAACCTTAACATCGTATAGCCAGGCGTTTGACAATTGAGGTATATTTATAGGTAAGACAAAACAATGTCTGTCGGGTTAGCAACTGATATTATAGATCTTAATCTTAATAACTCTTGTATATCGCAAAGAGAGAGAGAGAATATCCCTTCCATGTTGATCAGGGAGAAAATAAAAAAAAGAATGTACCTGCTTTGCTTCCTGCGCAGATCATAAAATAAATATAAATAAACATATACGGACAAATCACACAGATTGAGCTAGCCCCAAAGTAAGTTCGAGACTTGTGTTATGGGTTACTAACTCAACGATACTATATTTTACAACAAATATTATATAAATAAACATCCAAGACCCAGGCCAATCTGAAAAAGATCATTTTCCATCTTGACCTGACCGGGGATCGAACCCGGGCACCCCGTATTGCAGGCTGGCGTGTTAACCACTGCGCCACGGAGCTTGCCTATATCCGATTGAGGAAATGGGAAAAATCTGAGGAATTGCGTTAATTACTACTATTTTGATTCCGTTTTCCACCTAATGCCCACCAACATGTTAAACGTGGTCTTCAGGTCTTATAGACCTAGGTTCTGTCTACCCGGCAAGGGAATAAGACGTGATACTATGTATATATTCTAGAGGAAGCCTGAGGGGAGTCATTGGTCAATGATATTTCTTTTTATGTCTGAGATATTATTAGTGGACGGAGCCGGCATACTAACTGCCTGCTCAAAGAATGAAGACCGTATTGGAAATACTGAATCCGATGTGCTGTATTTTACCCGACTGCTAAGAAGGGTTATGTGTTTTGTGCGTATCACGTATTTTTGTAAACTTATATTTATGTATCATGTATTTTTGTTAACTTCGTATCTTCGAAACGACTGGATGAATTTATTTTTTGTTGTTATAGCGTGTATATATATATACACATTATGTAAGAAATATTTTTTATTTTGTATACAATTGGAACACGCATAGTCTATGGATTTTGAGAAATTTATTATTCATAAACATCTAGCTTAAAAACAATATTAAGCGCAATTTAAATTATTATATTATTTTTAATAGATATTGACACTTTACATTTGGTTAAAATCCATTTGAAAGGCATAAAATTAGTATATAAACTTAACATGTTACTTATGAACTAAAATTTAGGATACATACGCGAGATATATTAATATAGAACTGTCCTCCGATGTCCGACAGACGGACAGACGGACATCGGAGGATTATAAGGTTCCTTTAAGCACCCTTTGAGCACGGAACCCTAAAAATGGACACATTTTTACCCACAGATAATGATGTTAATAACTTGATCCACAGTTATCTTACGAGGGAGAACTCACCAGCATAGAATATTTTGGTCTTAAAATTATACGGTACCTAAGCCCAAAAAAAATAGTTTAATTTTTTTTTCAAGCTTTGAAATATGAAAAAATAATAGGTATCTGTGATCTTAACAACAAATGATAACGCTGCATCGCTTAATTTGAGCATGAAAATATCATACATCTTTTCTCTAATCAGATAACGGGAATCGCATAGACTTTGAATTCAAACCGAGACCATAGAGTAACATTGTTATAGAACGGTCATTATTTTAATTACTTCACACTTAAATAAACGGCATTATCTATCTTATTCAGACACTTCATTAAACACAACAACTGACATAACAAAATATTTCGCACCATTACAGGAAGGTGTAGAAAGTGTTTTTGATCTTTTTTATTTATAACTTTATATTTTAGGTTTTAGAATACCAAAAAAAATTGAGATTTCAGCATTGGTCCCATACGAAAAGTTGATCATATCGACGGGCTGAATCAACCCTTAAAGGGTCCAAAATCATTTAAATTTCACCGTGTATACAGTGTCATTTTGAATCTCCTAGCTATATTGAAATCTGGGAATCAGAAACCCTAATGGAATGCAGAATCGCAAGAAAGAAAGGTAAAGAACGAAAAAAAAATAACCTCCATAGAAATTTGTCCAGCTGATAATCCTTACTAATATTATAAATGCGAAAGTGAGTTTGTTTGTTTGTTTGTTTGATTGTTACGCTTTCACGCAGTAACTACTGAACCGATCATCATGAAATTTTGCATACAAGTTCTCTGGAGTACGGAGAAGGACATGGGCTTTTATCCCGGGAACAAGTACTATTCCCGAGGGATCGACATTGACGCGGGCGGAGCCGCGGGCGAAAGCTAGTATCTGATAAATACCTTTTCAGAGTGCGACTTCTAAACATAATTAATAGTATTTATTCTGTGACAATGTGTAGTAATTTCTAGTCTTTCCAGGTAACTAAAGACAAACTAAAAATGTCCTTTCTAGCGAAGTTAGCTCTATGAAAACTGCGCCACTTTTTCGAACCGTCCTACCTTTTATACAGAAATTATGCAAGAAGGGGAACTTTGACGATAAAATTTTAAATAAACGCTGGCTTAATCGTCGTATCAAATTATCTCATTTTTGGGAAGCTGGCTCCTCAGTTATGGAAATAAAGTGGCAGTAAGACTGAACTTTAGAAATACATGGGGAATCATTCCTATAAGTGGTGGGTTCGCCTCGTTACCATTACATTGCGGTTTTGGAGCGTTTTTCGAAGGAAGTTCTTTGTGGAAGCTTGCAGGTACAATGATTCCCCGGACATCGTTACATATCAGTCTCATGTGTACTCGTATGTGCGTGGTAGCAGAGACAGACAAATATTTGTTTACATGGAGAGACACGGCGAAGGACATGTAGGGATAAAAACGCGAGTGGAGCCGCGTGCAAAAGCTAGTTTACAATATCACACGAAGGATTTATTTTTTCCAGGATAATTGATAAAAATCTGATTAATTAAATAGTTTTTTCATATAACATTAAAATGCTTGGTATATTATTTAAATTACAAACTGATGAAAAGAACTCGCCACTGATAGGATTTGAAGCCACGTCCCGTAAGTGTGCTACTAACTACACCACTGTGGCTTCAAATCACCGCGTTGAATTCTTCAATCAAAGCTCGTGGGTTCAAATTCTATAAGTGGCGAGTTCTATCATTTATTTTAAATTTAATTATATCCTGACTAGCTTTCACCCGCGGCACCGCCCGTATCAATGTCGAACCCTCGGAGGCAGTACTTTTTTCCGGGATAAAATGTACCCTATGTCCTTCTACGTGCCCCAGATAACGTGTATGCAAAATTTCATGATGATCGGTTTATTGGTTACAACGTCAAAGCGTAACAAACAAACAAACTCACTTTCGCATTTATAATATTAGTTAGGATTAAGATAACCTAAAGAGGATTAAGGTGGTCACAAATAGTACAACTCCATGTTAGTTAATGGAACATTAAATTGGCTAAGAATGTATTGAATTAAGCCGACAGCGATTTAACTGAAGTTCGCGTTGGCGGATTTTAAAGTATTGTAAACAAGGGTTAACTTTAAACTGTTATTTAAATTGGCAGTTCTGTGGTTATTTTCAACGCTGTTTTAAACTTTTAACACATACTTATCTTTATACTTATACTAATATTATAAAGCTGAAGAGTTTGTTTGTTTGAACGCGCTAATCTCAGGAACTACTGATTCAAATTGGTAAATTATTTTTGTGTTGGATAGTCCATTAATTGAGGAAGGCTTTAGGCTATAAAACATCACGCTGCGACCAATAGGATCGAAGCATCAATAAAAAATGTTTTAAAAACGGGGGAAAATTATTCATCTATACTAATAAAAAACGAATTAATCATGATGACAGAAATTGCCGCGGACGTAATCGCGGGCAAAAGCTAAAGAATAAGAAAAGAATTTTTCAATTCGAACCAGTAGTTCCTGAGATTAGCGCGTTCAAACAAACAAACAAACAAACTCTTCAGCTTTATAATATTAGTATAGATGAACGCCAGTTCTAAGCAAAGTGTCACGTTCTGTGTGCAAGCGAGAGCGCGGAACAAGTGATAGAGAGGCGCGATCAGCATATGTGTTCGGCCTGTGACGCATCTATCTGTCTTCCACCGTTATAACGTAAAATTATCGTTCGTAAACCGACTTACACTTAATCACCAGGTATGCTCCTCTGATTAATAGCCGCCCTACACAGATCGTCGTTCCATCTAGCCGGGGGGCGTCCCACACTTCGCTTACCTAAACGCATTCTCCACTGCAGAACTCTCTTACTCCAACATCAGTTCTGCAAAAGATGTGGCCAGCCCACTGTCTCTTCAGCTTATTCAAGAAACTAAGTCGGTTACTTTGGTTCTCTGACGGATTACGAGTACTTCCTTATGGATTTTATATCTCAAAGAGACTCCAAGATAGCCCTCTCCTTTATATTGTATTAACTTACCTGAATTTTAATCGTGGCTGATCTGTATGCCCTATCCGCTGTGTTTTGGGCTTGGCACGTGAAGGTTTGGTTGTGGTGATGCCTCTGCAGTCGCAGATGGAGAATGGACCTGCAACAATACGCCAGCATAACATAATTTCAGTCGCAAAGACATATATTTAGGTCACTTAAACCTCAACCAAAGATTTACAAAAATACTGGCTTAAAGTATAACATACGTAGCAGTCACCCAAAGAAGCCCCAAAATTCAAAATAGAGAAATGGAGAATCCTTTACCCACCAACTCTTACACTTCTTCTACCTGCAGAGAAACTACCACCGGGTGGTAAACTTTCCTGGCAAGTCTGGAAGTCACTAAATATACTTCGGGTTGGTGTTGGAACATGCCGAGATAACCGGGTTAGGTGGGGTTTCTCTAGCAACAACCTGTGTAGCTGCGGCGCTGTTCAGACGATGATCCACCTGTCCTACTTCCTGTACTTTAGAGGACTTGATTAAGGCAAATGATCGTGCTGATTTCTTATATGATATTTGTTGGCCTAAAGCTGCCATTTTTACTATTACGAGTATTTGCTATTATTCCCCAGACATTTTAACCTACGTTACTCGTTAATATAAGGGTTCTAAAGGTGAAGTATTTCTTAAAATCGGTTCAGTCGTTTTTGAATTATCCATTAGACATAAACACACAATTATATATATATATATATATATATATATATATATATATATATATATATATATATATACCTCTCCAACCCGTCTGGCCAGCGTGGAGAGTGTAGGCCAAGTCCTCCGACTGCTCTGGCCTAGTGTGGCCCTAGTGGTACAGAGAGGGTCGTGCTCCTGTAGTGGAGACTAAAAAGGACCTGATGATGATGATGATGACGATGACACAATTATATCTTTGGTTTTTATGGATATTTGGATTAGGTACCAAAACATTCAACGACTAATAGTCAATTATTATTTGTGAGCTCAAAAACAGCCATTTAAAGAGTCCTTGAAAACTATTGAATTTTAAATATCGGTGGAGTCTCCGCAAATTGTCAAACTTCATAAATATTAATAGTTGAGCATTGAAAGTACATTTAAATTTCAATTAAGGTGGCCGCAGTATCGTCCTTCGTTTTGTTTTCGTTATCTATATAATAATTACGTGAAAAAAAACTTTGTACCACTTTTTACGAAAATTATGCGATCGGAGGAGGAAGAGGACCCTAACTAATATTATAAATGCGAAAGTTAGTTTGTTTGTTTGTTTATTTGTTGGTTTGTTACGCTTTCACGTTGTAACTACTGAACCGATCATCATGAAATTTTGCATACACCTTATCTGGGGTACGTAGAAGGAGATAGGGTACATTTTATCCCGAGAAAAAGATCGACATAGACGCGGGCGAAGCCGCGAGCGAAAGCTAGTTTGAAAATAAATCAATTTTTAACTTACCTAGCTGTGAATCGCTTTCCATCCGACATTGGTTCAACAGTGTAGGTTACTCCTTGAGCCAGCACGCCTCCGTCATTGTCCACCCAGGTTATCTGAAAAAAAATCATTATCTAAACAATCCTCGAATGCTATTGAATTCGGATTTTCTAATAATATATCATTCATTGTGGACGTGTACTTATCCCATTTTGAATAAAAAAATATTCATTTTCATTATTCAGTTGAGAGCTCTCGAGAGCATCATTAAGGTCTATATCACCATTCTAGTATTTATTAAGAAACTAGGTACGTATCTGCTGCTCGCGACCTACTGATCGTGGATTTTGATTTGGTTATAATGTGAAACATATTAAGGTATCAAAACAATAACTAAAGATTATCTATAATGAAATTAGATAATTTTTAGTTATTGTTTTGATTTAAACAATAACTAAAGATTATCTAATAATTAGATTAGTTAATCTTTAGTTATTGTTTTGATGCCTTAATATGTTTCATCAGACCGCGATAACAGAAGACTTGATAAACTTTCATTTAAAAAGAAACGGTTCAAATCCTAGGTTTGAACCGTGTGGTATCCGGCAGAGTAGAATAGGACCACTCCAAGTCTTCCCGTGGATGTCGACTTAGGAAATACAAGCTAAACAAAGCTTATAAACATCTGAGAGACCTCTCCAACCCGTCTGGCCAGCGTGAAGGGTGTAGGCCAAGTGCTCTGGCTGCTCTGGCCAAGTATAGCCCTAGTAGTACAGAGAGGGTCGTGCTCCTGTAGTGGAGACTAAAAAGGACCTGATGATGATAATGAAATCCTAGGCTTGAGGCATTTCTTTTATTTAAAAAAATAAATATTTATAAATCACAATTTTCAAATCACTTGGCACATCTAGTTTAAATCACACTACATCCGTGGTAGCCGGCCGGCCGGTATGGCATACTGGCATTCTTCTACCCGATTTTATTTTTATAAATTTGGCTGTTATTTGTAGTGGCGATTGTTTGTTACCTAGCCTACGCTTATTATAACGTAGCATAAGTTTTTGCAAATTGTTTTCTCAGTAAGTGAATTATCTTTTTAGTATGATTCTTATCTTCTAAATATATATAACTTAAAGGTGACTGACTGATATAGTAATCTATCAACGCACAGCCCAAACTACTGGACGGATCAAGCTGAAATTTGGTATGCAGGTAGATGTTATGACTTAGGCATCCGCTAAGAAAGAATTTTGATTAATTCTACCCCTAAGGGGATAAAACGAGGGTGCAAAGTTAGTATGAAACTTTGCCATTTTTGAAGTTATTCGAATAAAATTCAGCATGAAGTTTCTTTATTGAAAGGCATAAAACACGAGTTAAATATTTTTCTCAAAAATTATCCCTTATTTAAACGGGAATGCAAAGTTAGTATGAAACTATCTGTTTTTGACCATTAATCCAATTTGGATGAAATTTGGTATAGAGGTAGTTTAAAGCCTGGGGAAGGACATAGGGTACCTTTCATTCCGGGAAATTCTACTGTTCCCGTGGGATCGATATTAATGCGGGCGAAGCCACGGGCAACGGCTAGTGAGAAATAAAGTTGATCTTAAACCGTAATATTTAGAAGAGAAAAGAGAGTATGCGGATTGGAACAATAAGAATTCTGCAAGAATTTTAAACCACAAACGTGATTTTTAAAACTGAACAAGACGTGATAACTAAGAAATAGTAAAGAAAAATATTATTCAACTTACCTCAGCTGGGGGCTTCCCTCCAACAGAAACGCACTCCAAATCCACCTCCATCTCTTCTAACGAGTTCAGGACAGAGCCTTGCAGTATCTTGGGTGGCTCGGGCGGCATCAGGACGATCAGGCGAGCGTATCTAGATCGAATCGCTGGTTCACCTGTAGACAAATATTTCTATTATTGATTTAAAAGAAATTAGGTTTCAAACCTCATTTTTGGAAGAAACTTACATTGTGAGCAAATTTCGGGCTGCACAAATTCGTACCCGAGAAATTGAGTGTTGTCATTGATTATTCCAATGATGAAAACACACACGTCTAAAAGAAGGTATTATAATCTTCATTCGTTACGGTGTCGGAACGTGAGTGTGGGTCTGTCTGTGACATTTTAACTGACGAATGGGTATGCTGATTAAAGTGGGAATAGAATATCGTCATTGGAGTTTCCAATGACGATAAATTAAACGGGTGTTTTAAACTCTACATCTCTATAAACACCTTAACACTTTCGGATTTCGGGGAAAATATTCCCCAACTTGGCAACTCATTAGACTTGGCTGTCAACGTCATCATTATTTGACAGATAGACAATGACATTGACAATGTCAGACGATTAAGCATGAGAATATTGCTTTATACATTCTAAAACTTCTCTTTATATCAATCAATAATTATTTTATAACGCAAAAGGTTATAATAACATAATATAGATATAGGTCAAGATTGCGAATATTGTAATTTTTTTTTTTTTTTTTTTTAGTATGAAGGTATATAATAATAAATAATTACAGATAAATTAAAAACTAAAACTAACCCTAACTATACAAAAAAGAGAAAACTATAAAGAGAAACCAAACCTAAAAGTAAAAATTTAAAGATAAAAAATGTCTCGCAAATCATTGCCCTGAGGAAGTGTGCCCAAAAGGCTGGCAGCATTGCCACGTTGTATGGCAATGCTTATTCTTTGTGCAAAGAAATTGCCAGCCCTTTGGTCATTGGACACCTCTACCAGTCTTTTGCTCACAAATTTAAACATTTCGTGAGCTGAAGGCCCCCACGGCCCCAAAGTTTCCACACCAAACGGTTCAAATATGTAGCCATCGCCTAGGCATGCATATTTGCGCCGCTTGAGGGACTCGGCGGCCGCTGCAGCCTCACCAGCCTTGGAGCTCGTGCCGTGAAGGTGAGAAGATGCGACAGTGTCGACGCAAGTTGCGTCCCACACTAACGGTCGTCCCAGCCTCCAGGGCACAAGTGTCATCCCATCCGGTCTCTTGCCGTCATTCCGGGCCAGACCATTAGGTTCCAGAATGGATGGCACCTGAATCGCGACAAGAGCACGGTGAATGATGTTGTTAAGGTTGGCATGGCGTGCAATACGGCCTGCGCTCCTGGAGCAGGAGAGACCATGATGGCCCAGGCGGTCGACGGTATTACCGCAAGGGCAACGATGCGGGACATTAGTAGCAGCGCCTAAACGTAGGCTGGTCGCTATACGGAAGGTGCCGTCATCCAAAAAAGTGCCCAAGTTAAAAGACGGTAGTGCCCGTAGCCATAAACCTGACTCCCATTCAGCAGAAGCAAGGAGACGAGCTCGCTCTACAGAGTTGCTAGCAGAAGATTCAATTAAGCTACTCTGAACAAGTCGGCAAAGCGGCTCATCCCATTGCCTCTGTGAAGCAGGATGGTCTGGAAATTTTGAATTTTGATTTTCTAAATATTTTTTATTTATTCTGGTAGTATTTACACATATGGTTCTTTGGTTTGCATCATTAAATAGTATCACTTTTGGTTGATCGCAAGTTGTCAATTTGAATCCTTCAAGGTAGAGATACTAGACTCAAGATATCAAATACACTTTTGTAGTACGAATATCCATTTTTGTATTACAGTAATGGTTTAGGTAGTTAAAAATATTTTTATTATGTTTAAGACCAAAACAGATTCTTAATATTGATTTCTGATGTTTTCGCGATTGTTACGACAAGGCCTCAAATGTTTGGTACCATCGCTCGGCAAAGGCGTACGCAGATTGATCAAGTGCGCGCAAAGGATAGCGCTTGGCGGTTTAGCCCGTGAATGATGAGATAGGAGATAGTCTCGATTCGCTCAAAGAAAAAAACGTAAGCGCCAAATTCGTTATTTCTATTTTATATTAAATCAGACCGGTTAATTGTATTTTCATATTTACATTTTGATGAATTACTAATAACCTATCTTTTAGTCTAAAAATCATTATTTCATTCGTCGCATTTGAGCTACAATAACAAAAACTCTGCGAACGAAGACCATTTTTCAAAAATTATTTCTATCGAGAAAATTTTATCGAAACGTGTTTTCATCTAACACTTTTGGAGATGAAATAGTCAAAAATCATATTACTTAGATTTGAAACTCCTAATTTAAGTATTTTGCGAGATAAATAAGGTTCAGAACGACCTTATTTACAGTGGTATCGCCCGCGTATATTACATTATTTTTACACCTAACGTTTCGAAAACCTAACAGTTTTCATGGTCGCAGATAGACTAAGTTAAAATTTGTCTTTGTGTTATAAGAACTATACAAAACTACTGCCTACAATATTTATTGATAACGTTCCGGATGTACGCAGTATTGGCTCACGGTGTCTGAAGCTCTTGCAGTCTTGTCGCGTATATTACGCGATAATACCGTATTGAAGTGATATCATTTAAAAGATTCTTAATATTGTTCTAGTCCCTTTGGAAAACGATTTTCTTCCTCCTTCGTTAATATTGAATCGTAATACCCTCTGAAGCTGAACTCTCAAACTGTTTGCAAACTGCTGGTGAATGCTAATTGGCGCGCAGTGTGCATCGCAATGATGAGATTCAATGACAACTTTCTCCGCCACTTCGACTATTAACGGACTATTACACAAACTTTAAGTTGGTCTGGAAGGAATAAAAAAATGGTTGTATGTAAAGTAGGATTTATCTATAGTCGTATAATGTAGTTTTATAGAATTACTAGCTTTCGCCCGCGGCTCCGCCCGCGTCAATGTCGCTCCCTCGGGAATAGTACTTTTTCCCGGGATAAAAGGTAGCCTATGTCCTTCTCCGCACTTTAGAGAACTTGTATGCAAAATTTCATGATGATCAGTTCAGTAGTTACGGCGTGAAAGCGTCACAAACAAACAAACAAATAGACAAACAAACAAACTCACTTTTGCATTTATAATATTAGTAAGGATAAGGATGCATGGCTTTTGTACATTAGCTGTTTCCAGCATGCAAAATTAATTATTTATAATGGAATAGAATATGACAAACACAGAATTTATTTCATAACATTTGAAGTCGAGGTAAATACGTTAGGAATTTTGTCACTGACGGGGTCCCACAGTCGCACTCCTTTTTGACGTGATAAAGATTTATAAATCGATGAACACTGGTTGCACGAAAAAGTGTCACGTTCCGTGTTCCTCCATGCAAGCGAGAGCATGGAACTAGCGATAGACAAATCAAATCTAGGATGATGCCTATCCAAGAGATTTTTTATATTTTACTAGCTTTCGCCCGCGGCTCCGCCCGCGTCAATGTCGATCCCTCGGGAATAGTACTTTTTCCCGGGATAAAAGGTAGCCTATGTCCTTCTCCGTACTCCAGAGAACTTGTATGCAAAATTTCATGATGATCGGTTTAGTAGTTACGGCGTGAAAGCGTAACAAATAAACAAACAAACAAACAAACAAACAAACAAACAAACAAATAAACAAACAAACAAACAAACTCACTTTCGCATTTATAATATTAGTAAGGATAAGGATACTTAACCATGCTTCCATACTAATACTAATATTATAAATGCGAAAGTAACTCTGTCTGTCGTCTTTTTACACTTCAACCATTGAACTGATTTGGATGAAATTTGGTATGGAGGTAGTTTGAGGCCCGGGGAAGGACCGAGGGATCGACACTAATGCGGGCGGAGCCGCGGGCAACAGCTAGTATAATATAAAACAGAGTAGCTTCCCGCTGTCTGTCCCTATGTATGCTTAGATCTTTAAAACTACGCAACGGATTTTGATGTAGTTTTTTTTAAATAAATAGAGTGATTCAAGAGAAAGGTTTATAAGTACATTTCACCGCAAATAAGGTCGCTAGTGAGTATCTAAAATATTTCCGCATACGAAATATATGAGGAAAACCAACAACCCGAGGAGGATAGCAACTGATCAAGCAGGCAATCGGCCGTTACCGGATGTGACTGTGTCTTAAGAGTGAACTTTTTTTTTTTTTTTTGGAAATGACTGTGTAGCTAGCTCCAAGTGAGCTTTCGCTACTTCACCGGGCGTTTGAGGCGAGGGCAGAGTGCCCTCAACCTTTTTAGACAACATCACCAAAGGGCCCCCAGGAGGGACGGACCTCGGCTTTGGGCGTTGCCTGTGTGCGCAAGGCTTGGAGAGACAGCAAACTCTCATATTGCCTAATGGGCCGCGTATGCGTGCATGCAAGCCTGAAGGGCCAATCTGAGAAACAATGGCAAAAGCCTTTAGAGAGCAGCAACTCTCATCTTTTGCCTTATGGGCCGAAAGCTACGTTGCCAGAAGGGCCTATCCTGGGTGCAAGTCACCCGGGACCGCCGGGCGGTCACCAGTAATCGGAGCTAATCCTACTCTACGCACTCTATTCCGGTGGCGAGTGCGACGGGGTCGGATAGTGGGATTCCTCTGGCTATTCGGAGCCGAAGAGGGGTCGGGGCGGGCTTGTGCGATGTCAATATGATCATCGGGATCGTCAAGTACGTTCCTAGGACGTCTACGACGTAAGGTCGTATCGTGTAAGTTGGGGGAGTAGTTAGCAGCTTGCACTACTAACGGGTTGGGGTGGCGTGCGGCTTTCTCAAAGTAACGCTTGGAGGCGTTTTTGAGATACCCGCGAATGGATGGGAGGTCTAGGTCACGGTGTAAGTCTGTCATGCGCAAGTACCGATGGTGACTCGTATTTGTGGCACGGGTGACGAAGCGGTTCTGCAAGCGTTGCAGCCGATCGATGTGGGAGGGCGCGATATGGGAGAAGACTACGCCGGTGTAGGTCATGATAGGGCGGACGCAAAGCTTATAGAGTGTCAACTTATTTCTAAGTGACATCTTAGCATTGCCTATCATGGGGTGGAGACGGCCTAATACGAAGGCGGCATGGTTGCGGACTTTGGTGATGTGGGGGCCGAAGCTCATCGCGCTATCGAGTACGACTCCAAGGTATTTAGCCTTGCCTGCCCACTGAATGGGCTTTCGGTACAACGATACTGATCCTAACGAGGGGAGTTCTGCCCCGGACATGGTGATTTTTCGACGTGACACAGCTTGGTTATCCTTTGAGAAAAACACAGCTGTGCTTTTCTCCGGATTAACTTCGATGCGCCACCTCTTGAACCACCCGCCGAGAGCGTCCACGGCGGACTGAAGACGATTCACGATGACCGTTTTAAGGTGATGGGACGTGTAGAGGGCCGTATCGTCGGCGAATAGTGCCACTTCTACATTTGGGGTCTTTGGGATATCGCTTGTGTACAGCGAATAAAGGAGGGGCGAGAGTACAGCGCCTTGCGGGAAGCCGGCTCGAATGGGACGGGGCCTCGAGAGGCATCCCTCTACTCTGTACCGAAAAGACCGATTCGACATAAAGTCTCGTATGATGTGCACGAGACTATCCGGCAGGCCCAAGTTGGTCAACTTGGATATCAAGCCCGAATGCCAGACTTTGTCGAAGGCTTTCGCTACATCGAAGAAGAGTGCTCCCGTAGGACGTCCCTAATTTCTCAACTTGAGAATATGCTCCGTGAGGCGGTGCAGTTGGTGGTGACACGCGTGTTTGGCCCGGAATCCAAACTGTTCGTCGGGAATGAGACTTTTGGACTCTACGTAGTCCTTGAGTCTTTTAAGGATGATCCGTTCGTAGATCTTGCCTATACAGTTCAAAAGACTGATAGGCCGGTAGGAGGAGGGGTTCTTCAGGTCTTTGCCTGGTTTAGGGATCCCGATCACGATTGCTTCTTTCCAGGCGGCTGGAAAAGTGCAATTTGCAAGACAAGCATTGAAGATGCTTACGAGCAGGAGGAGGAGGGTCTGTGGGAGGCATTTGAGCACTCCATTCGAGAGTCCGTCAGCGCCGGGCGCTTTTCGGGGTTTGAGATCGCGGATGATTGACTTCACTTCGTCAAGTGTCGTCGGGGCTAGGGGGGTATTCGGTGGGATCGTCTTAGAAGCCACGAAGCGTTCTACGTGCGATTCCACCTCGCGAAGGTGATCGGGGTCAACTGGTTCACGACTAGGGGAGCATTGGCTCTCCAGGCTGTCTGCTAGGCATTCAGCTTTTTCGTCATCATCGAAGGCGATGGAGCCGTCTGGACGCGTGAGGGGGGGAGTGGCCGCAACCGTGTCGGACTTGAGGCTTCTGGCTAGTCGCCAGTATGCCTGATGGGAGGGCGTCATCTCGGCAAGGAGATCGCCCCAGCGTTCGTTCCTAATTTCCGCGATGCGTTCCTTGACTCGCCGTTGCAAGAAACGAAGGTGGGTACGGGCCTCTTCAGTGGGATAATTGTCATGTAAGCGTGAAGCGCGATTCTTCTCTGTCAACAGCTGCCGCATATCCTCGGGGAGCTCCATTCTGTGGGTGGGATCCACAGAAGTGACTTCCCGAGAGCATTCCTTGTAGGAAGCTTGCAGGTGACTGGTGAGAGAGGAGATTGCGCTGTCAGTGTCGTCAGTCGTGGTGATTTGGTCAGGGATTGCATCCAAGTGCGGTGTTGGCTGGTTGATAACTTTTCCAAGTTTCTTCCAGTCAGTCACCGTCCTTGTATGCACTATACGTCCGTTGTCTGTTGGTCCTAGTTGTAACACTACCGGTCAGTGGTCGGAGGAGATGTCAGGGTGGACCTCTACTGAACACACCTGAAGGGTGATGTTCTTAAGGAGGGCAATGTCAAGAACGCTGGGGTTTTGTCCCTCTTGTGTGGGGTAACGCGTAGGAGCTAACGTGGCCACAACGTCGAAATCTAGTTCGTCATGGATACTCTCTAGGATAAGACCGTTGGGCGAGTCCGTGACAGAGTGCCAGCGGACTGACTTGCTGTTAAAATCTACGGAGCAACGTCTTTTTGTAGGGGAGGTAAATCGAGGCGATGTTGATAGGCGCATGACCGGTCATGGCTATCCGGAAGAGGGAGCACTCGATATTTGTAAGAGCTGGGGGGTCTAGCTGGGTGCAGTGAAGTGACCTTTTGTAGTAGATTACTGTGCCGCCCTTTTGGGTGCGTAATCTGTCATTACGGATGATGTTGTAATTCGCAATCCGAGGATTGCGATGGTGGGGCTTCAAAAAGGTCTCTTGTGCAAGGAAAATGTCCACCTGATGTGTTGTAAAAAACTCCTGGATGAGGGGTTTCACATCGGTGAATTTGCCGTTGGCGTTGTAGTACGCGATAGTGAGGGAAAGGGGTTTAATTCTCTTATTGCGACTACCCATATTAGCGCGAGGGGAAGTAACGCGCGAGGAAGGGCGCGTTTTCTAACCTTTCCATTAGGAACCGGTGTTGGAATACGATGTCTAAGATCGCGTAAGCGTCGCCGTTGGTCGCGAGAATGGCATGACCCATTTTGAGGATCTCGGCGCGGTCCTCACGTGTTTCTTGCGCTATGTCGAGAACCACATCGAAGGCCAGAGCGTCCTGGTCCCGGCTAGCCGGAGGAGCGCTGTGGCGCAACAGAGGTGGGGGCCTGCTGGGGGGAGCGCGGTTCCACGTTGGAACCTTTGGGGCTTCTGAGTGAGACACCGGCTGTCTCTGCTTCAGAGGGGGGAAGGCAGCTTGGCTGCTCATAAGGGGTTGAGGAGGGATGGGCGCCGGCGCCTGGGGGGCACGATTTGTGCGTGATTGGGGGGCAGCGCTTTGCGACGATTTTGAGCCCCAGGCGTTCCTGCTCGCTTTGGGGGCTTTTGAGCACCCCCGCCAGTTGGCGGGGTGGCCTTCCTGCCCGCAAAGTACGCAGGCCGCCTGAGTCTCGTTCTCCGCACTGCGGACTCTTTCACAGTCCGCTGTGCCGTGATCCCCCAAGCACTTCACGCATCTGGGGTAGGCATGACAGTTACGGGCCGAGTGCCCGTAACATTGGCAGCGGTGGCATTGACCGACAATGCCACGCTTGTGGGGGGGCTCTACTTTAAACGAGGTTAGCCCTGCGCACGACGAGATTTGGAAAATCTCCTTACCTTCCGGTGTGTTGTCTAAGACAACTAGCACCATTGGGTACGGGGTTTTCTTTTTCCCGTACATGCGGAAGACCTCGTTAACGGGGAGCGACTGAGAGACGAGGGTCTCTTTTACGTATTCGACCGATGTCGAAACGGGGATGCCTTTTATGACCGCCCTGAGTTTGCGGTCCTCAGGAAGGCCGAATGAGTGCCAAGGGATTTGGCGCTCGTTAAGGAGACGGGTAAGGGAGCGGTAGTCCTCCATGGATTTGACATTAATGTCAATGTTACCGTCGCGGTTTGTGGACGCGCGTGTATATTGCACCTTTTGTGCATTTAGCGAGCGGGAAAGCGGTTCCCACTGCTTGGGGTCGCGTAGGACCACCATCGGAGGTGGTCGGGGCTTCCTTCCGGTGGAAGATGGGGCGGACTGGGAGGGCGTCTTCGCGACGGATGAGCCGTTCGCGGTTTTTTGTGCCTTAGGGGCAGGCTCTTTCTCGGAGCCCTTCGCCTTACGCTGGCGCTTTGCTCCGGTGACGACGGTGTAATCGTCGTCGTCGGAGCATCGCGACTGCTCTGGCTCGGGTTCCTGTCCAGAGGGTGGGATCTGCTGGGAGGCTGTCTCCGTCTCCATATCGTCGGACTCGAGGACAGTCTCTAACGTCGCAGCTGGGTATCGGGGTTCGAAGGGCTGAGCGGCGGTCTCAGCCGGGTCGTCGGTGTAATAGTAGTCGGTCTCATCTACGGGGAGGCCGTCGTATCTATTACCGGGGAGGGCGGTCGCGGTAGCGGTCGGAGAGGGGGAAGCCGGGGCAGTAAATACCACCGAGGATCGGGGACGCGTCACGTCTGAAGTCCCATCGGTGATGAGATCCTCGCGAGAGATGCCGCGGGCTATACGAGCACGGTATAATAGTGAACCCTGGGATCTGTCTTATTATGGTTAAGGATGTAACCGGGAAAGTACTCGTGACAGAAAAAAGGGAAGGGATAGATCAGTTCAGTAGTTAAAGCGATAGAAACAAACAAACATACAACCTTTTTCTATTATAATAGAATATAGAATTTTCTATTATAATACATACATGCATAATATTACGTCTTTTACATACAAACATATATAATATAAGTCTTTTTCCCTTGCGGGGCAGACATAGCCCAGATCTCAGAGACCTAAAAGCCGCGTTTAGCATGTTTGTGCGTCAGGTGGAAAACAGAATAAAAAAAGTGATGGGTTGCTAGCCGCTTCGCCTACTAATATGATTCAGATTTTTGCCCATTCCCTCAATCAGCTCTTACGATCTGCGCGGGAAGAGAAGCAGCTGGTACATTCTACATTTTTTCTTTCCTCCCAGAACAGCATGGAAGATAATATTTTACTAGCTTTCGCCCGCGGCTCCACCCGCGTCAATGTCGATCCCTCGGGAATAGTACTTTTTCCCAGGATAAATGGTAGCCTGTCGTTCTCCGTACTCCAGAGAACTTGTATGCAAAATTTCATGATGATCGGTTCAGTGGTTACGGCGTGAAAGTGTAACAAACAAACTCACTTTCGCATTTATAATATTAGTATGAATAAGGATAATAGCATGGCATATAGACAAATAAAATTTAATGCACAATGGTTTTGCGGTTTGGTTTGCGCTTTGTAATTATAGGATTGCAGCCGCTATTACTTTCAAAGCTTTCGAATGTTGGTGGCAATCGTTTTAATTCATCGGTTTCAAACAAACATTTACCGCAATTTCCTATTAAAATATTTTTGGACTTAATCTACACTCTCATACTTTTATTAGAAACTAGCTTTCGCCCGCGGCTCCGCCCGCGTCATTGTCGATCCCTCGGGAATAGTACTTTTTCCCGGGATAAAAGGTAGCCTATGTCCTTCTCCGCACTCCAGAGAACTTGTATGCAAAATTTCATGAAGATCGGTCAAGTAGTTACGGCGTGAAAGCGTAACAAACAAACAAACAAAAAAACAAACAAACTCACTTTCGTATTTATAATATGAAACTAGCACTTGCCCATGGGGCTGCGTTTGCACTATGTAAATCCTTCGAAAGAGTATTTTTAGGGTTTGGTACCTCAAAAGGAAAATACGGAACTCTTAAAAGATCACTTGATTGTCCGTATGTCTATCTATCTGTCAAGATCCTTTTTCTCAGGAACACGAAAAGGTATCAAGCTGAAATTCATATCAAATACTCAGGTCGACTGTCCTCTGGAGCTGTGAAAAAATCAAACTTCTAAGCTAACGCAGTCAAAAGATACAGCTGCTTATGCCGCAAATTTTCGTGTTTTATCGATATTTGCAAGGGAATCAAAACCTACAGCTAGGGAGTACCCTACCTACCTACAGCTGCTTCGTACCAAATTTAATTTCAAGATTCTGATTTCACGGGAAGTATCCCGTGAAATCAGAATCTTGAAATATGGTACGAAGCAACGTCTTATAGCACAGATAAAAAGAAAAATTGCAAAAGCATTAATTTTGAGTTACATCATAATAATAAAAATATTTTTTATTATTTCAAACTTATTATATATTATGAACGGAACCCTTCCTGCGAGTCCGACTTGCATTCGGCCGGTTGTTTCTAGATGAAATGCATCTTATGTCTGTCTGTAATTCTGATAAATGTCCAAAAAATCATGTTTATCGGTTCAATAGTCAAAGCGTAAAAAAGTAAACTCACTTTCGTATTAATAATATTAGCTAGACAGTTTAAATTTAATAAACAATAGTTTTGCGGTTTGGTTCCCGTAAATAATTATAGGATTGCCAACCGCACCGGACGCATAATGCTTCGCAACTTCGGATTGTTGGCAATCGTTTTAATTCGTTTGAAATTGTATATAACATGAAATCAGAAAAAAAAGAAAAGATAAAAATATAAAATATCTTACAAAAAGCCCTTCAGGCTAGTAGGCGACCAATACTGATGAAAAGAGTTTCTTTCGGCGTCTTCTTCTCTACAGTGGTCGGTTCCGAAACGCTAGTTTGTAGCTTTTGAGCAATAATTAATCATTTGAATATTATTTGATAAGTATTATTTAAAATGTGAATTGACGTGCCTGAAAAGGCCTATTTTCTGAATAAATCATTGAATCTTGAATTCAATAAAATTAATCATGGTCAACTTAACCGCAAGAAGTACTCTGCTAGCCCTATGTTCAATTTGGAAAGTCTAGGTGGAAATTCTTTTTCAGAAAGCATTGGCCTCCAACCAAGAATTTTCAATAAGTGGCCTTAATCCAGTGTTTTCGTTTTCCTGGGAACTTGGTCAGGTTTTTCGACTACCTGGTCATCTGAGTTGCGCTTACTGGTACATGATCGTCATTCGACAACCTTTCTACCCAGTCATCGTCTCTTCGCGCTTTGTCATACGTAGGTCTATTAAATGAATCTGTTTAAGCTCTTGAACAAAAAATACCTCGAATGTATTTTAATCTAGATCAGTGATTCCCAAAGCGGTCCTGGTGGACCCCCTGGTGGACATGGAGGGGGAGACTTGGCGACTACGACGGCAGGAATAAAAATAGGGGTTCATAAGTTGTAGGTGGCGGTCCACGAAAAATTCGAAAATATTTCGTTTTTCTCGTCATAACAAAACATATGTAACAGAAGGGGTTTACCGAAACCAGTTAAATTTTGAAAGTGGTCTACGGCATGAAAAGTTGGGGCACTCTGCCTTCTTCAAACGTCTGGTGGAGTAGCTAAAGCTCACTTGGAGCTAGTTACACAATCAATTAAAAAAAAAAGAAAATAAACTTGTCGTAAAAAATATATGTTTGCTATATTTTAAATAAAAAGCATTTTCGAGCAACTATAGTAAGTTAAAGCGACCAAATAGAAGCCGACCCACATGGGTCTAGAGAATTTCAGAAAGTCGTTAGCCGCTAACCACAACTAAACACCCAAATGTGGAACTATAAAATAACTCAATTTAAAGGCCGTGTCGAAGTTAAAACTCTCCTCCCGGTCATATTTAAAAGTTCCTGACCACAGCCCAAACTTTATAGTTTAACTTTTGGACTAGGCGTACACTGGTCGAGTTGAAGTTGACCTTGCTTCTTCAACTTCAACTTTTAGATTACGAGGATGAGACTAGTTTCTTCTTTTCTAGTAGTTTTAGTCTCCTCCTCAATCAAGATCAAGTCACGAGATCATCTTATGGCGGAGCCCTCGACATAACAACTACCAACATAAGAAAAATGACAAATGTTTCTCGTACAATTTGATGCTATTATTATGATTGACGCTATTTTGTATGCATAGTTAAAGTACTTATATATTTGAAAATATGTATATTAGTGTTGTCAATAAGACTAAAATTAAATTCTATAAAAATAATCCCTTAAATTTGTGATAAGCTCTCCGTAAGCACACCCAATCTGACTTGCTAGTCATGTGGCCATTTAACTAGCACAATTTGAACTTGATTTTATAGTTTAACTTTTAATGTTACGTACGAGGTCCTGATTTATTCTAATAGTTTTCGAGTTAAATGGTTTTTGAGTTTTTCGGCATTTGCGCTGGAGTTCGGATATTTTTCGGTTTGTTCATAAATCACATTCACGCCTTCCTCGAGAGAACTAACTAAATGTAAATTTAGCTTGTGCCTGTGTGACATAGTGTGAATGACTGGCTGCATGCCCAAGCTGAATATCAATTCCTTATTAGTATACTATACTTACAGCGAAGCGATAAGTATTAATAGGGTCCCGTTTTTAATCTTTGGGTACGGGACTCTACCTCTTAAAATTTGCTACTAAAGAATTTTTTACATATGAGACCCAGCCCTTAAAATATTTTACTGTTATAAAGAATATTGCAATTCATCTGCAAAATGCTCACTCATTAAGTTGTTTGTCATCTAACTAACCTGCTTATACAAACAGCAGGCAGTGAGACATTATTGCTCATTTTATCTCACGAACACAAACAAGTGTCTCTAGCGGTCTGAATAAGTATAATGGCTAAACACCGACTTTAAAGAGGAAAATGTTTATTATTTGTCTATAAAACGTGTTGTTTTTAAGCGTAGCAGTGATATAGAATAACTATATAATAAATCCGCGGCAATTTCTGTTATGATAGACATATGCTGTCGACATTTTTTGGGTAAATCTTTCCGCGTAGATCGTTAAAACCGATCGAGAGCCAATAGGCGAAAATTTGAGGAATAATATTTTTTAAGTGTTTATATTTTTCATTCACAAAGCTATTTTGATATACTCTTATTAAATTAAGAAAAATATGGTGAGAAAATTTCAAACGGGCGGGATTTGAACCTGCGACCATAAGTCTATGTTCGACTTAAGGGCCCGTACTACCTCACACTGCTTTGCATGATTGTCTATAATATCAATAATAATGAAATACTCAAGTTGAAATAAAAATGCATCAAAGTTCAGGACTAACTCTGGTAACTATCTGACTCAAAAACACGACTGCGGTAAATTTTCTTGATAAAAAAATTGCCAAGTTGCCTCCAAATCACGTCTAATTTACTCGGTATACAGCATTATTTATCAAATACATTAAAATTAACCTTGAAACTTTTGATTATAATTGCATAACACATACAGATAAGGCAGCCATCATGTATTTTTCTTTTCTGAATAACCCTTGAATATTCTTAGAAAACGAAAATATCCAAAGTAGCCAACGCGTTTAGACCATCCGCGTTTATACCGCCCCGCCGCCTGGCCTATGGCGGGCCGTTAAGACGTACATCAACGCTTGAAATTTTTTCACCGACGAAATTTTTTTTTTTAAATCTATGTGCCTCATCCAACATTTAGTAAAAAAAAAGGTGTGGTGAACACCTTTTTTTTTACTAAATGTTGGATGAGGCATTTGTCTCCCATCTCACCTGATGGTAAGTGACGATGAAGACGAGGATGTCGATGACCTATTTTATTTCTTAATTTAATCTGAGGAATAATGTTAGTAGACGATGAAGGTAGCAACCCAAAAGCAAAAGCAGGTACTTAAGGTACAGTCGGCCAAGCAGATACCTGACCCCCTGACTTTTAAAACGTAAATTCACACTTTGCTGTGAAGCGCCACCTACCGTGATTTTTGGCAAGTAGACAGACAACTGCTAGTATAGGTAAACTTGTTTCTGATAACCTGCTCAGTTGCAAATTTTGTATTTCTAATAATCTCAGCTAATAATTCAAGTAATCATCAATGGTAAGAACAAGAAAGAATCAAAAACAATCCTACGTAAAGTTCGATTCGAACCATGGACCTACGACTTGAGAAGCTAGCGCTCATCTCAATACGCCAACCGACGATATGACGTCTCGGGCGAAATTGGCTATCTATTTCTACTGCTATGACATCATTGTCACCAACTGCAACGCATTGCTTTAACAAATAAATTGAGGGTAATCTATCAGATTTATTTATACCTGATACCAACTAATCAAAAATATTGTTCACTCGCGTCACAATTACATTCAAGATACTGCGATTACTGTGTAGTGATCCAAAACCCCACCAGTTATTAGGCATCCCGTTTCATCTTATATAGCAGATTTTGTGAAAGCTAATAGTGTATTGTGAAGACAACCACAGTTTTTAAAGTATCTATATCTAGAGAGTTAGGTATCGCGGTAAGTAGAAATTATAAGTATTTAATATACTTACTTAATTGTCACACTATTTTTTGTTCCGTAAAACATAGGGTTTGTGATAAATGTCTAAGATAAATATATCTCTTACAGAGAAACACTGTCCGTTTGTGGATTCGGCGATTTAAGAAGACTCGATCAACTGGCGTAACATATAATATTTCAATTGAAACAGTGAGGAAATATTCAACAAGAACGAGATCGTATTTTATTCTGATGAAAAAAGTTTTAAGTCTGATGATGATGGCAGAAAAATATTGCGGAGAAGACATGGCCAGCGTATAGCCATCAAAATAATTTGCCTTTGAGAACAGTGGCAGGATAACATTAGGTAAAAATATTCATTAAATAGTTAAGTAAAATGATAATAATATTAAATACCTAGTGTATTACGCAGTGTAGATTATTAGGTAACTGATCGTATTATTGTTTTGCAGGTTATTGGGGACAGATGTCTTCAATGGGCCCAGGGGAGCTGGTAGAATTCGGCGGCCGGATGAATAAAGAAAAATACTTGGAAATTTTATGAGATGTGGTGATTCCAACAGTGTGCTATGTAGAATATATTTTATTTAAGACAATTGTTCTGTGATCTAACTGTTATTGAGTGACCAATTAAAATCCCAGATTGTAGGGTCAAATAGTGCTTAACTGGGACACGAGACACGAATAAAGTTTGAACTTAAATCAATTTAGACAAAGAGGTTATACTAAATAAATATGCGCATAAGTGATATGTGATCTGATCTAACATGGTAAGTGAAATGACAAATAGACTTGAACAAAAGCTTCAAAATGGGGGTCACCCTCTCCCATATTAAAATTCATTTAATGCCATAGGTTTACATATTCATTCTTATACTATTAACGAAGCAAAGTTATTATCATAGCACTATTTGGCCCTACACATTTAAAAAAATATAATACTATGATTAAAAAAAAGTTGAGAGATGTAAATTGTTACTTATTAAGTAACATGTTGGTTCTCTCTACAGAAGATTAATCATAGTTTGAATTAAGTAGGCAGGTATTTATTTCACTGTTAAATTTTTTTGATGTAATAAAGTAATTAAAAATTTAAAATGCTTTTTATTAACAGTAATTAGCTCGGTAACATTATGTTAAAACAACCAAAATTACACCAACATCACAATACGAAGTTGGTGATATTTGTAAAAAATAAAAAGCTTTGAAGGATTTGAACCTGTTCCCTCATAAACACACTAACTATTAAACCGTAGTGCCTACCACTTGCGCCACATCTAACTATTGAAGTATCTTTAAAATAAGCGTATCGTATGCTAGGGCTTGTTTTATTTATCAAAAATCGAATAGATGGCATTAGTCATCAAGGGTATCAGATTTCTGCTTATTAACCTTATTTTTTCATTCACAATTCAATAGATGGCACTAGTAGCAAAGGATATTACACTTGTATATTTTTATCTTTGGGTTTAAACCACGGATGGTTTTTTAGTTTGCGAAAAATGGCGCTCTTGTAGGGGGGTCAGATATCTCCTTGGCTGACTGTACTTTGATTCCGTTTTACACCAAATTCCACCAACATGCTAAACGTGGCTTTTAGGTCTTAAAGACTTGATAGTGGCCGTGTGGTATCCGGCAGAGTAGAATAGGACCACTCCAAGTCTTCCCATGAATGTCGTACAAGGCGACTTATAATAATAATAATAATTCATTTATTTCAGGCAATAGTATTGTACTTACAATTATGTACAATACCAGAGGCCCATATTATAAATACCTTACAGACTAACATACATAATAAAAAAACATTTAAATAAATACCTTATATCTAGCATACATAATAAATATCTTATCCTATATCACACGTAGTGCCGGCGACGTGTGACTCGCAGTGACGTCAGGCAGCCGACGTATACATATGATAAACATCAATGACACCTCTACAACCCGTCTGGCCAGCGTGGAGAGTATAGGCCAAATCCTCTGGCTGCTCTGGCCAAGTATGGAGTAGTACAGAGAGGGTCGTGCTCCTGTAGTGGAGACTAAAAAGACTTGATGATGATGATGAGTTGATAGTATGTATGTATGTTCGTGAGGTCCAAGTTTGCAGCGCACCACTATTTATCTATACTAATATAATAAAGCTGAAGAGTTTGTTTGTTTGTTTGAACGCGCTAATCTCAGGAACTACTGGTTCAAATTGGAAAATTATTTTTGTGTTGGATAGTCCATTTATTGAGAAAGGCTTTAGGCTATAAAACATCACGCTGCGACCAATAGGAGCGAAGCATCAATAAAAAATGTTTTTAAACGAGGAAAAATTATTCATCTATACTAATTATCTTTGAATCTTTGAATTAATCATAATAACAGAAATTGCCGCGGACGAAGTCGCGGGCAACAGCTAGTAAATGATAATAATAAATGTGAATTCAGCAGACGTTTATGTCAATTACTCTCAGAACGTCAAAAGACGTGCCTTGTGTCTGACATGAGCCGACTCGGCAGAAACAGATTCTCGTGTACATTCGGCACCTTTGGGGAATTGTCACTTTGATAATGCCTGAGCGGTTGTCTTGTCAGGAACGCTACAACGATTTGTTTCGATAACATAATAAATTGTTGTGGGAAGACGGAACTGTGGAGTAAGCATTAGACAATTTTAGAATCCTTACTTACTCGTATATTGTCAAGTCACACTTCTTGTCCTCTTTGTAGGTATATATTATTTCCTCTTGTGTTTTATTTTAAATTCTCGTCTTGTCTTCAGATATTTTATGTATGTGTTATTATTATTTTTTTTACGGACAAATCTTACAGATTGAGCTAGCCCCAAAGTAAGTTCGTGACTTGTGTTATGGGATACTAACTCAACGATACTATATTTTATAACAAATACATATATAGATACACACCCAAGACCCAGGCCAATCTGAAAAAGATCATTTTCCACCTAACCTGGCCGGGGATCAAACCCGGTCACTCCGTGTCGCAGGCTGGCGTGTTGACCGCTGCGCCACGGAGCAAGTCTAAATATGCAATAGTCTAATTATATAATATATGCATAATATATAAAAAAATTGTTTTTTTTTCTTCTTTTCGGACTGAATTAACTTTATTATAACTTTTATTTTCCACCTCTATAAATTTTGCGCCCTACCTGTTGTTATTTTCTACTACCCTCAGGTTGCCTGGAAGAATTGCAGGCCGCCTATTGCTTTTCTAAATCTGTTACTCTTATGTTTATTTTTTGAAATTGGTGCTATAAAGAGTTAAATAAATATAAATCCTTATCCTTATCCTTACTAATATTATAAATATGAAAGTGAGTTTGTTTGTTTGTTTATTTGTTTGTTTGTTACGCTTTCACGCCGTAACTACTGAACCGATCATCATGAAATTTTGCATACAAGTTCTCTGGAGTGCGGAGAAGGACATAGGCTACCTTTTATCCCGGGAAAAAATACTATTCCTGAGGAACGACATTGACACGAGCGGAGCCGCGGGCGAAAGCTAGTAATATTATAAATGCGAAAGTGAGTTAGTTTGATTGTTACGCTTTCACGCTGTAACTGCTGAACCGATTGGCATGAAATTTTGCATACAAGTTCTCTGGGGTACGGAGAAGGACATCCTAATCCTAACTAATATTATAAATGCGAAAGTGAGTTTGTTTGTTTGTTTGTTACCCTTGCACGCCGTAACTACTGAACCGATCATCATGAAATTTTGCATACACGTTAGCTGGGGTACGGAGAAGGACATAGGGTACATTTATATCCGGGAAAAAGTTCTATTCCCGAAGGATCGACATTGACGCGGGCGGAGGTGCGGGCGATAGCTAGAATTCTATATGTGGACGGAAGTCAATATATGAAAAGACCTTGATGGTCTGAAATAAAAAAAAGGATAGTTTTTTCTTCAGCGTAGATCTCAAAAGATATTCGAAGGAGCAAAAATCTGTGGAATCATGTGTGTCAGTAAAGGATGCGGCTAGCAATCAGTCACTATTTTGATTCCCTTTTTAGGGTCTCGTACCCAAAGGGTAAAAACGGGACCCTATTGATATGGCTCCACTGTTCCTCTGTCTGTCTGTCACCAGGTCTGTATCACATGAACCATGATAGCTAGACAGTTGAAATTTTCACATGATAAGAGATGTCGTATTGTGTGTTGCCGCTATAACAATAAATACTTAAAACAGAATAAAAAAAATATATAAGGGGGGCTCCTATACAACAACCGTGATTCTTTTGCCGTTTTTTTCTCAATCTTAATAACGACAACAGATAGGAAATTAAAATATTTAGATTTATATTCACTTTAAAAATAAATGACTATTTAATTTTAAATAAAAATATCACGAATAAGAGATGATTCCGTGCTTCGGAAGGCACGTTAAGCCGGTGGTCCCGGCTGCCATCTGGTAGTCGTTAAAGGAACCACGTCAGAGGCCGAGAGGCGGTTCCGAAGAACTCTGACACCAGGGTGTGCATGGTCGATTGACCGTGACACCTACTTGAAATGATGAAGATGATTATGATGATGATGACGAATAAGAGGTTATAATATAGTGCCTAATGTTGTAATAATGGTACAGAACACTTCGCGCACGATTTTGACTTGCACTTGCCCGAGTTTTTACCTACACGCACCATCTAAGTTTACCCCGTAAGCAATATCGATTCGCCAAATATGAATTCAGCAGACTTTTATGTCAAATACATACTCCCAGAATGTCAATAGACGAACCTTCATACGATTTGTACCGATAATATAATAAATTATTGAGAGAAAAAGGAAATACCTAGAAAAGGTAGCGGGAATACACTTTGCCTCATATTTATTTACTAGCTGTTGCCCGCGACTTCGTCCGCGGCAATTTCTGTTATCATAGACATATACTGTCGCGGACATTTTTTTAATTCACTTAAAGAGGAACAGTGGTACCGTTTAACTATAAAATACCCACCGTACCACCAGGGATATGGCAAGGGGTACGGTGGGTCTGTAGTGGTACAACTAGAGCCATGCTTTGCCAAAGCAGCCAGAGGACTTGGCCTACACTTCACGCTGGCTAGACGGGTTGGAGAGGTGTTACAGATGTTTATAAGCTTTGTTTAGCTTGTATTTCCTAAGTCGTCCACGACATCCACGGGAAGACTTGGAGTGGTCCTATTCTACTCTGCTGGATACCACACGGCTTCAATGATAATGCCTGTATCAAATTTGTGCTGAAACAGCGCGGGCTGTGTTATCTTGTCATGAATGCGTCATAAGATTTAAGAGCAATTTTTGAGGGAAGAGGGAATCGCTCGCCAAAACTAACTAGTTAAAAGATGCTTTCTAGGAAAAAAATGAAGAGCTCGATGGCCCAGTAAGCGTAAATAATAAATCAATGAATAAATATATATAAATAAATTACACAGACCCTTATTAAATAAAGAAATAAAATATGGTGAAATATTCCACGCGGGTGTTTGAACCAGCAACTTTAGATCTCTGTACGACCTATGCTCTGCCATTTGAGCTACCGCGCTTCAAGCCTCAGCGTCAAAAACGCTTCAAAAACAAGTAAAAGTGGAGTAGTTGTGTTAGGTGACGTAAGGGGAATTAGAGATTTATATTTATTTAGAGCGTAAGGAGATTTTCGACGCCAAGGTTTGAAGTTTGATTTGATTGTTTGTTTGTATTCTCCAAAACTACTGGACTATATTCCAATTATATACTAGTTTCATATAAATTAACTACACGGAACTACAACAAATACTCATCGTCAAAATATTCTCAAAATGACAAGACAGCTGACTCCACAGAAACCGTTTTTCCGTGTACAATCTTGAGGGAGTTGTCTCAGTGATAATTCCTGTATCCAATTCCTGCTGGGCCTTGTCTTGTCAGGAACACTTCATACGATTTGTTCAGGTTATTGTTGAGGGAACTGTATATATTTCATACTGCATTTTATTTCCCGGCGGTTCGCGGCCTGTAAAAGTACCACCTTGTCTCTTAATAACCGACTTAAAAAAGGAGGAGGTTTTGAATTGCAACAGTACCTATAACAGCATACGCTAGGAGAGCTCTAAGCCGGACTGAAAAACGTTAGCAATTCATGGTAATTAAAAGGGACCTAGTGGGTGGGAACCTTTAAAGTCTTGTTAATATTTAAAAAAAACAGGCCAAGTGCGAGTCGGACTCGCGCACGAAGGGCTCCGTGCCATTATCTATAATAAGTTTTAAATTATTAGAATTTTTTTAAATTATAGTATGATGTAACTAAAATTTTATGCAGACGTTGGTCCTATTATCTTTGTCAAAGGATAAACAATGTCCAAGATAAGTATATTTGTCAACCTTCTCCAGCCTTTCGCCACAAACAGTTAGGTATGTTTATATTCGAGTTCTTTTACCAGGCCTAAATTTGGGCCTATATTTTTGTATGAGTTTGGCAGTCTATATGATAGTATCATATTGCTTTGGCCTGGATTAGCAAAAGATAACCAATTTTGATGAAATCACAATGCCTACACTTTCAAAATGAAAATATTTTTTCAAAAGGGTTTATAAATTAAGGAGTTACTAGCTATTGCCCACGACTCCGCCCGCGTTAATGTCGATCCAGGAACAGTGTAATTTCCCCGAATAAAAGGTTCCCTATGTCCTTCCCCGGCCTCAAACTATCTTCATACCAAATTTTCATCCAAACTAGTTCAATGGTTGAAGCGTAAAAAGGAGACAGAGTATGGATGAGGTAACAAACAGAAATTGAGAACCTTGTTTATAAATGTCAGTTAAAACAAACTACCACCTTGCCTCAGCTGCCTCTGTGGTCCAGTGGTTAAGGCGTTTGCCTGTAGGCCCAGGGGTCGTGGGTTTGATTCCTAAGGGAAGCATACTTTGTTTAGTTGTTTCCAATTTGGTTAGGACATGCAGGCTTGAATCACCTGATTGTCTGATAATAAAGATGATTCCGTACTTCGGAAGGTACGTTAAACCGTTGGTCCCGGCTTACACGTAGTAGTTGTTAAAGAAACCACGTCAGAGGCCGAGAGGCGGTTCCGAAAAACTCAGACACCAGGGTGTGCATGGTCGATTGACCGTGTCAACTACACGAAATGTTAGCATGTTAAAACAAAATGAAGTCTGTGTTTTGTTTAACTCAAAATTAATTTTCATAACTAAAATGTTTAATTAAAATATGCCTTTTCGTTACAGTGACGGGAAAGAAACCTCTTTTACAGACCGGAGGCAGACGCCCGCAAATTGTGTGACCACAGCAGCTTTGTTCGACTGGAGTGGGGTCCAAGTTAGGAGGGCGTGGCGAAAAAGGCTTTTTTCCTAAAAATATACCATTTAAAATAATTAGTCCTAGCGTCTTATACATGGTGAAATTTTTATCTATTTGAACCCTTAAAAGGGGTAACTCAGATCATCAAAATGAACAACTTTTAAAACATAAAAAAAAGCAACTTAAAAAAAAATCGACATTCCTATACAAACTGGCCGGGCGGCGGGACTTTTTTATATGGAAATGACGAATTTTTTTTGAGTTCCCAGCATTGATCCCTTAGAAAAAGTTGTTCATATTGATCGTCTGAGTCATCCCTTTAAGGGTCCAAAACGATCAAAATTTCACCATGAGAAATATGACCTATACAGGAGAACAATCAGACAGCGGGACATACAAACTACTTGCCAAAGCTTTACGGGGACGCTTTGCTCGGTCGATGATATTCGATTTGGCGTAGAGGAGCCATTAATTGTGTTGGAGTAAAATCATATATCGGAATGTTGTTGTGAAATCCTTATTTTACTATATTATAAACGCGAAATTTTGTGAGTATGTATAGAGGTGTGGATGTATGGATGTTTGTTAATCAATCACGTCAAAACGGCTGAAAGGATTTTGACGAAATTTTACATACAGATAGGTTATAATAGATTACCAAATAGGCTACCTTTCATCCCGGAAAAAAATACTGTTCCCGCGGATTCTACATTAATAAACGTGAGTAGAGCAGCGGGTGACAACTAGTTAAAAATAAATATAGAATTAACGCTACATCCTCTGAATTACACCGCCCTCGCTAGTAAATTCAAACGCCGTTGCTCACAAAAGTTGCATCATTTGCAACAACTATCGCCGTGTTTGCTCTGTCTGTCACTAAGAGGCACTTTTGTTGTTTGTTATGTGCATGGGGCATAGAATAGTCTCGTTTGAAACATTTTAGGTCTTTATTCGTTGGGACTGGATATTTTTGTCAGCTCTGCGAAGAAGGGTTTTATTATAGTCTTTAACACTATCTTGTATAAGTCTTGTATTTTTTTTTCTTTTATTTATGGCTTTTACGCGTTATGTATTTAGCCAGTATCAAGTATAAATGAGTTATCCCGCGCTTTTACTAAGTCTTGTTATCAATGAAACGATGGTGTAGTTCATTTCCTTGATTCTACGGAGCCCCTGGCGACAATTCCCACGAATCCACTGGCTTAATCACAGACGACGCAACGAGGCGAGGCGGTCCACCAGCCAGCTAGGTAAATCTCACTACATCCGCACTGTGACAGTTTATTTCAGTTATTCCACACATTGTTCATAAAGATGGGCATTTATAACACCAAATTACAGCGATTTCACATTATAAAGTCCACTAGAAACAATTCACAAAACAATCCAAAACACAAGCCGTGCTCTCCGCCGAAATTCCCGCCAAGAACTCCTATAAGTTTTGTATTACACTACCCCTATATAACATATTGTCCTACTGCTGGGCAAAGGTCTCTCCCATCTTCTTCCACTTATCTCTGTCAGATGTTACTCCCGACCAGTTTTTCATAAAAGCATCTAGGTTGTCTTTCCTTTCTCGGCCTACCGCGGCGACGATGACCATCTACAGGCGACCACTCTGTTGCTATCCCAGAGACCACTCTGTTGCCCATCTATCGTGATGCATTCTGCTGACATGCCCCGCCCAGTTCCATTTTACATAAGATGAGAGGTGTGGACCATAACCCAGCCCTATATAAAATATATTTTTTTATTTTAATAGTATGAGAAAGGAGCATGTATATGCAAAAAATAAATATGGAGAAATGTTGAGATTTAGTCATTATGCGTTGTGCTTTTCACGAGCTGCAAGTAAACTTTTGGCGATGTAGGCATTATACGACGCAGCAGACTTATAACGACTTCGGCGTTCTAAAAGTCAAACTGTGCACCAAGCAATGTCGTCGTTTATCATAAGCGATATTTCGCGTCAAAATCGATATCCTACTAAACCTTTTCAATGCGAGTTTGACTCATAACCAGCAAAATTTTCAAATTTATAATTTGATAACTGAATATAAAAAGGCTAAGGTTAAAAATCTTAAACAGCTTATACAAGTGAAATTGAATTAATTAGCAAACGTTTAAGGAGTGACTCAGAGCACGAATCTGAACAACTTTCATTATGCGACCAACTCCGAAATTGCAAAAACAGCTATTCCATAGATTTTAGCCAAGTAGATATTCCACTTTTGTATGAAAGAGTAGAGAATTTTTTCATGATGTCGAAGTTGGTCCCATAAAGTAAGTTGTTCAGATTTGTAGTCTGAGTCATTCCTTAAACGATTGGTAATGAATTCAGCCTGTATAAAAAATGATCTAAAAATAGATCTTTTTGCCCGTTATACGTAACAGCAATAAAGTCACAGTTTTGAACTCATAACTTCTTATCAACGTAATTTCGGAGAAAAACAGCAAGGTGGGTTTTGTAAAATGTCTAATTGTTGCTATTGTGCTAATGGAAGTGGCAATATGGCGGCCGCTGAAGCTGGGCTGGTTACTGGACAGTAGTAGTGACCAGTAACCAGCCCGGCATCATTACTAGTAGTGGCTCACTACTAGTAGTGATGTGCTGGAGAGAAATTCTTTGTTCTGATGAATTCCTTCTCATGGAAATTTTCGGGAAATTTCCAATAATTCTCGAGAATTTCTCGATATTTCCCGCACTTAAGAGAAAGAAGAAGATATTCTCGGGAAATTTTTCCGAGCCTTTCTCATCGTTCTCGAAAATTTCAAGCACGGTTCAACATAAGGGACTCTGGTAGGCCTGTCTCACTCACCGTGTTGGTATCGATAACATAACTACGTGCGGTGACTACTTTGAAGCGGTAAAGGCCGACAAATGTGGTAGGAACGACGACGCGCGTTTGGTTACATGTGTTCACCAACTTCAACAAATTATGAACCGTTTAAGACCCAGGCCAATTTAAAAAGGTTCTTGGCTATATGTTATCGAATCAGTTCAGCCGGTGGTTGCAAAGGTTTTTTATTTAATTTTGTATTACTTGTATTTATCGTGTACTAACTTAGATATACTTTTAATTTCTTCTATAAAGTTTGAAAAAGACACACTGGCAATTTTGCAAGATTTACTGATTATTGAGGATATAATTCTTTTAATTATTAGGAATATGTCTAATTTTATTGCCATACAACTTAAGGCACTGGGACTAAAGAAATATGTTAGTAACTAAGGAAAAATAAAATACTTTATTGTGCCATACATTTTTAGTTCAAATATCATTTGAACTGATACAGTACAAAAGGCAGCCTTATCGCCAAAGCAATCTCTTCCAGGCTACCTTTTGGGTGATAGGAATAACTTGACGAAATTAATTATCTGTACAAAGAGATTGCTCCTCGCCTGATCTCTACCGCACGTGACAAGAGGACTGGCTGCTTTTTCGCGCAAAGGATAAGCGTCGCCATAGATTTAAAAAAAAATTTCGTCAGCGTCGCTATCCGGCGTGGGAATGCAGCCAGCATTCTTGCTAACCCACTTTGCCCACATGGGCAAGAATGTTTAATTATAAGTTTGCGTTATTTTTGTATGTAATTATAAAATTACATACTTATCAAACTTAGCATACTTAATCTAACCTAACCTACCATAAGGTAGGTTGATTATTAGTTTTATTTATAGTTGTACCAATTCTCTTTTTCATAAAATTCACATTTATATGCCTTATCGATTAATTAATAATCGTCCACCAATCAAAATATATGATTTCATAGACACTGAATTGTTTATCAACGCGTATTTACCGCCTACTAAACCTCACTCATAAAATATAAATAGATACAAAATTACACCTCGTACCAATCTAATACCAAGTAATAATCCCAAGGATACAATAACGTCATTATACGCTCATTTATTCAGCCCACGTACTAGTTAACACTTCCAGCGGAGTATTCCTCAATTGACTTGTGAATAATTCAAAATGATAACGAGAGGGCCGCTATCTCAGATGATATGACAGTCCTCTCTTCTGCGGAGAGGGCGACGGCGGTTTGCGACAGCCCCTTTAGGGTTCCGTATCCAAAGGGTTCCAAAAAGAAACCTATTGCTCAGCCTCCGATGTCCGTCCGTCTGTCACACGGCTATTGAAATAAAGCCGCCATGCAAGAAACATGATTTCTTTTGTGTCTTTCTAGATTCTGTCAAACGTGTTTATACCTAAATTATTATTGAGACTTAAATAAATATAAATTATAAATACATACGGACAAATCACACAGATTGAGCTAGCCCCAAAGTAAGTTCAAGACTTGTGTTATGGGATACTAACTCAACGATACTATATTTTATAACTAATACATATATATATATATACACATCCAAGACCCAGGCCAATCTGAAAAAGATCATTTTCCATCTTGACCTGGCCGGGGATCGAACCCGGGCACTCCATGTCGCAGGCCGGCGTGTTAACCACTGCGCCACGGAGCTGTCTTAAATTACCTAACGGTCCAACAAATTCTTATTCATTATCAGCTTAAGCGTCGAAAGCACAAGAAGCCAAAGAAACTGCGCTCGCCAACCCCCCTGCCAAGCGTATTGAGTATGGTAGTATGTATCCTCCTATGGAACGAAGAATCCTTGGGAGAGGTCTTTGTCCAGCAGTGGACTATTTACGACTGTAAAGATGGCGGAATAAGTCAAGAATAAGCTTTATTATTATTAAAACAATAATCTAGGATGAAAAAAAAAACTGACTTCAAGCAAACTACTGAACCAGTTTTGATGAAATTTTAATGGGACCAATCTGGATGGTACAAAACCTTTAAAAAAAATTGTCGGTTCATAAATCATGGAGATATGAGGTAACAAACATTATAAAAAAATACAATCGAATCGATAACCTTCTTCTTTGAAGTCGGTTAAAACAGATGTTAATTCTTAAGTTTGCTTCAGTACCTACCATAATAATTTGGCCAAATGTTTAGTCGGGCAGACGCAAACCCTCCATAAATGTAATTAAGAACGAGATTTAAGTGCCTTTGTCCTTCTAGTTAGCTTTTCCAATAATATATTCCTCAATTAGGCTTGTTTCCTAAAAAAAATACCATCTAAAATAATTAGTCCGTCTTATAGATTATCGAAAAATATTAGACACGTATTTTTTCTTTTTTTAATCAAACAAATGATGATGAAGATAAAGCGCATCAAACTTCAGGAGTGTACCGGCCAGTGACGTCACGCGGAACTTTAACGGGCTATATGTTTATCAATTTTTGTTTGATTGATAAAAGAAAAAATACGTGTCCAATATTTTTCGATAATCTGTAAGACGGACTAATTATTATAAATAGTATAATTCTAGGAAACGAGCCTATTAACTTGTAAATATACATATATATATATTTCTTTTTCCGCCCCATATCATGGGCGGCAAAGTAGCAAGTGAATTTATAGCAGACACAAACATAACTCCCACACACACTCCGACAGGTCAAATAAAAACAAAACTGTTTTTTTTTCGCCGGGGGTAAATAAAAAAGGGGCCAAGTGTGAGTCGCACACACATCAAAGGTTCCGCACCACCATACAATATGTAATGTAACTACAATATCTACGTTCTTATACGAAAACCTGATGTATAAGTTCGCTTAAAACCTCTTCTAAGTAATCTTTCTTATGAGGTTAACCAAATTCGTATAAGCACGAACACTATTGTTATTTATTATCTGTGGTTTGACGTCTAAGTAATAAATAAGTATTAACTTTGAGAGAATCTCAAAAAAAACGCCATAAGAACAAGTTTCTTGAATGAAACCCCCTTTAATAATTGATAACTAGCTTTCACCCGCAGCTTCACTCGCGTCATTATTTTTCGGAACGAAAGGTATATATGTCCTTCTCTGTACTCCAAATAACCTGTATGCAAAATTTCATGATAATCGGCGTTACGGCGTGAAAGTGAGCAAACAAACTCACTTTCGCATTTATAATATACAGTGGGTATGTATATAAATATAAGTCGACGATCAGCTAGGCAATTTTTTATGAGAATACCATTTTTTTTTAGTTTTTTTCGTAAAATTCTGTATTTCATTAGTTATTCTGACTATGGGACTTCAATATAACTCAGAGGTACAAAATCACGCCGTATACACATTCAGTGAAAATTTCAAGTCCCTAACTATTACAGTTTAATAGATATAGCCGTGTGGTTTCCGGCAGAGTAGAATAGGACCACTCCTTGTCTTCCCGTGGAGGTCGTAAGAGGCGACTTAGGAAATACAAGCTAACAACGGACATGAATGTATTCAAAAAACATTTCAAAGCGTTTCTAATAGAATATTGTTACTATAGGATTAACGATTTTCTCAATGATTCACTTTAATACCCACATATTGTTAGAAATTTACTTTAATTAATTTGTTACTAATATTTTATTTGACTTTAATCAGTACTTGACATTAATTCATTTTGTTTATCAGCTAGTAACTTCGACTGAAATGTTGCACACTTGATAGTAAAACATGTTGAACAATATAACTTGTATCTCACACCTACTTTTGTAACCTACACATGTTTAATCAAATAAAAATTATCTTATCTTAAAATCAAAGCTCATAAACATCAATGAGACCTCTCCAACCCGTCTGGCCAGCGAGGATTGTAGGCTAAATCCTCTGTCTGCTCTGGCCACGTATGGTACATCCGGTAGTACAGAGTCATGCTCCAGCAGTGGAGACTAAAAAGACCTGATGATGATGATGATGAGATATAGCCCTGTGACAAACGGACGGATGGACGGACGTAGCATTAGTAAAAGGGTTCCTCTTGGCATCGTTTGGGTACAGAACCCTAAAATAATGTCAAGATTGAGAAGTACTTCAATATTTATATGACTTACTTAGGTACCCACTGGTTTCTTTATTGGGAAGATAATATACTTCTATAATAAAAATAAGTGTTAGTTTGCAAGAGACTGACACTGACATTGTCTAAACCGTCTGTAACAGACGGTCTAGGGCCATTGATGAGGGTCGCAAGAATCCCAAGATAAGCTACAAGATTTTTAATAGTTAAAAAGGGGTGTGGGTAAAACTAAACCCACTTCATGGTTTCCCTGAAGGCCATAACGAACTAAACTCCCTTTCTCCAGCCGAATACTGGCTGAAGAACTTGAAATGAGACATTTATGATATTGTTACGTGGTTAGGGTTCTGGATTTGGAGTAAAGCCTCAAACTCTTGAGAGGGAATTTATTTACTACGGAATCCCAACACTGACACCTGACTAGTCTTCCAACACGTCTAATATCCAAAACGCAAAGAACTCACAGCCCTGGTCCGTTGCTGTGGTCGTAAAAATTATCACTGTTATCAGTCGCATAGAAATCACTCTTATTAGTATCGCTCACTAAGAACACTCGCGGCCAATGGATTGACGATCGCCACGTCCGCTCTCTTATAAATTGACTTATGAGTCTCCAGAAAGTTCCATATACTTCCGGCCACACCAGCCGACAGCCAAAACATTCCAGAATATTCGAGTATGTATATGAGCGGGATAGAATACATATGTGTGAGCAGGATGGAAGATGTATGAGCACGAAAGACGATGTTCGGAAAAGTTTTAGATTATTCTATTCTGGGAGCTTCGCGACAATATCTAGATTCTTGCTGACCATGCCATACGAAATGATGATGAAAGGTACTGAAAAACTAAATGTACAAACGGCTGCAAAGAAATTTGAGCCCCTCTCAGTATAGTGTCACTATTAAGAGGGGGTTAGATTTCTCTGCAGCCGTCTGTACTAAAATAGGTAAAAAGGTAAAGTTACTAAAATTTCGAACATTGGATTGCTTACGCACGCCCGCAGTTCATTTTCCCAGGAGAATATGTGTAATCCAGAATAAGATTTTGGCTAAAATTGGATACATTATGTTTCGTGATGCTCTCTCTAGGGGCTTGAGAAATATGAGTGAAGTTAGAAGTGCTAGATTTGTCTTACTATAAGCTTGTCTGTACTGTTATCTACCTAACATAGGTCATTGATTTTATATTTTACTTAACAAAATGTTGAAGTAGGCATTTGTCTCCCATCTCACCTGATGGTAAGTGACGATGAAGACGAGAATGTTACATGCCTATCCAATAGATACTCATTTATTGTACTTTTGAATTCTTTATTACTTTTTTACGGTTTTGACTATCTGTCACTTGTCCCAGTGTCTGTCTGTAATCCATAATCAAGCCATCTTTCTGGTCTTTAATAAGGCTTGCATATTGTATACTCTAAAATTTTATGGCAGAGCGGTAAGGTAATATAAGCTCATCTCCTACGTATTTTTTTATTACTTGTCCCTTTTTATCATCATCATCATCATGGTGGCCTTTCTGTCATCCAATCTTGGATATTGGCCTCTTACCTCTTCTTCCATTCTTGGCGAACTTGCTCATCCAGTCTCAACTCCGTGTCATCGGATATCATCCACCCAGCATTGCGGTGGTCTGCCACGGCATCTGGTGCTCTCTCTGGGTCTCCATTCAAGAACAGTCCAGCGCCTCTGGTCCATTCTTGCAATGTGTCCTGCCCACGACCACTTTTTCTTCGCTATGACAGCCATGACGTCTTCAACTTTGGTTTTACTTCGGATCCACTCGATTTGCTTGCGGTCCCGCAAGGTCCTCCCCTCTTCTCTTTTAAACACTCTTTTAAATCAAACTAGATTTTAAAAGTATCATATACTAGGTGTTGCCCGCGTCTGTTAGGTTTTGCCCGTCTTGTTCATTCCGCTGGTATAGTACTTCCGGGACCACCTTTCGGTGGTATGTGTTAATCTAGGTAATAATCTATCTGTGTGCAAAATTTCGTCAAAATCCGTTCAGCAGTTCAGTTTTGGCGTGATTGAGTCACAAACATCCATATATACTGACGAACTTTCGCATTTATAATATTAGTAAGATTATTCTAGGTCATCATTATACTGTAAAAAAAATTTATGGACCTTACACATAGCTTAAATTAGGTTTCCCATCTACTCGTATCCCGTATACGTTACGCGTTTTTGTTTCTCTTTTTCTTTTTATTCTATTTAATGGTTTCTTACTCGTGGTATTGTATATTATTATATTTGTATGTATGTATTATTATATATTTATCTAATATTTATATATTGTTTATGTAGTATATAATTTACTGCGCCGCTCTGATTAGATTTCTTCTATATTGATCCTACCCTAACGTAAAGGTTGACTGGAAGAAATTGCATAGCGATAAGTCCGCCTTTGTACCTATTATTATAACTTTTTTTTTAGTCGTTAACATATTGTTTTTTTTTTTCTCTTATGATAATGGTGCAATAAAGAGTATTTTCTTTCTTCTTTCTTAAAATCGATCTCGCTTCCTCTTCAGATTGTACGCTCTACATCAAACCGCGGCCCACTCCGTCTCAGTCGTGCTATTTCAGTAACAGCACTAAGGTTTCGATAGAATATTACTTCGATATTCTGGTATGCTCCCAATATTACTTTTAGTTTGACCCTAAAAGAAATTCTTCACAGAAAAAAAC
Source organism: Elegia similella (assembly GCA_947532085.1). Lineage (NCBI taxonomy): Eukaryota > Metazoa > Arthropoda > Insecta > Lepidoptera > Pyralidae > Elegia > Elegia similella. The sequence goes on along the minus strand of OX383951.1, from coordinate 6,931,826 downwards.
ATAAAAGTTAAGTATGACAAACCCATAATATAGAAGAAAACGGGCCAAGTGCGAAACGAACAAACAAATGTTATGTGTTAAAATGATATTGTGTTAAAAAAAAACACTTTCCAAATACTGTCCTCAGTGAAATACAACTTTTTTCATCAAATCTGCTATAAAACGATTTATACATACATATACATACATTGTATCACGTCTTTTTCCCTTGAGGGGTAGACAAGACAGAGCCTAGGTCTATAAGACCTTATGGCAACTAAAATAGTGATGGGTAGCTAGCCGCATCGCCTATTGACATGATTCCGCAGATTTTTGCCTACTCTCTCGATCGGCATTTACGATCTGCGCGGGAAGAGAAACAGCTGGCACATTCTACGTTCTTGTTTTACTCCCAAACCAGCATGGAAGAGAATGCAAAATTAAAACGATTTATAATTCCATATAAATATTAAGCAAGAGTGCTTATAGCACTCTGTTTAGTGTTTTTTTTTTTCTTTTTTTTTTTTAATGTCATCAGTACTAGAATAAAAAAGTTTATAATCAGATATTCAAATTTGGAACTGTAAACAAACCCGATAAAAATTGTAATTTGCTTTTAGAATAGACTGCGTGATTTTTCTCCATATTTCAATTCAATTCGAATTTCTAACCTTTCGAACCAAACACGTGCCAATGACGTAACTGAGACCCGAGACGGTGTCAAATTACAGCACGCGAGACACTTACGTCGCCCACTTAAGGCGATACCACTGTAAATAAGGTCGTTCTGAACCTTATTTATCTCGCGAAATACTTAAATTAGGAGTTTCAAATCTAAGTAATATGATTTTTGACAATTTCATCTCCAAAAGTGTAAGATGAAAACACGTTTTGATAAATTTTTCTCGATAGAAATGGTCTTCGTTCGCAGAGTTTTTGTTATTGTAGCTCAAATGCGACGAATGAAATAATGATTTTTAGACTAAAAGATAGGTTATTAGTAATTCATCAAAATGTAAATATGAAAATACAATTAACCGGTCTGATTTTATATAAAATAGAAATAACGAATTTGGCGCTTACGTTTTTTTCTTTGAGCGACTCAAGACTATGTCCTATCTCATCATTCACGGGCTAAACCGCCAAGCGCTATCCCTTGCGCGCACTGGATCAGTCTGCGTACGCCTTTGCCGAGCGATGGTACCAAACATTTGAGGCCTCGTCTTAAGAAAAGAAAGAAAAAAATCGATGCGCTTGAGCCATTCATCCAGTCATTTATTTATATCCAGTTATTTATTTTCTAGGCAAAATATTTTTATTCGCTGGTGTGATTAAATCTTTTTACGTTTCACGGAAGACATCGACATCACAAACTTGAGTTCCGCCCTTCCTATAAAATGTACTATTATGACCAAGTATTTATAAACTAGGAAAACAGATAAGACTCTTATTATGGTTTCTGATGTTTTCGCGATTGTTACACATTTAAATAAAATCACTTTAAACCGGTATTATCGCGTATATTACATTATTTTTACACCTAACATTTCGAAAACTTTTCAGTTTTCATGGTCGCAGGTATACTAAGTTGACATTTGTCTTTGTGTTATAAGAACTATACAAAACTACCGCCTACAATATTAATTGATAACGTTCCGGATGTACGCAGTATTGGCTCACTCTTATTATATATTAAGAAATAAAATATGTGAAGCACGTGAGTGACCCATTTTCAAAATATATAGTAAATTGGTGAAAAAAATTCCACGACGGCTTGGTTCGATCGAACAACCGACCGTAGGTCCTAGACCGCGTGGAATTTTTTCACCATATTTTTTTTCTTATTATAATAAGAGTACTTATATCAAAATAGCATCGTGATTTCAAAATAAACACTTATAAAACTGTATATCAGTGACTAGCTGTTGCCCGCGACTTCGTCCGCGACAATTTCTGTTATTATTTTGATTAAAGATGAAAATTTTCCCCCCCTGTTTGCGAAACATTTTTTATTGATGTTTCGTTACTATTGGTCGCAGTCGCAGCGTGATGATGTAAAAGCCTTCCTCAAATGGACTATCCAACACAAAAAGATTTCCAATTTGAACCAGTAGTTCCTGAGATTAGTGCGTTCAAACAAACAAACTCTACAGCTTTATAATATTAGTTAGAAGAGATAGAAAAAAAAAATTCAAAGGAAACATGACAAACATTTTTAAGAAAAATAACCTACGAGTATAGCAGGTATTATTTTAAATAAATATTTTAATAATTAAAAATAATACCTGCTAGAAGAATTCAAAAAATCCCAGACTCCTCTCTGTCCAATTCACATGAGACACCATGTATAATAAAAATGTATAAGAGCCTAAACGAGTGACTCCACAGGGAACCCGCCAATATTCCCATGGCTTCCCAACCCTAATGGTGAATCATAGTCAAGGGTATCTCTCAAGTGATCCTATGCTTTTATTTCGCGTTTCAGAATATTTTATGAAGGGTGCAACCCTATTACTTGAGGTATTGATTTTTGCGGAGGCTTCGGAGTGCCTTCTTTTCTAATCCCTGAGGTTAAAAGGGTAAGTTTAACAACGTCGCGACGAAAGATGAATAATGAAAGTTTTGAAGCCAAAGTAAGTTCGAGACTTGTGTTATGGGATACTAACTCAACGATGCTATATTTTATAACAAATACATAAACAGATGAATATCCAAGACCCAGGCTAATCTGAAAAAGATCATTTTCCATCTTGACCTGACTATGATCGAACCCGGGCACCCTCGTGTCACAGGCTGTGCGCCATGGATCTAGCCAAAAGGGATGGTCTCATCGCGCCTTATCACATACCCGAATCACCTCATACGATTCTCAACCATCTTTTCTGCAACTTTGAAGGAGCCTCATAAATACTCGTTTCTTACTTTGTCAAGTCTTGTTACTCCCGCTGCTCCCCGAATTATTTTCATCTCATTGGTATGGATTTTTATTCGTATTTCTTTTGAACAGTCCAGCACTCATCGCGGGCCTGTGCCGTCATAGAACTATGAGTAATACTATATTTCTTTATTCTATATAATACTAACTAACAGCTAGAACTAAGTATAACTGTATAATATGAACACTAAATAAAAGTTATCTATAAATAAAAAAATGTCACGCATATCATTGCCTTGCGGTAGGGTTCCTAAAAGTCTGGCCGAATTGCCACGTTGGATGGCAATGCTAATGCGTTGTGCAAAAAAATTGCCAGCCTTTTGCCACCTTAATTTATGAGCTGAAAGGCCCCACGGACCCATAGTCTATGATATATATATGAGTAATAATATTCAAAAGAACCATAACAAATAAATTCATAAATTGAGCCCGGAAAATCACGTTCTTACATATAATTTTTAACATTTGATACATCAAAGTAGCAGCATATCTATTTCTAACTAGAAATTCAGACAAGTCTATCATCTGTTCCTATTGTTTTACTCTAACCAATGTCGCCCCTGGTTTTATTTCCGTTCGGCTATATTTGGCCGTTGTGGGGAGCTATTTGAATGTCAACTCGCTATTGTTAGAATTGGTGATGAATTTTGTAGACAATGGATTTGGAAATAGGCGACCAACTAAATAAATAAATAAATATATAAATATATACTGACAAGTCACAAAGATTGAGCTAGTCCCAAAGTAAGTTCGAGACTTGTGTTATGGGATACTAACTCAACGATACTATATTTTATAACAAATACATATATAGATACACATCCAAGACCCAGGTCAATCTGAAAAAGATCATTTTCCATCTTGACCTGGCCGGGGATCGAACCCGGTCACTCCGTGTCGCAGGCTGGCGTGTTGACCGCTGCGCCACGGGGCTAGTCAATTAAATAAATTAAATATCAGAAGTGAATATCATGACATAGCATTGAGTGTTTTATCTGTGCTCTTGTGCCATGTGGTTTCTAACCTCATCATTATCATTAAAAAGAAAGACACCAAAGACCGCAGGCCTGATCGACAATTCCGGAGATAAAAGGGCTGGCTCGTATTATGGCCAAAGATTTAAGATTGGCCATCTAGCGAGGAGATGTATTGGACGTATATAATTACGTGAGCGTAGTAGAAACAATGTAGAACTTGAACTTGTAAAAATTGAATATATTATTTATGAAATATTACATGACACAATACCAAAATACAATAGACAGACTGATCGAGGGAATACTAACAACCTCCGTGGTCCAGTGGTTAAGGCGTTTGCCTGTTGACCCGGGGGTCGTGGGTTCGATTCCCACCGGAAGCATACCTTGTTTAGTTGTTTCCAGTTTGGTTAGGACACTGCAGGCTTGAATCACCTGATTGTCTGATAATAAAGATGATTCCGTGCTTCGGAAGGCACGTTAAGCCGGTGGTCCCGGCTGCCATCTAGTAGTCGTTAAAGGAACCACGTCAGAGGCCGAGAGGCGGTTCCGAAGAACTCTGACACCAGGGTGTGCATGGTCGATTGACCGTGACACCTACACGAAATGATGATGATGATGATCGAGGGAGTACTGACAATCACATATTCAAAAATATTTATTTTTCATTAGTGGCCAGCGTTATAACTCCAACAAAATGCCGCCAGTCTTTTGGACACCCTGCCTGCCGACCAAAGCTATTTTATACCATTTATATAAAATGTAATGTTTGTTTAAATTTTTAAGATTTATTTTAGATTATAGTTTTAATTTATACCTATTTTTAATATATAAGGTTTTGTTATAATAAGGTCGTCTCATTATCAGGCAATTATATTTTTTAATAAACTCCCAATGGAATTAAAAGATTTACTTAACAGCAGAGACTTCAGTATAAGAATAAAAATGTATCTATTGAAGAAATGTTACTACTCATTGGAAGATTATTTAACCTAAATTATGTTACTTATATTTAATATTTAATTTTTATTGATTGACTTTTCATGTAATTTATGTAACAATGTATGTCTTATAATATTTCCACACAATGTTGTATTGTACTTTGAAATAAATGAATATGAATAGATTAGCTATGCAAATTCACTTTGGAGGGTAAGTATCAGACAACTGTAAAAACATTATCATGTCATTTTCATTATAGCAGTCCAATATTCTTGGTTCCATGGGAGGATTTTTTAATGTTATTGGACGGCAAATGAGCAAGCGGGTCACCTGATGGTAAGTGATCACCGCTGCCCATAGACAATTGCAACACCAGGGTGTGACATGTGCGTTGTCGGCCTTTCAAGAATTTGGGGGAAGGAAATGGGGAGGAAGGGATAGGATGGGCCTCCGGCTCTCTCACTCACCGAACGAAATATAGAAGCGGTAAAGCTTTTACTCAGACTTCGATTATCTCTAAGAGTGTGGTACTTCCCCGGACAAGCCGGCCCATTCATGCTACTAGTAATTCATTTTGCCGGTAGCGCGGCTCTTCCACGACTAGAATATGCCATACTCACCACGCTTGGCAGGCGGGTTAGAGAGCGGCTTGTGCTGATCCAGCAGTGGACGGACTCCTTATGGCCGAAATGATGACGATGGTAACTGTACTGTATCACGCCTTTATCGGTATATTGGCCAATGAGGCAATAGATATATTTGCAACAAACCGCACCAATTCTTTTAAGAATCAGGTTAAGCAAATCCTCCACTGATCTCCTAAAAAAAAAAGAGAAAAAAAAACATGTACCTACCTAACTTATTCGTAGATAAGTAACCATTTTGATACTAAATATTAATCTCATCGTTGTGCTTGTAGTTTTCATTTAATTTCAAGAACCCATAGTAGTGAACTGTGTTCTAATTATTTTTATTTTATGGAGTAACTATTACTTTTAGGCTCTGTGATTGTATTTTCTATGTGTAATGGAACGATGTCTGCAACTGTCATGCTGTGTATGCACGTTCTTGGGTCTCAATCTAGCTCAGAAATATGATGTGGTTTTAGAATAAGCTTTAACTGATTGTTACCTGTTGTTTATGCCTTATGTTAATAAATCCTTATCTCTACTAATATTATAAATGCGAAAGTGAGTTTGTTTGTTTGTTTGTTTGTTACGCTTTCACGCCGTAACTACTAAACCGATCATCATGAAATTTAATTGTTAATTTGTTAATTTAAAAAAAAAATGGGTAACTTTTATCCCGGGAAAAAGTACTATTCCCGAGGGATCGACATTAACGCGGGTGAAGCCGCGGGCGAAAGCTAGTAAATAAATAAATTAAATACGATAGATTCAGAGTCAAGGGTCGCTAATGCCAAAATACAAGTCTATTTTAATCAGTCCCCTTTATCTTGATCGATTTCTATGATCTGTGTGGAGGGTAAAACATTTAACATAGTTTCTTGCTCCCAGATCGTGTTATATACTCTATCTAAACTTAAAGTGGTTTGACTGAAGTGAGAAACGCTTTGCGTCTGCTCAAAGCTAACGACTCAAAGACGCAACATATAAGATCTAGACTTTCTGACATCGCTTTGTCGACATAGCTGGTGTCTGATATTTGCTATTATCTTGTCGGGGTCGTTGTGTGAAAAGAAATGCACACGGTTACTATTTTTGGTGGAAAATAATGAAGTGGATTACCATTTATTCTTCATTTTTTAAAATGCGAAGATGTTATAATTCCATCTGTTTAATACCTATATAACATTTGCCTGTACGTACATCCTAGAAATTTAACATTCAACTTTACAATAAAGCATTCGAAGGAAATTCTAGAAGTAGAATAGACACTCACAGACTTGTGCATATTAAAATCCAAATTGGACTCTTTACTTAGGACAGTGTAATTGTATGTGTGTAAAAATTGATAATAGTATTCCAATTGATATTAAATCATTACCGATCAATTTATTTAAACATGGACTTACAAAATGGCTTAAAGATATAAATTATTATTCAGTCCAGGAAACAGCCTCCGTGGTCCAGTGGTTAAGGCGTTTGCCTGTTCACGATTCGATTCCCACCGGAAGCATACTTTGTTTAGTTGTTTCCAGTTTGGCTAGGACATTGCAGGCTTGAATCACCTGATTGTCTGATAATAAAGATGATTCCGTGCTCCGGAAGGCACGTTAAGCCGGTGGTCCCGGCTGCCATCTGGTAGTCGTTAAAGGAACCACGTCATAGGCCGAGGGGCGGTTCCGAAGAACTCTGACACCAGGGTGTGCATGGTCGATTGACCGTGACACCTACTCGAAATGATGACGATAATGAGTCCAGGAATTAATGAAGGTTTTTTTTATAATATAATAAAAAAAAATATTATAAGACGGACACTTGACCTGAGACCGACGCAAAAGCGAGTTTTCACTTTTGTAAGTGCAACCTTTTTTATGTAACTATTCACTTACCTCTGGGCCCCGAGCTGACTTGACATTGGTACAAAGCATCATCATCCAATGTAACCTCTCCGATATCCAATGAGTAGTCGCCTGAAAGAAATGAAACATATTAACTATATATATATACATATAAAACGTGGCAGACCTAGAAGGAGATGGCGCGATGACTTAGATGCTTATATAAGTGGCTGGCAAATTATTGCCCGCGATAGGGATGACTGGAAACAAAAAAGGGGAGGCCTTGGCCCAGCAGTGGGACACTGTAAGAGGCTATTAAAAAAAAAATATACATATCAACAAATGAAATATATTATATTCTAGCTGTGCCCACGACTCCGTTCCCGTATTCTGCATATTCTATAAAATGTTATTTATGAGCTTTGTTAATGTAACCTGTTGGTGAACCTAATAAACAAATAAAAAAAATATATATTTATGGGGGCCACTATTATCATAACTTGAGAAAAAAAATTAAGTAGCCTATCGTGTGTCCTGTACGTCCAAATGTTTATCTACCAAGTTTCATAAAATTCAGTTATTTCGTTAAAGAGTTATGGAGGACATATAAACCTACATACATACAGAAAAATGTACTATAAATGTAATTATATGTTCTGTTGCGTGTCAGAAATGACTAATGTGTGAGACTTTCTTTTAAATCCATCACTTGTACCACATTTAACGCAATAAAGTTCAAAGTCAAAGTCAAAGTCAAAATATTTTATTCATCGTAAGATATTGTTAATATCATTTGAACGTTAAATTACACATTAATATTGTTGACGTCAATAACTTACTTAAAGCTTAGTTTACGCCGCTTCCAAGGCGGAGTGCAGAAGAAGCGGCAAAAAACAGTTCATTCATTCATTCATTCATACCACTTTGACGGAGTCGCCGCGAGGTATGTTTTCGATACCGACACTGGTATGAGACAGGCCTTTCCTGGGCGCCGGCGCATTACAGCTGATGATAATACTTTGGGGTAATAATAATTTAGAGTCAATCGCTCCGAAGTAAGCCAGTCTCGTCACGCTGGTCTGAGGTGACATTTAGATGTACCCCGGTAAATTGCACATAAAACATGATGAATTAGAAAAAAAAGAAAAACTTTATTCGGCAAAAAAACAATAGCAACAATAAATGAAAAATACTTTAGAACTATACCTACAAAAGTTAATTGCCGAAAAGGCAGCCAGCTCAGCTTTATGCTTATGGCGGTGAACCACAGCGCTGATTTTCAGCTGGTACCAAGGAGGACGTAGATAGCTTAACTATACATATATGATATTATAACAAGCATAACTTTTTAAAATATATTTTTAACTACTACGCTCCGTGGCGCAGTGGTTAACACGCCAGTCTGCGACACGGAGTGCCCGGGTTTGATCCCCGGCCAGGTCAAGATGGAAAATTATCTTTTTCAGATTGGCCTGGGTCTTGGATGTTTATCTATATATGTATTTGTTATAAAATATAGTATCGTTGAGTTAGTATCACATAACACAAGTCTCGAACTTACCATGGGGCTAGCTCAATCTGTGTGATTTGTCCGTATCTATTTATTATTTATAACTACTCAGTTACCACACCATTTATGATTTAAATACCCGGGGAAATGTATAAGAAGAAGTAAGGATTAGGATATATTCAGATTCTTACCTTCTTCATCACTCCCAATCATCTTGTATCTGTCGTACCCCGTCAGATGTCGATGCGTGCCAAGACCAAAGTCGTCCTTCGTCCATTGGAGCTGACCAGCTTTGCTGATCACCCGGCAGGGTAACGTGACTCTTGATCCGACTACAGCACTCTGCAAAAATATTGTATTTACTAAAACATCCTAACTAATATTATAAATGCGAAAGTGAGTTTGTTTGATTGCTTATTTGTTTGTTACGCTTTCCCGTTGTAAGTACTGAACCGATCATCATGAAATTTTGCATACAAGTTCTCTGGGGTACGGAGAAGGACATAGGCAACCTTTTATCCCGGGAAAAAGTACTGTTCCCGAGGGATAGACATTGACGTGGGCGGAGCCGCGGCCGAAAGCTAGTAAAGTTATAAAACGTAACTACTATATTTCAGAACCTATGATATGGTGAAATTATCATTTTGGTCCCTTAAAGGGGTGACTCAGACCATCAAAGTGAACAACTTTTCCTATGGGAACACGCTTCAACCACTAAACCTATTGAAATGAAATTTTGTATTGAGCTAGTTTAGAGGCCAGGGAAGGACGTAGATTTACTTTTGCATTAATAATTCGCATATATAGTATAGATAAGTATATAGTGTCACGTCTTTTTCCCTTGCCGGGTAGACAGAGCCTCGGTCAGTAAAACCTAGTGACGACATTTAACATGTTGGAGCCGTATAGCTGGAAAACGCAATCAAAATAGTAATAGGTTTGTAACGTTGCAGCATGCCACCTGCATGCTGCATCTTGTCCAACCTCATTTCTTTCTCATCCTGTCCATTTTTAATTCCTCATTTTAATTCAAATTTCATTATAATTCATATTTCATTCCATTCATTTCCATTTTTATATTACTTTCTCTCTCTCTCATCACTCATTCTTCAGTCTACCATCATCTCTGGGACCGTTCAGTTATATTTATACGGTACACGTACAGTACGGTCTTGTAACACATAAGCTGTAACCAATAAAGTTATTCTCTCTGTGTGTTTTGTGTCGAGTCTCTGTTCACTATTTCCTACTTCCTATTTATGTGGGAACTCGGCTAGAGCGCCGGGATAGTTGAGCCCTCACAGGTTGCTAGCCGCATCGCCTATTGACATGATTCCGCAGAATTTAGCACAATCCCTCGATCGGCTTTTACGATCTGCGCGGGAAGTAAAGCAGCTGGTAAATTCTACGTTTTTTTAGGGTTCCGTACCTCAAAAGGAAAAATCGGAACCCTTATAGGATCACTTGGTTGTCCGTCTATCTATCAGTCGTCTGTCTGTCAAGACCATTTTTCTCAGGAACGCGTAGAGGCATCAAGCTAAAACTCATTTCAAATACTTGGGTCTACTGTCCCCTGGAGCTGTGAAAAAATCAAACTTCTAAGCCAATGAAATCAAAAGATACAGCTGGTTACACCGCCAATATTCGTGTTTTTTCTACATTCGCAAGGGAATCAAAACTAACAGGGTACTTTCAGAATCTCAGAATCTTGAACTTTGGTACGAATTAATGGCTGTAGGTTTTGATTCCCTTGAGAGTGTCGAAAAATTATTAAAAATATTTTTATTATATGATGTAATTAAAAACTTATGCTTTTCGCAATTTTTCCTTTATCTGTGCTATAGATAAAGGAAAAATTGCGAAAAGCATACATTTTTAGTTACATCATATAATAAAAATATTTTTAATAATTTTTCGACCCTCAAAGGAATCAAAACCTACAGGGTACTTTCCGAGAACTCGGAATCTTGAAATTTGGTACAAAGCAACGTCTTATAGCACAGATAAAGGAAAATTGCGAACAGTATAATTTCACTTATATCATATAATAAAAATATTTTTAATAATTTCAAACGAATTAAATAAAATGCACGGGACCCTTCATGCGCCAGCCCGACTCGCACTTGGCCGGTTTTTCTTTTCTCCCAGACCAGCATGGAAGATAAGTACGGATTCATATAATACTAGCTTTCGCCCGCGGCTCCACCCGCGTCAATGTCGATCCCTCGGGAATAGTACTTTTTCCCGGGATAAAAGGTAGCCTATGTCCTTCTTCGTACTCCAGAGAACTTGTATGCAAAATTTCATGATAATCGGTTCAGTAGTTACGGCGTAAAAGCGTAACAAACAAACAAACAAACGCATTTATAATATTAGTAAGGATAAGGATGGAGTGCTCCTTAAAATAATGCGAATATTATTCTTTTGGCTCGCGAAGCAGCAGCACAAAAAGGCTTGTATCGGAATCCGACGATATTAAACATTCCTCGCTCGAGGCGGGGGTCTCGCGATGACAAAACGTTATTTTATATGAATGCCAGACGGTTTTTTTAGGATTATGTTACGTTTTAGCTACATCGCAAATACTTCATGCATTTATAGAACATGCTAAACGTGTCTTTTAAGTTTTATAGACCTGGAGGGGTGGGCTTTACAATAGCTTAGCACTAATTTAGATATGCTAGGTATTGGTATTAATAGAACTCACTTTCCTCTTTATTACGACACTTGATCACAGAGGGTAGGTTAAGTTAGTTACGTTACCTTGTGACCAAAACAGAGCGAGCGAGTGAAGCAAGCGAGCGTCCCCAACCTTAGTTAGCTTACGGGGGCTTCGACCTTAGTCGAAGCCCCCGTAAGCTGTATCTTTTGCTTTCATTGGTTTAGAAGTTTGATTTTTTCACAGCTCCAAGGGACAGTTGAATCGAGTATTTCATATGAATTTCAGCTTGATACCTCAACGCGTTCCTGAGAAAAATGGTATTGACACACCGACAGACAACGTGATTCCTCAGATTTTACCGCTCGATCGATTTTTACTATCTGCGCGGGAAGAGAAGCAACTGGTACATTCTATGTTTTTTCTTATCTCCTAGACCAGGAAGAGTCATCTGACCATATTTCATAATATTGTATTGTCAAAATTTCAGCTCAATGGAGAACCGGAAGGTGGATCAAAAACTTGCAAGATTTTATCATAAACAAACATCATCAACTACCTCTGTGGTCCAGTGGTTAAGCGTTTGCCTGTAGACCCGGGGGTCGTGGGTTCGATTCCAAAGGGAAGCATACTTTGTTTAGTTGTTTCCAGTTTGGTTAGGACATTGCAGGCTTGAATCACCTAATTGTCTGATAATAAGGATGATTCCGTGCTTCGGAAGGCACGTTAAGCCGTTGGTCCCGGCTGCCATCTGGTAGTCGTTAAAGGAACCACGTCAGAGGCCGAGAGGCGGTTCCGAAGAACTCTGACACCAGGGTGTGCATGGTCGATTGACCGTGACACCTACACGAAATGAATGAATCAAATCTTGTAAAAAAATAGATAGATTTGTAAAACAAAAGACTCACCTGATCCTGAGGCTCAATGGCAAACTTCTGCTCCTTCGCACAAACACAACTACACAACAATACCACCACCACGTTCACCTTCAATGTCCTCAGCAACAGAAACAAACTATTAGCCTTCCTACTAGTAATTTTCGCTCTGCACGTTTTCTTTACAACTTCATTTATCATATCCGTATTGTTATTAATTCTTTTATTATTCGTATGTAATTGATCTTCTGTTTTGTGTTTAGTATCGATATTTCCCTTCCCCATTTTGTTTTTGTATATGCTTTCTCAGAATCCATATGTTTTCATGTGCGGATATGCGGTATCTTCCACGGAGTTTTCTTCGTATCTGTAACAAGAGTTGACATTGTAGATAATATTACTAGTTTCCTTAAACAACTATTGTGTGATTTTTCCCTCGTAATGTTCTCACGTATTTTGCTGACATTAGTTGATGATTTGAGACTTTTAAAACAAAACAAGATAATTTTATAAAACTATAACCACAATGCTATGTTTAGAATATTATGTTCTATATTAACAATGTTTATATGGCGAGCTCCCGTGGCGCAGTGGTCAACACGCCAGCCTGCGACTCGAAGCCCGGGTTCGAACCCCGGGTACGTTGTGATGGAAAACGATCTTTTTCAGATTGACCTGGGTCTTGGATGTTTATCTATTTATGTATCCTAATCCTAACCTAACTAATAATATAAATGCGAAAGTGAGTTTGTAAATTTGTTGCGCTTTCACGTTGTAACTACGAAGTTTCATGATAATCGGATCATTATCATGAAATTTTGCATACATGTTATTTGGGGTACGGAGAAGGACATAGGGTACATTTTATCCCGGGAAAGGTACTGTTCCCGAGGGATCGACATTGATGCGGGCGGAGCCGCGGACGTAAGCTAGTCTATTATAAAATATAGTATCGTTGAGTTAGTATCCTACGACACAAGTTTACAACTTACTGTGGGGCTAGCTCAATTTGTGTGATATTTCCCTATATATATATATATATATATATAAAAAAAACAGTCAGGCACTTCGAAAGTGTTGCTGGGAACTAAATTTTATTTGGCGATGTTAAATTGAACGGTCGGCCGAACATTTTTCTTTAAAATGACAATTTTTTCTGAGTTCCAGGCTTTAACTTATTAGAAAAATTTGTTCAAAACGACAGGCTTTCTTTAACTATTGTATTTACGACGTGAAAACTGTCGTGTAATTTCTCAAAATTTAAAAGATGCGTATTTGTCTCGTGTTGTTTATATCAGCTCAGCAAAATTAAAATATAGTGTACGTGGACAAAGTAGATGAAAAAAGCTTTTCATGAATTAAGTTTCAGCTAAAAATGTATGTGGGTTGGTTCCATTCAATTAAAATCTATTTAAAATATAAAAGAATCTCAATGAGAAAATAACAACAGGATTTTTAAAAGGAAAATACCCGTGGTGACAAAATTTGGCTTTACTGAAATTCAAAGCTCGCAATTTTATTTCGAAGATTCTGTTTCAATTTATCTTAAACTAGCAACCCGTCCCGGCGTCGCACGGGTGCAGTGTATATACTTGGAGCAGTAAATTATACATATAAACCTTCCTCTTGAATCATTCTATCTATTGCTGAAAACTGCATCAAATCCGTTGAGTAGTTTAAAACATTTAAGCGAACAGACAGCCGAAGCGACTTCATTTTATACTATGTAAAGATACAGAAATTTTACTATAGCATCCAGATTAATTGATGCCAACCAAGACCATTGGCAGAACGTGTCTCCCGAACCACGGAGGAGCACGAGATATTTGTATGCCACTTGCAGTCACCCATCCGGGACCGCGCCCAGAGTTGCTTAATATACGTCATAATGCTTAGACCCACTGGACCATTGGGCTTCTCCAAGTAGTGAAATAAGATGAAATTTGTAAGTAATCCATATCTGATGGGTATTGAGATAAGGATCAATTTCGCGGCGAAGTACTAGTAGATAATAGGCCAGGGTTATCATCCTCAACTGCCTGTCCGGTGGTTGAAGGTATGGAGCTCTCGACCTGCTACTTGCTTTTCCCCCATTCTTCTGAATGAGTAATATCCCAATACCTTCATTCCCTTTCCAAATCCAAGAAATTCCTATCTTCCCCAGCTTTAAAATGCTTCCGATGGGCAGCAGCGTATGAAGCACAATAAGCCAAAGAAGCTGCGCTCGCCAACCCGCCTGACAAGCATGGTGAGTATGACAATATTCTCCTATGGAACGAAGTATTTTCTATTTTAAATAGACTTACTCTTGACCTTAGCCCTAGAAGCCCAATCTATGTCATTTTGACGTACACTCCGACGAAAATACGCTGTTTCTTTCTAATTTACGATCGGATCGCCGCGATCTCCCGGATCAACTCAGTAGCCACCGAAACCTAATAGGCGTTGGCTGCATCGTCCCGGTAAGTGCCGCCATTTTGTTGTTATAGCAATGTTGCACGTACGTTTGACGTATGTTTGGGCTTTGTGTAACTATTGCCAATAATGTCCACTTTGTGTTTTTATTCGATTATTGTTTTATATTGCTTTATTTTTCACACAGTTCTATATTTTTAGGAACGAACGTACTCTGGCGTCCTCTCGAAAGTTGAATATCGAAAAATAGCATCGCTTTTGAAAAATGAAGGCGATTATTGTTCCAACGATACTGACTCTGAACATGAGCAGGGAGATTGTCTTACACAAGATGATGTTAGGAGTGACTTTGAAGACGAGAAGCTTTGTAACTTCCTATGTTAAGCCTGAACTAAAGAAACGCCGATATTGTGGGCATTGCTCCTATAAAAAAAAAAAATACAGTGCTCCAAATGCAAAAAAGCTCATATGCGGAGAACACAATGTTCAACTTGGTCAAGGCTGTATATAAAGGCTAAATTTTTATGTTTGAAATAGTTTATACGCTTTAGAATTGATTTATTTTTAGAAAATAATTTAAATATTGTTGATTATTATTTAAAAAAAAATATGATAACATAAAACCTAAGAGGATCTCATTTTTTGTTAAATTTCATTATCTTCTAATTAAAGCATTATAAAAGTATAAATAAAATGTATATAAAACTTAAAATACGTTTTTTTATTTCATTGAACTATATTTTATTTAAATATAAATCAAAAGGTATTGAATATCCGAAAGATATAATAAAATACAGCAATTTCATTTTTATACGTCAGTTTTACGTATGATTGGGCTTTATAACTTTAAAAATATGATTGGGCTTCTAGGGTTAAACTAACCCAGAGGGTAAAAACAAGATCTATGATGGAGCGAGCTTGCCTTGAAGATGCCTCTTCACTCGAGTCTTAAAGGCTGTCGGGTTATATGTACTCGGAAAAACTAACGCGAGTAATGAATTCTACTCGTTGGCGGTGCGCATAACAAAAGACCTTGAAAAACAAACAAAAGATCTTTGGGCTCTCCCAAAGATACTTCGTCCATGGGAGGATATTGCCATACTCACCACGCTTGGCAGGCTTTTGTCTTGTAGTAGACTTTTTAAGGCTGTATTGATTATACTAGTAGATAAGGTATTTTATCTGCGCGGGTATGGCTGTAGGGGTGGGCCGCTATCTATATACATATAAT
The DNA here is from genome assembly GCA_947532085.1 of Elegia similella. NCBI lineage: Eukaryota > Metazoa > Arthropoda > Insecta > Lepidoptera > Pyralidae > Elegia > Elegia similella. The sequence continues at coordinate 6,915,839 of OX383951.1, read as the reverse complement.
AAAACAGTAAAAATATTTTGTCTGTACATTTAGAATTTTTGACTGAAATGGATAGAGGGACACTTACAAAGAATAATAGAAAGCAAAAAAAAAAATTTTCGAATTTCTTGTCTGTCTGTCTGTCTGTCTGTATGTATGATCACGATTATCTCCGAAAATACTGAACCGATTTACTTCAAACTTTCACCAATTGCTTTGTTTTAACCCAGCAAAACATTTAAAGTTTGTTTCATCAAAATGGGTTCATTAAAAAAAAAGTTATCGTCATTTGAATGAACTCAAGGCATTATTTTGTCTGCAAATATACACGGTGAATTTTTTATCGTTTTGGACCCTTATAGGTGTGACTCAGACCATAAAATGAACAACTTTTCCTATGGGAACAATGGTGGGAACTCAAAATAAAATTCGACATTCCCATACAAACTGGCCGGGCGGCGGGACTCTTTTGTATGGAAATGACGAAACTTTTTTTGAGTTCCCGGCATTGGTCCCATAGAAAAAGTTGTTCATATTGATGACCTGAGTCACCTCTTTAAGAGTCCAAACTGTTCCTGAGGGATGGACACTAACGGCGGCGGCGTAGCCGCGGGCAAACGGCAAATCAACCTAAACTGCTGCGCCTAGAAACTTGACATTTGTTACAGGGGTTCTTTTAATGATGTGAGTGAGCGCTAAGAAAGTATTTTTAAGAAATTTAACCTTTAAACGGGTAAAATTTATATGGAATTTTCTCATTTCTGGACTTAGAAGTATGAAAGTAGGTATATAAGTTCTAGATATAAATTAAAAAAGATGTGTGTAGGTAGATGAAATTTGCTAAATTCCCCCCTTAATGGGGGTGGATGGGTGGTATAAACTTCGTATTGGAAATTTTCTCATTTCTGGACTTAGACGTATGAAAATAAGTATATAAGTTCTAGGTTACAATTAAAAATATCTGTGTAGGTAAAATGTAATATCATAGATTTAAAAAAAAAATCGTCTCTCTGTCATACTTCTATGTGTAATATTATATAAGTTCTAGGTTACAATTAAAAATATCTGTGTAGGTATAATGTAAAGATTGTATAGGAATTTACTCATTTCTAGACTTAGAAGTATGAAAATAGGTAAATAAATTCACGATTACAATTGAAAAAGATCTGTGTAGGTTAACTGGAAAAAATCCCCCAGAAGAGGGGTAAAGTGTGTTTGGAAATTTCTGAACTATGAAGTATGAAAATAAATAGGTATGTAAGTTCTCGATTACAATTAAAAAAGATATATGTGGGTGAAATGGACTGAATTCACTCCTAAAGGGGTAAAATGGGAGGGTAAAGGTTTTATGGAAATTTTCTCATTTCTGGACTTAGAAGTATAAATAACTAGCTTTCGCCCGCGGCTCCGCCCGCGTTAATGTCGATCCCTCAGGAATATTACTTTTTCTCGGGATAAAAGGTAGCCTATGTCCTTCTCCGTACTCCAGAGAACTTGTATGCAAAATTTCATGATGATCGGTTCAGTAGTTACGGCGTGAAAGTGTAACAAACAAACAAACAAACAAACTCACTTTCGCATTTATAATATTAGTTAGGATATCCATACTTCCATACTAATACTAATATTATAAATGCGAAAGTAATTCTATCTGTCGTTTTTTTACGCTAAATTTGGTATGGAGGTGTGAGACCCGGGGAAGGACATAGGGTATGTTTGATTCCGGGAAATTCTACTGTTCCCGAGAGATCGACACTAACGCGGGCGGAGCCGCGGGCAACAGCTAGCTCAATAATAAAATAGTAAAAGAAAATATTTATGAAGAAAATGCCTGAGGGAATAATTTGGTTTGAGGTTCTGCTTATTTATAGGATCCAATCTAACCCACTGCAATTTTACGGTTTCAATTATAATAGGCTAGTTTCATAAATAACCTTTCATATAAAAAACCGACTTTAATTAAAATACTGAACTGATTGTGATGTTAATTAAATGGAACCAACTTGAAGACATACTCTTTCAAACCAAATTGACTGCCTCCGTGGTCCAGTGGTTAAGGCGTTTGCCTGTTGACCCGGGGGTCGTGGGTTCGATTCCCACGGGAAGCATACTTTGTTTAGTTGTTTTCAGTTTGGTTAGGACATTGCAGGCTTGAATCACCTGATTGTCTGAAAATAAAGATGATTCTGTGCTTCGGAAGGCACGTTAAGCCGTTGGTTCCGGTTGCCATCTGGTAGTCGTTAAAGGAACCACGTCAGAGGCCGAAAGACGGTTCCGAAGAACTCTGACACCAGGGTGTGCATGATCGGTTGACCGTAACACCTACACGAAATGATGAAACCAAAAAGATTTTTTAAAATCGGTTCATATATGACGGAGTTCTGAGATACAATATTTCGATTTTATTATGTTTAGTTTTATACTAGTTTGAAACAACAGATTTTATAATTCATTTTCATATTAGTGATGATCGAAACGGTGTAGTAGCATACTGAATGAATCATTGAATGAATCCTGCTTCCAGGTTAGATCATCCAGAGATCGTCTCAGGTCTAGCTCAGTCTTGACTTAGTTCACTTTTTGTAATGAAAAGTTTAATTTGCTAAACCTAGGTTGATCCATCACTAGTCCGAACTAAGGTAGCCCAGGTTTAAACCAGGGTTTAGCCATTTATTTTTTATAATAAGACTAATTGAAAATATAAAATTCTTTTTATATTTTAAAGTAATTTAGTAATTGAATTAAATATCTATGGGTTGGTTAGATCTACTATTTTTAAAGGAACCCTCAACCCGGTTTTGGTTGACACTTAGTCAAGTTATACTCAAGTACAATGTTATTTGTGTACAGTCAAATTTATTTCATAAAATCCAATTCCATTTAATTTTTACAGAATTATAACAAACTCAAATTAAATAAAAGCCTTTGGCCAAAAAGTGCGCCAGCTATTGGGTAAATTTATCTATTGTAAAACCTTTTTTTTTGGTATGGGTTGCTAGCCACATCGCCTACTAACATGATTCGTCAGATTTTACCAATCCCTCGATCAACTTTTATGATCTGTGCGAAAGAAGAAGCAGCTGGTACATTCTATGTTTTTCTGACAACATGGAAGATTAATATTTTTGAAATTTATTTTAAATCAGTAATAAAAGTCTTACCGACAGAAAAAACCAAAACTGTATAAACATAGTTCTCGTACATACAGACACCAAATAAATCCTGGCGTATTGCAAAAGACAGGAACTCTGCAACGGTATGGTTCTCGGAAGGAAACCATATCACTTGACTTTACTCTCGAAACTCGAACGCTTTTCACAGTGCAAATATCGAAAACATATTCACGTTAGTCGGGGCATATACCCACACTATATTAAAAGGGGTCAATGATGTAATCAATATGAATATTAAATTCTGTTAAGAAGGTACTGCATGAAATTGTAGAATTTGATGTATTTTTAAATCACTGAAGATGATGCAGATGAATTAAATATATCAGATATTTTTGTATAGTTTAGGTCGATCCTTGAACAAGATCATCGCTTTGTTGGAATTAGAACAGATACATATAAAATTAAAAACCCGATACATATATGTTACAATGTCTAAAGACATTCGAAAAGTTTGTAAATTATACGAGAATTTTTATTTACATCTCGTTACATCTCTCCCATCTTTTTTTTTATAACAATCGGAAATTATGAAGATTTTAATTTTTTTTACATAATCGCCGAATGGTTTTGCGCAGAACTCACATTCTTCGTTCGCGCGGCACACACGGTCGATTATTTTGAACTCTGGCAAACTCTTTTTTCTTGCATTTGACAAAATATAACATTAATAAGTAGCAGTGTATTGCAAAACGACATAAACTTTACAACGGGAACTATTCTTAGAAGGAAATCATATCACTTGACTCTACTCTTGAAACTCGAACGCTTGTTTATGGGAGAGTTAAAAGAACTGTTTTCATTTTCAGTCGCTTAGAATTACTATGAGTACTACAATATTAACCCTATTATTAGTTCGCAACATTATGTTTCTTAAGAAAATTTATTTGAATATCCCAAAAACTACGGAACAGAATTTGATGGTCTACGAACTTATGTAGGTCATCATCATTTCGAGTAGGTGTCACGGTCAATCGACCATGCACACCCTGGTGTCAAAGTTCTTCGGAACCGCCTCTCGGCCTCTGACGTGGTTCCTTTAACGACTACCAGATGGCAGCCGGGACCACCGGCTTAACGTGCCTTCCGAAGCACGGAATCATCTTTATTATCAGACAATCAGGTGATTCAAGCCTGCAATGTCCTAACCAAACTGGAAACAACTAAACAAAGTATGCTTCCGGTGGGAATCTAACCCACGACCCCCTAGTCAACAGGCAAACGCCTTAACCACTGGACCACGGAGGCTGTTTCACTCACACTCACTTGCGAACTAATAATAGGAGATGACTTTATGAATAAATGTAGGTTATATGTTGAAAACACATAACCTACATTTATTATTATTATTCAGACAACATACAAGAAAGTTTTTTCACCTCAACATATAAACCTATACATATATCTATTCCATAATACAGCCTGTGACGGTTTCATGAAAACCGACACCAGGGTGTGCGTGGTCGATCGCCATGTCACCTACTCAAAATGATGATGATGATGATGATGAAAAGTTCGATTTAATTTTTAGATAAATGAAAGCGCGGATCAACATATATTGTAAAACCTTTACGGGTACTTTTGTCCCCAGTTGGTTTTCGAGACATAAAACTTTTTACATTATAAGTACTTCATACACTCTTCTAAAACAAAAAAAAAATGCTCAAATAAGAAATTGTGACCACTTGAACATCATTTTCTATGGGAACAATTCTCATAGAAAATGATGTTCATATGGACAAACTGAATCACCCGTTTAAGAATACAAAACGATCAAAATTTCCCGTGATGTTCATATGGACGGGCTGGGAACCCAAAAAAAAATAATTTTCATACAAAAATGTCCAGCCACCCGGCCATTATGAAAGGAAATGTAAAAAAAAAATGAGCGTTAGTCTCATTAGAAAAATTTGTTCATATCAACGGAGTGAACCACCCTTTATGAGTCCAAAACGATCAAAATTTCACCGTGTATAGTAAAAACAGTATTCCCAATCTTCTAAAGCCATCCTTCAGAAAAGGTTAATTACAACTTTTCTTCAATTCTACACTACCTACAAAACCTTATGTTCTTTTCAATCTACGTTTTAATTAGCAAAAGAAACAATTCGCAAAATACATGGTATGGGCTTCACTAAGCAAATTCTTTATTTCCTCACTCACCCACATGCCTATTGCAGAGGTGCGAGGGAGACGAAAAATTGTCGCAGACCAATCTGCAGCCCCCATGCAGCTCTCAAAGGACGTTTAAATTCGTTTTATTGATGTAAGCGCAGAATGTAGTTTTCGCAAAATGTCTAACTAAAAAAAAGTAATGAAAATGTATTATGTAATTCGCAGAACACATTCTCATCGTAATGTAGAGATAATCTCGAATACTAAAAAGAAGTAAGGGATGAATGATGATGCCCATGCTGACTTGAAGAACAGAAGTGATTTTTTTAAACAGAGCTGCTCGATAATGCTTTGTAAATTAAAAACTAATTTAATTCAGTCGGTATCCTATTACATTTTAAAATTACTATTGGCAAGGCTCATTTCAAGTAATGTAGTTATTTTCAATTTTTGGGCGTGATATTTACTTAAATTGTCTAACGCGTTATGTAAAATGTAAGATAAGATTTCGAAATACATCATGTATTTCAAGGTTTATAACTTTTTAAATAAATCCTAAGTATGTAGAACTTTGAAGATCTATTCAGGTACTGCAGATAATAAATAAATAATAAATATTAAGGGACAATACACACAAATTGAGTTTTCCCCTCAGTAAGTTGTGAATTTGTGTCGTAAGATATATTTTACATTCATTTTTTTTAAGTTCCCAGCTTTGGTCTCATATCAAAAGTTATTCATACTAACGGTCCGATTCTCCCCTTTCAAGCTATGTCGCGAGTAAACTTACACCTATTATGAGGCGAAATTTCGAGATCGGACATTTTGCGAATCAGGCAAACTGCACCAATTGTGTAACATTTTTAACAGCGGATTTGCCTCGAAGAAAACCCTAAGATGAGATTGCCTCGTCAAGCAGACAGACGTTTATTTATTGGCGTGGGATAGCTAGATTGAGATTAAAGATATTGGCAATACGTTATCTAAATCACTATTGGAATAGAATTTATTTTTATTCTTAAACTAAAGTGTACATAAATAGGGTTGATTGTACCTTGAAAATTGGTTCTGAAATTCTAGAAAAATTAATCGTTTTGATGAAATAAAAATAAGTTTCGTCTGAAATTGGACTTTTCATTTATGAGCGTATAAAAAGCTTAAAACATGGGGTTACCTTGTTTGATGTTTATACAACTAGCTGTTCCAGCGAACTTCGCTTTCCTATATTTTTTTTGTCTTCAATATTTCTTATATTTTAATGATTATTCTGCTATTCGGGGTGAAAAACCAACAAATCAGATATTATAAAGGTATTCGACCCAGTACCCTGAGATTCAAAGACACTTGCGGTACCACTGACCCTAAGATGTTTCGGAGGATGCAAACGCGGAATCTTTAAAAAAACAAGTCTATGTTTTCTATAAAGTAAGTACTCTTGCTACGGGTATGAGTTGTTCATGGGCAGCGGTGATCACTTACCATTAGGTGACCCGCTTGCTCGTTTGTCGTCTTATGTCACAAAAAACCACGCAAGCGCCTAGAGGATGACTTATAAAACAGCTTTTCAATTTATCAATTCAATTCGCCGAAATGTTCAGACTTGCCGAAGAATAAAGCTCATAGTCTTCCCGTATAATCCAACTTTTAGCACAGAGGCTTCGCTATAAAGTTCGTCTGAAAGACTTCAAGTACCCGCTTAACAGATAAGAAATTCAAAGCCTGAGATAGAAGTGGTTTCTGGAGTAAAACTACTCAAAGAGAGTCAAAAAGATAATGTACAATATAGACCATCGTCTTCGTATGTGAGACACACTGCTCTTGACGATTGACAACTTATTTTTCCGGGAGATTATGAAGCTAAGCCAAATGAATCAACTTTAAATATTCTGCGATATACCTAGATGGATAATTGAACACGGTAGGTATATTTATTAATTATTCTGGAACAAAATGTAAAACTGTTAAGTTCATATGGATTGGGCTTTTCTTTTTAAAGGGTTTCTCTGCAATATTTATCTGCACCAAAAATTATAAATAACCAGCGCTGGAATAAGCAAATATTTTGGAATGTTTTTATTATACAATTTTACGACATTAATTACGAGTATGATTACGAGGAGTTCTTTATCTTTATAAAACATAAATTCAACATACATATTTGTTTTGGGTGTCACTTACATGCAAAACAAATATGTTGAATTTACATCGATGAGATGACAGATTTTTCAAGCTGCCTATAGATATCTGACATAGCATATAGACCACCATCAATGATGACAGCCAAGGCCAATGGTTTGTGTCTTCCAAAACCAAAATTTTTCACCTCCGCGCCCAGGATTTCTTGACATTTGTAAATGCTAATAGTGATTTTGTTACAGGTGCAGAGCGACGCAGTGACAACGAGATAGAAAAAAATAAAGTTAGAAAAAATTTGACGATTGTCTTACTTATAACTTCATACACATAATCCTACAGGCTACATTAGCATCATCGTCAGCTTTCCACGACCCACTGTTGGGTAGCCTCCTTTTGGCTGACCGCCAATTTTATCTTTTCCTAGCCTTCGCACTCCCGTTCTTACCAGTAATCTGCTTTATGGTGTCGACATAATCTTGTAATATAAATATATTATAAATAGTAATTATAATATTATCGTTGACATAATTAGTACTATTTTAGTATAATTATATTACGTTTAAAATTTGCAAAATACACCTTGTATAAATAATTAATAAATTGTTTGTTGCAGATAGCAGAGATCCAAATTTGTTGGTAAATAATAGCAAAAAGACTCACGATTAATGTTAGTAAGTATAGCATGGGACCTAACCACTTATATTTCACCATGCAAAGCTACAGCCATGGTCCCATGCACAAATTAAAATTAAAAAGTGTCAATTTGGACAGTACGTCCAAATATCTTGTATCCGCAACACTTAATGCCGCAGCATTTAAGAATGCGGTCTATCCACAACAGTTTTTAGGATGCTGTTGTGACGACGAAGTCGAGTTAATACATTTAAAACACGGATCAAGTATAGCGTGCTATCTAAAATTATTACTATTCTCTCTAGTAGTCTAGAAGTAATTAGTGAGATACACATATATGTGTCTCACTAATTACTTCAAAAACCTAATCCTACAAACGTCGCCATAGTTAATTCATTTAATAACATAGACCAAAACTAGCGAGCTATCTTTAGCGCTAACTATTCTCTCTATCTGTGTGTCTCACTAATTACTTCATAAACATAATCCTATAAGCGTCGCCATAGTTAATTCATTTAATAACAAAGACCAAACCTAGCGAGCTATCATAAGCTTTTGCTATTCTCTCTGTCTGTGTGTCTCACTTATTACTTCATCCGTATAATCCTACAGGCGTCGGCAGATTCTTGCATAGTTCTAGTTAATTTCATTGTTCGTTCAGGAAGAACAATTAAACTGCATGAGCTTGCAATCTACATGCTATGTAAATGTAATTTCGTACTAGCCACCTTTTTATGTTCCTTTAAAATTCTATTTTCATTCCCCGTTGCACTCTAGTAAAATTGTTGTAATTCCATGCCGTAAAAAATTGTATGAGTTTAATTTTCGTTGTAGTTGGAGTACCGTCCATACTGGACTAGGAGAAAAGAAAAAACGTAGAGTGTGCCGGCTGCTTCTCTTCCCGCGCAGACCGTAGAAGCCGGTCAAGGGAATGGGCGAAAATCTAAACAATCATGACAATAGGCGATGCGACTAGCAACCTATTTTGATGCCGTTTTCCATCTTTACGCCCTCCAACACGCTAAACGTGGATTTTAGGTCTTAAAAACGTAGGCTCTGTCTACCCCGCAAGGAAAACAGACGTGATACTACTTCTTACACAAAAAGGATTCTGCCATCAAAACTTGCCAAATAATTTTACCGAAGCATGTTCTGCTGACAGACAGAAAGACCTAACCACAAGACACACTTGACTTAATTAAGGTCCTAAGGCCTTGGGGTAAATAGCTTTCTACACCTAATATAAACGGCTTACGGTACCATATATTTTCGATCAATCCCTCGACTGGCTTCTACGATCTGCGCAGGCGAAAAATGTTTCTACTATTTTTGATTTTTTGTTTGAATATTGGAACACAAATATTTTAAATTAAATTTCGTATTGGAATCACATGTGATTTTGTTAGGTGCATTCAAAAATTTGCATGCAACGAAGTATTCAAAATGTTTATTTTTGCAGCAAGCTTTTAGTGTGAGCTCCAATTGAATTAAAATATTGTATTCACAGAAAACTTGATCGAAAAAGCGCAGTTTTATGTAATACTTGTTTGTATTTCGGATTGGGCAAAAATTCTTTCGTATGTCCGGCTATTCTCCTCAACAAGTCGCGTTTCTGGCTCTACCACAACAAAAGCACACCGCTTCACGCTTCCTCGATCAAGTGGTTAAGGCGATTGCCTGTAGACCCGGGGGTCGTGGGTTCGATTCCCACGGGAAGCATACTTTGTTTAGTTGCTTCCAGTTTGGTTAGAATATTGCAGGCCTGAATCAACTGATTGTCTGATAATAAAGATGATTCCGCTGTTCCCGGCTGCCATCTGTTACTCATTAAAGGAACCACGTCAGAGGCCGAGAGGCATTTCCGAAGAACCAGACACCAGGGTGTGCATGGTCGATTGACCGTGTCATCTACACAAAATAATGGTGATGATCACAATATTAAATTTTAGAGAGATTATGTGATACTGACAATCGACCATGCTCACCCTGTGCATGGTCGATTGACCGTGTCACCTACTCGAAATGATGATGACTATTATTTTGGAAAACTTATCTTTTCATTTTCACCATATACTGGATAAAGTAGTCAAGTTCTAGGAATATAGTTCTTCTTCTGCTTCTTCTTCTCAGCATATATTTGCGTCCACTGCTGAACATATGCCTTTTGATGGGACTTCTTCACTTCTTGGAATATAGTTCTAGCAACCCGTTATTCTAACTAGCTATCAAATATGATGAACGCTTCCTTTCCAATAAGTAGCATTAACTGCTCTTAGAGTAAAGGTTGGTTCACGTTGGTTTTTTTTTTTAAATGTATACGGACAAATCACACAGATTGAGCTAGCCCCAAAGTAAGTTCGAGACTTGTGTTATGGGATACTTACTTAACGATACTATATTTTATAACAAATACATATATAAATAAACATCCAAGACCCAGGCCAATCTGAAAAAGATCATTTTCCATCTTGACCTGGCCGGGGATCGAACCCGGTCACTCCGTGTCGCAGGCTGGCGTGTTGACCGCTGCGACACGGAGCTAGTCTAAACAGTATTACAGTGACTTATCCTCGATTTTGTGTCCTAGTCATTGAAAAACACGAGGATAATCAAGTAAAACTTAAAATAAATGATATCAACTGAGCTAAAAAAAGTTCAAGTCTTCCCATGGAGGTCGTAAGAGGCGACTTAGGAAATACAAGCTAAACAAAGCTTATAAACATCAATGAGACCTCTCCAACCCGTCGCGCCAGCGAGAAGAGTGTAAGCCAAATCCTCTGTCTGCTCTGGTCAAGTATAGCTCCGGTAGTACAGACGTAAGACCTGATGATGATGAGGAGCTAAAACCATTACTTTGAAGTGAGCGCGAAATATGAGTGAAGCGTTTTTATTTCAGCTTGGGCTGTCTGAGTGTCTGTCAAGCTATTCTCCTAATTAGGACGCATTTCTTAACAGACCCTAGAGAAATTTTGTGAATAGGTTTAATAATGTCTAATTGTTGTGGGATACTAACTCAACGATACTATATTTTATAACAAATACATATATAGATACACATCCAAGACCCAGGCCAATCTGAAAAAGATCATTTTAAATCTTGACCTGGCCGGGGATCGAACCCGGGCACTTTCGTGTCGCAGGCTGGCGTGTTGACCGCTGCGCCACGGAGCTAGCCAGTAAAGGACAGCCAGATAGCCGTACAGAGGAACAGACGGATATACGAGACAATTTTTGGCCGAACTGAAAAGGGTCGCTCTCCCGCTGTTATTAACGACTTCCCTGTCCCATGAGGCATATGTGTACATTTCAATTGTTTTTAGTGTTGTGTCTCAATAATAGACAGGGAATTTTTAGACTGCTACAATCAAAGGCATATTAAAAATACCTGCCAGCCTACTTGCTAACTCAGTGTACAACGTTTTGATAGTCATTTCAAAGTACATTACGTTTTATATATCTTTAATAAAAATAGACAATCATAGGAAACCCGCAATGTATTTTGAAGTGACTATCAAAATATTGATCACTGAGTTAGCAAATAGGCTGGGTGGTGGTCATTCTTCACCACGACTTAATCACAAAACGAATTAGTATAAAACTTGACACAAAGTTATACCATGTCTTGAGTTAAGAAAGATGATGCTTATCATCATCATCGACAGCCTTCTATATCACACTGTTAAGTATAGGCCTCTCTCAATGCATGCCATCCATGACTCTGTGGTCCAGTAGTTATTGCCTGTACACCCGGGGGTCGTGGGCTTGATTCTCACGGGAAGCAAATGTTTCGTTGCTTCCAGTTTGGTTAGGACATTGCAGGCTTAAATTTCCTGATTGTCTGATAATAACCATGATTCGGTGCTTCGAAAGGCACGTTAAGCCGTTGATCCTGGCTGCCCTCTAGTAGTCGTTAAAGGAACCACGTCAGAGGCCGAGAGGCGTTTCCGAAGAACTCTGAAACCAGGGTGTGCATGGTCGATTGACCGTGTCACCTACACGAAATGATGATAATGATCACAATATTAAATTCCAGAGAAATGCACGCGGACGTGACGCGGACCCAGACGCTGAAAGCTAGGTCAATATGAAAGCAGCTTTATAGTGATACCGAGCTTTAGTTATTTCGCAGGGCGCGCCGTCATTAAGCTTAGAACTGGTCTGTCTGGTCTCCAAGGAAATTAATAGATAAATGTGGCTAGGAAAATGCATTTGGCCCAATTTTACATTAATTCCTAGTATTTTATGCACTACATCGGAAGCACTAGTTCAATTTGATTAAATATGTTGCAGTAAAATTGTCGCCAGTTAATAATCTATTGTAATTAAATAAATGAATGAATATGCTTTGTTGCACCAACACTTATAGATAAACAATATAGGAAAATACCTGTTTATGGAAGGTTCAAAAGCTGGCGGGCTCTTGTTATGCAATCTCTTCCAGCCAACCTTTGGGTTAAAAAAGGATTTCGTAAATAATACGGTTGGCGCAGCGTTAACAAAAAAAAACATAGTATTAATTATTAAAATTAAGCTTACTTAAGTAGGTATCATAAGTACTACGTACTTATACCTTATCTTTTGATAATTTTTTTTTTTTTTTATTTATTTTTTTATTTGTCTCAGGCAACAATATAAAAGTTTACATAAAATAAACAATTATGGCCCATATGAATAAATACCTTAACCTAAAAATATATAATAATATAAAAATCTTAAAACTATTGGTCACGTTGAGTCTGCGACGTGCTGCGCGTCATCGGGGTGTCGGGTATCGTGCCGCGAAAACGGCGATACAGAACACCCTTCGGCCAGAAGTTCGCTTCCATGAAGGTTGCCAGGTTTTCCGTCGGGACTCGCACCACAAACGACGCGAAGTTTACGTTGTGGCGCGACTCCAGCTTGACAGCCCTCAGCGTGATGTTGGTCTTCACGCGAACATACTCCATCACTTCCTCTACCTTAGTGGAGTGGAAGAGCCGGGACACATACAACTGCGTCGTCGGAATGGCAGGACGCAGCAGATGATTATAACCTGTCAGTGCAGTTCCGCACTGATTACGGGTAGGGGGCCTCTTCCTTTTTCGCTCCACTTTTATGAAGCCCTCTTCATCTACTGCTCCCTCCTTATGATTCGAAGGAGCTACACTGCAAACCACATAATAATAATCTTCAAAAAAACAAGTCTATGTTTTTTTGAAAGAATAGAATAAAATAATGTAAACTTTTTATCCCGGGAAAAAGTACTATTCCCGAGGGATCGACATTGACGCTGGCGGAGCCGTGGGCGAAAACTAGTAAATAAATAAAATGAATAAATATATATATACGGACAAATTACACAGATTGAGCTTGCCCCAAAGTAAGTTCGAAACTTGTGTTATGGGATACTAACTTTACAATACTATATTTTATAACAAATACATAAATAGATAAACGTCCAAGACCCAGGCCAATCTGAAAAAGATCATTTTCCATCTTGACCTGACCGAGGTCGAACCCGGGCACCCTTGTGTCGCAGATTCGCTGAATTACCATAGAGGTGAGGAGGTCGATAGCTCAGTTGTTGTGCGCATTATTAGCGCTTACCCATGTAAAGCAATCCTGAGCGGTGGTCCCCGTGTGATGGGTGACAAGTGGCATATAAAAAAATGTCGGGCTCTTACGTGCTTTTAAAGACGTTTAGACGTTTAGCCGTTGGTCTCGGCTGATGCCTTTAGACAGCTTGAAAAATCTGACATCAGTGTTGGCCACTTACACACACGAACGCGACTTACTTATACATATCGAGATTTAAGCCCATGCTTTTTTTACTTAATTTTTAAGTTGGCATATGTCTCCCGTCTCACCTGACGGTAGGTAAGTGACGATAATGACAAGGATGTTACATGCCTCTCCTTGAGATACCCATTTATTGTACTTTTGAATGACCCGGGACTGTACTTATCTGGGAATATTATATAGCTATTGACCGTAAATGAATTTTCTCATACAAAGTCAATCCCAGATGTAGAACCAGGTTTGTAAAAAAGAAAAATTTGTTTCTGCCTAAGTAAGTTGGCTTACCAGATTTTTCATAAACAAATAATCAAATATAAATATAAGCTTGCTAATACTTACTGTTAGACAACAGAAATAGCTACCCAAGTAAAGAAAGAATAAAAGAATTACTTTCAGCAGTTTCACAAACATCCAACCGTTGCATTCGACAACAGACCGACAAAACTCTATAAATAGGTCAGTGCTGCCATAGTGTAAAAACAAAAGAAGGATAACTTCATCTGATAAGTGTCACTTGAAGTTAAACAAAGGCAAATATACAATATGATAAGAAAACCCTGTCCTTACTATTGAAAGGTTGATTCAGCCCGTCGATATGAACAACTTTTCCTGTGGGACTTAAATTTTTTTTCGACATTTCCGTACAAAAGTTGCCTAAATCATAAATGTTGTCTAAATAGGTCTACATCCCTGTAATAACAAACTCGCTTATATCAGTTCTTATAATAGAACGTGATGAAACTAAGGAATTGTTAAGCAATAATTATCAAGTTTATCACAATCAGGTCCTTAGCTTAACGTGCCGTTTCACGACCATGTAAATATTTGTTATGATATTAATATACAGGCTGACTGATCACGTGTCATCCTTAAGGACATAATAAATAATGACCACACGTAACGTCTAAAAATACAAACCAATAAAATACTTAATAATTATAAAGGCTTGGCTAGCTCTGTGGCGCAGCGGTCAATACGCCAGCCTGCGACACGAGAGGAATCATCAAAATGGAAAAATGATCTTTTTCAGATTGGCCTGGGTCTTGGATGTGTATCTATATATGTATTTGTTATAAAATATAGTATCGTTCAGTTAGTATCCCATAACACAAGTCTCGAACTTACTTTTAGGGCTTGCTCAATCTGTGTGATTTGTCCGTATATATTTATTTTATTTAATTTATTATTTATTTATAAAGAAAAAAATAATCAAATTAGTCCGGAATGTCTCGGAATGTTTGGAAACCGCGCGCTTGCTACGCACCTCCAGCTAGACGGCCCGCAGCCGACACGTCAACTCAACAGGTACGCGCGCATTGATTAGCGCGAGTGTCCACATTTCTTGTCTTCATTGGACAATTTGGTTAACTTTTTAAACCCAATTTTTGTTTAATATTTGCATCTAGAATCGAATACCTACCTACCGACCGAGTGCCCTTTTTCAAAATGTAACGTGATTTTCCAGTCAGCCTGTACAGTTCAGCGTCTCATGGGTCTGGTTCTGATTATTTGCTCTTCGTAGTCTTCGTGACATATAGACCCTACGTCGCTCTTTACACTATTACATTTAATCGAACCCTATTACCGAAATGTGTTCTCAATGATAAAAGTCGTTAACCTACTACCAAGTTTATACTACGCCACACTGCACATCTGTTAATGCAATCCTTTACCCAACATTACTGCTACATTCGCTCTTATTTTCTCCACATAAAGTTCTAATTTGCTCGCATAATTTACTGACTAATAAATGTTTAGATCGATCCCTTTTATTTGTTACTGAATTTAGTTCCCTGTATTTGTTGCTATTAGTTCGGCTTTGGTTCACTGTTTTGAATCGAATTTATCTAATTGAATCGAGAGGATGCCTTTGTGTATTGAATTATTTAAAATAAAGATAAGCACGGATTGTTTGGAATATTTATGGATTTGAAATTGGATTGTAGGCATTTCCGTATTGAAATTATTTCAACGGCAATTTCCCATGTATTTTGGAGGCATTTTGTAACAAATACAGTAGCTGTTGTATACTGTATGAAATCTTATGCCAAAGCAATGATCCTTACTAATATTATAAATGAGAAAGTGAGTTTGTTTGTTTGTTTGTTTGTTTGTCACGCTTTCACGCCGTAACTACTGAACCGATCATCATGAAATTTTGCATACAAGTTCTCGGGAGTACGGAGAAGGATATAGGCCTGAGAAGGATATACCTTTTATCTCGGGAAAAAGTACTATTCCCGAGGGATCGACATTGACGAGGGCGGAGCCGCGGGCGAAAGCTAGTATCTTTATAAATTAGAAGAAGAAGATATCATTACCGTGCTCATGTTGTCGTTCTTTTGTTTTCGTGAAGTTTATTATATTTTCACGTGTTGAGTGAAGGGATCATTTCGAGCCAACCGGCGAATAGAGAGGAATGCTAAATATTCACAAATTTGGGTAAAGAGTAAAATATTGGCGAGCTCCGTGGCGCAGTGGGTAGCACTGGTGGTGCCCGGGTTCGATTCCTGGTCAGGTCAAGACGGAAAATGATCTTTTTCAGATTGGCATGGGTCTTCAATGTTTATCTATTTATGTATTTGTTATAAAATATAACACAAGTCTCGAACTTATTTTGGGGCTAGCTTAATCTGTGTGATTTGTCTTATTTATTATTATTATAATACTATGTAATCCGGCAGAGTAGAATAGGACCACTCCAAGTCTTCCCGTGGATGTCGTAGAAGGCGACTTAGGAAATACAAGCTAAACAAAGCTTATCTGAGAGACCTCTCCCACCCGTCTGGCCAGCGTGGAGAGTGTAGGCCAAGTCCTCTGGCTGCTCTGGCCAATTATGGCTCTAGTAGTACAGAGAGGGTCGTGCTCCTGTAGTGGAGACTGAAAAGGACCTGATGATGATGATGATGATAATACTTTGAATGTAATTAGGTGAAAAAATAACATACACGTTGATTGCATACATAATTTATTGGTCACAATAAATTATTAAGTCACTTTTCAATTATTTTAAGAAATATTTAGTACTTGGATCGTATGAATTAAATCTGGAGACGAAATTGTCAAAGATATTTTGAGAGTGATAAATACTTACAAAACACATTAAGCATATTTTTACCAGAATTTCTGCCATGTACGACACGATCCCAGTACATGTAAGGAATTCTAAAAAGATTTCTAGAATTCTAGAAGAATTTTGTGCACCTTATATTTATTTATTATGGAATAACAAACAGTTACATAATATATATTATATATCTAACACCATATTATAACACTTTTTATTAATTAGGCAACCAACAACGTTATTCACAGTTTAATTTGATACATATTATGTGAAATTGTTGCCACTAGAAAATGAAAAAAATTAAAATGAATAAATTTTATTCAAAGTAGGATACATGTATCGCTTTTTGAACGTCATATGTTTCTGTTGTTTATTTTTCTTTCTTTTATGTTTGTAAAATCGAAAAACTACTAGCGTTTCGGAATGACCACTGCTGAGAAGAATACGCCGAAAGAAACTCAGTCCAGTCTTGGTCTCTATGTGCCTGAAGAGTACCTAAATATGTAGATATCAAAAGAAAAATATGTGTACGTATTAATAACTGTAGTTAATAGAGAGATGACAAGGAAGATGTCATATATTACAATATCGTATAATGCTTATAATTAATTCTTAGTAAGAAAGTTATTTATATAATAAGAATTTTTGGACTTTTTTGGAAGGTTGTATCTTATACCTTTAAACGAGCAATTCTTGTATATTTATTTTTATATATGTATATTAATTTATTTCTATGATCTCGGAAACAGCTCTAACGATTTCGATGAAATTTGGTGTACGGGAGTTTTCGGGGGTAAACAATCGATCTAGATTTGTATTATGTTTCGGAAAACGCGCGTTTTCGAGTTTTCATGCGTTTTTGTTTCCATGTAGAATATGGTCGCCAATTTTGTTTTACCGGCCACTGTCCGTCTGGTCCAGCGGATTGAGACGAGCGAGAAAATATTACGGGTTCGAATCCCGCTCGGTGGCTTTTTTATGTTCTAGTTTATATATATTTTTTATTGCTTATTTCTTATAGTTCTTATAGACAAGTTTTAAAAAAATGTTAATGTTTGAGATAATCCTTACTAATATTATAAATGCGAAAGTGAGTTTGTTTGTTTGTTTGTTTGTTACGCTTTCACGCCGTATCTACTGAACCGATCATCATGAAATTTTGCATACAAGTTATATCGTCTACTGATTTTATTACTTCTTAAAAATTAGTATAGTCTTACTATTTCGTGAAATAAGACCAATATTCTGTCCTTTACACTCGTACAGTAAGTTCATACAAAAAAAGTCTCTATGTTATTTGAATATGATCTACTTTTGCTTGATACTTACATTAATTTCTCTTGGAAGTGGACCAAGCTACCCGTTCACATACAATAATTCTATCAGGGGCTGAATTAGAGATTATCTACCAGAAATAATTTCAGGTGCTTGCGTTTTAACTTCATACATAATTTGCATTTTGGATTTCAAATTTTGTAACGTTCAAAGACCCCTCTCTTTTAAAAGTAGTGTTAAAACATGTATAATTTCTTATAGTTGGGGCCTAACAGGTATTTAAGGCGTTTAGACCCAGGGGTCGTGGGTTCGACTCCCACGGGATGCTGCAAGCACGGGACGAGGAATACTTTGTTTAGTTGTTTCTAGTTTGGTTGGGACATTGCAGGCTTGAATCACCTAATTGTCTAATGATTAGGACGATTCCGTACTTCGGAAGACTCGTTAAGCTATTGATCCTGACTGCCATCTGGTAGACGTCACAGGCCGAGAGGCGGTTCTAAAGAACTCTAACACCAGGGTGTGCATGATCGATTGACTGTGTCACCTACACGAAATTAATGAATGACAGGTAATTTACTATTTTTTTGCTACAATAAATAGATTTTGTTAGATTATGTGTTCCCAGTTATTCTTGATCCTTTTAAGTAAAAAAAGAGTCAACCACGCACGACGAAACGATGGCGATTTTTTTTTTACTTTTTTAATATATTACAACACATTATTCTCTTCTCTCTTCTTGCTTTGTTATTAAGAATAGTTTTAAAATAGATTCATCCTAACTAATATTATAAATGCGAAAGTGAGTTTGTTTGTTTGTTACGCTTTCACGCCGTAACTACTGAACCGATCATCATGAAATTCTGCATACAAGTTCTCTGGAGTACGGAGAAGGACATAGGCTTTTATCCCGGGAAAAAGTACAATTCCCGAGGGATCGACATTAACGCGGGCGCAGCGGGCGAAAGCTAGTTTAGTATATTTTTAAAATGGCCTTTATTTCCTAACCCTTATTTCGATACCCGATTAGGTCAGAGGTGTCATCCACAACTAACACTAACTTTTCCATATTTATCTGAGTGAGTAGTATCACGATACCTGAATTCCCTTCCCAGATTCAACAAATTCCTTCCCCATCTTAAAATAATTGACAACATTTTATATTTTATAAGGCCATAAAATAAAAATAACTTTTCTTTATTGACTAACTTGACTAGCTCTGTGGCGCAGCGGTCAACACGCCAGCCTGCGACACGGAGTGACCGGGTTCGATCCCCGGCCAGGTCAAGATGGAAAATGATCTTTTTCAGACTGGCCTGGGTCTTGGATGTGTATCTATATATGTATTTGTTATAAAATATAGTATCGTTGAGTTAGTATCCCATAACACAAGTCTCGAACTTACTTTGGGGCTAGCTCAATCTGTGTGATATGTCCGTATATATTTTATTTATATTTTATTTTATTTTTCTTTTCCAAGAAAAATATTTAAAAAAAACAAGGTGTCGCTTATTTTTAAAGAAAAAAAATAAGAACGAAACATCGTGCTGTGACGTCATTTCTACGGTAGAGAAGTTCGCAGCAAGTACTTAAGTGAAGGAGATGCAAAATGCTAACGTGATTATGTCAACATGTTGTGTGTGTCAGTGTCAGTTATGGCACTGACAATATCAAATATCTGTAAAATAAACAAGAACCAACAACATTAAATAGTCTAACTTTGGCAGATTTCAGAATCATGGAATCCTTCGGACACTTTCATATTTATTATAAATTTAAAATGTGTGCAAACAAACTGAGAAATATCAATAGACAGCGTTGAGTTTAGGTAAATAAGGTTAATATGTATTTGAAAACAAGCTTAGCTTACACCTATCAATGTCAAAGTTGTGAAACCTGTTTTCTTTTTGTTCTGTCAAAGTGTAGCAAACGAATAAAACTCCGATACTGCTGTATAAATGACGTCACTAGGCACTTACGTCTCTTTAGAATAAGCAAAATTTCAGTGTCGAAATTTTGTATGAAAACGACCTCATATAAAAAATATGGGTACCTTATTTAAGGTTAAAGTTTCATTTAAAAATATAAAAATAATATGTTAAAAAATTGAAATGTTGTCAATTCCGATAGGCAGTAGCGTCATCACACAAGAAGCCAAAAAACTTGCCAATCCGCCTGCCAAGCGTGGTAAGTATGGCAATTCCTTCCACGTAACAAAAATTGGAGAAGCCTTTGTCCAGCAGTGGAATTCTTACTTCGTGGCTGAAATTATGATGATTTCGATATCCACTGGACTAATATATTGTATATTAGTCCAGTGGATATCGAAATCATCATCTCCTTCGCCATTACCCGTTCCCCAGTGACACACTTGCATCAATAAGATGAATCGAATAACATATTACTAATCGAAATTGGTTCAGCTGTTGAGAAGTTACGGACACAGGATCCGACACATACATAAGACCATTTGACCAGTAACACATAACCCCCTGTTTAGTTTCACCGCAGTCGGGTAAAAGATCATCAACCTCTATAACTCTAAAATCAAAACAGCGCCAGACAACAAAATAACTTATATTAAATTACAAAATGTAAAGCTACTCTCCCTCCCGACAAAAAAATCACTCTATCATGTAAAAGGTTTTACTGATTTTGATAAATCATATCAAAGAACCATCGCTAAAAGACCTGTTTACAAATTTAAAAATCAGCATTCAAATCAGTTCACTCGTTTAAGAGCTACGGTGTCACTAACAGACAGATACACACATAGGGTCAAATATAAACACCCCTCTTTTTGCTTGGGGGCTAAAAAGGAGTTATTCCCACATGAGACCAGATTGGTGATATCATAAAACCTATGTGAATAGCGATTAGCACCTGCCATTGTGGAATGCGACCCCGGTTGTATGGTCCAAGTTAAGAAAGATTCACAAATTAATTGTAAAATGGTTTTGTGAAAGTATCTACGTCAAATGCCTTTAAAATAAATAAATACACAGATTGAACTGGCTAGAAAAATATAATTTTCCATCTTGACGTGACTAGAGAGCGAACCCGGGAAGTCTGGTGTGAAAGCCTGGCATAATGACTAGGACACAGCTCGTCATACATCTGATTTTGTAACTTATAGGCATAAATAGTCATCCACCAAGAGTATCCATGTAATTTGATGAAGACACACATGATCTCTTTATCTTTGTCCATAACGGGACACTCGTAGGCGAAGGGTTGTCGGTACGTAACAATATTTAAACTGGATTTCTATCCTAAGGTAAGGTGATATGTTTGCGCTAATTCCCGTTAATGCATTTAGTAAATATGCAGCGCGAAAGTTTTAAAGTATTTAAGGTAAGGTGAGATGATCACCATAACAGGCGGACTTTTTACCCAAGATAAAACGCAAAATCTCGCTCGCGCTTTGCGATCGCTCGGTCAATATATTTGTTCAGAACTGAAATATGTTTATTTTAACTATGGAACCGAGCCGCAGTAGTAGTTTATGAGACATTTAAGTTAATTATCGCAGGGTCCAAGTTCGCGGTGGACTACAAATAAAATAAATATATACGGACAAATCACACAGATTGAGCTAGCCCCAAAGTAAGTTCGAGACTTGTGTTATGGGGTACTAACTCAACGATGCTATATTTTATAACAAATAGTATAGATAAACATCCAAGACCAAGGCCAATCTGAAAAAGATCATTTTCCATCTTGACATGACCGGGGATCGAACCCGGGCACCCCGAGTCGCAGGCTGGCGTGTTAACCACTGTGCACCCGAACACTTAATTTAAAATTGGAAACTGCTATGAAACATTACTTGTCATTTAAAAACCCGCTTGTCTCTTGTTACTTGCGACACGATAGTAAACCGACCAATTGTAGCTGTACATTCACCGTACTCGACTTGCTACTTACCAGTTACGTGAAGTAGTTATTTTTACTATGCTTTCGAGATGAACTGGTTGTGATGGCTTCCAAACAGCCCTGGCCCTATCCTGTGATCCTGAGAGAATTGTCTTTTGGCCCTATTTGAAAGCTTTAACAGATTTTTTTCTAAAATGTATATGACCTAGCCAAAATATTATAGCCGTTGGAATTATTACATCACACTGAGTACCAGTGTGATGTAATAATTCCAACGATATCTACCTTTTGAATCCAATTTTTTTTTGAGGCATTTTGAAGTATCTCTCTAAAAATATTAGATGCTCCAAAATTTATTTGGCATAATCTTATTTAATTAAATATTTAAAAAAAATATTTTTATGTTCTAATGTAATCAAAATCAAAACGTTTATTTAGAAAAGGATTCTAATTCCGAATCCCGTGCCATCTGCTGGTTACGCCCCGATTGTGTAACTTTATATGCCTTAGATCGCGTATATCCTAAGGTTAGAACCTATATGCCTTAGAGGTTAGAACCTATAAGTCCATTCAATAAAAATATGTGTAATCAAGAATAAAATTCTTGACAAAATCTCGAAAATCCAACGCGAAATTGCGTTAATATCGCCTAAAATTTCATTATCCCACTCGAAGCATGTTACAGATTATTAAAGTCCCGTCTATGGCCTAATAACGACGGCCTTGGCGTGTTTTAGCCCATCATAACACTCGGGATATTAAATAATGACAATATTTAAGCGAAATCCCTGATTTTAGGGTCTTGGGAATCTAAAATCTCATACTGCATGTTAAACACAAGATTATTTAACTTGACATGCTTGTTAAAATGATGTAATGATGATGTTAAGCTAACTTCTTAACATAACCGTCGTGAATGGGTCTAAAGTATCTAGACTGATATTTTACAGAGGAAAGATGTGTCTGTTTGTTTGTTTATCTACATCTTCGTCATTATCTACACCTACACTAATATTATAAAGATGAAAGTTTTGATGGTTTGTTTGAATTTAATAGACTCCGAAACTACTATGCCAATTTGAAAAAGTCTTTCACCATTTAATCCTACATTACGAGTATCCCTGATAAACACAAGCTACAGAATATTTTTTTAAGTAAGGGGTTCCATATGAAAACTTCGATTCGGGTTACATTATCCCAAGGTGTGAGAAAATCCCTATATCCCGTACCCTGCAAAAACTATAGACAAAAGAGCAAAGAGATGTACTACAGTTCAATAGAGGACGTCAATATCAGCAAAATAGGCGGCAATACCATTGGTTTAACTATTGCATTTTAATTGTTTATTGTCAAAATCAGCAAATTAAAAAAATAATATTTTTGAATTTTTTTTAAATACCGCCAGTGATAAATAAACTTAAAATTTACTGTACTGATTTTAAAAATCCCTTAAACTATAACTGCATCGGCGAGTAGCTTATGCTATATTTAATTGACGAGAATAATCTGTTTAATTGCACGCACGAAAAAGTGTCGCGTTCAGTGTGCAAGCGAAAGTGCGGAACAAGCGATAGAGAGGCACGATCGGCCTAAGCGTTCGGCTTGTGATACATCTCTCCACCGTTATCACGTATAATGATTGTCCGTAAAGCTACTTTAGAGACAAACTTACTTCGCTGGCTCAGCGACCCGCAGTGGATCTTGGCCTCTGACATTAAAGTGCGCCATTCTTTCCTATTCTGTGCCAACTCTTTCAGGTCCTTGGCGACTTCACCTTTCCAGCGATATCTTGGACGCCCCACTGTCGCCCAGGAGGGTTGACCATGGTTTTCTATGTGGCTTGATCTTCTCCCATTCTCTCCACATGTCCTAGCCAGCGAAGTCGGGAAGGTTTTATTTCTCCGATGATGTTCGGCTCAAACTGAGAGACAAACAATTTATTTTTTCATCATCAACATCATCAGGTCTTTCTAGTCTCCACTGCAGGATCATGGCCCTCTCTGTACTACCGGAGCCATACTTGGCCAGAGCAGACAGAGGATTTGGCCTACACTCTCATTTTTTTTTTCAATAAACTTTTAATCTTTACGAAAATTGCATTAAACCATTAGTCACTTAACTTTTTTCATTAAATCATTGGGGGAAGGGGGTTTAAATACAATACAATGAATGTGTTTTTTGTGCAATTTTTTAAGTTAAATATTGGCTCGTCCGGGGTAGTACCACACTCTCACAGAATCGAAGTCTGAGTAGAAACTTTACCGCTTTTATGCTTCGTTCGGTGAGTGAGAGCCGGAGGCCCAACCTTCCAACGGAACGGTAAGGGGAAAACCCTTTTCTCCCCCATGTCCTCCTCCAACTCCCTGAACCGGCAACGCCGGTAACGCTCCTGTCACATCGTGGTGTTGCAGTTGTTCATAGGCAGTGGTGATCACTTACCATCAGGTGACTCGCTTTCTCGTTTACTGTCCTATATCAATTAAAAAATGGACGGTGGTACAGAACCCTTTGTAAGCGATTTCGACTCGCGCTTACCCGGTTTTATCTCACAATCAGCCCTCTTCATATACAATGGCGGGATCCAAAGGAATACCTACATTTGGTAGAAAGAATAACTTTTTTAATTAAATTTTTAACAGGCATCCAGCTGGAATAGGAATGAGAGGAGTTATTATTAATTAAAATGTGATAAGCGGCGGCTGACTGGAATTTGTGACGGAAAGTAAATGAAAAGACAATAAGTACATACATATTAATCACGTTGTTATCACTTGCGGCGTAAACAGAGCCGAAGAACAAGACAAGACACGAAGCTAAGTTTAGCATGTTGGTGGTTTTCGTATAGATGCAAAACGGAATCCAATTAGTGATGGGTTGCTAGCCGTATCGTCTATTCACGTGGTTCCTAAGATTTTTTAATATGGTAGTGTTATCTTTCACGTTTTATTGTTTTTAGGCAAGTTAGGATACTACTTACTCGGATGAATGGGTAAAAAGCAAGTAGCAGATCGGAAGGCCGGGCACCTGTACCCGATGGCATACCTTCAACCACCGGATACAGATAGGCAGTTGAGCATGACAGCCCTGACCATGCCAAAATGGTTAATAGACTCGCGAGCTCTTTAGCGCACGAAGCCACTTGTAGGTTAAGTTCGGAACCCAGAAAAGAGAGTAGAGCAAGAAATATTATGAAAAAATAATTTTTGAAATAAAATATCCCGACTTCTCTCCTTTTTGAGACGAAATCCATCCAACCGTTTGAAAAATGCAAGGGAATAATACCTTTTTTTGTTTTTTATACAAACAGGTATGCAAAAAAATAAAATAAACAAACTTGATAATCGCGAAACTATCCCCTACTTGGCAGTCGGGTTGGTAAATACATGATACGCGCGAAACACATTACCCTCCCTGACCCATCGGGTAAAAATAGTTTTAAAATCAATGCATACCTAGAACATAGCAAACAAACAAACAAAATAAATAGCTCGGTGCTATTGGTAGATAGAGACAGGTGTACGCACGCACGGATATGGACCGTAATGTCTACATGGTTTTGTTTTTCTTCGCGTTCGGTACAGATTGAGACCGGTTCTCCCAAAGATTTAAAGATTTATTCAGAAAATAGGCCTTTTTAGGCAATTTTTCACGTCAATTCACATTTTAAATAATACGTATTAAATTATATTCAAATTATACTTATTAAATTATATTTAAAACAAGCGACTCGAACCCCAGCATTGCACGGGTGCAATGTACACATAAACCTTCCTCTTGAATCACTCTATCTATTAAAACAAACTGCATCAAAATCCGTTGCGTAGTTTTAAAGATCTAAGCATACATAGGGACAGACAGACAGCGGAAAGCGACTTTGTTTTATACTATGTAATTAAGCTACAAACTACTAGCGTTTCGGAACCGACCAACGTATAATCAGGTGCCTAAACCACAAGCTTTCAAAACCAGCCCCAAACCAAAGGATTAATATAAGTAACGTATAAAACAGAAACACGCAGCGTCCCCCGCAACATGTCGGCCCCGCACCTCTCCCCCGTTCTCGGGTGTTGTTGTTTGCTTTGAAAAATAGGGTTAGCTACTACTGTTGCTAGTCGCACGTTCCGCTACGTCTTTTATACGTACGGTGTTATTTGAATCCATTCTGCGGTGGCGACCCTGCCTGTTAACTCACACATTGACGCGTGCATGGATGTAACGCTGAGGAGCCCAATGGTCTAGTGGTCGTGAGCATTGAAATCGCTTACGCATGTTAAGCAGCCCTGGGTACAGTCCCTATAGTGATGGGTGACCGCAAGTAGCATAAAAATATCTCGAGCTCGTTCGTGCTTCGGAAAGCACGTTAAGCGGTTGACCTCGGCTGTTGTCATCTTCGATGGCAGTCGTTAAGCTATGTCAGATTCCTTCAGGCAGCTTGGAAAATCTGATACCAGTTTTGGCCACTTACACACACGAAAGACAAAGAAAATAGATGAAAAGTTTCGCTGGTAGTAGTAATAGGCATAAATATTAGTCCGCTTGTATGAAGCGTCACCTGTGCCCAAACGCACCCTGTATCACGACCTAGCGTCGCCTATAGATAATTGATAAGGTCGTCTCTCTCGCACTCTAGTTTATTGACCCCGACAAAAAATCCTTACATGACATTTCCAACATCTGTAGACCTTTCACCACAAACCACATGTGTACGATCACGGTTCCTTTGAAACTGGATTCTTATATTACCCAACCAATTACGATAGGTCTCTAGTTGTATAGATTTTACAGTGAGTTATGGGTCTATTACATTACTCCGGATGGTTAAACCGCTTTTTAAACTCATTGCGGTTAGTTGTATATATTCTGTGGTTTGTGTAATATCTGGATTTAATTTAAAAGCTTTGATTATTTTAAATTAGTAACTCAACCTACATAACACATAGCTGCCTCCATGGTCCAATGGTTAAGGCGTTTGCCTGTAGACCCGGGGGTCGTGGGTTCGATTTCCACGGAAAGCATACTTTGTTTAGTTCTTTCCAGTTTGGTGAGGACATTGCTGGCTTTAATCACCTGATTGTCTGATAATAAAGATGATTTCGTGCTTCGGAAGGCACGTTAAGCCGTTGGTCGCGGCCGACATCTGGTAATCGTTAAAGGAACCACGTCAGAGGCCGAGAGGCGGTTCTGAAGAACTCTGACACCAGGGTGTGCATGGTCGATTGACCGTGTCACCTACACGAAATGATGATGAGGTAACAGACAGAAAGACTATGGATTCTATACACGAAGTAATTTTGATCGTTTTGGACCCTTAAAAGGGTGACTTAGTCCGACGATATGAACAACTTTTCCTATGGGACCAACACTGGGACCTCAAAAAAGAAAATTGTCATTTCCGTACAAAAGTTTTTCCGTCGACGCAGTCAAGTATAAGAATGTCAAACAAATTTGGGTTCTCAGCATTGGTCCCTAGGAAAAGTTGTTTATATCAGACTCAATCTCCCCTTTAAAGGTCCAAAATAATCTAAATTTTAAATTCGAATTTATATACTAATTAGAAAATAGAAATTAAATATACATGCTAAAATTAAAACAAACATAACCGTATCGAAACAATAATATTGTTTGATCGTTTCATCGCCAATTATGTCGAAAAGAAATTATTAATTGGTCAATTTTGTAACAACAGGTTGGGAATCCACTGGTATTGTGAAAATTTTACAATTTGTGAGAATAAAGAGAATTAATTTCAACGGGAAACATACCTACTTTGATTTTGACCTTTTAAACACCTAATTATACAGCTATTTTGATTCCGGCGCTATTTTCGTGCGTGTACACCGAAATCAAAATAGCTAAATCAGAAGCATAAGCAGCTTGAAAAATCTGACACGAGTGTTAGCCGCCATTCCGCCGTGGCCAACACTCGTGTCAGATTTTTCAAGCTGCCTATACATCTGACTTAGCTTAACAACTGCCATCATTGATGACAGCAGGGACCAACGGCTTAACGGGCCTTCGGAAGAACGGAGAAACTCGAAAAATTCTTACGCCACCTGTGATCACCCATCACACTGGGGACTGCGCTCAGGGTTACTTAACATGCGAAAGCGCTTTTAATGTTCAAGACCGCTGGGCTATCGAGCTCCTCTAGTGTTTCCAGTTTCTCTCCTATTGCCTTGAGTGGTGTGACCTTACCACCCTGCTCCGATTTCAAGTATCTCGGGTCAGTTGTTCAAAGCAATGACGTAAATGAGCAAAGTGGAGATGGGTTATGCGACATCCGTCCGTATGCCCCTTAAACTTTAGGGGAAAATATACAAATCGTTATCAAGCTGTCTTGCATGGTCCTGTGTTGGAGTAAAAAAGGGGAGGAAGAGAGAAAATTACATGTAAAGATATATTAATGCGATCTCGTGTGACCGTTTGAAAACGATATTAGTTGATTATACAACGTAATTTTAAACCTCCTAGCTTGCTCCCTAATGAAATACAGAATTGCAAAAAAAAAGGTTAAAAAAACATTTGACTTTCCATAGAAATTCGTCCAGCTGATAGGCGACTTTGTATGGGAAACCTTTTTTTTGCAATTCTGTATTAGGTATTCTAATTCCGAGATTCCAATATAGCTGAGAGGTTCAAAATCACGTTGTATATTGAATATATTGCATTAAAATTTATATTTAATTTTATAATCTTTCATATAAAAAAACGGAGCAATGGAGCGCAGCGTGCTAGGCTTGCGACTCATAGACAAAGTTAGGAACACCGAGCTGCGCTGACACGAATTGCGGATGTAGGTGCCAGAACTGCCAAGTTGAAATGGGGCTGGGCAGGACATGTTTGTCGCATGCGGCCAGAAAGGTGGGCAAAACTTGCCACTTTCTGGGTACCGGACGGCTGCCGTGGCAGAGGCAGACCAAGAAGGAGATGGAGGGACGACCTCGATACATTTCAAAATGGATGGGCAGAAGTAGCAAAGGATAGGGATGAGTGGAGAACCCAGGGGGAGGCCTGTGCCCAGCAGTGGGACACAAAACTACTCCAATAAAACAAATAATGAAATTTTAATGGACCAAATGGGAAAGCCCAATTTTTCAAATAAGTAACAAATCATTTTTCAAATCGGTTCGTAAATATCGGAGTTATAGGGTAACAAAAATGAAAAAAAAAACAGTCAGAACCCTCTCCTTTTTTTGAAGTTATAAATAAATAATATCCTTACTTATATTATAAATGCGAAAGTGAGTTTGTTTGTTTGTTTGTTATGCTTTCACACCGTAACTACTGAACCAATCATGATGAAATTTTGCATACAAGTTCTTTGGAGTACGGAGAAGGACATAGGCTACCTTTTATCCCGGGAAAAATTACTATCCCTGAGGGATCGACATTGACGCGGGCGGAGCCGCGGGCGAAAGCTAGTTAATAAATAAATCTTTTATTCAATTTCTTAGTTGGTAAAATATTACAATATAAACATACATTAAAGAGAGACATAGTTAGTTAAAAACAAAATGTTAGAATTTTTTTTTTTAATAACCCGTTATTTTCCTCTTGTTTATTTAAAATAACAAACAATAAAACGAAAAAATAGGACCTTGTTTCTTTCCCCGAAAATTTGTTTCTATTGGAAATCTTAACGCTATACTAGATCATGGGTAAAATACTATTCATCGTGTCTCATAATTTATATCTAGTGAAACGATTTTGTTTTTCGTGAGTGTAAGTGGCCAACATGGATGTCTGATTTTTTATCTGACATTACCTACAACGCCATCAATGATAACAGCCGGGACGAACAGCTTAACGAGCCTTCCGAAGCACGGAGGAGCCCGTGATATTTCACTTGCGGTCACCATGCTAGTAGGGACTGCGCCCGGGGTTGCTTGCGTTTTTTTTTTTTAATTAACCTATATTGTCCCACTGCTGGGCAAATGTCTCTCCCATCTTCTTCCACTTATCTCTGTCAGATGTTCCTCCCGACCAGTTTTTCATAAAAGCATCTAAAAGTCGTCTTTCCAGCGCTTTCTCGGCCTACCTCGGCGACGATGACCATCTACAGGCGACCACTCTGTTGCTATCTTAGCCCATCTATCGTGATGCATTCTGGTGACATGTTGCTTGCGTAAGTGCTCATAATGCTTACGCCCACTGAGCCGGAAAACGGTGGAATACCATAATCATATTAGTTTTGTAAACAAATGGTGCATTACTAACGGTAACAATATACCTTGTCTATTGTCTAAGTGCGCTAATCGTGTGAAATGTTCGACATGTCACGTTCTACTAGCTGAGATTTTACTGCTCATCTGCTCAGTTGTCCGTACACCGACTTTACAGAAAACAAATTTTTTTGGCCTGGGTCTTAGTTGTTTATTTTAAGTAGCTATTATAAAATATAGTATTGTTGAATTAACCACGACACAAGTTCACAACTTACTGTGGGGCTAGCTCAATTTGTATGAATTAAATAAATAACTAATACTTTACTTCGCTGGCTCAGCGACCCGAGGTGGATCTTGGCCTCCGACATTAAAGTGCGCCATTCTTACCTATTCATTTAAATAAATAATAATAAATAAATATATACGGACAAATCGCACAGATTGAGCTAGCCCCAAAGTAAGTTCGAGACTTGTGTTATGGGATACTAACTCAACTATACTACATTTTATAACAACTACATATATAAATAAACATCCAAGACCCAGGCCAACCTGAAAAAGATCATTTTTCATCTTGACCTGACCAGGGATCGAACCCGGGCACCCAGTGTCGCAGGCTGGCGTTTTAACCTCTGCGCCATGCAGCTAGCCAATTGTTACAATATATTCATTTAGTTATGGTGTTTCTCTCAGTACCTAACTTATGTCACATTTTTATTTTATTAGGAACAATATAATTATACTAAAATAATATCACTCAATCAATCAATGTTTATTCGCCAGAATACAGTAGTATAAAGATGTTATATCAGCTAGTGTAACATGCATTCAGCTTTACAAAGAGGCGTGCAAATATTGCAAGTAAAGTCAAATTACAATATAATAATAAGCATAATAATTTAAATAATAACAAATTAAGTAAGTGAATTAGGTATATAAAAAAATTAAAGTCATTGTGATTAAAAATTTAAATATTCTTTTACGTCATAGATACATTTTTCTTGCAGCCATGCATTTAGCTGCTTCTTAAAAGTCCTTCCTTGATTTTTTATATCACTTGGGAGTTTGTTATACAAAATGATGAACATGTTATAAACATTTTTGTCATAAATGGAACAATGTGAGGCAGGTTTAAATAATAAGTCGTCATACTGTGTTCTATGTTGTCGTACAGATATTTCATTTCTTTGAGTGAAGAAGTGAGAATTACTATTAACAAATAAACATATGTCTCTAATGTACATTGAAGCCAATGGTAAAATCCTTAGTCGTTTAAAGATTGGTCTGCACGAATCTAATAACCACGCGTTCGTTATTGCTCTAATACTATATAATAATAGTAACTAACTTATAATAATAATTAAAACTATGTACTTAAAAATATAAATATTTACAAGTTATATGCTCCCTGCAAACCGTCATTCTGCGGCAACGTGCCCAAAAGGCTGGCAGCATTGCCACGTTGGATGGTGATGCTTATCCTTTGAGCCAGGTAATTGCCAGCTTTTTGATACCTCGATCAGTCTCTTTGACAGAAAGTCAAATAGACGATGGGGTTTATGGTTATGGTGTATGTTATGACAGACAAAAATATTTGTAGTATGAACCTAAATCAAATTTAGGTAAAGTTTTAAGCTCATAATAACCTTATTTTTGCCGTGAGTTAAAATGTTTAAGCTCTCGTGTTAGGCCGTTTGAGTCATTGTACGCAAGAAAACTTTTAATGACGCTCTCCAACGAAACGCGTAGAACGCGAACTTCATACAATTATAGTTATTAATATCACCAACTACAACTTCAGTCTTTAGTCCACGGGTCGAGTAAACAGACGAGTGAACTAGCCTACTACTCTACTAGCCTACTAGTAATCTACTATATCAGTGTTGTAAAAAGAATTTCTAAGTATATTAAATTTTTTTTTGTGATTTATAGAAACTTACTAATAGTTTTACAAAAGTTCGGGGTATAGCTCAATTCCCATTCTAATATCTATATTGTCTTGTTTTTTGCCTACGCCCGTCTGATAACTAATATCTTAGTTAAAGACAAATTAAAACAATAATTAATGTCTAGCACGCTATGAATATTCATTTGTACTCGCAATTCACTCTAAATTTATTATTAAGATAAATATGTATTCTCCGGATTCTATAAAACGTAACGAACAATAAAATGTAAGCGGTAGAAGAAAATAATTATTTCGATAATATTTTCATAAAAAAAATATGCAATAAAAGACTTAAAGTGATGATTCAGCCCGTTGTTATAAACAACTTTTCCTATGGGTCATATACTGCAAAGTCAAAAATTTTTTTGACGTTCCCATACAAATAGACCGGGCGGCCGAATTTTTTTGTAAGGAACTGTCCATTTTTTTTTTTTTGAGTTCCTAGCATTGGTCCCATAGGAAAAGTTGTTCATATCGATGGGCTGAATCACCCCTTTAAGGGTCCAGAACGATCTTAATTTCACCGCGTATTAACCGGGATAGGTCGCGTAGTTATAAGCATAAAACCATAGTCTCTATATCAATTACAATTTTGGTACTATACACTTACACTAAATAACAGCCTCCGTGGTCCAGTGGTTAAGGCGTTTGCCTGTTGACCCGGGGGTCGTGGGTTCGATTCCCACTGGAAGCATACTTTGTTTAGTTGTTACCAGTTTGGTTAGGACATTGCAGGCTTGAATCACCTGATTGTCTGATAATAAAGATGATTCCGTGCTTCGGAAGGCACGTTAAGCCGGTGGTCTCGGCTGCCATCTGGTAATCGTTAAAGGAACCACGTCACAGGCCGAGAGGCGGTTTCGAAGAACTCTGACACAAGGGTGTGCATGCTCGATTGACCGTGACACCTACTCGAAATGATGATGACACTAAATAACTTTGGTATCATTAGGTAGTCAAAATGAAAAATCTAAATGTTTATTCAGAAAATAGGCCTTCCCAGGCAATTTTTCATGTCAAATCACATTTTAAGGATCTATTTAATTTAATTCTAATTTAGTAGGTAATATTTTTTATATTATTAATTAATGTTCAAATGCTACAGACTACTAGCATTTCGGAACCGACCAGTGGTTTGTGAACTATTGCATTACTCTACCATTTACTTTACCCATGTACGGTTGGCTAAAAGGTAGAAAACGTACAGAAAATATACTAATAGTAGCTACTTAAAGGCTATTATGGGAAATTATTGAAATACGCTTGAAAAGTGCGCGTATTTTTTGCAATGTTGTGGTATTTAACCTTTAAAGGACCAGTTTTGAGCGATAAATATTTATCAGTATTTTTTTATATATAATTATTATTGACGCTTACAACTAACACTAAAGAGAAATTAATTTTGAACCTTTTGATTTGTTAACGTCTCATAAATAAATAATAATAAATAAATATATACGGACAAATCACACAGATTGAGCTAGCCCCAAGGTAAGTTCGAGACTTGTGTTAAGGGATACTAACTCAACGATACTATATTTTATAATAAATACATATATAGATAAACATGTTAGACCCAGGCCAATCTGAAAAAGATCATTTTCCATCTTGACCTGGCCGGGGATCGAACCCGGGCACTCCGTGTCGCAGGCTGGCGTGTTGACCGCTGCGCCACGGAGCTGTCAATATTTTCTTATAATTGATAAACGCCGGCTGTACGCATGCAAAAGTGTCACGTTCCGTATGCAGCACGGAACAAGCGATAGAGAGGCACGATCGGCCTAAGCGTTCGGTTTTTGACGCATCTATCTCTCTTCCACCGTTATCACGTAATATTATCGCCCGTAAACCGACTTTACAGACAGTCCATTTCTAGTTTATGCCTTAGATATTATAACTATTTGACGATATCCATTGGCGTAAGATACCACTCACTATATCTCGAATGTCTATTTATAACAAAACTAGCTGTTGCAAAAATGCTGATTAATTAGGTTTTTTCTTAGTATAGATGAATAATTTTCTACCGTTTTCAAAACATGTTTTATTGATGCTTCGCTTCTATTGGCCGTAGAGTGATGTTTTTATAGCCTAAAGCCTTCCTCAATAAATGGACTATCCTACACAAAAAATAATTTTCCAATTTGAACCTGTAGCTCCTGAGATTAGCGCGTTCAAAGAAACAAACAATCAAACAATCTCTTCAGATTTATAATATTAGTGTAGATTAGTTTATTAGTATAGATTAAGAGACAATGCGAGGGCAAATTCATAACAAACCTTGATCCTTTGCACGACTTGAAAAGGTGTGTCATAGCATAGATATCTTATTTCGATAGACTACTCACTAAGTAGGTCTACCTTAGATATGATAATTATTTGACGATATCCATAGGCGTAAGATACCACTTCGAATATCTCAAATGTCTATTTATAACAAAACTAGCTTTCGCCCGCGGCGCCGCCCGCGTTAATGTCGATCCCTCGGGAATAGTACCTTTTCCCGGGATAAAAGGTAGCTTATGTCCTTCTCCGTACTCCAGAGAACTCGTATGCAAAATTTCATGATGATCGGTTCAGTAGTTTCAGCGTGAAAGCTAACAAACAAACAAACTCACTTTCGCATTTATAATATTAGTTAGGATTAATAGACAATGCGAGAGCACATTCATAACAAACCTTGATCCTTTGCACGACTTGAAAAGGTGTGTCAAAGATATCTTATTTCGATAGACTACACAGTGCAAGCTATGTTATACATAGCTTGATAGTCCTTTCACTTTCACAATTGTCTTTATAACTTTACAGTTAATTCGTGTCGTTTGACCTGGTTAAAAAGTTTATTTTGAATGATATGTAGGTCCATTTATAAAATAAACCGGAAAATAATCTTTCATAAAAAAAACCGACTTTGATGAAATTTAAATGAGGCTAACTGGAAGGCATGCTGCTCTTTGAAACAAAAAAAGAATTTTCAAAATCGGTTCATCAATGACGGAGTTCTGAGGTAACAAATATCAAAAAAAATACAAACGAATTCCTTCCTTCCTCCTATTTTTGAATTCAGTTAAAAATTACAAGAAGTAGCCCGAAATATGCTAAGTTATTTTGAAGTACGGCGACACTAGCCGCTGCCGCTGACTTCAAAATAAATTCAATCAAGTAAAATCAACGAGGACGTCAACAATTTAAACCTGTTCCTTATTTTTATTAACTTTTTCTTTTTTTATCCGACTGCCAAGATAGGTAATGTGCTTCGCGCGTATCATGTATGTTTGTAAATTTCTTTATTACCTCGTATCTTCCAAACAGCTGGATGGATTTCAACAATTAAGGGGATACCACTGTAAATAAGGTCGTTCTGAATCTTATTTATCTCGCAAAATACTTAAATTAGGAGTTTCAAATCTAAGTAATATGATTTTTGACTATTTCATCTCCAAAAATTGAAGATGAAAACACGTTTTGATAAAATTTTCTCGATAGAAATATTTTTTGAAAAATGGTCTTCGTTCGCAGAGTTTTTGTTATTGTAGCTCAAATGCGACGAATGAAATAATGATTTTTAGACTAAAAAATAGGTTATTAGTAATTCATCAAAATGTAAATATGAAAATACAATTAACCGGTCTGATTTTATATACAATAGAAATAACGAATTTGGCGCTTACGTTTTTTTCTTTGAGCGACTCGAGACTATCTCCTATCTCATCATTCACGGGCTAAACCGCCAAGCGCTATCCCTTGCGCGCACTTGATCAGTCCTTTGCCGAGCGAAGGTACCAAACATTGGAGTCCTCGTCTTAAGGTTTTGTTATGCTCGTCTCAAAAACCCACATGTTACATTAAAAAAGGGAGGGCAGGTTGAAAATATAACACCGTGTTGTCCATTTACACGAAAAGCAAAAAAAAAATCTAATAAAAAAATGTTCAAACATTTTTCTGCCTGCCTACTAACTAACTTTTGACAACTACGGTATGCAACGTTTTGATGGTCACTTCAACGTCCATTACGGTTCATACGTCTTAAACAAAAATAGTCAATCATAGAAATCCACAATGCATTTGGAAGCGACGATCAAAACGTTGAACACCTAGTTGTTAAAAGTTAGGAAATAGGCCTGCTGGTCTATAACCTAAGTGGCGTATGGCGTAAGGTTCAACCTGACCAAAGTACGAAGACACTCCCTTCCCACGCCCACTCTAAATCTGAAAGGTCACAGCTAGTGCCCTTTTAAACAACATTCTCTCAATTAGTAGGGTTAGGTGTTTCACACGTTTTTGTCATTCGATCTGTGGTGATCAATTGCTGCTCTACATTTTACAAATACATACAGTTGGTTATTAGGGTTCCTTTTTTTATGATAACAAGCTCCGTGGCGCAGCGGTCAACACGCCAGCCTGCGACACGGAGTGACCGGGTTCGATCCCCGGCCAGGTCAAGATGGAAGATGATCTTTTTCAGATTGGCCTGGGTCTTGGATGTGTATCATCATCATCATTTCGAGTAGGTGTCACATTCAATCGACCATGCACACCCTGGTGTCTACATTACAAGAACTCTGGTTCTTCGGAACCGCCTCTCGGCCGGATGTGTATCTATATATGTATTTGTTATAAAATATAGTATCATTGAGTTTGTATCCCATAACACAAGCACGGAGAAAAATAATTTTAACAATACTACCAGAAAGTATCGTAAATATCATTCTAGTATAAAGAAACAGAATTATGTTATTTTCACCAGATTTACTTTTAACATCTAATAATCATATTGTAGGGTATGCCAGAATATTATAGTAATCGTATTTTTCGTAAACAATACTTAAACCTATTTACAAGTACATTTTATTATTGTAAAAAGAAAATTGTAATAATTATAAAGTCTACCTGTATAGTTTGTTTGTTTTTACTAGCTGTCTATTGAAAACTACAATATTTTTGTAATCTCTAAAATAATGCAAGTAAGGTTAACTAAGCTAGAATATGCTAGATTCTTATAGTACTATCAACCAGGTTATTTTTCACTGTGCCTATCAATGTATTTTGTATTAACCAGCAATATGGTTCTAACTATTAAATGAGGCGTATTATGTTAACCACTGTACTAAAAGTTGGAACTACTATTTAAATTAATAAAGGTTATTATATAATGGTTTTGTGTAACATAAATACCGTGCATCAAACGAAACGTTGTTTACGTTTGTCAAAAAGATTGTGGCGCACTTTTCGAGCCATTTTTTATTTATCGTGTGTCGTGTGCGCAGGCGGGCCATTTTTGTGCACATATTCTTTCTAATTTGTGGTTTTTGTGCGGTTGGTGTAAAATTGACACTGCAACTTAGTAAAATTGAACTCGTTTCGTAATTATATATAACTTTATGTGGTTCTCATCTACGTCCAGCAAATCAACACAAAAAGGAAGCGTAACTCCACACTATAGTATTGTTGGATCACCTGCAAGTACTTCAACCACAATGTGTGCATTAAGTGACTCACCTACCAGTACCGTAAGTTTTTAAATAGGCACTTTATAACAATAATATAAATTGTAAGCTTTTTTTAATAACACCCTTGTATAATACAATTTTTTTTTTATTTCTAGGGACTAAAAGAGTTATATTCTGAAAGTGGACTGTTATCAAGTAATAGTCGTAGAAAGATATTCAACATTATTGTAAAGGACATCCAGTTCAACACTGCTGCAGTACGCTCAAGATACTCGTATTACAATTACAACCATTTTTAGCAAGGAGAATGTTTGAATAAATTGTATATAAATAACATAATAATCATTGAATTTATTTCAGGCATCTACCCATAGGTACACCTTACAGAATAACATTGTAACCATTTAAATAAAAACAGCTTGTTTTTTGTGCACTACATACATCGGAGCCAGGCTTTAAAACCAGCAATGTGCCATGAATTCAGTTCACTCTCTGGAGACCCAAAGGGTTGGTCTTGTTTTTAATATATGTGTGTTGACGTGATAGATTTATTCGGTTCGTATGATGGCTTAGTTGCCAATTCACCTCCTATAAAAGCCGCCCGCGGGTGACCTTCCTCCTTTATTAATTTTAAGTCTTACTTAATTTTAGAAGTACCTTATCCTAGCCCAATGCTGGGCGATTGTACTTGTGACTTAAAATTGTTGAAGTTGGAGACTTACTCGCGGGCGGGTTTTTTATAGTGGGCGAATAGGCATCTAAGTCGTCATGAGAGCCCGAGTCGTACAAATCTGTCACGTCTTCACTACTTAACGTAGGTAAAGTAAAAAATAAAGTATTGCTGTAATAAAAAAAATATAGTAAACTGCACAATATTTTTTCATTTTTTTAGTAAACTTAACCATTGCATATGATGATAACTAAGTAAATGTAAGTAAACACAAAATAAAATTATATTCAACTGAACAATATACTCATTCTGTTATGTTTAAAATAAAACTAATGTAATTTATACAAATGAATGCAATGTGCACGATACCAAAATGTTATTCATATGTACCAGCATTATGTTTATCTGTGCTAGATATTTTGGTAAGCTATTACCAGATTTTTCTAGTAAAGTCAACAAAACAGTTAGCTGTCATATATATTACAATAAAATCTAGTAACATTAACTATATTCTAGTTAACTAAACGAGAATTTTCTCTCAGTGAGTCTCGAACTTACGTTGGGGCTAGCTCAATCTGTGTGATTTGTCAGTATATATTTATTTATTTAGTTTCTAAGTGGCTAAAATAAATATTTAAGGGGGCTCCCATACAGCAAACGTTATTTTTTTGCAATTTTTGCTCGATATTGATAACAACAACAGGTAGACGCTTGAAATATTCACAGAATATTTAGTTATTTCTATTCACTTTAATAATAAATAATGAAATAAAAATAAAAATAATATCAAAGGGGGGCTCCTATCCAACAGATAAGATTTTTTTGGCGTTTTTATAGATAACGGTACGGAATCCGGAGCAAAAACAACCCAAAAAGTCACGTTTTTTAGCCCCCTTAATTATTTATTTTATTCTACTTTTTAGTATCTACCTATTTGTTATTATAGCGGCAACAGAAATACGTCACCTGTGAAAATTTCAACTGTCTATCACGGTTCATGAGATACAGCCTGGTGACAGACAGACGGACAGCGGAGCGATATTAATAGGGTCCCGTTTTTACCCTTTAAGTGCGGAACCCTAGAAAGTACCACACAAGTTAAATCTGAACCCTAACATCGCTAAACTAGTTGAGAATAATCATATTACGTGAAGAGTAAATTCTGCAATCGTAGACCATTTCTTGGTTAAACTACAGTTATTTTAAACCACATTGTCTCTATGCGGGTAACTCGCTTGTATATGTTCCCGGAAAGTCGTGGTTAGAATATTGTATGACTAGTGCTTTTAAGCTAAAATGAACTTTAAAAATAAAACGGTAGAGCGCAAATTTGAGAAATAAATATAATAGCTGACATATAAAATTATATGAAGAAGATTGTGTAAAGAATTTTCAGTGAATATTATCGATGAAGTATTGGAATAGGCAGATGTGTTTCGAAATATAAAATTGTATGAAGAAGATCGACTACAGGTATTCTTCTTCTACAGGTATTTATATTGAATAAGTTTTTGCTCGCGGCTTCGCCCGCGTTAGTGTCGATCCCTCGGGAATAGTAGATATATTTCCCGGAATGAGAGGTAGGTACCCCTTGTCCTTTCCTGGACCTCAATCTACCATTAGTTCATGCAAACTATTGCTGGCCAGCGCCCACCTACTACTGTTAGTCCCTTCATACCCGCGTTGTTGATGGGCGCTGGCCAGCAATAGTTTGCATGAACTAACTGGTGGCGGAAGCACGCAAAGAAAATTGTCTCAAAGTAAATGTAGCTTTGACTTCCGCAAAGTAAAGGTACATATTCAATTAAAAAAATTAATAGGCAGTTGAGAATGACATCCACGACCTGCACTTCCTTATATAGAATTAGGTACGTCTTATTATCCGCAAAGTGTCTGCGTTAAAGCTTAGACAAAAATTCTTTCGTATGTCCCGCTGTCCGGCTGTTCTCCTCCTACAGGTCTTATTCACATTTCTCAACCGATATACTTGTATAATTTTGTAAACAGTTTTGTTATTGGCATATAGGATCTAAGAGGTCATTCAAATATTACGTAAGCGGAAAAAGGGGGTTCCACCCCCTCTTTAACTTTATAGCCAATGCCACCCAAATATATATTACTCGGGAGAGTGCAAGTATTCTAACAATCGAGGCATTTAGAAGTTATAGTGAAATAAAAAAACTCACTTATTTACATACATACAAGAACCCTAAAAACAATGCCTTACATTTTTTGGGCAGTTGAGTTAAAATAAACAAATCGCATTTCACTACGATGCGATAGACAAACAGACCAACACAACAAACTGATAGACATTTGTGTATAACGTATAACACCCCTTTTTAACTGAGTTCGAAAAAAGGAAAAAAGGAGGAGATTATCAATTTGGATGTATTTTTTTACTACCGCATAACACCGTTATTTTTTTTTTTTTGTTGCCAAATTGGTTTCATTAAAATTTCGTATAGATTTAGTTAATTGACGTCTGTTTTTTTAATGAAAGTTACTCTAGTCGCGGGTAAAAACGCTTAAACAAGCAAGTCTATAATCTGCCAAGTTCTAGCGACAAGTCTTGAAACCTGTCTAATTGTCTATGTACTCGTATGTACAGTCAGATGCCGACATATTTTACCAGGCCCTCTGCCTTAATCTTGATAATAAAATGAAAATATACATAGCGTGTAACATAACCATCGAAGTTCCCATGAAGGGATGACTCAGCCCGTAAAAATGAACAACTTTTCCTATGGTACCGATGCCGAAAACTTAAAAAAAATTACATTTTCATACGAAAGTGTTCGGCTGTCCCGGCAATCAGTACGAAAATGACAAGTTTCAATGACGAAAATGAAAAGGTCCCAGCATTAAAATTGTCGCGTAAATTAAAATTAAAAACTGTGGCGGAAAGACTAGATTCGCCGATGATGAGGCATCTTGTGCAGGGAACTAAGGCCGTGGCCTCTTTTGGGCAAATATAATATGCTGGCCGATTCGCTGCACAGGGCGTCTCAATTAAATAAATTTTGTCGATTTCGGTTAAGTTCACACTAACATAGATATATGTAAACTGTAACTAACAAAATGGATCCGAGTCATCCGAAATAAAGAAATTTTGATTTGATTAGTCCCATAGGAAATGTTGTTCATTTTGAAGGGCTGAGTCACCCCTTCCCGGGAACATCGTTGGTTATGTTATACGCTGTATATTCAGAAAGATTTCAATGAAAACTTTCTAAATATACATTTTCATGTTAATATTATTTTTAGTTTAACAGAAAATCTATACTAATATTACAAAGCTGAAGAGTTTGTTTGTTTGCTTGTACGCTAATCTAAAAAACTACTGATTCAAATTGAAAAAATATTTTTTTATTGGATAATCCATTTATTGAGAAAGGCTTTTTGATTACACTATTTTGACACACTGCGACCAATAGGAGCGAAGCATCAATAAGAAATGTTTTGAAAACGGGGAAGAATTATTCATCTATACTAATAAAAAAACTAATTAATCATAATAACAGATTGCCGCGAACGAAATCGCGGGCACAGCTAGTCCTTACTATAATATTATAAATGCGAAAGTGAGTTTGTTTGTTTGTTTATTTGTTTGTTTGTTACGCTTTCACGCCGTAACTACTCGACCGATCATCATGAAATTTTGCATGCAAGTTCTCTGGAGTGCGGAGAAGGATATAGGCCACCTTTTATCCCGGGAAAAAGCACTATTCCCGAGGGATCGACATTGACGTGGGCGGAGCCGCGGGCGAAAACTAGTTTAGTATATTTTTTAAATGGCCTTTATTTCAACACCCGATTAGGTCAGACGTGCTATTCTCAACTGCTACTTGCTTTTTATCTAACAGAAATTGCCTCGAACGAAGTTGCATGCAACAGCTAGTTCAAAATATATGGGTAGAGGGCCTGATCAGATATCTCGGTTTCTGACTGTACCTACTGCCAATAGTTTTTGTATCGGCCCGGTTTTTAAATAGCCGCGGAATGTCGATGGGCCTCGCTATGCCAGATATGGTGGGTTCGTCCGTTCTTATAGGGATGGGTTTCACAAGCTTTTTACCACTGATGCAACGGTGGGCAAAGTCCTCTCTTCCTTTTTTGCCTAATTTTCCTCTCTCAAACAAAAATCCAAACCAATAAACTAATGGTTAACAAAAGCAACATCATGATTTTCAATTATAAGCTTCAATTATAACCATTTTGATTCGAAAAGAAGAAGAAGTAGGTGTCATGGTCAATCCACCATGCACATCCTGGTGTCAGAGTTCTTCGGAATCGCCTCTCGCCCTCTGAAGTGGACTTAACGACTACCAGATGTCAGCCAGTACCAACGGCTTAACGTGCCTTCCGAAGCACGGAATCATCTTCATTACAACAAAAAGGCTCTCACTGTATGGCTGGATCAAGAGCCAGATACAGAAGGCTGGACACGTCACGCATACTCAGATTTCTATCTCTGCAAACCTTGCCTCGCTGCTAGCGGCGAGATAGGGTTAGGTTTTTATAATATTTTTATGTTTTGTATTATATTTTTATAATAAAAGTAAAATACTTTTTATATAAATATGGTAAAAACCTAGACTTAAGATTTAAACTGATTAAAGAGAATAATAATAATTGTGCAAAATTATTTTTTTGCTAGTAGCATGAATACCACACTCCCACAGAAAATCGACGTTAGAACCTTTACCTGTGAGTGAGAGAGTCCGAGGCCCATCCTCCCTCCAAATAGACTATCGTATTGATACGCACTTTTTCCTTTCAACTTCAAATCTTTCCA
The DNA here is from genome assembly GCA_947532085.1 of Elegia similella. Lineage (NCBI taxonomy): Eukaryota > Metazoa > Arthropoda > Insecta > Lepidoptera > Pyralidae > Elegia > Elegia similella. Next base: position 6,872,779 of record OX383951.1, on the reverse strand, counting down.
ACGTAGTCTATCCACAAACAAGCTTAAGTTAAACCCCCATATATTCTGTTGAAAACTGAAAATAGAAAACTAAGATCGCAGCCCTATAAACTCCCGTAAGACCTAGGTTTATCCTAATGGATACGTATTGCCTGTGGAAACCCTAACACAGTTTAATGGGCGGACATTTTTAAATTGTTACGCAATTTACTTCGCTGTTACACGTAATGGTTCGTTTATTGAATCCTTTTTTTATTTTCCTTTATTGTGCGACTACGATGAAACCATTGGTCATGTTCAACTGTTCTTTTATAACTCCAAAAGTACCAAAAAAGTAAAGTAGCATTTAGTGCTAGAATAGAATTTTGTATGCCTGACGTCGCAACATGGCGCACTATACAGGCTATAGTTAACTAACGCAAAACCTGTTAAAGATGAATTAGGTACATCATGAGTAACAACGTTTATTCTATGACTTTTACCTAAACGCAATACATAGTAAGATTTTACATACATTAGCTTTTATGTGGATTTCTTTCAAACATTAAGTCTATGCTGCCGGCCGCGTGCCACGTGAGCGTGCCTACTATTGTGACCACTCATAGCGCTGATTGCCATTGAGTAAAGACGAGTAGAATGGCAAAATTGCATTTTATTTTTTTTTTGTATAAAAAAAGCAAACAACGAATTACAAAAAGTCACAGAACAAATGTAGTTAATCTTGATTTACCTTAGTCACCTTTAGGAGGTTAAGCGTTAGATTCCACTTAACCTGTGTAACACTAACACTTGTTTTAAATGTATACTACCCATGTCTGGCAAAAATAAATGAATTATAAAAGTATAACTCGTTTCTCAATTTCGCACTGAACTCAAGTGGCTCCCTATCCGTCGTCGCCGTGGTGGGCATATCCTTTCATGTTATACACAATCCTTTTTTAATCCTTCCTATCCTAGTTACTTAAGAAAACGTAATTCGCATAATTTGATTCTTGTAAATACTATCACTAGAAAACCTGCTTTCAATTTAAAAAGACTGCATTTAAATATTTGACAGCTACGGTGCTATCGATAGCCATACGACACACACACACGCACATAGCGATTAAACTTATAACACCCCTCTTTGCTCTTGTAGAGGTTAAAAATGCGTGTGGTCACAAAAATTGCATACCTATCAGAAAGTGAACCGAGACACCTGCGTGCGGATAAAGTTTCTGACAACCTAAGTATTGATTACAGCACGAAATACGAGGTGGTGTCGAATTATGTTATGACACTGCAGCAACGGCTGGTGTCATATTTATATTACAGTGAAATATCACTTTCGAAGGAATTGATTTAAAATGCGAAAACATAACTTTATTGGTAAATATTTTAGCACGACACTTGGTCATCATCATCATTTTGAGTAGGTGACACGGTCAATCGACCATGCACACCCTGGTGTCAGAGTTCTTCGGGACCGCCTCTCGGCCTCTGACGTGATTTCTTTAACGATTACCACCCGATGGCAGCCGGGACCAATGACTTAACGTGCCTTCCAAAGCACGGAATCGTCTCACTTATCAGACAATCAGGTGATTCAAGCTTTCAATGTCCTAGCCAAATTGGATGCTTACTGTGGGAATCAAACCCACGACCCCCGGGTCTACAGGCAAACGCCTTAACCACTGGATTACGGAAGCTGTCTGTCTCGATACTTCTTACAGATTGCTATAAGTTGCTAGTTTAGTTGGCGAGCTCCGTGGCGCAGTGGTTAACACGCCAGCCTGCGACACGAAGGCCCCGGGTTCGATCGCCGGTCAGGTCAAGATGAAAAATTATCTTTTTCAGATTGGCCTGGTTCTTGGATGTTTATCTATATACGAGTATGTATTTGTCATAAAATATAGTATCGTTGAGTTAGTATCTCATAACACAAGTCTCGAACTTACTTTGGAGCTAGCTGTGTGATTTGTCAGTATATATTTATTTATTTAGTTTTAAGTGGCAGGTAATGTCCAAATTGTCCAACCCCCATCTCGATTGAGTATTATTTCGATAATAATTCCATACATACTCGTACATATTATACCAAATTGATTTATCACCGAATACAGCTACAGAAATGTGTTAAAGCTAATTTACGGCAAAACTTTCGTTTGTTGGAGGTGACAATAATGTGTATCGAGCGATGTAAAAGTTTGCCAAACTTCACGGAGTTCGCCTGACCTTTGTGTACTTTTGTATTGTGAGTTAAAGTCTTATAAATCCATACCATCCATACTAATATTATAAATACGAAAGCAACTCCGTCTTTTTTTACTTTGAGACAATTTACTTTGCGTGCTTCCGCCACCAGTTAGTTCAGGCAAACTATTGCTGGCCAGCACCCACCCACTACTATAAGTCCCTTCATGCCCGCCACCAATAGTTGATGCATGCAACCCTGGTCGATACTGCTGCTTGTTGTTCTGTCTGTCTTCTGGTCTGTCCCAGTCTGTTGGTCTGTCTGTCTTCTTCTCACGCTTCAACCGTTGAACCAATTTGGATGAAATTTGGTATAGAGGTAGTTTAAGCCCCGGGGCAGGACATAGTGTACCTTTTATTCCGGGAACGTCTACTATTTCTGAGAGATCGACACAAACGCGGGCATATTGTCGAGTAAATAAACGTAGAATATACCGGCTGCTTCTCTTCCCGCGCTGATCGTAAAAGCCACTAGAGGGAATGGTCGAAAAAGAAAAAGGATGTGACCAAATAGACAAACAACTGAGTCATCTTAGCTGAGGCAAGGAGCTAGTAAAAATAATAGAAATATAAAAAAATAACTAAACTATTTTTATGTACCTTACATTTTTTTAAGGCCCATCTAACATCTCACAGCAACCGATCCGTATCAGATTATTACCTAAAACAGTAGTCGGAATCCATAACAAAAAATGGCCGACCCGGGAACCAACATTATTACCTGCGCTTATTTTCTATCACAGAAGCGATTAGGCCGTCAACTACATATTTATTTCTTAGAATCCACCGATTATTTCCTTTGGATTATTTATTTGGCTGGTCCGCTCAGTATTTTAACCGACTTCAAAAAGTAGGAGGTTATCAATTCGGTTGTATGTTTCTTTTTTAGAGTTCTGTACCCATAGGGTAAAAACGGGACCCTATAAATATCGCTCCGCTGTCCGTCTGTCACCAGGCTGTATCTTATGAACAGTGATAGTTAGACAGTTGAAATTTTCACAGATGATGTATTTCTGTTGCCGCTTTACAACGAATACTAAAGATTAGAATAAAATAAATATTTAAGGGGGCTCCCATACAACGGACATAATTTTTTTTTTATTTAAATTCAAATCGTTTGTTCAATATAGGTTTCTTTGAACACCTATTAATTGTCATATTTCACTTCACAACAATTGTTGACGTCAAAAATTTACTTATGGCTAAGTTTAATGCCGCTTCCAAAGCGGAGTGCAGAAGATGTTTGTTACCTCAGAGTTCATTTATGAACTGATATGAAAAATTATTTTTCTCAAACATGCTCGGAAATGTAGGCATTATTGTAGTAAAATGAAGCCACGAAGTTTGTAATTCTTGGCTCGTCCCTTACTTTACCGGCCTAGGCCAGGAAAGTAAGTATGAAAATTCATTCCTGGCCGCTACTCAATACTTCTTAATTTATCTATGTAACTTGCACTATGTAACTTGTCATACAGCCATGGCTACCACATTATAAAAAAATACACTCATCGAGCATATAAGTATATGAATATGAAAATAATTTTATTAAAATGTTGGTAAAAACTCAAACAAAAATATGCCAATAATAAAAATAGAAAACGCGGGAAAGTTGATTTTTACGGTATAACATTTTTTGGGTAAAATATGACTGGGCTGTATGGACTATGTTTCCTTAGCACTAAATGACAATTGTAATTAAAAAATAAAATAAAGCGGGAATGTACTATTATTTATTTTCGGCGGACTGCAAGGTTGTTGTTTTGGATTGTTTTGCAGATTGCTTCTAGTGGACGTTATAATGTAAAATCGGTGTAATTTGGTGTTATAAATGGCTATGTTTATGAACAATGTGTGATGGTGCAGCTGTAGTGCGGATTTAGAGATTTACATTGCGGGCTGATGGTCGCTCGCGTTACTGCGTCGTCTATGATCAAACCAGAGGATTCGTGAAAAATGACGCCAGGAGCTGCGTTGAATCATCGAAATTAATTATACCATAATTTTTTAATAAAACTTTGAAAAATATGAAGGTCTAAAAGGCGTAGAACACCAAATGCCGTAAAACAAATATGAAAATAGAAATGTACATACTATTCGTTTTTTTATATTATACCCATTTATTCCCAGTAGTACGTCTTTCAGTATTTCCTCGCATTTATTGAGAAAAGCACAATACATGCCTTTGCCGGGAAACGGCTTGCCGGACTCGTATTTATTGCCAAGGCCTCGCTGACGCTCGGCCTTGAAAACTCTACTCGTCCGGCAATCCCTTACTTCCCGGCCTCTGCAGTAATGTACTATTATTTGAAACGGTATGCTTTAAAGCTGGGCCATGGCATGGGGTTGGATTGGCATTTCATTACAGCCAAACGTCCGGACAGGTGAAACTAAATAAAAGCTTGTAATAACAGATTTTAAAAACATACATAGGCTACCGAAATATTCATCAACATCATCATCAGGTCCTTTTTAGTCTCCACTACAGGAGCACGACCCTCTCTGTACTACTAGCGCCATACTTGGATAGAGCAGCCAGAGGACTTGACCTACACTCTTCACGCTGGCCAGACGGGTTGGAGAGGTCTCTTAGATGTTTATAAGGTTTGTTTAGCTTGTATTTCCTAAGTCGCCTTCTACGACATCCACGGGAAGACTTGCTATTCTTCTCTGCCGGATACTACACGGCCGGATATACACACCGAAATATTGATTAAAATAAAATTTGCGTTTTGTGACGTAATTAAATTTTGTGATGTAACCAAAATGATGATGATGATGACGCGCGGGCAGCACCCCATACCTCACCCCTCCTCCGCGTTGAAAATTCCTCGCCTTGAAACATTTTAAACGAACAATACGGAGACCTTCGCTGGAAACTAAAAATAATTAATCCTGTCAGGACATAAATACTCAGGGGAAACGAAAATAGCCACCAGACTGCGATCGACAGCTTAGACACTCGACAAATGAGAGCTGGGAATGTTGAATTGTTTCACAATTTTAACTCAACTATTTCAAAATAAACTGCGAAGGAAAGTACAATAAAAAAGTAATCTTTACGATTCCATATCTCAAAAAAAAAAACCGGCCAAGTGCGAGTCGGACTCGCGCACGAAGAGTTCCGTACCATTATCTAACGTCTAAAAACGAGCCCACATAAGACGGTGGTAACTGAAGAAAGATTTATAAAGTCTTATTTCACAAGGGAAATTTTAAAAAAATATTATCTACTTGAGGACCAGCACGAGCAGAGGCAAGGGCTGGTAACAAGATTTCGTAGGTATATTACCTACTTTGATTCCCGAGCGCAATACCAAGCGGCCAATTTTAAACCAATTTTTTCTGAAACGGATAAATAAAGCGAAAAATTATGTTCAAATGCTCATAATATTTTTAAAGGACCAACAAAACCCCAAAAGTTTAGCTAGCCGCGAAAAAAAATTGGCTCCCCTTTTTACTTGTATGAGAGCTACCCTAAAAAAATGTATTTTCAGGATTAATTTTACTGTTTTTTCGGCATGATTAATATACATATCCATACCAAATTACAGCTCTATAGTACTTATAGTCTCTGAGTAAAACCGTGGACGGACAGACGGACAGACATGGCGAAACTATAAGGGTTCCTTGTTCGGAACCCTAAAAAGGAATCCTTTGTAGTCCGTCTGTCTGTTTATATAACAATAGACGAAAAACGAGCAAGCGGGTCACCTGATGTAATTGATTGCCTTTACCTATAGACAATACCCAGAGTGTGACAAGAGCGTTGCTGGCCTGAACATAACTGAAATAAAAACTTTGTTCTGTTATCTCATACAACAGTTAAGATGTTAAACAGTTTTAAGGCGTGGCTTCGACACAGCTAGTCATAATTGCTGTAGAGAGGGCGTTCCATTCATAATTAAAACCAAATAGAACAGATTATAATCTTATTTATGATATAATCAACTTTGAATACCGCCGCTTCGAGGCTCCTCCTTTGATATTATATTTATATCATTCCTTCTCTTTTGGCCGTTTCTTCGACTTCATTCTCAACTATGCACTTGGACGCCGGGGGTCCGCTACTATAGCAGCAAATATGTCTGATGACCCAGTGGTCGGTGAGGGACCGCAAGTAGCATAAAAATATCTGCCATCAATTATGACAGCCGGGACCAACGACTTAACGTGCTTTCAGAAGCACGAAGCAGCCCGAGATATTTTTATACCACTTACGGTCACCCATCCTAATGGGGACTACACTCGGAGTTGCTTAACTTGCGTAAGCGGTACTGTATAAAACAACCCCAACTACAACGTATTTCGTTCAAAAATCACTTGATCATTTCGACACAATGATGAACAAACAAACCCAAAGAAGAACAAAGTGTGACTAAACTAAAATGACTTGTGACGAAACTCCGTCACACCGCGCCCGAACTCGAAAATTGGTAAAAAACGAACAACAGCGTGTCAGTCACGCCACGCGTAAGATATGGTCCCGTAGTTGTTTACATTTTTAATTAACTTTGCATTTGAGTGTAAATTCAGACCTTTCTTTGCATCCCGGTTAGTATTTAGGTGAAAATTAAAAAGCCAAGTGCGAGTCGTACTTGCGCAATAAGAATTCCTTACAAAAATATGTTTTTAGTTCTATACAAACAGCTTGCTGCGAAATTTCTTGACTTTTTAGATCAATATCACAATTTTTTTCAGACTAAAAAAATCCACATCGGCATACAAAGTGAACAGAACATATAACCAATTATTCATTGGAGGATTGATGTGGAGGTCTGCTTTGGAGGATGCCTCTTATAAACGTCGGCATCCATCCTATCATCTATGAGCCGCAGAAATCTGTTGGAGCTCTCATTCTTCGCACCACCGAGGCTGACTTATGCGAACGATGGCATAGAAATGCTAGCATCCAAAAACATGGCTGATGTTCTACAGAATCGAGGAAGCTTCAACAGAGCTCTGAAGGTATTCATCATCATCATCATCATTATCATCAGGTCTTTTTAGTTTTCACTACAGGAGCACGAGCCTTTCTGTACTAATAGAGCCATACTTGGCCAGAGCAGACAGAGGATTTGGCCTACACTCTCCACGCTGGCCAGACGCGTTGCAGAGGTCTCACAGATGTTTATAAGCTTTGTTTAGCTTGCACTTCCTTAGTCATCAGCATCATCATTTCGTGTAGGTGTCACGGTCAATCGACCATGCACACCCTGGTGTCAGAGTTCTTTGGAACCGCCTCTCGGCATTCGACGTGGTTCCGTGGTTATCAACAATTCGGTTGTATTTTTTTAAATGTTTGTGACCCCATTAATCATATATTTTAAAACCGATTTTAAAAATTCTTACATTGCTTTCAACTTGGTCCCATTTTAATTGCATCTAAATCAGTTCAGCAATTTTGATAGAAGTAGTTTCTTTTTAAAAATTATATTTATATAAAACAGTTGTAATCTGCATATTATTATTCACTTTGCTTACTCTCCTTATTTCCTTAAAAAAAAGGACGTAATAAAATCGCCTTAAGAGCCCGACATATGCCAGGCGGCGTGGCGATACAAACGCGGATGGTCTAAACGCGTTGGCTACTTTGGATATTTTCGTTTTTTAGGAATATTCAAGAGTTATTCGAAAAAGAAAAACATATGATGGCTGCCATATCTGTAATGCAATAATAATCAAAAGTTTCAAGGTTAATTTTAATGTATTTGGTGAATAATGCTCTATACCGAGTAAATTAGACGTGATTTGGAGGCAACTTTGCAATTTTTTTCTATCGAGAAAATTTAACGCAATCGTGTTTTTGAGTCATATAGTTACCAGAGTTAGTCCTGAACTTTGCTGCATTTTTATTTCAACTTGAGTATTTAATTATTATTGATATAACAGTCAATCATGCAAAGCAGTGTTAGGTAGTACGGGCCCTTAAGCACGAAATCGAAATAGCTAGTACTAAAATAATACCAAAACAGAATATTACAGAACTTACGTTTTAAAATACTGGCCTTAAATAAAATGAGACAACTCTATACGAAAAAAAAAGAAACAGTAGCGTCACACCTGTCGGTCGGCAGTAACTTATTCCCATGGACCAAATCCGAACCCGTTTTAAGAAAAAAGTGAAGGCCGATTTGGTTTTTTAAGCCTTTAAAGGCAACAGGTGCTCAGCTGGTAACTGACCATTGTTAAAGACCATTTTATCTTGCTTTCTGAAAATGATTTTGTGACAGATTTTTCACATTTTATTTAACTACGGGCAACAGCTAGGCCCGCGACTTCGTTCGCAGCAATATCTGTTATTATGAATAACTAGTTTTTGCACGCGGCGCGGGAATAGGCAGGCAGAATAGGCAGAGAACTTGTATGCAAAATTTCATGATGATCGGTTCAGTAGTTACGGCGTGAAAGCTTAACAAACAAACTCACTTTCGCATTTATATTATTAGTTAGGATGAATAATTATCCCCCCGTTTTCAAAACGTTTTTTGTTGATGCTTCGCTCCTATTGGTCGCAGCCTGATGTTTTAGCCTAAAACCTTCCTCAATAAATGGACTATCCAACACAAAAAGAATTTTCAAATTTGAACCAGTAGTTCCTGAGATTAGCGCGTTCAATCAAACAAACAAACTCTTCTGCTATATAATATTACTAACTGTTGCCCGCGACTTCGTCCGCGGCAATTTCTGTTATTTATGATTAATTAATATTTTTATTAGTATAGATGAATAATATTCCCCCCTTTTCAAAACATTATTTATTGCTTCGCTCCTATTTGTCGCAGCGTGATGTTTTATAGCCTAAAGCCTTCCTCAATAAATGGACTATCTAACACAAAAAGAATTTTCCAATTTGAACCAGTAGTTTCTGAGATTAGCGCGTTCAAACAAACAAACAAACAATTTCTTCAGCTTTATAATATTAGTATAGATTAGTATAGATATTCATATATACTTTCCTTTAGTCATTATTAGTACTTTTATATTAATTTTCTCCTTTTTTGTTCACCAATGTCGACTTTTTTAAATACCGCTGTCATAGAAAGGAAAACCTCTTATTGGCTATAATTTTAATTATGATTATTGTAAATTTACTCTGTAACGCTGTTGGTTTTTTTAATAAATAAATATACTTACTTATATTTTTTCAAATATTTTTATGAAGGAAATAAATTAAATATACACATCATCTTGCTTATCAAAGGTATAGAATAATCTTTAATTTAAAGAAGTTATTTAATACAACTTCTTTAAATTAAAAGAAAAAAGCAACTTCCAAAACAAAAATGTTGTATATTGGTCGACTTATTTTCATAAAATATATAAGAACCATCGCAAGAAAAAATCTATATTAAAATTCATCATTTTACGTTTAGGAGCTACGGTGAAATTAAGTATAAAAATTTACAATGAAAAGTTAATTAAACTACTTACTTACTTAATAAATAATTATCTCTAAAAGTTTTTGAGTGTTTGAGTGTTATTTTTTTTAATCTCAAGACTATATTAAGTAAAACCAAGCTTTAAACCAAGTTACGTAATTTTATTATTTCTAATTTTTTATTGTACTTACTTCATTATATGGTTAAAGTTTTTTAGGATTCCGTAGTAAACAAGGAACCTTATAATTTCACCGACACAGACAGATTGACAAATCTGTCTGTCCTGAAAGCTGTAATTGAATGAATAAATGAATATATAGGAATACTAGCTATTGCCCGCGGCTCCACCTGCGCTAGTGTCGATTTCTCGCGAACAGTAGAATTTCTCGGTACCCTTTGTCCTTCCCCGAGCCTCAAACTACCTCTACTATTGATTGAAGCGACAAAAAATGACAGACAGACATACAGAGTTACTTTCGAATTTATAGTATTAGTATGGAATATGGATTAAACACGCCGACAAAGAGTGAAATAAAAAATTTAAATAAACATGTTTTATGGGTTCCTCGTATTTATAACATACAATACATACATACTTATTATCCCGTGTATATAACTTACGGGGCAGACATAACCTAAGGCCGTAAGGTAAGACCCAAAGGCCACGTTTAAAGTGTCGGTGTTGTGTGTAACTCATAAAGCTGAAAGAAGTGATGGATTGCTAACCCTATTGACACGATTTCTTAGATTTGCGCCCATTCCCTTGGCCGGCTTCAACGGTTTTACGCGGGAAGTGAATTTTCGGTATCTAAATAGCATTTTTTTTTTACTACATGTTGTATTAGGCATTTGTCTCCCATCTCACCTGATGGTAAGTGACGATGAAGACGAGGATGTTACATGCCTATCCAAGAGATACCCATTTATTCTACTTTTGAATGTCCCGGGACTATACTTGCCTGTATTTTTTTGATTCAGAAATCTATGACATCTAAATACCTAGGGTTCACAATTCACTGACAACTTTTTGACTTGTGAACCCTCGACCGAACTATAAAATGAAGTGCAACTACGGAACACTGCGCGTGGTCCGACTTGCACTTGGCCGGTTTTTATTTTTAACTGATTTTAGAAAATAATCCTATACTTATACCTAATATGAAAGTTTGTATACAGCGTGATTTTGAACCCCCTAGCTATATTGAAATCTGGGAATCAGAGTCCCTAATGGAATACAGAATTGTAAGAAAAAAAGGTAAAAAACGAAAATATAATTAACTTTTCATAGAAATTCGTCCAGCTGATCGGCAACTTTGTGTAAGAGACCTAATTTTCTTTTTCCTTTTTTACCTTTTTGTCATGCAATTCTGTGTTCCATTAGGGATTCTGATTCCCAGATTTCAATACCTATAGCTAGGGGGTTCAAAATCACGTTCTATATGTTAAGATGTGATGACGTGCGGATGTTTGTGATTCCACGCAAAAGTACTGCACAGATTTTGATGAAAATTTACTGTTTTTGGTTATAGCTGACAAAATAAGCATATGAGCTATAGATTACTTTGACGAAGTCGCTCGAATAAAGTTTGTCTACTTAGTTTTAATTATAAAATCAAACATCTCTCTCTTTCTCTCTCTTGCTCTCTCTCATCTGAGCGTTATCCTTTTTGCATTCTCTGGCACGTTGGAGCCGTCCGCTATTGTCATCAGGACTTTTTAGTCTCCACTGCAGGAGCACGACCCTCTTTGTACTACTAGAGCCATACTTGGCCAGAGCAGCCAGAGGACTTGGCCTACTATCTCCACGCTGGCCAGACGGGTTGGAGAGGTCTCTCAGATGTTTATAAGCTTTATTTAGCTTGTATTTCCTAAGTTGCCTTTTACGACATCCACGGGAAGTCTTGAAAACGGGAGTGGTCCTATTCTACTCTGGCTTATTATGACAGCGTCCGCTATTATGACAGCATTAGTGCAGTAATATGATGTGGCATAGGTATTACAGCCGGCCGCCTGCTTATAACACATGAAGGGTATTTGCCTACCTGTGAAAATGGATTGCTATATAAGCTTTCGCCTGCGTAATACGGTAGCAATCTGCGTGGCGGCTATCGCCAACAATATTCATCATTTACGCATTTACACTACAGAACAGGAATTACGTTTTGTTGGTAGTCGGTTAAAGGCTTAAAAAATCGGTTATAAAACAATCGGCATTTTCAGTCACATTAGTACCTAACTCCGACAAGTGACAGCGTTTTCATTTTTTTTTTAGTTATCCTACTTAAGTCATCTTGCGTACCTTTTAAAAAGATACCTAATGTTTTATAAGAGAAACGAAGAAAAATAAATACTCGTATTTTTTTGAATAAATTTCCTATTAATATTATAATGAAAAAAAAACAACACTGGCCTGTTGAACAACATAGCCTCCAACAGAGGGCAAATTAATAACAAAAAGTAATTAAAGAACCTAATTAAAATGGAAACAATGTTTTTGTTTGAAATAAGGTTGAACAATAAATTATTTATGAAAATAAAAAAAAAACTTATATCAATACTTACACATAAAAACTTAATTTCCCATCTATTTTCGTGTGTATTCAAAATCCATGGAATGTCCAATTTTACGCACAACACTTAAAAATAAGTCTCAAACAGTCACAATATTTCATTTAACTTAAACAAAAGTTTCAAATCACTCGCAAATATTACTGGCCACTCGATCAAGCACTATTATCGTCAGTTTGCACAGATGCAAAATAAAAAGAAAGAACGTTCGATTAAAAAACAAACAAGCGGCGTTCGATTTTCGAATTCAATCAGCGGGAACGACCGCGAGGCGCGAAGCCTGGCAGGTTACTGACAGGGAAGCGATCGCCCGCCCTACGCATAAGTTGGGCTGTGAGAGGCGACTTTTTAATTGAAACGTATCATCCTGATTCTTTAATATTGTCAGATAAATATTGACGAAACCTAGTGTATTATATATTCATTTCAATACAAATAGAGGTTCACGTCTTTTACTGATTGATTTACTGAGTCGAGCTAAAAAATATCTTTTTTGTATATAGGGTGTTATTTGTTCACATTAGTACCTTACATACAGCTCACCATCTGTCAAACTAGAACAGCCCTGACCTTGTTGTTTTTGTGTGTGTAAGTGGCCAACAATAGTGTCAGATTTTTAAAGCTGCCTATGGGCAGCGTAACGACTGTCATCAATGATGACAGTTGGGACCAACGGCTTAACATGCCTTTGGTATAGAAGTTATGGGATCACAATAAAATACTTTATCTGTTGATGATTAAATAATGAAATATTTATTTTATATTCGTTCCCTTGGAAACAATACGCGTCTTACAAGATCCCGCGACGCAGTGGGCGTAGAATCAAATAAACAGTATATTGAATAATTGTTAGGCGTAATAATTTATTCACTATACAGCGTGTAAATGTACCTTCGACATTTACTTAAAGGGGTGACTCAGCCCATCAATATGAACAACTTTTCCTATGAGACCAATGCTGGGAACTCAAAAAAAATTTCGTCATTTCCATACAAAAGAGTTCCGCCGCCCGGCCAGTTTGTATGGGAAGGTCGAATTTTTTTTTGAGTTCCCAGCATTGTTCCCATAGGAAAAGTTGTTCATATTGGTGGGCTGAGTCACCCCGTTAAGGGAATGTCGAGGGTCTATTTACACGGTGTAAAACCCAACATTTGGAAGCACGGAGGAGGTAGAGATATTGTTATGCCACTTGCGGTCACCTATCCCAGTGGGGACTGCGCCCAAGGTTGCTCAACCTGCGTAAAAGTTAGTTATGCTCACGCCCACTAAGTCATGGGGTTCCTCAAGCCATAACTTTCGGTTTATGAGTTTATTGAGTTCTCGTAAACAAGGAAGAACCCGGGCTATCTGATGACAGTAGTAGTCAACAATCTAATAGTTAATTATGGTTTACTTACTTAAGAAGGTACTGCACGAAATTTTGAAATTTGACGTATTTTTTAGGGTTTCGTACCCGTAAAAACGGGACCCTATTAATTTCGCTCCGCTGTCCGTCTGTCTGTCTCTCTGTCTGTCAGTCCGTCTGTCACCAGGCTGTATCTAATGTACCGTGATAGATAGACAGTTGAAATTTTCACAGATGATGTATTTCTGTTGCCGCTATAACAAAAAATACTAAAATATAGAATGAAATAAATATTTAAGGGGGCTCCCATACAACAAACGTGAATTTTTTGCTTGTTTTTGCTCGATATTGATAACGGCTACAGGACGTTCGAAATATTCACAGAATATTTAGTTATATATTCACTATAAAATTAAATAATTAAATAAAAATTAAATTAATATTTAAGGGGGGCTCCCATACAACAGACATGATTTTTTTGCCGTTTTTATAGATAACGGTACGGAACCCTTCGTGCGCGAGTCCGACTCGCACTTGGCCGTTTTTTTTTTTAAATCACTAGTACAATATTCTGGATTAGTTAAAATCTCGAAAAGCGCAGCATTGGATACCCACCGACCAGGTCGGACGGCCTGACCAAGGTCGTTGGAAAGCGCTTGATGCAAGCCACTTCCAAACGGTTTAAATATTGGAAATCCTTGGGGGAAGCCTATGCATATGAGGACTTCTTGTGGCTGAGATGATCATCATCATCATTTCGAGTAGGTGTCACGGTCAATTGGCCATGCACACCCTAGTGTCAGAGTTCTTCGGAACCGCCTCTCGGCCTCTGACATGGTTCCTTTAACGACTACCAGATGGCAGCCGGGACCACCGGCTTAACGTGCCTTCCGAAGCACGGAATCATCTTTATTATCAGACAATCAGGTGATTCAAGCCTGCAATGTCCTAACCAAACTGAAAACAACTAAACAAAGTATGCTTCCGGTGGGAATCGAACCCACGACCCCCGGGTCAACAGGCAAACGCCTTAACCACTGGACCACGGAGGCTGAGATGATGATGATATTATACAAAAAAAAAATATTTTCAAAGACCTCACTTTACTTGCTATGTCAAAAAAATATATCAAGATACAGTTGAGACTAGTGCCAAGTTCTCCAAATACATTGAGGCGTGATTAGGTGATGTGATGAGGCGTGAATAGGATTAGTAGTAACTTTGATGTTAAACTCACTCTAACTTATCTTCAAGGGGGTCTCTTCATTTCGCATAATGTTTTTTTATTTCTTATATACTTTGGCACATTATTTTATATAGTTTTTATTGGCATATAATACTTTGCCATACTTATTTTTTGGCATGCAGTTTATGTTGGCATAATCATTTTTCAGGCTAATTTGTTTGAACGAGAAATGTTGGCATATTTTTTTCTTAATCCTTACTAATATTATAAATGCGAAAGTGAGTTTGTTTGTTTATTTGTTTGTTTGTTTGTTACGCTTTCATGCCGTAACTACTGAACCGATCATCATGAAATTTTGCATACAAGTTCTCTGGAGTACAGAGAAGGACATAGGCTACCTTTTATCCCGGGAAAAAGTACTATTCCCGAGGGATCGATATTAACGCGGGCGGAGCCGCGGGCGATAGCTAGTTTCATATACCTAAATGAAACATGCTATTAAAACTTATAAAAGGAAAGTCATTAAGGCAACGGCGAATAGGCATGAGGGAGGTGAATCCCCCACCATAAAAAGAAATAGCTTGACCACAGAGGGCAGGTTATGTTCGTTACCCCTGTGACCAAGACAGGAGCGAGTGAAGCAAGCGACATTCCTCTACTCAGTGCAAAGCCCCAGACATAACGCAAAAAAATTTGGCCCCAAGGGAAGGTTAGCTATTAGGTTACTTGTGACCAAAAACATCATCTTCCAAATTTGTATTTTTATGGCTATAAAAATTTTGTGTTTATATCATTATGCGTAAATATTTTATGCTTAGGCATGTTTTGCTTAAATAATTATGCTAAAATAAATTTTGCTTAAAAATGTGCGTAAATTGTTATTTACGCATAATAAAACATGGCATACTTTACTTGAACCTAATGATTTAGGCTAAAGTAAAGTATGCCACGTTTTATTATGCCTTAAGATTTTATGCGAATGGATAGTGAACCAACCATATTCAAGTGTCGCAAATGGCTGACACGAAACGATGCACCAACTATTAATAGAATAGAAGCACTGCAGTAGAGAAAGATGCAAATAACTCTTAAGTATGAGACGGAAAGAGACAAAATAACATGTTAGAGATGTCATCGTTGAAACCGCATTTAAATTTGGATTTAGTTTTGTAAGCAAATATTCGGGATCCTAAACTTTAACTTACTACTTACTTTAACTTTAACTTTAAGTTGTAGGTATAGTTAAACCGAACTTTAATAGCAGGAGTACTTAATACTTTTTTTTTTTAATTTCAGTTCATCTTCCATGCTGGTCTGAAGAAAAGAAAAAACGCCGATCGTAAAAGCCGATGGAGGGAGTGGGTGAAAATCTGATGAATCATGTTAGTCGACGTATGGTTTTTTTTTCAAGGTTCCAATACAACAAATGTGGTTGTTATAGTTGA
Source organism: Elegia similella (assembly GCA_947532085.1). Classification (NCBI taxonomy): domain Eukaryota; kingdom Metazoa; phylum Arthropoda; class Insecta; order Lepidoptera; family Pyralidae; genus Elegia; species Elegia similella. Next base: position 6,856,645 of record OX383951.1, on the reverse strand, counting down.
TAATTGTACGATGGTACGGAACCTTTAGTGTGTATTTGAATCCGATTCGCACTTGACCAGTTTTAATGTTAATCAGTGTGTCTGTGGCATCTTAGCTGTCAAATTAAGTGAAGTTCAAGGACGTTATGGAAACCACTTACTATATAGATGGTTTAACAGCCTCCGTGGTCCAGTGGTTAAGGCGTTTGCCCGTTGACGCGGGGGTCGTCGGTTCGATTCCCACCGGAAGCATACTTTGTTTAGTTGTTTCCAGTTTGGTTAGGACACTGCAGGCTTGAATCACCTGATTGTCTGATAATAAAGATGATTCCGTGCTTCGGAAGGCACGTTAAGCCGTTGGTCCCGGCCGCCATCTAGTAGTCGTTAAAGGAACCACGTCAGAGGCCGAGAGGCGGTTCCGAAGAACTCTGACACCAGGGTGTGCATGGTCGATTGACCGTGACACCTACTCGAAATGAATGAATGAATATAGATGGTGAAGTTACTATCAAAAACATTGTACATTATGTAAACAAGTAGGCAGGCTGATCAACATTTCAGAGAAACGCTGGATGCAGACCGCTTCCCGGTCATTTTGGAATTCCTTGGGAAAGATTTATGTCCAGCAGTGGACTTCGTGCGGCTGAAATAATGATGATGATGAGATGGCAGCACTAAATCTTCGGGTCCTATAAGCAGCTGCCATCACTAAATCTATACTAATATTATAAAGCTGAAGAGTTTGTTTGTTTGTTTGAACGCGATAATCTCAGGAACTACTGGTTCAAATTGGAAAATTATTTTTGTGTTGGATAGTCCATTTATTGAGGAAGGCTTCAGGCTATTATACATCACGCTGCCACCAATAAGAGCGAAGCATCAATAAAAAATCTTTTATAAACGGGGGAAAATTATTCATCTACACGAATAAAAAACGAATTAATCATAATAAATGAAAATTGCCGCGGACGAAGTCGCGGACAACAGCTAGTAGTATAAAAAAGTCGTTTCCCATCGTCTGTTCATATGTATGTTTAGATCTTTAAAACTACGCAACGGATTTTGATGCAGTTTTTGAAGTGAAATCTTCTTTAACGGCGTTGTGCACTTTTTGGGATGGGCAAAAAATGTTAAACTCGCTTCAGGACACGTAACCTGATCGAAAATTCGTAAGACGGACACGTGACCTGAGACCGCCGCAAAGGCGAGTTTTCACTTCTGCCAGCACTCCCGGAGCTCAACCTGTTGTTTTTTTTTAATAGATAGTTTGATTCAGAGGTTTATATTATAATTTATCGCACCCGTGCAAAGCCGGGGCGGATCGCTAGTTGGATAATATTTGATAAACAGCAGACTATTAGCCTGAAATAGATGAGTTTAATATTATTATATTCATCATCATCATCATCATCAGGTCCTTTTTAGTCTCCACTACAGGAGCACGACCCTCTCTGTACTACCGGAGCCATACTTGGCCAGAGCAGCCAGAGGACTTGGCCTACACTCTCCACGCTGGCCAGACGGGTTGGAGAGGTGTCTTAGATGTTTATAAGCTTTGTTTAGCTTGTATTTCCTAAGTCGCCTTCTACGACATCCACGGGAAGACTTGGAGTGGTCCTATTCTACTCTGCCGGATACCACACGGCTAATTATTATATTATTCTTGCCCAATTACATCTTACCAAGACCTTTCAAGAACCGAAGCCTCGGTGTTGTCGCCACTTATTAAAAAAAATACCGGTCAAGTGCGAGTCGGAGTCGTGCACGAAGTGTTCCGTACCATTATCTGTAAAAATGGCAAAGAAATCATATCTGTTGTATCCCCCCTTTAATAATAATTTTATTTTTATTAAATTATTTATTTTTAAAGTGAATATACTAAATATTCTGTTGCCGTTATCAATATCGAGCAAAACAAGCTAAAAAAAACACGTTTGTTGTATGGGAGCTCCCTTAATTTTTTTGTATTTGTTGTTATAGCGGCAACGGAAATATATTATTAGTGACGATTTCAACTGTCTAACTATCACGGTTCAAGAGGTACAGCCTGGTGACAGACGGACAGATAGACAGACAGACGGACAGTGGAGCGATATGAATAGGGCTTTAACCCCTTGGGTACGGAACCCTACAACTCTCATTGCCTAAACCAGTATCAATGATTGATTTGTTTATTAACTTTTATCAAAATATGGCATAATTAACTTAGAGAGTGTTGCCCAATGAAATCGGATAAATCTTGTGATGTGACACATGTCAGACAGTATCTCGTGTGTCACAATATTGACACGTTTTGTTGCTCCCATTCGGGAGAATGATATGGGAATCCAGTGACAGATGTGGACTCAGTAAGTTAAATCGCTTATTGGTATAATTTAATTTTGTTAATCTGATTAAGTAAATTATCCTTACTTATTACTAATTTACTTATGCCAATCCTAACTAATATTATAAATGTGATAGTAAGTTTCCAGCTCTCTCACCCACCGAACAAAGAAGCGCAAGAAACGATAAAGCTACTTCTACTCAAACATCGATTTTCTGTGAGGGTGTGGTACTTCCCCAAAAGAGTCGGCTCATTCATGCTACTAGCTAGCTTTAAATGAATTTATGCCGGTAGCGTGGCTTTAAGATTTATTCTTACTTACTGCTAAGTTTGATGTTCCTTCAAAAGCCACTGTGTTGTATAGGCTTCTTCGTTCACTTACTTCGTTCACTGTGGAGCAGGCCCGGCTGTTCCATATTATGCTTCAGGCTTTGGAAGCGCTTTTAGTCTGTCGCACTCACTCCGGAGCGCGGGGGTTTTGAGCACCCCTTTTGATACTCGACGCTCGGGTGCGCTGCTTGGGCCTCCTGCGGAGTTTTTCCTTATTCCTAAGATCATCATAACGAGGTAAATTTCATAGACGGCCTCATATTACAGCGAATAAATGAATTTATAGACACCTATTTTCCAACAAACCAATCCTGTGAGTTAATTTTCTCCACTACTGATACCAAATAGTACAAAAATTCTACCTATACAGTTCCAACGCTACAAAAATACCAAAAAAATATCTACGGAAAAATGCAAACACTTTCAATTTATACGTGATCAACAATTTCCTCACCTTCCGGCCCTATTACCGCCCTAAGTGCGGCCCTGGCAATCGCCTCATTTACAGGGCCGCATTCCCAACAAAAAGGTTAAGCCATCTGTTCCCTTAATCCTACGTCTTTCCACACTTCGCTACATGACTTAAGCCCTTTCAGACTTTTCTGTTGACTTTTTCTTCAATTTAGTTTATTTGGTTTGTGGTTTAAGACGTACCCTTATTCGTAGCGTACGGCAGCTTTATCTTTAGCGTTTCAATTCTGCTAGCTTAACTGCCTGGAAATGTTTTAAGTACTTCATTAACCAGTTATTTGACGCTATAAAAAAAATAAACATCTAAAGATGTAAACATTTAAAATATTTTTTTTTTATGTTTACCTATAAGCCTGAATAACTCGTTGTTTTAAGCAAAAAGATTAGCCAGTCACTCTTAGTAATAGATAAAGGAATAATAAACTTCTGGGAACAAACCCCTTTAAACGTCAAAAGTTTGAAGAGCCCGATGGCCTAGTGGTCATGAGCATTGAAATCGCTTACGCATGTTAAGCAACCATGGCCGCAGTCCCTATAGTGATGGGTGACCGCAAGTGGCATAAAAATATTTCGAGCTCCTCCGTGCTTCGGAAGGCACATTAAGCCGTTGGTCCCGGCTGTCGTCATCTTTGATGACAGTCATTAAGCTATGTCAGATGCCTTTAGGCAGCTTGAAAAATCTGACACCAGTGTTAGCCACTTACACACACGAAAAAAAACAAACGTCAAAAGTATTTTTTTCTTCAAAAATTGAATTTATCGTCATGATTTCAGCTGTAAAAAGTCCACTGCTGGACAAAAGCCTCTCCTAAAGATTGTTCGTTCCATCGGAGAATATTACCATAACTGACATTAAATATCATGTGGTGGCTTGCCGCCCACATCAAACTAGCCTTGATTTTTGCCTGGAAAAGGGGAAACACCGCACCGGTGCGGGACAAGTCAGAGGTGTCGAGAGGTGTTCTGCGCTTTCTCCGAAGTTATTCGCGGCTTTTTGCCTTTTAACACTTCCACCCCTGGAGTAACAGCCCTCATTCCTCTCTGTAGGACCAAAAGACAAGCCAGGAGTCCTCCGAACCCTCTTAAGTTTCCATCCCGACCGATTAAGACAGTCGGTGACGGCTCTGACCGGCTCTTTGAAGCAGTTGAGTCCACGGTGTTGTAACTCACCAACTCTTACAAATCCTTGAGCTTTTTTTTTTTTGAAGACAGTCCCTTCCCTTTTCGTTTGCGGTAGGTACAAAAACCTGAACATTTCGACACCTAAAAGGTAAAAAAACACTTCAAATTCTTTCAAAAAATACCAATTAACATCAAAAGGTAGCCAGAGCGTCAATTTGACATGGAAAGAGCCTTCATAATCTGTAGAACAACACTTACTCAGCATTTATAGAGAGGACTTCTTCTTCGGCTCAGAATCCCACCACATGCTACTGATATGTACTCTAAATCTTTCGCTGTGCAGCCAGTACGGCTTTGAAACTATTGCTGGCAACAAAGAATTCTTTTCTATTGAAAACTTAGTTCAAAAACAAGTCCAAAAGTTTTCTTTGTCATGCATTAACGGGAATAAGCGCGAACATACCGTTTTTCTCCAGACGTTTTGACCAGGTTGCACCGGCCGTGGTCACTGGATGACTGATCCGGCGGTGTCAATGCTCCGTCGGTGCGGAGGTATCTTCATCCACCGGCATGTTGCCTTTTCTCCAACTACCGTCGCACACTACACTAACAATGTCCCTATTACGTATGGCAACCTATGCTTGATTTTTATTATCCATCAAATATTAGTTGTATTTTTGTAACCCCTGGATTCCACGCTAGTGATAACTTAAGGCCATCCTCTCTGTTGAAATTGTTTGGGTGTTTTTTTATATGCATAACCCGATTAATCACAAATTACTTTAGCTAGTTATTGCGCTGTCTACCTCGTCTATATATGTGTAGTTGTAGACTTGTAGTTTATTATAGGGCTTTGGCAGGTTTTATTAACAAGTCTAGCTGTCTCGCTCGTCCAGCACATTACGATACGTCGCTCCTTTTCTGCCTTGTCACTAGATAGAAGTACTTGATTCAATACAGTTGCAGATGTAGTATACCGAAAATGAACAGATAAATTTGAGTTCTAAATATTGTTCTAAATAAAATTAAAAAAAGAATGTTGTCTAAAATTTTATGGCTTTTGGTTTTTTTTCCTTTGTGCTTCAAGACTTAGTTTATTGACAAATTCAATAGTGCTAGGACATTAAAAATAAAATCCTATAGGGGATTAGATTTGTAAATTCGCAAAACACTTGGAGTCGAGGGCCGTATTTTTATTGCGTTGACTTAGAAATATTAATTTTTCACAGCCTTAGAGGGCCGCAGATGCGTGTATATTGTCGAGTGTATGCTTATTGATGTGTTACATTTTCCTCTTGCTTTCCTGCGGGATCTCTGGTTTGAGACGGAAGAATGTAACAGGAAGCCAGGCTGACAGATAGCACCAATATAACGGTCAGAAGTTACTCATCATATGCGAGTACTGTAAGGTTTACTGGTTTCTTATTTTAGATGATTTTATCCGTAATAGTTTTTATAAATTGTTCATAGTACTCATTCATAGAAAGAATGTTTGGAATCGAAAAATATTATAGTCCATGTAGTTTAAGGTTGGCTGGAAGAGATTGCTTTGCAATAAGTCCGCCTTTGTATCGTGAATTGTTTTTAATTAATTTGGTTTTTATTTTTTTCTATATGATTTATGGTGCAATAAAGAACATTTGTATTTGTATTTATGATGGCTACTGACATGAATACTTAAATATCAAATTCATAAACTTCATGTTTTTTTTTTATATTCTGCCAGTACTAAATTAATGTATACAATACAAGGTAGTGATTACTTTCTCTTTGTTTTATTTATATTATTTTATTTTTAGTTAGTTATATTTTAAGTAGATTTTTTTTTGTTTTTATCGTTTTGTATTTTTGTTGTAAGTTATTGATTGGAGAAAGTTAAAATTTTAAGGGCTTTAAAATTAAATATTGATTTATCTCAAGTTACAATATACTGTGCTGTTACTAACCTTGCTTAACCGCGTAAGATCAAGTTTTTTCACCGATCTCTTTGTTGTCGTCACGCCCGATCGGAGTGAACCTGCTACCTTTTTGGACTTTTTGTCGCGTCATCATTCCATCATACGTTCAATAGGGATTGTCAGTTTTATTCGGCGCATCTAAGGAAGGTTCCCAGGTTCGATTCCCGGTTAGGTCATGACAGAAAACGATTTTTTCAGATTGACCTGGGTCTTGGATATTTATCTATATTAGTATCTATTATAAAATATAGTATCGTTCAGTTAGTATACTACAACACAAGTTCACAACTTTGGGGCTAGCTCAATTTGTGTGACATGTCCCTATAAATATATTTATTTATCTTTGAAGCTGTTTTCGAAAATAACTAATGGCGAATACGACTCAATCATGAGCTATACCAAATTTATGATAAACCTAACCACATCAAGGTCATCAAAATTGGACGGCTGCGTTAGGCATGTAGTGAGAATGTACGAGGACAGAGTGTGCCCAAACGTCTCATGGAAAGTCGGCCAGAAGGTAAGAAGGTAAGACTTTATAGCCAGATTTAGCATGTTGGAAAAGCGTGTAGATGGAAAATGGAATCAAAATAGTGATAGGTTGCTGGCCGCATCGCTTATTGATATGATTCCTCATACTTTCGTCCATCTTTTACGAATTCCCTCGATCGCCTTTTACGACCTGCGCAAAAGCGCCTGGCACATTTTACATTTTTTTCTGATCTCTCTGAAGATTGGCACTAGTTTTATTAAAATGTAAACACGCCAGCTAATTAAGGGCAGTCTCGATCATTTCCGTTCTTAAAAAACTTTAAAAAACCTGTAATAAGTACTGGGATAAAGTACTTATTAAAAGGTAGCTTTCCCCTACTTGCGAAGCTGAATTAAAAGGGGTCTCCGCTTGTCTCAAGGGTTGAATGTTACGGTCAAACTTTGGATTTGTTCTTTGCTTTAAAAGTCAAATTGCTTTTAGCGATTTGAGACGAAATTTTATTTGTTATGGTGTATTTATTACAAGTCTCGAACTTACTTTTGCGCTAGCTTAATCTGTGTGATTTTGTCCATATATATTTATTTATATTTAGTTTTAGAACCCAGGGTTCGGAAGCAATAATTCCGTGCTGCGGTATGATTTGGCGAAAGTTTTTACGGCCGGCTGCCTGCTTGTCTCATTCCTTGGGTAGTATTAGAAGCTATAGGGCCCAGAGAATGCATTCTTGAAGCAAATACGCAATATATAAAGAAAAAGATTGAGCTCATCAATATGAACAACTTTCTCCTTGAGATCAAAGCACTCAAATAAAATGGACATTTCCAAACAATAATGTTCAGCCACCCGGTTAACTTTTAGGGGACGTCAAAAAAAAATTGAGTTCCTAGCTTTGGTCCTATACGAAAAGTTGTTCATATTGATGGGCTGAATCACCTCTTTAAGCAGGGGCAGCATCAACAACATCCTGCAGGCATTATGTGCAAAATATGAGAGTACACTTCATTCGTTCTGGAGTAGTTTTGTAATTGGTGCATTAGTGAATATTACCTACTAACAAAATGGATCAAAGTTATCTGAATAAAAATCATTTTATTTATTTTTATTTATAAGGATTGGACATGGTTTTCTTTACATAATTGTATAATTTGTTTTTACAACTTCAGTCAAACTCTGTAAAAGAAGAAAATTTATAAGCCATGCATTGCTTAAAAGTATACGCCATAGTTTAAATTTCAGATTTCGTAAACTTCGAGCGCTTACAGGCTCCTAGAATTCTTGACTTAAGAGCCCGCCATATGCCAGGCGGCGTGGCGATACAAACGCGGATGGTCTAAACGCGTTGGCTACTTTGGATATTTTCGTTTTTTAGGAATATTCAAGGGTTATTCGAAAAAGAAAAACATATGATGGCTGCCTTATCTGTAATGCAATAATAATCAAAAGTTTCAAGGTGAATTTTAATGTATTTGGTGAATAATGCTATATACCGAGTAAATTAGACGTGATTTGGAGGCAACTTTGCAATTTTTTTCTATCAAGAAAATTTTACGCAATCGTGTTTTTGAATCAGATAGTTACCAGAGTTAGTCCTGAACTTTGCTGCATTTTTATTTCAACTTGAGTATTTAATTATTATTGATATAACAGTCAATCATGCAAAGCAGTGTGAGGTAGTACGGGCCCTTAAACAACGTTCATTATTATAATGATTTTATAAATGAATCTAAAAATCATTTGTTTCTGTTAAGATGGTTTATGGACGATAATTTTACGTAAAAACCGTGGAAGAGAGATGGATGTATCACGAGCTGAACGCTTGGGCCCATCGTGCCTCTATCCCTTGTTCTGCGCTCTCGCTTGCACACGGAACGTGACACTTCTTCGTGCGTGCAGCCGGTATTCATCGATTTATAAAATATTTTCATGTCAAAAACGCTTATTTTATATAGGTGTCTAAGAAAACATTTTTTTCATTTTTCGTGTGTGTAAGTGGCCAAGACAAGTGTCAGATTTTCAAGCTTCTTAAAGGTATTTAATTTAGCTCATCATCATCATCATTTCGTGTAAGGGACTCGGTCAATCGACCATGCATACCCTGGTGTAAGATTTGTTCGGTACCGCCTCTCGGTCTCTGACGTGGTTCCTTTAACGACTACCAGATGGCAGCCGGGATCAACGACTTAACGTGCCTTCTGAAGCACGGAATCATCTTAATTATCAGACAATCAGATGGTTCAAGCTTGCAATGTCTTAACCAAACTGGAAATAACTAAACAAAGTATGCTTTCCAAAATACAAAGTGGGAAATTGAACCTAATACCCCTAATCAGAAGCGCGAAACACAACACAGCACTCCATAAGTGTAGCCTATGGTAGCATAAAATCTGGTTGAAATAAAACTGCGAATGGTGGGAGAAAGATAGACTGAAAAAGCTATACCTCATGGGTTTCAACGAACAGGAAACGATGAAAAGCAAACCTAAGACGAGATCAACAGACTGCCTGGATATAAATTGGAGGTACCTAGATGGCAAGAGATAAATCAAAGTGGAAACAGGAAGGAGCAGCTATTCTTAGCAGTGGGATTTAAAACGCTAAGAAGACGAGTTTTACAATAGTGGGATATAAATTTTTGCCATTGGTTATTTTCGAAAACAGCTTCAAAGATAAATAAATAAATAAAAGGGACAAATCACACAGAATGAGCTAGCCCCAAAGTAAGTTCGAGACTTGTGTTATGGGATACTAACTCATCGATGCTATATTTTATAAAACATACATATAAAGACAAACATCCAAGATATTTTCCATCTTAACCTGACCGGGGATCGAACCTGGAACGAAAGCATATTAAGTGTAATGTGTAACTTCTGACAATTATTGATGTATTCGTTGAAATCATTTGTTCATTTGTCTCAATTACTCGCCGGTTGGCTGAAAAAGATCCCTTTCATTCATGTGATAAGTCCGCCGTTGTATATTTATTTTTTATATTTTGTACATGTAGCTTTCAAACAAAGGTTTACAAACAAACAAACAAACAAACAAAATTAAACACTTCACAGCTAAATGAAACACGCAACAAGTGAAATCCTGGAATTTCATAGCCCATTAATTTAACCGACATCGTAATTTTAACTTAGCAGTGTAAACTTTTTCTCTGACAATAGACCTAGTCATATCTGTTTTGTCTAAGTTCCCACGAGACGACTACACGCGTCACCCTAGTGAAATGTCACTTGATACCGCTATTCGACCTTACTCAATGTTTAGCCTTAGACAGCATTTCTTGTTACGTTTTTATACGAGTATTGGAACTCTTCCCTGCTGGTCTGGGAGAAAAGAAAATACGTAGAATGTGCCAGCTGCTTCTCTTCCCACGCAGATCGTAAAAGCCGATCGACGGATTAGGCTAAAGTGGCCATAAGGTCTTATAGATCTTATAAGATCTGTCTGTAAGGGATAAAGACGCGATACTATGTATGTATTGGACCGTTATAAATAATTGTTATATTAGAATATGGTGTAATTCGCATTAATCTATGAATGCAATTTCTGTAAACTTAACTCAAATCACAACGAAAAACTTACGCACTCGTACACGAAGGAAGTTTGCGATTGGTCGCGTCAAGATCACGGGGCGGTGTCAACATAGATAATGAACGCTATGGTTTCAACATAGCGGAGGTAGGTAGGCTAGCATTTGCCTCGCTCGCTATGATAAGTTACTCCATTGTCACTTTTCCATCTTTCTTGCGTTTCTTGTACCACTTTACTATACAAGAAGTAATTTTTTTCTTAATTTGTTAAGATTTCGCCGATGTTCACAATAAATATGTCGTTAAATACTTTTATCCACGCGTCCTTCCGTCACAGAGTGCATGGCAGACTAGTTCGCGAAAAGATATACTTTTTAAGCCCCGTCCGCTTTGATCTACTTTTCGTGGTGTCAGTTTTTTAGCGCAATGCTACTTCCATAGTTTTTCTAATTCAATTCATGTCGATAAGTTTGGTTTAACCCCTATATAAAAACAATAACTTGCGTATAACTTAGATGAGACTAGTAAAGTCAAATGGCAAGGTTATTTGATTTGTGGTAATAACGGCAAGACGGACAACGCAAAATCATCTTATAAGGGTTCTTTATTGCCTCTTGACGTATGGAACCCTAAAAGATACCGATGCCGAATAACCTTCAACAAAGCGAACATAGTTATTTAATAATCAAATTGTTCTAATTATCATTCAACCCCATCACTAGCTCTAATTAGTGACTTCATGTTAAATGTCAGCCTCAATACAAACTAGATTCCGGGAATCATCTGTTAATTATGTTTTTACGCTTCTAGGTAATTTCATTGTTACAACGGTTAGTTTGAAAATTACTTATAAATGAAGTTAGAAAGTTTTAAGTTCGTTTAAAGTTACTTACTCGTCCTCTGGCTGCTCTGGCCAAGTATGGCCCTAGTAGTACAGAGAGGGTCGTGCTCCTGTAGTGGAGACTAAAAAAGACCTGATGATGATGATGATGAAAGTTACTTAGACAGTTTAAGGGGCTTAGATATGTGAAACAAGCATCACCCATCATTTTATTCTTCTTCTTCACAGCCGCAAATAGTTAATAGCTGGACAAAGGCCTCTCCCATGGATTCTAGGGTCCATGGGAGGATATCGCCATACTCACCACGCTTGGCAGGCGGATTGTCGAGCGCCGTTTCTTTGCCTTCTTGTGCTTCCGGCTCTACTGCCCACCGGAAGCATTTTTAACCGACTTCAAAAAAAAGGAGGAGGTTCTCAATTCGTCGGAATCTTTTTTTATATATTTTTTTTTTGCTCGATTTTGCTCGATATTGATAACGGCAACAGGTATATGCTTCAAAAATACATGGTGAAATTTTGATCGTTTTGGACCCTTAAAGGGGTGACTCAAACCATCAATATGAACAACTTTTTCTACGGGACCAATGTTGGAAACTAAAAATAAATGTCGTCATTTCCATACAAAAGAGTCTCGCCGCCCGGCCAGTTTGTATGAGAATATCTATTTTTTTAGTTCCCAGCATTGTTCCTATAGGAAAAGTTGTTCATTTTGATGGTCTAAGTCACCCCTTTAAGGGTCCAAAATGATAAAAATTACACACTTTAAACGCGCACTTCGTGCGCGAGTCCGACTCTTCTGTACTTGGCCAGTTTTTAGATAAGGTTTTTGAAAGTTCAACAAAATTTTAATTTTTAGTTATGTAAAGGTTTAGTTTTTAATTTTCACTATCGAAAATGGTATATCGTATGTACGTGGTAGAATGTAGTATCGAAATTAAAATTATGATTTGCGAGTATCAAAGGTAGTAAATAAAATGTTTATTACGGTAATAACTAACCAATACAATTACCGTATTACAAACGAAGATAATTGTTAATTCAAGAAGTTAATTGAGGTATCTCGTGACCAGAGGGCTGGTCTGTGTTTTGGTCAAAAGATTAGCATTGCCATACAACGTGGCAATGCTGCCAGCCTTCTGGGCACGCTACCACGGGGTAATGAGCTGCCAGGGCTATTTTTTTGTAATTTAGTTTTCTTTTTATATGTAGTTTTTAAGTTATTGTTACAGATAATTGTTGATTACCGCTAAAAGTGAATACTTTTGGCGCGATTTTACTAACTACAAAGCAATTTACTACCTGACATGGGAGACAAATGCCTACTTCAATACTTAGTAAAAAAAAAGATTATCAGATTTCGATCTTTTTTATTTGATATGATTATGGGGTTAAATAATAAAATGACGGGTGGACTAGCTTCACTCATTTAAGCCCCCTTTATTTGCTATATATATATTACACTATTTTGTATGTCTGATCTGGGAAGTGGGGGCTTTAGGCCTCACACTGATGCCTAATCACTGCGAACTTATACACAATTTGTCCAAAACACCAAACCATGTCCGCCATTTTGAAAAAAATCTCAATGTGAGTCGACATTATAAAGTCTATTTATTTACAGAACCTGCTCACAAAATTCCACGAATATTGGTTGAGAAACGTGACACGTGACCTCTAGTGAAAACAGCCGGAAAGCCAATTGAGCTACCGCATGTTCATATCTCGGCGTCGAAAATCTCTACCATATCCCATTTCCGCGTTGCGTCACTTAACACAACTACCCCACTTTTACATGCGGTAGCTCAATGGTAGAGCGTATGTCATACATAGACAAGGTCGCTGGTTCAAATCCCGCCCGCGTTTTATTTCTTAATAAAATAAAAGTTATGAAAATAACATTGTGAATGCAAAATACAGGGTGTATTTTGCATTCACACTGTTATAAAAAAACATTTTCCTTTTACATTTTCTACACTTCATCCTTTGAGACTTATAAGAAGGCAAGCAGAGTAGCGAGCGAAAACTGTTTCATTAATGTATTTCCTTTACCCAAGATTCTACCGAATATCATAAAACGAACATGAAATAAGAAGAAACCCAACATAACAATATTGAAGCTCACGATAACAAAACATTTCATACAAAAATATAACAAAAACATTAAAAGCATTTATAGACAAAGCAAGTTTGTTTCCTTAGTACGGAAATAATATAATTTTATTGTACATCGAATACTTCAAATCAAATGGAAGAAGACGCGCCCTTTTACCCAGTTCAATGGCTGAATAAATTACTTGCGTACCTATCTACGCAATTTCTTCCTAATATTTTATCGTTTGCCAACCTTATATTTAAAAAAAATCTGTACAATCCTCGTCTCGAGTTCTTGGCAGGAATTTTGACGGTCTCCTCGGTTTTTGTTTTGGATTGTTTTACAAATGGCTTCTGGTGGACTTTATAATGAAAAATCGGTGTAATTTGGTGTCATAAATGCCTTTGTTTATAACGATTTTTAAACTAAACATTTTGAATTGAATATTTTGAACTTTTTGAATTGGTGCCATCGTCATCCCCACATCCTTGACACTTGGGTCTCCAAAAATATCAGAGAGTCACGTGGTTTTTTTCTCTCGTACAACAGGATTGTGGAATGTGCTCCCGAGGATTTCCCTGTGTGCTATGACTTGGGGTCCTTCAAAAGGCGTGTTTACAGATATCTTAAGAGTCGGCAACGCATCAACACTTTCTGTGGTGATGCAGATGTCCATGGGCGACGATGATCACTTTCCATCAGGTCCTGTTAACACGCCTTAAATAAAATAAGTAGTATAAAAATAAATATTTTAAGAAAATCCATGCTAAATTATGTATACGTACTTATACTAATTTTATGAATACAAATAAAGATATAATATCCAATTAAAGTTTTAAGAAGATAAAGAGTTCAGGAAGATAGATGAGAATGTACTTTTCTCTTGAGGGAGAATTTTGTTGAAGTTTCTTATAAGTCACCAGACAATGAATTTCAGAATGAAGTTTGATGGGTAAATGAATTTGATTTTGTCTAAGAGTGGGGACATTAAGAAGATGCGTATCTGCAAGCACAGCTCAAGAGACTCATAAAGAAATTTAATTTTACATTTTAAGTATTTCGGAGAGTCAAGATAAATCAGAACGAGATCTTAAATCTTAAATACCTACGTTGAAGTTGAAAATGAAACTGATACAATTGTTGACGAGACGATTAAGCTTATTGAAAAGATATTCATTGAAGTCGGGACAACACACATCATATCAGATCTTTGTCTTTAAAGACAAGAAGTTCCCAAGGCGGTTTTTAGAGACTGGCAGTAACAGAACGACATAATTATGTTATGTGAGAGATCTAGTTAAATTTGGAGATCGTGTGCAAGCCGATGTCCCTTACGAATTCGGAAAAGGTTATTATCGAACATCACCAGTGAGTAAATATCGAAGTCAATGTGATGACTTATTTGTCCTATGTTTCCAACATTTATGGCTTGACACTTCGATTGGTTATCCTGTATGTCATAATCATTAGACCAAGATAATATAGATGACAAGGAAAGGTTTTCGGCAACTGGTACCGCAGTTGACATGGACTACGGTTCTATTAAATAAATTAATAACATTTATACTCGACTGGTGCCTGTGCATAAATTTGAAGATATTAACGTAGAAATAACAAGGACAACCAATTAAAGAAGAAAGAAGATTTATAAAAAAGATAGAAAAGCAAACCAATACAATTTTCCCACAATCTTACAAATACAACCTCGGAAAAAGGCATATGACCAAGCTAACGACTACCACAAAAGTTGTCGACCAATAAAACCCTTTTAAAACCTAAGAAATTCACCTAAGGCGTAAAAAGTTGAATAAATCATGACTAGGTCACTTGTCCCTTCGCGCGAAATCAGTTCGCGTTCCACACTTTTGAACAAAGGTCTGTAAAGGTCCTTCCATAAAACAAAAAGCCAATATCAGACCTCGCACAAAATCATGAGTAAAAAATCTCGACCCCCGTCACAAGTTAAATAGTTACAGATGCGACACTGTATGCGATTTTTCGTTCGTCATCATCAGGTCTTTTTAGTCTCCACTGCAGGAGCATGACCCCTGTACTACCAGAGCCATACTTGGCCAGAGCAGACAGAGGATTTGGCCTACACTCTCTTCGCTAGCCAGACGGGGAGAGGTCTCATTGATGTTTATGAGCTTTGTTTATCTTGTATTTCCCAAGTCGCCTCTAACGACATCCATGGGTAGACTAGAAGTGGTCCTATTCTACTCTGCCGGAAACCACACGTCTAATTACAAATTAAATACGATTTTTCTTTAATAAAAAAGCGCGGGATGCTGGCAGTTGTTCAGATTTTGCTAAATACATCACGTATTTAATCATAACGAGGTAGACGGAGCCAAGTTCCATATCGACTCAAAAAACAAGTTTACCTTAAAGTTAATGCGCTGAATAGTAAAAAGTTGCTACCCGCATAACGAATTGAATGATTCCTCAGATTTTTGCCCTTTTCCTCAATCTGCGACAAGAGAAGCAATAAGAATGTGTGGCTAGCTTCGTGGCGCAGCGGTCAACACGCCAGCCTGCGACACGAGAGTGCCCGGGTTCGATCCACGGCCAGGTCAAAATGGAAAATGATCTTTTCAGATTGGCCTGGGTCTTGAATGTGTATCTATATATGTATTTGTTATAAAATATAGTATCGTTGAGTTAGTATCCCATGACACAAGTCTCGAACTTACTTTGGGGCTAGCTCAATCTGTGCGATTTGTCCGTATATATTTATTTTATTTTATTATTTTAATTATCTGCTAGAGGCGCTATTGTTGAATAAGGAGCCAAAATGACCTTAAGCAGGACTTGTATCTGGACAACCGAGTATGAGATGAAAAACCGTGTTTTTAATTTTTAACTCTAGCTACTTTTGAAAATAACAGTCATGCTAATGCAACTCACGCACTGTACAGTAAAACTGTAAATAAAATTTTAGGATTTTTTTTCTAGTTTAACTTTATGTATGTTTTATCTGCATGCATGCATGTGTACAGGTAGTTCACAGCACCAAAACCTGAGAGTAGAGCCATCACTGTCACTCCTATGACTCCTATCCGGGACACTTGCTCAATGGAAAATATGCCCTGAAACATTTCAAACACATTGAGAAGCTAGTTAATGAGTCATCAAGCTGTGTGTAGCCGTGTGGTATCCGGCAGAGTAGAATAGGACCACTCCAAGTCTTCCCGTGGATGTCGTAGAAGGCGACTTAGGAAATACAAGATAAACAAAGCTTATAAACATCTAAGACACCTCTCCACCCCGTCTGGCCAGCGTGGAGAGTGTAGGCCAAGTCCTCTGGCTGCTCTGGCCAAGTATGGCCCTAGTAGTACAGAGAGGGTCGTGCTCCTGTAGTGGAGACTAAAAAGGACCTGATGATGATGATGTTTTATCATATAATGAGTCGGAAAGAGAGTCTGCACTAGCGGCAAAGATACAAGGTAGCAAAGTTGAAATTCGGAAAGAGCTCATCGAAATCAATATCTACCAATGTTCAAAAGTCCCGGAAAACTTGCCAGTTAACCGCTATGTTTCAGACCAAATTACTGTACTATTTATGTCTGATAAAATTATGCACAATGTACAATACAATCATACGACTCAAATACAATTACATCTTTTAATGAAGTCGATAGAAATGGTATACACACATAGGTCTGCTATGTGTGTTATCATTCTGTAACCTATTTTTTTTTACCTCCGGTTGAGTTATGATAGTTTGAAGACGTTTATGAGTCGCAACCTCACACATATTCAGCCATTCGTCCCACTTTTTACTATTTCTTCTAGCTTTTGTTCTATGCGGAACATTTATTGGATAGCAAGAAATGTGTTCCCACCTTTATATGAGTTCTTTGGGATTGTAGGAAGTCGCGTTTGGAGTTTGTTGACTGAGAAAGTGCTTCCGTTGTTTTCAGTACGCAAGGTAGTGTATGTACTCTCTTATCTGTCATCCTGGTTGTTACTTGGCTAGCTCCGTGGCGCAGCGGTCAACACGCCAGCCTGCGACACGAGAATGCCCGGGTTGGATCCCCGGCCAGGTCAAGATGGAAAATGATCTTTTTCAGATTGGCCTGGGTCTTGGATGTGTATCTAATCTATATATGGATTTGTTATAAAATATAGTATCGTTGAGTTAGTATCCCATAACACAAGTCTCGAACTTACTTTGGGGCTAGCTCAATCTGTGTGATTTGTCCGTATATATTTATTTATTATTTATTTAATACACTAAATGTTGTATAATACGGGACTTAGCCCGAACCTTTTTATTATTTGTTTCCGTTGACGTTTCAATGGGGTTACATCGCTTGTGGTCGTAACGAGACTCAATAATGATGATAAGGCCGCAGGTCAGTTGCACTTGCACAGAAGACTCGCACTTGAATGGTTTTATTCTATTCTATTTATTTCTTAACAATATTAACTTAAACGTGACGAAGTCATGTTTTTAAAAACAGACTCAAGTAAAACTTTGTCTTTGGGTCTTATAACCGTTGGCTCTGTCTTCCCCGTAAGGGACAGAGACGTGATAAATATGTATGTATACAGGGTGATTTTTAAAGTGAATATGTAACTAAATATTCTGTGAATATATCAAGCGTCTACCTATTGCCATTATCAATATCGAGCAAGAAAATCATGTTTGTTGAATGGGAACAAACATGATTTTCTTGCCCCCTTAAATATTTATTTTATTCTGTTTTGTTTATTTTTGTTATAGCGGCAACAGAAATACATAATCTGTGAAAATTTCAACTCCCTAGCTATCACGGTTCATGAGATACAGCCTGGTAACAGACGTACGGACAGACAGACAAACGGACGTGCAGGGGGGCCTCTTACCCTTTGGATACGGAACTCCAAAAAGGTAATTTATGAAAAAAACTTAGACTTTTAATAGAATTTTGACCAGCTGATCGGTGAATTTGTATGGAAGTATCAATTTCTTTTTGGGTAGTATTTAAACGAGTGACTGTAAATTCAAATTTTAAATGTCAAAAAATACTTTTTTCATTATTTTTGTAACCCATTTTGGGTTACAAAAATAATGAGTGAGCGACTAGCTGCGAGCGACGAAAAATCCACAAAACAGCAATTTACAAAAATTATTTGAGTTGCTTAAAATACAAAACTAGCCGCACTATAATATTTCAGCGACCGAATAATTGTTTTAGTGACAACCTTAAGTCCTGAATTTTATAAAATTTATATTAAAGTAGCTGTTGCCCGCGGCTCCGCCCGCGTTAATGTCGTTCCCTCGGGAACAGTAGAAATAATAAAAAAATCCATACAAACCCCTCCCCTTCTGCTTTTTCCCCCGAAGGCGGAATAGATAGATAGATAGATAGCGTTTATTTTACGAAAACTGCATCACACACAACAAAAGACATAAACAAAGACATGCTTACATTATTATACATTAGAAAACTTAAGCTAAATCAAACATAAAAAAAACTATATGTATGTGCTGCAGTAGTGCAAAAAGGGCCAAAACTCAGCGTGCTTGGCCATAAAGACGGCACACTGGTTTTCAGTTTCAGCCTGAAATGAGGAGACGCAAGTGCAGATCTTATAAAATTTTAATTAAGGCTTGTGTTTATTCAAACGTAGGTAATTCATATATTTATATATATAGTTAATTAATTATAATAGAGATGTGAACTATTATCACATTCTAAAATTAAATCAAAATAAAATTAATGTTAGTCAAAATCAAAATAAAAATTATATTAATTTAAAAACTTAATTAAATTGAATTAAAAACTTAATTAAAACAGATTAAAACCCCAATTAAATCATATTAAAATTAAATCAAATTGAAAATTAAATTAAAAATTAAATTCAATCATATGAACATTAAATCAAAACGAAACTTTTTTACTATAATTATATTGAATAATACTATATTGAATAATACATCTCACCTGCATAGATCTTTAGCCCTTAAGGAGGGGATTTTGCCCATTTCACCTACACATCTTTTTAATTGTAATGTAAACATATTTACTTATTTTTATACTTCTATGTCCAGAAATGAGAAAATTTCCATACAATACCCCCCCCCCCCCCCCCTCTTTATCCCTTAAGGGGGGAATTTTGTACATTTCACCTATACAGATCTTTTTAATTGTAATCGAGAACTTACATACCTATTTTTATATTCTAAGTCTAGAAATGGAAAAATTCCATACAAACTTTACCCCCTATTTACCCCTTCAAGGGAGAATGTTGTCTGGTTCACCTAAACAGATCTTTTTTAATTTTAATTAAGAACTTGTGTACCTACTTTTAAAACTACTAAGCCCAGAAATGAGAAAATTTCATAAAACTTCACCCCTTTGATTTTCTAAAAATCCTTTCTTAGTGCTCATTTACATCATAAAAAGAATCCCGGTGCCAAATTTCAAGTTTCTGGGCACAGTAGTTTCGGCTGTGCGTTGAAATATAAGTCAGGTTTGCCTTTGGCCCGCGGCTCCGCCCGCGTAAGTGTCGATTTCTCAGGAACAGTAGAATTACCCGGAATACATTAGTTAATGACTTTCAATGAAACACCTTAATATTGAATTTCAATTGAATAACTTCATAAACGGAATGCTTCATACTAAGTTTGCATCCCCGTTATAATTAAGGGATGATTTTTGAGATAAATATTTTACTCGTGTTTCATACCTTTCAGTAAAGAACCTTCATGCTGAATTTCATTCGACTAACTTCAAAAATGGTTAAGTTTCAAACTTACTTTGCACCCCTATTTTACCCCCCTAAGGGATGATTTTTGAGTAAAATATTTTACTCGTGTTTCATACCTTTCAGTAAAGAACCTTCATGCTGAATTTAATTCGAATAACTTCAAAAACGACAAAGTTTCATACTAACTTTGCAACCCGTTTTACCCCCTTAGGAGATGAATTTCCAAAAATCATTATCTTAGTGCTTCCCTACGTTATAAAAGGAACCCCTGTGCAAAATTTCAAGTTCCTAACCCTTATAGTTTAAGCCCTGCGTTGATATGTCAGTCCGTCAGCTTCTCCTTTTTTTTAGTATGGAATACTATGGATAGTATGGATAGGTATAATGCTGTCGTATAATGATGATGAATTGACTTTGGTTTTTAATTTTCTTATGTCACTTATTATTTTATTTTATTTTTGCTATATGTTTGCAGGCAAACTCATGCCTTGAGTTCATTCAAATGACGATAACTTTTTTTTTAATGAACCGATTTTGATGAAACAAAGTTTATATGTTTTGCTGAGTTAAAACAAAGCAATTGGTGAAAGTTTGAAGTAAATCGGTTCAGTAATTTCGGAGAAAATCGTGATCATACATACAGACAGACAGACAGACAAGAAATTCGAAAAAACAATTTTTGCTTTCTGTTATTCTTTTTAAGTGTCCCTCTATCCATTTTAGTCAAAAATTCTAAATGTACAGACAAAATATTTTTACTGTTTTATTATATGTATAGATTATATGTATAGATTTGGCAAATCGTTTATTTATAGTGAGCTGCACTTTATATGAAATTAAATATTTCAAATAGGAAAACCACATAGGCGCTAAAGCTCTAATTTTGAGAATTTGGTTATAAAATAACAATTACAGGCAAGTAGTAACCAAGCATCATCATCATCATCCAAGCGTATTCCCGGTTGCATTCTACGGCATTGCATTGCATTCTCAGCGGTAACGCTTCAGAGTAAGCGGACCCCGGGGGGTCCGCTTACCGCTGTGTGATTCGTCCATATATATTTATTATTATTTATTTAGTCTCTAATTTAATATTGAAGTCGCCCAGTATGAATTTCTAGTCGCTCACTCAGTAATTATTTCGCACACTTTTAGAAGCTCGTTTGATTTTTTTTTTGTTGATCAACGATCGTCACCAGTTTAGTTAATTTTTCGCCAATAGTTTCGCTAAAATTATTAATAGAGTATATTATCATCAGTCGCTAAGATTTTTTTATTATTCGCCCGGTTAAATATTCCTCTTTCTATTTTATCGTTTTTACCTTTTTTTCTGCAGGTCAATTAAAACCTGGCAGTGATAATATATAATAGAGTATATTATATTCTATTAGGGATATTATATATTATATTCTATTAGGGATTCCAGCACCGAAACACTGCCAGGTAATTAAAAATAAAGCTGTTTATATTATATATACTAAGAGAAATAAGACATAGGTATTTCCTGATGAAAGCAGACAGTGTGGTTGTAATTGCACGCAGGTCAACGACCCCCTTCATTCAAAATGCATGCCCAATCAGTATCGCTGCATGGGTAATATGGGATTTATCGATTACATATAGTTTGTTAACTTCCTTCAAAGAGCATCTACTTGTGTACTAAGAACGGGACACGCTATTTCGTCGGGATTGCCGACTATAGTTTTCTATAGTCGGCAATTCCGACAAAATAGCAGGTGAGTAAATCGCTTTTAGTACATAACGTCTGTATCTCACGTTAGTTTCAATGATATTTTGTATAGTGTACCTAGTATATTCATTAGATTTTATAATGTATAATTAATATTAATTGGCGAGCTCCGTGGCGCAGTGCGTTAACACGCCAGCCTGCGACACGAGGGCCCCGGACTCGATCCCCGGTCAGGTCAAGATGGAAAATGATCTTTTTCAGATTGGCCTGGGTCTTGGATGTGTATCTATATATGTATTTGTTATAAAATATAGTATCGTTGAGTTAGTATCCCATAACACTACTATAAGACAAATCCTTACTAGTTCTAACTAAATATTATAAATGCGAAATTGAGTTTTTTGTTTGTTACGCTTTAACGCCGTAACTACTGACCCGATTATCATGGAATTTTGCATACAACGGAGAAGGACATAGGCTACCTTTTAACTCGGGAAAAGTACTATTCCCGAGGGATCGACAATGACGCGGGCGGAGCCGCGGGCGAAAACTAGTAGAATATATTGAAAAGTTCGCGATGAACTCAAAACATAAAACCTTTTGAGCAGAGGAAAATAATATGTACCTTTACTATGGGGGTATAGGTGGGGTACGTTACATCGTTCGACCTCGCCACGCTATCACAAAGTGACGTCACGAACCACAGACTACGTTAACAGAGCAAGGGTTGACGAAAATTAATAGAGGTTTAAAATCCAGTAACGAATTACTTCATTTAACCAACTTCAACTAAAGACACGTTTCAATCGACTGTATTATACAGCGTGATATGACTTCCTCCGTGGTTCAGAGGTTAAGGCGTTTGCCTGAAGACCCGGGGGACATGGGTTCGATTCCCACGGGAAGCATACTTTGTTTAGTTGTTTCCAGTTTGGTTAGGACATCGCAGGCTTGAATCACCTGATTGTCTGATAAAAAGATGATTTCATGCTTCGGAAGGCACTTTAAGCCGTGGGTCCCGGCTGCCATCTGGTAGGCGTTAAAGGAACCACGTCAGAGGCCGAGAGGCGGTTCCGAAGAACTCTGACACCAGGGTGTGCATGATCGATTGACCGTGACACCTACTCGAAATGAATGAATGAATACAGCGTGAATTTAAACCTACTACCTATACCTTCTACCTTCTAGCTATATTGAAATCTAGGAATCAGTGGTAATGGAATACAGAATTGCAAGAAAAAGATGAAATACGATTATCGATATGGCCGATTCTGCAGCATTTAATAATAATAATCATTTATTTGCATTAAAAGTGGTGATAGTTGGTGGAAATAATAATAATGTTTTACAATCTTAACCTAAAACAGCAATTTTTGGTAATAATTTAAACCAGAATTAGTACCAATGGGAGCGTACAATCGACATCAGCTGGAGAGCGCTATTGTACTTACCGTTTGTTAAGGGAGTGACGGACAAAATTGGTCAATTCTTACGTCGAAAATTTGACACTAAGACCATATTCAGACCCCTTACAAAAATCAGGCAGCTTGTACGTACCCCAAAGGACAGAGATCCACTTAATGTGCCTGGTGTGTATGAAGTCCCTTGCGACTGTGGAAAGAGCTATTTGGGAGAGACAGGACGAAATGTGTCAACAAGGCTGCATGAGCATATACGGAGTCTGAAGCAACTGGACAGCACCGGGTCAGCCATCGCCGAACACGCGATAGAGTCGGATGTCACGCATTACATCCGCTTTGACAAAGCTAAAGTCTTAGCGAGAGAGAAAAGCTTTGTCCCTCGTAAAATACGAGAAGCTATAGAAATTAGTAGACGCCCTAATTTCAATCGCGATGGAGGTTGGAGCTTACCCGTCACCTGAAAACCGTTACTTCAGAAAACGGACAGTAGGACAGTAGAAGCCATGTTCAGCCAACAGAACTTGACACGGTGAGCTCTTTTCACGTACGCGCATTGTCAGCCACTGATGATGATGAAGACGGAAATGTATATAGTATGTAAAATAAGTAAATAGTTTTGTATTTTGCACGCTGTCAAAGGTTGAATATAAAGGACTATATCCATTTTAATTAAGTGCAAATATTTTAAAGGCTGGGTCCCATAGGTCAAAGTATGCTTTTGTAGCAAATTTTAAGAAATCGACACGCTATATTTTGAATTTTTTTTTTTCATATAAAATATATTTTTTTTATTAAAATGGATAAATCAGCTGTTTAGATCGTCGAGGTCAGTATCCATAGTAGTAGTAAAAAGTTGTTGGCCAAAAAAGTATTTATTTGTACACAGGGTGTTTTTTAATTTTTTATTTTAAATGTTCAGGTCCAGATATCTCAAAAACTAGCGTGCCGATTTTTTTTATTTTGCTTCTAAAGCATCTATTCTCTATTCTTTAAAATATTTGCGCTTAATTTGAATTGATCTAATATATTATTACAAACAATATCTATATTTGACTCATTCAATGCAAATAAATTTCATTTCATTTCATTTCTAAGCGGAACGAATGAGTCCAATCTAAAGTAGACTCATGAGTGAAGCGAGCGATTCAGACTATGTCGTAAGTAAGTATGTAAGTCCCGATATGATACATTCTGCCTTTCATCTCCCTGTAAGAAAAAATCAATATATGTGTTTCCATTCCCACGGGACTAAAAAAAAGTTTGAATTGTGAATTGAAATAAATTTTTCGTCCCTCGGGAATAAAAACGTATTTTAGCGTCTGTATACGGGCATTTTTTTCTTCCATGCTGGTCTGCGAGACAATAAAAAACATAAATGGGTCAGCTGCGTCTTTTCCCGCGCAGACCGTAGAAGCCGGTCAAGGGAAAATCTAAAGAATTATGACAATAGGCGATGCGGCTAGCACCCCATCACTATTTTGATTTCGTTTTCCACCTTTACGCCCACCTACACGCAAAATGTGGCCTTTCGGTCTTATGATTTTGGCTCTGTCTACCCCGTAAGGGATAAAGACGTGATAGTATGTACGTATACGGGCAACCGCGCTTTGTTTTTGAATAGATGAGATGAAAAGGTTTATTTTAACTTGTGGTACGATACCTAACCTAAAAACACTGAACGGTCTTTACAGTCGTTTTCCCTAGAGACCATACGGGGTCCTCGGAAATTACTTTGTATGTTATCAACAATCCTGAAACAATGAAACCGATACAGCCAGCCCTGCCGTTACCACGGAAAGGAATTAATTAATATTGAATTATGAAAACAAACGATTTAATCAATGCTGCGCCTCTGAAAGGCTTTTGTGCTACTTCGAATTCACTGGGGTGGGGGTAGGTGACGTGGTTTGTCGGCGGTCGTTTCACTGACATTCCAAAGGCAGATTTTGTTATTCATCAGCTTTTAGCTGTGGTAGAGCCACGCTACCGGCAAAATGCCTACTTCAAAAATTAATAAAAAAAAATATTTTCATTTTTTCAAGTAGCATGTTTTTCCAGGAAAGTACCACACTTTTACAGCAAATCGACGTTGAAGTTTATTTTTTCCATTACCCTTACCGTACTTCGGAAGGCACGTTAAGCCGTTGGTCCCTGCTGCCATCTGGTAGTCGTTAAAGGAACCACGTCAGAGGCCGAGAGACGGTTCCCAAGAACTCTGACACCAGGGTATGCATGGTCGATTGACCGTGACACCTACTCGAAATGAATGAATGACCATTTCTATATTTTATTCAACGAGTGAGAGGCCCAACCTCCCTCTTGCTCTTCCCCCAACTCCTTGAATGGTCGGCAATGCTCCTATCCTGGTGTTGCCGTTGTCCATGGGCAGCGTTGATCGCTTACCATCAGGTGACTCGCTCGCTCCTATGTCGTCCTACCATAAAAAAAAGCTTTTATTATGAGCGATTCAATGCTGTAAATATTTGTGACTGAACTGGTAAGCGTTGATAACTTCTTTATCATCAGACTAGCTTTCGTCCGCTTAGAAGAAAAATGGTTCTAATAGCAGTAGATTGGATCAAGAAATCACGTTGTCGATACAGATTTTTCACCCCCTTAGGGGTAGATTTCGGAAAATCCCTTCTTATAGGATGCCTACGTCATACAAAGAATACACCTACAAGTTTCAGGTCTCTACGATCAGCGGTTTAAGCTGTGTGTTGTTTCGTCAGTCAGTCTAATATTGAGTGTTTGTTTATTTGTTACTCTGTCACGTCCGTAATTACTGAACTGATAATTATGTAATTTTGAATACTCGTTGCCTGGGGTAGGGAGAAGGACATAGGATATATTTTATCCAGGGAAAGAGTACTGTTCCCGAGGGATCGACAATGACGAGAGCGGAGCCGCGGGCGAAATCTAGCTAATATTAACATGAATATTTTAATGAAGACTTTCAGAACGAACATTTGCATGTTATTAAATACATTTATACATACATATAATACATTTATAACATACATGATATAATACATTTATACATACATACATACATTTTCATGTTTTTTTCATTAATTTACGAGAAAATTTAAGATGTAGGTAGAGGGCCTGGTCAAATATCTAGGTATCTGACTGTAAAATTGAATATTAACTTATTAACAAAAACAGGGAACATAAATATATCTCTACACATTCTGAGAAAATTTCAGTTCTTAGTCATATATAATACACTCCTGTGCCAGACGGACGGAGAAGAATATTAACCCATTGGCCGCGAATGTATATTCGATACATTTTCTATAAAAATGTTTGTCGGATTTATCCGATGTTCGCGGTCAAAGGGTTAATATCGAAGAAGACTGATCATAAGTTAAGGCAACTCTACGGCACAGACAGACACTGCCATCTTTAAGCCAGCAAATTGGCATCGGGAGCCATCCGCTTTATATCCGCTCCAACGAGCCCACACCGCTTTGTGTGCTGCGTAAAACTTCCCTTTTACGATATTACTGCATATAACTCACATATACTAGCACTGGAAATGGTATTTTGATTAGGTCTTTCAATTTTGTTTGTTTGTTTTTCATGTAAGTATATTTTCTAGAGAGATGAAGATTTTCTAGAGGAAACTACGGCAAATATCACCCACTTTCTGAATGCTGCTGAATCTCACTGGATTCGTTCTAAGTAACGTGAGATCGAGTAAGATTCGGCTAGTTAGAGCTCGCGTAAGATCGAGTAAGATTCGGCTAGTTAGAACTATCGTGAGATCGACTGCGATTCAGCTCGATCCCCTCAAACCACTTTACGTGGATGCCCCCCTTAAATGTCATGTCTATAAGTTCATTTTCTCAAAATGGAGGCAAGCGAGTAATGGGAGCCTGGCTCTCATTAGCCGAAGTGGTTTCCTAATGGATTTAAAAGGTTAATAAATAAATCCTAACTAATATTATAAATGCGGAAGTGAGTTTGTTTGTTTGTTACGCTTTCACGCCGTAACTACAGAACAGATCATCATGAATCTGTTCTGTAGTTACGGCAGTCAGCAGCATCAGTGCAGTGCGATGCGCGCTCTGTGACACACGTGCCTCAGTACAACACTGCATACGAATTTTTAATTCGCGTTTCGCGCGGCTTCAGCCGCTGCTAGAACTTGCCATTATGACTTCCAAGCAAGTCATAGTCAACGAGTTGCTGGCATTTATCGATCATGCCAAGGACACGATGGACGAGGTCAGCATCATGCAGATCTGCAAATAAGTTTCACCGTGAAGAAGATTTGCAGCGGCAAGGTGCTGCTCTACGGGGTGCTCAGCAGGACCGCACAGATGCCATCTCGCAGGAGAGATGAGAAAGGTGAAAGAAGTCTCCAGGATATCATCGCCTTGATGAAGGAGACCGACCCTGACGACATGCCAGCGCTATGCGCTGCCAATCTGTCAAGACTTCCACCAGTCTCTTTTGACCATGTGGACGTTACCAGGCTACTCAAGGACATCACGGCCCTGAAGACCAGCCTGGCACAGATGCAGTTTAGGTTAGAAGCCTCGGAAAATACCATCACCGACCTGCGTACCGAATTATTATCGAAAAAGTAGTAAATCGGTATGTAGGTCACCCGTGGCTACTAACGTCAACACTCGTCGCGAAGCGCAAAATGCATCCATCGGCAGTTTTGAGTCGGCGAAATTGGAGAACTCACCGCCAGCTGTCGACATCGTTCAAGATGCCCCGCGCCCCGCCGCCCGCTCTTCCCTCCGCGAGGAGCCGACGTCACTGCCGAGCACGTCAACCCCGACACGTGCCTACGCAGCCGTAGCCGCCGCCCCGGCTGCTGCGTCACCGCAGCGGCCCGTCACAAAGGGGAAAAAACAGGCAAGCTCTCGCATGCCTGTTGAATCGGGTTCTCGAAGGGACCAGTGCGACAAGGAGGGCTTCGTTAAAGTAGAGCGGAGAAAAAAGAAGCCCACCATCCGTAACCACCACGGCAATGCACCGCATGAACCGACCCTACTGTTGCGTCCCGAAGTGAAGACGACACAGCTGTACGTGTCCCGCTTGCATTGGTCTACGAGGGTAGAGGACGTCGTAGACTACGTGCTGAAGAAGTCCAAATTTACATTGAGGGTCGAACAGTTGGCTTCTCGCCATAAAGTGAGCTTTAATTCATTTGTGGTGAGAGTGCCGACCCACCATCTAGAGACCTTCATGAAGGAGGACTTCTGGCCGCAGGGAGTCGTTTATCGGAAGTTCCGAGGAAGGCTGCCTGCTCATATCCCGCGCCTCACGTCGCCGACTTTACGTGAAAACTAGTTTTTTAAGATATATTTTCGTATGTATGTTAGTCTGTAAGATATATATATTTATGGGCCTATGTAATGTTTTACTCGTTGCCTGAAATAAACGATTATTATTATTATTATTATTATTATGAAATTTTGCATACAAATTCTCTGGAGTACGGAGAAGGACATAGGCTACCTTTTATCCCTGGAAAAAGTACTATTCCCGAGGGATCGACATTGACGCTGGCGGAGCCGCGGGCGAAAGGTAGTAAGCATATAAAAGTAAAACAAGACCAAAATCACCAAAAACAAGGCTGATCCAGTAACTTTATGCCTTAGACTACCAACTAGGGATGTCCATCGCGACTGAATTATTGAAACCGTCAGGAGTGTTACGACATATTCCCGTTTTGTCACGACCCCGACTGGACGTCTTTTAAAAAGTAGGTCATCTGGGAACAAGTTACTTTACTTATAGTTTCATTTTCTTATCGGACTCCCAAGTTTTTACACGTTGACTCGTATTTGCGCATATTTGTGACGTTCCACGAGTTAAATAATCCGAAACGATATGACATTGGAACCAAAAAAATGCTCTTGTAATACCCCGGATGTTGCAGTTGTCCATGGGCAGCGGTGATCTCTAAATTTTTTTTACCCCTATGTCAAAAAAAAGGTCCCTTATAGACACTGGCACTTAAAATATACATATCAAGGTACCAGTACCAAATCTTTACTTTTGACGTCATAACTTCTTATAAATCGATGAACCCGGTAGCACGTACGAAAAATGTCACGTTCCGTGTGCAAGTGAAAAAGAGACGCATCTATATCTCTTCCACCTTATAACTATTAACATGTAAAATTATCTTCCGTAGATCGACTTTACAGACAATTTTTTTTTTTGGCCCATTAACTTATATCTTCAGGTCTTTTTAGTCTCCACTGCAGGAGCCTGACCCTCTCTGTACTACCGGTGCGATACTTGGCCAGAGCAGACAGAGGATTTGGCCTACATTCTCCTTGCAGGCCAGATGTCTCATTGATGTTTATGAGCTTGTGTTTAGCTTGTATTTCCTAAGTCGCCTCTTACGACATTCATGAGAAACTTGGAGTGGTCCTATTCTACTCTGCCGGAAATCACACGACATACTCTTCTCTTATCTCTCTTACTCGACTCGTATAATATACTTCTTATTCGGGGGTTAATAACACCCTACTCTTTAGTTCGAGGGTAAGTACACTTAATTCAAATATTTTAATTCTGGTGCTCTCAGGCAACAATCCACGGGGAGCTAATGTAACTACCGCAGTGCCGGGCGCTAGGGATGGGAAATATCGATGTCGATATATTTTATCGTCAGCCTGTACCGTGAGTTTTCGACAACGGTCAGTAGAGGAGGTGCAAATAAAAACAAAACAATGCACCCGCCTCTGCTATAGGCCCTTCTGGCAACGTAGGTTTTAAACGGCAAAAGATGAGAGTTTGAATGGCAAAAGCTCTCCAAAAGCTTTTGCCATAGATTCTCAGATTGGCCCTTCAGGCTATGCATGCAGGTAATTGCGGCCCATCAGGCAATATGAGAGTTTGCCGTCTCTCCAAGCCTTGCGCACAGGCAACGCCCAAAGCCGAGGTCCGTCCCTCCTGGGGACCCTTTGGTGATGTTGTCTATAAAGGCTGACACTCTGTCCTCGCCTCAAATGCCCGGTAAAGCAGCAATAGCTCACTTGGAGCTAGCTACATAGTAAATTAAAAAAAAAACCGCCTCTGTTGGTCAAATGATTAAGGATGACTTGCCGCCCCTTATTCATTAGTCGGCAAGGGCCATACGCTAGGCAACTGCAGTTAGGTAATATGATAAAATAAATAAAAAACAGACCCTTTTTTTCGCATAATGTTTATTTCTATAATATACTTTAGTAAAACCGTTCTCGCATATTATTTTTGCTTAATAATTCTTTGCCATATTTACGTCACTGTTTTTTTTTTGGACAGAGAGGACCCTTTTGGACGATATTCGAAGCTACTCATATAAAATAATTGTAATATAATGATATTGAGTTGCTTTTAAAACCTGTGGATAAACCGTTGGAAATATCAATAAAGTCTTAATAAAAAATATTTCATTTCTTAATTTATGGTCCACGCTTCCCTTTATTGTATTTTTACATAATTTGGGTGGTCCACTATTAATTAAAGCAATCATATATCAATGTGATTTACTAGTCACAATCAAAAACACATAACTCGAGGCGTTTTTAAATTAGTCCATTTATTCCCTCACTTTAGTTTTTTTTTGATCAGTGAGCAAGATTTAAGTAGGCATGATTATATTTTGGTATAATAACTTATCTTTTGTCATTTAAAATAATTTGAAACTCATTAGTATACTATTAGACTCTAATAAATGGTTCCGAAATCAATACATTCTAGCAATTAGAACAAACGAAGTGAATAATATTTTCTTATTCATTTTAACATCATTTATAACCACTTTATCTCCAAGATAAAGTAAGGTGTGGTTCAATTGATTAGAATCTAGTTTTTTTGAGACTTTGTCCACGTCATCATCATATCAGCCGCAAGAAGTCCACTGCTGGACATAGGCCTCCCCCAAGAATTTCCAGAACGACCGGTTGGAAACGGCTTGCATCCAGCGTCTTCCCGCTACCTTAGTCAGGTCTTCCGATCATCTGGTCGGTGGATGTCCGACGCTGCGCTTGCCGGTAAGTGGTCGACGTTCGAGAACCCTTCTGCCCCATCGGCGGTCGGTTTCGTCGGCCCCGCCCACTGCCGCTTCAAAGAGCTAATCCGCTGAGGTATGTTGGTGGCCTTTGTTCTCTTACGAATCTCCTCCTTTCTGATTCGATCTCGCAGAGAAACACCAAGCATAACCCTCTCCATAGTTCTATGAGCGACTTTGCGCTTTCTTACGAGGCCCATAGTAAGGGACCACGTAATTTATCGTAACTGTGCTATTTGTTTTTGAACGGGATGAAAGTACGACGGGATGTAACATTTTCATAAATGGCGAAAGAGTGGAACAAGTGAGAGATTTCGTATACTTAGGTTGTGTATTTACGAGAGATGGAAGGCACGAAAGTGATATAGAAAAAAGGGTGGCTGCAGGTAATCGAGTGAATGGGGCACTACATTCCTTTATGAACAGCAGAAAGATGTCGAAGAAGGCACGTCTGGCTGTCCATGATGGAGTGTTGTTGCCAACTCTGATGTATGGTAGTGAAAGTTGGGTAGGGCAGAAAAAGAATGAAAGCAGAATAAATGCTGTTGAAATGCGAGCGTTAAGAAGTATATGTGGAGTAAGTCTGAAAGATCGTTTAAGAAATGATGTAATAAGGGAACGGTGTGGAGTGAAAGACGATATAGTGACAAAAATTGAGAAAGGGATGTTGAGATGGTTTGGACATGTAGAGAGGATGGATGAAAAAAGAATTACGAAAGGTATATATACGGCACATGTGGCTGGGACAGTCGGTCAGGGCAGGCCGCGACGAACGTTTCGTGACCAAATTGCAAACCTTCTTGCAAAAGGAGAAATAAGGAGTACCCGAAACCGACGAGCATGCATGAAAAGAGTGATGGATGTAGATGAAGCAAAAGAGGTTTGTAAGGATCGTAGCAAGTGGAGATCCATAGTCTCTGCCTACCCCCATGGGAAAGAGGCGTGATAATATGTATGTATGTATGTGCTATTTTAGCATTATTAATATACTAGCTTTCGCCCGCGGCTCCGCCCGCGTCAATGTCGATCCCTCGGGAATAGTACTTTTTCCCGGGATAAAAGGTAGCCTATGTCCTTCCTTCCGCACTCCAGAGAACTTGTATGCAAAATTTCATGATGATCGGTTCAGTAGTTACGGCGTGAAAGCGTAACAAACAAACAAACAAACAAATAAACAAACAGACAAACTCACTTTCGCATTTATAATATTAGTAAGGATAAGGATAAGGATGTAACAACGCGTTACTTACGTAGAAATCAGCTACTAACCGACATGTTTCGACCTCAACCGGAGTTCTTCGTCGGGCCGAATGTGTATAATGTCTATATCTCACGTTAGTTTTAATCTAAATATTCTGGCGTTAGTTAGGTATATTATAACTAAGCTATAACTAGGCGTGTGGTTTCCGGCAGAGTAGAATAGGACCACTAAGTCTTCCCATGGAAGTCGTAAGAGGCTAATTAGGAAATACAAGCTAAACAAACTAAAAAAACATCAATGAGACCTCTCCAATCCGTCTGGCCAGCGAGGAGAGTGTAGGCCAAATCCTCTGTCTGCTCTCTCCAAGTATGGCTCCGGTAGTACAGATAGGGTCATGCTCCTGCATGACCCTATCTGTACTACCGGAGCCATACTGCAGGAGCAGTGGAGACTAAAAATACCTGAAGATGACGATGATGAAGATAAAAACTAAAGCTTCACTAAAATACATCTCTTAAATTAATGTATAGCGAAAATATGAAAATCTATTATAATATTTATGTATCTATACAGTGTCACATTTTTTAAATATTTAGTACTAATAGCAGTAATAATTGAGTTTTATAACTCAGGTTATGAAACAATAAGTAGAAGTATCTAAAAAGTTCTTACACAAAGTAAGTTTATATGGATTCATTTATTGGATGTTATATTAACGAGAAGTTTAAAGAACAAAGCACCAACACTTTGTTAACAAAAGCATACTCAAGAAGCTTTGCCGAATCATGTTCAGAAGTACAAGTATTTGATTTGACCGCACTAGGAATCAAACCCAAAGCCTCTCAGGTAGTAGAGTACAGTGATTAACATGCTATATGCGCTATGAACTGCCTCGGTGGTCCAGTGGTTAAGGCGTTTATCTGTAGACCCGAGGATCGTGGGTTCGATTCCCATGGGTACTTTGTTTAGTTGTTTCCAGTTGGTTAGGACATTGCAGGCTTGAATCACCTGATTGTCTGATTCCGTGCTTCGGAAGGCATGTTAAGCCGTTGGTCCCGACTGCCATCAGGTAGTCGTTAAAAGAACCACGTCAATGGCCGAGAGGCGGTTCCGAAGAACTCTGACACCAGGGTGTGCATGGTCGATTGACCGAGACACCTACTCGAAATGATGATGATATGCGCTATGAACGCCGGCAACACGTTCATACAGCTTTCATAGTAGGCGAGCTCCGTGGCGCAGTGGTTAACACGCCAGCCTGCGACAGCAGCGTTTTCGAGTTCGATTCCCGGTCAGTTCAAGATTTAAAACGATATTTTTCAGATCGACGTGGGTCTTAGATTCTGAAATTGAATTCATTAGCAAACGTTTAAAGAGTAACACAGACCACGAATCTGAACAACTTCGACATCGTGAAAAAATTATCTGCTCTTTCATACAAAAGTGTAATATCTACTTCGTCAAAACCTATGGAACAGCTGTTTTTTTTTGCAATTTTGGAGTTGGTCCCATAGTGAAAGTTTGCTAATGAATTCAATTTCATATACAGAAGTAGCTATTATAAAATATGGTATTGTTTAGTTAGTATCCTACGACACAAGGTCACAACTTACTGTGGGGCTAACTCAATTTGTGAGATATGTTTCTATATTTATTTTAAATATTTTATAGTAGTATTTTTTATCGACACACCCTCATTCCTATTTTTTTCACAAACTCCACACTCACTCCGTACTAGGGAAGACCGTTAATTTCTTAATACAAGGCCTGTATAATGCGTCGTTTCAAGTACAGAGTTAAGTAAAAAGAGTTTATACATATACAGCTTAAACAAGACTTATTTTATATTTTAAAGTGGCCTCAGCGACCGAGAATTTCGTTTAGTAAGTTTGAAAATGAAGAGGATTTTTCTGCGGATAATTTGCTTTATAAGTAAATTCTCTTATTACTATATCGAGCGAGAGCGATTTGAACAGTGCACATTTTTTTCTTAAGTCTTTTTTTATGTATATACATACATACATACATAGTATCACGTCTTTTTCCCTTACGGGGTAGACAGAGCCTAGATCTATAAGACCTGAAGGCCACGTTTAGCATGTTGGTGGGCATAAGGTGGAAAACAGAATCAAAATAGTGATGGGTTGCTAGCCGCATCGCCTATTAACACGATTCCTCAGATTTTACCCATTCCCTCGATCGGCTTTTATATTTTTATGTATATTTGACGGTAAACTAGCAGACGAGTCACCTAATGGAAAGTGGTTAACGTCGCCCATGGACATCTGCAACACCAGAAGAGGCCAAGTATGATATCTGTGAAGATAAACCCTAACTAAGTCAGGGTGTCACCCTAAACTCTCATCTGGTGGTTGCAGGTATGATATCGAGTAAACGAGCCCGTCCTCCCGAGCTGCTGCTTGCTTTCCCCCATTCATCCAAGTGAGTAGTATCTTTATACCTTCATTCTCGTCCCAGATCCAACAAAGTCCTATCCTTCCCAAGCTTAAAAATACTTTCGATGGGCAGCAACGTCGAAAGCATAAGAAGCCAACCCACCTGCCAAGCGTATTGAGTATGTCAATCTTCGATCATTAATACCAACTAGATAACGCATTACCTACAAAATCGTAGCAAAATTCTGTCCGCTCGAACATATAGCTATACATCTACATTGACTTACTAATAAACAGAGACAAAAGTTTTAAAACCATTTTAATATCAAGATATTTCAGACCATATCACCTTACAATAAAGTCGCATTTTTTAAAACAATTACCTTATGCTTACGATTATTCGTCACGAAAACTAGCAAAGTAATAAATAACACCTGTTACTTAGAAACGAAGAATCATTTTGTCTAATAACATCCATTGTGATGACAACCTTATTGCACTAATCATAAAGTACTTTTCTCTTTGATTACATTGCGAGTTGTTACTACGTTTTGTTTCGTTTCTGTTTGCTTCTTCAAATGTTTGTGCGGATGTTGGCTAGCTTGGCCAAACATTTCTTGCCGTGGTTGAAAATCGGTAACTTTTATTCAAAATGTTTATTATTTATTAGTTAAAAGGTAAAATGTATAAAATACTTCATTTACTTACCGAAAATAAGATACTCCGGACGAAAAATTCGTTTTTCGGCCATTATTTCGACAAGTTTTTAGTGCACACTGCGGCATCGTGACACTTCGTTACGTTGGCTGTGTTTGGACCGAACTAAATAAAATATCCACTCACTGCTTGGAGTGGGGTGATATTTGCCGAGCCGTTTTTTATGCGCTGACCCGACATCTAGTTGGTATTAATGATCGAAGATGTCAATATCCTCCTATGGAACGAAGAATCCTTGGGAGAGGCCCTTTTCCAGCTGATGCGTTGCCGACTCTTAAGATACCTGTAAAGACGCCTTTTGAAGGACCTCAAGTCATAGCACACAGGGAAAACCTCGGGAGTCTATTCGCCGCGATCATGCGCAAACGAAGTGCTTCACACCTCATGCGCATGCGCGACAGCCCCAACACTATCCTGCGCGCGTTGGCAGATCGGTGGGACTCGCCGATGCTAGCTCGGTGGATACGGCTGCATGCAGTTGTGTAGACATCGTGCTGGCAGCGGTGGGTACCTACTATTTTTTATGTGTTGTTTGCTGTGTATGTTATCTATGTCTTGTGTTACTAACTTTAGTTTTAAGGCCAATTATTACTAACATTTATTATGGATCAAGTTATCTGAAATAAATTTATTATTATTATTATATTATTATAATATTCCACAATCTTGCTGTACGAGGAAAAAAATCACGTGACGCTCTGACATTTCTGGAGACCCAAGTGTCATGGATGTGGGGATGGACTTTACTTCTGTGGCGAGCGGTGCGGTGGTAGAAAGGTGATGGTAGCACTAATTTAAAAAGTTCTTCAGAACACTTCCCATAGTATATGTAGACGGTAAAATACACACAGCTATTCCTAGGGCTTTGCCAGCAGTGGAACATAAATCCTTACTAATATTATAAATGCGAAAGTGAGTTTGTTTGTTTGTTTGTTTAATTGTTTGTTTGTTTGTTACGCTTTCACGCCGTAACTACTGAACCGATCATCATGAAATTTTGCATACAACTTCTCTGGAGTACGGAGAAGGACATAGGCTACCTTTTATCCCGGGAAAAAGTATTATTCCCGAAGGATCGACATTGACGCGGGCGGAGCCGCGGGCGAAAGCTAGTTACTTATAAAAATCCCTAGGGTGCCTAGAAAATGTCAGTGCCGCAAAACTTCAGCTCGGAAGTGGATCAAATTTAACTCGCAAGATTGATTACACACATCGGGACAGGTGAACCTAAAAATAAAAGCTTGTAAAATATGTATGCTTTATAATTTATTATTTATTTGCTATTAAAAATTAATAAAGAAAAAGAAATTACCGCTGCCTTGGAGATACAATCAAAACTTGTTTATGAGTATATGCTTTTAAACAGGTCCCATTAAAATTTCATCAAAAAAATTCAAAGATTTTGCGCGTCGAAGATCATGAATGAGGGTTCGTGAC
The DNA here is from genome assembly GCA_947532085.1 of Elegia similella. Classification (NCBI taxonomy): domain Eukaryota; kingdom Metazoa; phylum Arthropoda; class Insecta; order Lepidoptera; family Pyralidae; genus Elegia; species Elegia similella. Next base: position 6,819,904 of record OX383951.1, on the reverse strand, counting down.
GTCACAGTCAGCTATTAAGTGTAGTCTGTGACGTCATATGGAATTTCAAAGGGCTTTAATCGAGACAAGAAAAAATACATAATCAATATTTTTTTATTATCTCACTAATGGACTAATTATTATCCTATTGTACTAATATTACTTAGATACGTTCCATATTTCATCTTAATTAGAGCGTTCGAGAGTTATCGCAGAAGAAACACAGCAACCTACAAAATTAATTTTTGCTATTATATAAATGCTAGTAGCATGTTAGTAGTAATAACTTTATACTAAGCTCGCCAAAATTTTAGTTATATAAGTATATTTAAGTGATTTCTCTGTAAGTAAATATAATATTGTATTCTTTTGAGAAATAAAGTTCTTTAACCATAGTAGCATAAATGGGCCGGTACGTCCGGGAAAGTACCACACTCACAGAAAATCGACGTTTTAATAGAATCATTACCTCTTCTATAACTGTGAAGCTGTGTGGTTTCCGGCAGAGTAGAATCTCTCTCTCTCAAGTCTTCCCATGAGATGTCGTAAGAGGCCACTTAGGAAATACAAGCTAAACAAAGCTCATAAACATCAATGAGACCTCTCCAACCCGTCTGGCCAGCGAGGAGAGTGTAGGCCAAATCCTCTGTCTACTCTGGCCAAGTATGGCTCTGGTAGTACAGAGAGGGTCAAGCTCCAGCAGTGGAGACTTAAAGGCCTGATGATGATGATGATGATGATTACCTCTTCTATGCTCCGTTCGGTGAGTGAGAGAACCGGAGGCCCATCCTTCCAATCCATTTCCTCCCCCAACTCCTTGAAAGGCCGGCAACTCTCCTGTCACATCCTGGTGTTGCAGTTGTCTATGGGCAGCAGTGATCACTTACCGTCACGTGACTCGCCTGCTCGTTTGCAGTCTAATATCATAAAAAAATAGGTATGCATATATATAAAAAATAAAAATATCCTTTTAATAAATTTAAGAAATAAAATATGGCGACCTAGATCTATGTATGTACTCTCACTGTACTCATTTTACAATGAATTTCAAAATCAACTAATAGTTAAATACCTCACTTGTAAAAGTCGGGTAGTTGTGTAGGTGACGTAAGCCTTAATACGTATAAGGGGAAATTGGATATGGTGGAGAATTTCGGCGCCGAGATTGAATTGTGCGGTAGCTCAGATGGCAGAGCATAGGTCGTACATAGACCTAGGTCGCTGGTTCGTCCGCATGAAAAAAAAAAATTAACCATATTTTATTTCTTAAATTTATTAAGAGTACCTATATCAAAATAGCATTGCGAGTACAGAATAAAACGCTTATAAAAAATAAAAATATGTTTTCGTCCCAACTCCACTTGAAGACCCTGCTCTCTCAAACAACTACGAGTAATTCATTAAACCTGCCTTCTTACTTATTTATAACCAAAGAGCCAAGATTTGACTCTATGGTAATAAATAGTTAATTTTACTATATAACGAAACCTTCCCTCAAAAAGACCCCATACGCCTACAATGTCCACCCACAAAAGTACTTCCCAAGTCCTCACCCGTCCAATCCACTCAGAAAGTAACATAAATCTAACTTAACCTGCCCTAACTTACGTACTAAGGCCCCGACAACTTAATTCTAACTTTAACTAGGTATAATACAATTTAACAGGGTAATACTGTTTTAGAATAGATATGTTTATGACATATTTTACTTACTGAAGCAGAGTTTATATTGTCTTATTAAAAAAATAAAATATGGTGAAAAAATTCCACGCAGGCAGGGATTGAACCAGCGACCTTAGTACATGGCGAAATTTTTATCGTTTTGAACCCTTAAAGGGGTGACTCAGACCATAAAAATGAACAACTTTTCCTAAGGGAACAATGCTGGGAACTCAAAAAAAAATCGTCATTCCCATACAAACAGGCCGCGCCGCGGAACTCTTTTGTATGGAAATGACGTATGACATAGTTTATATTAATTTCAATTTCAATTTCAATTTATTTATATGCATTTCATATTGTACAATACATCAGCTTTTACAATATAGTCACTGCACTGTAATTTAAATAGGTACAATATGAACCCTGTCGGGTGTCGCAGAAATGAGGATGGAACGGCAAGCGAGTTTTAAAAAAATAATTATTAGTATAATATTTGTCCATTTGACGAATAGTTTGTGATCCTATAGTATTGCGCAAGTATTACACTAGTCCTTTTATTTTTTATTATTATATTTTAGGGTAACATTTGATTTGTCATTTTTAAATATACATATACTTTTTTTTTCTTTTATTATTTATTTATCCTTAGTCTAAGTCATGTTTGTATGTCAATGGAGAGATTTATCTGTACCTACCTATGTATGTCTAGTTTTCGTTGTCATTATAATTAGTCAATTTATCATTTAAAAATTCGTCGATTTTATAATAAGTTTTATTTATCAGTAAGATTTTTTATTTTCTTATGAAAATTGAGTCCTTTTCTTCCATTCTTAAATTGTCAGGTAAATTATAATATATTTTTGTTGTCATTGCTAACGGGCCGGAGCTGAATATTTTAATGGTCTGAGTCACCCCTTTAAGGGTCCGAAACGATTAAAATTTCACCATGTATATATACAACAAATATATACGGACAAATCACACAGATTGAGTTAGCCCCAAAGTAAGTTCGAGACTTGTGTTATGGGATACTAACTCAACGATACTATATTTTATAACAAATACATATATAGATAAACATCCAAGACCCAGGCCAATCTGAAAAAGATCAATTGACTTAGACTTTGACTTTGGGGCCCTCGTGGCGCAGGCTGGCGTGTTAACCACTGCGCCACGGATATATATGTACGACCTTTGTTCTGCCAATTAAAAATAGGGTTATATATTATTATAACAAGCCTTTTTTTGCCGTGTTTGTATGTTTTTTTATGTATATTAGGTAAAGGGTGTACTTTCTAATTAATCGCTTTTGAATTTATCAAAATCAGTTCATTAGTTTATTGAAGTTTTTTTTATCTCAAAAGTTATAATTATATTAATTATTATCATCGCAGCAATATAAATTTACATTGTATTAAAATGTCAAATCTCCCACCATTACGGTTCTAAAGCCGATATCTATCGGTCGGACTTATGGTAAGATAGAGGGATAGCGAAGGCTTAGGAATAGCATTGGCACCAGTCAGTCGAAAACTAAATGTCTGATTTTTAGCCTAGTATGATTTCTGTAAAGATAAACCGTCTACGGTATATACGGACTAATCTGTGTGATTTGTCCGTATATATTTATTTATTATTTAAACCCTAACTAAGTCAGGGGTGTCACCCTAAACTCTCATCTGGTAGTTGCAGGTATGATATCGAGTAAACGAGCCCGTCCTCCCGAGCTGCTGCTTGCTTTCCCCCATTCATCCAAGTGAGTAGTATCTTAATACTTTCATTCCCTTTACAGATCCAACAAATTCCTATGCTTACCAAACTTAAAAATACTTCCGATTCATTCATCCATTTCGAGTAGGTGTCACGGTCAATCGACCATGCACACCCTGGTGTCAGAGTTCTTCGGAACCGCCTCTCGGCCTCTGACGTGGTTCCTTTAACGACTACCAGATGACAGCCGGGACCACCGGCTTAACGTGCCTTCCGAAGCACGTAATCATCTTTATTATCAGACAATCAGGTGATAACAGCCTCCGTGGTCCAGTGGTTAAGGCGTTTGCCTGTTGACCCGGGGGTCGTGGGTTCGATTCCCACCGGAAGCATACTTTGTTTAGTTGTTTCCAGTTTGGTTAGGACATTGCAGGCTTGAATCACCTGATTGTCTGATAATAAAGATGATTCCGTGCTTCGGAAGGCACGTTAAGCCGGTGGTCCCGGCTGCCATCTGGTAGTCGTTAAAGGAACCACGTCAGAGGCCGAGAGGCGGTTCCGAATAACTCTGACACCAGGGTGTGCATGGTCGATTGACCGTGACACCTACTCGAAATGAATGAATCAGGTGATTCAAGCCTGCAATGTCCTAACCAAACTGGAAACAACTAAACAAAGTATGCTTCCGGTGGGAATTGAACCCACGACCCCCGGGTCAACAGGCAAACGCCTTAACCACTGGACCACGGAGGCTGTTACTTCTTCCGATGGGCAGCAGCGTCAGAAGCATAAGAAGCCAAAGAACCAACGCTCGCTAACCCGCCTGCCAAGCGTGGTGAGTATGTCAATATCCTCCCATGGAATGAAGAATCCTTGGGAGAGGCCTTTTTCCAGCAGTGGACTTGAAATGATGATGATGATGAGGTCGGAGACTTTACCCTAAACAAGGATATGCTTTTGCGTCAGATATTCTATGCTTAGTGCGACTTGAACTAACTTACATAGTATCACGTCTTTTTTCCTTGCGGGGTAGACAGCCTAGGTCTTTAAGGCCTTTTGACCACATTTAGCATGTTTGAGGGCGTTTAGATCGAAAACGAAATCAAAATAGTGATAGATTGCTAGCCGCATCGCCTATTAACATGATTCCGCAGATTTTCGCCCACTCCCTCGATTAGCTTTGAACTAACTTCAAAATTCAAATAAAGTTGTGGTTCGTACTAGAGTTGTAAACTAACAGTGAAATTGGTTACCGAGTTCCATAAGTTAAGTTATTCGCCTTAAGCTGTTAAAAGACTGCCGATAGTGCAAATAAAATCACGATCGATTGGGTCAAAAGATATATTTGCGCAAATGAAGATTCATTTGCGCAAATGTATCTTTTGCCCCAATCGCTATCGTTTTTTTTGCTCACTAGTTAGCGCTATTATAATATTCTAGATGGTTTTTGCCATATAATTAAAGCTTTAAATCAATTTTTATGGTATAGAACGGCAAACGAGCAAGCGAGTCACCTGATCACCGCTGCCCATGGACAACTGCAACACCAGGGTGTGACCGAAGCGTTGCTAGACTTTCAAGGAGTTGAGGGAGGATATGAGGGGTGAGGGTTGGAAAGATTGGCCTCCAGCTCTCTCACTCACCGAACGAAGCATAAAAGTGACAATGCTTCTACTCAAACGTTGATTTTATCCCGGGACGAGCCCGAGCGCCCAGAAATAAGCAGCGAATGAAATTGTGGTGTTTATGAACCTACTGCAATCTCAACAGGCATTTTAGATATCAAAGTAACACCTCTTTTGTGTGAACGGATAAAGTCACCATATAAAATACGAAAAGACTTTACCCCAAACTGATATGACAAGATAAATCATTTGCATACAATTTTTATCTACATAAATGCACAATTTCAACTCATGTTCGTTTGTTAAAATTACAAGAACACGTACACCTCCCACATCGATCGTCTGCAACGCTTGCAGAACCGCTTCGTCACCTGTGCCACAAATACGAGTCACCATCGGTACTTGCGCATGACAGACCTACACCGTGACCTAGATCTCCCATCCATTCGCGGCTATCTCAAAATCGCCTCCAAGCGTTACTTTGAGAAAGCAGCACGCCACCCCAACCCGTTAGTAGTGCAAGCTGCTAACTACTCCCCCAACTTACATGATACGACCTTACGTCGTAGACGTCCTAGGAACGTACTTGACGATCCCGATGATCCTATTGACATCGCACAAGCCCGCCCCGACCCCTCTTCAGCTCCAAATAGCCAGAGGAATCCCACTATCCGACGCTGGCGCCGTCGCACTGGCCACCGGAATAGAGTGCGTAAAGTAGGATTAGCTCCGATTACTGGTAACCGCCCGGCGGTCCCGGGTGACTTGCACCTAGGATAGGCCCTTCCGGCAACGTAGCTTTCTGCCCATAAGGCAAAAGATGAGAGTTGCTGCTCTCCAAAGGCTTTTGCCATTGTTTCTCAGATTGACCCTCTAGGCTTGCTTGCAAGTATACGCGGCCCATCAGGCAATATGAGAATTTGCTGTCTCTCCAAGCCTTGCGCACACAGACAACGCCCAAAGCCGAGGTCCGTCCCTCCTGGGGGCCCTTTGGTGAAGTTGCCTATAAATGATTATGATTATGATTAAGGTTGAGAGCACTCTGCCCTCGCCTCAAACGCCCGGTGATGTAGCGAAAGCTCACTTGGAGCTAGCTACATAGTCATTTAAAAAAAAGTTAAAACTGCAACAAATCACTGAAAATAACAAAGGTCGAGCAACGTGATTGTCCTTCCCTCCATCCCTCATGCTGCGATTAATAAATTACAACCTCCAACATTTTTATTAGTGCTTTCCTTTGAATATAATACAGTTATTTATCGGGCCGGAAATAAATAAATGGCTCGAACAGCTTTCAAAGCCCGGCCCGAATTCAATTTTACTCCTGTGCGTATAAGCGCGAAAGCCCTAATATGGTTCCAAACATAGAGTGGATATTTTCTGACATTATAGACAAACAGAATTCTCTCATCATAGCGTATTCCCGGCCGCATCCTAAGCTGTAATGCTTTGGAGTCCGGGGTCCGCTTTCCGATTTTTTGCATAATATAACGCAAAATGCGGTATGCGCATAATGCGGCAATATGAAAGGGCACTTATTGCGACACGATCAGTTTATGAAAACTATTATAGAAGGCAAAATAGAGGGAAAGAGAGGGAGAGGAAATCCCAGGCACAGTTATTTTACACAGACAAAGGAAAAAGTGGAAAGGTTTAAACAGATAAAGGAAAAAGTAGTCTATTCTCTGCTAGTCTTTTTCGTTCATAGCGCTTATGACCGCGGTTCTGCGTTACAGGTGAGCAAGCAACGGAGAATACAACTAATAAAAGAAATTATTCGTCTACTACACTTACCGAGTCAATGGTTCCGGGCAGGAATAATTCCTCAGATGTTGCAGTTTGAAATATCGCCCGGGTTGTAGGGCTGGCGAGCGTTTTTACGTATTATGCATTTAGAAGATCCTCCAATTTGTTTGCTTTTGTTACTGGGTTAAATGTTTTAAATGCTTTTTGGCGGCAAAGAGCACATTATTCAGACCTTTGGTGATATGAAGGAAGAAAAAGATGCTATTAGGTACGAAGTTTTTGTTTGTTTACAGATTTGTTGTGAGGAGCCCGATGGCCCAGTGGTCATTAGCAATAAAAGCGATCACGCATGTTAAGCAACCCTGGGCGCAGACACCACTGTGATGGGTGACCGCAAGTGTCATAAAAATGTATCTGTGCTCCGGAACGCGCGCTAAGCCATTGGTTCCGGCTGCCATCATTGAAAGCAGTCGTTAAGCTATGTCAGATGCCTTAAGGCAGCTTAAATAAATAAATAAATAAATACGGACAAATCACACAGATTGAGCTAGCCCCAAGGTAAGTTCGAGACTTGTGTTATGGGATACAAACTCAACGATACTATATTTTAATAGATAAACATCCAAGACCCAAGCCAATCTGAAAAAGATCATTTTCCATCTTGGCCTGGCCGGGGATCGAACCCGGGCAGTCCGTGTCGCAGGCTGGCGTGGTAACCACTGCGCCACGGAGCTGTCTGCATTAAGAAATGTGACACCAGTATTGGCCACTTACACACACGAAAAACAAATTAAGTTTGGAAAACTGGGGACAACTAAGCGTGGAGTTAGCTCTTCGGGCAATTAATACGTTTTTTACAATATATCATTTGTATCCTATCCTAATCTTAATCTTAACTAATATTATAAATGCGAAAGTGAGTTTGTTTGTTTGTTATGCTTTCACGTTGTAACTACTGAACCGATCATCATGAAATTTTGCATACACGTTATCTGGGATACAGAGAAGGACATAGGGTACATCTTATCCCGGGAAAAAGTACTGTTCCCGAGGGATCCACATTGACGCGATTGAAAGCTAGTAATTATTTAAGTTAGTTTTGAAGCTATGAGTGAACATACATACAGAGCGGCCCTCCTTCTTTTTGACTTCCCATAGCCGGGGAATAAACTTGAAGGTTAGAAATTCAGCTTCATTTTACTGCCCAATTTAGCGTAGTAATAAAACAATCCCGGCAATTAATTTAATATTCCATTAACAAAGTTAATTCATACGGACATTAGGCATTCTGTCATAGGCATTTTACCAGATTCTGACATCAAAGACATTGGAAAGGAAACTTGAAAAGCAAATTCTGCCCTCTTGAGATCAATGAAAGAATAAGACTCAGCAACGTTGGAAAATTACAAATTTCTTAAAGCTTTTCGCTCTACTCGCGATAAAGTTGATCTCTTGGGAAAAGTATTTTTCTGGGATGAAGGGTCAAGGAAATTATCTTTTGCCTACCGTTAAGACAGCGCATATGCTTTTTTTTATTCTTATATCTTATATTATAAAAAACCGGCCAAGTGCGAGTCGGACTCGCGCAATGAGGGTTCCGTACATTATATATAATAAGTTTGAAATTATTAAAAATATATTTATTATGATAAAACCCAAAATTAATGCTTTCCGCAATTTTTCCTTTATCTGTGCTACACGTATAAGACGTTGCTTCGTACCAAATTGCAAGATTCTGAGTTCATGGGAAGTACCCTGTAGGTTTTGATTCCCTTGCAAAAGTTTTTTTTTTTTTTATGTATATCCGACGGCAAACGAGCAGACGAGCCACCTGATGGAAAGTGGTCACCGTCGCCCATGGACATCTGCAACACCAGAGGAACCGCTGATGCGTTGCCGACTCTTAAGATACCTGTAAACACGCCTTCTTCGCCTTCAGTCATAGCACACAGGGAAAACCTCGGAAGGGAGTCCATTCCACAATCTTGCTGTACGAGGAAAAATACCACGTGACGCTCTGACATTTTTGGAAACCCAAGTGTCAAGGATGTGGGGATGGACTTTACTCCTGTGGCGAGCGGTGCGGTGGTAGAAAGGTGACGGTGGCACCAATTCAAAAAGTTCTTCAGAACACTCCCCATAGTATAGACGGTAAAATACACACAGAGAGCCAACGTCTCTCCGTAGACCGAGGGTGTCTAAATCGTCTGTGAGTGTGGGATCGTCGATAATACGAATTGCCCGGCGTTGGATGGAATCAAGAGGAAGGAGTTGGTATTGAGGTGCACCAGACCAGATATGAGAGCAGTACTCCATGTGGAGCCGGACTTGAGCTTTATATAACAAAAGTCTATGACCCGGAGTGAAGTACTGCCTCGCTCTATTGAGCACCCTAAGTTTTTTAGAAGCCATTTTGGCTTTACCTTCCAGATGACTCCGAAATTGGACCTCCTTCGTAATATCGACGCCAAGGATCCCAATACTCTTAGAAATGGTAAGAGAGGTGTCCCGGAACTTCGGTGCTATGTTAAATGGGGTCTTCTTAGCGGATAACACGCAGACTTGTGTCTTAGTAGGGTTGAATTGAACTAGGTTTAGTTTACCCCATTCAGAGACCTGCTCCAGAGAGGTCTCAATGTCAGACACAAGTCTCTTTCTGTTCTCCTCCACCTGTGTTTGAGGGATATTTGCACGACCTGCATGATATGCATCACCCGTACTGTCGTCTACATAGCAATGGATGCTACTAGTGTTAAGCATGTCGTTGATGTGCAGAAGAAACAGCGTAGGTGATAAAACAGATCCTTGGGGGACGCCAGCATTGATGGGCATGATATCGGAGCATAATCCGTCTACAACGACCTGAATGCTACGCCCAGATAAGAAACTAGCGACCAACAAGCATAGTCCCTCAGGAAGCCCGAAAGATGGTAACTTCGCGAGAAGAGCCTTATGCCAGACCCGGTCAAAAGCCTTTGTGACATCTAGACTAAATGCCAGTGCTTCTCCCTTGCTCTCGATGGCGGCTGCCCATCGGTGCGTTAAGTACACAAGAAGATCACCAGCACTACGCCCGTGGCGGAACCCGTATTGACGGTCACTAATTAGCTGATGATCTTCAAGGTAACCAAGGAGCTGGATGTTTATCACACGCTCCATCACCTTAAAGAGCAGGGAGGTTATCGCAATAGGCCGATAGTTAGACGGGTCTGTGCGGTCACCCTTTTTAGGAATAGGGTGAACGTAGGCTACTTTCCACGAAGACGGGACTTTTCTTGAGGTGTTAGACAGCGAGAATAGGCGTGCTAACACCGGAGCCAACTCAGGGGCGCATGTTTTGAGCACAATTGCTGGAATGCCATCAGGCCCGCTGGACTTCCTGACGTCGAGGGAAAACAGAGCACGTCGCACTGCACTTTGAGTGAAGCGAATTTCCCGCATTGAGTGCTCGCATCGCGGTAAAAAGGGCGGCGATGCTCCTCCGTCGTCAAGGGTAGAATTTGACGCAAAGAGAGTAGCCAAGAGATCGGCCTTCTCTTTTGCAGAGTGAGCCAGCGAGTCCTGACGATTGTGCAGAGATGGAAGTGAAGGGCGACAGAAATTCCCCTGCGCTGCCTTAGCAAGAGACCAGAATGCTCTACTCCCGGAGGGATAGCCAACCAGTGTCCTACCAATGCGCGCAGTGTGCGCAAACTTTGCTGCAGTGATCTGCTTCTTGTAGGCTCTTGAAGCTGCGTTGAACCGCTTCTTCAAATCAGAAGTATTACGATCCTTGACATTTCGCGCAGCAACCCAGGCTTCGTAGGCTTCGCGCTTGAGGTGGGTCGAAAAATCACGAAAATTTGCGGCATAACCAGCTGTATCTTTTGATTGCGTTAGCTTAGAAGTTTGATTTTTTTCACAACTCCCAAGGGACAGTAGAAGAAGAAATTCATATCAAATACTCAGGGTATTTGATATGAATTTCAGCTTGATACCTGTACGCGTTCTTGAGAAAAAGGATCTTGACAGACAGACAGACAGACGGACGACGGACAGACAGACAGACGGACAACCGAGTGATCCTATAAGGATTCCGTTTTTTCCTTTTGAGGTACGAAACCCTAAAAACAACGGGTTGCACTCCGGCAGTGCCGGCAGAAGGGAAAACCCTGCGCGGTAGAAAGAGGGGGGATATTACTTCCTCTCCTACGCCACGCCGGCGCGGGCGGTCTCAGGTCACGTGTCCTTCTTTCCAATTTTCAATCAGGTCACGTGTCCTGACGCGAGTTTAATTTTTTTTAAGTTTCTAAAGAAGTTTTCACTTCAAAAAAAACTCGCACTTACATTTAGTGAGGATACTACTGCATTACAAAACAGCCATTGCGATTTCAATATTGCAAATCATAAATCATGATCGATAAAATTTAAAAAATTATGTAAGTAGGAAAAAGCTGGCCAAGTGCGAGTCGGACTCGCGCGCGAAGGATTCCGTATCATTATCTACAAAGAATAAAATTATTAATATTTTTTTTTATTATATGATGTAACTAAAATGAATGATTTTTGCAATTTTTCCTTTATCTGTGCTATAAGACGTTGCTTTGTATCAAATTTCAAGATTCTGAGTACACGGGAAGTACCCTGTAGGTTTTGAATCCCTTGCGAATGTCGAATATTTCCGGCTGCATCTTTAAATTTGAGTTGGCAAAGAATTTTTTCACAGCTCTAAAAGACAGTAGATGTGATATTTGATATAAATTTCAGCTTGATGACTCCACGTGTTTCTGTGAAAAAGGTTCTAGGTTCTATCAACTAGGAATGGTACTCCCAGACCAGCATGGAAGTACCACGCTGGTCTGGCCGGTCTGGGAGGTCTGGGAGTCTGGGAAAACGCAGAAAGTAGCAGCTGCTTCTCTTTCTACACAGATTATAAAAGCCAATCTAGTGAATAGGCGTTAATCTGAGAAATTATGTTAGTACTAGCTTTCGCCCGCGGCTCCGCCCGCGTCAATGTCGATCCCTCGGGAATAGTACTTTTTCCCGGGATGAAAGGTAGCCTATGTCCTTCTCCGCACTCCAGAGAACTTGTATGCAAAATTTCATGATGATCGGTTCAGTAGTTACGGCGTGAAAGCGTAACAAACAAACAAACAAACAAATAAACAAATAAACAAACTCACTTTCGCATTTATAATATTAGTAAGGATAAGGATAAGGATTTAAATAAAATCACTTTAATACGGTATTATGGCGTATATTACATTATTTTTACACCTAACGTTTCGAAAACTTTACAGTTTTCACTGTCGCAGGTAGACTAAGTTGACATTTGTCTTTGTGTTATAAGAACTATACTAAACTACCGCCTACAATATTTATTGATAAAGTTCCGGATGTACGCAGTATTGGCTCACGGTATCTTGCAGTCTTGTGATAAGCTTGAGATTTTATTAAATTGATGACAGGATACCAAGCTGGTGGTAACTGCCAACCATCCTCTCTATTGAAATTAGGATATTTTTTAATTTCAATAGCCTCACGAAGCATTCTTGGAATGTATCTGTTTTCTTTTGCAAGGACTTGAGGATTATCAAAACGCATATAGTGGTTGGGTTTGTCTAAGGCATGTTCACAGACTGCAGACTTGGTTGAGCGTCTATTCTTCATGTCAGCAATATGTTCATTAATTCGGGTACCGATGCTTCTCTTTGTTTGCCCAATGTATGATAACCGATTTTTAATTTCAATAGCCTCACGAAGCATTCTTGGAATGTATCTGCTTTCTTTTGCAAGGACTTGAGGATTATCTTGAGGAGTATCATGAAAACTGTAAAATTTTTGAAACGTTAGGTGTAAAAAATAATGTAATTTACGCGATAATACCGTAATAAAGTGATTTTATTTAAATGTGTAACAATCGCGAAAACATCAGAAACCATAATTATGTTAGTAAGTGATGCGGCTAGCAACCCATCACTATTTCGATTCCGTTTTCCACCTACACCAACATGCTAAAAGTCGCTTTTAGGTCTTATACTTATAGATCAAGGCTCTGTCCCCCCCCGCAAGGGAAAAATGTATGTATGATAACACAACTCCTCATTTCCCGAATCTGCACTGCCCACCCACTGAATTCTTTATGACAGCTGTAAATCTAGGGAAATCGTAAATTTTGCAGGCGCCTCGCGACCCGAAAAGGCCGACCCTTTCTCACGAAATGGATATTAGTGTTAACAAAAATTACCATTGTAACCAGTTTCAAAATCGCCTTCTTTTTAATCGACTTTAAAAAATATTTCACTACCGGAAAATCATCTATAAAAAATGTAATATTGCATTGAGGTGATTTTCAATATACCACAAACTTTTTGCTTGTAGCTCTAGATATATGTAGTTCATCGAGGGATATATTTGTTATTCTTTATACGACAGCTGTGAGGAGAAATATGTATTTCCTTTCGAAAAACAGACACTTTGACATTATCTTGATCACATAACTTAGTACGTACATAAAGCGAATACCCTATCGCGACCTCATCATCATCATATCAGCCGCAAGAAGTCCACTGCTTGACATAGGCCTAATCAAGGATTTCCAATACGACCGGTTGGAAGCGGCCTGCATCCAGCGTCTTCCTGCGACCTTTGTCAGGTCATCCGATCAGATCGATGGGTGTCCGACGCTGCGCTTGCCGGTACGTGGTCGCCATTCGAAAACCTTTCTGCCCTATCGGCCATCGGTTCTGCGCGCTATGTCGCGACCTAATTACATCTTTAGCTAGTTTTATCAACAATCTCCAACGGTGAGTTCGTTCGGTGAGTGAGAGACCGGAGACCCTGGCTTTTTCCTCATCCATGTCCTTGCCCCAATGCCTTGAAAGGCCGGTAACGCTCCTGTCACACCCTGGTGTTGCAGTTGTCAATGAGCTGCGGTGATCTCTTACCATCAGGTGACTCGCTTGCTCGTTTGCTGCCCTATATCATAAAGAAAAGACACATCGCCATTAAACGGGACGGTGCCATGACATTGATCCAGGACGAGTACTAGGTACTATACAACAGCCTCCGTGGACCAGTGGTTAAGGCGTTTGCCTGTTGACCCGGGGGTCGTGGGTTCGATTACCACCGGAAGCATACTTTGTTTAGTTGTTTCCAGTTTGGTTAGGACATTGCAGGCTTGAATCACCTGATTGTCTGATAATAAAGATGATTCCGTGCTTCGGAAGGCACGTTAAGCCGGTGGTCCCGGCTGCCATCTGGTAGTCGTTAAAGGAACCACGTCAGAGGCCGAGAGGCGGTTCCGAAGAACTCTGACACCAGGGTGTGCATGGTCGATTGACCGTGACACCTACTCGAAATGATGACTAGGTACTAATAAATACCTATTTCTTATTAGTATTTTTTTTGTGCCAGGACCTGAGGCAGATGGGTAATTTGAGTACCACGTTAGCTTCTTCTTCTTTGCCTGGCCCTTTCCCATTTTGTTTGAGTCCCACGTTAGCTAACATAAAAATAATTAATTTTACTGTAGCTACATTCCTACGTAGTGTCTTGATATTTTTCTTCCGAGGGCTATCCCGTGGTAGGGGCCACATGGACATAGCAAACGCATAGTTAAGGTAGGATGTGGTTTCGCCCCATTTAAAATTCCAATTTTAGTCCTTTGCTACTCGTACCTGGACGCGCTGTTTGAATCCGAATTGCTGGACCCTTGTCTTGAGTATGAGCCCATGATTCAAGCAATGGTGTTTCTGAATTAAAATTTAAGTGGGGAGTAGCTTTTCCCCGTGACTACGCTCTCGTATATGTAATATCACGTATATGTCCTTAAGATAAGATAAGATAAGATAAGATAAAAACTCTTTATTGCACCAGAAATAAATAAGAAATAATAATTATTTAAACAAGTTGTGTTTTGTTCACAACTTGTTTATAATAATTATTATTTCTTAGGCGGCCTTATCGCTAAAGCAATCTTACAAGCAACCTTGCTAGGGAATAGGAATTTACTATAAAAATAACGGTAAGGCGCAATTACAACATAATAAACGTACATAAACACACCTACATACATACATAAATAAATACAAATTACTAATATACATTTAAATATATAGTACTAAAATAAATACTTATAAAACATAATATAATAATATATTAAATATCTTAGTTCAAGTGCTGATAAAGTTCTGAAAACCTTCTTTACTTTAGGGTTAGCTCAATCTGTGTGATTTGTCCGTATATATTTATTTATTGACCGATCCAAGGACTCAAAAACACCATTATAAACATTAATAATGGGTTCAAATAAGAATTATTAATTAAATCTGTTACTTAATTATTCCTGTAACACTTATTTGGGTGTTTTAAACTTATTTTGCGCTTAACACTTATAAAAGTAAAATAGATATAATGTTTCTGTAATCAACCTGTTAGAAAAGTATTTTTACATTTTTCATGGATATTTCTATGTACGTGTTTACTCAGTTCATATCCTAGGCAAGTTCGTATCCAAATGGGCATTTTTCAGACAAGTGTGCGTGAGTTGTCGCATAGTTATGCCAATGTAAACCTTATTGGCTGTAACAGTTATTAACCCTTATGAACCGGTATTTTAAAAAACAGATTGAAAGTGAATTTCAGATTGAAAAAACAGTGTTCAAAACACTCTATTCGAATACCGGTAATTCCTGGACCGAGCGAGCACAAAACGCGCTGCGCGAGCGAAGCGCCTCTGTTTTAGCTTGGACGAAAATCGTTCGATGTTCCGATCGATACCCGTGATATTTTGAAAATGGATTCAATATTGTTTTTGTCGATTAGGTTATTAGAAGTTTTCAAAACGGCGGAACTGACATAAAGGGCTTAAACGCCATATACCCTATGTTTCTAATTTTGATTGGTTCCGGTTTCAAAGTGTCATCTAAGACTTGCGAGTCGCGAGGTCTACATTCCACATTCCATAATGCCACTAGTTTATTTCATCATCATCATCAGGCCTTTTTAGTCTCCACTGCAGGAGCATGACCCGGTCTGTACTACCGGAGGCATACTTGGCCAGAGCAGACAGAAGATTTGCCCTACACTTTCCCCGCTGGCCAGACGGGTTGAGAAGGTCTCATTGATGTTTATGAGCTTTGTTTAGTTTGTATTTCCTAATTCGCCTCTTACGACGTCCATGAGTTCTATAATAAAATTTAAATCAATAAAACTATTGACATTTTATATACAAAAACTAAATGAAATAATAATTTAAATTCTACTAATTCTAAAATGAAACTATTGTCATCATCCTTAATTTTGGGTTAAAAGCTTAAAACTGTAAATAAAATAATAAAACAATATAAAAAAAATTTACAAACTAATCAAATTAAAAATAATAATAACAAACACAATTCATAAAAATAAAATAAATAGATAAATTTTGGTATATATATATATACATTTAAAAATATGGTCCTTATCCTTATATACTAACACAATAAAATAAAATTAAATCTCATTTTAAATTTAGTGATGTAGTACTTTTTACTAATTGTAATAATTAGTGGGTACTCCTATTAATCTATGTGCGTCCTCCTCTAATCTAATATTTCTGTGCCCGACAGGGTCCATAAATGGTCTTACTTTGTAATTTGTCATCCTATGTCTATATGGTTTGCAATAAATATTGAGTATTGAGTATTGAGAAGGCTAGGAGTGGTCCTATTCGACTCTGCCGGAAACAACACGGCTAGATTATTTAGGCAACGTGAAAACCTGCATAGTAATTATTCTCGAGGGACACCTAAATTCTACAGACTTATAATCCTGCCATATTCTATAGTAACTAGTACTTTCCTACTCACTGCAACATTCGATGTAAAAATGAATTCAGCTGATGCAGCTCTATGTTTGAACAACACTCCACGCGCGAATCGAGAGTTCCGTATCCATTTGCAAAATCCTGGAATTATTTTTATTCAGTTTTATTCAGTTGCTAGACCATTCATCATTGAAATAGAGTAATATTGACTGAAATACGTGGAGTTTAATGATGAAAATTGCATTGTTAAACTGTTTATGAATCACATATAGTATAAAACAAAGTCGCTTCCCGCTGTCTGTCTGTCCCCATGTATCTTCGGTCAAATATAATAGTAAATACACGATCCGCGCTCGAAAAGTAGAACTGGCAAAACAGCGCACTAATTGAGTTTCGGAGCTGTTTTGTCCGCAGTTTAATAAACCGCGCTAGCACTTACACTTCTCGTGATGACGAAGGTACAGTGAAAAAGATGCAAAAACTACGTATCAAAAGTGAAAAAAAAGATAATAATAAATATATAATATAAATATATACGGACAAATCACACAGATTGAGCTAGCCCCAAAGTCAGTTCGAGACTTGTGTTATGGGATACTAACTCAACGATACTTATAACAAATACATATATAGATAAATATCCAAGACCCAGGCCAATCTGAAAAAGATTGTCATCATCATCATTTCGAGTAGGTGTCACGGTCAATCGACCATGCTCACCCTGGTGTCAGAGTTCTTCGGAACCGCCTCTCGGCCTCTGACGTGGTTCCTTTAACGACTACCAGATGGCAGCCGGGACCACCGGCTTATCGTGCCTTCCGAAGCACGGAATCATCTTTATTATCAGACAATCAGGTGATTCAAACCTGCAATGTCCTAACCAAACTGGAAACAACTAAACAAAGTATGCTTCCGGTGGGAATCGAACCCACGACCCCCGGGTCAACAGGCAAACGCCTTAACCACTGGACCACGAAGGTTGTTAAAGATTTTTAATTATAGATTAAAGGTTGAAAAAGATTGTAAAGATGAAGTTATACTTTCAGTATTTACCGTTTTTCTCGTTGTTTGTTTCTATGCATTACATTTTGACTCGGGGACATTACAAAGGCTTCATTTTGTATGAGACTTTGTATAGCTACTATTATATTTGATCGAAGCTATGTATTAGATCTTTAAAACAACGCAACGGACTTTGATGCGGTTTTTTTAAATATATAGAGTGCTTCAACAGGAATGTTTATATGTACATTTCACCTGTGCGGAACCGGGGTCCGGGTCGCTAGTCTTAATATATAAAACAAAGTCGGTCTGTTCGAACACATAACTTAAGAACGGAAAAACCTGATGTTTATAATCTTTGACTTGTTGGATTTTTTTAACTTTGAATAGCAGAATATATATAAGAAAAGGTCGCAGGCCGCTTCCAACTGGTCATATTGGAAATCCTTGGGGGAGGCCTATGTCTAGCAGTGGACTTCTTGCGGCTGAGATGATGATGATGATATAAGAAAAAAATACTCCAAAAAAAAACGAAGTTCGCCGTGACAGCTAGTATAAATACCTATATTTACTAGCTCCGCTATATTGACTAGCTCCGTGGCGCAGCGGTCAACACGCCAGCCTGCGACACGGAGTGACTGGGTTCGATCCCCGGCCAGTTCAAGATAAAAAATGGTCTTTTTCAGATTGGCCTGGGTCTTGGATGTGTATCTATATATGTATTTGTTATAAAATATAGTATCGTTGAGTTAGTATCCCATAACACAAGTCTCGAACTTACTTTGGGGCTAGCTCAATCTGTGTGATTTGTCCGTTTATATTTATTATTTATTTATTTATATATATCAGAGGAATGGGGAAACGAGGGGAGGCCTTTGCCCAACAGTGGGACAGAAATGACTAACACAAAAGACTGTTCGCGTATTGCTGCAGCCATAACTACATATAAGGGGAATTGGATATGGTGGAGAATTTCGGCGCCGGGATTGAATTATGCGGTAGCTCAGATGGCAGAGCGTAGGATGTACATATATTTTTTTACTAATTGTTGGATTAGGAATTTTCTCCCATCTTACCTGATGGTAAGTGACGATGAGGACGAGGATGTTACATGCCTATCCAAGAGATACCCATTTAATCTACTTTTGAATGTCCCTAGACATAGACCTAGGTCGCTGGTTCAAGTCCCACACGCATGAAATTTTTTCACCATATTTTATTTCTTAATTTATTAAGTTATTCAAGTAATTATGTATATAAACGGGACTTAACACGAACCTTTTTATTATTTGTTTCCGTTGACGTTTCAATGGAGTTACATCCATCGTGGTCGCAACGAGACTGGAGTACTGCGGTGTCATCTTGTGGTGGTGGACGCAGTTTCACTAATAATTTTTGATAATTTCACTACCCACATAAAGTTTTGTTTTTAGGCATTAGCCCCGGTACACACTACACTAACAGTGTCCGACTTTTTGTTCAACTCCGGACGACGCGGTTTAATTTTGGCAATCACTGGATTCCATGCTGATGATAATTTGTATCCGTCTTCTCTCTTGAAATTTTTAAACTTTTTAATTTCTACAGCTTCCCGTACTATCCTCTTGTAATAGTGCCGGTCAGTGGATAATATTTTAGGCTGGTGTAATTTAATCCAGTGGTTGCAGTTGGTGTCCATAAGATGTTCAGCAATGGCGGACTTACTGGTCTGGCGATTCTTTACAGCTGCGATATGTTCTTTGACCCTTTCTGCTATGTTCCGCTTAGTCTGTCCGATATAAGAACTCCCGCAGCTGCAATCTATTTTGTAGACACCTGGCGTCTGGTACGGAATAACATCTTTCGGTGAACGTATATGCATTGTTACTTTGGAGTACGGAGTGTATACAGCCTTAATGGAGTAATTTCGTAGTGCCGCTCCAACTTTATCCGTAACTCCTTTCACATACGGCAAAAATACTGGTTGTCTGTCCACCTCAGATTTTCTTAAGCCCCGCTTGCGTCGACTATGTGCTTCTCTCACCTCATAGCCATTCAATTTTAGTACCTTCTGTACATGCTCAAGTCTTCTTTCACATGCTCAGGGTCACAGAGGTCCTGTGCTCGTCGCTTAAGCGTTGACACGACAGATTGAAGATGACGAGGATGATGATGTGAGGTAGCATGTAGATACCTGTCAGTGTGTGTCGGTTTTCTGTAGACAGAGTGAGCCAAGGAGCCATCGGATCTCACCATTAATTTGACGTCCAAGAAAGCTAATGACCTGTCAGTCTCCACTTCATACGTGAACTGTATCTTAGGGTGAATGGAATTTAGATGAGTAACATATTGCTCCACTTCATGTGTACCACCCTTTATAATGCAGAAAACGTCATCAACATACCTTATCCAACAACGTATAATCTGTGGTCCGGTGGTAAGGGCTTTCTGCTCCATATGTTCCATCCAAATATTGGCAACCACTGGGGCCACTGGACTTCCCATAGCCACGCCATCAATTTGGAGGTAGTATTGGTCGTTATATAAAAGGTAACTGGTGTTTAAACAGTGTTCCAGTAGAACAATATATTTATTTGACAGATCATTCCTCTCAAGGAGTTCCTTGATCACCATCATACAATCCTTTATCGGAACATTGGTGAAGAGCGACTCAACATCATAGCTCACCATCATTTCGTCCGGTTCCAATTTTAACTCTTGAATAATGGTGATAAAATGGCGTGAATCTTTCACGTACGACGCTGTCTTACCCACAAGTGGTTGAAGTACTGATGCAACGTGTTTCGCTAAGTCATATGTAGGCGAATTAATCTGGCTGACTATTGGTCGTAGCGGCACGTTGTTTTTATGCACTTTCGGTAAGCCATATAGTTTTTTTTAATTACACCAGCCTAAAATATTATCCACTGACCGGCACTATTACAAGAGGATAGTACGGGAAGCTGTAGAAATTAAAAAGTTTAAAAATTTCAACAGAGAAGACGGATACAAATTATCATCAGCATGGAATCCAGTGATTGCCAAAATTAAACCGCGTCGTCCGGAGTTGAACAAAAAGTCGGACACTGTTAGTGTAGTGTGTACCGGGGCTAATGCCTAAAAACAAAACTTTATGTGGGTAGTGAAATTATCAAAAATTATTAGTGAAACTGCGTCCACCACCACAAGATGACACCGCAGTACTCCAGTCTCGTTGCGACCACGATGGATGTAACTCCATTGAAACGTCAACGGAAACAAATAATAAAAAGGTTCGTGTTGAGTCCCGTTTATATACATAATTATGTGTTTAAAGCGCGAAAGTTTAAAAAAGAAAGTTATTCAAGGCCAAGGTCAATCTGTAAAAGATCGTTTTCCATCTTACCTGGCCGGAACCCAGGACTCTGCGATTCAAAGGAGCCTGCGATACCATGAATAAACTACAGAGGTTGTCAAAATCTTGAAAAAGATTGACACAATGCAACACTTTGTATGATGATGAACCGTGATGATGGAGAACTCCTGATTGCTGACTAGCTCAGTCTTACTTACTTACTGCAATGGCGCAGCGACCCAAAGTGGATCTTGGCCTCCGACACTAGAAGGCGCCATTTCTTGCAGTCATGTGCCAGCCGTTGCCAATCGCAAACTCAGAGGCTTTGTAGGTCTTTCATGATCTCGTCGACTAGCCCGCGCTGTCCCATCTGGCGTATGGGGAGCGTCCCCAAGGTGGCGGATAGGGGAACGTCGGTAGCACAGCTTAGCTATGCTTCCGGCTAAGTCCGATGGACTCGCTGACCAACGATGGGTGTGGTCCTCCAGCATTTTGGGGGTTGTGCAGTGGGTTAACACCTCACTCACGGAAAAAGCTATTGTTACGAAACCGACACAGGGACTAGCTCAGTCACGATTTTTAATTGTGCTGAGTTGCTTTGAGTTCCAACAGGTAAGATGGGAAACAAATGCCTTAAAAAAAACTTAATAAAAAAAACAACGGGTTGCACTCCGGGACTGCCGGCAGAGGTAAAAACTCGCCTTTGCGGCGGTCTCAGGTCACGTGTCATTCTTACGGATTTTCGATCAGGTCACGTGTCCTGACGCGAGTTTAATTTTTTTTACCCATTTTTAAAAATGCACAACGCCGCTAATGAAGTCTTAATTTCAAAACTTTTTAAGAATAAAAGCTTATCCCTTATATTATTTGTTTTTCGTATGTGTAAGTAAGCACCCAAAGCAAATACATTTTTAATGTTGAATGTTTCTTCCTTTAGAACATTAAAATTGGACGATCTCTGTAGCCTAGCCATCATGCCTGTCACACTGAAGGACCTGTGTCCCAATCCTGGTCAGGTCAAGGTGGAAAATTATCTTTTTGTTTGACCTGGGGATTGGATAAACATGCAATCCCCAGGTCAAGGCAACAGCTATAACTAGCTGTTGCCCCTGACTTCGTCCGCGGCAATTTCTTTATGATTAATTAGGGTTTTTCTGTTGAAAGTTTATCAAAATATAATAAAACACAAAGAAATGTCACCCCATCTATGGTCTTGTGTACAACAGAAGTCTGTATAATCTACATTGTCTATGTGTAACTTTTGTGAAAGAAAAAAAATAAATGTCAGTTCGATCCAAACAACCAACGTGTTTTTATAGGTTATGGGCCCAGCACGCTTCCACTGCGTATTTCTTAGTATACCTAGTTAAATAAATTTTCCTCCTTTTTCAAAACATTTTTTAATGATGCTTCGCTCCTATTGGTAGCAATATGATGTTTTATAGTCTAAAGCCTTCTTCAATAAATGGGCTATCCAACACAAAAATAATTTTCCAATTTGACCCTTTTTTCCTGAGATTAGCGCATTCAAACAAACAAACAAACTCTTCAGCTTTATACTATTAGTATAGATATAGATATGCATTCGTTATAAAATATTCATTGAGTTAGTATCCCATATCGCAAGTCTTAAACTACTTAGAGGCTAGCTCAAACTGTGTGATTTGTCCGTATTATTTATTTATTAAAATATTATTACTGTTAAAATATTATGGGCTAAAATCGGCGGAATCATGTCAATAGGCGTTGCGGCTAGCAACTTATCACTATTTGATTCCGTTTTCCATCTACACGTGCTCCAACATGCAAAATGTGGCCACAAGGTCTTATAGGCCTAGGTTCTGTCTACCCCGCAAGGGGGAATACATCACGTCTCTACCCCCCTTGCGGGGTAGAGACGTGATGTATGTAATATATTATGACTACAAGACATTTGAGTACATTGCATTGACATTATTTTATTCGTTAACATGAATCACAAACAAGTTCACGGTAGCAAAACAATAAAGAAACTTATAACTAGTTAAATATTACTGTGGACTCAGCGATGATGGTCACAAATTGAGTAAATAATTATTGCAAGTTGTGGAAAGCAAGAATCTAGGCAGAATACAAACAAAAAAGAAATGGTATTCATTTTGATTATTACGTATACACATACTACATTATTCGCAATTTAATATTCGATGCGCACATTTAATGAATGAATTAGGTACCTACAACTAAGGCATAAAAAATAGATTGGTCTACTTTAGCTGATGCCACGGTTGTAGGTATGTGGGTACACACCAGGCTTGGATTCGCTGGTATGTTCTGCACTGAGCTTTTTGATATGTTCTAAAACATCCGTTTTTTATGATATCGGGCGGCAAACAAACAAACGAGTCACCTGATGGTAAGCGATCAACGTTGCCCATAATCAACTGGAACACCAGGGTGTGACAGGAGCTTTGCCGGCCTTTCAAGGAGTTGGGGGAAGTAAATGGTGCGGAAGGAGGATGGACCTCCAGTTATCTCACTCACAAAACGAAGCATAGAAGCGTAAAGCTTCTATAAAGTAAGAAGCTTCTACTCAAACGTCGATTTTCTGAAAAGCCGGCCCATACATGCTAATAGCAAAAATGAATTTTGCCGTTAGCGTGGCTCTACCACAAATAAAACTTACCGTTACAAGCTTTTAGTGTGAATGTGGTATTCGTAAAAGCGGCAAAATGGTCATGACACGAAGTTTGTGCTATATTTAATCGCTCATACACAACACAAGCGTGTCTCTAAAGCTATTAATTTTGTGACCTTCTCAAAAGTCTTATTAGAGCGAAGTCACAATGATTCTAAGATCCATAGGAAGTTAGGATCATTATATTAAGGGCGTTTCTTTTGGGTCCGATGTCGATAAAAGTGAACTTGAAAATATCGCCTTATACGAATAACGATAATGTTATTACTTAATTAAAATGTCACCAAGTCCCTTACAGGTTATATACATTTTTTTAAAAATGGTTGTTGTTAATTTGTAAGCTTAATAAATAAGTAAAACCTTTATGAACCTTGTTTTTTCCATCACTGCACACTGCATACCAACGCTTTTAACTGTAATAACATAGCTTCTTAAGTTACTGATAGAACCAAAAACGGCCAGAGTTCGTATATATAACCTAATATATTCGTATTATGTTCTTTAGTACTTCTTCTTCTTCAATCGTGTCAATGGTCCAAACGATTAAATGAATCTTGCCAGAATGATTCAATCTTTACAGCCGCATCCGTGGCTTTTGCCAAATCCTCTCTCGTACAAGAGGTGGGACATCCGAGGCATGGTAACAGATGTGGCATGGATTGCACAGCGCCACAGCTACATCCATCATTAGTAGAAAAGCCCCACTTTTTGCGGTTCTCTCTGCATCTGGCCGCACCTACTCGCAATCTGTTCCGAGACTTCCACGTACTCCAGGGCAAGGAGTGACCCGGTGGCAGTTTCTCTGCAGGTGGCATCTGTGAAGCAGTCTTTGTTGGAAACTTTTTAGCCCAGAGTTCCAAGCGCGTGGCGGATGGTTCCTTTTGTACTATTTTGTTCTTTAGTACTATTTTGTTCTTTAGTACTTTATAATGTTAAGGTAACATAATACGGGTAATAAATACGGGTACAGCTCTCAGGGCCACTGGTACCTATTATATTGACTTCGGTGCAAATAAAAAGTCCATTGTGGAACACACATTCGCATACACGTCCGCAGTGTTTGTGTTGGTGCAGGCTGTTTGCTTAACGGACCTGTCTGATACCTGCCCGTTTTACAGCTTACAGCTCTGTTAGTGTTTTGCAGTTATCTGTATTCAGATAAATACATAATTATGTTAATTACATCGCAGATGGGGCCGAACAATACATACGTTCATACTAATATTATAATTGCGAAAGTCTGTCTGTCTTCTTTTCACGCTTCAACCATTGAACCATTTTGGATGAATTTTGGTATGGAGGTAGATTGAGGCTCGGGCAAGGAAATAGGGTACCTTTTATTGACATTTACACGGGCGGAGCCACGGGAAAAAGCTAGTGCAATAAACTAAGTCAAGTTGAGATCAACCAAAAATATCCTTCTTTACCAATTTATCTCACTATCCCACATCGGCTTACCGTCAGACTTAAAGTTTTAGTACTGCATAGTGTCCTGGGTTGTTTATGTGTATAAACATCCATATTTCTTCATGTTAGTCTGACCGTGGTATTCGCTAAATGGGATGGATCTAAATACTACTTATTTCGATAAAAAAAAACAGTGGCACGTAGTTATTCCCATCTCACAAAATGCCCGCCGCGTCTCATCATCATCTTCAGGTCTTTTTAGGCTCCACTGCAGGAGCAAGACCCTTTTTGTACTACCGGAGTCATACTTGGCCAGAGCAGACACAAGATCTGGCCTACACTGTCCTCGCTGGCCAGAAGGGTTGGAGAGGTCTCATTGATGTTTATGAGCTTTGTTTTAATTTTTTTTCGACTTGACATTGGTTTTTAAGGTTGATATTCGTTTTTAAGATGTTTTGACAATGCGTTGTGACGATTAGTCCTTTCATGCAATAATATTAATTTTAAACGTCTTACTAGGTAGATTTGCAAGATAGATAAACTATTCCAAAACTAACTTGGTTCCTCTCGCACTAAATTACACAAGTAGTGGCCTGAGTTCCATTGATGAAATCTCAATGTAAGATACTTCAGTTATTAACCCCTGTTGGCCTTACTCTATGCAAATACGTAGGTAGTTACAAGTATCTAATCAAAAAAGCGCATTGAACATGCATTTTTTCTATTGCTTGTAGAGTCTGTTACTATAAAGGGGACTCTTTAATTTCGAAGTTTGAAATGACGATATATGGTCGCTCGAGCCAATGATTTCAGGCATATGGTCCCAACTTCTATCGCGTACGATTTGTTCTATACTCATCACATAGATGGCGCCATAGGTTTATTCACAGTTATGTTTCCACCTTCATCATAATCAGGTCCATTTTAGCCTCCACTACAGGAGCACGACCCTCTCTGTATGTACTACTAGGGCTATATTTGGCCAGAGCAGCCAGAGGACTAGGTCTACACTCTCCGCGCTGGCCAGACGGGTTGGAGAGGTTTCTTAGATGTTTATAAGCTTTGTTTAGCTTGTATTTCCTAAGTCGCCTTCTACGACATCCACGGGAAGACTTGGATTGGTCCTATCCCACTCTGCCGGATACGACACAACTAATGCATGGTAAGGTGGAAACCACACGGTTTCTACCTTATCATGAGAAAATTAAATCAGTATTCACGAAAAATTATCTTATTTAAGATTTAAAAAAAAAAAACAATATAATAACAATATTTTTTTTCTGTTTTACCAAGTTTAGGCTAACGCCATCTAGTGGCAGGTTGAAATACTGCACTATTGCACTGCAGTGCCCTCGCCGCCGCCCATAGTGGCAATTAATTTAACTTACTACCTTGGCCTCCGGCATGCTTGCACTTTGTATGAAAAGTCAAAGATTTTTATTCAAAATTGGATACATGTAGGTATCTCTTTTTGAATAATATTTTGTTTAATATATGCAACATCGAAATACTACTAGCGTTTCGGAACGACCACTGGTGAGAATAATACGCCGAAAGAAACTCAATCCAGACTTGAGTAATGACTATGAGGCCTTATTTTGTATGAGATCAGCAGTCTATATTTTAGTATTATATTGTCTTTGCTTTGGGAACTACTCATCGATCAAATGACTTCGGCTCCTAAACAATAGACCCGGTATTTTAACATATATATAGACGGAAAATTTTCTCCAAATCGTGTCGTTAGGGCATAGTTTTATATATTACTATGTTCCGCGATAAGAAGAATAGAAAAATGCTTTTAGACATCGTACCAAATATATATAATTTTAAAATTTCTTAAGTATCTATTTCAAATTCCAACAAGTGGGCGATCTTGTTCAAGGATTGGTCTAAATTATACAAATACTTTTGATGTATTGCATTAATTCAGCGCATAGTACTAGTGATTTAAAAAACGTAAATTTTCACAATTTCGTGCAGTACCGTCTTAAATGAAAGCACCCAGATAATTTCGTAACATTAAACGTATCTATGCTTTGTTTCATCTTTTAGGGAAACACAGCTGTTTTGGTCGTAACGGGAGCAGTCATTATAACAATCATTTAGTTGACATATTGTAAGGGTATTATGGTGTGGTTGAATTGGCGACGAACTTTGTCGCACTTTATTGGAACCAGGGCATTTGGTAATAATCGATTATGTCTTGGAAATGTTTAGAGATGTTTTAGGCTTTTCAGAAGCTGTGAAATAACCTAACAAGCTAATTTGAATACAATACGAATATAAAAACAAGAAAAAATATTGCTTTTTATATCAGATAAACTCAAATATGCTACAAACCCGATTTTAGAAATTCTTTTACTCATCATCATGTGGTGATCATCAATCGACCATGCTCACCCTGGTGTCAGAGTTCTTCGGAACCGCCTCTCGGCCTCTGACATTCCTTAAACGACTGCCAGATGGCGCCGGGACCAACGGCCTAACGTGCCTTCCGAAGTACGTAATCATCTTTATAATCAGACAATCAGGTGATTCAAGCCTGCAATGTCCTAACCAAACTGGAAACAACTAAACAAAATATGCTTCCCGTGGGAATCGAACCCACGACCTCCGGATCTACAGGCAAACGCCTTCACCACTAGACCACGGAGGCAGTTCGGTTAGGTAGGACTTATGGTGGAAAAAAGAAACTTACTAACTGAAAACACCTTTTTTAAGCAGTCATGAACCAAAATACCCATATATTCGACGTGGAAGGATGTAATGGCTTCCCAATATTTCCTGCCTCCCCACCACGTGTGCTTAACGCCAGTTCCCAACGAGTTGGATCGATCCCGCACCTTATGGCTGTTTTGACCCACTTCGCGTCCAGTGAAACCCCATTACGAATTGTCGGAACTTTAAAATTTTAAACAAGGGTAAAGTTAACAGTTTTTAAATTGTTTTAAAGTATATAGCCATGGATTTGTATTATTTTTAAAGATTCTTTTTAACCTCTAGTAAAAACGTATATATTATGTTATGTTTTATTTGTAAACTTTATTGTACGTATTAAAAGTCACAATAGGTAGACTTAAAATAATTCTCCTAGTCAACCTTTGGAAAAAGCAATACAGATAAAATAAATAGGTGCCAATCAATATAATGAATCAAAATAGAATGAATAAATGTATATAACTAATATATGTATTAAATATATACTATATGCTAAAGTGAGTTTGTTTGTTTGTTACGCCTTCACGCTCTATCTACTGAATACAATTTAATTTTAAGAAAATGTCCATATTTTTCTTTATTGACTCGTTCGCTGACACTGAACCAGACACAAAAGAAATAACAATAGAATTCAATAATAAATATCTCTTATACTAATAGAAAAATTAGACGTCTACAGGCGGGCAGTGTCAGCGAAAGTGTTAAATAAATAACCAGCAGATTCATCATTTCTCTCGATAGTGTTTGTCTACATTATCTACATTTTTATTCTTATAGTAACTTTCACCCGCGGCTCTGCCCGCGTCAAGTTGGATTCCTCGGGAATTACTTTTCCTCGGAACAAAATGTACACTATGTCCTTCTCAGTACCCCAGACAGAGGATATGCAAAATTTTATGACGCTATGTTTAGTAGACAGGGCGTGAAGGCGTAACAAACAAACAAACCCAGTTTCGCATTTATTGCTATTATAGTTGTATAACTATAATAGCAATAAATGCGCATTTATTGCTATTATAGTTGTATAAAATAAAATAAAAATCCCCCCTCAGTTTTAGTGGAATTTCAAACGACTGTCAATGTTAATACGGTTTCTTCAACCCCCACAAGTCACCTGACGCATTTAAGACTGCAAACCTTAATGACCCCGCCCGTAAAGCCGCACGACCGCCTCGCGGGCTGCTCGCAGCCCGCGCCCCCACCCAAAACACTAGTTATAGTTGTATAACTATAATAGCAATAAATGCGAAACTGGGTTTAACTATTATAGTTATACGACTATTATAGCAATAAATGCGAAACTGGGTTTGTTTGTTTGTTACGCCTTCACGCCCTGTCTACTAAACATAGCGTCATGAAATTTGCATATCCTCTGTCTGGGGTACTGAGAAGGACATAGTGTACATTTTGTCTGGATGGCAAAATTCCATAACTTAGTGTCCCTAAGGCAGTAATCCAGGGCTACATCCTTCTCCATTGAATATTGACGATTTATGTGATCTCAGGCTGATTTCACAGTGACACCGTCGAGACGCGCCGTTGACCAGAGCGTTTCAATAGCGCGCGCTTGACCGGCGTGCGCGACAATACGAGTACAATGTACAGTTATGTTGTGAATAGTCGTAATTATATGGGCAAATATAAAAACAGGATAAGCTGTTTATTTTCTATGGAAAAGAGTGCAACAACGACGTCGTAAAACATTGTAGGTAAATTGATTATTGAGCGCGCGCTCCGGCAGCGCTGGGCGGCTGGGCGCGTTTCTTGAGCGGTGCGTGTCAACTGCGCAACTTTGAAAGGAGATTACCTAATTAAATAAATAATAATAATAAATAAATATATACGGACAAACCACACAGACTGAGCTAGCCCCAAAGTAAGTTCGAGACTTGTGATATGGGATACTAACTCAACGATACTATATTTTATAACAAATAGATAAACATCCAAAACCCAAGCCAATCTGAAAAAGGTCATTTTCCATCTTGACTTGACCGGGGATCGAACCCGAGCACCCTCGTGTCGCAGGCTGGCGAATTAACCACTGCGCCACGGAGCTGGGGAGCTCCGATCCCCGGTCAAGTCAAGATAGAAAATGACCTTTTTCAGATTGGCCTGCGTCTTGGATGTTTATCGCGCTTGCAATTAGGGGTAATTGCAAGCGCGCGCGTCTGGACGTCGCTGTTCCAACGGCTCACTGACAGGGGGATAATATCACTTTTACAGATTACACTGACAGTAGATACGTACTTGCGACTGTTTCTGCTAAACGCCAATAACGACATACCTTAATTTATAGTCAGTTTCGCCGACTACACTGAAACTTCAATAAGACATCGCAAGTTACGTCGCCAGCTGCGGCGCGGCACTAAATTATCCCATGGTTATTGCGGTGGTAGTCAAACTTGGTGTTTAGTTCCTATGATTTACAATGCTATTGTAGACAAAACAGCGGATTGTGGCGATCGTTTTGCTGTCCTAGCCAAGCCAAATGCTGAGGTTCTACGAGTAGGTATAGACATCTTCAGAACATGACATCGATTTAGTTCTTAATTCTGTTGTCGGTGAAGTCTACTACAACACCATATGATAATATAGAACTTGGCTCCCATTTTCACATTTATGTTTTTGGTGTCATATCATTATTTCTTGTTAATAAATTCAATATACTTAATTTAGAATAAAAAGTGATCTAAGTACCAATAAAGCAAAAATGTATTAAGAAATCTTTGCTTGTATTATTTTAAAAGGCGCTATATGAAAAAGTGTAAAAGAAAAGATAAATATTAATCTTAGAAAGCAGAAACATAAAATATGAAGATACTTCCGTGAAAATTCTCGAAAAGTAATTGTTTATTTTACTATACCCATGAAGTCTCTAACCTAATACTTAATACCTACTTCATTGCTTTTATTACTGTTTTGATACTTTAAAAGAAAGAAGAAAGAAAAATTGTTTAGTAGCGTCATCATGTTAAAATATAGCATTTCTGTAGATTACGTATTCTTATCATAACGCTAAACCGATGTCCACTCAGCATGAGTCTAGGCATCTTGCAATACCCCGACGCTGGTCTTCCGGAGACACCGGCCAATCGAGAAGTACTACTGCGCGCTGCATCGACACGCCGAACCGTGCATATATTAGTTTAACAATTATGAATTCAACATATAGATAAAAATGATGATTAATTAAATGGTAAAAATGTGAATATATTGTGTTCAAAATATGAATGAACTAGCTTTCGCCCGCGACCCCGCCCGCTTCAATGTCGATCCCTCGGGAATAGTACTTTTTTCCGAGATAAAAGGTAGCCTATGTCCTTTTATGATGATCGGTTCAGTAGTTACGGCGTGAAAGCGTAACAAACAAACAAATAAACAAACAAACTCTCTTTCGCATTTATAATATTAGTAAGGATGAATAAACTCTTTATTGCACCAACTTAAAAGCAATTACACGAAAACAAACATACAAACAAGCAGGTACAAAGGCGGGCTTATCGCATAAAGCGATTTCTTCCAGCCAACCTTTGGCTATACAGAAATTTAAAAAAATAGTTGGGTGCTGGTGCAGTGTAGCGAAAGAGATGGTTTGCAGTAGGGATTTACTGAACAAAATGCTTAAGAAAAAGAAGAAAGAAAATGAAGTAAATTATATCTATTATGTAATCGTTAAATATCTATACAACACAGCACAAGTTACCCTAGAAGCCCAATCTACGTCATTTTGACGTACACTCCGACGAAAATACGCTGTTTCTTTCTAATTTACGATCGGATCGCCGCGATCTCCCGGATCAACTCAGTAGCCACCGAAACCTAATAGGCGTTGGCTGCATCGTCCCGGTAAGTGCCGCCATTTTGTTGTTATAGCAATGTTGCACGTACGTTTGACGTATGTTTGGGCTTTGTGTAACTTTTGCCAATAATGTCCACCTTGTGTTTTTATTCGATTAATGTTTTATATTGCTTTATTTTTCACACAGTTCTATATTTTTAGGAACGAACGTACTCTGGCGTCCTCTCGAAAGTTGAATATCGAAAAATAGCATCGCTTTTGAAAAATGAAGGCGATTATTCTTCCAACGATACTGACTCTGAACATGAGCAGGGAGATTGTCTTACACAAGATGATGTTAGGAGTGACTTTGAAGATGAGAAGCTTTGTAACTTCCTATGTTAAGCCTGAACTAAAGAAACGCCGATACTGTGGGCATTGCTCCTATAAAAAAAAACACAGTGCTCCAAATGCAAAAAAGCAATATGCGGAGAACACAATGTTGATATTGGTCAAGGCTGTATATAAAGGCAAATTTTTTTTGTTTGAAATAGTTTATACGCTTTAGAATTGACTTATTTTTAGAAAATAATTTAATTACTGTAGATTATTATTTAAAAAAAATTATGATAACATAAAACCTAAGAGGATCTCATTTTTTGTTAAATTTCATTATCTTCCAATTAAAGCATTATAAAAGTATAAATAAAATGTATATAAAACTTAAAATAAGTTTTTTTATTTCATTAAACTATATTTTATTTAAATATAAATCAAAAGGTATTGAATATCCGAAAGATATAATAAAATACAGCAATTTCATTTTTATACGTCAATTTTACGTATGATTGGGCTTTATAACTTTAAAAATATGATTGGGCTTCTAGGGTTAAGTTAATTTCTGCATATTCAAAAGATATTCCTTATATTTAAATTTAAAAGATTTGACGGTGCGGACTTTGTTTAAAATAGTGATCTGTCTAGGTATATAATGGGCCCAGAGCCTCCAATTGGTTAATGACGGGCCTGACTTGGGTACGTCGTAATCCAAGTTGAGGCAGTCCTTTGCCATTCGGCTGCCCTCAGCCAAATCCAAAGATCCCATTTTACTAAAATTTTATTGGCTAGCAAAATACATTATTTAGTAAAATGTGAAATTATAGCCACAAAAACATTATAAGGGCATTCTTATTTATGGTAAAAAATATGGGACCTTATGGAGGTTGGCGCTTACGACATTGTGTTTATTAAAGCCTAGAGAATAGTATTATAATAATAATTCATTTGTTTCAAGCAATAGTATTGTACTTACAATACCAGAGAGATTAAGATTTAAATACCTTACAGACTAACATACATAAAAATTCATTAAAAATAAATACCTTCAATCTAGCATACATATTAATTATCCTATCCTATATCACACTATTATTGCATATTGATTAGCTCCGTGGCGCAACGGTCAACACGCCTGCCTGCGACACGGAGTGACCGGGTTCGATCCCCGGCCAGGTCAAGATGGAAAATGATCTTTTTCAGATTGGCCTGGGTCTTGGATGTGTATCTATATATGTATTTGATATAAAATATAGTATCGTTGAGTTAGTATCCCATAACACAAGTCTCGAACTTACTTTGGGGCTAGCTCAATCTGTGTGATTTGTCCGTATATATTTATTTATATTATATTTTTAATAGCAAATTGGATGCTCTTCCATGCTGGTCTGGGAGAAAAGAAAAACGTGGAATGTACCAACTGCTTCTCTTCCTTCTTCATCTGCGCGAGATCGTAAAAGCTGATCGAGGGAATGGGTAAAATCTGAGGAATCATGTTAATGGCGATGCGCGGCTAGATAGGCTTTTGCTACTCGCTACTCGTACTTGACCTTTACATTTAAAAACTAGTTTAAGCGAAAGTACTCATACACACTCTTTTCTTAGCAACGTTGACGTTTTTTTAGGGTTCCGTACCCAAATGGTAAAAACGCGACCCAATTAATATCGCTCCGCTGTCCGTCTGTCACTACGCTGTATCTCATGAACCATGGTAGGTAGACAGTTGAAATTTTTACAGATGATGTATTTCTGTTGCCGCTATCACTACAAATAATAAAAAACATATAAAACAAATATGTAAGGATGCTCCTTTTTTTTTTCTTTTTGATTTTATTTTATTTATAACGGAAACAGGTAGACGCTTGAAATATTGACAGAATATTGAGTTTTATTATTAAGTTTAGAAATAAATAATGAATATTTAAATAAAATTTATATTTAAGGGTGACTCCCATACAACAGACATGATTTTTTTTCGCCGTTTTTATAGATAATGGAACGGAATCCTTCGTGCGCCAGTCCGACTCGCACTTGGCCGGTTTTTTTTTTCACAAAAAAAATCGCCCCAGCAAAGTCTCATCCCCAGAAAACTCACACCGGACTCAAAGTAAACTTCAGCAATAATTTCTTTTCCACAAAAAAAAGCATACGCATAGAATTTTGGTAAATTTCCCCGGAACCACGAGGGAGGCCAGAACAAACACCAGTATTTTAAGGCTGTGTGGATGAGGTCCCGAGTGTATTGTACAAACCAACATTTTGATAGAAATAGCCCGTAATTTAACACCTATAGGGTACTATTATTGTAGGAGAAGTCTCATTGATGCTTATGAGCTTTGTTTAGCTTGTATTTCCTAACCCAACCCGTCTGGCCAGCGAGGAGAGTGCAGGCCAAATCCTCTGTCTGGTCTGGCCAAGTATGGCTCCGGTTGTAAAAAGAGGGTTATGTTAATTGTAGCTAAAATTCAAAAATGTGTACTTGAACACGCGTATAGTCACAAGCATTAATAAATAATAATAATAATAAATAAATATATACGGACAAATCACACGGATTGAGCTAGCCCCAAAGTAAGTTCGAGACTTGTGTTATGGGATACTAACTCAACGATACTATATTTTATAACAAAAACATATATAGATACACATCCAAGACCCAAGCCAATCTGAAAAAGATCATTTTCCATCTTGACCTGGCCGGGGATCGAACCCACTCCGTGTCGCAGGCTGGCGTGTTGACTGCTGCGCCACGGAGCTAGTAGTAGTAGTAAAAAAAACAACGGGCTGAACTCCGGGATTGCCGGCAAAAGTGAAAACTCGCCTTTGCGGCGGTCTCAGCTCACGTGTCCGTCTTACGAATTTTCAATCAGGTCACGTCTATACGCGAGTTTAAAATTTTTTACCCATCCCAAAAATTGCACAATGCCGCTAAAGAAGTTTCCAGTTCAATAAATAATATCAATTTTAAGAGTAAAACGTAATACTAAAAAAAAAACTACAAGTAATTTACTATAGAAGTACATAATTATATTGTGTACTGTGCACAAAAACACTCTTGGCGTACAAATTCTTATTATTACCATCTATGGAAGCGCCATGACGTGAACTTCACGTCGTTTGTGGTGCGGGTCCCGACGGAGAAGCTGGCGACTTTCATGGACGAAAAGTTCTGGCCGAAGGGTGTGGTGTATCGCCGTTTTCGCGGGACGATACCCGACACCCCGATGACGTGCAACACGTCGCTGGCTCAACGTGGAATGTAGTTTTTAAGTTTTATATTATATTTGTATGTATGTTAGTCTGTAAGGTATATGTATATTCTATGGGCCTGTAATATTTTATAAGTATTCTGTAGCCTGATGCAAATAAATAAATAATAAAAAAAAAAAATATGGATACTCATCATCATATCGAAAGGGAGTGGACCTCCAGGGAAACCATAAAGTGGGCACTCTTCGACAATATGCCACAAAGTTTGATACCTGGCGCAACAGTCACATTCTGAAGAGTCTTTGTAACTACCATAGAGGTTGTGATTAGACCGTCCGAAATTTACTGACATCGCAATCAAAACAGCTGCTTTATCGATTTTCATAACAAAATAATTATTTTATTTGAATAACTAAAATATTCAAGTTGGAAAATGATCTTTTTCAGATTGGCCTGGGTCTTGGATCTTTATCTATACCTATATGTATTTGTTATAAAATATAGTATCGTTGAGTTAGTATCCCATAACACAAGTCTCGATCTTACTTTGGGGCTAGCTCAATCTATGTGATTTCTCCGTATTTATTTATTATTATTCAAAACAAGTGGAAGGAAATGGGGGAGACCTTTGCCCAGCAGTGGGACAATATAGGTTGGATAAAAAAAATCAAAATAAATAATAGCACCTTGATTTCTTCAAATTAGCTACTAAGGCATTTCTTTTACCTATAGTGAGTTAGTGTCCCGATTTAGGGCAATCGTGGCTACCCGATCGCACTAACTCCCTAGTTAGTGCGTAAATCGGGTGGTGTGATCGCTGTCAGTGAGTAAGGGAGCTCAGTAGCCGCGCGGCACTTGATGCGAGCGGACGTTCTGTTTACATATTATTATATATTTTTAGAATGTGCCTACACTACAAGGCGTCACATTAAATTTTTCATGACTTTACAGAGCCTATGACCAGCTGACAACTAACGATAACTCAATCGTCAAATTCTGATCTTTATTTGTGAGAGACGTTAACGTAGCAACAGATTCAATGCAATCAGATTTTTAGCGACGGGAAATTCATATTATGACCTTAAATACAACATGCTGGGCTATCTATAGATGTCTAAAACACTATACTATATGTATGTAATATAATATAATAACTAATATTATAAATGCGAAAGTGAGTTTGTTTGTTACGCTTTCACGTTGTAACTACTGAATCAATCATCATGAAACTTTGCATACATGTTATTTGGGGTACGGAGAAGGACACATGGTTCATTTATCTCGGAAAAAATACTGTTCCCGAGGGATCGATATTGACGCGGGCGGAGCCGCGGGCGAAAGCTAATGTAATATAAGTAAAATATGTATGTAATGTAAGTAAAAGTCAAATTGTCTTTTTACTCATATACGAAGCATAAAGGAGGGTTATGATTTTGACCGGTATGTATGTATGTTCATCTGTTGCTACTAACGTCTCTCACAAATAAATATCATAATTTGACGATTGAGTTATCGTTAGTTGTCAGCTGGTCATAGGCTCTGTAAAGTCATGAAAAATTTAATGTGACGCCTTGTAGTGTAGGCACATTCCAAAAATATATAATAATATGTAAACAGAACGCCCGCTCGCATCAAGCGCCGCGCGGCTACTGAGCTCCCTAACTCACTGACAGCGATCACACCACCCGATTTACGCCCTAACTAGGGAGTTAGTGCGATCGGGTAGCCACGATTGCCCTAAATCGGGACACTAACTCACTAACTGCGATTAGACTTCCCGATTTAGGGTCCCTAACTAAGATCGGGCCCGATAAATTGGGTAATGCAATCGCCGCTTTAGGGAGGCGATCTAGTGCAAGTGTAAACGCAAGGCCCTAAATATCGGCAGTTAGTGTCCCGACGGATCGGCCCGATAAATTGGGTAATGTAATCGCTGCTTATGTGAGCCAGCTTTTTAAATATGTCTTATTGCCAGTTAAGAAAGCTTGTAAAATACAGGATTATCTACACGCGTTAACTAAACTAAAATAACGAAATTTCAAATCGTCAAACCATTTTCTTTTCTCTGATTAAAATTATTCAGCTATGACTGTGACGTAACACAAACATTGGACGGCAGTGTTCATGAAAATGGTGCGAAATTCGGTTGTCACATTCAACTTTTTTATCGATATTTTACTTGCTGTTGTAAGTAGTCTTAAGTAATCTTCTTATGAAATAATTATTTTAAGGATGTGTGTAGGTTCCTTATACCGGGTGTTACAAAACTACAAAATAATATTTAAGGGGCATGATCAGTCCATAATATCAAACAACTTTCCCCATGGGACAAACTTTGAGGCATGAAAAGAAAAATTCGATCTCCGATACAAAATAAGCAATCAGCTGATCGACTTTCTATGGAAGGTCAAAACATTTTTTTTGTCTCTCGATGTGTGTTCCCTGCGGATAGTTGTTTAATATCATAGACTGATCGTGCCCCTTAAATATTATATTATATAATGCGTTTTATATAAACTTTGTTATTACTATTTAGTTTAGGAGTTCTTATGACCATCTTTCTTCTCTATCATCAAACCATCTCAATACACGATGTATTGTCATTCCTTTTGTACTCTTATAGGGATTCAACCCGTTGATATAAACAACTTTTCCTATGGGGCCAATACTAGTAACTCCATTTTTTTTTTGACATTCCCATATAAATTAAAATTGCACCGTGTATATAACGTGATTTTGAACCCCCTAGCTATATTGAAATCTGGGAATCAGAATCCCTGATAAAAGACAAAAAAGGTAAAAACCGAAAAAGAAAATTAGGTTTCCCATACAAACTCAGCCGATCAGCTGGACGAATTTCTATGAAAGGTTAAATTTATTTTTTAGTTTTTCTCCTTTTTTTCTTACAATTCTGTGTTCCATTAGGGATTCTGATTCCCAGATTTCAATATAGCTAGGGAGTTGAAAATCACGCTGTATCTTCATAATATTAAATTGCATTTATCATCTCCCTTACATAAAATAAGTATACAACATTTTGAAGAGATGAGAAAGAAGGCAATTTAAAAAAAGAACAATCAATCGATTGATCATCTTTATTGTGGATCATAGGTAAGATGCGTGGAGTTACATGTAAGAAATATAAGATTCGCTTTGTTCCTCTCAAAATGCGTCATTGCTGAGGAGAATTAGGGCGAGTCACAACAGCATCCTAAAAATTGTTGCGGATAGACCGCGTTCACAAATGATGCATGCATGTCTGAAGACTTGCATGGTGTAACATAAGGCGCCGCTATACGTGAGACACGATACGAGATATCTCCAATCGTATCGCACGTATAGCGGCGTCCCTCTTATCGGATTCGATTCAGAATGGTATATTACCCCCTGAAGTGATTAGGTCCCATGTTAATTACCTCCTATATTATTAGTAAGTCTTTATGCGATTATTTACTAACAAATTTGGATCATCGTTATAAAATATGAAATAAAAACAAATTATTATTTTATTCATTATTTTGTCCTACCGGGATAACATTAGAAATTAAAAAAAAAAATGAATAGTTTAAATTGATTTACACCACCTTTGTTCACAATTTCAAAATTACCAACTA
Organism: Elegia similella; assembly: GCA_947532085.1. Classification (NCBI taxonomy): domain Eukaryota; kingdom Metazoa; phylum Arthropoda; class Insecta; order Lepidoptera; family Pyralidae; genus Elegia; species Elegia similella. The sequence goes on along the minus strand of OX383951.1, from coordinate 6,781,334 downwards.
AAATAATGTCCAATACCGTAAATGTCCATTTTCATAAAAGTCCATTCGAGAAATGTCCAGTGCGAAAAAATGCGAGAAATGTCGAGTCAAATCGAGAAATGTATACAAAATGTCAAAAACTGCCTCGGTTTACCTGTAGACCTTCCGTTCCCGTATGATGCTTCCGTTCCGTTCCCGTTCCCGATGCTTCCCGTGTGAATCGAACCCACAACCGGGGCATACTTTGTTAAGTTGTTTCCAATTTGGTTAGGACATTGGAGGCTTGAATCACCTGATTGTCTTATAATAAAGATGATTCCGTGCTTCGGAAGGCATGTTAAGCCGTTTGTCGCATCTGGTAGTCGTTAAAGAAACCACGTCGAAGACCGAGAGGCGGTTCCGAAGAACTCTGACACCAGGGTGTGCATGGTCGATTAACTGTGACACCTACTCGAAATGATGATGTCTGTCAAATTATTGTTTGGTTAGTAAAAATCTGCAATAATTAACATGTTTCAGGTACATGTGTCAGCAACACCCGGCTTTAAGGGTACATTATTGAAGCTTTTGACCGATGCCAATGAAGACAAAACTTTGGCCTACATCGTTGCATTGCCACATGACACGCTAGTACATGTTCCAAATACGGAGTCTTATGAAAAGAACGACAAAAAAGACGAAATCAATGACGACGCAGTGGATTTACTGCAACAGCTCCTCAAGGTATAATGTATCATGATTTTTATAACTTCAGCCGTAAGATTCAGCAGTGGATTTACTGCAACAGCCTCTCAAGGTATAATGTATCAAGATTTTTATAACTTCAGCCGTAAGAAGTCTGAACAAAGTCCAGACAAAGGCCTCTCCTAAGGAATTATTTGTTTCATAGGATATATAGACTGGCCAACCAAAGCTTGGAACAGATAGGAGTGGAAAGCAGAGAGGGAGGCCTTTGCCCAGCAGTGGGATTTAAAAGTCTATTAATAATAATAATAATAGGATATATAAATAAATAAATATATACGGACAAATCACACAGTTGAGCTAGCCCCAAAGTAAGTTCGAGACTTGTGTTATGGGATACTAACTCAACGATATTTTATAACAAATACATATATAGATAAACATCCAAGACCCAGGCCAATCTGAAAATATCATTTTCTATCTTGACCTGACCGGGGATCGAACCCGGGGCCCTTGTGTCGCAGGCTGGCGTGTTAACTACTGCGCCACGGAGCTCGCCAAAGGAGGATATTGCCATACTCACCACTCTTGGCAAGTGGGTTGGCAAGCGCAGATTCTTTGGCTTCTCGTGCTTCAAACGCTACCGGCCTCGGAGGCAAAGTTGGGGAAGGTTATAAATTCATTGTATTTGGGAAGTGAAGAAGGTATTGGGATACTACTCAACGCACTCGGTTGAATGGAGGAAAAGCAGGCAGCAGCTCGGAAGGACGGACGCGCGTAGCCGATGCCATACCTGCAACCAACGACAAAGCAAATGAGGATGACACAACTGACCTAAAGTTTTGTTTATTCAAAGACCTAAAGTCTTGGTTGGATTCTTATGCAAATTTGCCAATTCGGAAAGTCAAGAGCTGATTTGATGATGGAGTGAGAAGGTGGTTCATTTGATTCTTATGTATATGACGGCAAAAACTAAAATAATAATAAATAAATATTTTTACAAATACAATAAAAAAGATAATATAGGATTATTGGAAAAAGAAAGAGTACAGAAAGAAAAAGAACGAGTTGAAGTTATTTAAAATACAGTGTAATACTTTTTTTTTTATTTCAGCCAAGAAAGAAGTACGTATCTCGCATTAATTTGAATTTACGTTCACTAGCTCTCCGCACAAACTGTAAAGAAAAATCGAAATGCTTGAAAAAATGTACGAAGAAGAAGAAGAAGCCTTGTCAACAAACCTGCCAGATTGTCCATGATGCTTACAATCAATGTGAAAAGACCTCAACTAAATATGTGGTGGACGCTTGTTCAAAGACGACTAAAAAAGACCCATGTCAAAAGTGGGGGAAAACCCTACCTCCCCATTGGAGGTCACTTTTGAGAGCATGGAATGGAGGGAAAGAGGATTATGGTTGCTGAAATTGATTCCGCCATTGTATTAATAAAAGTTTGGTTAATTTAAATTTGTTTTAATGAAATCTGTTTCACACTTGGCAATTGTCCTGGTTTTTTACGTATGTTTGACGGCAAACGAGCATACGAGCCACCTGATGGAAAGTGGTCACCGATGCCCATGGACATCTGCAACACCAGAGGTACTGATGCGTTGCCGACTCTTAAGATACCTGTAAACACGCCTTTTGAAGGACCCCAAGTCATAGCATGCAGGGAAAACCTCAGGAGGGAGTCTATTCCTCAATGCTGCTGTATGACGGAAAAAAGCATCGTGACGCAATGACATTTTTGGAGACCCAAGTGTGGATCAAGGTGTGGGGATGGTTGCATCCTTAACTGTTAAAAGTCAAGATATTTGTCAAGAGATTTTTCTGCAGTTTGCAAAATTGGATATATGTATCGCTTTTTTAACGTCATATTTTTATTTCTTATATTTTTTTATATATGCATAATGGAAATAAGTACTACTAGCGTTTCGGACGACTGGTGGAACGACCACTGGTGAGAAGAATACGCCGAAAGAAACTCAATCAAGACTCATGCTCTTTCGATTAAAAGGTACAAGATTCAAATCTTGAAATGAGTATTCAATATGGTTTGCTTTGAATTGTAGGCTAGGGTCCTGAGGCACAATAATTGTTTTAGTTAGACTGTAAAAAAATATAAGACACGTATTTTTTCATTAATGATAAATGATAAAGATAAATCGTGACAAAGGTCATGAGAGTAGATGAGAGTTTGCCACAAAGTGTAACGTCACACGGAATTGTTTTTTCCTTGCAGGGTAGACAGAATCTAGGTCTATAAGACCTTATGGCCACATTTAGCATGTTGGAAGGCGTGTAGATGGAAAACGAAATCAAAATAGTGATGGGTTGCTAGCCGCATCGCCTATTGACATGATTCCGCAGATTTTAGCCCAATCTCTCGATCGGCTTTTACGATCTGCACGGAAAGAGAAGCAGCTGACACATTCTACGTTATTTTTCTCCCAGACCAGCATGGAAGGGATTTGTTTAAGAGGGCACGAATGCGAAACTTGTCAATGAACATTCGTCTAGATGTCTATATCTATAACGACTACATGCCTGTTATTTATTATATATTATTGATGGCAACATCGGAGACCATCGACTACAACGAGCCGCGGGCGCAGCTCGGCCCGCGGCGCCCCTCGGTTAAGTGACATCTGTCCATCTGACAGCACTTCTCAAATCGAGCTCCGAGCGATAGCCGCTTCGAATTACTGTCGGGTCACGAATTGTAGCCCTAATTTATTTTACTTTTTCATTATACAGTCCTCTATGCAAATCGAAGTTTCCTTTAAATCACGGATAGGGATTCCTAGTATCTACAGCATACAGGCACCTTCCGAAACTTTCGGAAGGTGCCAAAAAAATTGATTCCACGAAGAGAGCTCGAGTTGAGGTGTTGTGCAGCATACCGAGGCTGTGCAATAGCGATATAATTTATTTATTTATAATAGGACTATTTAATTAAAAACTAATTCACAATGTGCGACGAGGAAGTTGCTGCGTTGGTCGTAGACAATGGCTCCGGTATGTGCAAGGCCGGTTTCGCCGGGGACGATGCACCCCGTGCCGTGTTCCCCTCGATTGTGGGCAGACCCCGCCACCAGGGTGTCATGGTTGGCATGGAACAGAAAGACTCCTATGTAGGAGACGAGGCCCAAAGCAAGAGAGGTATCCTCACCCTGAAATACCCCATTGAGCACGGCATCGTGACCAACTGGGATGACATGGAGAAGATCTGGCACCACACCTTCTACAATGAGCTGCGTGTCGCCCCCGAGGAGCACCCCGTGCTGCTCACAGAGGCTCCCCTCAACCCTAAGGCTAACAGAGAGAAGATGACCCAGATCATGTTCGAGACTTTCAAGACCCCCGCCATGTACGTCGCCATCCAGGTCGTGCTCTCGCTGTACGCCTCCGGTCGTACCACCGGTATCGTGCTGGACTCCGGCGACGGTGTCTCGCACACAGTACCCATCTACGAAGGGTATGCCCTCCCTCACGCCATCCTGCGTCTGGACTTGGCCGGCCGTGACCTCACAGACTACCTGATGAAGATCCTCACCGAGCGTGGTCACTCATTCACCACCACGGCCGAGCGAGAAATCGTTCGTGACATCAAGGAGAAGCTCTGCTACGTCGCCCTCGACTTCGAGCAGGAGATGGCCACCGCCGCCTCCAGCAGCTCGCTCGAGAAGTCCTACGAGCTTCCCGACGGACAGGTCATCACCATCGGAAACGAGAGGTTCCGTTGCCCAGAGGTTCTCTTCCAGCCCTCATTCTTGGGTATGGAAGCTTGCGGTATCCACGAAACGACATACAACTCCATCATGAAGTGCGATGTCGACATCCGTAAGGACTTGTACGCCAACACAGTATTGTCCGGTGGTACCACCATGTACCCTGGAATCGCCGACCGTATGCAGAAGGAAATCACAGCACTCGCGCCCTCAACGATGAAGATCGAGATCATCGCGCCCCCAGAGAGGAAGTACTCCGTATGGATCGGTGGATCGATCCTCGCGTCCCTCTCGACCTTCCAGCAGATGTGGATCTCGAAACAGGAATACGATGAGTCCGGCCCCTCGATCGTGCACAGGAAGTGCTTCTAAGCGCTCGCGTGAGGCAGTGCGCAGCCCGCGGCCCGGCCGCCGGGCGGCCGGCTGCTAACTCAGGCTTGTAATCTCCGTTAATTTAAGTGTACGTAAGATATTATATGTAATTAAATCGTAATAGTGACGGCGGGTCGAGCGCGAAACCGCGGACGCGCCCCGCCCGCCGGCCTCGGTACTGCACTCGCCAAAGGATCTTTTTGTAATCTCATGAATGATGATTGTATGTGCTGAAACGGATAAGACTACTTTCTTACTAGGTCATTTATAAATTATAAAAAATAATTGAAATACAAAAAAAAATCCGAAAAATTAAAAAAAAAAAAAAAAAAAACTCAATAATTTTGTAAGGCTTCCTAAAATTGATTTACCTACCTTTGATGGCGACTATCAGCAGTGGCTTGAATTTCGAGATACATTCATATCTATCATACATTCTAGTGACAGCATAGATAGCATAAACAAATTTCATTATCTGCGCGCTTGTCTTCACGGAAGCGCAGCTTTAGTCATTAAGAGCTTGGACTTCAAAGCGAATAATTATGCCTCTGCTTGGGAGTTACTTTGCAAAAGATACGACAACAAACGCTTGCTTGTCAATAACCACGTTCAAGCACTCTTTAATGTAACCTCAATTCAAAAAGAGTCTAGCAAGGCGCTGCGTTACATAGTGGAGATATCAAATAAAAACTTAGCCACGCTTGATCAGCCCACACAACATTGGGATACTCTTATCATTCACATGATGGCCTCAAAATTAGATCCTACCACAAATAGGGAGTGGGATTCGGAAGGTGCCTGTATGCTGTAGATACTAGGAATCCCTATCCGTGATTTAAAGGAAACTTCGATTTGCATAGAGGACTGTATAATGAAAAAATAAAATAAATTTGGGGTACAATTCGTGACCCGACAGTAATTCGAAGCGGCTATCGCTCGGAGCTCGATTTGAGAAGTGCTGTCAGATGGACAGATGTCACTTAACCGAGGGGCGCCGCGGGCTGAGCTGCGCCCGCGGCTCGTTGTAGTCGATGGTCTCCGATGTTGCCATCAACATATATAAAACTTCAACATATTTTCTTAAAACTGTTAAACCTGAAAACACGATTAATAACAAAAGCCTCGATACTTTTATTTTGCAAACATAGCCCCTTTATTTGATGTTTGTGGTCAGAACGGCGAAACCCTAAGGTCTTTAGCAATGATTTTTAGTTTCCTAGCTGAGCAATTACTAGTTCTAAAATCTGGTAAAGTTTTTTTACTCATTAACCTCGTACTTTTATTTTAAATAACAATTATGTGATTTGGCGCTTACGCCCGTTAATTCTAGGACACCCGCTTGTGCCTACCCACTATCTTCTTCTCATTTTTTACGCGTTACGGTCATTAGATCTATCCTGCTTTCGCGCGGGGCGCGGTGTGCGAAATGGCTTCAGCCGGGTCGCATTGGTGCGCTCTTAATTGTCAAAATAAAAAATACGTGTCCAATATTTTTTTATTTACTAAGTGATGGAAATATATTTTTTAAGGAAACTTACCCATTATAGGTAATATAGTGCAGCTTGCTAAGCGTACGAGGATATGCAGTAGAACCGATAATAGATTGCGCTGCAGCATTTCTCAAAGCGATGTCTATTGAACTCTGTGTCCTTATGTTTGTTTCATCATCATCATATCAGCCCCAAAAAGTCCCCTGCTGGACATAGGCCCTAAAATTTTCCAAAATGACCGGATAGAAGCGGCTTGCCTCCATAGCTAGAGAGTCTACAGATATCATCTACTGTTTTTATTCTAGGGTTAATTAAATCTTACTGTTAGTGTATGTTTATGTATCTCGTTATATTTTATACATACATACATACATAGTATCACGTCTTTTTCCCTTGCGGGGTAGACAGAGCCACGGTCTATAAGACCTTATGGCCACATTTAGCAATTTGATATATTTTTTTCTTTATATAATGATGTCCACACTCATTCACTCACTCTCATTAGGGTCCAGCAGAATATCAGCGCTGCAGCGTCTTGCGCTGCAGCATTATGCTGAGCTGGTAACTTTTGGTGAATACTGCGACACGCAATATTTATAATCTTGTCGCAAAATATTTGTACCTTTTAAATTATAATTATATTGTATTGCATGTGTATTGTTCTCGTTTTAAACCTGTAATGTGTCGTTATGTTATTTTCCAATAAAGCTATTCTATTCTATTATACTAATAACAATGAACGATTTTGAAATGAAAGCATTTGAAACATATTTTTAAACCCTACTGCATTTACATGTTGATCAATACATACACAAGACTATCCGCAACATGTTTCGTCAAATATCTACTCGTGCGGTAGTTAATCTGCAACATGCTCCGTCAAAGTTTACCAACATATATAACATAACAGCAACATGCTTTGTCAAATAATAACAGTTGTGAATCGGCAACACGCTTCGTTAAAGTCTACACACGTACAACCGCAACATGCTTCGTAATTTTGTACGAAAATATTATTAACATGCTTTGCTTCGTCAAAAGATTTGAAGATATAAAATCTGCCACATTCTTCGTCAAAAATATCAATTTAAAAGACTTCGAATCGCTTACAGCCCAAAGGTTCTCAATCTTCTTGCTGCATTTGCACGTTGTGGGCTGTGGCGCGTTGGAAAGCCTTTGAGTAAGATACGATACGAAAAAACTACCTTTTAACCACAGATAATAGATGTAAATAGATGATGCAAGTTTAGAATTTGTATGGAAACATTTGTATTCTTTTTTTTTACCTATATTATTTAAAATTGGGATGTTTGGAAAGAAATGAGGGAGACCTTTGCCCAACAGTGGGACAATATAGGTTTTGACTAAAGTTACATGAATCCATATTCATACTTACTTATTTTCAATTTTAATATCCTTATCCTTATCCTTATCCTTACTAATATTATAAATGCGAAAGTGAGTTTGTTTGTTTGTTTGTTTGTTACGCTTTCACGCCGTAACTAATGAACCGATCATCATGAAATTTTGCATACAAGTTCTCTGGTGTACGGAGAAGGACATAGGCTACCTTTTATCCCGGGAAAAAGTACTGTTCCCGAGGGATCGACATTGACGCGGGCGGAGCCGCGGGCGAAAGCTAGTAATATTATAAATGCGAAAGTGAGTTTGTTTGTTTGTTACGCTTTCACGCCGTAACTACTGAACCGATCATCATGAAATTTTGCATACAAGTTCTCTGGAGTACGGAGAAGGACATAGGCTACCTTTTATCCCGGGAAAAAGTACTAATCCCGAGGGATCGACATTGACGCAGGCGGAGCCGCGGGCGAAAGCTAATATCTTGAATTTTTTCTTAAACTAAGTGTAATATTGACATGAAAATATATATTCAGAAATTCTTTGTTTAAATCTCTCTGAATATATATTTTCATATCAATATCAGTTTTGGTTTAAGAGAAAATCCAAAATATAGATAGAGGTTATCTCCTTGGCTGACATCTTTTTACGTTTGAAAGATAATTCAATCGAAAGACTTCGTCAAAATCGGTTAAGCTGTTTAGGAATACGACGCTACAGATAGACAAACAGACTTTGAACTTAAAACACTCCTCTTTGTGTCGGGGGTTAAAACTAGGTACACAAGCTAAAATACATAAAAGAGGAATTCTGAAATCGAAGACACATTTTAAAGGCGCCTTCAAAGGAATTCCTGTGCGATGTTGTTGGTAGCCGCTGTGGAATGTCTTCGGGTCTAGATAGCATACGAGGTACCTATATGTTATTATAAAGGATTTAAACAAGAATCATGACTTTTTCATATTGGTCTGGAAGAAAAGAAAAAACGTAGAGTGTACCAGCTGCTTCTCTTCCCGCGCAGATCGTAAAAGCTGATCGAGGGATCGGGTAAAATCATGTTAGGTAATAGGCGATGCGGCTGGCAACCTATCACTGTTTTATTCCGTTTTCCACCTAAAGCCTACCAACATGCTAAACTTGGCCTTTAGGACTTATAGACCCCGTAAGGGAAAAAGACGTGATACTATGTATGTATGTACCCTTTTTTCTCAGCCCGTGTTCACCCATTGTTGGGTATAGGCCTCTTCATGGCTTTTCCACTTGACCCGGTCTTTTGCTGTGCGCATCCAGGTCTTGCCCAATATTTTTGTAATATCGTCAGCCCAGCGCATTGGTGGTTTTCCGACTTTTCTCCGTCCAGGTCTAGGTCTCCATTCCGCAATCCTACGCGCCCAGCGGCCGTATTCTCTCCTGCTCATGTGCCCAGCCCTCTCCACTTGAGCCTGGTCACTACTAATGCGATGTCCTTTACTCCAGTATGTATGTATCATGTTTTTTATATTAAAATAATATAAAAATGTCTATAATGATGAATGATGATAAAAATGTCTATTATGACTATAATTACAATTTTTGCATCAAGACTAGTATACTTTTATTTTCTCTAGTTGACGGTTGCTATAATTCTACAATATGCATATCTTGTAATAAAGATTGACGTAATATTTGTATGCCATGTGGCCGAACATGTTCATTTTCAACTATTTATGTAACATCTACAATACATGTACCTACTTATATGTAATGTAAACTGTAACATGTTTCACAAATATATTATCATATCTTATCTTATATCATATATACAATAATCACCGTTTCGGCCTTCACGAGAACCTTGTAAAGGCCGAGAAGGACAAGGTCAGCAAGTACATTGACTTGGCCCACGAGGTGACCGCTATGTGGGATGTGGATTCGACGATCATTGTCGTATCTGCAAACGGCCTTGTCTTACTCTACTTACCTTACCTTCTTTTTCGACCAACACCTTAAGAGACTCTCGCTGGATGGCTGCATCAAGGGCCAGATACAGAAGACAGCACTCCTGGACACGTCACGCATAGTCAGGAGGTTTCTTTCTCTGCAGCCTTAACCGCCGGTAGCTTGAGCTTTGCCCCGCTGCTGGCGGCGAGCTAACTAAAAACCTAAAGTTTTTATAATGTTTTGTATTATATTTTACTTTTTATATAAATACTGTAAAAACCTAGAGATTAAAACTAAATAAAGGAAATAAATAAAAAAATATATTTTAAGTCACATTCATACAATGTAATATTTATTACAAATAAACAAAAAGTTCTTGCTACATCCCGTATTATAAACGGGATTAAGCACAATCATAATTATATTTTAAAAAATAGTAAAATAGAAGAAGTTATTGGAAGTAGCTAGTCAAAATACTCACGAATCTCACGCCCCGTTAAATTCCTAATTTTATGAAAATATAAACATGTTTCCATTGATTGGGAATTTAATTAAAATCCGCGAAACTCGAGTTTACGTAGATAAAGTGGACGCAATACCAGACACTTCGAGAAGATGCCATTGGCAGAACCGGTCATGGCATCTAAGGGCAAGAAATTGTGGCTGGATCTTTTATTCTTGACTATTTTGGTAAGTTTTAAAAACCCTCTTTGAATTTTACACGACTGGCAACTAATTTTTAACTTTTCAGAGGAAGACAACTACTTCAACCAAACTATTGAACCGATTTTGATGAAATTTAAATGGGAATAGTTAAAAAATGTACCCATTCAATAGAGAGAAATAGGTGCAGCCGGTCTTAGATGGTTACACTTAGATGTTTACTACTTTTCTTTCACTAGAATTAGGGTATATAAACGGGATTTTGATTGGAGTTACAAACATCGTGGTCACTTTGCGGCCACGAAGGATGTAACTCCATTGGTTCCTGCTAAGTCCCGTCTATACTTTGATTCAGCCCGTTGATATAAACAACTTTTCCCATGGGACCAATGCTGGGAACTCAAATTTTTTTTTGACGTTCGCATACAAATTGACCGAGCGGCTGAAATTTTTTATATGGAACGGCCCATTTTTTTTTTGAGTTCCCAGCATTGGTCCAATAGGAAAAGTTGTTCATATCGATGGGCTGAATCACCCCTTTAAGGTTCCAGAACGATCAAAATTTCACCGCGTATACATAATTATATCCAATACAAGTTAAACAGTTGCACTGGCCAGTTACATTTGTTAAAAAGAAAAATTAAGGAGAAGTATTTTGTTATGCATACTTGTTTAAATTTGCTGAAAGTGCATCAGGCATATTTCTTTATGAAGGAAAATTCAGAAATGATTTCATCGAAATATAATATTTACCTACATTTCAATTTACCAACCTACAAAATATTTTAAAATTATTAGAGTGCACTTTAATTTGTTTTTCTCATAGAGGAAAATGAGGGGTGCTAATTTATAATTTTTTCTCGATTTTTAGTTTATCCAAATACAGAAAGGAGAATCAAATAAACTTCGACCGCTGCAAAGGTCAAGGCATCGCAATCCACTGGTGGTTCTGTTGAACAACTATGACGGAGACCAGCAGTCGGTAGAGAGCTATCATTCCAACGAAGGAAGGGTAAGCAACAAAAAAACAATCACCCTACGCCTGTCGGTTTTTTTTTTGTTATCATTTCATTTTTTGGGTTTAAAATTGACAAAGTTTCATACAAACTTTCATCCCCTATTGTATCCCCTTGGGGGAAGAATTGATCAAAATTCTCTCTTAGCGGATTATATCTCCTTGGGGGAAGCCTACATCATAACATCTACCTGCATGCCAAATTTCAGCCCGATCCGTCCAGTTGGGCTGTGCGTTGATAGATCACTATGTCAGTGAGTCAGTCACCTTTGAGTTATATATTTAGATACTCATGACATGTCCTAGAAACTTTTTTTTAATCGACTATGTATCTAGCTCAAAGTGAGCTTTTGCTTCTTCACCGGGCGTTTGCGGCGAGGGCAGAGTGCCCTCAGCCTTCTATAGACAACATCAAAGGGCCCCCAGGTGGGACAGACCTCGGCTTTAGGCGTTGCCGTATGCGCAAGGCTTGGAGTGACGGCAAACTCTCATATTGCCTGATGGGCCGCGATTACATGCATGCATAGCCTGAAGGGCCAATCTGAGATTCCTAGACACATCTCAATCAAATCAATTAAATCTGCACAATATCTCTCATCATCAAATCCTCTCAGAAGCGAAGGGTTAAGGTGAAAGCAGATTTTTCAGGCGCTGGAGAAACCTATTTTTGGTTTCAACAACTGCTAATTCTAATTTGTCAAAAATTTTGTATGATTCTAAAAATGTTAAATGTTCTTAAGAAACTTGGGAAACCGTAACAGAATTCATACAAATTACTCGATAGAAAATAGTGTCAAAGTTACCTCATAATCTGCAATTTTTAAATTAAAGTTTTGGAGATCAGTGTTACTCAATAATTATCAAAGAATTTTTTATAAAACAAATTGCCAATGTGTTTACAATTTAATACTTTATGAACATTGTGGTATCCGGCAGAGTAGAATAGGACTACTCCAAGTCTTCCCGTGGATGTCGTAGAAGGCGACTTAGGAAATACAAGCTAAACAAAGCTTATAAACATCTAAGACACCTCTCCAACCCGTCTGGCCAGCGTGGAGAGTGTAGGCCAAGTCCTCTGGCTGCTCTGGCCAAGTATGGCCCTAGTAGTACAGAGAGGGTCGTGCTCCTGTAGTGGAGACTAAAAAGGACCTGATGATGATGATATGGGAGTTATTTTTTTTATAAAACAATTTTATACCTTATATAAATATATTTATAAATTTACGCGTTTATTTTAATAGAAACTACCGGCGGCGCCAAACCATTTGGCCGAACAACGCATACCTCGTTGCTAACATCATATACAACAATGCTTGTTCTACGACTTTTGATAATTTGTTCCATTTTACTTTCATACAAATATTAAAAAGCTCCGTGGCGCAGCGGTCAACACGCCAGCCTGCGACACGAGAGTGCCCGAGTTCGATCCCCGGCCAGGTCAAGATGAAAAATGATCTTTTTCAGATTGGCCTGGGTCTTAGATGTGTATTATGTGTGTATTTGTTATAAAATATAGTATCGTTGAGTTAGTATCCCATAACACAAGTCTCGAACTTACTTTGGGGCTATCTCAATCTGTGTGATTTGTCCGTATATATTTATATTTTATTTACTTATTTATTTAATTTTCGGACTTTAAGATTTATATCTTAATTGGAGCCCTGGTTCGAGAGTTCTCGCTGGACATAATAGGTACATTAAAAAAATGTGGGTTTGGCACAACTTGATTATAAGTCTTCTCCCGCTTCGCTCTAACAAGCTTCGCTTGCTTCTATCTTGTAAACGGCTGAACTGATTTCAATCAAATACAGCTAAGTACCCCTTGAGCCGATTACCTTCTAATAAAAGAGCTAAGGTGCCACAGATAGATACATATAAAAGTCATAAAATATCTCTATTTGTGTTGAGATTTTAAAACCTGACTGCTAGTCATAGAAGTTAGTTATTGCTTAAAAAATCCGCCATTTTATTTTATAAATACTATTTATACCTTTGTCGGCTCGTCATTGATAATGTAGCTTTTTGTAAGGGATACAAGTTTAAAAAACCTAAGATATGTCGTTCAAAAAGAGTTACATATATCCAATTTTGAATAAAAATCTTTGAGTTTGAAGAAGTCCACTGCTGGACACTAATGGCCTCCCCTGTGTTTTAATGGATTCTTCGTTCCATAAGCGGTTATTGCCATACTCACCACCGTTGACAGGCGTGTTGGCGAGCGCAGTTTCTTTGGCTTCTAGTGCTTCCGACGCTGCTACCCATCAAAAAGATTTTTGAGCTGGGGAAGGAAACATATTTTGGTTTCGGTTTAATAAATGATGGTAAAATCATTTTCGAAAATTAAAGTATTTTTTTAGTAAAAAGTACTTTAATTTTCAGTCTAAGGACTAAGAGGCCTTAATTCTGTAGAGAGGCTACACAGCTCGCAGACTTACAGGAGAGGGCTGAGTGTTACTGGACTGTGGATAGGTAGTCTGATTAGGTTAGGAGTTAGAGTAGCTTTAGTTTTTCCTGTCCCGGGGTATGAGAACAAATCTTGATTTTGATTTGTCCAACTTCCCAGTATCTATACTAATATTATAAAGCTGAAGAGTTTGTTTGTTTGAACGCGCTAATCTCAGGAACTACTAGTTCAAATTAGAAAATTATTTTTGTGTTGGATAGTCCATTTATTAAGGAAGGTTTTAGGCTATAAAACATCACGCCGCGACCAATAGGAGCGAAGCATCAATAAAAAATGTTTTGAAAACGGAGAAAAGTTATTGATATTTAATAAGAAAAAAACGAATTCATTATAATAACAGAAATTGCCGCTGACGAAGTCGCGGGCAACAGCTAGTAGTAAAATAAGCCGAAATTTTGAACACATATTGCAGCTTGACAATGCAATACACAAACTTGAATTGCAACACAAACTTGCGGTTTGTGCGAGCAATCTTGACCAGAAGTTTCTCCATCTGTCCTACTGACACGCTGTACGGCTGTTCTCATCTATAGATCGCATTAGATCAACCGTATTTCGTTAAATTTTGTGAGCTGGTCTGTTTGTTATCTGCATAGATTTTTTGGCAATATAGCTCCTACTACCGCTCTAGTACATGCATTACTAATAGGCTGTCAACAAAAGCTTATGCCAATTTTTTTGTCTTATTTTCAGTCCCGATTGCACCATAAGAAACGAGATAATAAGAAATACGACTATTCTCACGAACACGATAAACATCACGAGAAAGATCACTTCAATAGACACGCACAGAAACGAAATGACCACCGCGGTCAATCCCGTGCCTATGACAAACTCCTGCCATACGTCAATCATAAAAACCTTTTGCAACTGAAAAAACTTTTGGGCGATGATAGTCGAAGTGACGATGATAGATATGATGATAACCAATATAATTCGTACCATGGACATCAACAACGCAGAAAAGATAGACAATGGCGAGGTGACAACAGTGATCAACAAGGGTTAAGAGACCAGTATTATAAAAGAGATCGAAATAATTACGGGCAATATGACAGAAAAGATTTAAATCGCAAAAGAGACCGTCAGAGATATCATTATAACAATGATAAAAAATATCGTATTAGAAAAGATAGATTAAAACAACGATACGACCATGGAAAATCTCAAGGTAAATATGGTTCTAGAGGAGACTTGCACAGGAATCCTAATAGAGGTTACGCCGATAACGATTTTAACAGAGGTTCCCAGAACGATGTTAATAGAGGACAATCCCAAAGGGATAATTATAGAGGTAATTACCATAAAGATTATAGAGGAAAATCACATAAGGATAATTATAATGATGATTTGCAGAGAGATGATTACAGAGGAGATTCGCAGAAGGATGAATATAGAGGAGATACCCAGAGGGATGTATATAGAGGTTACGCGAAGAAAGATGTTTTGAGAAAACCTCATAGTAGAGATTATAACCATTTAAGAGCGAGATTAGACAACCTGGAAAACAGAGAGGAACAAAACCAACAAGAGCAACGCAAAGACCAAGATCAAGATGACCGGTACCAAGTACGTTTACAAGCCTTGAGAACCAGGCTCAATAAAAATCTTCGGAACCTCGAAAGAGCCCCCGTTAAATACCTTCTCCGTGCTGCCGACGACTTAGACTGTGCAGCCCAACTCGAGTGTATTAAAGAGTGTTCGAAGAAAAAGAAAGAACCTCCGAAAAAAAATGAGTGTCAAGAGACATGCGAAGAAGAAATTGAATGCAATGGTGATGACGACCAAGACGATGGAGATATCTGCGATCAGTCGGGCGAAGACAGCTGTGAAGGTTCAAATGGAACTGGAAGCACGAAAGGAGAACTAATACAAGATGAAGACCCAGATGATTGTTAAATAAATAAACAATGTCAAATGTTGTTTTATTTACTAGCAAGCGCGGGGCGAAACGTCTCTGCTTTAGCTTGGGCAATAATTATTTTTATGTGTTATATTTGTATGTAGGTCGCGTTTTTTTCTCTCAAATTCGGGGAAATTTTGTAAGTACTTTCAATAAATACAAAAAATTAGATAAAAATAGATTCGGTTTGTGTAATATTTTTAAAATGGCGGAATTGGCATAAAATTAGTACGAAAGCCTAAAAATGTAGAATCTACCAACTGCTTCTCTTCTCGGACAGGCTTTAGGAATCATATAAATAGGCGATGCGGCAAGCAACTTATCATTTTTTGTATGCTTTTCTTTCTTTACGTCAAAACTCGCAAATTTACCCCGCAAAGGATAAAGACGTGGTTTTGTCGCTAAGGTGTTAGTGTAGCGAAAGTTGCCAGATATCTAAGTACTTATTACTTGACACTGCACGTATTGAAGAAATTCTAATGCGACTGTTACAATTATTTGCATGTTTCTAATCAGTATACCTCGCGATCCGCCGCCGGCGCACAGAGCGCAGAAGATGGACGTATGTCTCGCAATGTCTGCTGCACCCATTATGAAGGCCGACGGGCCATCCCGCTGGCCGTTCTGATCCTCTGGCTGGGTTTTGAGAGCGTGCCGTGCCGAGGCCGCCGTAGTAGCGGGCGACGCGCCGGGGCGGTAGGTTCTGATTAGTAACATTAATTGTGATAAATCGATATTTAGAAAGATAATAAATCTCATTCTTGTTAAATTAAGAATAAGATACAATGAGAAAATTTCACGGGGGCAGAGTTTGAACCAGCGACGTAAGGTATTTGTTCGTCCAGCTCTGCCAATTGAACTACCGCGCTTCAATCCTGGGCATCGAAAATCTTAGCTCCAAAACTCTATCTTCTCCAAATTAACTTAAAAAATGTGCCTGCGCAGAAATCAAATTTTTGCATGGCGCGTCTCGCCGCGCGGCGTTTTCGCGACGATCCTTCCTCCGACGCTATCCCTTATCAACCAGAAAACTAAGGCGTTTGCCTGAAGACCCGGGGGTCGTGGGTTCGATTCCCACGGGAAGTATACTTTGTTTGGTTGTTTCCAGTTTAGTTAAGACATTGCAGGCTTGAATCACCTGATTGTCTGATAATTAAGATGATTCCATGCTTCGGAAGGCACGTTAAGTCGTTGCCGGCTGCCATCGGATAGTCGTTAAAGGAATCACGTCAGAGGCCGAGAGGCGGTTCCCAAGAACTCTTACACCACGGTGTGCATGGTCGATTGACTGTGTCACCTACACGAAATGATAATGATGAGCTCATAATGACGATGGAAGAGCAGTCACGACGTCTTTGGAGCCATCCGACCCCTCCCCACCACAGCCCGTCGCGGGCGGCGGCCCTCCTCAGTGATCATCTGACTATCTGACGACCGCGCCGGGACGTCCTTGACACCCGCCCTGAAGATGGCCTACTGATGATAAGACACGCACAACTAATTTAACACAATGATAAAACATTTATTTGTATGGAACGGTTTGCGCTATGCAACATTACAAAAAAATATATTACTTCCATACTAATATTATAAATGCGAAAGTAACTCTGTCTATCTGTCCCCATTTTCACGCTTCAACCATTGAACCAATTTGGATGAATTTTGGTATGGTACTGTGACGTTAGGGGGTTTATAAAAGAAACGCCCTAGTCAGCAACAATAAATATTTATTACAATTTAAAATCAGGGTTGGTTCTATGCCCTATGCCGTGTCCTATAAGAGGTACCGCCCTTAGTCTCGAAGACAGACGCCGCGAAGGTGGAGGGTGGGGTCGTCTAATGTTGACGGGTCAGCACTCCGTAGCCGTCGTAGAAGAACTTCTCTTCTCTTCGACGCAGGTGGTTAATTTTCTTTAGAAGAAAACCAAGCCCAAGCTTTGGACCCTGGAAAGTTATAAGTCCAGTGTGAGCTTAAACTCATCATGCCTTTGACCGGTCAGCCACGCCCAGGAAAATGAAGAAGGGACAAGTACCTTATTTACGAAGTAGGCATGAATGTGGCTGATGGTCAAAGAGAACAGAGTAGAAATAAAAGAATTTAGAATAATGAAATATGTGATAAAAAAGAAAATAGGACACTTTAAGGCTATTAATAAATAACTCGACGGTAGTTGTTTTATAAATCGGCTGATGCAATATCTATCGATCACAATTTACGTCTTCAACTTACAGCCAATATTTAATTACTTACATAATAACACTAAGGAACATGAAAAGGATAAAAGTTAACACTATATCCTCCATTTTTTTTAGTTTCAGGCCCGAGCAAGGACATAGGATACCTTTCATTCTGTCACCGTCTGGGGTACGGAGAAGGATAAAGGGTACATTTTATACCGGAAAATTCTACTGTTCCCGAGGGATTAACATTAACGCGGGAGGAGCCGCGGGCAATAGTAATTGTAATATGAAGAAAATGTTTTTCAGATTATGTTAAACTAGCTTTCGTCCGCGGCTCCGCCCGTGTCAGTGTCGATCCCTCGGGAACAGTACTTTTTCCCGGTATAAAATGTACCATCTATCCTTCTCCGTACCCCAGACAACGAGCATGCAAAATTTCATGATAATCAGTTCAGGTAAAGGTGTGAAAGCGTAAAGGTTCTGATCAGGTAGGGGAGAAAAGGGTAATGGGAGTCACTTAAGCGAGCCATCGAATAAAAGCTTATTTCGAAATAATATATGTAATGAAATTGTTTACAAATAGACTTTACTTATTTATCTACTAGTTGTGATCACTTTTCACCGCTTTAAAAAAAACAGGTTTGACCCCCATTGCACTTACCTCAGTACAATGGGAATCAGTCATGTGGGAAATCAGAGCCAAACAATCGCAGACATAACATTTGGAAGTATGACATCCAGTGCAATCACCAGTTGATCAGCTAGCCTATTTGGTTTTTCTGACTTGTAATATCGACATCTATAAGCGAAAAAAATAAGAATATTTTTTGCGGGTAGTGGTAATCACTAGCGAGCTCTTTGACTCCCATTGCCCAAAATCTATACTGCATGTTAACTGTAAAATTTAATACCACAAAGTAAATTTAATAGCAATCTACTATGCTTATTTCAGTTTTAATATCAAGGCTAAATCTATCCATAGTCATTAATTTGGTACAGCTACAACATCTATACACACCGTTATTGTTGTTTTGACGAAAACATATACCGGCGAGGCGTGAAAACGAAACACAATCGTCACTCAAAAACGCGTGGAGCTACTAGTGCGATTCATTCGTACAAGGGGCATCGGGTACAGAGCAAGCTGACAATCTCATTTACCTAAGTATCGAACGTGTAGTTTTGCGTAGAGGCACCTGACCCCGATTGCCCGCTGACTCCCATTACCCCTTTCTCCCCTACGCCATAAATCTCATCTCATTTGATGTATAACTTACCTAATTATTTATTTTTTGTACGTAATTGTTTGAGAAATTATATCCATAGATTACTTTGGTTATAATTTCACACAATATTAATCTATGGTTTATAATTTCTCACACAATTTACAGGTACCTAATAAAACTTTTTTCTTTATTTTTGCAAAAAAAAATCATTATGTCAATTGCAAATGTAAGCGACAATTTAACAATATCACGTAGGCGTACACAAGTAAATAAAATATAATAATACTAATAATTACCAAGGATTTTTGAGTAAGATACTAAAGATTTAGCATACAATGATAGTGCTATATCATGTATATATTTATGGCGTCATATAAATCAGGAATAGTATAATACCAGAACGGAATTTCAAATATAATATACCCCATAGCTAAACCATTATGTCGTCAAGTTCAAATAAGGTAAGAATATTATTTTACAAACTTTCTATCTTTACTATAATAATAAAGATGCGAAAGTGAGTTTGTTTGTTTGTTACGCTACTGCGTATACAAGTTCGCTGGAGTACGGAGAAGGACATAGGCTACCTTTTATCCCGGGAAAAAAGTACTAATCCCGAGGGATCGACATTGATGCGGGCGGAGCCGCGGGCGAAAGCTAGTAAATAATATAATTGACGAGCTGTGATGCATAGTGGCCACCATGCCAGGCTCTCGAACACCAGAGTTCCCGAGTTCGATCCCCGGTTAGGTCATCCTCGACAATGATCTTTTTCAGACTGGCCTAGGTCTTGGATGTTTATCTTATTATGTGTTTGTTTTAAAATATAGTATCGTTGAGTTAGTATCCGATAAAGTCTGGAACTTACTTTGGGACTAGCTCTATCTGTGCGATTGCATTAAATTATTATTTATGGGTTAAATTTAGTAAATAATAATAATGCAATAGTTGCTCCTCCGGCCAGGATCTGTTCAAGAGAATATCATTATCATCATCATCAGGTCTTTTTAGTTTCCACTGCAGGAGCATGACCCTCTCTGTACTACCGGAGCAATACTTAGCCAAGAGCAGACAGAAGATTTGGCATACACTCTCCTCGCTGGCCAGACGGGTTGGAGAGGTCTCATTGATGTTTATGAGCTTTCTTTAGCTTGTATTGCCAAAGTCGCTTCTTACGACCTCCACGGCAAGAGAAAATCGTCATAGATATTTCCAGGTATTTCCAGGAACGGGTTCTGGCAGGAGACTTACATTACATCAAATTCCCCAATAGGCCTCTACGTATTGAATCTATATAGAACTCGTATCGCAACCGCAGAACATCTACCGATCAGGTGGTTGGATGACCTAACCAAAGGCGCAGGATGGCGCTGATTGCAGGCCTTCAAACATTCGTATCTGAAATCTATGACCAGCTGTAAACTCTTTGCCGCTGAGATGATAATGATGATGATGACGATCAGCAGTATTTTTCTGAGCAGTTTAGACCAATTTTGGTTTCAGGAGGAATGCTCAATTGCTCTCAGCTGGCCGAGTGAAAGCTATAGTCTCCAAATTATATCTTATACATCTGAGAACCGCGTTGGGACTACTGTCTATTTAAATTTTTCAAGAGTGTATAACTATGATTATTGATATTTTATAATAGCTAAGTATATAGATAAACACCCAAGACTGAATCTAATCGATGAATCTAAGTAATGAAAACAATCTAAAGAATATAGTTTTCTATCTTAACCTGACCGGGCATTAAACCCGAGACTCCGCAATTTTAAGGCACTTGCGGCACCACTTAAGCAAAGAGGTCATCAATAGGCTTGTTTCCTAAAAAAATACAATTTAAAATAATTAGTCGGTCTTATAGATTATCGACAAATATTAGATACGTATTTTTTATTTTTACTATCATCAAAAAATGATAAAGATAAAGCGCATCAAAGTTCAGGAGTGGAGGCTCATTTATTTCTATATGTGGCCCCGCTCACTCGGACACCAGTTGCTCCCCACCATTCCCGTGTAAATTACATCTCCGTGTGAAAAACTTCTTTGATTATGTAATTTCTTATTTAGTGCTTATGTACATATATCTTGAATTGAGTGATATAGAAGATTGAGTTCATTTCGGGGATAAAAATAAAAAGTAAAATAAAAATGGTCTTGTTTTCAGGATGGAAAGGATGAAAAGGATTCAGAGGATACACAAAAGAATCCCAATGTAAGTATCAAAGCAAATTTGAAAAAGAGGAAGAAGTGTCCCGCAACATTTCCGCATAATGTGTTAATTTCATATGTTTTATTTGATTTAAATGTGCTATATAAATAAGAATAGTCGCGATGGCAATATTAAAGAAATATCCGAGTGATGATACCACGGTTCCGCTCCAAACCGCACCACAACGCCCGGTGCCAGTGGTAAACCCCAAACCAACAAACCCTATCTCATTTTGTTTTGGTTGCATTTCCGGTTCGGTGGCGGTAAGCCTAATGATGCGTTAATGGCAAAACTACTAATGTATAAAGAGCTTCATGTCGCCTTGCACACTTGGACACCATTTGTCCCACCATTTCCGTGTGAATCACATAGTACTTGTTCCGAAAACATCTCTTACATGTTTGGATAAACTAATAAAGGAATTTTAATAAATATCGGCTCCTTAGGTTCTTTACTCAAAGGATAGAGATATACTAGCCTCGACGTCCATTTTCCAGCAGCACTGGTCGAAATATTTAATATGTATTTATAAAGAAATACAAATCGATTAAAGAAGTAGGATATATCATGTATAATACAATTGAATAAGATGTACTCAATATTGCAAACATAACAATATTTGGATTATGTCTATAGTAATGCGATTCCATATTTAATAGCCCTGATTCATAAAGAAGATTTAAGTCAGATCGGATGAAATTAAATTAAAAAGTTAAAATTGATTCTTGTCTTTCAGGATGTGAAGGATGAAAAAAATCCAGAGGACGCAAAAAAGAGTAGCGAGTCCAATGTACGTACCTATCAAAGCATATTTGGGTCGTTTAATAGGTTTTTTGAGGTGTAGATTCAGATCATCATGTCAGTTTTGGAATCCAATATAGCGAACATGACTTATTTCCTTGAAATGACATTTTGCCACATAGATTTCGTGCCAATCTCCCAAGTCATGTGGAATATAAGCATCAGGTAATAGATGAAATTCAAGAGTCTTATTTTGGTCTTGTTTTTAGGATGAAAAGGGTTCAAAGAATGCAAAAAAGAATACCAATACAAATGTAAGTATCAAAGCATATTTGAAGTAGAGGAAGAAGCGGCACGCAACTTCTTCCTCGTCCTTCCTTTTTTAGTCAATGTGTTATTCTGTAGTATATCTATCCTTATCCTTTCCTTACTAATATTATAAATGAGAAAGTGAGTTTTTTTGTTTGTTTGTTTGTTTGTTTGTTACGCTTTCACACCGTAACTACTGAACCGATTATCATGAAATTTTGCATACAAGTTCTCTAGAGTACGGAGAAGGACATAGGCTACCTATTATCCTGGGAAAAAAGTACTGTTCCCGAGGGATCGACATTAACGCGGGCGGAGCCGCGGGCGAAAACTAGTCTACTATATTTTTATGAAACGTCGGTTTCTTTACATACACCACATAAAACTGAGAAACGTGTGAACCGGTTTTTATGATCTCGGTTTGCTGGTAATATTACCTGGAATAACAGAATGACAAATTAAATATAATAAACATTAACGACAATAAATAACCGAAACGAAGTTTGCTGGGACAGTTATATGCTATATGTTTTTATTATATACAGTTATATGAGTGACGTCATATCCGTGGTTCCGCTCTGCACCTTACTGTTATGAGCCGTGTTACCAGTGGACGCCACAACCTTTATATTATATCTTTTTGGTGGCAAACTAACAGACAAGCCACTTTATTGAAAGCGGTCACCGTCGCGCATGGACATCTGCAACACCAGAGGAGGTAGCAGATGCATTGCTGACCCTTAAGATACCTGTAAACACGTCTTTTGAAGGACCCCAAGTCATAACACGCTGGGAAAACCCCGGGACGCCCATTCCATAATCCTGCTGTAGGAGGGAAAAATCCTCATGACCCTGTCACAACCTCTTATCTCATTTGTGACTTGGTTGCGTCACTAATTTGGAGGCGGCAAGCCAAGTCATGCATTAATTGCGTGACCACTAAAATTATACATACATACTAGTGGTCACGTAATCAATACAGCTATAGCTATAATATGGCTATATATAATTGGTAGCCGAGTGAACGAGCCTCACTCACTCGGATACCAATTACCCCCACCATTCCCGTGTTACTAACATTGTGCTTTCCTCGGCGTTCTTGGCACATTCTCTGTACTTTAAGGAACTAGACCTTACATTCAATATACGTTTGATTAAAATCAGTCAAATACTTGTTTTTCGGGTTCTAGAGTTCCATACTTGAAAAGAATTCAAGGGGCTATATCTTTATCAATTTTTGTTTGATTGAAAAAGAAAAAACACGTGTCCAATATATTTCAATAATCTACGAGAAGGACTCGTTTTTTAAAAAAAAATATTTTTTTTAAAACATGCCCATTATTCAGCCCCATAATCATAAAAAATTGCAAACGATTATTAAACCTATTTAAGTTTAAATATGTTTTGTCCTTATCCCTCTCTCCAACGATTGATATGGACAGGAACGAGACAAAAAATATATTAACTTTTATATTAATATTTAACGCGTTTGTTAATGTTTATGTATAATAGGGTCAACATAGTTATGTAATTGTTATTATATATTCATGCTTATCTCCTTATCTCCCGAGTCATGTGGAATATCATAGTCATGTGATAGATAAAATAAAAGATTCTTGTTTTTCAGGAATCAAAGGATGCAAAAGAAAGAGAAAGTAGGGTAAGATCCGTATAGTTGCCTTACTTTTTCATCATCATCATCATCTCAGCCGCAAGAAGTCCACTGCTGGACATAGGCCTCCCACAAAGATTTCCAATATGACTGGTTGGAAGCGGCCTGCATCCAGCGTCTTCCTGCGACCTTAGTTAGGTCGTCGGACCACCTGGTCGGTAAGTGACCAACACTGCGCTTGCCGGTACGTGGTCGCCATTCGAACACTTTTCTGCCCCATCAGCCATCGGTTCTTCGAGCTATGCCTCACTTTTTGCAATCACTTTAAAATGAAATTTAATTCATTAACATACGTTTAAGGAGTGACTCAGACCACAAATCTGAACAACTTTCACTATGGGACCAACTCCGAAATTGCAAAAAAAATCAGTTGTTCCATAGATTTTGGCAAATTAGATATTCCACTTTTGTATGAAATGTACCACCAACTCCACTTTTGTAGTAAAAAGCAGATAATTTTTTCACGATGTCGAAGTTGGTCCCATAATGAAAGTTGTTCAGATTCGTGGTCTGAGTCACTCCTTAAACGTATGCTAATGAATTAAATCGGGTGGTAATCTGCCCTGGCCTTAAAATAAAAGCTTGTAATATTGGTCTTATTTTCAGGCAGTATCTATTTATTCGCTGGAATCGTTGAAAGAAGAACTAAGTTCATTTCGGACAAGGGAATCAATTAACAGCGGTCAAACTCAGGAATCCTACCCGGGCATATATCGCAGCGAATACGACTACACCGCTGAACGACATAACCCGTTTGCGACCAAGTACGTATTTTACTTATAAAAATATAGAAACCAAGTACGTATTTTACTTATAAAAATATAGAAACTATTATAAAATACAATGGGCATGTTTTTAAAAAAAACTTTTCTTAATAATTAGTCTGCCTGGTAGATTATTGAAAAATATTGGTCACGTATTTTTTCTTTGGTCAATCGAAGAAATATTGCCGAAGATATAGCCCGTTAAAGTTCCGAGTGACGTCACTGGCCGGTACATTTTTTATCGGCCTGTTGCGCCATGAGCCCCCGCTCCTAAACTTTGATGCGCTTTATTTTTATCATCTTTTGTTTGATTGAAAAAAGAAAAAATAGGTAAAATTTTTCGATAATTTATAAGATATTTAAATGGTATTTTTTTTAAGGAAACAAGCCTATTGTTATAAAAAGTTGTAATATATAACTTTAATATTAAAGAAGTACCTACTTCTACTACATCTCTTCACGATCATCAAGGTCCTAATTTCAACCGTAAAAAGTCGTCTCATATAGCGATTACCGCTGCCCATGGACAATCAGGGTGTGACGGAGCGTTGCCGGCCTTTCAAGGAGTTGGGGGGATGACACGAAGGCAGGAAATGGGGGATTGATGGGCCTCCGGCTCTCTCACTCACCAAACAAAGCATAGGAGCGCCAAAGCTACTCAAACGTTGATTTCTTTGAGAGTGTGGTACCTATTTTCCCGGACGAGCCGGCCCATTCATGCTACTAGCAAAATGGAATCAAGCCGGTAGCATGGCTCTACTACAACTAAACTCTCCCTCCTAACCCCTTCCAAAGACTCCTTCCATATGAAGTTATTGCCATACTCAACCCGCTTGGCAGGATGGTTGGCGAGCGCCTTCCATGTTTAATGAATTGGTTTGAATATGCATCCAGCAAAACTTTACCAGCTTCTGCTTACTCAGCTGTATGAACATGAATTTGTATTCTTCAGCCTTCCCGAAGCAATATCATACCTCATCAAGGGCTGCCTTGGAGCGGGTGTACTGAGCATGCATGAGGGATTTATGTATGGAGGCATGGTGGGCTCTGGAATAGGCGCCGCCGCAATCGGATTATTGTTGAGCCACTGTAAGACTGTAAGTAACTAGCAGCAGGCCTGTCTCACTCCCCGTATCGGTATTGAAATCATACCTACGCATGGCGAACCTTTCGAAGCGGTCAACCGAACAAATCCAGTAGGAACGAGGCGCATTTGGTCACATGTGTTCACCAACTTAAACGAATTATGAATCTTTTGTTTAGAGCTATAAGTATGAAATTAGCTTGCTGTAGTTATCTAAACTAAAAGGTGGTGCGTCCTGATGCAAGTTAAAAAACACCGTATCGCTAACTACATTAAGTTGATATTTCTTTGAATACCTAGCAGAGTACGACTTCCGTACGACTAGTACTACTAACTAGTAATTATTCTGTACTAATAGGTACTATTATTATATTTACAACCATCGATTCGATGAGAACAAGAACAAGTAGTTACTTAGCCGCGAACTTGGTACTCTCGAACACCAAGAACTTCGGACTCGTGAACATTTATTTAATCTTCTTATTAACTACTGAACCGTTTTTGATGCCTTATGTTGCAAATTTCTTCCTTTCGTCATTGGTTCAGGACTGGAGTTACCGCGAAACATACATAGCTACGTACAAAGAAGGACATAATTAAGCATATTATAGTGAAAAGGGTGTACAAAGTTGGTAAAATAATAATTTAGCTCCTACTAGTGTTGTAAAAAGCTCGAGTCCCGGGAGTCTAAATATTCTGACTCGACTGTAAATCACAAGACTCGACTCACAAATAGAGACTCCACTGCCTCGATGTGTTAGTTATATTCAAACTCTCGTATTAGACTCAAGTTCGGTATAAATGCTCGCATCTGATGATGGCCGAGTCTGGTAAGTAGCTTTTGAGGGTAGTGAGAAATGTAGTGCTATTGAGGGTAGTGTGAAGTTATTTACAGTGTACCTATCATCAATATCAAATAAACTTTTGAAATGTTGTAATTGTATAACTTGTTGTACTAGAGTTTGTTGAGTAGAAGTTGTTTTGAGTTTGGTATTCGAACTCCAGTTGATTGTGCAACTCAAGTTCTTAGCCCACTTGAGTCCGTGCTCTGATGACTCGTGCTCGACTCGAATCTGATTTATAAATGTCTTAGTCTATCAAGTATTCAAAATTAGTCAAGCTTTGCAAATGTAGACTCCCGGACTCGAGTTTTTTTAAACACTAGCAACGACTCAGCAATTGTCAACAGCAACCACTCAAGTACTCAAGGTCAAGCAATTTTCAGATCTTTCATTGTCTTTATTCAATTCATATTGCACTTATAGTTTCAAATAAGCACGCGTATAAAAAAATACTTCAACAAACACATTAGATATCTGTCCTAACATTTGTTTCGTTTAATCCTAACTAATATTATAAATGCGAAAGTGAGTTTGTTTGTTTGTTTGTTTGTTACGCTTTCACGCCGTAACTACTGAACCGATCATCATGAAATTTTGCATACAAGTTCTCTGGAGTATGGAGAAGGACATAGGCTACCTTTTATCCCGGGAAAAAGTACTATTCCCGAGGGATCGACATTGATGCGGTCGGAGCCGCGGGCGAAAGCTAGTTATATATATAAAAGATCTGGTTTCTCGTTTTTGAGAAATACGCATGAGGCGTTCAATTATCCAGACTTATTTGTAACTATACCAACATTGAATCTACTCAAAGTTATTTACTCAAATTTCACCATAATTATTAATTATGACTTACTTGACTTAAGGTCCTATGGCCCCCAGGTGGGGCAGAGGGCTACCACAGTATTCCTATATTAATAATTATTAATTCTATATTAATTATAACGGGACTTTTTAGACTGACATCGCAGTTCCGCTGCGACCACGATGGATAAAAACATAGAAACGTCAGAAAATAAATTAATAAAAGGTTCGTGTTAAGTCTCGTTAAAATTAATAATTATGTGTTTAAAGCGCGAAAGTTTCAATACAATACAATAATTTTTTATGTTGGAAATAGTAAACTACTTCCCAAAACATCCACTT
Source organism: Elegia similella (assembly GCA_947532085.1). NCBI lineage: Eukaryota > Metazoa > Arthropoda > Insecta > Lepidoptera > Pyralidae > Elegia > Elegia similella. Next base: position 6,753,577 of record OX383951.1, on the reverse strand, counting down.
CCCAAAAGGACAATTCTCTAAAGGACAACTCCCAAAAAGACAATACCCAAAGCGTCCACTTCCCAAAAGGAATATTCCCAAAAAGTCATCTTTTTATATAAAAAAGATTAAGGAAAAAGAAGAAATGTGCATGTCGTAACAGTTTTTAATGGCTTGCTTTTAAGTACCTAAACTAACTGTCACCATTGCTAATTAGTGCTTCCAGGAAACACATCCTTTGCCTTTTTAACAAGTATTTAATTATTGAGCTTTACACATTTGGCAACTTTGAAGAAGGTCGTTTAGTGATTCATATACAAGCCTACATGAGGTGCAATTACATATATAGCTCAAAAATTGCTTTGGTCCCAACTCGATTTGATATAAAGTTCGTTAGATACTCTCAGGACTCACAATTAGGTCTTGCTTTGTTACTTTTCAGATATTGGTGAGGTCAGCTCAAAGGATGTACGTAATGATCCACGTGCCACGGTTATCGTACCCCGATTTGGCCGAAGCTGCCGTGGCCACAGGGCCTTTGAAGAAATTAAGGAAATACAGCAAAAACGTTAGGTTTGTAGTTGAGATGAAGTTTCTGATGAAAATGTATTTTTAGGAGCCAGATAAGATTTCTGAGATATCGATCAGTCGAAACACATTCGCTGGAAGACTGAAAATTTTAATACGCAAAAATTTAAAGCTGAGATTTTTTAAAATCTAGTTCTTGCTCACGGTTTCACTCACGTGTTTGGTCCTACAGAAACCTTACATTTTTACGGGACAAACTATGTAAAAGATCAACAACTGGTATTAAAAGAGACAACCAAATTTAAAGTAAATCAGATGAGTCGTTTTTGCGTAATACTTTACAGACAGAAAGATGACATTTTGTTCCGAAATAGGTTATTTGTCATCCGGATCAATAGTTATGTCCAGTCGTGTAAAAGCCGTGTGGTATCCGGCAGAAGCCGTATGGTATCCGGCAGAGTAGAATAGGACCACTCCAATTCTTCCCGTGGATGTCGTAGAAGGCGACTTAGGAAATACAAGCGAAACAAAGCTTAGCTATAAACATCTGTGAGACCTCTCCAACCCGTCTGGCCAGCGTGGAGAGTGTAGGCCAAGTCCCCTGACTGCTCTGGCCAAGAATAGCTCTAGTAGTACAGAGAGATGAGCAGAAGATCTTGAATGTCAGTCTGCAAAATTTTAACTTAATCGAACGTCAGAAAGCGGTTTTAATATACTTTCAGAGATTTGACCCGCACAAACATACCCACTAGCATCGGAAGTTAATTGAAAGCTTGTACGTAATAATAATCATGTTCGTTCACTTTTCAGGTACTTTTTAGAATTAGTTTTATTTCTGGAAACGTCGGGAAGCTGCAGTATTTATGAAATAGTGATTGCAAGAACTATTAAGAAGGTACATATTGCATTAACTTACTTGATTTATTTTACTACTAGCTTTCGCCCGCGGCTCTGCCCGCGTCAATTTTGATCCCTCGGGAATAGGCAATAGCACTTTTTCCCGGGATAAAAGGTAGCCTATGTCCTTCTGCGCACTCCAGAAAACTTGTATGCAAAATTTCATGATGATCGGTTCAGTAGTTACGGCGTGAAAGCGTGACAAACAAACAAATAAACAAACAAACAAACTCACTTTCGCATTTATAATATAAGTAAGGAAGTAAGGATAAGGATGTCCCCTGGGTGGGGCAGAGGGCCGCTACAGTGCTTCTCCATCTCGTTCTGTCTTGAGCACGCGCTTCACTTCGGGCCAAGATAGCCCAATTGTCTTCACCTCTGCTGCTACCATAGTACTCTGTGCTGTAGTTGCCAAGGATGCAGGGCAAAGGGCGAGTGTTCTGCGCCTGAAAACAGACCCTTTCACTAGGAAGGATACCTGAACCAAACCGAGTACGTCTGCGAACTCTGAGGTGGCAGCCTCGCCAGCAGACTAGGACGCAGTGGGGTCACCTGCTTGCCTGAAAACTACGATTCCTGAAACTAATACAGTTAAAAACCGCACCGATCTATTAAAAATATATTGCATTACTTTACTAATAATTCCTCCAAAACAGCTTTTAATTAGTTGCTATAGTATCACCTGTTAGTTCATTTAAGTTCAAGTTCTACAAGCATCAAAAATCGAAAAACATTGCAATATGATAATGTATTTTGACATTATTATGATCCGATGAAACAGAACTCATAATTGACCGAGCGACTGTAAAGCACAAACGAAGAGCCGCTGTTTCAGCTTGGTGAAAAAAATGTTTATATGTCCCGCTATCCGGTTGTTCTCTTTTATATGTCGACCATTTCTGAACCCGTGAAATTTTGTGAGTGGGTTCAATAATTATTAGACAGATTCTATCGATTTTTTTTTTAAATTTTCCATAATGGCGGAGTTGACATAAAGGACTTAATCGAGATTGGCGACTCTGACAGATAGGACTATTATGAGTTCGGCATGGTAGCGACTAATTCGCCAGTTGCGAGGACTATACAGGCTCAAAGTTACAAGATCTTAACACACATCAGTACACAGTCAGTACAATAGTATTGAAACTCCGGGTGGTAAATATTTGCAAGGACCCTATTTAGGGCAAGTTAAAGCCCTATCCATTCATCCAAATCAAGGTGCCAATGAAAACAGAGTGCGAGGCCTCTGCAAGCGCTAATCACTGGGTGCCGCGGTGCCGCCTCGCTTACTGACCTCTCAGGCTGCTACTGCTGCTGGACCATCGGCCAACACCCTTAAAAGAGTGATTCAGCTCGTCGATATGAACAACTTTTCCTACGGGACCAATGCTGGGAACTCAAAAAAAAATGTTTGAGTTCCCAGCATCGTTTCCATAGGAAAAGTTGTTTATATCAACGGGCTGAATCATCCCTTTAAGGGTCCAGAACGATCAAAATTTCACCGTGTATATCCAGCGGTCAAATGCCTACAGAACAACTATAAAATGATTTGGCAACTTAATTCGCAGCAATATCGCAGTCAGTATTTTTCTTTTCTGGTTATCTCGGTCATCATCCTAGAAAATAACAGATTGACCCTTTTCTAGGCTGGGAACTACACGGCAAAGCAAACGCCGTACCTACAGACATTATCGTCAGAATATGGTAAGCCAAGATGGTCTAGAGAGATAAATTTCAAAGGTGTCTTTTCTCTTTTCCAGGAGTTAGAATACCTGTCAGCTCCAATTAGGGAACTACATTTGCCTTTAAGGAGTTACCTATTTATTATAATGATTCCGTTGATTATTTTATGTATGATAAGGAAATGGAAGTATTTGGCGCCGTTTTCAATGGTTGCCGATCTTTTTGTAGGTAAATTCGTCTCTATTATTATGTATATATGTTACATAGATTTTTGTACAAATCATTATATATCACTTATCGTACGTTTTAAAGCCAAATACTCTTTTTAACCCCCGTCCAAAAGAGATGTGTTATTAGTAGTTTATGGTGTGGTGTAATTAAAGTGGTCTAGTTAACTCATTGGATGTTTAGAACTTCTTTATCGATTTATTTGTATCTTAGGACATTATACTTCTAGATGGTTTGAAATAAACATTGATATACGGTCACGTCAAGCCGCTGACAACCTGTACTTTTCCCGCGCATATATAAACACATGTAAATTGGATCTCTTCCATGTTTGTCTGGGAGAAAAGAAAAATCGTTGAATATTTTGTTCCCGCGCAGATCGTAAAAACAGATCGAGGGATCGGGCGAAAATATGTTAGTAGGCGAAGCGGCTAGCAACCCATCACTATTTTGTTTTCGTTTTCCACCTATATCAACATGCTTAACGTGACTTTTAGGTCTTATAAGGCTCTGTCTATCCCGCAAGGGTAAAAGATGTGTAAGTATGTACGTAAATTTGATGACAATGTAAAATAATTGACACTCTCTTCAACCAAATTTCACAAAATTAGGCTCACAATGCGCTTATCACAAAAAACAATATTTTTGTCTAATCTTTTTTCTTATTACAGCCATATGCGTAATCACGACTATGGTCTACAGTATGTCCGAAGCTGAAAGCATAGAGAAGCGTTCGCTATGGAAAAGTGTGCCTGGTCTGTTCAAGTTCTTCGGCATCTGTCTGTACACCATGGATGGCACACCAGTAGTGTTACCGATAGAGAACAACATGCGAAGCCCTCATCATGTGGAGTTCGTCATATATACTGGTAAATAACATCATTTATAATAAAAGATAGAATATATTGAAGAACCACGACATTCGCTTCTTTAATACCCAACGAATTAAGGAGGAGATAGAGCAAAATAAAGTCTCAAAAGTATTCGCAAGATTAGAGAGTCTATTGGGCAAAAGCTTAATAAGGAGGAAAGCGGCGTGATGACATCAAAGACCGGGGTGCTGATCAAGATCGATAGGTTTAATGAACATCTGTGTACCTCAGTAGCAAAGCCCATTACACGTTTCGACAAAGATCCTAGAGCCAAGCTTCCCCGACACTTTATCGAAGATATTCCGGACCATGTACGCGATGTTAAATAAAAATAATATGTCAGAATTAAAATACTTACATAAAAACAAAAAGAAACACATTTTATAGCTCGCCCTTTAGCATCTCTGGTGCAAAGGTGCCCAAAATACTAGCTGCATTGCCACGCTGGATGGCTATGGCCATCCTTTGTACCAGGAACGAGCCAGAGCGAGAATCCTCTGTCTTATCGGCTATGCGGTGTACGAGATTAGGATTTCCCTCAAATAGCTCAAGAACAAAAAGGCAACGGAACGGAATCACAACACAGCTGTTGAAAGTGGGCAGATCTCTTGTTCTGAGTCTTTCAGACGCTCTTCAATTCCGTTCTGCTAGAGGGCGTGACACAAGCTACGGAATAGAGGCGTGGTGTGGACGTGGTGGTTCTTCAAAAAGGATTGCGGTCCCTCTATTTTCCATGTCATCATCATCAGGTCTTTTTAGTCTCCACTACAGGAGCATGATCCTCTCTGTACTACTAGAGCCAGACTTGGCCAGAGCAGCCAGGGCCTACACTCTCTACGCTGGCCAGACGGGTTGGAGAGGTTTCTCAGATGTTTATAAGCTTTGTTTAGCTTGTATTTCCTAACTCGCCTTCTACAACATCCACGGGAAGACTTGGAGTGGTCCTATTCTACTCTGCCGGGTACCACACGGCATTTTCCATGTAATAATTCATAAATATGATTTTGATTATTTTTTACAAATATAAATTATAATAAATAGGTAATTTGGCTGATTTTATGTTTATTAATGTCTGATGATTAAAAGGAGGCGAATGCTAAAATTCGAATACAGGTCAAAGTGACGCAAAACTTCCTAACAACTAAAAACTTAGAGGACGTTGACTAGGGGATAAAGAGGGTTAGGTACAACACCCCCTTTTTTGTTTGTTTGTAAGCGGCCAACACTGGTGTCAGATTTTTCAAGCTTACTTAAGTCATCTGACATAGCTTAACGACTGCCATCAATAATGACAGCCGAGACCAACGGCCTGTCGTGCCTAGACCCCTCCCCCTCTTAACAGGTCACGTAGTAGAGTACATTCCCTTAACCAACATAACCAACGACATTCCCTGGAAGGGATTACTCAGCCCATCAAAATGAACAACTTTTCCTATGGGACTAATGCTGGGACCTTAATTTTTATTTACATTTTCATACTTATTGGCGGGCCGGCTCTGAACACTTTTGTATAAAAAAGTATTTTTTTTTAGTTCCCTGATTTGGTCCAATAGGAATAGATGTTCATTTTAAAGGGCTGAGACACCCCTTCACGGAAACGTCTTTGGTTATGTTACACGCTGTTTAATGGCACGAGACGCTTATTTTGTTCCCAGGTATGACGGTCGTTGTCATTTTGTCGGCGTTAGCTGGTTTTCTTGGGTATTGGGGCTGGGGGGAACAATCCAAAAGTCCTGTCACCATTCATATGCCATTGGAAACGTACGTATTTATAAATAAATAATAATAAATAAATATATAAGGACATATCACACAAATTGAGCTAGCCCCACAGTAAGATGTGAACTTGTGTCGTAGGATACTAACTTAATTACTACATTTTATAATATAAACTTAAATAGATAAGCATCGAAGACCCAGATCAATCTGAGAAATATCGTTTTCCATCATGACCTGACCGGGGATCGAACCAAGGCACCCTTTTGTTCGATTCGTGTCGCAGCGATCGGAAGAGATTGTATTTTTTTTTTTTTTGTAAAATCGTTATTGTACTTTGATATTATATAACTGTGATTAAAACATACCCAAATGATTATTTTAAGATATATGAGAAATATAAGAATTTTATCTTTTAAGATAGAATGTTCGCCGGGTCAACTAGTTTAATAAAAATATAGTATCGTCGAGTAAGTATCCCTTAACACAAGTCTCGAACTTACTTTAGGGCTAGCTCTGTGTGATTAGTCTATATGAATTTATATTCATTAACCTAAATTTAAGGTGGCTTATACTATGAAATTGGATCAATTCTTTTGTTCTAGAGTTCCCATAATACTACAATTTCTTCTAGTGGCCATGTTGGCTGTGACTTTTGCGATACATTTCTGGGTGCCGTTCAAGATAATTTGGCATTACCTTGGAACACATCGCAGTGAAGATCTTGAGTAAGTAAATTTGCATTGTCTATTGATTGATACTCGTATAAGACTCGTATATATAGAATTGAATAAATGAAACTGAGGCCACGGTAATGATATCTAACAGTATTCCGTCTACATACAAACGGTCGAAATTAGAGTCACCCCTATGCGCCTCATTTTCCTCTATGAGAAAAACAAATTAAAGTGCACTCTACTAATTTCAAAACATTTTGTAGGTTGGTAAATTGAAATATAGGTAAATGCCTGTTAAAGCACTTTCAGCAAAATTAAACAAGTATGCATAACAAGATACTTGTCCTTATTTTTTCTTTTTAACAAATGTAACTGGCCAGTGCAACTGTTTAAAAATATGATTCGACCTTTCTGGTCATGGTCATGGATATTTTCGAAACAATATTTATGTTCACAATTCAAAATCTTTTTATTCCCTCGGGAATAAAAAACGTATGTTAGACCTTGGTTTCGGGCAACCGTTCTTTGTTTTTTGAATAGAGGAGATGAAAAAATTATTACGAATGAGGGGTTTTCAAATGACATTAAAAAACTCTTTTTGGACTTGATGGCGTTAATGAAGTCAAGTGTCAAGTAAAGCCCTACTTAGTAAAAAAATAAAACCAGGATAAACTTTTATCATCCGTGACGGGTTCTTGGTAGGAATTTTGACGGATTGTGTTTGTTGTTTTGGAATGTTTTGCAAATTGTTTCTAGTGGAGTTTATAATGTGAAGTCGGTGTAATTTAGTGTTATCGATGCCCATGTTTATGAACAGTGTGGAATAACTAAATTAAAGTGTCATGGTGCGGCTGTTTATGATCAAGCCAATGGATTCGTAGGAATTGTCGCCAAGGGCTCTGTCGAATCGGCGAAATAAATTACACTATCATTTCGTTGATACACAAGAATAACTCGAAGATTTACTAGACACTGGCTAAAATAAGCTTCTAAATGAAGTTTGAGGGCCAAATAGAAAAAAAGAAAAAAAATGACATTTGCCTTTTTATCAACGCCATCTATCTAACTTAATTGCTCTTTCGAAAAGTCTTCATTATAATTTTTTCTTGACATGTTTATTATATTAATTTATTTTATTTATTCATGCACCATAAAAGTAAAATATACATACGGTTATCCGCAACAGGCTTCGTCAAAATGTCACAGAGGGTCATCAGCAGCATGCTTCGTCAAATGGTTACAAAGAGTCATCAGCAACATGCTTCGTCAAGTGTTCACAATGAATCATCAGCAATATGCTTTGTCAAAAACATATAGAACGTACCCACGGAACGTTTCGTCATAAGGTGCATAGATAAATATATATCCGCAACATGCTTCGTCAAAATGTTTAGTCTAAAAGGCCGCCCCGTGTCGTTACTAGCCCAAAGGTTCCCATTACACTGGCCGCATTACCTCGCTGAATTGCAATGGACAGCCTTTGAGCAAGATACGATACGGAGCGATTATCCTTTGTCTGTTCAGCAATACGGCGACCCAATTCTTTGACAAAAAGTTTAGTTTCTGAACCCCAAGCACCCGTGGTCTCAAAAGCTACTGGTATAAATATATAGGCCTCTAAGCAAGCGTACTTAATATGTTTTTGTTTAGCTGCATTTTCGGCAGCTGAGCCTGCTATTCTCATGGTGTCTTTTAAATGTGTCGACGCAAATGTGCTCACACAGGTGGCATCCCAGATCAAGCAACGACCGAATATTAATTTTATTTTTATGTAACTATAATAACTTAAATTAATTAAAAATTTCAGGAAAAGATACTCGTTGGAAAGGTTTTACAGAGCACTGTTGTTGTTTTTCATCACTTGTGTTTCGCTGGTGTTTCCTCAGCATAACCGCTTGATGATATTTGTAAGTTTTGTTCATGTTGTTAGTATGTTTGTATGTTTGTGAGGCTCTAATTCTGCCAAACATACATTCATTCATAGTATCACGTCATTTTCCCTTGCGGGGTAGACGGAGCCTAGGTCTGTAAGACTATAGCCACATTTAGTATGTTGGAGGGCGTGTAGATGGAAAACTGAATTAAAATAGTGATGGGTTGCTAGCCGCATCGCCTATTGACATGATTCCGCAAATTTTCGCCCATTCGCTCGATCGGCTTTTACGATCTGCACGGGAAGAAAAGCAGCTGACACATTCTACGTTATTTCTTTTCTCCCAGACCAGCAAAAAAGAGGCGAAGAAGGAACCTGCTAAACAGCTGAAGTAAAATTCACACATTTCGTTTATAATGGTATAAACTCATCATCATTATCAGGTCTTTTTAGTCTCCACTGCAGGAGCATGACCCTCTCTGTACTACCGGAGCAATACTTGGCCAGAGCAGACAGGATTTGGCCTACACTCTCCTCGCTGGCTAGACGGGTTGGAGAGGTCTCATTGATATTTATGAGCTTTGTTTAGCTTGTATTTCCTAAGTCGTCTCTTACGACCTCCATGGGAAGACTAGGAGTGGTCTTATTCGACTATGCCGGAAAGCACGCGGCTATAACCTACAAAAAGAGAATTCAAATATAGAGACATATCAGTGAAACAATTCCTTAAGTCAAAAACTCTTTGAGATATACAGGGTTATTAATAAAACACAAATAACCTATATACAATGTAGATATCTAACATCATAAACAACAAAGTTTGTTCTACGAGTTCTGAGGTAAATTAATAAATTAAATGTAAATGATTCCACTCGCGACATTTGAGTCTATATCAAAAAAAAAACGTTTATTTTTCTCCACAAACAAGTTCTATATGATATTACAAATTGTTACAAAAATGCATTTAAAAATATATTGTTACAAAGCTGAAAAAAATATATTAGTAAATAAACAAAAGCGAGGTGGAGAAAGAACTAGTGCCTGTGCTAAGTTTAACATATATAAACGGAAGGACCTCGCGACGCTCACGCGTAATCTTTCTTTGCAATGTGCGTAGAGTTCGCATCACAGCATTCAACAGGAAAATGAAGTTTTTTTTAACCTCTGTTGTTACTGCTGGGCAAAGGTCTCCCCATTTCTTTCCAAACTTTTGTACCTCAAATCAACAATGCCAGTTTTAGAGCAAAGCACAGTGTTTGGTACTCTATCTAGCCTGGTGAAACCCAGGATACTTCGCTCTATCACTCTTTGGCAAATCTTGAGCTTGAACTTCTGATCCTCAGTCAATAAATTAAGTTAAAACGTATTTTTGTATTAAAGTAAAATCTAACAAGTTATCAAAATTTAAAGAACAAATCTAGTCCTGCAAACCCTGCATAGGTTACAAAGTCACATTTTTCTTTCAAAGGAACAAAACTAAACAAACTAAATCCTATTTAGTAATCAGCGTTTTAACAAAACGTTATTATAAAACGTGGACTAAAGTTAGAAGTAGGTTTTAACTATTAACCTGAAACCTCCTGTAACAAAGCGACACTGACAGTTGAAAAAATTCAAATGGCTGGTGGTTTTCTTGGCGGAAATTTCGTCAGACTACAAAAGCCTTGTAGTCATTTTGGATTTTTTGCAAATAGCTTCTATTGTAGTGGAATTTATTATGTAAAAATCGGTGGAATTTGGTGTAATAAATGTCCATGTCTTTGAACATTCCATCATTTTGTTGATAACACACGTAGAAAAATATAAATGGCTAAAGGTGTAAAAAGCTAATTTAAATAAAATTAATAGGAAAATAAACCAGCCAAGTCTGAGTTGGACTCGTGCACTAAGGGTTCCGTACCATTAGGTATATATAACAAACGGTAATTATTATTTTTTTTCAGTTGGGTGTCACATTGATCTGTATCAATTCATTGTTTTTTCCCACTTTGATTGAGACATTGGTGTTTTGGCACGATCACAATCATGGAAAAATTAGGTGAGTTGAGTTACAACCATGTTACATATTCTGTGGACCCATGTTCCCATGGCCCCATGTTCCTATGGCCCCAAAATGGATTGAAAACGGTTTCAAAGCAAGTTTTTTAAGCGAGAACAAGCTTTCCGAGTATATCTACCATACTTAGAAGACTAGGTCTCCGGTAAGCAACTTGCTTTGAAATCCTTTTAATCCTGTTAATTATTATATATGTAAAAATTTGTAAAAATGTGAATATGTTTGTCAAAATATAGTATCGTTGAGTTAGTATCCTACGACACAAGTTCACAGCTTACTGTGGGGCTAACTTAATTTGTGTGGTACTCGTATGTCCCTATTTGACAGCTCCGTGGCGCAGTGGTTAACACGCCAGCCTGCGCCGCGGAGTGCCCGGGTTCAATCCCCGGCCAGGTCAAGATGGAAAATGATCTTTTTCAGATTGGCCTGGGTCTTGGATGTTTATCTATATATGTATTTGTTATAAAATATAGTATCGTTGAGTTAGTATCCCATAACACAAGTCTCGAACTTATTTTAGGGCTAGCTCAATCTGTGTGATTTGTCCGTATACATTTATTTATATATTTATTTACTTTTACAGATGGTACGTGATCAAAAACGTAATCATTGCCATCCTTGGGGCTATATTTTGTGTTGGTGGTCTATATACCCTATACATTGCCTGAAGAGCCCTTTGCAAGAAATCTTGGATTTTTCAACTGCTTCTTCTGGCGTGAAATGAAATGGAAAATAGTTATTACAACACACGATGGCACAACACCAACTTAATACAACATTATTAAACATAAATAATAAATTTAAAGAGATGCAGTGCCATCAGTATTACAAGAGATGATGGTTCAGTATTACGCTGTGCTAGGCATAAGCATGACCAAGTACATCACTGATTTTTTTATTGCCTAGGAATGGTTTGTCTCCACTAGTTTGATTAAGACGTCAACAGTCGAAACAGTAGGAGTTTTGGTCTCTCTTGTTCGACTATCGAATCGAATGATATAATCAGGATATTTTGCTTAAAATATGGTATATAATAATATAATTGTAAAACTAAAGTAATGTAACAACACAGATCATGCCAATCAGGTTTGGACCAAAATATCAGCAAAGAAAGAAGCATTATTTAAATTAAATTTGACAGCTCCGTGGCGCAGTGGTTACCACGCCAGCCTGCCACACGGAGGGCCCGGTTTCGATCCCCGGCCAGGCCAAGATGGAAAATGATCTTTTTCAGATTGGCCTGGGTCTTGGATGTTTATCTATATATGTATTTGTTATAAAATATAGTATCGTTGAGTTAGTATCCCATAACACAAGTCTCGAACTTACCTTGGGGCTAGCTCAATCTGTGTGATTTGTCCGTATTTATTTATTATCAAGCCTAGGGGATATGTATCACCCCTTACGTGATCTGTGGGTCCAAGGTTTGTCTACCTTGTTAAGGGGGCGTTCACACATTACGTGAGGGGTTAAGGAGGGTCGAGCTGAATCTCACCTGATCTCATGCTGGGGAATGAAGGGGTGTCGGCAAAATCACGTATTTTTTTCTTTTAGTTTTTTCTACCTTAAAGTCCAATCTTTGTGGTCACCTCAATTCCAGTAGTCCTTGTAGCCTACTTTCAAAATTAAATAAAGTAATTAAAATTTTACTTTGAAATCTCACCATAAAAGGGGAAAAAATTGCAAAATTTGCCTTATACCACTTACTAATCTTGAAAACTGAAATATAACCACTTTTTGACGTTCGATTGATCTGAAATTTGATGTTATGCTCCCCGGCATTACCAAATATAAGTAACATTAAAAAATATATGAAATATCTATAAAACTCAAGTCCCTAATTCTAGTCATATTAAAAAAGTCGATGTCTCCTGTTTGGCCGTATTTTTTATTGAAAATGATTGCGCTATGGAGTACCTAAGCTTCCCGGCGAAATGACCATGATTATGTCTATATACATAGCTAATCTTGTGCTTTGTAAATTAAAACGGGTTCCGCCGGGGAACATGACATGAAATTTTGCATACTTATGTTGGTCAAGTGACGTACAGTCAGGGTCAGAGATACCTATCCGGGCCCTCTACCTATATATATCTTGAATTTCTCCTAAACTATAAATAATAATAACATGAAACATCATCATTTGACAAAAATGATGGGAACTATAAATAATAATAACAGAAAGATTTTAATGAAGACATTCTCAATATAAACAATACATGTGACATTTAAATTCAATGAGCTGTTATGATTGTGGTGGCGAAAGGTGGCCATAAAAACTCCTTAAAGTACCCGACAATGTCTGGGCTCTTTTAATTTATTTAAGGACGCACTTTATATTATGGGCTAGCCTGTCATCAGGTATATGTAAGCCTGCCTTTAGGCAGCCTGAAACTGACATGGATTGACACCTACAATAAGGTTTTAATTGTATGCTTTGTATCATAATTATATTTTGTAAATACTTGTAAGATTGATTATTTAAATGAATTGTATGCATGCAAGCGGAGTTTTATTATATTCAAATTTTACAATAAAGCCCTTTTTGGATTATCTAAGAAAATGGCGAATAATTCTTAAGGAGCTCCTCTGTCTGCTCTGGCCAAGTATGGCTCCGGTAGTGCAGAAAGGGTCATGCTCCTGCAGTGGAGACTAAAAAGACCTGATGATGATGATGATGATACTCAGTCTGAATAAAACTGCACCAGGGGTACAATGGTGACACTCCCTTTACGTGAGAGTTCCGGCACCGGTGACCTTGATCCGGAGCATGTAAGTTGCGTGTAAGTTCCCTAGCACTAGTATTTAAGTAGTGAGTGGTCTACACTCACTACTCGAATGCTAGTGGTGGTGGAGCACTACTCATTTCGTGCCTACGGTGCGAGCCGTGGATGAGACGCAAACACAACAAACAGCCCTCGAGCAAGGCAGTCTGCGACGGCCAGTCCCCCGCCCCGCGCGCCTCTCGATGCCCCCGCGCTAATTCCAGTCACCCACACATAGTCACAAGCGATTTTACATGCCAAGGGACAAGTATCTTGGAAAAATTAAGATTGAGGTCAATACCTCCCTGACCAAGTTTCCATAGAAGTATTTTTTTCGTATTCCTTACTTTGTCCCCTGAGGAAGTTGTTCAGTATTATGGACTTAAAAACCCCTTATATAGTATTTTGCCATTGTCTTATACACTGTAAATCTAAGCATACATATCTATCTAAACAGTGTTATTTGTAAAACACTAATAACCGCGAATTTCAATCACTAATTGTCCGGTTAAAGGTCACAGCACACTTATCAACTCTGAAAGGGATCGACACCGTATCGTCTTGCGCCGCGCCGTTCACCAGGCGTCAATGCAACAATCAGAAAGCAACGATGTGGGTGGTACACGCTAACTACAATAATGCCAATTCACTTGTCAAGGCTGGTCACGGACGCCAATTTTGCGTGATAACGGTGAAAGAGAAGATGAAGAGAGAATAGACACAAGCCGAACGCTTAGGCTGTTCGTGCCTCCATCGGTTGTTCCGCGCTTTCGCTTGCACACGGAACGTAACACTTTTACGTGCACGCAACTGGGGTTCATCGATTTTTAATACCATATCACGTCAAAAGTCTGTCGAATCAACATCATTTTGAGTAGATGTCATGCACACCCTGTTGTCAGAGATCTTCGGAACCGCCTCTCGGCCTCTGACATGGTCCCTTTAACGACTACCAGATGGCAGCCGGGACCAACGGCTTAACGTGCCTTCCGAAGCACGGAATCATCTTTATTATCAGACAATCAGGTGATTCAAGCCTGCAATGTCCTAACCAAACTGGAAGCAACTAAAAATGCTTCCCGTGGGAATCGAACGACTACCCCCGGGTCTACAGGCAAACGCCTTAACCACTAGACCACGGAGGCAGTTAAACGGACGATAATTTTATGTGATAACGTGATAGATACTATTACTACAGTTACTGCTGCTGTTAGTGCTGCAGCTGCTGCTGCTGCTTCTGCTGCTACTGCTGCTGCTCTGGCGTCAAAACAGTACAACCAAATTGAGAACTTCCTTATTTTTGAAGTCGGTTAAAAACAGTGTTTCTTAGTGAATCAACCTTCACGCTTTAAAGTAGGTCGCTACTCTCCGATAGCGACAAGGTCGGAACACTCATTTGTCTTTATAATTTCTTCAATTCTTTATTAATGCTCATTATTCTTTCGACTGTTAAATGGTTTATTTTTAGGGATCCGTATTGTATCGTTGACGTTGATTGATATGTTTAAAAAGACTTATAAAGAATATATCTTTATAAATATATCATTCGTCATTTATAAAGATTTGCTTCATTGTATGTTTGCGCGTTTGTTGATAATGGATACACTCCACGATTTATGAAATTCTTTCACCAATTATCATCATCGTTATCATCTCAGCTGCAAGAAATCTACTGCTGGATATAGGCTCAAGGATTTCCAATATGACTGATTGGAAGCGGCCTGCATCCAGCTGCTTCCTGCTACTTTGGGGTTAGGTTGTCCGATCACCTGGTCAGTGGGTGTCCAACGCTGCGATATTCGAGCACCTTTCTGCCCCATCGACCATAAGTTCTACGCGCAATGTGTACCGTCCACTGCAACTTTAAAGAGCTAATCCGCTGGGCTATGTCGGTGACCTTTGTTCTCCTACGGATCTCGTCGTTTCTAATTCGATCTAATAAATATACACTGAGGAAAGCTCTCTCCATAGCTCTTTGAGCGATCTTGAGCTTTCTTATGAGGCTCTTAGCAACGAACCACGTTTCAGACCCGTAAGTCATCACTGACAACACACATTGGTCGAATACTTTCGACTTTAGGTACTAAAAGTACTTTGGACGAGAAGACACTGCGTAGCTTTCCAAATATTACTCAGCAAAGACGGATTCATCGAAAGACCTCATCTGTGAAGCTGGATCTTCTATTCTTTAGGTCTATGCTCGACCTACGCGCTGCCAACAGAGCTACCGAATGTTCTAACCTCGGCGCCGAAATTCTCCACCATATCCCATTCCCCCTATACGTATTAAGGCTTACGTCACCTAACACAACTATCCGACTTGAGAGGTATTTGATTTAACTCATTGTACAATGAGTATAATGATTAGGTCAAGCTGACTATCCATTTTGACTGAACACTGAATACATTATAAAGCCAAAGTTATACCGAAGCTGCATGGAACTCTAAAGTGCAGTCTAATTTTGCAAGTCAGCGACTTTGTGCTCACTTATGCCACAAAATAGTGGAAGTACAGGTAGGTATAGCAAAAGTAGTTTTATCAAAATCTGTTGCAGTTATCGCATTGTAGTCATCGAGATATAAGTACTAACTTACTTTAAAAAAGTAAAAAAAAATGTGTCTCTACATAGAATATATTTACAAAAAAAAATTATAGGGCGATGGAGACATAATAGTAGAGTAAGAATTAAAAAAAACATGTCTGTTTGTCTGTTTATACACGCTAATCTAAGGAAATACTGGCCGGATTCAAATGAAACTTTTTTCATTGTATAGCTATTAAACCTGAGCAACATATAGAGTATAATTTATTTATATAGTACCTAGGTGACCAATACTGTTGAAAAGAGTTCCTTTCGGCGTCTTCTTCTCTGCAGTGGTCGGTTCCGAAACGCCAGTAGTTTGTAGCTTTTGAAAAATAATTAATAATTTGAATATAATATAATACGTATTATTTAAAAAGTGAATTGACGTGAAAAAGTGCCTGAAAAGGCCTATTTTCTGAATAAATCCTTGAAAACTGGAACATCTGATAAAGAACTATAGCGGTCCAGCTAAACTATAAGAAGTATAAAAATGACGCCTTAAAAAACACTCTTTTTTAAAGGTTAAGTATTTAAAAAAAGAGAGGGTTTTTTAGGGTAAAGTTGTCAACATTACACACTTTTTGGGTTGTCATGTAAACTTTTTAGATGTATAATACGTATATAGTCTTAGAACGTACGAGGCGATAATAGGCCAAAAACAGTAACATCCATCCTTGGATCAATTATAATGGTAGATACACAGTCACATACAAAATGAAGCCTAAATAATGTCCCCGAGCCAAAACATCATGCATACTTACAAACAACAACAAAAACGGTTCATACTAGAAGTATGACACTCCATCTTTCTTTTTCACTTTTAACGCGTAGTTTTTGCATCTTTTCACTGTACCTTTGTCATCGCGAGACGTGTGAGTGCTAGCGCGGTTTATTGAAACTGTGGACAAAACAGCTTCGGGACTCGATTAGAGCGCTGTTTTGCCTGTGCCACTTTTCGAGCGCGAATCGTGATCTACCATTATATTTGATCGCAATTCGCAAGGGTACACAAGAAAGGTTAGTGTCAGGCAAGCAGCCGGCAGTAAAATCTTTGCTAAATCTTATTCTTCTTCTTAATAACCAGTCTGTAGAGGGTAGAGTGATTTACAAATTTCCCTATACTCAGCAAATGCTTGACAAGCTCTGTGGCCTAGTGGTCATCATGCTAGGCTGCGACGCCGGAGTCCCGTGTTCGATCCTCGTCAGGTCAAGATGGAAAATGATCTTTTTCGGATTGGCCTGGGTCTTGAATGTTTATCTATATATTTATTTGTTATAAAATATAGTATCGTTGAGTGAGATAGTATCTCACAACATAAGTCTCGAACTTACTTTGGGGCTACCTCAATCTGTGTGATTTGTATTTATATAAATATGTAAATGAAACAAACTAGAATTTCGTTCATACGTATATTTCTCTTTCCTACTTAATACTTAAGACGAGGCCTCAAATGTTTGGTACCATCGCTCGGCAAAGGCGTACGCAGACTGATCAAGTGCGCGCAAGGGATAGCGCTTGGCGGTTTGGCCCGTGAATGATGAGATAGGAGATAGTCTTGAGTCGCTCAAAGAAAAAAACGTAAGCGCCAAATTCGTTATTTCTATTTTATATAAAATCAGACCGGTTAATTGTATTTTCATATTTACATTTTGATGAATTACTAATAACCTATCTTTTAGTCTAAAATTCATTATTTCATTCGTCGCATTTGAGCTACAATAACAAAAACACTGCGAACGAAGACCAGTTTTCAAAAAATATTTCTATCGAGAAAATTTTATCAAAACGTGTTTTCATCTTACACGTTTGGAGATGAAATAGTCAAAAATCATATTACTTAGATTTGAAACTCCTAATTTAAGTATTTTGCGAGATAAATAAGGTTCAGAACGACCTTATTTACAGTGGACGTATCGCCTTAAGTTAATTATTTATCTCTTTCACGAGTCATCTGCCATTCATAATCTAGTCGACTCCTTTCTTTTACTCAAGGGTAATTCGTCAATCCTTCTGTTTCTCTCACACACAATACTTTTCTTTCTACACAAAACATTTATTAACCTTACATGCCCTTTAAACTTTAATTTTTTTTAATACCACTTAATAAAATTTTAATTTCACGTTCATTCCTTCCTTACATGCGCTTTTATATTTTATTACTGAAAACTGTACCTATTCTTAATAACAAATACAATTGCAAAAGTAACGTATCTTACTTAACCTTTAGCTACCGACGTGGTTTTTTTTGTAACATAAGTACCGACGTGGGCCTGTGAGGCCACAAAACAAAACATCGATTTTTATAGGATATATTTATAATTTGTTTTAAATCATGCTTTATTTTAATAATTTGGGATACTTGAATGAAAGAAAAGATAAAAATATAATCAACTTTATTAAACTTAAAATGAGGCCTTTTAATCTTTGGCTCCGTTTTTTTTTTAACTAAAATGCAACACATCATAATAACAAACATAAAAAAAATAATTTCTTCTTAGGAACTTCAAATAACATTTTTTCTTAAAGATGAAGGTTATATTTATCAAATAAAGAAATAAAAATATTTGGAAACTTCAAAATAAAAAAAATGACAAACAGTAAAGTCACCTATTCACAATCAGGACAAACTTGCTTAGCGCACTGTAAACAGACGTGTTTTTTACATGAGAAACATCTATAAGTTGACTTTCTATTGAATTTTGGGGGACAAGATGCACATATTTTCTCGTTTTTTCTTGTGCCACGTCATTTTGATCTACATCTGGCATATCGGGACCCAATACTCGGGCCAAACTCATACGAAGCTCACGAGGCAAGCGCAAGTTGACTACCTAAGTTGAATAGTGTACCTAGGTATTTTAGAAATGCCTAGTTGATTTGTGGGTATTTGTCTTTTAGTTCTTGAGGGCCCAGGTACATCCATTTTTAAAATTAGTAATGAGATATCTGTAAACAAGCACTACAAATTAAAAATAGCTAAAACAAAAAAGTAACGTAAGTACCGACGTCGGGCCTGAGAGGCCGCGTCGTAATTTCAAATTCCCATAACGTACCAAAATCACGTCCACCGGCACAACCCCCGCACGGAATGGCGTCAGCGCAACTAGACGCGCAGCTACTGAGAAGTGGGGATCTCTCCTAACCGGGGAAGGGGTAAAACTAACAACATGGTTACCTGCCGCGGCCTGACAGGCCCCACGTCGGTACTTAAAGGTTAAATTAACAATAAAAGATGTAAAATTGACTTAACGTTTCAATTTAAAAAAATATATGATGTCTAACTGAAGAATAACTGAGGAACACTTCAAGTCAACACCTAAGTCTTGTACAGTTTCTATTACACATTTTTACTATGAATACAAATTTACAATCAATAAATTTGTTGTAAAATACAAAGTACCTATTCTTAAGTAGGTATTGAGAGAAACAAACTAACATTTATGATAACTATGTTAAACAAAAACTATTTGATTACCTATAGTTAAATTTTTCTAAAACTATAACAAGTAGTTTGTGACATCTTACACTGTTTCAAATATGTTTTAACATTTTGCACTACCTATGTACTTAAAATGTTATAATAGTCATCATTTCGAGTAGGTGTCACGAACAATCGATCATGCACACCCTGGTGTCAGAGTTCTTCGGAACCGCCTCTCGGCCTCTGACGTGGTTCCTTTAACGACTACCAGATGGCAGCCGGGACCACCGGCTTAACATGCCTTCCGAAGCACGGAATCATCTTTATTATCAGACAATCAGGTGATTCAAGCCTGCAATGTCCTAACCAAACTAGAAACAACTAAACAAAGTATGCTTCCGGTGGGAATCGAACCCACGACCCCCGGGTCAACAGGCAAACGCCTTAACCACTGGACCACGGAGGCTGTTTATTATAGTAAACACATGTTATACAGAACTACAAATGAAAAAAGAAATAACAAACGATACTGAACTGTTTGAAAACTATTGCCTTGTTTATCTGTCAAGAACCTTTTTCTCAGCTACGTAGGTGAGTAGCGCCAACACTCCACTAGGGAGGATACAATTAGGGTGCAATCACAACCCTACAAATTGATGAGGACTTGATAACACACCAGATCTGCGATTTCTTTATTTTGTGTCTAAAGTGACCAACTTGGACCATTTATAGTGGTTAGCCACAGAACACATTCACTTGAGACTACGTTCAGAAGTATTCACTGAAACCTACTAGCTGATCCCGCGACTCCGTTGCCGTACATTACGATTTCTAAACTAAGAAAAAAATTATGTAACCTATCCTGTGTCCTGTACGAATAAATGTTTATCTACCGAGTTTCATCATTATCATCATCATCTCAGCCACAAGAAGTCCACTGCTGGACATAGGCCTCCCCCAAGGATTTCCAATATGACCGGTTGGAAGCGGCCTGCATCCAGCGTCTTCCTGCGACCTTGGTTAGGTCCTTGTCGGTGGGTTGACCACCGGCAAGCGAGTTTCATAAAATCAGTTAATTCGTTTAAGAGTAGAGAGGAGGAACATATAAACATACACACACACATACATAGATCAAAAAAGAAACTAAAAATTGTCAATTTCGCTTCAGTACCATTTATAGATCTTATAAACACGATATGTCTGAAAACAAAGTAACTGACTAACTGACTTCATGACCAACCCTTACAGATTCATTATTAGTATTGATGGTGTGTTTTCGCTGATGTCCACAGGCGATGGTGACATTTACCGTCAGACGACGCAATTTTTTAGGGTTCTGTACCTCAAAAGGTGAAAAGGAACCCTTATAGGATCACTCGGTTGTCCGTCTGTCTGTCTGTCTGTCAGCAACAGATGAACGCTTAAAACAGACAGATATTTAGATAAATATTCACATTAAAAATATGAAATTAAATAAAAATAAAATTATTTTTTAAGGGGACTCCCATACAACATGACATGATTTTTTTGCCGTTTTCATAGATAATGGTACGGAACCCTTCATGCGCGAGTCCGACTCGTACTTGGCCGGCTTTTATTACCATGATTTACCTCTCTGTATAATGTGTCAAATAATAGATTTTAGTACATTATGATATTCACATATTTGTATAAGTTTCTGTTTTGTATTGGAAAAACTTGATTAGTTGATTACTTCTTAATTTTATTTACTGTTTCCGACATACTCGCACTTTACGGTCCTAGGTATTGGCAAAGTAATTCAAAATCATGGACTGAGCATGCCCTTTGAATGTCATTTTGTCTTTCTGTTCAAACCACCGTTTTCGGAGTCAATTGCGCACCAAACACACACACATCCAACGCACTATTAAACATGTTATTACGGCTAATAAAACCTTATTGCTTCAATGAAGACGCCTCACACGTAGGGGAGAAAGGGGTAATGGGAGTCACTTAAACGACCTGTCAAATAGAAACTTATTTTAAAATAATATCTTTATTCATCATCATCATTTCGAGTAGGTCGACCATGCACACCCTGGTGTCAGAGTTCTGCGGAACCGCCTCTCAGTCTCTGACGTGGTTCCTTTAACGACTGCCAGATGGCAGCCGAGACTAACGGCTTAACATGCCTTCCGAAGCACGGAATCATCTTTATTATCAGACAATCAGGTGATTCACGCCTGCAATGTCCTAACTAAACTGGTAAAAAACTAAACAAAGTATGCTTCCCGTGGGAATCGACCCCACGACCCTAGGGTCTACAGGCAAACGCCTTAACCACTGGACCACGGAGGTAGTTATATCTAAATAGAGGTAGTTATATATATCTTTATTGAAACTGTTTTGTAATAAACTTTACTTTTTTACCTTTTGTTTTTTAACTTTTTTTCTTACAATTCTGTATTTCATTAGGGATTCTAATTGCAAGATTTCAATATAGCTAGGGGGTTCAAAATCACGTTGTATATTATATTATTATAAATGCGAAAGTGAGTTTGTTTGTTTGTTACGCTTTCACGTAACTACTGAACCGTTAATCATAAATTTTTGCATAAATCTCTGGTGTACGGAGAAGGACATAGGCTACCTTTTATCCTGGGAAAAAGTACTGTTCCCGAAGGATCGACATTGACGCGGACGAAAGCTAGTATTGTATATAGTTAGTAATAAATAAATAAGACTAAAAATCATTAACATCAGGCTTTACAACCCATAAAGTGTTAATTACAAAGTAAACATATAACTATGTTAGTAACATATCTAAATTAAAATTTATTGAATTTTAGTTTCGTGTCTTTGACTAGGTTATACGTCACCTAGTCAAAGACACGAACGAAACCGTCCAGTGCTGCATGATAGCACTGTCGTCGTCCAATCTAGCCGCAACCGTTTTTTATTAGAATGTTGGTGCTGCTCCGCACCCGGTGTATCAAGGATGCTGCGCGCTTGTGCGCTGTGTTATAATCAGTGTAATTATAACAGATATTTTTTGTTCTTCATTACTCTAATAAACGTTTTGGAAAGCGGTTGTTATTTACCTTGGTTTTGAACGTTAGTTTTGGACTTATGCGCCTAATCCCGAAAGCCCGCTGTCACTCATTACCCGTTCTTCCCCTACTGTTGATATGCAAACATATCCACTGATATATGATAAGTTAGCATACATACATTACATACATACATGTTATCACGTCTTTATGCCTTTCGGGGTAGACAGAGACTAAGGCCTTTAGAGGAAATCGTAAGGCCGTATTTCCATACAAACGAAGTCTCTTAATTCCTCGCCTGATAATACAAGTAGAGCAATAACTTTTTACAAAAAAACATCTATCCATATGTAAGCGTGTCCCTATGTCTTAATTATTTTCATTATTTAATTATTTCAAAAGATATGGACCATTAAAAATCTAAAAAATTTGTAAGAATTTTCGTTGTGTTCAAACATCAAGAAAATAAATTCGACGCCATTATATTGGAGAAGGAAAACACAGAAACACAGCCATAGCTTATTTTTAATCTTTACTGAAAGAAGAAATTCAATCGGTTGAGTTTTAGAGAAGAAATCAGGGGACTACGAAGCATACATTTTGTGTAATTTTCATAGGTATTTTCGGTCCGAGCTGCAGTTGTCTCTATCGCACTCTGCGGGGGTTGTTTGGGCACACAGCGCGACAGCAATAGATTTTACAAATACCTATTTTTCAATTCTCTTGAACGCAGTGTTTTCTCTTAAGAACCACGTTTAACGTGTTGGTCGGTCGAAAACTGAAATAAAATAGTGATGGGTTGATATCGCATCACCTAATAACATAAATATTAGATTTTCGCCCATTCCCTTGGCCGGCCTTTACGATTTCCGCGGGAAAAGAAGCAGCTGGTATATTCTATGATTTTTTTCATTTTTCTCTTATATGAGTAAGAGATAAAACAAAAGATATGTGGCGTATCAAAATCTTAAAATATCAAAATCTAATTTTAACATATATTTAAAGAAAACGAGTCAAACTCGCACTTGGCCGTTTTTCTTTTCTCCCAGACCAGCGTGTAAGAAAATAGTAATAAAATAAGTAAGCAGATAGAACAAATAATATTTATGGCGTATTAGTATCTCAAAATATAAAAATCTCATTTTAACATACATTTAAGAGTACTCTGGTATTTTAACACGTACTCGTACCAATAGGTACGTGTTAAAAATACAATTCCATTAATATATTTTTCTATTCCTAAATGTAAGCAAGACAAACTATGACTGATGCACCTCATTAATATTTGCACGTCTGCCTGCAGACTGAATACAGTCATCACCATTTCGTGTAGATGACACGGTCAATCGACCATGCACACCCTGGTGTCAGAGTTCTTCGGAACCGCCTCTCGGCCTCTGACGTGGTTCCTTTAACGACTACCAGATGACAGCCTGGACCAATGGAATCATCGATAAATATCCATTTAGCCGTGGTAGAGCCACGCTACCGGCAAAATAAATTGCAGTAGCATGAATAGGCCGGCGCGTCCGGGGTAGTACCACACTCTCACAGAAAATCGACGTTTGAGTAAAACCTTTGCCGCTTCTATGTTCGTTCGGTGAGTGAGAAAGCCGAAGGCTCATCCTTCCCCCTCCCCTCCCCATTTCCTCCCCCCACCTCCTTGAAAGGCCGACAACGCACCTGTCACACCCTAGTGTTGCAGTTGTCCATGGGCAGCGGTGATCACTTACCATCAGGTGACCCGCTTGCTCGTTTGCCGTCCTATAACATTATAAAAACCATTTTCTAACATCCGGTTAGGAAGCATAAAGGAGTTATGGAATTTTAGAAAGTTCTAAATTTTTAAAAATGTGTAATTAGACCGATTTTGTCACAGTTTTAGGAAGCGTCTGCCCTGGCTGTAATTGCGTGTAATTTAACCATATTCAGGAGTTAGGACTCCTTTCATACAACAAGGGTTACTGTATGAGGAGTCCCAACTTCTTTCTCATTTCTAACGAAGCTTTCTCAAGATATGAAGTGTTATACGTGACAGTCAGCCGTGACCCTGTGGGAAAGTGCTTCCTGGAACCGTCACGGAAATTGATCCAAAGTGCTATGCTACAAACTGCCGATCGTGCTTATAAAGAATTTTAACACAATTACTCCTACATTTTTAATAAATTTTGACAACGTCCGTGGTCCAGTGTTTAAGGCGCTTGCCTGTTGACCCGGGGGTCGTGGGTTCGATTCCCACCGGAAGCATACTTTGTTTAGTTGTTTCCAGTTTGGTTAGGACATTGCAGGCTTGAATCACCTGATTGTCTGATAATAAAGATGATTTCGTGCTTCGGAAGGCACGTTAAGCCGGTGGTCCCGGCTGCCATCTGGTAGTCGTTAAAGGAACCACGTCAGAGGCCGAAAGGCGGTTCCGAAGAACTCTGACACCAGGGTGTGCATGGTCGATTGACCGTGACACCTACTAGAAATGATGAATAAATTTTCAACTTTTCAAACTTCCATTACTCCTAGTATCCTAACCAGATGTAAGAAATTGTATATTTATGTTCACCAATGAAGTACCCATCCATATAATTTTAGGCCACTAACACTATCTTATACATCAGAAAATCGCATTGAGATTGGGACGACGGTCTATGAGAGAACTCAAAATAGCGTAGGACCGGCCTTGCAATTTGTATGAAAATGTCGAATTTTAGTTCCCAGCATTGGTCCCATAAGAAGAGTTATTCATTTTGGCGGTTTAATTTGATAGTGACTAGCTCCGTGGCGCAGCGGTCAACACGCTTGCCTGCGACACGGAGTGACCGGGTTCGATCCCCGGCCAGGTCAAGATGGAAAATGATCTTTTTCAGATTGGCCTGGGTCTTGGATGTGTATCTATATATGTATTTGTTATAAAATATAGTATCGTTGAGTTAGTATCCCATAACACAAGTCTCGAACTTACTTTGGGGCTAGCTCAATCTGTGTGATTTGTCCGCATAGATTTACAAAAAAAATTTCGTCTCTCTGAATTTGTCCGTATATATTTATTTATTTATTATTTATATAGTTTGAGGGATAACAGTGATTACTTTAACAACTGTATAAGACACAAAAATTAAATTATTTATAAAAAGAAAAAAAAGTGATTCAGACATGCGCTTAGCCAATTTTTACCCGACTGACCTACAAAGAAGGAGGGTAATGTATTTCGCGCGTATGTATGTATGTTATTTATTATGCCTGTTCAATTGTCGTCTCCTGTAGCGTAAACAGTATGACAAATTTTGAAGTGCGAGGTATCATTAGATTCATATTCTTCCCCGGAGTGTCATAGGCTATGTAAAGTTAGCAAAAAAATACTGCCAAAAAGGCAGTTAGTTTTTTTTAATTATCCACTTGTTTATGTCAAAAACCTGTCACATTTTGTAGTTTAACTGTGAAAGTAAACTTATCTGAAACTGTGCCTTGAATGACACTAATACAAATAAAAGGCTGTAAAGGAGGTTTAAGATAAGAATATACGGAATAAATAAATTTTACTGGTGTACACTCAAACACAAATTTAAATTAACATGTTGTGTGATATATCAATAATTATATGCTAACTTTTTAGAGGTCATGATTTTATATTTTTATCAACCCCCGACGTAAAATGAGGGGTGTTAGTATAGTTTGACGTCTGTGTGTGTATATGTGTCTGTCTGTGGCATCGTAGCTCTCAAGCGGATAGACCAATTTTGATGCGTTTTAGTGCATTCAAAAACCAGTTTCCCTGCGGTGATTCTTAGCGCGCATGTACCGCCCACTAGGCCGTTCTATCTTGATATATTTCTGTGGTTATATACGTAAAACTAGCAGTCACCCGCGGCTTCGCTCGCGTTATTGTCAGTCAGGGAACAGTACTTTTCTCGGGATGAAAGGAAACCTACGTTTTAATCCAGGTAACCTATCTGTGTGTAAAATTTTGTCAAAATTCGTTCAGCCGTTTTGGCGATTGAGTAACAAACATCTAGACATACATTTCGCATCTTCATCAATCATCATCATCAATCAATACTTATAATAAATATGTAAGGGTTGGTCATGGAGTAAGTTATTTTGTTTTCAGAGATATCGTGTTTACAAGATACATTATACTGAAACTAAATTAACGGCTTATAGGGTATTTTCTATATGTATATTCTTCATAACTTTTAAACGAATTAATTAAATTTTATGAAACTTGGTATATAAGCATTTAGACGTACAGGACACAGGATAGGCTACTTAATTTTTTTCTCCAATTATTAACATATACAATGTTTAGCTTAGAAATCGTTATGTACGCGAACGGAGTCACGGGGAACAGCTAGTTTATAATAATCATAGTAAGATGGCCAAATGTTTCTTCTTTTTTGCGTTGAAGTGTACCGACGCGACAAGGTTGTATTCGAAGTATCATCACATCATTGATACGGTGGTCGACTTCTGTTCGAAATACTCGCGTTGTGTTGTGAATATTAAAAACATGGAAATGGATACACGTGTGAACGTAAGTATTACTCTCTCTCTCTATGTACCCGGATGTACTGTAAGTATATAGAAGAGGTTCTTTCAGCCTCTTCTTCCGTGGTCGGTTCCGAAACGCTAGTTTGTAGCTTTTGAACAATGATTAATAATTTGAATATAATTTAATAAGTATTATTTAAAATGTGAATTGAGGTGAAAAAGTGCCTGTAAAGGCCTATTTCTGAATAAATCTTTGAATCTTGAATCTTTGATGCATCCTTAAGTTTTGAATCCGCTATTACACAACATGTAAATTTAGACTCTACATTATAAAAGGACTGTGTGCAGTGGAGACTAAAAAGACCTGATGATGATGATGATTATTAAAGGGGTACCTTAGCCGTCCATATGGACAACTTTTCTTAATGGGCCAATGCTGGGAACTCAAAAATATTTTCGTTATTTCAATACAAAAGTATTCAGCCGCCGGTAATTTTTATGGCAATGTCGAATTGTTTCTTGAGTTCCCAGCATTGGTCCCATAGGTAAAGTTGTTCATATTGGTGGGCTGAGTCGCCCCTTGGAGGAATGTCGACGGTACATTTGTACACTGTTAAGTTCGTTTGAATAGGCTGTTGATGTAAAATTATTAGGCAGTTTAACTATTTGTAAAATAATTAAGTTGTGGCGTGACATGAGATAGCGTCATGCCGTTTGATGCCGCTTCTTCTGCACTCCGCTTTGAAAACGGCATTAAACTTAGCCATAAAAAATTTTTTTACGTCAACAGTAGCCTTGTTTTCGAAAAAAATACTATTTAAAATATATAGAACGTCTTATAGATTATCGAAAAATATTAGATACGTATTTTTTTCTTTTTTTCAATCAAACAAAAATTTATATTGATAAAGCGCATCAAAGTTAAGGAGTGAGGGCTCATGACAGGCCGGTAAAAAGTGTATCCTCAAGCGGAACTTTAACGGGCTAATATCTTTATCAATTCTTGTTTAACCGCCAAAAAAAAATATGTACCTATCCAATATTTTTTTGATTAGCTACCTGACGGACAAATTTTTTTTTAGGAAACTAGCCTATTCTTTAGAAGTGAAATATGACAATTAATAAGTGTTCAGAGAAACCTATAATGAATAAACGTTTTGAATTGAATTACCGTTTGCCGTTTCGGCAGATGAGTTTGTTCTACTATTATTAGATGTCTAATTTCAATAATTATTCTTATATACCCACTGTATTTTCCATTCAGACACAATGAGATATTGTTACTTAATTCCAAAAAGGTAGTGTTTCAATTAGACCGAAGTGGCAAAAAACGCGTGTAATGTTTTTAGAGATCATGTAAGTACGTATATGTGTGTTCGTATGTAAATATGTAAGTGAGTTTCTATAATCCATCTTAACTGTTGCCTCAACGGCTTTAAACGAATGGTATTTTCTTAGAATACGGTAAGTATTCCTCCTCTCGAGTGATATAACCTATATTTGTTGGTAAAGCCATGTTTTGATGTACTTTAAAAACTTTTTATTTTTCATGTATGTTTTGCTGTTTTATGTGTAATTTGACTTATGAGTAAGTACGTTTTTCTTTTATCAATTAAATAATGAAAAAGACAACAGGCGTCAAAGTTCCAACTTCAAAAAAAAAAGAAGGAAGCTATCAATTCGTTTGTATTTTTATTATTTTTTTTATGTTTCCTTCTGAACTCCGGTATTTACCTCAAAACTCCGGTATTTATGAACCGATTTAAAAAAATACTTTTTGTTTGAAAGGGTCTTTTTCAAATTGGTCTCATTTAAATTTCATCACAATCGGTTCTATAGCTTTATAGGAGTCGGTTTTTTTTTATATGATGATGATGATTTGATTATCAAACTGATGGACTAATAATATTTTTTCGGGAAACTAGCCTATTATTTGGCAGCCAACAACAACAACCTCCGTGGTCCAGTGGTTAAGGCGTTTGCCTGTTGACCCGGGGGTTGTGGGTTCGATTCCCACCGAAAGCATACTTTGTTTAATTGTTTCCAGTTTGGTTAGGACACTGCAGGCTTGAATCACCTGATTGTCTGATTGATAATAAAGATGATTCTGTGCTTCGGAAGGCACGTTAAGCCGGTGGTCCCGGCTGCCATCTGGTAGTCGTTAAGGGACCACGTCAGGGGCCGAGAGGCTGTTCTGAAGAACTCTGACACCAGGGTGTGCATGGTCGATTGACCGTGACACCTACTCGAAATGATGATGATTATTTGGCAGCCTATGAGAAGAGATTTTGCCTATATCTATACGTATTCGTCCTTGATGCCGGATCGAATTCATAGAGACACAGTCGACAATGAATAATGACAATCACAGGCTAATAAAAACGAATTGCCTACATTGTTTTCATGTATGACTGCCTAGTATTAGAGCTTCTAGCTAAGAATTCCATACATCAATCATCATCATCATCATTACAGCCGTAAGAAGTCCAATGCTGGACAAAGGCCACTCCCAAGGATTCTTCGTTCCATGGGAGGATATTGCCGTACTCACCACGCTTGGCAGACGGGTCGACGAGCGCAGTTTCTTCGGCTTCTTGTGCTTATGACGCTGTTGCCCATCGGAAGCATTTGCAGCTGGTGAACGATATGAATTTGTTTGGTCTGGGAAGGGAATCAAGGTATTGGGATGACTGGAGAAAAAGCAAGTAGCATCTCAGAAAGGCCGGGCGCGCGTACCCGATGCCCATACCTGCAACCAACCAGCAGTTGAAGATGACACCCCTAACCTCCTTCATCATCATCATCATCATCAGGTCTTTTTAGTCTCCACTGCAGGAGCATGACCGGAGCCATACTTGTCCAGAGCAGACAGAGGATTTGGCCTACACTCTCCTCGCTGGCCAGACGAGTTGGAGAGGTCTCATTGATGTTTATGAGCTTTGTTTAGCTTGTATTTCCTAAAGTCGTTACTTACGACCTCTATGGGAAGACTTGGAGTGGTCCTATTCTACTCTGCCGGAAACCACGCGGCTAACCCCCTTTATACTATACATCAATCAATTACACCATATTTTAGTCTCTCTCTAAGTCGTCGTGAAAAGAAACGCACACAACGACTATGTTTGGCACAAAGTTATAGAATGGTTTCCCATTGCCTTCTCTATTTTACAGACTAGTGAACAATTAACTAGTGTGCAGGTTGCCTCACGATGTTTTCCTTCACCGCTTCACTTCAGCAGGTAGTGGCCGATGAAAATGACCAGAGATTCGTCAGATTGGTCTACAAACTCAGAAGTACAAGTTGGGCCGGGGTTTGAACCCGGAACCACGGAGTAAAACCTGGGACCTTTCGCTTATAGGTCGCTTTTTTACACCACTGGGCCACCACCGCTAAATAGCGAACGGTATATTATTATACATAGGATAAATATTTCTATACAAAATAAACTGTAATGCGCACGATATAAATAACAATCTCTATGCATTAAATCTGCATCATCTTTGAATTATCTTGTTCCACAGAACAATACGCTGACGCAGCTAGTAGCGGAACATCAGAGCACGAAGCCGCCTCCGCACCCGCCTCCGGAGCTCAAGAAGAAATTTGTATTCCATTCTAAGGAGCCTTACGACTTCGTAGCCTTCAGGAATGTGCGGAAACCCACAAAGTTAGTGCTACATGTGTTTTGGTATTATTATTTTTAGGGCTTCATACCTCAAAACCTTTTTAATTCCAGTCCGTCTGGCCAGCGTGGAGAGTGTAGGCCAAGTCCTATGACTGCTCTAGCCAAGTATGGCTCTAGTAGTACAAAAGGGTCATGCTCCTGTAATGGAGACTAGAAAAGACCTGATGATGATACCTCAAAAGGTAAGGACCCTCATAAGAGCACTTGATGGATTGGATGACCATCTATCTGTCTGTCAAGACTCTATTTCTCAAGACCGCGTAGAGGTATCAAGTTTTAATTATGAAGTGAATGCTGTTCTGGGAGAAGAGAAGAAACATAGAATGTGCTGTTTCTCTTTCCGCGCGTAGAAACCGACCAATGAATAGGCGAAAATCTCGTCTATTTCCCTTGCGGGGAAGACAGAGCCTAGGTCTAATAAGACCTTATGACTACATGTAGCATATTGGAGGGCGTGAAGATGGAAAAAGGAATCAAAACAATTATGGGTTCCGCAGATTTTAGCCCAATCCTTCGATCCGTTTTTACGATCTGCGCGGGAAGAGAAGCAGTTGGCACATTCTACGTTTTTTCTTCTATCCCACACCAGCATGGAAGGGGGATACATCAAACATGCACGTAAAATAGGAGGTAAATTGCTATTTTCCTTGTAGGTAAGGTACTCTATTCGCGAGTACACATTAACTACACATGATTTTTAAGTACTATTTGCCAAGAAGACATACATGCATAGTATCACGTCGTTTTCCCTTGCGGGGTAGACAGATTCTAGGTCTAATAAGACCTTATGACTACATTTAGCATGTTGAAGGGCTTGTAAATCGAAAAAGGAATCACAATAATGATGGGTTGCTAACCGCATCGCCTATTGACATGATTTTAGCCCAATCCCACGGTTTTTACAATCTGCGCGGGAAGAGAAGGAGCTGGCACATTCTACGTTTTTTCATTTCTCCCAAACCAGCATGGAAGCCCGATACATCAAACATGCAAGTAAAATCGGAGGATATTGCTATTTTCCTTGTAGGTAAGGTACTCTATGATTTTTAGGTACTATTTGCGAAGAAAATATATAAAACTAGCTGTTTTCCCGCGACTTCGTCCGCGTAAAATATAGCCTATGTTCAGTGCAGATAGTGTAGCTTCCCAACTGTGAAAGATTTTTTCAAATCCGTCTAGTAGTTTTGGAGCCTATTCGCGTCAAACAAACAAACAAATCTTTCCTCTTTATAATATTAGTATAGATATTATGAAATAATAAATATATTACCAGTAATATATTTATTGTCATTGGCATTTGTCTCCCATCAGGTGAGATGGGAGACAAATGCCTAATTCAATATTTAGTAAATAAAAAAAATAAAAAAAAAATAAAAAAGTAATAAATCAGCAGACAAAGGCTAATTGATTGATTGATGTATGCAATACAAACGAACGATCTTTTGACTACGAATGATAGAAAGACAATGGAATAATTACATAGTTAGTAGAGATTGTGAAATCTTTACTAGCTTATGTAATTATTCGGACACTACGTCTAGCTAATGGCTAGACGTAGAATGGGCTTCCCTGCTTTGCCAGGGATTCCCGACGCCTCGGCACTAAGTTGGTCGTCGATACTAGTGTCGTCTTGTGAAATAAAAGTAATATGAGCTACTAGCTGTTGCCCGCGACTTCGTCTTGGCAATTTCTGCTATTACGATTAATTAGTTTTTTATTAGTATAGATGAATAATTTTCCCCGTTTTCAATACATTTTTTTATTGATGCTTCGCTCCTATTGGTCGCAGCTTGATGTTTTATAAAAAGGCCTAAAGCCTTCTTCAATAAATGGACTATCCAACACAAAAAGAATTTTCCAATTTTAACCAGTAGTTCCTGAGATTAGCGCGTTCAATAAACAAACTATTTAGCTTTATATTATTGGTATAGATAGTATAGATTCCTCCTCATCGCATAAATTTTCTTGCAAATTCTTTTGCCGTTACGGCTGTACAGCTTTGGAACGCCCTCCCCGGCAGCACTATGAGAGCACAGTCACGTCATCACCTTTAATATGCTTGTAATCTGACATTATAGCGATCAAGTTATGCTGCAATAGTATGATGTATGTTTATTTATTTTATTTAAACTTAATGCACAAACAACATACAAATAGGTGGACTTAATACCATAGCCCTGTGGTATCCGGCAGAGTAGAATAGGACCACTCCAAGTCTTCCCGTGGATGTCGTAGAAGGCGATTTAAGAAATACAAGCTAAAAAAATATTATTAACATCTAAGAGACCTCTCCAACCCGTCTGGCCAGCATGGAGACTGTAGGCCAAGTCCTCTGGCTACTCTGGCCAAGTATGGCCCTAGTAGTACTGAGAGGGTCGTGCTCCTGTAGTGGAGACTAAAAAGGACCTGATGATGATGATGAATGCCATAAACATAAGACATACCGAATGTTTATGATATCTAAACAGATAATAAGATATCGAAACGAAACATTGATATTTTTTCTTATTTTTTTTTTTATGATATAATACGGCAAACGAACAAGCGAGTCACCTGATGGTAAGTGATCAGCGCTGCCCATGGACAACTGCAACACCAAGGTGTAACAGAAGCGTTGCCGGCCTTTAAAGGAGTTGGGGGAAGGAGATGTGGGAAGGAAATGGGGGAAGGAAATGGGAGAAGGACGAGCCTCCGGCTCTCTTACTCGCCAAACGAAGCATAGAACTGCTAAAGCTTCTACTCAAACGTCGATTTTCTATGAGAGTGTGGTACTTCCCCGGACGCGTATTGCCAAACTGTATACTGACCTAGACCGGGGTTGCTCTGAGTTCGATCGCAGTTTGCCTTTGTAGTTGAAGAGCAAACTGTATACCTATTCAGAGAGTGCCTGAATCAAAATACATTTTGCTTTAAAATACTTGACCAAAATACATACGATTCCAGACGTCCATACTTTCCAGCGTCTGTTGTAGTATGTAATGGCATGACAATTAAGAACAAAATTCATGCGAATGCAGACATGTTGTGTTTTCCTGCCTCGTGTAAAAATTGTTACTTTTAAAACATAAACCGACTTTAAAATTGTTTTGTATGGATGGTGTAAGCCTTAATAATTTGAATAAAATTGACACTTGGCTAGTTTGCGGTACGAGTATGCTGGTAAAAAAACAGTTGGCATATTTACTGATATTTTTAACATATAATTTTTATATCGCACTTTCCGGTTATTAACCAAAAAAAAAAATTCTATAGGGAAATAAATCACAAAAGGCGTGGTGTGACGCCATCTCTTGCTATTTGAATTTTAGTTTTTGGCGTTTAATGAAAATTTCCCATTTTCTTTTCTTGATTCATTAATTTACTTTGTTATCAATCACTTATCCTAAAGACTTAATTGAGTTATTATTACCTACACCGAAATTAAAAATAGGATTTGTTGTGTCACTGCATCTTTCTTATGAAAAATTAATAAATACTGAACTGGAAACACTAATAGTTTTTTTTAACACTCTCTATAGTTCTTACAGTTTAAATTAATTTTTAGTCATACTTACAACGGCTTTTCTTTACTTAAAACTTAAATTACTTCACATAAGGTATGTTTTTTGGAGAAAGTTGTTCAGTTTCACGGATAGGATACCTAAAAATCGCAACAGCATAATAATAATTACGGGAAATTACTAAACACGTTGTAAATATTTGCGTGTCAAAGTTTGCTTTACATACAAGCGAGCAAAGTGCATAACTCCTCAGACTGCTCTGAGCTCGTATGTACTTTGCTCCAATTTGTTTATGATTTTAATGAGCACGACGTAGTTTAGTACAAACTATGGGTGTCTGGGTCAGTATACAGTTTGGCAATACGCTCCTTTCGGCCTTTTGCTAACTTAGTATACAACGTTTTGATAGTATAATATAAATTATAATAGATAGTAGAATATATCAAAATAGGTACATTACGTATCCATATGTTCATACAAAATTACAGGGACCAAGAGGTTCCATGAATCAACATTCCTCCATGGAAGTTAACGTTTTGAATTTTCAGTGCCGTCGAGTCAACGGGTCACCTGATAAAAGGATGTCTTGGAGGTGGTATCCTGGGCATCCACGAGGCCTTCATGAAGAATGGACTATGGGCTTCGCTCTTCCTCACTGTGATCTTCGGGTTTTACATCACTTACTGTGTACACGTAAGTTCCTGATATTTTAAACAGACTTCAAAATTTCTTTTTTTTATTATTAAGCAAATGTCATAGCAAAGATATGCACCTGTATACGAAGAAAATAACTATTCTCTACTCTTCTTAGTTACTACTTAGTCAGCCGCGTGGTATCTGGCAGGGTAGAATAGGACCACTCCAAGTCTTCCCGTGGATGTCGTAGAAGGCGACTTAGGAAATACAAGATAAACAAAGCTTAAAAACATCTAAGAGACCTATCCAACCCGTCTGGCGAGCGTGGAGAGTGTAGGCCAAGTCCTCTGGCTGCTCTAGCCAAGTATGGCTCTAGTAGTACAGAGAGGGTCGTGGTCCTGTAGTGGAGACTAAAAAGGACCTGATGAAGAAGAAGAAGACTCTTCTTAGTTGATACCACAGGTCAATACACTCTTGCCAGAGTTGTTGTGGTCATCATTGTAAATCACGATGAGTGATGATCTTGGTAATACGGCGCGATTCGTCGCAGACTGCAGCTTTCCGGGTACATTCGTGAACAGAGCACTTAGTCGCGGCCTTAATCTGGTCTGTCCATCTCATTGGTGATCTACCACGTGGCCTGGTGCCTTCTACTTTTCCCTGCACTACGAGACGCTCTATGGAGTCATTATCACGACGAGATACATGGCCAAAGAAGGTCAAAATGCGTGACTGCACTGATGTTGACAGGCGCTGTCTGATGCAGAGTTTTTTATTATATAAGGTCAATTTAAATTAAGCGCAAATATTTTAAAGGCCGACACCCAGAGGCTATAAAAATGCTTCAGAAGCAAAATAAAAAAACATCGACACGCTAGTGGTCGAGATATCTGGACCTGAACATAAAAAAAACAGACGAAATAAACAGCTTGTGTACAAATAAACACTTTCTTAGCCAACAACTTTTTACTATTATCTACTATGGATACTAAGGTCACTAACCTCGACGATTGAAACAGCTGATTTATCGATTTTATTTAAAAAAAAAAAATTATTGGAAACTTAAAAAAAAACTAGCGCCTCGATGTCTTAAAATTTATTACTAAAGCATTTCTTTGACCTATGAGACCCAACTCTTAAAATGTTTGCACTAAATATATACATGATATTTCTAGCATCTGTCTCCAGCATAATATTATAATGCTCATGAGAGCATCAATCAATATCAATACATAGAGAGAAGCATTTTCTATGAATACATATAATAAAATAGTAAAAAAATGTGACTGTACATACATTGATATTTACAAAAAAAATATATAGGGCGATGGAGACATACTAATAGAGTAAGAATTTAAAACAAAATGTTTGTCTGTTTGTCTGTTTATTTACACAAATTAAACTTGTTTCATTGTATAGCCATCGCCCATCACGCCTGAGCAACATATAGGGTATAATTTCTTTTGAAAACTAGAACACCTGATGCAGAACTATAATGGTCCAGCTAATCTATAAGAGATAAAAATGACGCCTTAACAAAAGTTGTTTAGCCTGATGAGCATTTTCTGCGGAGTCTTAAAAACCACGCAAACGAAGTCGTGGGCATCAGCTAGTATACAATAACTATGCACCTATTTATTGTTCCAGTTATTAGTAAAGTCAGCTCAAGTGCTGTACGAGCGGCTGCACGTTCCCGAGATGTCATATCCAGACGTGGCCCAGGCGGCCATGGAAATCGGACCTTTCCCTAGCCTTAGAAAGTATGGAAAATGGTTTAGGTATGTAATCAGCATCATTCGAGCGTTTATTCCAGTCCTCAGAATTAATGATGCATTGAAAAAAGGGTATTATAGTGAATGTAAATAAAACAACAGATATAGTTTTTAAAAGGGATGAAAATACTACAGTCAGAGGGACGCAATTTTTTTTTAATCTATGACTACAGTAGATAATGAAAAGAATACTACAATAGAACTGCTTTCGTGGTCCAGTGGTTAAGGCGTTTGCCTGAAGACCCGGGGGTCGTGAGTTCAATTCCCATGGCAAGGATACATTATTTACTTGCTTCCAGTTTGATTAGGCCATTTCAGGCTTGAATCGCCTGATTGTCTGATAAATAAGATGATTCCGTGCTTCAGAAGACACGTTAAGCCATTAGTCCCGGCTACCAGATGGCACTAGTAGTCGTTAAAGGAACTACGCCAGAAGCTGAGAGGCGGTTCCGAAGAACTCTGACACCAGGGTGTACTTGGTCGATTGACCGTATCACCTACACGATATGATGATTAATCATCTTGTTTTCAGGTATGCAGTAGACATCATGATATGCATAGACTTATTCGGCGCATGCTGCGTATACCAAATAATAATAGCCGAAACGATCAAACAGCTGGTAGAAGAAGCGTACACCTTAAGTACTGGAGACCTGGACCAGCTGCGACTTTATGTCCTAGCGTTACTGGTGCCGATACTGCTTTTGTGTATGATAACTACTTTGAAATATTTAGCGCCTTTTACGTTAGTCGCTGATATATTTATTGGTAAGTAAGTTTTAAAGATCAGAGAAGTCATCCTATGGTCAGTGAATATGAGCTTTGTTTAGCTTGTATTTCCTAAGTCGCCTCTTATGACCTCCATGGGAAGACTAGGAATATTCCTATGCTACTCTGCCGGAAACCATACGGCTACTATAATAATACCTAAATTAATAGCAATGTGTTTGCGTTCGACGGCGCGCGGCGCTTTGCGGAACGATACGAGGCCGTTCGGTGTCTAGCCTACTGCGCTCGGGAGTCAGTGATATACGTAATCTGGTCATAACCAGCGAGTAGAGGCACTCGCGGTGGTACTCAAATAGATAATATTTTTTCTAAAACTCTTTCTTCAGTTACCACCGTTCTATGTGGGCTCATTTTTAGACGTTTTAGTCGTTTAGGCGTTACTGGTGCCGATACTGCTTTTGTGTATGATAACTACTTTGAAATATTTTGCGCCCTTCACGTTAGTCGCTGATATATTTATTGGTAAGTAAGTTTTAAAGATCAGAGGAGTCATCCTATGGTCAGGGGTGTCATCCTCAACTACCTGTCCGGTGGTTGCAGGTATAGCATCGGGTACGCACGTCTGGCCTCCCGAGCTGCTACTTGTTTTGTCCCCATTCATCCGAGCGAGTATTTCTATTACCTTCATTCCCTTTCTAACTCCAACAAATTCCTGACCTTCCAGTGCCTTAAATTCCTTGGCTTTAAAATGATTTCGATGGGCAGCAGTGTTGAAAGCATAAGAAGCCAGAGGAAACTGTGGTTGCCAACCCGCCTGCCAAGCGTGGTGAGTATTGCAATATCCTCCCATGGAACTAAGAACTCTTGGGAGAGGCCATTGTCTAACAGTGGACTTCTTAAGGATGTAATGATGATGATGATGATGAAACCCACTTTAGATACTCAGGTTGCGTAGAATGTTTTTTTATGACATAGGACGGCAAACGAGCAAGTAAG
This sequence comes from Elegia similella, assembly GCA_947532085.1. Lineage (NCBI taxonomy): Eukaryota > Metazoa > Arthropoda > Insecta > Lepidoptera > Pyralidae > Elegia > Elegia similella. The sequence continues at coordinate 6,715,487 of OX383951.1, read as the reverse complement.
TCACCTGGATGGTGATCACCGCTGCTGATGGACAACTGCAACATCAGGGTGTGACAGGAGCATTGGCGGCGTTTCAAGGAGTTGGGGGAGGACATGGAGGGGAGAAAATGGGGGGTGGCCTTCATTTCTCGAGCTTCTCCGGCCTTCGGAAGTCACATTAAGCCGTTGGTCCCGGCTGTCATTACTGGATAGCGGTCGTTAAGCTATGTCAGATGCCTTTAGGCAGCTTGAAAACTCAGACACTGGTGGCCACTTACACGTACCAACAGCAAGCAAGGTGAGGTTGCAACCAGGGACACGCTGTCATAACAGAGAAATTATATAAGTAACAAAGAAGTGCGGTCCTGGGGACCGTGTCCCGTAAGGAGCAAAGTTCTCAAACTTCGAATGTTTTTCAAAATAATTTCCGTATATTATATTTCTTTACCTCTATCTACTAAATGGCTGTAACTGAACACGTGAAAAAAATCGCAGCAGTAGTAATAGATATATAAACGCCTGTATAGGTATGGCCCAGTGTAATAAACTTGGCGACAGGTCAGTGTGATATTATATCTAGGTACAAAAAATACGCGGTTTTCTATTATTACGGAATACAAGGGAAGGGACAATCTTTTTATGATGCCTGAGGATAGAATTATGCACAAAAAGTGTCTAATTGTAAGCAAACACATTTCTTTGTATAGTTTGACCGTCGAATATTTCCTGGGTTTACGTAGCATCACCTTAATAACAGCTCTCTCTGCTCGCTCTAGCTTAATGAGATGGGACGTAGCGGCCCCACCCCAGACCGGGATACAGTAAGTCAAATAGGATTGACAAAGTGCATAATAAATTTTAATTAACAGTTTTAAATCTGCTATCTCTCTGAGGTTTTAAAAAATATATAGTAGTTTAGTAATTATTTTACTGTATATACATATTATCACGTCTTTATCCCTTACGGGGTAGACAGGGCCAAAGGTCATGAGACGAAAAGGCCACGTTCAGCGTGTTGGTGGGCGTAAAGGTGGAAAACGGAATCAAAATAGCGTTGGGTTGCTAGCCGCATCGCCTACTGTCATGATTACTTAGATTGTCACCCATTCCCTTGACCGGCTTCTACGGTCTGCGCGGGAAGAGAAGCAGCTGGCAACTACTACGTTTTTTTTCTTTTCTCCCAGACCAACATGGAAGTATTACTTCGTTATGTATAACGTATTTAAATAACGAAGTTTAAAGGAAAACTATCAGAGCTAGGTAGAGATTAGAGTCACAGTCGACCAACTTATAAATGTACTCGGAAAAGTAAAATTTCATTCAAATTGTATTGGAAAACAGTTAAGACAGTTGTTAGTTACGTAAAACAACTACTGAATATAAATTTACGAAGCAAAGAATTATAAAATCATCAAACCTATACTATCATTATCAGGTCTTTTTAGTCTCCACTGCAGGAGCATGACCCTCTCTGTACTACCGGAGCAATACTTGGCCAGAGCAGACAGAGGATTTGGCCTACACTCTCCTCGCTGGCCAGACGGGTTGGAGAGGTCTCGTTGATGTTTATGAGCTTTGTTTAGCTTGTATTTCGTAAGTCGCCTCTTACGACCTCCATGGGAAGACTAGGAATAGTCCTATGCTACTCTGCCGGAAACCATACGGCTACTATAATAATACCTAAATTAATAGCAATGTGTTTGCGTTCGACGGCGCGCGGCGCTTTGCGGAACGATACGAGGCCGTTTGGTGTCTAGCCTACTGCGCTCGGGAGTCAGTGATATACGTAATCTGGTCATAACCAGCGAGTAGAGGCACTCGCGGTGGTACTCAAATAGATAATATTTTTTCTAAAACTCTTTCTTCAGTCACCACCTTTTTCAGTTCTATGTGGGCTCATTTTTAGACGTTTTAGTCGTTAACCCGAGAGACGTGAACTCAAAGCTGGCATTCGCACTTTTTTTTTAACGTTATCTCTTTTTAGTTGTGTGTGTGGCCGCTACTGTAGTGTACAGCTTGCGAGTGGCGCCGCCTATATCTGAAGTTCCTGCTTGGAAGAACGCGCTGGGTTTCTTCGAGTTCTGCGGGATCTCCGTCTTCAGCATGGAAGGCATCGGGGTGTCCTTACCGATCGAGAATAACATGAAGAATCCGAGGCAGTTCCCGTTGATATTGTGCTGTGGTAAAAATGCCTTATGTTTAATATTTCGTGGGCCCATCGTTGGATAGGCTAGTTTCCTAAAAAAATATAATTAGTCCATCAGATATTCAAAAAATATTGGACACGTATTTTTTCTTTTGTTGATTAAACAAAAAATTATAAAGATATAGCCCTTTGAAATTCTGCGTGACGTCATAGTTTGCTACAATTTTTCGCAAACTTTGACGTCACGAGCCCCCACTCCTGAACTTTGACGCGCTTTAACTTGATTATTTATTGTTTATTTCACAAAAGAAAAAATACGTGTCCAATAATTTTTGATTATCTAACTGACGGACTAATTGTTATGTTATTATTACGACCCAGGAAACTAGCCTATTGTCCACGTCGTGATATGCCCGGGCAAAACATGATAACTGCCTCCGTGGTCCAGTGGTTAAGGCCTATAGACCCGGGGGTCGTGGGTTCGATTCTCACGGGAAGCATACTTTGTTTAGTTATTTCCAGTTTGGTTAGGACATTGCAGGCTTGAAACACCTGATTGTCTGATAATGAAGATGTTTCCGTGCTTCGGAAGGCACGTTAAACCGTTGGTCCCGGCTACCATCTGGTAGTCGTTAAAGGAACCACGTCAGAGGCCGAGAGGCGGTTCCGAAGAACTCTGACACCAGGGTGTGCATGGTCGATTGACCGTGACACCTACTCGAAATGATGATGACAACATGATACAGATATGGTCATCTAACACCAGTCATATCGTTCAACGAACGTTTAACGATTTGTCCAGCGATACCTGGGCATATCTTTTTGAGACGCTATTACCATTTCTAGTAGGAAAGCTTTTGACGTCATAACATCTTATAAATCTATGAACGCCAGCTGCACGCACGAAAAAGTGTCACGTGCCGTGTGCAACCGAGCGCGGAAATAGCGATAGAGAGGTACGATCGGCCTCAGCGTTGGGCTTGTGACGCATCTATCTCTCTTCCGCCACTATCACATAAAATTATCGTTCGTAAACCTACCGTAAACTGCGTGATATTTTTTTTTTACTTTTTAGAAAGTTCTTGTTAAAAACTTTAAGCAAGCCTTGACTACCTGATATGCTTATTTCTTTAGGGTTCCGTACCCAAAAGGTAAATTAATATCACTACGGTGTCTGTCTGTCTGTCTGTCCGTCTGTCACCAGGCTGTATCTCATGAACCGTGATAGTCAAACAGTTAAAATTTTCTCAGATGATGTATTTCTGTTGTCGCTTTAAACAACAAATACTAAAAAATAGAATAAAATAAATATTTAAGGGGATCCCATACAACAAACGTGATTTTTTTGCTTATTTTTGCTCGATATTGATAACGGCAAAAGATAGACGCTTTAATATTCACAAAAAATTTAGTTATACATTCACTTTAAAAATAAACAATTAAATAAAAATAAAATTAATATTCAAGGCTCCCATACAACAGACATGATTTTTTAGCCGTTTTTATAGATAACGGTACGGAACCCTTCGTGCGCGATCCGACTCGCATTTAACCGGTTTTTTTAATTTTTTGTTGTGTTCCAGGCATGTTTATCGTGGTACTCTTCCTAATATTGGTCGGATTTTTTGGATACTGGGGCTTTGGAGAAAATGCAAAGGCGCCAGTGACGCTCAATTTCCCTTCCGAAACGTGAGTACTTTTATCTAAATTAACTAGTTTTTGGGTGGGAACGCGAGCTGCGAGCAGTCCGCGAGGTGGTCGTGCAACTGTCTAGGCAGGGTCATGTGCCTTTTGCAGTCGTAGATGGGTTAGTAACTTGTGTGGTGTAACAGGTAAATACTGGCAGCATTTCCCCGTCATCATCATTTGGAGTAGGTGTCACGGTCAATCGACCATGACACCCTGGTGTCAGAGTTCTTCGGAACCGCCTCTCGGCCTCTGGCGTGGTTCAGCAGGCAGCAGCAGCAGGCAGCCGGGACCACCGGCTTAACGTGCCTTCCGAAGCATGGAATCATCTTTATTATCAGACAATCAGGTGATTCAAGCCTGCAATGTCCTAACCAAACTGGAAACAACTAAACAAAGTATGCTTCCGGTGGGAATCGAACCCACGACCCCCGGGTCAACAGGCAAACGCTTTAACCACTGGACCATGGAGGTTGTTAAACAGTTGCACAGCGAGACCGATACGTTGTGCAAAAATACTGCCAGCTCTTGGATCTAACATTGTGAATTAGCTAAAATTGTGAGGTTGTATCTAATTAATAACTTTAATGATTGATAACCTTCCAGATAAAAAAAAAACAACTCAAACAACAAAACTATTGAACTGACTTTTTTTTCAAGCTGGCGGTATTTGAACCTGCGACCTGTATTAAGGTCTTAAGGTCGCAGGTTCAAATCCCGCCCGCTTGAAATTTTTTTATCATATTTTATTTCTTAATTTATTATGAGTATATCAAAATAGCATTGTGAATGCAAAAATATAACACTTATAAAATAAGTGCAAATATTTTAAGGACTAGCGCCTTAGAAGCATAATTCCAAAATCTAGTTTTTCTTCATGCCCATATTTTGCTTACCGATGTAATTATGTTTCCTTTTGTATGTTGAGAACATTTTGAATTTTTTTAAACTTTCAGTTTGTTAGACACAACTTAAGTAACAATAATAATATATTTATTTTATGCGCTATGCAACATAGGTAAAAAAATTGATTGCCATTGTAATATAACCTTAAATGTCTGTTAGGTTAAGAAAAAGAAAAAGGTTAAGTTAGGTTCGCTCCATGGAGTGAAAAATCCGTTAAAACGGCTTTATCTAGCAATGAACTTCTTTCAGCAAAAATGATGATGATGATTTCTCTTTCCACAGTTTCCCGACCGTCTTGAAGTCCCTAATGGCTCTCATGATCTTCGTGACCTTTGCTCTCAACTTCTGGGCGCCATTCAATCTCGTCTGGCACTACATGTCCAAAAAGCATAATCCTCAGAAGTTCTGGATCTGGGAGAGAGTGTACCGGGCCACTTTCATCATAGCCATTACTGCTATTGCAATTGCCTTCCCAAACATAGGGAATCTGATGGGACTGGTAAGTAGGTATTTTATAAGCGTTTCTACGTATTCACAAGCCTATACAAACGCCCTCCCCCCCCCCCCCCCCTCGCATGCTGTTTAAGAGGAAACACTGCGCTCGAAAGAATAGGTATTTGTAAAATCTATTGCTGTCGCACTGTGTACCCAAACAACCCCCGTAGAGTGTGATAGAGGCAACTGCAGCTCGGATCGAAAATACCTATGAAAATTACACAATATTAACGCTTCGTTATCCCCTGATTTCTTCTCTAAAACTTAAACGATTTAATTTCTTTTTTCATTAAAAATTTAAAATAAGCAGTGGCTGTGTTCTATTTTTCTTTGTCTCATATAATCGCGTCGAATTTGTTTTCTTGATGTTTGAACACTACGGAAATTTTTACCAATTTTTCAGTTTTTTGAAGGTTCATATCTCTTTTAATAATCCAATTATGAAAAAAAATTAAACATAGGGCACATGCTACTATACCCATAGATTCTTCTTCTTCTTCATAATTGTATCCTCATGCCTGAGGGTCGTGACCATCGGGAGCAGCTCCCCTCACAATAGTTTTCCACCCCGAACGGTCTTGCGCCAGGTGTATGGCTCCTTGAGTGTTCGTGCTGCGCGCCACCCTACGAACGACATCAGTCCATCTTGTGGGCGGTTTTCCTTGACCTCTGCGTCCCGGGACATGGCCCAAAAGTAGGTTTTTTCGAGACTATCCGGTGTGCGTCTCGCTATGTGGCCGAAGAAATTAAGAAGCCTTTGGAGACACATTGTAGACAGTCGGTCTCGAATACCAAGTTCCTGCAAAATAGACACATTTGTGCGGTGTGCTGTCCAGGGAATTCTTAGCATTTTACGCCAGCACCACATCTCAAATGCATCTATTCTGGCCTTGAGGTTGGGCTTCCACGTCCATGTATGTACCCATAGATATTTTTGGTTTAAAAACCATTGCTCTACTGGTACTATTCGGCGAGGAATGAGGGGACTACTCTTGTATGGAAAAACGGCCATACCATTTCCTCTTAACTCACAAATGCTCTTGAGAGTTTACCATCTAATGCAGCAATGTACAGTGAATCGGCGCGATGATGGCCGAACATATTTTTATAAAATCTAACTAAGGGTTGGCTTTAGGCTTTAAAAACTCTACCAAATGGTAGTAAAGCCTGAATGCTGTCATAACAGCGAAACTCGGGTTCTGACGCGTCACAGGCTGAGGATGCAACCGAATAGTTAATAGTAAATAGTCAAATATTTTATTCATCGTAGGATATTTTAAACATCATTTGGTGAACGTTAACTTAAATAACACATTATTATTTACAACATTATTATTGTTGACGTCAATAACTTACTTAGAGCTAAGTTTACGCCGCTTCCAAGGCGGAGTGCAGAAGAAGCGGCAACAAACTGCACAGCGCATTTTCTCCAAATGACATCAACTTACAATCTTATACTTAGAACTTAATGTGTGGACTTGAGCTTACATTGTCATGTCAAAAAAGAAAATTAATTTAGTAATATTAAATAATAGTAATGAAAAAAAATTAATTTAATTTTTTGATTTAATGTCTAGTCACAATATGTACAAATTGTACCAATTCATGTCATTTATATATTAACTAGCTTTCGCCCGCGGCTCCGCCCGCGTCAATGTCGATCCCTCGGGAATAGTACTTTTTCCCGGGATAAAAGGTAGCCTATGTCCTTCTCCGTACTCCAGAGAACTTGTATGCAAAATTTCATGATAATCGTTTCAGTAGTTACGGCGTGAAAGCGTAACAAACAAACAAACTCACTTTCGCATTTATAATATTAGTAAGGATATCATGACGGGGGTCCGGCACCGAGCTTTCGCCAGATATTTTTATCATTTAGAAAATCATCAGTCCTGTAATAAGCCTTTTTACAAAGTAACTGTTTAACATACGCTTTATACGCGAAAACGCTCAAATATAAAAAAATAAATAAAAATTTATTTATTCAGACAAATGAGAGCGAGGCAAATCCTGTGAGACCAAATTCAATTTCGCCGTGTATATTTATGAACAGAGCCATCTTTTAACTTTTGGTCAAACTACATGGCACATAGTATGAGCTTACGCTTCAACAGTGAGGGTTGTAATGTATCCGCTGCGGAGGAAAAAGCATCTGCTGAATCAAGATGGCGCCACTGTGGCAATTGAATATTATGAAATATTAGAGTAGTTCCTTTATTAGAGTAGACTCCTTTTGAGGTTTTTTTTTTCATAAAAGTCTTTAACCATGCTGGTCTGGAAGCCAAGAAAAAGTAAAATGTACCTGGTCTCTTCCCGCGCAAGTTGGCGGAGGGAATGGGCTAAAATCAATTATTCATCTTATCATCACACCAATTTAATAAATTATCTTATTCAAATTTTTTTTTCAGCTGGGAGCATTCTGCCTATCAAACCTGGGTTTCATATTTCCTGCGATTATCGATCTGCTAGTGGTATGGGAAGACCCAGGCCTAGGGAAATTCAAATGGAGGCTCTGGAAAAATGTCCTAGTTTTAATTTTTGGTGTAATATTTTTTGTTGCTGGTACTTATTCCAATTTAAATGGCTTAATAACAAGTTTGTACAAATCTTAATAAATGAATAAGATAGCTTTATTTTTTATTTTACACACTACTGCAAATTATGGGCAATCTCTTAGACCACTGAGCAACTACCGCTTCAAAATTATGTCACGTCACAATTATTCGTTGCCCGTGACATTACCTACACTACCTACTACGTGGCAATATCAGTAGTGTCATAGGTACTTTTTGTTTTCCGTGATACTACCGGTAGTGCCATGGTTTTAATTTCAATTTATTGACCTTTGAAAGAAGACAAAAAAAAGAACACGTGTGTATAAAAAGTAAAAGGTAGATGTTTTAAAAATTAAGCAGAAAAGGTTCTACTTTCTATTACTTTCTTATCTACCTATGAGTTATCATGCGAAAGATAGGTAGGTCATCACATCACTACGGTGAACGGTCACTACTCTCGGTGGTACCGTTTAAATTTAAAATACCCACCGCGCCACCAGGGGTATGGCCCCCTGGCCGTACCCCTGGTGGTGCGGTGGATCTGTAGTCGGGTAAAACTATATCTCCCATGACACGTACTACTCTGATGCCGCCTATTGTGTCACAGAAAATTGATTACCAGTGACACCATCGGGCTTCATCATGAAATTCTAATAGGTAATTATAGGAGATTTCAATTACTGTAATACTAGTTCCGGGACATAAAAAGGAGAATCATACCCATTGATTCTCCTTTTTGTGTCCCGATAGGCTCTTGGATAGGCATGTTACATTCTCGTCTTCATCGTCACTTACCATCAGGTGAGATGGGAGACAAATTGCCTTCTTCAATATGTAGTAAAAAGAAAAATGTACTACTCGAAAAGATTGCTGTGTCTGTGCCAGCGCCAGCCTGATACAGGACGCGACCGGGTTCCATTCCCGGCTCGGGCGAATACTTGCGCCTTGTGCTCTATTTTCGCAAGTAATTGTTCTGGAGGTGTGATGGAAGGTTTGTGCTAGACCTACCTCGATTCTACAGCTACCCAAGGAAAGTGGTGTTCATCATCATCATCATGTCGTGTATGTGTCATGGTCAATCGACCTCCGTGGTCCAGTGGTTAAGGCGTTTGCCTGTAGACCCGGAGGTCGTTGGTTTGATTTCCACGGGAAGCCTACTTTGTTGTTTCCAGTTTGGTTAGGACATTGCAGGCTTGATTCACCTGATTGTCTGATAATAAAGGTATTTCGTGTTTCGGAAGCCATTGATCCCGGCTGCCATCTGGTAGTCGTTAAAGGAACCACGTCAGAGGCTGAGAAGCGGTTTCGAAAAACTCTAGACACCAGGGTGTGCATAGTCGATTGACCTTTAAACATGCATAGTCGTTACACCTACTCAAAATGATGATGATGATGGTTAATCGACTATGTACACCCTGGTGTCAGAGTTCTTCGAAACCGCCTCTCGGCCTATATAACTTAAAACCTGTCTTTTCTAAGAAAGCTTTTTCAAGATAGGTAGGTACCTACCTATCTAACCTAGGTATGGAGTTTTGAATAATGAAATTGATCCAAACTGCTCAGAACTGTAGGTAGGTACACAACTGTAGGTAGGTACCTACATACGGTTACGGATGTAAGAAATTGATATAGGTACCTACGTTATGACCACAGGTGTACATCATCATAGCCAGTCATCAGTTTGGCTAAATAGTTTAGTCACGAGGAAGTACCCGAATTGAACTACTTTTCAACAGAAAGGTGATAGCCTGCAGTGAACCTCAGTGTACCCAAATCCAGTGTACTTCTTTTGATAAAAAAAAAGATATGGTGAAACATGTAGGTACAGCCACCATTAAACGTTAGAACTGCGGGTGTTCATTTTATGTGTCGGTAAGATGCTTATTTAGGTAATTTATTTTTCTTGTTATTATGCGTACCTACTGTGTACCTGTAGATATATAAAAATATAAAATAAGTAAAATGTTGACAGATACGATTGAAAAAACGTCATGCAACATGCAACTGGTATCACTTCTAGAAGAGTTAACTGTGCGCGTGGCGGCGTGGCGGTACGAACCGCGGATGGTCTAAACGCGTTGGCTACTTTGCATATTTTCGTTTTTTAAGAATATTTAAGGGTTATTCGAAAAACTACATGGCTGCCTTATCTGTAATGCAATTATAATCAAAACTTTCAAGGTTATTTTTTATGTATTTGGTGAATAATGCTGTATACCGAATTAGACGTGATTTGGAGGCAACTTTAGGTACAATTTTTTTCTATCGAGAAATTTTTACGCAATCGTGTTTTTGAGTCAGATAGTAACCAGAGTCCTCAACCCTTCAGCCAGAACCCAGGCATATCCCGCGGGAAGATGAGCCTCCTGAGATCATTACTACGCCTGAAATACAAAATTGGATGACGTCTATTGACCAGTGCCTAAAGGAGGTGTGTTTAATATCTAGTGAAGGTAAACTGAACTCTGAGCAGAAGTTAAGAATTAGCGCCCTGTGTCGTAAATTAGGCCATGGTACCTCACAAATGGCCGTCCAGTACCAGTCGCTCAAACAAAAGGCAATTCAAGCGCATGCCACCATTCAAGCCCTCAAGGAAAAGCAAGACCTCACTAAACAAATTACGGACCTACAAAACCCATCAAAGAGTCCGTTAAACCAATGGGAGGAGCAGTATCCTTTACAGAAATGGTAAAAAAAGGTGAACGGAATTTCGTCCAGCCGACTCACGTAAGCTTAATAGCCATTTATCCAACCGACAAATTAAAATCCAGTGAGGAGACTAAGACCCTTGTACAAAAAATTATCAGGCCTGAGGATATGAAACTGCAAGTAAGAGGGATGCGTATGACGAGGAATGGCGGCGTCATTATTAGCACGGAAAGTAAGGATGACGTCGAAAAATTGAAGAAATCGGCTCAACTTACTACCTCTGGCCTCACCGTGGATGACACGCATAAGCGCAGGCCCAGAGTAGTTATCATCGGAGTGCCCTCAACTATGCAGGAATCTGAAGTTTTTAGCTGTCTCTACCAACAGAACTTAAGCGGTAAACTGCAAGGCATGAGTTACGAAGAATTTTTGACCTCTACCAAATTGAGCCATAAGTCTGGTAAAAAAGACGCTGAGAGATGTAAGTATGTCATTGAGGTTACCGCTAATATTCGCAAGGCCATTATTACACAAGACAGGGTATTCGTGCATTGGACGTCATGCCCTGTACGAGATTTCACACTTGTAACAAGGTGTTTCAAGTGTCAGCAGTACGGACATGCGGCCAAGTCATGCCGAGCGGACGACGTCACATGCGGACATTGTGGGCTAGTAGGTCACGGTATTAAAGACTGCACAAAGAAGTCTGAGCCATCGAAATGTGCAACTTGCTTGCATTTTAAAAAACCATGTGGTCATAAAACTGGTGACACTGAGTGCCCTGCAAGGTTAATGGCTGAAAAGAGGTACATAAACAGTATTGACTATGAAGGCGCCTAAGAGCGCCACTTATCTCATTTCTTTCAGCACTTTAGTTTTTAAATAGTAGTAGTTGACTAGCTCCGTGGCGCAGCGGTCTACACGCCTGCCTGCGACACGGAGTGACCGGGTTCGATCCCCGGCCAGGTCAAGATGGAAAATGATCTTTTTCAGATTGGCCTGGGTTTTGGATGTGTATCTATATATGTATTTGTTATAAAATATAATATCGTTGAGTTAGTATCCCATAACACAAGTCTCGAACTTACTTTGGGGCTAGCTCAATCTGTGTGATTTGTCCGTATATATTTATTTATTATTATTTATTTATTATTATTTATAAATAGTTACATATTATACATAATGTCGCATAAATAAGTAACTGAGCTAGATAAGATCTCTATTGCTGAGTCAAAGATCTGTGAGGCCGAAAGTTGTAAATTACTTTTATCCTCATACAAATTTAATAATTCTCTTGTTATACTAAACCAAAATATATGCAGTATATCAAAAAACATACCTCAAGTTCTTTAATTTCGGCTAGAATGGATATCCACTTAGATATCATTGTTCTCACTGAGTGTTGGCTATCATCTAATACTAATGTACAAATACCTCAATTGGATGGATATTCACACTATTGCAGTACTAATAACATCCTACAGAATGATGGAGTAGTGGTATATGTAAATCAATCTGTTACAGATGTTGTAACTGTCTCACATACTCTCCTTGATGCAAACAGTGTGGTATTAAAAATAGGTCAACACTCTGCCATTATAGCTATTTACCGTTCTCCGTCAAATAGAAATATAACAAACTTCCTGAGTACTCTTGACACTATTCTTTATAACTTGCGATCTTTTAAAAACGTAATTATCGTAGGCGATATTAACATAGACATTTCCAAAAATAACGATGATGACAGTAGTTCTAATTACTTAAATCTCTTGGCATACCATGGACTACTTCCAGCTCACAATCTTCCAACACGAATTAATTCTTGCTTAGATCATTTCATGTTAAAAACAAGCGGTTATGCAAAGTGTTTGGTAATCGATACAGTCCTAAATGACCATGTCCCAGTTTTACTTGCATTGTCATCTAAAACAAGCCTTAACAGGCGTAAATATAACAATGTTCAGGTGAATCATGCTATACTTGCTACAGAGATTAAAAATAGTGATCTATCTTCGATTTTTGACTCATCTGATCCTAACTTTGCAGCAACCTATCTTATAAATACGATAAATAGATGTTTACATACCAGCTCTACAGTTAGATCCGTACCCTGCCGTAAACGTTCCTTAAAGCCGTGGATTACTCCAGGTCTGTTAAGATGTCTGAGAAACAGAGACAAAATGCATAAAAAACTCAAATTAGATCCTAGTAATGATATTCTTAGAGTAACTTATACCCGTTATCGTAACTATTTATGTAATACTATTAAAAAGCAAAAGAGAATATACGAAAGAGGAGAGTTAAATAAAGCGGGATTAAATCCAAAAAAACTGTGGCAGGCAATCCGAAAAGTTACTGACACCAACAAATGCGTTAATAAATCAGAGTCCCTCCTTTCTATTAAAAGTACACCTTTAGAATCAATTGATAGCATCAACCAGTTTTTCTCAAACGTAGGAAAAATATTAGCAGGTAAAATCACGCCTATCCGAAGTAATCATACATGCATGCTACCTGCTCCTTTACCTAAACCTGACTCCTTTGTCCTCAATACCGTTGAGGAATATGAAATAAGCAGCATTATTGACTCTTTAAAGACTGATGCTGCCCCGGGGTGGGACAATATTTCATCCAAAATTCTTAAAATATACAAATCCCAATTGTGTTCGGCCATCACCCATATTTGTAATCTATGTATTACAACGGGTATTTTTCCTAGTGTTTTCAAAATTGCCGTTGTCCATCCGATATTCAAATCTGGAGATAGCGATCAGGTTAATAACTACCGTCCCATATCAATATTGCCAGCATTATCCAAAATCATTAAACGAATTATGAGTAAAAGTCTTATTAATTACCTTGAGAAAAACACACTTCTTTCGGATAATCAGTTCGGTTTCCGTTCGGGTAGATCCACCTCTCAGGCAGTTGCAGTACTTGTCGACAATGTTGTCAAAGCTCTCGATTCTGACACTCGCTGTCTTGTAATTTACCTTGATCTGAGTAAGGCATTCGATACCGTCTTGATTTCTCTACTTATTTCAAAGTTGGAAAAAATTGGCATTCGTGGAACACAGCTAGAGTTATTTCGTGACTATCTGACCAGCCGAACACAACGTGTAAAAGTAGGTAATTACACTAGTTCGGACCAAAAAATACAATTTGGAGTCCCACAAGGAAGTATATTGGGTCCAAACTTATTCCTGGTGTATGTGAATGATTTGTGCAATCTACTTCTTCAAAATTGTAAAATAGTGTCCTTTGCTGATGACACTGCACTGATATTTACGGGCAATACCTGGTCAGATACATTTAATTCAGCTCAAATAGGTTTGGATTGTGTTAAACAGTGGTTGAATGAGAATTTCCTAACACTGAATGTCGGTAAAACTAAATACATGGCGTTCAGTATAAGAAACATAAATCGCCCAGATCCCAACATACACAAGTTGTTTGCCCACTCTCAAGCAACAGCAGATTGCTTTAGTAGTTCTTGCGAATGCCCAACCCTAGAGATGACAAACACCACAACTTATCTCGGAGTCTTAATTGATTCCAACCTTAACTTTGCCCCACATACAATACAACTCTCAGCTCGAGTCAGGAAGCTCCTATACATATTTAAAAAAATGCGATATATAGCGGATGCCAATATACTTCGTATGACATATTTAGCCTTATGTCAATCAATTATATCATATTGTATTACATCCTGGGGAGGAGCCGCAAAGTCATCTTCTTTTAGTCGAAAGAGCGCAAAGAGCTGTTCTGAAAGTGTGTACTTTCAAGCCATACAGATACCCTACAACAGACCTTTACAAATTTTGTGAGGTACTTACAGTACGACAGCTCTTTATTCTTGAAACAATAATGCAGCAGCACACAAGACTCCCTTTCCTTCCGCAACTACTTACTAGAAGTAACAGGATCATTAACCTTTCTATCCCATCATTTAACACTGAGTTCTCTAAAAAATTCTTCTGTTTTCTTGGTCCTTTTCTCTAAAAGGAAATGAACAAAAAAGTGCCTTTATTTAAACTAAATACATACGATTGCAAAAGGATTGTACGTGAGTGGTTACAAAAACTAACATACGAGGAGACCGAACAATTTATGACACCTGTGCTTTGACTTATGCATATACTTCTATAGATCTGACTTAAATAATTAATTAATTTATTATTGTTATATTAACATAATATTACTGTTAACACTTTTACTTAGAAACGTTTTGTGTCTAATACTCTATAGCTTATTTAAGTACTTACTTGTTTAAATGTAATTTTTTGAAATTTTGATACCGTAATTAAAAGTACCTAATTTAATAAAGATAGCGAGTCCTGGTGACCCGTAATAACAGGTTCCTCGGAAACCTACCATGGGCACCAGTCCTCCACTAGAATATAAGTACCTGTGTAATGTATATATTACTTAAGTATGTCTCTTGTATACTTTTGTATTCAATTGTATTTTTATTGGAGGAAAATAAATACAGTTTTATTATTATTATGTTTTTATGGTTTTTATTACACCCTTTTCAGGGGATTTGAATATTTTTACGGGCTTTTGGCCAAGCAAAAATATTTTAGAAGTAGTATGAAGAGTCGGTTACTCAAGAGATAGAAATTTTCTCACAATCCTGCAGGTGTTGAGAATGGCTGCTTTCTGCAGAAGGAGATATGTTAGGTGGTGTATCTGTAGGTTTTCTAAACTATTATGTAATGTTTTCGGGATAAGGCCAGTGGCGGAAACAATAATTGGGATTGTTTTTACTGTTTCGACTCGCCATTGAGTTTTGAGTTCAATGGCGAGATCTGTGTACTTACTGAGCTTTTCGGTATGTGTAGTTGTAAGGTTATGGGTATTTGGTACGGCTATGTCTATTAGGTAAACTGTTTTATTGTTTTTGTCGTGTAGGGTAATATCGGGTCTGTTATGGTGAATAGTTTTATCTGTAACAATTGTTCTGTCCCAATAGAGTTTAAACTGTGCATTATCCAGGATTGTCTGTGGGGTGTATTTGTAATAAGCGGTTTTTTCAGATATCAAATTATGTTTGAGAGCTAAATATTGATGTATAATTGCTGCTAGTTGGTCGTGTCTATGTTTGTAGTCAGTCTGTGAGATTGATCTACAGGCTCCAGTAATGTGTTGAATCGTTTCTGGCGCGCTGTGGCAGTGACGACAAATGTCAGATTGCATGTTCGAGTCGCGAATTATATATTTTTGATAGTTCTTGGTGTTGATGATTTGGTCCTGGATGGCCAGCATAAACCCCTCTGTCTCGGGAAACAGTTCACCCCTCTTCAACCATGCGTTCGACGCTGTTTTGTCGACGTTAGGGTTAGTGAGGTCGTGGCGGTGTCTGCCGTGTAGGGATTTCTGCTGCCATGCATCAATTTTTTGTTGTGGTGAGGTGATGGTTTCATTACATTGTCTTGAGTAGTCACTAAGGTTGAGTGGAGTGTACTTAGTATCTGCTTTAACTATGGCTTTGTGTAAGGGCGAGTGTTGAGAGTGAAAGAATTTACGGAGTGAAGTAATTTGTTTATTGTGAAGGTTTTGGATATCGATAATGGCTCGGCCTCCTTCGCGCCTCGGGAGTGTAAGGCGTTGTATGCACGATTTTGGGTGGTGTTTCTTGTAGTGTGTCATATGTGTATTAATAATTCTTTGGTGATTTTTTAAATCTGTTTGAGACCAGTGGACGATTCCAAACGAGTATGTTAGGGTAGGGATTGCGAAAGTATTAATAGCTTTGGTGGTGTTTTTAGAATTAAGGTGCGAATTTAATATTTTGTGTAATCTGGTTTTAAATTTGTTTATTAAGCTCGATTTTGCTGTTTGCTCGAGAATATGCCGGGTTTGATAAAATCCGAGATATTTATATCCAGTTGTATCATCGATAGGTTCTATTTGTTCTCCTGTAGATAGTTGGTAAGAATTATTTACTATTTTTCCTTTTTCTATGGATTGAATTCCACATTTATCAATACCAAATGTCATTTGAATATCATTAGAAAATTTCTCTGTAATGCTAGCCAAGTTATGTATTTCAGTCAAAGTACTACCGTATAGTTTTATATCGTCCATGTAGAGTAAGTGTGAAAGTGTAAAGTGAGTGTTTTCATTTGAGATTTTGTAACCATTATTGCTGTCGTTAAGTAAGTTTGAAAGGGGGGGGGGGATTTTTATTATAGAGTTAGTCCTGAACTTTGCTGCATTTTTATTTTAACTTGAGTATTTCATTATTATTGATATTACAGACAATCATGCAAAGCAGTGAGGTAGTACGGGCCCTATAAATAAATAAATAGGTAGGTACTACTGTAAATGTAATCTGTAATAATGTTACTATATAAGTATGCAATCAAACAGTCTATATATACCTACCTATTTATGTTCACCAATTAAGTGCCCATCCATACCCCACCACACACTATCTTCTAGGCACCTACATCAGAAAATACTGACTAATATTATAAATGCGAAAGTGAGTTTGTTTGTTTGTTTGTTTGTTACGCTTTCACGCCGTATCTACTGAACCGATCAGCATGAAATTTTGCATACAAGTTCTCTGGAGTACGGAGAAGGACATAGGCTACCTTTTATCCCGGGAAAAAGTACTATTCCCGAGGGATCGACATTGACGCGGGCGGAGCCGCGGGCGAAAGCTAGTCGTCTATATAGGTGTCCGTTATTCCAGCCAGATTTTGTTGAAAATTGTCGAAAATCGACATTGCAGTGCAATAGATAATTAGATATAGAGCTTCTGTAAATGGTAAGCTGATTTTTAAATTTGGTAAGCGTATACTTTTTTAATTATTTGATAAAAACAGTTCCGGCTGGAGGAACGTTACCGTAGCCAGATCGTTTTTGTTTAACGGGAATTTTGAAATAAAAGTTATGTAAATAATTAGATATCAATTTGGTATAAATGGTACAACTTAAATTGTATTTGTATTTGCTATGGTTGCGAAGATATTTGAAATCCTGCTGGAGTAACGGTTTGCTCAATTGCTGTATCTTGGAATTGACTAAGCGGATGATGATGATTTTTGCACAGGACATCTGGCTAATTAGTTATAGTTTATAGCGCAATAAAGGAATTCACAGTAATTAACCGTTTAGAAGTTATTTTTATTAAATAGAAATATGCTTTAATAGGTCCTAGCTCTTCCAATAAGCGTTCCAAAGACTAACTTGAAACGTAATTATATAGTGAAATACTGTCTATAAATGATACCGAAGTTTCATTAGTATCCTATACGTAATTAAAAAGTTATGATGAATCTTCGATTTGTTTCGGCCATGGCGCGCGGCGGAGTTATTTAACGACCGATTAACCGAGTTTCCTGTACGAGTGGTCACTGAATCTTTTGTAAATAATTAGATATACATGTCAATTTAATACCTGCTAAATTTCAGACCTGTACATTAATTAATTAACGAAATAATTGAAAAAAATTATGTTCGCGTGGTTACCCGACCAAATCTAGAATGTTATAAAAAAGCGGCTGCGCAATACAGGATAATACATACGCGGTTTGTACAGACGAGCTATTTTTAAAAAGTAGGTACATTAATTTTAAAATAGCTACTAGCTACCAGTTACAGCTTAGCAGTTAGTAGTGCAAGCATCTTGATAATTTACTCGTAGTTAATCTGCGTTATCTATACATATAATAAAACAGTAAAAATATTTTGTCTGTACATTTAGAATTTTTGACTGAAATGGATAGAGGGACACTTAAAAAGAATAATAGCAAGCAAAAAAAATTTTTTCGAATTTCTTGTCTGTCTGTCTGTCTGTCTGTCTGTCTGTCTGTCTGTATGTATGATCACGATTATCTCCGAAAATACTGAACCGATTTACTTCAAACTTTCACCAATTGCTTTGTTTTAAGTCAACAAAACATTTAAAGTTTGTTTCGTCAAAATCGGTTCATTAAAAATAAAGTTATCGTCATTTGAATGAATTCAAGGTATTAGTTTGCCTGCAAATATACACAGTGAATTTTTTATCGTTTTGGGCCCTTAAAGGGGTGACTCAGACCATCAAAATGAACAACTTTTCCTATGGGAACAACGGTGGGAACTCAAAAAAAAATTCGACATTCCCATACAAACTGGCCGGGCGGTGAGACTCTTTTGTATGGAAATGACGAAATTTTTTTTGAGTTCCCGGCATTGTTCCCATAGAAAAAGTTGTTCATATTGATGACCTGAGTCACCCCTTTAAGGGTCCAAACTGTTCCTGAGGGATGGACACTAACGGCGGCGGCGTAGCCGCGGGCAAACGGCAAACCAACCTAAACTGCTGCGCCTAGAAACTTGAAATTTGGTACAGGGGTTCTTTTAATGATGTGAGTGAGCGCTAAGAAAGTATTTTTAAGAAATTTAACTTCTGAAGGGGTAAAATTTATATGGAATTTTCTCATTTCTGGACTTAGTAGTATGAAAGTAGGTATATAAGTTAATAAAAAATATCTGTGTAGGTAAATGGAAGATTCAATTAAAAATATCTGTGTAGGTAAATGGAAGATATTTTCCCCTGTAGGGGTAAAATAGCGGGGTAAAGATTGTATAGGAATTTACTCATTTAGACTTAGAAGTATGAAAATAGGTAAATAAATTCACGATTACAATTGAAAAAGATCTGTGTAGGTCAACTGGAAAAAAATCACCCAGAAGGGGGGTAAATTTGGTTTGGACATTTTCTCATTTCTGGACTATGAATTATGAAAATAAATAGGTATGTAAGTTCTCGATTACAATTAAAAAAAGATATATCTGGGTGAAATGGACTGAATTCACTCCTAAAGGAGTAAAATGAGAGGTTAAAGGTTTTATGGAAATTTTCTCATTTCTGGACTTAGAAGTATAAATAATATCCATACTTCAATACTAATACTAATATTATAAATGCGAAAGTAACTCTGTCTGTCGTTTTTTTACGCTAAATTTGGTATGGAGGTGTGAGGCCCGGGGAAGGACATAGGGTATGTTTGATTCCGGGAAATTCTACTGTTCCCGAGGGATCGACACTAACGCGGGCGGAGCCGCGGGCAACAGCTAGTCCTTACTAATATTATAAATGCGAAAGTGAGTTTGTTTGTTTGTTACGCTTTCACGCCGTAATTACTGAACCGATCTCTATGAAATTTTGTATACAGGTTCTCTGGAGTACAGAGAAGGACATAGACTACCTTTTATCCCGGGAAAAAGTACTATTCCTGTGGGATCGACATTAACGCGGGCGGAGCCGCGGGCGAAAGCTAGTGTTTACTATAAAACAAAGCTTTAGCTTGTACTGTTTCAAAAAGTACGTATCCTAAGAAGTAAACTGCATTGTTATGTCGTTTATTTATAATATTGTATTTTGATTTTTATTCTAAAAACGTAATTTAAGAATACGGCTATCTTTATCTATACTAATATTAGAAAGCTGAAGAGTTTGTTTGGTTGAACGCGCTAATCTCAGGAACTACTGGTTCAAATTGGAAAATTCTTTTTGTGTTGGATAGTCCATTTATTGAGGAAGGCTTTAGGTTAAAACATCACGCTGCGACCAATAGGAGCGAAGCATCAATAAAAAATGTTTTGAAAACGGCGAAAAATTATTCAGCTGTAGTAATTAATCATTCTAACGGAAATTGCCGCGAACGAAGTCGCGGGCAACAGCTAGTCTAAGACATTTGAGATTTTTTTAATCAGATTACAGAAAGCAATAGGAAATAGATAGTTACTGTAGATAAAATATGTAAGTACATACTACACTGTGATGTTATTACATTTTATTATTGTTGATCTGTGATTTTATACAATAAAACTTTATATATGACTACAAGTATTTTACTTTAACTTATTCGGTGCTTAACGATAACATAAAAAAGATATAGTTATTTATAAATCTTTCTTTTTAATTTCAGATAAGCATGCGACGTTGCATATTAGTCCATAAGAAAAAACCTGTAATTATTTTTGAAGCTAATTTATAAACTTACTTACCTTAGTTAATATCTTTATATGATAAACATTATCTACACAGTTAGGTACTCCATATGTTCTATTACCTACGTATTACTATTTTTGATTATTTTTTATTTTTTTTTCGGACAAATCACTCAGATTGCTAGTAAGTCGAGACTTGTGTTATGGGATACTAACTCAACGATACTATATTTTATAACAAATACATATATAGATACACATCCAAGAACCAGGCCAATCTAAAAAAGATCATTTTCCATTTTGACCTGGCCGGGGATCGAACCCGGTCACTCCGTGTCGCAGGCTGGCATGTTGACCGCTGCGCCACGGGGCTAGTCAACAGTATTCTATCTAAAGATACAAAAATGTTTATTATATATTAATATAATATTAGTTATAACTAAGTTTTATTATATCACTTATGTAGCTCGTCTGTACAAAACACGTACGAGTATGAAATTATCTAGTAAGTTTAAGAAGGTTGGTATAATGTATGGCGCGGCCGCTTTTTCATAACATTCTAGATTTGGTCGGGTAATCACGCGAACATCATTTTTTCAATTATTTCGTTAATTAATTAATCTACAAGTCTGAAATTTATTAGGTATTAAATTGACATGTATATCTAATTATTTACAAAAGATTCAGTGACCACTCGTACAGGAAACTCTGTTAATTGGTCGTTAAATAACTCCGCCGCGCGCCATGGCCGGATCAAATCGAAGATTCATCATAACTTTTTAATTACGTATAGGATACTAATGAAACTTTGGTGCCATTTATAGACAGTATTTCACTATATAATAACGTTTCAAGTTAGTCTTTGGAGCGCTGATTGGAAGTGCTATGACCTATTACACCATATTTCTATTTAATGAAAATAACTTCTAAACGGTTAATTACTGTGAATTCCTTTATTGCGCTATAAACTATAACTAATTAGCCAGATGTCCTGTGCAAAAATCATCATCATCCGCTTAGTCAATTCCAAGATACAGCAATTGAGCAAACCGTTACTCCAGCAGGATTTCAAATATCTTCGCAACCATAGCAAATACAAATACAATTTAAGTTGTACCATTTATACCAAATTGATATCTAATTATTTACATAACTTTTAATTTCAAAATTCCCGTTAAACAAAAAAGATCTGGCTACGGTAACGTTACTCTAGCCGGAACCGTTTTTATCAAATAATTAAAAAAGTATACGCTTACCAAATTTAAAAATCAGCTTACCATTTACAGAAGCTCTATATCTAATTATCTATTGCACTTCAATGTCGATTTTCGTAAATTTTCAACAAAATCTGGCTGGAGTAACACTCTCTATATAGCGAATCTGTCTTAAGCGAACAATAGATAGGTACCGCACAAAATTTCTGCTCTATGCGATTTAGCAAAATAGACGACTTAGCTAAGATTTATAGTTAAAATAAAACTCCGATAAAAGATATAAACATTTATTCTGTATAATCGTCAAAAAAATGTATGCTATTTAAAAAGAAAAATATTTTCAAATTTAATAATTTATATCTTTTGAAAATTAAAATGAATACATAATATTGTAAATTATAATTTACGTTCACACTACCCACACTATTTTAAGAGCCTTATAACATTAAGCCCTATTATATGAGGACACTATGGAATGAAGGGAAGGGAAGGCAAGGCATTCTCTAAGTTATAGAAAAGTGTCCCGTGAAAAGGCATCCGTGGCGCCATTGTTGCGAATAAGTAAGTTTCAAAAATGCGCCAAGAGTTACAAGATCAGGTAAAACTTACGCGCTGTGTTGACGGACACTTTCAATCGGCCCCCATATATGATTATAGTCTGGCCCCCCATATAGTCTGGCTAATGAAAGGAACGCAGTAATTTAATTCCCTATTGAAATCTAAGCAATGTGGTCTTTCGAGTAAGAATGGAATATCAGGACTACAACCTCACTAACAGGACTACAATCTCACTTACTTAGACCTCAGCAGAATCGAATACTCGTGCCTGGTCATGCTGGATCAGAAATTCATATGATAAAGTTTAAATTGTTTTGTCAAAAATATATAGGTATTTTTATATCTCAATTCGCTCGTACGTAGTTAATTAAATTTCCCGATGTTTGCAAGTTTTTTCATCAGCCAAACTATTCCTTTATCTTCCTCTTTTGTCAGACGCCAGTTGTGCCACCGCTACTATTGCTTTATGGCGCCTCAGACGTGAGTTGTGCCACAGCTACTATTACTTTATGGCGCCTCAGAAGCCAGTTGCTCCACAGCTACTATTATTTTATGGCGCCTCAGACGCTAGTTGTGCCACCGCTACTATTGCTTTATGGCGCCTCACACGCTAACCAATAGAAATCACGATAAAATTGCGGAAAAATTACAAATTTAAAATTATTAATATTATAAAATTTAATAACATATCAAATTCATAACCGACTAACTAATCTTCTGAATCGATTCTGAAATAAGTAAAAGGGACCAATTCAAAACGTTGCCCTTCCAAATAATAATATATTTTATTATTTTTTCAAAACTTTACCCTTTCAAATAATAATATTATATTTTATTATTTTTTATTAAGACCCCCCCTCTTTTTTTTACTTTGCTATATATTATTAAAAGCAGTCAAGTCATCCGCCCATCTTGTTTTTGGTTTGCCTCTTGATCGTTCCCCGTCAGTAGGTACCATGAGGTTGTTTTATAAGTCCATCTTTCCGGCTCCATTCGGCAAATGTGACCCGCCCAGTCCCACTTCAACCTAGCAGATTTTGTTCCAACATTGGCCACCTGTATCATGGTGTCATGTTTTTGACACGGTCTGTCCTTTTAATTCCATATAAATTTACAAATACATTTAAAAAAAAGACAAAAATCGGTTCATAAATTACAAAACTATGGGATAGTTAACTAACAAACATTAAAAAAATCACAAATCGAAGAATTAAAAACTATTTTTTTTAAATAGATTAAAAATTACGCATACAACAAGATAAATTAACAATCAGAAATGATGACAGATTTGCTGACGTTGCTCCGGTGACAAAAGAAATAATTTATTTTAAGCCGTTACCAAGTTTTTTCTTCTTTAGTAAAAATTGTTACAATCCTAATGACCAATTTGCGTTATGGTCTTAGCTAGCTCCTGGGCAGTAGTTAAACATTTGTAAATGAAGACTATTGTTATAGCCAATAGAAACATCATTGAATAAATGTAAGCGCAATAATCATATTCAAATAAACATCAAACAATATGCCTACAAGGGTTGCGGGTAGAGATGCAGCTGGGCACTATCCTTACTCCTACTTGAACGAGCCCAAAAGCACTTTGACAAGCCCGGCTATGTTGACAATTGAGCCGCAAATCCATAAGAAAAGGCCGACAATAATAAACACTAAGCACCTCCAAAGTCGCCATTTAAATTTACCGAAGCCGGGTCGCTCGTAGATCACGAGGAGCGTTATGACATTTGGCCAGATGAAAGCCATGTTTGACAGACAGAATGTGCCGAGCTGTTGATAAAAAGTATAATCAATTTTAATGTTTCTTATTTTTTATTTCATAAAACAAAAAAAAAAGACGTGTGGCACTCGACTCGGGCATTTTTTATCAACTTAGGCAATTATAATTATTTCGTTTATTTATGCAGTAACTCCGTTACTGTAACTCACTGTTAACTTACTGTAACAGTAACTGTAACTTAGTAACTTAAGTTAATAAGTTAAGTTAACTGTTAAGTTACTGTTACTAACTTAACTCACTGTAACAGTAACTCTGTTACTGTAACACTAACAGTAACTCCGACGA
This sequence comes from Elegia similella, assembly GCA_947532085.1. Taxonomy (NCBI): domain Eukaryota; kingdom Metazoa; phylum Arthropoda; class Insecta; order Lepidoptera; family Pyralidae; genus Elegia; species Elegia similella. The sequence continues at coordinate 6,691,271 of OX383951.1, read as the reverse complement.
GCTTGTCGCGAGACCCAAGTCAAAGTATCACCGCTGTGCCGGTCGGAGTGGAGGGTGTTAGGATTTTTCGTTACGGAATTTCTGGATTCGGTCTCCACGCTCATGGCCCGCGATAGAAGCTATGCAATAGCTAAAAAATACAGGGTGTTTGGAAGATGGGTGCAAATAAAGCAGAGCTAGTATAGACCATCTAGGACCATTTGAAGCAAAACATGTCTTCTACAAAGTGTATACCATTGTTCTTAGTTGTTTCAAATAATGACCAATTTTGTGATAAAGGACTTTTTTTATTTTATTAAATTAAAGTAATGTAGAAGTAGTCAAATAAAACATGATTTAGTCATCTGTATTATAAAATATTTTATTACAGATATTTGAAATTAATGATTATTTTTGAATTATGAAAAAGGAAGAAAAGAAAAAACGTAGAATGTGCCAGCTGCTTCTCCTCATGCGCAGATCGAAAAAGCCGATTGAGGGATTGGGCTAAAATCTGCGGAATCATATCAATATAGGATGCGGCTAGCAACCCATCACTACTTGATTCCGTTTTCTATCTACACGCCCTCCAACATGCTAAATGTACCCCGCAAGGGAAAAAGACGTGATACTATGTATGTATGAAAAAGAGTTTCATTGACGGTAATTTAAAAAAAATAATCTGAAGTACCTTTTTTGTTCAGACATTTTTAAAAACAGTTTATTGCTGTCTTTTAAGGTATCAACCACGCGGATAGCTCACAAATTATTGAAACTACGATCTACTTAATTATTTTTTAAAAACTACTTTTATATTGGAACTGATAACAGAGAAGACAGAATTACTGTGGGTACTTTTACCAAAGGTCGATCCGCGCGAAAGTAAAAGTACTGTGTAAAAGCGACTATAATTTTGATAATAGTTTTGTTTTTTATTCAGGAACTACACTAGATATTTTACTCGATTACTATAGTCAGCAGTGGGAAACAATAGGCTAAAAAAATATGGTCAAGTAATATAATAAGTAATTAATCCACTGTCTGCTCTGGCCAAGTATGGCTCCGGTAGTACAGAGAGGTTCATGCTCCTGCAGTGGAGACTAATCGTTATCTGCTTATTTTGCAATGAGAATTGACCGTGTACAATTCTAGCTCCTGAAAGTGTTGATTTGGGGCTTTTGATATTTGTATTAAATTTAACATTAATTGCGCCTCTACGGACTTTTTATATTTGAGGTTTCTTTAAAATAAAATAAATAAATATATACGGACAAATCACACAGATTGAGCTAGCCCCAAAGTAAGTTCGAAACTTGTGTTATGGGATACTAACTCAACGATATATATTTTATAACAAATACATATATACATACGCATCCAAGACCCAGGCCAATCTGAAAAGATCATTTTCCATCTTGACCTGGCCGGGGATCGAACCCGGTCACTCCGTGTCGCAGGCTGGCGTGTTGACCGCTGCGCCACGGAGCTAGTCGGACGGTCTAGTCTTTGACAAGGCAGACGGCAACGGATCTTTAGCACGACAGATGTACCAAGAACGCTACCCTAATCGCAGATTACCGAATGTTAGTGTTTTACAACAGATACGGCTTGCTGAAGTTGGAATATACGGTGTGGAGCCTGAAGTTAGGCAGACATGATCCTGATACCGAGGAAGATATCTTGGGCAGACATGATCCTGATACCGAGGAAGATATCTTGGCGGCATTTGAAGCGGCATACACGAGCACTAGAACAGTAGCTCGGATATTAAACATTTCACATTGAAAGTTATGTGAACGCCATGCACCTACATGACAAGTATCCCTTTCATGGTACAGGTGTTCAAAGGTCTAGAAGAAGGTCATCCTTACAAAAGGATACAATCTTGTTGTTACATCCTCAACAGGGACATTGAAAATTCGTGGTTCCTGAAGCCCAATCTTGTGGACAGATGAAAGAATTTTTTTAAGGTAAGGTCATCACAAATTTTCATAACCAAAAAAGCAGGTATCATTTCACAGAAAATTCTAAATCTGTCGGAGTAATTGGTTTACTTATTGAGCCACACATCTTGCAGGATAATTTAAATGATGACAATTATTTGGAATTTCTGCAAAATGATCTTCCAGTTAGTGTTGCCGAACTATTGATTGTTCCACTATCGATAGTTGACCTCAAAAATCAGTTAGGATATCGATAGTATCGATAGGTCAAATTGTGGTAATACTATTGATGATTTGCAATAGTATAGATAGTATTAATCCTTGAGAATCGCTATGCTATCGATACTATCGATACTATATGCGCATCTAACAACTTTACTATCGATCGATAGGTTTGGACAAGGATTAATACTATCGATATTATTGCAAATCATCAATAGTATTACTACATTTTGCACTATCGATAGTATCGATACTATCGATAGTCCTATCGATATTCCCACTATTGCCACAGTATCGATAGACTATCTTAGTGGCCTATCGATCGGCAACACTACTCCCAGTAGTGCTTTAAACGAATGCGGTGTACCAATATTTTCCACAGACCGAGACGTAATTTTTCAACAAGACGGCTGTCCAGAGCATTGGAATATGTACGGGAGCACTTAAATAATTGCTTCCCTAACACCTGGATCGGCAGAGATGGTCCTATCCCCTGGCCGCCGAGTGTATCCCACTATTTCTATTAGGTATTTTTATTGATAGAAATACTGGACCTGATTCAGACTGATTGTCTCACTGTTTCTATTGCTGTCGGCTGCAACAAAAAAAACGCTGCATATTCACCTCTTACGACGGCGTGCATACAGAAACTATTTATATATTTCCTATTTATTTATTTATTTTCCGGATTTTGTATGCGAACCTAGTGCGGAGAGTATTCGTATTTTAAGAATTTGTAAGTGTGGCAGGCTCAGCAATTACTATTCATATTTGTATACCTATGTAAGTTTAAGCGACTTATATTTTCACTACCATGACTTTGTCGTAAAATTTCGTCGTTTTTGTACCCAATGAATAATGAGTGACGAAATAAGCATGTTTTTGTTATTTGGGGACATTTAACTTCGTTCAAACGAGTATTTGTTTTTTTTAATACCGTGAAGTCGGATTTAATTTTAATCTAATCATTAAAAGTAGTAAACTTTTTAAATACCTAACATAACTGCGATTTTTTGTCGCAATAGAAATGGGATATAAATTGAAAATATCGCTTGTCCCACTATTTCTGTTTTGTATTTCCATGGAACTAGTGGGATACACCCGGCTCGCCCGGTCACCCAACCTGACTCCGCTTGAGTTTTACGTGTGGGTCGGGCCAAGTCATTAGTTTATACACACGAGAAGAAGAATTGATTCACAGAATTGATTGACTTTGGTGTTTGCATCAAATGGTTCTAAATGGTCTATACTATAGCTCTGCTTTCTAAGGCTTTGCACACACCTTCCAAACATCCTGTAAAGGGAATTAGGGACCAATAACATAGATTAAGCTAAAAACAGTAAGTTGTGAACTTGTGTTGTGGGATACAATATTTGATTCTATATTTTTATATTTTTTGATACATACATAGATTAACACGCAAGCCCCAGGCCAGTCTGAAATTTTCCATCTTGACCTGACCAGGGATCAATGATACATTGATACATTTTAAGGACTTTATGCAACTGAAAGGAAACCCGATACCGTGCGATTCATAGGCACTTGCGGTACAAAATTCAAATTCTTTCTGTCTTGTTATTAAGAGGAAATCGTATGGCCGTATTTCCATACAAGCGTAGTAGTCCCCCGATTCCTCGCCGGATAGTACCAGTAGAGCAATGATTTTTTACCAAAAATATCTATGGATATAGTAGCATGTCCCTATGTTTAAATTTTTTTCATAATTGAATTATTTAAAGAGATATGAACCTTCAAAAACTAAAAATTTGATAAGATTATCCGTTGTTCAAAAATCAATATTAAAAAAAAAAAAGAAAACGGAAACAGACAGCTTTTTTTAAATTTTAATGAAAAAAAATTAAATCAGTTAAGTTTTGGAGAAGAAATCAGGGGACTACGAAGCGTTAATTTTGTGTAATTTTCATAGGTATTTTCAGTCCGAGCTGCAGTTGTCTCTATCATACTCTACGGGGGTTGTTTGGCCACACAGTGCGACAGCAATAGATTTTACAAATACCTATTTTTCAATTCTCTCGAGCCCATTGTTTCCTCTTAAGAAACCGTAAAATTTAAGTTTACCATCATCACCTGAATCATCATCCGAACTAGCACAGAATAGGTTATATTCTGCCCTAGTTCGGATGATGGTTCAACTAACTTACTACTGCTAGCAAATTAAGTATGACATGTCATGTCAGTCAAAACCATCTTTAGAGTATCTTAACTAAAATCGATCTCAAATCTCGATCTGTCACTGTCTTGACAATTACCTAGCAAGACAAAGACCGCACGAGAATTTCAGTCGTGATTAGTTAAGATTTTTTGAGATTCGGGGGTTAGTTCCAAAAAGTACAGATCAAAAGGCTGCTGAGCTGAGCTTTGCATTTGTGTGAGTGTACACAGATAGTGTAGGTGTGATGTCGGCCTAAGGCGAGGCTCGACCGTTGCATGTCATAAACCGGTTCATACTGTTTTTTTGGCAATCGGCCTGATACGCGGTTCGTCCGCGTACTGACACTTGTACTGGAAGCAACGTAACGTGTTTAATTCTTTTATTTTATTTTTGTTCGATTATTACTATTAGTGAAATGGTTGCCAATGAAGTAAAATTAAAAATACGAAATTCTTTAAATAGCCAAGTAAAGTTCAATTTAAAAAGTTATTTAAAAACCTTGAACGATAAAGACATGTCAAGTGTCACTACGTCAGCATAATTGGTAGCCACATAGACAAGAATTCCGTTTTCCACTGTCAAGCGAATTTTGTTGGAACGTATACGTCTTTTGAAAGTCGGAAGCAAATTTAAATCTCCGAAAAAGATCAAATGTAAATAAATAAGACAGAGCAAATGATGAAGATGCAATGTCCGGGGTAGAAGAATTGTTGTATTTTTTTATGTTTGAATTATAAAATAACTATAATATAATAAAAAATATTTTTAAAACTTCTTGTCTGACTCTACTTTTGGTGATGACTCACACAAATGCAAAGCTCAGCTTAGACCTCGCAGACTGTACGTAGTTGTAACAATGAATTATAAGTAGATACTTACGAAACCCATTATATTGTCGATTGACGGGAAGACGATCGCTATTATACCTATACAAGTGACAATTATGGCTCTGTAAATCAATTCCCACTTCAGGGCCTTAGTAGGGTCGTGTCTCTGCTTGAGGTAATAAAAAACCAGGTTGAATGGCGGCCAAAAGTTTAACGCATGAGTGACGTAGATCATCGCAGCTACACAGCCTTTGAAAATATTCGTCGCTCTATAAAAAAAATACGAGTTTTAAAGACTTCTGCGGCGCATCATAACTCACGACGAAAAAACAGGCGTGTTATAGGTTTGACGTGTCTGTCTTTTTGTGTATCTGTTATTTAATTCAAACGTATGGCGCGTGTTGCTGCTTTTTGCTTTGTTATCATAAACGCGAAGACAATGACGGACTGACTGACAGATGAGTAAAAAAGAATACTATCGATGATCGGACCGACATGAACAAGACGAAATAACTGATATGGACGAGAAAAGTGCCTTTTTATTTATTAAATAAGATGACAAACATACATAAGTGGTCCTTTGAGCCGGATTTGAACCAGCGACCAGGGAAAGACTACAACACCCGCGACCGCTGTTATCGACATGACAGGGCCGGACAGACTTTCCGCACATGGCAGCCGCGCGCCGTCTCACCATTGGCTAGCTACGACGCCTTCGCCTCACCGTAATTCGAAAAAGCAAACGACTTGATGCCGCCGAAAATCGAGTAAAAATTATTGAGGAAGAGAAGAGACTTCTAGAGGAAAGGGTTGAGCTCGAATGCCAACTGCAGCAGTCACCACTCACCACTACCACCACTCGCTTGCCAGGCGAGTTGGCGAGCGCAGTTTTTTTGGCTTCTTGTGCTTCCGATGCTGCTGCCCATCGCAAGCATTTTTAAGCTAGGGAAAGATAGGAATTTGTGGATTTGGGAAGAGAATGAAAGGTATTAGGATACTACTCACTCAGATGATTGGGAATTAATAATATTTATTTGTGTTTCATCATCATCATCATCAGGTCTTTTTTAGTCTCCACTACAGGAGCACTATTTGTGTTTGGGTAGGGTCTAAAGAAGGTGGTCTACAAATAATAGTATATTCCGTAACCGATGAAAAAGTTATAACATAGGTGACATTTAAATTTTTTTACATATTATTTTTATATTTTTAAATACACATTTTTTTTTTCAATTTTTTAGATGAGTTCGTTTTCATACAAAATTTCGACATTGTAATTTTGCTAATTCTAAAAAGAAGTATGTGCCTCGTGACGTCATTTATACAGCAGTATCGGAGTTTTATTTCTTTGCTACACTTTGACAGAACAAAAAAGTAAACATGTTTCACAACTTTGACCAATGACAGGTGTAAGCCAAGCTTTTTTTCAAATACATAATAACCTTATTAACCTTAACTCAACGCTGTCTTTTGATATTTCTCTTGTTTGCACACATTTAAATATATAATAAATATAAAAGTGTCCGAAGGATTCCAAATTGCTGATAGCAGAAATCTGCCAAAGTTAAACTATTTAATGTTGTTGGAATATATATTCACGAAAATGACCGCTATAACGTTGCGGAGATACGTAGCGCCAAAGCAATCCTAGCATCGCTAGGCTTATGTGGATACAGCAGTAGGATATGCGGAAGTCAAGCGCGAAGGAAACATGAAGAATACAACAAACTATTGACAAAAAACATGAGCACGACTGTTTTGTTTACAGTTATTTGATATTGTTAATTCAAGGAAAAACAAAAAAACTTTTGGAAGAAAGGAGAGCCTTAATAAACCAAGGACAAGCCCACACTTCCCAATTCAAAGAAATATGCAAAAAAAAGCACGTCAACATCTCGAGGAGGATATCAAAGCATACCGGGAAAGAATAGTTAGGGACACCATTGAAAAATATACTGCGAAGATACCACGTTGAACATCAAAGTGGATGATACCGTCATTGAAAAGGTTCACAAGTACGTGTATCTAGGTCAGGGAATGGTGATGGGAAAGGAAAATCAGTGCAATGAAATTCACCGGCGCACAAGACTTGCATGGGCAGCTTACGCCAAAATGACCTACGTGTTCAATATGACCCTAACACCAGAACAAAAAGCTCGCATACATGACCAGTGCATCCTGCCAGTTCTCACCTATGGGGCTGAGACTTGGGTTTTCACTAAGGAGATTATCCATAAACTCAGGGTAACTCAACGAGCAATAGAGAGAAAAATGGTAGGTGTTTCACTCAAAGATCGGAAAAGGAATGAGTGGCTCAGAGAAAAGAGCAAGGTCACAGATGTCATCAAGCGTATAGCAAAGCTGAAATGGCAATGGGCTGGCCATGTCGCTAGGAAGCAAGACTCATGGTGCAAAACGCTTGTGGAGTGGAAAACCGTGGGGGGAAAAGCGCCCGCAAGGCAGACCGCAAATGCGTTGGTACGACGACATTAAAAGAACAGCGAGTGTGAAGTGGATAGAGAAAGCCCAAGATCGAGAAAAGTGGCATAATCTGAAGGAGACTTACCCCTTAAAGGTAGAAAAAGGTTGAAAAGAAGAAGAAGAAGAAGAAGATATTGTCAGTGTCATAACTGACACTGACACACACAATGTTGACATAATCACGTTAGCAGTTTGCATCTTGCTGCTAACTTCTCTACCGTAGAAATGACGTCACAGCACGATTTTTCGTTTTTATTACAATTTTTTTTATATATTTTTTGGTGTCTCGAAAGAAAAATAATGAAACGTTATTTTAATTTTAAGGCCTTATCAAATATGAAATGTTGTCAATTATAACTCATTTGATGAAGGTTTAAAGTTCAAACTTTTTGCTATTGCAATTCTAAGGCGTTCACCTCTACGGGCGAGTTATACGTGGCGTATGTAAACGCCCATTTATATCGCCAATATTGCTGCCGCGATAAAATCGCCGTGCGGAGATTGATTCAAAGAGACTTTTAAATTTGATGGCACAGCTAGATTATCGCCCATATACACTCACCGGTGTAGGTGACTCCTAAGCATATTCAATAATCACAAAATTTTACTCATACAAATAATTTATGGACAGACGTGCATTTTTGATTTGGTAGGTGTGTCTGTGTAATTCAGAAAAATACTTCTTAGGGTGTAAGGTACTAAGATTTTAACCTTAGGTCGCAACCTTAGGTCTCTCAGGACCTTAGGTCGTACAGAGACGCAAGTGTTATTTTTTAAATTTAATTAAAGTTTAGCCGTGTGGTTTCCGGCAGAGTAGAATAGGACCACTCCTAGTCTTCCCATGGAGGTCGTAAGAGGCGACAGGAAATACAAGCTCATAAACATCAATGAGACCTCTCCAACCGGCGAGGAGAGTGTAGGCCAAATCTTCTCGTCTGCTCTGGCCAAGTATGGCTCCGGTAGTACAGAGAGGGTAATGCTCCTGCAGTGGAGATTAAAGAGACCTGATGATGCTGATGATGATGATGATAACAGAAAAGCATTGGATTCGGTCACGGCACTTGAACCCACCCAGTCACGGAAAACCGCTAGTAATAAGTAAATGTAGTTATCTTCATAATAATACTTACATGCCTGATGGGAAATTTAAGGTAATAGGACTTTTACATTCTTCCAAAAATGCTGTGTAACCAAAAAATGATACGAGGAATGTGCACATGACAATAAGGGACATGCCTGAAAAGAAAAAAAACAGATTAGTTTAAGGTACTACACGAAATAGAGATTTTTTTTATAGCTTCACTAAAGAAATACGAACTGCTAAAATTGCATCAGGCATATTTTTAAAAAAATTCAGAAAATATTTCTTTGTTCACCTTGTATTTACCTAAATTTCAATTGAACAACCTAAATTACCGTACTTATTTTTTATGCAATTGGTACAGCATGAGAAGCTAGAGAACTTGCCAAGACGCTCTTGCCTCGTGGGAACGTTTTGGGGATAAACCGGCTCATATTTTTAGAAACAATAAAAGTTACTGGCGGCTAAGCTGTTCGCAACTCCTCACGTCCCATTTCTTGTGGGGGCGTAAAGCGGGCTACGGATAGTCGCTTCGCTACTTTGAATGTTGGAGGAAGGATGGATGGTAAATAAGACAAGGTATGTCAGGTGATGAATGAAAGAAACATTGATATTGCATGTGTAAACGAGACAAAGCGGAAAGGATGCAAAATCACAAATTATGGTTTATTTACTGCATACTGGTCTGGAGTACCAGATACCGTCCTAGGCCGTCAAGGAGTTGGCCTCATCCTTTCCAAAAGAATGGCAGAATGTGTGAATGGGTATCTGTACGTATTTTGTGTAATAATTACTTGTTTATAAATAAATAAATATAAGAATAATGAGATATGAGTCATGTTAGGTGATTTAAATAACTGGGTGAGAGTTAAGCGTCATGGTTATAAGTTGTTGGGTTCGTTTGGGGATGAAAGAAAGAATGAAAATGGATATTTTGTTAAAAAATATGCATGGATAAAATTGTGTAACGAACAATTGTTTTTAAATGTTTGACAACAAATAAGTTATATAATAATAGAGAGCGATGGCGCGAAGCATCCTGGATGTCACCAGGCTAGATAGAGTGCCAAACACTGTGCTTCGCTCTAAAACTGGCATTGTTGATGTGGGGCACAAAGCTGCCAAGCTCAAATGGGATTGAGCGGGGGGTCACGTTTTCTGAATGCGTCCCGACCGATGGGCTACTAATGGACTCCGGAAGGTGGATACAGAAAAAGAGGTAGGCTTCGAAAGCGTTGGTGTGATGATATCACGAGCCATGAAAATAAATGGTCTGAAGTGGCACAAAATAGGGATGTTTGGAAGGAAATGGGGGAGACCGTTGCCCAGCAGTGGGACAATACAGGTTAAACAAAAAACAACAAATAGCTTCACATGCCCACAAGAGAAAATAATGGTGAGTATGATTTGATTGTGTTATAGTGGATGAGACTGAGAAAAAACATATTTGAGAGATAAGATCATACCATGGAGGGAATCTATACATATCAGCGCGTAGCAACAATAGCAGAAATATTACACGTTCACGTGTTCTGATCAATGTAAACAAGTGACGTAAGAAACGTAAGACAAGAGTTACATATATAATTATAAATTCAATTTATAATTATATATGTAACTCGGATTATTAACGAAGATATTAGCTTTTATGGTTTCTTGTGTTTGTTGCAAATTAAAAAGTCTATGCTAATTACATGCATGCTATGGTGACGTAGTCGCTTCGTGTGCCGCCGCGAGACTAAAATTAGGTAATTATCAAAAACAAGGCGAAATACATTTTCATTTTAATTTTTGAATTTGATTTTTTATTTGTGCAATTGTTTCTACTCCCGATTCTAAACAAAAAAATTTCAGGGTTTGCGCTTTTTCATTAACACTTAAACGACGAGCAAAGAAGAATTATAATTTATTAATTTTTCTTCTACTGGAATATGACTATTATTATACAGAGGAAAGATTTGTGTGTTTGTTGGTAATGGTAACTTATAGACCGATTTTAAAAATTCTTTCTATAAACGTTACATTAACACTTAAACGACGAGCAAAGAAGAATTATAATTTATAAATTTTTCTTCTACTAGAATATGACTATTATTATAAAGAAGAAAGATTTGTGTGTTTGTTGGTAATGGTAACTTATAGACCGATTTTAAAAATTATTTCTATAAATAGGTCGCTACAATACATGCTAGTCATAAAATCAAAATTTGCCCATGGTACTCTGTCAAGAAAGTACCGGTCAAAATGTTAATTATTCATCTAAATGTATAAGTATACTCCTTCAGAAGATCTTTGGATTAATCGTTGGCGGCGTAAGTGTATCGACACTTACGCGAACGAATAATCCAATCATCAAAACATTTTTAAACGCATTTTCCGGAATGGAGTACAGTTATGGCCGCGAATTCTCCTTTAAGGGCCCGTACTACCTCACATAGCTTTGCATGATTGACTGTTATATCAATAATAATTAAATACTCAAGTTGAAATAAAAATGCAGCAAAGTTCAGGACTAACTCTGGAAACTATATGACTCAAAAACACGATTGCGTTAAATTTTCTCGATAGAAAAAAATTGCAAAGTTGCCTCCAAATCACGTCTAATTTACTCGGTATATAGTATTATTCACCAAATACATTAAAATTAACCTTGAAACTTTTGATTATTATTGCATTACAGATAAGGCAGCCATCATATATGTTTTTCTTTTTCGAATAACCCTTGAATATTCCTAAAAAACTAAAATATCCAAAGTAGCCAACGCGTTTAGACCATCCGCATTTGTATCGCCACGCCGCCTGGCATATGGCGGGCTCTTAAGTCTTATACTAAATGGTCGCCAGTTACCATGAAGGAAAAAGCAAAAGTCGCATGTAGGCATCTGGTGGATAAGTTGGTAGATATTTATGGAGTTTTTGGTCGAAGTTCGTTCATGATGATGGCCTTGTGCAAGGCACATTATCGTGGTGCAAAATCAAAGACGAACGAAGACGAAAAAGGCCAGATTTGTGGGAAGAATCCACAAATCAGGCATTTTGTCGAATTTTTAAACTTTCTTAAACGCATAACCCGCAGGTGGCCCAATGGCCACCCCGCCGCAACCTAAACCTAACTACAGTGCTCTGTCACAAGATTTTATTTAAATTAATTTATTTTTTTACAGATGATATAGCGGCTTTGTTCAGTTCAGACTTGCTGCATTTTTATTATTATGGATAAATCTATTATGAATTTTGTATTTTATACTATAAAACCTTTAGGTATACAACAATTATGCCCTTTACTTTTATGATAATTAGAATCATAATAAAGAACATTAGAGTAAATTAAGGTTATGCCTATGATGCCATTATGCCAGTAACAACTATATGCCAACCCCGTTAAGCTAAAATACATTATAATTAAAAAGTTTATGGAATCGAAGGGGTACCCCAGTCCGACTGCGGCGCCGTGCCACGGGCCTTGCCAAATAGAAGTGTCTAGGTGCTAATTGTCAAATTACTTACCAACAAAGAGCACATATTTAAACTTGTGCGGTTCCTTCATGTTGTTCTCAATGGGTATGACCACGCCCGCACAGGACATGCCAAAGACGACCATTCCAATGAATTCGAACTGACTAAAGAATTCAGTATATGGCTTCAAATTAGAGAAGGTCGGGTTAAATTTTATCGCGTAGGCCACGGCCATAATGATGGCGAGTGCTGAAACAGAAGTAACGTTAAATTTAATAAAAAGAAAGTAACTCTACATAAGGAACCCTATATCTTGTAAACAGCTGCACCGATTTTGATCAAATAAAGCTAATTAATTGAAAAAAAATCTATCAATATATTAACATGTCCCTGTGTAATTTCTTTTTCATAATAGAATTATTTAAAGGCCTTAAAATACCTGAAAAATTGTTCAGAATTTCATTGTATTCAAACATCAAGAAAACAAATTTGACGCAATTGTATTAGAAAGAGAAATTAAATCGGTTAAGTTTTGAAGAAGAAATCAAGAGACTACGAAGCGTTAACATTGTGTAATTTTCATAGGTATTTTCGGTCCGAGCTGCAGTTGTCTCTATCGCACTCTGCTTGTTTGGGCACGCAGCGTGTTAGCAATAGATTTAAATATTATTTTTTCAATTCTCTCGAACGTAGTGTTTCCTCTAGCCGCGTGCACACTAGGCTTAAGAGAGCCAGTTTGTTTATTAGCAACTAGCAGTGCCTGCGACTTCGTTGGCGTACATTTTATGTTATGTTGATATTGATTAGGAACCCCTATACCAATTACAATTATCAATTTTCATACTGCTAACTCCAGAAATATGAAAATTACTATACAAACTTTCAGTAGGCATGTATAAAGCTAATAAACACGATATCTCTAAAAACAAAGTAACTTACTCCATGACCAACCCTTACATATTTATTATTAGTATTGATGATACGTACCCACGGTAATATTGGCCACTAAGGAGAAAGGAGCGAGCCATTTCAAGTGCGTGATCAGGCAGATGCAAATTAAGGGCACTATCATTATCGCCAGGATAATTCTGATGTCTGTTGTTGCTGAAACAACAATTAATAAATATAAATAAACAAAGGGACGTACGAGTATAACACAAATTGAGCTAGCCCTGTGAACTTGTGTAGAAGTTGTGAAATTGATAAGTAGTGCAGTTTTTGCTGGGTGCAGACATAGTCTATCGCTGTCTCGGCGATTTCTTTTCACATTGTCAGAGAAGCGTGGAAATAAATGTGGATCACTTTTAACAAAACATGCAAATTTCAAATATATATAGCGATGGAAGTGTCAAAACTGTGCTTAATATAAGTACATAGGCTTACAGCTATCCTCGACTTGTAGCCCTAACATAGCACATATACAGCGTGTGCATTTTTATTTTCCTTTTTTCGAATACTTACTTTGCGACAGTTGTTTGATGGTGTTCGCTATGATCAACTGATAGCAAGCGCAGGCTCCAAACAGATCGATGCATATGGTAATATCAATGCAATATCTAAAATCAAGAAATTGAAGGTTTTAATGTATTGTACTTCCTAGTACGACTATGGCCGAATTTAATACTAGTGGAGATATAATGGCCGTGTGGTATCCGGCAGAGTAGAATAGGACCACTCCAAGTCTTCCCGTGGATGTCGTAGATGGCGACTTAGGAAATACAAGCTAAACAAAGCTTATAAACATCTGAGACACCTCTCCAACCCAGCCTACACTCTCCACGCTGGCCAGACCGTGGAGAGTGTAGGCCAAGTCCTCTGGCTGCTCTGGCCAAGTATGGCCCTAGTAGTAAAGAGAGGGTCGTGCTCCTGTAGTGGAGACTAAAAAGGACCTGATGATGATAATGATATAATGGTCGTGCTGAAGGGATCTCTACCCAGCACGACCACGTTGTGATTGCAGCAAGCTAATTAGTTCAAGATGGTAACAAACCTTTTCATTTATGCTATTGTATACCACTAGTAGTACAGAGAGGGTCGTGCTGCTGTTGTGGAGACTAAACCTGATGATGATGATGATGATGATACCACTAATTAATATTTTGATATATCTCAATTAGTGGAGATATACTGGTCGTCCTAGCATTACCACGTTAAAATTAAAGCTATATACAGAGTAAACTTTAATTAGCATACGTTTAAGGAGTGACTCAGACTACGAATCTGAACAACTTTCATTATGGGACCAACTTCGACATTGTGAAAAAAATATCTGCTTTTTCATACAAAACTGGATTATCTTCTTGGCCTAAATCTATGAAACAGCATTTTTTTTTTCTGAGTCACATCTTAAATGTTTGCTAATTAATTCAATTTCACGCTGTATAGCATAAACTGGTATAAAAAAGTATGATAAGATGTAACTAAAAATGTATGCTTTTCGCAATTTTTCCTTTATCTGTGCTATAAAACCTTGCTTCGTACCAAATTTCAAGATTCTGAGTTCACGGGAGAGTTTTTTAGACCCTGTAGATTTTTAATTCACTTGCGAATGTCAAAAATTTGCAGCATAAACGGTTGTATCTTTTGATTGCGTTAGCGTTTGATATTTTCACAGTTGTAAGAGAAAGTAGATCTAAATATTTGATAAGAATTTCAACTTGATACCTCCACGCGTTCCTGAGCAAAAGGATTTTGACAGACAAACAGACGGATAACAAAGTGATTCTTTTTTCCTTTTGAAGTACGGAACCCTAAAAACGCACCCAAATCGGTTATTCGTTTAAGAGCTACGGTGCCACAGGCAGATAAATAGATACATATACCGTTCAAACTAATAACATCCCTCTTTTAGTGTCAGGGGTTAAAACTTCTCGAACCTAGAGCTCAATTTTTCAACTGGTAGAATCGATTCGCTTCTCGTTGTCAAGCTCCCGCATCATCATCTCGGCCACAAGAAGTCTACTGCTGGTCATAGCCTGCATCCAGTGTTTTCCTGCGACCTAATCGTCGTGACCCATATACCCATATAACCCATAGACCAAGTGGTCGTTTGAGAACATTTCTGGCCATCGACCATCGGTTCGCTATGTGACCCGCCCACTGCCTCTTCAAAGAGCTAATCTGCTGAGGTATGTCAGTAACCTTCGTTCTTGTACGAATCTTCTCGTTTCTGATCCAGTCTCGCAAAGAAACACCGAGCATCGCCCTCTCCATAGCTCTTTGAACATTGACCTTGACCTTAAGAAAGCTCATGGTCAAATGGGCCTCATTACGGACCACGTTTTGGATCTGCAAGTCATCACTGGTAACACACATTGATTATAAACTTTTGTCTTTAGGCACTGAGCTGTTTTTGGATGCGAAGACACTGCGGAGCTTCCCGTCGCTGCCCAGCCGAGTCGAATTCATCAAAAGACCTCGTCCTCGTAGCTGTAACTTCCAGCGTGGATCAATTGACCCAGATAATCATATTGGTCTACAGCTTCCACATGGTTAATCTTAACCGGCTCTATTTATGAACTTTCATTCAAATTAGTTTTCAGATTGTCACATGACATCTCGAAAGACGCGTACCATCGGTCGCCTACCGATACTATTGGGTACCAACGGTCTCATAAGTATACACAATAGAATAGAATAGTTTAGCTTTATTTAAAAGTGTCCCATTGTGTCTCAATTGATGTCCCAATTCGCAAAAACCATTGCGAATTCTATCGAAACCCATCTAATCCTATCGGGTCCCATTTCGTTCAATCAGATCCATTCGGGTCCATTAGGTTCCAATTAGGTACCATTTCGTCCCATTGAGTTGGGTCATCAGACCTCGAGACGGACATCAAGACCCGTCGGTCTTATCGGGTTCCAATTTGGTACCATCCAGTCCGATTAGGTAACATCGGGTCCCATCAGTCTCTTCGGGTTCTAATTTTGTACCACCCGTTGGTACAAAATTAGAACCCGAAGAGTACCATCAACAACCACCAAGAAGTAACTTGTAGTAACTAACCCTTAAAGCATTAGAACTATTCGCACGGTTCACAAATACGTAAAAACAGGACCACTTGTTGATTTAATTCACTGGTGAATGTGAACCAAGACGTCGCAAGGAGTGGCGGTCGATTCTACCAGTTGAAAAATTGAGCTCCTAAGGGATAAATAGTAAAGTCCTAACCTGAAACATTTGGCAAACTTTTGAACTTTAGCATTTGGGAAACATGACACCGCCGCTTCTCCCACGTCCGGATACGACATCGAAGGCACTCTTGTCCGTCGGTAAAGCCTCTGAGATGAGTCTACGAGGAGCTGAAATAAAACAAGGCTTAGGCAGGGACTCGATTCCGGATTCCTAAATCGTTCAAACCGCTGCGTATGTGAATACGCTAGTTTTCTAAAAAATCCTTTAGGACCAGACAGTTTGATTCTTAAAATGTTGAGGTAGCAAAATGTTGTAACCCAAAATGTTGAATTTGCAAAATTAGTCCGTCACATACCTATTCAATAATATTGGACACGTATTTTTTCTTTCGTTAGTAAACATATAATGATAAAGTTATAGCCCGTTACAATTCAATGTGAAGTCGGAGTCACAGTTAGCTATACTTTTAGCTAGCTACGACGGCTCATTGACGCGCTTTATCTTTATCATTTGTACAATTATCTAGTACCATCTATTTCAGCACATCACAGCAACTTGCACGATGCTCCCCACCACTCGAGAAACTGCCTCCGTGGTCCAGTGTTTAAGGCGTTTGCCGGTAGACCGGAGGATAGTGGGGTTCAATTCCCATGCTTAGCATAGCTTCCAGTTTGGTTAGGATATTGCAGGCTCTAATCACCTAATTGTCTGTTAATAAAGATGATTCCGTGCTTCGGAAGGCACGTTAAACAGTTGGTCCCGGCTGCCGTCTGGTAGTCGTTACGGAACCACGTCAGAGGCCGAGAG
The DNA here is from genome assembly GCA_947532085.1 of Elegia similella. NCBI lineage: Eukaryota > Metazoa > Arthropoda > Insecta > Lepidoptera > Pyralidae > Elegia > Elegia similella. The sequence goes on along the minus strand of OX383951.1, from coordinate 6,674,166 downwards.
GCGGTTCCTAAGAATTTCGGCACCAGGGTATGCATGGTCAATTGACCGTGTCACCTACGCGAAATGATGATGATGAGATACAGGTTAACGCCTAGTTCGATCATCGAACTAGGCGTTAAACCCAAGTCATAGCACACAGGGTAAACCTCGGGAGGGACCCCCAGGTTTTTCCTGTGTGCTATGACTTGTCCCTCAATAGGCGTGTTTGCAGGTATTGAGTCGGCAACGCATCAGCACCTCTGGTGTTGCTGATGTCCATGGGCGACGACGGTAACCACTTTCCATCACGTTGCTCTGCTCGTTTGTCGTCAAATATACATAACAATATATATATTCTTATGTTATTTGTATTGCAGTGCCCTTGTGGCATCGTTCAACACTTACATATAGACACGTTGCCATGTATAATCCTAGGAGTAGATTGAGTGGCACGGCCGTTCCGACACCAGCCTTCTTGTAAGACACGTGGGAACTCAAGATGCCGCCTCCCAGCGCCCCTTTCACCATGTGAGCAACGGAGCCTATAACCCTGTAAACAAATTATATGCTTTAGAAGTAAAATATGAAACATCGACACAGTAGTTTTCGAGATATCTGGAAACAGGTACTATTTTTGAAAGTGTGACACTCGTCTTCGGGCGATTTTTGTATGGAAAAATCGCTCGTTTATCATTTCAAAAATAGCACTCCGGAACATTTAGAAAAACAGACGAAAAAACACTGTGTACAAATAAACAAGTTCTTGGCCAACTTTTTATTATTATCTACTATAGATACTAAGCCACTGACGTCGAGAATCATAACATCAGATTTATCGATCTTAAAAAATATGTCGATTGAAAAAAAAATACTAGCACGATTTCTTAAAATTTGCTATTAACCCATTTCTATGACCCACCCCTTATAATATTTGCGCTTAATATAAATGGACTTGGAACACTAACCCAGTAGGTTTCGGCACATCTCTGAACGGTTGGTAGTCGAAGGCTCTTTCTTCTTCTTCACTGTGGGCCATCACTTTAAAATTACCAGGCCCTCCGCCCGATGGCTGCGCCTGAGAAGCGAAAATAATAAAATTTTACAATTTGCCAACTCGGTAATTTTACAATTCACAATCCCGATATATCGACATTCTAAACTTATATATAACTGAATTACTTTAGCTTCTTTAGCCACCAAATATCTTTTTACAAGTTTTTTTTCACCTGTCCCGATGTTTGTCTGTAATCAAATCTTGCAAGTTAAATTTGATCTACTTGCCGGTAACCGATTGAGCTGAAATTTTGCATGCACGTGTAAATCGGACGACAATAAAATGTTATGGAATCGTTGCGCTAGTCTAATGATGAAGTTGAAAGGTGGCCATAGGAACTTACACTAACACTTTACAGTGATAATAAAAGATTGTAAAAAAATTATATTTTTGCAAAAAAAATCTTTCTACCTCACAGTCAATGGAGGGATTGAGAATGTATATTTTTCGTAGTAGAAGATAGGGATACTATTTCAGATTTCATTGTCAACACGCCTCATCTTCTTTAAAGTAGCCATTGATCATTTTGAATCATGCTTTCTCCATAAGAAACAAAGACGTGATCCTGTATATGTGTAAAATAATCTGTCTGGAGTCAAAATACTACATTTCTTTGACATATGAGAGCCAGCCCTTAAAATATTTGAGCTTAATTTATATTGACCTTATTTATCTACGAGAAGCACTGCTACTTCTTCACACAGAGAATGTCACTGTCACAGCAGAATTACTCGCTTTTAACAAATACGGATTTTTTTAACGTATAAATATTTGACGAGCCACCTAATGGAAAGTGGTCATCGTCACCCATGGACATCTGCTACACCAGAGGAGGTGTTGAGTATTGCCGACTAAAGAACCCCAAGTCATAGCACATAGGGAAAACCTCGGGAGCACCCATTCCACAATCCTGCTGTACGAGGGAAAAATCCCGTGACGCTCGTGACATTTTTGATGAACCAAGTGTTAAGGATTTGGGGATGGACTTTACTTCTGTGGCGGGCGGTGCGGTGGTAGAAAGGTGACGGTGGCACCAATTCATTAAGTTCATCAGAACACTGCCCATAGTATAGACGGTAAAATACAGACAGAGAGCCAGCTTCTCTCCGAAGACCATCTGTGAGTGTGGGATCGTCGATAAAACGAATTGCCCGGCGTTGAATAGAATCAAGAGGAAGGACTTGGTATTGGGTTGAACTAGATCAGATATGAGAGCAGTATTCTATGTGAGGCTGAGCCTGATATAATAAACGTCTTTTACCCGGAGTGAATTACTGCCTCGCTTTATTGAGCACCCTAAGTTTTCTAGAATCCATTTCGGCGTCACCTTCCAGAAGACCCTAGAACTGGACCTCCTTCGTTATATCGACGCCAAGGATTCCAATATTCTTAGAGATAGTAAGGGGGGTGTCCTGGAACTTTGCTCTGTCAAATGGGGTCATCTTAGCGGAAAACACGCTGTCTTGTATCTTAGTAGGGTTGAATTGAACTAGGTTTACAGCCCCATTCAGAGACCTGCTCCAGGGAGATCTCAATTCTGCTCTCATCTACCTGCGCTTGAGGGAAATTCGCAAGACCTGCATAATATTTAGCATGTCATTAATGTGCAGAAGAGATGGGGACACCAGCGTTAATGGGCATGATATAGGAGCATAAACCGTCAACAGCAACCTGAATGCTACGCCCAGATAAGAAGCTAGCGACCCACAGGCATAGTCCTTCAGAAAGTCCATAAGATGGTGTAAGATGTTAACTACGCGAGAAGAGCCTTATGCCCGACCCGATAAGACTAAATGCCAGTGCTTCTCCATTGCTCTCGATGGCGGTAGCCATCGGTTTTTTTTTATATTAAATGGGTTTACTCTTGACCATAATCTAGGCCAAAGGCAAAGATATGGTCTAGGATCGAGCGAGCTCACCCAGAAGAAGCCTATTCACTGTAACTTTAAAAAGATTCAGGTTATATGCGCTCGGAAATACAGACGCAGGCAATGAATTCCAATCCTTAGCTGTGCGCATTACAAAAGAAGAGGAAAAGCGCTTGGTACGAATGTTAGGAATTTTAACCAGGTAAGGATGGTACCCAGCGGTGCGCCTGAACGTTCGATAGAAAAAAGGAGGAGGTGGTATGAGTTCGTGCAGTTCTTGAGCACACTCTCCGAAGAATATTCTGTAAAAGACACATAGGCTGGCGACTTTGCGTCTATGGCTAAGACTTTGCAGTTTATTTTTTATGAGTCTTTGGTCACCTATTAATTTCCTGGCCCTGCGATTCGGTGAATCCAATGCGGCGAGTTCTCTTCTAGTGCCTCTAGGGCTGTCATCTGGAGAAGAGCTGGTCGATATGGACTTAACAAGACAGTGGTCAGACGTGTCCAATGGGGCAGAGACCACTATTGAGTGTGTATCTGGGTCTGTTGTCAGCAGTAGATCAAGACAGTTGGGTGTATGTCCAACAACATCAGGTATTCTCGTCGGCACCTGCACCAGCTGGGAGAGATCAAGCGATAATGCAAACTTACGTGCCTCTCTTCCAGCATGGTCAGTTTTCTGGAACGGGAACAGCCATTCTCTATGATGAGCATTAAAGTTCCGCCGAAGGAAACCTTTGTTGGGCCTTATCTGCCATTTCCATGAGGTGGTCAAATAGCTTACTTGTCTCCTGGTCACCAGAGTGCGAACGATAGACACAAGCGTATATGGTTTTATCTACTCCTGTGACTACCAGAAGCCAGATTGCAGAAAAACCAGAAACTTCAAAGCAACGGAGACGCCGATAGCAAATGTCATCGCGGACATACACACAGACCCGAGCATACTTCTTGAATTTATATTCAAGGGAGTATCCCGGGTAGTTGAGGTACGCCACGTCCGATGGTGTAGCAATCTGTCTCCGTGAGAAAAAATAAGTGCGGCTTCTCGGTCTCAAGGTGGTGGTCGACTGGATCAAGGTTTGAGTGCAATCCTCGGATGTTAGTGAGGTGCACCTTTTTTGGGAGGAAGTGCAGCAGTTTTTCAACCTTATTTTTCTTTCTCTTTTTTTACATTTTTGGAGTGTTTTTGGGGAAGAAGAAAAAGACGAGACGCTGCTAGGTAAACCAAAACAACTGGTCATTTGGGCTAGGCTGATGGGTGGGGAACCCAATCTGGTGGATGCGGGGACGCCCCAAACCTCCCGAGTATGACCACCGGGTCCTCCCTTCCAGTCGCCAACTGGTACGATGGACCATATCGGGATTATGCACCGTTGTGTGGGGCAGCCTTTTGCGCATGGCTAGTGCGCTACTTGGGCCCCCTACTACCGGCGGTCGGCCTACGGCTAAAGACCGTGCTTGGGATCCCGCTAGCATCCAGGTTGAATTACCCGAGACAGCATCGTCTAATGTCTGAACTGGTTCCCAGCTGCGCAACTGACCCTTTTCCCTTCTCCAATGGCACTGGCGCTCCTGCGCGCCACCGGAACGCTAAATCGCTTGGCGGTGGTCTTCGGCAGGAGGGTGGTCGCAAACCAGGCGACCCATTGCGATTGCATATAGAGCCTACTTCGGGGGATTTTCAGCCGCTGTCACTAGGAGGTAGATCCCTACCACCCCTAAAGTGCGTGCCCCTCGGTTCGTTAGGGTTCGCAAAATGATCACCAGCACTACGCCCGCGGCTGAACCCGTATTGACAGAAGTTGAATATATTTACCATACGCTCTATCAAGAGCAGGGAGGTTATCGCAATAGGCCGATAGTTGCACGGGTCTGTGCGTTCACATTTCTTACGAATAGGGTGAACGTAGGACTTTCCACGAAGACGGAACTTTTCTTGAGATGTCAGAGAACGAGAATAGGCGTGTTAATATAATACCGGAGCGATGCTCCTCTGTCGTCAAGGGTAAACGCAAAAAGGTCGACGCAAAAAGAGTAGGTACCCAAGACATAGGCCTTGTACCCAAGAAATTCACGCAATCCATCCTAATCCGCTGACCTATAATGCCAGACACGACGCGTACGGGTTGTCGGGATTGCGGATATTATTGAGGATAGTTGTGTCTCAGTCAGAAAATAGAGCCGACTTTGTCATCTCCAGGTGATGATGGACGACATTGAGGTTCGAGTGAAGTCCCCTAATATTGAAGAAGTCCACATTAAATGTGGAAGATGGTGCCGCTAGAAAAACACGTTTTCTAGTTATATTTGCCATAAAAAAGATGGTAATCGGGGAAATTTGAGGATTGCTGTGACACCACAGTAACATGAGCAAAGGTAAGGAACAATAGGTCACAATCAATGATCAGAGGAGTGCACTGCTGACACGGGGGACGGAAGGGCCCCCGATCCAACACAATGATCAGCCGCCGTCTTCCAATCCAGTCTTCCAGTCCGGCACGACGACCAATAACGAACTTTTGACACTGGCGGCAGGACAGCCTCCCAAGCCGGGACAACTGAGGTACGGGTTCTCTACGTACCAGCGGGCGGCCAGCGGAGTCTCCCTGGCCCCCGCGCCAACGTCGCGTCCCCAATCAGACAATGCAAGGCTCCAGTCCTTGTATTACTTACCAGTATTAACCAAACTGGTAAGTAATACAATGGGCAGCAGCGGTTTCAATGGGCAGCAGCATCGGAACCTACATTAGCCAAATAACTGCGCTCACCAACCCGTTTGCCAAGCGTGGTGAGTATGGCAAAACCCCCTCATGAAGATGGATAACGTACCAAGGCCCCCAGTCCCCGGCGGCCCCGCTATTCCTGACTCCGGTAGCGGTCACGGTAACGGCGGGGCAGGGGGTGCGAAGAATCTCCGGAAGAGATCCGGCTACCACCCCCAACAGAGACTGGCCCTGGTAACACACAACATTCGCACAATGAGGCTAGACGAGAAGGTCGAGGAAGTGGAAGAGGAGATGAGTAGGTTACGATGGGACATATTGGGTCTGTCTGAAGTCCGAAGAGAGGGAGAGGGCACGACAACCCTGAAGTCTGGTAACCTACTCTATCACCGGGAGGGTGACTTTAAAAAGTCACAGCATGGTGTCGGGTTTCTCGTCCACAAGTCCCTCATCAACAACGTTGTAACCATCGAAAGTGTTTCCAGCAGGGTAATATACCTGATACTCAGAGTATCTAAAAGATACTTGTTGAAGGTAGTACAGGTATATATGCCGACCGGGAAACACTCAGATGAAGAGGTGGAAGTGGTGTATGAGGACATTAGTAGGGCCATACACGCTTCCGAAACCTATTTTACGATTGTTATGGGGGACTTCAACGCAATACTTGGTAAGCGGAGCGATGGAGAGTCCAGAGTGGGACAATTTGGATATGGAGAACGGAATGACAGGGGCCATAGGCTGGCTGATTTCCTGGAAGAAGAGGGACTCTATGCGATGAACTCTTTCTTCCAGAAGCCGCCTCATAGAAAATGGACTTGGATGGGCCCCAGCAGAAGAGACCAACCCCCTGTCAAAAACGAGATAGACTTCATCTTGTCGACGAGGAGAGAGATATTCAACGATGTCTCTGTGATCAATAGGATTAAAACCGGTAGCGATCACCGAATCGTGAGAGGCATCGTGAATATCAATCTCAGACGAGAGAGGACTCGCTTGATGAAGTCTACGCTCCGACCATCACCGATCCATATCAAGAATGTCGACAATTTCCAACTGGAACTCTCAAATCGCTTTGATTGCCTGAAGGATTGCGTTACAGTGGACGAGCTAAACAATGGGTTTGTAGAAACTGTCCAAGCGGTGGGATCAAAGTTTTTTAGGTCCTGTCCCAAATACAAACCTCAAAAGATCTCGCCCCAGACCCAGGAGTTGATGGCCGCGCGACGCTCCACGCCGCTGCAGACCTCCGAAGACGCAAACGTGCATCGGCAGCTCAATAGACGAATCCAAAAGTCCTTGCGACACGACATTCGCTCCTTCAATACCGAGCGTATTAAGGAGACGATAGAGCTAAATAAGGGCTCCAAAGTGTTCGCAAGAGTGGAGTCTATTGGGCAAAGTCGATTAACGAAGCTGAAGACGGAGGACGGCAGCGTGGCGACGACAAAGGCCGAGGTGCTGGGAGAGATCGAGAGGTTTTATGGGCAGCTTTATACCTCAATAGCCAAACCCATTGTCAGCTTGGCCAAAGATCCGAGAGCCAAGCTAACCCGTCACTATACCGAAGACATCCCGGACATCAGCCTGTACGAGATTAGGATTGCCCTCAAACAGCTAAAGAACAACAAGGCGCCGGGCGAGGACGGAATTACAGCAGAGCTTCTGAAAGCGGGCGGAACGCCGGTACTGAAAGTCCTTCAGAGGCTCTTTAATTCCGTTCTGTTCGAGGGCATTACGCCGGAGGCGTGGAACAGGGGTGTGGTGGTTTTGTTCTTCAAAAAGGGTGATAATACTCTATTGAAGAACTATAGACCCATCACACTCCTGAGCCACGTCTATAAGCTGTTTTCGAGGGTGATCACGAATCGTCTCACGAACAGGCTCGATGCTTTCCAGCCTCCCGAACAAGCCGGTTTCCGAAAAGGCTACAGTACCATAGACCACATCCATACGCTGCGGCAGGTTATACAGAAGACCAGAGAGTATAACCGGCCATTATGCTTAGCGTTTGTGGACTATGAGAAAGCCTTTGATTCGGTCGAAACATGGGCCGTGCTTCAGTCCCTCCAGCGATGCCGCATCGACCATCGGTATATCGAAGTGTTGAAGTGCTTATACAGCAACGCCACCATGTCAGTTCGAGTACAGGAGCAGAGCACGAAGGCTATACCATTGCAGCGAGGTGTGAGACAGGGAGACGTCATATCTCCGAAACTGTTCACCGCTGCTCTGGAGGATGCTTTCAAGCTCCTGGAATGGGAAGGACTTGGCATCAACATCAATGGCGAGTATATCACTCACCTTCGATTTGCCGATGACATCGTTGTTATGGCAGAGACGCTGGAGGACTTAAGTACCATGCTCAATGACCTCAATGGAGTTTCCCAACAGGTGGGCCTTACAATGAACATGGACAAGACGAAAATAATGTCGAATGTCCATGTTGTGCCTTCACCGGTATTTGTTGGGAACTCCGTCCTTGAAGCTGTGGACCAATATGTCTACTTGGGTCAATTGATCCAGGTTGGCAGTTCCAGCTTCGAGGACGAGGTGTTTCGACGAATCCGACTCGGCTGGGCAGCGTTCGGGAAGCTCCGCTATGTCTTCTCGTCCAAAATACCTCAGTGCCTGAAGACGAAAGTCTATAATCAATGTGTGTTACCAGTGATGACTTACGGGTCCGAAACGTGGTCCCTTACTATGGGCCTCATAAGAAAGCTCAAGGTCGCTCAAAGAGCTATGGAGAGGGCTATGCTCGGTGTTTCTCTGCGAGATCGAATCAGAAATGAGGAGATCCGTAGAAGAACAAAGGTCACCGACATAGCTCAGCGGATTAGCTCTTTGAAGTGGCAGTGGGCGGGGCACATAGCGCGCAGAACCGATGGCCGATGGGGCAGAAAGGTTCTCGAATGGCGACCACGTACCGGCAAGCGCAGCGTCGGACACCCACCGACCAGATGGTCGGACGACCTGACTAAAGTCGCAGGAAGACGCTGGATGCAGGCCACTTCCAACCGGTCGTATTGGAAATCCTTGGGGGAGGCCTATGTCCAGCAGTGGACTTCTTGCGGCTGATATGATGATGATGATGATTAACCAAACTGTCGGAACTATGGGGATTGCCTCTTACATGCAACTGTCGAAACACACTACGGTGCTTCGCGATAGATTTCGACATGAGGGCGGCCGCCAGCCAGTCGGAACACGAGGTTCTACCACCGAGTATGTTGGGTATTTTCTCGCCTCTTCAGATGCCAACCTGACGTGTGAGTCGTGAAGTATTCTACTCCATCCGCACATGGAGAAAATATTTACGGTGTACAACATTTTGATGTTCACTACATTATCCATTACTGTTTTATACAACACTAGCTGTTGCCCGCGACTTCGTCCGCGACAATTTCTGTTATTATTAGTATAAATTAATAATTTTTCCCCGTTTTCAAAACATTTTTAATGATGCTTCGCTCCTTTTGGTCGCAGCGTGATGTTTTATAGCCTAAAGCCTTCCTCAATAAATGGACTATACAACACAAAAAGAATTTTCCAATTTGAACCAGTAGTTCCTGAGATTAGCGCGTTCAAACAAACAAACAAACAAACAAACAAACACTCTTCAGCTTTATAATATTAGTATAGATATAAAGAAAACCCTGCCCGATCATTCCTTCAGCCCGTCGATATAAACAACCCCTTTTCCCATCAACGCTGATTTGATTCTGACGCTGAAAATTCAAAGGTTATGTAAAACAGTTACTTTGTAAAAAGGCCTATTATAGTACTAAAGATTTCCTTAATGACAATAATATTGGGCTTGAGCTTGGCGCAGACACTTCGTAGTTTTGTAATATGACTTTATATTTGGTACATTCGGTACAAAATATTTTTAAACATGACATTTATGAAATTTCAATATTTTAACATATTTTTTTTTAAATTAATATATTATTTTCTTAAACATCATTTTTTAAAATTCAATTTGCAATGACTAATAAGGACAATGTATACTCAGTCCACATACCTAGTTTTTAAGATAAACTAAAATTGTAAGTTGACGTCGATTGGAGAAAATGCACTGTGCAGTTTGTTGCCGCTTCTTCTGCACTCCGCTTTGGAAGCGGCATTAAACTTAGCCATAAGTAAATTACTGACGTCAACAATTCTCAGTTGAAAATATATGACAATTAATAAGTGTCCAAACGACCTAAAATAAACGTTTTTGAATTTTGAATTAGAATTTTGCTGGGATGTTCTATGTAATGTTCTAGGGCCTTCTATTCCCAGTGCACATCTAATAAAAACAAATGAACCACATTTAGTAGCCTTTTAAATCAAAGTATCACAAAAATGTATAGTTACTATGTATGTACCTTACTTTGGATTATTGGATTTTTTTTTAAAACAAGTGCACAATGGGCCCTGGAAATATACGGGTTAACGCTAAATATTCACTCATTATAGTGCGTGGTTTTTCAAGATACAATACAAAAAGTCTTAACTCCCACAAGTTGTACCTACACTATAATATTAATAATGATCACTTATTTTGAAATATAATACTTGGGAGCTCTGGAGAAACCAAACTAGGCCAAAGCCTGTATCTTGAGTCACCACGACAGGTAGATTATAAACAAAATGAGAAAACGTCAAAGCACTCGGAAATAAAAAATATTAGTAGTCCAAATATACTAAGGCTAAATCAAGCGTTTAACGGTACAACTTACCTTGCACTGAACTCAAAGCAATTCATTAGAGGAGTCACAGATAGAGCCTAAGTTTAAGAACCCTTTAACCGGACAGGCACGACTGTTTATAAGTACTTTCTTTTTTCTAGGGCTAATGCATAGCTGATCTACAGAATCACGTCTTCATCGCTTAACAAGGCAGTCAGAGCCCTGACTTGACTTACTGCGCTATCCATTTTCATGAAACTAACCAGACCGGACAACAAAATACGGATATAATCTCACAAATCTACAAATAAGCACACTCACCATTTTGAAGATGCTGTATTAGCTCTTCAAAAGTCTCAAAAACCAACGTCTTAGAAAATATTTAGAAAACGGGTGTACACTCTTTCAAAATCACACTGCCTTTTCTGTTTGAAAAGTTCTGAGTGAGATGTCATGTTCATAAAAAGAATTTAAAAGAAGAAATCAAAATTCTGTCATAGATTTCTGATCGAATGACGTTAAACTCCTTTGTACACTCTGTGCAGAAAGGTGTGGTGTGGCATGAATCTATTAGACCGGGGGCCGGTGGCAGGACTTCCTACCTCATAAGATACCCGAATGAGACTAGTATGTAGTGAAAGTAGGTGCTTTGGAGGTGGGGGCCAGGTAGGGTTGCCACTCCCTAACCTGGAAGAACCATAAAAAAATAGGTGTCGAAAACGTCAATTTTGGCCAAAAATTATCTCATCAGATACTCGAACGGGAGTTTGACGTAGTGAAAGATATCCTTATGGAGAGGTGAACCAGCTAAGGTTGCCTGCGGCAACCCTGGAAGAAGTCTAAGTTCAGCCACCCTGAAGGGGGCGATTTTTCATGGTAATTTATGTCATAAGATACCTCAATGAAACTAGTGCCCGATGTTAGTTCTGAGGGTCGGGACTGGGAATAAAATAGGTTGCCTGCGGCAACCCTGGAAGAACCCATGTTCAGGCACGTTTAAGACGTGGAATTTGAAAATTAAAGTAATAAAAAAATCTCGGAATCATATCCAAAAGCACTGCAGGATTACGATCGTAATATTATTTTTACCCGACTTCAAAAAAATAGGTTGTCAATCCAATGTTCAATATATTCTCTAAAACTTTTAATTGCATTGTAACGAATATTAATTGATGTTTCATATTAAATTTGATTTAGTGTAAGTTCCATCAAAATCGGTTTAGTAGTTTTCGAGATATAGGCTAATACGTATAACTGTGCAATTTTTTTTAATCTCATATAGTACATTAATGAAACTAGTGTCCGATGTTAGTTCTGAGGGTCCGAACTGCGAATAAACTAGGTTGCCTACGGCAACTCTGGAAGAACCCATGTTCAGGCATATTTAAGACGTGAAATTTGAAAATTAAAGTAGTAAAAAAAATCTCGGAACCATATCCAAAAGCACTGAAGGATTACGATCGTAATGTTATTTTTAACGGACTTAAAAAAAATAGGTTTTCAATCCAATGTTCAATATATTCTCTAAAACTTTTAATTGCATTGTAACTAATATTAACTGATGTTTCATATTACATTTGATTTAGTGTAAGTTCCATCAAAATCGGTTCAGTAGTTTTCGAGATATAGGCTAATACGTATAACTGTGCCATTTTTTTAAATCTCATTAGTACATGAATAAAACTAGTGCCCGATGTTAGTTCTGAGAGTCCGAACTGCGAATAAAATAAGTTGCCTGCGACAACCTTGGAAGCACCCATGTTCAGGGTAACATTTACAGGTAACATACAGGTACAGGTAACATTTAATACGTGGAATTTGAAAATTAAAGTATTAAAAAAAATCTCGGAACCATATCCAAAAGCACTGCAGGATTACGATCGTAATGTTATTTTTAACCGACTTCAAAAAAAATAGGTTTTCAATCCAATGTTCAATTTATTCTCTAAAACTTTTAATTGCATTGCAACTAATATTAATTGATGTTTCATTTTGTATTGGATAAATTATATTTAATTACCCACATATGTTCATAATAATTATAATAGATATGTCTGTAGTCTAGGATAAACATTTCAACACAATTGTTTTTTGTTATGAAACAAATGAATTGAATTGAATTCACATTACATTTGATTTAGTGTAAGATTCATCAAAATTGGTTCATAAGTTCTCGAGATATAGGCTAATACGTATAACTGTGCCATTTTTTATCTCATATAGTACATGAATGAAACTAGTGCAGGTTGTTAGCACTGACGATCCTGTATATGAATAATTGTCAATCCGTAATCTGGAACAATCCAAGTTCGAGGATGAGCTTGGATTAATCCAGGTTACGGATTTATACGTGGAATTTGAAAATTAATCATTTAAAAAGTAAGTTGGAATCATATTCAAAAGCAATGCTCTGAGACTAAGATTGCGATGCTTTTCAACCGACTTCAAAAAAGTGAGGTTATCTTTTCCATAGCCTATTGGTTATGTTAATTTTACTTGTTTTATATTATTTTGGTTTAACTTGTTGCCAGTTGCATTAAACTAGGTTAGTAGTTTTCGAGTTATAAACAAATACGTCTTAGTGTAACCTTTTAGCTTATACGGAACATTTGTCTCCGTGATAAATCAACTTTCTATGTCTACAGAGGCAATAAACGATATAAGAGTATTTCATACATTATTCCTTGGATTAATCCAAGCTCATCCTCGAACTTGGATTGTTCCAGATTACGGATTGGCAATTATTCATATACAGGATCGTCAGTGCTAACAACCTGCACTAGTTTCATTCATGTACTATATGAGATAAAAAATGGCACAGTTATACGTATTAGCCTATATCTCGAGAACTTATGAACCAATTTTGATGAATCTTACACTAAATCAAATGTAATGTGAATTCAATTCAATTCATTTGTTTCATAACAAAAAACAATTGTGTTGAAATGTTTATCCTAGACTACAGACATATCTATTATAATTATTATGAACATATGTGGGTAATTAAATATAATTTATCCAATACAAAATGAAACATCAATTAATATTAGTTGCAATGCAATTAAAAGTTTTAGAGAATAAATTGAACATTGGATTGAAAACCTATTTTTTTTGAAGTCGGTTAAAAATAACATTACGATCGTAATCCTGCAGTGCTTTTGGATATGGTTCCGAGATTTTTTTTAATACTTTAATTTTCAAATTCCACGTATTAAATGTTACCTGTACCTGTATGTTACCTGTAAATGTTACCCTGAACATGGGTGCTTCCAAGGTTGTCGCAGGCAACTTATTTTATTCGCAGTTCGGACTCTCAGAACTAACATCGGGCACTAGTTTCATTCATGTACTATATGAGATTAAAATAAATGGCACAGTTATAGTATTAGCCTATATCGCGTGAACTACTGACCCGATTTTGATGGAACTTACACTAAATCAAATATAATATAAAACATCAATTAATATTAGTTACAATGCAATTAAAAGTTTTAGAGAATATATTGAACATTGGATTGAAAACCTATTTTTTTTAAGTCGGTTAAAAATAATATTACGATCGTAATCCTGCAGTGCTTTTGGATATGGTTCCGAGATTTTTTTTATTACTTTAATTTTCAAATTCCTCGTCTTAAATGTGCCTGAACATGGGTTCTTCCAGAGTTGCCGCAGGCAACCTAGTTTATTCGCAGTTCGGACCCTCAGAACTAACATCGGACACTAGTTTCATTAATGTACTATATGAGATTAAAAAAAATTGCACAGTTATACGTATTGGCGTATATCTCGAAAACTACTGAACCGATTTTGATGGAACTTACACTAAATCAAATGTAATATGAAACATCAATTAATATTCGTTACAATGCAATTAAAAGTTTTAGAGAATATATTGAACATTGGATTGACAACCTATTTTTTTGAAGTCGGGTAAAAATAATATTACGATCGTAATCCTGCAGTGCTTTTGGATATGGTTCCGAGATTTTTTTATTACTTTAATTTTCAAATTCCACGTCTTAAACGTGCCTGAACATGGGTTCTTCCAGGGTTGCCGCAGGCAACCTATTTTATTCCCAGTCCCGACCCTCAGAACTAACATCGGGCACTAGTTTCATTGAGGTATCTTATGAGATAAATTACCATGAAAAATCGCCCCCTTCAGGGTGGCTGAACTTGGACTTCTTCCAGGGTTGCCGCAGGCAACCTTAGCTGGTTCACCTCTCCATAAGGATATCTTTCACTACGTCAAACGGGTGCGTATTGATTGATATAATAACAAATTATATATTTTCATTTCAATAAAGTTCAAAAGATATAATGTTAACTTGACATAATCATTACTGCTTATATTCTTAAAAGCTATAACATTTATAAAATTTTCAATTCGAAAAGCATAAACCCATTTTTTATAACGTTTATGAATACTAAATATCACCTGTTATACAACTTGTGCAGTATATCTGCCAAAATGTATACCATTCAAAAAGTATAGTATTTAAAATAAATATGAATCAAAATCTATAAAATGTATACGTAATAAAAATATATAACAGAGAAAATATACCAGCTAATTAGATAGAAGTGGCTTTGTATCTGGAAATATATTATTGCCTTAACAAAGTGCGCGATAGACAAGTGATTATGTATAGGGCCATAAGTATAAATGACGTAGTAAATAGGATCTAACAAGCCGTTTTTTGTTTTTAACTTTCGACTTATTATACAAAATAATGTTATTGACAACAAATTCTTAGTAAATAAGCTTCATTATAGTGAAATAAGATACGCACATCTTTTACATTTAGATTAAATTTTATTATGTGAGCATTTTTATTAAATAGGATAATAACGTTAAAATTTTAGACCCACATCTGTAATTCGTTAATTTTTAAGGCGGAAAATAATTCTAATTTTTTTCCCTTAAAAATTACCCAATAAAATACTTTAAAATATAATACATAATTTAATACTGTATAATTTTAAGTGTGCAGGAAAACGATAAAATATGAAAATAATTAGTGAAGCTATAAATTCATACTGAGAATGTAAACAAATCTGTTGATACGATTAAAAACTGTAAGAGATATGACCAGCAATCCATTTAAGAGCAGTAAATAAGCAAATAAAATAAGTGAATAGAAATAAAATGCATAAAATTGTATACAAATAATATGATAAGTTTATTTAGAAAAATATACATGTGACAATTTATTAATATAATGTTTAATTGGTATAGAATGCATATATTAGATTAGAATAAATATAGCTTATAAAACAATACATGTCTTACATAACTTTATATGAAATAAATATTATTGCATAAACTCTGCAAACAAAAGCATCATAGTTCCACTTTGACGAAAAGATTACTCTATTAAATTTTGAAATAAAATAAGTTTAAAAATTGTATAAGATATATTAGAAGCAGACTATAAATATAAGTTTATATAATTATTGTAATAGTTATTTTTCTACTTTAAAAAAAATTGTGATACATACAAAATGCGCGCGCATTTTGTATGTATCACAATTTTTTATTTATTTTATACTTTGTCCTAATATTTACATACAATAAAATATTGTAATTTTTTTTCACGCATTTTGTATGTATTACAATTTTATTTTATTTACGTCATACTTTGTCCTAATATTTACATGCAATAAAATATTGTAATTAGTTCTTTTGCTTTTGCCCATGAAGTTAATGACTTCTTGTATTACTTTCCGTTTGCTTTACCGATGAAATCGATTACCTATTATTAGTTATTCGATAGTCTGTTTGAATGATGCACCTTTTGCTGGCTACTCCGATTTTTTACAAGAAAATGAAGTTTATGAGCTTGCGTGAATTTGAATTATTTCGTAGGTATTACTGAAATAATTCAAATTCGCAAAATAGACATGGGTCTATAGTAATTAGCTGATATATTTTCTCTGTTATATATTTTTAAGACGTATACAATTTGATTTCTATAGATTTTGATTTATATTTATTTTAAATACTATACTTTTTGAATGGTATACATTTTGGCATGTATACTGCACAAGTTTTATAACAGGTGATATTTAGTTTTCATAAACGTTATAAAATATGGATTTATGCTTTTCGAATTGAATATTTTATGAACATTATAGCTTTTAAGAATATAACCAGTAATGATTATGTCAAGTTAACATTATATCTTTTGAACTTTATTGAAATGAAAATATATAATTTGTTATTATATCCATCAATACGCACCCATTTTTTTAGTATACCTATTTTTCTTATTTTTTTTTTACTTATATTAGAGACTATAGCTCGAAGAAATTCACAATCGTAATATTCAGATTTTCGTTTTAATATATTATTATCTTTTTCTTGTTGTATTATTATTTTTTTGCGTTTACGAGATTGTCAGGTTGCTATTAATTTTCGGTCCATAAAAATAAATAGGATAATTTATTAAACGGCTTCAAAAAGGAGGAGGTTATCAATTCGACTGTATGTTTTTTTTTATGTATGTTTGTTACACGATATCTTCGCTAATTGTAAATCGATTTTGATTTTTCTTTTTTATTTAAAAGCCCTTACTACCAAGTTGTTCCCATTTTAATTTGGTGAAGATATAATGAAGAACTTTGGAGATATGGAAGAAACTCGTAAAATAAAATTGACTGAGATGCTAGGTTTTTTTTTTAAATTTAATTATTAGGTATATATTGAGAATCTTCTACCAATTAATTCGTATAACCAATGATTATTATCCGTACCAATATGTATATATAAAGTTTATTATACATAACAACTAATCGATGTTTTAAAGTTTATAATAATAAAACGGTATAATAAAGGTTTGATATGTTGAATGATTGTTATATTCAAAGATTTTAGTTTTTTTAAAGTTATTTCTTATGATTTTTATCTTACTTGATAATTATACTAACCAAAATTATATGTTTCGTTGATATTCATCTTAAATTATATATATTTTGTATTCATATGTTATATTACTTACCCACGTCAAACTCCCGTTCAAGTATCTGATGAGATAATTTTTGGCCAAAATTTACGTTTTCGACACCTATTTTTTTATGGTTCTTCTAGGTTAGGGAGTGGCAACCCTACCTGGCCCCCACCTCCAAAGCACCTACTTTCACTACATACTAGTCTCATTCAGGTATCTTATGAGGTAGGAAGTCCTGCCACCGGTCGCCGGTCTATATTATTTTCTATCTATATTTTAAAAGAAGAAGCTGACTGACTGACCGACGCAGGGCCTAAACTATAAGGGTTAGAAACTTGAAATTTTGCACAAGAGTTCCTCTTATTACGTAAGGGAGCACTAAGAAAGGATTTTTGGAAATTCATCCCCTAAGGTGGTAAAACAGGGGTGCAAAGTTTGTATGAAACTTTGCCGTTTTTGAAGTTACCTATTCGATGCAATTCGGCATGAAGGTTGTTTATTGAAAGGCATGAAACAAGAGTAAAATATTTTTCTCAAAAATCACCCTTAAGGGGGTAAAACGGAAATGCAAAGTTAGTATAAAACTTTCCGTTTTTAAATTTATTCGATTGAAATTAAATTTTAAGGTGTTTCATTGAAAGTCATGAACCAAATCCATATCCATACAAAAGCAAAAGTAACTCTTTTGTCTGTCTGTCTTCTTTTCACGCTTCAACCATTAAACCGCTTTGGATAAAATTTGGTATGGAGGTAGTTTGAGGCCCGGGGAACGACATATGATTTTCATTCCGGGAAAAACTATACTGTTTAACTTGGTAAGTAAATGTATACTGTAAACCGCATTAAGATTTTCACACAAAAATTGAAAAAAAAAACAATCAATTTTGGGGGTAATAAAATTTATTTCATGGTACAAAAAATCATCAGCAACAAGCTTCGTCAAAAATGTACAAAATTTATCCGCAACATGCTTCGTCAGAAATACTCAATCTAAAAGACCGCCCGCATCGTCCCTGGACCAAAAGTACCCATTATACTGGCAGCATTTGACTTTATGTTTCATCCAGAGGAAATGGGACGATGTAATGCAAAGACTAGAGTGAAATCTTTGTCTCCAGAATCCGGTGCTTGGCTGCATGCTTTGCCTTCGCCTCATCTTGGAACACTCATGGACAACAACTGTGTCCGAATTGCTGCAGCACTTAGACTTGGTAGCAATATTTGTGAGCAGCATCGATGTATTTGCGGAGCTCTCGTTGAATTTTATAGATTTTGGAGGTTCCCCATACTTAGAACTGAAACTATTTTTTTTTTCATCAAACCCATATGCATGGGTGGTATTTATAGATAGGTCTTCAAAAATGATATTAAGGTTTCAAATATATTTTTTTTCTAAACTGAATAGTTTGCGCTTACACTTCCAGAGTGGTAAAATGTGTGATATTTTTTTTTCTGATATACAATTTATATAAAATAATGTAAAGCAATTACAATTTGATTAAGTAACTAGTCATTCTAAAAAAACATTAATATTATAAAACGCTTTTTCAGTCAGCCAGTTGTACAAGTTAAATTATTCAAATTTGATTAAAGGTGAGGTGGAAATTCGTCCAGATGCTCGCAAGGGTCCCATCCCTTGCATGCTTCTGGACGAATTTCCACCCGATTCTTTTGGTCTCAAAATCCGACATGGTCATAAATGTAGCAGCTAAGTATGGTAAAAGTAGTTAAGGTTTTCCATTTGCTCTCTCCTAGACGATCTAAAACGCGCAAAAACTAATTAACACTACTAAATAACATTTATGGCCAGCCATATTAACTCGCTCTTTAGAAAATTGATTTCACAGTGTTACCTTAATGAAATCATAATGAAACTAGACTGTATCAAAGTCTGTGACATGGAGAACGTAAAGTGAAATGGTGAACTCATTGTCAAAATGAATACATTGATTAATATTATATTTAGTGTAATAATAATTTATGGAACCATATCAGCTGAAGTAAGTATAAATATATGGTGTTAAACGAGGCAAGTCAGTGTAAGGAATGATGATGATGATGATGACTAGGGTCAATTTATAAACACACTACTAATACCCAGATTATAACTAAATATATACATCTATATCTATACTTCTAAACTATATTACTATAATGTTATATTTCTCAGGAGCTACTGGTTCAAATTGAAATTTTTTTGTTGGATAGTCCATTTATTGAGGAAGGCTTTAGGCTATAAAACATCACGGTGCGACCAATAAGAGCGAAGCATCAATAAAAAATGTTTTGGAAACGGGGAGAAAATTGTTCATCTATACGAATAAAAAAGAATTAATCATAAATTTACAGAAGTTGCCGGGGACGAAGTCGCGGGCAACAGCTAGTATTGATATAAAAAAAGTGTAAGGAAGTTATGGGCGTGATTGAGTAACAAACATAATTAAATCTTTAACATTAATTACATTATTAGCTTTCGCCCGCAGCTCCGCTTCCGTTAATGTCTTTGCCTGGAGAACAGTAGGTACTTTTTCCAAGATAAAGAATACTGAATGTTCTTCTCCATATTTACTCTAGAGAACATGTATGCAAAATTTCATGATGATCAATTCAGTAGTTTGAGGCGTAAAAGCATAATAAACAAACTCATTTTCGCACATATACTTGCAGATGATGGATAAAAATGTAGATAATGAAACGATCTCAAACGTCAATTTAAAGTCTCGTTCCATTGAACTTACTACAGAGTTGACAGAAGTCGTAAATAATGGTAATAACTCTGATGTTAAATCAGAAAATTTAACAGTTAATACTGAAGGCGATGCTGACAATAATCTTGGAACCGAAAAGACAGATGTGATAGACAATACAGAATCTCTCGCAGATTTTGATGATTTGGAATATGGTCGGAACGCCAATAATAATGAAGATGACTTTGTCGATGAAGACAGGATTGCTGCAGAACTCGATAAAGATGAGATTTCAAAAAATAATACAGTAGTTGATAAAAACAAAATTTTAGGTAAAATAGATATGTCTACTACTGCCTTGATACCTATATTAGAGGCCGCAGTAAGGGCTGGCGAGATCCTAAAATTTAGAACGGATGATACTGATCGTTCTGGCAGGTTCCAAATTAAAAACAACGAAGCAGGCCGTGAATGGAAACCAGAGAGGAGAATGTTTAATCCTGGGTTGGTAAATCACGAGGACAACGCGCCAGACTATATGCATTTTGGAACAGTACCAAAAAACCCTCTTCAAATATTTGGTCCCCATTTTGGTAGGTCGTTTAATAATTTTTAGCATAGGTCAAGACAAATCCTTCATTATTCATAAATTCGCTTATAATGACAACTTAACAAATAAGTTTACAATTTCAATATTTAAATATTTAAAAAAATATATACAATAGTTATCATGGTTACCTGAAAAGCTACGGTATTAAACTGGCACATTTACAAAGCGGTCAAACTTAAAATACCCTTCTTCTTGTATCATTACAACCCACACATATATTTCCTCTCTATAATATTATACTAATAGACTATACCGCGTAATTTTGAACCTCTGCACTATATTAAAATTCCGCAATCAGAATCTCATAGAATTATAAGAAAAAAGTTGAAAATCGAAAACAATACCAAGTCAACGATCAGCTGATTTTTCTATGAAAGTATTTTATTTTTTGTTGGGATTCTGATTCCAGCTTTTCAATATTGTTCAGAGAGAACGACGAGTTTATACTAGCGATGACATAGCCAATGTCTCGTCTGGTATACCAGATTATTTTTAACCAAGTAGCATCCAGAGCGGTGGCCATACACGGGTCTTTAATCGTCTTGAAAAATTGACCTACAGTTCAATTCCTGAATTACTAATTTTGTTTAAATTTTCTTGTTATTTCAGGTCGGTTTTCCAATCAACCGTATCTCTCAACACCGTACCCCCCAACAAATGGATTTTCATTTCACAGCTTTCCAATAGGACAGAACACAAATCCATACAACTACATGAATAAGTATCCAAAAAGCTACGAGTATCCGAATTCTTATGAAAATTCAAATAGCTATCCATACATAGGTCATAGAAACAAAGATCCTATGCCATTGATGCCTTACAATCAGCATGGAAGTCCAGGACAAGGGAGGGACTACTATAGGAGGATCGTACCTGGGTTCCTTAATGAATATAGCAATCCATATAGACCGATGACCGATGATACTATGGGACTCAATCCGTAGGATCATAGAACACTTGTCTGAGAAAGAGTGTCTCACGGAGTTCAGTCTTCTATTTAATTGGATTTACTTCAAAACTACCTACGGTTGGGAAGACCGAGAGATAAATGTGAATTTACTTGAATTAGCTAAGACATAGACTGGGTTAAAACTAAGTATTTGGGTGGATGATCAACTTCTCGTTAGGTGAAAGATCTTATCTTTTTGATATTTTAGAGGCGCAAAGAGATTGAATGTACATAAATTGTATAACTTACCAGCTGTTTCTCGCATTTATATCCGCATAGTTTTCAGATATATCACGCAATCTTTTTGGGCCCTTGGGCTGCCCTCGGCTTCCGGACCCCGGGTCCATAAGCATATCAAGTCAGGATGTAGCGGTGAACACGCTTAGATGTCAGAGACATCAATAGTTTTCGCAGCTCTCGCCCAATAATGACGTGGACTACGATGTTAATATACTGTGCCATTGAGCGACCGCGCGTTCAAATCTTGGCGTAAAAAATCTACACCATATCCCATTCCATAGCCATTAGCATAGGTCATAAAGAGACCTAAGGTCACAGGTTCCAACACCGCTCGGTTCGGTTCGGTCGGCTCGGTGCTTTATAACAAAATATATCCAAAAATAATCTTTAAAACAATCACACACTCGTTCGTCCGTCACCGACTAAAGCGCGTATTTTTTTTTTATTGGACTATTTTATTTCTTAATTTAATAAAAGTTATGAAAAAGAAAATATAAGAGCTATCCATTTAATTTTTTAACATTGTGTTATTATACTTTTATACTTCTGTTTGTGAAATAAAATACTTAAATAATTTTATTGATATTATTACCGCGCTTAAGCGCGTGTAATTTAATTATTAAACCATTCTGAATGTCGGATCCGATGGGAGGGATGCTGCTGTACGATGGACGCGATACGAGATATCTCCAATCGGAGCGCACGTATAGCAGCGTCCCTGTCTTCGAAGTATAAGTGTAAGTCTTCCTAGCAGAAAAGTGTCGATGATCAAAACAAGAGTATAGCAAATGCTTTATGCAAAACGTCCTGCAAATTTGTATTAAAGTTTAAAATTTGTGCGTCTAGTATATTTTGAGAAAATCGTCTAAAACTGATTCTGCTAGGCTTATGCCAGCCTAGCACAATTTATTTTATAATTGACTTAGCATAATCATAAGAGTATCTTCTAAACGGCAAGGCATACAGTCCTGATATTTTTTACTTACATTCCTATTACTTTGTGTACAATTATTGTAAATAGAAGATTGTTAAACGAGGGTCGAAAGAATCAATTCTTTCGACCCTCGTTGAATCAATTCAAGGTACTTTGACTATAGTCCGAGTAGGAATTGATTCTTTTACCCATGTTAAACACTTTACTTTTCATTTCGAATACGAGGAAAATAAAACTAGTTGTTTTTCAAAACTTTTTATTAATAATATAATACATAATAATATTAGTAGTACCTATTATTTTATGTCGACTTTTAAATTTTTTAATATGGAACTCACCGCGTGATTGTAGCAGCTTATTCCGCTCAAAGAAGTTTGCGCTAAGTTCACACTGGCTGTTTAGAAAGTCACATGGCCAAAGCATTTCTTTAATTATTTTTTTACATGAATCTCTTCACAGCTGTTCACAATTCCTCGAGTTCACAAGACCTAGAGGCAAATTTATAACGTTAGCTGGTCCATTTTATCTGCGTACAGTGTATGGGTAAGTATCATTGCAAATCCGTAAGTATTTAATGAGATAGCGGTGAAAGTACCTATTTTAAATTCGATTCCATATATTTCAATGGTCTACTGGACAAGATTCCCGTAAGTTAACAAATTGAAAGTCATTACACAAACTACAATAATTATTCAGCTACCCATGTGCCAAAAATTAGCTTTGAAAATTAAGTAATTAAAGAAATATAACAAAAAATCCAACGCTAAGTATAATACAACTATAATCCGACCGTACTATGCTCGTCGATATCACTAACGAGAACCTCAAAAAAGCCGAGAAGGACAAGCTCAGCAAGTATCGTGACTTGGCCCACGAGATGACCGGTATGTGCGATGTGGATTCGACGATCATTCTAAAGTCATATCTGCAAACGGCCTTATAGCGAAGTGTCTCATCTCGACCTCAACATCTTATGAGAGACTCATAAGATGTTGGTCGACACTTCGCTACTTTGCCGGATAGCTAGATCAAGGGCCAGATACAGAAGGCAGCTCTCCTGGACACGTCACGCATAGTTAGGAGCACGGAGCAAATTGTACTTGCTACGTGGTCAGGAGGTTTCTTCCTCTTAGCTTGAGCCATAGAGAGACGCATTTTTTTTTAAATACACAGAGGCGGTAGCACTCGTAGCACTCACCTCTCGCGATGACGAAGGTCAGTGAAAAGATGCAAAAACTACGCGTCAAAACTGAAAAAGAAAGATCGAGTGTCATACTTTCAGTATGTACCGTTTTTGTTTTGGTTTGTAAGTATGCATGATGTTTTGGACATTATTTAGGCTTCATTTTGTATGAGACTGTGTATCTACCATTATATTTGATCGAAGCTTGCCTGAATATAATCCTGAATCTACTCTCTGGGCATGTTAACATGCAAGGTGATTGTATTATTGCTGCTTCTCATAAAATCTAACTTCAATCAAAAATAATTGATCATCGTTAAACTTGATTGTTAATCATACTTTGTTGCTGTAACTTTTTTATTTCTGGATCAAATCATGGAAACATGAAGATTGAGATTGCTCTTGTGGTCGTTTTGCAAGCTATTTTCATTGCGGTGAGTTTTCTTCTCACATTGAATAGACCAGGGTCAGGTGAAACTCCAGGTCAGGTCGGGAGTGGAAATAAATATTATCGTTCTTAATTTCATCATCATTGCAGCCGTAAGAAGTAGATTGCTGGACAAAGGCCTCGCGGGTCAGCGAGCGCAGTTTCTTAGGCTTCTTGTGCTTCCGACGCTGCTGCAAATCGGAAGCATTATTAAGCTGGGGAAGGATAGAAATTTATTGGATTTAGGAAAGGATACTACTCACTTAGATGAATGAGGAAAAAGGAATAGCAGCTTTCTGTGTACCACGCTACTGTTATTTTTGCTAGTGCATGAATGGGCTGGCTCGTCCGGAGTAGTATTACACTCTAACAGAAAATCGACGTTTGAGTATAAAACTTCACCGCTTCTATGCTTCGGTCGGTGAGTGATAGAGCCGGAGGCCAAACCCCCCCTCCATTTCCTCCATCCCATGTCCTTCCCCCAACTCCTTGAGGCCGGCTCCTTGAACGCTCCTGTTAGGTACACCCTGGTGTTGCAGTGGTCCATGGGCAGCGCTGATTGCTTTCCATCATGTGACTCGCTTGCTTCTCTCTGCAACCACCGTCATAGTCGCAAGACAAGCTTGATTTTGTTTTTATTTTTGAGTTTTTTGTCTTATTAGGAATGTCGGCTGAGAAAAAAGGGTAGCAATGAAGATTCAGAACTATCATTGGAGCAGAAAGGAGCTGACGAGGCCAGTTCTGAGGCAGACACTCCCGTCAAGATCTACGATGATGAGGACACGGGCAAAAGTGAAAAGACCAAATATAAGATGCAATGGAGGAATGTGAGTTTTCTTTAGTTGGACATGATTTCTTTCAGCCTTATTTCAATACGTATCACATTAGAGGCTAGGATAGCAACAGAGTGATCGCCTGTAGATGGTCGTAGTCGCGGCGGTAGGCCGAGAAAGCGCTGGAAAGACGACCTAGGCGGTTTTGTTACCTCTGACAGGGACAAGTGGTAAAAGATAGGAGAGACCTTTGCCCAGCAGTGGGAAAGTACAGGTTAATAAAAAAAAGGCTTTAGCCGAGCAATGTCCGGTAAAGACATACATTTGGCATGTTAAGTGACTCCAAAAGGTGACAAGTTTCCTACTTTAAAAATATCGCTAGCTTTATCGTGTTTCTATACCTGTGTAGACTACCGTGTATAATGTTTATTATGATTGCACACTCGATCGCTAACATAGGTAATATGTTCCAAAAAGGATCATGTATAGTAAAAATTGTGATCATTACTAAAAATGAATCAAAAAGAAAAGAAAAATAGTCATAAAATTAAAAAGCCCTTCAGATGAGTAGGTGACCAATACTGTTGAAAAGAGTTTCTTGTGACGTTTCTTCTCCGAAACGCTAGTAGTCTGTAGCTTTTGCAAAAATATTACTAAACTAATATAGTTCCTTTAAAATGTGATTTTAACATGCCTGCAAAGTCCTATTTCGGAATAAACGTTTTTATTTTGTTTCTCAGGAAAAAAATAAGGAACAATATGAACGTGAAAAAGCCGCAGGTAGCTACGCAGACGTTCTGGCGCCGAACCAGCACTACTCCATGTCAAACCTGTTCAAAGACCTAGGAAGGCGCTTCGTGCCACAGTATCCCTACTTTGAAAAAGACGTTAGTGGAGCCATAGCGTCCCAACTCGAATAGTGTTTTAATTAACATGCAATGTATCTTGTATGTATGTATCTATCTACACGGTGAATTTTTTATCGTTCTGTACCCTTAAAGGGATGATTCAGGTCGTTGATATAAACAACTTTTCATATGGAACCAATGCAGGGAACTCAAAAAGTTTTTTGACGTTCCCATATGAATTGACCGGGCGGCCGAATATTTTTGTATGGAACTGCCCATTTTTTTTTTTGAGTTCCCGGCATTGGTCCTATAGGAAAAGTTGTTTATATCAACGGGCTGAATCACCCCTTTAAGGGTCCAGAACGATAAAAATTTCACCGTGTATAATTTAGGAACTGTGTTCTTGTGGGTGGAGTACTCCCTACGTCTCTCGGTTCTCTGCCATTCTCTTCACCTCTCCATATGACATAACTCCAGCCTTTTCCTTTATTTCTTCCAAATATGCTCTACTTGCCTCATTTTTTCCATCTATAATACTTTTCATAAATTGATCGTGTCGTATAAGGTGACCAAACATCCTTCCTCTTCTCATTTCAATCGTCTTCAGCAGCTTTTGTGTCTCATTTACTTGTCCCAACAGTTACTTATTCGTCTTTATCTGTGTCCAACTAATACCCTCCATCCTTGTATGTATGTTCAGGTCAAATCTTGTAACTTAGTTTTAAACCAGTTATCAATTATAATACACTATTATATACTTTGCGTTGCGACAAAGTACCTATGCAAGTAGACTGTTTTATGCTTTGACAAAATTAACTTTTGTTTGTGCCATATAAATTAAAAACTTAATTGCAATTTTAAGTTTTTCCAATGATTTCCGTTTTGTCGACATTTCGTAAAAAAAATGCAACCTCGTTTTTTTCAGTGTATTTTTTGATGTCACGAGGCTGTTATATTGAATTGCAAGTTTTGACCCGAACAAACAAACATACAAGATACATTGCAAATGTAATAAAAGCTAATAAATGTTTTTTAAGTTTATTTTTGTTAAAATACCTATGGCACCACAAAAAAACTTTGGTAAACACTTATTTCCTTCAAATCTTGGTGTTGCAGAAGCAAGAGTTAGAGGACAAGAAGGCGGAAGACTATTTACACCAAGATATACAGGTAAGTATGTACCTACATACCTTGCTGAATTAAAGGAATAAGTAAAAGCTTGTAAAAACGAAATAAACTCCAAAAACAAATAGCTCTTAAATCGAATCATTATGTATGACGGTGCGAATACATTGACTTACTTGACTTAACGTCCTATGGCCCCCAGGTGGGGCAGAGGGGTTCCACAGTATTTCGCCATTGCGATCTATCCTTGGCTACGCGCTTTACTTCGGGTCAGGTTAGCCCGATTGACTTCATCTCCGCCGCCACAGTGCGCCGCTGTCTGCTTGGGACGGCCCACCTTCCGCTTTCCCAGGGGGGTCACTCCAGGGCCTGCCTCGAGATGTGTTTGGGCTCTCTTCTGAGCGTATGGCCTATCCATGTCCATTTGCGGCGCATGATCTGCTTGCCAATCGTCGTTTCCCGGCACGCCTCCCACAGGCATCCGTTGGAGATCTTCTCAGACCAGAAAATGTCAAGTATTTGCCGCAAGTAGTGGTTGATGAAGACTTGAATTTTCTTCGTGATCTCTTTGGTTACTTTCCATGTTTCGCACCCATACAGCAAGACAGATTTAACGCTGGATCGGAAGATTTTAAGTTTAACTCTACGAGTCAACATCTTGGATCGCCATATGGGTCGAAGTTGTGCGAAGATTGCCCGCGCTTTGGCTACTCTTCAAGTCGTGTTTTCCTCTGCTCCTCCAGTTTGTGACATGATGCTGCCAAGCTATGTTATATATGAACTGTTGCACATAACTGTTGCGAATACATTATACCTTGTAAATAAACATAAATAACAGCTTCAAGTTACTTATCTCTCATTCATTCAGTGAACGATTTATCGATATTCATCATTCAGCGACAAAGGATATGGTAGGTGACAGATCAAAATGGAGGGAACTGACATACTGTGCCGTCCCCCCATAAAAAGTGGGATAAGGTAAAGGAAGAAGAAGAAGAAGATTCAGTGAACGATTCATCGCACTGGGGTAACTATCATTCTATATGAACATAATGAAGTTGTTAGATAGACCTCATGTGGATAAGACGTGATCAGTCTAGCAGTTTGATTAGGAGAACTGTGGTCTTTACTTCTAAATTCTGTTCTCGTCATCACTTGTCCATGCATTGCCTGTTAACTAGGTATTTAGGTACTGACAGTACCTGTAATACCGAGATATCTGACCAAGAGAATATTCAAGATAGAGCGCCTGATCAGATATCCCGGCGTCTAATTGCACATGCTTTTAATTAAATTTGTAAATAAATAACAATCTTCTACCTTTATTTAGGATAACAAAGCGAAGTTTGAGAAGGAAGATATGAAGCTTATTCCATTAAGG
The DNA here is from genome assembly GCA_947532085.1 of Elegia similella. Taxonomy (NCBI): domain Eukaryota; kingdom Metazoa; phylum Arthropoda; class Insecta; order Lepidoptera; family Pyralidae; genus Elegia; species Elegia similella. Next base: position 6,645,753 of record OX383951.1, on the reverse strand, counting down.
GTAAGCGAATCAAATTAGTTAACATTTTACCTCTATAGTTCTATATGTTTTTTATAGTGGGCGTGAGCATATTATTAGCGCTTACAGGGCGCCGGCCCCACTTGGATTAGAATTAGAATATTTGTTTGCGTAAAATATGGTACATAATATGGTGTTGAAATAAAAAAATACAGTTCTGCATATTTTACCAATAGTGGCATGCAAAATACAACAATTTTAAATATTAAATTAAAGACTAGGAATTAAATTTTTATAAAGCATAATATAAATCAAGATTATATTAAACCATGAGATAAGATAATCCTGATATTAAACAGAAAAGCAATACCGAAAAAATAATAAATGATAAAAGAACAAACAAGAAATGAAATGTCAAATTACATTAAATGTCATGTCATCAGTAAAATTATTATACAAATAATTCATCTACCGTATAAAAGTTTTTTTCTTTCAGCCATTTAGTCAGTCGCCTTTTAAATAATTGATTTGGTAGCATTTTTATGTCACGTCACGCGGTAATGCATTAAACAATTTTAAACACATATATTTGCTTTGTTTTACATACAATGCTAATTTGGGTTGTATGTGACATATAAGTCCATTTAGCTCTCTTCTTAATCGTGGATTAATTTCTAAAACCTTCTTAAAGAATGGTGACCGCAAGTGGTATAAAAATGTCTCGAGCTCCTCCGTGCTTCGGAAGGACGCTAAGCCGTTGGTCCCAGTTGTCATCATTGATGTGAGTCAGCTATGTCTTATTTTTCCAGCTGCCTATAGGCATCTGACATAGCTTAACGACTGCCACAAATGAATGCATAACGTGCGTTCCGAAGCACGGAGGATCTCAAATTGTTTTTATACCACTTGCGGGTCTTTTTTAGTTGCTAGTGTTTGTTCCTGCAGTTTGATACAGGAACATATTATATTTAAATATATATAATAGTATATATTGGAAGATATGTGTTGATAAGGTTGCGTGTTAGGGTTATTTATGTGTAAGTATTTTTAGTTTGTAATAATTTAATGTGCAAAGATTATATGTTATATAGATATATAGTTATATTGCTGTAGAAACTTTGGGTCCCTGGGGCACTGAAGCCAAAAAATTCTATAAGGAATTGACAACACGTCTCATCGAGGCAACTGGTGATCCAAGAGCTGGCAGTTTTTTTGCACAACGTATCGGACTCGCTGTGCAACGGGGAAATGCTGCCAGCATTTTGGGTACTTTGCCTCGATGTGGTGCGTTGGAAGAAGTTTTTTATTTGTAAGTTATTTATAATTTTTTATTTTTAAAAATATAGATATATTTGTATAGTGTACATATATTTGTGTATAAATGAATATATAGATGTATATACAGTTTTAATCATAGAAGTATGTTTTTTTTTTTAAATCTATGGTTTTAATAGATAGTCTCGTGTGGATCTTGCGGGTCATCCATCACAGTGAGGACCGCGTCGGCGGTTGCTTAACATTCGTAAGCGCTAATAATGCTCAGACCCACAGGACCATCGGGCCGTTCAAATCGAAAAATAAATAATCGCAGCAGTGGTCAAAGCGTGAAGATGTAACAGACGGACCTTTTCAGTCAGTCTCAGTATGGAGACGAAGACGATGAAGACACTGGATGCAGGCCGCTTCCAACCGGTCGTAATGGAAATCCTTGGGGGAGGCCTATGGTCTGCAGTGGAGTTCTTGCGGCTGATATGATGATGATGATTAGTGGATGATTTCCGGTTTAGAAGTGAAACACTCCTTACTCTTATTGCGCGGCAAAGGTAATTTACATCTTGGGCCAAAGCTTGCCTATAGGATTGATGACATGCCCGCCGCAGACGGACACAAAATTGCCATATCATTTTACATCCAAATAGCCTAACCCTGACTGTTACATCCATAGCTGCGTTGCTTCGTATCCCACAAAGCCTTCAAGAGGTCTTCGCTCTGATATCATACAGAACCATAAATTTCTTAAACACTCTCTGTATAGGCCTCTCCTGACTTGGTGTTAAGTGTGGCGAGGCAATCCAAGGTGATTGAAGACGCCAAGCCCATCAACCCCGCCGAAGAACTCGTCAAGAAGCAGATTCTGAGATCGGGAGTAAGTGTACCATCTGTTGTTTTCAGTATTTGTATCAGAGATGGATCTGATGGCGACGGATGATGGTGAGAATTAGATGGCGATAAAGCGAAATATAAAAAAAAATTGTTTCAGCTGATATCACTTCTATAGAAGTCTAATCCAATCTTTTTCGTTTTCGTTATCAAGGGAAGTTCCTTCCCATAAGGGTATCTATGTAGAACGCTCAAAGTAGCCTTAGACTCTGTTCTTGGTAAAACCTTCTGGTAAACCAAAGTTGGGCATATAGCGCGTAGAACCGATGGCCGATGGGGCAGAAAGGTTCTCGAATGGCGACCTCGGCACCGACAGCACGACCTGACCAAGGTCGCAGGGAAACGCTGGATGCAGGCCACTTTCTCTCATTCATTCAGTGAAAAAAAAAATCCTAGGGGAGCTACGGACTTCTTGCAAGTGATATAATGATGAAACCAAATTTGTAAATTTTCGCTTCCATCGAGTTTCTTTGGTTTGGCCCAATACCACAAAATAAGTACGTACTTAAGTACAGAAGTCTCACTCTGCAAAGGTATTCAAAGAAATATCAACTCAATGCAGTCGGCGATACGGTGTTATTTAGCTCGCGTCATAACGCAGCACCTTTTCATTTAGATACTCTGTATCCATTGTAAGCCAATTTCATTCTTATGGCTCTGAACAAACAATTCATAAGTCAATGAAGTCAGTGAACACATGCGTCATTCCTACTGGATTTGCCCGGTTATACCGCTTCGAATTGGTTGCCCCGCGTAGTTGTTAGTATGTTTTCGATGCCAACACGGGGAGTGAGACAGGCCTGCCGATATTGTTCGCTTAAGAGCCCGCCATATGCCAGGCGGCGTGGCGATACAAACGCGGATGGTCTAAACGCGTTGGCTACTTTCGATATTTTCGTTTTTTAGGAATATAGAAGGGTTTTTCGAAAAAGAAAAACATATGATGGCTGCCTTATCTGTAATGCAATAATAATCAAAAGTTTCAAGGTTAATTTTAATGTATTTGGTGAATAATACTATATACCGAGTAAATTAGACGTGATTTGGAGGCAACTTTGCAATTTTTTTCTATAGAGAAAATTTTACGCAATCGTGTTTTTGAGTCATATAGTTACCACAGTTAGTCCTGAACTTTGCTGCATTTTTATTTCAACTTGAGTATTTAATTATTATTGATATAACAGTCAATCATGCAAAGCAGTGTGAGGTAGTACGGACCCTTAATAGGTAACTAAGTTCGCCTGCTCAGCTAAGTTCTTTTTTCGAAGGATTACTGGAATGGTGTGTGGAAAGAAGACGTGGACACAAGTATTCTGAGGACGGGCCATGAAAAGGTCCCCCTGAAGGTGAGTTTCAAGCATATTATTCTTCTTCTTATCGTGTGACTAACCTTTACGACCGATCTCCTTTCGGGAGAAGATCCCTGGGCTTGAAACTTTCTTGGTTGTCCTTGAAACCCCTTATACAAGCTCGCAGGACTAGATAGCTCATAAACAAGTATTTCATAGATACAGGATCAAATTTAATTAATTAGCATACGTTTAAGGAGTGACTGAGACCACAAATCTGAACAACTTTCATTATAGGACCAACTTCGACATCGTGAAAAAAATATCTGCTTTGTCATACAAAAGTGGAATATTTACTTAGCCGAAATCTATGGAACAGCTGTTTTTTTTTTGCGATTTCGCAGTTTACTTAAACGTATGCTAATGAATTAAATTTCACCCTGTATATTATTATAGAAGATATTTTTACAAGTCTTCATTTTGTATTCACAATACTATTTTAGTAGTCATAGTCAGGGGGTGCCATTCGCAACTGCTTGACCGGTGGTTGCAGGTAATGGCTACGGGTACGCGCGCCCGGCTCCCCGAGCTGCTGCTTACTCATCCCTGATTCATCCGAGTGAGTAGTATCCCAAAGACCTTTATCCCGTTTTCCCAAAATCCAACAAACTCCTTCCCATCCCTCGCTTAAAAACGTCTTCGATGGGCAGCAGCGTCGAAAGTCATATAGGCCAAATACACTGCGCTCACCAACCCGTCTGCCAAGCGTGGTGAGTATGGCAAAATCCCCCCATGGATTTAGAAAATATACCAAGGCCCCCAGTCCCCGGCGGCCCCGCTATTCCTGGCTCCGGTAGCGGTCATGGTAACGGCGGGGCAGGGGGTGCTAAGAATCTCCGGAAGAGATCCGGCTACCACCCCCAACGAAGACTGGCCCTGGTGACACACAACATTCGCACTATGAGGCTAGACGAGAAGGTCGAGGAAGTGGAAGAGGAAATGAGTAGGTTACGATGGGACATAGTGGGGTTGTCAGAAGTCCGAAGAGAGGGAGAGGGCACGACAACCCTAAAGTCTGGTAACCTACTCTATCACCGGGAGGGTGACTTTAAAAAGTCACAGCATGGTGTCGGGTTTCTCGTCCACAAGTCCCTCATTAACAACGTCATAACCATCGAGAGTGTTTCCAGTAGGGTAATATACCTGATACTCAGAGTATCTAAAAGATACTTGCTGAAGGTAATTCAGGTATATATGCCGACCGGGGAACGCTCAGATGAAGAGGTGGAAGTGGTGTATGAGGACATCAGTAGGGCCATACACGCTTCCCAAACCTATTTTACGGTTGTTATGGGGGATTTCAACGCAATACTTGGCAAGCGGAGCGACGGAGAGGCCAGAGTGGGGCAATTTGGGTATGGAAAGCGGAACGAAAGGGGCCATAGGCTGGCTGATTTCTTGGAGGAGGAGGGACTCTACGCGATGAACTCCTTCTTCAAGAAGCCGCCAAACAGAAAATGGACCTGGATGGGTCCAAGCAGAAAGGACCAGGCCCCTGTCAAAAATGAGATAGACTTCATCTTGTCGACGAGGAGAGAGATATTCAATGATGTCTCTGTGATCAACAGGATTAAAATCGGAAGTGATCACCGAATAGTAAGAGGCATCTTGAATATCGATCTCAGACGAGAGAGGACTCGCTTGATGAAGTCTACGCTCCGACCGTCTCCGGCCCATATCCAAAATGTCGAAAGTTTCCAACTGGAACTCTCGAATCGCTTCGATTGCTTGAAGGATTGCGTATCTGTGGACGAGTTAAATAATGGGTTCGTAGACACTGTCCAAGCGGCGGGAGCGAAGTTTTTTAAGTCCCGCCCGAAACAAAAGCTTCAAAAAATCTCGCCCCAGACCCTAAAATTGATGGCCACGCGACGATCTATGCCGCTGCAGACCTCCGAAGACGCGGACGTACATCGGCAGCTCAATAGACAAATCCAGAAGGCCTTGCGACACGACATTCGTTCCTTTAATACCAAGCGTATTAAGGAGACGATAGAGCAAAATAAAGGCTCCAAAGTGTTCGCAAGAGTGGAGTCTATTGGGCAGAGCCGATTGACTAAGCTGAAGAAGGAGGACGGCGGCGTGGTATCGTCAAAAGCCGAGGTGCTGGGCGAGATCGAGAGGTTTTATGGACAGCTGTTTACCTCAGTAGCCAAACCCATTATAAGTTTGGCCAAAGATCCTAGAGCCAAACTTACCCGACACTATACCGAAGATATCCCGGACATCAGCCTGTACGAGATTAGGATTGCTCTCAAACAGCTCAAGAATAACAAGGCGCCGGGCGAGGACGGAATCACAGCAGAGCTTCTGAAAGCGGGCGGAACGCCGGTACTGAAAGTCCTTCAGAGGCTCTTCAATTCCGTTCTGCTCGAGGGCGTGACGCCAGAGACGTGGAACAGGGGCGTGGTGGTGCTGTTCTTCAAGAAGGGCGACAATACCCTACTGAAGAACTATAGACCCATCACGCTCCTGAGCCACGTCTATAAGCTGTTTTCGAGAGTAATCACGAATCGTCTCACGAACAGGCTCGATGCCTTCCAGCCTCCCGAACAAGCCGGTTTCCGAAAAGGCTATAGTACCATAGACCACATCCACACGCTGCGGCAGGTTATACAGAAGACCAGAGAGTATAACCGGCCACTATGCTTAGCGTTTGTGGACTATGAGAAGGCCTTTGATTCGATCGAAACATGGGCCGTACTTCGATCTCTCCAGCGATGCCGCATCGATCATCGGTATATCGAAGTGTTGAAGTGCCTATACAGCAACGCCACAATGTCAGTCCGAGTACAGGAGCAGAGTACGAGGGCTATCCGACTACAGAGAGGTGTGAGACAGGGAGATGTGATATCTCCAAAACTGTTCACCGCTGCTCTGGAGGATGCCTTCAAGCTGCTGGAATGGAAAGGACTTGGCATTAATATTAACGGCGAGTATATCACTCACCTTCGATTTGCCGATGATATTGTTATAATGGCGGAGTCGCTGGAGGATCTGAGTGCCATGCTCAATGACCTCAATGTCGTTTCCCAACAAGTGGGCCTTAAAATGAACATGGACAAGACGAAAATAATGTCGAATGTCCATGTTGCGCCTTCTCCAGTGCTTGTTGGGAGCTCCATACTTGAAGCTGTTGACCAATATATCTATCTGGGTCAATTGATCCAGGTTGGAAGTTCCAGCTTCAAGGATGAGGTCTTTCGACGAATCCGACTCGGCTGGGCAGCGTTCGGGAAGCTCCGAAGTGTCTTCTCGTCCAAAATACCTCAGTGCCTCAAGTCGAAAGTATTCGACCAATGTGTGTTGCCAGTGATGACTTACGGGTCCGAAACGTGGTCGTTTACTATGGGCCTCATAAGAAAGCTCAAGGTCGCTCAAAGAGCTATGGAGAGGGCTATGCTCGGTGTTTCTCTGCGAGATCGAATCAGAAACGAAGAGATCCGTAGAAGAACAAAGGTCACCGACATAGCTCAGCGGATTAGCTCTTTGAAGTGGCAGTGGGCGGGGCACATAGCTCGAAGAACCGATGGCCGATGGGGCAGAAAGGTGCTCGAATGGCGACCACGTACCGGCAAGCGCAGCGTTGGACACCCACCGACAAGGTGGTCGGACGACCTAACCAAGGTCGCAGGAAGACGCTGGATGCAGGCCGCTTCCAACCGGTCATATTGGAAATCCTTGGGGGAGGCCTATGACCAGCAGTGGACTTCTTGCGGCTGAGATGATGATGATGATGAATACTATTTTGATTCAGTACTCTTAATAAATTTAAAATAACAATGGTGATTGGATTGGGATAGGGATAAATTTAAAATAAAATATGGTGATTGGATTGGGATATATGGGATAAATTTAAAATAAAAATTTCACGCCAGCGGGATTTGACCTTAGGTCTATGTACGACCTACGCTCTGTCAATTAAGTTACCGCATGTTCAAACCTCGGCGTCGAAAATCTCCAACAATAGGCTTGTTTCCGTCTTATAGATTAAAGAAAATTATTAGATACGTATTTTTCCATTTTTCAATCAAACAAAAGTTGTTAAAGATAAAGCGCATCAAAGTTCAGGAGTGGGAGCTCATGACGCATCAGGCCGGTAAAAAGTGTACCGGCCAGTGACGTCACGCGGAACTTTAACAAACTCTATCTTTATCAATTTTTATCGAGAGGCACGGCAGTGCCCTCGCCAAGTCGAGCGCGAAGCAAACACTGCCGTACCATCCTTTACTGGAACCATTTCGCCGCATTTTCAGGCCCCTATTTGATTTGATTGACAAAAGAAAAAATACGTGTCTAATATTATTCATTATTCTACCAGACGCCCATTTAATAAGATTAGGTTATAAAAGTTGATTCTGAACTAGAAGTTAGAGTCACCCACCTGATCGAATTTGTAAGGGAGGGGAAGGACCAACAATTTTTCGATTTGGTTGGTTATAAAATAGCGGATATTCGCCGCCAAATTGATACGCAGTCGGGATCTTCATTTTATTTCTTCAATCTCTAATATACTTATCCTTTATTCACAGGATAAAGTTGGCCCTTTGCCCAAATTGGTAAGATCGTTTTTAAAAATCTACAATTTAGAAGAAATATAGGTGGTTAGCTGAAAATTAGATCGTGTTAAATATTAAAAAAATATTCCATCTTCGCTCTGACCCCGGATATACTCAATAGTTGAGGAATGCCGTCGTTTATACTGATCTTCGATCAGTAATGCAATTTTAGTTTCCCTTACTTAAGCCACCTAACCTATATAAATTATAAACACACACACTCACCCAATATACTCAATTACACATCCTCTCGTTTTATACATTCCTCATTGTTTCCCACATACATCTACTATAAACATTTACTAACGTCCTCACTACGATGGTTCTGCAAATTTACCTCTCTTTGATCATTTACTCTCAGTTTAGTTTATTTTGATTTACCTTGCTTCTGTTTTTATCACATTAGTTTATATCTTTCCTTCAACTACCTACCTTGAATGTGAATCTTGGCGAACTACCCTAAAATCTATCCGCGGGAGGGTCCTGGTGACTTGTGTTACAGGTTTTTCACGAAACCTACTTCAGGCACCAGTCCTTCACAAAGATAGGTTTTACAGGGAACTTTGTGAAGCAATATCTTTATTACATTATAAATTTACAAACAAATGTTCACTGTAAATACCTTTGTGAAGGAAAATAAAGATTTATTTTATTTATTATTTATTATCTTCTTACGGTCAGGGTTGTCGTCCTCATCTGCCTTTCGGTAATTGAAGGTATGGCATTCGGGTACGCACGCCCGGCCTCCCGAGCTGCTGCGAGCTCAACCATACTCCAACAAAGTATATATCATCATCAGGTCTTTTTAGTCTCCACTACAGCAGCACGACCCTCTCTGTACTACTAGAGCCATACTTGGCCAGAGCAGCCAGAGGACTTGGCCTACACTCTCCACGCTGGCCAGACAGGTTGGAGAGGTCTCTCAGATGTTTATAAGCTTTGTTTAGCTTGTATTTCTTAAGTCGCCTTCTACGACATCCACGGGAAGACTTGGAGTGGTCCTATTCTACTCTGCTGGGTACCACACGGCACTAACAAAGTATATATATATAGCATCCCAATTACCTATATTCCGTCTCAACTACGAATCCTGCCCTGTCCTGCCATGCTTAAAACCAATTCTGATAGGCAGCAGCGTCGGAATCGCGGTAAGCCGACCAAGCTGCGCTCATCAACCCGCCTGCCAAGCATGGTAATATGGCAAATCCCCATATTGTAAACCCTTGGGGGAGGCCCATGTCCAGCAGTGGACTTTTGTGGCTGATATGATGATACTAACTTATGAACCCAAAATCACAGATCTAGCAAAATTTCATTAAATGCCACCGATCCCGTCTGCTTAAGATTCAGTGAGTGAGAGAGCCGAAGACAAATCCTACCTCCCTCCTCCCCATGTCCTCCCTCAATTACCTCCCCCAACTCCTTAAAACGCGCCCAACGCTCCTTTCACATCCTGGTGTTGCAGTTGTTCATGGGCAGCGTTGGACGCTTACCATCAGGCGACTCGCTTGCTCGTTTGCCGTCTTATAACATTTAAAAATGCGCTTAATTTCAATGGACTACATATATGATTAGATTATGGTATTTTATGCTATTTATCAATTAACAGGGTTCCATTAGAACTAAAATAATGCCAGGAACGAAGCTGTACCAGCTGATATCAGTCCTGAAACATGTATCGCCGAGGTTTCTGTACGTGATGAATGAGAATAAATAAATTGAATGTTTGCAATCTTCTTACTGATGTTTTATTGACTAACTAGCGATCGCTCGCGGCTCCGCCCGCGTCGTTGTCGATCCCTTAGGGAATAGTACTTTTTCCCGGGATTAAAGGTAGCCTATGTCCTTCTCCGTACTTCAGAACTTCAGAGAACTTGTATGCAAAATTTCATGATGATCGGTTCAGTAGTTACGGCGTGAAAGCGTAACAAACAAACTCACTTTCACATTTATAATATTACAAGTAAGGATTCTACACTAGTAACTTTGTGAATTGTTACTATTATCACACCGAACTTACCGTGGTCCTAAACGCCATAGACATAGACCCAATGAAAAATGTCTAAAAACTGAATCGACAAAAAAATACTTAGGTGTAAAACATCGAACCTGCTCACAAAATTTCACAAATATTTTTTGAAATATGTTTAGCGTCAAAATGGCGGGACCAATTTTGATAAAACGTATTCTTGTCTAATCTGATAATTTTAGATACCTACATTTCAAAATTAAATAACCTAAAGAGCCTAAAGAGGACAGAAAATGACCTCAAAAGACAGACAATGGACATAGACAAAAGAACTTTTGCCCAAGCTGAAATAGAGACGCTTCGGTATTCCTTCCAGAGAAGGAATTCTCGTGAAAAAAATCTGATTCGCTCCTCTTGTTGCCCTCCCCACCCTCCGTTCAACACCGTTGTCAAAAAAATTCAGATCGGCACATCATCAATACGACGAGAACGAGTGATGGGTTGCTGTTGCTAGGCGATGCGGCTAGAAACCCAGGAGTAAAGGTTTACGTCGCCTATTAGGGATGTACTGGCCACGAACCATATCCAACGCAAGACTGTGGCAGATAACTTACCAAATGCCCAGCCAGCAAGAAATCCTTTTAAGGAAATGGCGATGGATAGGACATGTGCTGCGAAGGCCTGATAACCACCTGCCCAAACAAGGTCTCATAAGGAAAGCCCAGGGCAAGAGAAAATCGGGTTGCCCTCGTAAAACTTGGAGGCGTTCTGTCGAGATATATATATGGTTTATGGGGAATATTTAACCGGGCGAATAAAAAATACTTAGCGACTGATGATGATATACTCTATTAATAATTTGGGCGAAACGAATTTGGATTGGCGAAAAATTAACTAAACTGGTGACGAACGTTGATCAACCAAAAAAATCAAACGAGCTTCTCAAAGTGAGCTGCGAATAATTCAAATCGAATATTAAAATATTAGGCGTGCGAAAGTTACTGAGTGAGCGACTAGAAATTCATACTGGGCGACTTCAATATTAAATTAGAGACGATTTTTTTATCCGAGGTTTTACTCAACGAACTACTAAAAAGCCTACTTTTTGCACCGTTTTGTAAGCTGCTTTATTAATGACTAGCTTTCGCCCGCGGCTCCGCCCGCGTCAATGTCGATCCCTCGGGAATAGTACTTTTTCCCGGGATAAAATGTAGCCTATGTCCTTCTCCGCACTCCAGAGAACTTGTATGCAAAATTTCATGATGATCGGTTCAGTAGTTACGGCGTGAAAGCGTAACAAACAAACAAACAAACAAACAAACAAACAAACAAACAAACAAACAAATAAACAAACAAACAAACTCACTTTCGCATTTATAATATTAGTAAGGATAAGGATAAGGATTATTGGTTGTTGAAATTCTTTTTGGGGTCTTTTGTTTTCAATTATGATATGATGTTTTAATGTTTAGTTCTGGGTTCTAAACGCCATCCGGCGTTTGTTTAAACCTATCCTAGGATTAGTTCTGTTCTACCTTTTGGATTGCGGAGGTCAGATGGTAGTGGCTCACTCTGTGTAAAGACAAGTAACCTCGTCAAATCACTTAGGATAGGTAAGCGGACCCCGGGGTCTGAAGCGTTGCCGCTGAAAATGCAACCGAGAAAACACTCGGGTGTGATGATGATGCTTAGTTACTACTTGCCTGTAATAGTTATAACCAAATTTTCAAAATTAGAGCGCAGGTACTCTGCTCAAGATTGTATTTTCCCACGTGGTTTTCCTATTTGAAATATTTAATGTTATATAAAGTGCAGCTCACTATAAATAAACGATTTGCCAAATATTTAATAAAATGCAGGACTTAAGGTTGTCACTCAAACAATTTATTCCGTCGCTGAAATATTATAGTGCGGTAGTTTTGTATTTTAAGCAACTCAAATAATCTTTGTAAGTTGCTGTTTTGTGGATTTGTCGTCGCTCGCAGCTAGCTTACTCATCATTTTTGTAACACAAGTTAGTATTTTTGACATTTAAAAATTGAATTTACAGTCACTCGTTTAAATACTACCCATTGTTTATTCGTCTAATAGTTATCAGGCACAAAGATCAAAAGGCATAATGGAACGAGATACAGCGGATGTATTTTTCCATGGTATTATTTTATTGAAAAATATCTAATTATTTTAGAACTTGGGCTCCTCTCCCCCGAATAGTTCCCATCTTGTCGCGATGGGGGGGACTCAGTAACCGCGGTTTTGCCACCCGTCGTGAAGCAAAAAGGAACCGGGAGGAAGGCGCTCCAGGAGAGTTTGGGCACCCGCCTCGTAGTTAAAAGGAGGGAGGAAGACAACCTCTTTAAAAAATTACAGGAGGGGCTCATCGCTTTGAGTGGCCTGGCTGTGGGTGAAGAGGGTGAGCTCTCCCTACACTCACAGACATTTGCTGTTGAATAATTTTACCCCGTTTTCAAAATATTTTTTATTGATGCTTCGCTCCTATTGGTCGCAGCGTGATGTTTTATAGCCTAAGGTATTCCTCAATAAATGGACTATACAAAACAAAAAGAATTTTCCAATTTAAACCAGTAGTTCCTAAAATTAGCGCATTCAAACAAACAAACTCTTTTCAGCTTTATTATATTAGTATAGATAATCGGCGCTTTTAAAAAACATCACCGTGATAGTGAATTCGCAAATTATTCGTCTTGGCACCCCATTCTCCCGTCCGCAGATTACATTTCTTTCTTAAGGAGTTATCCAAGCACTTCATCACCTTTCTCCTCACGCTGCAGTGCGGGTGAGTCTCTATGTAGTCTATAATCTCCCTAAACTCATCCTTAATTTTACCCGTTTGTTGTATCCTGACGATTTCATTATAGAAGTAGTTGGTGCTGAGTGGATAAAGTTCCATGAAAGCCTTCAATTCTTTAACTTTGCGATTGTGCTGGTCTCGTACAAGATTTGATATTCTCTCTTGTTTTAATTTCTCCATCTTCCGTTTCTGTTTTTCTAATCTCCTGTTCCCTCTTGGCTTTCCTTTTAGTGAAGTTTCTCCTCTTCTATAATCAAGACGTATTTGTTCTTCTACGGGTTCGAAATCTACGTATAGGATTTCTGAATTAGGATTTTGGCCATGCTCGTACTGAGTTGTGGCATTAAGAGCCAATCTACGTAGTCCTGGGATACGAGGTGAATAATTCACGGATTCTTCTTCGGCAATGTTGGCTCCAAGTACGTAGCTAGTAACGGTGACCTGTAGACAATATTGAAAGAATTCGTAGGGTTACAAAGATTCAATATTAATTTTGTTTAATATTAGAACTATGTGAACTAAAGAACTTTTACTTTCAGATAATTTACTTTGCGTGCTTCCGCCACCAGTTAGTTAATGCAAATAATTGCTGGCCATCGCCCACCGACTACTGTTAGTCCTTTCATGTCCGCCACAATAGGTGATGCTGTCTACATGTTTATGTAATCGAGCAAGAAAACGTAGCTCGGACAACTTTTAACTACTTTGTGCTCAAAATAAATAATTACTATGTAATAATTTACTTTGCGTGCTTCCGCCACAAAATCAAGCCCGCTCCACATTCTCGACAAAACAACACGAGAATAACTAAATACGAGAATGTGGAGGCAGTATTCGGCATGTCTAGGTTATATTCGTGTAGTCTCCATTTGGTGGCGGTATTTCGTGCCAACATCAAAGGAGTCTCGAGTAGCTTGATCTACCCGATGTTTTATTGGTACATTAAACTATTGCGATGTATAGATGTCATCCACCATTTTCTTCTATACCGACTCTTAATAATTTGTTTTGTCGAATAATGTGAAATTATTATACGCCATAGCACATAATGCTAAGGCGGCACCGGTTTCATTCAACGTCCATCTTCTACCAACTGCGTAAGCGACAGTGTGGAGAGCTGTTCTCGATCTCGTCTTGGTTCGGCGAATACCGAGAGTGAAAATTCTCGACATGAATGTGGAGCGGGCTTCATGCTAACTATGGCTGACCAAGGCCTACCCACTACTGTTAGTCCCTGACCCGCCACAATAGTTGATGCATGCAACCCTGGTCTATACTGCCGCAGCTTAACTAACAGTAGTGGGTGGGCGCTGGCCAGCAATAATTTGCATGAAACAACTGGTGGCAGAAGCACGCAAAGTAAATTGTCTCAAAGTAAAAATTTATTTTGAGCACAATTGTAATTAAGTTGTCCGAGCTACGTTTTCTAGCTCGATTACATAAACAGAGACGCAATTTTTTTTTTAAATATATACATAAACATGTAGACAGTATCGCCTATTGTGGCGGACATGAAGGGACTAACATTAGTCGGTGGGTGCTGGCCAGCAATAGTTTGCATGAACTGGTGATGGAAGCACGCAAAGTAAATTATACACTCAAGTAGAAAATTATTTTGAGCACAAATGTAGTTGTCCGAGCTACGTTTTCTTGCTTGATTACATACATGTAGACAGACACACTGAATTTATAAACTCATGCAATAGTAAAATCACTAACAATTATAATAACGAAGGACATGGCCATAATTACAACTTCGTTGAAAATAATCAGAATTAATTTCGTACGACAGGCTGGTAGGTATAAATAATGTGATATAACGATCTCCAATATTGTACTATACGGTCCATAAATCTGAATAATAATTCGATTTGTAGAGACTGATATTTTGTTTGAAATTCTACTCATATACCTACCTACCTACTATTTTACGAGTTATTATTTTTTAAGGCCAAATAATATTTGAAAGAGCTTTCATCTTTTATTCTAGTCTAAGAGAGTAGAGAAAGTGGAAAATGAACCAGCTACTTCTCTTCCCACTCAGATAGGGAAATAAATAAATACATACGGACAAATCACACAGATTGAGCTAGCCCCAAAGTAAGTTCAAGACTTGTGTTATGGGATACTAACTCAACGATACTATATTTTATAACAAATACATATAAAGATAGACATCCAAGACCTTGGCCAATCTGAAAAAGATCGTTTTCCATCTTGACCTGACCAGGGATCAAACCCGGGCACCCTCGTGTAGCAGGTTGTGTGCCAACGCGGCAGGCGATGCGGTTAGCAACACAACACATCACTATTTTGATTTCAATAAACTTCGTCAATGTCAGGCTTGTCTCACTCCCCGATATGGAAAACTTGCGGCGACCCCGATTCGAAGGTGAAAACCGAACAAATCTAAAGAATTGAGACCTAATAATTTTAAAATATACCTATACAATTTGACCTGGCTAGTTTTTTGGTAACAAGTCAAATATTTATAAGAACAATTTATGTAAAACTAGCCAAGTCAATCATAATTTATTTGCCTAACTCCGTGGTCCAGTGGTTAAGGCGATTGCCTGATGACCCGGGTCGTGGGTTTGATTCCCACGGGGAGCACACTTTGTTTAGTTGTTTCCAGTTTGGTTAGGACATTGCAGGCTTGAATCACCTGATTGTCTGATAATAAAGATGATTCCGTGCTTCGGAAGGCACGTTAAGCGGTCGGTCCCGGCTGCCATATGGTAGTCGTTAAAGGAACCACGTCAGAGGCCGAAAGGCGGTTCCGAAGAACTCTGACACCAGGGTGTGCAACAGGTAGAAACAATATCGAACAAAAACAAGCAACAAAATCACGTTTGTTGTATGGAAGTCAAATAATAGTTTTTTTCTATTTTTTAGTAATTGTTGTTGTAGCGGCAACAAAAATACATCATCTGTGACAATTTCAACTGTCTAACTATCACGGTTCTTGTGATACAGCCTGGTGACAGACGGACTGACAGACAGCGATATTAATAGGGTCCCGTTTTTACCCTAAAAAAAGGTTTTGGTCCCCTCACCACACCATCTTTATTCCGTACGGGGTAGGCAGAGCCCAGGGGGCCGTACAAGCACAAAGGAGACTCTCTGTTTTACTTTGGACTCGCGCACGAATTAAGGGTTCCGTAGCGTAATCTAAAAAAACAGCAAAACAATCATGTCTGTTGTATGGGAGACACACATCAATCAAACGTTCCTACCGGATTTGTTCGGTTTTCGGTTTTTTTTCGAAATTTTTCGAAGGGGTCGCCGCGCGGTATTTTTTGATACCGACACGGGGACCTTTGGTCCCCTGTCGAAACTAATAAAAGCTTACCAACCAAGTTATCGAAATTGTATACGTCTATTCTAGGTGTCACAGTAAGCCTTGAATATTATTGTTTTTCAAATTATCACATACTAGCTGTTGCCTGCGACTTCGTCCGCGGCAATTTGAACCGTTTACGCATCGCACGCGACGGATATCCTCAACTATGAATAATTTTCCCCTGTTTTCAAATCATTTTTTATTGATGCTTCGCTCCTATTGGTCGCAGCGTGATGTTTTATAGCCTAAAACCTTCCTCAATAAATGGACTATCTAACACAAAAAGAATTTTCCAATTTGAACCAGTAGTTCCTGAGATTAGCGCGTTCAAACAAACAAACTCTTCAGCTTTATAATATTAGTATAGATTTCAAAGGTAAAGGTTATTTATTAAGTATCAAAATCAAAGTTTCCATTTATCAATATTCTCTTAAAGGGGTGACTCATCATCATTATCAACAACCTACACTCGTCCACTGCTGGACATAGGTCGCTCTAGTTGCCATGGCACGCCCGAGGGGTGTTCTCCCATGGGGGTGACTCGCCCCGTAAAAATAAACATCTTTGCCTCTGGCATCAATTTTTCAGAAATACACAAAATTTCAATTTTCTAGCTATCACAGTTCATGAGATACAGCCTGGTGACTGACGGACGGATGGACAGACAGACAGACAACGGAGCCTTATTAATAGTATCCCGTTTTTTATCCTTTGGGTTCGTAACCCTAAAAACCGTCATTGTCTTGTGATACACTAAGGACAAACCGACGAATCCGACTCGGCTGGGCAGCGTTCGTGAAGCTGTCACGGTAATCATTACCGTCGCAGTGTCTTCTCGTCCAAAATACCACAGTGCCTAAAGACGAAAGTCTATAATCAATGTGTGTTACCAGTGATTACTTACGGGTCCGAAACGTGGTCCCTTGCTATAGGCCTCTAAGCTCAAGATCGCTCAAAGAGCTATGGAGAGAGCTGTACTCGGTGTTTCTCTGCGAGATCGAATTAGAAACGAGGAGATTCGTAGAAGAACAAAGGCGACATAGCTCAGCGGATTAGCTCTTTGAAATTGGAGTGGGCGGGACACATAGCGCGTAGAACCGATGCCCAGAAAGATGCAGGGGCAGAGGGGACAGAAAGGTTCTCGAATGGCGACCACGTTGGTCACTCACCTATCAGGTAGTTGGAAGACCTGGCTAAGGTCGCAGGAAGATGCTGGATGCAGGCCGCTTCCAACCGGTCGTATTGGAAATCTTTGGGGAAGGCCTATGTCAATGGACTTCTTGTGGCTGAGATAATGATGATGACACTAAGGGCATGTTCTAATAAAAAGAAGTACTTTTTGTTTCTTTTACTTATTATTTTTTTTATCATTGTTGTAATTAGTAAACGCCATCGTTTGGGGTATCCTTAGTGTGGTGTATAAGGAGCCTATTAGGTCGATGGTGCCACATTTCGAGCACCGCGCACTTATCATTAAGCGGGCCAAAACGTTTGAAACATCTGATCAGTCTCCTGATTGCAGTATTTTGCTGGGCTTGACACGCATAGGGCACCGGTTGGGTCAGCAAATCGAGCTTCACTCTTAGTTCATCTCTCACTATTCGCTGTGTGAGAATCCTTTTCATTTCCGAATACAAATAGTTGGTGCTTAGATAACGTTTCGGTAAAAAATTCATTATTTCGATGATCTGGCGCTGGTGTTTCGTTAGATTTTGTTTCGGTTGCGGAACTTTTCGATACCAGGTTACGTTCGTATTACGATCATACCAATTCACGCTGTTACTATCATATATTTCTGAATTTGCACTATCTTCGTTAATTCGTTCTTCACTTTCATTATAAATATTATTTATTTCTTCGGTTTCATCATTTGTGTTACCCTCTTCATCATTTTCATTAACTGCATAATTCATTTCTTCGTTAGAATTATTTGTGTTAACCTCTTCATCATTTTCATTAGCTTCATTATTCATTTCTTCGTTGTCATCATCAAACTTGAATCTCTCCTCATTTTTATTATCTAAATTATATATTTTTTCATTCTCACTATCGGAGTGATTTATTTCTTTGTTTTCATCGTAGTCGTTGTTCTTTTCTTCACTTTGAATAGTATTTTTATCTAAATAAATTATTTCGATTGCTGGTTCATTACTGTTTGAGTTTCTATCTATTTTACTTAGAATTGCTGAATAGAGAGGGAGCTCGTGCAATTTTGCCAAGTAGTTTTCATAGTCCTCGCTTTCTTTTGAAGTTTTATCATGAGTGTGACCTAATATAGTATGCAGTAACACTGCAATAATCTGAAAGAACGAATAGCATTTTTTTTTAATACTGTAAAATGATCTATCTATATATAAAAGAACAAGGGTTCTGACTGATTCATCAACGCACAGCCTAAACCATAGGATCACTCGTTTGTCCGTCTCTCTGTCTGTCTGTCGGTCTGTCAAAACACTTTTTTTCAGGAACGCTTGGGGTTATAAGACTGAAATTCATATCAAATACTCAGGTCTACTGTCCCTTAGAGCTGTGAAAAAATTAACTTCTAAGCCAACGCAATCAAAAGATTTAGCCGTTAATGCCAAAACATTTACAAGGGAATCAAAACCTACAGGGTACTTCCCGTGAACTCAGAATCATGAAACGACGTCTTATAGCACAGATAAAGAAAAAATTGCGAAATGCATAAATTTTTAGTTACATCATATAATAAAAATATTTTCAATTTTTGTGCCGCCAATTTTCAACATTCGCATAGGAATCAAAACCTACAGGGTACTTCACGTGAACTCAAAATCTTGAAGATTTGTGCGAAGGAACGTTATATAGCACAGATAAAGGAAAAATTTCGAAAAGAATAAGTTTTTAGTTACATCATATAATAAAAATAACTTGTTATAGATAACGGCACGGAACCCTTCGTGCGCGAGTCCGACTCGCATCGGTTTTTTTACTTCCAAGCATTGGTCCCATAGGAAGTCGTCCATTTCGACGGGCCGAGTTACCCCTTTCCGGGAACGTCGCTGGTTACGTTACACGCTGTATAAATACAATTTAATTAACAGAAAGAAAGTTTAAAAAATATAAAATTAATTACACTTAAAGAATACAGAGTCATGTTATTTGTTTTATAGGAAATATTTACGTTTCGGATTCCAATTTCGTCCGCCGGCGGCTTATCAGACGTGATTGGGTCGTAAAACAAGCTATGTAGTTAATTTTGATACCAAGCCAAACAGTGTCCAATTGATTTCTTGCTATAGTTCTTTGGAGCCGTTTAAGCTCTACGTAGGCATTCCTCATCATCCTCGACCTTGGCGCAATGGTAACGCGGTACCTCTCTCAGATGTTTATATAGTCTAGGTATAGTGAAATTTTCATCGTTCTAAACCCTTATGAACAACTTTTCCTATGGGACCAATGCTGGGAACTCAACATTTTTTTTTTGACCAAATTGACCGGGCGGCCGAAAATGTGTGTATGGAACTGCCCATTTTTTTTTCGAGTTTCCAGCTTTGTTTCATAGTTGTTCATATCGACGGGCTGAATCACCCCTTTAAGGGTTCAGAACGATTAAAATTTCACCATGTATAGGTTATTTGTAAAACTATATTATCCTCGCAGGACAAGATAGTTAACATCATAAACAACAACAAAAAATTCTATGACTTTTAATAATTTTAGTAGATTTTACTTTCATCATTACATAGTATAAAACAAAGTCGCTTCCCGCCGTCTGTCCGTCCCTATGTAGGTATGATTAGATTTTTAAAACTACGCAACGGATTTTGATGCGGTTTTTTTTAATAGATTGAGGTTTATATGTACATTGCACCCGTGCGAAGCCGGGGTCCGGGTCGCTAGTACAAAAATAAATTATAATTTAATTTTCCGATTACATCAAAGAAAGATTACAATATAACAATAATATTACAATTAAATAATTACTGGATCCCAAAACTGACGTCATTTTTGAAATCTACACCCCAAAAAACCTATTGAACGACACCCATGTAGAATTACTGTCCCTTGGAGCTGTAAAAAATTCAAACTTCTAAGCCAACGCAATCAAAAGATGTTTATGCTGCAAATTTTCGAAATTCGCTAGGGAATCAAAACATACACTTCCCGTGAACAAACTTGAAATTGGTTACGAAGCAATGTCATAAAACACAGTTAAAAAAAATGTGAAAAGTATAAATTTTTAGTCACATCATGTAATAAAAATATTTTTAATAGTTCCGGCTGCCATCTGGTAGTCGTTAAAGGAACCACGTCAGAGGCCGAGAGGCGGTTCCGAAGAACTCTGACACCAGGGTGTGCATGGTCGATTGACCGTGACACTTACTCGAAATGATGATGACCGCCGGTAGCTATACCTTAATACATAATATATATCTTATCCTATATCATATCACACGTAGTGCCGGCGACGTGTGAATCGCGGTGACGTCAGACAGCCGACCTCAGAACCTCCGAAACACGACTCCCTGCGGCCAAAAGTCCTCCTTCATGAGGGTTGGCAGATGATGCGTCGGTACTCTCAAATCAAATGATGATGAGAAGAATAATGAGAATATACTTTTTAATTTCAATGATGATATTTGAACAGGTAACTAAGACAGCATTTTAACTAAAACAGTTGACGATATGGTTTTATTTTATCCGACTGCCCAATAAGGAGTCTTATGTTTTTAGAGTTAATTTATTTACGTAGCCTTGTAAGTTCTTTATTCCACTATAGTCTCTGACTGTAAATTTTTCAATGTGAGCGGTATCGTTAGAATTCTAGCACCATACGAATTAAATGAAAAATATATTTATTTCCAAAATTAATTTTTAGACAAATACCATTATCTATTATACATATTAATATCAATATTTTTGAAGTGAAAATTTCTTTAGCGGCGTTGTGCACTTTTTGGGATGGGTAAAAAATGTTAAACTCGCGTCAGGACACGTGGCCTGATCGAAAATTCGTAAGACGGACACGTGACATTCAAAAATATTCAACAATGCACAACGTTAATGTTCCAAGTTTTCACTTCTTCTGGCAATACCTGAGTGCAACCGTCTTTTTTTAACCCTTTGACCGCGAACGTCGGATAAATCCGACAAACATTTTCATAGAAAATGTATGTCGGATTTGTCCCACTGCTGGGCAAAGGTCTCCCATTCTTCTTTTCCACTGATCTTTATTTAACGCAGCCTGCTGTTTACCTAAGAATTTAGTATAGAATCCTTATCCTTACTAATATTATAAATGCGAAAGTGAGTTTGTTTGTTTGTTTGTTTGTTTGTTTGTTTGTTTGTTTGTTTGTTTGTTTGTTTGTTTGTTTGTTTGTTTGTTTGTTTGTTTGTTTGTTTGTTTGTTTATTTGTTACGCTTTCACGCCGTTACTACTGAACCGATCATCATGAAATTTTGCATACAAGTTCTCTGGAGTACAGAGAAGGACATAGGCTACCTTTTATCCCGGGAAAAAGTACTATTCCCGAGGGATCGACATTGACGCGGGCGGAGCCGCGGGCGAAAGCTAGTATTTAATAAAGAAGCTTTTGGATGTCATCCTGCCATCTCGTTCGCGGTCTACCCTTCGCCTTCCTCCATCAGGTAACCATTGACCTTCTGGGCCCATCGATCTGATGTCATTCGGCATGTCCGGCCCAATCCCACTTGAGTTTGGCCAACTTGACACCCACAGACAACCCTGGTCTTAAGATCAGTGTTCCTCACCCTGTCTATTAGGCGAACGCCGAGTATGCTCCGCTTCATCCCCCGCTGGCATACCTTGAGTCTGGACTTTTGACTCTCATACAAAGACCACGTCTGTGCACCATAGGTGAGAATGGGCAGGATACACATGTCGAGGAGTTTTACGCTTTAGACACAATAATAATAATAATAATTTGTTTATTTCAGGCAACGAGTAAAACATTACATAGGCCCATAGATATATATACCTTACAGACTAACATACATACGAAAATATATCTTAAAAACTAGTTTTCACGTAGAGTCGGCGACGTGAGGCGCGTGGTATCAGCGGGCAGCCGTCCTCGGAACTTCCGATAAACGAATCCCTGCGGCCATAAGTCCTCCTTCATGAAGGTATCTAGATGGTGGGTCGGCACTCTCACCACAAATGAATTAAAGCTCACTTTATGGCGAGATGCCAACTGTTTGGTACATCAGTGGAAGGTCGCCCTTCATTAGCGCCTTCATGGACTAGAAGCTATATCAATATACAAAAAATCAAAGCTTTCTCATTCACTGTTTATTAGTATTAGTATGTACCTAGTGTAATTATAAGTTGATTTTCAGATAGCATCTTGGAAAATAGACGAGAGATCAGAATTCAGATTCATAAATTACCCGATCATAAGTTACGGCCCAAGGAAATCGTTTTTTCGTCACGCGCCATCTACTGCAAGACGTCGGATAAGAAGAGTGTGATGTTACATCATCAATATGAAAAGCGCAACGAATAGTTTATATTGATACTTATAAAATAAATATATTTAATTTATTTTAATTAAACACTTAATTATCAATTAATAATATTAGAAGGTACCTAATAACTATTATAAGTAAGTATAAACCAAAACTATTAAATAAAATAAAAGTTAAAAATTAAACCTATTGGACTCTGGCAACTCTGGGGTGTAGTGATGTATCTACGTGTCAATACTAAATCTTTTTTTACGGTCTCTGAAGTAACCACCGAATTTGGTCAACTGAAACATTCATCATCATTGGTACTGGTAGGTACAGCCACATTTGAAGTCACCAAACCACTTCTCTATCATTTGTCAATCCGATAACACTGGTCATCATCATCATCATTATCAGGTCTTTTTAGTCTTCACTGCAGGAGCATGACCCTCTCTGTACTACCGGAGCCATACTTGGCCAGAGCAGACAGATAACACTGGTCAAGCCATTGTTTTGTTCAAGCAGTATTTTTCAGGGCAGGGGCAGAGAAAGGGCCAAATTTTCGGACTTTCTGGCCCCTTAATACCCCGCTCGGGTGCTCCGCACCTCATACGGTAAAGACGGCCATCATCATCATCATCAGCTTTCCACGACTCAGTGTTGGGTATAACCCTCCTTTTGTCCGCATCATTCTTCTCTATCCCTAGCCATCGCAATCCAGCAATCTGCTTTATGTCGTCGACCCACCTAGCTGCGGACGTCCAGCACTTGTTTCCCATTTCTGGGTTACCACTTGTGTACACCTAATTTTTTTTTATTGAACCCCACTCAGTGGCCTCGGCATTAGCAAAGTCCTCAACCTTAAACCTTTTGAGACTCAGAGGTAAATCTTCAATGGCATCAAAACTACTATTGTAAGTCCATGGAAGAACATGAG
This sequence comes from Elegia similella, assembly GCA_947532085.1. Lineage (NCBI taxonomy): Eukaryota > Metazoa > Arthropoda > Insecta > Lepidoptera > Pyralidae > Elegia > Elegia similella. The sequence continues at coordinate 6,622,231 of OX383951.1, read as the reverse complement.
TTATACCGTTGCTGTCATACAATACTGTATTCCCATTTGTTTCGTTTGATTCATTTGTCTTTTCATTTAGTAGCTTGTTGTAGAGATCTTCAAATGAAGGCACTAGTGACTCCATGTTTGTTATGGCCTTTGAAGTAACTGAAAATAAAATTTGGAAATAAAAGTTGTAGAAAGATAAGTAAAAGGAAAGATAGAGCAAAGTTGTACAAAATGAAACAGTACATGTCATATACTTAAAATCATTCAAATATTAACTAGGTGGGACTATGCAAAATTACAGGTCTGCTACTTTAAAATTGAGTTGCACGATTTGTCATAGACATACCTACCTACAAGCTTGTAAAACTTAATATTTTTACAATTGCTACACATTTAAATTAAATGAATATGGTTTTGTTGCCTTTATTACATTATTTTTACACCTAACTTTTGACAGTTCTCATGTTCGCAGGTAGACTTGGTTGACAATAGCAACATAAATTTGATCGGGCTGCATAACAATAGATTTTCTATTGTTATGCGGCCCTATTGGGCCCTTGGTGGTTGAGAGGCTGAGTGATTTAATTTAAATTGTAATCACTTACCAATATACCTCAATGCACTCAACTCCTCCTGTGTGTAGTGGGAAAATCGGCATATTCCCCCAAACTGGCATTCGCCTCGGGCAAACCTGACACATGGTTTCTTGTTCTGCTCCTCTGCTAATATTGTCTCTGGCTCTGGAATTCACAAGTTCATCTGCTTGATAATTAAGAACTAGACTCTTTTGGCACATGATAAAATATTGGTATATTGTAGACAGTTAAGTTCGATGATCCAGATTTTTTTGCAATTGGATACTACTATTTAAAGTCACTATGCACTGTTTCAAGTAATGGAATAATATTTTTTATTGGTTAAAAAATTTATAAATTTGCCTTCTTTTGGAGTAATTTCGAGTTGTCAGATAGTTTTTGGACCACTATAAGTTGCATTCATAGACATTGTAAAACATTTTGTTACATATTGATTTTATTCCTAGGCTCTATCAGTGATTTTTTTCTTTATTAATTTCCTAATTGACTTAAAATTATACCACATTGAACGGCTGAGAAGAGAAGTTAGGTTGGAGTTAGTTTTTTTTTATGACCGCCCAGAACAACTGAGGGCAGAAAAGAACTTAAGTTCGAGTTTGTTTTGGTAGAGGAGCTATTTTTTAATGTGAGAGCGCGGAGCAAGCGATATAGGTGAAACAAGCGATAGAGAGGCGGAACAAGCGATAGAGAGGCATGACGTCCGTAAACAGACTAATAAAGACAGCCAATTTTTGTTTTGGAGGTTAATATTGTTGGTTTCGTACACGAAGGGGTCCGTTATACTAGAGATATGATAATCCTGGTAGGTCTATGTCCGTTACCCTTCGTGTGTGAATCCAACTCTCACTTGTCTGACGTTATTAAAAACTCTTGCACTCACTAACCTTTAAACTGTTGATAATGTTCTTGAACTAATTTCTGATGCACGATACCTTTATTGTGAGTTTTCACTATGGTAGGAGCAGCTACCATGTTTTTATCACAATAATTGCAGTAATATCTCTTGCCCATGTTTTATATATAAGAAGGAAATCTAAATTGGATAAATATTATTGTTTAAATACATTGAAAAGCAGAGATCAAACAATGCAATGAGTCGAAGTCGAAGCAAAGAGTAAATAAAAGTCATGGGGGTGAAAGTCGCATAGAACGTGATTTTTTTATTATTAATTACGCCATCTATTAATCTTCTTCTAAGATTAAATATAAAAACACAATGATATTTTAGTTTGTTGGACTTTGGGTAGATGTCGCTCTATTTCACTGCACGTTCAAAGTAGAGATTACCTCAATAATTGATTCTCAAATATAATCTATCGACTTTGGTATCCATCTATCGACTATTTATTAAAATTTTGTAATTTAAGTAATACGTTGCATATATTTTTAGTTATTATGATAACACAAACATATACAACGTAATAATTTAGATTAATTATGTTAATTAAATAATTTACGTACTGACGTCTGATTTTTAGATTATTAAAAACCTCTTATTCTTTGAAAGCATAAGCTAAATAATTTGTTATATCTTTTTTTATATTATACCTATATAACATTTCAAGTTGATCGAAGAGAAAAGAAAAAGTATGTAGTGTATCAGCTGCATGCAGCTTCTGTTCCCGTAGAAGCCGGCCGAGGATATGGGGCGAAAATCTTAGGAATCATGTCAATAGGCAATGCGGCTACACACCCACTACTATTATGATTCTGTTTTTACCTATTATTCGAATACTCACATACTTCACGTGGCCTTTTGGTCTTGTGGCCTTACTGGCTCTACTTACCTCTTAATGGATAAAGGTGTGCATGGTAGGTTGAGCGTGTCACCTACACGAAATAATGATGATGAATGGATGATAAAGACGGTGTAATTAATTGGTAAGTATGTACCTATGCAATTTACAATAGAATATAAAGATTATTTATACGTCTTCCTTCATGTACCTATGCTATTATAGTCTATTTTATTAAGATCAGCAAACGCAGTTTTAATAAAATAATAGTTAGTTATACATAAATAAAACAACAAAGAAGTACATAATTAAAAATGAATAGTACACCTTACGTCAAAAACAAAACAAGTATCGTATTGATAGCCGGTATATTCTGGATAAGTTTATATCAAGATAGAAGATAGAGAAAATAAATTTACATAAATCCAATTAATTTATATGATTATATTTTCTCAGTTTTCATACGTAGCTTCAGTCGATAATCGATTTATCTCTTAGTCGACATACATCACTATTGTGTCAAATGAAAATGGCGGATTGGATTTTCCATTTTCAAAACTTGTAGAACTTTTGCTGTTGTTATCAGTGGTCGTCGAAGTTACTTAAGTGTTTTTCGATTGGCTTTGCTACTATCCATTAAGTTTCTACGGTTTTTCAGTGTTTTTGGTGTTGAGTGTATACTCCGCTTATATTCACTGCAGTTTTAAACTATTTTGCGAAAAGGACGCTGGACGCTTTTTAAACTTAATTTTGTGTGGTGTTTGTGTAATTATGCCTTCTACCAGATTATGTGTGTTTGGATGTGATACCATCGGTAAGACTTATTTCGTTATCGTCTCATTATTTTAATGCTATCCATCTAACCGTAAATTTTATTTTTAACATGGATACCTACTCAAACAAGATACTAATAAGGAGTACCCTCCACGTGGTAATATTAATGAAGACGCCAAATGCACATGTTATTTTTCTCTCCAGGCTAATGACTCTCTGTAATCACGTGTTAATTTTAAATTGAGAATTATATATCTATTATATACCAGGACCGGATAATATATATCTATTATATCTCCTCCAAAATCAGAAAATTATCACTATGCTTAATTTACTAATAGTAAACTGTACAATACATTTAAATTAACTCATTATATTAGCATATTATTCTTAAAATATTATAAATTTATTACTTGTTTCAGGTGTCACTATTCACAACTTTCCAAATCCTGCCAAGTTCAGTTGTATTATAGTACTCTATGATAAAAGTAGTAATCCGGCATCATGAATGAACCACAGATTTGAAAGAGTATGTCCCAGTGTTGCCACCGGCCAATCACTGCGGTGCCGTACACAAAAGATAAAATTGCCGTATTTGAACAAAAAATACCGTACCGGTTTTTTTTTTTTTTTTACAAAATAATAAAATAAAATCACACGATTTAAGCAAGAGAACCCCGGTTTATTTCGTATTAAAACATTATTAAAAATTCAAAACCGCCATGCCGTTAGCCGTGTGGTATCCGGCAGAGTAGAATAGGACCACTCCAAGTCTTTCCGTGGATGTCGTACAAGGCGACATAGGAAATACAAGCTAAACAAAGCTTATAAACATCTAAGAGACCTCTCCAACCCGTTTGGCCAGCGTGGAGAGTGTAGGCCAAGTCCACTGGCTGCTCTGGCCAAGTATGGCCCTAGTAGTACAGAGAGGGTCGTGCTCCTGTAGTGGAGACTAAAAAGGACCTGATGATGATGATGATGAAAGAATACATATACAATAATGTAGAGTTGTTTAACGAGCGCGGTTATGATAGGGAATTCCCCAAAACCAAAGACAATACAATAATTTATTAGAGATGCGTTCAATGTAATGTAGTGATAGATGTATTTGTAAGCTTTGTTGTAAATAAATAAATAAAATTTTTACGCAAAACTTAATATTAAAATATTTTTTTTTATTACTGTGCTTGATTGCCGTATTTTAACGTACGGCATTGACTACTCTACCGTACGCCGTACAATTTGACTTAATGGAGCCTGAATGCCGTACGATACGGCAATTGCCGTACGTTTGGCAACACTGGTATGTCCTGAATGAACGACCTACTCTGTTGTTGTCTGGCTGGTTGTTATTTATTTGTTGTGTCATTTGACAGTGGCAGAAGTGAGAAGGTTGAATAACACTGACTTTGACAATACCTTTTTATTGTCTCAATCTGCAGGCCTGGCAAAAGAATTGTCTATATTCACAGCATCAAACAATAGAGCCAGCACACACTGGTGGTGGACTGGTGGGTGATCACTTCTTTCTTCTTCTTTTCGAGTCGAAATGGTTCCTCTTGATTACACCTCTTTTGACCAGTATTTGGCCACAGTGATCGCCCTTTCATTAGCCTCATTTAGGTCTTGTACCGTGCAAGTCGTGGGGCAGTTAGGGCACGGGTGATCACTGAAAAATATTTACGTTGCATTTCATTGTGTCTATCTATTGATATAAGGTTTCTTGTGATAATCAAGGCACAAAAAATTTTTTAGGCATGTGGAAGTTACGTGTAATTCCCAAAACTTGTGAAATGTCCTGCCTGTCTATTAGGTATGTCTATGATTATGACTATTGGTGCTACGACATGGAGGCTCATGAAGTATGCTGGATACAAAAATAAGAGTCGCACAGAGAGCCATGAAGCGAGCCATGCTCGGTATCAGTGAGTGCGGAAAAGGGGGAAATGCATAGAGATAAGGAAATGCTTTATTCTCCAAAATAACTAATTACCTTTCACTGGATGTGATGGCATACTAAAACTATGAAGTCACACAGTATTGCAGTTCGCGTTGATTGCGTTTCATGGGGATATTGCTTTAAAAATCTATATACGATTCATATATTTTTTCAAAAACTCATAAAAAAATAAAATTAGATAAAAAAACAGAAATCTGGATACAAGGTACTTTCGATTGCATAAAATAAAACTATCACTTCCGGTTGACCGCAAGTTGTCCAACTAGGCACTGGCTAAAATATAAGCTTCTATATGAAGTGTGTAGCGTACCTTTAAACGAAAATGAATGACAGTAACTGACACGAGTTCTTGGCGGGAATTTCGACGGAGAGCACGGCTTGTGTTTTGGATTTTTTTGTAAATTGTTTCTAGTGGACTTTATAATGTGAAATCGGTGTAATTTGGTGTTATAAATGCCCATGTTTATGAACAATGTGTAGAATAACCGAAATAAACTGTCACAGTGCGGCTGTAGTGAGATTTACTTAGCGGGCTGGTGGACCGCCTCGCCTCGTTGCGTCTGTGATCAAGCCAGTGGATTCGTGGGAATTGTCGCCAGGGGCTCCGTAGAGTCAATGAAATGAACTACACCATCGTTTCATTGATAACAAGACTTAGAAAAAAGCGCGGGAAAACTCATTTATACTTGATACTGGCTAAATACGTAACGCGTGAAAGCCATAAATAAAAATAAAAAAAAAAAGTAACTGACACTGACATTTTGACTAATTTGGTTTGTTCTTCTGAGGTTTTGCCTGAGGGATTTGTGAATGGATAGGACCGAGAGTTTTAGATTTATCTCAAAAATGTATATTCAATAGAATTTGAATTTGTTTGCAATATACAAGTTAATTGTTATCTACAGTTAATCAGGCACCCAATCGTTCTCTTTGAAACTGTGCGGAATGCTGCCAAAAGTCGTTAATTTCCGACTTCAGTGTCACATTGTGTCGATGTTGTGATCTTTTTGTTAGTGCAAATTAACGCATAATGTTTGGGAGGCCCCGATGCAGGGAGTGGACGCCCCTGGCGTCCCAGCAGCTCCGATTGAGGAGTCTCGTGCAGGTATATACAATAAAAAATACACTTCTGACTAGTTTAGTTTATTAATACACGCCTACCTATTGTTATTATCGTGCTATGAGCTCATTTATTAGCGTATCATGGAGGAGGAATTTTAAAAATATTATTGATCAAGTTATATTCAGTAATTGTAACTCAAAACAACTTTTGGATTTTAGGCTAATTTGGTTATTAAAAGTTTGGGCATTCTTATCTTATTGGAATATGGTTTAAATCTAATCAAAATCTTCAAATTATTTATTTATGAAGAGGCCTTAATTTCAGAAACATACCAATTGTTGTTGTTTTTTAATTTATGGAATAAAAAAAAAGTAATAAAATTTTGTAATAGGACACTCCCCATGATAATCTTTCTAGACTTCTATTATACTACAATTATAAATCATATCATTACTCATGGATATCACAAACCTAAACCCTCCAAAATGTTAGAAAGGATAAAAGTGCTAAATGAATACAAAAAAATATTAAGTTTAAAGGTATGGGCGAATAGATGTTATGCGTGAAGTAGAAAAAGTATGGAATATCTTAAAGGAAGGAATTGTTTGAGCGGCAACAGAAGTGTGAGAAATAAGGAAAAATAAGAAATTGTAAGGATACTTAGAATTGTATGGATACAAGATTTCTAAACTAACATAAAATGCCCCTGGAAATCAGTAAGAAGAGCTAGAGTATAGGTCTCAGAGCTTACTTACTCCGCTGGCTCAGCGACCCGAAGTGGATCTTGGCCTCCAATACCAAAGAGCTCCACAATTTTCTATTCTGAGCGATATCTTGTCAGTTGACTGCTTCTATCTCTTGCAGATCAGCCTGCAGAGAGTCTCAGAGCTTACTAATAGCTAAATAGACTTTTGAAAGTTTATATGGAAAGTTGAAGTAATAATGAATATGTCTAACAATGAAATGCAAGAAAGGCGTAGCGAGAATGGTAACTAAATAAGAATTATATTATGTAATATGAAAAAAAATTGGGAAATATGCTTTTCAATGAGGTCTGTGGCCCAATGGCCATCATGCCAAGCTGTCACACTAGAGGTCCCAGATTAAATCCCGGTCAGGTCAAGATGGAAAACTATAATTTTCATTTTAGATAGGCCTGGGTCTTGGATGGTTATCTATTATATGTATTTGTTATAAAATATAGTATTGTTGAGTTAGTATCCCATAATAGGATGGGATGGGATGTACAAGCAGGATTTAGAAAGGGGATGGGATTTACGGACCAGCCAGCCTATTTGCTAACTCGGTGACTAACATTTTGATAGTTTTTTATTTAGAATAGGCTTACTCTTTACCTTAGACTATTCCAGGGGGTAAAGACAAGATCTACGACAGAGCGAGCTTGCCTAGAAGATGCGTGTTCACTCTAGTTTTAAATATATAATAATAATAATAATAGCCTTTATTCAGACAAATTTTCACAATGACTCATAATATATATATATTTTTTACACTGTGTATGCATCGACTTCGTGTCTGTATGTCACTTGACAAAGGCCTCCTCCAATTTTCGCCAACTCTCTCTATCATTAGCCACTCTTTGCCATGTGCCTCCTGCTGTGGCTTTGATGTCATCAGCCCATCGTTTGAGTGGTCTACCACGTTTTCTCTTCTTGTCCCTTGTATACCAGTTCATGACTAGTTTTGACCATTTTTCACTTCCTCTTATTATGTGGCCCGTCCATTTCCACTTCAGTTTCTTTATTGTTTTTATGACATCTTTTGTTTTAGTGTGCTTCTTAATGGTTGCAATTTTTATTCTATCCGACAGTCTTTTTCCTATCATACTTCTTTCCATGGAATTCTGGCATGTCTCTAGTTTCTTTTCCTGAACTTTTGTGAGTGCCCATGTTTGGCAGCCGTAAGTAAGTACAGGAAGTATGCAGGTGTCAAAAAGTTTCCGTTTGATGGTTATACTGGTTTCACTGTTTTTCATTATTTCTTTAAAACTCCAATATTGTTTCCAAGCGTTTCCAATACGTCTGTCAATTTCTTTTTTGGTTAGATCCGAAGGAGAAATTATTTGACCTAGGTATATGTATTCATTTACATATTCAATTGAATTGTTGTTGATCCATATAGGTTCTTGGTCCCCATTTGTCATCGCTTTAGTCTTTTGTGTGTTCATGATTAGAGTTTTAAATAGTGACTTCAAATTACATTATACATACAGGTTTCCTATGATTGAATATTTTTATTAAAGATATATAAAACGTAATGTACTTAAAAATGACTATCAAAACGTTGTACACTGAGTTAGCAATTAGGCCATCAGGTCTTTTCCTTTGAACACATACTAGAGATTTTTTTTAAAGGGCATAAAGTGTATTGCATTTTCGTGGACCTGATAAAGGGCCATGACTGAGTGGTGAGGAATGAATTGTGATTAATGCTGTTTGTGTATGGGGTGAAGGATTGTTTCAAATAAAATTGATAATGAGACATCTTTTTATAAAAGTTGTGAATATTTTAACTTCCAGCTTTGTGTCATTGTATTAGGTCTCTTAATAAAACATTTTCATTATCATCACATACCTAGTATAAAACAAAGTTGCATCCCGCTATCTGTCCTTTGTATGCTTATATCTTTAAAAGTATGCAACGGATTTTGATGCGTTTTTTAATAAATAGAGTGATTCAAGAGGAATTTTTATATGTATGATTTATTGCACCCGTGCGAAGCCGGCGTGGGTCCCGGGGTGGGTGCTAGTAAGTTTATTATACAAAAATATTTATTTTTAGTCCTGAATTAATAATGAGGGACGCCGCTATACGTGTGATACGATTGGAGATATCTCGTATTATAACGTGTAGCGGCGTCCCTCCCATCGAATCCGATATTCAAGATGGCTTAATAGGCGCCTATCTAAGATTCAGAACTTTATTTCTCATAATAAACATTTCACTTAAAATGAGATATCTACATACTAAAGTAATTACAGTATAAATAGAACATTAAGTACTGGTTGCAATATGTTATCTTAGTTTGTTTTTTAATATATGCAGACACATTCTTAGCTCATTTGGCAACTTGTTATGCAGCTGTGCTCCCTCAAAAAGTATTGTCTTTTTTGGTTGAGTTTGGTTTTTTCGTTGGAGTAGCTAAGGCTGTGGACTGCCTGCATCTATATTCTCAGACAAGTACAGTCCCGGGACATTTAAAAAGAATAAATGGGTATCTCTTGGATAGGCATGTAACAAACTCGTCTTCAGCGTCACTTACCATTAGGTGACATGGGAGACAAATGCCTACTTCAACATTTAGTAAGAAGAATGTTTATTTTTGGTTCGAAGATTGTGTGTGTTTATTTTTGTATTTAGAAAATTTTTAAATATAGTAATGCAGAGCGCTGTCTCAATTATTTGAAACACAATTTTTTTTGCTAAATGTTGTATTAGGTATTTTGACAGCCTCCGTGGTCCAGTGGTTAAGGCGTTTGCCTGTTGACCCGGGTGTCGTGGGTTTGATTCCCACCGGATGCATACTTTGTTTAGTTGTTTCCAGTTTGGTTAGGACATTGCAGGCTTAAATCATCAGATTGTCTGATAATAAAGATGATTCCGTGCTTCGGAAGGCACGTTAAGCCGGTGGTCCCGGCTGCCATCTGGTAGTCGTTAAAGGAACCACGTCTGAGGCCGAGAGGTGATTTCGAAGAACTCTGACACTAGGGTGTGCATGGTCGATTGACCGTGACATCTACTTGAAATGATGATTAGGTATTTGTCTCCCATCTCACCTGATGGTAAGTGACGATGAAGACAAGGATGTTACATGCCTATCCAAGAGATACCTATTTATATACGAGAACCGTGAATAAGGAGCTTTTGCTGTATGTATTTAGTATACATAGTCAGGATTTTAAAGTATATAAGTTTTAATTTCAAGTTGTCTTGATTACAGATTGTCGGCTACAATATCAGGCCTCCTGAATGGTGCACTGCTCAGTGCAGCTTTTATTTGACATTACACCACACCACAATGTCGGCCCCATTCTACACCAGCGAGAGAATATCATCACCACATCCCAAGTGGAAGGAGATTGATTCAGGTGGTTGTTGAAATTATCATTTATCAATCGCACATAAATCACTCTTATTAGTATCGCTCACTAAGAATACTCGCGGTCAACTGATTTACGATCGCCACGTCCGCTCCCTTATATACTGACTTATGGGTCTCTAGAAAATTCCATATACTTCCGGTCCCGACAGCCAACACACAAAACATTCCAGAATATTCAAGTATGTGTGTGAGTGGGATTGAATACTTAAGTGTGAGCAGGATGGAAGATGTATGAGCGCGACAGTCGATGTTTGGCGAAAAGTTCTAGACTATTCTGTTCTGGGAGCGTCGCGACAGTATATTTTTATCCTCTACTTTTACAGAACTGACTCAGCGCATGTCTTCAACGAATGTGGTCATAAGGATATGGTGTCACATGCCTCATCCACTACGAGAAGACGACAGCGAAAAATACCAAGACACTGTCATCCAAACATGGGGCGTCTACTTCAGTGGACTGCGGTACATCGGTGCCAACTTAGCTTTAAACTTCACTTCGGACTGCTTCAAAAGCAACACCTTAGTATTCCAGATGCATGGAGGATACTTCTGTTCGTACAAAAGCCTCATATTAGACGTGATCCCACCTGAAAATGAATTGGAGCATGGATCAGTTTCGTCTAGCTCGTCTGGGAAGACGAACCTGTCGAAAATCACTCTAGAACCAAAATTTATTCAACACAACAAACTCAAAGAGGCTAGATCAATATCTCCGAGCAAATTTTCAAAGAAATTCGATAAGGAGTATTCGAAAAGCAATAGTCCAGTAGAAAGGAGCATGAAACAAAATTTTGCTTCGCTTAAATCGTCGACTAGTCTAAACATAGGCCATAGAAAGGACGAAAGTAAAAGTAATGATCCAAATTATATATACGAGCATTCGCCCGACAATTTAGATGTTAAAGAATTTTCTACCAGTTCTCTCAACTGTTTTGGTTTCTCCAAGACTTCGTCGCAAGAGGACTTGGCCGAGAGTAAAATAGATTTGAGTGAAACCGCAGAAAACTACGATTTGAGGAACGAATCCGATGTGCCTAAGTATAGGTATATGTCATTAAATTTCTTAAAGTCGGAGATAAGGCCTAGTTATAATGCAAGTAAGTTACAGAAGCTACATTTGTTACAATACTCTATTAAGAAGAGGCAGGAAGCGGTCCAAGAAATAAAGGAAAGGATATATACGAAATCAGCTTTAGATTCTTGGCCTCAGAACGAAGAGATGGATACCAAATTGAGGTTTAAAAGTAAATCGTATAAGAATTTGTTTTCCTCTGAAGAGGGAGACAGTTTTGCCAAAGAGAAGTCGTCTTCGCAGAGCGATTTGAGTATGAAGAACGGCAAAGTTAAGGAGGAGAGACCGACGGTGTCCAACGGACCTCGATTGACGCTGAAATTGAATGATCTCTTGTCGTTTAAGGTTAGTACTTTTTAAAACAGTTACCTAAAAGTTTTTTAGGTTTGACAGCTAGACAGTTAATGTTTGAATAGCAGTGTCAGATTTTTCAAGCTGCCTTAAGGCATCTGACATAGTTCAACAACTGCCATTGAATACAGCAGGGACCAACCAAACCGGGCTTTACGTGCTTTCCGAAGCACGGAGGAGCTTGAGAAATTTTTATGCCACTTATGGTCACTATGCTCTAAGTTGCTGATGCGTAAGCGCAAATAATGCTTACACCCACTAGGCCTTGGATCTTCTCATATGGAGAGCAGTGTGTATTATGACATTATTGACATGTCGTTAAATCTTGCTACGTATAGGTAGTATATTTACTCTACTGCCAATCCCGAAGAGTTCCTTCCGTCTAGACAAGAATTAGAAGTCAAAAGACTGATCGAAAACTCATGAACATGTCAATTCTTTCCCTCCTCACATACAAAGTACAGACATGGGCTTTGATTAATCCTTACTAATATTATAAATGCGAAAGTGAGTTTGTTTGTTTGTTACGCTTTCACGCCGTAACTACTGAACCGATCATCGTGAAATTTTGCATACAAGTTCTCTGGAGTACGGAGAAGGACATAGGCTACCTTTTATCCCGGGAAAAAGTACTACTCCCGAGGGATCGACATTAACGCGGGCGGAGCCGCGGGCGAAAGCTAGTATCCAATAAATCAGGCTGAAGGTTTGCTAACAAAGAATGGAACGTGCTTTACTCGGCGTCAAGCTTCCGGATCCTATCTGTAATACAACGCTGCGCTCTCGGACTTAAATCATGGATGTAGCGAGAAAGGCAGCAAAACTAAAATGGGACTGGGCAAAAAGTCACCTCCAATTGGTTGGTTAATTTGTCACACCACAAGTACCGATTCAAGATGAACATAGCTAGCGTAGCTAGCTGAGAGAACCAGGAAAAATTAAGAATGAACTTTTCTAATTTTAATTACATTTCAAGCGCGTTTATGAAGTACAGAAGACGAATAACTTATGTATTGTGTTTACGAAGGTACCTATATACTTAACATTTTGAAGGCATAAGTATTTGAAATACTAAATACTTTATTTAGAGGCTTTCCCTGTGTGACATGACTTGGGATCTTTCTAAAGGCGTGTTTACAGGTATCTTAAGAACAACGCATTTTCACCTCCTCTAGTGTTGCAGATGTCCATAGGCGGCCACTTTTCATCAAATGGCTCGTCTGCTCGTTTGCCGTCAAATATACATAAAGATATCGAAATACGGATACAAAATACGTATTTGTATCTCATCATCATCATCATATCAGCCGCAAGAAGTCCACTGCTGGACATAGGCCTCCCCCAAGGATTTCCAATACGACCGGTTGGAAGCGGCCTGCATATTACAAGTAATCAAATACTGCTCAACCCTGTTCTAGTCTTAGTCTCACATGTTTTGTTTGTTAACAGTCAAAACCTTCGCCGTTCCAAAGATCCGAGCACATTCGTCTGACAAAGCAGCTAGAAATCCTGAGGTTCAAGCGGATCATACTGTCAGACGAGCGAGACAGCAAGCTGGCCAACATCAGGCGGCTGAAAGAGACGCATGCTAGGCTGTTGGAGGAGAACCAAGACGTTGGTAAGCTTGGCCGTTTATTTACCCATCCAAGGGTCCTTTTTATGAGCCACATCATCATCATCAGGTCTTTTTAGTCTCCATTGCAGGGGCATGACCCTCTCTGTACTACCTTGGCCAGAGCAGACAGAGGATTTGCTATATATGGATGTGCCTACACCCTCCTCGCTGGCCAGACGGGTTGGAGAGGTCTCATTGATGTTTATGAGCTTTGTTTAGCTTGTATTTCCTAAGACGCCTCGTACGATCTCCATATATTTTGGCGGTAGAGCTACGCTATCGGCAAAATTAATTTTGGCTAGTAGCATGAATGGGCCGACTTGTCCGGGGGAAGTACTACTCACAGAAAAACGTTTGAGTAGAAGCTTTACTGCTTCGGTGAGTGATAGAGACAGAACCTTACTCACCAGTGGCGCCAACTAGAGAAAACAAAACAACGTGTTGCACTCCTCTGTGCTTCTGCCGGCACAGAAGTGAAAACTCCGCGCGGTAGAAGGAGAGGAGAAAATTACTTCCTCTCCTACGCCGCGCCGGTGGTCTCAGTTTTTTCAAAGATGTTTTCACTTCACTTAAGTGAAAACTTCTTTAGCGGCGTTGTGCATTTTTTGGGATGAGTAAAAAATGTTGAACTCGCGTCAGGACGTCACCTGATCGAAAATTCGTAAGACGGACACGTGACCTGAGACCGCCGGCGCCGCGTAGAAGAGAAACGAATGTTCTCCTGCCGGCACTCACTCGCCTGCCGGAGTGCAACCCTTTTTTTTACCAACCTTGTTCTAGGTGTAGAGCTGATGCAGAACTACCACTGTTTGTCCCGTCGCAACGAGACGATTAAGGAGACTAGGACGTCATGTGCAGCCATGAGAGAGCTGGCGGCGAGGTCTCACGCCGCGCTACAAACACACAAACAAGAGATGTTGTCGCAGTTGCATCAGATATTCTATATTGAACAGGTGAGATTTTACTACTTTACAAGTTTTTTGTAGTGGTAGCACATAGTATAAGTACTAGTACTTATGTACAGAAGTCGCACTATGCAAAGGTATTCAAAGAAATATCAACTCAATGTAGTTGGCGATACGGTGTAATTTAGCTCGCGTCAGAACGCAGCACTTTTTTGGTTACAAACCTTCAGAATCCGTTGCAAGCCAATTTTATTCTTATAGCTCTATACAGACGATTCATAATTCGTTGAAGGCGTAGTTCCTACCGGATTTGTCCCGTTTTACCGCTTCGAAGTGGTCGCCGCGTGTAGGTATGTTTTCGATACTGACACGGGGAGTGAGACAGGCCTGGTAGTGGTAGTTATATCTTCTTTCTTTTACCTTATCCCATTTTCACAGTTTTCGGCAACCGTTCTTTGTTCTTGGATAGATGATTACGTCCATAATGGTTTGTAATGTGTTCGCGATTGGTACACATTTAAATTAAGTCATTTAATATCTGCGACCATGAAAACTGCAATGTTTTTGGAACGTTAGGTGTAAAAATAATATAATAAACGCTATAAAACCGTATTAAGTGATTTAATTTAAATGATTATGTCCAGTTTATGGCACCTTTCCCTGACACATATAATTTGGGTCTCTTTGAGGCTAGAGTGGATATGTTTTTAATGAGCCAGCGAGCTCAACCATAGACCACATCTTTACTTAACATCAGGTGAAATTGTGGTCAATCGCTGGATCATCCAGAATAAAACCGGTCAAGTGCGAGTCGGACTCGCGCACGAAGGGTTCCGTACCGTTATCTATAAAAACGGCAAAAAATCATGTCTTTTGTATAGGAGCCCTTTTATATTGATTTTATTTTTAATTAATTATATATTTTTAAAGTATATGTATAAATAAATATTCTGTGAATATTTCAAACGTCTACCTGTTTCCGTTATCAATATCGAGCAAAAACAATCAAAAAAATAACGTTTGTTGTATAAGAGTCCCCTTAAATATTTATTTTATTCTATGTTTTAGTATTTTTTGTTATAGCGGCAACAGAAATACATCATCTGTGAAAATTTCAACTGCCTAACTATCACGGTTCATGAGATACAGCCTGGTGACAGACAGACAGACAGCGGAGCGAAATTAATAGGGTCCCGTGTATACCCTTTGGGTTCGGAACCCTAAAAAAGAACCTTTTGTAATTTAGCACTGATATTTGGTGCAGAAGGAGCCGTCAGTGTGGACGATATGTGGCGTGCCCTTGCCCGTGTGTGGCGACGAGTGCCCCCCGCAGACGGGCGCGGGGCCTGCGGCGGGGGCGGGGCTGGCGGCGCAGGCCTGCGTGCTAGCGGCGGCACTTCTGCAGTTGCCGCTGCGGTACTGCGTGGCGCTGCGTGGCTCTGCTAGCACCATCGCTGACGTCACGCCAGACCTGCCCGACCCCAAGTCAGTATCCTCAAACAATATATATGTCGCAGCCAACTGGTTAAAATAGCCGTTTAAACAAATAGTCAAATAATACATTTTAAAATTATTTATTTGATAAAAATTATAAAAAATAGAATATTTTTAAAACATTACAACATATACCTTGACCTCTCAGAATATCGTCGGGGTATTCCTGCTAAACCTAAAAAGTGTGATGTGAAATATTTTGAATTTACTCCCTTAAATAATAAAAAAAATTGCATTTTTAAAATAAATGAATTTATAGATAAACCAGTGAATAAAGGTGAAAATTTTCTCCCATAGACACTCGTCTTTTAATCAGCGCCATCTATGTAACTTAAACTTTTGTTTTTGTTGGATTACTTCTTACAAATCGATGCATGCCGGCTGCACGTACTGTTATATATATGTAATGCTCCCTTTATTGTACACCTAACGCATCCCTTAGTGCACCATCATCACATTTCGGCCACAGTCCCGAGTGCACAGCCCTCCAGCACCAGTCTCATTCCATCATCCAACCTTGCTAGACGGCTGCCTTAAAATTAAATAATTCTTTTCTTTTTTTAAAAACCCTTAGACTTAGAGACTCGTAACAGTACGAAAAAGTGTCACGTTCCGCGTGCAAGCGAGAGCGCGGGACAAGTGATAGAGAGGCACGATCGGCCTAAGCGTTCGGCTTGTGACGCATCTATCTCTCTTTGACCGTTATCACGTAAAATTATCGCCCGTGAAACAACTTTACAGAACCATTGTTTTTAATAGCTATTTTGAATATTCGTTATTTGCAGCATCCCGTTGTATGCACGCGGCGGGGACGCCACGCTGTTTCGCTATGCGATGTTCCTGCTCAACAAGTGCATCGCGCAGCTGTTGTGGGCGCGGGGAATCCCCATCTCCGACATGAGGCCCACGCTCGCCAACCTGCAACGTCTGCTGACCACGCCTAGCAACGTGTAAGTATTTACGACTAAGATAGGTACAGTACTACCACTTTTATAAGTTACACCACTTTTACAAGTACAGTCAGGGACAAAGATACCTGACCAGGCCTTCTATCTATGTCTTAAATTTCCTCTTAAACTATAAATAATATTTACATGAAAATTTATATAGAGAAAGACTTCATTAAAATCTTTCTGTATATACATTTTCATGTTATTATTATTTTTGTTTAAGAGAAAATTCAAGACATACGTAGAGGCCCTGGTCAGGTATCTCTGTCCCTGACTGTACCTGCGCAGAAATCAAATATTTGCATGGCGCGGAAATATCCGTCTGCTATTGGCTGATGCGTTCGCGCCATGTCTGGAGTTCGCTGTAGCGTCGCGCGAGTATTGTGAATGAGATAGCATGAGACATTGTTTTAGGGCCGCGCTACACTAGATTGGAATGAGATGGCATAGGAAGCGACGCGTCATTTCAAAACAAGCGCATCAGCGCGCGTCTGATCGAGCCGTTGCGCTCTCGCGGGCGTCTCGTCATCTTATACCACTAGACATAAAGGTTATAATAGCTTGATTTGAAAAGACGCATCGCTTCCGATGCCATCCCATGCCAATCCAGTGTAGCGCGGCCCTTACGATTTCAAATCGTATACAGGCTGAATCTTAATTCTACAAACGTTCGAGGAGTGACTCAGACCACGAATCTGAACAACTTTCATTATGGGACCAACTTCGACATCGTGAAAAAAATTTCTGCTCTTTCATACAAAACTGAAAAATCTACTTGACCAAACTGTATAGAACAGCTGATTTTTTTTGCAATTTCGGAGTTGGTTCCATAATGAAAGTTGTTCAGATTGATGGTCTGAGTCACTCCTAAAACATTTGCTAATGAATTCAATTTCAAGTCAATTTATTTCAATAAGTTCGTATTTTAATTATGTTTTTATTCGGTTTGATTCGGCGGTAGATTGTGATATTCTGCGCCGCCGAACAAAGCCGATGCGACTTATAAAAGTGGTCGTTCTGTAAACTTGATGTCTGTGTCTGTCGGCGTGTCAGTCTGTGGTTACGTATCCGCGAAAGTGGTGGACAAGTTGGATTTCATGTGGGGAAGGTTTTAGCTATATTTTGATAGGAATCGGACCAGCTTGAGCAGCTTATCAATCACCACCAGGCATTTGATTACTTATACAGAGTGAAATTGAATTCATTAGCAAACGTGTAATGAGTGACTCAGACCACGAATCTGAACAACTTTCATTATGGGACCAACTTCGACATCGTGAAAAAATTATCTGCTCTTTCATACATCTCATATATCTACTTGGCCAAAATCTATGGAACAGCAAATTTATTTTTGCAATTTCGGATTGGTCCCATAATGAAAGTTGTTCAGATTCCCGGTCTGAGTCACTCCCTTAACGTTTGCTAATGAATTTAATTTCACCTGTATACTGGAGCTAGATAAAAGAGAAATGAAATATTTAATAGGCTAGTTTCCAGGGTCAAAATAATAACATTACAATTAGTCCGTCAGTTAGATAATCAAAAAATATTGGACACGTATTTTTTCTATTGTCAATTAAACAATAAATGGAAAAGATAAAGCGCGTCAACGTTCATGAGTGGGGGCTTGTGACGTCAAAGTTTGCTAAAAAGTGTAGCAAACTATGACGTCACACGGAATTTCAATGGGCTATATCTTTATATTTTTTTATAAAATCGATAAAAGAAAAAGTACGTATCCAATATTTTTTGATTATCCAACTGACGGACTAATTATATATTTTTTAAAAACTAGCCTATTATCAAGCTATATACATATTGTGAGCTTCGTATGACTTGGCTAGGAAGCTATCATTGTCATATCATACCTTTGTATACTACTTGCCAGTTAGCAAGTCAATAGCGGTCTTTGACCTGGAAATAATGCCGTTCCGCTCCTACAGTGGAATTATATTATCGGGATGGAATTTAAAAAAACGATGTTAACGTTGGCAACATTTTGCGTATTTACTTGTCATTGTTAACTAATTTACACATTACCTGGCAACTAGTATTCGTAAATGTTACCACAATATTGGCGTTTCGCAAATAATAATAATAAATTTATTTATTTCGACCATCTTTGGATCATAATACATTACAAAGATTTAGAAAATATTAATAATTACACTAAATTAAATTTCATAAAATTAAACCACAGTCAGAGCATGAACCATGGCAGCATGGTTCATGTAATACATTATTGTAATTATCATATTGTCTCGTGATGGTAGGTTGAAGTATCACATTTACACTATCAAAATAAAAAACCAATAGTATTGTGTGATGTAAACGCATATTATTAACCACACAAAACACATTACTAAAAATAGAGGTAATAGTTTAGGATTGACCACATGCAAATGCTATGCGAGCTAATATTGTTAGCACCCTAACTAACACTTCTCTAGTCTCTTCAAGACGTTGTAGCAAAGAAAAAAGGTAAAACGAATCCTATTCCGTAGGACGGACACTTCAAAGTTGTTCGGCACGTACAAATGGCTAGCCGACAACCAGTGCCCAAGAACACAGTCGTTGAGAAGTCTGGTTGCGGCCGAGAGAGGAAAGTATAGGCAGTTCAACAGATTCAAGGTAAGATTATACATGTTGCCATTTGACTCGTTAGTAGCGGCCATTGACCTACATGTCTCTGTGATGCATGCGTATGATGCCATAGGCCTCTATTGAAATGGGCGGGGGAAAATGTCGCTATCTCCACGATTGACGCCACTGCAAATTGTTTTTGATTGACTTTCAACGATAGCCGTCAGAAGGGCGCAGCCCAATTTGGTGACGTATCTGTCATAACGAGAAATTAGTAGAAGTTTATACCGTTGACTGTTTATAAAATTGAAAACTATTTAAAATTATGCGATCAGCTGAATGATTTATTTTGATAAATAATGTTTCAAATAATAGTGATATGTAGACTTATATAATAAAGAAGAAAGATTTGATTGCTTGCGTGTTTGTTTGTAATGGATAAACCTAATTCGTAGGGATAAACTCAAAAATGAAAGGACTGATTGGTTCTTACACCAATAGCGTATACAATATCCGCTGTAAAAAACAGTTTTTTTTTCGGAAATTGTATTAACTCATCAATCGCGAGAAAACCAGACACAATTGATTATCTATAGTTATGTTGCCCGATCGGGGTGCTTGGTAGTTGACCGGTGTCTGCCAAGCGTGGTGAGTATGGCAATGTCCTCGGATGGAGTTAAAAATCTTTGGGAGAGGCCCTTGTCCAGCAGTGGACTTTTTGTGGCTGTTATGATGATGATGATGATGATGAACCCAAGGTATGAAAGAGCCCGATAGACCCGTGGAATTTACATACATAAGCGCTAATAATGCTTACGCACCAAATCATGGGGCTTCATTAGTATTAAACAACTAGCAGGCAGGTCATTGTCCGCTTTTAACAAGCCTCATGGCGAGCAGTATACAAAGAGTTGATTTTCGCATGTGGAATGTTGGACTGTTTTTAACACTGCATTTTTTTAACATATGAATTTAACATTTTATTTTATTTAACATAATTTATTACTTTGCCTTTTATTGTCATATGTTTAAATCTGACAAGTTAGAACTTGCCATTTTTGGAACATTATGTTTTCGGAATGCCAGATCTTGGTATGTTTTTTTTTTACTCACTTATATTATCCCACTGCTAAGGCTGCTGCAAAGATCTCCTCCATTTCCTTGGTATCTACGATTTTTTTGGTAGACTCGGAAAAATATTTCGTATACCTATATTACGTTGGGTTACAGTATTAGCAATCTGAATTGATTTAAGGCTATGTCTGCCACATAGAGACGAAGGCATGATATATCCAAAATCATTTTTTTTTTTAATTTGATTTTACCCGAAGACGTGACATTTGTTTATGCATTTTTAAATTTGAAATTATATGAAAACCTCTCAAGTAAAGATTCTTGCTCGTATGTGTGGTTTTTAAGGTTAGCGAATATTGGATGCAATAGAATGTCATGTGGTGTTTATTTATAACAACGAAACATAATTACCTACTGAATTGAAAATAAGTATCTTTTTTTATTTTTTTGTAATGCACGCACGCCTTTTCGCTTATTTAATTATTACACTCTAACACTGCTTAAAAAAAATATTTGACTACCTTATACTAGTTACCATTTAGTGTCAATAAAGATAATTTAACCATAACCACGATAAAGACGTCATCACTTATCTTTTCCGCTCGCGTACATTTAAAGTAACTTTTCTGCTGCAACAATTCAAATGAGGAATCATAATAACGCGACAATTGAGTTGATACCACCAGCGCCCACCCACTACTGTTATCCCTTCTGGCCAGCAATAGTTTTCATGAACTAACTGGTGGCGGAAGCACTCAAAGTAAATTGTCTCAAAGTAAACGTAGCTTTGACTTCCGCAAAGTAACACCTGAATCTATTAACTATCTTAATATTTACGGTCAATGACCGCTTGTGACAGCTAAATGGTAACATGTATAGAAAGAACGTTCATATTATGCCTGATTTATCTTTTATTTTTGTTTCGATGGGCTTCTAAAGTAGATACAAATATTTGTTATGTTATATATGTATAAAGTTTTTGTCATTTTGTTGCAAGGTTTAGTTAGTTGCATGGTTTCAGTCATACGGATACATTTGAATTTGTTTTAATGCTTCACTGAGTTGGGAGAACTTTATAAAACTGAATGTGTTTTACTAATACTAAGTGACCCATTTTAACAATATTTTACCCTTCTTACCCGCCTCCGAGACCTTCCGTAGTATATGCCAAGAGGATTTTTAGGGTTCCTCCTCACTCGTGTGTCTGGCCGACTATCACAGGTACTTTCTCATAACCTACTGGACCGATTAAGTTGAAATTTAGTACACTTATAGATTTATTTAATAAATATTTTTATAAGTGCATATTTAATAATCTTTTTAAAATATCTAGAGTTAATCTGATACATTTAAATCCGCAAAATAATTGTAAAAAAAAATACCTTTATAATTGTTTGATTGTTGTTGTAAATATCAAACTATAGAATACTATAGATACTACGGCGTTAGCTTGTGACTCTACTCTAAACTTCATCGATTGGACGGATTGTTCGATGAACACATCAGCAAGCGCGCATAGTCTTAAGGCGCTGTGTATCAGAAGAATACCGTGAAACGTCAATTTTTTCGTCGCGCATTAGCCTTTTTTCATGGAATATTAGCATGAAAAATATAAAGTACAGTTCAAAGATCAAAAATAAATGATAACATCAAAATATTATCAAAAAATATTTAAAACCTAGCAAAATAGAATAGCAAAAAAACTGTATCCAGAAAAAGTTTCCTCGCGAATTACTTGATATTTTCAGTGACAACTACCAACTTTTTTACGTCTATAAAAAGTATAACAAAATGCGCAAGATGACAACCTAAAAAAAAAAAACAATATTTGGATATAAATATTCAATTATTAAATTAAAACTGAAAATAAACACGGAAATGGCAGACACGGGTTTGAAAGTAGACTGGTGACAGGCCAACCGGTATCGCGCGATGTCCGCTACAAACGGTTGTACAGCACCTTAAAGACCCACTGCAACTGGAATAATCAACGTTTTCAGTTTGATAAACAAAATTTATCTTAATAGTATTAAAACTTACGCGAGATAAATAAATTATGGAAACACGTTTTTACACACGTTTATTCAATTGGAATCGCCGACTTGTTTCTGAATGCTTTAAGGAAGGCGAAACCTCTAACACTCGCCCTCGATGGTCTTCCTAACAGACCGAAACAAGTCGGTGATTCCGACTTAATAATCGTGATTAAAACCGAGTTTCCATAAAGAATTATATAATTATCTTTCAATTATTTTAAATCCAGTCAGTCATAGTAGACCTTATTAAAAATAAATAGTACTTAGTAGGAGTAGAGTATATATAGACTATATACCCCAACTAAAGGGATAAGACAAAGAAGAAGAAGAGGAAGAGTAGGAGTAGAGTAGATAATGGTATTTTTAGTATTTTCAATCAATTGTGGTTTGGAACAGGACTCAGTGGATGGACAGTCTCCACATTCTATGAACCTGAAGAGGCATCGGCATTCGAGAAGCGTCGGAAGCTACAATGACGATCAGGTAATCAAGTTTTATTTATATCTCGTTAGCTTTTCTATATGCTGGGCGTTTTATGTATTGTAAAGAGCCTTCGAAAGGTCTCTGGATGAAATTTTCGGCACATATGGCGATGAGTATGCCAAATTTGAAGATTATCTAATTATTAATATTAAATAAAAAAATTTAGCATACAATATCTCTGGAGTACGGAGAAGGACATAGGCTACCTTTTATGCCGGGAAAATGTACTGTTCCCGAGGGATCGACATTGACGCGGGCGGAAGCTAGTAAGATATATTTCGTGGATACTGGTTTTATTTTATCATAATATGGTGGAAGCATAATTCTGAATAAGTCTATGGCTCCATCTACGTGATGAGTAGGAAAAAAAAAATAGTTGGGACCACATGATAATGCTTTACTAAAAGATATTTATTTTGCGTCTTTAATGCGCATATGCATCTTGTAAGAAGTCAATAAGACAAGCTCGAAATGATTTGGTGGTCTACTTATCTCACGAAGTCTCGCGATGTTTCAGGAACTACCAGCCTTGGACACCTCAACAACTTCTCTAATGGGCAGTGAATCGAACATCTACAACATGAAGCTGACTGAAGCTAGCTCCTCAGAGCTCACGCTCAAGACCCACAACTCCGACTCAGAAATCCAGAGGATACTCGACGCCAAAGTCGTGTTTACTCTGGGCGACGGTACCTCATTATCCAATTTGAACTCGCAAACTTTAGTCCGAATTTCGACTAACAACGAAGACGAATGTCTAGATGGAAATGTTAAAAGGATATGCTCTGAAATAGAAAGTTTTTGTTCATTGAGTGATCATAAAGAAATACACGAAGGTTTTGACGTGGCTAAACATATGGCTATGAATGAAAGCATAACATTGGATAAGACTGATTTTGAAAGCTGTGACATGTGCGCCGAAAGGGATCTGTGCGAGTTCGAAAGTGCCAACAATGTAACCGAAGTTATTGTTATACAAAGTGCCGAAGCGAGTATCGACACGGGACCGGTAAACGTTAAAGAAAGCGGTGATGGCGACCAATAGCGTTTCAATTTATCAGATAATCTGGTTACATTTGATTTTGTAAAATTTAATGATAATCGTATTATAGCAAGCGCCAGTTGCAAGTGAACAGCGATCATTGACCTAAAGCCATCAAGCTGCTTTAAATAAATCTTAATATATATAAATCTCGTGTCACAATGTTTGTCCTCAATGGACTCCTAAACAACTTAACCGATTATAATAAAATTCGCACACCATGTGCAGTTCGATCCAACTTGAAAGATAGGATAGCTTTCGCGGACGAAGTCGCTGGCAACAGCTAGTTAATAATAAGTATGTACGCTGTTCGCTTGCTTAAGGTCCACACGCATTGCGCTGGATCTCATCTGAAGTTACTTTAACAGTTTTGATAATAATTCAGCCTTATAAATGTAGATCTCTATTGAATTGTCACACCTTTTATTTACAGTTCTGTAATTCTCAAAATGTGATTTAATATTTATAAAATTCTATATTTTGCCTTAAATTTTGTAAAGTAATTTAAATTTAATTATAACTTGCTTAATTGAAAATTTCCGAAAAACACAATAGACGGATTTTTTTAATATTTGAGCGTGGATCGGTACATACATACATTTGAATGCATTCTGTAACTAACTAGCATTTCTAATAAAAGTTATTTAAAATAATAATGATAGAAAATACTTAAATAATAAACGAGTTCAAAGTTAAAGAAGTGTCAAGGAAATAGTTATACGATATCTCTGTTAATATTCAATAATTCCTGCTACATACAAATAATATAAATGTGCGCATAGCTGTTACTGAGCTGCTTCTTGCGATACTCAATGTTTCCTGATGATATGTCCTTAAGGTCACTTTATAGGGAAACATCTTTAAACTCCGACCCTAAAGAGGTGTTATACGCGTGTCACACGTTAGAAAATTTGAGTGTGTGTCTCTCTGGCTTCGGGGACATCAATAAATTACGTCACACGCTAAGGGGTGGGTAGGCGGTCAACAAAGTGACAACAGAAGAGGGGGCATAATCTTTGTGACGTCACACGTACAAATCCAGTCACCAGTGGTTTTATTTGCTAAAAAATCAATCCCTATACAACTGCTACCAACGCTTCTCTAGATACTTTACTTTATTACACAAAGTCTACATTTCCACTGCCTTGCGTGATTGCAAGCTAATAATTAAGTTTGGAAAAGAGCGTATGTTTGTGTGTCTAGAAGATTTGGTATTCTTTAAAATTAAAACATGTAACGTCACACTAGGCGGGAGGAAAATCAAAAAATGGCTGTGACGTAATTTTCGGATCCTTCCAACCGCCAAACGGGTAGACATATTTGAATACTGTTTTCTTTATTTGGAACTTTATTTATCGGACTAAGTCTCAGCTACACAATACATCTGAGGATGCAACTGGAAAATGCACGAATGATAAGAGGCCATTTTTAGCTTTGTTTGAAAGGAATCTTGAGTATCGACGACGAGTGGCTTGTCTTATCAGTTTTCTACAGGTTGCATTTCGGGCAGTGTTAACAGGAACTCCACGAACTTAGCCCACCCACCTTTTTCCGGCATCTGTCTACTCGACGCGGTGAAAGTATGCATCCGTATGTGGTTGATATACCACCAGCTCGCACGAAGCTTTTCCTCTTCGTTCATCTTGCGTTCGCCTAAGGAATGGAATCTCTTGCCACCGGAGGTTTTCCCTGACACAATAATTTGGGTCTCTTTAATGCTAGAGTGAATAGGTTTTTAATGAGCCAGCAAGCTCCACCATAGACCACATCTTCGCTTAACATCAGGTGAGATCGTGGTAAATCGCTGGATAATGCGGAATAAAAAAAAAATATTCGACTGGTAATCTAGCCAAGCCAAGCCAGTATGGCTTTAGTAGTATGGAGAGGGTCGTGCTCCTGTAGTGGAGACTAAAAAGACCTGATGGTGATTATGAATCTAGGAAGCTTGGGTATCGTTTGAAGCGACGGAGAAGATAGCTCATCCGCACTGACACGTCGCAAACTATATATATCCGATTCATTAATTGAATAGATCCGAACTTTTGTGCTTCCGTACTACACCCGAGGCGAATTCTAGAAAATTCTATCCGGAGTACCAATAATGTACCTAGATATCTCTCTCACTAACCATCTGGTTATAATGGAGAGAACCAAGAGACGGCATTTCGTTGAATTCACTTCATCACTCGGTCTACTTCAAAATTTTAGATGTGCTTCGGAATTTTCTTAGTTTCTGAATGGGAGCAGTGCGGAATCAATGTTATTTGTAAATAATATAACTTAGCTTGTATCTGTGAACGTTATTTCATCTGTGATTTGAATTAGATTTTATATTGAGCGGTTTTCCAAAGTTTGATCGAGCGCTTTAGAAACTATAGCGTTGACAATAAAAGTATAAATTTTGTATAATACAAGTACTAGTAAGTACGCAGTGTTAAATTAAATATCTATTATTTTGATAAAGTATAGTCTGTTTCTTGGCAAGCTGAAAATGGGTACGTAGACAAACGACTTATTGGTAGGTCAGAAATATACCTCTTAACACATAAATTACGCTTGCAAAAGTTCTATAGACTAATAGAATATAGATAACCCCAAGAAGAAAGGTAAAAAATGATAACAGAATTTAGATGTCTCATACAAATTCACTAATTAGGGGTTAAATTTCTATGGGGAGTCTAGACTTTCTTTTCATAAATTACCTTTTTCTTTCGGATAAGTATTCTATTCTCTGACTCCGTCATTAAAATATTGCCAAGGAGTTCAGAACCACCTATATTGAGGTGAGAAAGGAATCAAATTCTTTAAATAGCTCTATGTAGAACTATTGGGTCTACATGTTTACTTAAATAAAAACCTTTAACTGACAAAATATTGCAATATAGTTTCGAATGTGACTACTTCAAGTTGTTACGGGTCATTGTCCGTTTTTAACGCGTATTGGAAACAGACTTTACCGTAAGAACAGTAGAACCAAACTAATTTAGATTGAAGAGTGCCACAAATAGATTCAACAAACATATTGCCTGAATATTTTAAAGTGTAATTGATTAAAAATTGTCCACATTAACACTTTCTTCGTACTCTATGGTATCTTTCAAATAGATATCCACATTTCTAAGTCCTGATTTGGTTCCACCGTTCTGACGCAATGATCGTTGACCAACCTTTGGAAATAATTTAAAAGAAATCCTAAGCGGTCTCCAGAAAACTAACACGAGACCACGAGAAACATACTTACATTAGTAAAATAATTTTTACTCTCAGTTGTGGAAAGGCGAAATAATATTTTCATCACACCTCTATTAAATGGCGTCAATAAATGCAGGCAAAGCGGCTGGTCTCTATTATGAAAAAAAAATACAACTTACTCCCACGTTACAACGAATAAGTGTCAAATCTAATAGAATAGAAAAGTTTTCATAAAGGGTATTCAAAATTGGCAATTCAATGAACCCGGTAAAAAAAAATTGGTACAAGATTGCGAGATTTTCTCCAGATTTTATTTTACAAGTTTTTTATTCGACTTGCAATGTATGTAACTACGTTTGTTCGGGTGGAATCTTAAAACTCGATTTTGAAGAAGATATCTTGACCACCAATTGAGTTAAAATTTTGAATACTTGTTAAGATTGCATGACAATGCACAGTTAGCTGTGTGACGTCATTCTAAATCCAACATGGCGGACCACCTAAGTGATGTTAATAGAAGCTAGTTTTTAAAAGTTTTTACTTTTATTTATTATTTTCCTCTCTTAATGGGTATATAGAGATAAAGATATAAAAAAACTAACTATTTTTTAACATATACAGGTATTATTTCGCTTTTCCGTAACACTGTATAAAGTGGTGATTTGACCAATAGGTTACTGTATTTATTGTAAATTATTGTATATGATACATTGTATGGGTCCTTTAGTAGGTAGTCACCAGTTGTCAAATACATAAACACAATAAATAAATATTTATTTAAAGACCTTATTTTGACTTTCATTCATTTTCAGTTAAATAACAATTCTCTATTGACTAAGCGAGCGCGAGGCGTCTTCGTTTATGCTTGGGCATAGATTCTTAGTGGCTGTTCTCTTGATCCAGTTCAATAATTGCATATGTTTTATTTCGATTTGTTAAGCGGCCTGCGACACGAGAGTGCCCAGGTTCGATCTCCGGCTAGGTCAAGATGGAAAATGATCTTTTTCAGATTAGCCTGGGTCTTAGATGTTTATTTATCTATATACGTATTTGTTTTAAAATATAGTATTGTTGAGTTAGTATCCCATAACACAAGTCTCGAACTTACTTTGGGGCTAGCTCAATCCGTGTGATTTGTCCGTATATATTTATTTATTTATAAAGGGTGGCAAACGAGCAAGCGGGTCACCTTATGGTAAGCGATCACCGCTGCCCAAGGACAACTGCAACACCAGGGTGAGACAGGAGCGCTGCCGGCCTTTCAAGGAGTTGGGGGAGGACATGGGTAGGGGGGAGGATGGGCCTCCGGCTCTCTCACTCACTCAACGAAGCATAGAAGCGGTAAAGCTCAAACGTCCAATTTCTGTGGGTGGGGTAGTTCCCCGGATGAGCCGGCCCATTCATGATACTAGCAAAGATGAAGATGCCGGTAGCCGGTAGCGTGGCTCTTCCACAACTAAAGCGCCATTGGGGTCTATGAGGCTTACAACTATTGTGAGTTCGCTGTGAGTCTTAACTCGTTTAGCTCACAGAGCCCCTACTAAGAAGTAGAACCTGATTGCTGTTGCTTGATGGCGGAAGTTAGACTATATTGAATGTCTTAGGTTGAAACATCGAATACGAACATTGGCCTCTATCACACAAAACGATCTGGCTCGCTTCGTCAATCAGCCTATAGCAGTCCACTGCTGGACGTAGGCATCCCCAAGAGCACGCTACAGTGCACGGTCTGCCTCTTTCCTCATCCAGCCACTACCAGTGGGTTCTTCAGGTCATCGGTCCATCTGGCAGGGGGGCGTCCAACACTACGTTTGCCGAGACGTGGTCTCCATTCGAGAACCCGTCTACTCCAACGCTCATCGGTTCTGCGACAAATGTGGCCAGCCCACTGCCACTTCAGCTTGCTACACTTCTCGACAATGTCTAAAACTTTGTTTCTCTGCCGGACGATTTCTTTACGGATTTTATCCTGCAACGAAATACCGAGCATAGATCTTTCCATTGCTGAGCGACATGTAGTCGATGGGCCAGCCTGACTGTCATGTTCCACGTCTCGACTCCATGTGTCATGACGGGTAGGACGCACAGATTATACACCCTACTCTTTAGGCACTGCGGTAGTATCTGGCTCGCTTAACGTTATCATTATACAATTTACAACAAAAGCTTCAACAATGCCAATTAAAAATCTATTTGTGTATTTAGATCCCATCTCATCCACCACTCCGCCGACGCATGATTGAGCTATCTCTTAACTAATTTTAACCAGGTGCATGTCCATATGTACTCCCTGGTCGTGACTAAACATATGCACCTACATACATATCTTTCTGAATAGTCAGATACATAAGTGGTTGGTTATTATATGAACATTATTAAGTAAAAATGTTCGATCACTCGTTTGAGGAAGTGGCATGATTAGGGACGGCCGGGTTCGTATATTTGTTTCGCAGTCAAAATATAAAGCGGCCAATTTAGCGTGGTCTCTACCTAAGATTGTCTTTAAGGACGTCTTATTTCTGGCAACGAAGTGCGGGAGGTCTATGGACAGCGGTCGGTTGTTCTCGCCCAGCGAAAGTATTTATAGCGAAAGGCCGGCACGCGCATGCGCGGTCGTTCCCTATTCTAAATCCAAGTCCGGCGCCCGAGCAGCCCGGACCGATTCGAAAATTCTCGGATTTTCAAATTTCGAACCCCCCGATTCCGACTGGAAAGGCCACAGATTAAATTCAAATTCAAATTCAAATTTTCTTTATTTTCGGACAACTAGATCCATTACTTTACAAATATGATTTAAGTAAAAGTAAAAATTAGATATATAGAGAAATAGTAAAATTGTGTTTCGCTCGTTCGGAATCCGGACAGAATTGGTGATTCCGTGTGTTAGTGAAAATGTGTGAACAGTGTGTTCAACGATAAATTTTATAAGGATTTTATGCGTTTCTGACGCATGTGGTAAGTGAAATTATTTTATTCAACTTCAAATATACATTTTAATCTATTCATTTAATGTTGATTTAAATCCATTTACAATTTCGTTTGCGAATATCCTTAGATCCTTAACTATCGTACCTACATATGTTATTCTTATTACATAATTTATATCTTCAGTTACCAAGGAGATCAAATCAATTTGTGATTGGCGAAGTGCCGATTTTGAGTATTTCCATGGAAGTAGGTCAAATAGTTTAATAAATTATGCTCATTAATTAGCATTCAGATGTTAATAAGCGTATTGGCAACATTGCTGGTAGTTTTAAATAGCTGAAGAACGGGGTTCTATCATTACGATTTATGGACTCAACCTGCCATTCTGACTTCATTAATCTATAGCGCACACCGTTACTCAGACAAAGAAAACCATTGTAAGTTGTATTGATTCTAAAATAGAATAAAATTGGATGTGTCGATGCGTTTCGAGTAGGCAGATAATATTGCATGAAGAATTTTTCTTTGTTCACCCCTGACGTAAAAAGAGGTTAGGTATATGTTTGCAGTTTCTGTTTGTGTTTGTTCGTCTGTCTCTGGCACCGCGTTGTTCCGAAAAAGCTTCTCATATTTTGATGCAGTTTTTTGACTTATAAATCGATGAATGCCGGCTGCACGCATGAAAAAGTGTCATGTTGCGTGTGCCAGCAAGGGCGCGGAACAAGCGATAGAGACAATTGGTACAATTGGCTTGTGATGTGCCGCATCTATCTCTCTTTCGCTGTTATCACGTAAAATTGTCGTCCGTATACCGACTTTACAGACAATAATTCATTTTGATTGAAAGGTAATAAAATCAAACGTGTTCGTAGATTTATTTAATCGACATCAGTTTGGCTGTTTATAAAATGAAATATTTTTCTTATTCGTTTAATGCAACACTTTTTAAAGCTTATTTCTTTAAAAAGTCATCATCATGTCAGCCGCAAAATTATTCTTCGTTCCATGGTTCCATCTTAACATGCGTGACAGGTTTGCGCGTGGCGAGCTCAGTTTCTTTGGATTCTTATGCTTCCGACGCTGCTACCCATCGGAGGCGTTTTAAAGCTGGGGAAGGATAAGAATTTGTTGAATTTGGGAAAGGAATTAAGGTATTGTAACTACTCACTCGGATGAATGGGGGGAAAAGCAATTAGCAGCTCGGTAAGTCGGGCGCGTGTACCCGATGCCGTATCTACAACGACCGGCCAAGCAGTAAAGGTTGACACCCCTGGACAAAAACGTGATCTGTTCCCATTAAGCCAGTTCTTCGGGGGCTGGTCGATACCCCGATTACCTATGCGACACAACAATAAGTTCTTTATACCTCTACGTGTTCGTATTCACCAAAATGTCAAAATCATACTTCAGTTGAAATTAAGTTTCATAACACCCCAGTAGTAAAAATGTGAGAGCTGAATCATCGTAAAGTCTATCCGCCCAAATGGTTTGCAGTACACCCACAAGAGATTTTGGAAAGTAAATAAAAATAATACCTATATTTTTTTAATTTTGAAAATATTTTTTATTAGTTCAAGACATGAAAAGTTATACAAATTGCTAAGAACCGAAAAACATTTTTAATCGTGTACTTTATTCGCTGCGTAACAAAATTAAACAGCCGTTCCACGGGACGCATCAACATGTCCTGCGTCTGTCTGGGCAGCGCGGTCCGAGCATTTGAAGCTGCCGATAGTGCCTTGAGCGGGCGCCGACACTTCTTATGTCGGCTGCCGGCGTCGCCTTGTCAAAGCGCGCAAACCATTTGACCGGACAAAGTTTATGTATTTTAGGCCTCGAAAGGTCGTATTCTGTTAAAAAAAACCGGCCAACTGCGAATCGGACTCGCGCACTAAGTGTTCCCTAAATTATTATAATAAGTTTGATGAAATTATTAAAAATATTTTTATTATATGATGTAACTCAAAAATTATGCTTTTCGCAATTTTTCCTTTATCTGTGCTATAAGACATTGTTTCGTACCAAATTTCAAGATTCTGAGTTCATGGGAAGGTTTTGATTCCCGTGCGAATGTCGAAAAAACACGAAAATTTGCGGCATAACCAGCTCTATCTTTGATTGCGTTGACTTAGAAGTTTGAAGGGTTGAAGGGACAGCAGACCTGTGTATTTGATATGAATTTCAGCTTGATACCTCTACGCGTTCCTGAGAAAAAGGGTCTTAACAGACAGAAAGACAACCGAGTGATTCTATAAGGGTTCCTTTTTCCTTTTGAGGTACGGAACTCCTTAAAGACTTATTTTGTCTTGTAAAGTGTCAACGGCTCAGACGCACTCAACGGCTAGCACGTGCCGTACAGTGCCTTTAAGGCACTGTGCATCACAAGAATACCGTAAAACGTCTATTTTTTCGTCGCGCAGTTAGCCTTATTTTCCATGAAATACTTGCATGAAAAAAATATGAAGTACAGTTCAAAGATCAAATTAAATGGATACATCAAAATATTTTCAAAAAAGTAATTAAAATCTAGCGAAATAAAATAGCAAAATTGCTATACCCAGAAAAAGTTTCGTCGCGAATTTCTTGATATTTTCAGCTACAACTACCGACTTTTTTACGACTATAACAAGTATAACTAAATGAGCCAGATGGATACCTAAAAAAATACAATATTTGGCTATAACTATTGAATTATTAAATTAAAAGTGAAAATTAACACGGAAATAGAAGACACGGGTTTGAAATGAGACTAGGGACAGGCCAACCGGTATCGCCACTTTCAGCCGCTACAAAGGGTTCAGGGATACAGCGCCTTAAGCCATTTGCCCTGCCAAAACCGTCTATCCATAGGATCCATAGGATAACGGTGAATTTTAAGTTACGCTCCCAGTACGCTGAACGTATCTTGGGTCTGAAGAACCTAGGCTCTGTCCAGCCCCCAAATATTTTAAGGGCTGGCCTCCCATAAGCTTTAAAAATGCTAATTCAAAAAAATCAACACCCTATTTTAGAGATATCTTGATTTACCATTTAGAAAAATAGGCGCATTTAATACACTTTCTAGGCGCACAACTTTTTACTATTACATTCCATGGATAATAATTTACTAACGTCGACAATCAAAACTATTGATGAAATGAAATGTATCGATTTTCATAAAAAAATCTAATTAAAATGTGTCAACATTATTTCGAGTAGGTGTCACGGTCAATCGACCATGCACACCCTGGTGTCAGAGTTCTTCGGAACCGCCTCTCGGCCTCTAACGTGGTTCCTTTAACGACAGCCGGGACCAACGACTTAACGTGCCTTCAGAAGCACGAAATCATCTTTATTATCAGACAATCAGGTGATTCAAGCCTGCAATGTCCTAACTAAACTGGAAACAACTTAACAAAGAATGCGTCCCGTGAGAATTAAACCCTCGACCCCCGGGTCTACAGGCAAACGCCTTAACGACTGGACCACGGAGGCAGTTAGTGGGTCTTTAAGACCACATTAAGCGCGTTGGTGGGTGTTAGGTGAAAAACGGAATCAAAATAGTGATGGGTTGTTGGCCTCATCGCCTTCCAATATGATTTCAGATTTTCACTCATTTAAAGGGGCACATATTAAAATCCCAAAAAACATAACACCTTTATTTAAAATGTACGAGCCCAAAATACCCGAATTCAAAATACCGTATATTTAAAATACCAAGTATTTAAAAAATAAAATATTTAAATTACCTTACGGTTTAAGAGCCCGCCATATGCCAGGCGGCGTGGCGATACAAACGCGGATGGTCTAAACGCGTTGGCTACTTTGGATATTTTCGTTTTTTAGGAATATTCAAGGGTTATTCGAAAAAGAAAAACATATGATGGCTGCCTTATCTGTAATGCAATAATAATCAAAAGTTTCAAGGTTAATTTTAATGTATTTGGTGAATAATACTATATACCGAGTAAATTAGACGTGATTTGGAGGCAACTTTGCAATTTTTTTCTATCGAGAAAATTTAACGCAATCGTGTTTTTGAGTCATATAGTTACCAGAGTTAGTCCTGAACTTTGCTGCATTTTTATTTCAACTTGAGTATTTAATTATTATTGATATAACAGTCAATCATGCAAAGCAGTGTGAGGTAGTACGGACCCTTAATAGCTCAAGCTCAAAACATCTTATTTGGCATTCTAATATGTACCCATTTAAAGCGAACAAAGCTACAGCGAAAGCTTTAAAAAAACAGTGTCAACATGCAATTGTGAATTATGATCTGGCAAAGCGCCTCGTGACGCATTTGCAGTTTTTATAGGTCAAGTGCACGTTCATATGATTTGGCCCGTTTGCTATCATTGCCGTTGCAATAGCAAATGGCAATATTTGGCTTCAGTTAAAAGCTTTTAGTGTCATAGTATACAAATACAGGGCAGGAGAGCTATTTTTGGAAAATGTTTTGAAAAATCGGGGAAAAATTATTCATAGATGAGGACATCCGATGCGTGCGATGCGTAAACGGTTCAAGTTACCCAAAAAATGTGTATTAAATAATTATTACCAGCGTGGAGAGTGTAGGCCAAGTCCTCTGGCTGCTCTGACCAAGTATGGCCCTAGTAGGACAGAGAGGGTCGTCCTCCTCTAGTGGAGACTAAAAAGGACCTGATGATAATGATGATGACCCTTTAAACGAACTAAAAAAAATGTCCGCGACAGTATATGACTAAACCTAACAACAGATATTGCCGCGGACGAAGTCGCGGGCATATAAATAAACGTAATTCAAGAACTAAATGTTCATACAAATTGACTGGGTAGCCGAAAATTTTTGTTCGGAATTGTTCATTTTTTAAGGTTCACCGTATAGGTATTTAAATAATAGTCACTTTCAAAATAGAATTCAAAATAGAAAATAGGAATTTTGTGCCGTTTTCTATAGATAGACATAGACACTTTTATTTAGATAATACCTTAATCTACCTGCTTTTTCGCTTTGTCCCAAACATAGCATCAAAGTGGCAAAAGGCAACTGAAAAAGCTATTGTTTTTCCTAGCCTGTAGATGTTATGTCCCACTGCTGGGCAAAGGTCTCCCCCTTGTTTTTCCATTCGTTTCTAGCCATCGCAACTTCCGCCCTTCCATTAATGGGAGACAAAGGCCTAATCCAACATTTATTAAAAAAAATCATAAACTTGTCGAGATCATCTCTCCACCTCCTTGGTCTACCTCTACCTCGGCGACACTCCGGTATCCAAAAGGTAGCCAACCTAGCTGACCCTTTCTGACCGCATACGAGAAACATGTCCCGCCCAGTTCCACTTAAGTCTGGCAGTTTTTACACCTACATCTTTGACCTGAGTTAAAGAGCGCAGCCCACGGGCGCAGCCGGCCTATTTGCTTAGAGTACAACGTTTTGACAGTCACTTCAAAATACATTGCGGCTCTCGCATGATTGACTATTTTTATTTAATATATACTAGCTGTTGCCCGCGGCTCCGCCCGCGTTAATGTCGTTCCCTTGTGAACAGTAGAAATGATAAAAATTCCATACAAACCCCTGCCCCTTTGCTTTTTCCCCTTAAGGGGGAATTTAATACATTTCACCTGCATAGATCTTTAGCCCTTAAGGAGGGGATTTTGCCCATTTCACCTACACAGATATTTTATTATTGTAATGGAGAACTTCTTATTGTCATATTTCTAAGTAAATAAAAAAAATCCATACAAACTTTACCCCACCTATTCTACCCCTTCAAGGGGAAATTTCGACCATTTTAACTACACAGATTTTTTTTATTGTAATGTAAATATATATACTTATTTTTATACTTCTATGTCCAGAAATGAGAAAATTTCCATACAATCCCCCCCCTCCCTTTATCCCTTAAGGGGGAAATTTTGTACATTTCACCTACACAGATCTTTTTTAATTGTAACCTAGAACGTATATACTTATTTTCATACCTCTAAGTCTAGAAATGGAAAAATTCCATACAAACTTTACTCCCTATTTACCCCTTCAACGGAGAATGTTGTCTGGTTCACCTAAACAGATCTTTTTTAATTTTAATTGAGAAGTTGCGTACCTACTTTCAAACTTCTAAGTCCAGAAATGAGAAAATTCCATAAAACTTCAACCCCTTTGATTTTCTAAAAATCCTTTCTTAGTGCTCATTTACACCATAAAAAGAATCCCTGTGCCAAAGTTTCTGCGCACAGTAGTTTCGGCTGTGCGTTGATATATAAGTCAGGTTTGCCTTTGGCCCGCGGCTCCGCCCGCGTAAGTGTCGATTTCTCAGGAACTGTAGAATTACCCGGAATACATTAGTTTATGACTTTCAATGAAACACCTTAAAATTGAATTTCAATTGAATTTCAATTGAATAACTTCAAAAACGGAAAGTTTCATACTAACTTTGCATCCCCGTTATATCCCCTTAAGGGATGATTTTTGAGAAAAATATTTTACTCGTGTTTCATGCCTTTTAGTAAAGAACCTTCATGCTGAATTTCATTCGACTAACTTCAAAAATGGCAAAGTTTCATGCTTACTTTGCACCCCTATTTTACCCCCTTAAGGGATGATTTTTGAGTAAAATATTTTACTTGTGTTTCGTACCTTTCAGTAAAGAACCTTCATGCTGAATTTCATTCGAATAACCTTAAAAAACAACAAAGTTTCATACAAACTTTGCAACCCGTTTTTCCCCCTAAGAAGATGAATTTCCAAAAATCCTTTCTTAGTGCTCCCCTACGTTATAAAAGGAACCCCTGTGCAAAGTTTCAAGTTCCTAACCCTTATAGTTTAGGCCCTGCGTTGATATGTCAGTCAGTCAGTCAGCTTCTCCTTTTTTTTTAGTATGGATTACTATGTATAGTATGGATAGGTATAATGCTGTCGTATAATGATGATGAATTGACTTTGGATTTTAATTTTCTTATGTCACATATTATTTTATTTTATTTTTGCTATATGTTTGCAGGCAAACTCATGCCTTGAGTTCATTAAAATGACGATAACTTTTTTTTTAATGAACCGATTTTAATGAAACAAACTTTAAATGTTAAACTGAGTTAAAACAAAGCAATTGGTGAAAGTTTGAAGTAAATCGGTTCAGTATTTTCGGAGATAATCGTGATCATACATACAGACAGACAGACAGACAGACAGACAAGAAATTCCAAAATTTTTTTTTTGCCTTCTATTATTCTTTTTAAGTGTCCCTCTATCCATTTCAGTCAAAAATTCGAAATGTACAGACAAAATAATTTTACTGTTTTATTATATGTATAGATAGAGATAAAACGTAATGTATTTTGAAGTGATTATTAAAACGATTTAATAATCAGTAATAGGCCGGCAGTTCGGTGTTTCTCACTTTATCATAAGACGTAAGCCTAGCATGCTACGCGCCATCACTATAAATAAATAAATAAAATAAAATAGCCATTTATTCTACTACCCATAAAATAATACATTCAATAAAAGCGTTAGTGATCCAAATGTCCGATTTGTCAATATTACATGTCAATATTAGTATGTTAGTTTAAATAATTAATTTAATTGTCATTTTATATTAGGTACTATTATAATTACTATTGTTAAGATATCATTTAGGATGTCGATAAGTGCTATTATTCCATTTTAAATACATTTCTAGAATTAATTTGTATAGTTTATTCTCCCTAGGTAGTAGTCGCCTCTTTGGCGTAGGCCTCCCCCAAAGTTCTGTTCATGTTCATGTTCAAACATGTTCGATGTCTGGTCTTATACACCCAGTCCTGTCCTGCTTTTTTCCTAAAAATATCTCGCCATCTAGTTTTTGGCCTTCCTCTGCTTCTTTTATTGTTCCTTGGCAACCATTCTGTCATCTTTTTGGTCAGTCTTGAGTTGTTCATTCTGTATATGTGTCCTGCCCATTTCCATTTTAGTTGTCTTGTTCTGTACCTAACATCTGTCACTCGCGTTCTAGCTCTAATTTTTCTATTGTTAATTTTGTCTGATATTCTTATACCTAGCATACTCCTTTCCATGCGTCTCTGACATACAGCAAGTCTTTCTTTATCCTCTTTTCGTAAAGACCAGGTCTGACAACCGTATGTAATACAAGGTAGGATCGCTACTTCAAACAGTTTCTTCTTGATTTTGATATTTACATCCTTGTTTTTCATTATTTCTTTTAGACTCCAGTACTTCTTCCATGCTAGAGCGATCCGTCTGAGCACCTCGTTTTCCGTACAATTTTCAAACGATACCAGCTGTCCCAAGTAAATATAACTTTGAACGTACTCTATCAACTGTTCATCAGCGACAATCTCTTGAAAAAGGCTGTTTGTTAATATCTTCGTTTTTGATGCATTTAGAACTAAGCCCACCTTTTTGCTTTCTATGACCAATTCGTTTAGCATGCATTTCAGGTCCAATGCATTTTCAGCAAACACGACAATATCGTCAGCAAAACGTAAGTGACTCAAGTACTCGCCATTAACATTCACTCCTTTTTCTTCCCATTTCAGATTTCTAAACACTGATTCGAGTACCGCTGTAAACAATTTTGGAGAGAGGGGGTCACCTTGCCTTACTCCTTTGTTAATGGGAAACTCAGGACCCTCCTTCTCCAACTTGACAGTAGCTTTGCGCCATCACTATATTCTAGGCT
This sequence comes from Elegia similella, assembly GCA_947532085.1. Classification (NCBI taxonomy): domain Eukaryota; kingdom Metazoa; phylum Arthropoda; class Insecta; order Lepidoptera; family Pyralidae; genus Elegia; species Elegia similella. The sequence continues at coordinate 6,583,636 of OX383951.1, read as the reverse complement.
ATATTCTTTAAAATTATTTGATAAGTTTTAATCCGACAGTTTATCAACTTTTGCTGGCATCACGCGATAAAGATGCATAATTCATCACAGTAACGACTGGTAACACTGTCCAAGCTTTATTTGATTACTTTGCAGCTTTCAGTTTCAGTACCCTGCGGCACTTTGCCGTGGAAGGACGTCCGGGAAGGAGGGAATATTTCATGTCAAAAATAAAATAATCCTTAAACGCGTTACGAGTGTTTGTGTTAATGTGGTGTAGTGATGTGACCGTACGGAGTTGTATCAGTGATTCGTCTGGATGTTACATGTTTTTGGACTTTTCAAAGGTTTGTTTTGATGCACTTTTATAGTTTGCGAATGGGTTCTTTGTTATCGAGTTTTAACGTTTGCCCCAAAACTTGGATCTTTATGGCATATCGCTTTCTTTGTAGGGTTGTAAATTGTGGAATAAGATAAGAATTATACAAACAACTTTGTTATACTCATGCGTTTTAAATTATATCGTGGACGCCAACGTGAATTTGAATAAGTTTTTCTTTCTTAGCTATAGTTATTGAAAGTTGGGAATCTCTGAACATTTCACCCAAAGTCTGGAGTCAAGTGGAAGACCAAATTAAGCTAGGGGTCGAGTAAATTTTTTTTATGACTACTAGCTGACTCGGCAAACGTTGTTTTGTCATATAAATAAAAAAAAACAACGGGTAGCAGTCCCGTAGAGGTACCTAGAAAGGGGATTCTACTTCCTGTAAAGTCGGTAGGTACTGTTGTCTGTAAAGTCGGTTTTAGGACAATAATTTTACGTTATAACGGTAGAAGAGAGATAGATGCGTCACAAGCCGAACGCTTAGGCCGATTGTGCCTCTCTATCGCTTGTTCTGCGCTCTCACTTGAACGTGACACTTTTTCGTGCGGGCAGCCGACGTTCATCGATTTATAAGACGTTATTACGACAAAAAAGGCGTTTGTTTTAGTTGTATCCTCCTTCTGGAACTTTTAACAAAGCCCAAGATACAAAAAGCTACGACTAGTATGAAGGACGTGTATACCAAACGTTGAACGAAAACCAGAAAAGCCGCATTCACTCCCATTCGTGTTGATTCCTTCAAAACAGCCGTTTTTTTACACGACTCCAAAAAGGGAGTGTTAAGGCAGAAGTACTTGCATAAAAACATCATTGCTCAAAAACGTCGTGGCAGTCATGGCTCTACCGGTAACATTCATTGTTGCTCAAAATTCAAATTCAAAAATTCAAAACATTTATTCAATATAGGTTTCTTTAAACACTTATTAATTGTCATATTTCACTTCTCAACAATTGTTGACGTCAAAAATTTACTTAAGGCTAAGTTTAATGCCGCTTCCAAAGCGGAGTGCAGAAGAAGCGGCAACAAACTGCACAGCGCATATTCTCCAAGGTAGTATCATGAATGGACCAAATTGTCCGGGGAAGTACCACACTTACATAAAATCGACGTTTGAGTAGAAGCATTACCGCTTCTATGCTTCGCACGGTAAATGAGAGAGCCGGAGGCCCATCCTTGTCCTCCCCTCAACTCCTTGGTCGGACGACCTGACAAAAGTCGCAGGAAGACGCTGGATGCAGGTCACTTCTAACCGATCATATTGGAAATCCTTGGGGAGGCCTATGTCCAGTAGTGGACTTCTTGCGGCTGAGATGATGACGATTATGAAGATACTATACATATGATTCAGTGAACGTTAATATTTATCACAACAAAATATTGTTGACGTTAATTATTTATTTAGGTATAGCTATGTGTCGAAATATGTGTATGGCCCTAGTAGTACAGAGAGGGTCGTGCTCCTGTAGTGGAGACTAAAAAGGACCTGATGATGATGATGTGTCGAAAGCGAAGTGCAGAAGAAGCGGCAACAAACTGCGCAGCGCACTTTCTCCAAGTGATGTCAACTTACAATTTATGGTACCTATACTAGCTATTGCACGCGGCTCTGCCCGCGTTAATGTCGATCTCTTGGGAACCTATTTGCTAGTATAGTTAATATTTCCTCGGAACTCAAACTACCTCCATGCCAAATTTCATCCAAATTGGTTCAATGGTTGAAGCGTGAAAAAGTGACAGATAGACAGACAGACAGTGTTACATCCGCATCTGTAATATTAGTATGGATATGGATTACTTAAATAAGTACGCCACAGGTAACATCTCAATTGGCTAAAAAGATCACTGAGCAACTGAGGTTGCGGTTAAATAATTTCAAAACAAGATTCCACGGAAGTTGCAATTAAGGGTTCGTCCACACGCCACCGAAACTGTGTCAGGGGTTGGGCGACGCGGTGCCTTCGCTATCAAGTTACAATTTTCACATTGACATTCCCTACAGTACTACTATTTTAAATACATTTTCTTGGACGTTTTTAAGATTTTTAATGTGCTATGTCCAAAAAAATACCTTGTCCAAACAGACTTGAAAAAATGGCATTAAACAGACTTAACATAAACATTTATCCTAACTAATATTATAAATGCGAAAGTGAGTTTGTTTGTTTGTTTGTTTGTTTGTTTGTTTGTTTGTTTGTTTGTTTGTTTGTTTGTTTGTTTGTTTGTTTGTTTGTTTGTTTGTTTGTTTGTTTGTTTGTTTGTTTGTTTGTTTGTTTGTTTGTTTGTTTGTTTGTTTGTTTGTTTATTTGTTTGTTTGTTTGTTTGTTTGTTACGCTTTCACGCCGTAACTACTGAACCGATCATCATGAAATTTTGCATACAAGTTCTCTGGAGTACGGAGAAGGACATAGGCTACCTTTTATCCCAGGAAAAAGTACTGTTCCCGAGGGATCGACATTGACGCGGGCGGAGCCGCGGGCGAAAGCTAGTTTTCATATAAACGGAGAAAAGATTCATCTGTTACAATGATTATGTATATTTTTTGTTATGTTGCATAGCGCGAACCCTTCCATACAAAATGAAGTTATGTTAGTTGTGTCTAACTAACCACGAGACAAAACGTGGGAAATGTTGTGCCTCCGGTTGTCAACATACGAAAGGGATATAATATAATTTCCTCGGTAAGTAAAATATGATAGGGCATGTAGCAAATCTAGTTTGGAATTCCGTATAAGCTTATATATAATAGGTATTAATAGATATAATAATGGGATTGCATTTTGAAGACATGCCAATATAGGTACAAAAAATCTTAAAATGTACGCTATAAATCTCATTCGTTGTATCTGGTTACTTATCATATAGCGGGGGGTAATAATTATTAAATAGATCTTTTCTCGTACTCTATTTAAAACCTCTTTGTTAGTTATTCTATCCATCCAGCTAATTTTCTCCATTCTTCACCAGCACCACATTTCGAATGCTTCCAAATTTTTTCTTTCTTTCTGCGTTAAGTTCCACGTCTCACAGCTGTAAAGAGCAATGCTCCAGATGTACACCTTGATCCCACAGATTAATATTTGATATTGATTTCATTTTGATGCGGCCACTCGTTCTGTGGAAAAACTGTGTTGACCGTCATACGGATGGACAAACGAGTGATCCTATAGGTTTAGGTTTCCTTTTTTGTATGATTTTTCCCTAAATATTTTTATGTATTATTTACCTGTTGAGTTAAGGAACCCTAAAAAGAGAACCGCATTCATTCATGGCGGTTATTATAGATATCAGTGGCGGTTACGAACGAAGCCTCGGACATGCACACAAGCGCACAGACTAACGATTAGTAATTCGGCAGCCTGGATCTGGAAAAAAACTGGCGCCCTGACTGACCAATCCCTGAGGTCACGTGGCGGCGGCGGGGAGTCATCATCATTAGGTCTTTTTAGTCTCCACTGCAGGAGCATGACCCTCTCTGTAGTACCGGAGCCATACTTGGCCAGAGCAGACAGAGGATTTGGCCTACACTCTCCTCGCTGGCCAGACGGGTTGGAGAGGTTTCATTGATGTTTTTGAGCTTTGTTTAGCTTGTATTTACCAAGTCGACTCTTACGACCTCCATGGGAAGGCTAGCAGTGGCCCTATTCTACTCTGCTGGAAACCAAACGGCGGGAAGTGAGTACACCTAATCATGCTGTCCTGCACCCACAGCGTGACTTTCTCCTCGTATTTTAGCTAGTTCGCCGCCTCCTTTACGGTGGTAAAGGCACAAAAACCCTGTACACATTTGTCATTTTGCCCCCCCTTTTAACCTGCCGCCCGGGGCATGGCACTGATATTCAGATATTTATTGCTAACAATGCTTAAAGCGACCGAACAAAGTGATATTTATAGCGACGCTCCCGCGGCGAATATATATGGAAGCTCACTTCTGACTCGATAGCTATTCTGTCGCTTAGCTCGCTCTCAATAAAAATACATACATATTACCACGTCTTTATCCCTTACGGGGTAGACAGAGCCTAAAGTCATAAGACCGAAAGGCCTCGTGGTGGAAAACGGAATCAAAATAGTGATGGGTTGCTAGCCGCATCGCCTATTGTCATGATTCTTTAGATTTTTTTCATTTCCTTCCCTTGACCGTCTTCTACGGTCTTCGTGGGAAGAGAAACAGCTGGCACATTCTACGTTTTTTTCTCCCAGACCAGCATGGAAGCAATAAAAATAATTTGTGCGAATGCAGTTGTACACTGTCTATTAATCCTCCGTGCTTCGTTGGTCCCGGCTGTCATCATTAATGGCGGTCGTAGAGCTACTTCAGATGCCTTAAGGCAGCTTGAAAAATCTGACACTTAGACACCCAAAAATCAAACAAACGGCCAAATGGTTTGCAGTACACCCACAAGGGATTTTGGAAAGTAAATGAAAATAATTAAATTATTTAATTTGGAGCGGACATGACAAATTAAATAAATTGGTAAGAACCGCCTGTTTCTCCCCAAGGACGAAAATACATTTATATTCGTGTACTTTACTTGCTATTTAAACAGCCGTTCCGCGCAACGCATTAACGTGTCTTGCGTCTGTACAGCGCGCGTCGAGCATTTGAAGCTGCCGATAGCGTCTTTGGCGCGCCAATACTTCGTTTCCGACGTCGCGTTGTCAAAGCGCGCAAACCATTTGAACGGACAGACTTTACCTGCTTTAATTTTCCTCTGAGAACAATGCAATATTACCACGCTCCACCCGTTTTCAATTTACTCAAATTCAGCGAGGGGAAATTACTCGTAAACCTGCTTTATCATCCAGCGTTAATTAGTGCTTCTGGCAATGTTGTAAATATGATCCTACATCTCTCAAGCAACTTGTATTACACTGTGGTTTAAGTAAAACTATGATACTTCCATGCTGGTCTGGGAGAAAAAAGGAAAATGTAGAATGTAACACATGTTTCTCTTCCCGCGTAGATCGGAAAAGCCGAACGAGGGACGGGAAAATTCCGAGGAATCATGTTAATAGGGGATGCGGCTAGCAACCCATCACTATTCCGATTCCGTTTTCCAGCTACACAGTCACCAACATGCTAATCGTGGCTTTTAGGGCTTATAGACCTAGGCTCTGTCTCCCCGCAAGGGAAAAGGACGTGATACTAGTTATATACAATCCCAAACGTGTCAAATTGTGTCAGAATTCTGAAAGTGCCTAAAGGCATCTGACATGGCTTAACGACTGCCATCAGTGATGTTACCCGCGACCAACCAGCTGCCAGCTTTTATTATATACATAAGTATAATAATCTCCCATATAAAAAACCGATCTCAATCAAATTACTGAACCGATTTTGATGAAATTCAAATAGGACCAATTTGAAAATATGGCAAGTATTAAAAATATAATAATATGACGTTTAAAAAGAGATAGATACATGATATCCGAATTTGAATAAAATTCTATTTAATTTCATTTCAGAAATCATGCCAGTCATACCAAAAAAGCCGTTTTTAATATCGGTTGATAAATACTATATATATATAGGGGTATATAATAATAGGGGTTATGCGGTTAAAGGGTTAAAAACGTAAAAAAAAATAATAGAATTGATAAACTCCTTTTTAAAGTCGGTCAAAAATCGTTTTGCTAACTCGACTTACTCGGGTCGTTCGCGCGATCAACAAGTCACAAGACGAAGTTGTATTGCTTCCCTACATTGAGATTTATCTCCCTCTCGTAATGAGTACCGATGTAGTACTTTACCCGACGCGGCGCGGTTCCCCAGGGAACAATGTAAAACGGCGTCGCTACGGCCGTTTTCTTTAAGGCGATACCACTGTAAATAAGGTCGCTCTGAACCTTATTTATCTCGCAAAATACTTAAATTAGGAGTTTCAAATCTAAGTAATATGATTTTGACTATCTCATCTCCAAAAATTGAAGATGAAAACACGTTTTGATAAAAATGGTCTTCGTTCGCAGCGTTTTTGTTATTGTAGCTCAAATGTGACGAATGAAATAATGATTTAAGGACTAAAAGATAGGTTATTAGTAATTCATCAAAATGTAAATATGAAAATACAATTTACCGGTCTGATTTTATATAAAATAAAAATAACGAATTTGCCGCTTACGTTTTTTTCTTTGAGCGACTCGAGACTATCTCCTATCTCATCATTCACGGGCTAAACCGCCAAGCGCTATCCCTTGCGCGCACTTGATCAGTCCTTTGCCGAGCGAAGGTACCAAACATTTGAGGCCTCGCCTTAACTTCATCCCTCATTCGTTGCGCAGCCACAGGAAATTGCTTGTAAACTTACCTTATCATTGCGGGGTAACGAGTTCCTCTTAGGCTGTGTGTATCACAGAAATAAATCAATATAGAACGGCCAAGTAGGCGGTACACGCATGTCTCGATCTTGCACGATCGTGCAAGATTCGTTAAATGTTCATCAGTCAGCGCGCACGTCCCGACATGAACACAGGCTTTATTCTGCGGTTTTAAACTGTAAAAACTATTTATCGATATGACGCGATTTACTTCTGTGCATGTCACAATACTATTTCGCTAGTAATGATGTCAAATTGGGGACGCAAAAACTGACACGCGCGTTTCTTACGTATTTTTCGTAATTGTTGCCCATCAGGCAATATGAGATATAATATGAGAGTTTGCTGTCTCTCCAAACCTTGCGCACACAGGCAACGCCCAAAGCCGAGGTCCGTCCCTCGTGGGAGGTGGTAATGTTGTCTATATAGGCTGAAGGTACTTTGCCCTCGCGTCAAACGCCCGGTGAAGTAGCAAAAGCTCAGTACTTAGAGCTAGGTACATACTCAATTTAAAAAAAAAGACAGAATTCTATTCAAACAGGATACTCGCGGGAAGCACTTAGTTTCAAATAAAGAAAGCTGCCGCATATTAATTCGTTCACCCGTGTCGTAGCTACGTACGACTCTATATTTAGTCGAGGTAGAGCCACGCTACCGGCAAATTTCATTTTCGCTAGTAGTATGAATGGGCCGGCTCGTCCGGGAAGTACCACACTGTCACAAAAAATCGACGTTTGAGTAGAAGCTCTACCGTTTCTATGCTTCGTACGATGAGTGATTGAGCCGGCTCTCCCCATTTCCTAACCTAACTCCTTAAAAGCCACTAACCGGCAACACTCCTGTGTTGCAATTGTCCATGGGCAGTGATCGCATACCATCAGGTGACTCGCTTGCTCGTTTGCCGCCCTATATGATAAAAAGAAAATAACGACTTATAACACCCCTCTTTAAGTCAGTAAAGACTGATAAAGGCAGTGTCAGTTTGTTTGTTCTCCTTTCTCAATGACTGATATCGGATCCGCCCGCAAACAATTAGCTGTCGTCGCGACAAATGGCGGACGGAAGTTAATTGAGGGATTTCATGAAATATAGATTGTCGCGCCGCTCTTATGTTTTCAATTTATGTGCTGACGTTACAACAGTTTCGTTTCGAAACGTTTGTGAGGCGGCTAGCGGAGCCCCCCCGCGGTCGTTCAGTCCTTAGAATGCAGTCGTATCTGTGACTTGTGGCACTGCTATAAACCCAAAGGTCTAGTTTAATAGTAGATCTTTGAATATGCCAGATCTTGCGGTTTCAATTCACCCCTAGTCACCACTCCCGATAAGATCACTAATAGAATACAAACGTGAGAAAACAAGTTAAAATTTTAAGCGATCTCCGACAAAAACCTATAAATCAAACGGCTGAATCGGTTTTGATTATAAGAAAATTCACGATTGAATTACCTCTTAAACAAAAAAAAATGCGTCAAAATCAGTTCAGTCGTTTGGATGCTACCGCGCCACAGACAGACATACAAACACCTAAATATACTTATTAATAGGTATATTTGTATTAAAAAAAATATATTTACCCGATTGGGTATTTTCCTGCAAATTTTGCCGGGTATTTTCCCATTCTTGGGTATTTTCCCGGTAAATTCCCATCTCACGGACGAAAACAAATATTTCTTTTGTGAATGCATCGTCACTGCAATTCAGGCCGCTGCGGCCCGATCCGGATTTTGCATACGAATGCATCTGGGACCTGCAGTATTGCAGTGCTGCCAGCGAATACCAAAGGTCACTGTATTTGTAACCACCGCTACAAACAATAGGGTGCTACTAATTGATATTATTGATGTCTTTAGTCAGCCGTGTGGTATCCGGCAGAGTAGAATAGGACCACTCCAAGTCTTCCCGTGGATATCGTAGAAGGCGTCTGAAATACAAGCTAAACAAAGCTTATAAACATCTGTGAGACCTCTCCTACCCGTCTGGCCAGCGTGGAGGGTGTAGGCCAAGTCCTGTGACTGCTCTGGCCAAGTATGGCTCCAGTAGTACAAAGAGGGTCGTGCTCTTGTAGTGACGACTAAAAAAGACCTGATGATGATGATGTCTTTAGTGAAGGTTTCTTATACGAATGAATCTTGAATGGTGAAGGTTAGTTAAGTAGGTACGTGTGTGGGCTCACAATCTACATTTAGCTGTATCCGTAATGATAGTGAAATTATAGTAATAAATCATAAGGATTCATTCGCGCGATCATCATCATCATCATAACAGCCGTAAGAAGTCCACTGCTGGACAAAGGCCTCTTCCAAGGTTCTTCGTTCCATGGGAGGATATTGCCATACTCACCACTCTTGGCAGGCGGGTTGGCGATCGCAGGTTCTTTGGGTTCATGCGGGCTTCCGACACTGCTGTCGGCTGCTGCTGTAAACTGGGGAAGGATAAGAGTTTGCTAAATTTGTGAAGGGAATGAACGTAGAGAGATAATACGTACTCGGATGAATGGGGGAAAAGATTCCATTAATCATTTCTTCGGAATCTAGTAGTCTATAGCTTTTGCACATTAATTAATATTACAAATATTACTAAACTTGCTTTCGCCCGCGGCTCCGCCTGCGTCAATGTCGATCCCTCGGGAATAGTACTTTTTCCCGGGATAAAAGGTATCCTATGTCCTTCTCCGTACTCCAGAGAACTTGTATGCAAAATTTCATGATGATCGGTCCAGTAGTTACGGCGTGAAAGCGTAACAAACAAACAAACAAACTCACTTTCGCATTTATAATATTAGTTAGGATAAGGTTTTGATCCTTTAAAACTGACTTGATGTAAAAAGGGCCTACAAATTCCTAATTTCTGAATAAACTTTTGGATTTTGATTTGATTTTGAGTGGTAAACTTTTCAACTTATAGGCCATTAGTCACACCTCAACCATACAAACTCATTCACCACCTCAAAATTCCGTGATTAAATTCTCTAGGCGCTGCAATCATAAAGTTTCATTTGTTATATTATAAGTTAACATTTACAATAATGAATAGAAAAGCCTGGTTTTTAAAGACTGTCCCTGTCCCTCGCATCTAGTGTAACCAGATAAAAAAAACCAAAAGTCCGGAAAAAAGGCCCGATTTACATGGAAAAATACTGAAATGTTGTTGTAATTTGAGAATTTTCGTACGTATGTAGTTACTTAACAAATTAAAAAGTCATTCGATAAAGTGCTTATTTTATATTGCAATTACTTATAACCAAAGGTTTTGTTAAATGATTTTCTCCAAGTATTATTAGCAAGACAAGTTTCTGTTTGCTTTTCTTCTTTTTATAATGAATAGTATTTTATTGAAAATTGAAAAAATCCTAAGATTTTCATGGATTTGCGAAATCCGGCCGTAATCCGAAAAAAAGTCCAAAAATCCTGAAATCTCAGGACAAATCCTAAGGTATGGTAACCCTACAAGAATCACATACTAGTAGATGTAGTCTGAACAAAGTTTTTAATACAGTAATGCCTGTAGCGCCTGTATTGTTAAAGAATTTAAAGTATACTCGAAACCCTTACGAAGTAGCGTGATATGACCTCAAGTACATAATAAAGAGCTAGTTTACTAACCTCAGCTCTCTATCCCGCAAAATGTTCACGTAAGCCCGAGGCGCCATACATTTTTAACAAACCCCGGTTTTGGCTCATCAGGTAATCATGGCACGTAGGCGAAATCTGGTTTAGATGAAACGTCGCGAATGCTTTGTTTGGATTTTTGAAGTGAGAACTTCCTGTCATTTCTTGTCTTATCTTATACTTCCTTCATGTCTTTTTACTAGTTATACTAATTTTGCCCAATATGTGGCCACGGCTACTGCCCTGTCATTTGCCTACTCTAGATCATTTAGGGCACGTCAAAGGTGGCTCATAGATTGAACATCGCAGCAATCGCATGGTTGTTGCCGAAGAAACCCCACCTAACTCTGTTTTCTCGGCAACTCCCTACACCAGCCCGGAGTCGGTTCATTTCTTTAAATGAGAACTCGCGACACTGTTACCGTTACCGTAACCGACACCTCTGTTTATAAGTAACCGAATGTTCAAGTTTTTACTTATGTCGAAACTCCCGGTGTGCCACAAGTTTTTTCTTTATAATTTTTTTTGCTTTAGTTATTCTTTGATATGTTATCAAGATAAAGTTAAAATACAAAAGCCCTTAATATTTTATCAATAAATCACTAAAAATCTTGTGTTTTAATTATCAGGACTTTATCTCTATGCATGCAGTCTGTTTGGATATTGTTCAAATATTTTTATTTCTTATTCCTCACTAACGGGCCCAAAAAGTTCAAAGGAAATTGACGAATAATAGGTCAATCTTTCACTCTAGAAAACGATCTCGAATTCCATCCCGTCTCACTGTTCGGGCGCAAATCGTGCCCATTTTTTCCGTCACGTTTTTTATCATTAGTTGAAAAGGGATTTCTGCGTAGTGATTTTCAGATTTTTATAGGTAGGGAAGAGTTGGATAAATTCGCGCGATTATCAATGAACACATTTATTTTTTACACTTTTATATCTTCACATGCGTTTATTACGTCAAAAAGTATACAATATAGTATAAGGATAATATTTTAGCGAATACATTTCTTCTAGATTATAATATAAATGGAAGAAGATAAATAATATTTATAATTTATAAACTATATTTAATAGTTTATAAAACTAGAAAACACGCTTTAATAATTAATCTAGAGCAAAAAAAAAATGGTTGTCTGTAAAGTATACCACCGTTATCACATAAAATTATTGTTAAAATTATTATATATTATAATGAAAGAGAGATAGATGCGTCACAAGCCTAACGATTAGGCCGATCTCGCTTGCACGCGGAACTTGACACTTTTTCGTGCGTGCAGCTAGCGTACATCGATTAATAAGACGTTATCACGTCAAAATTGTTGTCACCATAGTTTAAAAAAAGCGTGACCGCTTCAAATCGGTTACAAACAAACAAACAAGCAAACATGCAGCTCATCATCCTTTCGTGTAGGTGTCACGGTCAGTCGACCATGCACACCCTGGTGTCAGAGTTCTTCGTAACCCTCTCGGCCTCTGACGTGGTTCCTTTAACGACTACCAGATGGCAGCTGGGACCAACGGCTTAACGTGCCTTCCGAAGCACGAAATCATCTTCATTATCAGACAATCAAGTGATTCAAGCCTGCAATGTCCTAACCAAACTGGAAGCAACTAAACAAAGTATGTTTCCCGTGGGAATCGAATCCACGACCCCCGGGACTATAAGCAAACGCCTTAACCACTGGACCACGGAGGCAGTTGAACAATACAGCAACAAACATACAAATTTCAGACTAAACAATATCGGCACATATTCTACAGACAGAATATTATAAAATACAACATTTTCACAAATACATATATATTACCAATTATTCATTGGAGGATTTATGTGGAGGTCTGTATGTCTCTTATTAGCATCCATCCTCTCATCTATGAGCCGCAGAAGTCTGAGCTCCCTTTTATCCTTCGCGCCATTGAGGCTGACTTATTGCGAATGATGGCATAGAAATCATCTATGCCAGCATCCGCAAACGTGCCTGATGCACTACAGAATCAAGGAAGCCTCAACAGAGGTCTGAAAGTATTGTTATTCTGAACACAATGGCTTTTCGGTACTAGTTAACGAAATCCCTATGCGAGGGAGTTGGCCGGGTCCTCAGTCGACTGGTTCATTTTGGGTTGTCTGTTTTATATTGCTGACTATTATTACAATACTGCAGATCAGATATATTAAGTACTAGCTGTTGCCCGCGACTTCGTCCGCGGCAATTTCTTATTAATTTTGAATTATTAGGGTTTTCTTAGTATAGATGAATAATTAAACATTTTTTATTGATTATTTCGCTCCTATTGGTCGTAGCGTAATGTTTTATAGCCTAAAGCCTTCCTCAATAAATGGACTATCCAACCCAAAAGAAATTTCAAATTGAAACCAGTAGTTCCTGACATTAGCGTGTTCAAACAAACAAACAATCAAACAAATCTTCAGCTTTATAATATTAGTATAGATGTTAGAGAACGCATGAGGAGGCGAGGATGTTATTAGTCTTAATATAGCATCAAACGTCAGAGTTATCAAACCACAGGCCGCATTCACTTTCGCAAAACTTCTCAAAGAAATATTAATTTAGCGCTGAGGAAAATTCCTGAGTTTAATATCCTTTACTTCCCGATATCGTAATGGAATCTGTGCTCAGGAGGAATTGTGATAATCTGTGCATTCAATCAATTATGAATGCTCCTTTTAGCTTTATGAATGCTCTTTTTAGCTTTATGAATGCTCTTTTTAGCTTTATGAATGCTCTTTTTAGCTTTATGAATGCTCTTTTAAGCTTGGCGCTTTAAACACATAATTATGTAAGTATATAAACGGGGCTTAAGACATGCACCCAGGATAGGCCCTTCTGGCAACGTAGCTTTCGGCCCATAAGGCAAAAGATGAGAGTTGCTGCTCTCTAAAGGCTTTTGCCATTGTTTCTCAGATTGGCCCTTCAGGCTTGCATGCACGCATACGCGGCCCATCAGGCAATATGAGAGTTTGCTGTCTCTCCAAGCCTTGCGCACACAGGCAACGCCCAAAGCCGAGGTCCGTCCCTCCTGGGGGCCCTTTGGTGATGTTGTCTATAAAGGTTGAGGGCACTCTGCCCTCGCCTCAAACGCCCGGTGAAGTAGCGAAAGCTCACTTGAAGCTAGCTACATAGTCATTTCAAAAAAAAAATAATAATAAAAAGGTTTAGGCTAAGTCCCGTTTATATGCCTGCCTAATTATGAATTTTGAATGCGTTTTCTAGTTCGGTCTCATAATAAGAAGGCAGTCATTAGATTTGTTAAGCAGATTTTAAAATATACCTATCAGTAGGATTTCGCCCTCATCTTCGTCATCTCTTGTGGGTTTGGGACAGAATTTTAGTTTTAAGGGGTTCCGTACCCAAAAGATGCCAAAAAGAACTAGGGGTATTATTAAGCCTCCAATGTCTGTCCGTCCGTCCGTCCACCAGTCTATTTCTGCTTCAATCTGTTAGTTATTATAATGAATTAATAATTAATCCTCATGATACAAAAACATATTGAGTAAGTAACTTAAAACTCGACTAAACAATAATATTTATGATTGTTTGTATCCATTTATGGACCATGTGATTAATATGGTAGCCTGGTAGCCGTGTGGTATCCGGCACAGTAGAATAGGACCACTCCAAGTCTTCCCATGGATGTCGTAGAAGGCAACTTAGGAAATACAAGCTAAACAAAGCTTATAAACTGTTACACAGGCCTAGCCTTCAACAGACACCAGTCTTCAACAATGTTTCTTGTAAAAATATGCATGTGTTTTGTTGTCTTTTTGGAGAAAAATAAATACTTTTTTTTTTATCTAAGAGACCTTTCCAACCCATCTGGCCAGCGTGGAGAGTGTTGTCCAAGTCCTCTGGCTGCTCAGGCCAAGTAGTACAGAGAGGGTCGTGCTCCTGTAGTGGAGACTAAAAAGGACCTGATGATGATGATTAATATGGCAGTGTAAAAAAGCAGCAGTTTGAAATATGCTCTATGTGAACGGGAAATGTTCGACATGGATAGTGAATTGAATTAATCTAATTGCCTGGACATTATTATAGTGCTTTTCACTTTTAGGATAGAGTTGTTTTTGATTCATTAAATAAAAAATAATTTCTCTAAGTTAATCCTTATCCTTACTAATATTATAAATGCAAAAGTGAGTTTGTTTGTTTGTTTGTTTGTTACGCTTTCACGCTGTAACTACTGAACCAATCATTTTCTCTGGAGTGTGGAGAAGGACATAGGCTACCTTTTATCCCGGGACAAAGTACTATTCTCGAGGGATCGACATTGACGCGGGCGAAGCCGTGGGCGAAAGCTAGTGTAATATAAATACTAGAGTCACGCCGTAAGTTTTTGCCACGTCTAGACCACAAGTTCATCGGTCGCTTCTTGTGAACATAACACCGTACTGCTAAAGCACACGACACGTCCTTGAGTCCTACGGTCTATAAACTAGCTCGTCCTTCCACGACCTTGCCACTATAAGGGCTCCTCCCAAGGTCCTTTAGTTAAAAGCCGTGAGCGGTCCCTAACTTTTATACAGCGTCCTTTGTTTTGCATGATAGGAATTTAATTTCTTCGTTCTAGTACAAAATAAAGCTAAGTGCATTCCTAAGTTTTTTTGGCTGCTTTTTCGCACAAAGGATAAGCGTCGCTATCCAGGGTGGGAATGCAGCCAGCGTTCTTGCCAACATGCCATATGGGCGAGAATTTTTAGATTTTTAAGTTCAGTTTTATTTTAGTACTAGCTTTCGCCCGCGGTTCCGCCCGCGTTAATGTCGATCCCTCGGGAATAGTATTTTTTCCCGGGATAAAAGGCAGCCTATGTCCTTCTTCGTACTCCAAAGAACTTGTATGCAAAATTTCATCATGATTGGTTCAGTAGTTACGGCGTGAAAGCGTAACAAACAAACAAACAAACTCACTTTCGCATTTATAATATTAGTTAGGATTAGGATAGTTAGGATTAGGATTAGGATGTAAAAAAGATTTGAATTTAATTTGAAAATTATTAAAAAAAGTATTTATTAAATTCTTTCCAATAATCGCACCTATAGTCCGGGTCACCTTCGGTCTCGCATACATCTGCTCACTGTTATTATTTTGACCCAGGAAATTTACCTACTTTATTTATCATTGTATTAAGTTAATATGTCGCTACAGAGCACTTAATAAGTATCTACAATATTTATATATTTTTTTGAATTCTATGCTTTCCTTAAAATTCCATTTAAACTTTAGATTAAGTAATAAAGTTTGCGCCTAAAACGCTGCGTCGTGTCATCACCGTTTACCTACTAGCAAAACATATTGAACTCTCTAGTGTCTTATGAGCTTCGAAACTGACGTCACCATGGCGTTTTACATTTTAAGGACAAAGATAATTATTAAAACGAATATGCACTTTTTTTGTGAAGTGAAAAATTCTTTAGCGGCGTTGTGCACTTTTTGGGATGGGGAAAAAATGTTAAACTCGCGTCAGGACACGTGACCTGATCGAAAATTCGTAAGACGGATAAATGACGCGCGGCGTAGGAGAGGAAGTAATATCCTCCTCTTTTTACCGCGCGGAGTTTTTAACTTCTGCCGGACCGCCCGGAGTGCAAGCCCTTGTATTTAAAAAAAAAACGAATATATTTAGATTGTTCTTGTTCTAAATTACTAATGCGTCTTCCTAATACCTCCGTGGTCCAGTGGTTAAGGCGTTTGCTTGTAGACCCGGGGGTCGTGGGCTCGATTCCCACGGGAAGCATTCTTTGTTTAGTTGTTTCCAGTTTGGTTAGGACAATGCAGGCGTGAATCACCTGATTGGCTGACAATAAAGATGATTCCGTGCTTCGAAAGGCACGTTGAGCCATTGGTCCCGGCTGTCATCTGGTAGTCGTTAAAGGAACCACGCCAGAGGCCGAGAGGCGGTTTCGAAGAACTCTGACACCAGGGTGTGCATGGTCGATTGGCCGTGTCGCCTACTCGAAATGATGATTATGATGATGATGAATGCGTCTTTCTAGCTTTTCGCTCTACAGAAATACTAGGTAGTTCATAGATGGACCAGACCAGCCTTTTGGAAGCTAAAGTCCTTACAGAGACGTCAAACTTATAACTTTTTTCGTAGAGGGTTAGACAAAACTGAAATAATTTTGAAATTTTCAAGCACCAACTACATTGACATCTTCATACAAGATTTTGTTCACGTGTCTCATGCATGGCACGTCTCGTTTGTTTCCACCGATTTATATATATTTGTCATATCGTAGACGTAGACCCCTTGAAGGGTGAGGCAGTAAATTTCGCGGGTGCGGCCATTGAACAATATCACATCGTCTTCGTGTGACACAAAATAGGGTCTAGGCGCCGCGACATAGGATTAAATTTCTTCGTTCTTGGCCTGGTTCAATCTATACATTTCCGAGTCTACCCAGTTTGAAGTAACTTTTCATTCATCAACATTGAATTCGAAATAAATTCTCGACAATCATTTAAAAAAATCATGATGATTTTTCACGCTTTTGATAATGTTTGTTTGAATACACAGATGCATTAAGATCGCTTTGTCAATAATGGCAACATAAGTGTCTATCACTATATATTATCATCAGGTCCTTTTTAGTCTCCACACAGTCCTCTGGCTGCTCTGGCCAAGTATGGCTCTAGTAGTACAGTAAGGGTATATGGATATGTATAAATATATGGACAAATCACACAGATTGAGCTAGCCTAAGACACTGACATCGACCACCAAAATAACTGATTTATCGATTTTGCGTAAAAAAGGTAATTATTTTGAATGAAAAAAACTGAAACAGAAACTAGCGTGACGATTTCTTAGAAACTGCTACTAAAGCATTTTCTTGACCTATGATCAAAGCCCCAGTCTTGAGATAATCTAGTACAAAGTTAAAATTTGAGGTGTCCCACCGTAACTTTTGAAATATTACTAAAATAATTCTGAAAAAAATGTGGTATATATCTCAAAGTATACCCTTTGAATTAAAACTATAGCGGTCTCGGTATCATAGATAGTTATTTTTATACAACACGACCAACTTATGTAGTTACAGTCGGCCGAACAAAATGTATGGAGTCAACCGTAAAATGAAATTTGTATACTATACAACATTCGACTTTTTTGCCGTTTTTATAGATAACCATACGGAACCCTTTGTGCGCGAGTCCGACTCGCACTTGGCCGGTTTTATAAAAGCAGCGCTTAAACGGTTCATATCGCTAAGCGCCTTCTTTATATACCTAACGCCTTTTCAGGTCACAGCCTAAACATTAACATGATAAACGTTGATTTTCCATAAGCACTCTTAATCCATAATAGCAAAGTCGAAATTCATTTGCCACATCTACAACAAAAAGCTTACTCGACAAACTTTAATTTTCCGACCGCAAAATTTAATCGTGGCGAGGTTCATATGGAAAATTCTCGCGTTCAAAGGTAAAGTATAACTTGTCTCGGCAGACAAAGAAATTATTTAAAAGACGGTAGTCAGCAAATTATTGGCCTGCTTTGATAGTCCACATCTGAAAAATCCCTTGTATGTATCCCTTGTATAAAAATATATCATTCTATAATTAAAATTGTATAACCTAGTGCGTTATAAACTTTCGATTGTGTATACTATCTATAGCTATACTTATACTTATATTATGAATAGGAAAATTTTCATTGTTTGTTTGTTTGTTTGCATCGAATAGGCTCTGAAAGTACAAGACCGATTTGCAAAATTCTTTCTCCATTAGAATCCTACATTATCGCTGATGAACATAGGCTATTTAAATACCTATATCTTCTCGTGCGAAGCCTGGACGGGCCGCTAATATGTACTAAAGTTAAGGAATAGCGGTGTTTCCTAACACAGACCATTTAAGTCTAAAAGGAGGCTCCTTCCATTATTACGAGTATATAAGAAAACAAATGTGATTTTTACAAGCTTTTATTTAGTTTCGTGTGGCCGAGTAGCACAGCCGTTAGCCGTGTGGTTTTCGGCAGAGTAGAATAGGACCACTCTAAGCCTTCCCATGGATGTCGTAAAAGGCGACTTATTAAATACAAGCTAAACAAAGCTCATAAACATCAATGAGACCTCTCCAACCCGTCTGGCCAGCGAGGAGAGTGTAGGCCAAATCCTCTTGTCTGCTCTGGTCAAGTATGGCTCCGGTAGTACAGAGAGGGTCATGCTCCTGCAGTGGAGACTAAAAAGAAAGTGATTTATCATTATCATCATCATCTTCAGGTCTTTTAGGTACAGACAAACCCAACCCAATGTTTGTACATAATGAAATCTTGCAAGTTAAATTTGATTCCCTCCCCGGTTACCATTTGAGCTGAAATTTTGCATGCATGTGTAAATCGGATGATAATACAATGTTATGGAATTGTTGCGCTGGTCTGATGATGGAGTCGGAAGGTGGCCATAGAGACTCATAAAATAAACAAGGTACAACAATCGTGTTTGGGCTCATTTGATTTCTCTTGGAAAGCACTTACAGTGTGGATCGTTTATAATAAAAGCTTGTCACAAAAAAAAGGATTTTTTTGCAAAAAAAAACTTGTTTGTATTTACAACTGTAAGCCACTGGACCTGTGACGTCAATAACTTTCCCTGGGCTGCTTATATTGAAATATGAAATAAAAATGGCAGATTTGATGAAAGAAAGAAAAACTTTACGGCAAAAAAAATGAGAAATACGTAAGAACTTATAAAAAATTATTGCCGAAAAGGCAGCCAGCTCAGCTTTATGCTTATGGCGGTGAACCACAGCGCTGATGAATCATAAACTGATTCATTGATTTATATGACAACATGAAATCAGAAAAAGTTGAAAAACCTTGGAAAAGTATTTTAATATCATATGCTGAGCAAATTTCACAAATATTACTTAAATATACAGGATGTGACAGTAAGAAGTAGTAATTCATGTGTTAACTGTTGGGTTATGTAGGGCATACCAGAGAAACACAAGATTGTCCATATACTTATTTATTTTCCGTTTAGTAGGAAGGTGTGTTTATGCAAAGAAAGCCGTACAACGAATAATCCACAATGGCTGTGGGAACGTAGTCGGGATACTTTAAGTGGCTTGTGACGGTTCGAGTTGCAATCATTAAATACAATATTTATGACCAACTGATGACATAGAGAGAGAAAGATTATTGAGTTAGACAGGGATAGAAATGTGATTTATTTTTGCCATATTCCAACACGCCCCCTCAAAAATAAATCCATTATTACTCAACACGCCCCCTCAAAATAAATCCCTTTTACAACAGTATACCTAAGATAGTACATATCAAACAACTGTATACAATAATATAAAATTACACACCTTCCTTTCTGGGGAACAATTATCATGGCCCAACATTTGTTGCACAGGATTAGGGAAACCCAGAAAAACCTAATCAGGCCAATAAATAATATTATCTATCATTACTAGTGTTAATAACTAAGTTATAGATAGTTACTGAAATTTATATGTTCAATCCTTCGATCATTAATATTAATGATCGAAGGTTCAATCCAAGTTTCAGTCTCATCTCAATCAGTCTCATCAAATCGTGTTGCAGACACTGGTGTCGTTAGTATATCCGCCAGTTGATTATCTGTGGAAATATAAACCATTTTAATTACATTTTTCTCAACCAGTTCTCTAGAGAAATTATACTTTGTATCAATGTGCTTCGACCTCTTGTGACTAGTCGGGTTATTTGCAATACTAATACATCCATTGCTATCCTCAATACTATTCATTAATGAATTCAAAATGATCAATTTTAACCATAACGTTTCTTTTACTACTTCATAAAAAGACATGTATTCAGCTTCAATGGATGATGTTGTCACCGTCTGTCGTCTTTTTGTTTGCCAACAGATTGTACAATTGTTATACAATTTAAACAAATAACCCGAGGTACTTTTTCTGTCAATCTCATTACAAACCCAGTCAGAATCCACAAAAACACTTAAAATGTCTCTATAATCACTTCGTGTAACTAAGTTCACTTAAGATTTATGGTGCCTTTCAAATATCGTAGGACCCTTTTCAAGTGTAACCATAAAGAATGATTGTTTTTGTTTGCATATCGACTCAAGATGTTAACAGTAAACTTGTGCAAAGCACCAGATAAGATTTCGACAAGGGGCATTTGTAGTTTCACACGAATTCAATGCGTTGTAATCAATTTTACTTTCAAGAGGTGACTTGACAGAATTACAGTCAAACATAAAAAAAAATGGCTCGATCCAAAGTGGTTGGTTTTCTTAGAAAACATTATCTCCTTTAATAACTATTCATAGTATTTATATTTGTAATACATATTACACATCAACCGAAAGTAATACATAAATATTCTTTGAAATATGCCCTTCATTGAGAATTTAAATGCATCGATCTGCTGATGAAAATTGAAAACCACGCACATAGGCACGTTAAGCCGTTGGTCCGCTGCCATCTGGTAGTCGTTATATCGGGTCGAGAGGCAGTTCCGAAGAACTCTGACACCCTGTGCATGGTCGATTGACCGTAACACATACTCGAAATGATGATGAATTGAAAACCTTTGTTTATTAAAGCTTGTTCAAATATTTTAAACCAACAACGTGTGTTTAATCCATATAATGATGTTTGTAATTTACAGACACCATATTATTTTCACATGGGATACCCTCTGGAATTTTCATACAAATTCCCTTATCCAGTTTCCCGTTCAAAAATGCTGTTTTCACGTCCATATTATGTACATGCTAATTAAATTGATTAGCGAAAGCTAAAATTATTCTAAAAGTTGTGACTCTGGCTACACGGGCAAAAGTTTCATCATAGTCGATCATATATTTTTGACTAAAGCCACGAGCTACTAATCTCGCCTTATATTTCAAAGGTTTTCCAAACTCATTTGTTTTAATTGAAAATACCCATTTACAATCAATGATGTTTCTGTCCTCTGGTTTTGGTACTATTTTCCAGGTTTCATTTTCAAGTAATGAGTCAATTTCCTCTCTAATAGCATTTTCCCAATAGTGTTTATCACTTCTAGACTGAATTTCCTTATATGATTGAGGGACATGAAATATCAATGATTCAGCACATAGTAAATAATTGCATGAAATACTTTCATCATCGTTTTCATTATATGAAATAGAAGGCATATTGCGGATCCTATTACTTCGTCTTAAATCCTTATCAAAACATTTATTTTTATCTGATAAACTGATACTCTCATTTTGACACGGAGTTTCTGGCATATATTTATTTGGTATCAAATCTAACGAGCCTGGCATTACAACTTGTTTGTGAGAAACATCTGGTGAACCAGATCCAACTTCAGGGAATTCAACAGATCCGTCAATCTGTTCTGACCGCGTTTTTATCGGTCTACAATCTATTAACACATCCCTGACATTTTCAACAGAGAATTCAACAGATCCATCAATCTGCTCAGACTGATCATTCATCGGTCTACTGTCAATGAAATTAATTTCATCGAATATCACATCTCTGACTCTCACAAACTTATCTTCTGCCACATGCCACACTTTATAGCCATTTGGTTCGTAACCAACCAAAATGCCCTTTAAGGATTTTTGATCAAATTTAGCTCTTTTGCTCTTGTTAATAAAGTATACAGTCGAACCAAAAACTTTTAAATACTTTAGTTGCGGCTTTTTATTATGCCACAACTCAAAAGGTGTTACTTCAACAATCAGAGCTTTTATAGGGCTAACATTAATAAGTTGCTGTTAAGACAGCCTCACCTCAAAACGATTTATCTCATCTCATTAGATATAAATTCACCTCCGTTATCACAATATAAGTTATCAATCTTTAAGTCAAAATGAGCTTCACATTTGGCAACGTATTCTTTAAATACAACAAACACATCTGACTTCCAAGTCAGTAAGTATGTTACACAATAATGTTTGTATTTATCCACAAAATAACAAAATAGTTTTTTGCCATCTAGCGACGAAGTAGTAATAGGACCGCAAACATCTGTGTGCACTTTAAATAGAGGCTAGTTTAAATATTTCATCTTTGTTTTATTGAATGGTAAACTCGCTTGTTTCCCATAAATACAAGCTTCACACAAAAAGTCACTTGATACGACATTCTGAATTTTGTCAATGTCTTCAAATAGTACTATACTTTTTATTTCCAAAAACTTAGACTTCCAATATGACTTAGTCTTTTATGCCATCATCATCAGGTCATTTTTAGTCTCCATTACAGAAGCACGACCCTCTCTGTACTACTAGGGCCATACTTGGCCAGAGCAGCCAGATAATTATGCCATAATTCATATTTATTATTTATACCTCTATTCAAAGTGCTTGTGGTGTTAAAAGCATGTTTAGAAAGTGAAGATAATGCCAGTTAGATTATTCAATGACTTACCCTTTATGACCAGCTTACCACTATTTTTGTGTACCTACTCCGACGCCACCCGCCGCTTTTGTCGAAAACAATAGTCATCACGGTATCTTGATTTTTTTTATAGATAGTAAGTTGTACGGGATATTGGCGCAGAGTAGTACATCTTGCAGAGTGTCTTGTATGCCCATATTACTCATGACAGAAGTATTTCCTTTCTTAGTCGCTTATATATGCACTGTTCCTTGCCACAGAAATATTTATTAGATTCTCTGTTTGAATTTTTTTTTGTGCCAAATCTTCTCGGTTTATCAAGTGGTCAGAAGCTCCAGAATCCAAAATAAAAGCGATATAGTCTCCTTTATTTGTACAATTGTTAGTGTTACTGTCTGTCATAAAAGCAAATCCAGATGTTGTCGCCGGAGCCTCGAGTTTTGAAGTCGAATCCGAAGTTAACAAATTTATTGTTTCGGGCTCCCTTTTTAAGTCCATTGTTTTATGCATGGCAATGTAATTTTTATGTCCCATTTAGTTGCAATAATGATATGTTATCCTTTTAAAGTTGCTGCGTGGTCTGAAATTCGGTTTCTCGTGCGTCGCATAATTTCTACTTGGTCCATTGAATTATTTTTGTCTGAGGCTAGAAAAACCATCCAACTAGTCACGCTCTTCATTTCTCGATTTAATTTTGTAATCTAGCAAACGTATTTTTACGAACACTAATGTTGTTAAACTTAGTAAGAAGTCTTAACTTCAGTATAGTAGTCCTAAAACTTCAGTATAGTATTTATTTTTGGCTATATATTTTTCTTCATCCATTCAGCGCTTTGTTCCGCAGGAGTTTCATCAATAATTTTCAAAACGACGAGTTCACTTAATAAATTGTAAATGTAGTACTTCCACACGCCGCATTTGTCACCATCAAATTGTTTAATGTTCCTTTTATATTTCGCACTGTCCATTTTTATCACTTTTTATTTCCTGTCACTAAAAGTTTTTACTTTCAAAGTGCAACTGATAGCCTTTATTAATAACACGCACTGAACTAGTGATCTGGGCCCATAACCTGTTGGGTTATGTAGGGCATACCAGAGAAACACAAGATTGTCCATATACTTATTTATTTTCCGTTTAGTAGGAAGGTGTGTTTATGCAAAGAAAGCCGTACAACGAATAATCCACAATGGCTGTGGGAACGTAGTCGGGATACTTTAAGTGGCTTGTGACGGTTCGAGTTGCAATCATTAAATACAATATTTATGACCAACTGATGACATAGAGAGAGAAAGATTATTGAGTTAGACAGGGATAGAAATGTGATTTATTTTTGCCATATTCCAACATTAACTCGTGAACGGGTGCTGCTAGGGGGGACAGGTCTGCTCGGCCTCTTTGAGACTACTGTGTATAATGTAAAATATTATCATTGCACACTCGATCGCTAACATTATATGTTCCAAAAAATAATAATGTACCTATATAATAAAAATTGTAATCATAAAATGAAAAAAAAAATGATAAATTAAGAAATTAGATGATAAATGATAAAAAGATAGATGATAAAATAAAAAAGCCCTTCAGGCGAGTAGGCGACCAATACTGTTGAAAAGAGTTTCTTTTGGCGTTTCTTCTCTGCAGTGGTCGGTTCCGAATTGCTAGTAGTCTGTAGCTTTTGCACATTATGTAATAATATAAATATGACTAAATTAGATCCTTTAAAATGTGATTTGCCTGCAAAGGCCTATTTTCTGAATAAACGTTTTGATTTTGATTTTGGAGAAATAATAAAATAAAATTGTATTCCAAGAATTTCGTTCTACTACCATACATAGATATATTTGCAGAAACTTGGGTGGAAGTAGGTCATTGGATAAGAGAAAGCTGCACCGAAATTCAATCAATAGCTGAACTTTCTTCGAATATTCAACAATAGGATTGAAATATACGAATAGAATAGAATTTGAAAACTAGCTTTTGCCCGCGGCTTCGATCGCGTTATTTATCATTATTTCATCACCTATTTTATCCCCTTAGGGGCGGAATTTATCAAAATCTTTTCTTAGGGGATGCCTACGTCATAGTAGCTTTATGCATGCAAAGTCTCAGCCCGATCAGTTTAAAATTGACAAAGTTTCATACAAATTTTCATCCCCTATTTTATCACCTTGGGGGTAGAAATCAAAATCCTTTCTTAGCGGATGCCTCGCTATCTGATGATCGCCAACTATAGTTTGCCGTCAGGAGCCCGTTTTCAAAGCAGTTCAGGAGTCTCCGCGCTCAAACCAATTCGACAAAATGTTTCTATATCAGAATATAAGTTCCTTTGATTGGCATTTGGAGGGGAATTGGCTACAAATAATTTACTGGATTTGACGTAACCGTGGGTACCTATGACATACAGCCTCTCTAGTAAAATAGATCAATTTTTGACATAGTTGTTTGTTATATCGGTTCATAGAACTATACAAACGAATGTGGACGGAAAGAAAAACAACGACAGTTCGTCGACCTCGAAATAAAAGTGGGAGAGTGGGGGAGAGAGCAGGCGTCTACATAGTTATGCGTAAATTATTCGGACAATGTCACATAGGGATGGCATGCGACAATCGTCCCATACCTAGGGTTACCATACGTCCGAATTAGTCCTCCGGACTTATAGACTCTTGTCCGGATTTTGTCCGGCCCTATCGCCGCCGACGCGACGGGTGCCGCCAGGCAAAACAAGGCGAGCAATCTTCGCCCGCATTCCGCATCCTACCCCCCTCGCTTACCATAGCACTGAACTAAACTAAGTGGTTAATGTTTCCAAAAAAAGTCCGGACTTTTATCGAAATGTCCGGCTTTTTGCCAGGATTTTTCAAATTCCTAAATGGTAACCCTACCCATACCGGCATATTTGGAAAAACTGGAATGACGACTGACCAAAATAGACATCGGTCACCTGAAAGGTATTCTTAATGGGTTTTTGACGATGATCCAAATCACACATAACGCTCCGCATACTTGGAAGTCCAGAGTCAGACTGGGCCAGAGGGTAACTTGGATGTTTATTTATAAAGTATCTAATTACTAGCCGTGTGGTACCCAGCAGAGTAGAATAGGACCACTCCAAGTCTTCCCGTGGATGTCGTAGAAGGCGACTTAGGAAATACAAGCTAAACAGAGCTTATAAACATCTGAGAGACCTCTCCAACCCGTCTGGCCAGCGTGGAGAGTGTAGGCCAAGTCCTCTGGCTGCTCTGGCCAAGTATGGCTCTAGTAGTACAGAGAGGGTCGTGCTCCTGTAGTGGAGACTAAAAAGACCTGATGATGATGATGATATCTAATTACAAAAGATAGTATCGTTGAGCTATAGTATTCTACGGACTAAGCCCATCAAAATGAACAATTTTTTCTATGGGACCAATGCTGGAATATTACGAGTGTTACGGGTTCGAATCCCGCTCAGTGACTTACTTTTGTTTATTTTTATATTTTCAAGTTTATATATTATTTTTTTTATACACAAGACGAGTTGAAAAAAATGTAGTTGCCTAATGTTTGAGCATGGATCTAAGAATATTATTCTTAGGTCCATGTGTTTGAGATAACAAAATATATTTCTCATAAATATAGATTATCACCTAAACACCACCATATTACAATAAATAGTAATTAATAACCGAGCGAAGCTCGGTCGCTCAGGTAGGTACCTACTTTTATTTTATTCGTGATTGCATACATGGCTTTACGTGAGTATAAAGTAACCTCAAGTTACCTTGGACTGCAAGAAATCATGTGTAACTGCAGTTAACGTGGGGGTTAGGCGCAGTGGTAACTACATAACTTAGGTAAAGATAAACGATGTATAAAAGGTCATAGTTGGGCTAGTATTGCAATACGAGTTATATACTCGTATTGCAATACTATTACTTTATGCATACAAACATACAGATTATCACGTCTTATTCCCTTGACAGAGCCTAGGTCTGTAAGACGTGAAGGCTTCGTTTAGCATGTTGGTGGGCATTAGGTGGAAAACGGAATCAAAATAGTGATGGATTGCTAGCCGAATCACCTACTATTATGATTCCTCATAGTTTTGCCAATCCCTCGATCCCTATTACGACCTGCGCGGGAACAGAAGCAGCTGATACAGTTACGTTCTCAGAAGAATAATATACATAGAAGCCGCATAAAAATAGAAACTGAAAACAGATAGTTGACACGGTATTTTTCTTATGAGCTTTCGCTTATGACAGAATGAGACAAAAACTTCAGTCAGTTTCTATTATTTTCATGGTTGTCCCGACTTGAAATGTCAATGGACTCCATTGGACTCCAATTAAATCCGACTAAATTCAAAATAACTTATTACAGTTCAACGTCTGTAATATTAGCATCTTGCCGATTTGATCGGATTATATATCGGCAAAAACATTGCGGCGGAATTGTGATGTCTGCAAATTAAATATAGGATTGTGCTAAAATTCTCACGGAAAAAAGTATTAACCGGTGTTGGGTTGGTGCGTTATCAAATGACCATTATACTAAACAATGTCTTGTGCAATGGAGCGATGTAAATCCCATTCAGGACGAACAGAAATAAATTCTGTAAAACATAATTTTCTTCGGTAAGTTTTTCAGTTAAAAGTGCATAATTAAAACCCAAAATACCTCAAAATACAACAATAATATTGTCAATTATATAACGCATTGTATTAATGACAACTTTTATAGGTATTTTGCTTAAAATTATCGTTTTTTCCTTATTTCAAATTAGGTTAGTTTTTTTTGCTAGTGATGTGGTAAAATCACGTATCTACGAGTATATCGATATTTTTTATGACTGTCTTGCTATCAGGGATATTTTTGTTAGTGTTGAGCCATGCAATAGTAATGTAACAAATTGAACCATCATGGTAATTAAACAACCAGCAAAGTGTGAGTCCGACTCGCGCACGAAGGGTTCCGTACCATCCTTACATATAATATTATAAATGTGAAAGTGAGTTTGTTTGTTACGCTTCCACGCCGTAACTTCTGAACCGATCATCATGAAATTTTGCATCATCATCATCACCATTGCACGATCTCTGGAGTACGGAAAAGAACATAGACATAAATTACATCTCAGAATAAGGTACTGTTATCGGGGATAGACATTAACGCGAGCGGAGCCGTGGGCGTAAGCTATAAAAACGCCCGAAATTTTTGTTTGTAATATTTCAACTGTCTCACTATCACGGTTCATGAGATACAGCCTGGTGACAGACAGATGGATATCGGAGTCATATTAGTTGGGTCCTGTTTTTATCCTTTGGGTACGGAACCCTAAAAAGAATCGATTTTTACTAATATGAAGAAAATTATTGTTGAAATTTTATTGCAGCTCCCTGAAGTAAAAGGATAAAAAGGTGTGGATCCGAGGAACTTTCAAGCGACATATTGGACATAAAATGTCATACATACTCGAATTTGTTCAAAATATTTTACTGCCGTGCCGATACATTAATTTCGAATATAAAATTAAATGGAAGCGATTGAAACACGATGCTTTACCTACATTTATATTTGCCGAATTATAAATCAATGGTAATAAGAAAGTTTTCGGAAACGGTTTTATTATTTATATTTAAAACTAGCTGTTGCCCGCGGCTCCGCCCGCGTTAGTGTCGATCCCTCGGGAACAGTAGAATTTCCCGGAATCAAACATACCCTATGTCCTTCCCCGGGCCTCACACCTCCATACCAAATTTAGCGTAAAAAAACGACAGATAGAATTACTTTCGCATTTAAAATATTAGTATTAGTATAGAAGTATGGATATTATTTATACCAGTCCAGAAATGAGAAAATTTCCATAAAACCTTTACCCTCCCATTTTACCCCTTTAGGAGTGAATTCAGTCCATTTCACCCACATATATCTTTTTTAATTGTAATCGAGAACTTACATACCTATTTATTTTCATACTTCATAGTCCAGAAATGAGAAAATTTCCAAACAAACTTTATCCCCCTTCTGGGGTTTTTTTCCAGTTAACCTACACAGATCTTTTTCAATTGTAATCGTGAATTTATTTACCTATTTTCATACTTCTAAGTCTAGAAATGAGTAAATTCCTATACAATCTTTACCCCGCTATTTTACCCCTACAGGGAAAAATATCGTCCATTTTACCTACACAGATATTTTTAATTGTAACCTAGAACTTATATACTTATTTTTATACGTCTAAGTCCAGAAATGAGAAAATTTCCATACAAAGTTTATACCACCCATCCACCCTCATTTTACCCCTTAAAGGGGGAATTTAGCAAATTTCATCTACCTACACACATCTTTTTAATTTTAATCTAGAACTTATATACCTACTTTCATACTTCTTAGTCCAGAAATGAGAAAATTCCATATAAATTTTACCCCTTAAGAAGTTAAATTTCTTAAAAATACTTTCTTAGCGCTCACTCACATCTTTAAAAGAACCCCTGTACCAAATTTCAAGTTTCTAGGCGCAGCAGTTTAGGTTGGTTTGCCGTTTGTGTCCACCCCTTAGGAACAGTTTGGACCCTTAAAGGGGTGACTCAGGTCATCAATATGAAAAACTTTTTCTATGGGACCAATGCCGGGAACTCAAAAAAAATTTCCTCATTTCCATACAAAAAATTCCCGCCGCCCGGCCAGGTTGTATGGGAATGTCGAATTTTATTTTGAGGAACCATTGTTCCCATAGGAAAAGTTGTTCATTTTGTTGGTCTGAGTCACCCCTTTAAGGGTCCGAAACGATAAAAAATTCACCGTGTATGCAAACTAATGCCTTAAGTTCAATCAAATGACGATAACTTTTTTTTTAATGAACCGATTTTGATGAAACAAACTTTAAATGTTATGCTGGGTTAAAACAAACCAATTGGTGAAAGTTTGAAGTAAATCGGTTCAGTATTTTCGGAGATAATCGTGATCATACATACAGACAGACAGACAGACAGACAGACAGACAGACAGACAGACAAGAAATTCGAAAAAAATTTTTTTGCTTTCTATTATTCTTTTTAAGTGTCCCTCTATCCATTTCAGTCAAAAATTCTAAATGTACAGACAAAATATTTTTACTGTTTTATTATATGTATAGATTATGAAAAACATATTTTATTTTGGACAGTAATGAAAGTGGGTAAAGTAATCTCTTGTTTTTCTTCACCTCTTGTTTTTCTATTACCAACACTGTGAATTTTTCACAAATAACACACTGGCACTTTTTTACCCTAGTGTAAAAGTTTTATAAAATAAAAAATATCACTTCGAATTATGTGTTTCTCTTTACCTACCTGATTATGTTTCCTGTACTGACTGTTCCTCAAAGCTAGCTGGGAAAAGCTTTAGATGGTTTTGGAATATGCTGAATGGCCCATTGATCAAGTGAAAAATATATCTGACCTTATATTACCTTTTGATACATGAGCGCCCCATTGCAATTTAGAGTCTATTGTGATTCCTAAGAAGGTGGTATCATTTACAAAGTCTATTTTACCTTCAACTAGTATGTCAACGTTGGACTGCCTCACATTGGGGACTGTAAATCGAATGCATTGGGTTTTTTGCGCATTCATAGGTAAGGTAGGTAAGTAGGCACTGTTTGAATTTCGAAATAATCGAAAATATGATTGACATCATATTAGGTATTCTGCCGTTCGACCAATACTGGGTAAGGCCTAATGACCAGCAGTAGACAGTAGACGCGCGGTGGGTAATGTATGGATTTTTTTTTTACCTATTTATCAGATGAAGCCATGCGATTAGGAGTTATTTAGGTGTATCTTGACGTAACTTTTAAAGTAAAAGCCTCTTTAGCAGCTTTGTGCACTTTTTGGGATGGGTAAAACAGAAAACTCGCGTCAGGACACGTGAATTGATCGAAAATTCGTAAGAAGGACACGGACCTGAGTATGCCGCAAAGGCGAGTTTTCACTTCTGCCGGCACTCCTGGAGTGCAACTAGTTGTTTTTTTTTTATGAATCGTACTCATTTAACGAATCGATACAATCAGAGTAGAGTACATTTATGACTTTCTTAGGACGAAACATTTAGTCGATAAATATATTTCATCGATATAGTACAACCCTGATCACATCAGTACCCCAGGACAACCTGCACATTTACGCAAATGGCATTGTATATACATCTCTTTCTGATGCTTTAACAATGCCATAAGTAAAAACAGTGTAGAATATTGTATTTTGTTGTTATTTTAACACGGTTTCTATGCTTTAGTTATTGTTCTGAGGTTACGTTTTATCTTTTATCCCAGACCAGCATGAAAGTAGACCTAAAAATTAATGGATTTGACGTAGATATCTTCTTTTATCCATATTTTTACTAGGGAAGGTTTCGTGTATGTATTACAATTTACAAGGCGTTAGAGTATGTATTACAGGTTTCGGCAATGTCATTCATTGCTGATAAGTATATCATAAAAAGTCTGACATCATTGTTTAAACCAAGATTTTTTCAAGAGATTATACCCGTATATCGCGACCCGATACTAAAATTA
Source organism: Elegia similella (assembly GCA_947532085.1). Lineage (NCBI taxonomy): Eukaryota > Metazoa > Arthropoda > Insecta > Lepidoptera > Pyralidae > Elegia > Elegia similella. Next base: position 6,552,428 of record OX383951.1, on the reverse strand, counting down.
CCACCCTGTGTATCGGTGAAACCGATACACGAGAGTGGTAATTTTAGGGTTCTCATAATGTTCGTAAATCAAAATACATAAGAGAGCCTACAACCTAACGATCTCTGTGGCCTAGCGGTCTAAAGGCATTTGAGACTGTCAGTGCCAACCAACCTCCAACCAATGATAACGACGTTGGCCACTTACACCAAAATCAAACAAAGCCATGCTTGGGGTTGATTATCATATCATAGTAAGTGGTTGGCTGGTGGTTTACACAGGTTTATTTTGAATTTTAATTTAGGGAACGAAATCCCTAATTAAAAATAAACCTGTAAAAAAAAGGTAAAAATAAAACGGGTTGCTCTCCGAGAGTACCGGCCGAAGTGAAAACTCCGCGCGGTAGAAAGAGAGGGGCATATTACTTCCTCTCCTACGCCGCGCCGGCGGTCTCAGGTCATGTTCCGTTTATGAGTTTTCGATCAATTTACGTGTCCTGACGCGAGTTTAAAATTTTTTGCCCATCTTAAATAGTGAACGCCGCTAAGTAAAAATATAAGTAAACATATTGAACCTCCCATAAAAATTCAGCGATCAGCTGTTAAAATGTCTTATTTTATGTTATTTACTGCGCTTCGTTCAGGCTAAGGTACACAGATCGGGAGGCTAACACTAGGGTTGTAAACCCTATTTTGTGAGGGTGTCCCAAATCATGCAATATTTACGAAACCTGTACAAAATAGGGTGCGAAGCGTGCGAAATTTAATGGCTCATAAAATGTGATTACGAAAACCTTTTTGCCAATTAAGTGTGGTGTTAGTTATGATGACTATAAATAATGGAACTTACGTGCCTGTTATATTAATTAATTCTCAATAAGGGTTGCTTCAGTTTCGTAAAAAAGATTTCGATTTTGTGTTATATGTATAGTATAGTGGTAGTGTTCCAAAATAAAAACTATTTCAAAACTTATCGACCCCGTTTTTAGCAAATAATTCGACAATCATGAATTCTTACGAGGTTTTTAGCTTTTGGTGGTCAAAATGGACGTATCTAACGATACCCCACGGCAAGGGATTCACAAGAAAATAAATTTATCGCCACTCGCATGTAGAGAAGGAACCCTAACAATTTCGTTTTATTTTAAATCTTCTTTTACGACTTTGTCTGTGATCGATATACCCATGCATTCAAGTACTGAAGAGTTAACCCGCGGACAGACAGACGAACAAGGTGAAACGATATGAGTTCCTTGTTTACTACGGAACCCTGAAAACCGCATTTAAATCGTGGCGCGATGCCACAAACAAACGCCCGCAGATACAGAGAGACTGACTGTAACTTATAACTTTACTAAAAAAAAAATGTCAAAGAGAGCGCCGCAAATCTGAACTCGAAAATTTATTTATTTCATATTATCATAAAATCGCTGTACTCTTTCATAAAAACAGCTGTGCGGGAGATCCGTACAGTTCAGCCGTGATACGGGCGACCCATACGGGAAGCACCCGTGGTGTTTTGAAGTTGTTGAGTACGATTGACCGTGTGGGACACTAGTGCCGTTGTACAGGCTCTACGCTCCGGCTCTACTCTCCGGGTAGAGCCTGTTGCTCCGTGTCACAGTGAAACGATGTTGTAACTCCTCACCCTCACTCTCACAAGGAGGCCTCACATGTGTTCGTTCCGGAAGCCTATACAGCCAATCCGTACGGATCGCCCGTGTAATTAAACCAGCCATAGATTCCAACAACATAGAATCTTGCAGGTTAAAAATGCAAACTGCGATCGTTATAAGCAGTGGTTCTCAGGGATGTTGCGAATATTCGCATCCGCATCCGCAAATGCGGAGCGTCCGCATAAATTTGGACATCTGCATCCGCGTCCGCATCCGCAATAATCAAAAGCGGATTTTCATGCGGATGCGGATGTAATACAAGTTGTGAAAAGAAAGAAAATGTCGAAAAAAAAACGAATTGCGCGTGTCGTTCGCACGTGACAATGACCAACGGGAGCGAAAAATTTGGTGACAAGAACTCATCGTATATATAGTTTTGAATGTTTTTGTGATACAGTGAACATTGTGTGTAAATAATTATTTATTGGGAAATCTTTATAATAGTCTTAGCTCAGCTTAGGTATTAAATTAAAATCGACAGGTAAATGCCATTATGTTACACCGGTTTTACTGTAGGTAAAGTTTATCACAATATTCTTTATTTTTCCAGCGAGGTTCCAGTTATTGATAGATTATCTAACAAGTTAATTAACAATGTCACCACCTACACAAAGTAATATATGAAATTATTTTTACATTTTTACTTATGAAAATTAGTATTCAGTATAATACTTCTATTTTTAACTTCGGTTACTAATATGAAATTAGTAGGTAAGTAAACACATAAAAATTTACGCATTATTACTTATTACTCATTTTCCTTACCCTTATCTTTACTTCTTTATTACTATTACTATATATATATATATATAAATGCGAAAGTGATTTTCGTTTGTTATTGTTTGTTACGCCTTCACGCCGTAACTACTGAACCGATAATCATTAAATTTTTCATACATGTTCTCTGGAGTACGGAGAAGGATATAGGTTACCTTTCCTCCCGGAAAAAATAACTGTTCCTGAGGGAACTGCGGACGAAGGCTAGTCATTAATAAAAATGTTAAAAATGATTATCATTGTTTTCTTCATTCATATACTATTATATCTATAAAAGATCTTAAACATCCGCATCCGCATCCGTATCCGCGGATGTCAGCCTTCAAAAATCCGCATCCGCATTCACATCCGCGGATGTGAAAAAATCGGCATCCGCAACATCCCTGATCAGAACACGTGTGGCCTAGCCTACGAGAATTTATTACCGTCGTCGCCGCCGTACCTCGCGTTCTGTACATGCCTAGGGCTTGGCCTGGCGTAGCAGTATTACCACGCTGTTACTATCGCTTCCTTGAAGTTTAGGTAAATATGCTCCGCGCGTTCCGATCTCTGGCTTTAAGATATATTTCCCAAACTTTTGACGAGACCACCCTCAATTACTATATAAATATAGTTATGTTCCATATACTCACACGCCGACTCTGGCTTTAAGGCGCTGTATCCCTTAACCGTGCTTCGGAAGGCACGTTAAGCCGGTGGCTGTCCGAATTTTAAATAGCCAATTTATTCCGAATCTACTTGACCGATCAAGTTGAAATTTAGTACACTTATAGATTAATGTGATCCAAACATGTATATGTAACGACATAAAATCAATTTTAAGATTGGGGGCACTTTTAGCGGTCACAATTCAGAATATTTTTTTCCCTTCATTGGAGTTTAAGCAGTAAATAGTTTTCATCTATTAAACAGTAGTCAGCCCTACCTCGCGTTCAAGGCGCAGTCATAAATCAAGTCTACCTGTTGGTTGCCTGCTATTCACGAAACATTGTACAGGCACGAGCATAGATATGTATACCATCGGTTCTTAAGTCAATGTGATAAGGTCTAAAATTGAATAAAATTGTATATATCAATGACTACGTATGAGATTTGATTTGCGTTGTGTATGTGTTTGTTATTTGCATAGATATAAGAATATTATTAAGTTAGATCGGCTCCCGGCCGAAGTTAGGCCACGTTTACACGTAGTACGCGATTTTTATGCGCGCGACACAAAAGGAAACATTGGGATTAGGTGCTTATCTATATATTTCGACATAAGATGCGTGCGCGACGCGATCGCGCGTACCTTATGTCGAAATATTTTGAACTTTATTTTACAAAAGATAAGCACCTAATCCCTATGTTTCTAAGTGTGTCGCGCGTCCTCCATGCTTTGGAAGGCACGTTAAGCCGTTGGTCCCGGCTGTCATCATTGACGGCAGTCGTTAAGCTATGTCTGATGCCTTAAGGCAGCTTGAAAAACTAACACCAGTTTTGGCCACTTGCAGACATAAAAAACAAACAAACACAGATAAGTAAACTAAAAACAAATTTGAATTAGGTTACGCGATGAGGTTTAGACACGCAATCAAAAATAATGCTTATTCATTCTTGTCTTAAAAATCACTAAATTATACTACGTGTCGGGAAACAGCGAGGCGGGAAGGGTATTCCATTCATTAGCGGTTCGCATAATGAAGGAGGAAGCGAATCTAGTGGTGCGATGAGCAGGAATATTTATCACATATGTATATAAGTACTTAGTTAGTTTAGTATAGTTGGAGGAATTTGGACTACCTTCAGTAACCAGGATCAAAGACACCCGAAAAAAATATTACAGCTAGAACATCTTTTTGGTTCATATGATTGGTATAGACGGGGAAATTATGTATGTATTATATTATGTATGTACGGACATAGGTACAAGCTAAACAAAGCTCATAAACATCGATGAGACCTCTCCAACCCGTCTGGCCAGCGAGGAGAGTGTAGGCCAAATCCTCTGTCTGCTTGGCCAAGTATGTAAAAGATTTTATATTAAGTGTAAATGAATTATTTTTTTATATGTCCATGATATGAACTACTAATATACATTTTAATGTTAATATTATTTTTTATATTGGTCTAGGAGAAAAAAAAACCTAGAATGAGCCAGCTGTTTCTTTTCCCCCGCAGACCGTAGAAGTCGGTCAAGGGAATGGCCTAAAATCTAAAGAATCATGACAATAGGCGATGCGGCTAGCAACCTATCACTATTTTAATTCCGTTTTCCATCGTTACGTCCACCAACACGCTAAACGTAGCCTTTCGGTCTTATGACTTTACGCTCTGTCTACTCCGTAAGGGATAAAGACGTGATAATATGTATGTATTATTATTAGTTAAAGAGAAAATAAAAAATAACTTTGGATGTACCAATGTTTTAGAAGATTCCTTACCAATCCTTGTGGGACCCAAACTCAAGCTAGATATATGGCTGCTCTGCGCTCACAATTTTATTTTATACTCGCTTTCAACAAATGCACTCTCTTTGTTCCAGTTATGCATTTGAAGAGGAAAAGTAATGCGGTAGAGGTCTGCTGGTAAATCTCAGGCAAAATGGCGGAAGCGGAGGGTGGAGCGAGCGAGCAGGATGATGTTTCATTCTTGCGAACGGTAAGTGAGATTGATTACTTCGTTTTATCTATCAGCAGTGGCGTAACTACAGAGTGTCATGCTGGCAAAATGCCACGGGCCCCCGAACCTAGGGGGCCCCAGCTACTAGCAGAAAGAATGAGCTAGCTAGCCACCCTCATCTCTCTCAAACTGATCTAATTGGCCCCATTGATGAGTTTGTCTCGGGCCCCAGATGCCCGCCACTATCTATCAGATATATTGTTTAAAGAATTATAACGGCAAACGAGCAAGTCACTTGATGCGAGCTTGAAGCGATCACCACTGCCCATGGACAACTGCAACACCAGGGTGTGACAAGAGCGTAGCCGGCCTTTCAAGGAGTTGGGAGAGGTCATAACGGGGAAGGATGGGCCTCCGGCTCTCTCACTCGCCGAACGAAGCACAGAATCGATAAAGCTTCTACTCAAAGTCGTTTCCAAATTTGAGACCAGTTTGCATCACCTGGCAGTTTTCGACTGTTTGCGGCTGCATATTGTGAAATTTTGATAATTTTTAGGGTTCGGTGCGACCGAGTGACAAAACGGTACCCTTATAGGATCACCCCTGTGTCTGTCTACGTCTGTCACAGCCAGTTTTCTCCAAATCTAATTAAGTTGAATTTTAGTACACTTGTTGAGAAGAATATCAACTGCGAAGTACAGGGATTTTTCAAGTGCATATTTTGCGAAGGATCAATCCGATTGTTAGTTATTTATATATTCGTCTTTCTACCAAAACTATCTTTCTGTAGCATACTGTGTTTTATCACAGTTGCTCAGGCTGTAATTAATGTCGTGTCAGATTAACGATGTTCGGAGACAAAGCTTGAATTATGTCGTATATTATGAACTGTGATTTGGCGCACAACCGTTACACAGGCATGACAAGTAACAAATGGTTACATATTCTTAATAAGTATTTATTATTCCCATGCCTGTCTGGGACAAAAGAAAACGAGAATTTACTGCTTCTCTTCTTGCGTAGAAGCCGAGCGAGGGAATGAGCAAAAATCGAAATAATCACATAAAGACATTCGGTAGAACGACGATATTCTCAAATTGTTAAATAAATGAACTCTAAACAAGGTGTGTTCAAATAGGCTTGAGGCTATAAATCCCCGGAGTTATAAAAATCCAACGTAAGCAGGGTCATATAAATAATGTGCTTACGAGTTGAGCTTTCTTATGACTTTCGGAAAAAAGCTTATGATCGTTATATTCGTTATTTTGTAACTCAAACAAAACAGGCTATAATTAACGCGGATAAAGTCGCGGGAAGAAGATAATGATTACATTTAAAACTGTAAACTATTGCAAAATAACATAATGTATATAAAATCATCATTACAATAACTTACTAGAAAATAAACTACAGTGTAATAAACTAAAAAACCGGCCAAGAGTGAGTCAGACTCGCGCACGAAGGGTTCCGTACCGTTATCTTTAAAAACTGCAAAATATAATGTCTGTTGTATGGGAGCCCCCCTTTTATATTAATATTATTTAATTATTTCTTTTTAAAGTGAATATATTACTAAATATTAAAATATTCTGTGAATATTTCAAGGGTCTACCTATTGCCGTTATCAACATCAAGCTATAAAACAAGCAAAAAAAAACACGTTTGTAGTATGGAAGCTCACTTAAATATTTATTTTATACTATTTTTTAGTATTTGTTGTTATAGCGGCAACAGAAATACATCACCTGTGAAAATTTCAACTGTCTAACTATCACGGTTCATGAGATACAGCCTGGTGACAGACGAACAGACAGACCAGACAGACAGACAGACAGGCAGACGGACAGCGGAGCGACATTAATAGGGTCCCGTTTTTACCCTTTAGGTACAGAACCCTAAAAACTAAATGATCTACCTAAACTAAAAATAAAACAATTTACTAACCAAACGGGAAACTCAGTGTTGAACAAACTATTATAGGTAAAAAAGACAAGTATTGAGTTCATCATCAGGTCCTTTTTAGTCTCCACTACAGGAGCACGACCCTCTCTGTACTACTAGAGCCATACTTGGCCAGAGCAGCCAGAGGACTTGGCCTAGTATTGATTGATAAATTAAGTAGATAATGGTGCTACAGTGGATACTGTCTGTCATACGATGTCGCCATCGCGACAACGTCTGCACTATTTGGCACTGACTCCGGAGTAGTGACTAATTAAGAGATATTTTTGTACCTGACACATGGGCTTGCTATGAACGGAAATATAGCAGACTGAACATATGTATGTGAATGTATTCATCTTTGAATATACACACTAATACACAGACAATCGAACGTGTAAAACTTATAAACAGACTAGATCTCCCACGCGGCTTTTATCCCGTGAATATAGATCCCAGTGGCGTATCTTTTCTTGTCTTCGATGGGGCCGATTCAAAATCGGAATCACGTCTAACCTTTGGGTTATCTTGTACTTACCCCATGCCTTACTTACCAATACAATTTTCATCTCAACTGGTCCAGCGGTTCAATCATGAAGAGATAACAGACAGACTGGATGGAGTATAGAAAAAATGGATTCATGGTTATCAATTTGAAATAATAGTAGAATTTACATACAAATATTCAGTTCTAAACTGATAACCAACAAATTATGTCTAAAAGAATAGTAGAATTTTAATGAACGCGATAGATTAGTGGGTTTTCATAAAAACTGTTATAATGGAAAGCTTTCGCGTGAATGGGCCGGTAATTGGACGGACGAAGACCCACTTGTTGGCTGATAGGGTTATCACTACATAAAAGTTAAAAATAAACGTATTACGGTTAGTTGTGACAAACATTTTGTCATGTTTTATCCTTACGGGGAAGACAGGGCCTAAGTTTGGCGTGCTGGCATATAGGTGGAAAACGTTCAGGGTTTCTAGTCGTAGTGTCTATTGCCATGATTACTTAGACTTTCGCCCATTCCTTCGGCTGGCTGCTAACAGTCTGCGCTGGTGAATAGTAGATGGTACAGATGGCTGCAGAGAAATCTGACCTCCTCTGAGTATAGTGTCACTATTGAGAGGAGGTCAGATTTCTCTGCAGCCTTCTGGCTGCACCTTTCATTATAGTTTGCACTCCCAATCTATCCAACATAGCACCCTCTTTTTTGGGTCGGGGGTTAAAATACAGAACTGGATGCATTAAATTTTTTTATGATATTGGACGGCTAACCAACAAGCAAGTTACCTGATAGTAAGCAATCAACGCTGCCCACGGACAACTTCAACATCAGGGTGTTTTAGGCGAGGAGGAAATTGGGGAAAGGATGGGCTTCCGGCTCTCTCACTCACCAAACGAAACATAGAAGCGGTAAAGCTTCTACTCAAACGTCGATTTTCTGTGAGAGTGACGTACTTCCCCGGACCAGCCTGCACATTAATGTTACTCGTACTAGCAAAAATTAATTTTGCCGTTAGCGTGGCTCTAACAAAATAAATTGATTATTTTAGGGTATAAACCGAACATAATTTATTTCAATAAGATGATAAATGGACGGTTAGTGGCGTTGATAGCATTGTGCAAATTCGTCAGCCCTAACATGCAAACGCTCGTTTAGAATAAAATTCCGAATGGACACTTTGTATCGGGCAAATTGAAAGACGAACGATTTGCCTACGAAACCTGCTGTCGAAACATTTTTCTTGGGAGCTGTGGATCAATTAAATATTGCCTTTATTCAACAAGTGATGGCGGAGTTATACGTACATACTGTTACGTGGTTAGGGTTCAGGATTTGGAGTAAAACACCAAACTCTTCAGAGGGAATTTATTCACTACAGAATCCCAACACTGACTGGTCTTCCAACACGTCGAATATCCAAAACGCATAGCACTCGTAGTCCTGGTCCGTTGCTGTGGTCGTAGAAATTGTCACTTATCAGTCGCACACAAATCACTCGTATTAGTATCGCTCACTAAGAACACTCGCGGTCAACTGATTAACGATCGCCACGTCCGCTCCCTTATATACTGACTTATGGGTCTCTAGAAAGTTCCATATACTTCCGGTCCCGACGGCCGACAACCAAAACATTCCAGAGTACATGTATGAGCGGGATATAACACATATGTGTGAGCAGGATGAAGATGTATGAGCGCGACGGACGATGTTCGGAAAAGTTCTAGACTATTCTGTTCTGGGAGCTTCGCGACACTGCCCCCTTTTTAGAGACGCTCGTCTCGAGCGTCACTGTTGCTGCCATGATAACGTGCTAAGCGGTCCACATGCACCACTTTGAATGCTCCTCTTGGTTGTCGTTGAATGCGCAACCCGCATGAACGATGTGACATACACATCGTTCATGCGGGTGATCACCTTATATGGCCCTTCCCATCTCGTCTGCAGCTTTGGAGATTTTCCTTTGCGGCGTATTGGGTTGTGAAGCCACACTAAAGCTCCTTCTTCATAGCCACTCGTATTTGCTCTTCGGTCGTATCTAGTTTTCATGGTCTCACTTGCTTGCAGCCTGTTTTCCCGAACTAGGTCATATACATCTCGCATTCTTTCCCGGAGATCCGATACATAATCTGTCACAGTGTGAGAAACTTCTGGTGGTCTTCCCGTAAGCAAATCTACCGGTAACCGAAGTTCTCTGCCAAAATTTATAAAAGCTGGGGTCGCTCTTGTGCTTTCGTGTTCTGAAGTCCGGTAAGCGAGGAGAAATAGCGGTATGTACTTGTCCCAGTCTGTTTGATGGTTATCAACCAATTTCGCCAAATGCCTCTCCAGCGTCTGGTTAAAGCGTTCCACCATGCCATCTGACTGAGGATGATACGGCGTGGTCCTTGTTTTGTGCATTCCTAAAATCTTACAGATTTCTTGAAATAGTTGTGATTCGAAGTTCCGTCCTTGATCGGAGTGGATTTCCAAGGGCACACCGAACCGGCATATCACTTCCTCAACTAATTTGGAGGCTACTGTTGTAGCTTCCTGGTTAGGTATGGCAAATACTTCAGGCCACATTTATTTCCCGACTGAGTTATAGGAAATGGTCCTGCCACATCAACTGCAATGCGTTCCAAAACGTTGTAGAGCTTGAGGTTACCGCGATTTCTTGTCGATGGCCCTTTCACAGCAGCGCATATGGTACATTTGCGACACCAATCCTCCACGTCTTCTCGACAGTTGAGCCAGTAGAACCTTTCTCGTATCTTTGTTAATGTTCTCTTGACGCCAAGATGTCCGCCGGACACCTCATCGTGGACTTCACGAAGGACGTCTTTTACTTTAGCTCTTGGAACAACTACTTGTAGGTGAAACTCTTTGCCATTTGGTTTTTCCCATTTACGGTAAAGTATTCCGTCCTCCAAGACAAAACTGTCCCATTGAGCCCAGTAAGCTTTGGTGATTGGGCTTGTAGGTGCAACTTCTACCCATTTAGGTTTTTCTGCTCCGCGTTCCTTCCATGCAATAATAAGCCTTATGTCTTCATCATCCTCCTGAGCTTCTCTGAAGATCGCGTCATCCCATGGTCCCGGCGGACTCGTCCTTGTTAATTTCACAGCGATTTCTTTAGACTCCTGTTTGACACAGTGTTTACAATCTTCTGAGCAAGGCCTTCTTGAAAGCGCGTCAGCATTTCCATGTGACTTCCCACTGCGATGTTCAGTAACAAAGTCGAACTCTTGGAGTTGCTCAATCCAACGAGCAACTTGACCTTCCGGGTTTTTAAACTGAAGCAACCACTTCAAAGCAGCGTGATCAGTTCTCAGTTTAAACTTTCTGCCGATGAGATACTTGTTGAAATGTTGCAGCGTTTTAACCACAGCTAAGAGTTCTTTTCGTGTAACGCAGTAGTTCCTCTCAAAGGCCTCAAGGCCTTGACAAAGATTTACTGAAGTAAGCTATTACAACTTCTGCGTCACCTTGTTTCTGAGATAACACTCCACCAATAGCTGTGTTACTTGCATCTGTGTCAACGATGAATTGACCATCAGTCTGTGGATATCCCAAAATTGGAGTTTTACATAAACATTCCTTCAATTTTTGGAAGGAATTCTCGCAAGTCTCATCCCAGAAGAAAGGTCGTTTGTCTTCTGTCAAACGATGTAAAGGTTTGGCAACCTCTGAGAATCCTTTGACAAATTTCCTGTAGTATGAGCACAGTCCCATGAAGGCTCGCACCTCTGTCTTGTCCTTCGGGGTAGGCCACTTTTTCACTGTTTCAACTTTATCAGGATCGGTTTGTACACCCTCACTGCTAATTACGTGACCGAGGTAGTTTACTTTGTTCCTGAATAGATGACATTTCTTTGAGTTCAGTTTTAAGTTTGCTCCCCGTATCTTCCTTAGGACTTTCTCTAGATTCCGCAAATGATCATCAAAGTCTCTGCCCATGATGATGACATCATCCAAATATACTAAGCAGGCATCTCCTACTAATCCAGCTAGTACACACTCCATAAGTCGCTCAAAAGTAGCCGGCGCGTTGCAATTTCCGAAGGGCATAACATTGAACTGCCATAAACCTTTGCCAGTTGAGAATGCGGTCTTTTCTTTATCCTCTGGGTGTATTTCTACCTGCCAGTAGCCAGATTTTAGGTCCAAAGTAGAGAACCATCGCATTCCACTTAGAGTATCCAAGGTGTCATCAATTCGGGGCAACGGATAACTGTCCTTCTTAGTGATCTCGTTTAGTCGTCGATAATCTACACAAAACCGAGTACTGCCATCTTTCTTCTTAACTAGAACCACAGGAGAACACCAAGGACTTGCAGATGGTTCTATAACTTTATTTCTCTTCATGCCCTCCAACATTTCTTCAACTTCTTTCTCCTTGGCAATCGGTATTCGTCTTGCTCGCTGACGAATAGGTCTTTCGCTTTCAGTGTCAATCCTGTGCTGAACTAATGAAGTTCTTCCAAGATCTTCTTCTTTGGAAGAGAAGACATCAGCAAAACGCAACAGTGACTTCTTTGCATCCGAGTATTGCTTAAAAGTCAGATTATCTTTGCTGTCTTTCAGAAGATCAATAATTGTAGAGTTATTCGCGATGTTAGGTGACACTGAGCTCAGATTTGATTGACACTTTCTCATCCACACAACTTCTTCGCATTTTCCCACAGTATCTCCTTCATTGAGGCTTACCTCATGGAAGTCTAGGTTAACCACTCTAACCAGTGCAGTATTACTTCCACGCACTAAGGTTCTTGCTGTTAGGAGTCCTCTCGCAGTTGGTTTGTGTAATGTGTCCTCAATCAAAACACATCTCTTTGCCTCCGTTTTCTTAGCCGTCGTGGGCAGTCGCACCATTATTTGAGCCTGTGTTCGTCCAGGAATAACAATTTTGTTAAGGCAGGTTACTTTCCCAGTGGGAGCTCCAAGAATGAAGATTTCTTCATTACCACACTTGAAAACACCATTCGTGATATCAATTCCACAATTATATTTCTTCATAAAATCTAGGCCCAGTATGCAGTCATCAATGATTTCAGCCACGATGACATTGTGAGTATAGGGTGTCTCTCCCACGTACATCGTAACTGCCATTTCTCCTAGGACAGGTATTGGCTGGCCAGAAGCCAGAAAGAAGCCGACAGTTGATGTTCTTGCGTCCCCTTGCCGCTTTCACTAGATGTGGCTTAACTATAGTCCTAGATGCACCTGTATCTACTGTCATCCTGCAGTTTTTCCCATCCACTGAACCACATATTGCCAGACAATTTTCATTGCTTGCCTGTGAGATGATTATTGCTGGGGCTTCTTCTGAGCCAGCCAGTTCCCGCCCCTTAGTCCTGGCTGTTACTCGTTTCCCTGCTTCTTTGAAGGAGAGATCATAAACTGATTGCTTAGGTCTTCCTTAATCTCTTTCTTGATCTCTTCTTTAAGCTGTTCCCTGAGCTCTTCCTTTAACTGTTTCTTTTTGCGGCAATTGAGCTGTAAATGGCCTCTTTCACCACAATTCCAGCACATAGGTCCAGTTCAATTATCCTTCTTTGAAGGGGCCTTAACCGCCTTGACTACCTCGCTCATCTCGTTAATTTCTCTCAATTTATGAACTTGCACATCTTGTCTTACCGCTTCCACTTCAAGGGCGTGTGCAAGGGCATCTTTAAGCGAGGTGTGATGTTGGAGCTTTACTGTAGCCCTTACCTCTGAATTCTTAATTCCATCCACGAAGGCTTGCAGTAGATTTTTCTCCACCATCCGGGGGTCTTCTGAGGGAAACGCTTTCCTTACGAGCCTCTCGATCTCTAGTGCCCACTGTTGTAACCCCTCGCCTGAGCGCTGGACTCTGTCGCGAAGCTGGGCTCGGAATACGTGCTCTAAGTGGCGTTCTCCGTACCTTGCTTCAAGAGCCTCTAACAAGTCCTTGAAGTCACTACCTGAGTTAGGTAGTGCTTCTAATACTGTCAAAGCGGAGCCCTTCAGTGCAACAGTGAGGGCTGTCAGGCTCTGTTCATTAGTCCATCCATTTGCTGCGGCAACAGTTTGAAACTGCTGTTTATACGCGGCCCAGGAAGTAGTTCCGTCGTAAGATGGCACTTTCACCTTGGGTCCAGGTGCATAAGCAACAGCGTTGCTCGACGTGACTTTCACGCCTATTGTCTCCAGGCGCAACACTTTCTTCTCTAGTCCGGAGAAGTTTGTTTCTAGACCTGTCACGCGATTATCCACCAAAGTCTCCAAATCCGTCACTCGGTTCTCTACCAAATCCACATCCTTACGGATCTGGTCCACCACGTTGCTGACTTTGCTGACAGCTGCTAATACCATTCGTTGGTCCTCACTCATGTGATGCAGCTTTTCCCTTTGTTCATTCTGCAAACGTAGCTGCTCATCCCTCGTGCGCTTTTGTTCCTCCTTAAGTTCCACATTGATGCGTTGCAGTTTACTCTGGTTCTCATTTATGCACTGCAACATTTGCATCAAGGTACCAAAATCAAAAGATGCTTGAGTGGGAACCTGGTGAGAGGGGCTAGGGAACGTGGCTTGATGATGGGCGGCTGGCATCTGTTGGGAGGCGGCAATCTCTTGAGAGGCCGTAATATCTTGGGTGGCTGTGACGGCTTCGGTAGTTGCGACGTTTTGGGCGGCTGCCATGTCTTGGGCGGCTGCCATGTCTTGGGCGGCTGCCATGTCTTGGGCGGCTGCCATGTCCTGGGCGGCTGCCATGTCTTGGGCGGCTGCCATGTCTTGGGCGGCTGCCATGTCTTGGGCGGCTGCCATGTCCTGGGCGGCTGCGACCTCTGAGGCTACGGGCGGCAGTTGCTCGGCTGCGATGTTTTGGGCGGCTGGCGCATGTCGAGCGGATGCAACTTGGGCGGCTGCTGCGGTAGCCTCCATTGCACGTTGAGCCCGGGTCCTGACGCCTTCCTTATCTTCTTCGTCCCTCGGCAACACTGGCATTTCCAAATCCCACACTTCTGACACCAAATGTTACGTGGTTAGGGTTCAGGATTTGGAGTAAAACACCAAGTTATGTCCGCAACTTGGTCCTTTTTAGACACAAAGAGTAAAAACTGGGCTCTGACATCCGACTATCGCAGACACACATCTAAACCGTAATAGTGATCGGTAGTCCATACGATTATAATTTCGACAGAAGTGTGTTTGTTAATTCCTACTCGCACTTGACCAGTTTTTTAAGGGGGTATGTAGCTAGCTCTAAGTAAGCTTTTACTACTTCACCCACTGGGCGTTGAGGCGATCGAAACTTCGCGTTCATCAAAATTCGTTAAAAAAAAATTTTGTACTTTATAAGCGCGACCGGCGGTATTGTTTTTAGTTTGGATCAATTTTTGAGACGGTTCCAGGTAGCAGTTGACCACCACATATAAAACTTCATATCTTGAGAAAGGTTCGTAAGAAATGAGAAAGAAAGGGTTTAAATTACTGTATGAAAGGAATCCTAACTCCTGAATATGGTTTCATTACACTATCAAGTACATACCTACATAGATTTCGACAGCTAACTGTTAAGGCAAATGCTTCCTAGAACCGTAATAGAAATTGGTCTAAACTTAGAACAATATTGCCAATCGTCGTCATCAGCATCATCATCATATCAGCCGCAAGAAGTCCACTGCTGGACATAGGCCTCCCCCAAGGATCGTGGTATCCGACCATCTGGTCGGTGGACGTCCGAAGCTGCGCTTGCCGATCGTGTTTATAAAGAATTTTAATTGTTTAACTTTTTAACAAATTTGTAATTTTCAGACTTTCATAACTCCTATACGCTTCCGGCTGTAAGAAATTGCATATTTATGTTCACCAATGAAGTGTCCATCCATATAATATTATAGTCTCCAGAAAATTGTATTAGGACGACTGTCTAATTTAACAGTTGTCGTTGGAAAAAAAATACAATATTAGGCAATTCAAATTGTCTAAAACTTGTATTACACAACCTATTACACAGCATATTATAACAGCCAAAGCAAAGCCCAAACCATCAAATAAAAGTATGAAAGCAACGAACCTTGAAATTGTAACGAAAAGCACTACCTGCATGTCAGCATGTACTTCACACTCGGGCTATAAAGAATTAAAATGCCGCATGCGGGTGAAGGCTATCTGTGCTGTAGTTCCGGGCTACTCCCAGGCCACCTCGTTATTCTCTAGGTTCTCGAACTTGTTATTTGTTGTATAGTTTGAGTTAACTAATTTTGTCGCTATGGGCATTTTTGCAAGTACGAGCATGAATGGGCTGGAGAATTACCACACTCTCACAGAAAATCGACGTTTGAGTAGAAACTTTAAAGGTTCTATGCTTCATTCGGTGAGTGAGAGAGCCGGAGGCCCATCCTCACCCCTTGACACAAGATCATTGTGGGCCGTTGAGACTTGTGTTTTTTGTAATTTTCTGCACATTTCACAAACTTGTAATTTTTCTTACTGGAAATTTCTTGAATTGGACATTTTCTGGCTGGAAATTTCTCGAGCTGGAGTTTTTAGGACTGGACAATTCTCGAATTGGGCATTTTTCTAGTTGGTCATTTGGAATTCTGGACTCAAAATTTCTAGATGTTTTTATGATTTATGTCGTGTAAATCATAAAAACATCTACTGCAGTAGCACTCTTCGACGGCAGTCATTATATGTGGAAATAAAGTTTGCAGTGTACTACGGCCACATAATTAATATAAGTACTAACCACGGCACGGTATATTTTTTTTTTAAACGAAAAAAAAAATAACGGAATAAAAATATTTTTTTTCTCTAGGCTGCTGGATGCTCTTCTACTTGCTCGTAACTAAAGTACAATTATCATCTTACAGGAAGACATGGTGTGCCTGTCATGCACAGCGACTGGAGAGCGCGTGTGCTTGGCCGCCGAGGGCTTCGGTAACAGGCACTGCTTCCTGGAGAACATCGCCGACAAGAACATACCACCCGATTTGTCGCAGTGTGTGTTCGTTATTGAACAGGTACGTTGAAATAAACTCATGAATATTCATAAAGTTCGTCTGATGAAAAAGATCGTGTAATATTGAATGGCAGAGGGCTTTGGAAACCGACACTATTCTACCGATTAGAACATA
Source organism: Elegia similella (assembly GCA_947532085.1). Taxonomy (NCBI): domain Eukaryota; kingdom Metazoa; phylum Arthropoda; class Insecta; order Lepidoptera; family Pyralidae; genus Elegia; species Elegia similella. Next base: position 6,535,863 of record OX383951.1, on the reverse strand, counting down.
CGACCTGATGTGTCTCTGTGTGTTCGTCATTAAACAGACACAAATATAGATAGAGAAGTTCGTCGAATGGGAACGCTCGTCTAATGGGAATGTTGTCTCACTGCTTTCACTGTCGTGCAGTCAAGAACATACAATGGGTATCGCAGTCCGCCTTATGGGGAAAGATTGCGACCGGTGAAATTATTAGGTATCGTAGTCTGCCTTAAACCTTAAACCGTTCTGCTATATGGTTGCGAGACGTGGAAGGTGACCAAAGGCATCACGCAGCAGATTCAAGTCTGCATCAACCGCTGCCTTCGTCAGATATTGGGTATCTTTTGGCCTGAAAAGATATCCAATGAACGTCTGTGGCAGCTTTGCGGCGAGACACCGATCGGTCACCAGATAGCGCGTCGTAAATGGAGATGGATTGGCCACACGCTCAGGAGGGAGCCTTCTCACATTCCGAGACAGGCATTGGAATGGACTCCTCAAGGAAAGAGGAAGTGTGGTCGACCAAAGCAGACCTGGCGGCGATCGGTAGCGGCGGAGATGAGGACAATCGGGCTGCCTTGGCCCGAAGTAAAGCGCGTTGCTCAAGACAGAACGAGATGGAGAAGCACTGTAGCGGCCCTCTGCCCCACCTAGGGGACATAGGAAAATAAGTCAAGTAGTCTGCCTTATGGGAAATACTGTGGCCGGTGCGATTACTGGGAATCGTAGTCCGCCTTATGGGAAAAACTACAACCGGTGTGATTTTTGCATATCGTAGTCCGCCTTATGGGAAATACTGCAACCGGTATGATTTTTGGGTATCGTAGTCCGCCTTATGGGAAAGACTGCAACCGGTGTGATTTTTGGGTATCGTAGTCCGCCTTATGGGAAAGATTGCAACCGGTGTGATTTTGGGTATCGTAGTCCGCCTTATGAGAAAGACTGCGACTAATGCGGTGTAATGATTGGGTGTTGTAATCTGCCTTATGGGAAAGATAACGACCGGTGCGATTATTGGGTATCGTAGTCCGCCTTATGACCTGTATTTTGTTTTTGATGAAAAATAACTTTTTACAGAAACATTTTGTGTAAATTAGAAACGTGCCACGCGAAGTCTACATAAAATCCAATTTGTCGATGGTTTTTACTCATTAGTTATAAAAAATGAAATTAAAACATCGGTCTACAATTCACGGAGTAATCGGTGAACAGAACATACATAAAAAAAAATATACAGTCGAACATAGAACCTCCTTCTTGTTTGAAGTCGGTTAAAAAGGCGATTACCAAATGGACTGTATCATTTCTAAACATCGCGTGTCTAATGTATCAAAATATGAAAAGGTACTATTAGCGGAACACATAGTCCCCGGGAGGTAAATTGGAGTAATCAAGTACAGTGTTTTACTGCCGCGCCCGGGAGAGCTCCAAACCGCTTTTACTGGCGTTTCTGGATGTGCTCCAAACTGGGAGATGAATTAATTTTATTAAACTATAGCGCACAAACAACTGTGTTAATGTTACGTTACCAAGAAAAATAAAGAAAGAAAATATTGGTACTTATCCGTTCGGTTTAGATTCCTAAGCTGAAGCTGTGGTGTTAAGGATGATAGCACTGAAATTAGGATTTTCGGTATCGAGTTTTTCTCAGGTGGCGGCATTGTGACGAGCTTTTTTGACAGAAGCTGTCAATTGCTTGAATGGGTATTCTTTCAAATTGGTTTAAAATCGAAAATCAGTATTTGATTGAAGTCGGTATTTATATGAAATATTTTTAAACTTGTCACTTTTTTTTTTATTTCCCAGGCGCTGTCAGTTAGAGCTCTCCAGGAGTTGGTGACAGCGGCCGGCTCGGAAACTGTAAGTATAATACTTCATCACTCGTTTAAATGTACATTGAAATTAAATGTTATCTGTTAAATTAACCGTCGAGTACCTCTCCTCAATTATGTATATCTTGTTCACAAATAATATTTTCGGTACAGTCGGGAAGACAAGTCATAAGTTTTGTTGGCGATATTTTTGTTTAACCGGTAAACGGCAAATCAATAAGGTTTTTGCCTGGTGGAACTACCTAGATAATTTTACTATACTATAACTATTTTTGTCATTACTAGAGGGCCTACTCGTTGACTTTTAGCAACTACGGTGTATAACGTTTTGATGGCCACTTAAATATCCATAACGGTTGTGAGGGCTCGACTCTCGACTATCCCGGCGCTCTAGCCGAGTTCTCACATAAATAGGAAGGGAGAACACAAGACTCGACACACAGAACACAGAGAATAACTTTATTGTTACAACTTCACTTTACAACTTCAATAAATTAATAACAGAGACTGTTATGCTCCAAGAAATGGTAGTAGACTCAAAGATGTTAGTAGACTGAAAGATGGTAGCAGACTGAAAGATGGTAGCGGACTGAAAGGTGGTAGCCGACTGAAGAATGAGTGATGAGAGAGAGAGAAAGTAATCTAAAAATGGAATGGAATGGAATGAAATTTGAATTAAAAGTGAAATTTGAATTAAAATAAGGAATGAAAAATGGACAGGATGAGAGAAATGAGGTTGGACGAGATGCAGCATGCAGGTGGCATGCTGCAACGTTACACGGTTTATGTATCTTTAATAAAAACTGTCAATCATACGAAAGCTGCAATGTATTTTGAAGTGTCGATCAAAACGTTGTACACCTTAGTTTTTTTAATTAATTCCAGCTTAATTCCAACCAACCAAATATATGAAAATAATAGGCAGGGAGAATAATATTCAAGAAATTATACTTTAGTTGCCAACTAAGGCTTTGCTAAATAAAGGTTCCGTAACAATTTGAAAAAGTAACGGTAAAAAGAAACGTAACGGAACGAAAAATATTTCTTTGAAATTTAACATTAGAATCTGGTGCCTTGTCTGCTCGTCTGTATAACTAAACACTAGATAAACTTGTTTTAAAAGATTTTAAAGATCAAATCTCAATTGAAATATTGTGTTAACACTTTCCTATTGTGAATAATATTATCCATATAAGTATCGTCGTGGTGTTTAAATTTTTGCAGGGCAAAGAAAATTTAGTGAGTATAGCCGATTGTCCGGTAAACTGCATGCTTTTGATTGGTCACTTCGCTAAGGATTTTTTTCTAAATTTCCAAATCTGACACCACTTTTGTTGACGAGAAATCATTTAAAAGATTTATTTCAGTTAATTTGGAACCTTATCATAAATCGAAAAGTAACTTTAAAAGGTACCTGAACTACACGTTCTCTCAGCTGTCATTGATTTTTTTTGGTCGGATAATGGTTCAAATCGGCACCCGTATGATGGAAACCGCGACGCCATTTTTATGGGGCGTTAAACTATCCCCATCTTTCTTAAAATAAGATGGCAATAGGCGATAAAAATTGTCGCGCGTACTAAAGTTACTACATACTAATATTAAAACTACGGTAGATAAATTCATTTCATTATAGAATGACGATTCGTCGGATTCGCCAACTAGTTTAGTTTGCTACGAAGACCATCATTGGGGTGAGCAGAGCAGCCGTACGCGCCGCGGCCCTTGCTCAAAACAATGTTGGGTGGAAGGGGTACCGAAATTTCAGCGGACCGAATTTCCTTAGGTGTGTCTTCATTGTTTTCTGAATCCGGTATAATGAGAGTGTTAGTAAGAACCGAGCTGACCGTGTCAATATCTCTTACAGTATTGCTCTTGAGTTTCTCAAAGTTTGAAGTACCGGTTTCTATGTGGCAGGTAACATTGAAATTCGGACACCTCGATCGTTTCGCGTAGTTTTACCCAATAAAGTTTACTAAATGAAGTCCTCGTTTTTAATAAGAAGGAAGGTTAACGTGCCCTAAGAGTATATATGCAGTAGATATAAGACAAACTGAACGCATTAAATTGTTCTTCGCCATTTTTTTTACAAAAAGCCTTGTGTAAATGCCCAAATTGCTGAACTTGGCGGTCGAGGCCGGACGAGTCATATCATACGATTTAGTTCGTCGACTAATCCGCATTCATAATAAAGTCTCCTCACGCATCCAACCACAACATTACAATAACTATTTATGTAAAAATTAAAAAGCCTTAATATTTTAATTAAAAAAGAAAATAGTAAAGGGGGATCTGCGAGATGTAAATATAAATATTTTCATGTGAGAATCATTGTTTTAGACGTCGAATTTACAAATTTTTGAATTCTTTGCCTGCGTCTGTATTTCCGAGCGCATATAACCTGAATCTTTTTAAAGTTAGAGTGAATAGGCTTCTTCTGGGTGAACTCGCTCGATCCTAGACCATATCTTTGCCTTTGGCCTAGATTATAGTCAAGAGTAAACTCATTTAATTTAAAAAAAAAAACTTTTCCAAGGAAACTGTTTTTAGATACCATACCATCATAATATATACGAGTATGTATCGTTTTTCACACTCCTCTCACACATTTAAATCGCTGGACGTGCGTTCAGTATTTTATGAGACAAACTCGATGTAACAATGGAGTGTGTTAGGTCATAATTTATACTGAACCAATTTTCATCCAAATCTGTTAGTTGTTACAAATTTCGTGTGAACAATAACACCGGAACATCCGTAACAATCAAAAAATTATAAAAACGATGAATAACTTGATGTGCTTAGATTTTGAGTACTTCATCACATCAGTCGCAAGAAGTCCACTGCCGGACATAAGCCTCCACCATGCATTTCCAATATGACCGGTAGCGGCCTGCATCCAGCGTCTTCCTGCGACCTTAGTCAGGTCATCCGACCATCTGGTCGGTGGTTGTCCGACGCTGCGCTTGAAGATACGTGGTCGCCATTCGAGAACCCTTCTGCCCCACCGGCCATCGGTTCTGCGCGGTTTGAGTACTTATAGGTAGGGATTTAAATAAAGAAATATTAAAATCTTTAACTGCATAAGTCTTTAATGAATTCTCGTCAAATCATTATCTAACTGAGCGTTTATTTAATGAAGGTATGTCTGTATTTGTGTTCTATGAACGTCATTTCATTAACAGTGCTGCCGTGACGACTGTTTTACTGTCTGCTGTAGAATACTTTAACTTAATTTCAGTATTTCATGGAGTAATTGACAATTGTAATGATACTCTTATTAATTAAACTAGCTTTTGCCCGCGACTTCGTTCGCGGCAATTTCTGTTATTATGATTAATTAGTTTAGATGAATAATTTTCCCCCGTTTTAAAAAATTTTTTTTGATGCTTGGCTCCTATTGGTCGCAGCGTGATGTTTTATAGCCTAAAGCCTTCCTCAATAAATGGACTATCCAATACAAAAATAATTTTCCTACTTGAACCAGTAGTTCCTGAGATAAGCGCGTACAAACAAACAAACTCTTCAGCTTTATAATATTAGTATAGATAGTATAGATTAAGAAATAAAATATGGTGAAAAAATGTCAAGCGGTCGGGATTTGAACCAGCGAAGTCTATGGACGACTTACGCTCTAATAACTGAGCCACCGCTTGATCATTCTCGTCGCCGAAATTCTTCACCATATCCCATTCCCCATATTCGTATTAAGGTAGTCGTACATAGACTTCGCTGTTTCAATACCGCCCGCTTGAAATTTTTTCACCATATTTTACTTCCTAATATAATAAGAGTATATCAAAATAGCATTCTGAATGCAAAATAAAACACAAAAATAAATTGTAATGATAATAGTATTAAAACTTACGCGAGAATAATAATAGTTAAATTCATTAAAAAAACACGGTTTCTTTGAGCGAAACCGCCCGCCGTGTCGCCACCCCTAACACTCGCCCTGATAGGTCTTCATAACAGACCAAACTAGTTGGCGATTCCAACTGAATAAACGTGAATGAAACCATGTTTTTATAATGAACTGTAATAATGTAACCACTGGTCTCACTTGTTGAGGAATCTCTAGCCCAATAGTTTGTTTTTGACCATCAATATGGCAGCCTACAGCAACTGTTTAACGTGCTTTTCAAAGTAAAGAAGAGAGAGACGAAAGAGCTTGGATACCTATATATGACATTTATGATCACCATACCAGCACGGACCACACCCGGGGTTGCTTATCATACGTAAGTGCCAACAATGCGCACATCCACTGGGCCATGACGTTACGCGCTTGTTGAGTCTGTTGCGTCTGCTAGAGGGGTTTTATTTAATACTCTAGAAGTCGCTAAGCAAATGCTTTGTGTCTTTTCTGAACCTCTGAATGAGACATAATCATTAATTTTAACGGGACGTAGCACGCACTTTTATATATTATTTTTTCATGTTGTGGTGGTAGGCGCACTGTACAATAATGACATCATTATTAGTGCAACTGCGCCTACTCTATCTCTCTCTCTCTCGCATCTAAGTAAGATCCTAAATGTAATCGTTACAAAGCTGGCAAGCTACGTATCATGTACACAAAGATATTTAAAAGAATTTTAACGAAGACAACATATGAATAAAACGTTTAATTTACTCCATGAAGTATTGACGCAGTTTCTATAATAATTTGTATAAATAAACTAACATTTTGGACGTTTTGATCAATAGTATCATGCGCCTCGTCTACGAGTATTTGATTTTTAACTTTGAAATCCAATTTTAAAACCATTTAGTGATTTTATCATTTTTGAAATCGATTTTGCTTTGTTATATCAATTTCTTTTTAATTGTCCGTCAGAATTCGTACCACCTCAATCGAAACATTTATTTTTATTTTAATATATTTTTGTCTAATATATTACTATATATAGCGTGTAAATTGACCATTGATATTCCCTTTAAAGGGGCGACTCAGACCTGATGGTCTGGTCGCCCCTTTAAAGGTGTTCATATTGATATATCCTTTAGTAATTTAGGTAATCAAAAAATTTTTTGACATTTTCATATTGGTCTGGGAGAAAAGAAAAAACGTAGAATGTACCAGCTGCTTCACTTCCCGCGCAGGCCGTAGAAATCGACCGAGGGAATGGGCGCAAATCTAAGGAATCATCTACTTTGATTCCCAATTCCAGCTTTAAGCCCCTCAACATGCTAAATGTAGTCTTTCGGTCAGACGGCCTTAGGCTCTGTCTACCCCGTATGGGATAAAGACAGATATTTCCATACAAAAGTGTTTCAGCCGCCTGGATAATTTGTATGGGATGTCGAAAATTTCACAGCATTGTGTTCATAGAAAAAGTTGTTCATATTGATGGACTGAGTCGCCCCTTTAAGGGAATGTTGAAGGTCAATTTACACGCTGTATTTCTATGTAGATACAGTAGACCTAAAGTTCCATAAAATATATGTTATAATTATATTTAATGATCTTAATCCATCTTAATTTCTTATAAATATTCAAGTTTTGTCGCTAAATTACATCAGTTTTTGGTGTAGAAGGAATTAGATTAGAAATATTTTGGCTCTGTAATGTTTTTTTTTTCTGTTGCAGGGCAAAGGCACTGGTTCTGGACATAGGACGTTGCTGTACGGTAACGCCATACTGCTGCGACATCTTAACAGTGATATGGTAAGATATGGTTTCCGTAGATAATAATTAATTACGATTTTAAGAGAAAATTATGTGCTACTCGTTATCACCCATCCCAGTAGGGACCACGCCAGTTGTTGCTTAACGCGCGTAAGCGCTTAAAGTTGTTTGCAGTTAGGACATTGCAGGCTTGAATCACCTGATTGTCTGATAATAAAGATGATACCGTGCTTCGGAAGGCATGCTAAGCTGTTGGTCCCGGCTGCCATCTGGAAGTCGTTAAAGGAACCACGTCAAAAACCGAGGCGGTTTTGAAGAACTCTGACACCAGGGTGTGCATGGTCGATTGAACGTGACAGTTACACGAAATGATGATGATGATGACCTTTTCTTCTTTTTACAGTACCTAGCGTGCCTGTCTACATCATCGTCGCAAGACAAGCTGGCTTTCGACGTGGGTCTGCAGGAGCACTCGCAGGGAGAAGCCTGCTGGTGGACCCTGCATCCTGCCAGCAAGCAAAGGTAACACTTGTGCTTTCATCATCATCATGTCATTGAAATCGTATCCGAGGACAGCGATTCCTATATGTCTTGTCGTTTTGGTTATACGGCCTTGACGTGGCTAGCGAAGCCGAATTTCGACGTTTTTATATGCCAGGCGACTTGTGCTTTAACCTGGTTCTGACTGGTCTAGCTGCAACCAACGATTGATCACTTTGAACTGCGTCTCAAAGACGCGATTCAGAATCTCGCGGAGCACCGAATACGCCAAACAAAACATAGCATTATTTGAGAAATAAAACCTGACTGTCCTTCCTTAACGAAAATAGCACGTGTCTTACAAGACGATGTAATTTTTGTCAGTTTACGTCTACCTTATCGATTTTTTGCAAACGAACTTTATTTACTATAAAATACGAATGGGTACGTCAGGACCATTCGTATTTTTCTACGAAGTGTCACAGATTAATACGAATGGGTACGTCAGGACCATTCGAATTTTTCCACGAAGTGTCACAGATTATTACGAATGGGTACGTCAGGACCATTCGTATTTTTCCACGAAGTGTCACAGATTAATACGAATGGGTACGTCAGGACTATTCGTATTTTTCCACGAAGTGTCACAGATTAATACGAACGGGTACGTCAGTACCATTATGGGCAGTACCACTATGGGCTATGTTTGTGTATTTATATCTCCTACCTACCCAAAGTAACTTGACAAATTGTTACAAGCTTATTGAATGTCCACTGGTTATAGGATAGGTACGTGGTTATAGGAGCAATGACACTCTCGAGTCGAGAGTACAACAATTATCACTAGGTCATATCTTATTTGACTGAAATAAACGGCTTGCACTAGCGGCCCGCCCCGTTTGCATGGCACTATAGTATTTAATTCTATAGCCTATGTTCATCAGGGATAATGTAAGATTCTAATGGTACAAAGATTTTTCTAATCGTGGACCAATTTGAAAAATTCTTTCACCATTTTAATTTGTAGTTTACGAGCCTATTCAATGCCAACAAACAATCAAATCTTTTATTTTTATAATATTAGTATAGATATTCGGGCACTCGCGCCACGCTCGAGGTTGCAGGAGGCAAGAAAAGCGGAGTGATAGATGGGCAGCTAAATCGTCACTAGGCTCGTTTCTTGTATATGTCTCTTTATTCAACTCCTCCTAAAACTTAAATGAATCCAAAATATACAAAAATCCTTACATCCTTCTTATTTGATTCCAGATCTGAGGGTGAGAAGGTGCGAGTCGGTGACGACCTGATTCTGGTGTCCGTCGCTACTGAGAGATATTTGGTAAGAAAGCAAGCCTTTTAGAGCTTCAGTCAAACGAAACGAAACAATTTAAAACGAAATAATATTAAAAAACAACCTTTAATGAACGAAATTTAAACTTGAAAGCATACCCTTTCAAACAGACTTTTTAATATCGGTTTATAAATGACGGAGTTCTGAGGTAAAATTTTTTTTTTTATTATTTTGTATAGGCTTACTCTTGACCTTAGACTAACCCAGAGGGTAAAGACAAGATCTACGATGGAGCGAGCTTGCTTAGAAGATGCCTGTTCACTCTAGCCTTAAAGGCTGTCGGGTTATATGTACTCGAAAAAACTGACGCGGGCAATGAATTCCACTCGTTGGCGGTGCGCATAATAAAAGACCTTGAAAAACGGTTCGTGCGAATGGGTGGAATATCCAAGAAGGGGTGTAGACCTGCCGTGCGCCTGGAAGTCCGATGGTAAAAAGGGGAAGGTGGGGTTAATTCGTGCAGTTCTTGTGCACCCACCCCGAAGTGTAGTCTGTAAAATACTGACAGACTGGCAACTTTACGCCGATGGGCTAAAGGTTGCAGCCCTACTATCAGCCTTTCGTCGCCAATTATTCTCCTTGCTCTACGTTCCACCGAGTCTAATGTGGCAAGTTGGTATTTAGCTGAGCCATCCCTAAGGTGGCTGCAGTACTCCATACAGGATCGGACTTGAGCTTTGTAAAGTGTTAAAAGCTGTCCAGGTGTAAAGTACCGCTTAACCTTATTAAGGATGCCCAGTTTTTTTTGCCGCAGTTTGTGCACTAGACTCAATGAAGGTACCGAAGTTGAGGTTTGAACTCTGCTCCATGCCAAGGAGTTCCAGGCTGCCAGTAACAGTTACAGGTGCACCCTGGAAAGTAGGCGCTAGGTCAAACAAAGTTCGTTTAGCTGAAAACAAACAAGCCTGCGTTTTGATGGTATTGAATGAGACTAAGTTGGCCTCTCCCTATATTGATACCCGACTTAAGGCCAAGTCTGTACGCTCAACCATGGCTTCCCTCTTTGACCGTATATCATCCCTGCTGCTCTTTGTGCTAATACCTCTTAACAACCGTACTGTCATCTGCGTAACCAACAACGCCAGATTGTAGCATGTCATTGATGTGGAGCAGGAAAAGGGTTGCAGAGAGAACAGACCCCTGAGGAACACCGGCGTCAATGGCCATGTAGTCCGAAGAGCACCCGTCAATGATCACCCTGGTCAATCGTTCTCTCAGAAAGTCTGAAATCTAGCTACAAAAATCAGCAGGGATGCCATAAGCTGGAAGCTTGTTAAGGAGACTTGCGTGCCAAACCCTGTCGAACGCTTTCGAGATGTCGAGGTAAACTGCAAGCGCTTCCCCGTTTTTCTCAATGGCTTCGCCACAGCAGTGCGTGATATATACTAGAAGATCTCCAGTAGACCGCCCACGGCGAAAGCCATATTGACGGTCACTGAGTAGATCGTTTTCTTCTAAGTATGCCAGCAACTTACTGTTGAGAACCTTCTCCACATTAAAAATAAATACAACCGAATTGATAACCTCCTCCTTTTTCTTTGAAGTCGGTTAAAAATTATTATTAAGCATGCTAGAGTTGTACCTCAGTTGGATCGGATCTGTTGTCCCTTCAAATCTTGTTTAGACTTGTAAAAACTATATAGAATGGATGCGGCGCGGATTTATCGTTGCAAGCGATAAATCCATTCTGTGTAGTTTACGACGCATCTCTTTCATACATTTTGTACAAACAAGATTAGAAGGGACAACAAATCCGATCCACATCCACATCGTATCCAAATCTTACGTCGCTTCTGTGTATTTTGCGCTTTAGACAGTCTCAATACCGCGTGTTGAATAACGCGAAGTCTAATAGGCGCTAGAAACGCTAATTATGTCGAACTCATTTTTGAAGTAAAAACTACTGTAGGCGCATTGCATTGGGCGTTTTTTAAGATGGGAAAAAAACATTGATTGAATAGTTTGATGAAATCTGTATAGTCTGATAATTAACCGAATGTTCAATAATTTAAATTAATTTAATTTTCACCTTCAGCGGCACTCCCTGAGCCACTGTTCATTCAATAATTTTAATTACCTTTCAGCACACGACAAAAGAAAACGAGGTTTCCATCGTGAACGCATCGTTCCACGTGACGCACTGGTCGGTGCAGCCCTACGGGACCGGTATATCGCGCATGAAGTACGTGGGCTACGTATTCGGTGGAGACGTGCTGAGGTTCTTCCACGGTGGCGACGAGTGTCTCACTATACCGAGCACGTGGACCAAGGAGGGGGGACAGAAGTGAGTATTGCCAAACACAATATAATACTAACAAGTCAACGTCATCGGGTTACCTGATTTAGTATTAGACAATAATGTTATGCCTTTCTCCTCTACTGTTATTAACTTGGGTATCACCATGGATCACACTATATTGAGCTCCCTATATTCACGAAATTAGTCGCAAAATGTATGCTTCACTTCACTCGCTACGTCGTTTCCAGTATTTCTTGCCCACTGAAACTAAAATCTTTCTGTCCCAAACCCTCCTCATCCCTCTTCTAGACTATGCAGATGTTGCTTACCTCGATATAACTGAGGAACTGTTGTATAAATAGGAACGCTTGCAGAATCAGAGCATTAGATTTGTCTCTAGCCTACTTAAGTTTGATCACGTCACCGAATTCCGGCATCAGCTTAATTGGCTTCCTATTAGATTACGTCGCAAAGTCCATACTCTTTGCCTTCTATTTATTTGTCTTTTCAATCCCTCTTATCCTAATTACCTTCATAAAAAATATCTTTCCGAGATTTGATAGTCGTTACAATAAAGAGTATACAAATAAACTTATAGACTGCCAATCTCATAGAAAAATATTGGTCCTACTTATGACCTGTTAAAAGCACGCACAAAGTACCTGGAAAGCATGCCGGCAGTTAGTTCCACTAATTGCCACTATGGGCACCGGCGAGGGCGCTGTAGTGCAATAGTTACATACTTTTCTACCCGTCACTAGATGGCGTTAGCATATTCTTGGTAATATCAAGTAAAATTAAAAAATATTGGATTAATAATAGCCGAAAATATTTATATAAATCTTAACTAAATATTTTTTGAACACTGATTTTATTTTCGCATAATATGGTGGGTACATAGTTGTGAATAAACATATGGCGCCATATATGTGATGAGCCTGAAACTAATCGTACACATTTGGCGTTGGGCCCACATGGTATTGTATAAGATTTAGTAACATGTGATTGGTCTAAAATAAGTTTTATTAAATTGAGTTTTGTGACAAACTTTTATTATGAGCAGATTGAAACTGTTATATGCTATCGAAGGTAAATCAAATGAGCCCAAACATAAGTTAACCTTTGAAGTGGTAGTGGGTGGGACACATAACGCGTAGAACCGATGGCCGAAGAGGCAGAATGGTTCTCGAATGGCGACCACACACCGGCAAGCGCAGCGTTGACCTGACTAAGGTCGCAGGAAGACGCTGGATGCAGGCCGCTTCCAACTGGTCATATTGAAATCCCTTGAGAGAGGCCTAAGTCCAGCAGTGGAATTCTTGTGACTGAGATGACCATGATGATGATAAGTTAACCCTAAGTTGTCCAAATTGTAACCTATGAAAATTATCTTTTGTTTCCAGTATCGTGGTCTACGAAGGCGGTTCAGTGATGTCCCAAGCGCGCTCCCTGTGGCGTCTAGAACTGGCCCGGACTAAGTGGGCGGGTGGTTTCATCAACTGGTACCACCCGATGAGGATCAGGCACATCACCACCGGCCGGTACTTGGGGGTCAACGACCAGAACGAATTGTACTTAGTGAGCAGGTAAGATATTCAGGCTTATGTTACTGATGTCGGTGCCACTGTATAGAGAGAAACAGGCAAGAGCCAAGCTCTTAAATATAAGTGTCTGCGTTTCTGCGACACCGTTGCTCCGAGAATGGACTGTGTGAATCTTTGGTTTCTTACAAGCAAATTTCACTAGTCTTATACATTCTATCACCCTAACTAATATTATAAATGCGAAAGTGAGTTTGTTTGTTTGTTACGCTTTTACGCCGTAATTACTGAGCCGATTCGACGTAATGTTATTGTCGTAATTACGACAATAACATTACGTTTTGATGGTCACTTCAATATCCATTACGGTTAATGTATCGTAAATAAAAATAGTCAATCATTCGAAAGCCGCAATGGTTGTTGAAGTGACAATTAAAACGTTGTACACCGTAGTTGTCAAAAGTTAGAAAATACGAATGCAGAGGAAAACAAAAAGATTAAAAATTATTGTCCTTATAGAGAGGAAGCCACAACAGCATCATGCGCGTTCTGTCTCCGTCAAGAGAAGGATGACCAGAAAGTGGTATTGGAAGATAAGGATCTGGAAGTCATTGGGGCCCCCATCATCAAGTACGGAGATTCCACCGTCATCGTGCAGCACTCGGAGACTGGATTGTGGTTGTCTTACAAGGTGAGGTTGGCCTTATTATTACAGACTTTGATGATATAGGACGGCAAACGAGCAAGTGAGTTACCTGATGGTAAGCGATCAGCGCTGCCCATGGACAACTGCAACACCAGAGTGTGACAGGAACGTTGCTGGCCTTACAAGGAGTTGCAGGAGAATATAGGAAGGGAGGGGGAGGGGGGCGGGGGGAATGGGCCTCCATCTGTCTCACTCACCGAACGAAGCATAGAAGCTTCTATTCATACGTCAATTTTCTGTGAGAGTGTGGTACTTCCCCGGACGAGCCGGCCCATTCATATGCGGCCTACCCTCACTGAGCTGAAATTTTATTTGTATGACAATGCAGTATAATGACGTCATAGATCTGATCTGCAGGCCTACTATCTTACTTTTGATGACTAAGGTGAACACAGTCTTGATCGTCACTGTAAAATACATTGCGGCTTCTGTATGATTGACTATTTTTATTTAAGATATATAAACCGTTATGGATGTTGAAGTGACTATTAAAACGTTGTACACTATAGTTGTCAAATAGGCCTGCTGATGATGAAGGAATTGAAATGATCATCATAACAGCCGTAAATAGTGCACTGCTAGACAAAGGGCTCTCCCAAGGATACTTCGTTCCATGGAAGGATATTGCCATACTTACTACACTTGGCAGGCAGGTTGGCGATCGCAGTATCTTTGGCTTGTGCATTCGACGCTATTGCCCATCGGAAGCATTGGAAGCTGAGGTAGGATAGGAATTTGGTGGATCTGGGAAGGGAACGAAGGGTATAAGTACTACTCACTCGGGCGAATGGGGAAAAAGCCAGTAGCAGCTCGGGAGGCCGGGCGAGCGTACCCGATGCCATACCAGCAACCACCGTAAATAAATAAAAATAAATACATACGGACAAATCACACAGATTGAGCTAGCCCGAAAGTAAGTTCGAGACTTGTGTTATGGGATACTAACTCAACGATACTATATTTTATAACAAATACATATATAGATACACATCCAAGACCCAGGCCAATCTAAAAAAGATCATTTTCCATCTTGACCTGGCCGGGGATCGAACCCGGTCACTCCGTGTCGCAGGCTGGCGTGTTGACCGCTGCGCCACGGAGCTAGTCAAAGTACCGTACAAGCAGTTAAGGATGACACCCCTTACCTATTTAAACGATAACTTTTCTTTTTGTTATTTTTTCTAGTCTTACGAGACCAAGAAGAAAGGTGTGGGTAAAGTGGAAGAGAAGCAGGCTATCCTACACGAGGAAGGCAAGATGGACGACGGCCTGGACTTCTCCAGGTCGCAGGAAGAGGAGTCTCGGACCGCCAGGGTCATCAGGAAGTGCTCGTCGCTCTTCACCAAGTTTATCAAGTGGGTTTAAGATTTCATCTTGTAATTATGATTCACATCATCATATCAGCCGCATCGCCGTGTGGTTTCCGGCGCATGGAGGTCGTAAGGACTTAGGAAATGCAAGCTAAACAAAGCTCATAAACATCAATGAGACCTTTCAACCCGGCGTGGCAGGTGGTAACGCTTTGTGTTCAAACTAATTATTAAACTAAAACGCGGTCAGTAGAGAGTTTATGTGCATACGCGTAGCACATTTGGATTTTTTGAATTGAAAACTTCTTTAGCGGCGTTGTGTACTTTTTACGATTGGTAAAAAAAAATCGAAAATTCGTGAGACGGATAAATAAATGAGGGAGTTCTTGGCGGGAATTTCGGCGGACTGCACGGTTTGTTATGCAAATTGCTTCTAGAGGACTTTATAATGTGAAATTGGTGTAATTTGGTGTTATAAATGCTCATGTTTATGAATAATGTGTGGAATAACTAAAATAAAGTGTCATGGTGCGGCTGTAGTGAGATTTGCATAGCGGGCTGGTGGTTTCTCGCCTTACTGCTACTGCGTCTATGATCAAACCAGTGGATTCGTGAAAATTGTCGCCAAGGGCTCCATTGAATTAACGAAATAAATTACACCACCATTTCATTAATAAAAAGAGTAGAAAAATATGAAGGGCTAAAAGGCATAGGAAGCCAAATGCCGTAAAACAAATAAAAAAAAAAAGGATAAATGACGCACAGCGTAAGAGGAAGTAATATCCCCCTCTCTTTCTACCGTGCGGAGTTTCCACTTCAGCCGGCACTCCCGAAGTGCAACACGTTGCTTTTTTTTCTTAAATGCCATGTTGTGAGGCGATTATGTGCAAAATTGAAGCTCCGTTAAGAGTTTGAAACTTCATGGTCATAACACGTTGTATATTTATTTTTTTTATCTTTTATAACTTCATTATGAAATACCTGCTTACAGCGGCCTTGAAACGCTACAAGAAAACCGAAGACACTCCATGTTCTTCGCGTCTGTGAACCTAGGCGAGATGGTGATGTGTTTGGAGGATCTGATCAACTACTTTGCCCAACCTGATGAAGATATGGGTAAGTTTTTATATTACTCTTGCCTTATATTGAAGAATACAACAAAATATTTTTTTTAAATATCAGTATTTTCTATTAAAATAGAAAAAAATTATGGCAAAAATATATTTAGATAGCTATTAATATATTTGTATTAATCCTCGTTAAAATGGATATTCACAATACTTTATTTAAAGTGAAAGCGGGAGTGAATTCAGGTAGGGCCGGGCGGGGTTTGAACCCTCATAGGCTCATAGGTCGCGCATACACATGAGCTAAACAAGCGAAACCTTTAACATATTTAAAATACTGCTGTGTAGTGTACAATTTACGGATTTTTAAGGCAACAGTGAATAGGCATTATTTGAGTTTGCGTGTACCGCCCTAGACCTCATCGTTGCTTCCCATCAGGCAAGATAGAGGTAAAACGCACTCAAATTATTCATTAAAAAAATACGTCTAACGGCTAACCCAACCTTTCAGAACACGAAGAAAAGCAGAACAAGTTCCGAGCTCTGCGCAACCGTCAAGATTTGTTCCAAGAGGAAGGCATCCTCAACCTCATCCTCGAGGCCATAGACAAGATCAACGTGATCACGTCACAGGGATTTTTAGCTGGCTTTTTGGCGGGAGACGAGTCGGGACAGAGTTGGGAAATGATCTCGGGATACCTGTACCAACTGCTGGGTAAGTTGTCTTTTACTCATCTAAACCATAGACAAGACCTTAAGTTGTTGTTTCGGGTTTTGAACTGGTTTCCTAGAGACTAGTCAGGGCGGAAATGAGTTATGTTATTTATATTTGTACCAACTGTTTAAAATAATTTTAATTTTTGTAGGGATTACTCACAATAGCGACTATACAATATAGTGAAGCATATATTTAATGGAAATTGACTTTTTTTTACATAGGGTATAGGCGGAATATGTTATGCTGGGCAGGGGGAGTGACCTGTTTGGACAGGGTTCGCAATGAGTATGTAAGAGGATCATTTAAGGTAGCGCCTATAGGAGAAGTAAGGCTTCGGTGGTATGACCATATAATGAGAAGAAACGAAAACTACTCCGTTAAAACTGTTCTGAATATTCCATCTCAGCCCCGAGGTAGAGGAAGACCGGTTTCGACATGGTGGTACCCGGTAGAACGTGACATGAAGGCCCTTAACCTTACATCTAGGACAACCCAGGATCGTGTATCATGCAGGAGTACATACCGCCCGACCCGACCCCGACCCCAAATAAAATGGGAACATGGGCAGGACGAAGAAGGTATAGGCGGAATAGCTAGGGAGCCCCACTAATGGGGGTTTTCGGAATCGATGTTTTCCCCAGGTTTTGACAATGACACGATAAATGTTTTGACAGCAGCTATCAAAATCCACCAATCATGTTAAATGTGTTTCTTTATTGTTCTGAGATGTGTTTTAATCATCATTTTTGTGATTGATGGATTTTGTCAGCTGCTGTCCAAATATCTCGACACAGTGCTGTCACCTTTGGAAAATATCAATGTCGTACATTCTTATTAATCGTCCATTATCTAGGATGTAAATATGTCTGATAACTGACACGTGAACCTCCATGTGCTGCCGAATATTTGACACCAGCATACAGGAAAAAAAATCTCAGCATCTACATTACTAGTTCTATAATTTTTTTATGACATAGGACGGCAAACGAGCAAGCGGTTCACCTGATGGTAAGTGATTACCGCTGCCCATGGACAACTGCAACACCAGGGATGTGACAAGAGCGTTGCCGGCCTTGTAAGAAACCAGAGACTTGTTTATTTATTTTAACAAACTTGATACATATATTTACTTTTTGGAATAAAAAAATCTTGTTATCTTCCAGCCGCCATCATCAAGGGCAACCACACGAACTGCGCGCAGTTCGCCAACTCTAACCGCCTGAACTGGCTGTTCTCGCGGCTGGGCTCGCAGGCCTCGGGCGAGGGCACGGGCATGTTAGATGTACTGCACTGTGTACTCATCGACTCGCCGGAAGCCCTGAACATGATGAGGGTAAGTTCATTTTTACAAGCTTTCATCGCCTGTCCCGATGTTTGTCTGTAATCAAATCCTGCGAGTTAAATTTGATATGATGTTACCGATTGAGCTGAAATTTTGCATGCATGTGTAAATCGGATGACAATATTATGGAATTATTGCGTAAATAGTGGCAACACTGTTTTCCTGACACCCCCTCTCCCTGAGATCTCATGCGGGAGTGTACTTTTGTATGAAAGCTAAGGGCTTCACAAGTAAACAAATTGGTAATACTGGAAAGTAAATAATAAAAAAGAGCTTAATTTTGATATTTTTCATGATTGCCGTATGTTACTAGTTAATTACTAAGTAAATTTGCTTCACAGGATGAACACATAAAAGTCATCATCTCCCTGCTGGAGAAGCACGGACGAGATCCAAAAGTCCTGGACGTACTCTGTTCTCTGTGCGTGGGTAACGGGGTAGCGGTGCGCTCTTCACAGAACAACATCTGCGACTACTTGCTGCCGGGGAAGAACCTGCTGCTTCAGACTCAGCTGGTGGACCACGTGTCAAGGTGAGTTCGATGCTTATTCTCTGAGGGAGAGGAGTGGTGGGGAAATACCACACTCTCACAGCAAATTGACATTAGAGTAAAAGCTTTACCGGTTTTGTGCTTTGTACGGTGAGTGGAGAGCCGGACACATCCTTCCCCCTATTTCCTCCCACCAAGTCCTTCCCCAAGTTGTAGGCAGCGCTGATCGCTTACCATAGGTCACTCGCTTGCTCGTTTGTCGTTCTATCATTATCATCATCGACAACCTTTTATATCCCACTGCTGGGTATAGGTCTCTTTCAATGCACGCCATCCATTTTAGTCTTGTGCCTTACGAATCCAGTTTCGACCGGCCCATTCATGCAAGCACAAATGAATTTTGCCAGTAGCGTGGCTCTACCACAACTAAAACAATCTTGTCGGCGTAATGCTATGGAGAGGAACGCAGACGATAACTATTTTTAGGCAGGAATAATGCCATTGCCATATCCATTTCACACGTGAATAATCCACCAGTTTGCAGGTTTCCTCTTGATGTTTTCCTTCGTCATAAGCAGGTAAAATATAAAATAAATATAAATAGATATACAGATTGAGCTAATCCCAAAGTAAGTTCGAGACTTGTGTTATGGGATACTAACTCAACGATACTATATTTTATAACAAATACATATATAGATACACATCCAAGACCCAGGCCAATCTGAAAAAGATCATTTTCCATCTTGACCTGGCCAGGGATCGAACCCGGGCACTCTCGTGTCGCAGGCTGGCGTGTTGACCGCTGCGCCACGGAGCTAGCCATAGGTAGTGATTGATGAACATGAACGCTGAGTTTGTAGACCAATCTGGCTCAAGTACCCGAGTCAGATTAACTAATCTATCTCAAGTTTGATCGGGAAGAAGCGTCCAATACAGGTTGTACTAATGGGGTGAGAGATCTTCTTGATCCAAAAGATCTTTATGAGTTCAAACGTTTCTTACTTGCGTAGAACTACTCCTCTTTAAGAGCGTTGAGGTCTCTTTCATCGCCTATTTAATTAATATAAGTTCTTGTATAGTTTAAATTCTTGATTATCCACTATCCAAGGTTATAGGCAAATGAATAAATGCTCTTGGAGCTTACTAATTACCTACAATACTTCACAGCGTCCGTCCCAACATCTTCGTGGGCCGCGTGGAAGGCTCGGCGGTGTACCAGAAGTGGTATTTCGAGGTGACGATGGACCACATCGAGAAGACCACACACATGATGCCACATTTACGCATCGGATGGGCCAACACTTCTGGGTAAGTAAAGTGTGTCAAACTTCTGGGTTGTAGTTGGAAAGTACTCAATTCCCGTATGGGAAATCCTTTTTAAATCAGTATTGATTTGAAAAGGATTCAGTAATGGTGTGAAAAGATGATAATACATATCCAAAAATATGTAGCCAGATGCGTTTTGGGGTAAATTACAATTGGATCGGATGCTATATATGAGGTTCGTCTTAGCACACAGGCCGATATGAAATGGTTCAATAGTCTAATTTGAACTTCGGAACGTGGACTGTTATATATTAGGAACTAATACATGTATATGATAGGCTTACCAGTGTTCCGATGGGGTCGTAGATATCCTGGCCTACGGTGGGGAGATACCGAATCAGAAATTAAGATATCCATACATAGCTCAGAAAATTAGCTTCTTAAAGTTGTAGGAGGAGAGGCTCAGAGTTGCTCAGACGGCAATCACGTACCGGCAAGCGCAGCGGCGGACATCCGCCGACCAGGTACTTGGATGACCTGATTAAGGTCACAGGGAAACGCTGGATGAAGGCTCTTATGTACAACCGGTCATTTTGGAAATCCTTGGCAGATGCCTATGTCCGGCAGTTGTCTTCTTCAGGCTTAAATGATGATAACGATGATATTATAAGAACGAAATATTCAAATTACACCTTCGCTTCATTGGATTTTACTGTAATACGAGTATATGACTTCAAACAATAAATTATATTCTAACAATATATTCTAGCTACGTCCCATATCCGGGGGGTGGTGAGAAGTGGGGAGGCAACGGTGTGGGAGACGACTTGTACTCGTTTGGATTTGATGGCGCCTTCCTGTGGGCGGGTGGCAGAAAAACCCCGGTACACGCCGCTGGCGCGTTACATACTGAGGAACCATATATTCGTAAAGGTAAGTCGGTACTGTAAGCTTCCAAGACTATTTTTTTCAATTCGAGTCAATAGTCAAACATTTTATTAATCGTAAGATATTTTAAATATCATTTGGTGAACGTTAACTTAAATTATATTTACAACATTGTTATTGTTAACGTCAATAACTTACTTAGAGCTAAGTTTACGCCGCTTCCAAGGCGGAGTGCAGAAGAAGCGGCAACAAACTGCACAGCGCATTTTCTCCAAATGACATCAACTTACAGTCTACGACATACTTAGAACTAAATACAATGTCAATACATTGTCATGTCATAAAATAAAATTCAATTAGTAATATGAAATAATAGTGACCGAAAACAACATGTTATTACTTATTTTATACAATTGTATACAGCCTTGGATAGTCAGAAGCGTATAATTAGGTGTATTCCATATTGATAGATAAAGATACTTATAGTCCAAGCTTCATTCAGATAATAGAGAGGAAAGCAAAATTCAACATCCAATCATATCAGAAATTTAGATATTTATTTTGTACCCCACCAGCTGCACCAAGGATGATTTCGACTGTGCCCCCAAGAGTGGTGTCACAGCTGGAGAAACAAAATTTTATATTTCATATGGATAATATCCGAATATTTCAAGTTTGACTTCTTTTAAGGTCGCTCAGTGGCAATCAAAACAAGCATTGGCTCTTTATTTATAGGCAAATTCTACTATAAATAAATATATACAGACAAATCACACAGATTGAGCTAGCCCCAATGTAAGTTCGAGGCTTGTGTTATGGGATACTAACGATAAACATCCAAGACCCAGGCCAATCTGAAAAAGATCATTTTCCATCTTGACCTGACCGGGGATCGAACCCTGGCACCCTTGGGTCGCAGGCTGGCGTGTTAACCACTGTGCCACGGACCTATCAAATGTTTATATGCTGCAAACCTGAGATATGAAACTATGACCCACCGCAGACGACACACTTTTTGTCCGATCTAGTCTGCGTCGCACAAAAAGTCTCTACGACGCTTAGTGTGCTAACGCACAACGAAATATACTCTTTGCAATCATATGCGTATATATCGCTTTTAGTAGTTTCACGGGCTTTTTTTATAGTATAGGACGGCAAACGAGCAAGCGAGTCACCTGATGGTAAGCGACCATCGCTGCCCATGGACAACTGCAACACTAGGGCGTAACAGGAGCGTTGCCGGCCTTTCAAGGAGTTGGGGAAAGACATGGGGGAGGAAATGGGGGAAGGATGGGCCTCCGGCTCTCTCACTCACCGAACGAAGCATAGAAGCGGTAAAGCTTCAACTCAAACGTCGATTTTCTGTGAGAGTGTGAGCCACGCTACCGGCAAAATGGAATTTTGCCGGTAGCGTGGCTCTACCACAACTCAGCCTCAGCCTAAAAAGTGAGTCACGGATAGTCTGTCGCCTGCGTTGAGCCTATAATGTTCTTATATGTTGGTAGGTGACGTGATCGGCTGCGCGCTGGACCTGACGGTGCCCATAATCAACTTCATGTTCAACGGCGTGCGCGTCACCGGCTCCTTCACCAACTTCAACCTGGAGGGCATGTTCTTTCCAGTCATGAGCTGTTCTAGCAAGTTGAGGTGAGGTGACATCGCCTTATCTCTTACACCCCTCAATTTTTGCTTTATTTAAACTTATCGGAAGAAACTTCGATTTGTATGTATTTAGGTAACACACAACTTCGTAATTTATGAATCAGTTTGACAAATTCTTCCGAAATGGTACCATCATCATTACAGCCGAAGTCCACTACTGGACAAAGGCCTCTCCCAAAGATACTTCGTTCCTTGGAAGGATATTGCCATACTCACCACGCTTGGCAGGCGGGTTGGCGAGCGCAGTTTCTTTGGCTTCTTTTGCTTCCAACGCTGCTGCCCATCGGAAGTATTTTAAAACTGGGGAAGGATAGGAATTTATTGGATTGGCAAAGGGAATGAAGGTATCGGGATACTACTCACTCGGAAAAATGGGGAAAAAGCCAGTAGCAGCTCGGGAAGGTGGGCGCGCGTACCCATTGTCATACTTGCAAGCACCGGACAGGTGGAGGATGACACCACTGACCATACCATTAAAATTTCATTAATATTGGTTAAGAAGTTTGTTTGAAGTAGGTTTTATCGGAAAGGCTAATCAATATCTTCTGGGTTACCTTACTAAATATGATGAGTGAAGAAAGGAAGACCGGGGGTTGTACTCACAGAACAACAAACATATTAGAAGTATTATCACGCGTGATTTCTATGAAAACCACAGTCGCCCCATTTCAAGCTAACGCAACACAATTGAGTAGAACCTCCTCCTTTGTTCAAAGTTTCACTAGGATTTCTCATTTTATACGTTAGGATAGCATAGGACACATATTTTTTTCACGTAAACCTCACTTTGGTTCCTTTGAAGATCGCGGGATAAACTACTTAGATGATTTAAGTGAGTTGATAGAGCGTAATGTCGACACGCGTGCCACACCCCCTTACTATTTCTAATGTCTTTGTTGTTCTGTGGTTTAAATATAGGAACACTCAATATTTGCTGGATCATTTCAACTTTAGTGTTGGGGGAATGATCAATGACAATTTTAAGGTGATTCAAGTGAGCTGATCGAGCGCATTTTTTAAGTCTTGTTCTGTATGTGGTGACCCCCCAGCTGCCGCTTCCTGCTGGGCGGCGAGCACGGGCGCCTGCGCTACGCGGCGCCGCTGGGCTACTCGCCGCTGGTGGAGAGCCTGCTGCCGCAGCAGGTGCTGAGTCTGGAGCCGTGCTTCTACTTCGGCAACCTGGCCAAGCGCGCGCTGGCCGGCCCGCCGCTCGTGCAGGACGACACGGCCTTCGTGCCCACGCCCGTCGACACGCTCGCCGTGAGTATGCTTCTGCCTGTGCAGTAATTATAATAATAAGGACAAACTTACTAAGTACCTAGACTTGGCCCGCGAGGTGACCGCTATGTGGGATGTGGATTCGACGATCATTGTCCCGATAGTCGTTTCAGTGAACGGTCTTATAGCGAAGAGCCTCGATCAACACCTCAAGAGGCTCTCGCTAGATGGCTGGATCAAGGGTCAGATACAGAAGGCAGTCTCTCTCTGTAGCCTTAACTGTCGGTAGCTTGAACCCTGCCCCGCTGCTGGCAGCCCTCTAGGATTAGGTTTTTATATAAGTTGTATTTTTTTATATTTTACTTTTTATATAAGTTTTATAAAAACCTAGACCTAAGAAATTAAATAAATAAAGAGAATAATAATAAGTTCTTTATTGTCTTAAGAATTACAATTTTAAGACAAAGGTTGAGCCTCCCTTTTAAGTTATATAAACCTGTGTTAGGAAGACCCGCTCTTAAATAACTAAAAATGTTATATATGCAGACAATGTGCTGAGTGACAATTAAAATAATTAGTAAAATTTTGTGTGTGCGCACATAAGCGCACAAATAAAAAGATACAGACATGCTTATAACAAAATAAGATAAACTACAAATGATGACACAATTATGTTAAATAGTAGTGTAGGTGGTGTTTATTTAATACTAGCTTCGCCCGCAGCTCCGCCCGCGTCAATGTCGATCCCTCGGGAATAGTACTTTGTCCCGGGATGAAAGGTAGCCTATGTCCTTCTCCGTACTCCAGAGGACTTGTATGCAAAATTTCATGATGATCGGTTCAGTAGTTACGGCGTGAAAGCGCAACAAACAAATAAACAAACAAACAAACTCACTTTCGCATTTATAATATTAGTAAGGATAAGGATTACTTTCACTATCTTTGTGCACTGTCAATACATGCACCTGTGTGCATGCGCACGTTTGGAAATGTACCTTAAGATTATTAGCATAAGCTTGCTCGATCACTTAGTTGTTTGCCAATGAGGGATCACTATCCGACCGTGATACAGTAAAACTATTACTACTACGGCGGGTATACGATTAACTCTTTGTGGATAACTACTCGATCTTAATTTCTTAGTTTTTTTGATGTATTGAATGATTGTTATATTGTTAAACTATACATAAGAATATAACTAGGATGTTAACCACAATGTATACAATACAATAACAGTCTAAAATATTGTAATTTAACTAATTTAACATTCTATGGCGAAATAAATTAAACTACGGAAACCGATAAATGATCGTAAGAAATGGAATGGCCTTTTTATTGATTATAATACTAATACTAGCTTATATACAGTAAATGTACATACAGCAGTGGGGTAGTTTGCTGATTCAGAAATACGTGTTCTGTTCATCATCATTTCATGTAGGTAACACGGTCAATCGACCATGCACACGCTGGTGTCAGAGTTCTGCGGAACCGCCTCTCGGCCTCTGACGTGGTTCTTTTAACGGCTGCTAGATGACAGCCGGGACCAACGGCTTAACGTGCCTTCCGAAGCACGGAATCATCTTCATTATCAGACAATCAAGTGATTCAAGCCTGCAATATACTAACCAAACTGGAAGCAACTAAACAAAGTATGCTTCCCGTGGGAATAGAACCCACGACCACCGGGTCTACAAGCAAACGCCTTAACCACTGGACCAAGGAGGCAGTGCAGCAGAGGAGAGATTCCATCTTCCGCCTCCTCCTTCATTATACGAACCGCGAAGGAATGGAATTCCCTCCCCGCGTCGCTGTTTCCTGACTCGTTCAATTTAAAGTTTTTTAAAAGCAAGAGTGAATAGGTATTATTTGAGTTTGCGTGTACCACTTTAGACCTCACCGTTACTTCCCGTCAGGCAAGATAGAGGTCAAACGCACTCCAAGTATTGATAAAAAAAAAGCCTTCTGCTGGCTGTCTGTCTGTCTGCGCGCTGCCTTCGATCCAGTTCTTTCACTATCTTTGTCAGAAGATCGATGGCCCAGTGGTCATGAGCATTAATAGCGATTACGCATGTTAAGCAACCTTGGCCGCAGACCCCAGTAATTGGTGATCACAAGTGGCATGCCAATATCTCGAGCTCTTCCATGCTTCGGAAGGCAGGTTAAGCAGTTGCTCCCGACTGTCGTCATTGATGTCAGCTTGAAAAATCTGAAACATGTGTTAGCCGCTTACACACACGAAAAACAAACAATCTTTGTGTCCCTGTTAATATGTTCTCTTTCTGTAACTTTCTCGTTCTTTATGTCTCTTATCTGCCTCTCTTTGTACAGTTATTTTAGCATATTCGTGGTGTTTCAAAAGAAACGCTCTTTGCTGTGCCCTATTATACAGAATAGTGAAATTAAACGTATTGTTTAAAGTATACTTTCTTGCACCAACTTCCAAAATTCTCCTTTTTCGGCACCACCTGTGGGATGACTGATAGACAAAGACTCTGGCTTTAAGTCCGCCTTTTGTATTTTGTAAAGAAGTTAAATAAATAAATAACTTTATGTTTCCAGATCACTCTGCCGTCTTATGTTGAGCAAATCCGCGACAAATTGGCTGAAAACATTCACGAAATGTGGGCTATGAATAAGGTAAGGCCAATGGGTTTTTCTTGATCATGTCGCTGATATTTTTAAAACGTGAAATTTTTAATTTATGAGTAAAATTATGAGAATATTAAATGTAACATTACAATAGGCTAGTTTCCGAAAAAAATAAAATTAGTCCGTCAGTAAGATATTCAAAAAATATTGATTAAACAAAAAAATATAAAAATATAGCCCTTTGAAGTTCCGTGTGACGTCATAGTTTGCTACAATTTTTAGCATACTTTGACGTCATGAGCCCCCACTCCTGAACTTTGACGCGCTTTATCTTTATTATTTATTTGACAAAAGACAAAATACGTGTCCAATATTTTTTGATTATCCAACTGATGGACTAATTGTTATGTTATTATTACGACCCAGGAAACTAGCCTATTATGTAATGGGACAATAAGGCGCAAAACAGGATTTTAATACAATGAAGTAGGCAAACATGCATACAGCCTACCTGATATAAAGCGGTTACCGTAGCCCATGGACAGGGTAGTTAAGTACAGATAGAAAATAACGTTGTCGTAATACTATAGAGGATATAACAACCTACTAGGGTTGATAACAAACTGATAAGCATGAAATGTAAGTAATGATTATGTTTCAGATTGAAGCAGGCTGGATGTACGGTGACCAGCGCGAAGATCTGCACAAGGTTCACCCCTGCCTCGTGCCCTTCGAACGGCTGCCGCCCGCGGAAAAAAGATACGATATCCAATTAGCTGTCCAAACTCTCAAGTGAGTATCAAATACACATGGCCATTTAGCGTACATTAGTACACCTTTATAAATTGCCTCGGTATTGTTCAATAGCGCAGAATAGCGCAACCTACCGCCGACTCAAAACGAATGAAAACATCATTAAAAAAACATTTTGATTAAGTAATATTAATTTTATTAATATTTATTTTATTTTTATTTAATTATTTATTTTTAAAGTGAATATATATTATTAACTAAATAATCTGCAAATATTTCAAGCGTCTACCTGTTGCCGTTATCAATATCACCCTGGTGTCAGAGTTCTTCGGAACCGCCTCTCGGCCTCTGACGTGGTTCCTTTAACGACTACCAGATGGCAGCCGGGACCAACGGCTTAACGTGCCTTCCGAAGCACGGAAACATCATTATCAGACAATCAGGTATTTCAAGCCTGCAATGTCCTAACCAACCTGGAAACAACTAAACAAAGTATGCTTCCCATGGGAATCGAACCCACGACCCACGGTCTATAGGCAAACGCCTTAACCACTGGACCACGGAGGCAGTAGTATGTATTTAACCTCCTAAATATTTGCTTCAGGACGATTCTGGCGCTCGGATACTACATCAGCTTGGACAAACCACCAGCGCGTATCCGCAACGTGCGTCTGCCTAATGAGCCGTTTATGCAAGTTAGTATTTGACGACATCATTTCAATATAAGTCTTTTGCTTTTTGTGTGCAGCCACATAGAAATCTACTTTCTATTGTTATCAAATTGCAAGAATACACAATTTTGGTATTTATCCTAATTTTATAAATGCAAAAATGTGTTTGTTACGCTTTCACGTTGTAACTACTGAACCGATCATTATGAAATTTCGCATACACGTTATCTGGGGTACGGAGAAGGTCATAGGGTACATTTTACTCGGGATATACTGTTCCCGAGGGATCGACATTGACGCGGGCGGAATCGCGGGCTAAAGCTAGTACAAAATAAAATTAATAACTTTGGCCTTCTTTTTATAGTAATTAGAATTAGTTTCTCTTATAATAGACCAACAGTAATCTCCTTACATATATTTTTCTTTTATGTATATATATATACATATATTTAATATATACATATATTCTTTCCTTATATTTTTATCCCAAAATCCTTGATGTCGTTTTTCAAAAACTTTCATGGAATATATCTTGTTGGAAACGTTCCCCTTGTTCGTTACTTATACTTCCTAAGTTTTGAAGGAAAAAAACCCAGATGCGAGTGCAGAAAATCAGCTTTTATGACATTTACTTAAATTGTTTTTTAATAGCATTACAAAAGATTACAATGCTCGGTATATTATTAAAATTGAAAATATGTACTATATGATGTTTACTGCCATCTGTTGAAAATTTTCTAATAATTCGCAGCAACCAAGTTTACTTTATAACATTTTGAATATTAAGTAACTATTTCATCTTTCTTTTAACGGTTGACAATACATCAGCTCTCGCATAAGGACTAAGTCTTTAACTAAAATATCTGTGATATTTTCAGTCGAACGGTTACAAGCCAGCGCCCCTGGACCTGAGCGCCGTCACGCTGACGCCCAAGATGGACGAACTGGTGGACCAGCTAGCGGAGAACACACACAACTTGTGGGCCAGGGAGCGCATCCAGCAGGGCTGGACTTACGGCTTGAACGAGGTAGGTTTCACTTTTTTTTAAACTATAAAGTATAACCAGGGGTGCCGACTCCGTGGGTGTTAGAGCGCTCGAGCACCCATAAGAAATAAACAGTAGGTGCCGAGCACCCCAGCTAAGAATAGACATCAAGAAACAACTGTACACAAGAGTTCGGGCACCGGTGACCTTGAGCCGGGAGGTGTAAGCAATTGATTATTAAAAAATAGTTAAAGAAGCAAAAATAATTTATTTAGGTAAATTGTTTACAATTCATAGACAGATGTTGGAGCCTACTTTTAAGTAATAGAATACTTGTATCAGTAGGCTCCGTTCTTCTATACCAATTCTTATAATTAATCTACCTATAGCAGAGTATATTTAGAACAGTAGTAGATACCACTCACTACTAACTTTGCGGCTGCGGTGCGAGCCGTGCGAGAGACGCAAACACACACAGCCCTCGGCCAAGGCACAGACGGTCCGTCCCCCGCTCCGCGGCTTTCGATGCCCCCGCGCACATCCAGACACCCACACATAATTTTCGACCATTCCGGCGCCCCCTAATACCCGTTGCACATCGGGTTAAGACGGCCCTGGTAAGAAGGATGTAACACAACACAACACACACAGCCCTCGGCCAAGGCACAGACGGTCCGTCCCCCGCTCCGCGGCTCTCGATGCCCCCGCGCACATCCAGACACCCACACATAATTTTCGACCATTCCGGGTATTAGGGGTAATACCCGTTGCACATCGGGTTAAGACGGCCCTGGTAAGTAGGATGTAACACAACACACACAGCCCTCGGCCAAGGCACGGACGGTCCGTTTCCCGCCTCGCGCGCGCAGAAAACTGCAAGCGATTTCACGTGCACACATGCTTAAGTGTCGTTTCTTTTCGGGTACATATTAGAATCCCAAAAAACGTAACACCTTTATTTAAAATGTACGAGCCCAAAATACCCGAATTCTAAATACCGTATATTTGAAATACAAAGTATTTAAAAAATAAAACTTTTAAATTACCTTATGGTTGAATAGCTCAAGCTCAAAACAGCTTATTACGGAATACCTTATCCAAAAATACCTGACTTTAAAAATACTTAACTTATTTTAACTGATTTTATAAGTTCGAAGAAGAAACGAGCTGCTACCAGAATATTAAGTTAGGTTGGGTAAGAACTGCGACCCCACCAGAAACCGAATTGCCGACAGAAACGAGCTACTACCAGAATAGTAGGTTGGGTTACAACTGCGACCCCACCAGAAAACTAATCACCGTCAGAAACGAGCTGATACCAGAATATTAGGTTAGGTTGGGTTATTTACAGCGACGTGCACACACATTTTTCGGAAGGTAGACAAAATCATACTTAGTCAAAAACTTAACTAATAAATTACGACTCATACCTATATAAATACTTTATTTTTTATATATTCAGTACAACTGATTTATGAAGCATGTCGCTTGAGATTAGGAACGATCAAATATTTTTTTGTTAGAGATTTTTTTTTAATATCTTGAGTTCAGGATAGACAGAGTCTAATTGTCTGTATGGACTGCACGTCACTGGTTATTTATTTTATGCATTTCATATTTTGGAATTGTAATGTAAGGTTAATTGAAAATTAAATATTTAAAGGTTTGGTATTTTAAAAATCTGACATACTAATGTTTTAGTGTTTCGAATTCTGGCATTGTATAGTAAGGTGTAATCGGTTCAGGTATTTTAAATCTTAAGGTATTTTGAGGTCGGGTATTTTGGGCTCGTACATTTTAAATAAAGGTGTTATGTTTTTTGGGATTTTAATATGTACCCTTTTTTTGCGTAGTGTATTTGTATATTCTTTGCCCCGACTGAACATAAAAGCTTTTTTACTTTAAATTTTTAGTTACTGCTATCGAGTATACGTATATTTATGTATTTTAGAAGCCTCTGTCCGTCTAATATTTTTATTTATAGCTTCTTAAGTATCATGTCCCACAGCCAACACCACTGGCGGTCGCGTCAGCTGTGACTCTCACATTTAGTATGGCTGTAATTATTAGGTGTGAGGGTCACAGCTACACGCGGCCGCCACCTCTGCTACCAGAAGATGGTTGCCGCTTTTAACAAGTATTTATGTATCAGCTTTGTATGTATGTATCTTTATTAATAGTATTAAAACTTACGCGAGATAAATTCATTATAAAAACACACGGTTTTACGGACGTTTATTCAGTCGGTATTGCTGACTACTTTTGGTCTGTTACGTAGACCATCATCAGGGTGGGTGTTAGGAGTGGCGACACGGCGGTTTCGCTTCCCTCAAACCGCGAAACTTTGATGGTGGTCTTCGTTACAGACTGACACTAGTCGGCAATTCCGACTGAATGTACGTGAGTGAAATGTGTTTATAATGTACCTTTATTGTTAAACTTATGTATATTGAATACCTGGCTATGTTTTTCTACTAATTTGCCCAGTTTCCTGCGTAATAAAATAACTTTCGCCAATGCAACGTCATGTTAAACGAAATCAAGATCCCAGAGAATTGATTAGCAAAGAAGACTATGAAAATTTGTTAGTTCCATAAAATCGTCTCTATTTCTTGCGAAGTAGGCCAGACCAGCACTAATATTACTAATCTGCCCTAGTATCTATGGGTATCTCTTGGATAGGCATGTAATATCCTCGTCTTCATCGTCACAGTCACAGTTGAGATGGGAGACAAAGGTCTACTTCAATATTTAGTAAAAAAGAGTATTCTAAAGATTTTTTTAAAATACCTTACAATTAAGTCAGTTCAATTACTTTTACTTATTAGTTAGTACTACTTATTTTGTGTTATTTATTAGTAAGAAGCTGTTGAACGAACGAGCGCATATCACGAGCGAAGCGTCTCATTTGTTCTTTACAGGTCGCATTTCTCAACCTATTCTTGTGAAATTTTGTAAGACTGTTCAATAATTACATAGAATATTCTTGTCCTGTCCGTTTCGGGTGTTTTTCAAAATGGCAGATTTAGTTTAGCACAAAGGATCAAATCGCTATTGGAGTATATGGCATATAAATTGTTGTAAACGTATGAGTTGTCGTCTCAGAAGAAAATGTGTATAGGAAATACGTTGATTTATACTCTACATGAACAATAAAATGATGAAAACATTATTTATAGGACCCCGACATGCACAGATCGCCGCACTTGGTGCCTTACCCAAAAGTTGACGAGGCCATCAAGAAGGCCAACCGAGACACGGCGTCTGAGACCGTCAGGACGCTACTCGTGTATGGATACAACTTGGACCCGCCCACTGGAGAGCAGCACGAAGGTATGTTGTAGCTTATTATGATATAGGACGGCAAACGAGCAAGCGGGTCACCTGATGGTAAGTGATCACCGCTGCCCATGGACTACTGCAACATTAGGGTGTGACAGGAATGTTGCCGGCCTTACAAGCGGTTGCAGGAGAACATATGTGGCCCTCAACGTGAGGAAGATTCGGGTGCGTATTGAATGGCAAAATACTTACCGATTTGTTGCTAATAACATAGAGGAATATAATTTTAGGGTTCTATATCCAGAAGGTGCCTTATTACTAAGGCTCCGCCGTGTGTCCGTCCGTCAGTCCGTCTTTCATCACTGTGACAGACATATTTTTTACAGAATGTGCTGCAATAGACATACTATAGCAGCTATATATTACATTTCCGTGGTTGGGCACAACTAAAGTAACTATAATTTAATATTTATTTGTATGAAATGGCTTGCGCTATGCACCAAAACGAAAAAAAAAATATTTTAATTTTTCAGTTTTATGAAAATAAATGTTTATGTAAGGTCTGTTTAAAGCCATTTTTAATCTATATTTGATGTTACAGCATTACTGGCCGAAGCGTCGAGACTAAAGCAAGCGGAATTCAGGACCTACCGGGCGGAGAAGAATTACGCGGTCGGCTCCGGAAAGTGGTATTTCGAGTTTGAGATCCTCACCGCGGGACCGATGAGAGTGAGTTTGTCTATAATTCATAATTCGTTTATTTATCGCTTCACACACATATACAATAAAACACAATGGATTACAATACATGCACACGTACCCTGCTTGGGTGTTGCGATACTTTACATTTTTTAAACACTTTTTACATCATGAAAGGTTACTTAATGGAGAATACATGTCAAGAATAAAATATTAAAATAAATGTTCAAAATTATACACTTAATTTTACTCTAAATCGATGAAAAATAATAATTTAATAATAGTCATATTACAATTATAACTTTCACGTAGATTCTAGTTAATTCTCTCCTCTAAATATTCGTTAACAGAATAATAACATTTTTTTGTTAAAAAGGCCTTCATTCTATTTTTGGAAGTTATGTCATTTTCTATACATTGTATGTCTTTTGGTATTTTGTTATACACCTTAATAAAATAACAATAGGGACTCTTATGATATAACTTATTAATAATTTACAATGTAATAGTCGTTTTTAGGATTCCGTACCTCAAAAGGTAAAAAGTAACCCTTATAGGATCACTCGGTTGTCCGTCTGTCTGTCTGTTGGTCTGTCAAGACCGTTTTTCTCAGGAACGCGTTGAGGTATCAAGCTTAAATTCATATCAAATACTCAGGTCTAGTGTCCCTTGGAGCTGTGAAAAAATCAAACTTCTTAACCAACACAATCAAAAGATACAGCCGTATATGCCGCAAATTTTCGTGTTTTTCGACATTCGCAAGGGAATCAAACCCTACAGGGTACTTCCCGTAAACTCAGAATCTTGAAATTTGGTACGAAGCAACGTCTTATAGCACAGATAAAGGAAAAATTGCGATAAGTATAAATTTTTAGTTACATCATATAATAAAAATATTTTTGACATTCGAAAGGGAATCAAAACCTACAGGATACTTCCCGTGACCTCAGAATCTGTCTTTAATAAACCTTACAATTTCACTTTTTATAATTGATCTATTTCGCTCAGGTCGGGTGGGCCCATGCTGACATGGCGCCCGGTATGATGCTTGGTCAGGATGAGAACTCTTGGGCGTTCGACGGCTACAATGTAAGTATGCGTGTCACTTCGATATTAGAAACTATTTATTTCTTAGTCAGCCGTTGACTTTCTAAACTACTTAATTTCAGTAATGTTCTATTGTTGGGCCCAACGCACTCTTACAGAGGCGCGGCAAAGATACTGAGAATAAATACATTTAAAATAAACCTTAACTACTATGACATGCGGTTGAAAACGGCATGGCAAAGATCGAACGCGAGGCGCGTCGTCAAGCTGCCACGAGAGCAGACGTTTTTAATCGCATCTCATAGTAGTTAAGATTTATTTTAAATTGATTTATTCTCAGTATCTTCGCCTCGCTTCTTTAAGAGTGCGCTGGGTCGTAGGGTTCCGTACCCAAAGGTTGCCAAGGCTCCGGTGTAGGTCCGTCATCTTTGAACCATAGTCGGTAGACTCTTTTTTACAGAATTGCCGCTATAACAAAAATGAAAAATAATTACCATACAAGAAACGAGGTTTTATTTAAGTTTTTTTTCTCGGTTCTGTCCAAGTTGCTGCTAATTTATTGCAAAGACGTCAACCACAAATAAAAAAAATGTGTCAATAAAATATTTTGGCTGACTAGACAAAAGAGGTCGCACGGAAGAGGTTTCTTGCATCAGACTTTTTTAACTTTACATCAGAGTTACTCCCTATACAACAAATAAGTCTTTATGGTAAAATGTACGGTGTTACGGAACCCTTAGTATGTACGATTTGGCAGCACTTCGCCAGTTTTATTGCTGTATGTCCCATGTACAATCAGATACTAAAGTAGCTGACCAGGCCCTTTAAAATATAAAAAAATAATTTTTTTATAATTTAATATTAATGAAATTTTAAATTAAAAAAATTTAAATCTTGAATTTTCTCTTAAACTAAAAATTTTAGAGGAAATTCAAGATTTATAAACATGAAAATGTATATTCAGTCTTCATTAAAAAAAAAATTAATATAAATTTTCATTTTAACCCTTTGACCGCGAACTTCAGATAAATCCGGCATACATTCTCTAAGAAAATGTTTGTCGAATAAATCCGACGTTCGCGGTCAAAGGGTATTGTTTTTAGTTTAAGAGAAAATTCAAGATATACGTAGAGGGCCTGACCAGATATCTCGATGTCTGATTGTACCACGAACCAACTAGTTGAACAAGATAAATTTAAAAAAAATCAATTAGAAATAAGTTGGTCTTGGGATAAGGAACAATTGAAGCGATAGCCATTAAGCTAAGCCTATTAAGCCATTCTTGTCCTGAGGCACCTTGTGTATTGTGTAAAGGACTATGCTGAAAATATTTATAATTTAAAACTACCAGTTTCCTGCTAGTCAATAACTAAATCATTGAAATAATTTAAGACTTTCTATTATTTATAAATTACAAATCTATTGAAGGACATACATGAAATATTAGTATGAAATTGAATTTTGTTAGATACATGGATTTTTCGGTGTTCAATGCTGCCCCAGCCATTTGAAATAAATTATTTGAAAGAAAACGAAGATATAGTTTTAAATACAAACTATTATACAGGTAAAATTTAATTCATTAGCATATGTTTAAGGAGTGACTCAGACCACGAATCTGAACAACTTTTTTTTTTACTAAATGTTGGATTAGGCATTTGTCTTCCATCTCACCTGATGGTAAGGAACCAATTCCAGTCCCTGTATGTACTATTGTTTACAGATTGTTTTTTGATTCCGTTTTTCACCTTCATGCTAAAGACGTAAGGGAAAAAACCTGATGATATATGTATTTTTACAGTTTAAAGTGAAAACTCATTCACGTTAGTAGTTAGCATTTTTTAAAAACGCCACTTTTAGTTGAAATATAAAGAAAAGCTTCACGTTCCTACTTAAATCTGTAAACAGTAGTAAAGTACTTCCACTTTTATAAGTCACACCAATGCACCTGCGCAGAAATAAAATTTTTGCATAACGAGGGAATAGCCGTTCGCTATTGGCTGATGCGTTCGCGCCATGTCTTAACATGAAAATTAACTTATGCTATCTCGCTCCTAATAATTGTAGTGCGCGGCGTTGAAGCGCTAAAGTTTTAAGATTTTAAATCTTATGTAGTGGAATAAGTTCCGTTTTTGTAATGATGTTTTGATTCAGTTTGATTCGGCTGCAGGTTGTGCTATTCTGCGCCGCCGAGCAAAGCTGACGCGACTTACAAAAATGGTAGTACTGTATATAAGATCTCATGAAGCGTTATCTAGGGCACCCCAATACACCCCAATTGCCGTCAAATTTACATAAAAAAAAATACAAAAATTTAAAAGATATCTCTGTTTCCTTTAATATAATTTAATTCAAATGTGCACTAGACCTCAAAAATATTGTAATGCCTTCTTCTTTTTCTTTTCGAGTCAAAATCGTTATTTTATGCCTTCTTTTACACAGTTACAATGCCTTAATGGGTTTGCTATTGACAAGCCAGCAGGAACTAGTTAAGTGTTTTTGGGTTAATAAGGGTTGTCGTTCCCTCAGGTGAGGAAACTGTGGCAATAGGTATTTTCCGATAGAAGCTGCCAATATCCACTAATCATAAAAATAATTATTAGACATGATTGATGGTGGATTTTGACAGCTAGTGTCAAAAATACCTCTAGTCTCAGTGCCGCCACCTAGGGGAAAAATCGATATCGAAAATTCATTACCGTTAATGCAATTGCAAATAACAATGATGTGGAGAAGAACACTTTTAAATGAACATTACTGATACAGTGTATCAAAGTGCATGGCGGTGGTAACGACAGCTTCGGCCAGCAGTTCAAAGTGGGCGATATTGTCGGCTGCTTCCTAGACGTTTGCGACATGACCATTAGTGAGTTGCCACGTTAGGGTGGGGATATTGTTCTGAGGTGTATAGAAAAACTAAATTTATTATAGCTGTTGAATTTTGTAATTTTCCAAGTGATGATAGAGATACATGTGTTTATTATGGTAAAAGTAAGTTGTAAATTTAACAAGATCAACATAATATCATCATCATCTGGTCATTTTAGTCTCTACTGCAGGAGGATCACCCTCTTTGTACTACCGAAGCCATACATGGTGATAGCAGACAGTGGGTTTGGCCTACACTCTCCTCGCTGGTCAGACGGGTTAGAGAGGTCTCATTGATGTTTATGAGCTTTGTTTAGCTTGTATTTCCTAAGTCGCCTCTTACGACATCCATGGGAAAACTGGGAGTGGTCCTATTCTAGTCTGCCAAAAACCACACAGCCAACATTATAAAGAGGTACAAAACGGGAGAGTGATCATGGAAGGGTCTATAATAGTCATCAAATCTTGCAAGTGAAAATTGACCGATATCCAGTGTCCAATTAAACTTCCTACTAGTAAGTAAATTGGATGTCAAAAATAAAATGAAGTCAACGAACTTATCTCACGATGGACAAGTTTTAACGCTAAGTGCATGAACAAGATTTGAACAAAAATATATAAGTTTTAGCATCATCAACTTAATAATACTGTTAAGGGCACTTTACATTTTATATCGATACATTAAAATTTGGTTAAAATAGATTTATGAACTATTCATCTCGTCTCAAAGTTTAGACATAGTCATTAAATTCAAACAGTCACATAGAAATTAAGATTATATTAAAAGAATTGTAAGTACGACTGTATTATTTATTACGAGTCTACTTTAAATGAAGAGTCGATTGGCAAATAAGTTAATGTAAAAACACTTCAGGGCAGTACCTCCAGGCATTTCTAAGTGTATTTGTGGTTAACTCGTGGTAACAAGTTGATGTGTCCTCCCGTGTGTATCTTCCCGTAATATTGATATTGTATTTGAACTGCTAATTTTCCTCTTCAATTCTTAGATTAGATAAATTAGTATTATAGTTTGTAGTATACATCGAAATTCCGATACAGGGAATGATTGGTCAAGTCTTTATTTGTCGAAATTTCGATACAGTAATTGATTGGTCAGGTCTTAATTCGTCGAAATTTCGATACAGTAATTGATTGGTCAGGTCTTAATTCGTCGAAATTTCGATACAGTAATTGATTGGTCAGGTCTTAATTCGTCGAAATTTCCATACTGGGAATGATTGGCCAAGTTTTAATTCGTCGAAATTTCGATACCGGAAATGATTGGTCAAGTCTTAATTCGTCAAATGACGGGTGCAAAATTTTTATTTATATATTAACACTGGATCTTAAGATGAGATCTTCAATAGAATTTTCTGGACTTTCAAGGAGGAAAAGGTGTACAGCGGTAGTACGGAATCTTTCGGCAAGCAATGGGCTGTCGGTGATGTGGTGGGCGTATTCCTCGATCTAATTGATAAGACGATAAGTAAGACTCCAATTGGACTGAAGCTTATGCGTAGTTTTTGGCAGGAACATTTTCAATACGTTTTTGCGTACTTGTCCCTCTTTGCGTTATTATTTATGATTTTACATGCTTAATTTCTTAATCTGCTTATTATCTTGTTCTATTCTTCACTAATTATTAATTTTGCTTTATTAATAAGTTTGTATCTAGTGTGTAATTTTATCATATATGTAATTTATTTTTCGCAATACAAAAAAATGTTCCTGCCATATCGTTGAAAGCTTAAGCCAAAATTTCGAGCTCGCAATCATCAACATTCGCTTACTACCTAATTTAATACAGCCAGTGCATTGCTTCGCTTGGTTTCTCAATTTTGAGCACTATTCGTACCATTGGTAACATCACCATCGAAGAGAACATTTCATCTCATAGATTTGTTTATAAAGTAATGTACGCAGTGAATAGGGATCTCAAAAAACGACAAAATCATTTGTCATTTTGTATACGGAGTTATGATATCGTATAGCGTAAAGATCGAGCGACTACTCGCTTAAGTTTACCTTTAAATGATGTGAATCTACAACTGCATGTTTCTAACGGGATGTTATTTTTCCTCTATCAAAAACAACCAACTTTTACTAGCAGTTTTAACTTCAGCCGTTGAAGTATGAAGAGAGACGCATTTTTTTTTTAATCTATGACTTCAGCTATCATAGATAAAAGAATGTTGGAATATTTTGGTCTGTTCAAAACACGCGTACCTTTTAGTTCACATGTGCTCAATGCACCTATAACTTTATAAATTAATTGAAAACATGTATTGACATTTGTTATATTGAATTTCTTTTTCGTTTTAGGTATGTATATTTGAAAATTATTTTAACTTCTATTTGCAAATTTATGCTATTGTTATAAATACTTCATAAACTCAGTCATTTATGTATTGCGACGGTAGCTATTTATGACATTGCTATTTTAAATCATATTCGGTACAAACTTTTTGGTACTAGATACAAACCTACTTGTTATTTTCTATCCACGACTGTTTAATTATCTTTAGAACTTTTTAGAATTTTGCTAAATATGATACTTATTTCAACTTAGAATAGTTAGAATAGTAGTAGAAATTAAAATTTCAGTTTACATTATTAAATTATATCAGCATAAATGTTATTACTAAATGTCGTAATTAACAGTCATGTTTGTTATACTAATACATAACCATTCTAAACTGTTGAGAACACTTATTGAACTAACATTTTGTTTATAAAATCCTTACATTGAAGCATTGTTCGTAATTACATAAATATTCTATTTTCATCATTTTTATTGCATACATTAGGATATAGATTAGATCTGACTTAGTAAGCCTTTCCTGATTAAAAGTAAATTCTATTAATATGTACATATTTAGATTTACAGAATTAGTAAGAATTTTTCAGCAGTAGTATATTATGGTGAAGTTTAAAAAGACAATCAATTAATATAGAAACAGTGATTTGTATATATACCGACTGGTAAATCACTTAAAATATCTACTTTAAACCCGTTTAGTCTAGACAAGATACGGGATACTCAAGGAATGTGCAAGTATGTCCATTATTTTCACTAGTCAGTCTGTATATGCACCTATGTATAGATCAGTTACTTAGTTCTATTAGATTTATGCCATTTTTAACGAAGTGATATTTTAGTAATTTCGAACTACAGTTAAACCAAAAACAAAACCTAGTTCAGACCAATGTACTATAGACCTCAATTATTGTTTGACCTTTGTGTATGTTATATAAATGATTCTCTCTAGGCTTTTCACTTAACGGCGAGCTGCTTATGGACGCACTGGGTGGTGAGACCACCTTCGCAGATGTCCAAGGTGACAACTTTGTGCCGGCTTGCACTCTCGGCGTAGGACAGAAAGCTAGGTAAGTTCTGATAATGACATCAAAATAGCAACGGATTTTTACACCGTCTGTTGATATGCAAAATAAGTAGAGATTGTTAATACATCTTTCTACGGCACAAGAATTAATATAAAACTTAAATGTCAAGATGAGGACGTAATAACAACTGTACTCACAAGATGATGCTTATTCTGAAACATGCAAACACCGCTTAATCATACCTTATAGAAGTAGAGAGAGCTGCGATCTATTCTCAAAGTGGCTGCGGGCTTGCCGTTTCGCTACCCTACGGTCGAGTTATACAAACACTGGGACGTACTCACCGTCAGACAATCCTTCATTTTGTCCACCGCTCTGAAACAACACTCCCAGTTGCAATATAACCCCGAAAAACTAAAAGATAAGCGACGCAACAGAACAGTTTGCCAAATCCACGGCCTCCTTCTTCTTTCCCTACCTTGGACCACGCCTATACAATAGACTGAACAAACACCTAAATATATACCCCCTCCTCAAATACAGCTGCAAAACCAAATAGTCACCGATCCGAGCCTTAATATAACCTCCGACGCTGCACAGTCAGAGCCGTAAGGTACCCAAGGCGCACACCTCCTCTAGTGGGAAGGACTTTCGTTTGTTGCGGTCGAGCATAACACATCGCATCTGCTACAAGTTTAGCGCTTTTAAAGTTGCTGCAAAATGAAAAAATACGTTGATTTTCTTTTCAGGCTTACATATGGCCAAGATGTAAACACATTGAAATACTTCACAACTTGCGGTCTACAAGAAGGCTACGAGCCGTTTTGTGTGTAAGTAAATATTTCTTTTAACTAGTTCTTATGATTTATTACTTTTTTAAACTTCCCGCTGTTGTATGAACACTATATAGCCTTTTGTTGCGTATCAAACAAACAAAAGTTAATACAACCTTAGCGATAGTACTGCCTTAGGCATAATCCGCCACTAGCGTAGGTACTATATTATCTTCGGCTGAAAAAGGTTATTCTATTAGACGTCAGATTGTCTTGCAAAAAAGTCTTCGGTGAAAGGCTCTTGATAGACCTTTAAGGTTTAATGACTAAAGGAAAAATTTGTTAACCTTTGAATGAACGGCACCTTTTTTAAACATCTTCATCATCAGGTTTTTTTAGTCTCCATTGCAGGAGCATGACCCTCTCTGTACTACCGGATATACCATACTTTGCCAGAGCAGACAGAAGATTTGGCCTACACTCTTCTCTCTGGCCAGACGGGTTGGAGAGGTCTCATTATCTCAGAGCCGTGTGGTTTCCGGCAGAGTAGAATAGGGACCACTCCTAGTCTTCCCATGGAGGTCGTAAGAAGCGACTTAGGAAATACAAGCTAAACAAAGCTCATAAACATCAATAAGACCTCTCAACCTTTTTTCGATATTGCTTAAATATTAATTTTGTTATAGTAACATGAAGCGAGACGTGACCCACTGGTACACGAAGGACCAGCCTATCTTTGAGAACACCGACGAGATGGCCGACACGAGGATCGACGTCACTAGGATTCCCGCCGGTTCAGGTAAAATAATATGATTATCTGTGTCCAAAATTTATGACAAGCTTATTCAGCGAATTACTACTTACTGTAAAATACGTTTTTTTACACATGCTTGGAATTTCAAACATTATTTTGACAACCTTGTTTAAAATAAATTGACATTGCTGTACTGGCCAAATACACTCCAGCAAAGTAGGTATAAAAATCCATATGTGTCGTGTAAATTAATAACGGAACCACCCGGTTTGCTCTAAAACAATGCTGCCATGAAGGTAAATTTTCATAGGTTTTATTTAAAATTCAAACTGGCAAATAAAAAGAAAAAAAAAACAAATGCACATTTTAGCTCTTGATAAATATGTTTTATAAGTAAATTTTATTACCTACTATTTTGTTTGAATTTGCGCTCATTATTTGACAAAAATACTATACATACGTTGGTCTCAATGAGGCATTTAACGGACACAAGTGATATAGTGCCTCGGCTTCGCCTTGGCACACACTCGTCCTTTCGTCCGTTAATGCCTCTTTTGCCGGCCGCTGCAGTAATGTTATATCAACAATGAGTTTCCTGATATGGGCACTAGTGAGACATCGTGTCCATATAATTCTTTATTTGACAATAGTATCTATCTATTGATATGTTGTGGTCCAGTTACATCTAGGATCTGATGTCTTAGTTCTACCACCAGCGATTTCAAAAACCCTCATTACATCGGATAACCTTTTCTCAGAGACGCCCCCGTGCCTGAAGATCTCACACAACACGTTCGAAACCATGGAGAAAGCCAACTGGGAGTTCCTTCGTCTGTCCTTGCCAGTAATCTGTTATTCGGAATTCATCGAGTAAGTCTTCATACCGATTTTGTCGTTATACGTATTAACTTGCAGATAGTTGCCGCGCAGAAATTTTTTAAATATCTCAAACTACTGTATCGATTTCTATACCCATCGGACTTGCACATATAAGAATTTTAATCTTAATAAGAGCACTAATTCGGTAGTGTTAGCAAAACACACTTTAGTAATTATAACAAGAAAAATATAGTTAAAAGCGTTAAATTATTGTATTGTCATCGGTCCTTGATAAGTCTACAAAATTTTAATGAAATCTGACCGTTTAAAGTGGGTTAAAATCGAGTTCAAAGAAGTCTGTTACAAAAAACAAGCAAACATAGGTGAAGCTAATAAAAAACGTGTAAAAATGTGTTTTCACCCCAAGTCGACTTGAAGACTGCTCGCTCTGCTCGCTTGCAACTATGAAATTTAAGCATCTTTTTTCACTGGCTTTGGCTATCATTAAATGTAACTTATTTCTTACCTGAATCAGAGCTCCTAATTTGACTACGATTTCGCTCTAACAGTGAAGCAGAAAAAGCACGCCGTTGGGTGGAAATTAAAGACCGCCAACAGATACTCATGAAGGAAGCCACAGAAGCCC
This sequence comes from Elegia similella, assembly GCA_947532085.1. NCBI lineage: Eukaryota > Metazoa > Arthropoda > Insecta > Lepidoptera > Pyralidae > Elegia > Elegia similella. The sequence goes on along the minus strand of OX383951.1, from coordinate 6,492,910 downwards.
AGATGCCAGCGCACATCGACCAGATTATGAGGAGTGGCTTCACCATGAACGATATCAAAGGTTTGTTTATTGTTCCAGTAATACGTTTTTTTTAATTTTTTGGCCAAGTTAATAAACTGGTAATTGGGTAGGTAATGCGACGATTTGTAGAAGTTTTCTTTACAAATAATATTGTTATATTAGTTCCTTAATTTTTGTGCTTAATTTTTCTCAGACCCTTAAGAAAATATGTTTCCTTTTATGTTACAAAAAGTTGTAAATGATTTAGCTGCTTTTATTCCACAATAAGTCGTAAATGAATGCTTTAGCTGTATAAATAGCTCTTATAACCAACTTTACGGCCATTTACTGATTGTATTTTAAAAGATTTGAAATATAGAAATAGTTGGACTTGGTCTAAGAGAATTAACAAATATTTTCAAAATTGTAGTTTTTTAAGTATCTATTTCAGTCTATTAGGAAAATAATCTATCTCGAGAATCAGTATCTTACACCTTTGTATTGAAAGGAATCGGTAAACGGTCCAACCCCTTATTCTTTATTTGCTGTCCCTAACTTGCACGGTCCCGGCTTAAACTGTTCTCCCTGCGAACCCAAGGTCTCCACTACGACGAGAACGAGGAAATGCCGAGCTCTAAGATGAAGAGGCAGCCTTCGAGACCTCCACGCAAGGGCTCCATCACCAGAGGAGTCACCATACAGAATTACAATTTGCAGCCAGGTTCACTTGTGTTCCGCCTGTTCTTAAATTCATTGTTGGTCATCGTTGCATGAGTGTCTTTTGTTGAATTTTCATGGCTATTAATGTATATCTTCGCATATCGTCTTGTTAGATCTAAATATTCTCTCTATCTAATAACCAGCCTAAATGAGACCAGGCATTTGAAGATCTTCCCGCTGACCTGTTGTGGCCGAAGAGTCGAGCATATCTTCTCGCTCCTGCCAGGCATTATTTATTGAATAGGCTAGTTTCCTGGGTCTTAATAATAACATAACAATTAGTCCGTCAGTTAGATAATCAAAAAATATTAGACACGTATATTTTCTTTTATCGATAACGCCTGGAAGAGCTTCTGGTCCATGAAGGCGCTAATGAAGGGCAACCTTCCATTATGCCTAAAGCGCAAGCTCCTCGACATGTGTATCCTGCCTATACTTACCTATGGTGCACAAACCTAGTCACTCACCGAGGATCAGAAGTCCAAGCTCAAGGTCTGTCAACGGGCAATGGAGCGTAGTATACTCGGTGTTCGCCGCTTAGACCATATTCGTAACACCACGCTACGCTCCAAAACCCAGATAAAAGACGTCGGTGTGAAGTCAGCACAGCTGAAATGGGACTGGGCGGGGCACGTTTACCGTATGCGACAGGACAGGTGGGCCAGAGCTGCAACTACGTGGATACCAGATGGCCGTAGAGGAAGAGGAAAACCTAGGAGGAGATGGCGCGATGACATGGACGCACACATGAACGATTGGCAGACTGTGGCCCTTGACAGGGACACTTGGAAACAGAAAGGGGAGGCCTTTGCCCAGCAGTGGGACACAAAAGCAGGCTAAAAAAAATCATTTTTTTCTTTTGTCAAATAAACAATAAATAATAAAGATAAAGCGCGTCAAAGTTCGGGAGCGGGGGCTCGTGACGTCAAAGTTTGCTAAAAATTGTAGCAAACTATGACGTCACCCGGAACTTCAAAATGTTATATCTTTATCATTATTTGTTTAATCGACAAAAGAAAAAATACGTGTCCAATATTTTTTGAATATCTAACTGACGGACTAATTATATTTTTTAGAAAACTAGCCTGTGTATTTTAGTGCCTTTCGTCGTAGGTATACTTAACTTATCAATGTGTCGCTTAAAACTGAATAACTTTTACGAAATGATCGACTAGAATCAACAACAGTTTTTAAATCACTAGTTCGATTTATTTTAATCTACTTAAGAACTTACTTAACACTTTCGCGGACACTGCCCGCCTGTAGACATAATTCTATTGTTATTTCTTTTGTGTCTGGTTCAGTGTCAGTGAACGAGTTAACATTATTAGGTATGTCTTGCTCACAAAAACTACATACTAATATTATTGGGCATAGTCTAAGTGGACTGGGTGGGTCTCTTCGTTCAGATTCTTATTCTGTCATCACATCTGTCAGTGTGTGGTTTTATTATACTTCACGCTTTTAACAGAATCTCTATTCTTATGCAATCAATTAACATGTAAATGTCACAAACATCAAAATTATAATCAAGTAGCTTTCACCCGCGGCTCCGCCCGCGCCAATGACGATCCCTCGGGAACAGTACTTTCCCCCGGAATAAAAAGTACACTATGTCCTTCTCTGTACCCCAGATATGGGGTATGCAGAATTTCATGGCGATTGATTCAGTAGATATGGCCTCAAGGCGTAACAAACTAACTTTCGCGTTTATAATATTAGTTAAGATTTTGTTTTTTATTACTCGACTGCCAACGCGAATCACACAACCCTTTATGTGATTCGCGCGTATCATGTATGTTTGTTAATATCTTTATTTCTTCGAATCTTTAAAACTTTTTGATGGATTTTGATAGTTAGGTATCGTTAGGTTCGTCTTAAAAACCCAAGTGTTCTTATATGTTTAATGAAATAAAAAAAAGATTCCGACGAATTGACAACCTCCTCCTTTTTTTGAAGTCGGTTAAATATAGGTGGCAGTCGTTTTTTTTTTAATTTATGAAATAACAGTAAATACTTGTAGTTATTTGTATAATGATGATAAAACAGAAACTTTGCAATCCTTTTGCACTTTAGACTTGTGTACCATAAATTCCATCAGCATAAAACTATGTCTTCTAACTATATTTTGGGAATAAATATACGTTTTAACCACGATGATATATGTTCTTTCTACATGTTTAGGTCAAACCAATGGTATGCATCGTTCTACAAGCGAGGCAGAGATGTCGAAGTACGAATTGGGTGTACAAAGTATACCTGACGACAAGAAAGATAAGAGAGGGAAATCTCCTTTCAAGTAAGTAAAAATAAATCTGTGTACATAAAAAAAATAATCAGATAAACAAAACAGATGGTCCCCCTGGAAGTAAATGGCTACACAGAAAGACCGGGAGGGACATGAAATTAATATGTATGAGACAGGATATGAGAGACAGGTAAATGAAAATATGCTTAATAATCATCATTTCTAGTAGTCGACCATGCACACCCTGGTGTCAGAATTCTTCGGAACCGCCCCTCGGCCTCTGACTTAGTTCCTTTAACGACTACCAAATGGCAGCCGGGACCAATTGCTTAACGTGCCTTCCGAAGCACGGAATCATCTTTATTAACAGACAATCAGGTGATTCACGCCTACAATGTCGTAACCAAACTGGAAACAACTAAACAAAGTATGCTTCCCGTGGGAATCGAACACACGACCCCCGAGGCAAACTGTTATGCTTAATGACATGAAGAAATGGAAGGTGAATTCGATCATAATCACAGCCAAGGTTACAACCGAGAAAACGCTCGGATGACGAGGAGGCTTGGTGCTTACCAATCCAAATTGTTTTTGTAGTTGACGGAAGAGTAGCCAGTAACAATACATAATAATCCGTGTAGCTACTGCCACCCAGGCTAAGGTTGACGGAACACTCATTCATCATCATCATCATCATCAGGTCTTTTTAGTCTCCACTACAAGAACACGGCCCTCTCTGTACTACTAGAGCCATACTTGGCTAAAACAGCCAGAGGACTTGGCCTACACTCTCCACGCTGGCCAGATGGGTTGGAGAGGTCTCATAGATGTTTATAAGCTTTGTTTAGCTTGTATTTCCTAAGTCGCCTTCTACGACATCCACGGGAAGACTTGGAATGGTCCTATTCTACTCTGCAGGATACCACACGGCGGATACAAGACTAATTTGTCAATCTTTTGTGGTGATAATAGTCGTTGGTAAAGATTGTTAATATACCTTGAGGGTCATGGGTGTCAGTCTTCCAACTGCCTATCCGGTGTTTGCAGGTTTGGCATCGGGTACACGCCCGGCCTCCCGAGCTGCTACTTGCTTTTCCTCATTCATCCGAGTGAGTTGTAGCGCAATACCTTCATTCCTTTCCCAAACCCAACAGGATTTGGGAAGGGATTCATATCCTTCCCCAGCTTAAAAATGCTCTTGATGGGCAGCATGAAGCACAAGAAGCTAAAGAAACTGCGCTCGCCAACCCGCCTGCCAAGCGTGGTGAGTATGGCAATATCTTCCCAAGGAACGAAGAGTCCTTGAGAGACGCCTTTGTCCAGTAGTGGACTCCTTATGGCTTACAATGATACCTTGATTGGGAAGAGTAACGTATTAAAAAACTCTTTTTTCTCTGACTTGTTATTGTTCAAAAAAGAAATCAATTTATTCATGCACCATAAAAGTAAAATATACATACGGTTATCCGCAACAGGCTTCGTCAAAATGTCACAGAGGATTATCAGCAGCATGCTTCGTCAAATGGTTACAGAGAGTCATCAGCAACATGCTTCGTCAAGTGTTCACAATGAACCATCAGCAATATGCTTCGTCAAATTGTAATTGTTTGAAATTGTAGATTCTTCAAGAGCAAACGTGGCGAGAGCGGCGACAGAGCAAAGTCGCGCAAGTCCAAGACTCCTGATCCCTTGAGTGACACTGAAGTGTCTCCTGATAGAGGGATGCGCAGGCCCAACCCTCAGATCAGGGTGTCACAGGTAAACGCACTGTTTGGAAGACATTACCTTAATTTTGTTTTCTTTGAATTGAACTGTTTTCTAAATTACTAAATTATAAATGTTGGTTGATGGTTGAAGAAACTCTGGGTCTGAATGTTTGGTTCATTGCATGAAGTTATATTACAGGTTTTAAAAAGTTTTGCAACACACGGTGTGTGCAAGTTCTGGCCGTTTTAAACCCCTGAATAGGTTATTCAGCCCGTCGAATGAACAACTTTTTCTATGGGAACAACGCTGGGAACTCAAAATTGTTTTTGACATTCACATACAAATTGAGCAGGCGAAACATTTTTGTATGGAAATGTCCATTGTTTTCACGTAAGTTCCCTGTATTACCTGTACCAACCAATCGGTTGGTACAGGTAATACAGGGAACTTGTTCTATGTGTATTGAAAAGATTGATTGGTGTTTGAAACATGATTAATTGTCATTAATAAATAAATAAATAAATATATATCATTGATCATTATCTCAACACTAAAGTTGAAATGATCCTGCAAATGTTGAGTGTTCCCATGTCTAAACCACAGAACAACAAAGCCATTAGAAATGGCAAGGGGGCGTGGCACGCGCGCCGACAATGCGCTCGATTAGCTCACTTGAATCACCGAAGTAGTTTGTCCCGCGGTCGTCTAAGGAACAAAAGTGAGATTTACGTGAAAAAGAAAAATGCCAACGTGTGGTATTCTAACGTGCAAAGTGAGAAGTACTAGTGAAATTTTGTCCAAAGGAGGGTATGCTTAAAATGAGGCGACGCTGCTTTTCGTAGAAATCACGCGTGATAACACTTCTATATGTTTGTTGTTCTGTGGTTTTAACAAAACATATCTTTTGTTTCCAACCCAATTTTGTTTGATTTTGTTTTTATTTTTGATTTGTATTTCCCAAGGCGAACCAAAGATATGACGACATGCTCCCACGAGCTAGCAAGCCCAATCTGTACGGCAGTCAAAATGGCTTGAATGTAAGTTGAAAAAGACTACTGGACCGTCTCTTATGTATACGTTACTAACACAGTAACCATAATTATAAACATTTATTTGCAAATATTATATTATATGGTGTGGTATGGGTATGTCTAGTGATGTACCTGAGGTTAATTCTTTGTTCTTATAAATTCTTTCTCACGGAAATATGCGGGATATTTCCAATAATTCTCGAGAATTCCTCAATGACTCCCGGACTTGAGAGAAAGAAGAAGAAATTCTCGGGATAAATTTCCGACTCGTACTCACCGTTTTTGAAAATTTACAACACACTCGGTATGTCCAATGTTAATAATAAATCAATACAATTAAATGGAAAATTATTATAAAGTATTAATGAATCTATTGTCAATGTAATTCTTATGTTACCAAAAAATAAAATTATTTGAAACAGTCCTGACTTGATATAAACAAATTTGCGTGTTATCAACTAAAATATTTGTCTGTTTGAAATACAGAAATAAAATATTCATAAAAATTATAACATACGAATAATGTGTTTACTAATATTGTATTTCTGATATTATTTATGTTCATTACATTGCGTAAATGTACCAACAGCTGGTAAACAACTATAATGTGCACCAGAATGGGTTCTAGGGAGACCAAGCGGTAGTAACCACACTATATATGCAGGTCTGTCTCAGTCTATCTAAAAGTGGGGGGGGGGGGGGGGGGCCTTGGGGCTTTGTCCAGCAGTGGGAAAAATCTTAGATGTTAGGAAAAAAAAACGGTATTTCTCAAAGTAACAATGATATCCCTTTTTTCGATGCGTGTGTACTCAAATATAACATAGCATTCGAAGGGGAGGCTTCACCCAACAGTGGGACGCATCTTCGATAGGCTAGGAAAAAGAACCGGTCTTTCTCAAAGTAGGTAACAATGAAAATTTTCGTTGCGTATGTACTCACATATAACAATGCATTCGAAAGTAAATATTGATCTAAGGTACACTAACGCTGGTTAATACCGTTCATTGGTTGGACCTCAAAAAACTTGACAGTACCTGTCTTATTTACGGCCTTATGAGACATATTTCTAACGCAGATTAATGATTGTTCTATTATAACTGGAATAAACTATTATATTGTATTAATGACTATTTTCAATTTATTTTAATCGATGACATTGAATGTACATTACGATAATTTCTATTATAAAATAATATAAAAATAAGTTTCATTAATCATGTTTGGTTAATATGACAAATTATAGTAATGTTGTATCAAAGTTTATAATATATGTAATTCAATTTAAATTATATGACTTTTTTATATTTGCATGCCAGTATTGATAAAACATGCAGAACTATTTTGTATTGTGTATTTTATATCATAATGTACCATGTTTTATGCAAATAAATATACATTTCCAGACAAACCTGACAATGCAGACGCCGACTCAAGACCGCAAGCAGATGACCACCAGCGTGTTGTCCGCGGCGACCACAGAGACGGTCGGCAACGAAATTTTCGACGCGGAATGTCTCAAACTCATCAACGAGTACTTCTATGGTGTAAGGTGAGCTCTTCACCAGGCGTCGTAGGTATATCTTTTTCATTCTTGGCGAGCTCCTTGGCGCAGTGGTTAACACGCCAGCCTGCGACACGAGGGCCCCGGGTTCGATCCCCGGTCAGGTCAAGATGGAAAATGATCTTTTTCAGATTGGCCTGGGTCTTGGATGTTTATTATATATGCATTTGTTATAAAATATAGTATCGTTGAGTTAGTATCCCATAACACAAGTCTCGAACTTACTTTGGGTCTAGCTCTATCTGTTTGATTTGTCCGTATATATATATATATTTATTTATTTATTCATATTGAACATTATGTTAAGGGCAAAAGGTTCAATTTAAAGTGGACCCTATATGTCCTCTGCCTAGTAAAGTCTTCCTTTTCTTTCTGGCCTGACCAAAATTGAGGTATATTAGGAGTTTCACACATATACCTGTCTATGGCATCGTTGCCCTCAAAAAGGTTGAAACTACATGTAGCAGGCTAAGTACTTTCTAGTTTTTAGGGTACCGTATCCAAATGATGCCAACAGAAACTCTATTACTGCCTCCGATGTCCGTCCGGCAGTTCGTCCGTCCGTCCGTCACGTTGTATATATTAAACCGTAATAGGTAGAAATCTACTTGTTTTTTTATAGAATCTATTGCTGCTATAAATAATTAAGAAAAAATATAAAAAGAGGGTCCTTGTACCTATACGGAACGTGTTCTTTTCACAGTTTTCTCTTAGTACTTTCTCTTCTTTGTCAGAAAATTATATATTTTGTAGGTACATTAAGGGACAGGTGAAAGACCAGAACAAGCCGGGGCTAATATTAACATTTGACTTCGAAAAAAGGAGGTTCTCAATTAGGATTTTTAAATGTATTGGACCTATTTTATAAACTTTTTTGTTACAAAGGGTATGCTTTCCAAGTGGACCGGCCGGTTTTTTAAATGAAAAATAAAAAAAAATATATATTCAATGTTGGTATTGTTTCAGAATCTTCCCCGGTCAAGACCCGACGCACGTGTACATCGGCTGGGTGACCACGCAGTATCACCTGCACTCCAAAGACTTCAACCAAAACAAAGTTATGAAGTCCTCCGTCATCATCACCGATGATTACGACAGGGTTATTGAAAGGTGAGCAATGCTGATAGGTTCTAACACCACAAATCTTTAGATACACATCGACGACCTCTGTGGCCTAGTGGTTATTATCCCAGGCTGTCACTCTGAAGGCCTCGGGTTCGATCCCCGGTCATGTCAAGATGGGAAATTATCTTTTTTTAAGATTGACATCCTTGGGTGTCTATCTATATGTATTTGTTATGAAATATAGTATTGTTGAGTAAGTATCCCATAACACAAGTCTCTAACTTACTTTGGGGCTGAAATCAATATTTCTATGTATGATGACTCACAACATCCTTATGTAGACAAACATATTATTAGATATTAACTAGTAGTTCGCCGCAAACTTTTATTTAAATATCTCATAAACTAAAGAGACACAAAGTACTACCGAAATTAAAAATTATACTAATATTATCTACAACGACACTTTCCAAACTTTATCTCAATGAGAGTGTTCGGGATATTTTTTCCCCATGTGGCGACACTGTGACGAAAGGTATTTTTCACAGCAGCTTGTTTTATCATTATTTTTACGATAACAGTGTAGCCATTTGGGGAAAAACTAGATTCCAAACCCTCATAAAGACCAGTAATTGCCTCCGTGGTCCAGTGGTTAAGGCGTTTGCCTGTAGACCCGGGGGTCGTGGGTTCGATTCCCACGGGAAGCATACTTTGTTTAGTTGTTTCCAGTTTGGTTAGGACATTACAGCTTGAATCGCCTGTTTATTTGGTAATATAATAGATTTTGTGCTTCGGAAGGCACGTTAAGCCGTTGGTCCCAGCTGCCATCTGGTAGTCGTTAAAGGAACCACATCAGAGGCCGAGAGGTGGTTCCGAAGAACTCTGACACCAAGGTGTGCATGGTCCATTGACCGTGACACCTACACAAAATGATTAAGATCAGAGCCAGTGCTCTTGTTGGAAGACTGGTTCTGGAGTGTGTTTTGCCGGTACTGGATTTGTAGACTTCTTCTTGTAATTAATTTTAATGTGAAATTGTTCGTAGCGTCAACCGACAATCCTGCTACATGGTCCGAGCAGACGAGCTGTACAATGAGGTGATGGCTGAAGCCACCGGCAAGGGAGCTTCTCAGGGCATGTTCATTGGCTGCTCTGTGGATACCTCCACCGGAACGGTGACGTTCACCTGCGAGGGCAAGGACACCAGCTTTAAGTTCAAGGTAATTTGAGCATTGTGTAAGTAACAATAAGTTTTAATTTCGGTTGGCAAGGAAGCGTCTCTGGGTATGTTCATTGGCTGCTCGGTAGATACCTCCACAGGAACTGTGACGTTCACCTGCGAGGGCAAGGATACCAGTTTCAAGTTCAAGGTAATTTGAGCATTGTGTAAGTGACAATAATTTTTAATTTCGGTTGGCAAGGAAGCGTCTCTGGGTATGTTCATTGGCTGCTCGGTAGATACCTCCACAGGAACTGTGACGTTCACCTGCGAGGGTAAGGATACCAGCTTCAAGTTCAAGGTGATTTGGGCATTGCGTTCCACAAATTAAGATTTGATTTTGTTTGACAAGGGAGCTTCGCAGGACATGTCCATTGGCTGCTCGGTAGACACCTCGACAGAAACTGAAAAGCAAATACAAAAAAGACAAGCATGATAAAGACAAAACGTAGTGTCTCTTTAGCATTCCTTTTATTTGATTTAACTGTCCCAGTGTTAGTCTGTTATCAAATCATTTAAAATTTTACTGACTTCGTGGTTTTGATTATGCCGAAATTATTCAAACACGTGTAAATCAGATTACAATAAAAAATAATGATCTGAGGAATATTTAAATCAATGAGCTGGAGCGCTATTTTTGTAAACGGCTTGAAAACGTATCATTTTTGTATAGTAAAATCGCTCGTCTTGTGAAGTCACCCGATCAATATTAGTGCCTCTAGTTTGATAATAAAGAAATCCTCAACGATCAATAGCTCAGTATAGTAATGAACTTCGATCAAATATAATGGTAGATACACGATTCGCGCTCGAAAAGTGGCACCGGCAAAACAGCACTAATCGAGTTTCGGAGCTGTTTTGTCCACAGTTTCAATAAACCGCGCTAGCACTTACACGTCTCGCGATGACGAACGTACAGTGAAAAGACGCAAAACCTACGCACCTAGAGTGAATAAAAAAAGATGGAGTTATACTTTCAGTATGTGCCGTTTTGTCGTTGTTTGTAAGTATGCATGATGTTTTGACTCGGGGACATTATTTAAGCTTCATGTATGAGACTGTGTATCTACCATTATATTTGATCAAAGAATGAACCGTCAAATCACTGATCTGATTGTCCTCCTTAACCCGAACAGATGGAGCCAGAAACGAAGCTGTTCCCGGCGATCTTCGTGGAGGCCACGTCGAAGGAGATCCTGCAGATCGAGCTGGGCCGCTCCAGCAGCAGCCTGCCGCTCAGCGCCGCCGTGCTGCCCACCAGCGACAAGCACGTCATCCCGCAGTTCCCGCCGAGGCTCAAGGTGCAGTGCCTCAAGCCGCATCAGTGGGCCCGGGTGAGTTTGCTTGGATAGGCATGTAACATCCTCGTCTTCATCGTCACTTACCATCAGGCGAGATGGGAGACAAATGCCTAATCCAACATTTTGTTTTAAAAAAAGCTGTCTTGCTACAAAATTGTCTCCATCACTATACAGCAGGACGTGTCCATACAGACAGTTGACTCTGTCTACGCTGAACTCACTAAACATATAGTATACATTTTTTTCTCTAACAATAAAATATTAGATCGTTGCCTCTAAAATATCACAAGCAAAATGGCTCTATTAATTAGTTGTTATTGAATATACGAGTAGAAAAGAAAGAATTTATTAAAAAAAAATTAGGTAAGAGTCGTTATTTATTACGTAAGTTTTTGACTAAGTATGTTTTTGTCTACTTCCCAAAAATATGTGTGCACGTCGTTGCTATACTGTACTACCACGATTTCGCTTCGGCATTGTTCGATGGCGCAGAATAGCGCAACATACCTTTACCTATCATCATTATCATCAGCTCTTTTTAGTTTCCACTACAGGAGCACGACCCTCTCTGTACTACTCCAACTTGGCCAGAGCAGCCAGAGGATTACGCCTACACTCTCCTCGCTGGCCAGACTGTTTTGAGAGGTCTCATTGATGTTGATAAGCTTTGTTTAGCTTGTATTTCCTAAGTCACGAGTGGTCCTATTCTACTCTGCCGGAAACCACACGGCTAACCTTTACCTATAGGACCTACCTATACCTATAGGATAGGAATTTGTTGGTCTTGGAAAGGGAATAAAAGTACTGGGATAGTACTCACTCGGATGAATAGAAAGTAGCAGGTCGGGAGGCCGGGCGTGCGTACCTGATGCCATACCAGCAACCACCGGACAGGCAGTTGAGGATGACCACCAAAATATTTAATCGACACTTATATTATAAAGTCGAAAGGTATGTGTGTTTGTTGGCATTCATAGGCTTCGAAACTACTGGAACTATTTGAAAAATTATCCTTGACGAACAGAGGTTATAGAATATTTTCAAAAAGTTAGGGATCCGTATCTATGAAAACTTCGTTAAAGTTTTTAAAATTGTTGTTAAATACCTTTATCTACCTGTTCGAAGCCGGGGTGGGCCGCTAGTGTTTAACTCAATATTGTCCTTTAGATAACTAGAATGTGATTACTTAGAGTTTGACTAGCTCCGTGGCGCAGCGGTCAACACGCCAGCCTGCGACACGTAGTGACCGGGTTCGATCCCCGGCCAGGTCAAGATGGAAAATGATCTTTTGGCCTAGGTCTTGTGTGTGTATCTATATACGTATTTGTTATAAAATAAAGTATCGTTGAGTTAGTATCCCATAACACAAGTCTCGAACTTACTTTGGGGCTAGCTCAATCTGTGTGATTTGTCCGTATATATTTATTTATGTGATTGTTTACTTTGGCCACAGGTTCCCAACCAATCTCTCCAAGTGCACGCGCTGAAACTGTCCGATATCAGAGGCTGGTCCATGCTGTGTGAAGACGCCGTGTCCATGCTAGCTCTGCACATTCCAGGCAAGTTATTTCATTATCAAATATTGTCCCAACTCTATTTACATCCTTATATAGTATAAAGTCTTTTTCCCTTGCGGGGTAGACAGAGCCCAGGTCTTTAAGACCTCAAAGCCACGTTTAGCATGTTTGTGAATGGAATGAAAGTAGTGATGGGTTGCTAGCCGCATCGCCTACTAATATGATTTCAAATCTCTTAACTTAAAAATTATTCATCTTGCGAGCGTTTTATATGTGATGCGTTGGAGCCCAGGGTCTATTATGACAGCATCCATGCTGTGATATGATTTGGCGAAAGTTTTTATGACCAACCGCCTGCCTGACGCCATTCCTCCAGCACCGCTATTTACCGCAATTTTTTACATAATTTCCTAATGGTTTTGCGCAGCTCAATGGCTTGCGCAGAATTCACGTTTATCGGGCACACCCATAATGCAACGATATCATCATCATCATCATCATCAGGTCTTTTAAGTCTCCACTGCAGGAGCATGACCCTCTCTGTACTACCGGATATACCATACTTGGCCAGAGCAGACAGAGGATTTGGCCTGCACTCTCCTCGCTGGCCAGACGGGTTGGTTAAAATGAAACGATAGAAAATAGTAAATTGATTTCTTAGTGATCTTTGCGGTTTTATATACTATGTGGTAGTAAGTTTCCATACATTTATTGATAATATATCGAAACTAACATTATAAAGGGGAGTATTTGATATTTATAATGGAAAAACTCCTCGACAAATTTTACAATTTTTCTCCAACGTATATCATCAGCTAATCACAAAGGCTGTAAAATTACCCAACTATGCCGAAGTCAAAAGGAGAATTATGATTTTGGCCACTGTGTATATGTATGTATGTTCTTTTGTTCGCTCGTATCTCCTTAACTGCCCAACGTAACTTGTCATATGGTACATAGTTAGTGCCTTTTGGCTACCTCTAAAGTATAAAAAGTTCGTTCAAAAAAACTAAGGAAAGAACTTGAAAAAATAAAAACCAAGAGTTATTCACATTTTATTAATTCATCACAGTTTTGAGCTTTCATACTTTTCAGTGTTCTGGATAGTAACCAAACTTCTTGTAGAAGAACTCTGGATCATAAGATCTGACTACCGCGGAACCTGCATACGGCACAGGGTAGTACGGGTATCCAGGCTGGGCGGGCAGGATTACGGGGCGAATCGGGTTCATCCCGTAACGAATGATTCTACCCACAGGGTACTGCCCGTATTGTGCCTCCCATTGCATATCGGGTGTAGGAAGAGCTGACGCGCAAGCGATTAAGAGGGCGAAGGCAATTATGGATTTCATCTGAAAAAAAAAAAAAACAACGGGTTGCACTTCAGTAGTGTCAGCAGAAGTGAAAACTCCGCGCGGTAGAAAGAGAGGGCGATATTTCTTCCTCTCCTACGCCGCGCCGGCAGTCTCAAGTCACGTGTCTATCTTACGAATTTTCGATAAGGTCACTTGTCCCGACGCGAGTTTTTTACCCATTCCAAAAATACACAACGCCGATAAAGAAGTTTTCACTTCAAAAATCATTTTTACAACAGGTTCATTCAAATTCATAATTCATTCAAGAGATGTAATTTAGTTTAAAATTAAATTTGACACTTTCATGAACATACATCCTTTAAATTACCCACTGACATGCCTTCTAAGGGGTGACTCAACCGTCAAAATGAACCTCAGATAGCGGGAACTCGAAAAAAAAATTTGTTTCGAATAAATCAGAAGCAAGATGAATAATTAATATGAAAAAGGCATATTTTTTGAGTTTTCAGCATTGGTCCCGTAGGTAGAGTTGTTCATTTTGACGGGCTGGGTCGCCCCTTCAATGCAATGTCGATGGCAAATTTACACAGTGTATACAGTTGGTAATTTTGAATTTCCAGAAAAAAGTACTTTCTTTGAGAAAGTAATTTTTTTAGCCAAAGTTTGATACAGTTGAATACAAAGGTAGTTTAATTCGAACATACTTTATTGAGAGTTTTTAAAATAATTATACTCAGTTACTTTACCTTGGATTGGTAGATTTTCTTTGACGTTCCAATAGAAAATGATGTTGTGATTCTGGCTACATCGTATTTTATACTTTTTGTCCGTAACAATAATTACTGTTAGTTGTTCATACAATAATTACGCGACGAATTCAATTAGACTTTAATTGTTTCTGCGATTATTTAAAAATTAGTTTAAATGTATTGTATATCACGTTTTTTGAGTGAACAAACAAAACGTTTGGTTTATAGTAACGGTAAAATAATGGTTACATAGGTTTCATTCAAATATCACTTAAGAATTAACAAAAATTGATCTAAATTAACGTCATATTTTAATACACTCGCGGCTACTAATGTTGATTTAATTGTCTTTTTTTTGGTTAAAATATATTGAGAGCTGTAGCCTTTTTGTGCTATTGTGGCACACATAAATTATTAAGATAGAAAATATGTGATGAAATAATTTAGCCGCAGGTAGGATTTGAACCTACAAACCTTCGATATCTGGCCCGTCGACGCTCTCAACCACTGAGCTGCCGTAGCTTCAAATCACCGCGGCAAATTTTTTCATCATATATTATAGCAGCTCAGTGGTTGAGAGCCTCGACGGGCCAGATGTCGAAGATTTGTAGGTTCAAATCCTACCTGTAGCCAAATTTTTTCATTACATATTTTCGATTTTAATATTAAACCATACCTATATTATGTTTAGTTTACCGATTTTTTGTAGTTTTTTTGTTTTAATTTTTATTATGTGTGTAACAATGAACAAAATAAATATGTTATCTATTTAAAATGTACTAAATTGTTCGCCGTACTGCTGACAACGTTTATGCAAAATTTTATGATGATCGGTTCAGTAGAAAGCGTAACAAAGAAACAAATAAATAAAACCACATTCCCATATACAGGGTGATTTTGAATTACCTGGCAGCGTTTTGGTGTTGATCGGAATCCCTAATGGAATGGTCTATATTATATTAGGAACTGTATAAGGAACTCCGCCACGCACTTTTTATTCTGTGAAAATATAACCTATGCAATCATTTGCAGAAAAGCACACAACGCGCCAATCCGAACCATAGAGACTTTTTGGGCACCACAAATTCGATCGGACAAAAAGTATGTCTTCGTTAGCCCTAATGTCTTAGTTCTTTTGCAGAGGAAGACCGCTGCATCGACATCTTGGAGCTGATCGAGATGGACAAACTGCTGAGTTTCCACGCGCACACACTCACTTTGTACGCGGCGTTGTGTTACCAGAGCAATTATAGGTGAGTGGACACGTTGCTTACAGTTATCAACAATACGGTATTACAAAAATACTAAATATTTAACATAACTGCTAGCTTTTTTTTTAAATTTATTTTGTGTATGGTGGTACGGAACCCAATGTTTGCAAATCCGTTTCACACTTGGCCGGTTTTAATATTTCAGAGCCGCTCACGCCCTGTGCCAACATGTGGACCAGAAGCAACTGCTGTACGCCATTCAGTCTCAGTACATGTCCGGCCCGCTGCGACAAGGATTCTATGATCTACTCATCGCCTTACATTTAGAGTCGCACGCTACTACCATGTAAGTATTTAAATCTCACTGTTTTTAAGGGGGCTCCCATACAACAAACGTTATTTTTTTGCTCGCTTTTCCTTGATATTTATAACGGCAACAGGTAGACACTTAAAATATTTACAGAATATTGAGATATATATTAAATTTAAAAATAAATAGTTAAATTTAAATATAATTCATATTTAAGGGGAGCTCTCATGCAACAGACATTTTTTTTTGCCGTTTTTATAGATAACTAGCTTTCGCCCGCGGCTCCGCCCGCGTTAATGTCGCTCCCTCGGGAATAGTACTTCCCGGGATAAAAGGTAGCCTATGTCCTTCTCCGTACTCCAGAGAACTTGTATGCAAAATTTCATGATGATCGGTTCAGTAGTTACGGCGTGAAAGCGTAACAAACAAACAAACAAACAAACCAACAAACTCACTTTCGCATTTATAATATTAGTAAGGATGATACGGAACCCTTAGTGCGTGAGTACGACTCGCACTCTTTCTTTCTCAGAAATCTTCTAAGTGAATAAAGAAGCGTATGCTAATAAAGTCATCTTTCCTCTGTTCCTTACATTTAACCCTTTGACAAAGGGCTAATACATACCATGTTCTTTAGTATCTGGATGACTATCATCGTTATTTTGCAGGGAAACCTGTAAGAACGAGTTCGTCATTCCTCTGGGTCCGGAGCTCAAGTCCTTGTACGAGGATCCCGAGATGGGCCACAGCTTGCGGTCACTGCAGACCGAGAGTGTACGCCCGCAGATGAAGATGACAGATATTGCGTGAGTATACATACATACGCATCAAGAAGTTTAGCCCCGTGCGTGAGCGAGTGAGATGATACATATATGTGAGAGCGTGACGGGAACTGTTTTGTGTAAGACAAAGATGTGTGAGGGTGAGACAAAAATTGTGTGTGAGCGCGACACTAAATATTTGGGGTGAGTTGTTTTTGGAGCACTTGCACTTTGAGAGCACCAGGTCATTATTTTGTAAAGATAGATTGAGATTGTAGTTGTATAAAGTACACATTTGATTTAATGTCGTCAATTTATTTTCTATTTAACCCAGCTCATCAATTTACAGGGTTAAATTAATCATAGTCGTTTCATTACCAAAGGTTAATTTTGTGTACATACGAAAAATAGAAAATAAATGTAAGGAGTCATAGAAACATATTGCTGATTCATTACATCTTCTTAGTCGGTCACTTTTGACAGAGTCTATTATATTGTCCGTCTCTTGGACGAGGTCGATGCGTGTGTAATGGCTTTCCAGCTCTACCTGTAAGTAGCATTTACAGCACTTTGATCTATGGAAGAAGAATAGAGGAAGGAAGAGAAGATCATCCTTCCACCCCCCCCCCCCCCCCCTCCTCTATTTCCTCCCTCCCATGTCCTTCCTTACTCCTTGAAAGGCCGGCAACGCTCCTGTCACACCCTGGTGTTGCAGTTGTCCATGGGCAGCAGATCACTTACCATCAGGTGACTCGCTTGCTCGTTTGTCGTCCTAAATCATAAAAAATGTCCAGCGGTGGACTAAAACAGTCTTATTATAAAACGCGGACTAACTTTAGTACCTGGTTTAAACCATTATCCGTCCAAAACAAATTGTCAATGACAGTTGACAACAAACGTCAAAGTAATGACTGCGACTTATTTTGGTCGGATAATGGTTTAAACCAGGTACTAAAGTTAGTCCGCGTTTTATAATAAGACGGATAAAGTTTATATTGGTGGAGCTCAACCCTAATAGAAATACCACCATGATACCGGTGGCCTTGAGCCGGTGCGTGTAACCGCTAGGGTTGATACCACTCACTACTCACTTCGTGGCTGCGATGCGAGCCGTGCGACAGACGCAAACACAACACACACAGCCATCGAGCAAGGCAGTCGGCGACGGCCCGTCTCCCGCCCCGCGAGCCTCTCGATACCCTCGAAGTGATTTACGTGCACACATGCTTAAGTGACTGTTTCTTTTCGCGTAGTGTACATCACACATCAGGTCTTTTTAGTCTCCACTGCAGGAGCATGACCCTCTCTATACTACCGGAGCCATACTTGGCCAGAGCAGACAGGATTTGGCCTACACTCTCCTCACTGGTGTAATGTTTAGGAGCTTTGTTTAGCTTGTATTTCCGAAGTTGCCTCTTACGACCTCCATGGGAAGACTAGGAGTGGTCCTATTCTACTCTGCCGGAAACCACTCGGCTAATCGTAGTGTATATATTGTTTGGTAATAGTCCGTGTGTTGTAGCGAGAGCATCACGGAGATCAGCAACCTGTACTCGCCGCACTTCCCGCTGGAGGTGGTGCGGGAGTTCGTGATGCAGGCGTTGGCCGAGGCCGTGGACACCAACCAGGTGCACAACCGGGACCCCGTCGGCGGCAGCAACGAGAACCTCTTCCTGTGAGTATGCAGTACCGTACTGGGGGGGGGGGGGGGGACCTCATTGGGTTTGTTTGAACGCGTTAATAAAAAATTATTTCTGTGTTGGATAGTTCAAAACATCACGCTGCGACCATTAGGAGCGAAGCATCAATAAAAAAATGTTTTGAATATAAGACGTGATAACGTCTTATAAATCTTAATAAATTAAGATATAAAATATGGTGATTTTATTAAGAGTATATCAAGATAGCATTGTGAATGCAAAATAAAACACTATACAATTTTATTTTTATTTTATTATTTATTTTATAAGTCAATATTTATCTTAATATTCTGTGAATATGTCAAGGGTCTACCTGTTGCCGTTATCAATATCGAGCCAAAACAAGCAAAAAATCACGTTTGTTGTATGGGAGCCCCCTTAAATATTTATTTTATTTTTTAGTATTTGTTGCGGCAACAGAAATACATCATCTGTGAAAATTTCAACTGTCTAACTATCACGGTTCATGAGGTACAGCCCGGTGACAGACGGACAGACAGACAGACAGACGAACAGCGAATCTACTGGGTGATATTTTTGCGTGAAGTAATGGACTACTAATAGCTCAACACGTTTTTGTTTTCAGACCCCTGATCAAGCTGGTGGACCGCCTCCTGTTGGTCGGCATGATGAGAGACGAGGATGTGGAAAAGCTGCTCATCATGATCAATCCGGAGACCTGGGATCCAACCTTTGACAAAGGTATGTCATTTTCTCACTTAATCACGAATTGAACTGTGTCGACTGTAAGAACATATATATTATCCCAACTTACTACTTTATTGGAATGATGTTGAGGTCGATATGATATCGATTCAACAACAAAATATTGAATATAGTTCCTAAGGTTCTCATGCCACCCGTATCTCTTTTTATCTGCAAGAGCTTTTGTTTTGAAATGTATCTTTTTCAACAATGTGTCTATTTTTAGAAAGACTATCCATAGTTAAGGAAAAAAAATTCCCTAAGAAAAAAAAAAAAAACATCTGTGCGTTGCTTAGCGGTGGGATAATGCTGAATGTGAATGAAAAAAATCTTGTTTCGAAGTTAAGGAATTAATAAATATATATACGGACAAATCACACAGATTGAGCTAGCCCCAAAGTAAAGTAAATATTATTCATTTGTAAATTCGATTTAAATTCAAAACGTTTATTTAACATAGGTCATTTGGACACTTATTAGTTGTCATTGATTTTCAACTGAGAATTGTTAACGTCAGTAAATTACTTATGGCTAAGTTTAATGTAAGTGTGTAATGTGTAATGTAAGTTGTACTTTTCTAACTTGTTCTGCAGAGGGCAAAGACGAACACCGCAAAGGTCTACTCCATATGAAAATGGCAGAGGGTGCCAAGCTGCAGATGTGTTATCTCCTACAACATCTCAACGACATCCAGCTCCGGCATAGAGTGGAGGCCATCATAGCCTTCGCCCACGACTTCGTTGGCGATCTACAGACCGACCAGTTGAGGTGAGAAGAAATTTGCTGTCAGAATGAAAACTGTTCTCTCGCAGAAATACAAAACTGCGCACCATGACACAAGTGGTCGAAGTTGGAATTCTGCTAGGTTGAATTAGAACTAGGCGTATCACATTTGCCGATTGGTGCCGGAAAGATGGGCTTATAAAACAACCGTCGCTTCCCGCTGTTTGTCCCTATGTATGCATAGATCTTTAAAACTAGGCAACGGATTTTGATGCAGTTTTTTCGAATAGAGTGATTCCAGAAAAAGGTTTATATGTTTAATTTATCGCACCCGTGCGAAGCCGGGGCGGGTCGCTAGTAAGTAACAAGACTACGTAAACATATACCTGGAAACACCAACACAAACAAAAATAGTAGCTAAGAAAATTAATGTATTGAGATATTGCGAGTTCATGTGTGTCAGCTTCAATCTTGCACCGTCGTTAGATTTTTGAAGCTGCCTAAAGGCAAGGCTGAGAAACCTTTACGTCGGCCACCTAACAGAGGCAACCGGTAACAATGGTTTAACAATGTTACCAATGTTTTACAAAGGCTTAAAGTGTCTTCTGAAGCACGGGGAGTTCGAGATATTTTTATGTCAGTTGTGGTCACCCATCCCTCTGGGGGACCATGTATAGGCTTTCTAAGCGTTTATTAAGAGTACGTCCACTAGACTATAGACCTTTTTAGAACAGATATTAATAGAGGAAGAGAGACTTAAAAACTGGTTGATATGAGCTTTTTCTTTCAGACGTTACATAGAAATCAAGCAGTCAGACCTACCCAGTGCCGTCGCTGCCAAGAAGACAAGGGAGTTCCGTTGTCCGCCCAGGGAACAGATGAACGCCATTCTGAGTAAGTTCCACTTCAGGTAATCATGGACTACCAGAAGGATAAACCTAAGTATTGGTGATTATGTTACCCTCCGATAGATATCTCCAAGATGGTAAAAAGTACTATTCGTTTTTTACTACATATCAATCGTAACATGACGTAAGTTTCTTATTACCATAGTTGGTCACCGAGCTGGAACCACTTGCAAGACATAGGCTATCATAATCTCACTAATCCCAATTTCTGCCTTCACCTGACTGGTTACGAAAATATGAAAGCGTATTCTCTCTTCCGTCTGGTCTTCTACCTGCTTCTACTCCACCATTATTTTGGTCCATCGACTGTCCTTTCTTGTGGCCGAATGTCCCACCCATGTCAGGTCAGATGGTGTTGTTCGGCTAAGCGGAAAACAGTGGTTGAAACTAGCATAGGATCGTAGAAAATGGCGTAATCTTTTACGCCATTTTCTACGACTCCCTCTTGGGAGTCCTATGCCCAGCAGTGGGCTGAAGTGGGCTAAAAATTAGGATTTTTTATGATATAGGACGGCAAACGAGCGTGCGAGTCACCTGATGGTAAGTGATGCCAATGGACAACTGCAACACCAGGGTGTAAGAGGAGCGTTGCCGGCCTTTCAAGGAAATGCGGGAATGACTTGGGGGAGTAGAGATGGGGGAAGGATGTGCCTTCGGTTCTCTCACTCACCGCATGAAAGCTCTGAAACTTCTACTCAAACGTCGATTATCTGTGAGAGTGTAGTACTTCCCCGGACGAGCCGGCCCATTCATGCTACTAACAAAAATTAATTTTAACAGTAGCGTTCTTCTACCACAACTGAAATGATGATTGATTATGATGCTGGTGTACTGAGATACAGGCTCTGCTTAGTTCAGACATTAGTCTCTCACAATCTTTTATTGTTTTTATTTTTGTAACTCCTAGTGTTCTGTATATCAAGATTGTAGAGAAGAATAAAGGATTTTGAATTTTGATGATTGTCTCTACCCCGTGTCCAGGTTTCAAGCACATGGAGGAGGAGGACAAGGAGAACTGCCCGTGCGGCGAGGAGCTGATCGCTCGGATGAACGACTTCCACGAGAGCCTCATGGCGCACGTGTCGCTGCACGCACTGCAGGAACCCGACGGCTCGGTATGTCGCACAGACTAGACCTGTCTGACTAACCCCTCTATATTTTTGACGTGATAACGTTAGAATACCAAAGAGTAGAACTAAACGCTTTGACAGTTCCTTTTTGGTTCGAGTAGCTAAGATTTGGAATGAACTGTCTGCGTCTATATTCCCAGACAAGTACAGTCCCGGGACATTCCAAAGTAGAATAAATAGGTTTCTCTTGGATAGGCATGTAACATCCTCGTCTTGATCGTCACTTACTATCAGGTGGGATGGGAGACAAATGCCTAATCCTACATAAGGTAAAAAAAAGTCTTATAAAAACTAAACAAAAACACCGGCTACACGGACGAATAATTTCACGTTCCGGAGCAGCAGCAGTGGCATCTCTTACTGTTATCGCGTAAAATTATCGTTCGTAAACCCACTTTTCAGACAACCATTTTGTTTATAAGTGTTTATTTTGCATTTACAATGCTATTTAGATATACTCATATTAAATTAAGAAATAAAATATGGTGAAAAACTTCGACGCCGAGGTGTGAAGCGCGGTAGCACAAATTATCGAATCTTTTCTCTATAAAATATCAGTCTAGATTCGAGTAGCAGCTAGATAAGGTGGTGGTGGCAGCCTCCGTGGTCTAGTGGTTAAGGCGTTTGCCTGTTGACTCGGGGTTCGTGCGTTCGATTCCACGCTGGAAGCATACTTTGTTTAGTTGTTTCCAGTTTGGTTAGGACATTGCAGGCTTGAATCACCTGATTGTCTGATAATAAAGATGATTCCGTGCTTCGGAAGGCACGTCAAGCCGGTGGTCCCGGCTTGCATCCGGTAGTCGTTAAAGGAACTACGTCAGAGGCCGAGAGGCGGCTCCGAAGAACTCTAACACCAGGGTGTGCATGGTCGATTGACCGTGACACCTACTCGAAATGATGATGATGATGAGGTGGAAGACCTTGTTAAATAGAGTGTGGATTTAATATTTTATAATGCTGTTTTCTTTCGATAGGAATCTGCGGAACCCGAAGTGAAACCTGGAGCTTTCGGAAAACTGTACAACATTATAAACACCGTCAAGGAATTAGAAGAAGAACCAAAAGTAAGTTTCCATATTTCATCATCAGGTCTTTTTAGTCTCCACTACAGGAGCACGACCCTCTCTGTACTACTCCATACTTGGCCAGAGCAGCCAGAGGATATGGCCTACACTCTCCACGCTGGCCAGACGGGTCGGAGAGGTCTCATTGATGTTTATGAGCTTTGTTTAGCTTGTATTTCCTATGTCGCCTTCTACGACATCCACGGGAAAACTTGAAGCGGTCCTATTCTAATCTGCCGGGTACGCGGCACCATATTTATTTATTAGTTACTACGGTAAGCAGCTAATCCGAACATTTTAATTTTATATGCGGTCAGATGCACAACCTGATAACTTACAGCTACCATTGTTACTGTCTTACTGTCTCCGTGGTCCTGTGGTTGAGGCGTTTTCCTATAGATCCGGAGGTCGTAGGTTTGATTCCCACGGGAAGCATACTTTGTTAAGTTATTTCCAGTTTAGTTAGGACATTGCAGGCTTGAATCACATAATTGTCTGAAAATAAAGATGATTTCGTGCTTCGGAAGGCACGTTAAGTCGTTGGCCTCGGCTGCAATCTGGTAGTCGTTAAAGGAGCCACGTCAGAGGCGAAATCTGGCAGACAGACAGAGTTACTTTCGCATTTATAATATTAGTATGGGCGTATGGATAGTATAGAAATATGGAAGTATGGATAAACATAAATTACCGTCTGTTGCAGGCTATAGAAGAGCCTCCGAAGAAGACGCCAGAAGAGAAGTTCCGGAAAGTTCTCATCCAGACCATCGTGAACTGGGCCGAGGAGTCGCAGATTGAAACGCCCAAACTGGTTCGGGAGATGTTCAGGTAATTCACTGAGGGTTTTAGACTCGTATTTTCTCCTAGGTGGGGGCACTGTCACGAAGGGTATTATTGACAGCAGCTGTCAAAATCCACTAATCGTCATTTTTTTGCGTGATAACTTCTTATAAACGTGTCATGTTCCAGGTGCAAGAGAGATCCCGGATCAAGCGATAGAGAGGCACGATCGGCTTAAGCGTTCAGCTTGTGACGCATCTATCTCTCTTTCACCGTTATCACTTAAAATTATCGTCCGTAAGCCGACTTTACAGACAATCTGTTTATATGATTGGTGGATTTTCACAGTTGCCGTCAAAAATACCCTTCGTCACAGTGCCGTCACCTGGGGAGGACCGAAAATCCTTTTATTGCATACACAATGAATGCTCTTAGTAAATCGTATCCGCCATAATGACCACTGGTTTGTTTACCGACGGTTAAGACAGTACTACACGAAATTGTGATAATTTACGTGTTTTCAAATCACTAGTACTATGCGCTGAATTAATTAAATACATCAAAAGTGTTTGTATAATTTAGATCGATCCTTGCACAAGATTGCTCCCTTGTTGGAATTTGAAACAGATACAAAAAGTATATATATATGTTATGATATCTAAAAACATTTTTCTTCGAAAAGTTTGTAAATCTTACGTCTAAAACAATAATTCTCACATGACAATATTTATATTCCTTTCTTATAAATTTTTTTTATAAAATTATGTATATAAAAATATTAAGACTTTTCATCTTTTTACATAATCGCCTAATGGTTTTGAGCAGTTGCAAAGTTTTTTGTTTGCGTGGCACCCGCTTAAGTTACTGATTCGTCCGTACAACACTTATCGATGTTGTACCTAATAAGCGAGTGAGCGATAGTTTATCGCGCGATTGATATTATCGATTGTTGTTTGTTTTTTGTGTGTGTAACGAACACTGGTGGCAGATTTTTCAAGCAACCTAAAGGCATCTGACATAGCTTCACGACTGCCATCAATGATGTCAACCGGGCGTTAGTCCCGGTTGACATCATTGATCACCCGGCTTCCGAGTCACGGAGAAGCTCGAGATATTTGTATGCCACTTGTGGTCACCCATCTAGGGACCGCGCCCTGGATTGCTTAACATGCGTAAGCGCTAATTATACTCACGCCTATTGCATCGGGATCCTGATGAGTGCATTAGATCCATGCATGTATAAGAGCAGGCATGTTTATGTGTAGGCCAAGTCCTCTGGCTGCTCTAGCCAAGTATGGCTCTAGTAGTACAGAGAGGGTCGTGCTCCTGTAATGGAGACTAAAAAAGACCTGATGATGATGTTTATTTTCTGAAGCTCATTCAAACATTAAAATATCTCTCTCCCAGTCTCCTAGTCCGCCAATACGACGCCATAGGCGAGCTCATACGGGCACTGGAGAAGACGTACGTCATCAACGCCAAGACCAAACTGGACGTAGCCGAGATGTGGGTGGGCCTCAGCCAGATCAGAGCCCTGCTGCCCGTGCAGATGAGCCAGGAGGAAGAAGAGCTGATGAGGAAGAGATTATGGTATGTTGTGTATTGTCATGGTATCTGGTTTCAGAGGAAAGAGATGGTGAGCTCGGCGTTGCGTGCTGGCCACAGAGATGTATAGAGTGGGCCTGCGGGAGTGGCGGATAGAACGATCTATGTCCAAACTGATTCAGTCTTATTATAAAACGATAACTTTACTACCTTGTTTAAACCATTATCCGCCCAAAACAAATTGACAATGACAGTTTACCAAACGTCAAAGTGAATGAATGAATATACACTTTATTGCACCAATAAAACAATAGAAGAAACAAAAGGATAAAAATAAAAAAAAAACAATAATGGGCACACAAAGGCAGACTTATCGCAATATGCAATTTCTTCCAGCCAACCTCATACCTTTATCCATAAGTGAAAACTTATTTTGGTCGGATAATGGTTTAAACTAGGTACTAAAGTTAGTCCTCGTTTTATAATAAGACGGAATATATTTCTCTATACCAACGTGACCGCGTTTTAGCGTAGATAGTTTATGCGCATACGCGTAACACGTTTGGTTTTTTTCTGAAATGCCATGTTGTGCAGCTATCATGTGCTACATTGAAGCTCCTTTATGGTTCTGAAGCATAATGACATCACCTATCATAAGTAAGTGTCATAAGATGTTTATAAGGCATTTTGGAGCAAAAACTTGAAATATATTGATCTGAAGATATCGGCACTCGAACTAATTTCGGCTGGGAGCCGATCTAACCTAATAATATTCTGATATCTATGGTGCTGAAGCACACGCGCGCAGCAGAATTACAAAAGTTCCATATAATACACTTTTAACCTATTAGCAACGATCATCTTTTCCTCTCTTATAGTTCGATCTTAAAAAGCTGCATAACTGGATAAAGGCCTCTCCAAAGAATTCTTCGTTCCATAGGAGGATATTGCCATACTCACCAAGCTTGGCAGGCAGGTTGGCGAGCGCAGTTTCTTTGGTTTCTTGTGCTTCAGCCGCTGCTGCCCATCGAAAGCATTTTCGAGCTGGGAAGGATAGAACTTTATTGGATTTTGAAAAGGCATGTAGGTCTCGGGTTACTACATTTGCATGATTGGGGGTAAGCAAATAACAGCTCGGGATGCGGGACGACACCAGAACAAGCAGTTGAGAATGACAACTGAACTACCTGTCCTAATACTGTGCTAGTTATAGAACAGTGTGTAAACTAAATATTACTTTATTTTTTACAATATGTTCTCTTCCAGGAAACTTGTCAACAACCACACGTTCTTCCAGCATCCAGATTTGATTCGGTAATATTTATTTCTATATTGATCGTGAAGTACTATTTGAATGACATAACCTTAAATCGAATTCTGTTAAAATCTACCGACTCTTTATTTACGGTTCATGAGGTATTGTTCACGAGAAACTGACAGACGGACAGAGAGACAGGCTGGCAGACGTACAGATAGCGAAGGCTTGACAATAGTATTACATACTTGTCCATAAAAAAACTTATAAACAGAAGACGCAGAATATATGCTATTATAAATTAATAAGAACGAGTATGTTTGTCAGGGTTAAATTTAGCAACTGGATTTTAAAATCTTTATCCTCGACCGATTGAGCAAAAATATTGATACCTATGTAATAGGCTATCCTCCTGTTTTTCCAAAGTTATTGGTGTTTTTTTCTGCAAAGAAATATTGTAACATAATTTCGTAATTTATTTTTGACAGATGAAAATAGCCTATTGGATGACATTATTAAGTCATTGGATTATAAATAATATGGAGTAATTATCGAGATGATCAGCCGGCATACTGCAAACTTTTGACAACAACGGTGTACAACGTTTTGATGGTGACTTCAACACATATTACGGTTTATATATCTTAGATGAAAATAGTCAATCATACAAAAGCCGCAATGTATTTTGAAGTGACGATCAAAACTTTATACACCGTAGTTGTAAATATTTGCGAGTAGGCCCGCTGATATGTAAATCTCCCGAATGGCGAACAGGTCATTCCTTAAATACGATGATAATGAGGCACAACGAAGACGATGGACAGCGGTGGACAAAAAGTCCGCGGGCGCGCTCTTATTAGTATTAAAATAAGGTTGCACTTTATATATATGATGAAATGAGTAGCCGTGTGGTTTCCGGCAGAGTAGAATAGGATCACTCCTAGTCTTCCCATGGAGGTCGTAAGAGACGACTTAGGAAATACAAGCTAAACAAAGCTCCTAAACATCAATGAGACCTCTCTAATCCGTCCGGCCAACGAGTAGGTCAAATCCTCTGTCTGCTCTGGCCAAGTATGGCTCCGGTAGTACAGAGAGGGTCATGCTCCTGCAGTGGAGACTAAAAAGACCTGATGATGATGATGGGTCTCCCAGTAACCTATAAGCCTGTTATGCGTTAGAATCGCATATGCAAAAAAAAATAATATGAATCCATAAGGGCCGTGTGGTTGCCGGCAGAGTAGAATAGGACCACTCCTAGGCTTCCCATGGATGTCGTTAGAGGCGACTAAGGAAATACAAGCTAAACAAAGCTCCTAAACATCAATGAGACCTCTCTAATCCGTCCGGCCAACGAGTAGGCCAAATCCTCTGTCTGCTCTGGCCAAGTATGGCTCCGGTAGTACAGAGAGGGTCATGCTCCTGCAGTGGAGACTAAAAAGACCTGATGATGATGATGGGTCTCCCAGTAACCTATAAGCCTATTATGCGTTAGAATCGTATATGCAAAAAAAAATAATATGAATCCATAAGGGCCGTGTGGTTTCCGGCAGAGTAGAATAGGACCACTCCTAGTCTTCCCATGGATGTCGTCAGAGGCGACTTAGGAAATACAAGCTAAACAAAGTTCATAAACATCAATGATGATGATATACGGATAACCTTATGAATAAGAGATCGCGCCCGGGGACTTTTTGTCCGCCACTGTCCGCCTGTTGGGCCTGAAGCACGCCGGCACGTGCGTGCCACGTGACATATACCGGATGGTTGCAGCGTGCTGCGCGTGCACGAGAACGTGATGGCCGTGATGATGAACACGCTGGGCCGGCGCGCGCAGGCGCAGTCCGACGCCGCGCCCGCCTCTCCGCCCACGCCCGACGACAAAGAGAAGGTGGGGATTCTTTCTTTTCTTGTACTTGGCCCCATAAACTTCATTCAGAAGCGTATTTTTGCCAGTGTCTAGTTAATCTTTGAGTTATTCTTGTGTATCAACGAAATTATGGTGTAATTCGATGGAGCCTTTGGCGACAATTCTCACGAATCCACTGGTTTGATTGTACGACGCAGCAAGGCGAGCTAACACCAGCCCGCTACAGCCGCACCATGGCACTTTATTTTAGTTATTTTACACATTGTTCATAAACATGGGCATCTATAACACCAAATAGGCTAGTTTCCTGGGTCAAAATAATAACATTACAATTAGTCCGTCAGTTAGATAATCAAAAATATTGGACACGTATTTTTTCTTTTGTCAATTAAACAATAAATGGAAAAGATAAAGCGCGTCAAAGTTCAGGAGTGGGGGCTTGTGACATCAAAGTTTGCTAAAAAGTGTAGCAAACTATGACGTAACACGGAATTTCAAAGGGCTATATCTTTATAATTTTTTATTCAATCGACAAAAGAAAAAATACGTATCCAAAATTTTTTGCTTTTCTAACTGACGGACTAATTATATTTTTTTTAGGAAACTAGCCTATTACACCGACTTCACAATATAAACTCCACTAGAAACGATTTGCAGAGAAATCCAAATCAAAAACCATGCAGACCGCCGAAATTCCCGCCAAGAACTCCCAAGGTGGGAGATACCGATCTATATTATCACTACTTTTTATATTGGACGGCCAACGAGCAAGCGATTCACCTGATGGTAAGCGATCAACGCTGCCCATGGACACTGCAACGTCAGGGTGTGACAGGAGCGTTGCCAGCTTTTCAATGAGTTGGAGGAAGGCCACGGGTAGGAAGAAATGGGGAGGAGGCAGATGGGCCTCCGACTCTCTCACGAACAAAGCTGAAGATTTTCTGTGACTACTACATACATATTATGGGATGAAAGGTACCTACCCGGGCCTTAAACTACTTCCATATCATATTTCATTGCACGTGGTTTAATAGTTGAAGCGAGCACTTCACGCTTCAATTGTTAAACCAAGTGCGATGAAATATGATACAGAGAGACTAGAGTTACTTTCGCATTTATAAGTACAATCAAATATTTCCTCTAATATTATTGCTTAGTAGTAGATTTACCTGTTTTGACTCAATACTTACTTTTAATCGCTTCCAGGACACGTCTCACGAAATGGTGGTAGCGTGCTGCCGCTTCCTCTGCTACTTCTGCAGGACCGGCCGCCAGAATCAGAAGGCCATGTTCGACCACTTCGACTTCCTGCTGGAGAACTCCAACATCCTGCTGTCGCGGCCCTCGCTGCGAGGCTCCACGCCCCTGGACGTCGCGTACTCCAGCCTCATGGAGAACACTGAGCTAGCACTGGCTCTCAGGTCAGTGTTCATAAATTTAAATAAATATATTATAAATATATACGGACAAATCACACAGATTGAGCTAGCCCCAAAGTAAGTTCGAGACTTATGTTATGGGATACTAACTCAACGAAACTATATTTTATAATAAATACATATATAGATAAACATCCAAGACCCAGGTCAATCTGAAAAAGATCATTTTCCATCTTGACCTGGCCGGGGATCGAACCCGGTCACTCTCGTGTCGCAGGCTGGCGTGGTGACCGCTGCGCCACGGAGCTAGTCAATTATAAATATTGGGACACAGATTGTCCCTATATAAAGCGCTTGCAAAGGGGGTCATCCACCATTGCTTGTCCGGTAGTTGCAGGTATAGCATCGGTACGCGAATACAGATTTAAAACTACATTCGTTATTTACAGAGAGCACTATCTTGAGAAGATAGCCGTATACCTCTCTCGCTGTGGTCTGCAGAGCAACTCGGAGCTGGTGGAGAAAGGTTACCCCGACCTTGGCTGGGATCCCGTGGAAGGCGAGCGCTACCTCGACTTCTTAAGATTCTGTGTTTGGGTAAGTTACTGGTTTCACTAGCAACAATGCCTGAGTTTTCTCCATAAAAATCTTTCTACGTAGTTTTTTTTAAAATGATTGATGACACTTAAAATGTGATAGATGTACTTTCGTACAACTTCTATAATAAAGTCAACACACACATATCTCCGTCGCATGACCTATCTTATTCTTCTTAATTTATATAAGTGTGCGTTTTAAACCGAATAGTATTCGGCATTCGGTTATTCAGTGAAACCACTATTCGGCGCATCTCTAATAATCATCATCAGTAGCCTGGGGCAGTCCTCTGCTGGACGTAGGCCTGCCCAAGATGCGACACTTTGCTTGATTATCCATCAGCTATGCTCATCCAGTTGCTACCGGCTGCACAGTATGTCTGCTTAACCTTTAACGATACGGATATTCGACTGAATTATTCGGTTTGCTATTTTATTGTTTTACCACGTAAACAGGTTCTAAAATGTTGGACATTTTGTGTTATGGTGTCTGCAATGTGAATAGGCGTAAAATATCACATGTGTGGGACTTTTTTGATGAAATTGGATATGACAACATAAATGTTAAGTGCACTTTGTGGTGTTATTTCTCGTAGTGGAAAAGGGCGCAGTGCTTCGATGAGTTGTGTGAATACTTGAACCAAATATATTCGGCACCAAAACCGAATAATTCGGCCGAATACAAATGTGAAAAGATGCCGAATACGCCGAATACCAAACGAATATTCGGCGCATCTCTAATGATTATGATAAGGTACATGTCGAGTGTATAGGATTAGCCGATATAGTGCATTTATGCCCTTTATCAGTTTATCTTATGTATTTACGAGTATGACCTTGGTTTCAATAATTTTCACTTTCCTATATTGATAGGTCAACGGCGAAAGCGTAGAAGAAAACGCCAACTTAGTTATCCGTCTCCTCATCCGAAGACCAGAGTGTCTCGGGCCGGCGCTAAGGGGTGAAGGAGAAGGCCTGCTCAAGGCGATAGTCGACGCCAACAAGATGAGTGAGAGGATCGCCGACAGGAGGAAGCTGCGGGAGATGGAACAAGAAGGCGACGTTACCGTAAGTTGAAGAAATATCTCTAGCAAACTAGATTATTGTAGACCAATTCTGACCAGTAAAACTGGGGGGAAATAGACTAGTTTTTTATATTTAAATTCTCTGTTTGGTCTAAATGTTTGACTGGGAGAGAATGCCCTATGGCATTAACTCTGCCTTTTGTATTTTGTTTTATAACTGTGCAATAAAGTTTAAATAAATGAATAGTTTCTTAAAAAAATATAAACATATTAATAGGTTAGTTTCCTGGGTCAAAATAATATTATAATTAGTCCGTCAGATAGATAATCAAAAAATATTGGACTCATATTTTTCTTTTGTCAATTAAACAAGAAATTATTAAGATACAGCCCGTTAAAGTTCCGTGTGACGTCACGGTTCACATTTGAAGAGGATTGTAGTGTGCACCCGCGTGCAGTGTACATACACGCGTACTAGTGTTTACATGCGCAGATTGGGTCTAGTTCCGTGCCGATACCTGTAGGTACTTCCCCGGACGAGCCAGCCCATTCATGCAACTCGCAAAAAATATTTTTTCCGGTAGCGTAGCTCTACCACGACTAAAATCTGTATTAATATTAATAATGTTTTTTATATTAATGTTTTCTTGTTACAATATTGTTTAGCATGCTGTGTGTACCTACTTTTGGTCTTACCAACCAGCCATTGTATCTTTATATGTTGAATTTTACTATAAGAATATTAAGTTGTAATACTGTTGTGTGCACCAATAAATAAATAAATTAATTGTAATAATGTCATCCGTCTCCAGTTCAGCCACCCACTGCCCGAGTCTGACGAGGATGAAGACTACATCGACACTGGTGCCGCCATCCTGAACTTCTACTGCACGCTCGTCGACCTACTCGGACGCTGCGCCCCTGACGCGGGCGTCATCGCACTGGTACGACATCGATTTTAGGGTTCCGTACCCAAAGGATAAAAACGGGACCCTATTAATATCGCTCCGTTGTCCGTCTGTTTGTCTGTCTGTCTATCTGTCCGTCCGTATAATACAAAAACATATAATAAAATAAATATTTAAGGGGGCTCTCATACAACAAACGTGATTTTTTTTGCTTGTTTTTGCTCGATATTGATAACGGCAACAGGTAGACGCTTGAAATATTCACAGAATATTTAGTTATATATTCACCTTAAAAATAAATAATTAAATAAAATTGAAATCAATATTCAAGGGGGGGCTCCCATACAACAAATATGATTCTATTGCCGTTTTTAAAGATAACGGTACGGAACCCTTCGTGCGCGAGTCCGACTCGCACTTTCGCGAATTCTTCGAATTCTATCATTTAATACATTATAGGGCAAAAACGAGTCACTGCGAGCGCGCGCCATCTTGCGGTCTCTAGTGCCGCTAGAGGACCTACAGGGGGTGCTCAGCTTGAGGTTCACGCTCAACAACCCGGCGGCTGGCGAAGAGAGGCCCAAGTCAGGTGGGTACTTTTTTTTCTTGTCATTGTTGTTGTCTCGACATTAAGCGTTGATTTTCAGGCATAAACCCGTTCTAACAACGAAAAAAATCAAACAAAAGAAACACTTATTTATTTTAATTACTGAAAAAAAATTGAATATTTGTCGACGATCAAAGGCCCAAGGATTTTTTGTACATGGGAGGATATTGCCATACTCACCACGCTTGGTTGGCGAGCGCAATTTCTTTGAGTTCTTGTGCTTCCAACGTTGCCGCCCAACGGAAGCATTTTAAGCTGGGAACGTATCGGAATTTGTTGGATTTGGGAAGGGAATGAAGGTATTGGGGTACTGCTCATCCGGACGGCTGGGGCCAAAGCAAGTAGTAGCTCGGGAGTCCAAGCGCGCGTACCCTACGACGCCACACCTGTAATCACCAGCTAAGCAGTTGAGGCTGACACCCTTGACCTTATGAATATCGCCAGTGGTCATGATCCCCTGTACCAGCTGGTAATCCGTGTGTGACGATGAATGACGATCGCGCACTACCCCGCGGATCTGCCCCGCGAGCCCTATACACACGAGCCCTATGGGACCAATGCTTCGAACTCAAAAAAGATATGGGCAGTTCCATACAAGAAATTACGACCGCCCGGTCAATTTGTATGGGAAGGTCAAAAAAAATTTTGAGTTCCCAGCATTGGTCCCATAGGAAAAGCTGTTTATATCAACGGGCTGAATCATTCCTTTAAGGGTCCAGAACGATCAAAATTTCACCGTGTATAAACAGCGGTCGGTGGTCAGAAGCCCTCTTCCCTCCTTGGCGATAGGTGGATGGGGCGCCTCAAAAACGCCCGGTGAAGTAGCGAAAGCTTACTTGGAGCTTTCGTTAGTTAATAGATCATAGTCATTTAAACAAAATCAGAAGCCCTCTTTTCCCCTTAGCGATAGGTGGATGGCTCCTTTGGCCCTTTGGTGATGCTGTCTATATAGGCTGATGGCACTCTGCCCTCGCCTTAAATGCCTGGTCCAGTAGCGAAAGCTCACTTGGAGCTAGCTACAAAGTCATTAAAAAATAATAAGAAACATTAGAAGACCTCTTTCGCTGGGCGCGCAGATCACCAAAGCTGAGTACTCCTTCCTTCTGCATCGTAGAACATCATGTTACCAACACACGACCCAACTGTAACACGCAGACATTTTCTAACATTGTAAAAAAATATGTCTGTTCGTCTTTTCGTTTGTTTCCTTCAAACGCCTCAACGTCACCCGTGGTCCCGCAGACATGCCGTCGGGGCTGATCCCGGGGCACAAGCAGAGCGTGGGTCTGTTCCTGGAGCGCGTGTACGGCATCGAGACGCAGGAGCTGTTCTACCGCCTGCTGGAGGAGGCCTTCCTGCCCGACCTGCGCGCCGCCACCATGCTTGATAGGGTGAGGTTTTTTTTACCAAGTATTGAAGTAGTCATTTGTCTCCCATCTCACCTGATGGTAAGTGACGATGAAGACGAGAATGTTACATGCCTATTCAAGAGATACCCATTTATTCTACTTTTGAGTGTCCCGGACTGTACTTGTCTGAGAATATAGACGCAAGATACGAGCACTCCGCTCCTGATAATAAGGCTGATTTCAGAGTGACGTACAGAGTAGAAATGAAAAAAAAATAAGATAAATGAAATAGCCGTGTGGTTTCCGGCAGAGTAGAATAGGGCCACTGCTAGTCTTCCCATGGAGGTCGTAAGAGGCGACTTACGAAATACAAGTCTATACCGTGCGATAAACCATCGCTATCTCGCTCTTTGTTATTAGATAATACAAGACGGATAATCGACAAACTTTTTCGTGCGCAGATCACCATTATTTAATTAAATAAGTAAACAAATATTGATTTGAGAACAAGCACAGACAGGAGCAATACAATTTAAACTCGTGTAATATTTTTTTGAATAAAACTAACGTGAAATATAGAAATTATTAAAAATGTAACTATGGGTTTCTCACGTACAAAGTCGGCTACTGGCCGGCGTGTTTCGACCTCATCCGGAGGTCTTTCTCTGGGCGAATGTGGATCGAGACGCGCGTCCGATGTGCCGATCCTCACTGTACGCACAGTCGCCCTAAGGGAGACTTCCCTATGAGGTCGAAACATGTCGGCGAGTAGCTGACTTCGTACATGAGTAACCCGTTGTTACATATTTTAATCGTGTAATATTGCTGCTGTTTCATTTGATTGTACCTATTTGAATATAATGTTTCGTTCTATTGCGTGTGAGCAGAATGACGGATGCGAGTCCGACATGGCGCTGTCCATGAACCGCTACATCGGAAACTCGATCCTGCCGCTCCTCATCAAGCACGCCAACTTCTACAACGAGGCGGAAAACTACGCGAGCTTGTTGGACGCCACGTTGCACACAGTTTACAGGTACGTCTGGTGTACGCTATAGACTGGTCCTGGCTGCCATCTGGTAGTCGTTAAAAGGACCACGTCAGAGGCCGAGAGTCGGTTCCGGAGAACTCTGACACCAGGGTGTGCATGGTCGATTGTCCATGTCACCTACACGAAATGATGATGATGATGATATAGACTGGTGGTAGGAAGTGGTACTTTATTTTTTTAGCGACGAACCCCTTTTGTAAAGCATACTATAAAACAGAATCTTACTATACAAAAAATAAATCGAAGCAGGCAAATTAATGCTTTCTTCTGATTGGCGATCGCCCCGTCCGTTCCCTGATATACGGTCTGATGGGTCTCTAGAAAGTTACATATATTTTGGCTATCGGCTTTTGGGGCCGGAAGTACCCCAAAAGCCGATAGCCAAAATATTTGAGACTGAATGCGAGTGGGATGCAATACATATGTTCCGACAGCTTCGCGACACTGCTCCCTTCTTAGAGACGCTCGTCCCGAGCGTCACTTTTGCTGCCATGACAACGTGCTAAGCGGTCCACATGCACCACGTTGAATGCTCCTCTTAGTTGTCGTTGATCCGATATGTCACGTCATTCATGCGAGTGACCACCTTGTATAGACCTTCACATCTCGTCTGCAACTTTGGAGACTGTCCTTTACGGCGTATTGTGTTGTAAAGCCACACTACCCAATCGTATTTGTACTTCCAACGTACCTAATTTTCATGTTCTCACTTGCCTGCAGCCCGTTTTCCCGTACTAGGTCATATACATCTCCCATTCTTTCTCGGAGATTAGAGACATAATCTGCCACAGTGTGAGAAGGTTCTGGTGGCTTAGCAAATCTACCGGCAACCAAAGTTCTCTGCCAAAATTTACAAAAGCTGAGGTCACTCTTGTGCTTTCGTGTTCCGAAGTCCTGTCCTAAGCGAGGAGAAATAGCGGTATGAACTTGTCCGAGTCTCTCTGATGGTTATCAACCAGTTTTGCCAAATTGTGAAAGGATAGGAATTTGTTGGATTTGGAAAGGGAATAAAGGTATATCGATATCACTCACTCGGATAAATGGGGGGGGGGGGGGGAAGCACCAGGCTTCTTGCTCTCATTATTTGTCCTAGGTTTCTTTGCATCGTTCACAAGTTGTAAAAAAATGCTTTAATCTGAACGACTTGTCCAGACTATCGAAGAACCGCATGCTGACAAAGGGTCAGCGCGAGGCGGTGTCGGACTTCCTGGTGGCGCTGACGTCGGCCATGCAGCCGTCCATGCTGCTGAAGCTGCTGCGCAAGCTCACCGTGGACGTGTCGCGGCTCTCTGAGTACACCACCGTCGCGCTCAGGGTGACTATCCAATGCTACCACGGCTTTATTTATTTATTTATTATTTCAATTAGTCTTGACATCACAAAGGCCTTTGATCGGGTCTGGCATAAGGCTCTTCTCGCGAAGTTACCATCTTACGGACTTCCTGAGGGACTATGCCTGTGGGTCGCTAGTTTCTTATCTGGGCGTAGCATTCAGGTCGTTGTTGACGGTTTATGCTCCGATGTCATGCCCATTAATGCTGGCGTCCCTCAAGGATCAACGACATGCTAAACACTAATAGCATTCATTGCTATGCAGACGACAGTACGGGTGATGCATATTATGCAGGTCGTGCGAATATCCCTCAAACACAGGTGGAAGAGAGCAGAAAGAGACTTGTGTCTGACATTGAGACCTTCCTGGAGCAGGTCTCTGAATGGGTTAAACTAAACCTAGTTCAATTCAACCCTACTAAGACACAAGTTTGCGTGTTTTCCGCTAAGAAGACCCCATTTAATATGGCACCGAAGTTCCAAAACAACGCGTGATAACACTTGTAATGTGTTTGTTGTTCTGTCGCAGCTGCTGACGCTACACTACGAGCGCTGTGCCAAGTACTACGGCAGCACGGGCGGGCAGGGCGTGTACGGCGCCTCCTCCGACGAGGAGAAGCGGCTCACCATGATGCTGTTCTCCAACATCTTCGACTCGCTCAGCAAGATGGACTACGATCCCGAGCTCTTCGGCAAGGCGCTGCCCTGCCTCATCGCTATCGGTGAGAACATTATTATCAATACTCTAATATAATAATCATCATTTCGTGTGGGTGACACGGTCAAACGACCATGCACAACCGGTGTCAGAGTTCTTCGGAACCGCCTCTCGGCCTCTGACATGCTTCCTTTAACGATTACCAGATGGCAGCCGGGACCAACGGCTGAACGTGCCTTCCGGAATAATACTAATAGTGCATCTAAATGGGTTGGTCTTGGACTAAGTTACTTTGTTTTCAGAAATATCGTGTTTGTGAACTGTAAATATTATACTAAAACTAAATTGACAATTCTTAGAATTTTTTCTTTTGTACGTGTGTATGTATGTTGTTCCACAACTCTTGAACAAATTAAACTGAATTTATGAAACTTGGTAGATAAACATTGAGACATAGATAGGCTACGTACATTTTTTCTCCAATTATTAACGTACCTAATGTTTAGTTTAGAAATAGTAATGTACACGAACGGAGTTGCAGGCACAGCTAGTAGAGTCTCATTGTATGGAACATACACAACACAAAATATCTAGTAAATAGTAATAAATCTATTCATCATTGATGGCAGTAGATGGTAGCAGGTATCTCAGATGCCTTTTGGCAGCTTGAAAAATCTAACACCAGTGTTGGCAATCTAACACACGAAAAAGAAACAAACAATTAACCAATAAAATGTAGGTAGTTTCTGAATGATAACCCTGATGCCAGCAGATAACCATATTCTACTACTATATACCTATATGTCTTTGTACATTCACTGATTATATTTCAGGATGTGCGCTGCCGCCTGACTACTCTCTGTCGAAGAACTATGATGACGAGTTCTATGGAAAAGAGTCACAGTCCTCAGGTAAATTAATTTATACTCTTTTTGAACTTCTTGCCTTCAAAAATTGATACGCATTGAACCTTGAAAGGCCGGCAACTCTTGTCACACCCCTATTATTGCAGTTAGTGTAATGGTGCCTAGTATGGGCGGGGTAGATCATTTACCACCAGGTGACTCGATTGCTCGCTTGCCGTCCTAGACCACGAAAAAACAGACTTTTACAAAAATAAAAGATTCTCCTCCATTAAAAAAACGGGACCCTATTAATATCGCTCCGCTATCTGTCTGTATGTCTGTCCGTCTGTTACCAGGCTGTATCTCATGAACCGTGATAGTTAGACAGTTGAAATTTTACAGATGATATATTTCTGTTGCCGCTATAACAACAAATACTAAAAAAATAGAATAAAATAAATATTTAAGGGGGCTCCCATAACACAGACATGATTTTTTTACCGCCTTCGTGCACGAGTTCGACTCGCACTTGGCCGGTTTTTTTAATGTAATTCTTAGCTCATTACTCCATCATTTAGGAACTGAAGTAGGATTTTTTTATTTAAATGAATCAATGAAACATAGCATTAAATAAATTGACGTCAACAATATTTTGTTGTAAAATGTTAACGTTCACCAAATGATATGTGAAGTATCTTATGAATTGAATGTGATATTTGAATTGAATGGAGTGTTGTGTGGGCAGGCGGCCCCGACAACCCGCAGTACGACCCGCAGCCCATCAACACGTCGTCGGTGGCGCTCAACAACGACCTCAACACCATCGTGCAGAAGTTCTCCGAGCACTACCACGACGCCTGGGCGTCGAGGTAAACTCTCAACCCCTATTTTTTTCTTTTCTTCTATTTGGCCCTCAAACTTCATTCAGAAGTTTATTTTAGCCAGTGTCTTGTTATTTTTCGAGTTATTCTTGCTTGTGTATCAACGAAATGATGGTGAAATTCATTTCGCTGATTTCAACGGAGCCCCTGGATAAAATTCCCACGAATTCACTGGCTTGATCATATACGATGCAGTAAGGCGAGCAAACACCAGCCCGCTAAGTAAATCTCACTACAGCCGCACTGTGACAGTTTATTTCAGTTATTCCACACATTGACCATAAACATGGGTGTTTATAACACCAAATTACACCGATTTAACATTATAAAATCCACTAGAAACAAGTTACAAAACAATCCATTTTCGAATTTTGAATTTATAATTGGCCCGTTGCTTCGCACGCGTACCTTTTGTCTTTCTCATACTCTTGATAACATTTCTTGTTTTCAGGAAAATCGAGTTCGGCTGGGTGTACGGCGAACAATGGTCCGACAGCCAGAAAGCGCACCCCAGGCTCAAACCATACAACATGCTCAATGACTATGTAAGTGATAAGTTACGATATTTTGTTAAGGATTTTCTCTAAATATAGCCAATATTTAGAAAAAATCCTTAACAAAACATTATTCAACTCTTATATAGAGTTTACCTTCTTATTATTTGTTGTAAGATTGACTTATACAACTTAACTTTCCTATGGGACCAATACTGGAAAATCAATTTTTTTTTTTTACGTTCCCATACAAATTGACCCGGCGGCCGAAACTTTTTGTATGGAACTGCCCATTTTTTTTTGAGTTCCTAGCATTTGTCCCATAGGAAAAGTTGTTTATATCGACGTGCAGAATCACCCCCTTAAGGGTCCAGAACGATGAAAATTTCACCGTGTGTCTTGCAAAAATAAGAAGTAGGCTGGCTTTAAAAGGCAGTAGGATTTTTATACATGCTAAAAAGGTTGCCTTGTAGTACATATGCCTTATAGTACATATTAATATGGCATAGCGGCTTGCCCGGTGACCAGGCCGCCGGCATTGTGTGTAGGAGCCTTAAGTTAAATGCTGTGTGGTCTGTACAGGAGAAGGAGCGCTATAAGGAGCCGGTGCGCGAGTGTGAAATGTACACTTTAAAAATCTAAATATTTGCATTTTACTTGAATTTTATGAACCTTTACTTTCACATTGAAGGGGTAAAGTTTGAAGTTTTTGATTTAAAAAGTGTACATTTTAATAAGAAGACTTATCAAGATTGTTTACTTTGAAATACCTAAACAAACAGACTATAGGCTCTGTCTACCCCGCAAGGGTAAAAGACGTGATAATATGCACAGCGGCTTGCCCGGTGACCAGGCCGCCGGCACTGTGTGTAGGAGCGTTAAGTTGAAACGCTCACCACTGGTGGTTGGCAGTCCTGGGTTTGTCATTAGGCCGTATAGGCCGCGGCCTAGGGGCGGCAGCGTCCTAGGGGCGGCTTCAGAGGAGACTCATGCTATTTCAGAGGATATAAGTCATACAAGTTCCTTGGTTATCTCATGGTTTTTAAGTGGCCTACACTCATTAAATCCGGCACTGGTGGTTGGTACAGGAGAAGGAGCGCTACAAGGAGCCGGTGCGCGAGTCGCTGAAGGCGCTGCTGGCCATCGGCTGGTCCGTGGAGCACTCGGAGGTGGACATCCCCAGCACCAACCGCAGCTCCATGCGCAGGCAGTCCAAGTCCGGCGGCGTGAGTACCCTCACATTCACACGCCTTAACACTTTCCGGGACGTCCCGCCTTTACACGTACACTTTTATTGTTATAATAATAATAATCGTTTATTATTTTTTTTATTATTCAGACTTCCACATTGGTCCATATTACAAAAATTTACTTGATATAAATGTGAAATTTTTACAGAATTTAACTGTCTTACTAATTAAATTACAATATATCGTTATATATTGTTGTTATATCTATTGTCTCTGGTCCGGTGTCTGATGAATGAAAGAGTCCATGTAGTTCTGCCCTCTTCTGTTGGAAAGAGTAAAAAGGACTCTGATGTTTCTGATGGTTTCGCAATTGTTATATTTAAATCAAATCAGTATGGTTTTATCGCGTTTATTACATTATTTTTACACTGAACGTTTCGTAATCTTTACATTTTTCATACAATAGATAATATCGACTTAGTCTACCTTCGAACATGAAAACTGTAAACTTTCGAAACGTTTAGGTGTAAAAATAATGTAATAAACGCCTAAAACACGTATATATTAATAATGATTTAGATGATAGAATCAGTCAACTCTATATAGTATCTAGTATACACATTTGTATAGTTTTTAACTGGGACAATTCAATAAGTCGCTAGTTAGTGGTTCTAAAGCCAGCACAGACATATTAATACATCCAGTATATTGGGGATTTACAATAATGTACAGTCAGGGACAGAGATACCTGACCAGGCCCTCTACCTATATCTTGAATTTTCTCTCAAACTATAAATAAATGAAAGACTTCATTAAACTTTCTGCATATACATACTAGGTGTTGCCCGATGATTGATTTGAACACATAGTGTGCGATTGTTCATTATCAAAGCAAACAAACTGTTTAAATCCTATCGCTTTTCTTTAATAAAATAGGGAGGGGAGTAAAGAGTAAAAAAATAACTCACACATTGCAATCGTTAAAACTGGTTGCAAATCCATCAAGTATTTTTTGAAATAATCAGGAAC
This sequence comes from Elegia similella, assembly GCA_947532085.1. NCBI lineage: Eukaryota > Metazoa > Arthropoda > Insecta > Lepidoptera > Pyralidae > Elegia > Elegia similella. The sequence goes on along the minus strand of OX383951.1, from coordinate 6,451,176 downwards.
AAATTGAGGAAAATGGGGTTCACTGCTCGAGTGCAACAGCCTGACCGTGTGAAAATATGTAAAATAAAAATCCATACTTTTTTCACTTAGAATATCATAAGTTTTTCTTCCTCCCTACTTTACAATGTACTCGTAACTTTACCTCCAATTACCTATTAACGTAGATGTTGTATGTAACATTTCACGCACCCAGGACGACACTGAGAAGAAACCGGTATTGCATTTATAAGCCCTATAGTTGTTTTCTAATTACCTTACCTTTACCAATGTTTCTCGCATGAAAATTCTTTATTTACGTATCCTTGTGTCCAATATATTGTGATGCTTCAGAACTGTACACAAAATTGAACAGCCCTTACATTTGAAATTATTGCTTTTGTTGTTATGTATTTTAATTAGAACAGAACGAATGAAACAGACATACTTACGACAGCTAGCTAATGGCTAAGGGTTGAGAGAAAAGTGTGAAGTTGTGAAGCATTGCTTTCCGTATGTCTCGTGTTAATTGTCCGTTGTTTTCATATCCCCGCACCCCGCACCCCTTCCGACAGCGCGCCCCTGACATCGTGGTAAGTTTGTCTATAAGTACGGACAAATTTTGGCTTGTGTAGATAATCTTTCATATAAAATAACCGACTTCAATAAACTAAAAATAAATGGAACCAATTTAAAAGATTATCCTTTCAAACAAAAAAATTGTTTAAAATTAATAAATGAGTGAGTTCTGCGGACATAAACATAAAAAAATACAACCGAGTTAAAAACCTTCCTTTTCTTTTGAAGTCGGTTAAAAATAGCAAAATGCTTCTCCTCAGCCGCACATAAAAATGTTGAAACTTTGATCGTTGAAACGCCGATTTAACATTTGCCTACTATTTTCTTTATCTCCTAAGTGTTTTGCAGAAATGTAACCTTCTTTTGATTATTAGCTAACTTTCCGCTCATTAATACTGAAACATTTTGTACGTTTGTTTTTAGTATAGTCGTAACAATGTAACTGGAATTAATAGTTTCGTTTGCCCTATCATATTTTTAATCGAGATGTTCTTTGGCGTATTTGTGCACGCACATTTTTGCTATACCTTATATTATCAGATATATCGTGATGCCAACTTCATCGTCCACAGTTAATATTATTTTATGCAGGACATCAAATTGCATGTCACATAATTTTGTTGATGTTGACAAAACTGACCATCACCTAAAAGCCTATTTAGAACCCGTCTCAACAAGTTTTCTTTTAACCAAGCTTTTGTGTTCGAAGTCAGTTTGGATTTTTCCAGACTCACTGACTGTTTTCGAATAACAATGAATGGAAGAATAAATGAATGAATAGAGGAATGTTTCCAAAGAATGGAAAATCACAGACCGCTTTATGTCCACAGACGGATTCGGCCACGCCCTTCAACTATAACCCTCATCCAGTGGACATGACCAACCTCACGCTGTCCCGCGAGATGCAGAACATGGCTGAGCGGCTGGCGGAGAACGCGCACGACATCTGGGCCAAGAAGAAGAAGGAGGAACTGGTCACCAACGGAGGTAACTGGCGAATTATACTTTTTGTGTCAAACGCTTATAGTTCGATGATTTGTTAAGTCCATCCCCACATCCTTGACACTTGGGTCTCCAATAATGTCATAGCGTCACATGGTTTTTTCCGTCATACAGCAGGATTCTGGAATGGGCTCCCGAGATTTTCCCTGCGTGCTGTGCCTTGAGGTCCTTCAAAAGGCGTGTTTACAGGAATCTTAACATCCAGCCGTTGAAGTCCACTGCTGCACAAAGGCCTCTCTCAAGGTTTTTTCATTCTATGGGAGGATATAGCCATACTCACCACGCTTGGCAGGCGGGTTGGCGGGCGCAGTTTCTATAGCTTCTTTTGCTTCCGACGCTGCTGCCCATCGGAAGCATTTTTAAACTCGGGAAGGATAGGAATTCGTTAGATTTTGGAAGGTAATGAAGGTATTGGGATACTACGCTCGGACAAATTGGAATGAGTATCTAGCAGCTCGAGAGGCTGGACTCGCGTACCGGATGCCATACCTGCTGCAAACACCGGAAAGGCAGATGAAATGCGTATGACATCCCTGGCCATAAATGTTTGATAGCTATTAGAAAGTATTTTTGTTGTGGAAATAAATTTGTGGTCATGAACTCTTTCAAAGTCTCTGGTTATGGAAGGTTAAAAATGTTTCGCGTATTCACAGGTGGTATTCACCCTCAACTGGTGCCATACGACCTTTTGACCGACAAGGAGAAGAAGAAGGACCGAGAACGTTCCCAGGAATTCCTCAAATACCTTCAATACCAGGGCTACAAGCTGCACCGGCCTAGCAAAGCCAGCCAGAGTGACACGGAACAGACCACTACGGGCGTGGCAATAGAGCTCAGATTCGCGTACTCACTGCTGGAGAAGTTGATTCAGTACATCGACAGAGCGACGATTAACATGAAACTGTTGAAGCCGTCGACCACGTTCAGTAGAAGGAGTAGCTTTAAGACGAGTACGAGGGATATCAAGTTCTTTTCTAAGGTACACGTTGTTCTTTGTGCTTATAGTTGTGCGTTTCTGTTGATAACGTATCTACTAGTTGTCGAAAAAAATATTTAATATATTTTTAGGATATCTCTTTTATTAACAAGTGTTTTTCACCTGTCCCGATGTTTGTTTGTAAGCATCTACTTCCCGGTTATCTATTGAGCTGACAATTTCTATCGCTTGTTCCGCGCTTTTGTGCGCACACGCACACGGAACACGACACTTTTTTATGCGTGCAACCGGCGTTTATCAATTTATAAGGCGTTATCAGATCAAAAAAACCTGTTATTATTGAACCTGCTCACAAAATTTCACGGGTATCGGTCGAGAAATGCGTCTTGTATATGACAACAGCCTGACATACGAATTATTTTTTGCCTAAGCTGAAACAGAGGCGTTTCACTCGTGCTTCGCGCTCTCTCTGTCAGTTATTGTAGTTAGATCTATCCTTTTCCATGCTTCCATGGTTTCTTTCATGCTGGTCTGGGAGAAAAGAAAAAGCAAAGAAAGTGCCAGCTGCTTCTCTGTCCGCGCAGACCATAGAAACCGGTCACGATAATGGGCAAAATTCTAAAGAATCATGACGATAGGCGATGCGGCTAGCAACCCATCACTATTTTGATTCCGTTTTCCACCTTTACGCCCATCAGCACGCTAAACGTGGCCTTTCGGCTTTCTACCCCTTTGGGGATAAAAACGATATTATATGTGTATGTATGTACCTAGATCTATCCTTTCGATCTATCTCTGCCTCTACCTTTTCTCACCTATGTTTATAATGTATTTTTATTTATGACTTTATCTATTCTAATGTGTATTATATTTTTCAATTTATTGACTTTCAAGCAAAGCAAGTCGGAAATAAAGTACTTCAAGAAGGTACCAACATTAGTGCTTTACGCTATCATTCATGACATCAAACGTGATTCAATAGAAAATGAGTGTAATATCAACATCGGTACCTATGTTAGGCAGTTAGACCATTATTAGGCAATAGAAATAGGTTAGCAACTATAAGATATATAGAACTTATGAGTTAGAATGTTTGAATTATTTTATTGTCACTTCGATATCATGGAGATTGCAGCTGCCATCTTCACAGGCTAACTGAAGACCTGCTTTGGTTATTGGAACTGTCAAGGAAACCCGTATCGGTCAGTTCCCGAACGGAGGCCGTCAGTGCTACTTATGTGTGTGTAAAAACTTGTACAATAAAAGACTTAGAAAGAGGGTAGACCACCACTGTTCTTCAGTCAGTTTATGAATATGGCAGCTGCAATGTTGCCGAAATATCAAACAAATTCTAAAAAAGAATCGCGGTTAGTCCCGTAGTGACAATCATAGTGAAAATGACTCCAAACGCTTGTGCTTCGTTACAATTTATTCATAATTGAATTTAAAAAAAAAAATGTAATTAAATTCATTACCGCATGTTTCATACTTGATGTGCTTATGCATACATCCACGGAAATTAAAGACTTAAAAATTATCTGCTATTAGTATATCATTTGCGTTACATATTCAGTGAAGCGCAAACACTCACCAAGCTTACTTTCCTTTCAATTCGACTTCGAATAAAGATTTCAATTCAAAATGTAGCTTGGACATAAAAAAATAACAATTACAAGATTTGAATAATATTACTTTTAAGACTTTTAACTACAAAATACTCGCCATAGGTGGTGCTGCCCCTGATGGAGAAATATTTCTCAACGCACCGCAATTACTTCATCGCCGTGGCCACGGCCACCAACAACGTAGGCGCGGCCAGCCTCAAGGAGAAGGAGATGGTGGCCGCGCTGTTCTGCAAGCTGGCCAGTCTGCTGCGGTCGAGGTACGTGTTAAACAGCACAATGACTTTATAGTGTGGCCACGGCCACAACACCTTGGGTGCGGCCACAAAAACTTGGACGCGGCCTGTCTCAAGGAGGAGATGGTGGCTGCGCTGTTCTGCTAGCTGACCAGTCTGCTATAGTCGAGGTACGTGTTACACACCACAATTACTTCATAGCGTGGTCGCTGCTACAACAACGTAGTGCGGCCAGCCTCAAGGCGGAGATGGCCGCTGCCGCGTTGTTCTGCAAGATTGCCAGTCTGCTGCGATCAAGATACGTGTTATATACCACCGTAACTTCATAGCGTGGCCATAGCCACCAACAAAATAGGCGTGGCCAGCCTCAAGGAAATAGAGATGGTGGCCGCACTGTTCTGCAAGCTAGCCAGTCTGCTGTGGCCGAGGAACGTGTTATATACCACAACGTAATCATAGCGTGGCCACCGCCACAACAACGTGGGGGCGGCCAGCCTCAACGAGAAAGAGATGCATTTTTCGTTTCAGATAGAGAGCCTAGATTATTCTTCCCCAACTCCTTAAAAGACCGGCTACGCTCTTGTCACATCCTGGTGTTGCAGTTGTCCATAGGCAGGCTTATCTCACTCTCCGTGTCGGTATCGAAAGCGGTAAAAACCGGGCAAATCCAGTAAGAACAATGCGCGTTTGGTCACAGACTTCATAGAATTATCAATCGTTTGTTCAAAGCTATATTAAATTAGCTTGCAATGGATTCTGTAGGTATCTAAACGAAAAGGTGCTGTATTCGACGTGAGATATTTCTCTGAATACCTTTGCAGAGTGTGACTTCTGTACGTTAGTACTAGTACTTATTCTGTGCCATAGGCAGCGGTAGGCAGCGGTGGCCACTTACCATCAAGTGACTCGCTTGCTCGTTTGCCGTCCTATATCATAAACAAAAGGTACTAAACATCCGGGTGTATAACATGTATATTTGTGGTCAGGTTGGCAGCGTTCGGGCCTGACGTACGAATCACGGTGCGCTGCCTGCAGGTGCTAGTGAAGGGCATCGACGCCAAGTCGCTCGTCAAGAACTGCCCCGAGTTCATCCGCACCTCCATGCTCACCTTCTTCAACAATGTGGCTGACGACCTTGGACATACCATACTTAATTTGCAAGAGGTAGGTTTCCTAAATTATTGTTATGTACGTAGGATGCTGTAGGGTCGTTCGGAATACCTATGTTTGGTGTAAAGCAAAGTCAGGCTCCAGATTCCAGAGATATATTTTTGACTTCGAATTTGGATATCTCTTTCATCCTGGGGTAGAGAGAGAGGGAGAGAGAGAGTCAGAAAAGAAAAAAACGTACATTGTACCAGCTGCTTCTCATCCTTAGACTGCCGCGCGGTAGAAAGAGACGGGGATATAACTTCCTCTCCTACGCAGCGCCGGCGGTCTCAGGTCCGTGTCCTCTTATGAATTTTCGATCAGGTTACGTGCCCTGACGCGAGTTTAACATTTTTTACCCATCCCAAAAAGTGCACAACGCCGCTAAAGTAGTTTTCACATCATAAATTGTAATTTTTATACAGATTGCCGACACCTTTTGTATGAAAAAGTCGTTTTTTTTTTGAGTTCCCAGCATATAGGAAATGTTAATTTTGTCGGGCTTATTTGATGGATAACAGTGTTCATTCAACGCCGAACGATGTGCTCTCTATGATTACAACTCTAAAATGGAACTGGGCAGGATACCTGCCTTGCAGAAACGATGGTAGGTGGAGTAAGGCCTAAAACCGAGTGGTATCCCAGTAATGGGAAACGTAGTGATGGCCGTCCGTCAGCTAGATGGACCTATGACATAAATCAGATTGTTGGAAAAAACTAGATTGCGAAGTATAGCAGATAAAAGGAGGCGTATACACAGCAGTGGGTCGTGGAAAGCTGATGATGATATTTTTATTTTATTGGCATATAGTTTCTAGAAGTTAATTGTTTTCATTGTAAATCACCAATTTTTTCAATAGCCTATTTGTGTGTCTCGCTGCTAGGCAAAGGCCCCTTTTTTTCAGTCGTCGCTATTGCGGGAAATCATATGCCAGTCACTTATAAATGCATCCAAGTCATGCGTCTCCTTCTAGGTCTGCCACGTTTTCGGCGGCCATCCGCTTTCCACATGGAAAATATTTGAAATCGTTGTGTGCAGGGCAAATACGCGCACCTTCGAGGCACGCACCTGAAGACTTCCACATCCCTGGCCTATATCAACGGAGTACTGCTGCCCATCCTCACCGCCATGTTCGACCACCTGGCCAACTGCGAGTATGGAGCAGACCTGCTGCGTAAGTATCTCTCCTTTTAGCGTACCCTTGATACCTCTACGCGTTCCTGAGAACCTTTTTCTCAGGAACGCTTAGAGGTCTGTCTGTCTGTAGTGTGACAGACCGGTAACCCAGTGATCTTATACAGGTTACTTTAAACTTTTTGAGGTACTGAAACCTAACAAAGAACAAAAATAATAACTACTAAGGTGTTTAATATAGAGAAAATACGTAGAATGCAAGTACAGCATATAAGATGGAACTGTAATTAATGACACGTAGTTAGCACAGACTCCGGTCATGTCGGGGGTATGAGTTATTAAAAATAAAACCGGCCAAGTGCGAGTCGCACCCGCGCACGAAGGGTTCCGTACCATTATCAATATTAAATTTTTATGCCTTTTGCAATTTTTCCTTTATCTGTGCTATAATACGTTGCTTTGTACTAAATTTCATGATTCTGAGTTCACGGGAAGTACCCTGTAGGTTTTGATTCCCTTGCAAATGTCGAAAATTTGCGGCACAAACGGCTGTATCTTTTGATTGCACGAGGTACGGAACTCTAAAAATTTAGAGAAGATACACATAAGACAAAAAGGGATGGAAGGCACGAGGAGAGTCAAAATTTTTGACTCAAAAATGGGCTACAATGTTGATTCATTCATTTCGAGTAGGTGTCACGGTCAATCGACCATGCACACCCTGGTGTCAGAGTTATTCGGAACCGCCTCTCGGCCTCTGACGTGGTTCCTTAAACGACTACCAGATGGCAGCCGGGACCACCGGCTTAACGTGCCTAAGCACGGAATCATCTTTATTATCAGTCAATGTTGATGATAACGTTTAACTGCTTTAATCATTGGTACATGAAACACGTTTTAAGTTTCATAAGTATTTATTTTAATAAGTAAAAAGAATCTGACATCTCGCCTACGATGCATCACTGTCGCTGCCGCTGCCAGAGCTGTCACTCCCACTGTCTGACGACCCTGATCCCGAGTCAGCATCCCGAGTAGAACTGTCTCGTTTGAACACGTCGCGGCACTCGCGTTTGCAATTCTTCTTGAACCTACTCTCTCGCTTCTTGGGGCACTCGCTGCTCTTACAAGCCGCTTCGAACGAGGACGTGCATGCCTTGATGCATTTGTCCGCCATAGTGGACTGGCATGCCGCCTCGTAGCGATCCCGTAGTACAAGCAGTTGCTCTTCCCGTTTAAGAGATGTTAAATTAAGTTTTCTTTTCGGTATAAATGACTAAAAATAAATTTGATAATCAATTAGGGTTGTAGGAAGTCAGAAAACCAACTACGACTTTACTGTTTATGTATTTCGACAAACTTTATTATCTATTTTTACAAAAAAAGGGTTCTTATTCGTATCCAAGACTGTTTAGTTTCCGAATACAGTACCACCTTTCTGAGAGCTATAAAATATACAATGCAAATCACAAACCAATAACTTAACCATGTTTAATGATGCTTTGTATAAAAATTGTTAAAGATATTGTTATTAGTAATATTATAAGTCTGGAAACTTTAAAGCTGATTTCAGAGTGGCGCGTTTGAACAACGCCGTCCAGACGCGCACGCTCGCAATTATATTAGACAGTAGTCTCCTTTCATAGTGACGCAGTTGAAACGCGCCGCCAGCCAGCGCTACCGAAGCGCGCGCTCAGTAATCAATTTGCAATGGTTTACCACGTCGCTGTTGCACTATTTTCCATAGAAAATAAACAGCTAATCCTGTATACGTGTCCCAATGATGACGACTATAATGAATGAATGTTTTATTGCACCACAAAACAAAAAAAAAAACATTTGGAGAAAACAATTGGTAATATGGTACAAAGGCGGACTTATCGCTAAGCGATCTCTTCCAGTCAACCTTAGGGTAGACTGAAAAGGAAACGTCGACTATAAACAACGAAACGCGTGATACTAAAACTCGTTTCACAGCGCACTCCGGTCAAGCTCGTTTCGTCGGCGAAACTCTGAAATCAGCCTAAGGTGGCAATAGACGTCTGATTTGCTTCGGACCTGATTTTCTGTGTTGCTTTCAAAAAAATACTCCTTAAATCTACATGGAATAATTCCAATATTTTAGAGAAATTACAATTAAAAATGTTGTCCCATAAGTAGTTTAATATAAAAAAGTCTATGTACAAACTGAACAAATACGGACTGTTTTGTAAGGTCTACAATTTAATTTTCACAACGATTTAATCTGAAAGAGATCCCATGCTTTACCTTCTTTACATTTCAATAGTTTTTACTGCGAAAGAAGATCACTAAAGAGAAGTTCTCAAAGACAATAAAAATCTCCTAGATCTAGGGACAACATCCGGCAAAGGCGATCCGATTATTGCACGACAAAATTGGACGTATATTTCCACCTATAAACGAAGTTTTGTGATTATCTACAACAGACCGTTGTCCACATGTTTGACTCACAACAGGGCAACTTAAAAACTCTTATAGTAAAATCACAAACCTGTTCTGATCTCAGTAGAGGCCAACACGCCGCCGTCAAATAGTCGTCGTTGGGAAAATTTAAGCCACCCGCTGGAATTTTTTGTATATTATATTATTCAGGCACTATGGGCCGTTCATATATTACGTTAGAGGATTTACGGGGGGTAAAAGGGGGTCAAACATTTATTTTTCTTACGAAAGGATAGGGAGGGAGGCGAGTATTTATATTTCTTACGTAAGATTACGAAAATGCGAATTGAAAAGATTTTAGTATAAACGTGTGTTGTTAGAGTGACACATCCACCTTTCGAGTGGATTTTGTGCCTTTTAACTAATCAAAATCTTATGTATGTGCAAATAAACATTCCATAAATGAATTCTTTGAAATATATAAATTAAAACAAACCAAACTGGTAGTTAATTTTCGTAACGTCATAATTATTAAACCTACTTGGAGTAAATACGTATCTGTATATCTGTAACAGTGTGCGTGAGAGAAAAAGAGGATATAGTTCACATAAGAAAAAATTGTTGGTATCGAAATGACAATATCAAATACTTCTTTTTTTTTGTTTATTTGTTTTATTTATGGCTTTTATTAGCCAGTATAAAACAAAGTTAAAGTTTCCCGTGCTTTTTATTAGTCAAGTTTATCAACGATATTATGGTGTGATTTATTTCGTCGATTTCCATCTTGTATTTAATCAATTTAGTCGTGGTAGAACCTCGCTACCGGCAAAATATTTTGCTAGTAGCATGAATGGTCCGGCTCGTCCGGGGAAGTACCACACTCACAGAAAATCGACGTCTGAGTAGAAGTTTTATGCTCATATGCTTCGTTCGGTGAGTGAGAGAGCCGGAGGCCCATCCTTCCACCCCCTTACCATTTCCTATCCTCAACTCCTTGAAAGGCCGGCAACGCTCCTGTCACACTCCGTGTGTTGCAGTTATAGGCAGCGGTGAAATAAAAGTGTTTAAAATGTTAAGTATCGCAACACCCAAGCAGGCTACGTGTGCATGTATTGTAATCCTTTGTGTTTTATTGTATACTAGCTTTCGCCCGCGGCTCCGCCCGCGTCAATGTCGATCCCTCGGGAATAGTACTTTTTCCCAGGATAAAAGGTAGCCTATGTCCTTCTCCCTTCTCCGTACTCCAGAAAACTTATATGCAAAATTTCATGATGATAGGTTCAGAAGTTACGGTCTGAAAGCGTAACAAACAAACAAACAAACTCACTTTCGCATTTATAATATTAGTAAGGATAATACTTACTTCTTGAAGATACTTACTTCTTAATGGCAGCGAACTAGGTTTGTTTCTTGCTGGGTTTTTCGAGTTGTCAAACTGTTGGATGCAGCCTGTTTTCGAAAGTTTCTCGAAAGCTGTTTTGAAGCTCGACTTACAGGCCGAGCCTGTACACGTTCGTTTCGCTACCGATTTGCAAGCCTGCAAAATAGACCTTTAATTCAGATTTTTTTTAAATGCAGTCAACTAGCTGAAACATACTGCTAACAAAACTTAATTTAATATAGATACAATAAGGGTAAAATGTCCCATTTAGAAGTAGACTGATGTAGGGGACGAGGGAAGCCAAGAAAGACGTGGATTGATTGTGTCAGAGGGGATATGAGGGAATGGGGGTCAATATTGATATGGTTAAGGACAGAAATTATGGAGAGAGTTGACATACAGAGCCGACCCCGAATAGGGAAAAGGCGAGGAAGAAGAAGAAGGGTAAAAGTTGGTTGGATTTTTTTTTAAAGTATCATATTTTTTTAATGTTATTGCCATAACATTAATAGCATATTTTGTATGAGGTCATTTCTATGAACTTAAAATCTAACATAGCTGCGCTTTTTCATATAATGCGTACGCGTGTTGTAGTGTTCTTATAAGCCCATTTACGCAGAGACGAAAAAATGCATTTTACGTATGATTTGAGTGCTTATGTGTACTGATTATGCACTATTATGAAATCGTCAAGGAAAGAGCAGAGACCTTTTTGATACATTTATAAAATACCTGTACATTTTTGTTAATAGTAATAAATGTTCCTTTATATTGAATCAAATAAACATTTTTTCTTTCTTTCTTTTAAATCTGATCTAATGGTTTTATTTATTTATTTTATAACAAAATACTACGCTACATTGTTCCACTTACAGTATTTAGTAAATCATAAAATTAAAAACATTTAGTTACAAAAAATTGAAATAAAAAAGATTGAACACAAGTTGATCAGGAACTCGTTAAGGTAGATGATGAGAACTCATCACTCAGAGCAGCCTGCCTGGAAGGCTTACGTCATTTTACTATGATAGTGACCTATAAAAACATTAAGTATTTGAAAATAAATAATCCAAATATTTTCGATCGATTTCATAAAACTGCATATATAAACGTTTAAAACCGAAAGACGCTAATAATAAACATAAACAATTTTGTAACTCTTATGACACAGACATAGAGTTCAATTTGTTTTGCTAGTATGCGTTGACGTTTAAATCTTAAAATGGATTTGACTCTATGATGGACGCGTCAATAGTTATATCAATAAAACTTGTATTGTGTATCGTGTAGTGTCCGTGGAAGTGTTATGGAATTTACTCATCATCATCATTATCATCATGATGATGATGATGATGGGATTTACTAAAAATACTTATAAATTCTGGCCAGTGGGCAACATTTTGATAAATAGTATAATACCGTATAACTGAAAGATTTATAGAAAACAAAAACAGTTATAAAGATCAATAAAAAACTAAAATAAGAAACGGCAAATTTCGTTTAATTGTGGAATTGGATCAGCATGGAACGCTTATCTCTCGACACATGTTTCCCCAGGGATTAGCCTTAACTATATGTAGGCATGTTTGCCTTGGCACACACAGATGATATCTACGCCATTATGAGGAAGAGAGCTGCTGCGTTACTTCATAAAGTGCGAGCCAGTGGCAACACTGTTCTGAGAACGATTGCGGATAGGTATTTTCATTCACCTATAATAAGAAATCGGTGCAGCAGGGCATCACGGGCAGACTCATTGTAACAAAGCAATAAATACTATTTAGATATAATATTTGTTTTTCGTAATTTAGTTGCAACTTTAATTGAATTTCACATCTGAACATAATTGTAATTTAATTAGTAAGACAGTTTAATTCTGTAAAATGTGACATTTATTTCAAGTAATTTTTGTAATATGGACCAATGTGGAAGTCTGAAATAAATGATTATTATTAATTAAATTGGTTTTCGCCCCCGAAAGCTACTACATACAAATTTTCATCGAAATCGTTCGAGCCTTTTTTACTAGCCTGTATCTTACAGGCTAGTTTCCTAAAAAAATAATTACTCCGTCAGTTGGATAATTAATCAAATAATATTGGACACGTATTTTTTTCTCTTGTTAATATAAAAAAAAATTATAAAGATCGAGCCCTTTAAAATTACGTCAAAATCATAGTTTTATGGTAGATGTATGGGTATGTTTCTACCACTCAATGTTGGATGTAGATAATAAAAAGCAGGACTCACGTAACTCCAATTTATTCCAACACACAGAAGAAGGTGCAGTAGCAAGAGGTAGGCAGAAAGTCACAGCACAAGCACAGTAGTTATAGAAAGTACAAGAATAGATGATAGACAGTTCGGAAGTAGAAAGGAAACTTAGGATTAACATATATCAATAGCACTCAAGCGAAAGCGCAAACAACGTAGGTACGCGTCGGATAGCAAGCGAGCGTGCTCTCAGTGTAATAGCGAAATCTCGACTGGCGGCGTGGCGATCGGTGCGCCCGCGCATCGACTCGGGGCAGGAATCCCGTTATGCGAGTCCGGCCGCTAGTGCGTCGGACCAGTCGACGATACGTTGTCGATATCGACATCGATAAACTGGTACACAGTTAGGATATTATATAAAATGTCGATTATAAATATTTAAATAAATATGTTTAATATGTTATACATTTATGTATATATTAAATTTATAAATGTAAGATAAATAATTTTAAGTAAGTTTATAAATATTTGTATGGTATTTAAAGAAGTAATTATTATTTATTATTGATTTATATAAGGTAGCCTACACCACCCCCCTCCAGAGACCGTCAAGGGCGATAAAAGTCGGTAAATTTGACTCTGCGTCCTGAACGAGTTATATATTCTTTCCGAACTACTGGGGAGGGATCGTCGGTCTGATCGGTAAGTATAAATGCTGGCTTTACTCGATCTATGGATACCGTAACTTCTTTGTTTTTGAAAAGAATTTTGAAAACCTTATCCCCTCTAGACAAAACTTTATGTGGACCAGAATAAGCAGGTTGAAGTGAACCACGTGATGCATCTTCTCGCAGGAAAACGTAATCACTGGTTGCTAGATCTTTGTAAACGAATACTTTGGGCTTATTATGGTGGGAAGTAGGTACGGGTTGCAATTTTCTAGCGAATGTCCTAATGCGGGTGGTAAACTCTGAAATATCTGTAGTACCGGCCGAAGTGGGGTCAAAAAATTCGCCAGGCAATCTTAAAGTCTCTCCGTATACTAACTCAGCCGAAGAAGACTGTAAGTCATCCTTAAAGGAGGTTCTTATGCCGAGTAGTACCCAAGGTAAGGATTCAGTCCACTTATCGTTTGCGTGGCATACTATGGCGGCTTTGAGCTGTCTGTGAAATCTCTCGACTAGGCCATTACAAGCCGGGTGATATGCTGTGGTCCGCTTGTGCTCGAACCCAGCTATAGTCGAGAGACATTTAAACAGAGCAGACTCGAACTGCCGGCCGCGGTCAGTTATGATATCCGTAGGGCAACCGAATCTAGCGATCCAACCGGACAGTAACGCCTTAGCCACCGTTTCTGCAGTGATGTCTTCGATCGGTATGGCTTCCGCCCACCGAGTGAATCGGTCTACGGCGGTTAGGCAATACCGATATCCATTGGAATGAGGAAGAGGTCCGACTAGATCAATATGGACCTGTTTAAAACGTCCTTTGGGCACGTTAAATGTGTTTAAAGGTGCGTTTACGTGCCGATGGACTTTTGCTTTTTGGCACATAATGCAACTACGTGCCCAGTCCCGGCAATCCTTCCTCATGCTCGGCCAAACGTACCTTTCAGCTACTAGCCTTGCCGATGCATTTGCGCCGGGGTGGCTGAGGGAATGCAAGCTATTGAACACCTGTTTACGGAAGAAAATCGGGATGAATGGCCTGGAAGCAGGTGTACTGACGTCGCAGTACAACTGAGCTTTGCTACCAGGTACATATAATTTCTCTAGCCGCAATGATGATCCTCCGTCTAACAATTTGGTAAGTTCAGGGTCAGAGGCTTGGGCTTTGGCTAATAACTCGAGGCTTACCGGTGCTCCTAATTCTTCGATACGTGACAGCGTATCTGCAACGATATTATCTTTGCCAGATATATGTCTAATGTCCGTTGTAAATTGGGCAATAAAATCTAAATGCCGGTACTGCCTAGGCGAACAGTTTTTCTTCCTCTCGTGAAAGGCAAAACTGATCGGCTTGTGGTCAGTATACACAATAAAATGACGGGCTTCGAGCATGTGCCTAAAATGTTTAATTGCCTCATAAATCGCGAGTAGCTCCCGGTCATAAGGTGAGTATTTTACCTGAGATGGGCTCAACTTTCGAGAAAAGAAAGCTAGTGGCTGCCAAGCATCGTCTTTAAGCTGTTGAATGACAGCTCCAATGGCCTTGTCCGAGGCATCCGTGACCAGTGCCATCTTGGCAGTGCAATCAGGATGTGCTAATAAAGCGGCGTCAGATAAACTTAGCTTACTTGCCTCAAAAGCTTTTAAAGCCTCACCTGTCAAGTTGATAGGTTGTGATCCCTTCAGCGATCCTGTCAACAAGACGTGTAATGGAGCTTGAACCTGAGCAGCTCGAGGGAGGAACCTTCTATAGAAGTTTAGCATGCCCAAGAATGCTCTAAGTTGACGTACGTTAGTAGGGGTGGGAAAATTTTTTATGGCTTCTACCTTAGATTCCAGTGGTCGGGTGCCTTGCTGGGAGATGCTGTATCCTAAAAAGGTTACCTCCTCTGCCCCGAAGACACACTTGGCTGTGTTCAGAAGCATTCCGTAGTCACGAAGCCTACCAAAGACGATACGCAGGTGCTCCTCATGCTGAGTTTTGGACTTGCTAAATATTAAAAAATCGTCCAAATAACAGTAGACGAAATCAAGCCCTCGGGTCATTTCGTCCACGAAACGTTGAAAGGTTTGGCCGGCGTTTCGAAGTCCGAACGTCATGAACGGAAATTCATATAATCCGAACGGTGTGGTGATCGCAGTTTTAGGAATGTCGTCTGCGCTGACAGGTATCTGATTATACGCCTTAATTAAATCTAGGGTACTGAAGATTTGGCACCCTGATAGCGAATGGGCGAAGTCTTGGATATGTTTAATCGGATATCTGTCAGGCAGTGTGCGAGCATTCAACATGCGGTAATCACCACACGGACGCCAGCCGTTGTCCTTCTTGGGGGCTAAATGTAGCGGAGAGGACCAAGAGCTCTCCGAAGGTCTGGCAGTACCATTTGCGAGCATAGACTGAAATTCCTGTTGAGCAATTTTTAACTTATCTGGTGCCAGACGACGAGGCGCAGAAGCGACAGGGGGCCCTGGAGTGGTGCGGATGTGGTGTACCGTATTATGTGGGATATTACGGTGTGTACCAGCTGGTCGAGTGATTTCTGGGAACTCATTAAGAATCTTATGATATGGAGTCTCGCCAGTCAAGACCTTTACAGAGTATAGGCTAGCACAACTATTTACAGACCTGGCTATAGCTGTTACAGAAGTAGTGTTATCTATTAAGCGTTTGTTACGACAATCTACTATGAGGTGATAAAAATTAAGAAAATCTACTCCTATTATAGGTTTTGTCACATCTGCAACTACAAAACGCCAAGAAAAAGTCCTACGTAAGCCTAAGTCTAAATTAAGATGCACATAACCATACGTCGATATGCTGGAACCGTTTGCCGCAGTCAGCTGGAACCCTGTAGAAGTACGCCGTTCGCGCAGCGCCGAGCGAGGAAAGACGCAGAGGTCGCTTCCTGTATCAACCAGAAACTGCGTCTTTGAGTGTCGATCGGTAACAAATAGGCGACCAGTCGATGTTGGGGGGCAGTCGTCAGCCGCCATTATCGACTGCCCTTTAAGTTTTCCGCCTTGAAGTCACATGGGGCGACGCATCTGCTTGCCCTCTCTCCAAACTTGTGGTGGTACCAGCATATGGGGTGCTTCCGGTAATTAGACTGGGAACGCGAAGATGACCTATTCCGTCCTGATTGATTGGGCCGCGAGCGAGGTCTGCTGTTTCTCTTGGACCCAAAAGCTTGGTTGAACTGCCTGCGTAACTCAGCAATCTCCCTCGTCAGGTTGGTAATAATAGAACCAGGGTTGGCTCCATCTGCTGCCGCGACACTAGGGGATGGGGTGGCAACATCGTTGACTCTGTCCGCTAAATCCGCTAGATCTTCCAAGGACGCTGAACTCGGTTGACCTGCTAGCACCGTCTGGATTCCAACGGGGAGTCGACTGATCCAAATTGTTTTTAGGAAATCATCTGGTACTTCCACGCCAGCTAAACCTTGGAGGTGACGAAGAAAGCGAGAGGGTTTTCTATCCCCTAACTCTTCGTGCATTAAAAGCTGCTTAAGTTTCTTCTCGTTTGATGCGCTCAGTCTTTTAATCAGCTCCGATTTCAGCTTTTCATATTTGTTCTCTGCTGGTGGACTGATAATGATGTCCTTCACCTCGCGAGAATACTGATTATCGAGTTGGCCAATTATGTAGTTGAATTTAGTTACATCACTAGTAATCCGGTTAATAGCGAATTGACCTTCTACTTGTGCGAACCATATTTCGGGCTCTTCTGGCCAGAAAGGAGGTATTCTTATACTGACTTTAAAAACATCGCCTTTTTCTATCGATACGTGCCCCTCACTAGCTTTAGGCCGCTCATCGTTAGCGTCTGCCATCTTGATTATCTTTGTTCTCGTCCGGTATGCGGACTTGGGGTCACCAGTATGGTAGATGTATGGGTATGTTTCTACCACTCAATGTTGGATGTAGATAATAAAAAGCAGGACTCACGTAACTCCAATTTATTCCAACACACAGAAGAAGGTGCAGTAGCAAGAGGTAGGCAGAAAGTCACAGCACAAGCACAGTAGTTATAGAAAGTACAAGAATAGATGATAGACAGTTCGGAAGTAGAAAGGAAACTTAGGATTAACATATATCAATAGCACTCAAGCGAAAGCGCAAACAACGTAGGTACGCGTCGGATAGCAAGCGAGCGTGCTCTCAGTGTAATAGCGAAATCTCGACTGGCGGCGTGGCGATCGGTGCGCCCGCGCATCGACTCGGGGCAGGAATCCCGTTATGCGAGTCCGGCCGCTAGTGCGTCGGACCAGTCGACGATACGTTGTCGATATCGACATCGATAAACTGGTACACAGTTAGGATATTATATAAAATGTCGATTATAAATATTTAAATAAATATGTTTAATATGTTATACATTTATAATAATAATAATATAATAATAACTCATTTATTTCAGGCAATAGTATTGTACTTACAATTATGTACAATACCAGAGGCCCATATTATAAATACCTTACAGACTAACATACATAAAGTTCATAAAATAAATACCTTATAACTAACATAAATAATATAATATATCCTATCCTATATCACACGTAGTGCCGGCGACGTGTGATGCGCGGTGACGTCAGGCAGCCGACCTCGGAACCTCCGAAACACGACTCCCTGCGGCCAAAAGTCCTCCTTCATGAAGGTTGGCAGATGATGCGTCGGCACTCTCACCACATAAGAATTGAAGTTCGCTTTGTGGCGAGACTGCAGACGTTCAACCCTCAAGGTGAAGGTGGACTTCTTTCGGACGTAGTCCACGACCTCCTCTACCCTCGTGGACCAGTGCAGGCGGGACACGTACAGCTGCGTCGATGGTACGGCAGGACGCAGCGGAGAATCCGGTCCGATCGGCGCCGTTCCGCAGTGGTTGCGGCTTGCGGGCTTCCTCTTCTTCCTTTCCACCTTAATGAAGCCCTCTTCGTCGCGCTGGTTCCTCTCGGGACCCGGTGGTGGCAACGACTTGGTGGGAGCTGGCTTACGCCGTCTCCCTGTTTTCCCCTGTGCCGAAGGCCGCTTCGTGGTCTCGGCGGGGGCGGCGGCGGGCGCGGGCGCAGCGGCTGCCGCGGCATAGGCACGTGGCGGCGGCGCACTCGGGCTCGACGTCACCGGGGCGGGTGCGGGGGAGCGGGCGGCGGGCTGTGTAGCGCGCACAACAGGCGGCGACGGCAAACTGCTGATGGAGACATTTTGCGCGCCACCTCGTCGCGTGTTTACGTTAGCGGTCTCAGGTGACCTACTTACCGAATCACTACTTTTCAAAGTTAATAATTCGGTACGTAACTCACCGATGGTGGATTCAGAGACCCCTAACCTAAACTGAACTTCGGCCAGGCTTGCTTTCAGGGCGGTGATGTCCTTCAGCAACCTGGTGACGTCGACGTGGTCAAATGTGACGGGAGGCAGCTTATCCAGCCGCTTCGCCACGAATGTGGGCACGTCGTCCGGGTCAGTCACCTTCAGCAGGTTGATGACATCCTGCAGACTCCTCTCACCCCTTTCATCCCTTCTGCGGGACGGCATTCGATCAGTATCGAATGCCGTCCCGCATCGACTGGTCACTTGCCTTCTGCGGGGCTACTGCTGCTTCGAAATGGATGAACCATAACGCGGGTTGGTCCGTCCAAAATTCCGGGATGCGTGCCGATACCGAGATCAAGACCACTTCCGGTTTTTCTTCTTCAGCCATTTTAAAAGTTCGTGAAATCACTGTCCTCGGAGAGTGAACTGATGGGTGGTAGCGTTACCACCGAGCCTGTTCCGAACCCGTTAAATTGAGTCGCCCCCAATTTAAAAAGTCACTGCACTGAGAGTTATTTTACTGCACACGGGTGTCACCACTGTAAGGCATGGGCGGTCACGTTATGTTATCACTAGTAGGTATAAGTTGATCTGACTCCAAATAATTATGACTCGATGAAAACTAACTAGTAGGTAGGTTCAGTGTTCACAGTAAAACAACAGGAATGCAGTTCACGAAAGTCCGGGTATATTGTTCTCAATAACTTTTCACAACACAAGTACAAGTTACGAAATTAAATCGAACGTAAATTACATTATAGGACAAGAGTCCGCGAGTGGGAACGGAGACAGGCGGAGGGCGACTGCCGTGCGCCTGCGCTACAAGAATTTGCTGAATTTCATTTTAACAATGTATGAGTGTACCCCTACATCACACCCCTCCTAAAATTTGGCAGGATATCGACAAATTTTAAACAAAATAAAATTATAATTCAGTTACAATCACAAAACAAACAGGTGCCACTTCTGTACTCTACTATAGGTTGACTGAATACAATGCAATGTGTAAGGTGTGACATCATCGTCGCTAAGCTGCAACTTAATATACTCTTATCATCGTAAAAGTTGAAAACAATATTTGATACAATTTAAACATTTTATAAGTGACCGAATACAGTAATTTTTGTGAAACAGATTACAATTTAATAATGTTACATTATTTCCTAAAATGTATGTCATGACTTATTTATTAAACTTGGAATTTATAAAACAATGTTGAATGTTTCATTTACATTTTAAACAATGTTCTTTCTGCAAAAAACAATGTGAAACCGCAAAAAAAATATCCTTACAATATAGGTATCTATAAACTATTTTCAGACACAGGTAGACAGGATTCATGCGTAAACTATTTTTGGTTTACCTCTCTCTCCCTGTGTCGTCTGCGACCGCATATATTTAATATATATTTAATATATACATTTATGTATATATTAAATTTATAAATGTAAGATAAATAATTTTAAGTAAGTTTATAAATATTTGTATGGTATTTAAAGAAGTAATTATTATTTATTATTGATTTATATAAGGTAGCCTACAGTTTCCTACAATTTTAGGCGTGAAAAATCTCACTTCAGTGTTAGCTACTAACACAAACGAAAAAAAATAGGTTACTTACTTTGAAACACTTTCTTACTACCAGCTTAGTGCAGGAGTCCCCGTACGCTTGACGGAGAACATGGGTCTTAAATATTTCTTTGTCTAACTCCTTGTCCTCCGCAGCTGAATCAGAATCAGAATTCTGAAAAGATTACTTGATGGCAGCAAGTCTTTAGGTTAGATTACTTCCACGTTTAGTTGGGTAGTCCATAATTAAATGGTATAGGACATGTTGTATAAAACCGGCCAGGGACCGGCCGCCGTGCAAGTGGGACTTGCGCACGTAGGGTGCCGAACCGTTATCTATAAAAACGGCTAAAAAATCATGTCTTTTGTATCGGATTTATTTTAACAGTGAATATATAACTTAATATACTGTGAATATTTCAAGCGTCTACATGTTGCCGTTATCAATATCGAGCAAAAACAAGCAAAAGAATTATGATAAAAAAAAATATATTTAAGGGAGCTCCCGCAAATATTCATTTTATTCTATTTTTTAGTATTTGTTGTTATAGCGGCAACAGAAATACTCTATAATCATGTCTGTTGTATAGGAGCCCCCCTTTAATATTATTTTTATTATTATTTTTTGTATTTGTTGTTATAGTGGCAACAGAAATTCATCATCTGTGAAAATTTCAACTGTCTAAATATCACTATTCATGAGATACAGCCTGGTGACTGACGGACAGACAGACAAACGCACAGCGGAGCGATATTAATAGGGTCCCGTTTTTACCCTTTGGGTACGGAACCCTAATGACGTACGAAACAAGTCGGATTCGCCCACGAAGGATTCTTGCTACGTCGTCTATGATTAGTGGAGTCGTTGGAATTGTCGCCAGGGGCACGAAATGAATTACGTTGAAAAATATGTAGGGCGTAGAAAGCCAAATGCCGTAATGCAAATAAAAATGCAAATACAAATAGAAAAAAATATCCTACATGTCTCTCATCCGAGCGTGTTTCGGTTGCATCCTCAACTGAGGTGCTTAGGAGCCCGGGGTCCGCTTTCCGGATTTTCCTTCTCCACTTCGCAAGATCTTTGGCATCCTTGGTTATGAGACCATTGGCACGCATATCCTACCCCACGACATTAAGCCAGCACTTCTTGTAATTTTTCGGTTTTCTCAAAACGTGATCGTACCAGCGTGGGCGGCTCTCCTGCAGCGCTATGTCACGGACATGGCGGCTGCGAATGCGGGAGTTCTTTATGCGGATCCTTGCGCGAAACTCCACACTTCCAGCACAGCATATTCATCTCCGTGTCACGCAGCTCCCTTTGTGCCGCTCAAGCACAGGCCACGCTTCACTTCCATGTAAAAGGACAGGTCTAATGATGGATCTATAGACCTATTCTTTCAGTTTATCTGGCATTTTTTGGTCACAAATGACACCTGTCACCTCGCGCCACTTTGCCCACACTGCCGTTATGCGAGTTTTGATGTCGCTGTTGGTATCTCTGGACGTCTGAAGTACAGATCCCAGGTATTGAAACTGGTCCGTATACTCGACTACGTTTCCGCCTATGCGTACAAGTAGGGGATCTGTAACGTTGCAAGCCATGTACTCATTCTTCGCCACATTTAGTTTGAGAGGTAGTTCTCAAGCGACTCCTTTTCGCGTTTTCGCGCGTCGCACTAGTCTTCCCCTGCCCGCATCTGCCAGCGCGATATCATCAGCATACATGAGCAGCCACTGGGGTTACTCATGTGTATTTCTGATGCCGTTTGACACTTCGTCTCAGGGGTTGGAATACCGGTAAAAATCCATTACCGGTACCTCTTTGAAACGACAGTACCGGTAATTGGTTTGGTACCGGTACATTTGGTAACGGTAAAAATCAAGTACCGGTACCTCTATAATACAACGGTACCGGTAATTGGATTGGTACCGGTACCTCAATAAAACGACGGTACCGGTAATTGAAAGAAGTACCTGTACCAAATACCGGTAAACAGTACCGGTACTTAGTACCGGTACTCGTATTGGGAATTATCATTTCGTTAATGTGTGTCGTTGCCGTGTTGTGCATGTGCGGCGTGAGGCGGGGGCCCACAATAGGGCGGCACTTTTACAGTCGAGCGAGTCCCATGCGGTAGACGGCAACAATGCGTAGGTACCGGTAAAATTAACGCAATTTTAATACCGTTAAAATTTGACAGAATAGAGGTACCGGTACTTACCGGTACTTATAATGTGAATTTGGTACCGGTAACAAGTAGCGGTAAAATTACCGTTAACTGTTAACAATATTATTACCGTTAAATACTAGATTACCGGTACCTCATATTACCGTTAAAATTTTAACAGAATAGTAATACCGGTACTTACCGGTACTTATAATGGGAATTTGGTACCGGTAACAAGCCCTGCTTCGTCTAATATTGCACTGAACAAGAGGGGACTAAGGACCGAGCCTTGGTGGACTCCAACTGTGACGGGGAAGGGTTTGGTGTCACCAACAACATAAAAAATCATGGTGATAAAAATATCACCATGATTTTTTATGTTGTTGTTGTAAGAAATAACGAAAATAAAAATATTTTCGTTATTTCTTTACTGTGGGGTGTCGTTGGATAGGTCCTTGATTTAATACTGTCGGTGTCAAAACACGATTTCTCTATTATGGGATTGGTTTGTGATATAAGTATTAACTTTCAAGGTGCTAATTTTACCGGAGTAAAGTCCTCTATTATCGATGCAAAAAAAATTTGATTGAACAAAAAAAATAGTTTGCCCAATACAACTAAGATAAGTTTTATACTTCCGGCGACCCAAGCCGCAAAATTTATGAGCTAAATGTCCTTTACCTTATTATGGTGATTCCCTTTGTGTGCTTCTTTGTTGAAATTAGCTGGCTCTGATTCTTTCGGTCCCTTCCTTAGAGCGAGTTTCTCTGGTCTCGGGATACTTCCAATAACTTCGTTTTCCTTGTTTGTTTTAGTTCTGAAATAGGCGTCATCTTCTTTAATGGGCTCATTTTTACTATTCTCATCCCACATTATCTCCCTAGGAAAAGACTCCGCGGGAGCTACTTTTTTACTGCCATTAGTTTTTGACATACCATTAACATTGATTGAGAATGAAATATCGTTATGAAAGCCAGACCTGAGTTCGCTCCTGTGGTCAACCTTCTTGTACCGAGTATTTAGTCTAGGAGTCGTGCCGTGTTCGTGTAGTATTATAATGGGTTCTTTTCTTGTTTGGGGCCTGTGAGCAGATTTTGATATATTATTGAATATTTTATGCGTATCAATAAAAATGATTTGAGGTTTTTTAGTACTTGTCGTATGAATTGGAAATTTTTCCTTTTCGACTATTTCACCAGACACAGAACTTTCTTGGCTATCCCATTTTATTTCGTTTTTACTCGGAGAGCTTTGAGCGTGCAGGTTTTCTATTTTAGGCAGTCTGTTGGGGTTGGTGGCCTCAGAGGTGGAGCCTTCACTTTTAGTTTCTTCGACAGTGTCGTCGTCTGTGCCACTAGATTCGACTGTATCTTCAAACGCAGTGAATTGTGTTGCTGGAAATCCACCTTGCGGTTTTTCGGTGTTAGCTTTGGCGTTGCTTTTCTTCTTGTGTTGTTCATGTTTATACCGCTCATCTACTTCAGAATCTGATGAATAATCATCGCCCGACTCAAAGCTCACCGTTTTGTATATTTTTTGTAATTGTTCGTAGTTTTGTATTAATTCTTGTAGAGCGTTGTTTACTCTTGATATATTTCTTATAACTTCGATAACAGTATCATTTGTGAAAGACGGTGAAGACACTACGGCTCTTGCATTTTTGGTCTCTATCTCAACCTAAAATAGATTGTCTCCATTAATCATGTAAATAGTATATAACGGGTTTAACTTAATTTATAAAATCAATTACCATCGAGAAAACAGTGGTTGCCGTTAAAAGTGCCGACCCCAAAAATGCATACTCGTAGAACAACATTTAATGAGTTTTCATGCAGCTGAAATTTTAAAACGCGAGTGACTGTGACCAAGTTTACTTTGATTTTTATCGGATTTTATATTTATGGCGCTGTATAAGTGACATTTATGACTATGTCGCAATACTGTTCAATATACATAAAATTCCAAGCTATTTCTCACAAACTTTTATTGTCGGAATCAGTATGTACTATCAACGGCTTACTGCGAATATGTACATAAATTTGCTGTTTTGACAGTGGACGAAATCCAAGTGGCGTCTTACAAGATGCTGGGCTCGCTTTACGCGCTTGGCACCGACGCGTCGCTCACCCACGATAGAAAGTATCTCAAGACTGAAATAGAGAGGAACAAGCCAGCTCTCGTAAGTATCTACACTTGTTGAATAACATTATACTAACTAGCTAACCGGACCCTCGCTTCGCACGGGTGCAATGTACATATAAACCTTCCTCTTGAATCACTCTATCTATTAAAAAAACCGCGTCAAAATCCGTCGCGTGTTAATTTTTTATTGCACCAAAATAATGTCAAACTCTACAAACATGATGAAATTCACAATATCTTTGTAATAAAAAAAAACTTTAACCAAAGTACTGATCCGATTTCAATAAAATTTTAACGGGACCCATTGAGTTGTGTACCCTTCCATATAAAAAAAAGTGTTTAACAGTTTGATAAATGTCAGAGATTTAACATAATTACACAAAAATAAAAGATAATACAACAAACTGGAAACCTCCTCCTTGAAGTCTGTTGATAAGGCGGCCTTTTTGCTTCGTTAAAATCAAATCTTCTATTAAATTGTTCTATTGCAATTATGATATAGTGAGATTTAGTGGTCTCAATGTACATTTTTTGAACATATAGCAAAATATGAAGATGTTTTTTTGTTTTTTTTTTTTTTTTTTGTAAAATAACTTGCTTGTTAACTGGAAAAATGTGTGTGTTGTACAGGGTTCATGCCTGGGGGCATTCAGCTCGACGTTCCCCGTGGCGTTCCTGGAGCCGCATCTCAACAAGCACAATCAATTCTCGCTGCTTAACAGAATTGCTGACCATTCTCTAGAGGCTCAAGGTAACAAATGCTTGTTTCTACGTATAATAATCATACGCATTTCAATATAGCTTTGAATTAGCAGAACCTCGTATATCAGTCGCCTCGGCATTGTTCGGTGGCGCAGAATAGCGCATCCTACCGCCGACTCAAACGGAATGAAAACATCAGTGAAAAAACGAACTTATTTCTACTATATAAAATTTAAAATCCTATAACAACTGGACTCATGCTATCTAGCTCATAATACTCGTACGGTGCGCCACTACAGCGAACTCCAACATGGCGCGAACCCATCAGCCAATAGCGGATAAATATTTTCGCGCCATGCAAAAAATGGATTTCTGCACAGGTGTAACTTATAAAATTGGTAGTACTGTAATGTTTTTTTTTTATGAGTTGTTGCGATGATGTTCTTTAAGGCGGAGTGGTGTGAAGCGATTAGAATCGTCACGTAACAACTCTGTGTTTGTGTAAGTGTAGATGAAAAAAATACAACAATGTACACAGTGTAAATTAACCACTGCCATTAGCTCGGAAGCGAGACCCAGCCCGTCTTAATGAACAACTTTTTCTAAAAGGTCAATGCTCCCAGCACTCTAAAGAATATAGTCATTTTCATACCTTATTTTCATTTACATTCGGTCAGGCCGACAATATTTTTTAGTTCCCAACATTGGTCCGATAGCAAAAATTTTTAGCCATAGAAGGGAATGGCGGTGGTAAATATACACGGTGTATAGAAAAATCATTTTCACACCATTGAGAACGAGTAGCTCAGATTGTTAGACGCAAGTGTTACTGTGTGCGATGACAGCGTTGCTAAGCACGTGTCGTCATCGCGTTAACGAAGCCAGTAAGCATTGTTGCGCCGACCCTCGATCACCATGGAAAGATAACCTGCCTTAGACTCAACGCAGACGATGGACAGTGGCGGACAAAAAGTCTGCAGCGCGCTCTTATTAGTATAACAATAAGGTTGCACTTTGCACGCATATATTCACCAAGTGACATGAAATATTGCGCGTCTACGTTGGGCCTGTATGAATGATTATTTCGTAGACATCATGGCAAAAATGGAGCAATCTATGCCGACGTTGGAAACGATCCTGAGCGAGGTGGACCAGTTCGTGGAGTCAGACAAGACATACAATGAGGCTCCGCACATTATCGACGTAGTTCTACCTTTATTGTGCTCGTATCTGCCCTTCTGGTGGGCTCAGGGCCCTGACAACGTCACTCCTACTGCTGGGTAAGACATTTAAATAAACACGTTTGTAAATATTAAGTCATCTCTAGTCTCGTCAAGCTAATAGCTGCCTATGTTACGGTAGTTTAAAGATTAAACAATTTTTTTTTATTGAGAGGAAGAGGATTTGTTTGGGAGGAGCATTACCGGTCTTTCAAGGAGTTGGTGGGAGGAAATGGGGATGTGAAATATTGGGCCTCCGCGGCTCTCTCACTCACCAAACGAAGCATAGAAGCTTAGAAGAAATTATACTTAAGTTTTACTCATGGAACCTATAACGAAATTTTAGTCCGTCCATCGTCACAAAATTAAGTGGATCTCTAAGGTCCTATATACATAAATATAACTTTAGATTGGTCCTATATAAATATGATTTAGATTGCTATGACAAACTAATTTATCAACAACAACACTTTGCAAACGAAATGTATGTATCTAGTAACCACGTGACGATGGTGACGGCGGAGCACATGAACCAGCTGCTGAAGAACGTGCTGAAGCTGATCAAGAAGAACATCGGCAACGAGAGCGCGCCGTGGATGACGCGCATCGCCACCTACACGCAGCAGATCATCATCAACAGCTCCGAGGAGTTGCTGAGGGACTCGTTCCTGCCGCTGGCCGAGAGGGTCCGCAAAAGGACGGACACTATGTTCCACAAGGAGGAGAGCTTGAGAGGCTTCATCAAGGTAATACCTTCTTATTCGTAAAATTCGTTGATTATTATGAACCCAGCTCAGTCTATGTTGAGGGACTCCTTCCTGCCGGTGGCTGAGAGGGTCCGCAAGAGGACGGATACCATGCTCAACAAGGAGGAGAGCTTGAGAGGCTTCATCAAGGTAATACCTCCTTCGTGAAACTCTTTGATCATTATCAACACATATCAGTGAATGTTGAGGGACTCTTTCCTGTCGGTGGCTGCAAGGGTCCGCAGGGTAACGGACACCATGTTCCACATGGAGGAGAGCTTGAGAGGCTTCATCAAGGTAATCTTATTCGTGAAACTCTTTGAACATTATCAACGCTCCTCAGTGGTTGTCGAGAGACTCGTTCCTGCCGCTGAATGAAAGGGTCCGCTAGAGGACAGACACCACGTTCCACAAGGAGGAGCGCTTGAAAGGCTTTATCACGTTAATACCTACTTATTCGTGAAACTCTTTAAACATTATCAACGCATCTCAGTGGTTGTTGAGGGACTCCTTCCTGCCGGTGGCTGAGAGGGTCCGCAAGAGAACGGACACCATGTTCTACAAGGAGGAGAGCTTGAGAGGCTTCATCGAGGTACCTTTTTCGTGAAAACCTTTCATATTCCCGTTCACTACTTTTTTAGAAACACGCGGAGACGGATCCCAGGCAAAGGAAGCTGGCGGTATCCGTATAAGATAGTAATGCCTATACACTATGCTTAATTGTTCTGTTCTGATCTTGGGCCTTGTGTTCCTGCAGTCATCGACGGATGACACTTCGCAAGTGGAGTCGCAGATCCAGGAGGACTGGCAGTTGCTGGTGCGAGACATCTACTCGTTCTACCCGCTGCTCATCAAGTACGTCGACCTACAGCGCAACCACTGGCTCAGGAACAACGTGCCAGGTTTGTATCACTATTTATTTGTATGGCTACCTTTGTAAATATAGGAAATTGAAAGCAAATACTAAATGTTCATTTCATTAATTTCGTGTAAGTGACACGGTCAATCGACCATGCATACCCTGGTGTCAGAGTACTTCGGAACCGCCTCTCGGCCTCTGACGAGGTTCCTTTAACGACTACCAGATGGCAGCCGGGACCAACAGCTTAACGTGCTGTCCGAAGCACGGAATCATCTTAATTATCAGACAATCAGGTGGTTCACGCCTGCAATGTCCTAACCAAACTGGAAACAACTTTTTATTTTATTTTATACATTCGGATGACCAACAGCAACATTAGTAATATAGCTTATAAAGTAGCAAACAGTAAGCCAATAATAGGTCTTCACAAATAGAACTAAACAAAGTATGCTTCCCGTGGGAATTGAACCCACTACCCCCGGGTCTACAGGCAAACGCCTTAACCTCTGGACCACGGAGGCAGTTCAACAACAAAAAGTACATATTAAAAGGCAACATTTAAGTTCTCGTACATACCACACTTATATTCCATTCATTCATAGATTTTTTTAATATCCGGTTAAACACATATGAAGCAACTGGCTGACATGTACCCCATCCGTAAGTTTTCTTCCGGTTGAGGTGATTTGCCAGCGAGTTCAACTTAGGCTCTTCTTGCAAGCGATTTAAAGTTTTATGCGGCTCAGTGGTGCAGCAAGTGCTTTTGAATCGCAGGGTCCTGGGTAAGATCCCGGTCGTGTCAAGATGGGAGACGATCTTTTTCAGAATGACTGAGTCTTGGATGTTTAAATATATGTATGAATTATTAAATATAGTATTGTTGAATTAGGATTCCACGACACAAGTTCACAATTTATAGCTAGCTAGCTCAATCTGTGTGATTTGTCCCTATGTATTTCATAATTTTCTTAAATTCTTTCAACAGAGGCTGAAGAGTTGTACAATCATGTAGCTGAGATATTCAACATCTGGTCGAAGAGCCAGTACTTCCTCAAGGAGGAGCAGAACTTCATCTCAGCCAACGAGATCGACAACATGGTATAAAAATCTGCAATGTCTTCTTTAAAAAAATTTCCTTTTTTCCTTTCTGTTGTGTCAACTTCAATATAAAAGGTACTATTATTATTTATTCTTTGGGGCCACTCTTAGTATCATCATCATCATCATCATCATCATCAGGTCCTTTTTAGTCTCCACTACAGGAGCACGACCCTCGGACCACTCTTAGTATATTGCAATTTAATTAGTATACTTTTAGAAATATTGCATCTGCGTTATTTGGTGTTATATATGTTCATTTATTTATTATATTCTTGTATCTTACAAAAACATGTGAGTGCAGTCGGTCAGTTTATTGCCTGTGTTGGCGTAGATCCCTCGCGAAAAGTAGATTTTTGCCTTTCCCTAGGCCTCAAACTACCTCCATTTCAAATTTTATCCCAATTGGATTAATAGTTGAAGTGTAAAATTATAACAAACGGACAGAGTTACTTTCGCATTTTTAACATTAGTATACGACTTTATATATTCGCCGATTAGCGTGACTAAAAATGAAATTTAGTTACGTAGACGATATTCCTGCACTTAAGATAAATTAGGACTTATTTTTTTTTCTTTTCTAGCCATTCGTGGCCCACTGCTGGTCAAATACCTCCCCTTGTTGTTTCCACATATTCCTTTCTTTTGTACCTCATTAATATTTGCACGACTGCCCACAGACTGGACAGTGACATATAATAATAAAATTGTAACACGTTATTGTACCTCATGTATTCTGGCAAATAAATATGTGTGTTTGTGATTGGTGTGTGAGTGTATGGTGTGTGTGCAGGTGCTGATCATGCCCACGGCCACGCGGCGGGTCACCACGGTGGTGGAAGGCGCGCCACAGGGCGGCGGCAAGGTACGACCACACTTAACTCATACATACTATAGTACCACTATTATAAGTCGCACTGGCTTTGTTAGGCGGCGCAGAATAGCACAACCTGCAGCTGAAGCAAACCGAATAAATATAAGTGAAATAACGAACTTATTGCTAGGACATAAGATTCGAAATCCAAAAACAACAGGACTCGTGCTGTCTCGCTCATAATATTCGTACGGCGCGGCGCCGCACCGAACTCCAGACATGGTGCAATCGCATCGGCCAATAGCGGACGGATATTTTCGCGCCATGCAAAAATTGGATTTCTGCGCAGGTACATCGGTGTAACTTACAAAAGTGGTACTACTGTACATACATACTATAAAGTCTGTTAGCAGGTAGACTAAGTTGACGTTTATATATTGTGTTATGTACACAATACCAGTATATCATAACACAAATACAATATTGAATCACTTATTACTGTATTTGTGTTATGACATATTATGGCAAATTTGAGGGTTTTCTTCAATAAGTGACGGCAGCACTGAGTCGTAGAATACGATGAGCGGTCATCGTATTGCTTGCTTGTCAAATATTAATTTGACAAGCAGCAACAACTTATACATTGTTGCCCAATAAAAGCTTACCAGACCCAAAGCCTCAGTGCTGCCGCCACTTATTTTGAACTGTTAGCGGCTTGAGCGATAGTGTTCGTATGACGTATTTCATCGTTTTTTTTCTTACATCTGCAACACCAGAGGAGGTGCTGATGCGTTTCCGACTCATAAGATACTTGTAAACAAGTAGTAGTTATTTTGCGCAAATAATTTATATTGCGGTGCAGAGGGGTAATGCTGGTAGCATTTCGGTTTCTGGGTACCCTGCCTCGGAAGCCCTGCCGGTGAAGCGTTGTAGTATTTTTTACATCCTTTTATTTAGTTTCACCTGTCCTGATGTTAGTCTGTACTGAAATTTTGCAAGTTAAATTTGTAATCCACTTCCCGGTTACCGATTGAGCTTATCTTGCATGCGTGTGTAAATCGGATGACAGTACAATATTATGGAATCGGTGCGCTGATCTGATGATGGAGTCGGAAGGTCGCCATAAGAACTCTTAAACTAAACAAGTTACACCTTCGTGTGGGGGCTCATTTGATTTATCTTGAAAAACACTTTACAGTGTGGATTCGTTTGTAATAAAAGTGTGTTACAAAAATGTAAGTTTTGCAAAAAAAAACCTTGTTTAATTGTATTTTTTTTATTTAAATTTGTAAATACGTTAATGATTTACCCTCTTATTCATAAAAAATAACAAACGCTTGTAAAACCAATTTCGAAATGATAATGATGATGAGTTAAAATATTTTGTCTCGTTCTGTCCATGTCAATCGTTACAAAGAGGGATAAGGACAAAACATATTTTAACTAAAAAAGGTTTAATAAGCGTTTGCAAATTTTTATGAATAAGGGGGTAAGAATTGTAAAATGTTATATGTTGTGAATGGTGGTAACAGAAAAAGAAGAAGCACCGCGACAAGAAGCGCGACAAGGACAAGGAGGTGCAGGCGTCGCTGATGGTGGCGTGCCTGAAGCGGCTGCTGCCCGTGGGGCTCAACCTGTTCGCGGGCCGCGAGCAGGAGCTGGTGCAGCACTGCAAGGACCGCTTCCTCAAGGTGCGTCCTCCCCCCCCCCCCCCCCCCTCACCATTATTCATTGAGGAGCCCCATGGCTCAATGGACGAGGCCCATTTAATTAGAAAAACCTATGGCATCTGTACTACGGCCCCGGCCTCCCGAGCTACTACATGCTTTACCTCCATCCATCCGAGTTGAAAGTATCCCTATACCTTCATTCCTTCCCCAAATCCAACAAATTCCTATTCTTCCCCAGCTTTAAAATGTTTCCGATGGGCAGCAGCGTCGGAAGCGCAAGAAGCCAAACAAACTGCGCTCGCAATATCCTCCATGGAATGTAGTATCTTTGGGAGAGGGTTTTGTCCAGTACTGGACTTTTTATTTTTACGGCTGTAATGATAATATACGGTGAATTTTCTTTCGTTCTAGACCCTTATAGGGATGATTCAGTC
Source organism: Elegia similella (assembly GCA_947532085.1). NCBI lineage: Eukaryota > Metazoa > Arthropoda > Insecta > Lepidoptera > Pyralidae > Elegia > Elegia similella. Next base: position 6,419,133 of record OX383951.1, on the reverse strand, counting down.
CGTCGATATGAACAACTTTTCCTATGGGACCAACGCTGGAATATCAAAAAAAAATAAGAATTCCATACAAAAATGTTCCGAGTTTCCACCACCACCCCATAAGGTCCATAAGTTATAAAAGCCTCAACTAATTGGGACGAATGGGGTATCGTTATAGTTTACATCCTCACGATTGACATAGGCTGTATTTTTTTTTTTGCCAAATCCGTCGCCTTTTTTATTAATGGAAAAAAGGCTTATATCATTATTACTTTCTATCGTGTTTTTGTTCTTAGTCAAAACATTGACTTTCAATTAATCAATTGGTCTAATTGGCACTTCTTTCGACAGAATTATTAACAAAGCTTTCAATTTACAGAAAATGTCTGAGCAAGACGTGTCCGAGTTCGCTAAGACGCAGCTGACTCTGCCGGACAAAATTGACCCCGCGGACGAGATGTCCTGGCAGCACTACCTGTACAGTAAATTAGGTAACAGCTAAATAAATACAATGATTTTTAACAGAGTATGCGGTGGAATCTGCCGCTCTCGAATCGACACTGACATTGTCTAAATTATCTGTATCATACAGACTAAGGCCATTGATGATTTTGAACCTCTGTTCAAAATTGTGTGACTTTGTAACTTATAGTATATCTGAAAAGATTTTTTTTTCGTATAATTTTTATTCTCCAATCTGTTTATTTTTAGAAGGTCTTTCTATAGTAACATGAAAAAATGTACCCATTATGACTATTGTTAAAAATAGTAGATTTGTAAATGAATATAAAACGTGATTTTGGACCTCTGATCTATATTGAAATCCTGCAATAAGAATGCCTAATGAATTACAGAACTGCAAGAAAAAAAGATAAGCGAAAAAATAATTAGACTCTCGCATAGAAATTCGCCCAGCTGATCGACGATTTCGTATGGGAGGTCTAGTTATCTCATTTTTTACCTTTTTATTGCAAATCTGAATTCCATTAGGATTCTGATTCCAGGATTTCAATATAGCTCAGATGTCCAAAATCACGTTGTATATTAAAATTTAACATTTACAAATCTACTATTTCTGAGCAATAGTCATAATGGGTAATTTTTTTATGTTACCATAGAAAGACCTTAAAAAATAAACACATTGGTGAAAAACAATATATTATTAAAACCTCTTTCAGATATATAAGGTACAAAGTCACAAAATTTTAGACGTTCTGAAAACGGGTTGCTGAAATGCCTATAAATACGTGGCGTCACGGCAAGCTCTTTGTAGAGCTTGCCCGTGACGTGTGACGTGAGAACTTTGTTTGGTTATTGTTAAGATATTCATAGTTTTAAAAATCATGGGCATGTATGATGGATAACATAACGAGTCGATATCAAAATTAAAGTATTATTATATTTTGAGAAAGATATCAGTAATATTTGAAACATGTTTTGTATAATCTTCACATCAGTCTGATACCGAATTGTGGCATGGGTTTGACAAATTATTCTGAGTGTGGAATTCACATTCTAGAAAATTCAGTAAATTCTAATGTTCCAGGTTCTAAGAGCAAGACCAACATCACGGTGGAGACGGCGGAGAACAAGGCCAAAATCATAGACGACACCGTGGAGCGGATCGTGGCTATGAGCAAAGTGCTCTTTGGACTGCACATGGTGAGTGGAATCAAAGACAATATACTTCTAACAATCCTCATACAAAAATAAGGCCTGTTAAAAAATATCCAAAAAGAACATGGCAAGCCGGCATGGCAGGCAGTGACAGTTAGTTCCACTAACTTCCACTATGGGCGGAAGAGAGGGCGCTGCAGTGCAATAGTTACAGACTTTTCCACCTGTCACTAGATGGCGTTATCCTCAACTTGGTAAAACCAAGTAAAACTGTTTCTTTTTTTAATATAAGCCGAAAATATGTTTTTAATCTTTAAGTTTTGTTGAATACTGATTTTATTTTATAATATGGTGGATACTTAGTTGTGAATAAACCTACGGCGACATCTATGAGATGAGCCTGAAACTAATCGTACGCAACAGGCGTTGGGCCCACATGGTGGAAGGACAGACATTCTCCCTGTGGTGATGCCAAACTCAAGTTATGAGATAGTTCTGTTTTTCAGTTTATCCGGTATCTTTGGAAAACTTGCTTAATCTTTAAATATTGATTTGTTTCCATTCGTGCGCGAGTCCGACTCGCACTTGGCCGGTTTTTGTTTATATACTTATATTGTTTATTTATCTACTTCTTCGACTAGATCGACCACCCCCAACAAATGAGCAAGAACGTGTACCGCTCAGTGGTCTCCATACAGAGGAAGCGAGCCGTCATAGCCTGTTTCAGGCAGACGTCCATACATTCGCTGCCCAGGTTCAAACGATTGTGCCGTGTGCTGTATAGAGTGATTGTCTGCAACTAACTTATAAACAACAAACCTTTAACTGCAAACGAAAATGCCTTTAACATGTTGTATCTTTGCGAAAACATCGCTGTCAACTACACGCATGATTATCACGATTGAGATGACTTATAGGCTAGTTACCTAATAAAAAACAACGGGTTGCACTCCGGGTATGCCGGCAGAAGTGAAAACTCGCCTTTGCGGCGGTCTCAGGTCACGTGTCTGTCTTACGAATTTTCGATCAGGTCACGTGTTCTGACGCGAGTTTAAAAATTTTTACCCATCCCAAAAGGTGCACAACGCCGCTAAAGAAGTTTTCACTTCAAAAATATAATCAGTCTGTAAGTTAATTAATTAAAAAATATTGGTTTTGTATTTTTTTCTGTTGTCGATTAAACAAAAAATTATAAAGACATATATAGCTCTTTGAAATCATCATCATAAAGAGAGAAAGTCATAGTTTGCTACACTTTTTAGCAAACTTTGACTTCATAAACTTTGACGCACTATATCTGTATAATTTATTTCACAAAAAAAATATACTCATTCAATATTTTTTGAATATCTAACTGACGGACTAATTTTAATGTTATTATTTTGACTCAGGAAACTAGCTTATGGCAGCCCGTACTTTTGAGATATGTATGTCTAATTAGTAGGCTGTCAATTTATCGTGCGAACGTTTCGAACTGATATAGCATACAAAACAATAAAATTTGTATTCTGTTTCGTTCAGTGTCCGTCAAAGTGTTAATAAGTTATAAATATTATATGTTACAAGAATTCAACCAACATTTTTCAAAACTACATAAACCTTACATTCTGGGAAATTCTACATTTTGGGATTACTACTATATAGGAATTCAACTTCCTAAAGGCAAGGAAGCATGAAGCACGTTTTTATTTACTTGCCAAGTACTAGATATATAGACATTATATCGAGAATTGTAGACAATATTTTAATAACAGACTTGTGTGTGTACTAAGCGTGTGTAGATTTTTTCGTACCGGTATGCGTTGTTTATCAAGTTGTAGTACTTTAACATGCTTGCGCATGCCGCTTTGGACTTAAGGCCACGAAGCCCAAACAGCGCTCGTGCAACTGGAAGCGCGTGCTGTGCGCTGCCAGGAAGCGCGCCGCCATAGCGTGCCTCCGGTCTGTGCACCTGTACAAGATGAGCAGGTGAGGGAGCCGATGCGGACCACGAGGACCACGAAGTTGTGCAAAGAACAGTCAAATTAGGCTCGCCTATTTGGTGTACCATGAAAATAATGGAAGCACAAGTCCCTTTAGAGTAAAAGAGCCAAAAATATAATTATAAATCCACCCCCGACCGATCTAGTTGTACTACCAGCCTGCTTGCTTACTGTTGACAACTACGGAGTACATCGGTTTGACGGTCACTTTAACATCCATTGCGGTTTATATATACGGGTTCGATCCCCGGCCAAGTCAAGATGGAAAATGATCTTTTTCAGATTGGCCTGGGTCTTGGATGTTTATCTATATATGTATTTGTTATATAATATAGTATCGTTGAGTTAGTATCCCATAACACAAGTCTCCGACTTACTTTGGGGCTAGCTCAATCTGTGTGATTTGTCCGTATATATTTATTTTATTTAATTTTTTATATAAAAGTAGTTGGGGGAGTAGGTTAGGCCCGTATTACTGGAGTAGGAGTAGGCCCGTATTACTGAAGATACTGGGAACCTCTGCTGTGTAAATAATAACTCAGGAAGTATGAGAGGACTGTATATAATGTGTAAAATACCGAAAAAATACCCGACAAAATCTACGACGCGTACTCGCTCGGAGCGCAATAGAAGTGAAGTCTGTGTCATGTGTCGTTTGTGATATGACGTGAAGTTAGCGGCGGCGCCTGTGCCGCGCATCGATGACTAGCACCAATAGTCAATCATATAAAAGGCGCAATGTATTTGGAGGTGACGATTAAACCGTTGTACATCGTAGTTGTCAAAACATACCGAGTAGCTGGTGTACATATCACAGAACACATCATATCTATCGCCGCTGCACTACTTAATCAAATGCCGTCAATCCTGGCTGGTGAGGATCGTACAATTTCCATCAACTAAAGCTAAGAGTAGTACTGTGGCTATTCCGAATATATTTTTTAAACTTTCGCATATTAAACACATAATTATGTATATAAACGGGACTTACAAACCTTTTTATTATATATTTCCGTTGGCGTTTCAATGGAGTTACATCCATCGTGGTCGCAACGAGACTGCGGTGTCATCTTGTGGTGGACGCAGTTTCACAAATATATTTTTATAATTTCATCGTCAACGGAAACAAATAATGAAAAGGTTGGTTTATATTAGTGATGTAACGATAGTCTTTTTTTCAGCATTCGCAAATGCGAATGCGGATGCGAATATATGTTACCGACATTCGCGAATGCGAATACGAATGCGAATATTCCATAGATTTAAAAAAAAATTTTTGTGTCTCTGAATAGATGTCACATTTAGCCATTTTTGTATGGGAACCTAGTGTGTCATTAGCGAGGGTGTGAGGCAGACGAAAGGGAGTCGTGGTGTCAGGGGTGCTATTTGTAAATGAGTGACTCAATGAAGAAGTACAAATTTTCCATACATCATCGGTCGTTTAGTAAACACGTCGATTTGAAAATAGCACTCATGACGTTTGACGCCGCTGTCATAAGAGATGTAACAACACCGTGTAATATCGATATCGAGAAAAAACCACAACAAGATTTTGTTTCAGTATGATTTTGTTTGATCATTTAAGTAAACAACATATGAAGTAGTAATAATTATATAGTCATAATCATCTAAGAGATTCCCTGGTTCCTTATACTCCTGGCATCTTCAGTTGTGCTGCGTCCAAGCCCGGGGTCCGCTATCATGACAGCATTCATACTGTAATAAGAAGTATATATTCCATGCTGGTGTAGATGAAAAGGAAAAATTGAGAATGTACCAGTTGCTTCTCTGATAGGGAATGCGACTAGCAACCTATTACACCTTTGATTCAGATTTCCACCTACATACGCCCACAAACACGCTGAACGTGGCTTTTGGTTTCAGGCAGAGGCCTACACCGTAAGGGTGAAGATCGTGATAATATGAATGTATGTATGTTTTACGGCCCAACGCCAATTCTCCATATGTAACTCCAGTAACGCGGACATACATAAATATGAAACTGAAGTACAAGTTTTTGCCTGCGCCGGAAATTTAACCCGGTACCTGGCTCGTTAACCACTGTACCATGAAGATTGTCATTATCGTTTATGAAATTGTAATTAAATGTCCTTTGCATTACGTAAATAAATAAATATATACGGACAAATCACACAGATTGAGCTAGCCCCAAAGTAAGTTCGAGACTTGTGTTATGGGATACTAACTCAATGATACTATATTTTATAACAAATACATATCTAGATACACATCCAAGACCCAAGCTAATCTGAAAAAGATCATTTTCCATCTTGACCTGGCCGGGGATCGAACCAGGTCACTTCGTGTCGCAAGCTGGCGTGTTGACCGCTGCGCCAAGGAGCTAGTCAAAGACTATCACTTACATGTGAAAAGTCACAGGTTGTGGTTTCCCTTTAGCATTTTTTACAGTATTTTTTCAGGATTTCACTACATAACTAGGCATGTTTATAATTATAATAATAAATTTTCGTTCGGCTCATAAGGTTCCGCTATAAATAATACGACAGACGTCAGAGGACTGAGGCCGCGAAAAGCATACGCTGTTTTAAGAGTATGAGTAACAAGACATGCGCTGCTTCTAGAGACGTACGAGCCTTTGTATAAAAAGTAAGACGGGTTGGGCTCTCTTAAGTCCTGTATGTATTCAGGTACATATCTTATGGTGTTGCGCAGACCGCAAGAGACGGCACCATCTAAGTTAAACACTTTTGTCATAACCAAATCCAAGATGATTGTCGAAAGCCATTATGTTCCAAGTGCAACGTATGATCTGCCTGCTGAATAAGGTGGTTCGCCATCTGCTGAAGTGACCCCGTGGGTCACTGTTGGGTCATCATGCTGCCCAAGCGCTGAGCGGGGTGCCACGAAACTCTCACAGGTGTTCATGAAGCAGATCAACTACTAATGATGGCAACTGATGAAGTGGCAGTTGCGCTGTTAGTATATGGAAGTGAACATGGACAGCAACAACAAGTACAGTTTTCGGTACTTGTTGTGTTGCCTCGTGACGCACCAAGCCCTCGCCTGGGAACGTCAAAGCTGACGTCACTATGCTATCGGCTGCACCAATACTTCAAGAGTGAAGCGAAACAGTGAAGACGACGGCCAAGCAAAGAACAAAAAGACCTACCTAATGTATCAAGTATCTATCAAAGCTACTTCAGACTGCCCCAATAAACAGATTCTATATACTCTTAACCTCAAGGAGGTAGCGGAGGAGAGCCTGCTGCTGTATCGTTGATAAAAAAGGCTTCAATGAACTTAGTGAAAAAATAGTGCAAAAACCTATGAATATAATATCTAATCCTTATAACTCAGTTCGGACTGAGTTTAGAGGTATATATGCCCATAAAACTTTATTTTGTTATTGACTATCGGGAAAACAAGGTACGGTTAATGGCCGCGCGAAAACAAAAAGACGCCAATAACCGGCATTGTTCTTTTGAAATATTATCTATTTCGGTTCAATAGATACAGTCATATGGCAGATGGATGGACGGATGGACGTCGAAGGCTTAGTATTACCTTTCCGTTTTTACTCTTAGGGAACGGAACACTAAAAATAATAAATTTTCGGGAAAGTCGTGGAGAGTGAATTTATTATTATTTATTTCTTGGCATTAACTTTATTACTTATATTATTACACTCATCTGTATTCATGTAAATTATCGATGTTTGGCAAAAAAAATAACAAAGTGCATCACTATGCGTCTTTCCGCCTTTCACTGACAATGGAATTTGACGTTTTTAATGGAGGATAAATATGTTTATAATATTGTAAATAACATGAACTTGCATTACTTAAATGAGAAAAGTCCAGCGCGATAGTTTACTATAATATTCATTTTAGTATTTTAGAAGGACAGAACTTCAGAAATTGGCCTGTTTATAATTTTAAAAATTAAATTCCACTCTGTTACATACCCCTCGACAGGCGTCAGAGGACTGAGGCCTAGTGTATAGTATACGCTACTTTTAAGGGTATCAGTAACATGACGTATCAAGTAATACGCCTCTTCTAGAGACTTCATACTTCTATGGAATATTCAGTCTTTGTTCATATTTGGCGCCAATTTGTCTATGGCTTGGCGCAGTTGCGTTCGGATAAGCTTCGTTACGTTCGTATCTAATAAATAAATTTAAATAAATGATTTGATTAACCTAATGTTACCTTCAATTTGTTTTTGTTTTTTGATATTTATAATAATTCATATTCGCAAAACATTCGCATTAAATAACATTCGCAAATAATAAAAAAAATTGCTAATGCGAATGCGAATGCGAATATACAAAAATGTGCGAATATTCGCGAATGCGAATGCGAATATTCGTTACATCACTAGTTTATATACACAATTATGTATTTCGAATGTGTTTAGAATCGAGTTCAAACCCAAACTTAGCAACCAATACTCTGATACTACGGAGCTCTTTCCAGTCTCCGCTTCCTTGTAACATCACAAAAGATAAGTTAAAAGGTAGGTTGAAGGCTCTAGGGTACGTTCCTACGTACGTAGAACTCCTGCTTGTCCACCTAATGAACTAATTCATTTGTAGGCATCGAGCGTGCAACATATTCGCAAGAACTTACTACGAGCTGTGGCTTGAAGAAGAGAACATTGGGCAAGAAGTCATGATTGAAGATTTGACGGTGAGTGTTACCATAGTAAACAGGGTGTCTTATCGAATTTAATTAGTCAGGGCATTTTTTAAACTACGGGAGAAAATGAATAGCAACAAACAGCATTTATACATATATATATTCATATTATCACGTCTTTATCCATTACGGGGTAGACAGAGCCTAAGGCTTTGACGTGTAGGTGGGTAAAGGTGGTAAACGGAATCAAAATAGTGATGAGTTGCAAGCCGCATCGCCTATTGTAATTATTCTTTAGATATTTACCCATTCCCTTGACCAGCTTCTACTTTCTGCGCAGGAAGAAAAGCAGCCGGCACATTCTACGTTTTTTATTTTCTCCCAGACCAGCATGGAAGTTTTCTTTCATATATTTTTTTAAATACGCCATGCCCTGTCCGGGTGCTGAAACTTGTCAATTTCTAAATTAAACCATTTTACAAACATATACCCACTGACCCAGTTTGATGAGACACCTTGTACAATACTTATTTAGTTATAATGGTAATCATTCAGTAAAAAATCTTCATGAAAAAAACCGACTTCAATCAGAGAGATTCTCATCCTTCTCCTTTTTTGAAGTCGGTTGAAAAGTGGGGAAAAATATGGCTTGATGACAGTAAAAGTGTTTCAACTATGTGATCTATATCGTAGTTTAATTTTTTTTCTTTGCCTTCAGTTTTAATCACCGTCAGTCGCTATTGTCTTTTGCTTGACATATTTACATCCTGATTACACATATATATCGAAATTTTAGTGAAAATTCTTAAATTTTTTGATGATGCTTGATTTTGAAGATTTTCGATGATTTTCAGCAATCGTTCGAAGACGCTGAGCTGAAGAAGAGCGACGTGGTGGAGGAGGAAGGCAAGCCTGACCCGCTCACGCAACTGGTGACCACCTTCTGCCGCGGCGCCATGACCGAGCGCTCGGGCGCTTTGCAGGTGATGTACACATTATATCGCGTCTTTGACTCAGCTCTCACCGAACTGCAAAATGCTCGCGCATGGTCGAGCAAAGTTTTCAATGCTCGCCTGTCCGTGAGCAAGCTCCGTTGAAAATGCTCTGGGTTGTATCACCAGGTTCATGACCAGTTTGATGCCATAATCCGACATTGGCAGACGTGTTCAATATGGTTGATTGGGACTTAGTATGTAATTATCAGACTTTTGGCAGAGGAAGAGGAACATAAAGAATATGTAATTAAAATAGGACGTCAGATTTTTCAACAGTCTTAGAAATTGCTTTGCTCTGCTGTGCTTGCTGTACACAACCGTCCATAGGCTACGGTAACTGCTTTCCATCAGGTGGGCCGTATGCCTGTTTGCCTACATAGTAGTATAAAAAAAACACAGCAGGTGAGAGAACTGAATAGATACGTAGAATTGACTGTACAGCCGCGTGACTACTCACATATATACATACTCCCGGGTATCGCTGTTTGACCTGCATGGAACGAGGGCGCTATGCGAGCGAGATGAGAATACGATTGTACCTAGATTCGTAGCGTTCAACGCGCTTTCCGTTCTTTAGGAAATAAGATAATTTAAGAAAACTATTCCAGATACTTACAAAAAAATAAGTTATTTTAACTGACGAGTAACCATAGTATATTTGAATCTTTATATTCCTATATACTGATTTCAACCAAGCTGTATAGGAACGTACATAGAATATGATAAAATAAATTGATTATTGTTTATAATTGTGCCAATTGCCGCGAGTCTCTTTCGCCGTTCGAGATATGATTTTAATCTTTCGCGATTACAATCACTATTATTATCTGGACTTACCGCGATTGAATTTGAGTTTCGTCTGATATTTCGGCAACTTCGCAGTTGCTGCATTTTAAAACTTTTTCACTTTGAATCGCGGCATGCTTCGTGATGATAACAATAGTAAAATTTCACTTTTCTAAAACAAGGTGGAGGTCTGCTAACACATGTATTTTTACTAGGTTTTTCCGCGATTGCGTACGCGTAATTTAGCGAATATACTGCTATTTTAAAGTCATAGTAAAGAGTCTCTTAAAAAATACTCTATCTATGCTCATCATATTTTATTCCACATATATAACATTTGTTACTTGGGCAGTAAGACAGAAAAAGCAGCAAAAGTTTTCTGAATGCGTTTGTGTAAAATCGACTCGCAACTTCGTGTAGCATCTTCATAGTGTGTTATTAGCATCTTCATTCGTCAGATGTTTCACATCTGCCTGGCAGATGCGTCCCATATCGGCTAACTTTTATTCTCTTATGCCTTGGTTTTTACCATTGCGGTGCAGCCGCCACGCTCCGAGCAGGACAGACCTCATCATCATCATTTCGAGTAGGTGTCACGGTCAATCGACCATGCACACCCTGGTGTCAGAGTTCTTAGGAACCGCCTCTCGGCCTCTGACGTGGTTCCTTTAACGACTACCAGATAGCAGCCGGGACCACTGGCTTAACGTGCCTTCCGAAGCACGGAAACATCTTCATTATCAGACAATCAGGTGTTTCAAGCCTGCAATGCCCTAACCAAACTGGAAACAACTAAACAAAGTATGCTTCCCGTGGGAATCGAACCCACGACCCCCGGGTCAACAAGCAAACGCCTTAACCACTGGACCACGGAAACTGTTCATTTTCTCTTTTACATTTATAGGACAGACCTAGAAACGTAAAAGAGAAAATTGTTAGGGTTTCTCTGTTTCGTATATAGGTCTGTCCTGCTTGAACGGAGTGTGGCGTCCGGCAGTGCAGTGCTAAAACCAAGGCATTACGTGTATTGTTAACTGTAATATCATCCTCGCATATTTAATAATTAGAAGAATTCGTATATAAAACACCTAGGTATTTCAGCCAGCTAAAATAATAAATTGGCTATAACAGGAGGACCCGCTATACATGTCGTACGCGCACATCATCGCGAAATCTTGCGGCGAGGAAGAAGAGGAAGGCGGCGGCGAAGAGGAAGAAGGAGGTGGGGAAGGCGGTGGAGAAGGCGGGGAGGATGAGGGCAACACCAGTATACACGTAAGTTTATAATTTATAATATAAGTATTGGACTCAAAGGTTTCATTCAGTGTTAGGTTTAAGTACTCTATCTCTCTCTCTCTGGACTGAACATGTTTTTCATAAAGACGTTAAATTAAATATGTAAGTTAATCTATTTTAAATTAAACCACTAAAGATCTTAAAATTTATCACCTTTATTACATTACTAGCTGTCGCCCGCGGCTTCGCCAGCATTAATGTAGATCCCTCAGGAACAGTAGATTTTTCTGGGATAAATAAAATAAATAATAAATATATATGGACAAATCACACAGATTGAGCTAGCCTCGAAACTTGTGTTATGGGATACGCACTCAACGATTCTATATTTTGTTATAAAATATAGTATTTTGTTATAAAACATAGTATCGTCACATCTAAGACCAAGGCCAATCTGAAAAAGAAAATTTTCCGTCTTGACCTGACCAAGGATCGAACCAGGTACCTCTGATGTGGTAGCCTGGCATGATGACCACTAGGCCACAGTGCTCATTTGAAACTCAATCCTTCCCCGGACCTCAAACTATTTTCATATAAAATTTCAACAATATTAGAAAACATAGAGAAACTATTTAATTTATTAATCTTTGCAATGACCTCATCATTGTAAATTTACTAGTCGAGTTACAGTTCGTAGCATTGTCAATAGATGTCTTTCGTCCCAAAATGGCAGAGGTTTCCAACTTTTGTTTTAAGCTTCATTAACATGTTAATTGTTACACGCAGAAAACTATGGATACGTTTATGGTAAGTCTTTAATTATTCCAAAACCCACTCGTAGCTGTGTTACGCTTTTTCTAAAACAGACGCGGCAATATATATGATTCGTGAGAGTTCGTCATCGTATGGCGACCGACGTTTGTCGAATATTTTTTTTGTTGACCCGATTAAAAACAATGAAGTTATAGTGAAAACCTTCCCATAACATAGGGAACCTATCACGGAACACATACTTACTTACAAAGTAAATTTTATTTTTTTAGCAATCTTAGAAGATGGAGGAATGTGATGAACCGCCGATACGGTATCGGCGGACAGTGTATATGAGACATACAAATTAATAATAATAAGTAGGGAGATGACTAGCTTAGCCGTGTGGTTTCCGGCAGAAGAGAATAGGACCACTGCTAGTCTTCCCATGCATGCTAAACAAAGCTCATAAACATCAATGACACCTCTCCAACCCGTCTCGGCAGCGAGGAGAGTGTAGGCCAAATCCTCTGTCTGCTCTGGCCAAGTATGACTCCGGTAGTACAGGGTCATGCTCCTGCAGTGGAGACTGAAAAGACCTGATGATGATAATGATGGAGGAAAAGTAATGTGCTGTCACTAGCTCCTTGAACTTCTTAGATATTTGGATATTCGGATGTCAAATGGCAAAGCATTCCAAAGTGTCACCGCCCGAACATATACCGAATTAGTATTTTGCGTGTGTGAATATCATTTTTTTTAAAGTTGTGAAGTTGTGAACTTTGAATTTTTGATGTCCAGGAGCAAGAGATGGAGAAGCAAAAGCTGCTGTTCCACCAGGCGCGGCTAGCGGACCGCGGCGTGGCGGAGATGGTGTTGTTGCATATCTCGGCCTCCAAGGGCGTGCCCAGTGAGATGGTCATGAAGACGCTGCAACTGGGTATCTCCATCCTCAGGGGGGGCAACATTGATATCCAGATGGTAGGTGGCCAGTGTAATAGCTTGCTGATTAAGATAAGATTATAGAATCCTATATATTTAATTTAAAATTCCCAAGCCACTCCTCAGCTCCCGGAGTTAAGGAATAAAGTTCGCTCAGTCCTCCGGGGAAACGATGAGTGGGCCTCTTCGGCAATATGCCACAAAGTTTAGCCACAGTGGCACTCTATGCAACGGTTATAATTGTTTTTAACGAAGCGGTTTAAAACGGGTTTTTTCTTTAGAAACAGTTTTGAATTTGTGTCGGGGAGAAACAGTTTTTTCGCATTACTATATTTGCACTTGTTTAATTTTCTGTTACTTTAACACTTTGATGGTTAAACAAGATACAAAAGAAATTTTATTGTGCAGCGAGAGTCTATGAGATAAATGAAATTTTCAACTGAGTTACAATATGGATTTTTAGAATCGGTTGAGAAATGCGACCTGTAGAGAAGAACAGCTGGTCAGCCGGACATACGATGGAATTGTTGCCCATGCTGAAACCAAGACGCTTCGATTGCGCGAGAAAGATTATTTCTTTACTATTTAATAATAATAATTCATTTAGTTCAGGCAATAGTATTGTACTTACAATTATGTACAATACCAGAGGCCCATATTATAAATACCTTATAACTAACATACATAATATATATCTTATCCTATATCACACGTAGTGCCGGCGACGTGTGACTCGCGGTGACGTCAGGCAGCCGACCTCGGAACCTCCGAAACAATTTAAGTGCGCGTTTCTAACGTAATGTTGTTTCTAGGGGATGCTGAACCACCTGAAGGACAAGAAGGACGTGGGCTTCTTCACGTCCATCGCCGGCCTCATGAACTCCTGCTCCGTGCTGGATCTCGACGCGTTTGAGAGGAACACCAAGGCTGAAGGTTGAGGCATCTTCTGATTTTACTTTTTTTATCTATGTCCTTCTGCTGACCAAAAGGGGGAGGCTTTTGGCCAGCAGTGGGACATAGAGCTAGATAAAAAAATCTCTTTCCTTCCACTTTTCTTGATTCTTCATAGTTTTTACCCAGTAGTTCGTATTAAATGCTCTTATTTCTACAGACCTTGTTTTGGGTCTTAGATACTCTTTTTTCTATATTCTTTCTTTTTCTTTGCATTTCATAAAATCCGGAACTGATTTTCATGCCCAAAGAACTTGAAAAATATACTAACACTAGCTGTCCCGGCGAACATTGTTTCCCTATTATTTTATGCCGTAAATATTTCTTATATTTTTATGGTCATTCTGCTATTTGAGGTGATAACAAACCAAGCAATCAGAGATTATAAAAATCAGTTCACCCGTTCTTGAGTTAAAAGTGGTGTATGTACCAAACCCGGCTTTGTTTCATATTTAACTAGCGACCCGGACCCCGGCTTCGCACGGGTGCAATTTATATATAAATCTTCCCCTATCTATTAAAAAAAAAAAACGCATCTAAATCCGTTGCGTAGTTTTAAAGATCTAAACATACATAGAGACACAGACAGCGCTAAGCGACTTTGTTTTATTCTATGTAATTAGATCACCTACATACGTTCCAATATTTCATCTTAATGAGGGTTTTCCGAAATATAGGGTGGTAAACATATCCAATTGGTACGCCGAATGCGGACCGAAACAAAGCTTTATTATATTAGTATGTTTATCGTTATATATGCCAATTTATATATTTTGTAAGAATATATATTTATTTAAATACATATTTACTTATTTGAGCTAGTCCCAAGGTAAGTTCGAGACTTGTGCTTTGGGATACGTACTAACTCAACGATAGTAGATATATTTTATAACAAATACATATCATTTATAGAGGGCCAAAAAAAAACTTATTTATTTAAATTATCTATCAAAACTTTCTTGCACCACCCATAATATATGATTTGACTGGCAGATTTTTGAACCGCAAAATGTTTGACTGGCAGAGAATGCCTAATGGCATGGCCACCTGTTTGTACTTTTTATTGTGCAAATAAATAAATAAATTAGTAGATATAGATTAAGTTAGGGTTATTCAGAACATCGTCATGTGTCCAGGTCTGGGCGTGGGGTTGGAGGGCGCGGCGGGTGAGAAGAACATGCACGACGCAGAGTTCACGTGCGCGCTGTTCCGGTTCATACAACTCACCTGCGAGGGCCACAACCTGGGTGAGACCGCCATATAGCTGGCTCTAGACGTTTCTATTTTTATAAGTGTTTATTTTGCACTAGCGACCGTTTAATTTATCGCACCCCGGTGAATGAATACAGATTTTTTTGATTTCTCCGGTCTTGTTATAAAACGCGGACCATATTTATTACTCGGGTTTAAACCATTACTCGCCCAAGAAAAGATTACAATGACAGCTAACCTAACGTCAAAGTGATAAGTGTCGTCTTATTTTTGTCGGATAATGGTTTAAATCAGGTACTAAAGTTAGTCCTTTGTTTTTATAATAAGACAGATACTGTCTTATTACAAAGCGAGGAATAACCTTAGTACCTGGTTTAAACCATTATGTGTCCAAAAAAAATTGCAATGACAGTTGACCAAACGTAAAAGTGATAAGTGTCGTCCTATTTTGGTCGGATAGTGGTTTAAACCAGGTACTAAAGTTAGTCCGCGTTTTATAATAAGACCAGCAGTTTAGGAGTAAGAGAAATGATAAGTAGCGTTAATTTCGCTGGTATGTGGTGATGGTTAAACTCCTTCACATACAAATCCACAAAGCTTTTTGTATCGATGGTCACCGTAAAAACAGTAGCAACAATAATCTTTCTATCAGCACAGAAATGCGAAATTAAATGTTTACGTACTGAACAGAGTGGCAGAACTACCTGAGGACGCAGGCCGGTAACACAACGACCGTCAATGTGGTCATCTGCACCGTAGACTACCTGCTGAGGCTGCAGGAGTCCATCATGGACTTCTACTGGCACTACTCCAGCAAGGTGAGATGTCGACCAGCTCGCTAGCCCAACGGTTTTTTTATGCTGTATAGGACGGCAAACAAGGCGAGCCACCCGATGGTAAGCGATCAGCGCTGCCCATGGACAACTGCAACACCAGGGTGTGACAGGAACGTTGCCGCCCTTTCAACGATTACAATAAAATATGACAATCCTGTTTTTTTTTTACTAATTTTTGAAGTAGGCGTTTGTCTCCCATCTCACTTGATGGTAAGTGTTGATGAAGACGAGAATGTTGCATTTTTTACCGCACTTGACAAGGAAGTTTTCCTTGTCAAGTGCGGTAAGGTTAGACAACAACACACCAATCATGTGATGCAGCAGATTTATATCCCAAATTTCATTGGCCGCGTTTTGTGGGTGAGTTCCAGCGGCTTATATTCCCTTACAATAATAAGGATGTGCAGCGGCAACACTAACACGAAATATGTTCAATTTGCAGTGGTTAACACGCCAGCCTGCGACACGGAGTGCCCGGGTTCGATCCCCGGCCAGGTCAAAAGGATGGAAAATGATCTTTTCCAGATTGGCCTGGGTCTTGGATGTTTATCTATATATGTATTTGTTATAAAATATAGTATCGTTGAGTTA
Source organism: Elegia similella (assembly GCA_947532085.1). NCBI lineage: Eukaryota > Metazoa > Arthropoda > Insecta > Lepidoptera > Pyralidae > Elegia > Elegia similella. The sequence continues at coordinate 6,402,634 of OX383951.1, read as the reverse complement.
GTATCCCATAACACAAGTCTCGAAGTTACCTTGGGGCTAGCTCAATCTGTGTGATTTGTTCGTATATATTTATTTATTTATTTCAGGAACTAATCGACCCGGCGGGCAAGGCCAACTTCTTCAAGGCCATCGAGGTGGCGTCGCAAGTGTTCAACACCCTCACTGAGGTCATCCAGGGTCCCTGCACCCAGAACCAGCAGGCTTTAGCACATTCCAGGTGATTATCGTCATGAGTAGTACCTATCGTCTAATTTCTTTTTTTATTTCTTAAAACTCTTCTTCATGTTCTCAGATTCGTTTAAAGTTTTGTGTTTCGAAGATTTTTTTTTCATTTGATTATCGTGCATCGTCTTGAATTCACTTTGCCGCCGTGTGTTAATTTCATCCAACGCAAACGCCTCGTTCATCGCATTTTGGTTTTTCCTTATTGTTTCTCGTTGTCTCTTTCTTTCTCTCTCTCTTTGTCTTGTGGCGTTGAAAGAAATTGCTACAAATGGCGAAATTAACAAGTTATTTATAGAAACACATTCCAGGTATCATCATCAAGGCCATCATTATAGGATCATTCTCTCACTCAGGAAACTTATGGAGTCGGTCGGTCAGGCCCACTTCTCCAAAGCCTTGTTGTGATTTGGTTTTGTAGAAGTTGGCTTGGCTGACCGGCTTCAAACTCGCCACACTCGCCACTACGCAGCACCAGAGGGACGCAAGCTTGGCTGTCGGTATCAACCTTCACCTGACATGCTAGTTTAGGACAATGTGTGTTATTTCCATGAATATAAGAGTTAAAACAAGGTGGTCAGATGAAATAAGAGCATTCGATAAGAACTGGGAGGATGCTACGAAGAATGCAAATCAATGTCAAGAACAACATGTTGCATAATGTTTCACCACTGTAATTTATCTATATCGCGACCACTAACTTTATCTTAACACTTTGTTGTAAGAAACTTATTCTGATATTGGCTGCCTGGCGTTGGAGCGGCCATTTTTTTTTTTACGACGGCCAATATAAGAGTAATAATTTGAACGTTAATGAATCACATTTTTTTTACAAAATAATTAAGAAGGCATTTGTCTCCCATCTCATCTGATGGTAAGTGACGATGAAGGAGAGGATGTTACATGCCTATCCAAGAGATGCCCATTTATTCTACTTTTGAATGTCCCGGGACTATACTTGTCTAATATAGACACAGGCAGTAAGTGGCAGTATTCCAACACTATCTGTTTCTCACGATTTTGTCCGCGTGGTTTCTGTTTTATCCAGGCCCCCGGGCCGAACTGGTAATGATGTAACAAAGAACACACTCAGATGACAGAAACATCTGAAATCTGGGCCCCCGAGGCCTCATCCCTGGATTCCTTATCTCCGATGAGGAAATAACCGTGAACACGCTAAGATGATAGAGACATTAATAGTTCTCGCATTTGTCCAATAATGACGTATATGGGCAAATTTTTAACTTTGGTTAGATTTATGCAATTTTCGTACGGATCCCTATTCTTTTTTAATAAATTTAAGTTCATGTTACTTGCTGATAATGTAGCTTGAAATTTTGGTGAAAAAATTTGAAAATAATCAATAGATGTTGAGTTTATCCATTACAATCAAATACACAAACACACACACAAGTCGTCCATAAATTAGTCTAGAAGCCAATATAACTTCTGAATGCCTGGAGATATTGGATCTATAAGGTATCGTATAGCTTTATTTGTTTTTAATAGATAATCTTTTTTTATTTTATTTTTTTTTACCGCTGTCTCAAGCCGAATGAAACCATCAGTGAAAAACATAACTTAATACTACTAAATACGATTCAATATCCTAAAACAATAGGACTCATGCTATCTCGTATTCATAATACTCGTAAGGTGTGGCGCTACAGCGAACCTCAATTATAGCGCGTAAGCATCAGCCAATAGTGGACGGATATTTTCACGCCATGCAAAAATTAAATTTCTGCGCAGGTACATTGGTGTAACTTATAAAAGAGTTACAGTGGAATTGAAACTTTGATGTCAGCTCGGAACATCGCGCGAATCGATGCGCAGTACACAATGTTAGGTAAAGCTAGAGTGGGCAGCGGCGCACACCCCCGCGCGCTCTTTCCATCTCCCTGACTTCATCATAGCATTATTTATTTAAAAACTTTATTGAGCCTTAAAAGCTACAACAGGTAGACTTAATGCTAAAAGAATTCTCTCCCAATCAACCTTACGTTCGGGTCGTGCACACGCCTGTACCTGCGCCGATCTGCGCTTGTAGCTAAATCCGAGCCACCATCAAGTTTAAATTCCACTGTAGCACAGTAGTAACACTCCCTGTACGTTAGAGTTCGGGCACCGGTGACCTTGAGTCAGGGTGTGTAAGCGCTAGGGTTGATACCACTCACTACTCACTTCGTGCGTGCGGTGCGAGCCGTTCGAGAGACGCAAACACAACACACACAGCCCTCGTGCAAGGCAGTCGGCGACGGCCCGTCCCCCGCCCCGCGCGCCTCTCGATGCCCCCGCGCACATCAGACACTAATAAATAAATAAATATATACGGACAAATCACACAGATTGAGCTAGCCCTAAAGTAAGTTCGAGACTTGTGTTATGGGATACTAACTCAACGATACTATATTTTATAACAAATACATATATAGATACACATCCAAGACCCAATCTGAAAAAGATCATTTTCCATCTTGACCTGGCCGGGGATCGAACCCGGTCACTCCGTGTCGCAGGCAAGCGTGTTGACCGCTGCGCCACGGAGCTAGTCCTCACACATAGCCGCAAATGATTTTACGTGCACACATGTTTAAGTGACGTTTCTTTTAGCGTAGTGTATATGTTTATTCTTATGTAGTACTGTACTAATACTGAGTGTGTGATATTGTCGTGATGCAGATTATGGGACGCCGTGGGCGGGTTCCTGTTTCTGTTCTCGCACATGCAAGACAAGCTGTCGAAGCACTCGTCGCAGGTGGACCTGCTCAAGGAGCTGCTTAACCTGCAGAAGGACATGATCACCATGATGCTGTCCATGCTGGAAGGAAACGTCGTCAATGGTGAGCAGACGCATTTATGTTCAGAGTTGGGTAAAACGACTTATTCAAAAAGTCACTTTTGGTTGTCTTTAAAGTCGGTTTATGGACGATAATTTTACGGGATAATGGTGGAAGAAAGATAGACCGAGTCGAACGTCTTTGTACCTTATAAAAACAGATAATTTCATGTATTGATTACTTTTATGTGTTGGTGCAATGACGAATATTCATTAATTTTTTCATTCAAATAGTGACCAAATAATTATCGTTCCACTAGCTGTTGCCTGCGACTTCGTCCGCGGCAATTTCTGTTATTATGATTAATTAGATTTTTTTCTTAGGTATAGAATAATTTTCCTCCGTTTTCAAAACATTTTTTATTAATGCTTCGTTCCTATTAGTCGCAGCGTGATGTTTCATAGCCTTAAGCCTTCCTCAATAAATGGAATATATAACACAAAAAGAATTTTCCAATTTGAACCAGTAGTTTCTGAGATTAGCGCGTTCAAAAAAGCAAACAAACTCTTCAGCTTTTTAATATTGTACAGATATAAACATATAAAGAACACGCTACTCTCATCCGCAGGAACGATCGGTAAGCAGATGGTGGACACGCTGGTGGAGTCTGCGTCCAACGTGGAGCTGATCCTGAAGTACTTCGACATGTTCCTGAAGCTGAAGGACCTGACGTCCAGTGCCAGCTTCCAGGAGATCGACGCCAACAGCGACGGCTGGGTGCTGCCCAAGGACTTCAAGGAGAAGATGGAACAGCAGAAGAGCTACACACCGTAAGAACAGTTTTCTACTTCTTTTGTTTATGGCTGTGTTTGGTTCATCAAGGTGCGTAAGCGCAGCCGTACTGCGCCGGACCCGAGAGCGAGGAATTTTTTATAACCTCAATACTATTGTTTTTGAGTTCCCTCTATCCCGAATAAATATATATGTATTGCTTGTGAGAAACATTGTGTTTTCATGCGATGGCCAAGTCAATCTATTTATTTTAAACATGAAATTTTTTTTATATTGATATGGTCACTGATGTTGAAGATGTTGTTAGGTTAGCTAATTACGTAATAACTTAAGACAGAAGGTCCCTTTAGAAGGGACTGAATAAATTAACCGACTTGGTATACAAAGATCTAACAACTTTTATGGTAGAAGAACTGAGTTGCGAGACTTGGCTTTTTTTTACAAGTTATGTTTTGATGTCTATGGTTGAGCTTAACAATGGCTGATGGATACGTCAAATCGTGAACAGGCGCTGCGTGGGCGACTGCTCTGCTTGGCCTTATTATTATTATTTGAAAGCCAGTTAGAATTTTAAATAAAACATTTGAACAGTTACCTCCGTGGTAGCATTGGTAGCATTATTCCGGAGCAAAAAAATCGTAATTTACACGACTTTTCATACAAACTTTGCTGGCGTGTATTTGGTCAGTACAGCAATGTTGATTTATCTCAAACAAGGTTGTCAAAAAATTATCTAATTTCCAAGCATGAGAGAAAAATAAATTGAAAACTCGGTGCAACTGTGTAAGCTATAGGAACATGTTTGTCTGGCAGCGAGGAGATCGAGTTCCTGCTGGCATGCTGCGAGACCAACCACGACGGCAAACTGGACTACATCGGCTTCTGCGACCGCTTCCACGAGCCCGCCAAGGAGATCGGCTTCAACCTGGCCGTGCTGCTCACCAACCTATCCGAGCACATGCCCAACGAGCCCAGGTGACCACTATTAACACGCTGACCCGACTGTGCTGAACAAAGTCTTTCGCGGTTCTTGTAGCCCGGCTGGGGAATGCACCCCCCCACATATCTAATGAACGCTATGGTGTCAACATAGCGGAGGTAGGTAGGCTAGCAGCTCGCCTCGCTCGCTATAATAAGTTACTCCAGTGTCTTTTTAATTCAATGTATGGACAAATGCTGGTCAACATAGCGGAGGGAGGTAGGCTAGCAGCTCGCCTCGCTCGCTATGATAAGTTACTCCAGTGTCTTTTTAATACAATGTATGGACAAATGCTGGTCAACATAGCGGAGGTAGGTAGGCTAGCAGCTCGCCTCGCTCGCTATAATAAGTTACTCCAGTGTCTTTTTAATTCAATGTATGGACAAATGCTGGTCAACATAGCGGAGGTAGGTAGGCTAGCAGCTCGCCTCGCTCGCTATGATAAGTTACTCCAGTGTCTTTTTAATACAATGTATGGACAAATGCTGGTCAACATAGCGGAGGTAGGTAGGCTAGCAGCTCGCCTCGCTCGCTATGATAAGTTACTCCAGTGTCTTTTTAATTCAATGTATGGACAAATGCTGGAACTCATTTTTTTTATGACGTTTCCATACGTTTTCATTATTCGGGCGGCTGAAGAGTTTTGTTTAGAAATGTCCATTTATATGAGTTCCCAGCTACGTTCCCAGTTCGATATATAGACGACGTGATATAAAGACATTATTAATTAAAATATGTAACAACGGGTTACTCACATACGTAGTCAGTGAATGTGAATCGAGACGCGCGAACGAAGTCGTTCCGATCCGCACTAGAGTGTGGATCGGGATGACTTCGGGCGCGCATCTCGATTCACATTCGGCCCATGTCGGCCAGTAGCTAACTTCGTACATAAGTACAGTGCTACCACTTTTATTAGTCGCATACTACTGCCGAATCAAAACAAATGAAAGTATCAGTGAAATAACGAACTTATAACTACTACATGAGATTTAAAATCCAAGAACAATAGGACTCTTGCTGTCTCGCACATTATTCTCGTACGGCGTGGCGCCGCAGTGAACTTTAGACATGGCGCGAACGCATCAGCCAATAGGAGACGGATATTTTCGCGCCATGCAAAAATTTTATTTCTGGGCAGGTACATCGGTATAACTTATAAATGTGGTTCTGTAACCCGTTGTTACTTATTTTTGACATATTTTTAGCTATAGTTGGACTATTCTGAGGAACCTTACCGACATTACACTTACATAAGGTTCAAGGGGCAAAGATAAAGAGATTAGTTCTTCATGGTAAAGTTATTCCTCTCAAAAATAGCAATTGTGTATGTTACTTTCCACACAATGACACCAACAACAGCCTAGCTTTAATATCAGAGATAGGGTTAACCAGAAGTCTAGTATAGTTGTTTTTTTTTTCTCTTATGATAATGGTGCAATAAAGAGTATTTTCTTTCTTCTTTCTTCTTATAGTTGTTGTTAGCGACGGCCACGCTGCCGACCTTTTTATGTATTTCTGACTATGGTTTTTATACGTCAAGAAAAATAAGAAGATTATACTGTCATGTCTTAAAAAAAGTGAATGCGATTAGTTTTGTTTATATTTTTTACAAATAAAAGTTAGTATTAAAGGGAGGTTCTCACCAACATCCAGGGGGCGCGACTCTTCCTTGGCACCGCTTGGTTGTCGTTTGCGCGATGTAAGGGAAGTGCGGAACATCTTTCCAGCCCTTTTTCAGATTAGGCTCAAGGACCACAAATGTAAAGCACGGAGGGACTGGTGAGGCTGGAGAGAAATAATGCTGGGAAATCTGACTTTAATACTAACTTTTATTTGTAAAAAACATCAACAACAAACTAATCGCATTCACTTTTTTAAGCCATGACAGTCTAATCTTCTTCTTTTTCTTGACGTATAAGTTTTTATACGTAGAAATACATAACTACATAGAAATGGTCCAAACGTGTGGTGTCTGGCAGACTCCGTGGCGCAGTGGTTAATACGCCAGAGAAAATGATCTTTTCAAGATTGACCTGGGTCTTGGTTTTTTATCTATATAAGTATTTATTATAAAACATAGTATCGTTAAGTTAGTATCCTACGACGCAAGTTCATAATTTACTGTAGGGCTAGCTAAATTTGTGTTTTATGTCCCTATTACATTGATTTATTGATCAGACTGGCGCGGTTCCTGGAGACGGCGGGGTCGGTGTTGAACTACTTCGAGCCGTTCCTGGGCCGCATCGAGATCATGGGCGGCTCCAAGCGCATCGAGCGCGTCTACTTCGAGATCAAGGAGTCCAACATTGAGCAGTGGGAGAAGCCGCAGATCAAGGTGTGCACTAAAGGCGGGAATAATGAGTTAGGCAGCAGGCAACCGGTCGTATTGCAAATCATTGGGGGAGGCCTATGTCCAGCAGTGGACTTCTTAGGACTGAAATAATGATGATGATGAGTAGCGTATTAAACATAATCCATAGCTTTATGCTATGGATTTAGGTTGTAAGTAATATTCTTTTTAAGTGACTGAGAAAAGCAGCAGAATATTATTTGCTCACAAACCAGGGCCCAGGTCTTTATTAGTCACAAGGACCTGGGGTCCTCTACCCCGTAAAATAGGTGAAAATATGTATGTTAGAATGTCATAAACTGTGGTTTATTCGTAAAAGTTTAGATAACTTTCGCTATAATTTTATTTTTGATCTCTAAATTTGAACGAGCAGATTACTAATGAGGACATTGGTCATCTTAGGTTAAAATAAGTCCATCAGTTAAATGATCAAAAAATATTAGACTCGTATTTTTCGTTTTTGTAAATACAAAGAAAAAAATATGGATATAAAGCAGTTTGCTAAAAAAATGTAGCAAACTGATAATGTTTTTTTTTTTTATTTAATAAAGAAAAAATACGTGTCTAATATTTTTTGATAATTTAACGGGCGTAGTTATATTTTATCTTAGTTTTTGTAATTATTTAAGGCATATGTTTTTGATAGAAACGTTCCATAGAACACTCACATTACCACCTGTCCCTCAGGAGTCGAAGCGCGCGTTCTTCTACAGCATCGTGACGGAGGGCGGCGACAAGGAGAAGCTGGAGGCGTTCGTGAACTTCTGCGAGGACGCCATCTTCGAGATGACGCACGCCTCCAGCCTCATGGCGGCCTCCGAGGAGACCACCGGCGGGCCCAAGAACCGCGAGGCGCGGTACAACATGTACATGGGCGACGATGAGGACGAGAGGTACAGTACTCGGCACGGAACTAGACTACGCTGAAACGAAAATAGGTGTCGTTGGAGGTGCGGTTTGCGGGGGGAAACGATTCCCGTTTCCTTCCGCATACCGCACCTCCAACTGGACAACTGCAATGCCAGGATGAGACAGAAGCATTGTCGGCTTTTCGTGGTGTTGGGGGGAGGAAACGGGAGGCGGGGAAGGATGGGCCTCCGGCTCTCTCACTCACCGAACGAAGGATAGAAGCGGTAAAACTTCTTCTCAAACGTCGATTTTCTGTGATTTTCTGTCAGTACTGGTCACGGAACTACACTCTGCGTAAAAACTAAAAATAGGTGTCGTTGGGGGTGCGGTTTGCGGGGGGAAACGGGAATGAATGAAAAGGATCGTAGTGTGCACCCGCGTGCAGTGTACATACACGCGTACTAGTGTATACATGCGCAGATTGGGTCTAGTTTCCTGCCTATACCTATACAAACATTTAATCACGTTCTTAAGGGCAGTTCACACTGCCAGCGAGCGAGGCGAATGAATCCTGGCCTATCTCATTCCCCGTGTCGGTATCGAAAACATACCCATATGCGCGACCTTTGAAGGGGAAAGTCGAACAAATCCGGTAGGAACGACGCGCCTATGGTCATATGTAATCACCGACTTCAACGAATATAAGAATATATGAATGAAATAATATATGAATCGTATGTTCAGAACTATAAGTATAAAATTGGCTTGCTGTAGGTATCTGAACTGAAAGATGCTGCGTTCTGACGCGAACTAAATTACACCGTATCGCTAACTACATTGAGTTCATATTTCTTTGAATACGTTTGCAACTTGCGAATTTCTGTACGTAAGTACTTGTACTTTTTCTATGACGAAACAATGAGCTAAGCGATGTGGTTCACAGTGCGAACCACATCGCTCGCTAGCTAGCGAGATGAGCGAGACGAGCTAGCTCTCTCGGATATCTTCGGCCGCATCGCTCATATATATATATATATATATAGTTCGCTGTGTGAACCAAAGTATGAAAAGAGATAAAACGATGTTCGCTTGCCTCTCTCGCCTCGCTCGCTTGCTGGCGGTGTGAACCGCCGTCTACAAACATTTTAGTCGTGTGTAGCTGTGTAGTAGATTGTTGCGCAAGGGGCCAACATAATACTTATTTAAATTAAATCACATAATGCGGTTTTATCACATTTATTACATTATCTTTCTTTACACCTTTTTTTGTGAGGGCATTATTTCCCTCGCTTCCCTCAGAAGTCTGCTTGCTAGACTTATTCGTTACACTCTGGATTCAGAGTGCGTTGCCAGAAGTATTATGTTAGTCCCGAAAAGGCATATTTAGCTTTTCAAGAAAAGCAAATTAAAATCTAAATATTTCGGATCATTATTTGTGTTCACAATTCAAAATCTTTTTTAGTCCTTTGGGTATAAAAACGTATTTTAGACCCTGTTTGCGCGCAACAGTTGTTCTTTGTTTTTTTTAATAAATGAGATAAAAATGTATTTTTCCTTAAAAAAAATATTTTACATGTATTTTTGTAGGTTAAATCATATTTTTGAATAGTTTATTATTGACATCGTACACATTAATGTGTGCAGGAATGTAAAGTTTAATTTGTAGTAATATTAGGCATAAATATTACTACGCTTGTATGAAACGCCATACCAGTGGCTCGTCCTTTATTCTCTTCTCGAGCTCGATATTTGGCCGTATGTCATTTGTATTTCGTATGTAATTTGTATTTCAGAGCCGACAAGAACCCCTTCCGCCGCGGCTTCCAATCCGTGAAAGATGGACTGTCTACAGCATTCTCGTCTTTATCACCAGCCAACATAAAGGCCAAAATGGCAGATCTCCAGCAAATGCCGCCCGCTGAACTGGCGGTGGGCTTCTTCAAAATGTTCTTCTACATGTTCTACTACTTGGGTTACGGTGTGTTGGTCGTTGTCAGGTGAGTTTGAATATTATTCTTTTTGATTTAGAGTGCACTTTCGTGTGACGGTTTTTGCATTTGACTTTGACTCCAATATGTTAATTTCTTGAGACTAAACGCAATCGTCGATCTCACATATGTATTGTCGCTACAATAGATGTAGTAACTATAGAGAGAGAGAGAGAGAGAGAAAGAAAGAAAGAGACATGAATGCAAATAAACTTTAAAGAATTAATGAATTAATTAAACACACAATCGGAAATCAAAACTCACATTTGGTACAAAGGCGAACTTATCGCTAAGTGATCTCTTCCAATCTACCTTTGCGTACCTACATGGAAAATAAACATCATAGGCGTTGCAGCAAACAACATTTTATAAACTAATTATACTTACACAGGTACCAATAAGTTAACATATACATACAAACTAATAAACTGCATTTAATAAGTTCTATTATACTTACACATACATTAACATACAGTACTACCACTTCATCGGCTTTTTTCGACGGCGCAGATTAGCACAACCTACCGCCGAATCAAACCGAATTAAAACATCAGTAAAAAACGAACTTATTCCTACTACATATGATTTAAAATCCTAAAATAAAAGGACTCATGCTATCTCACTCATAATAAATGGTGCGGCGCTGCAGCCAACTCCAGACATGGCGCGAACGTGTCAGCCATTAGCTGATTGATATTTTCGCGCCATGCAATAATTTTATTTCTGCGCAGGCAAGGTGGTAGTACTCTACATTATTGTAATACGACAAGGATATATGAGAGTTTGCTGTATGTCCAAGCACTTCGCACACAGGCAACGCCCAAAGCCGAGCTTCGTCCCTCCTGGGAGCCCTTTGGTGATGTTGTGTCTATAGGCTGAGGGCACTCTGCCCTTGCCTCAAACGCCCGGTGAAGTAGCGAAAGCTCACTTGGAGCTAGCTATTTAGTCTTTCCAAAAAAAATTATATTAAAACTTGCTTTTACATCTCTCTCTCTCTCGTGAATTTGATGACTTTTTCGGAATAAAAACGTAATGCAAAAGCAGGCCCTCGTCAGTCATACTGTGCGTGTGCTATCATAACTTGTATTTACTTATACTTTTGTGAATTTCACGCAACGTACGGCACAGTCATTGGTAATGACTCCACATTATTGAATGTCATTTATGTGTTCTTATTTGTATTTATAGTTTTTGTTTACCTTTTTTTATATAAGATCACTTTAAATTAAACGCAAATATTTTAAGGGCTGGTAAAATGCTTTGGAAGCAAAATAATAAAAAAAACGATACGCTGGTTTTTGAGATATCTGGACCTGAACATTTAGAAAAACAGACAAAAAAAAATCCAGTGTACAGAAAACACTTTCATGGCGAACAACTTTTTACTATTATTTACTACGGATACTAATTCACTGGCGTCAACAAGCAATACAACTTTATCGATTTATCGATTTTAATATAAAAAAAAAAAGATTATTTTGTATGAAAACAAGAAAATAAAAAGTAGCGTGTATCTTGAAATTTGAAATGTTTGCGCTTAATTTAAATGGACCTTGTATAGTGTTGTCCCTTGATGTATTCTAATGTTATAATTTTAATTTTGTAAAATAATAGCTACTTTGAGTTTCTCCTGTCTGGCCGAGACCAAGTAGAATAGAAATCTTCCTGTGAATGTTGTAGTTGTAAGTACTATAACCTGGATTTATATGGAAACAGATATACTTATTTAGCGAACCGTTCAACACAAAAGTAGTGTTTTCAATACGAATCAAAAGTTGACTTAAGTCGTGTATCTGTTCCTATATTCATTAATATTGGATTATCTACTAGGATTCCTTTTTCCGACTAATACAAAAAAGTTATATACCTTATTCAATCTTGAAGTTTTCACCGATAGAATAAAACGATTTATGGTGCACAGTAATTTTATAGCACTCTCCTGCTTGAAAATCACAATTATTCAACCTCCCAGCCAAATCCAAGCAGAAAACTGCAGGCACCTCAGGCTTTGCTTAACTTTAAAACCCTTGAACTTGTAAGTAGGTATCTATCTGAAATAAAACCGAGCAAACGCGAGACGTATGTCTCAGTAATAAATGATTCTGTCAAAGTTTGGCTCGAAACTCGAGAATAAATACCACAGAATCGAGTTTATTGTATAGGTGATAACAATATAAATGACAGAAATAAAAATTAGTAAATTTTATATCGAACATACATATTTACTTGTTTATGAACTTGTTAGAGATTTTTAATTTTTAAATGTCTGACTCTGGTCTTTTGCGTTTTTGACCGTTCGCGTCGGAATAAAATAGAGAAGATCATCTTCATTCCAAATATAAACTAGTTATTGTGAATCTGAATTGTACACAATTTTGTGGGAGTTTATATCAAACACTTGTACTGAGTATTCAGCACATTAAGTGATCACCGCTGCCCATAGACAACTGCAACACCTGGGGTGTGGTCACCCATCCCAGTAGGAACCACGCCCACGGTTGCTTTACATGCGTAAACGCTTATAATGCGCATGCTAACTAGGCCTCTAAAATAACCTTTATCTCTTTTTGATAAATTCCGCTCACGTAATGGGACAATTTCCCACTATATTTACTGCATTAATTCGTTCTTAGATACAACCTACACTCACTGTACGAATAACACTAATTATATTATTCTTCATATAGGAGTACACTTGTGACAAATTCAAATCAAAACTTAAAGCTATCCGGAATACGAACGCGGCGAAGTCGGAGGCCTCGATTTTTGCGATAGCGGCTACAAACACGACATTACCCAATCGCTATCTCAAAAGCGGACTTAGGGCTTACATAGAGTGGAAATATCTTTTAAATAGCACTCTAGTAATAACTAGGAAATCTCATTGCTGTATTCTAGCTGTATTTATATTCTACCAAATAGTTAGTTAGTTTTATACATTGTATATTGAAAATGTTGACTTCAGCTTTTCTCGTGTTCGTTTTAGTCATGAACAAAAATTTTGTACATTATTATCTCTTAGAAACCTGTAACTATTATGGAGTAAAATATAGTTATTTATGTAATTTCTAACATGTTAAGTTTTTTATTACAAAATGGTGTTGTTTGTTTCGACATGATATTTTGTTTAACCACTTTAGAATCAAATGATATTGCCAATATTAACCCATTTTCTTTTTAAAGTCAATATAAAATTAGGCATCCATACTTTATTTTAAGATTAAAAATCTCTCACGGGTACAATCAAAATATTCTTCTTTTCGAGTCGTAATGTCTTTTGACTACAGTAATTTTGACCACAAATCAAAATATTAAGATGTAAATATAGAAAAATAACTGAGGTATTTTCCAATGATTCAGAATTTTATGTAGTTATCATACTTATAAGTTTCTGCATCGTGGTAGCATAATGAATGCATTTCCCTAAGGTACGTGTTCGGCGTTCTCCTGGGCCTGATGCGAGGCCCGCAGACGGAGGAGGTGCCTCCGGAGCCGACGGAGGAGGAGAAAATCGGTCAGTTGAGGCACAGGTTGCTCGCAGGCACAGGTCAAAGTAAGGCACACACACAGGTAACGCGTGAGGCTTGGCTTGCGCGTCCGTCACTGGGCATCGCCACGTCACTCAGTCTAGTTTACTGAACATTCCACAAATTGTATATTTTCCGCTTCATTTGTACTCATTTACATATAACACTGTTTATATGGAAGTTAGGAAATATTGTTGCATAATAATAATATAAAAAATAAATTATAGAGTTCCTACCTATGAAGCATTTGAGACTATAATAATCGAAAAAAAATAAGACACGATAACAATATCAATCATGAGTAAAAGATTTAAGTTATTCTATTCTAGACTTGAGATATTTAAGTTTCATGGTTATCAAAATAAGTATGAAACATATCGGAATATTGACTTGTACTCGAGAACTTATTATTTAATGGTTTCTGATGTTTTCGCGATTGTTACACATTTAAATAAAATCACTTTAATACGGTATTATCGCGTATATTACATTATTTTTACACCTAACGTTTCGAAAACTTTACAGTTTTCACTGTCGCAGGTAGGCTAAGTTGACATTTCATAACACGAAGACAAATGTCAACTTAGTCTACCTGCGACCATGAAAACTGTAAAGTTTTCGAAACGTTAGGTGTAAAAATAATGTAATATACGCGATAATACCGTATGTGATTTTATTTAAAACTTATTATTTGTGAAGTTTTTTGAAAATAGAAAAGTTAGGTGGAGCATGCCCGTACAGTGACAGAAAAACAAAACTAAATCGCCAAACGCAGGTTTAACAACGTAACGATATTTTTCAATGTCTTGTCAAAGTTAAAACCGTTTCTGTGACGTCATAACATTGTAACAATTAAATCAAAATTATAACAGAGTAACATTGTAACATAAATCTGCTTTTGGATGTTAATGTGCAGGTAATTATGTATAATATTAAAAGGGATATAGGGTAATATATTGCGGAGGAAACTTGGCAAAAAAATTGAGCCTAAACAAAACTTAACAAGATTGATATACATTGATGCGCATGTTCATACACTTGTACCAAATTCTGTAATACCCAGTTTCTTAAATCCGCCATGTAACTCATCAACATTGAGCTATGCTAAGCCGTACAATTTTACCATACCAAAATCAACTCTTAACATTTTTGTGCACAATGTACCATAGCGCACTATAGCTTCGTAGTGATAAATCTCACTCAAGCTGATGACAGTATTATCTAAGTATAACATATGTTTAAACTATTACACAAAACCCTACTCGTAAAAGTATCAAATAACGGAGTATACTCTGAATACACTTCAGCTTTAGTTATTTACAATTTACACACTAAATGCATTTGTCTTAGCGTCTATATGTTTGTCCAATATGTACTACTAAATATACAACATAATTGTAACAGTATAATATATGTATATACAATAACTGTATGAATCTAAATATATAGGGTGATATTAACTTCCTGGCAATATTTAAATGCCAGAATCGGAAATCACCAACTGATCCGTGAATTTGTATGGAAGGCCCATTTTATTTTAATCTTATACCTTTTCATGCAGTTCTGCATTCTATTAGGGATTATGATTCCGATATTACAATATTTCCAGGGAATTTAAAATCATCCTGTCACAGGCAGGACAGGCTATTTTATATATTTTACGAAAATCTACCCTAACCTCCCTTTTCTAGCTAGAAAGTAGTGAAAAAGAAAATTTGTATTTTTTTAAGTTCATGGTTGGTTGTCCCATAGAATAAAAAAAAACAGTTGGCAACCCTATAAAGACATATTATGTTCCAAAGTCGAAGTAAATAGAATATACATTTTGAATACACGGTGATTTAAGTTGTCTTGTATGCCAAATTTAGTTAAAACTAAACGGTGCAACACGCTCAATAAGTTTTGAGTGAGTCAGACAATCAATAAGTAATGTCTTCTGATGAAGAAATAAAGTCGTGCTTATTTAATCATTTAATGAACAATTAACTTGCGCGTGTCCTGTGTAAGTTCATTAAATGATTTGAGACCAAAGACAAACGATAAGGTGAAGAGCTTCATAAATAAACAGGATAACATATAAAAGGGAACATTATGTAGGTACGTAGTATCCTACATAGGATTATTTTTCCTTTTTCATACGATCATTAACTCCCCCTCCCCCTATAGCCACGAAGACAAATGATTGCTCAAAGAAGTAATATTGAACTAAACCTCATGCGTAGGTCCTACTCGACATCTACCTGCACTGCCGGCAGCGGACGACACAGGTCAGATGCAGGTGCAAGCTTTCGGGTTGGACATCAGTAAAGAAGACAACGGCCAGTGAGTACACAGTAACACAATCATCATCATCATTATTGTAGTCGTAAGAACTCCATTGATGAACAAAAGTCTCTCCCGATCAATGGGAATATGTTGCCACGCTTGGCAGACGGGTTGGCGAGCGCAGTTTCTTTGGCTTCTTGTGCTTCCAATCTGCTGCCCATCGGAAGTGATTTTAGGCTGACGAAGGTTAGGAATTTGTTCGATTTGGGAAGAGAATGAAGGTATAGGGTTTTGGCGAGCGCCGTGGCGCAGTGGTTAACTCGCCAGCCTGCGACACGAGGGCCCCGGGTTCGATCCCCGGTCAGGTCAAGATGGAAAATGATCTTTTTCAGATGGGCCTGGGTCTTGGATGTTTATCTATATAAGTATTTGTTATAAAATATAGTATCGTTGAGTTAGTATCCCATAACACAAGTCTCGAACTTACTTTGGGGCTAGCTGAATCTGTGGGATTTGTCCGTATATATTTATTTATTTACGACTCATTTGGATGAATTGAAAAAAAGCAAGTAGTAGCTCGGGAGGCCGGGCGCGCAACCACTGGACAGGCAGTTGAGGATGACGCCCCTGACCTTTCAGCATCCCCTGATGCATGCACCGAAATAAATCATACGCACACTTTTTGGTGTGATAACGTTTTATAAATCGATGAACACCGGCTGCACGCACGACAAAGTGTCACGTTCCGTGTGCAAGCAAGAGCGCGGAACAAGCGATAGAGAGGCACGATCGGCCTAAACGTTCGGCTTGTGACGCGTCTATCTCTCTCCACCGTTATTACGTAAAATAATCGTGAGCCAACTGACTTTTTTCATTGAAGTCTCTCTTCCAACACATTGTCTTCGTCAAATCATCTTTCATAATAACTCGTCAACTTCCAATGTCGCTTCCCCAGGATACAGATGAAACCGCACGAGTCGCCGAGTACGTCAACGCCGTCTTCGGGCGAGGAAGCCGACGCGTCGCTCGACGAGTCGGCCGAGCACACCGAGGAGAATAAGCCACCGTCTCTGATTGACCTGCTGGGGTGAGCGAAAGCAAAGAGAATATACTAACGTATAGACTGCCAACCTGATACAAAAATAATAGACCAACTTAAGCGGGTGCCGCGCGAACGAAAAACATTGCGCAAGCCGTCAGGCTGCGCAATGTTTTTAACCTACCCATCCCAGTGAAGAACACACTCGGGGTTGCTTTACATGCGTAAGCGCTCATAATGCGCACGCTTACTGTGCCATCGAGCTCCTGGATAACTTAGCAACATCCAATGGATTCTATCTTTAACGTATGTCAGATACCTGTCTTGTTTTTTTTTCTGATACAACCAAGACTCCTTTATGCTGTACAAATTGTATAAATACTTTACTTCGCTGGCTCGCACCCCAAGTGGATCTTGGCTTCCGACATTAAAGTGCGCCATTCTTCCCTATTCTGTGCCAACTCTGACCAGTCGGATACTTCCAATTCTTTCAGGTCTTTGGCGACTTCATCCTTCTTCATCGCTGGCTAGGACATGTGGAGAGGATGGGAGAAGATCGAGCCGCAATTGTATAAATACTCTTTTATAATTACAGAGGGGAGCAAGCCAAAAAGCAAGCCCAGGAGAGGATGGAGGCGCAGGCTGCTCAACAAGCCGCCATGTCCGCCATCGAAGCTGAGAGCAAAAAGGTACATAATGTCAGGATACGCTTCCGTAGCCATTGAGAACATTAAAGTAGATTCAAAGAAGTAAATTACGTTAGAAAGTTTATATTAAGGTTTTCTTAATATTGCATACATTTTTAATCAATATGTATTTTTATTAGTAGTAATATTCTTGATCAATGCCAAAGAGTTCGATTCATAAACACTACACTCTCACTACACACTCACTACACTCATATTAAAATGCTTTCTTATATTTTGATTTGATTTGTATTCGCTGCAGCAAGGATATTTTGAAAATAAAGTAAGTATGTAAACAAACGATTGATGCATTCTTCTAAATTGCAGAGAAAACAGATCTTTATTATTATTTTTATGGCTTTTAGATGTTACATATTTAGCCAGTACCAAGTACGAGATGTTAAAGTTTACCGCGCTTTTTTTTGTTTATCAATAAATCATATTGTAATTAATTTAATCCGACGGAGCTCATGGCGATTTCCACGAATCTATTGGTTTGATCATAGATGACGCAGCGATGCGGATAACTATCAGCCTGCTAAGTCACTTTCACTGCAGCCGCTCCATGACAATTTATTTTAGTTATTCCACACATTGTCATAAACATGGCATTTATGATTCCAAATTACACAGAATAAACTTCACTGGAAGCTATTCGCACAACAATCCAAAAGGAAAACTGTGCAGTTCGCCGACATTTTCGCCAAAAACTCCAGACTTTACTTTTGCTAACCAGCACTTTGCTGGCCTAAGCGTTTCCAATCTATCAATCTCCGACACGATTCCGTCTTGTCACCTTGTATGTTGTTGCGGCTTACATGCCGAACGCTACAGTGATAGTATCAGTGTGGTCCTTCACAAAAATCCACGCGATAGTGCGGAGCTGAATGAGGCAAACCTGCGGACCGCGCCGCGTTTAAATTAGGGAATTTATGTGCATACGCGTAACGCGTTTGGATATTTTTCTTAAATGCAATGTTATGTATTGATGATGTGCAAAATTGAAGCTCCGTTATGAGTCTGAAACATCATGGCATCGCGTACTATAAGTAATATTGTGTTTTTTAAGCATTTTGGAACAACAACTTGAAAGATTTAAGTGGAGACATCGGTTCTCGAACTAATGTCGGGAACCGATCTAACCTTATAACATTCTGATATCTATGCTCTCCCCGGAGGCCTCGCCGTTCTTTCGTGCTTACATGTTTGGTTTGCGTGAGCAGGCGGTGCAGGTCCCCGCGCCGTCGGCGCTGTCGCAGATCGACCTGTCGCAGTACACGCGGCGCGCCGTGTCGTTCCTGGCGCGCAACTTCTACAACCTCAAGTACGTGGCGCTGGTGCTGGCCTTCTGCATCAACTTCGTGCTGCTCTTCTACAAGGTAACGTTGCTCCAGTTCATATTTTTCACCCTCCTTACCTTCATTTACTTACCTTCCTTTCTTACCTTCATACTCCTTGCCATTTATTCTTCTTTATGCAGCATAAAAACCGCGTATTAAGAATACAAGTAATATTAGAACCTATGTTTTTCACTCTCGTTAAAAAAGGAATTTTAGTTTGAAACAATATGTCCTATTTTTCTCCATAAGATACCTCTTAAGGAAATAACTTTGAGACTTTAATTCATGTATTTACTTTCAGGTATCGACTCTCGACGATGATAGCGATGGTGAGGGATCTGGTTTGGGCGATATTATTGGTGGCTCTGGCTCTGGACAAGGTTCGGGCAGTGGCGATGGTAAGATATTCGGTTTGCTGATATATTCTACATCCATGGATATATAGATTTCATTTTTGATGCTCCTAAAACGCACCCTTGTGGTAAACTGATGCTTTTATTGATCAAATATTATAGTAGATTATCATAAAAAATTGGGTAATATATTAAGCTAATGTATCACTAATTTCACTATATTTTTTTTCCAAAATAATTCAGTTTGGTCGATTTGACACTATTTTATCCAACTAATCGGTATATGCAACGTAATCAAATGCGTCAGTTATTTCACTGGGCCCTTCTGACCACACTGTGCTCTGGCAGGCGGTAGCGGCGAGTCGGGTGAGGACGATGACGCACTAGAGGTGGTGCACATCGACGAGGACTTCTTCTACATGGAGCACGTCATCAAGGCGGCGGCCGTGCTGCACTCCATCGTGTCGCTCGCCATCCTCATCGGCTACTACCATCTCAAGGTAAACACATGTTTTCAATTTGTGGCCACCTTTTATTTATTTATTTAAAAACAAGAGACAAGACAAAATTTTATTTTATTTAAAATTTGGTAACCGAGCTGTTTAGGTTTGATGACTTCTCCATCATCAGACCAACTCGCTCGTTGAATAATGTCGACGAGCGTGCTGAATGTCGTCTTTTTATACTTTTGAATTGAATGTATTGTTATTTCGTATGAGGCTCCTAATACATTTTTGAAGTGAAAACTTCTTTAGCGGCGTTGTGCACTTTTTGGGATGGGTATAAAATGTTAGACTCGCGCCAGGACACGTGACCTGATCGAAAATTCGTTAGACGGATACGTGACCTTATACCGCCCAAAAGGCGAGTTTTCACTTCTGCCGGCGCTCCCGGATTGCAACCCGTTGATCTTTCCTTCTTTCAATTAATGCAAAATTTCACCTCGATAGTACATCGAAAAGTCGGTTAAATTTAATTTCAAATATTTGATTACCAAAATACACCGGGACAGGCAAAGAGAGCCGCCTACACTGATACGGTCACGTTCTGCAAAAACCGGAAAATAACAAAGAGAATAAAAGTCGGGCTATGCCGCCATAGTCATGTAATGAACGCCCCAAAAATATCAAACTGACCATGGTAAAAGGACATAAGAAATAAAAAATTTGTTTGGTTCCAGGTGCCGCTAGCCATCTTCAAGCGTGAGAAGGAGATCGCTCGCAGACTGGAGTTCGACGGCCTCTACATCGCTGAACAACCGGAGGATGACGACCTCAAGAGTCACTGGGACAAACTTGTCATATCCGCTAAGTAAGTCAGCGTACAGAGTGTGTCCTTCCTCCTCCTTTCAGCCGTAAGAAGGCCACTGTTGGACAAAGGTTTCTCCCAAGGATTCTTCGTTCCATGTGAGGATATTTTTTGAGACTTTTTCGGATTCTTGTGCTTCCGACACTGCTGCGCAACTCTAGCATTTTTAAGCTGAGGAAGAATTTATTGGATTTGATGAGGGATGAGGGAAAAGCAAGTACCTACCTATGAGGGAAAAGCAAGTACCTACCTGTAACCACCGGCCAAGCAGATGAGGATGACATCCCTGACCTAGCTGACGAAAGTGTGTAAAGCATAGCAAACATTAGGATTTTAAATGCAGAATCTAAAAAGATTGAAGCAATTGAACCAATAAGCTTTTTAGCTGGACAAAGAATGAAAGTTGATACTGGTCAAATGTATTCCCTGACATCTTTTATAGATCAAGGTACAAGAAACGTGGTTGTTATCATTGTTCGGTACCTTAGAGTTGACAGTTTTATTCCCACTTTTGAATTTCAGATTTACAATGAACATGTTTTGTTCAGGTCGTTCCCGGTGAACTACTGGGACAAGTTCGTGAAGAAGAAAGTCCGCGCGAAGTACTCGGAGACGTACGACTTTGACAGCATCTCCAACATGCTCGGCATGGAGAAGACTTCCTTCGCCGCGCAGGAAGAGGAGGGCAGCAAGGGGCTCGTGCACTAGTGAGACTTTACAATTTTACATGCTCTGGGATTGGACCTAAAACTAACTAGTCAGAATGTAATTTTTAACTTTTAATGCGCAATGAAGATTTTAACAAAATAAACTGTCAAGGTTAATAATTACTTCAATCACGCAATAACTATCGAAAGGAACATATGTCCCTTTCGTAGTTATTACGTAGCCGTAATTTTTTTCACGTAAACACAGCTGACTTCCACATGAAATGAAAGAGCGCAACAGCGCCAAAGCGTTGGAAAGTGGTACTACATCACGATGCGCCCAGGCATATCACGATACGCCCAGCCATATTTCGATGCGGCCAAGTAACTGAATGGGAATATCGACAAATAGGCTGCTCTCATCGATCTGCCCAATTTTTATGGGCACATCATAAAATAATTGGCCAAATCAAAATATGGCGGCACAAATCGATTTGGCCAGGCTTATCGCGATCGGCCCAATTAAACGATTGAAAATCTAAGATATCGACGTTAACATAATTCATTCTTACAAAATTTACAAAAAAATATTTACGGCGTGGTAAAAAATCATTTTTTAAGAAATCTGGTTATGGACGCTTCATACATAAAAGAATGCACTGTTCCAGCATCCTGAACATCGACTGGCGCTACCAGGTGTGGAAGGCGGGCGTGACGATCACGGACAACTCGTTCCTGTACTCGCTGTGGTACTTCTCGTTCTCGGTGATGGGCAACTTCAACAACTTCTTCTTCGCGGCGCACTTGTTGGACGTGGCCGTGGGCTTCAAGACACTGCGCACCATCCTGCAGTCCGTCACGCACAACGGCAAGCAGGTACACTACTTTTTCTTCCAACTACATATCCAGCACAAAGCGGAACTTTGCTGCTTTAGAAAAGATTTCTTTTTACTGCACTGTTTAGTTCCTTTTTTAAATTTTTAAATCGTGGGACCATAGGTGTCACATGTCACAAAAAGGTTGGCTAACCTGACGGCCGTATGGAGTTCACTGAGATAGTTCAGACAGTTCGAAATTACGACATAATTACACGAGGCATATCGCTGACGCCGTGCTGCCAAATATGGCAGGGTCGCCATTCAGAGAGGTTACGGTTTGCAAAAGAAACAACTGTATCCGATCAAAGACGAACATTATATTGCATTATAAAAAGGAGTTGCATTGTTATAAATGATTAAATGATTATAGGCTTACCCCTAGCCGTGTGGTTTCCGGCAGAGTAGAATAGGACGACTTAGGAAATACAAGCTAAACAAAGCTCAAACATCAATGAGACCTCTCCAACCCGTCTGGCCAGCGAGGAGAGTGTGGGTCAAAACCTCTGTCTGCTCTGGCTAAGTGAGGCTCCGGTACTACAGAGAGGGTCATGCTCCTGCAGTGAAGACTAAAAAGACCTGATGATGATGATAATGAGGCTTACACCACATACCTACACACTTCAGACACAGGCTAACTTGACTTTACTGACTAGTTGTACTATTTTGAACCCAGGATAAACATTTTTTTCTATATACAGTGTTACTTGAAAAATTAAAAAAAATATTTTTTTTTTCATTTATTTAAAATATGATGAAAAAATTCCACGGGGGCAGGGTTTGAACCAGCGACCTTAGGTCTTTGTACGACCTACATACATACAACCCTGCCCGCATGATTTTTTTTACCATATTTAATTTAATAAGAGTATATTAGAATAGCATTATGAAAAAGAAACATTAAAAACTACAGTCTTACTGTAAAGACAGAAGCACACACATGTAAGAAAGTAACATATAACGTGATGTTGGTGTTGCCAGCTGGTGCTGACGGTGATGCTGCTCACCATCATCGTGTACATCTACACGGTGATCGCGTTCAACTTCTTCCGCAAGTTCTACGTGCAGGAAGAGGACGATGAGGTCAACAAGAACTGCCACGACATGCTCTCGGTCAGTCACCTTCTTCTTCTATTTAATCGCTTGATAACAGCTAAATGTCAATACATATCTGACATCCGAATCCTTAAAAACCTAGACAATCACTACTAGACTTACTTCTCTTGTGCCCTTACACTGCGCGGTTCTTACCCCCGTTGAGTGCTTAGCACCGCGCGGTGCTCACCTCCGTTGAGTGATTTTGCACCGCGCGGTGCTTACCCCGTTGACTGCTTAGCACTGCACTGTGCTCACCCCCGTAGAGTGCTTAGCACCGCGTTGTGCTCAACCCCGTTGAGTGCTTAGCACCGCGCGGTGCTCACCTCCGTTAAGTGATTTGCACCGCGCGGTGCTTACCCCGTTGACTGCTTAGCACTGCACTGTGCTAACCCCCGTAGAGTGCTTAGCACCGCGTTGTGTTTAACCCCGTTGAGTGCTTAGCACCGCGCGGTGCTCACCTCCGTTGAGTGCTTAACACTACGCAGTGCTCACCCCCGTTGAGTGCTTAGCACTACGCAGTGCTCACCCCCCGTTGAGTGCTTAGCACCACGCAGTGCTCACCCCCGTTGAGTGCTTAGCACCACGCAGTGCTCACCCCCGTTGAGTGCTTAGCACCGCGCGGTGCTCACCTCCGTTGAGTGCTTAGCACCACGCAGTGCTCACCCCCGTTGAGTGCTTAGCACCGCGCGGTGCACACCTCCTTTGAGTGCTTGGCACCACGCAGTGCTCACCCCCGTTGAGTGCTTAGCACCGCGCGGTGCTCACCTCCGTTGAGTGCTTGGCCCCACGCAGTGCTCACCCCCGTTGAGTGCTTAGCACCGCGCGGTGCACACCTCCGTTGAGTGCTTGGCACCACGCAGTGCTCACCCCCGTTGAGTGCTTAGCACCGCGCGGTGCTCACCTCCGTTGAGTGCTTAGCACCACGCAGTGCTCACCCCCGTTGAGTGCTTAGCACCGCGCGGTGCACACCTCCGTTGAGTGCTTGGCACCACGCAGTGCTCACCCCCGTTGAGTGCTTTGCACCGCGCGTTGCTTATCCCCGTTGAGTGCTTTGCACCACGCGGTGCTTACCTCGTTTACTGCTTAGTACCGCGCTGTGCTCACCCCTGTTGAGTGCTTAGCACCGCGCGGTGCTTATCCCCGTTAAGGAATTCATCAGTCATACCCAAGCTCAAGCCAAACAGTGTTGTCATTAAGCAAATGTTCAGTCCAATCCAAGCTCAAGCCAGACATTGTTGTCATTAAGCAAATGTTTAGTCCAATCTAAGCTCAAGCCAGACATTGTTGTCATTAAGCAAATGTTCAGTCCAATCCAAGCTCAAGCCAGACATTGTAGCCATGAAAGGAATGTAGAGTGATGTACATGTCCGTGTCCCGCAGTGCTTCGTGTTCAACCTGTACAAAGGCGTGCGCGCGGGCGGCGGCATCGGCGACGAGCTCGAGCCGCCCGACGGTGACGACTCAGAGGTCTACCGCATCATCTTCGACATCTCCTTCTTCTTCTTCATCATCGTCATCCTGCTCGCCATCCTGCAGGGTGAGTACTCACTCGTCGATATCTAAGAGCCTTGGCCACGGCCAAGCTTAAAACACATTAATATTAATGGGCCTTGACGATTCTAGATAGTAATTGGTATTATTATCTGGAGTCATCAATGGAGTGTTATCTGTTCAGGTTTGATCATCGACGCGTTCGGAGAGCTCCGTGACCAGCTGGAGTCGGTGAAGGAGGACATGGAATCCAACTGCTTCATATGCGGCATCAACAAAGACTACTTTGATAAGGTGAACTGTCAACGAGGGTTATATTATATAATGTTAGATAACAAAAAACTTTAAATGTACTAGCTGCTTGTCTTCCCGTGAAGATCGTAAAAGGCGATCGAGGGAAAGTGCGAAAATCTAAGGAATCATATCAATAGGCAATGCGGCTAGTAACCCATCACTTTTGATTCTATTTTCCTACCTACACACCCACCAACCTGCTAAAAGTTGCATTTGGGTCTTATAGAACTGGGCTCTGTCTACCCGGCAAGGGAAAAGGACGTGATACATATGTATGTAACAAAAAATAATGTGTTCCTTATTGCATACTGTTTACGATCGGTATGGAATCACACACTGGTGTCAGATTTTTCAAGCTGCATAAAAGCATCTGAGATAGCTTAACGACTGCCATCAATGATAACAGCCGGGACTAATGACTTAACGTGCCTTCCGAAGCACGGAGGAGCGCGAGATATTTTTATTCCACTTGCGGTCACCCATCACAATAGGGACTGCGCCCGGGGTTATTTAACATACCTAAGCGCTTATAAAACTCACACACACTGGGTGGCCTCATGGTAATGCCCTCACCAAAAGTATTGTTAGGGTATGTCACAATCTACTATGTATTTTCAGATTGGCCTGGGTCTTGAATGTTTATCTATACAGGGTTATAGTTAACTAACGCAAAACCTGCTAAAGACGAATTAGTTACATCATGACTAACAACATTTGTTCTATGACTTTTACGTAAACGCAATACATAGTAAGATTTTACATACATAAGCTTTTATGTGAATTTCTATCAAACTTTAAGTCTATGGTTAATATATATGGTTATATATAAAAATAAAAGTAATTCTACTATCGAATTACAAGAAGTCATAGAACAAACGTAGTTAATGGCGCTGCCATCGGCGTAACATTCGTCTCTGTAGTTATTTTATTTTAAAATTAGTTATCTCGCAGTATACAACCAGTTTATATTATAAACAGTAATATCATGGTATGAATAAGTTCAAAAAGTGTTATTCAAGTGAAATTCGGCCGATAAGTGATAAAAACAAGTGATTGAAAATTTTGACATTCAGTGACTGTTAAAACTGTTATATATTGCAATAAAACTGCAAATAACTTGATAAAAGTGAAATCAAACTCAGATAAAAAGTAAACAGAACTCAAATATTATAAGTGAAACCCTTGTTATGTGAAATTTCGCATAAAATATTTTTGCGATAAAATTTTCAAATAAATTCAATTAACAGCCGTTTTCGTATTTAATGGACACCTAGCGCCATCTAGTGAATCTTTTGGGAATAAAAAATATTAAACAAAACGCCATCTACACTTCTAATTGAACACCTCAAAGTAAATAGAAACCACTACCCACTACGAGATGGCGCCACCAGCCTCAAAAATATTCTGTGAAAAGTGCAAAATAATTATTTCAAGATCTGACTTTTTAGTATGTAAAAGTTGCAAAAAGAATTTTCATTTGAACTGCACAAGCATATCAGAAAAGCTTTTCTATCTTATGACACCTTTAAATAGAAAAAAATGACAATGTGATACTTGTAAGTATCGAAGAAAGCCTAACTCACATTTTCAACAATCCGAAGATATCAAAATGATAACAGAGAATTCTTTTGACAGCCTGCCTGATGAATGCAGCATTGAAAATGATAACGAAGTTAATGAGCATACTACAAATAGGGATCTTGCTAAAACACCACCAAAAACCAACTCTCCGGCAGATGTCACTACTGGTAAACATTTTGAGATTCGAGAGTTAAAGGAAAAAAATAAAAAATTACAAGAGGAATATAACGAGCAAATGAAACAATAAAAACATTAAATTTAGCAAATGCACATTTACTGGAAAAAACAATAGAGCAAGAAAATATAATAAATATTTACAAAACAGTTACTATTAGCATTGATGACTTCGGCACTGACGAAACAAATAACGTCTCGGCTAGTTCATCAGAAAATTCGCAGATTGAGCCGTCAAGAAATTTGCTTAGTTACCAACTTACCACAAAATCACCTGCCATAGACACAAGCACCTCTGATGACATGTCTTTTGGAAAAGGTCAGGAGAACCGGAGAACTGACTGTATAAATGGCAATAGACCTACTCTGATGAAACTAAGCACAACTTTGAAGAAACCTACTAAATTGTGTTTGATTAGTAACATCCAGGACTCGAAACAGGCAACTACTCTTAGAACCATTCTTGGGGAATGTAATATCTGTCACTACCGTGTGCCCGGTGGCGGTATAGACCAATTATTATGCGGGCTAAATGATAAACTTAGAAATTACACTTTAAATGACTATTGTATTATCATAATAGGAGAATCTGATTTTAGTATGTCTAAAAATTACTTCGATATGGTAAAAATAATTAGAGAAAAGCTAATGTTAGTACAATATACTAATATTATATTATGTCTACCAACATATAAGTACAGCTATGAAGCTACTATTTTTAATACTAGGATTGACACTTTTAATGGCTTACTTTACAAAGACAACTATTACCACCAATATTGTTATTTACTAGATTCCAACAAAAATGTACTATGTTCATACAAGATGTTTTCAAGTTACTCAGGCAAACTGAATAAACAAGGTTTTAAGATTATTGTTTACGATATTATGGATTTAATGATAAATATTGCTAATGACCTCAGTATCAATATGATGATACAGGGTCCTGAAAATGTGAATCAAACAAGTCTTTCTTCCTCTACGAGGAAAAAGCATTCCTTTCGTTCCTAAACAATGTACTATCATGTGCCAAAATATGCAATCTCTCACAAACAAAGTGGATGACTTAAATATTTTTCTAGTGGACTCAGAGATAGATGTTATAGTAATGTCAGAACATTGGTTAAACCCAAATAATTTTCATCTTTACTCATTAGAGGGCTATGAGCTTCGTGCCAAATATATACGGAAAAATCATATTCACGGTGGGGTTGCCATTTTTACCCGTGACAATATAAAAACCCAGGAGAGACTAGATATCAATTATATACGGTAGAGTTCATATTAGAATTCTGTGCCATTGAAATCATTGAACACAACTTATTGATAATTGCGATTTACAGGCTAGAAAGAAATGTAGATACTTTCTTTGCACAACTGCAGACCTTGTTAGAGTATATATCCAAACATGCTACAAATAAAAAAATCGTCATTGCAGGAGACATAAATATTGATGTCACAAAAATATCCAATTATTCACAACGATTTCTAAATTTACTTAAGAGCTTTGGATTACGATGTTTAATAAAAACTCCAACGCGCATTACTAAAACTAGCTCTAGTTGTCTAGACCAGTTCATCGTCAGCAAAAACGTAGAAATGAAAACCGGAGTTCAACACGGGAATTTTGGCGACCACAATACCATTATTGGTCAAATTCCACTCCAGGCAAATTTAGAAGAAACTACAGTTACATACAAAATTAATAAACGAATATTTAATTTTAAAAACATGGAGAGATTTAGAACGGCACTACAGTTAATAGACTGGACCAATATTTTTTCTTTAAACAAAAATATTAATCACAATTAGATCTAATAGGGAAAAGTCTTTTCCCTATTAGATACTTATATACCAAGAAAAAATATTAGAATTAACAATAAAAATACATGTAAATCAAGATGGATTACAAAAGGTATAAAACAATGTTGCTATCATAAACGAATACTCAGATATCTCACAACTAAATTTGAAAATGAAACACTTAAAAAATATGCTAAAAACTATACTCAAATATTAAAGAAAATTATTGTAACAGCAAAAAGAAAATCTTATATACAGAGAATACATACATCACAGAATAAATATAAAGAAATGTGGAATATTATCAAAGAAAAAAACAAAAACAACAACTGAATTTAAACATAATAACATAACTTTGACAGATAACAATCGTGATGTAACCTGCCCAGCAAAAATATCTGATATATTCAATAAATATTTTCAAAGCATCGGGATAAATAAACAAACAATAAATCCAAATAAACTAATCAATAAAACACTGCCAAATACAGTCTACTTAGATATCGTAACTGAAAAGAAAGTAAAAAAAGCTATTCTAGATTTAAAAAGAAATAAAACTTGTGGACATGACGAGATTCCAGGTACGTTGTTAGTACACTGTGTTGAAGAATTTGTGTCACCATTGACCTATTTAATTAACCAATCCTATGCACAAGGTGTTTTCCCTGAAAGTCTAAAAATAGCCAAAATAATACCGATATACAAAAAAGGAAATTAAAAAAGTACTCATAATTACCGTCCGATTGCTATCCTTCCAGTAATTTCTAAAGTATTTGAAAAAATCATATGCCGCCGTATATACTGCTTCCTAGAAAAATTCAAGGTCTTCAGCGCCAAACAACATGGCTTTCGGAAAAACCACAGTACTGCTACTGCAGTCTATAATTGCAATACTATAATACTGAACGCGCTGAACAATAAAAAGTGTGTCGTCACTGTTTTTATGGATATGTCTAAAGCATATGAACATGTCTCACATTCAATTCTATTAAAAAAACTCGAATCGCAGGGCATACGCGGACATGTAAATAGGTGGCTCACTTCATACTTACATGACAGGAAACAATTTGTCCAAATTACTCATCTTGACGAAACAAGCAGAGAGTTCAGACATTTTAACTCCTCCCGTGAAGTCATGACTTGTTCGATACCACAAGGAAGTGTACTAGGCTGCTTAATGTTCTTATCATACATAAATGATCTACCCTCCGTTGTATCCCAAGATGTAGTACTGTTTGCAGATGACGCAACTCTTATTGTCACTTGTGACCAAGACAAACTTCACAACATACATATAAACATAGCCTCATCCTTAAAAAATATCGCAAACCATTTAGAATCAATAGGCCTAGTTTTAAACTTAGAAAAAACAAAAATCATGCAATTTAGACCCTTCCAAAGATCAGAACTTTTACTAAACGTAGTTTACGATGGACAAAAGATAGAAGAAGTCAATAGCTTTAATTTATTAGGCATCACTTTAGACTCTACAATGTCCTGGAAACCACATGTAGACGTGGTAGTGAGTAGACTCAGCAGCTTTACGTACGCTTTACGTGAGCTACGGAAAAGTACGAGTGAAGAGTGCGCACTCACGGCCTACCACAGTCATGCAGCGACTTGGATCCGCTATGGAGTTATTTTTTGGGGCAACTCAACCGACGTTCAAGCGGCGTTTGTGTTACAAAAAAGATGTCTTAGGATTATCACACTTTCTGGACCTCGAGACACATGTAGAACCCTATTTATGAATTTAAAAATTTTAACCCTTACGTCCGTTTATATATTAGAATTGTGCCGTCTTGTAACAAAATGTAGCCATTATTTCCAGCGCATAAGCGAAATGCCCACACGCCATAGCTCTCGCCGACAAAACGACTTTTTCTTACCAGCTCCACATCTTCAACTATATAGCAATGGGCCTGAATACATGGCAGTTAAAGTATATAATCATCTACCGAGTTCATTAAAAGCCCTCCAAGGCAATAAATTTAATAATAAATTGAAAAGTCTCCTTATGGGCAAGGCTTATTATAATATTAGAGAATTCCTAGAGGATAAGTTTTTAGATGATAAGTTTTACTAAAAAGGTGTTGTTTTTTTATTTAATTAATTTTGAAAATTGTTACTTTTTTTGTTCTTTTAATTTTATTTCTATAGTTTGTATATTGTTAATAAAGTTTTTATTTGTTCACAAATACCGGAAGGTTACTTGTAATGGCTTTACATTTTATGTGAATAAAAATATGAGTATGAGTATGAGTATGAGATGTAACTAAGTTACCTTTAGGAGGTTATGCCTTAGATACCACTTACCCTGTATATGTATTTGTTATAAAATATAGTATCGCTGAGTTAGCTCACATCATCACATAGCGCGAAGAACCGATGGCCAATGGGGCAAAAAGGTTCTTGAATGGCGACCACGTACTGGCAAGCGCAGCGTCGGACACTCACCTACCAGGTGGTCGGACGATCTGACCAAGGTCGCAGGAAAACGCTGGATGCAGGCCGCTTCCAACCAGTCATTTTGGAAATCTTTGGGAGAGGCCTATGTCCAGCAGTGGACTTCTTCCGGCTGATATGATGATGATGATGATCACGCAGGTCGCTGTGTGATTTGTTCATAATATTTATGTATTAGCCGTTTGGTTTCCGGCAGAGTAGAATAGGACCACTCCAAGTCTTCCCGTGGATGTCGTAAGAGGCGACTTAGGAAATACAAGCTAACCAAAGCTCATAAACATCAATGAGACGTCTCCAACCCGTCTGGCCAGCGTGGAGAATGTAGGCCAAATCCTCTGTCTGCTCTGGCTAAGTATGGCTCCGATAGTACAAAGAGGGCCATGCTCCTGCAGTGGAGGCTAAAAACACCTGATGATGATTTATATATTTATGTGTCAGGTGCCGCACGGTTTCGACACGCACGTACAGCGCGAGCACAACCTGGCAAATTACATGTTCTTCCTCATGCATCTCATCAACAAGCCCGACACCGAGTACACAGGTACGCAGCTTACACAGCCGCCCTTTGTCTTTTTTATAATATAGTGTAAAGAATAGCCATTTTGACTGAGTGCGTTACCCCAGCCGACTAAGTGCTCCTTTTAAGAATTGATAAATGCAAATAATTAGATCATTACTTCGTGTAAATGTCCCCGAAAGTAAATAATTTGACACCCCGCCGTTTCAGAGATAATGAGGAAAATAAAATTCGGCTGGCGTAACGTTACCCCAGCCGACTTTTTTTGATCCCGTCGGTTTATCTGGATAAAAAGTATACACAAAGATAGATTGAATTTGCTCTCAAATGTCCCCGATAAAATTAAATTTGACACCTTTATGGATTTTGAGTTATTTCATTTACTGCTGCGGTAACGTTTGGTCAATCTCTGTATCTCTGAAACCGTAAGACGCAGAATCATGATTTTTTTTATACGTATAGAACGGAATTTGTCACCATTTGACACCTAGTTATCTTAAATATTAATAATATGGTTTGCGAGTAATAAATATTATTCTGAAAATCATATTTTCGGTTCTAGTTATTAAACGAGGGAACCCTGAAAATTCAAACTAGTCCTAATAGATGCCTCTTATAGAGACATACAAAACATCAATACTTTCATCAGCCTAATCCATAGCATTGGCAAGTTATAATGATATTACTGGTTCCAGAAAGCCAGATTCTGGGCTCTCGATTTAAACGAGGAAAATAATACTTTCCTTACACTTGGCTGATTCCATATTTAAACAATAATTAGACACTTTAACCAAAAATATACATACAAATTTTCAGCTTGATATACTATCGTATATAAGAAATAATAAATAAAAACTAAACCTAGATAATTTTTCCCGATTACCCGACCAAGTTCGAATGTGCATCTAAAAGCGGCCGTACGATACATAACGTATACCTTCTAAAATCTGCACAATAATAATAAGTGGTTGGGTATATTCAAGTAGAAAAATTGTTAGGATTAATTTTAATATTATAAAGACTCGTATTAAATAAATGAAACCTTAGGGTCAACAGCAGAAACAGCCTCCGTGGTCCAGTGGTTAAGGCGTTTGCCTGTTGACCCGGGGGTCGTGGGTTCGATTTCCACCGGAAGCATACTTTGTTTAGTTGTTTCCAGTTTGGTAGGACATTGCAGACGTGAATCACCTGATTGTCCGATAATAAAGATGATTCCGTGCTTCGGAAGGCACGTTAAGCCGGTGGTCCCGGCTGCCATCTGGTAGTCGTTAAAGGAACCACGTCAGAGGCCGAGAGGCGGTTCCTAAGAACTCTGACACCATGCATGGTCGATTGACCGTGACACCTATTCAAAATGATGATGATGATGATGATGATGAATGAAACCTTAGGGTGACTTACAGATTTTCTCTTTCAGCAAAACTATTACTTAAATGGCAATGTCTACATACTAATAATGTAAAAAAAATATCTTTTTATATTTTTTTTGTTTGAATGATTTTAAGGCAGACCTCTTAAATAGAGGTCTGCCGTCTGCATAATAGTTCAATCCAACTGTCACCGTAGTTGGTAATCAAAAACCAACGCAAACAAGGTTATATTCTATAAGGTAAGACTATCAAGAGATAAATAAAAAAAGATCTTGAGTGTTATTTATTTTTGCTGCTCTCGCGTAGAAAGTGTCAGTTTTACAAATTGGGAGTAAAATGTGTATCCATCAACTAGGAAAACGCGTCGTTATTAGCTAAACAAATGAACTAGAAGTCCGTATTTCTTTTTCTATATTATGTACTGCTTGTTTTATTCTGCATTGCTTTAGGCGAACATGTAGGGGACATCTTACAAAGATTTGTTCGAAATCAAAAGTAGTCGGTACCACAGTATAGAGTATCAATACTTTTTTGTGTCCTTCTTTGAAAATAAAAAAATATATATATACTAGCTTTTGCCCGCGGCTCCGCCCGCGTCAATGTCGATCCCTCGGGAACAGTACTTTTTCCCGGGATAAAAGGTAGCCTATGTCCTTCTCCGCACTCCAGAGAACTTGTATGCAAAATTTCATGATGATCGGTTCAGTAGTTACGGCGTGAAAGCGTAACAAACAAACAAACAAACTCACTTTCGCATTTATAATATAAGTTAGGATTTGTTATTTTACGCGAGAAAAACTAGGGACTATCGCTGCGCTGTCCCGCTCGCGCACATTAGCCAATGAAATTGCAGTTCCGAGCAAGTGCAGTTGTATTTTTTCTAATTCTATCTAACAAAGCAAGTATTACATACTCGTATTTCCAATATTACCTATAGCTGCCTTTGGTCTTGCAATAATAGACTTGGTCAATCCCGTTAGGAATCAATACATTATAAAGTATAAGTATGGAGGAAATAAGTAATTCCATTATATAAGGCATATATTTTTTATTAAAAAAATTTCCACTAGCCTGTACCATCCAATTTAGAATACAATGCCGTCGAATATGGAAGTATATCTAGTAGTATGCCGCAGCCGCTTTCAGATGCACATCAGAACTTGGTCGGGTAATCGGAAATAAATATCTAGGTTTAGTTTTTAATTATTATTTCTTATATACGAAAGTATATCAAGCTAAAAATTGGTATGTATGTTTTTCGATAAAGTGTCTAATTATTGTTTAAATATGGAATCAGTCAGGTAAAAGGAAAGTATTATTTTCCTCGTTTAAATCGAGAGCCCAGAATCTGGCTTTCTGGAACCAGTAATATCATTATAACTTGCCAATGCTTTGAATTAGGCTGATGAAAGTATTGATGTTTTGTATGTCTCTATAAGAGGCATCTATTAGGACTACTTTGAATTTTCAGGGTTCCCTCGTTTAATAACTAGAACCGAAAATATGGTTTTCAGAATAATATTTATTACTCGCAAACCATATTATTAATATTTAAGATAACTAGGTGTCAAATGGTGACAAATTCCGTTCTATACGTATAAAAAAAATCATGATTCTGCGTCTTACGGTTTCAGAGATACAGAGATTGACCAAACGTTACCGCAGCAGTAAATGAAATAACTCAAAATCCATAAAGGTGTCAAATTTAATTTTATCGGGGACATTTGAGAGCAAATTCAATCTATCTTTGTGTATACTTTTTATCCAGATAAACCGACGGGATCAAAAAAAGTCGGCTGGGGTAACGTTACGCCAGCCGAATTTTATTTTCCTCATTATCTCTGAAACGGCGGGGTGTCAAATTATTTACTTTCGGGGACATTTACACGAAGTAATGATCTAATTATTTGCATTTATCAATTCGTAAAAGGAGCACTTAGTCGGCTGGGGTAACGCACTCATTTTGACTCGAGAAGAAGAAGAAGAATGATATAGGACGGCAAACGAGCAAGCGAGTCACCTCATCATCATTTCGAGTAGGTGACACGATCAATCGACCATGCACACCCTGGTGTCAGAGTTATTCGGAACCGCCTCTCGGCCTCTTGGTTCCTTTAACGATTACCAGATGGCAGCCGGGACCAACGAGTTAACGTGCCTTCCCAAGCACGGAATCATCTTTATTATCAGACAATCAGGTGATTCAAGTCTGCAATATCCTAACCAAACTTGAAGCAACTAAACAAAGTATGCTTCCCGTGGGAATCGAACCCACGACCTCGGGTCTTCAGGCAAACGCCTTAACCACTGGACCACAGAGGCAGAGAGCGAGTCACCTGATGGTAAGCGATAGACGCTGCCCATGGACAACTGAAATACCTGGGTGTGATAGAGCAGCGTTGCCGGCCTTTCAAGGAGTTGGGTGTTAAAA
This sequence comes from Elegia similella, assembly GCA_947532085.1. Lineage (NCBI taxonomy): Eukaryota > Metazoa > Arthropoda > Insecta > Lepidoptera > Pyralidae > Elegia > Elegia similella. Next base: position 6,367,406 of record OX383951.1, on the reverse strand, counting down.
TTGGGAGAAGGATGGGCCTCCAGCTCTCTCAATCACCGAACGAAGCATAGAAGCAGTAAAGCTTCTACTCAAACGTCGAATGTCTCTGAGAGAGTAGTACTTCCCCGGACGAGCCGGCCCATTCATGCTGCTAGCAAAAATTAATTTTGATATCCATATTGTCGGAGTGCATCAAAATAACTTTTCCGCCATCTTGGGTGTTTCGTCATGTTGGATTTTGAATGACGCTACACAGCTTACCATGCATTGTCATCCAAAATAAACAAGTATACAACATTTCAGCTCAATCGAAATGGAAATCAAAATTGAGTTCCAAGATTTTAACCAAACAAACATAATTACATAAATTACAAGTTTTAACTTTGAAACCACGATTTGCTGTTTAAAATAATAATGTGGTGTGCAGGTCAGGAGACGTTCGTGTGGAACATGTACACGCAGCGCTGCTGGGACTTCTTCCCGGTGGGAGACTGCTTCCGCAAGCAGTACGAAGACCTCATGGGAGAGTAGGCGCACGGACAAAGCATTTCCTTGATATCATGTTAAGTTCCAAACTAGTCTGTGAGTTATGTTTCTTGTTGAACGAGACGGATGCTAATTTATTTATATACGTTGTTATTCTTTATTGTATTCAAGGGCGGATCCAGGATTTTTTCCTGGGAAGGGCACAAGGGGCGGACGGGCAAAATGATCAACAATAACTGTAAGAAATAAATTTTATATACAGCTGGAAAAAGACAAGAGTTTCTATCATGTTCTTTCTCTAATTTTATTCATATATTTTAACAACTGATAATTTGATTTGCTTCTAAGTATGTACTGTGATAGAATCTCCACTGTACACAAAAATACCCTCTGTGGGGGAGAGGGGGGCACATGCCCCCATGCCTTCTCCCTCCCCATTAAATCCGCCCTTGATTGTAATTGAATCGGATTGTGGTAACCTATTTACATAAAATTGTATATAAAAGTACAAATTTGTATCAATTACGTGGTTTAATGAAATTAATATCTTTAACTTTAAATATTTCCAAATTAGACGTTTGCTCAAACCGAGGCGGATATACAGAATATTGGATTGAAAAATATTGTATCGTTCCGCGACATCGAAATAGTATTACATATCTAACTAAAAACATTAATTATTTTTACTCAGAAACCATGTAATTTCTAATGTTTGGACGCAATATTTTCCAATATAGTGTTCATACTCGACTAAAGAAAGAAGATCCCGCACGAATAAGAAGTTTCTTAAAAAAAATTCTTCATAATTAATCTATTTAGTAAACATTTGCACAAATGTTCAGTGATCGCTTATATTTAACATATTTTCTCTATTTTCTCTATTGGGTATTTTTAAAATCAATACATCTTCTTTCACAGTCGAGTATTCTAGCCATTAGCGACAATGTAACTGTCTGATATAACAAGATAGACAAATATATTTACTTCTTTACATAATGATAATTAATAATTAAGTGGCCTTTCCAAGTAAACTTTTCTATTTAACTATTTCGATATAGTTTATGTAAGATAATATAAAATGTTAATTAAATGAAATAATTTATTTCTAGTATTTTTATTTACCTGCCTATTAATCACACACAGGATCAATTATGCCATATTTTAGGCTGACTTCGAAAAGAGAGGAAGTTATGTGTTCGACTGTATGTAATAAACAAATTACTATAAGTACTTTCAGACGTTTAGTTTCGCTGCCATTTACAAGACACGCCGCTCACACAGAAATTAATATGACACACCTCTTGTGGTCGGAGTAAAAGGCTGTTATTGTAACATGACTATAATTACAAGGCGTGTATAGTAATCTTTCTTTTTGGTGATAAATATTTATTTATTAAAGCACGATTATTCTATGCAAACTACCTAAAATTTGTTAATATTACATAATATTATTAAAATATGTAACAATGGGATACTCACGTACGAAGTCAGCTACTGGCCGACATGTTTCGACCGTTTCGATCTGATCCGGAGTCTTCCTCAGAGCGAATGTGGGTCGACACAGCGCGCGCTGCCCACGCTTCCGATCGCTAGCATCAGTGCCAAGGACGACTTCCGGATGAGGTCGAAACATGTCGGCCGACTTCATACGTGAGTACAGTACTACCGCTTTTATAACTTACACTGATGTACCTGCGCAGAAAACAAATTAATGCATGGCGCGAAAATATCCGTCCGCTATTGGCTGATGCGTTCGCGCCATGTCTGGAGTGATTGCGTTGACTTAGTCAACGCAATCAAAAGATACAGCCGTTTATGCCGCAAATTTTCGTGTTTTTTCGACTTTCGCGAGGGAATTTAAACCAACAGGGTACTTCACGTGAACTCAAAATCTTGAAATTTGGTGCGAAGCAACATCGTATAGCACAGATAAAGGAAAAAAAAACAAAAAGTATAAATTTTTAGTTATAATCCATACTAATATTATAAATGCGAAAGTAACTCTGTCTGTCTGTCTGTCTGTCTGTCTGTCGTCTTTTTACGCTACAACTATTGAACTGATTTGGATGAAATTTGGTATGGAGGTAGTTTGAGGCCCGGGGAAGGACATAGGGTATGTTTATTTCCGGGAAATTCTACTGTTCCCGAGGGATCGACAATAACGCGGGCGGAGCCGCGGGCAACAGCTAGTGTATAATAAAAATATTTTTAATAATTAATAACTTACTATAGAATAATGGTACAGAACCCTTCGTGCGCGAGTCCGACTCGCACTTGACCGGTTTTTCCAATAATGTTTTCATTCGGTAAGAGTCGGCGTTAGATTGCACCATAGAATAACATCTTTTAAACGTAGTACTACTGTAACCCGATGTTACATACGAGTATATTTTAATGTCTACACCTCACGTTAGTTTAAATCAAAAATACTGCATAATCAATCGAAGTCAGAGCTAACACTGATCGAATCACTGCTGCTACTGGTTCCACTGCTGGTCTTCTCTGACGAGCGGGACTTGAACGCTTGTCCACACTCGCGCTTACAGCGGCTCTGCAGCATGGTCTTCCGCCGCGGGCCGCAGTGGAAGATCGAACACGTCTGCGCGTACGCATACAGACACGCTTTCCTGCATCTGCGCCTTGAACATTTGTCGCAAGTCTTCTCCAGCTTGGTGCGGAGAACGATCAGTGCTCTCGCCGCACGAGACCTCGCGATCGATTGGCTATGTGGTCGTATTGGTTCGTCATACGTCTGGACAGGTGCTGGAGCCAGTATCTATGGACATTTCATCGGCTACTGAGATTTTGAATAATTATAAAAGTTTAGCTTGGAAACGTAGGTAGAATTAACTTGGAGTTTAGCTAAGTAGGTACCTACAGTCCACACTAATATAAAAGCTTTTCTACGACAATAACCTACCGGCCTATTTGCTAACTTACTGTACAACGATTTGATACTCACTTCTAAATACATTACGTTTTATATATCTTAAATAAAAATAGTCCATCATACAGAAGCAGCAATGTATTTTGAAGTGAATATCAAAACGTTGAAGTGAATGTCTAAGTTAGCAAATAGGCCGGTTGGTTTGAGCTACGTTATACACTTTAATGCGATCAGAGATTGCGCTACCTAATGACTTGCTCTTAACATACCTACTTAACAGTATTTTTGTGTTAAGCCTTTAACATATGTATGATTTAGACTATAATGTGCTTACCAAAAGAAAAATAACGATCCTTAACTCATTCGCTATTATGAAACGAGGACTAGTTAGCACATGCCAACCTATTTGCTAACTTAATGTACGTTTTGTCACTTCCAATTACATTGCGGCTTTCGTATGATTGACTATTTTTATTTACGACTAGCTTTCGCCCGCGGCTCCGGCCGCGTCAATGTCGATCCCTCGGGAATAATACTTTTCCCGGGATAAAAGGTAGCCTATGTCCTTCTCCGTACTCCAGAGAACTTGTTTGCAAAATTTCATGATGATTGGTTCAGTAGTTACGGCGTGAAAGCGTAACAAACAAACAAACTCACTTTCGCATTTATAATATTATTTACGATACGATTTACGATTTACGAATTTACAATTACGATTTACGATAGAGACGCAATTTTTTTTTTAAATCTATGTTTACGGTATATAAAACCAAATGTATACTGACAATTAAAACGTTGTACACTAAGTTAGGAAATAGGCCGGCTGGTTTAAACTATTATTCGACCAAAATAAGTCTGCATCTATCTCACTTAAGTTTTTCAGTTTTTTAGTGGACTACAGTCATTGGTTGAAAACTAGTACTAACTTTAGTCCGCGTTTTATAACAAAAAGGTGTTTCTCCTTCCGTTACCTTTTGAGTCCATCATCAGAACAGCTCTATGACTCGCATCATGTATGCATTGTCAAGCAATTTACATACCTAAGTGAAATGTAAGTAAGTTCTAATTTAGCTTGCAAGATTCGACCCCACAAACAGACAGGCGGAGTTAGTTACAAGGCATGTTTAATTAAAGCTTGAAAAACAAAACAAAAACGTTTATTTGCTTAAATTTAAAATTAAACAGAATTTATGAAGTTTCTAAACTTAATAATACTTATTTAGATACTACCATAGATATTCTTAGCTATTTCCCGCCACTTGGTTCGCGTATGTTTGAGTCTATGTTCTGTTCTAATGTCACAACATCTCGTCAAAATTTATTTCGTAGTTCGAACGTGAAGGAGCCACGATCATTTTCACATCCATACTTTCATATTTGAATGAACGACCGCGAAGCGTCTCGGCTTCAGATTGGGTTGGGATTCTTTCGAATTCATCTGTCCTGTTATCCAGCAGCAGTTCTCCTCTACAGATCGCATTTCTCATCCATTCTCAACCGATACTCACGTAATTTTTTAACAGGATCGTTAATTATATACAGGTACAGTTTTTAGATTTTTTCAAAATGCCAGACATGGCACTAATACCTAAGCAACATTGGAGTTCCTGACGCAGAGGACTATTTAAGGCCGCTGTGTTGGATAACGGGGTGTACAGCTCACGAAGTCACTAGTGAGAATATAAAAGAATTCAATTTATCACGTTCTGAATATCATTCTCTTGTTGCTTCAGTGCTACTTACTAATATTTGTATGCGACGTGACATCGTACGCATGTAAATATGCTGACTGCTATCAATCGCTTTAACCGTCTGTGCTGCTGTTAGAGCTGTCATTGCTGCTGTCAGAGCTGTCAGAGCTGTTACTCCCGCTGTCATCGCTGTCACTGCTGGTCGAGTCAGAGGTCTTAGAATTGTCTTGTTTGAACACGTCGCGGCACTCGCTTTTGCAATTCGTCTTGAACCTGCTCTCTCGCTTCTTGGGGCAGTCTTTGACCTTACACGCGGCCTCAAACGAGGACATACACGCTGTTCTGCATTTAGCCGATGAAGCGTCCTGGCATGCCTTCTCGTACCGGTCGCGTAATATGTTCAGTTTCCCTTCCGGTATAAGAGACATTGAGTTCAGTTGGCTTTTGGAAATGTTGGACTGAAAATAAATCTTACTTAGGATTGAAAGAGGTAAAAATACCAACCACGATTTTACTGATTTCTTTTGAAAAACTTTACAGTAAACTGTTTGAATTTTTAATATATGTAGTTCCTATCTGCTGAGATGTTTGTTTTGATACAAATAAAAATGTCTTCGTCCCTTTTGTTGGTCGCATTGCTCGCTCGGTTAACTGCTAGTCTGATGCGAACTTGGACCTAACGAACATTTATTTGAATAACTTACATTAAACATTGTCTTATTATGTAATGTGTATTGTCTGACCTAGTATGGCCATCATGAGAAGAGATCCGAACATCTGGCAAAGAAAATGATCCAGAGAGTAAATGGCTAAGGAATGAAAGACCGAGAAAGAGGAGCTAATGTAAATTTCGTTGACAAACAGAGCTGTCACTGAATAGGAAAAGACGAGGAAGATGATGTTCGAAAGTTATCACGTAACGATGAGGTCTAAGGTGGTACACGCAAACTCAAACAATGCCTTATAACTCTTGTCTTCATCATCAGGTCTTTTTAGTCTTCACTGCAGGGGCATGACCCTCTCTGTACTACCGGAGCCATACTTAGCCAGAGCAGACAGAGGATTTGGCCTACACTCTCCTCGCTGGCCAGACGGGTTGGAGAGGTCTCATTGATGTTCATGAGCTTTGTTTAGCTTGTGTTTCCTAAGTCGCCTCTTACGATCCATGGGAAGACCTGGAGTGGTCCTATTCTGCCGGAAACCACACGGCTAGACATGACTGAAGACTCGTCTTGAAACCCCCTAAATTGGACGAGTCGGGAAACAGCGACGCGGGGAGGGAAATCCATTCCTTGTATCGTTGGCAGAGGCCTTTATCCTTTTTACGGCTGATGATGATGACAGGAATATAAAGGATTTGAAAGGGAATGAAGGTATGGGGGATACTTCTCACTCGGATGAATGGGGGATAAGCAAGTAACAACTTGGGAGGCCGGGCGTGCGTACCCGATGCCATACCTGCAACCTGACAGGCAGTTGAAGTTGACACCCTGACCTGATTATTCATTATTACCACGATGAACGTTATGTAACTTTTTATCTTATAGGTACACGTTAAATTAATAAAATCACAAACCTTTTTTGTGTTTAGTACAGGCCAACACGCCGCAGAAAAGGTGTCATCATTGTTGATATTGTTGCCGCTCCCTGGAACATTTTGTCAATCACTTTAGTAACACATTAGATATAGCATCAAAATGATTGACCCATGGTATTTTTAGAAGGCTGTTAAGGCTTATTAAAAGCCCCCAAACTTTTTATTTACACAAGTTTTAATTTATCTTTCGTCTGTCCCGGTATCTGTCTTAAATCAAATCTTTCAGGTTAGATTTACCCACTTCCTGATAAAAAATTGAGAAGTTTCCACGTTGAAGACAATAAATCGGATGAAAATGCAATTCAATGATTTTTTATGATATAGGACGGCGAATAGCACACGAGTCGCACGATGGTAGCGATCACCGCTGCCCATGGACAACTGCAACATAAAAATAAATATCGACGAGGTAGGTTTATTTTTTTAATATACAATCGAATTTCAAATTTTTTGAAGTCGATAAAAAACTTAGTTACATCAAACTACTAAACCAATTTTGGGAAATTGCCTTTGCTTTGTGGACATAAGATTCGCACACAGTACAGATTTGATTGTCCACATTTGCCGGCCATCTTTATTCACTCATCGTCAGATCATTAAAAAATGAAAACTCTATGATACTCACTTCTGAATGGCAGATCGCTGGGTTCGGACGTATTTGCTTGTGAACTAGAAGTGTCAAACTCTCTGATGCAGCCAGTTCTCGAATGAAGCTTAAAAGATTCTTTCAAACTCGACTTGCAGCTGGAGCCTACACACGCTCGTTTCAATGCCATTTTGCAAGCCTGCAATACATGCATACGTTTTATACAAATGATCTTATCTTAACTAATATTATAAATGCGAAAGTGAGTTTGTTTGTTTGTTTGTTTGTTTGTTACGCTTTCACGCCGTAACTACTGAACCGATCATCGTGAAATTTTGTATACAAGTTCTCTGGAGTACGGAGAAGGACATAGGCTACCTTTTATCCCGGGAAAAAGTCCTATTCCCGAGGGATCGGCATTGACGCGGGCGGAGCCGCGGGCGAAAGCTAGTTATTATATATATTTGACAGCTCCGTGGCGCAGAGGTTAACACGCCAGCCTGCAACACGGAGTGCCCGGGTTCGATCCCCGGCCAGGTCAAGATGGAAAATGATCTTTTTCAGATTGGCCTGGGTCTTGGATGTTTATCTATATATGTATCTTAACTAATATTATAAATGCGAAAGTGAGTTTGTTTGTTTGTTTGTTTGTTACGCTTTCACGCCGTAACTACTGAACCGATCATCGTGAAATTTTGTATACAAGTTTTCTGGAGTACGGAGAAGGACATAGGCTACCTTTTATCCCGGGAAAAAGTCCTATTCCCGAGGGATCGGCATTGACGCGGGCGGAGCCGCGGGCGAAAGCTAGTTATTATATATATTTGACAGCTCCGTGGCGCAGTGGTTAACACGCCAGCCTGCAACACGGAGTGCCCGGGTTCGATCCCCGGCCAGGTCAAGATGGAAAATGATCTTTTTCAGATTGGCCTGTGTTGCGACTTTCTGGAAGGGTCACTGCATTCTCCGATCAACCCCAGAATCACAGCAAGGGTAAACAGTAAACACTGACCTGGATTCACGGTGAACAGGACGCTGGGAAGGATTCGCCTGCGACGGGACCTCGTGTCGACCGGCCGACGACCCTTGTGCTTGAACTGTTATTTTCTTACTGCCTACACTGGTGGTACACCATCACACACGCGCGATGAGATTTAGGGTTGTTTTCGGCCAGCGAAGCCCTTAGGAGTCGTTATTTTTAGGAATTATATTAGCGCACGGCGCTGTTCAACTCGACTCGAACGCCATATTTTTTCGACTGTCCAGGCGACCAATCAGAGGCCGTCATGGCGAAATAGGAGGGATGTATGGGAGAAAGGGAAGCAAGAACATAGATAGGGAATTTTATTAGGGTTTTAAAGTTAATGCTTACACATTTTCCCCCACCTGAAATCCACAAGGGTTTCACAGAGAATGCAAATTGAAAGATAAAAAACAAAAGCAATAGCTACGCACTATTGCAAGAATTTCTAGAAATATTATTTTCGAACGATAAAGTAATAAATAAGTTTTAACTAGCCTAAGGATAGTGTGTATTTATGTATTAGTAATTTATGAAGAAGAAAAAAAAAATATCTTAATTAATTGGTAAGGGACAAACCTTTACTACCGGCCTACGAAAGGTCTTTCCGTTAGCAGTTCGGAGAGTAACTACTCTGACTACTTGGTCTGAACCAGCATGCACTTGCACAATACGTGCCAACTTCCAGAACATCGGGGGAAGATTAGGTTCGTTTACTATGACTAAGTCATCTACTTTAATATTTGGTTCATGTACGAACCATTTGTTCTTTTGTTGTAATGTATGAAGATAATCACGCTGCCATACGCGCCAAAAGCTCTGGGTAATTTTTTTAAGCATCACCCAACGAGATCGCGGACACGAATTTTCACTTATTGGTTCTTCGGGCAGGGTGACTAAAGGACCTCCCGTTAGAAAATGTCCCGGGGTTAAAACGTCAGACTCCGACGGATCGGTTGATAACGTACAGAGTGGACGCGAGTTCAATAAAGCTTCTACCTTAGCTAATATTGTGAAGAATTCCTCAAGAGTGAGAACCTGAGAACCGACAACACGCTTAAGGTGATATTTTGTGGATTTTATGCCACTTTCAAATATACCCCCGAAGTGAGGGGCGCCGGGGGGATTGAATTTCCATTTGATATGGCGGTTCGCTAGACCATTTGACACTTCAGGATAATGCTTGTGGAGCATGTTAGAAACTTCATTCAGATACTTGTTGGCACCTACAAAATTTGTCCCACAGTCAGTTACTATCGTATGACATATTCCACGTCGAGAGACAAAACGATCTAGAGCAGCCAGAAAAGCTTCTGAACTCAATTCGGTTACGGCTTTCAAGTGTACAGCCTTTGAGCTTAAACATACGAATAGACATAAGTAAGCTTTATATGTTTTTGCGCCACGACGGCGACTCTCTTTAATGGAAAATGGGCCACCCAGATCGATTCCAGTGGTTTCGAAGTAACGAGAAGGTTGAAGTCTGGCTGCCGGAAGCTTGCTCATCATTGGCTGACAAGCGATTGGATTTACTTTAAAACATCTAACACACTTCGACAGCACGGTACGTATCAGAAGTCTTAATCCCATTATCCAAAACTGGCGTTGAATAAGAGATTGTAAGGTTCTAGGTCCACAATGCAAATATTTTATATGTAAGTGTTCTATTATAATTTTAGATATTGGACATTGTTTAGGTAACAAAAAAGGGTGTAACGCAGATGGTGACAGATTAGCCTCATCGATGCGTCCCCCCACCCTCACGATCCCATCATCGTCCAGGAAAGGTGAAAGTTTTTGAATGGATTTTACACATGGTTCATTATCTCGCACTCGACTGACTTCGGAAGACATATAATGATCTTGACTCAATTTAACTAACACTTTGGTTGACTTCTCGAGTTCAGTACTACTGAGAAATGAAAGAATTCGATTTTTCTTTGCAACCCTCGCATTTGAAATAAATCGAATACACCATGCTACAATTCTTAGAATTTTTGTAAAAGAGGAATGTCTGGCAATTAAGTCCAGAAGTGGGTCTCTCACCTCAATCACGTGAAGACTTTTAGTTTCTAGTGGTTTGAGCTCGGGTAAGTCTTCTTTTGGAAGTAGAACCCGTTTGTTAGGCCATTGACTAGGCAAATCCTGTAGCCAAGAAGGACCTTTCCACCACAAAGGATGGTCTATAAGCTCTGGACAGGACACTCCGCGACTACAACAGTCGGCCGGGTTATCCTTAGACGAAACATGATACCAATGATCGGTACTAATCAAATCAGTTGCTTGAATGACACGATTGGCTACATACATTTTTAACAAATGAGGGGCTGTATTAAGCCATGACAAGGTAGTGCTGCTGTCTGAATAAGCTCGAATAGAATTAATAGTTATATGGTCTTTAAGCAAATTATACATGTGCGATAGAACTTTTGCCAGAAGCACCGCTGCGCTTAGCTCGAGTCTATTTACCGTGGTAGGTTTTAAAGGAGCTACTCTAGATTTTCCAATCAGTAAACTAGTCGCAGTAGAAATTCTGGGCTCATTAGTAACCACACAAATATACACACAACAATCATAGCCTTTCAGAGAACCATCACAGAAACCTACCAAGTGTACTTCCATCGGATTGGAAGGTATAACTAGCCGCGGAAGAGATTTTTTTTGTAAATCAGACAAATTGGCCGCTATTAAATGCCATTGTTTGGTTAAATGTTTTGGAATAGTCTCATCCCACGATAAATTTAACCGCCATATTTCTTGCAACAGCGATTTTGCTGCAAAGACTACTGGGCATATCCAACCGAGTGGATCGAAAATGCGGGCTACTAAAGAGAGTATGGATCTTTTAGTAAATTTGACTTCGAACGAGTCTGAAAAGGCATATGAAAAAGAATCATTAATGGGATTCCATCGTATCCCTAATATTTTGACAAACTCATTTCCCGATTCATCGAAGGATTTGGAACTTTGACAAAATTCAGGAGGAACATCCTTAAGAAGATGAGGATCGTTGGTAGTCCATTTACGTAGTTCAAAGTGAGCCTTGGCCAACAAAGATGTGATATCGGCCTTCAGCTTGGTCGCCTCTTCAAGGGAAGAGCCGCCAGTTGTGATATCGTCCATAAATGTCTCCTGGGTGATAACCTGAGCTACACGACTTGAGTACTCAGAACCATGATCTTCAACAAGTTGATGAAGTGTTCGAATAGCTAAATAAGGTGAACTACTAACTCCGTACGTGACTGTCTTAAGTTCGTACTCCTTTAAGATCTCAGTTGGATCATTACGCCAAAGCACGTGTTGATAATGCCTTTCCTCGGGTCTTATCAATATTTGCCGATACATACGACGGATGTCGGCAGTAAAAACTATTTTGTGAAGTCTAAATTTTGTCACTAAATCGACAATATCCACTTGCAGCTTAGGACCCACATGAACAATATTATTGAGTGACAGATTATTCGAGGTCCGACTACTGGCATCGAAGACTACTCGTAAACGTGTCGTTGTACTATCGGGTCTTATTACACAATGGTGAGGAATAATATAACGGTCAGTAGACAAAGATTCAGCAGGCTGCATATGTCCCAGATCTTCGTACTGCTGCATTAATTCCTTATATTCCGTTTTCAACTCAGTCTGGCTGGCAAGACGCTTTTCCAAGTTGAGAAAACGGTTAAGAGCCTGATGATATGATTCTCCTAAGGCTGGAGTATCATCTTTAAGCATAATTGGTACAACATAACGACCGTCGGAGGTACGATATGTGCCATTTTTATATTTTTGTTCACATATTTCATCTTCAGGACCGGAAATTTTACATTTCGGCGGTTCTTCGGATTCCCAAAACCGTTGAACGATCTCATCGAGCGCACAAGAAGACGCGATGAGTGACGTAACGGGTGTGACTGGAGTTTGAGCCACCACGTTTTGAAGAAACTGACCACTTATCACCCAGCCGAATACACTAGACAGTGCACATGGAAAACCAGGACCTGGGCTATAACGTGAACCAGTATATATCTGGTCAAAACAGTCTACTCCTAACAACAGATCGATCGGACCCGATTTATCAAAATCTTGGTCGGCGAGATCCAGATGTTTAAACTTTTCCTTGACAACCGACGGTAACGAAGTTGAAGGAATCATTGAAGTGATTTTAGGCAAAACCACTAATGGTATATCGAATTGGGGCGAGTCATTTGACCTAGGCACAATAAAGCCAAAAGTATAACCTTTAATATTACAAACATAATTTTGACCGAGACCGGTTACATTTAAATTACACTTTTTTATATGTAAACCTAACTGTCGCGCACAGCTACTTGTAATGAAAGAATCCATCGAGCCACTATCTATGATTACACGAGCATACTGCCATGAACCATCCACCCTTCTCAACCGAACCACTGCTGAACCAATAATTTTGGTACTCATAGGTGACTTTGACATGTTTGGCTGAGTTGTACAAGTTAGGGAAGTGCTCATATTGGAATTCTCAGAAGCCTTTAGGTCAATGGTATTAGCTAATAAACTTTTATGTTCTTCATGTAATAATGTGTTATGTTTTGAGTTACAAATGAAACACATGGACTTAGACTTGCAGTCTGCACTAGTGTGACCGGGCCTTAAGCAGTTTTGACATAATTGTAACTCTTTAACTAATTGTTGTCGCTGTCCTATATTCATAGAATGTACTTTACCACAACGATATATTGAATGATTTTCATGACAATACGCACAGACAGCCTGATTAGGTTTATTATTATTTGAGTTCGAAGAAGTAATTAAGGAAGAATTTGATTGCCGAGAAAAATTATCTTTCTTTGTATTATTGTGGTTTTGTTTATTTGTAGAATTGAATGACTGTAAATTACTAGGTTGACTAACCTCTAATACCTTTATATAATTCTGTAAATAAACAATCAAATTATTAAATTTAGGAATTTCTTCGGTATTTTGTAATTCAAACCTTTTCCTAGTTTCTGTATCAAGAGGCCGAGATGCTATGTAAAATAAAAGAAATTCACTTAAATCATCAATATTTAACCCGCGCAAGGCACTAACACATTCATAAAGTGTGTTGGTTAATTGTGATAAGTTTGATAATGATGGCCGTTGGATCGGATTTAATTTTATTATTTTTTCTAAATAAGCGGTGGCTAAAATACGTTTATTATCATACATGTCTAGCAACGCTGCATAAACAACAGAATAATTAGCTGATGTTATAGGAACACCCTTAGCTAGTGTCAGGGCATACCCAGACAGACATGACAACAAATAGTAAAATTTATCTGTGTCCGACAACGAAACATTATTATGCACAAGCGACGTATAACTGTCTTTAAACATCTGCCAGTTCTCTATATTACCATCAAACTTAGCTATTTGCAATTTAGGTAATTTCACTTGCGAGCTGGAATGCGCATGACCTTGACACAGTTCCGAGCGCGAACTTACGTCGAGAGAGTCAGCAAACTCAATGACAAAATAGTATAACTCGTCAAATGACAACAAAGCATTATTATCGATAACAAATTGAGGATTTAGTTTAAGTTGCAACTGGTTTACACGATCGTTGCATTCCAAGAAATTATCACGAATTTTATCAATTCTTTTATACCTAGCTCGAAAGGATGCTAATTTAGTTTTATTTTCTTTCGTAATTTTTGCTAAGTCATAAAGTATTTGCATATTTTTAAACTCATATTCACGTTTTTTAATGGTGGACATTAATTCTCCTTCCGCCATGTTTTCGCTAAGCACTAATTGTGAAAGTACGAGTAATGTAGGTAAGTAGCAAAAGTTTAAATGGAAACTGAGTAATGGAACAGATATTCACAAACACGTAGGTTTTAAAACTACGGACTATTACTTATAATCATAAATACACACCTCGCTGCTATTAATTAACCTTAGGTAGGTATCTAGGCTATCTAAAATAGTTCGAAAGCCTGATTAACAAGATAGTACCTTATGGCATACAAATCGAACGATTAAGGGATTATTACAAGGGAATTAATGAGATAAGAAGTATGTACTCGTAAGCAATAGGTATTTACTATGGTATGGCACAGGTATGGAATTTCCTGTTTGATTCGAGATTGTTAGACAAATAGACAAATGCTAGGTGGGTAAGTACCTAGTTAATTTGAATCTATAATAAGTCTATTTATGAATAAATTAGTTATCCATATTTAGAAATAACTTTAATTGGAAATATTGAAATTAAGTGGGTAAATTTGAAATAAGTACGTGAGGAAGTTCCTCACAGGAGGCACCATAAATTAATGTTGCGACTTTCTGGAAGGGTTACTGCATTCTCCGATCAACCCCAGAATCACAGCAAGGGTAAACAGTAAACACTGACCTGGATTCACGGTGAACAGGACGCTGGGAAGGATTCGCCTGCGACGGGACCTCGTGTCGACCGGCCGACGACCCTTGTGCTTGAACTGTGTTATTTTCTTACTGCCTACACTGGTGGTACACCATCACACACGCGCGATGAGATTTAGGGTTGTTTTCGGCCAGCGAAGCCCTTAGGAGTCGTTATTTTTAGGAATTATATTAGCGCACGGCGCTGTTCAACTCGACTCGAACGCCATATTTTTTCGACTGTCCAGGCGACCAATCAGAGGCCGTCATGGCGAAATAGGAGGGATGTATGGGAGAAAGGGAAGCAAGAACATAGATAGGGAATTTTATTAGGGTTTTAAAGTTAATGCTTACACAGCCTGGGTCTTGGATGTTTATCTATATATGTATTTGTTATAAATGATAGTATCGTTGAGTTAGTTGAGTATCCCATAACACAAGTCTCGAACTTACCTTGGGGCTAGCTCAATCTGTGTGATTTGTCCGTATATATATATACTAGCTGTTGCCCGCGACTTCGTACGCGGCAATTTCTGTTAAATTATGATTAATTAGTACAGATGAATAATTTTCCCCGTTTTCAAAACATTTTTTATTGATGCTTCGCTCCTATTGGTCGCAGCGTGATGTTTTATAGCCTAAAGCCTTCCTCAATAAATGGACTATCCAACACAAAAATAATTTTCCAATTTGAACCAGTAGATCCTAAGATTAGCGCGTTCAAACAAACAAACAAACTCTTCAGCTTTATAATATTAGTATAGATATATACAAACATATATTTTTACGGGCATTACTCAAAATTAAGGACCATGCTGCAGTGCCGCATTAGCCCTAATGGAATTGCTTAGAGCATTATTAGAAACAGCACCAGGATCATATTGATTGCTAGCCTTTTTTATTTTTGACAGGACTATGAAGCTAGCTTCGTCTTTATCTTTCTATTCTTTTCCCTTTTTTTTCTGTTTCTCGTGTCATACAATTTCATATAATATACATAATTTGATTATTTTTGAATTAAAGCGAGTGGTAAGAAAAACATGCAAAGTAGAAGGTTGGTTCTAAAACCTACTAAAGTTGGCGCTTGTTTTTGCGTTCTAATTTAGATTGTTACAACGATAAATGAAAAATAAATAATCGTTACTTCTAAGCGGTACTGGCTTAGTGGACTAATAGCACCCACGCAACAGCTCCTGGGTTCAATCTTCACCAGGCCCGACCTGTACCCATGAGTATAATTCAATCGTACTTAAGTGCGGTCATTTTATTCGAACACTACCTACTGAATGTTGAGGAGCTTGTCAGCTTAGTGGGGCGTAACCATTAGTAGCGCTTTTGCATGTAAAGCAACTACAAACGCATTCCTCACTGGGATGGGTGACCACAACTAATCACCCATCCCATAAAATTTTTAGTAGTCTTATTTTATTTTGAATCGGATTGTGTTGTTACAGGTACCCCTGTGAGTCTCAGTGGTGGCAGCTGAAAATCAGTGGTTTGCTCTATGAGCAAACGCATCACTGAACTTACAAATAGATAAATAAATATATATATATATATGGACAAATCACACAGATTGAGCTAGCCCCAAAGTAAGTTCGAGACTTGTGTTAAGGGATACTAACTCAACAATACTATATTTTATAACAAATACATAAATAGATAAACATCCAAGACCCAGGCCAATCTGAAAAAGATCATTTTCCATCTTGACCTGGCCGGGGATCGAACCCGGTCACTCCGTGTCGCAGGCTGGCGTGTTGACCGCTGCGCCACGGAGCTAGTCAATTTTACCTTTTGTTATAACGCTAAATTCAATTTGTTTTACGATTTTAATGTTATATTTTGTATAAATGTGTATGTCTATTCGGTAACAATAAAGCTTTTATCTATCTATCTATCTAATAATGAAAGAATGAAAACTAACCGACAACCTAGTTATTTGAAGTTAAAAGTCGGCCAAATTGTAATTTTTTAACAAATTTGGCATGTTGGCAGAAAGGCTTCCGTTCTCAATATTAATATTACGCACCTTGAAACACTTTCTCACTACCAGCTTAGTGCAGGAGTCACCGTACGCTTGACGGAGCACATGTGTCTTAAATATTTCTTTGTACATCTCTTTCTCTTCCGCAGTTAATTCGGAACCATAATTCTGGAAAAAACATTGTCTGTAATGTCGGTTTACGGACGATCATTTTAAGTGATGACGGTAGAAGAGAGATAGATGCGTCACAATCCGAATGTGTGTCTGAGTGACCAAGCATCAACTGCCTCCGTGGTCCAGTAGTTAGGTCGTTGCCTGTGGACCCCGGGGGTCGTGGGTTCGATTCCCACGGGAAGCATACTTAAGTTGTTTCCAGTTTGGGTAGGACATTGATGATGATGATTCAGTGCTTCGGAAGGCACTTTAAGCCGTTGGTCCCGGCTGCCGTAGTCGTTAAAGGAACCACGTCAGAGCCGAGAGGCGGTTCCGAAGAACTCTGATACTAGGGTGTGCATGGTCGATTGAGCGTGTCACCTACTCGAAACGATGATGATGAGTGACGAAGCGAGAGCGTGGAACAGGCGATAGAGTCGCCTGTTCCACGCTCTCTCTTGCTCGTACGTACGATACACTTAAAATGTATTAAAGCATAGATTGTTAGATTTCCTTTACCTTATTTTTAGTGTGCTGTTTTCCTGTGTGTGCTGCTTTGCTGTCGTTAGGTGGTTCCGATTCTTCAGGTCCATTCCTGAGAATGCTTTTCTCTGGTCTCGGGATACTTCCAATGACTTCGTTTTCCTTCTTTCCTTTAGTCCTGAAATAGGCGTCTTTTTGTATGTTAATGGGCACATTTTTCTCATCCCATACATTCTCCCTAGGGAAAGATTCCGCGAGAGCTACCTGTTTACTGCCATTGGTCTTTGGCATATTGTTAACGTTGACCGATAATGAAATACCGTTACGAAATTCAGTCCTCAGCCCGATCCTGCGATCAATCTTCTTATATCGAGTATTTCCTCTAAGAGTTATATCGGGTTCGTGTGGTCCGATGGGTTCTTTAGTTTGGGGCCTGTGTAAATAATAATTATCTATTACTTTTTGCGTATCAATTAAAAATATACGAGGTGATTTCTTAGTACTAAACTTCATCATTGGAATCTTTTTCATTACGGCCATTTCGCCAGGCAATTTCTCTGTGATGACTGATTTGGTAGAAGTTAGTAGTTCCTTTTTGCTAGAAAAACTTTGGTCGTGCCAGTTTTGGTTTGGTTTGTAGAAAACATTTTCTATTGCCGGCAGTCTGTTGGGGTTAGCCTCGTTAGAGGTGGAGCCTTCACCTTTAGTTTTTTCGACAGTGTCGTCGTCCGAGCCACTATATTCGACTGTATGTTCAAACGCTGACAATTGTGTTGCAGGATATCCATTTTGCGGTTGATCGGTGGTATCTTTGTCTCTGCCTATCTCCTTGCCTTGTTCATATCTATCATCGGAATCTTTTGAATAGCCATCGCCCGCTTCAATGCTCTCTGTACTGTATGTTTTTTGGAATCCTTGGTAGGTTTTGATTAATTCTTGTAGAACGTTGTTTACCCTCGATATGTTTTTTATAACTTCGATAACAGTATCATTTGTGAAAGGTAGTGAAGACTTTATGGATCTTGCATGTTTGGGTTCTATTTGAACCTAGAAAGGAACGTCTCAATGAAACATGTAAATAGTACCTAAACCACGGGTTTAACTTAGTTTATAAAATCAATTACCATCGAAAAGACAGTGGTTGCTGTTAAAAGTACCGGACCCAAAAATGTACAGTCATAGAACAACATTTCATGCAGCTGGAATTGAAAAAGCGAGTTACTGAGACGAAATTTACAATTATGGGATTTTATATTTATGGCGCCGTATAAATGATATTTATGACTATGTCGCAGTACCGTTCAATATCTACACTGGTATTATAAAAATGAGAATTCAGGTGTTTGTTTGTAAGAATAAACTCAAAAACTACTAGTTCGATTTGAAAACTTCTTTCACTAATTAAAAGCTACATTTCGAACAAGTAACATAGGCTATATTTTACTATGATAAAAAATGGGATCCGTACAAAAATTACACTAATGTCACCCAAGGTATCAAAAAAATCCTAGAATCGTCATTATTGGACGCTTTATTATACGCCTTATTTACGTTTTTATTTTAAAATGACAGAACATCCTCATCAGGTCTTTTTAGTCTCCGCTACCGGAGCACGACCCTCTTTATACTACTAGAGACATACTTGGCCAGAGCAGCCAGAGGACTTGGCCTACACTCTCCACGCTGGCCAGACGGGTTGGAGAGGTCTCATATATGTTTATAAGTTTTGTTTAGCTTGTATTTCCTAAGTCGCCTTCTACGACATCCACGGGAAGACTTGGAGTGGCCCTATTCTACTCTGCCGGATACCACACGGCACGGCGGATAACATAATGTTTATTAAAATAAAATCCTTAAAATCTTAGCTCTCAATGAGATAGTTTAGAAGTTATAACAATTTGAGTAAGACCCGTTTAATTTTTTTCCTACAATGGCAGTAGTAAAAAAAAAAAAAGCATAAATTTGAGGTAGCAGAAAAAACAAATATGGTGGGTGATTTGTCAATAAAAAATGACGTGTATCATACGAGACGGGACACATTGGAAACCCCCAGGGTCTGGGGGTCTACCCCCCCTGTTGACTGTGTAATAACAATAACAGTAAAACAGATAAACACGTTGAAGAAGTCGCGGGAAGCAGCTAGCACTTAAATATTGGCTAGCTCCGTCGCGAAGAGGTCAACACGCTAGCCTGCGACACGAGGGTGCCCGGGTTCGATCCCCGGCCAGGTCAAGATGGAAAATGATCTTTTTCAGATTGGCCTGGGTCTTGGATGTGTCTATATATGTATTTGTTATAATATATAGTATCGTTGAGTTACTATCCCATAACACAAGTCTCGAACTTATACTTAGGGGTAGCTCAATCTGTGTGATTTGTCCGTATATATTTATTTATTTATCTACATCTACACTATCTACACTAATCTACATCTACACTAATATTATAAAGAGAAGAGTTTTGATTGTTTGTTTGAATTGAATAGGCTCCGAAAGTACTGGGCCGATTTGAATAATTCTTTCACCATTAGACTCCTAAATTATCCCTGATTAACATAGGCTATAGAATATTTTCAAAAAAGTTAGGGATCCGTATGAAAATTCGATAATTTAACCCAAGGTGTGAAAAAAATAGCAAGAAAAATCCTTCTATCACGTACGCTGCGGAAACTATTGACAATAGAGCAAAGTGATGTACTACAGTTTTATAGAGGATATCAATGTCTACAAAAGAGTCTGAGGCACCATATGGTTAACTATTACAGTTACGTCACAATAACTACTTTTTCATGTTAAAATATACAATAGCAACGCCGATACAAACGAGGCCACATTATTCGTACCTTGGTATGAATCCTTATCAAAAAATCATTTTGAATTCAAGGCTATATCAGTACCTGTAAATTACTTTTTGAATTATTCAAATCGGACATACCATTCAAAAGTTATCATGTGAGTAATAATTATTAAAATTGAAATTTAAGAAAACTGCGGCATCATAGTTCCCTAACAGATGATTTTTATTGTTTGTTTAGTCAAACCATGCTGGTCTGGGATAAAAGAAAAAACCGGCCAAGTGCGAGTCGGAGTCGCGCATGAAGGGTTCTGTACTATTAAAAACCGCAAATAATCATGTCTGTTCCATGGGAGCCCCCTTAAATATTAATTTTATTCTATATTTTAGTATTTGTTGTTATAGCGGCAACAGAAATACATCATCTGTAAAAATTTCAACTGTCTAACAATAGTCTCATGAACCGTAATAACGGTTCATGAGATACAGCCTGGTGAGAGACAGACAGACATACGGACAGCGGAGCGGTATTAAATTAGGGTTCCGTTTTTAACCTTTGAGTACGGAACCCTAAAAATCAATTGCAATCCCAGATTCAATGATTATTTCTTAGCATTTTCTTCTAATAACAAAGGATAAGTAGCAATTGCTATCTTGGAGAATCAACATCGCAATAGGCTAGTTTCCTAAAAAAATATAATTAGTCCGTCAGTTAGATATTTAAAAAATATTGGACACGTATTTTTTCTTTTGTCGATTAAACAAATAATGATAAAGATATAGCCCTTTGAAGTTCCGCGTGACGTCATAGTTTGCTACGATTTTTAGCAAACTTTGACGTCACGAGCCCCCACTTCTGAACTTTGACATGCTTTATCTTTATTATTTATTGTTTATTTGACAAAAGAAAAAATACGTGTCCAATATTTTTTGATTATCTAATTGACGGACTAATTGTTATGTTATTATTACGACCCAGGAAACTAGCCTATTGAGTTTATGACTCAAAACTCTCAATTGCGTTGTTGATGATGGACAATTGGTTTTATCGGCAACAGAGATTTTCTTTCTAACGTATTCTGTCCCACTGCTGGGCTACACCTGACCATTTCTTTTCAAATTTCTTTATATCATCACACAAACGTTTTCTAAGCCCACGTTTCCTGTAATCATCATCAAGAGTCCACTTCCTAATTAAAATGGCCCATTGGTTCGGAAAAATTCGGCAAAAGACCAACCCAATCCCATTTCAACTTTACGGCTTTATGCCCCACATCAACGATGCCAGTTTTAGAGTGATCTACTGGTGTTTGGAACTCTATCCAGCCTGGTGACACCTAGGATGCTTCACTCTCTCTGGTAACTCTTGACTTGGGAATTCTGTTCCTCAGTCGATGACCAATTTTGCCGTAAGTTAGGATGGGCAATATACACATGGTGATGAGTTTACGATCTGGTGACAATGGAAAGTTTCCCTTTATAAGCTCTTTCATGGACCAGTAGCTCCTCCAGGCGTTATCTACCTCTATAAGGCGATTCATTTCTTTTTCCTGCTTATTACTGAAGGAAACTAGCTGGCCCAAATAGATATATTCATCGACATAGTTCATTTCTTACTTTTCTTGCTGTTGGTCTTAACTTGGGCCTTAAGTCCAATCCCAAGAGTTGCCTTGCTCAGATCTTCGGTAGTTCAGTTTGTTCACACAGTATTTCCTGTAGTTCTGCTGATGTGGAAGCAAAACGATTTGTAAGTCTATTCGTGCCTATGAGATTTTTTTGCAACAGATAATAGACGCGAAAAATTTGGATAATGGTTTCTGTGTAAATGAGTATATCCATCCATCACACCTATATCCCTCACAGGGTAGGCAGAGGGTAGACACATCAACGAGAGAAGTGATTATGAGAAATTTAGCTTCTCCTATTACTTAAGCAGGTACCTAAATACATATATAATTGAAATTAACCGAAAACATTCATAATTATTACCAATTACATTAACCATTATTATAGGGTGTTATACATTTTACGTGTTTTATGTGTCTGTATTGGTATTTATTTGTAGGTTGTTGTTATAACTTTGTTTCTTTATCAAAAGCAAACTTGATCGAGTGCGCTAAGCACGGAAAGTTTGCCAAGCGTGTATTAAAATTATTATTTTCGTTAAATCACTATATCTACCCGAGCGAAGCCGGGGCGGGCTGCTAGTTTTAAATAAACGGTTAAATATTCGCAGTACGCAGTTTGTAGTACTGATTCCGACACTAAAAGTTTATGAGAAATAGCTCTGGAATAAAAATTTCAATCAATCCATCCAGACCTATTCGGCCACAGCGACTTGGCATCTGGCTAATGAGAGCCAAGTGTGTGAGCTCTCAGGTGACGTTATGAAAATGTGATGTTTTTATTTTTAAGAATTTAACTGCCTCTGATATACTTTTTTGTTGTCCTTGTCCACTAGGTTTTAAATTATTTGTGATTCATTTTGTCATTTAGTTTAGCAATTATCGGAACCAGAAATACTGCGCTTGTATCATTGCCATAAAGTATTTATTTTTATGGCTGCTTTCTCTAAATCTTGGTCCTTTAAATAATAATATAAAGAATATAGGTCCAAATATTGAACCTTGTGGTACCCGTCTTTTCATTTTAGTGTTTAACTGTATTCTTTTTTGCGGCTTGCACGCGGCGCTATTGCGTTGCGAACGTGCCGCGTTCACAGTCGGTTTAGTCAGAATGCCATACTTGCGTCTGTCCTCGAGTGTGAAGATACAAAGTGGGTTGCGTTGTGGCTCACAGACATCAATAAAACAAAAGGCGTACAAGACCAATGTTTATTCACATGAAAATATAATTTGCCGTATTTCAGTTGTGCACAAACGGAATGTATAATTATACATGTATAAAGGTAAGGACACACATGAAAGCTTACAAAATCAACTGAAACTACCCTTAAAAACGGCTGACCAAAGAAGTGAATAGATGATGAAATGAGGAATGAAATTATCTTTAGTTTCAATCAATAACACAGGAAAAATAATAATTTAAAATCAAAACAATATCATAAGATTGTTTAATCTGCGTAAAAATATACAACTCAATTCAGTTGTATAGTCTCAATGATAATATATAAAGTCAATTTAAATTAAACGCTAAAAACGCTATATTTTTGAGGCTGACACCCAAAAGCTAGGAATATGCTTTAGAAGCACAATAATAAATATCTTTAATAATATAATTTTCGAGATAACTGGACGTTTACAATAAAAAAAAAAAACAGATGAAAAAATCAACCTATCTACAAATAAACTTTATTGTCCTGTTGCTTTATTTTTTTACTATTAATCTACTATGGATGTATATGAAAGGTCACTGACCTCGACGATCAAAACATATAATTTATCGATTTTAATAAGAAAGGATTACTTTGTATGAACACATTTAAAAAAAACGAGAGGGTCGATTTCTTAAAATTTGTTACTGAAGCATTTCTTTGATCTGTGAGACCCAGCCCTTAAAATATTTGCGCTTAATTTAAATGCACTTTACATACATAAGGCTAGTTTCCTGGATCAAAATAATAACATCATTAGTCCGTCCTACATAGTAGTCCGTAGATAATCAAAAAATATTGGACACGTATTTTTTCTTTGGTCAGTTCAACAATAAATGATAAAGATAAAGTGCGTCAAAGTTCATGATTGGGGGCTAATGATGATAGTCTGCCATGCATTCACAATGCTATTTGATATATTCTTATCAAATTAAGAAATAAAAGCACCTGGGGGACCGAGCTTCGCTCGGTTATTACTATTTATTGTAATATGGTGGTGTTTAGGTGATAATCTATATTTATGAGAAATAATGTATATTTCGTCATTTCCATACAAAAGAGGACTCTTTGTATGAAAGCCGAAACGCCGCCCGGCCAATTTGTATGAAAATGTCGAAATTTTTCGAGTTCCCAGCATTGTTCCCATAGGAAAAGTTGTTCATTTTGATGGTCTGAGTCAACCCTATAGAAGGTCCAAAACGATAAAAATTTCACCGTGTATACTGTTATCAAACATTAACTACATTTTTATAAACTCGTCTAAAAAATTAAAAAAAAATCTCATTGAGTACTCACCGCGGTGTGACTCAATGGGAACAAACCAATTTTTTCACCATATTTTATTACTTAATTTTATAAGAGTTTATCTTTTTTTGTTTAGTCGACAAAAGAAATAAAGCGTATAAAACGTATCCAATATATTTCGATTATCTAAGTGACGAACTTATTAGATTTTTTAGAAAACTAACTTGTTTACTCCTTTTTGGACCTTCACTGAAGAATCGATGTGTTTACATATTATTGCTCATGACTGTACAATCAAAGCAGAATTGAGACAAAGCATTTAACACCGTCACGATACCTTTCTAGAGCATAAGCTCAATACAGAGTTAACAAAATTTCGCTTATAAATTAAACAAATTTCTTAAAGACGAGACACTATGCCGCTCACATAACATCATGTGCCTTTCTCATTACATCTTATGAAGCTGACACGCAAGAATAAGCGGAGCCTAAATCGCATTTTACTAACGCTGGGCGCTTTGGTGTACAGTCATGGACAGAGATACCTGACCAGGCCCTCTGCCTATATCTTGAATTTTCTTTTAAACTTTAAATAATATTAACATGAAAATTTTCATTAAAAAAGTCTTCATTAAAATCTTTCTGTATATACATTTTCATGTTATAATTATTTATAGTTTATGAGAAAATTCAAGATATAGGTAGTGGGCCTGGTCAGGTATCTCTGTCCCTGACTGTACATTGCGGCAACTGGTCCCAACGCCTATTGTGTACGATAAGTTTCAGGCTCATCACATAGATGGCGCCAAAGGTTTATTCACAACTATATATCCACCATGCTGGTCTGGGATAAAAGAAAAAACCGGCCAAGTGCGAGTCGGAGTCGCGCATGAAGGGTTCTGTACTATTAAAAACCGCAAATAATCATGTCTGTTCCATGGGAGCCCCCTTAAATATTAATTTTATTCTATATTTTAGTATTTCTTGTTATAGCGGCAACAGAAATACATCATCTGTAAAAATTTCAACTGTCTAACAATAGTCTCATGAACCGTAATAACGGTTCATGAGATACAGCCTGGTGAGAGACAGACAGACATACGGACAGCGGAGCGGTATTAAATTAGGGTTCCGTTTTTAACCTTTGAGTACGGAACCCTAAAAATCAATTGCAATCCCAGATTCAATGATTATTTCTTAGCATTTTCTTCTAATAACAAAGGATAAGTAGCAATTGCTATCTTGGAGAATCAACATCGCAATAGGCTAGTTTCCTAAAAAAATATAATTAGTCCGTCAGTTAGATATTTAAAAAATATTGGACACGTATTTTTTCTTTTGTCGATTAAACAAATAATGATAAAGATATAGCCCTTTGAAGTTCCGCGTGACGTCATAGTTTGCTACGATTTTTAGCAAACTTTGACGTCACGAGCCCCCACTTCTGAACTTTGACATGCTTTATCTTTATTATTTATTGTTTATTTGACAAAAGAAAAAATACGTGTCCAATATTTTTTGATTATCTAATTGACGGACTAATTGTTATGTTATTATTACGACCCAGGAAACTAGCCTATTGAGTTTATGACTCAAAACTCTCAATTGCGTTGTTGATGATGGACAATTGGTTTTATCGGCAACAGAGATTTTCTTTCTAACGTATTCTCTCCCACTGCTGGGCTACACCTGACCATTTCTTTTCAAATTTCTTTATATCATCACACAAACGTTTTCTAAGCCCACGTTTCCTGTAATCATCATCAAGAGTCCACTTCCTAATTAAAATGGCCCATTGGTTCGGAAAAATTCGGCAAAAGACCAACCCAATCCCATTTCAACTTTACGGCTTTATGCCCCACATCAACGATGCCAGTTTTAGAGTGATCTACTGGTGTTTGGAACTCTATCCAGCCTGGTGACACCTAGGATGCTTCACTCTCTCTGGTAACTCTTGACTTGGGAATTCTGTTCCTCAGTCGATGACCAATTTTGCCGTAAGTTAGGATGGGCAATATACACATGGTGATGAGTTTACGATCTGGTGACAATGGAAAGTTTCCCTTTATAAGCTCTTTCATGGACCAGTAGCTCCTCCAGGCCTTATCTACCTCTATAAGGCGATTCATTTCTTTTTCCTGCTTATTACTGAAGGAAACTAGCTGGCCCAAATAGATATATTCATCGACATAGTTCATTTCTTACTTTTCTTGCTGTTGGTCTTAACTTGGGCCTTAAGTCCAATCCCAAGAGTTGCCTTGCTCAGATCTTCGGTAGTTCAGTTTGTTCACACAGTATTTCCTGTAGTTCTGCTGATGTGGAAGCAAAACGATTTGTAAGTCTATTCGTGCCTATGAGATTTTTTTGCAACAGATAATAGACGCGAAAAATTTGGATAATGGTTTCTGTGTAAATGAGTATATCCATCCATCACACCTATATCCCTCACAGGGTAGGCAGAGGGTAGACACATCAACGAGAGAAGTGATTATGAGAAATTTAGCTTCTCCTATTACTTAAGTAGGTACCTAAATACATATATAATTGAAATTAACCGAAAACATTCATAATTATTACCAATTACATTAACCATTATTATAGGGTGTTATACATTTTACGTGTTTTATGTGTCTGTATTGGTATTTATTTGTAGGTTGTTGTTATAACTTTGTTTCTTTATCAAAAGCAAACTTGATCGAGTGCGCTAAGCACGGAAAGTTTGCCAAGCGTGTATTAAAATTATTATTTTCGTTAAATCACTATATCTACCCGAGCGAAGCCGGGGCGGGCTGCTAGTTTTAAATAAACGGTTAAATATTCGCAGTACGCAGTTTGTAGTACTGATTCCGACACTAAAAGTTTATGAGAAATAGCTCTGGAATAAAAATTTCAATCAATCCATCCAGACCTATTCGGCCACAGCGACTTGGCATCTGGCTAATGAGAGCCAAGTGTGTGAGCTCTCAGGTGACGTTATGAAAATGTGATGTTTTTATTTTTAAGAATTTAACTGCCTCTGATATACTTTTTTGTTGTCCTTGTCCACTAGGTTTTAAATTATTTGTGATTCATTTTGTCATTTAGTTTAGCAATTATCGGAACCAGAAATACTGCGCTTGTATCATTGCCATAAAGTATTTATTTTTATGGCTGCTTTCTCTAAATCTTGGTCCTTTAAATAATAATATAAAGAATATAGGTCCAAATATTGAACCTTGTGGTACCCGTCTTTTCATTTTAGTGTTTAACTGTATTCTTTTTTGCGGCTTGCACGCGGCGCTATTGCGTTGCGAACGTGCCGCGTTCACAGTCGGTTTAGTCAGAATGCCATACTTGCGTCTGTCCTCGAGTGTGAAGATACAAAGTGGGTTGCGTTGTGGCTCACAGACATCAATAAAACAAAAGGCGTACAAGACCAATGTTTATTCACATGAAAATATAATTTGCCGTATTTCAGTTGTGCACAAACGGAATGTATAATTATACATGTATAAAGGTAAGGACACACATGAAAGCTTACAAAATCAACTGAAACTACCCTTAAAAACGGCTGACCAAAGAAGTGAATAGATGATGAAATGAGGAATGAAATTATCTTTAGTTTCAATCAATAACACAGGAAAAATAATAATTTAAAATCAAAACAATATCATAAGATTGTTTAATCTGCGTAAAAATATACAACTCAATTCAGTTGTATAGTCTCAATGATAATATATAAAGTCAATTTAAATTAAACGCTAAAAACGCTATATTTTTGAGGCTGACACCCAAAAGCTAGGAATATGCTTTAGAAGCACAATAATAAATATCTTTAATAATATAATTTTCGAGATAACTGGACGTTTACAATAAAAAAAAAAAACAGATGAAAAAATCAACCTATCTACAAATAAACTTTATTGTCCTGTTGCTTTATTTTTTTACTATTAATCTACTATGGATGTATATGAAAGGTCACTGACCTCGACGATCAAAACATATAATTTATCGATTTTAATAAGAAAGGATTACTTTGTATGAACACATTTAAAAAAAACGAGAGGGTCGATTTCTTAAAATTTGTTACTGAAGCATTTCTTTGATCTGTGAGACCCAGCCCTTAAAATATTTGCGCTTAATTTAAATGCACTTTACATACATAAGGCTAGTTTCCTGGATCAAAATAATAACATCATTAGTCCGTCCTACATAGTAGTCCGTAGATAATCAAAAAATATTGGACACGTATTTTTTCTTTGGTCAGTTCAACAATAAATGATAAAGATAAAGTGCGTCAAAGTTCATGATTGGGGGCTAATGATGATAGTCTGCCATGCATTCACAATGCTATTTGATATATTCTTATCAAATTAAGAAATAAAAGCACCTGGGGGACCGAGCTTCGCTCGGTTATTACTATTTATTGTAATATGGTGGTGTTTAGGTGATAATCTATATTTATGAGAAATAATGTATATTTCGTCATTTCCATACAAAAGAGGACTCTTTGTATGAAAGCCGAAACGCCGCCCGGCCAATTTGTATGAAAATGTCGAAATTTTTCGAGTTCCCAGCATTGTTCCCATAGGAAAAGTTGTTCATTTTGATGGTCTGAGTCAACCCTATAGAAGGTCCAAAACGATAAAAATTTCACCGTGTATACTGTTATCAAACATTAACTACATTTTTATAAACTCGTCTAAAAAATTAAAAAAAAATCTCATTGAGTACTCACCGCGGTGTGACTCAATGGGAACAAACCAATTTTTTCACCATATTTTATTACTTAATTTTATAAGAGCTTATCTTTTTTTGTTTAGTCGACAAAAGAAATAAAGCGTATAAAACGTATCCAATATATTTCGATTATCTAAGTGACGAACTTATTAGATTTTTTAGAAAACTAACTTGTTTACTCCTTTTTGGACCTTCACTGAAGAATCGATGTGTTTACATATTATTGCTCATGACTGTACAATCAAAGCAGAATTGAGACAAAGCATTTAACACCGTCACGATACCTTTCTAGAGCATAAGCTCAATACAGAGTTAACAAAATTTCGCTTATAAATTAAACAAATTTCTTAAAGACGAGACACTATGCCGCTCACATAACATCATGTGCCTTTCTCATTACATCTTATGAAGCTGACACGCAAGAATAAGCGGAGCCTAAATCGCATTTTACTAACGCTGGGCGCTTTGGTGTACAGTCATGGACAGAGATACCTGACCAGGCCCTCTGCCTATATCTTGAATTTTCTTTTAAACTTTAAATAATATTAACATGAAAATTTTCATTAAAAAAGTCTTCATTAAAATCTTTCTGTATATACATTTTCATGTTATAATTATTTATAGTTTATGAGAAAATTCAAGATATAGGTAGTGGGCCTGGTCAGGTATCTCTGTCCCTGACTGTACATTGCGGCAACTGGTCCCAACGCCTATTGTGTACGATAAGTTTCAGGCTCATCACATAGATGGCGCCAAAGGTTTATTCACAACTATATATCCACCATATTATGAGAAAATAATATCAGTATTCACGAAAACTATATAATTAAAGATAAAAAAAATATTTTTGACTCATATTAAAATATATTTTTCAGTTTTACTTATTTTACCAAGTTAAGCCTAACGCCATCTAGTGACGGGTGGAAAAGTCTGTAACTATTGCACAGCAGCGCCCTCTCCGCCGCCCATAGTGGCAGTTAGTGGAACTAATCACTACCGCCAGCCGGCATGCTTGTCAGGTACTTTGTGCGTGCTTTTAACAGGCATAAGATGAGCCAGTAATTTTGTATGATGTCTTTGATTGCGGTAAACAATTGTGCAATGAAAAGTGACAGTTAGTGTAAATGGAATTGTGCGAAAGTGACATTTTGCGAAAATGACATTATGCGAAGGCAACCTGCTAAGTAACATTCTGCGATAGTGATCAATTCTCCGAGCGATGACCATTTGCGAAATTGTGGTTCTGCGTCACAGCCGTTTAAGGTTTTTTTTTATGAGGCAACGGACATAGCTATGAGCTAACATCGACGTGTGTAAACAAATATTGCTCTGCTTAACTAAATTCGCCATCAGTTAAAATAACTAAAACGTGCCTGATCAGCCGGCCTATTTGCTAACTTAGTGTACAACGTTTTGATAGTAACTTTAAAATACATTGCGGCTTTCGTATGAGTGACTATTTTTATTTAATTTATATAAAAATAAAAACGTAATGTAGATTGAGTCAGCAAATAGGCCGGCTGGCCAGGCACGAACTTACAAATTACTTTATAACATTTTTACACCCAAATTACGATCGCATCAGTCTTACGAAACTAACAACACTTTAAAAGCAACAATCCGTCAAAATCAATAATGAATAGTCTTCATTACACATTTTAGAATCTCTCCATTTCAGTTCCTATATAGAAAAATAATCTTACTTATCTAAAAAAAACAGACTTTAATGCCTCGTATAAACTGACGGAAGTAGGGTCTACTTAAGAACCGTTGTCTCTCTCTCTCTTTCTCATCTGAGCTTATTCCCTGTTGCATCCTCAGCTGAAGTGCTTCAGAGCCCGGGATCCGCCGTCCGGCTCTTTTTTTTTGAAGGACTATGTTGCTAGCTCCAAGTGAGCTTTCGCTATACTCCACCGGGCGTTTGAGGCGAGGGCAGAGTGCCCTTAGCCTATATAGACAACATCACCAAAGGGCCCCCAGGAGGGACGGACCTAGGCCTTGGGCGTTGCTTGTGTGCGCAAGGCTTGGAGAGACAGCAAACTCTTATATTGCCTGATGGGCTGCGTATACGTGCATGCAAAGACTGAAGGGCCAATCTGAGAAACAATGGCAAAAGCCTTTCAGCAGCAACTCTCATCTTTTGCCTTATGGGCCGAATTCCAGCTCTTTATTCACTTCGCACGGTTTTCGGCATCTTTCGTTATGAGACCATCGGCAAGCATATCCTCCCCAATGACATCAAGC
Organism: Elegia similella; assembly: GCA_947532085.1. Classification (NCBI taxonomy): domain Eukaryota; kingdom Metazoa; phylum Arthropoda; class Insecta; order Lepidoptera; family Pyralidae; genus Elegia; species Elegia similella. The sequence goes on along the minus strand of OX383951.1, from coordinate 6,336,321 downwards.
TAGCATTTTTTGGGTTCCCCTTTTGGCCAGACATTTGATCCCTATGTAATTTGCGGGTACGAGCGTTAGTCGGCTCTCTTATAGTTTGTCCTTTAGAACCGATGTTTCTACATCACAGAGTGTATAGAGTGGGCCTAGTCGGCTCTCTTATAGTTTGTCCTTTAGAACCGATGTTTCTACATCACAGAGTGTATAGAGTGGGCCTGCAAGGGTGGCAAGTGCGAACGATATATGTTCAAACTGATTATATTTCTCTAAAACGTGACCGCGTTTTAGAGTAGGGAGTTTGTGTATACGCGTAAAACGTTTGGATTTTTTTCTTAAATGTGCAGTGATTATGTGCAAAATTGAAGCTCCATTTAGACTGAAACATCATGGCATCGCCTAACATAAGTATGGGTCATAATATTGTGTTTATAAGGCATTTTTGAGTAAAAACTTGGAAGATATTGAACTGGAGACATCGGTGCTTTAAGTGGAACATTTCTGTATTGGCACTCAACTACGTCCGAAAGAGACATATTTTCATAGATTCCCCTGTTTCAGTCAGTTTTGTTAAATCTTAGCACCATCCCCCATAGCATGGCACGCGCGTCTACGTTCATCGACTATCGCTATTTTTATAATATTAAAAATAATATTAAAAAACGCGATGGAGATAGTTTATCGTGCGGGCGCCATGCTACTGGCGCATATCTCATTAGGATACCAGTAGCAGCGCAATCCAGTTGCTATCAAAATAGACCGTCGCCCTAACGCGATTTTCTGATGTATTAGACAGTGTTTGGGATATTTAATATGGATGAGCACTTCATCAGTGATCATAAATATCCAATTTCTTACATCCGATTGCGAACGATACAGCCGATCTTGTTTATAAATAAATTTAACACAATCACTCCTACATTCTTTTTTTTAACACTTTTTTATATTTTGTGACTTCTATAACGCCTATACGCTTCCTAACTAGATGTAAGAAATTGGATATTTATGTTCACCAATGAAGTGCCCATTCATATTATAGTAAAGTCACCTAACACTATCTTATACATAAGAAAATCGCGTTAGGACGACGGTCTAATATAACTAACTGTATACAGAAGTATGGAAGATACCAGTCTTGGTTGCGCAACCATTTAGATTTCTGGCCCTTAGGTTTGCCTTGTAAAAGCACTGACCACACTGGCAGATGTCGAATCTATTACTTAACTAAAGACAGAAAACCTTATTATGTATTGTTGAAGATAACACATAGTCTTATATTCTTTCAACTGCCTACAAACTACTGAACCGATTTTAATTAAATTTTAATATGACCGATTAGAAAGCAAACTCTTCAAGTAAAAAAATTTTTAAATCGGTTCATAAATGACGGAGTTATGAAGTTACTAATATTAATAAACATACAACCGAATTGAAAACCTCCTTTTTTAAGTCGGTTAAAAACTCGTAACGTAACCAGTAGGGTCAGCAACGTAGAAAACCACGTTAACGTAATAGACTAGTTTTCAGGGCCAAAATAATAATATTACAATTATTAGATAATCAAAGATTAATGGACACGTACTTTTTATTGACAATTTAACAAAAAAAAGTTGAAAATAAAGCGCTTCAAAGTTCATGACTGGAGGTTTTGCCAAAAAGTGTAGCGAACTGTGACGTCACACGGAACTTTAACGGGCTAAATATTTATCATTTCGTGTTTAATCGACAAAACAAAAAATACGTGTCCAATATTTTTTTAACTATCTAATTGACAGAACTATATTTTTTTAAGAAAACTAGCCTTTTTTAATAAATTTTACAAAACTGGAACTCATCCTCCAGCTAGCTAACGGAAGGCTGTTTGTGCGCGAGGTATAGAGTGAATATACTCGTCAGGGCGCTCACTAAGAAGATGACGTCGAACCACCGGTGGTAGAAGTTGAACTGCAAGTCGCCGAGGACCTGCGTGATGATGATCCGGTACTCTGGCGGCATGTTCATGCGCATGAGGAGGACAGACGAACAGAAATACATACCCATTATCTGGGCGAGGATCAGCACAATGATGTTAGAAGACTTCGACGACGAGATCTTGTAGAAGAACTGGAATGGAATTAAATAATAAATAAAGGACATACCACACAATATATATCAATCCCATGCTGGTCTAGGAGAAAAAAAACGTAGAATGGACCAGTTGCTTTTTTTCCCGCGCAGGTCGTATAAGCCGATCGAGGGAATGGGTAAAATCTGAGGAACCATGTTAATAGGCCATGCGGCTAGCAACCAATCCCTAGTTTCATTCCCTTTTTCACCTAATGCCCATCAACATGCTAAACGTGGCCTTCAGGTCTTATACACCTAGGCTATGTCTACCCCGCAATGGAAAAAGACGTGATATGTATGTATATTACACAAATTGAGCTAGCCCCACAGTAAGATGTGAATTTGTGTCGTACGATAGTAACTTAATGGTATTATATTTTATAATAGATACTTATATAGGTAAAAATCCAAGTCAGGTCAATCTGAAAAAGATCGTTTTCCATCATGACCTGACCGGGGATGGAACCCGGGACCCCTCGTGTCATGTCGCAGGCTGGCGTGTTAAGCACTGCGCCACGGAGCCCAAAAGAATCATTTTAAATAATTAAACCAACTTTAAACGTTCTTTCTCAAAATAACTGATTTTTATAAAATTTATACTATTTTCTAAGTAAAAGTACACAGCTCAAAAAAGATTTTGCAATCGGACTACGGACAAAATCTACTTTTTAAGCCCCGCCCGCTTTGAGCTACTTTGCGTGGTGTCAGTTTCTGAACGCAATGCTGCTTCCATAGTTTTTCCAATTTAATGGTGGGAGCCCTCTGCCCTGGAGCCCTAGGAGCAAGTACCTTGGTGAGCGTGAGCAGCAGGCCGCGGATGCTGGTGAGCACGATGCAGCCGACGAGCAGGAAGGACACGTGCTGCGACCAGAACGCCACGTCCAGCCGCAGCCCCAGCCACGTCACCAGCAACTCCAGCCCGCGGGTCACCGGGTCCTTGCGCCCCACGCGGTCGAACACTATGTTTATCGTCGACTGCAACACGCACGTTCTTTACTTAACTAATCATCATCATTAATCATCATTAATAAATCGTCAAAAGTCCACGCGTTGCCGTCAAAAGTCCATGCCTTGCTCACTCAACCAATCATCATCGACCATGCACACTGCTTCAGAGTTCTTCGGAACCGCCTCTCGGCTGACGTGGTTCCTTTAACGACTACCAGATGACAGCCGGGACCAAGGACTCAACGGAATCATCTTCATTATCAGACAATCAGGTGATTCAAGCCTGCAATGTCCTAACCAAACTGGAAGCAACTAAACAAAGTATGCTTCTCGAGGGAATCCAACCCACTCCTCCTACAGGCAAACGCCTTAACCACTGGACCAAGGAGGCAGTTAAAAAGGGTAGGTCGAGTAGGTGTCACGATCAATCGACCATGCACACCCTGGTGGCAGTGATCTTATCATCATTACAACCGGCAAAAGACCACTGCTGGACAAAGGCCTCTCTCAAGGATACTTCGTGGGAGAATATTGTCCTCACCACGCTTGGCAAGCGGTGTGGTAAGCGCAGTTTCTTAGACTTCTTGAGCTTCCGACGCTACTCTACTGCCCATCGGAAGCATTGGAAGGATAGGAATTTATATCATTAAAACTAACGTGAGATACAGACATTATGTACTAAAAACGGGTCACTCACGTGCTATTTCGTCGGGATTGCCGACTATAGTTTCGGACTCGTCGCCCATTTTCAAGGCGAGTGCGAGACGCGCGGCGGAGGGTCCCGAACTAACTGCTCTCGACGCCCTGCTCGTGCGGCGTCCGAAACTATAGTCGGCAATCCCGACGAAATAGCACGTGAGTGACCCGTTTTTAGTACATAATGGATAGGAATTTGTTGAGTTTGGGAAGATGATGAAGGTATTTGGATACTTCTTACTCGGATGAATGGGAAAAGCAAGTAGCAGCTGCACCTGCAACCACTGGACAGGCAGTTGAGGATGACACCCCTGACTCAACTAATGTGGGGTCTTTAGTCTTAACCTATGAAATTTACGTTTTCTATACAGAATTTCGAGTAAATTTTTAGTATCATTTCGGGTTTGATAAATTCAACTAAAGTTAAATTTGCATGTATTTATGGACAACATGCAGTAAGCTTGATTTATGCATTATATACCTCTCCGACCCGTCTGGCCAGCGTGGAGAGTGTAGGCCAAAGTCCTCTGGCTGCTCTGGCCAAGTGTGGCCCTATTAGTACAGAGAGGGTCGTGCTCCTGTAGTGGAGACTAAAAAGGACCTGATGATGATGCATTATATAATTTACTAAAAGTTAGAAAAATTACAATGTTTTTGATCAAAAGGAACAACATCTGAAACGAGTTCTTTTCATGAGTATTTTGTAAAATAATTAAATTCAGAAGAACAAATAATTAATGGATGCAGAATGTTCATAATATCGTCTGTCTTCGTCTAAAATCGAAAATATGTGATGAAAATTTTTTTTTCGTCTCGGGTAGGATTTGAAACCACATACCTTCGACATCTGGCCCGTTGATGCTCTCAACCACTGAGCTGCCGTAGCTTCAAATCACCGCGGCGAATTTGTTCATCACATATTATAGGTACACGCATTCGAAGCATGCGTAATCTCCATTACTACCCACTATTTAGAAGTGTGGTATCCAATATCAGATGAATTGTAAGTTGATTAAATTGGAGAAAGCTTTATCATCAATAACTAGCTTTTGCCCGCGGCTATGCTCGAGTTAAGTTTCATACAAACTTTCATCCCCTATTTTATCCCCTTGGGGGTAGAATTGATCAAAATCCTTTCTTAGCAGATGCCTACGTCATAACATCAACCTGCATGCCAAATTTCAGCCCGATCCGTCCAGTGGTTTGGGCTCTGTGACCTTTGAGTTATATACCTATATTTAAAAGATTGATTTTAGCTTAAATTTGATGAAATGCTTTATGAAAAATAATATAAGTTTTAGTATATAGGTGTGCGGAGATCTATTATAGATATCGTTAGGGCTTCTCCCTTCCGTCACCGAAGCCGTGTTGCTCGGAGCTTTTAAGTGATCCCAAAGCTACACTTACAATGAATATCTTCCAGATGCAGTAGAGCGAAAAGAAGTATCCGAGGAAGTTGAAGTAGCGGCCCTGGAAGGTGTGCGACCAGGCGATCTTCTCGCGCTGCGAGCGCGCGTCGTGAGCTTCCAGGAACAGCTGGCGGCTCAGCTCCTCCAGCGCAGCTGTCTCCAGCCGCAGCTGCGTGATGTCTGCGGGCGACAATACATTTTTTCATCTCATCTATACAAAAAACAAAGCACTGTGGCCCGTATACAGAGTCTAAAACATGTCTTTATTCCCTAAGGACGCAAAAGTTTTTTAATTCACAAATCAATTATTAGGGTTAGGAGCCGTTCAAGTATTATACATACGTAAGCAACATATCAGCTATTTTTAACCCCCTCCTCCCCCTTGTCAGCAAAAGTAAGAAAAGCTCTTCCCCCCTCCCCCAAGTTTACGTAAACATTGGCATCATTTTCACAAAATATATTTGTTCATTATTTGCTAGTAACGTAATATTTGAATACCAAAAGGGTAAAAACTCATGTCGCATCGGCTTTGTTCGCGCGCAGAATAGCACAACCTACCACGGAATCAAACCTAATAAAAACATGTAAAAAACGAACTTATTCTTACTATACTTAAGATTTAAAATCATAAAACAACGGAACTCATATCTCGCTCATAATGCTTGTACGACGCGGCGCTGTAGCGAACTCCAGACATGGCGCAAACGCATCAGCCAATAGCGGACAGATATTTTCGCGCCATGTAAATAATTTATTTCTGCACAGGCACATCGGTGTAATTTTTAAAAGTTTTTTTTTTTGTTATAGGGCGGCAAACGAGCAAGCCAGTCACCTGATGGTAAGCGATCAACGCTGCCCATGGACAAACTGGAACACCAGAGTGTGACAGGAGCAATGCCGGCCTTTCAAGGAGTTGGGGGGGGGAGGACATGGGGAGGACATTAGGGAAAAATGGGGGACATGGGGGAAGGGGGAGAAGGATAGGCCTCCGGCTCTCTCACTCACCGAACGAAGCATAAAGGCGGTAAAACTTCTACTCAAACGTCGATTTTCTGTGAGAGTGTGGTACTTCCCCGGACGACCGGCCCGTGCATGATACTAGCAAAAATGAATTACGCTGGTAGCGCGGCTCTACCACAACAAGACATAAGTAATAAGACATGAACTTTGTAAATTATGCATTGTGCAATGAGCAATATAAGAACTCACTTTCAGTTCCCTGAGTCAGAGGATTGGCCATATTACCGACGCTGGACAGGATGTTGGTCCAGAAGCCGCTCTTGGCGGCCTGCTCGGGCCGGTACTGGCGCGCCCCACTGTTGGCCTCCGCCAGCGCTATTCGCTTCTTCTTCACCAGAATCATGTCCATGGTCTGGAGCAGTTTCTTCTCTATTGATAAGACATCAGATTGTGTTACTGGTCTGGAATTTTATTACAACTTTCGATGTTTTATATTTATTGATGAATTGCAGAAAGTCAATGTAGCTATTTAATATTTCTTTAGGGATCCGTACGCAAAAGGCGAAAACGAGACTTTATTATTTAGCCTCCGCTGTCCGCCCGTCCATCTGTCACAGGGCTGTATGAACCGTAATAGGTATACTTTAAATATTCACAAAATACGTATATATTATAATGCCGCAATACTTTAGAAATAAAAACTTAATAATGAACACTTAAGCAAGGTAGTAGCACTTAAGATGTAACCATTTCAATTTGTGTAGCACCCAATGAAGATTTTTAACATATTTCGATTTTTAATATATAACCCAGCCCAGATGTCACAGGACAAATCAACAGTTTATTCATAAAATTAGTGACAAAGTTTGATTGTCTGTCCGTTAGGCAATGTATACCGGAATAGAATAGAAGAAAAAAAGCAAGTCATTCGGACGAAAAATGATTTATTTGTGTACACATACCTTATAAATATTGCCATGGATGTGTACGGGTAGTTCACAGCACCAAAACCTGAGAGCAGAGCCATCACTGTCACTCCTATGACTCCTATCCGGGACACTCCTTGCTCAATGGAAAATATGCCCTGAAACATTTCAAACACATTGAGAAGCTAGTTAATGAGACATCAAGCCGTGTATAGCCGTGTGGTATCCGGCAGAGTGGAATAGGACCACTCCAAGACTTCCCGTGGATGTCGTAGAAGACGACTTAGGAAATACAAACAAAGCTTATAAACATCTAAGAGACCTCTCCAACCCATCTGGCCAGCGAGGAGAGTGTAGGCCAAGTCCTCTGACTGGTCTGCCCAAGCATGGCTCTAGTAGTACAGAGAGGGTCGTACTCCTGTAGTGGAGGCTAAAAAAGACCTGATGATTAATTGATGATTGAAGTCATCAAGCTACATGCCTTTAGGGGACGTCCATTGATTACGTGGGGCGATTTTGGCAAGTTTTCGACCATTCCCTATGGTGAGATGTAAGATTTTAACTTAACTCTCTCTCCACCGTAAATCGCACCTGAAGTTTCTTCTGTGCAAAATTTCATGCATTCATTAGAATTTTTTAAACCTTCATTTTTAAAAATAAAATATATAATATTTTCATGATTCAGATTAGTATGTAATTTACGTGGAAAATTTAAAACAAAAAAATTACATTATGTTTGCCAAAACCTCCCCAGCAGAATGAGATCAAGTGAGATTCGGTTTGACCAAATTATTTTCTAATTAATCATGGTGAGTACGGCAATATCCTCCCATGGAACAAAGAATCCTTGATGGGTCTTTGGCCAACAGTGGACTGTAATGATGATGATAGTAAACTGGTCCTTGTATAAATCAAACGTACCTAATGTTGGTAGTAATGTCATCATCATCATCATCATCAGGTCCTTTTTAGTCACCACTACAGGAGCACGACCCTCTCTGTACTACTAGGGGCATACTTGGGCAGAGCAGCCAGAGGACTTGGCCTTTACTCTCCACGCTGACCAGACGGGTTGGAGAGGTCTCTTAGATGTTTATAAGCTTTGTTTAGCTTGTATTTCCTAAGTCGCCTTCTACGACATCCATGGGAAGACTTGGAGTGGTCCTATTCTACTCTGCCGGATACCACACGGCTAGTAGTAGTAGGAATGTAAAACAACTATAATCACCCAAATCACCTAGATATGTATTAATACGTGAAGCAAAAACATTGTACTCCTTTTTACGAAAATTACGCGGACGGAGGAGTATGAAATTTCGCGCACCTGTAGTTTATATACAAAAGGAGTGTAGAATACTATTATTTTTATATAATTATGGTGGAATGTCGACTACTTGACGACCACTAGTTACTATTACACCAAGTATCGATGGGAATAACTACATACCTGTTTCGGACTTAAAATGGGGAAGGGATCCCCTATCTTCCAGAAGAAGTACAAGTAAATGAACCAGACAAATATTGTTAGCGGTCTTATTATGTTGTGGGACACTGAAACAAACGATTTCTTAATATAGTTGTGGGAAAGATGCAGTTCTCACTGATTTGCATATGGCACTAGTGCATTTGTTTGTTTTTCGTGTGTGTAAGTGGCCAACACTGGTGTCAGATTTATCAAGTTGCCTAAAGGCCTCTGCTATAGCTTAACGACTGCCATCAATGATGACAGCCGGGACCAACAGCTTGCCTTCCGAAGCACAGAAGAGCTCGAGAATGGGCATGTTTTCTAAAAAAAAACCTTTCCAAAATAATTAGTCTGTCTGGTAGATTATTAAAAAATATTGGACACGTATTTTTTCTTTTGTCAATCAAACAAAAATTGATAAAGATATAGCCCGTTAAAGTTCCGTGTGACGTCACTGGCCGGTACACTTTTTACTGGCCTGTTGCGTCATGAGCCCCCCACTCCTGAACTTTGACACACATTTGTGTCCTCAGAATAAGGACACAAATGGCCTAGTGGTTGTGAGCATTATAAGAGCTTACATATGTTAAGGAACACCGGACGTGGTCCCCACTGGTATGTATGGCCGCAAGTTGCATAAAAATATCTTAAGCTCACAGGTAGAAACACAGATGTACTTTTAAACTTAACATTCTTTTTTATAAGGGTAAACAAATCACATTTCAATAGAAGTTAATAGATAGAATCCTCTTTATACATTATACAGAACATGATAAATATTGACTTACCAAATCTTATGTTACTGATGCAGAAATATGCGATGTAGAATGGTATCAGGGCAATTACCATGAAAAGCAGCGAGTACAGCCCCAAGTTCCAGTGGAAATACCGGGAACTGGAAATGCAGGTTTTTTTTTAAAACTGTGTTTTCGAGATGCTTACTGTCCTGTTACCAAATAACTATTATTTTTTATTGATTATATACATAACATTTGTTACATGTCCATTTCACACATTCATTACATTATAATAAATTTAGCCCGCCGAGTCTGCGCCCCTGATCATAGTGTGTGCTTTAGTAAGGGCTTGGATTAATTAGATCTCGCTACATATTGTGAAGAAGACTTCACAGTATGATTTTTAAATCATGGAGAAATGCTTGCTTTTGGCACGTGTTTTGTTCACAAGTAACCTATCCTCGGTGACTTAGTTGTTTTTGTTTTTTCAGAGGCCTTGCCCACTCCAAGAAGACTAACACAAAAAGGAGCTTCTTGTCTTCCTTCGGATTGACCTAAATTTTTAAACAAGAAGTTGATGAATAAGATGTATAAATACCTTTAGTAAACAAACATTATAATGTTGTTTTAACTAAAGTATAAAAATTAATTTGCTTGTAAGTTAAAAATCACAAACTGCTTTAAGAGGTGCCATAATGAAGAGGAAAATTATTTCTATCTATTCCCATCTGCTTAGAATACCTAAATTTGTGCTAAGCTCTTCTAAAGCTGACCGGTTAACTTTTTTGTGTACTCACCTAGAATCCAGGTAGCCGATGATTTCAAATATGATCAGTTCAAACATAGTACAACTTAAGGCAAATGTCACGGAGAATATGAGCTGTACAAGTGTGTGGTGAACTTCATAATCCTTAAAGAGCTGCTTCACAAAGAAGATCCAACCCCCCACGAAGAACACAGTCTGGGAGGAAAAATTCAATGAAACCTTACTTATTCTTACTAATTTTATAATAGCAAAGGTGAGTTTGTTTGTTACACCTTCACGCTCTATCTAGTGAACCGTTTGTCATAAAATTTTGCATACCCAATGTCAGGGGTATGGAGAAAGATATAGTGTACATTTTATACTGGGGAAAAGTACTATTCCAGAGGGATCGACATTGATATATATAGATATATAATTATATTGCTTAGCAACTGAGATTTCAATGTGTTCCCACGATGTTACAGGTGCTCCAAGGGCGAGCAGTTACTTTTCACACAGATGAATGAAAATCTACGAACTGAGGATTTTTGTGGACTATACAGAAACTGTGACTAAAACAATGTTTCTCATCAATCATCAGGTTATTTAAATCTTATGATTTCTTAGTATACATGAACATCGTCATAATCATCATCAATGTTTCGTGCAACTCGGTTCCATGTTATACTTGTTAAGCCGGCCTATTTAAGTGTACGTTTTGATAGTCACTTCAAAATACATTGCGGCTTCCTTAAATATTTTTATTTGAGATATATAAAACATACATTAAGTATTTTGAGGTGACTATAAAAACGTTGTACACTAATTATTTAGCAAATAGGCCGGCAGGTGCTACAGATGTGGAATAGTCAGCATTGCAAAATTTATAACACCCATATTCCTACCAACTATTTTGTCCTCTAGTTCAATTCGAAATACTTACTTGAGATATGAGAATGATTAGCGTATCTTCAAAAAAGGTCATCTTGCATGAAAAAATTTACTTCAAAATAAATATAATTCCGTCAGCAGTATTATTTATTTTTTCCTTGATTTCGACTAGGTTGGTTATATACTCTATCGATGGTATATTACGCGATGGTACGGCAGGTGGAAACGTCAATTTTTTGACGTCATGTCAAACAAAAACATAGATAACAATAAGTAAAGTCAACTAAAGTCAAACCCGGTCACAGATTAGAGCAAGGCTTCTAGCCCTTTATTTTTTAGGGTTCCGTACCCAAAGGGTAAAAACGGGACTATTATTATCACTCCGCTGTCCGTCTACCTTTTTTTTTTTTTTTTTTTTTTTATATAAAATGAGTTTACTCTTGACCATAATCTAGGCCAAAGGCAAAGATATGGTCTAGGATCGAGCGAGTTCACCCAGAAGAAGCCTATTCACTCTAACTTTAAAAAGATTCAGGTTATATGCGCTCGGAAACACAGACGCAGGCAATGAATTCCAATCCTTAGCTGTGCGCATAATAAAAGAAGAGGAAAAGCGCTTGGTACGAATGTTAGGAATTTTAACCAGGTAAGGATGGTACCCAGCAGTGCGTCTGACCGTCCGATAGAAGAAAGGAGAAGGTGGTATGAGTTCGTGCAGTTCTTGAGCACACTCTCCGAAGAATATTCTGTAAAAGACACATAAGCTGGCGACTTTGCGTCTATGGCTAAGACTTTGCAGTTTATTTTTTATGAGTCTTTGGTCGCCTATTAATTTCCTGGCCCTGCGGTCCACCGAATCCAATGCGGCAAGTTGATATTTGGCTGAGCCATCCCAAAGGTGGCTGCAATACTCCATGCATGACCGGACTTGCGCCGTATAAAGTGTAAGGAGCTGTCCTGGAGTGAAGTATCGCCTAACCTTGTTCAGGATGGCTAGCTTTTTGGCCGCTGTTTGAGCTTTGGTTTCGATGGAAGTGCCGAAGTTAAGGTCAGAAGACAACTTCACGCCGAGGAGTTCAAGCTCATTTGCCAGAGTAAGGTAGAGAAAAACCACGGAAAGTAGGAGACAAGTTAAAAGGACTCCTTTTTGCGGAAAACAAACACGCCTGTGTTTTGGTAGCATTGAAACTAACCAAATTTCTGTCACCCCATTGGGACACTGAGCTTAAGGTCGAGTTTACACGCTCTACCATGGCCTCTCTCTCTGAACAAACTTCTGCTCCGCTAGCCCCAGCGCTGGTCAAATATCTCTCCATGACTGTACTATCATCTGCGTAAGCGACTACGCCAGGTGACAGCATGTCGTTGATGTGTAGCAGGAAAAGAGTCGCGGAGAGAACAGACCCTTGAGGAACACCGGCATCAATAGCCATGAGGTCTGAGGAGCAGCCGTCAATGACTACTCGGATCAACCGTTCACTCAAGAAGTCAGATATCCAGCTACAAAAGCCTGCAGGGATACCGTATGCAGGAAGCTTGCTTAGCAGACTTGCATGCCAAACCCTATCATAGGCCTTCGAGATGTCGAGTGACACTACGAGAGCTTCGCCGTGTTTCTCAATGGCCTCACCCCAACAGTGCGTGACATACACTAGAAGGTCGCCAGTCGATCGTCCCCGGCGAAAGCCGTATTGACGATCACTGAGCAGATCATTAGTTTCTAAGTACGTCAGCAGCTTGTTGTTGAGTACTCTCTCCATAACCTTACAAAGTATGGAGGTGATGGCAATTGGTCGATAATTACAGGGGTCAGCGCGACTACCTTTTTTGGGGACCGGCTGCACGTTGGCAAGCTTCCAGGATTTAGGTACGGTGTTTGTTTCAACGGAAAGGCGGAACAATCGTGTTAGTATAGGAGACAACTCTGGACCACAGTACCTAAGGACTCTAGCTGGTATGCCATCTGGACCACTAGCTTTATTCACGTCAAGACTCTGTAACGCTCTTCGTACCTCTTTATTGTGTATGTTGACCTCCGGCATCGTAGAATCACAGCGAGGAATTGAAGGTGGTTGTTTGGAGCCAGTGTCGAGACGAGAATTGCTCGCAAATAGAGAGGCAAAAAGGTTAGCCTTATCTACAGCGGAGTGAGCCAGAGAACCGTCAGGTTTCTGTAGGGGAGGCAACATAGGACGGCAGAAGTTGGTTTCGACAGATTTCGATAAGGACCAGAACTGCTTACTTCCCGGTGGGTAAGATGCTAATCTGGATCCCACGCGACTGATATGGTCGAAACGAGCCTTGCGGATCACCCGCTTGCAAGACCTGGCGGCTTTATTAAATGCTCTTTTCTTCGATCGAACCCTCCTAGCACGAATCCCGCGATCACTAGCTTGGACCCAGGCCTGGTAGGCAGATTCTTTTTGTGCTTCTGCACGTGCGCATTCCGCATTGTACCAAGGCCGGGCTCTGTAACCGAGCGGAATGTCGGAGAACGGAATAAAATATTCCATTCCCTGCCGAATCACGTCCGTAATCGTATCAGCCGCAATGGAGGGGTCGCTCGATGCAAAGCACATTTGACGCCAGGGATAAGACGCAAAGAAATGCCGCATCTCATCCCAGTCTGCTGACTCATAACGCCAGACTCTTCTTGTGCCTCTAGGGCTTTCATCTGGAGAAGAGCTGGTCGATATGGACTTAACAAGACAGTGGTCTATCTGTCTGTCACCAGGCTGTATCTAGCTGCTTGTTTTTGCTCGATATTGATAATGGCAACAGGTAGACGCTAGAAATATTTACAGAATATTTAGTTAGATATTCACGAGTTCGGCAGTATTTGATTTGACAAGTAGCATTTGAAAAGTACGTAAAATGTAAATGCTTCCAGAATTTTTTAATTTTTTAAACAAAATTGCTTAGGTATTTTGTAAAATTTCCTTAATGTAGGATTCATAAAGCAATATTCCTATGCTTGATCACATGACATTGTAAACTTTGTTGTCAAATGATGATGAAATTTACAGCCAAGCAGACAGCCAAATCTTAAGGTTGGGAAATATTTTTCCCCAAAATTCTGCCTTGGTTTCTACATGCATTATACAGCTTGGAAAATGCCTCCAGGACACTTTTCTCAGTTTTTGTTTAATATAAATAAAAGCCATAATAACTAACAACAGTTTTTATTTATCTATGACTATGACACAATTTACTGTGGGGCTAGCTCAATGTGTGATTTGATTACCTTCATCCATTCATTAAATATTATATTGCCAAGTATTATATGGCCAACAAAATATGAATATGGTGGCCTATTAACAAACAACCCTTCATATTTCAAGTTAAGGCCTGTCAATTCATTAAGGTCTCACTAGAAATTCCACATGTAAAAACACTTTTCAGTGAAAGAATTCATGATTCATTTTTTACATTATAATCATCATTTCCTACCTCCAGATATATTTCATTATAACTATAGACTGTGCTTAAAGTAGGCATCTGATGTGGCTGAATGATGAACTGCTTATTATCTAAATCATCAGGCAACGTTGGAATACTCCTTAATTTGTTTGATACAACAGCCTCATCTCTTTCAGCCAAGAAGTGAATATGTTTATGCTTCTGCAAGTAATTTTGCGTATTGAATTTGCTCTGACATATATCACATTGAAATGAGCCACCTGCATGATGTCTTTTGACATGCTCTGCACGTCTAGAAGATGACAGAAACCGCGCATCACACTGAGAACATTCATATGGCTTCTCCCCTGTGTGAATTCGTGTATGATACAACAATGACTCTTTAGACACGAAGTAACGGTCGCAGGTAGAACAGTGGAACTTCTTTTCTTGTGTGTGCTTCACAATGTGGGCATTCAGCCTGCTTTTACACCAAAACTTCTTCTGACACCACTTGCATTCGAGTGACTTGTAATTTCCATGTTCAAATTGTATGTGTACCCTCAGTGACACTTTCTGAGTGTACTTTTTGTTGCAGTAGTCACATTCGAACTTTGCATTGGACGGGCTCGCTCTTGACTTTTGTCCACAGACATTGTACTCAATGTGTTTTTTGTATGTATTTTTATTTTTGTAAATCCTCCCACACTTCTGACATACAAGTCTCATGTGGTGTCCCAATTCATGCATTTTCAAAGTGCGTCTATTGTGAAATATTTTGCCACATTCGCTGCAAACTGCCGTGCAGTGGCTTTCGGCTTTGTGTGTCTCCAAATTGCCTAATGAACCATATTTCTTTGGACATTCTGGGCATTTGTAGACTTTAGGCGCATGTACTCTAATGAAATGACTACGTAAATACCAAACAGAAGGGTAAACTTTAAGACACTCCTTACATTTCATAGTCTCACTGTCACTTGGATCATACATCATTTCCTCAGTAGGTATTTGGCTGACAAGGCTGGACTGACGCTTTTTCTTGGCCCTATGTTTGTTTACATATTCATGTTCTATTTTAGGTTTACTGGCGTCTATTATACAATTTAACCTTTTATATGCTGCTGTTACTGTGTGGGCACTCTTCTTTGTGTCAACATACTGTTTAGTGCTGAAGTCCTCAGTATTGAGTGTTACATAGAGAGCTTGCACACCAAAGTCATCCACATTTCCAAAGCTACCAGATAAGCCTTCAATAACTTTAGTGACAAACTCAGTATTTTCTTTGGCCTTTTTAAGAAATGAATAACTGGTTACAGCCATTTGAGAGCATTGCAGACACAAAGAATTGAACTCAGAAACGTAATTGAGAATCTGAAATTAGAAAAGAAAATTAAAAAATGGTGTTTTCCATAAGATATGGATTTATTCTTACAGTTTAGAAATCATACTCAAATGGTTGGTAGTTTATAAAATCAGTAATAATTTAAACTAGATTTTATATGACCTCATTTGCATATATTATAGACTATGTGGTCACTGATTATATATCGCCTAATATCTCATTGAGTTTTTCAATATTTTAAAAGATTATGAGAGAAGCAATAAATCAAATCTTTTCTCTATAACATTGTTCTTTTCAAGTCAAAATGGCTATTTAAGCTTTCATTATAACATTATAAAAATAAAAAATATTATGCACATCCCAGGAAATTCAGGCCATGGGCCTGTACATATTAAGTCCAATGCTTAGTGATTATGAAACCAGAAAGCACCATAAATAGTATAAAATATAAATCTTAAATATACAAATAATAAGCCATTTATTGCCATACACATGCCAGGTACATATAAAAGGCAAAGGAATGCCTCAGCTTGTGCTGCCAGAGACAGGCGTCTTAGGTAGCGCTGATTTTATATAGAGACATATCACACAAATTGACCTAGCCCCACAGTAAGTTGTTGTGAACTTGTGTCGTAGGATACTAACTTAACGATACTGTTTAATAAATACTATTAGATAGATAAAACATCCAAGACCCAGGTCAATCTGCAAAAGATCGTTTTCTATAACCTGACCGGGGATCGAACCCGGGCACTGTTGACCACTGCACCACGGAGCTCGCCAACATAGGGAACATAGGGAAGGAACTGGGAACATGCTAACATTAGAGTACAGCACAGACATAAAAAAATATGTTTACCTCGTTATTAAATACAGCGGAAAGCACATCAAATAACAATACTCTGCTTTCAACATTGTTAATGTTAACAACAACCTCATCTTCCATTGATATCGCCTTCTCATCGAGTGTGTCAAAGCATACACAGCAGAAATCGTTTTTTCTAGTTAATACTTTTTCCACTAGTTGAGATATAGACATCATGAGCGTATTTCGATATTTACAAGTTATTTAAATTTGTTTTTACGATGTACAAAATTAAAATACTTGAAGTAAATACCGTAGAGGTTTTATTCTCTCTAAAATGTGTAAACACCTCGTAAACACAACTGCACAGATTAGAGAGAGAGCCAAAGACCAAAGAGCATCAATCATCTCATTTTTTATTTATGGTTTTCAGGCATAACCTATTTAGCCAGTATTAAGTTTAATTGAAATTTCCCGCGCTTTTTCTAGGTCTTGTCTTTCAACAAAATGATGGTACATAGTTAATTTCGTTGATTCTACTGAGTCCCTGGTGACAATTCCCACGAATCCACTGGCTTGATCATAGACGACGCAGCGAGGCAGACTACCATGGCCCGCTAACTAAATCTCACTCTTATTTCATTCTTATAAATCGATGAACGCCGGCTGCACCTCAGAAGATTAATGCACGCACGAAAAATTGGCACGTTCTGCGTGGCAGCGAGAGAGCGAGCGATAGAGAGGCACGCACGATAGGCCTATTTAAGCGTACGGCTTCCGTGTGACGCATCTATCGGAAGCGTTCGGCTTGTGACACATCTATCTCTCTTTCACCTATAATGCGCTTATTACACTATCCAATTTTTAGGAATCCTAATTAGGAACGGTTAGGAACCTAAATCGGAAGCTAGTGATCACACTACACTAAATTGTTTCATAAATCGGGACAACGCACAGTCCATCGACCGATTGCGCTGGGGTTGCACGTCCCTATCAATCACTAATTTGAAAGAGTATTTATGGCGGGCGCCGTATATTATTTGTCCATTTATTATATTTATATCTATTATAGATATAAGAAAAAGGAAAAAGAGAAAATGCTGGGTTAAAGAAATTTTATCATTAAGAAAAAAATTGAGCCTGACGATTTGTTATGTCTGGTATCCAATGGCTTTTAAAAAAGGTTTTGTCATTTTTAGGGTTCCGTACCCAAAGGGTTAAAACGGGACCCTATTAATATCGGTCTGCTGTCCGTCTGTCTATCTGTCTGTGTGTCCGTCTGTCACCAGGCTGTATCTCATGAACCGTAATAGTTAGACAGTTGAAATTTCACAGCTGATGTATTTCTGTTGCCGCTATAACAACAAATACTAAAAAATAGAATAAAATAAATATTAAAGGGGGGCTCCCATGCAACAGACATGATTTTTTTGCAGTTTTTACAGATAACGGTACGGAACCCTTCGTGCGCGAGTCCGACTCGCACTTGGCCGGTTTTTTATTATTAAGATAGGGCATTATCTATACATTTCTATCATCTGTAACAACAATTCTTTTTCGGTGGCCAATGCATGCTGTCACTTCCGAAACAGTCGCCATTGCCGATACGTCCACTTCGATCAAGCGCGGGCTGGCAAATAGTCGTCCTAAATCGTAGCGTTGCGATTACACTGTCCTAATTCGGAGACAATTTAGGAAACAGAGCGGTCGGGACCTCCGATCTCGACTAAATCGGATACAATCTATGCTAACAGCGATTACATATTCCAATTTCCTAAATCGGTTTCCTAAAAATTGGATAATGTAATAGGCGCTTAACACGTAACATGCGTAAAATTATCGTTCGTAAACTGACTTTACCACAGCCAATTTTTTAAAATTATTATATACCTACTATATTATTCTATCACACATCGCTTATAAAGATGTCCATGTTTCAAGTTATTTTTTATGGCCACTCCGCACCTGCACCACTGTGGGGGCGGAAGGGAAGTTAGGTTAGTACAATAGGCTGTAGGCACAAGAGGGTTGTTCCCTCCTGATCTTCACTCCCCTTCCTCATAGTGCCCTCATAGTAGTTCCGAGTGGTCATTAAAAAAATTAACCTGTACCTAACTCACCTTCCGCCCTCACAGTTGTTCCAGTTGGTCATAAAAAACTACTCTAAACCTAACTCCCCTTCCGCTCAGTGGATCCGTGGTTCCGAAATGGTGCAAATTAGTGCAAAACTATTTTATTTTTCACAAAGTGATTACCCGAGGGGTTCGAACCCGCGACCTTTGGGTGAGATTCTTGATTCATAGGTCGCGGAACTATTTAACTACCTATTAGACTGAGGAAGGTAAACAAAACTCTGAAGAATAAATCATATTTTGCAATTTGCGATTATGTTTGACTAGAAATGATCAGGCACTAATACAGAATCAAAATAGTCTAACTAGGAATAGGAAGCAAGGCATAGGAAGCAGAGTTGTAACATTTATCAATTTAACAAAGGGAAATAATCGTAGTTTACGTCCGTCGCGTCGCGTCGTCTACATTCCACACGTGGATAGCGGAGTGACTTGACACATCTAGATTACAATAATATAGTTGTTCTGAATATATTATTCGTTTTCTTTCCTCTAAAAGACGTACATCGCTCATGAAAACGGCCGGCCTGAACCGTTAATTGCTTTAATTTGTCAACTAGGTAACGATTTAATTTGGCATGGCAAACGTTTGCATAAATCATTAATAGTCATGCGTTCAGAAATAGTGCCCTTTTCTATAGACGTCAAGAGTAAAAGCCATAATAAAAACTTGGATGGAGTTCTTGGCGGGAATTTCGACGGAGAGCACGGCTTGTGTTTTGGATTGTTTTGTAAATTGTTTCTAGTGGACTTTATAATGTGAAATCGGTGTAATTTGGTGTTATAAATGCCCATGTTTATGAACAATGTATGGAATAACCGAAATAAACTGTCACGGTGCGGCTGTAGTGAGATTTACTTAGCGGGCTGGTGGACCGCCTCGCCTCGTTGCGTCTGTGATCAAGCCAGTGGATTCGTGGGAATTGTCGCCAGGGGCTCCGTAGAGTCAATGAAATGAACTACACCATCGTTTCATTGATAACAAGACTTAGAAAAAAACGCGGGAAAACTCATTTATACTTCATCATCATCATCATCATCAGGTCCTTTTTAGTCTCCACTACAGGAGCACGACCCTCTCTGTACTACTAAGGCCATACTTGGCCAGAGCAGTCAGAGGACTTGGCCTACACTCTCCACGCTGGCCAGACGGGTTGGAGAGGTGTCTTAGATGTTTATAAGCTTTGTTTAGCTTGTATTTCCTAAGTCGCCTTCTACGACATCCACGGGAAGACTTGGAGTGGTCCTATTCTACTCTGCCGGATACCACACGGCTATCATTTATACTTGATACTGGCTAAATACGTAACGCGTGAAAGCCATAAATAAATAAAAAAAAAAAAACTTGGATGTCAATGTCAGCTGTCAATTGTCTTATTTTGAATAGTAGATCTGTCACAGCTAACATCTGATATTCCTATGTAGTGATATCCAATCATTATCCAATCCATATCACAAAGTACAAATAAATGTATTACATTCCTTGATATGTACAGTTTGTGCAGTGTACGCGCGGGCAGCGTTCAATTATATTGGTGCAAGGAATATAATACTTTTAACGAGTGTGGTGTCGTTTCGCTCTTACTTAATAATTCAAAAAAATTGTGAAGTTGTGCTTTAAAAATATTTCTTTAAAGAGATAACTTAAAAGTGGTTACCATTCACGCGTCAAAGAAAACTGTATCGGGTAAGTAATTATTTTGTGTTTTCGAAAGTTCATGTTTATCATTTATCAAAGCTACTACTCGTTAAGCAACTTTTATTATTCATACCTGGGTTCTTAGCACACGTACTACCTCCGCTTTTATTCATCAATAAGTTCATCGTGAAGTAAACTGTATCATCACACAATGGGCCCAAACTAGAGGCCTAGGTGTCAGTACTGGATTTATAGTTTTAATGAGTGGTAGGCCACTTAAAAACCATGAGATAACCTGGGAACTGGTTTGACTTTTATCCTCTGAAATCGCGTGAGTGTCCTCTGAAATGCCGCCTCTAGGACGCTGCTAGGCCGCGCCCTATACGGCCTAATGACAATCCAGGACTACTAAGTGTGAAACCAGGTGAGAAGACTATATTGTCGCGAAGCTCCCAGAACAGAATAGTCTAGAACTTTTCCGAACATCGTCTGTCGCGCTCATACATCTTCCATCCTGCTCACACATATGTATTCTATCCCATTCATACACATACTCGAATATTCTGGAATGTTTCGGTTGTCGGCCGTCAGGACCGGAAGTATATGGAACTTTCTAGAGACCTATAAGTCAGTATATAAGGGAGCAGACGTAGCGATCGTGAATCAGTTGACCGCGAGCGTTCTTAGTGAGCAATACTAATACGAGTGATTTGTGTGCGACTGACAAGTGATAATTTCTACGACCACAGCAACGGACCAGGACTATGAGTGCTTTGCGTTTTGGATATTCGACGTGTTGAAAGACCAGTCAGTGTTGGGATTCTGTAGTGAATAAATTCCCTCTAAAGAGTTTGGTGTTTTACTCCAAATCCTGAACCCTAACCACGTAACAATATCATCAGTTGATGGTTCTAGCCACAGGTGCCAACTTGCATTATTTATCCACTCATTATCAATTAACCTTGTTATCACGTCACCTCCGTAACTGCTTTCACTGTTATAATGAGGTCCGCAGTAATCTTTATCTGAGTTTTATCTATAAAGTCAACATTCTACACGAAAATTGGCTTTTTTAAAATAATCTGGTAGTTAATAAAATATTTGTGCTTAATTTAAAAAGTCTTGCCGCATTACAATAGGGGATCGGACTAAAAAAATTAGTAGTGCAAAGTTTTTGACCACTTTTTAACACACACAAATAAATGAATATATACATAAAAAAAAAAATGAATATTAAATATTCTTTTTCGTTCTGTTAAACCATTTCATCATCATCAAAACCATTGACAATTATAAAAATGCAACGAAATTTGCTCTGCATATAGAAAAATCATCTTTAATTTTGATATAGCAATATTTCCCGAAATTCCCAACTTCGGGAAAATTTCCGGAAACTTGCACTAGAATATTCCCAAAGTTTCCAATATTCCCGGTAACAGCACATCGCTACTTAGGACCTATGATATGGCTAAGTTTGCTGAGCTTAATACATGACTAAAACTGTCATCTCTAGTGAAACTGTATTTAGGTACTTTGATAGTATAGAGATAAGTTCTGATATTATTTTGATAAAATAGCTTAAAGATTAATTGTTAATCTAGCCTCTGATAATGTTACACATTGCCAAACTAAAATAATTTCAGTCTGCAGGGGCCAATTAGATAGAGATAGAGTGATACGAGAGGAAGGTTTATATGTATAATTAGTCGCACCTGTGGAACCAGGGCGGGTCGCTAATTATAAAATGAAGTATTTTGGAGGCAGTATGTAACTAAGTAAGTAACTCAATGTGTGAGATTTGTCCCAAAAGACATATTTATATTTATGTCATGTTTCCTTCTCATATAAAACTACACAAATCTAATTGGCTCACATCATATGCATCAACAATAGAACATTTTAACTGGGGACATGGGACCCACCACTTGCTCCATGGACCCACCCTAAACACAGAGACAAGAAGTTCTCAAGAGAGGCTAGCACAGTCAAACTAAGGGTCAATTCAGACTAGGCGAAAAAGTGCTCGAGCACTTTATAAGTGGTAATTAAATATCAACCTTATTCCATTCAATCAAAGCTGAAAATAGTATGCATCATTGAAATCTTTTATTTTAATCATCATTTCGATTAGGTTAATCGAACATTGTGCATGTTCGATTAACCTTCTTCTTAGAAGAGTTTGTTTGCTATAACACATCACGCTGCGACCAATAGGAGCGAAGCATCAATAAAAAATGTTTTGAAAACGGAGGAAATTTTTCGGAAACGGAGGAATTAATCATAATAACAGAAATTGCCGCGGACGAAGTCTCGGGCAACAGTAGATGAATAATTTTCCCCCGTTTTTAAAACATTTTTTATTGATGCTTCGCTCCTATTGGTCGCAGCGTGATGTGTTAAAGCCTAACGGCTCGTTCACGAGTACGCGCGGCAGGCGCACGCGTCGGAGGCAGGCGCACGCGTCAGAGGCAGGCGCCGCACAAAGTCATACAAACGGTACAAGATGTTCACGAAAAAAAAGATAGAGCGACCTCAGAACAATAATCTTCTGAGAGAGCGACACGGATGCGCGCAAACACAGCGCGGCAGCTTTGCGCCAAAGTAGAAAGAGACGGCATGCTGTGCCAAACCTTATGTTAGAACGAGAGCGGTAGTGAGTCGGTGGACGTATTCAGATTGACTGTATTTGTTAATAATTTTTAAATAAGAATATAATATTTTGAGTTTAACCTTCAGTGTGATAATAATATTATGGTATGTATGCCGATATTTAATTTTACTTCTATAATGAATGGTAACATATAAAAGGTATAGATGTAAGTACCTAAAACGATATAGTATTTTCAACCCACTTTAAAAATGATGAAGGTATTCAATTTGTCGAAACCTTTTATTGTGTGTAGTGGTTTTCTACCAAAAAATATATCTCAATTTATTTACACAGAACCTTTACAAATTCACTCTATCTATAATTCTATAGGTGATTTTTCTTACATAATAAGTCGTAAAATGATATCTTTCTTCTTAGTTGATGGACTGGTGTATGTAAATATCAATGTTCTTCACGCGGTTACTAATTATTTACTGTTAATTCTCAAAATTCAAAATTCAAAACGTTTATTCAAAAAATAGGCCTTTGCAGGCACTTTTTCACGTCAAATCACATTTTAAAGGATCTTATTTAGTCATATTTATATTATTACTTAATGTGCAAAAGCTACAGACTACTAGCGTTTCGGAACCGACCACTGCAGAGAAGAAACGCCAAAAGAAACTCTTTTCAACAGTATTGGTCGCCTACTCGCCTGAAGGGCTTTTTTATTTTATCATCTATCTTTATCATTTATCATCTAATTTCTTCATTTATCATTTTTTTTTAATTTTATGGTTACAATTTTTATTATATAGGTACATTATTATTTTTTGGAACATATTATGTTAGCGATCGAGTGTGCAATGATAATATTTTACATTATACACAGTAGTCTCAAAGAGGCCGAGCAGACCTTCTTTACATCCTTATAAATTTCGCAGGAAATAAAAATATTATCACAACGCTATTATCATTGATTTAAACACGTTTATCATTTACATTTTCATAATATAAAATATTTTGTTATTTATGTGATCTAAATACGTCCACTTAAGTCTGTCGCCCGAGCGCGCCGCCCGTTTTCGTGAACACCTGGCGCAGGCGCTTGCCTCTGTCGCATGCGCCTGCCTCCGAAGCCCGTCGCAGACGCGCGTCGCTCGCACTCGTGGGCATGCGGTAAAGCCTTCCTCAATAAATGGATATACTAGCTCCGTGGCGCAGCGGTCAACACGCCAGCCTGCAACACGGAGTGACCGGGTTCGATCCCCGGCTAGGTCAAGATGGAAAATGATCTTTTTCAGATTGGCCTGGGTCTTGGATGTGTTATCTGTTATCTATAATGTATTTGTTATAAAATATAGTATCGTTGAGTTAGTATCCCATAACACAAGTCTCGAACTTACTTTGGGGCTAGCTCAATCTGTGTGATTTGTCCGTATATATTTATTTATCCAACACAAAAATATTTTTTCAATTTGAACCAGTAGTTCCTGAGATTAGCGCTTTCAAACAAACAAACAAACTCTTCAGCTTAATAATATTAGTATAGATACTAATAAAAAAACTAATTAATCATAATAACAGAAATTGCCGCGGACGAAGTCGCGGGCAACAGCTAGTTTAATATACGATTAGCCTAAGAATGAACATTTCATAATTTCATACATTTAAATATGCTACGTACGCTAGCTTAAAATACGATGACCTCGACCTTAACTGCTGTAGCTGTAGGCGGTATGCATGTGGTACGACATCGCGCCAAAAATGTTTTGCGCCGTTAATTTTCTCTAGTTCCACTTTTAAATTCGTCTTCTGATGAGATATTCTTTCTCTATCGTCTTGCAGTCGTGTGAGCAGGACAGAATATGTTTTCGCTGGTTATTTATTTCGAACGGTTTCGCTCACATCCAGTTTTTACGTGTTTTATTGGATTCATTGATCCGATATGCAAATTAGTAAAATCTGGAGTAAAACAATATAATAAATAACCTCTTTTTGCCGGGAAGGATTTATTAATCTTTCCCGGCAAAATTATGTTATTCTATAGCTATAAAATACCGGCCAAGTACGATTCGGATTCGCGCATTAAGAGTTCCGTACCATTATCTATAAAACGGCAAAAAAATCATGTCTTTCGCATGGCAGCCCCCCTTAAATATTAATTTAATTATTTATTATTAAAGTATATAAAATATTTAAAGCGTCTCTACCAATATCAAGCAAAAACAAACAAAAAAATACACGTTTGTTGTGTGGGAGGCACACGTGACCCCTTCGCCCCCTTAAGTAAATTTTTTGAGCCCCCCTTAAATATTTAGTTTTATTCTGTTTTTAGTATTTGTTGTTATAGCGGCAACAGAAATACATCATCTGTAAAAATTTAAACTGTCTAACTAACACGGTTCATGAGATACAGCATGGTGACAGACGGACGGACGGACAGGCAGACATGCAGACAGACGGACAGCGGAGCCTTATGAATAGTTCCAGTCGGAACCCTAAAAACTAAAGAAGTTCCGAAGGACAAAATGAATTTTCAGATGAAAAAACCCACTTCAACCAAACTACAGAACTCTGATTTTGAAGAATTCAATACCCTTCCAAATGAAAAAAATATTTTTGAATCATCATTATGGCTTAAAATATAGTCTTATTGAGAACCTCCTCCTTTTTTTTTAAGTCGATTGACAAGATAATGGAAAAAAAACCTATGTAAATAATAACGATTGGTATGATTCAGACAATTCTCCGTCTCTTATCGTTACGACAGTTATTTATTTGAAGCGAAGCATCAAGAACAAAATATTATTATAAAGTGGCGTTCCATATAATGTTACCGTAATTATGGCGCATACAATGAGTAACAAGTTCATTAGTACTGACACACGTGCAAATTCATTCATGTTCTATTTAGATGTTTTTATTTATTGATTGCAACCATATTGCAACGATCATTCGACGATCACGCTTGTCATAAATCACATATTGGCCGTCGCGTGTCCCAGCCTCAACCTAATCAAAAAGACACCAATGAAAAATTTTATAAACTTTTTCAAAGTGCTCTTTTTCTGAGAGTAAAGTGTTGTAAGATGATAACATTAACTTGAAATGAGAAAAAACCGGTCAAGTGTGAGTCGGACTCGCGCGTGAAGGGTTTCGTACCGTTATCGATAAAAACGGCAAAAAAATCATGACTGCTGTTTGGTAGCCCCCTTTAACATTAATTTTATTTTTATTTAATTATTTTAATTTTTAAAGAGAATATATAACTATATATTCTACGAATATTTAAAGCGTCTACCTGTTACCGTTATCAATATCGAGCAAAAACAAGCAAAAAAATCACGTTTGTTGTATGGGAGCCCCTCAAATATTTTTTAGTATTTGTTGTTATAGCGGCAACAGAAATACATTATCTGTTAAAATTTCAAAACTCTATTACGGTTCATGAGATACAGCCTGGTGACAGACGGACAGACAGACAGACAGACAGACGGACAGCGGAGTGATATTAATAGGGTCCCGTTTTTACCCTTTGGGCACGGAACCCTAAAAAACGTAGAATGTGCCAGCTGCTTCTCTTCCCGCGCAGATCGTAAAAGCCGATCGAGGGATTGGGCCTAAATCTGCGTAATCATGTCAATAGGCGATGCGGCTAGCAACCCACCACAATTTTGTTTCCGTTTTCCACCCACGCCCCCTCCAACATGCTAAATGGGGCCATAAGGTCTTATAGACCTAGGCTAGATCTACCCCGCTAGGGAAAAAGACGTGACTATGTATGTATGTAGTAAAAACGGCTGTTTTCAATAAAGAAATCTAAACTCAAATAAATCTTTATTGAATACGACAGAATATGACAATTCAACCGGTTAGTCTGCAGCATGAGTTTACTGTTCCGTATGACGTAGAACGCCTTTACGTGCCTTTCCTTTACAGATGTCAAGTTTAGGCTTCATTGTTTTATTATTAGTGCTGATAACGCTCGCGGGTGTGGAGCGGCGCAGAGCCGCGCCTCCAACCTCCAACTCAGTGTGACAGCTCGTTGGCGCGGGAAAACGCGCATCGCGCGCTCCTGTTTTAAATATTTGATTTTAATTTTCTCTTGGTATTATAGTGAAGTGTAGTGAATTCTGAATTTTACTTGGATTCAAAATGGATAATGGTAATTATTTTGAGATGTTATTTTAATATATTAATAAATAGAGCAATA
This sequence comes from Elegia similella, assembly GCA_947532085.1. Lineage (NCBI taxonomy): Eukaryota > Metazoa > Arthropoda > Insecta > Lepidoptera > Pyralidae > Elegia > Elegia similella. Next base: position 6,309,330 of record OX383951.1, on the reverse strand, counting down.
CATAATTTCATAATTATAAAAAGAAAACAAATTAGTACGCGCATAATGTAATAGGCAAAGTAATGCCTATTGCATACTCGTACGAATAATGCATGAATTCGTAGAGACGCCATTTTTTTTAATCTATGCAAAAATCATTGATTGAAAGTAGTTAACAATTATCACAATGATTATTTTATACAAAGTTTCAATACGATTTTTGTACACTGATTTTTAACAATCATATCTGATGAAGGTGAATCATTTCGTGCTGAATTCTATGATATCACCTCGTTTGTTTACCTCGGTAACCTCGTTTATTTACATAGACGGAATTCTGGAGGCATTTTTCTAAGATTGTTTTTTAGGGTTCTGTGCCCAAAGAGTAAAAACGAGACCCTATTATATACGGATACCGGGCTCCGCTGTCCGTCTGTCTGTCTGTTGAATTTTCTTTACGTTAAAGTGTAACTTAATACAATTAATGTTCACTATAATAATGATTATTTAGATCAATGATAATTACCTATTTTGCTTAAACAAAGTTCCTCAATATTTTATATCTTAGATAAAAAAAATCTTTTATAAAGTTGAAAATGATTTAAAATAAGAATAAAGTTCTTGGAATTTTCGCTCTAAATGCTCCGTCGTTGGAATACCGGTACGTTTATAAAACGACAGTACAGTACCGGTAATTGAATTGGTACCGGTACATTTGGTAACGATAATCAGGGGTTGGAATAACGTTAAAAATCAAGTACCGGTACCTCTATAATACGAGGGTACCGGTGATTGGATTGGTACCGGTATCTCAATAAATCGACGGTACCGGTAATTGGATTGGTATCAATAAGTTTAATAACGTTAATAACAGAATTATCTGTAAAATTTGGTACTAAATACCGGTAAACAGTACCGGTACTTAGTACCGCTCCGAGTATCGGGAATTATCATTTTGTTAATGTGTGTCGTTCTCGTGTTGCGCATGTGCGGCGTGAGGCGAGTCCCATGCGGGACGGCAACAACGCGTAGATACCGGTAAAATTAACGTAATTTTTAACAATATTATTATCGTTATTTTCTTGATGATTTCCGTTAAAATTAACAGAATAGAAGTACCGGTACTTATAATGTGAATTTGGTACCGGTAACAAGTAGCGGTTAAATTAACGTTCACTGTTAACAATGTTACTATCGTTAAATTACTAGATTACCGATACCCCATATTATCGTTAAAATTTTAACAGAATAGTAATACCGGTACTTATAATATGAATTTGGTACCGGTAATAAGCCCTGCGTAAGCCCGAACCGGAAGTATAATATGGAACTTTCTAGAAACCTGTATAACCGTCTACAAAGGGAAAGGACGGGGCGATCAACAACCAGAATTCATTTTATTCTGCGAGTATTCGTTACTTACAGCAAGTGATTGGTATTTTCGATGTGTGGAAAGTTGAAACACCAGTCAGGTGTCAGTGATGGGATTCCGTAGTGAATAAATGGCATCCGAAGACTTGAGCTGTTTTACTCCAAACAGCGACGTGCACACACATTTCTCGGAAGGTAGTCAAAATCATACTTAGTCAAAAACTTAACTAATAAATTACGACTCATACCTATATAAATACTTTATTTTTTATATATTCAGTACAACTGATTTATGAAGCATGTTGCTTGAGATTAGGAACGATCAAATATTTTTTTGTTAGAGATGTTTTTTTAATATCTTTAATGAGTTCAGGATAGACAGAGTCTAATTGTCTGTATGGACTGCACGTCACTGACTCCAAACCAGGCGATTCCCAAGAACTCTGACACCAGGGTGTGCATGGTCGATTGACCGTGACACCTACACGAAATGATGATGATGATGACCACGTAAAAATATTATACTGTAAAGTGCATCTATTTACATTTTACATAATATACAAATTTACTCATGTATATTCTAATTATTAATTAATTAAATAAATAAGGAAGAAGTATAAATTATTAAACAGAATACACGTGGAAAACCCACATTTCCAATAATTGAATATTACCTAATTGGTGTTTAGATTTTACTTACAACATAGTAAAATTATAGCAAAGAATCTACAATATATCATACTTTGATTCTAATATTATTCATGTGAAAAGGTGTTTATTGCATAGACATATTATTTTATCTCTATGGTTTATTGACAGTTAATTATATTATGTGGTCTCTTGAGGAATTATTTTATGGTTTTATATTTATTATTATAAAATTTGCACTCTCCTAATCTTTCCTTTAATTGTCTTTCTAGATGTTATATAGATAAGCATGAACGGTTTATTATAATGACTTTATTATATATTTTATGTTAATTGTTGCAATAGATCGTTTGGCCGGTATTTAGGTATGTTCATTTGTTTATTCGTATCTGCTAAACTTACCAACGTAACTTGCCATAAGGCATATCGTTAGATGCGTCTTGACCGTTACCTGGTTAAGGCTATATGAATGTGACGTCACACTATGTTCAAAATGGCAAAAGTCGCAAACTTAAAAAAAAAGATTTTCTGAAATATATCGTGTTAATAGTTTTGACACCATACATAACACCGCGATTGTTACAACTAGTCACAAGTACCTACCTATAATCTTAACTGCGCATTTTTGTGAGCTGACGTAAGAACTGTCAATAGTCCCACGGCCACCCTCTTGTAAGAACAAATAAGACCCCTTCCCTCTGTTCCTCCCCCCAAATCGTCTTGCGTATCAAATAAATGGCGCCTTATCGAGTTCAAGGCGATAGTGTTCTTCCCCGAGCAATTGACCATTTTGCGATTATGTTCGTTTTCCTCAAGACACTCGTAGATAATTGAGGAAAAATATTTGTTGCATATATGGAAGTTTTATGCAGATTTGTTATATTGACTTGAACTTGAAGACTACTCTGGCTGGACTAGTGTTGTGCCCACAGACAATATGTTGTGCCGAAGGGAAATTGTCTGTTCTCATGAATTCCTTCTCACGAAAAGTTGCGGGAAATTTTCAATAATTCTCGAGAATTTCTCAATAATTCCCGCACTTGAAACAAAGAAGAAATTCTCGAAAAAAATTACGACTCGTTCTCATCGTTCTCGAAAATTTCGAGCACGGCTACTCTGGACACTATTAACAAGTCCAAAACAACTGGGTTATGTTGAGTAGGTTGGGTACTTAAACCCCTCTCATCATCATCATTTCGAGTAGGTGTCACGGTCAATTGACCATTGTCAATTGGTATGTTGATATACTCTTATTAAATTAAGAAATAAAATATTTTGAAAAAATTTCAAGTCAGCGGGATTTGAACCTGCGACCTTAAGTCTATGTACGACTTACACTCTTACGACTGAGCCACCGCCTCTTCTAACCTCGGCGGCGGACATGGCCAAAAGTAGGTTACATGCGATGCGAAGCATTAAGGCGAGGCCTCAAATGTTTGGTACCTTCGCTCGGCAAAGGACTGATCAAGTGCGCGCAAGGGATAGCGCTTGGCGGTTTAGCCCGTGAATGATGAGATAGGAGATAGTCTCGAGTCGCTCAAAGAAAAAAACGTAAGCGCCAAATTCGTTATTTCTATTTTATATAAAATCAGACCGGTTAATTGTATTTTCATATTTACATTTTGAGGAATTACTAATAAACTATCTTTTAGTCTAAAAATCATTATTTCATTCGTCGCATTTGAGCTACCATAACAAAAACTCTGCGAACGAAGACCATTTTTCAAATAAGTAAATTTTCGAGAAAATTTTATCAAAACGTGTTTTCATCTTCAATTTTTGGAGATGAAATAGTCAAAAATCATATTACTTAGATTTGAAACTCCTAATTTAAGTATTTTGCGAGATAAATAAGGTTCAGAACGACCTTATTTACAGTGGTATCACCTTAAAATATGTGCGGTTTTGACTCCTACAAGATTTTTTAATAAAATCGGCCCAGTCGGTTTTAAGTCTATCTTATAATCAAACACAAATCTTTCCTCTTCATAATATTGTCTAGATGAGTTACCACGGAGCAGAGTTACTCTCTGTTGTATAATCAGAATATTATGTATAACATTCAGTAAGCGTGAAGGAGTAACAAACTTACGAGTGCAAATAAGTAAGATAAGAAAGTTCATTCGTTGTTATAACTCATAAATAACATAACAAACAACGAATGAACTTTCAGATCACAGGAAAGTTTTGAAATCATTGCTTGATTTTAAATAAACACTAGCCTTTGTTTCGCTATTATTGTTTTTGTCGTAAATATCTCTATCATTAGGCATAATATAAACAAAGTCGCTTTCCGCTGTCAGTTCCTACCCTATCCCTATGTATGTTTAGATTCATTAAAACTACGCAACGGATTTTGATGCGGTTTTTTTTAAATAGATAGAGTGATTCAGGAGGAAGGTTTATATGTATATTGCACTCGTGCGAAGCCGGGGTCGCTATTTTCTTATATTTTATTAGTTACTATGCCATTTAAGGTGATAACAAAACCAAGTAACTTTTAGGTCTTATAGACCTGGACTCGGTCTACTCCCCAAATGAAAAGACGTGGAATTTGTATGTTATCTCATCCAGATTTAGTGATTTTAATTCAGAATTCAAACACTTCCTTTATTGTGAAACTAGCGGCCCGCCCGGGCTTCGCACGGGAGATATAGGTATTAAAATAGCCTATGTTCATCAGGTATAATAATGGTGACGGAGTTTTTGAAATCGGTCCAGTAGATTCAGAGCCTATTCAATGCAACAAAAAAACAAACAATCAAATCTTTCCTCTTTATAATATTATTTTATGTATCGAATGAAATTGAATTCATTAGCATACGTTTAAGGAGTGACTCAGACCACGAATCTGAATAACTTTTATTATGGGACCAACTCGGAAATTGCAAAAAAAAATATCAGCTATTCCATAGATTTTGGCCAAGTAGATATTCCACTTTTGTATTAAAGAGCAGATAATTTTTTCACGATGTCGAAGTTGGTCCCATAATGAAAGTTGTTTAGATTTGTGGTCTGAGTCACTCCTTAAACGTATGATTATGAATTTAAGGCGCTGTATCCCTTAACCGTTTGTAGCGGTTGTAACTGGCGATACCGCTTGGATTGTCACTAGTCTCATTTCAAACTCGTGTCTGCCACTTCCGTGTTAATTTTCACTTTTAATTTAATAATTCAATAATTATAACTAATTTAGCATTTTTTTTAAGGTATCCGTATACCATCTAGCTCATTTAGTTATACATATTATAGACGTAAAAAAATTTGTAGTTTTCGCTGAAAATATCAAGTAATTCGCGACGAAACTTTTTCTGGATATAGCTTTTTTGTTATTTTATTTTGCTAGGTTTTAAATAGTTTTTTGAAAATATTTTGATGCAACCATTTATTTTGATCTTTGAACTGTACTTTATATTTTTTTCAAGCTAGTATTCCATAAAAATAAGGCTAACTGCGCGACGAAAAATAGACGTTTTACGGTATTCTTCTGATGCACAGCGCCTTAATTTCATCCTGTAAACATGGTGAAATTTTGATCGTTTTGGACCCTTAAAGGGGTGACTCATACCATCAATATGAACAACTTTTTGTATGATACCAATGCTGGGAACTCAAAATAAATTTCGTAATTTCATTACAAAAGAGATCCACCGCCCGGTCAGTTTGTATGGGAATGTCGAATTTTTTTTGAGTTCCCAGAATTGTCCCCATTGGAAAAGTTGTTCATAATGATGGTCTGAGTCACCCCCTTAAGGGTCCAAAACGATAAAAATTTCATGTATAGTGTAGATAGTGTAGAGGAATAATTGGAATACGTAATAAGTATTATTAACTGACGTAACTGTGCGTAAGTAGTGAATCCCGATTTTATTTTCGTCGCTGTACGTCATCTGGCGTATTCTCCGCTGTCACCATTGTGAATGTTGTGATGTAATAGTTTGAGAAATTTAATCTTTTAGTGATGATTATGCTCTGTTGCGTAATGAACTGTACGGAAAACTGTACGTGTTTTGTATTTTGCCCGACAAATAAAAGGGTGTGAAAAGATTTCTTCAGTTTCGGCTACGCGCGAATGGCACCCCTGGTGTTGCAGGCGTCCATAGGCTACGGTAACCGCTTTCCATCAGGTGGGCCGTATGCCTGTTTGCCTACTTATTAGTATAAAAGAAAATACCAGTTTGTAGACCAAACTCACTGCCCTGCGGGACAGATTCTTGGCTGGGGTACCTATGTAGAATGGATTGCTGAACGTAGCGTTGAGCAGTCCATTGTCACATTCAGCACAATCAGTATACGTCTTGTGGAGGTTTATAATGAATCTTTTCAGTGTGGCAGAGCCACGTTACCGGCAAAATGAATTGCTGGTAGCATGAATGGGCCGGCTCCTCCGGGGAAGTACCACACTCTCACAGAAAATTGACGTCTGAGTAGAATTTTTACCGCTTCTATGCTTCGTTCGGTGAGTGAGAAAGCCGGAGGCCCACCCTTCTCCCTCTCCTTCCCATTTCCTTCCCCCAACTCCTTGAAAGGCCGACAAAGCACCTGTCACACCCTGGTGTTGCAGTTGTCCACGGGCAGCGGTGATCACTTACCATCAGGTGACCCGCTTGCTCGATTGCCGTCCTATAACATAAAAAAAAATCTCTTCTTATCTCACTTTATGTGGGGTCGGGTCAGCATGTGTCTATAAAACTTTTCACGGTGGAAGAGTTTCGGCTCATTTCAAAGACTGGCCGCCTGCCTAACGTCAACCCTCCCTGGGAATGCTTTCGTTGCACGGGATGTAGGTGCTTGTCCTTTTAGTCGCCTCATACATATCATAAAACATCCATTGCATACAAATTACTATTATTACAGATTATACTAAACAAATGCTGAATCACGTAATTTGTGAAGAAGCAGAAATGCAAACATGATTGTCACAATGTATGCTTTACGTAAGCCTTGAATAAATAAATTATTTAAACAAAATAACCTGTCTAATCTTGTGTGCATTTTACACAAACATTTTTACCATTGGCCTCAGAGTACAATCGTACAAACATAAGAAACATTACGTTACTTTGTGAAGAACAATTCTCACTTCTTATATAAACATATCTTTGCACATCATACAACAGCTCGTAATCGCGCTAAACTTAAATTTCAAACATGTAAAACGACAATGCTTCGTAAAAGTGTATTTGGTATGGCCCATTAAATTAGAAAAACTATGGAAGCAGCATTGCGCTTAAAAGTTGGCATCACACAAAGTAGCTCAAATTGGACTTAAAAAGTAGATTTTTTCGAGAAGTGGTCATCCGCGCGCGCAAGGACGCGTCGATAAAAGCATTCAACGACATATTTATTGTGAACATATGCGAAATATTAATTCTTGTGTAGTAAAGTGGTACAGGAAAGGCAAGGAAAAACGGAAAAGTGACACTGGAGTAACTTATCATCACACTCAACGGTAGGTAGGGTAGCTTGCGGCGAACTGCTAGCCTACCTACCTCCACTATGTTGACACCATAGCGTTCATTAGATATGTTGACACCGCCCCGTGTCCTTGACGCGGCCAATCGCAAACTAGCTTCGTCTTAGAACTAGTTACGTTTGTTTGCGTAAATGGGACTGATATTAAATCATTAGTTGTACGAGAGTTACGCTTCCATATTTTTTTTCTAATTCAATGGTATGGCCCTGCTATTTATAATAAATTGCCTAAATGTTTACAATTCACATCAGATATAAATAGTTTTAAAAAGAGCCTACATGACTTGTTAGCAAAAAAATGTTATTGTAAATTGGACGACTTTCTTATGGATAAATTAATATGAATATTTATGGTCATTTTAATATAATTGTGAATTTTAATAATTGCTGCAAACATTATACTAACAAAAAAAAATGTACGTCTATGGGCAGGAAAGAGAGTGCCATTTCTCTCTCCCATCTGAGCGTGTTGTTAGTACACAGACTATGTAAACAGAGTGCCATTTATTTACCGTTGTTATATCCTATTTCAAACTGTTTGTACAAATAAAGAATTTGATTGATTCTTTACACAACGCAATCAAAATATGGCTGTACCAAAACAATGGAGACAGTACGACAACTTATTGTACAATAAGTTGTTGTTAAACATAAAATTGTTCAGACAAGTGTTTATAAAATGTGCATCATTTTATAAAATAATAAACTCCCAGGTGATATTAAAAATCTTCAAGATAACTAGAATGAACTGAACTTTTAACACTTTCGCGGACACTCCCGCCTGTAGACGTAATTCTATTGTTATTTCTATTGTGTCTGCTTCACTGTCCGTGAATGAGTATAAAAACAATTTTGACGTGATAAGGTCTTATAAATCAATGAACACCGGCTGCATGCATGAAAAAATGTAACATTCCGTGTGCAAGTGAGAGCACGGAACAAGCGATAGAGAAGCACGATTGGCCTAATGTTTGGCTTGTGATGTGATGTGACGCATCTATCTCTTTCACCGTTATCACGTAAAATTATCGTTCGTAAACTTTACAGACAACCAATTTTTTTGCAAATTGCAATAGCATGGTTGCTGAAATAAAATGTTTTAATGGCTTGTAAGTTTACTTGAATTTTAAATTACTTTAATTATTTTATTATTCAAATTAATTGATTTGTTTTGTAATGTAACTATTAAAATTTTACTCAAATTGTTTTTAAATAGCATTACAATGCTCGGTATATTATTAAAATTGAAAATATGTAAATAAAAAAATAAATAATAAATATATACGGACAAATCACACAGATTGAGCTAGCCCCAAAGTAAGACGAGACTTGTGTTATGGGATACTAACTCAACGATACTATATTTTATAACAAATACATATATAGATACACATCCAAGACCCAGGCCAATCTGAAAAAGATCATTTTCCATCTTGACCTGGCCGGGGATCGAACCCGGTCACCCTGTGTCGCAGGCTGGCGTGTTGACCGCTGCGCCACGGAGCTAGTCAAGCAGCTGGTACATTCTACGCTTTTTCTTTTCTTTATGTGATGATAAAGAACTGGGCCACAGGTAGGATTCGAGGGTATACGCATTTTACTAGTATACCGAGCATTCATCATTTCGAGTAGGTGTCACGATCAATCGACCATGCACACCCTGGTGTCAGAGTTCTTCGGAACCGCCTCTCGGCCTCTGACGTGGTTCCTTTAACCAAAAGCACGGAATCATCTTTATTATCAGACAATCAGGTGATTCAAGCCTGCAATGTCCTAGCCAAACTGGAAACAACTAAACAAAGTATGCTTCCGGTGGGAATCGAACCCACGACCCCCGGGTCAACAGGCGAACGCCTTAACCACTGGACCACGGAGGCTGTTATACCGAGCATTGTAATGCTATTTAAAAACAATTTAAGTATGTAAAAAGCTTTCTTCTATTTAATCAATCTTTCTATTCATCGGATATGAATGATGTAGAATACCACACTACTAAATAGTGGGTAGTATTGAAGAAGTACGCATGCTTGAAATGCGTATACCCTACAAGGTAATATGTGATGAGAGAATTCAACGCGGTGATTCGAAGTCACGGTGGTGTAATGGTATCACACTTAGGGCGTAAACCGAAGGGACCTTCTTTTTCATCACATTCAAAAAAATGATATTAATTGTTATATTGTAAATTGACTAACAATAGCATTTTCTTCCATGCTTATTTGAAAGAAAAGAAAAAGCGTAGAATGTACCAGCTGCTTCTCTTTCCGCACAGACTGTAAAAGCCGATCGAAGGAATGAGCGAAAATATGAAAAACCGGCCAAGTGCGAGTCGGACTCGCGCACCAAAGTTTCCGTACCGTTATTTATAAAAACGGCAAAAAATTATGTCTGTTGTATGTGAGTATATTAATTTCATTTTTATTTAATTTTAAAGGGAATATATAACTTAATATTCTGTGAATATTTCAAGCGTCTACCTGTTGCCGTTATCAATATTGAGCAAAAACAAGCAAAAAAAATCACGTATGTTGTATGGGAGCCTGGGAGCCTCTTTAAATATTTATTTTATTAATTTTTTTTGTATTTTTTGTATAGCGGCAACTATTACGGTTCATGAGATACAGTCTGGTGACAGACGGACAGACAGACAGCGGAGCGATATTAATAGGTTTCTTTACCCTTTGGGTAGGAAACCCTAAAAATTTCCCGCGATCTTATGGCCTTAGGCTCTGTCTACCCCGTAAGGGACACTTACAGGTGCACCTTTCCAAAAAATAACTTATCCAACCTAAACAATAGTTCAATGACTGGGTCAAAGTCCACTGTACTGACACCACACTGACACATGCATAAAATAACAGTAATCCAGTTTAAAGATTACTGATAAGAAAAGGGCGAAAAGGTCGTTTCAAAGTTCGCTCGATGAGACTTAAGTCGCTCATGTATCATCGACTATCCTAATTTTAATCAAACTAATGTACTTAGTGTAAAGGTGAATAAAAAAACCGGCCAAGGGCGAGTCGAACTCGCGCACAATAGGTTTCGTACCATTTATAATACGTTAAAAATTAATAAAAATATTTTTTTATACATATATGTGATGTAACTAAAAATTATGGCTTTTCGCAATTTTTCCTTTATCTGTGCTATAAGACGTTGCTTCGTAGCTAATTTCAAGATTCTCAGTTCACGGGAAGTACTCTGTAGGTTTTGATTCCGTTACGAATACGAATGTAGAAAAATTTGCGGCATAAACGGCTGTATCTTTTGATTGCGTTGGCTTAGAAGTTTGATTTTTTCACAGCTGTAAGGGACAGTAGACCTTATTTTATTTATTTATTGACACACAAAACAGATTATGACATATAATATTAGTATTTGATATGAATTTCACCTTGATACATCCACGCGTTCCTGAGAAAAAAGGTCTTAATTTTAACAGATAGGCAGACGGACGATAAAGTGATCCTATAAGGGTTCCTTTTGAAGTACGGAACCCTAAAAATATTGAAGACATTTTAATGTTTTTAGGGTATATAATATGTATGTTTAACACACTTAAAAATTTAAAGTGTGTTACATACATTATCCCGTCCTTTTCGCTTACGGGAAAAACCAACCAACTTACGATGTATCATAAATAATACATGTACTAAATCGATACAATATTCAGATTAATTAAATCCATTATAAAACCCTTATCTGAATAAACAGTGGACACACAGTCATCGATAAGGGGCCGCCAGGCGACGGAATCCGCCCGGGTCATTGTCTTTGGGAGTTGATGCCAATCCTAACTAATATTATTAATGCGAAAGTGAGTTTGTTTGTTTGTTACGCTTTTACGTTGTAATTACTGAACCGAACATCATGAAATTTTGCATACACGTTATCTGGGGTACGGAGAAGGACATAGGGTACATTTTATCCCGGGAAAAATTTCCTGAGGGATCGACATTGGCAGCTGGGACCAACGGCTTAACGTGCCTTCCGAAGCACGGAATCATCTTAATTATCAGGCAATCAGGTGATTCAAGCCTGCAATGTCAACGTACCCGATGCCATGCCTACAATGGTTGTAGGCATGGCATCGGGTACGTGGTTGTAGTACAACCACCGGAAATGCAGTTGAGGATGACAGCCCTGACCTTGTTGTAAGTACCATGTACTGTAGCAGCAAAGAGTAACTAGCTATGAATGTGTGCGTATCATATTTCTCTACACAGTCCTCCTAAAATAAGAGAAGCTTTGCATTTTGTCGTCATAACAATAAATTATAGTTTACGATCAGTAAGACGCTAAACGTGGCCTTTAGGTCTTGTGGCCTTAGGTTCTGTCTACCTCGGAAGGGATAAGGATGTGATAATATGTACCAATAAATTGAAATTACCTAACCACGAGTCACATAAATTTTCAAGTGTATGTTAATTAACTTATAGTAACTTTGAGATTTTAGTAAAATTAGGATTTGAACGTCATAGAGCAGACATGAAGACTTAAAATAACAAAATCTTAAACGTAAATATAGTGTTTTTGATCAAAACAAGGTCACCTTACATGTTTTTAAAAAAGGAAACTTATGTTTATGAAAATAAAACAACGATACTAAACAAAACAAAAAAAATATTTCGAATGACCTTAAGAAAACAAGACTTTGTTTGCTAATACATAGGTACTACGAATGATTTTCCTGTCCTGTTCCCAGCCTTGAAAAAAAGACTAATTGCAAGCTAATTGTAATCTAATCTCCGTATTAATTCATAATTTTTTCAGTTTGGCCAAGTAAAAATCTATGCAGGAATATCTATTTATAATATAGTATATAGGTATGTATAAAAAGGAGAAGTTCCCACTGACTGACTGACATATAGACGCACGCACAGCCGTAACCGCTAATGGTAAACGTGAAATTTGGATAGTTATTTCAATTCAAAATGCGGACGCACACTAAGAAGGGATTTTGGAAAATATTACGCAACGAGGAATCTTTTTGTGTGCGGCTGCAACAACAGGCGCGCGCGGTCTGTAAGTAATTGCCAACTATACTGTTAAGAACAGTATTATACTGTTTTTCACTACATTATACTTATTACTGTTGAACAAAAACAAAGTATACAAAGTACTGTTTTCATCATCAAACTGCTTAACATTTTTTTTTTATTTAGTCAGAGGCCAGAGAAGCTCTTAAAAATATGTATTTTAGACATTAAATAAAAAATACTGTTCATTTTTCTAAAATACTGTTTAATATTCGTTGCAGACCGAAATATACTTTATTTCTTGTAAAAAAAAAGTTGGCAACCCTCTCTGTAAGTAGCCGCGGCCAACGTTGACGCTTGGTCGGGGTTCCGAACCCCGACCAAGCAAGCATAACACACGAAGTTTAGGTGCATTTATGTCATCTATGTACATCTATATCTGTGGCCCGAATAGACTGTGTGAAAAACCAAACCTAAGCAGACCAAGTCGCGGGAAACATCTAGTCTCTTATAGTTTGAAAAATCTCACATTACAACCAGTACCATGGGAAACTGAGTATATCACTAAAAACCACAGCCGAGTGAGCGCGAGTTAAGTCTTCAGATTATATTTACTATGTTGACAAGTAATTCGTCTTCAGGATTTACGATAACACTTATCACAGACTTGTGTAATTCATTAGTATATCCGCGGAATATTCCAAAGCCGGTGAAACAATATAAACAATTCTATCTGATGTTTTATCGGTCTACGGTGAAGCCAAAAAGATTTCATTCTGGCCGCTTTGTAAGTATGTATGTATATTTTAAATCTCATATCTCCAAAACTACCCAATATAAGTAGTTGACAAATGACATGATAGTGTTTTGCTTGATTGTCCGCTGGGTATGCTAACTTTTTAAGGTCTGGTCAGGATGGAAATAATTATCTTTGGCCGTTGTTTATTATGTACAGTAGTACCACTTTTTTATTTAGTATGAGGCCAGAGAAGCTCTAAAAATATGTATTAAAAATACATATAATAAAACAGTAAAAATATTTTGTCTGTACATTTAGAATTTTTGCCTGAAATGGATAGAGGGACACTTAAAAAGAATAATAGAAAGCAAAAAAATTTTTTTTGAATTTTTTGTCTGTCTGTCTTTCTGTCTGTCTGTCTGTATGTATGATCACGATTATCTCCGAAAATACTGAACCGATTTACTTCAAACTTTCACCAATTGCTTTGTTTTAACTCAGCATAACATCTAAAGTTTGTTTCATCAAAATCGGTTCATTAAAAAAAAGTTATCGTCATTTGAATGAACTCAAGGCATTAGTTTGCCTGCAAATATACACTGGTGAATTTTTTATCGTTTTGGACCCTTAAAGGGGTGACTCAGACCATCAAAATGAACAACATTTCCTATGAGAACAATGCTGGGAAAAAAAATCGACATTCCCATACAAACTTGCCGGGCGGCGGTACTCTTTTTTAAGGAAATGACGTATTCTTTTTTTAGTTCCCATCATTGGTCCCATAGAAAAAAATATTCATATTGATGACCTGAGTCACCCCTTTAAGGGTCCAAACTGTTCCTGAGGGATGGACACTAACGGCGGCGGCGTAGCCGTGGGCAAACGGCAAACCAACCAAAACTGCTGCGCCTAGAAACTTGAAATTTGGTACAGGAGTTCTTTTAATGATGTGAGTGAGCGCTAAGAAAGGATTTTTAAGAAATTTAACTTCTAAAGGGGTAAAACTTATATGGAATTTCCTTATTTCTGGACTTAGAAGTATGAAAGTAGGTATATAATACTCGATTGAAATTAAAAAAGATGTGTGTAGGTAGATGAAATTTGCAAAAATTCCCCCTTAAGGGGTAAAATGGGCGATATTTTCCCCTGAAGGGGTAAAATAGCGGGGTAAAGATTGTATTGGAATTTACTTATTTGTAGACTTAGAAGTATGAAAATAGGTAAATAAATTCGCAATAAATTCACAATTACAATTGAAAAAGATCTGTGTAGGTCTATATTATAAATGCGAAAGTAACTCTGTCTGTCGTTTTTTTTACGCTTCAACCATTGAACTGATTTGGATGAAATTTGGTATGGAGGTGTAAGGCCCGAGGAAGGACATAGGGTATGTTTGATTCCGGGAAATTCTACTGTTCCCGAGGGATCGACACTAACGCGGGCGGAGCCGCGGGCAACAGCTAGTAGGTATATAAAACAGTGAAATTCTAACGATATTACCTACATAACTTATTCGTAGCCTACATATATACGAGTCGATTGATAATCTCCTTTTTCTGAAGTCATGTAACAATAATAACTAAAATAAAAAAATACACCGGATTAAAATTTTATCTCAAAAACGAAATTATTGTATTATACGATTTTGGCTACAAAAGTATCCAATAAAATTACCGCATTATTTTGGCTATAAAGCAAAATTGTTGTATAATATATGACAGTGAGTTGAAAAATTTTTAACAAAAAAAAACCGTCTTCATTCTCTGGGATGCCTTCATCTGATCCTGGCTTCCTTATCGTGGTACTACCCTTGGGATAACCTCCGTGGTCCAGTGGTTAAGGCGTTTGCCCGTTGACCCGGAGGTCGTGGGTTCGATTCCCACCGGAAGCATACTTTGTTTAGTTGTTTCCAGTTTGGTTAGGACATTGCAGGCTTGAACCACCTGATTGTCTGATAATAAAGATGATTCCGTGCTTCGGAAGGCACGTTAAGCCGGTGGTCCCGGCTGCCATCTGGTAGTCGTTAAAGGAACCACGTCAGAGGCCGAGAGGCGGTTCCGAAGAACTCTGACACCAGGGTGTGCTGGTCGATTGACCGTGACACCTACTCGAAATGATGATGATGATGGGATAACCTCTTTCCAACAAAGTAAAATAAGTCGATCGAATTATGAAACCTCCTTTTGAAGTCGGTTAAAAATACTATCATGCAGTCTGTTTAGACCACTAATGGATGAGTTAACATAGAGCTATTAAGATTCGGGTTATCTGTAGAGGGTAATTGCTGTCGCTCAAATAATAAGATAAAATTATATTTCCTCAATTAAACCGTGAAATAAACAAATGATACGACTGTTTAGACATGGCCAATTATTCTCTAAATCGTTAAAAATGTTACGGGTTATAAGCAACCAAACATTTAATCCTACCCTGCAATACCTAGCTTTTCTCGAAGTTTTTTGAACCCTCATATATAATTATACATAACTTGGGTTTGGTTTATAAGTTAGAACAGATAAACAAAATTCTCGGCATATGTCCGCCCGCGTCAAGTCGATCCCTCGGGAACAGTACTTTTTCCCGGAATAAAAGGTAGCCTATATCCTTCTCCGTACTCCAGAGGACTTGTGTGCAAAATTCCATGATGATCGGTTCAGTAGTTACGGCGTGAAAGCGTAACAAACAAACAAACATTCAAACTCACTTTCGCATTTATAATACATAGGGCGCACTGTAAGTTTCCGGAACTGACCACTTACATAAACAATATTTAAAAAATTGCAACATTTGAAAATAGAACTCTTTGGCTGTAGAATGCAGTTTGTTTCATTTGACTGTCTTTTGCTCAGAAGGAGGTCTTTTGTTTTTACATTGTGGCGCCATTTAAAAAATTGTGTGTCTGCATCAACATGGATTTAACTCGGGAAAATTTTCGTAGTATGATTTTCTACGATTTTAAGTGTAATTTGACAGCTCAACAGAGCATCGCTCGGCTTGAAACAGCTTTTGGCAATGAAGCACCATGCAAGACAACTGTTTATAGCTGGTTTGCAGAATTCAAGCGTGGTCGTATCAATCTCAGTGACAAATCTCGCGATGGTCGGCCGTCCACCGCTGTGACCAACAAAAACATCGATGCTGTGCGCCGTATGATTGAAACAGAGAGGCATGTGACTTACCATGAAATTCGCGCATCCTTAGAAATAGGCATGAGGCAAATACAATGAATCCTACACAAACATTTGGGTGTGAGAAAGCTGTGCTCGCGGTGGATCCCACACAACTTGACCGAGGCTCAAAAAACGGACCGCGTCACTTGGTGCAGTGCCATGCTTACCAGATTCAACGAAGGTGCGTCAAATTAGGTGTGGGACATAGTAACAGGTGACGAAACATGGATTTATTGCTACGATCTCAAAACAAAGCAGCAATCGAGCGTATGGGTCTTTCAAGATGAGCCGAAACCAACCAAAGCGGCGCGCGTGAAAAGTGCATCTAAGCGGATGATTGCTTCTTTTTTTAATAAAACTGGACACGTGGCTACTGTTGCTTTAGAGAATCGTCGTACAGTGAATAGTGACTGGTACACGACCATTTGTTTGCCGGAAGTTATTGACGAACTCCGTAAAAATAACCGTAAACGCCGTATCATCCTGCACCACGACAATGCTAGTTCTCACACGGCCAGACAGACAAACGACTTTTTGAAGGCGAAAAATGTAGAACTCATGAGTCATCCTGCATACAGTCCCGACCTGGCACCTTGTGACTTTTTTCTGTTCCCAAAAATTAAGAACCAATTACGCGGTCAACGATTTTCATCACCAGAAGAGGCTGTCGAGGAGTATGAAAAACACGTTTCAGAGGTCACCACAGAGGAGTGGCACAAAAGTTTTCAAAACTGGTTTCATCGAATGAAAAAGTGCATAGACGCCAAGGGAGATTATTTTGAAAAACAATAAATTAATTTTGTACCTTTAATAGTATTTTTTCATATTCATTCCGGAAACTTATAGTGCGCCCCACGTATTAGTAAGGATAAGGATTTAAATCGACCATTGCATTTTTTTTTTCGAAAATTATGAATTTACTCAAAGAAATCTTAAACCTCAATTATACGTGTTGACTGAATTCAGTCACTGACATAGGGACGCCGCAATACGTTAGACACCTATGGGGATATCTCTATCTCACTTTAACGTATGGCTGCGTCCCTCATTTAAACTACTGATTCACTATGATGGAGATATTTTACGCGTCCAAAATTGAAACGTGGTACCTCTGTGCAAAGCGTCGGTCAAAGCGTAGGTTCAAGCCCTGCCCGTGTGAAATATTTTCACCATATCTTCATTTTATATTTCTTCCCACGTAGATCGTAAAAGCCGGCCGAGGGAATGGGCGAAAATCTAAGGAAATAGGCGATGCGGCTAGCAACTCATCACTTTTTTTATTCTATTTTAATAAAACGCTATCAACACGCTATACGTGATCTTTGGTTCTTATGACTTTATGCTCTGTCTACCCCGAAAGGGACACAGACGTGATAATATTTATGTATATATAGATTTTTTACTTTCTCAAAGTTTTATTTTGTTTGCTGAAAAAGTATTTTATTTTCTGTTTATATGCGATTTTTACATGTAATTTTTTGATATTTTATATTTCTTCTAATTTGTTTCAGACGGCGACATGCCTGTGAGAGACGGCACCAAAAAATCTTTGATCGGAGTCATAGATGATGGAACAAAGACTGTCAGATTTGTGGTGAGTAAAAATTTTATCCGCGTGATTTGGAACCTCTGAATTGAAATCCTGGAAACAGAATCCCTGATAATTATTTTATTTAGTATCTCCAAACAAATGCTGTATTAAAATTAAAAACTAAAAACATAAAAAACTTAAATATAAAAGAATTTAAATCTAAAAATCTAAACTAAGGTGTTGCCCGTGTGGCATAGTGCCAAGAATACTAGCTGCATTCCCCCGCTGAATACGAATTGCAATTCTTTGCGCGAGGAAAGAGCCAGCCCTCTTGTCACTAACGGCGTCGACAAGCATCCCTAATGAAATATAAAATTGCGAGAAAAAGTGTATTCATGAAAAGCTTATGTTGTGAAAGTGCAAAAAACGTTAATATAAACAACCAATTAAATAAAACATCATTAATAAGATACTCGATTCTCTACTAGGAAATCTGGGCGTTACCAATATTTTATGCCCCCTTTTAAGACGCCCATGACATGGGTCCGGTTTTGGCAGTTTTTGTTGTTTGGGAACCACTGGTATAAATAGAAAGCCGTAGAATTGGGGCCGTACCTTGCGAATTTTGTATGAAGTTATCGATCTTCTTTATCTAATTGATTGCGTATTACATTGTCTGTCGTTGGTCATACTTTAAAAGCAAACAATTTTAATATATCGATTGATGGTCGATCTAATAGTCGTATCTTATCGCATTAATATCAGTTTTGATGAGGAGCCCAGTCACGTTTGGGAACCACTGGCCTAGACAGAAAGCCGTAGGATTCGGGCCGCACCTTGCGAACTTTGTTTGATGTTATCGATCTTCTTTATCTAATTGACTGCGTATTTAATTGTCTGATGTTGGTCATACTTTAAATACAATTAATTTCAATATATCGATTGATCGATCTAATCGTATTTTGTCGCAGTAATTTCCGTATTGATCAGTATCATGGCATGGGTACGGATATTAAATAATCTTTTATATAAAAATAACCGACTTCAAACAAATTACTGACCCGATTTTGATTTGGAAAATTAAATGGATCCAATTTAATTTTCCAAATCAAACCTATCAAATAAAAAAGAATATTCGGATCGGTTCACAAATGTCGGAGCTATGAGGTAACTTAACAAACATAAAAAACATACTTCCGAATTGATAACCTTCTCCTTTTGTTAAAGTCGGTTAAAAAGCGGCCCTAGATCGCAGGTAAATCCCATCACAATACGTGGTAATCAGTTATTAAGTAATGATTCGTGAAGAAATGTGCTAACATTGTTGTTGTTTTTCGTGTAAGTACATATGTAAGTGGCCAACACTGGTGTCACATTTTTCAAGCTGCCTAAAGGCATCTGACGTAGCTTAACGACTGCCTTCAAAGATGACAGCCGGGTCCAACGGCAACGTGCCCGCCAAAGCACGGAGGAGCTCAAAATAATTTATGCCACTTGCGGTCACCCATCTTAGTACGGACAGCGCCCAGGGCTGCTTAACATGCGTAAACGCTTTTAATGTTTTCGACCACTGGGCCATCGGGCTCCTCAAGGGTAATGTGATAGTATGTATGTATTATGGATCGAATGGCAGAAATGATATGACACATTCTTCCCCCTTGTCTGGATTCTCCCTAAGCCAGGCCTGTCTCACTCCCCGTGTCGGTATCGAAAACATACCTACGCGTTACGACCCCTTCAAAGAGGCAAACCGAACAAATCCGTTAGGAACGACTCGCGTTTGGTCATATATGTTCACCGACTTCAACGAATTATGAATCGTTTGTTCAGAGCCATAAGTATAAAATTGGCTTGCTGTATCTAAACTAAAAGGTGCTGCGTTCTGACTCGAGCTAAATTACACCGTATCGCTAACTACATCGAGTTGATATTTCTTTGAATACCTTTGCAGAGTGACTTCTGTCCTACTCCTTCAGTCGTCTGCTCACTGCTGAGCGTCGTGATGTCCCCGACCCAACTTCTTTGCGATCTCTTTCCATATTTGGCGATGTTTGGCCTGTTGTAGAGCATCAGAGATCTTGGTGTTAACGTGGTCTTTCACTTGGTCTGTCCATCGTCTCGGACTACGGCCCCTGGATCTCTTCCCTTCCTTTCTCTCTTTCCGGTGGCCACAAGTTTTTCAAGATTGTCGGCAGGTTTTCTTGCAATATGTCCAAAGTATTGGAGCACTCTCTGGAGGCAGGTGGTAAGAAGCCTTTGGTCTATCCGGAGCTCTTTCAGGATGGATATAATAATCCTGTGTGCCGTCCAGGGTATACGCAGCATTCGTCTCCAACACTACATTTCAAATGCATCTATGCGACGACCGTGTGGTATCCGGCAGAGTAGAATAAGACCACTCCAAGTCTTCCCGTGGATGTCGTAGAAGGCGACCTAGGAAATACAAGCTAAACAAAGCTTATCAACATCTATAAGACCTCTCCAACCCGTCTGGCCAGCGTAAAGAGTGTAGGCCAAGTCCTCTGGCTGCTCTGGCCAAGTATGGCTCTAGTAGTACAGAGAGGGTCGTGCGTGCTCCTGTATTGGAGACTAAAGGGACCTGATGATGATATGCGATGACGATCTGCCGCTTTTATGGTCCAGGTTTCCACGCCAGAAAAATGGGAAAGACGTACTAGTACTTTTCCGAGACTAAGCGCGCTTGATACTAGTAGGTATGTGGTATCCGAGTAGATTTGTTCGTGAGTTGTTCAAGCCAATTCCACTGTCATGAGAGCCATTAAAATATTTCGAATAGATTTGCGTGTAATCTATAAATACATTTTACGTTACGATCGTTACATAATAGGCTATTATATTTTATCCCATGATTCATCTTATATCATAAGTAAAGACAATTGTCTTCACTTATGTATAATATAAGATGAACGATGAATGACTTATTGGCTTTTTCCCAAATGCGGATTGGCAAGCCGTCTTCCTTCTCACCTGACTGCCCTTGGGTAATAAAACATGTTCACGTAACGTTTTGCGTTCAGACTGTACACAGTACAGATACAATATCACATCTTCTTGTCTATTCATGTTCATAGAGAATCAATGGCTACCCCATTACATATTGTACCTGTGTTGTATTGTATAGGCAGCATCATTATTGGGCACCCCAACCCCATATCCATCCGTCCGTCCGTCCGTCCGTCACCAGGCTGTATCTCAAGAACCGTGATAGTTAGACAGCTGAAATTTTCACAGATGATGTATTTCTATTGCCGCTATAACAGCAAATACTAAAAAATAGAACAAAATAAATATTTAAGGGGCTCCCATGCAACAAACGTGATTTTTTTTGCTTATTTTTGATCGATATTGATAACGGCAACTGGTAGATGCTTGAAATATTTACAGAATATTTAGATATATATTTACTTTAAACGAATAAAAAATGAATAATTAAATAAAAATAAATTTAATATTAAAGGGGGGCTCCCATACAACAGACATGTTCTTTTTTCTGCCGTTTTTATAGATCGCGCACGAAGGGTTCCGACGGTACGGAACCCTTCGTGCGCGAAAATGTGACGTCACCGTTTGCTACACATTTTAACTAACTGACGTCACGACAACCCCTATTTTGGTTCTTTAACTGATGGACTTATTTTAATTCAATTCAATTCAATTTATTTATTTGCGGTAAAAGTGGTACAAAAACATTAGCTGTTAGAACCAAATACAAAGTATCTCACCTTTAACCTATATAGGCATGCAAATATTAAAGACAGTTAAAAATAATTATTAATCATAACCAATTATAAATTATTATTTTTACAATTTGTCCGTAAAGTTTGTGTGACCTAGGCTAGTAGCCTTTTCTCAATGCCAGGGATCGCTGGTATAATTATGTTTTTGTTTGCCACAGATATACGAAGCAGAGAATGCTGAAGAGATTGTGTCACACCACTTGGACAAAACCGAGGTGACCCCGCAGGAAGGGTGGTTTGAGCAGGATCCTCATGAGATCATACACAAGGCCCGAGTGTGCGCAGAGACCGCCATCGCCAAACTACCAGAATTAGGTGTGTAAGCTAGCTCTAAAGTACCTACTGTTTGTGGTGTATGTCGACTAGGGGTCCACAATGTCCTCCAAGGAATCTACGAAGGGAAAAGTAATGAGATCTACGAGGTGGCAGTCTACGGGTCAAAAAATATGGAAAGTGATAAAAGTTCCACCAAATGATTAATCCTGAAAAAAATGGTGCCAGTTGTCTCAGAGCCATAAAATTAAATAAAACTGTTAAAATAGTTAAAATTTTGAACTTTTGACAAAAAGTAGCGCGGTCAACGACCGACACCAAAAACCTTCTGTTTCCATAATTTCTTTTTATGTTATATGACGGCAAACGATCAATCGGGTCACCTGATGGTAAGCGATCACTGCTGCCCATAGACTACTGCAACTCCTGGGGTGTGACAACAGCGGTTGCCGGCCTTTTAAGTAAACATAGATTCGTTTTTTGAAGGTTCCAATGTCGTATCGATTTATTTATTTATTCAGCCGAAAGAAGTCCACTGTTGGACCCTATGCTTCTCCCAAAGATTTTAGTTTCATGTGGCAAGATCCTCCATGTTGCCATACTCACCACGCTTGGCAGGCGGGCGCAGTTTCATTGGCTTGTTGTGCTTCCGACGCTGCTGCTCATCAAGAACACCTGACCAAAAAAGCATTAAATATGAGGGTTGATGGGTATAAAGAAAGGGGCAGGCCAAAACAGAGGTGGATGGATTGTGTCAAAAGGGATATAAAATGATGAAGCTGGGGAAAGATAGGAAATGGTTGTATTTGGGAAGGGAATGAAGGTATTGGTAGACTACTCGTATGAATGGGGGGAAAGGAAGTAGCAGCTTGGAAGGCCGTGCGTACCCGATGCCATACCTGCATCCACCGAGGATGACACCCCTGATCTACAAACCTACCTGTTTTCGTGGTATATTACATTTGTTATACTGTTTTCAGGTTTTTCCAGAGAAGATATAGTAACGCTAGGTGTCGCAAACCAGAGGGAGACGACGATAGCATGGGACAGACTCACTGGGGAACCGCTGCATCCGGCAATAGGTAGGTAGATGACAATTTACGCGAACAAAGTCGCGAGAAAAGCTAGTTAACCGAGTGAGCGAGCAAAAATTATTTCGTATGTCTATCGGTCACATTTATCTACCGATTCTTGTGAAATCTTGTAAACATCTTCGCTAACTACACACGATCTATATCGATAAATTGTGTGTATATATAAATTCAGATTTTAGAAAATGCTCGAAGGTCCATATTCACATAAATGGCTTAAGGTGATACCACTGTAAATAAGGTCGTTCTGAACCTTATTTATCTCGCAAAATACTTAAATTAGGAGTTTCAAATCTAAGTAATATGATTTTTGACTATTTCATCTCCAAAAATTGAAGATGAAAACACGTTTTGATAAAATTTTCTCGATAGCAATATTTTTTGAAAAATGGTCTTCGTTCGCAGAGTTTTTGTTATTGTAGCTCAAATGCGACGAATGAAATAATGATTTTTAGACTAAAAGATAGGTTATTAGTAATTCATCAAAATGTAAATATGAAAATACAATTAACCGGTCTGATTTTATATAAATTAGAAATAACGAATTTTGCGCTTACGTTTTTTTCTTTGAGCGACTCGAGACTATCTCCTATCTCATCATTCACGGGCTAAACCGCCAAGCGCTATCCCTTGCGCGCACTTGATCAGTCCTTTGCCGAGCGAAGGTACCAAACATTTGAGGCCTCGCCTTAAGCGCCTATGGCGCCATTGTGAGTTCGCTGTGATAGGACTCACTAGGCTGTACTCATAATATTATTATTAAAATATTTTAAAATGATTATCTTTTACCCGGGAATCCGTTTTTCTTTCAGAAGTCATGTACTTTAGTAGCAATCATCCAACTTTACGCATTTTAAATATAAGTAGGATATGTTAATTCGAGAATGGTTGACGGGTAAACTCGATCAGGATTTCTATTACGTGAATGTCTGGAATAGAAAGTAGATACCAGTGATAAGCAATAAATAACATGAGTAAAACTGTGATTTTGTAATGAACTAGCGGTAGAACAAAATGGACAGAACTTTATTATTTTTTTTCGCATCCGAACTTATTTTGAGCAGTATAACGTATAGGACTTTTTTGTCTATTCTGTATATTATATAACTAATAGTATAATTAGATCAAGCAGTATAACAAATATGACTTTTTTCTTCCATGCTGTTATATTATATAACTGATAGTATAACTAAATGGATGGACCCCCTTTGCTCGCGGCTCCGCCCGCGTTAATGTCGGTCCCTTGAGAACAGTGGAATTTCCCGAAACAAAAGGTTCCTTATGTCCTTCCTCGGGCATCAATCAAACTACTTACAAAATTTAATCCAAATAGGTTCAATGTTGAAGCGTGAAAAAGATGACAGACAGACAGAGTTACTTTTGCATTTATTATATTAAACTATATTAAAGTTTGGATTTATCTCGCACACGTATTAATATTATTACGTAAAAACCGTTTTAAAAAAAATATTACCTAATGATTTACGTACACCAATGCATCTTGCATTCATTATGATTTAAACAACTGTCGTACGTCATTTAGCAAGGTTATACCAAGGTTACAGAAAAAAACACTTGCCTCGATGAAAAGTAGTGACAGCTGATCTTTGTTTCTACTATTCGGACGCGCAATTTTTTTTTTAAGTTGTGTATTTTGAACAATCTATGCGTAGGTAAATGGTACTGTATCCTTATCCTTACTATTATTATAAATGCGAAACTAAATGCGAGAGAGTTTGTTTGATTGTTACGCTTTCACTCCATTGGTGGAAAAAATTTGCATACAAGTTCTCTGGAGTACGGAGAAGGACATAGGCTACCTTTTATCCCGGGAAAAAGTACTATTCCCGAGGGATCGACATTAACGCGGGCGGAGCCGCGGGCGAAAGCTAGTTGACAATATTCTTCATATTTTCGCCCATTCCGTTTTCCATGATCCTGTTTTATTTGCGCGGTGGAAGCCTTTGTTACTTTCTACTTTATTTCCAGGCTCTCCTAGTAGGTACAGCCGGGTGATTTCAAACATTGCGTTCCAAAATATTTTTTTGCTTTAAATTACATATTTGTGACAAGTTTTTAGGGTTCCGCACCCAAAGGGTAAAAACGGGACCCTATTAATTTCGCTCCGCTGTCCATCTGTCACCAGGCCTTATGTCATGAACCGTGATAGCTAGACAGTTGAAATTTTCACAGATGGTGTATTTCTGTTGCCGCTATAACAAAAAATACTAAAAACTAGAATAAAATAAATATTTAAGGGGGCTTCCATACAACAGACATGATTTTTTGCCGTTTTTATAGATAACGGTACGGAACCCTTCGTGCACGAGTCCGACTCGCACTTGGCCAGTTTTTTATTATAAACGAACCCACACTGTTAAGTGCTTTCCAAGATAAATCAAATGAGCCCAAACATGATTGAAATTGAACAAAACCTTGTTTAGTTTAAGAGCGTAACGATTCCATAATATTGTATTGTCATCCAATTTACACATGCATGCAAACTTTCAGCTCAATCGGTAGCCGGGAAATGGATCAAATTTTACTCGCAAGATTTGATTACAGATGAACATCGGGACAGGTGAAACTAAAGAAAAGCTTGTAAATATACTAACAATAACAATCCTCGTCTTCATCATCACTTACCATCAGGTCAGATGGGAGACAAATGCCTACTCCAATAATTAGAAAAAATATATATAGGTTTCTAATGTTATCGCGATTGTTACACATTTAAATAAAATCACATTATTTTAACACCTAACGTTTCGAAAACTTTACAGTTTTCATGGTCGCAGCTACCATGAAAACTGTAAAGTTTTGACATTGAAAGACAAATGTCAACTTAGTCTACCTGCGACCATGAATACAGCCGATCGAGGGAATGGGTAAAATCTGAGAAATCATGTTCATAGGCGATGCGGCTAGCAACCAATCCCTAGTTTGATTCCGTTTTCCACCTAATGCACACCAACATGTTAAACGTGGCTTTCAGGTCTTAAAGACCAAGGCTCTGTCTAGCCAACAGGGGAAAAAGACGTGATTCTATGTATGTATAAACACGGTGACATTTTGATCGTTCTGAACCCTTAAAGGGGTGATTCAGCCCGTTGATATAAACAGCTTTTCCTATGGGAAAAAAGCTAGGTTCTAAAAAAAAATGGGCAGTTCCATACAAAAATTTCGGCATGTATGTATATTGTGTGATTTTCCAGCATGGAACGACATCAGAACAGACAGCACCGTAGACGCGATCCTGGCCAAAGTGCCGGACCGCAACAAGAACTACCTGAAGAACATCAGCGGCCTGCCCATCAGCCCCTACTTCAGTGCGCTGAAGATGCGCTGGTTGAAAGATAACGTGAAGGCTGTGAGGAAGGCATCCAAAGAGAAAAGGCTGATGTTTGGCACTGTGGACACTTGGATTATTTGGGTGGGTAGTTTCATTCGAGTAGCTTTTGACGCCTCTTCGCCATTCTAGCTTTCTGTTCAACTCTTTTTAGCAGGCTATACGGCTGCGGAACGCTCTTCCCAATTAATCTGAAGGGCTTCCCTTCTTCTTCTTCTTATCGTGTGAAATTTGTGTTGACCATCAGAACTCTGCCACTGACACAGCGTTATCAGTGTCACAGACACACATGTCATCACATGGATCACAGACTTACATGTCGCCCAAGGAAGATAATGACCAAGGGGGAGATGCTCTGACAGCGGGATGATAGAAGGGCTCCCAAGAGATTCGCTTTTAAGGCAGTCCACAACTTTAGCTTGAAATAATTTTAACTTAAAGTACTGTTTTCGAAATCGTCCCTATTACTTGTGTTATACATGGTGAAATTTTGATCGTTCTGGACCCTTAAAAGAGTAATTCAGCCCGACGATATGAACAACTTTTCCTATGGGACCAATGCTGGAAACTCAAAAATAAATGAGCAATTCCATACAAAAAATTTCGGCCGCTCGGTCAATTTGTACAAGGTCAAAAAAATTTTGAGATCCCGGCAATGGTTCCATAGGAAAAGTTGTTTATATCAACGGGCAGAATCATCCCTTTAAGGGTCCAGAACGATCAAAATTTCACCGTGTATATTTAACGTTCATCTATTTATTATTTAATTTCTTTGTCTTGACACGTTATTGCACCACCTAATATATCTCGGATTGGTCTAAATGTTTTACTGGTAGAGAATGCCTAGTCCACCTATTTCTACAGTCAGGGACAGATACCTGACCAGGTCCTCGACATATTCTTGAATTTTCTCTTAAACCAAAAATAATTATAACATGATAATGTATATACAGAAAGATTTTAATGAAGTCTTTCTTAATATATATTTTTATGTTAATATTATTTATAGTTTAGGTAGTGGGCCTGGTCAGGTATCTCTGTCCCTGACTGTGTCAATCGTCAAAAGTGGAGTCATAATTTCTCAAACAATTAGTATGGGAAACTATGAGTCCACTTTACATGCTTGACTGTACATGTTTTTGTGCAATAAAGTTATAATAATAAAACCCAAAAATGTGGTTAACACTGAAAATTTTGCGTAACTCATAAATAAAACAATATACATGTGAAGTAATAGGTATATTTACTGTTTTCCGACCAGGTTTATTTGCTAAGTTTTGACAACTACGGTGTACAACGTTCTGATGGTCACTTCAACGTTCATTACGGTTTATATTTCATAAACAAAAATAGTCAATTGTACGAAACCCGCAGTGTACCTATTAGGAAAGAGAAAAGGTTTTGTCTTTGTCAAAAGTTAGCAAATAGGCCGGCAGGTCACGTGCAAAATATGCCCGTATACCAATCTCCATGAGGACATTGGTCTGCGGGCATTCTTCAACAACCATTTTGTTACAGACGATAACGGGCGGCCCGCTGGGCGGCCTTTACATAACTGACGTCACCAACGCTTCAAGAACACTGCTTATGAACCTAGAGACTTTGAACTGGGACCCTATGTTACTGAGGTCAGTCATTACTTCATCATCATCATTTCAGCTACGAGAAGTCTACTGATGGACAAAGCCTCCCCCAAGGATTTTTTCTCTCCATGGAAGGATATTGCCATACTTCCACGCTGGGCGACAGCATTTTTGACTTTTCGTTCTTCCGACGCTGCTGCCCATCGGAAGCCTTTTTAAGCTGGAAGAAGGATAGGAATTTGTTGGATTTAGTTTGCAGTTTCAGAGGCAGTTGGGATGAATTATTTATTTTATTACTTAGGTATACCGTTTGATTTTGACCTCTGAACTATACTGAAATCCTGGAATAAGAAATTAAGTATAGAATTGCAAGAAAAAAAAAAGTTGAAAATAAAAAAAAAATTCTGTGTGCATTTTTATGGAAGGTCAATTATATTTTCGTTTTTAACCTTTTTTTGCCATTCTGTTCCATAAGGGATTCTGATTCCAGGATTTCAGTATAGTTCAGAGAAAATTGTGCTATGTTCCAGATTGTTCGGCATCCACCGGGACTCGTTGCCGAGCATCAAGAGCAGCTCAGAGGTCTACGGCACAGTGAAGGACGGCTCGGTCTTGGATGGAATTACAATATCAGGCGTATGTAACTTTTTACCCATTTCTAACCATTTTTAGAGTTACGAGCTTCGATCAAACCGATTTTAAGAATTATATGATAGCATACCCTTTCAAATAATTTTTAAAATCAGTTCCGAAATGACGGAGTTATGCGGTAACAAACAAAAAATACAACAGAAATGTTAACCTCCTCCTTTTTGAAGTCGGTTAAATAGGTCCGTCTCGTGTCTGAAAGGAGGCTGGACGCCAACAGGCAACAGGGAACTTGAGATCCACAATTCAGTATAGTCCGAGAAATGGCACCAAGGCAAGCTGAAAACTTGTCCCATACCTCTCCTATTATACCCCATGAGTGGCGGGGAGTAGCGGGGCTAAATCAACCCCCAAAAATTTTTGGCTGCCTGGCACGTTGAAATCCCTCCAAAATGATGTCTTCTTTCTCATTTTTAGTATAATTTTTAGTATAAATAATACATACACGTATTTTTCCCTTGCGGGGTAGACAGAGCCTAGGTCTAATAAGACCTTATGGCCACATTTAGCATGTTGGATGGCGTGTAGATGGAAAACGGAGTGAAAATAGTGATGGGTTGCTAGCCGCATAGGCTATTGACATGATTCCGTAGATTTTATCCCAATCCCTCGATCGGCTTTAACGAACTGCGCGGGAAGAGAAGCAGCTGGCACATTCTACGTTTTTATTTTCTACCAGACCAGCAGTTATAAATAATGCCCTATTAAAACTTCACTTATCAATTGTCCTTCACCAGTGTTCAAGCCTTGAGTTCAAATCGTCCATGATACGGCATATCATAGCTTTAAGATATAAATTGCCGTATATAGGTACATAGTGATTGCGACACACCCACAAAGTCGTGACGACCGGCGGGAGATAAGTCTGTATCGCCGAGTAAAGTCCACCAAGTCTGTGCTAGCTCCTGCACACGGATTTGTTTCTATTACACAATCTTTACTATTAAAACATCTTAATGTCTAAAGGTCATCATCATTTCGTCATCATTTCGAGTAGGTGCCACGGTCAATCGGCCATGCACACCCTGATGTCTGAGTTCTTCGGAACCGCCTCTCGGTCCCTGATATGGTTCCTTTAACGACTACCAGATGGCAGCTGGGACCAACGGTTTAACGTGCCTTCCGAAGCACGGAATCATCTTCATTATCAGACAATCAGGTGATTCAAGCCTGTAATGTCCTAACCAAACTGGAAGCAACTAAACAAAGTATGCTTCCCGTGGGAATCGAACCCACGACCACCGGGTCTATAGGCAAACGCCTTAACCACTGGACCACGGAGGCAGTCCAATAGCTGTACTTTTTATTGAAAAAGTCCTGTTTTATGAATAACAAATATAATTCTAAGGAGTTAGTGTACCTCACTCCATACACTTAATGCCCTGCTCCAAAGTAATAGGGTTGGTTTACGCTCGTTTGTATCAGTGATTTTTTACGAAACTAAAACACCATTGTTAGGTTGTAATAGTGTGCAATCGGGCCTAATACAATTCAGGAAATATAAGTACTTTGTAAGTGCGCGAATGAAACGGCAAATTATACCTAAATACCTGGATTTTATTTATGATAAAAATATTTAAAGAAGCCGCTGCCATAATATGTGAGCCAAAAATCAACTTTAGGTAAATATGCACTGGAATATCCGATCTCTGCTTATCACCTATTATACTATATTATTTAACTAAAAGAAGCGCTCTCGCGCAGTAACACGGTTCGTTTTTGCGTGAATACTTTACGGGAAATGTGACAAAGTGGGGCTGTAGGTAAATATAACAGGAGCGAGCTAGATTGTGCTTTATGTGTACGCGGCTAGAGTTTTTATCTATTTAATCGACTTCAAAGAGTGAGTCTTCTGTACGTTAGTACTATTACTTATTCTGTGCTTCTACTCAATCGTCGTTTTTCTGTAAGAGTGTAGTACTTCCCCGGAGGAGCCGGATTCATTCTACTAACAAAAAAAAAGCTGCTGCTATGTTGGTAGCGTGGCTCAATTGTTCGGTGTGTTTTGGGCCTCAACGAGCGCTGTTGCTTCCAGATCCTGGGCAACCAGCAGGCGGCGCTGGTGGGGCAGAGCTGCCTGCAGGCGGGGCAGGCCAAGAACACGTACCGCAGCGGCTGCTTCCTGCTGTACAACACGGGCCCGCGCCGCGTGCAGTCCACACACGGCCTGCTCACCACGCTGGCCTACCGCCTCGGCCCGCACGAGCCGCCCGTCTACGCGCTCGAAGGTAGCCTCGCATACACATACACATGTTTACCCCACTGACCTACAGAACGAGGGTAATATATGTATATAAATATGTCTGTTCCATTGTCCTCTCCTGTAGCCTAAACGGCTTGACCGATTTTGAAGTGCGAGGTATCATTAAAATCAATCAATCATTTATTTGTCTATAATAGAGTATGATACAGATGGAGTATTACAAAAAAATCTGCCTATTTAACTGTTGAAAACAGTTTACAAATATTTCATTGAAATAAATATAATAGGCTAGTGTCCTAAAAAAATTTAATTAGTCCGTCAGTTAGATATTCAAAAAATATTGGACACGTATTTTTTCTTTTGTCGATTAAACAAAAAATGATAAAGATATAGCCCTTTTAAATTCCGTGTGACGTCATAGTTTGCTACAATTTTTAGCAAACTTTGACGTCACGAGCCCCCACTCCTGAACTTTGACGCGCATTATCTTTATTATTTATTGTTTATTTGACAAAAGAAAAAATACGTGTCCAATATTTTTTCATTATCTAACTGACGGACTAATTGTTATGTTATTATTACGACCCAGGAAACTAGCCTATTAATTTATAATTGACAAATTCAAATTATTTACTTTTAGGTAACACATGCATTTAATTGAACATTTCTTTATGTCAACATTAATATAATTTCATCAATGTACCTATCTATTTTTAATGATATTGTTAATGTATTTAATTTTGATCGAATTAACATTCAATAAATAAAAAAAAAATGTGCTATTGCAAACTTATAGAAATATAATTTCATTAATATAATTAAACTTTAGATTCGTATCCTGGAGTATCATAGGCTATGTGACGCCGCCCGTCTACGCGCTCGCGCCCGTCGTGTATTGTGCAGCTGGTTGGGCACATTGGGCACGAGATTTCTGGTTGGGCACATTGGGCACGAGATTTCTGGTTGGGCACATTGGGCACGAGATTTCTGGTTGGGCACATTGGGCACGAGATTTCTGGTTGGGCACATTGGGCACGAGATTCCCAATGTGCCCAACCAGCTGCACAATACACGACCTATACTCAGCGACGGAGTGTGGTATAAGAGTCGCCACATACTGGAGGGACAAAATTTGATTTTAATTTTAATTATTTGAACCAATCGACACTAAACAAAGAAGGAGAAGCACCACGGCTTGCGGCCACGCACCTGCTGATTCTTTTGTTTTCACTTAGAACGGATCAGAACACAGTTAGATACACAGTCTCATACAAAATGAATCTTTATAATGTCCCCGACTCAACATCATGCATACTTGCAAACAACAACAAAAACAGTACATACTGAAAGTATAAAGCCTTGACTTTTGATCAGGGTCAATCGCGGTGGCGGGCGGCGCGATGAAGTTCCTGCGGGACAACCTGAAGCTGATCAAGGACGTGGCCACCGACACCGAGCAGATCGCCGGACAGGTGTTCTCCACCGGGGACGTGTACTTCGTACCCTCATTCAGCGGACTCTACGCGCCCTACTGGAGAAAGGACGCCAGGGGGTAAGCTTTGGTGTCTAGCTAATGGTCTACTTGCATATTGTACTTGTACAGTCAGGGACAGAGATACCTGATCAGTCCCTCTACCTATATCTTGAATTCTCTCTTAAACTTTAACAACTAGCTTTCGCCCGCGGCTCCGCCCGCGTCAATGTCGATCCCTCGGGAACTTTTCCCGGGATAAAATGTACCCTATGTCCTTCTCCGTACCCCAGATTACGTGTATGCAAAATATCATGATGATCGGTTCAGTAGTTACAACGTGAAAGCGTAACAAACAAACAAACAAACGCACTTTCGCATTTATAAGATTAGTTAGGATAATAACACGAAAATGTTTTTACAGAAAGATTTTAATACTTAAACACTTCGGGGAGTGTGCACAAGAACTGCACGAATTAATATCCCACGTTCCCCTTTTTACCATCGGACTTCCAGGCGCACGGCAGGTCTACACCCCTTGGTGGATATTCCACCCATTCACACGAACCGTTTTTCGAGGTTTTTTATTAGGCGCACCGCCAACGAGTGGAATTCATTGCCCGCGTCAGTTTTTCCGATTACATACAGCGTGATTTTGAACCCCCTAGCTATATTGAAATCTGGGAATCAGAATCCCTAATGGAATACAGAATTGTAAAAAAAAAGTTAAAAAACGAAGAAATAAATTTAACTTTTCATAGAAATTCGTCTCGCTGATCGGCGACTTTGTATGAGAAACCTAATTGTCTTTTTCGTTTTTTACCTTTCTTTTTTGCAATTCTGTGTTCCATTAGCGATTCTGATTCCCAGATTTCAATATAGCTAGGGGGTTCAAAATCACGCTGTATAACCCAACAACCTTTATAATAGAGTGAACAGGCATCTTCTAGGCAAGCTCGCTCCATCGTAGATCTTGTCTTTACCCTCTGGGTTAGTCTAAGAGTAAGCCTATTCAAAATAAAATAAAAAATAAAGTCTTCCTTAATATAAATTTTCATGTTAAATAATAATAATAATTATAAATAAATTCTTTATTCAAATAATAGGAACACATTTTACAATACATTATAAATACATTAAGGGACATGTTATAATTATTTATAGTTTATGAGAAAATTCAAGATATATGTAGAGGGCCTGGTATCTCTGTCCCTGACTGTACGTGGAAGGTTTGTCACGTAACCTTCCACGTACAGTCAGGGACAGAGATACCAGGCCCCCTACATATATCTTGAATTTTCTCCCCGTCATCGAAGAGTGCAACGGAGTAAGCTGTGTTCGATAGTTTAAAGTCGATACAATGTATTTTTCTATGGGTCCTTCGTTGCCTGATTCAAATTAATAAATAAAATAAAAAATAAATAGATATTGATTGCATGGTCGATTGACCGTGACACCTACTCGAAATGAATGAATGAATGAATAGATATTAATAGATCAAAACCGACAACAGTTGTCCGTTTTGATCAAAAATTACATTTTTCTATTCTTTTTCTAACTTGTTGTAAATTTTATAATGCGTAAATCAAACTTACTTTTCACTTTAGTTGAATTTATCAAATCCGAAATGACACTAAAATCATTAGAATGAAAATTTATTCGAAATTCTCTATAGCAAACTATGATTAGATTCGAGCTAAGAATTCAAAAGATAAGTTAAGGCATGTAATGCAAGTTAAATGGATCAATTTAATTTGTGATTGTTTTCATAACTTTGATTTTTTTTTGTTTCAGTATCATCTGCGGCCTGACGGCGTTCACAACCAAGAACCACATCATACGAGCTGCCTTGGAAGCAGTTTGTTTTCAGACTAGGTAAGACTTTTTTAGCATAGCAAAATAGTATCACGTCTTTATCCCTTGCGGGGTAGACAGAGCGGTCTATAAGACCTGAAGGCAACGTTCAGCATGTTCAGAATTTGCTTGCGCAATTTAAATGCTAAAAAAACAGGCCAAGTACGAGTCGGACTCGCGCACGAACGGATCCATACCATTATCTATAAAAACTGGCAAAAAAATTATGTCTGTTGTATGGCAGCCCCCCTTAAACATTAATTTTATTATTTTTATTAGTAATTTTTGTTATACCGGCAACAGAATACATCATCTGTAAAAATTTCGACTGTCTAACTATCACGGTTCATGAGATACAGCCTGGTGACAGACAGACAGGCGGACAGCGGAGCCATATTAATAGAGTCCCGTTTTTACCCTTTGGGTACGGAACCCTAATAAAAATGGGAAAAATAAACTGATATTGCATCGCCAATGAGAGATATCGCGTGTGAATTTTCCGCTAAAGGCGCTAGTGTAGCTTAAGGTATCCGTAACATATTAGAAAACCAAAACTTTATCGAGCAAATTTCAAAAGAACTACAAATGAAATAGTAGAATAGGCTAGTTTCCTGGGTCGTAATAATAACATAACAATTAGTTCGTCAGTTAGATAATCAAAAAATATTGGACACGTATTTTTTCTTTTGTCTATCAAACAATAAATAATAAGGATAACGCGCGTCAAAGTTCAGGAGTGGGGGCTCGTGACGTCAAAGTTTGCTAAAAATTGTAGCAAACTATGACGTCACACGGAACTTTCTAAGGGCTATATCTTTATCATTTTTTGTTTAATCGACAAAAAAAAAAATACGTGTCCAATATTTTTTGAATATGTAACTGACGGACTAATTATATTTTTTTAGGAAACTAGCCTATTTAAACGACCAAATGTTTTATTTAACAAAATTTAATAATCCAAATGTATGTGTCATCAAATGGACGACTGACCAAAAGCTGGTAGATGTCAATTTAATGTGCCAAATCATTCCTAGATAATTCATAATCGCAAATTACATGATCTTCAGTTTCTTGTTTACCTTCCATAGTCTAATAGTTTTTGTCCTACGAGACAATCTCTTTGTGTCAGGGACCGGAACCACTTATCTTTTTTAGGGTTTTCGGTGGCTTATTTGATTGACTGATTTTCCTAAACCCTAACGATTCGGCAACTATATCATTTGCTTACCCTAACGAAAGGCTTACTAATACGATACAGTTAATTCTACTAAGCACTTACTTATATCTCAAAACCCATGATTAGCTTACCCTATCAAGTGTGAATTGAACAGTTTCAAGCTATTTTAATCTCTATGCGCATGTCAAACAACACATTACTGTTCTTCGTAAACAATTGAAGGGGTTTCAGCAAGCCGACGCACGACGGCAGAGAAAGAAGTCAATGTTATCCTTGAGACGAATTTCTGGCTTGTCAATCAATAATTTTCCTTTTAACAATGTTATAAAACTCATAATACGTTATTGACAATCGTTTCGATGAGTTGGTAAGTACTCGGGGATAGGGTAACACTAATATGATGGTAAGTGGTATATTCAAGGCTTTAAGGTAACTGCTATGTTTCAGTGGTAGTAGTTAACTAGTTCGAAGGACTTACCATAACGTTAGGGTAACGCAATAATTAGCTTACCCTAACAAAAGGGTAAGCTTATGATGTAGTTACTCGATCGATAGAGTTAATTAAATAAAGGGGTTTTCCGGTCCCTGCTTTGTGTGCACTAATTTGCACCAATTCGGAACCACTGTTAGGTCGGAATGGGAGTTAGGTTGAGGTTTTTTTTATGACCGCCCGGAATAACTGTGAGGGCGTAAGGGGAGTTAGGTTCAGGTTATTTTTATTTATGACCACCTGGAACCACTGTCAAGGCAGAAGGGAGGTTACCAAATACAAACGGTCACCAAATTTCAACTGATGATTTGACTGACAGTGCACTGATTGGTTCAGAATAAAATCTGTTCCTTGTAATTTTTTTACCCCTGACGCAAAAAGAGGGGTGCTATAAGTTTGACTAATATGTGTGTGTGTCTACGTAGCTCTTCAACAGATAAACCTATTTGAATAGTTCATCATTATCATTAAGAAGTCCACTGCTGGACGAAGGCCTCTCAAGGATTTTTCGTTCCATGGGAGGATATTGCCATACTCACCATGCTCGGCAGGTAGGTAGGCGAGCGTAGTTTCTTCGGCTTGTTGTGATTCCGATGCTGCTGCCTATCGGAAGTATTTAAGCTGAGGAAGAATAGGAATTTGGTGGATTTGGGAAAGGAATGAAAGTAATAGGATATTACCCACTCGTATTAATGGTGGGAAAGCAAGTAGAGGGAGGCCGGGCGTACCCGATGCCTTACCTGTAACCGAGGGACAGGAGTTGAGGATGACACCCCTGACCAAACTTATTTGAATGCTGTATAAATGTTTCAAAGCAGATTCTAAGATATTTGTCCCATAGGATAAGTTGTTCATATCGACCGGCTAAATCACCCCTTTAGGGGTCCAGAACGATCAAAATTTCACCGTGTATAAGTTTGGAATTATGAAAATATATTTTTTTTTTATTTACTCATAATTAATGCTTGTCGTAATTTTTCCTTCAACTGTGCTATAAGATGTTGCTTCGTACCAAATATTTAAAGATTCTGAGTTCATGGTAAGTAACCCTGTAGGTTTTGATTACCTTGCGGATGTGAAAAAAATACGTCAATTTGTGGCATAACTCGCTGTATCTTTTGATTGCTTTGGCTTAGAAGTTTAATTCTTTAACAGCTCCTAGGGACAGTAGACTTGTGTATTTGATATAAA
The DNA here is from genome assembly GCA_947532085.1 of Elegia similella. Lineage (NCBI taxonomy): Eukaryota > Metazoa > Arthropoda > Insecta > Lepidoptera > Pyralidae > Elegia > Elegia similella. The sequence goes on along the minus strand of OX383951.1, from coordinate 6,272,350 downwards.
TTTCGGCTTGATACCTCTACGCGTTCCTGAGAAAAAGGATCTTGACAGACAGACGGACAACCGAGTGATCCTTAAAGGATTCCGTTTTTCCTTTTGAAGTACGGATTCAAAGATTTATTCAGAAAATAGGCCTTTTCAGGCACTTTTTCACGTCAATTCACATTTTAAATAATACGTATTAAATTATATTCAAATTATTAATTATTGTTCAAAAGCTACAAACTACTAGCGTTTCGGAACCGACCACTGCAAAGAAGAAGACGCCGAAAGAAACTATTTTCAACAGTATTGGTCGCCTACTTGCCTGAAGGACTTTGTATGATATTTTATATTTTTATCTTTTCTTTTTTTTCTGATGTCATGTTATATACAATTTCAATTTACATATTTTTGTGGAACACGTTATGTTAGAGATCGAGCACGCAACAACAACAGATATGATAAGTCTCAAGAACTAACCCTAACAATTGATATAACTTGTTGATTATTCTTTGTTCACGTGGGCGCAAACATTAGTCAGCAGGGCAGTCAGTGACCGACGAACGATTCTACAATCGTTTTGTTTGCAGGGACATCCTGGAAGCCATGCACAAGGACTGCGGCGTGCCGCTTCAGAAACTGCACGTGGACGGCATGATGACAGCCAACAGCCTGCTCATGCAGTTGCAGGCGGACCTCATCGGAATCCCCGTTTGTGAGTCTAATAATCATAAATCATAATCATAAATTATAATTATAAATCACTAGCTTTCGCCCGCGGCTCCGCCCGCGTCAATGTCGATCCCTCGGGAATAGTAGTTTTTCTCGGGATAAAAGGTAGCCTATGTCCATCTCCGCACTCCAGAGAACTTGTATGCAAAATTTCATGATGATCGGTTCAGTAGTGTGCACGGCGTGAAATCGTAACAAACAAACAAACAAATAAACAAACAATCAAACTCACTTTCGCATTTATAATATTAGTAAGGATAATCATAAATCATTCATTCCTTGAAAGATAGCAGGGTTACAAAGGATGCTGGAGCCCTGTGCTAAGTTATAAACTTGTGTTACAGTGCTCCAGAGTCTTTCATACCCCGTTTACCGATTGAGTTGAAATTTTGCATACATGTGTAAATCCGATGACAATACTATATTATGGAATTGTTGCGCTGGATGATGGAGTCGGAAAGTGGCCATAGGAACTCTTAAATTAAACAAGGTACACCAATCGTGTTTGGGCATTCGGGCTCAATTGATTTCACAAATGACCGGACAAGCGAAGCGAGCTAGGTATTTAAGCCTATTGGGGTGAAAACATGTTTTTGTATGTATGTAGCTGTATGTGCCCCATTTAAGATGAAACTTGGAATGTATGTACTTTTGCAGGTAAATTAGTAATATTTTCAAGTTTATCTATGGATAATGGTGACATGGTGTGCGAATCTGACTCGCACTAGTTTTGTTTATTTATTGGTTTAAAAATATAATAATATTGAAATAAAGCGCAAATATTTCAAAGGCTGATGTCTATAGGATAGAAAATAGCTTTAGAAGCAAAATAAAAAATCGACACGCTAAGTTTCGAGATATCTGGACCTGAATATTTAGAAAAACAGACGAAAAATTAACCCTGTGTACAAAAACACTTTCTTGGGTAACAACCTTTTACTATTATCTATTATGGATACTAAGTCACTAATTGTGACAATCAAAACAGCTGTTATATCGATTTTAATAAAAAAAAAAAATTATTTTGTATGAAAATCAAAACATACAAAAATAAAAATTACAAGTCGATTTCTTAAAATTTGCTACTCAATCATTTCTTTGACCTCGGTTTATGGACGATAATTTTATGTGATAAGTTACTACATGGAAGAGAGATAGATGCGTCACAATTCGAACGCTTAGACCGATCGTACCTCCCTATCGCTTGTTCCGCGCTCTCTCGCTTGCACACGGAACGTGACACTTTTTCTTGTGCGCAGCCGGCGTTCATCGATTTATAAGACGTTATCACGTCAAAACATTTGTATAAAACAAAGTCGCTTCTCGGGTTGTCTGTCCCTATGTATGCGCAGATCTTAATAACTACGCAACTGATTTTGATGCGGTTTTTTTAATAGATAGAGTGATTCAAGAGGAAGTTTTATATGTATAATTTCTCGCACCCGTGCGAAGCCGGAGTAGGTCGCTTGTAATGTTTATTTTGTCGCGTGTCGAAATCGTTTCAATAGTTTATGAGATATTTAAATAGTTTATGAGATAGGAAATACAAACTAAACAAAGCTTATAAACATCAATGAGACCTCTCCAACCCGTCTGGCCAGCGAGGAGAGTGTAGGCCAAATCCTCTGTCTTCTCTGACCAAGTATGGCTCCGGTAGTACAGAGAGGGTCATGCTCCTGCAGTGGAGACTAAAAAGACCTGATGATTATGATGATAATGATATTGAAATAAATATAAGTGGGGTCACAGTTTGTATGTGTTTTCCAGTGAAAGCGCGCAGCACGTGGGACATGTCTGCGTTGGGCGTGGCCGTGGTGGCGGGTCATGCGGTCGGTGTTTGGAGTTGCGACAAGTGGCGCTCGCAGCCCAGCCACACTCACACCTTCCTGCCCACCACCACGGACGACGGTGAGCATACATCCACGGTCTAGGGCCACGCGACCAGTGTGGACACGAATGGAGATATCTTCATCGTGTCTAACGTATTGCGGCATTCATCTTGTCAGTGCCTTCAGTAATGTGTGTTTGGGCTAACCTTTTCAATGCCACAGTCTGATATATGTGACAAATCAATTTCGTATCCGCGCCGGTCAGTCTAATAGCGCCACAGATTGATATTTTTTATGATATAGGACGGCAAACGAGCAAGCGGATCACCTGATGGTAAGTCATCACCGCTGCCCATGGACAACTGCAACACCGTGTGACAGGTGCATTGTCGGCCTTTCAAGGAGTTGGGGGAAGGAAATGGAGAGGGGAGAGAGAAGGATGTGCCTCCGGCTTTCTCACTCACCGAACGAAGCATAGAAGCGGTGGGAGTGTGGTACTTCCCCGGACGAGCCGGCCCATTCATGCTACAAGCAACTCATTTTGCCGGTAGCGTGGCTCTACCACGACTGAATACATTGGTCACTAATTGATTTGTAACATAACCGAAGAAATAAATAAATATATAAGTATAGACTATGGCGTTGAAAGGGTTTAAAATAAGCTGTTCAATAGCTGGACAGACTTGGATTTCAATATTGTATGATCGTTTAGTTACTTACCCACAGTTGAGTAAAATTAACACTATTTCTTCGTTTCCTGGTTAAAAATAACGCGAATTTTGTGTATTTTGTCAATAGATCGCGACGCGAGGTATACGAAGTGGAAGATGGCAGTGCAGCGGTCCCTCGGCTGGGCGACCACTAAAAAATCAATCACAATGACAGGTCAGGCACGTCGCAATAGCATGGTTTCGCAGGGCTTCGACGACCGGCGGGACTCCATCCTCGAGGTGTTGGGCCGCGTGGAGAGCCGCCGCAGCTCAGTACTGGGCCACAGCTTGGACCTGGTCTGGGATGCCGACTACCACAAAGACGGCTGCACCAACGCTTACAAAGAACTACTCAAATACGCGGCCAGGCGATTCTCACTCAACCCCTCCCAAATGCCCCAAGTAGAACACACCATTTTAGACGACGCCGAATACTTTATGAGCAAAGTTGAGTGCGATTACGGTATGTGCCAATGTTGCCCTGTCGAGAGGAAGCTGCAGACCAACTGGGAGTCCATAGAGCAGATCATAGAGAACGACCCAGAGATAATATTTGACAGTGACGACTATCCGATAGTCGTAGAGCCAATAAAACATAGCGAGTCGAAAGGACCCGGCAAGGTCAACGGCAGCTTGAACGGTCAGAGTTCAAGTAACTTGGCGTTCTGTAAAACTATATCAGAAAATTTGTTGGATTCTTCCTAAACATTCACCGTTTTATTATAAAAGGCAGACTAACTTTACTTTCTGATTTAAACTATTATCCGTCCAAATCAAATTGACAATGACAGCTGTCAAAACATTAAAGTTATAAGTCTCGTATTTTTATGTGTTTTATTTTGCATTCACAATGCTATTTTTATATACCAATTTTTATATACCAAAGAAAAAAATTCATGCGGGCGGCGCAAGCCGTAAGTAACGTATAAGGGGAAATTGGATATGGTGGAGAATTTCGGCGCCGAGATTGAATTGTGCGGTAGCTCAGATGGCAGAGCATAGGTCCTACATAAACCTAGGTCGCCGGTTCATGTCCCGCCCGCATGAAATTTTTTCACCATATTTTATTTCTTAATTTATTAAGATTATAAGTGTCTTATTTTGGTCGGATAATGGTTTAAACCAGATACACAAGTTAGTCTTCGTTTTATAATAAGACAGAATATGTTTATTACCTATAGACTTATTTGCTGTACAGACTATTAAATAGTTGAAATTCGGTATTCGGTTTCATAGTAAGATTTAGGTGGCTTGTTCGCTCGGCATGCTAAATTATATTCTCATAATACAGAAATCTCCTGAAGCCTCTGGTCATTACACGCTTTTTATTAGCTTCACCTGTATTTGTGCTTGTATGTTTGTTTGTAACGGACTTCCTTTACCTCAAATTCAAGTTTTCGGACCTAAAGGTCAAATTTAGACCCATTTTAAACGGTCAGGTTTACTTAACGTAGCTCCAATACAAAATTTACAATTTAAGCATATATCACACGGATCCCTGAATCGAAAAATGGTATTCAGAACTAATTCAGACACCATCTATATTTTTGAAATACCTATCCAACGGCATCCCACAGCAAGGTAAAAAAAAATATCACTCCACATTACATTTTTTTTAAATTTTATATCACTTTGTTGCCGCCGTTAATATTTATACCCGTGCCAAATTACAGCTTTCTAGAAGTTGTAGAAGTTTCTTACGTATTCTAAAAGTATAGTCTCTGATTTAAACCGCGCTCAGACAGGCAGACAGACGGACGGACATGGCTTAACAGTAAGAAAATATACGATTGTATATTTACTTACTGTTATTTTTAATGATATTAAATATAATGTGTTACATTGTATAAAGTAATTTCGTAACATATAATTATAGATTTAATTAATTGATGAATAATAAAAGATACTGAATTAATTTGTTATATCGTCGGCTTAGAGTGTAAACCTGCTAACGACATAATAGCTAACTTTACAGGATATATTTTTATTAAATTACGTACTCTGTAGTGCAAGTTGCTGTGTTCTCGCGGTCCGCTCAAAAAGGGTCGACGGTACGAATGCGGACCGCGGTCCGCCACTTGGCGACCCCTGATTTATCTTAACTATATCGACTAACTGGACTGTATCCTTGTCTTTCAGGATTCAAGAGAATTATTATTCTAAGATAATTTGCTAAGGTTTTTTTTGAGTCCGACATAAACGACCAACTTTTGTATTAAAATTAAAAATTGTGAAATTATCATTTAAAAATAGAATTTAGACGGCTTCCAAGATTATTTAAGTCGTGTTTTTGGTACATAATGTCCACTAAAGTTTTTTTTTGTAGGGAAATTATAATGTTCCAAGTTTATTATGTCAAAAAAACCCTGTCCGAACCGCGATGAGGCCACTAAGATTGCTCAATATGAACCTGTATCCTTTATACCCATACTGGAAACTAGAAAACATTCCACCCGAGTGACATAGGCTATATTTTTTGCCATGGCAGCCGTGTTTTTATTTATTTTTTACCTTATTGAATGTATTTTACTGTGCTGCTATATATATTAAATATTTTATAAAATAACTTACAACTTTTTCTGGGAACCTTACGAAATATCCAAAACACACTCAATAAAAACGTTAGCCGAGTTTTTTTTAATATGTTTCAATTAATAAACAAACAATAAAACAACAATAAAACATATTGCTACCTGCTTTTTGTGTTATTTAAATATTTGACCACGTAAAAAGTTCATTTAGCGCTGTTCTCAAATATAATTACAGTATCTGGGTGACCGACCTTTGCTCGGTTATTACTATTTATTGTAATATGGTGGTAATTAGGTGATAATCTACATAAACTTAAAAATTAAAATCAAACGTACTAAATTTTTTTAACTCGTCTAAAAACAATAAAAATTAATAATATAAAAAAAAAGCAAAAGTAAGTCATCGAACGGGATTCGAACCTGTAAAACTCGTTTCTTGCCGTCCGCGTCTTACTTAAACCGATGGACCAGACGGACAGGGCAGGACGAAATTACGACCACATTCTGCGTGGAAAGAAAAACGCATAAAAACTCTAAATCACGCGTTTTCCCAAACATAAGACCAATCTAGATAGATTGTTTACCCTCGAAAACCCCCATTATACTAAATTCCAGCGAAATCGTTATAGCCGTTTCCACAAAAATTGCTCGTTTAAAGGTAGGTATAAGATTAAATACATAGGTAAAGGAAAGCAAATGCATATACGATATATAAGTATATATACGAATAATAATTAAAAAGTACTTACGCTGCTTTATAAGTTAAAATTGGTGTATTAGGAGTCACTTTATGACACGGTGTGTTGAAATTGTAGATTGCGACGCAAGGGCCTAACAATACTTTATTTGGCGCATTAAATACATAATTATGTTTATAAAAAAATATTTATATGGTTCGTTGAGCCACGATGGATGTAACTCTATTGAAACGTCGGAACAACGTCGCAACGGAAACAAATAATAAAAAGGTTCGTGCTAAGTCCCGTTTATATACATAATTATGTAGAATCAATTTGTGCCTACGAGCCGATCCAAGCCGATCGTGTAGTACCTCAGTTTTATACCAGTAGGGTTTTGGAGATTTCTGTATTCTGAGATTTATTAAGAGGAAATAGGGCCATATTTCCATACAAGCACAGTCCCCTGATTCCTCCCGCGTAGTACCAGTAGAGCAATGATTTCTTACAAAAAATCTATGGATATATTAGCATGTCCATATGTTTTAATTTTTTTAATAATGAACTTATTTAACTCATCAATCGCAAGAAACATTATCTATTGTTATGTTTCCCGATTGGGGCGCTTGGTAGTTGACCGGTTAAAGAGATATGAAACTGGAAAATTGTTGAGAATTTCGGTTGTGTTCAAACAAATAGAAAACAAATTTGACGCGATCATATTTAAAAAAAATTAGATAGAAAAACAGCAGTATTATATTTTAAAATTTTAATAAAAAAAGCCTCTCTAAAGCCTCAAATTGTCATGGGCCCCATTCCATGAGTTTGCCTCGGGCCCCAGGATGGTATAGTTAGGCCACTGCCCTCGCCCCTTGGATTCGAGAACAACGACTATGATCAATTTATAAATCCGCAAATCGGTTTTACGATACATTAATAGGTATTAGCTTTACGCAAGTTTATGTTTATTGATTAGAAAGACTGTTAGGTTTGGTTATTACTGACTGTGGCTCAATTTTACTTGGTAGGATGGTAGATGTTGGTAGAACACGTAGTTTTTTAAATCGAATTTTAGACTTTAATTAGGTTTTATTGTGATGATTCTCGATGGAATGGTACTTAAGTACGGTATACATTGTGGACTGTATTAGATTTTATTTACTAACATTATTAAGACTTTAGTTTATTAACAGGTCTGTAATAAAAGTTTTTTTTTCTTATTGGGTCTTATTTTCTCCTCATCTCGCATGCAATGAAGTTTATTTATTGGGGTATATGGCAATTGGCTTCTCATTTCATATTTTGATGTGATGTTTTATTCTTATGGCAGTAATGGATAAATCTCTATAAGGTCTGTTTAAATCAAGCACAAATATTTAAAGAGCTGGCATATAAGCTAGAAGAACTAAATACAGTCAAAACGGCAGATTCATCGATTTTTATAAAAAAATATTTTGTAAGAAAAAACTAAAACTAGCTTGTTTATTTCTTAGGGCCTTGTCTCACTAGCGAGTTGCGAGCCAGTTCGCGTCGTGCGATCCGCGTTTTGTATTCGCCGCGAACTCACTGCGCACTCGCCCTGCTTTCAACTCACTTACAACTTGCTAGTGTGATAAGGCCCTTAATATTTGTTAACAAAGCATTTGTTTGACCTATAAGAGCCGGACCTTAAAATATGTGCGCTTAATTTTAATGGACTTTATTTAATAATCTTTATATACATAATTTTAAATTTCTCTAATGTATCAGTGCTATGAAGCGACGCCATGTTGTATTTATTAATTCAATCATAATGATTATGCCGGGTCTTGTTGTTTCTTGTTTTTCAAGCTTTAAGAATAATAAACTAAAATTTAAATTAATTACACGTTTTTTATTAACTGAGCGAGCGTGAGCGAGCGTGAGCGAAGTCTCTATTCCAGCTTGGGCAGAACTTCATTTGTATGTCTGTCCGGGTGTTCTCTCCAAGATGCATTTCTTTGCCAATTCTCGTTTCAAATGGATTGATAATTACATATATAATTATTTAGTCAATTCAGTTTTCAGACCTAAATCACAGAATTGGCACAAAGGAACTAACCCCCCATTGGGGGTCAATCACACATGGCGATTAGCACTATTGTGATTGCTGTGATAACTCTTGCAAGGTCTAGAGCTCATAGAGTCATTAGTTTACTTGTTTCAGTAATCCGTGAAGAGAAAGAAATATTTACTGATCATTAATTAGTCACTCCATCCTTCATTCTTTGCCATTATCATTCACAATCTCCTTCACTTGGGATAAAAACACCCATTTCGAATGCTTCAGCGTCTAAATGGAAAAGTGGCGTTAATTGTATCATTGTCAGTGCTATTAAAGATAAGTTCCCGATTTATATTTTCAAATGTATTTTTTTTGGGCCAGAAAATTGAGGTTGATTTCAGAGTGACGACGGCGTGCGCTGTGAAACGAGTTTTAGTATCGCGTATTTCCTTGCCATGAACAGTTGTGTATAGTCGTAATCATTGCAAAAATGTAATAACAGAAGTAGCTGTTTATTTTCTATGGAAAATAGTGCAACAGCAACGTTATTAAACATTGCAAATTTTACTTGTGAGTGCGCGCTTCGGCAGCTCGGTCCGGCGGCGCGCGTTTCAACTGCGTGACTATGAAAGGAGACTACGATCTAGTGTAATTGCGAACGCGTCTGGACGACGCTGTTCAAACGCGTTACTTTGAAATCAGCCTGAGAAACCAGACACAAATCTTTTTTTTTTATTTAATCTATTTTTGGCAACATTGCGGAGTTTCTAATGTTTCTGGCCACTGTGAACTATTTGTCGAAATCTCGTTTTTGTTAACTTTTTGTTATTTTTATTTTCAGACGAAAGATACAGACTTCTCGCTTCGATGCCGGCGACGCTGTACATTATCGGTAGCTTTGCCATGCTAGTCGCGTCCTCCATGCTTATGGATAGATGATAAGTTCGTCGGTCCTCTTTTTTAAAACTAATACTCCTCATTATGAATTAAAACGGGTCACTCACGTGCTATTTCGTCCCACTGCCGCGCGTCCCTCACAAATGGGCTCCGAAAGAATCGTAAACTAGTCAGCTTTAAATTAGAAAAAAATATGGAAGCGTAACTCTCAGACAACTAACGATTCAATATCAGTCCCATTTACGCAAACAAACTTAACCCAATCACAACGAAAAACTTACGCACTCATACACGAACATAGTTTGCGATTGGCCGCGTCAAGGTCACGGGGCGGTGTCAACATATCTAATAGGTGTGGAGGTAGGTAGGCTAGCAGCTCGCCTTACTACTTACTACTCGCGTTACTCCAGTGTCACTTTTCCATCTTTCCTTGCGTTTCCTGCACCACTTTACTACACAAGAAGTAATATTTTTCTTATTTCGTTAGATTAAAATATGTCGTTAAATGCTTTTATCAACGCGTCTTTGCGCGCGCTGCAGACTAGGTCGCGAAAAAAACTACTTTTTAAGCCCTGCCGGCTTTGAGCTACTTTGCGTAGTGTCAGCTTTTAAGCGCAACGCTGCTTCCATAGTTTTTCTAATTCAATGCTAGTCAGCAATCCCAACGCAATAGCACGTGAGCAGTGGCGTAACTATATCATCTGAGGCCCGAGGCAAACTCATTCAATGGGGCCCATGAGAGTGTGAGTTCAGCTAATAGCTTCTACCCCATTACACCCCCCCCCCCCCCTCGCTCTTCTGCTGCAGGCCATCCTAACATGCGACCCTATAGTTACGCCACGGCACGTGACTCGTTTTTATTCGTTATGTCTTTATCTAACGTTAGTTTCAATGATATAATAAATATTCCTCATGTTTCTGTGTATGTACTTTGATATTATGAGGCATGTATGTTTTCCAATATAGAGTGTACGAATATATTGGATATTCGTACACTCTTTACGCTTTGACTATGTAAATAAGATTTTAATTGTTATCAATGTATCATGTGTTCTTATCTGACATTAGAATTTATTGTTGTTTTATATTTCTAAATAATTTATTGATTGTACATTTTAATTATTGTAAATTATGATGATGTGTCGTATGTTAGCTAGAATTGTTCAATTTTATTACAATAAAATATGTTATTGTAAATTTGATGTAGGTAACTTTTTTTAAAACGCTTTTACAGTTTGGCTAGAAAGTTCAAAAAATGCTACTTAAATTAAGACATCATATTAATTTAGAAATTTCATATACAGGTTTACTTGTAAAACACGAATAACTTCGCAGGAGTAGATAGCTAACATCATAAACAACAAAGTTTGTTCTACCAGTTTTGATAATTTGGATTTTACTTACATACAAAAATAAATATTTATATAATTTTCCGGTTGAATTTTAACAACTATATAGATATGCATCGCAAAGAAAGATTACGCACACAAGCGTCGCGTCGTCCTTTCGTTTATGAATGTAACATAGATTTACAAATGTCACGACAGGACATTAAAAACATTAAAAATCATTTTTATTTATCAAGTTATGCCAGAATTCGTAGAACAAAAGTAATTGTTAGTGATGTTAGCTACCTAGTCCTGCGAGATTATTAGTGTTTTACAAATAACCCTGTATAAATTAATAATATAATAATTTATTTCGAATGCCAAAGATCCAAACATAATAAAATCAAAACAAAATTTAAATACTCCATTGAATTAACACTTGCATTGTTAGTTTAGGCGAAGACGCTGGCGTCGTTATTTCTTCTAAACTTCGTAGCCATGGTTCAACATTTTTGAGTACTTATTACAATTGACGACATTTGTACAGTACTACCACTTTTTTCAGTTATACCTGCGCAGAAATAATTTTTTTGCATGGCGCGAAAATATCCGTCCGCTATTGGCTGATGCGTCTGCGCCATTTCTGGAGTTCGTTGTGGCGCCGCGCCTTACGAGTATTAGGAGCGAGACAGTACGAGTCCTGCTGTTTTTGGATTTTAAATCTTATGTAGTAGCTATAAGTTCGTTATTTCACTAATATTTTCATTCGGTTTGATTCGGCGGTAGGTTGTGCTATTGGGCGCCGAATAAAGCCGATGCGACTTATAAAATTGGTAGTACTGTACCTGGCTGTGACTTAATCTGTAAATATTATTTTCTCAGCATTAATGTTTGTAACAAGCTTTATTGAAAATTCACATTGCTGTCTTAGATTTCATCATCATCATCAGGTCTTTTTAGTCTCCACTGTAGGAGCATGACCCTCTCTGTACTACCGGAGCCATACTTGGCCAGAGCAGACAGAGGATTTGGCCTACTCTCTCCTCGATGGCCAGACGGGTTGGAGAGGTCTCATTGATGCGTATGAGCTTTGTTTAACTTGCATTTCCTAAGTCGCCTCTTACGACATTCATGGGAAGACTAGGAGTGGTCCTATTCTACTCTGCCGGAAACCACACGGCTAGTCTTAGATTTAAAAGAGACAAATGTAATTGAACAAATTATATAATGCAATACCTAGGTTTCCGGTAGTAAGTAAAGGCAGAGTAGAATAGGACCACTCCTAGTCTTCCCATGGATGTCGTAAGAGACGACTTAGGAAATGCAAGCTAAACAAAGCTCATAAGCATCAATGAGACCTCTCCAATCCGTCTGGCCAGCGAGGAGAGTGTAGACCAAATCCTCTGTCTGCTCTGACCAAGTATGGCTCCGGTAGTACAGAGAGGGTCATGCTCCTGCAGTGGAGACTAAAAAGACCTTATGATACAATGCCAGAGAGCAAACTGTCGCCATTATATAAATAAATAAATATACAATTTGTAAAGAAAACCCTGCCCGATCCTTGAACGGGTGATTCAGCCCCTCGATATGAACAACTTTTTCTATGGGATCAAAGTTGGGAACTCAAAAAAGCCGGCCAAGTGCGAGTGGACTCGCGCACGAAGGGCTCCGTACCATTTCTATAAGAACGGCATAAAAGTCATGTCTGTTGTATGGGAGCCTTAAATATCAATTTTATTTTAGTTGAATTATTTATTTTTGAAGTGAACGTATAACTAAATATTCTTTGAATATTTCAAGCGTTTACCTGTTACCGTTATCCATATCGAGAAAAAACGAGCAACAAAAACACGTTTGTTGTATGGGAGCCACCTTTAATATTTATTTTATTCGGTTTTTTTGGATTTGTTGTTATAGTGGCAACAGAAATACATCATCTGTGAAAATTTCAACTGTCAAACTAACACGGTTCATGAGATATAGCATGGTGACAGACGGACAGACATACAGACAGACGTAAAGCGGAGCTATGTTAATTAAGTCCCGTTTTTACCCTTTGGGATGGAACTCGAAAAAGGGTTTGGCCGCCCGTATTATTTGTATGGGAAAGTAAAAAAAAATTAGTTCAATTTATGTGTAATATTATTATTATTATTTGTATCTTATATATTATTTAATTAGTGGTCAGCGTTGATTCCCTTTGATAAGATTTTTTTAATAACTACGTGTCTACTCTAATGAGGGATCATTAGAGATTTAGCCCATCGTAATTTTTTATTGTTTTTTGTATAGTTATAAGATCTTGATTTGTTATAACTTATTTTGTTATCCTTTCATAAGTATCTAAGTGTGCAGTGAAGATGTATAAGATATTCTCCCGAGTCATTTATAATGAATGAATGAATTAATTAATATAATTAAATATCTTCATTCGTGTCTAACATACAGCGACATCCATGCGGCATACCTCTCGTCAGTGACTGAATTCAGTAAAGTGTGATTGGGCTTTTAGACAGCACTAATTCTGTAGTATAGTTTGGTTTACGGCCAGCCGCCTGCCTGACGCCAACCCTCGGATGCACCATACACTTTTCATATCTGATATGAAACGTACTGCCGTCATAAGAAAGAGGGGAGCATCCAACATTTTTTTTTAAATGTTAAGATATGGGGAGATACGCCTTTAATTTTTTCACTGATTACGAATATGAAAATAATTCCATTTTGAAAAAAAAAATATGGATACGCCCCATTGCTTATGACAGTTGCGTAGTTGCTAAGAGAAACATATCTACAAGGCTGTATGTCTTTGTCTAACTTCCAAAGTCTCAGGGCTTTGCTTTCATGAACCTATGTACAGTTAGTCTATTGAATTTGCAACATTGCAGTTCCGGTGTCCCTATTGCAGTTAGATCACATTTTTTTGTTTCTACGAATGAACAAACAAAATTGACATAAGCTAAATGTACTTCTACCATCTGCAGTGTTGTATGACGATAGACAACCTTGCTACTACATTAGAAATTTATCACCCTAAGTTTACGTTAAAAAAAATGTGATGAGTTCTAATGATGAGTTTAAGTATATTGAAAAGTGCTTTTCAAGACGAATTAAATGAGCACAAACACAATTCGTCTTATTGACTGCGAGCATGAAGCGCGTAGCGCCTTCGTTTCATCTTGGGCAAAATTCTTTCGTATGTCCACTAGTTATGGTCGTATGCCACTTACCCTAACAAAACAATACTTAGAAATTTTAGTGTTAATCTCTTGAATAAAGTGGCATACGATCATGGCAGTTGGTGTCGAAAATCTTCACCATATCCACCAGATTTTCGACGCCGTGGTTTGAAAACGTGGTAGCTCAAATGACAGAGCATAGGTCGTACAGAGACCTAAGGTCGCAGGTTCGAACCCCGCCGGAGTAGATTTTTTTACCATATTTGATTTATCAATTTAATTACAGTTTAAAATATCTACCTAGTTTATAAGAGCATAACAATTTTAGTACGAATATTTTCTTGTTTAAGGCATGTTTTTAGTAGTCAGGTTTTAGTTTTTGAACTTATTTTTTATAATAAGACGGTATGAGTATTGTTGTTGAATTAAAGAGTTCCTATTCCTATGGCCATCTTCCGAGTCATCATTTAAAGAGATTTTGTGTTCTCATCTGAAAGAAGTACACAAAATTTCACCTCAATCAGTTGAGGTTAACTGCTGTAAAATAAAGTTGCAAGATTCGACCCGAAAAAAGACAATATTATACCAACTTATAGACTGTTAAACTCATACAAAAATATTGGCCCAACTTAAAGCATGTTAAAAGCACGTACAAAGTACCTGGAAAGCATGCCGGCAGGCCGTGGTAGTTAGTTCCACTAACTGCCACTATGGGCGGCGGAGAGGGCGCTGCAGTGCAATAGGCGTTGGGTTCACATGACTCGAACAATGTACAAGGAACAATAGACATGAAATAAACGTTTTATACAACTTGTTTCGGACAAGATAGTGACAGTCGATTGGCGTTCTCGCATGCTGCAGGTCATGAAATAGGTACAGTCAGGGACAGAGATACCTGACCAAGCCCTCTCCACATATATCTTGAATTTTCTCGAGCCAATCCATTACTGTGCTTAGGGATCTGTCACAGCGATCAGCAATAGGTTTTCCTAGGTTAATAACGAATGTAAAAGTTGCATGGCGCATTTCACAAGCAGTATTTTCTTTGTTTTTTTTTTTTATAAATAATATTAACATGAAAACTTTATATTAATTTATTTTATATTAAACCGGCAATCGCGGAACGCAGACGCAATGGAGTTTTAATTGTTATGCGGCCGGACCTGGCCTCTCGGTAGCTAAAGACTTCATTAAAATCTTTCTGTATATACATTTTCATGTTATTAATATTTATAGTTTATGAGATAATTCAAGATATAGGTAGAGGGTATGGTCAGGTATCTCTGTCCCTGACTGTACCTAACATTGTAAATAAGTAGATATGAAAGAGTTACAAATACATGTAATATTCGTATTTTGCAGATTGAGTGACATTAGATAGTTAATTCCTTTGTTTTAATTTAATGCATTTGAAAATTTTGTCTTAGGTATATTTGCAATTATTTATCTAAATGGAAGTCTTGATGTTAAATTAAATTATATTTTCATTGGACTATAGATTATAACTAGGATTTAATGAAATGTTAGTCGCATGGGGTCATTCTTTTATTACATAAGCCAGTTTTCAACCAACCGACCAGTGACGTGCACAGGCATTTATCATAGGGTAGGTAGGCATAATTATAAAAGTTACCTATAAATTACGGCTGCAGGCGCACCCAATATAATAACCTTTTTGTTTGAGAAAAAAAATTGTACCTATATATTTAGTGACTGCAGGGTAGACAGTGTCTAACAATCTATATGGAATGCACGTCACTGCGACCGACCCACCTCCCCCTGAATTAAGAAAAAATAAGAATAAGCCAACCCATCTGTTTAATGTCTATTACCGTATTACGTAAGAATCCAAAGGAAAATATAATGACACGTTTGTTTCTTTTTAGTTATATTTAACAAATAAGATCAAATTTTAAGCATATTTGCACAGATTTTCGTACATGCGGGTGCACTGATCAAAGTCTTATGTCTGTGCAAAACATTGTGGGATGTGCTATGGGTACTCCGCGCTTGTAAAAAGTATACCTAATCTTTGGTCATTTTTGTGATCTTGCGTAAGAACTATCAATAACCCTTCCCACACGTAAGAACAAATAAGATGGTTGATTGGTATGGCAAGTATGGTTTTAGTCGTGGTAGATTCACGCTACTGGCAAAATAATTTGCTAGTAGCATGCATGGGCCGGCTCGTCCGGGGAAGTACCACATTCACACAAAAAATCGACGTCTGAGTAGAAGCTTTACCGCTTCTAAGCTTCGTACGGCGAGTGAGAGAGCCGGAGGCCCATCCATCCCCCTCCCCTCCCCATTTCCTTCCACCAACTCCTTGAAAGGCCGACAAAGCTCCTGTCACATCCTGGTGTTGCAGTTGTTCATGGGCAGCGGTGATCACTTACCATCAGGTGACCTGCTTGCTCGTTTGCCGCATTATATCACAAAAAAAATGGCATGGTTGGCCCCCTACCCCCTAAATCGTCTTACGTAATAAATGAATGGCCCCTACTCACTTGTCAAGTGTAACCTGCAGTAGCTTTATAAAGATAATGTATCTTTAAGATTATCTATTGTTTAGAAAACAATAGATTATGTTGAAGCATTTTAATTCTGAAGTTGCATTTAACATAAACAAATTTTTGAATTTTGTTATTAGTTACCAATTTTTTTGTATCTTTTTAGTACAAAGCATTTATCCTTGTTTTTGAACTGTGTGCTAAGGGCTTATAAACGAGAATATTATGTTAAAATGGTTTTATTTTAGACTAACTTCTGCCTTTAACTTCAATTCCAGCCGAGAAGTTGCTCAGTTTTAACGGAAAAGACCAACAAACGGAGATACTATGCGAAGAAACCAATACCTACTTAAAATAATAGAATTGCAGATCTGTCCATATACCTTTAAGAGACAAGAAGCTTCCACGAAATTCTCCTTGTTTAATTTTACTTTTACACAGGTTTGAAATTAGTTTGTCATACCTGTAATTCCATACTCGACTTTATATTATACGTTTTACCGGGTCCTCCGACAGGTAGCGCTAAAGATATGTTGGAAAGTTCACTCAACACTCCTAAAGACTTTTTTTTTAATGTGAACCTTGGTTTGATAATACCTATTAGATAGGTACTTATTGTTTGGTTTAATTACCTACATTTTCTACTTGTACCTAATGTTGATAGTTCTTTGCCCACATTTCTGATGTGTCCATACATTTTAAACTCTCCATCCATCAAGCAATCAGCCTATTGCATTCCACTTGACGTAGGCCTCCCCAAGGGCACGCCACAAAGCACGATCTGCCGCTTTCCGAAACGAGCGATTTTTCCATACAAAAATCGCTCGAAGACGAGTGTCACACTCAATAATAGTACATATTCGGCATAAAAATATTTATCTGTGGCACTCAACACAATCATCACAGAAACTTATCCAAATGCACCTAGCGTGCAGATAATATAGAAGAAATACATGTACACTACACTACACCTAAGGTGTCAATAGCCTAAATTTCAGATAAATGGCCACGATAAAAGCTCTTGATAGCTCTTACTTACTTTTAAAAAATATTGTACATAATGAACAAATACGAACGTTATGTAGTGTGCAATTTAAGTTTCACCACTTTAAACTGAAAAAGTCGTCATGCTTTATTTTCTTTACATTTCATTAGTTTTTTTTTTGCGAAAGAAGATTACAAAAGAGTTCCCAAAGAAAATCAATTTCCCCGAGATCTAGGGACAACATCCCTAAAACGGCAACACCGTCCGATTGTCGGATGACTAACTCAATTGGACGTGTTAATCCCACCCCACCTTTATTCGTTCTTTGAAGAATGATTCAAAGAGTATATAATCACTACGTTGAATGATTACTACCCTCAGACCAAAGAAAATAGACTTCCTTGCTCTAAGTTGCTGCCTACGACCTATTTAGACAGCTAGTGACTTTGACGTAAACGTTCGCGCAAATCACTCTCGTACAGTATGTCACGCGTTCAAAAATAATACCTGGAGTTCTTGGCGGGATTTTCGACAGAGAGCACGGCTTGTGTTTTAGATAGTTTTGTAAATTGTTTCTAGTGGACTTTATAATGTGAAATCGGTGTAATTTGGTGTTATAAATCCCCATGTTTATAAACGATGTGTGGAATAACTGAAATAAACTGTCACAGTGCGGCTGTAGTGAGATTTACTTAGCGGGCTGGTGACCCGCCTTGTCACGTTACGTCGTCTGTGATCAAGCCAGTGGATTTATGGGAATTGTCGCCAGGGGCTCCGCAAAATCAATGAAATGAACTATTGTACACCATCGTTTCATTGATAAGATAACAAGACTCAGAGAAAGCGCGGGAAATCTCATTTATACTTGATACTGGCTAAATACGTAACGCGCGAAAGACATAAATAAAAAAAAAAAATTGGATTGGATCTTCGCTTCGGAGTTCTTGGCGGGAATTTCGACGGACTGCACGGTTTTTGTTTTGGATTGTTTTGCAAATTGCTTCTAGTGGACTTTATAATGTGAAATCGGTGTAATTTGGTGTTATAAATGTCCATGTTTGTGAACAATGTGTGGAATAACTAAAGTGAAGTGTCATGGTGCGGCTGTAGTGAGATTTACATAGCGGGCTGGTGGTCACTCGCCTTACTGCTACTGCGGCTATGATCAAACCAGTGGATTCATGGGAATTGTCGCCAGGGGCTCCATTGAATCACCGAAATGAATTACACCACCATTTCGTTGATAACACGTAGAAAATATGAAGGGCTAAAAGGCACAGAAAGCCAAATGCCGTAAAACAAATATGAAAAAAAAAAAAAAAACTTCGCTTCGATACGATGCAATGCAGCCAAGTTAGCGAACACACGTCAAAATCACGAGTTATCAATTTATCACAGCAAGTGATAAAAACAGTAAACAAAGTGGATAGATAGTTATTTTTGAGTGAAAATACAAGTATTAGTAGTGTAATTCATCAATATCATTCCTACAGTAACGTTTACTTTATTCTATAAATGCACTATATTTTTCAGATACCATATGTCATTCAGAGATATGAAGAATTTTACGTGAACAGATTTGATTATAAACCAGTTTAATACAAGAAATGGATATAGACAGCTTACCATTGGAATCATTCATCGAAATCCTTTTACATACCGACGGCGTTACCCTTGGGCAGTGTCGAAGAGTAAACAAAAAATGGAAAGAAGTCATAGATGGCACCGACTTATTATGGCAAGAAATCTGCAAGAAGGAATTTAAGTACACTTCAAGACTCGCTAAGAAGAAGGCAGGGAGTGATTGTAGATGGTATCACATTTATAAGAACCTGAAAACCTGGTCGAAAGTCACCTCATTTGAACGAAACATTCGTGAGTTCTATAAATTTTCTTTACATGACAAAAATCATGTCTTGGAGATCAATAACAACGTTTTACCCTTGAAAGATACAAATGGAGTAGTACTTTATGATATGAGTAGTTTAAAATATATTCCTGTGACGATTCCTGATAAGAAGTGTTCCAAAATAGCAAACAATGATTATGCCAGTATTATAATGTTGAAGACCGATTTATATGTCCAAAGAACTGTGGATATTGCAACATATATGACAGAAATTGCTTTTAAAGCAGACAATTTTGTTCTTTACGGCGACACACTATTCTTCTACAATAACCGAGACATTTACAAATGTGATTTGTTACTTAAAACCTTAATGGCACATTTGTTGATACACTGTGATTATGATATTAAGGAAATGCTCTATGATGATGGAGTATTACACATTTTCACTGATTGTGGACAAATTGTGAGCGTTACCAAAGATGAAAAAGTGAGTGTACAAGCAATTAAGTGCCCACCAGAATGGATTAAGCAGATCAAACATGTCAGTGCTTTAAATGATAAAAACTTTGTGTGTTACTCGAGAAATTTGTTTAAGATTGAAACCGATAATTATAAACACTTGTATTTGGACTTTCCACCCATAACAGCATTGTTTTTCTATGGGGATATTACTCTGATTGGCACAAGAGATGGAGAGATTTTGCTTTATCGTCTAGCAGACCAGAAAAGAGCAGTTAAGCCCAAATTTGAGGTGTTGACCAATCTGCCTGATGGAAAATTTGCTGTTCAGATAGATGTATGCGAGAGAAAAACCGGACCGGTCATTGTAGCATCAACATTTTTTGAAATATTGTTATTGGAAATTAACTTCTTTCCACATGTGAGTATTGGCTTTTATTCTGCTGATGAAATCTGTTTCACCTTCAGCTTTTAATTGGCATCTCACACCAGTACCTGTAAGTAGCATAAACCACAAGCGGTCGCTGGTTACCATGTTTAGTATGAAAAAGTTGTTTACCCCACGAACTATGGGTTAAGCTACTTATACATATAATACAAGACAAGAGTTCTGTTTTCATGGATCATGCATATGTACTTATATTTTGTTATTCACCTCTCTCTCTTCAAAATTTGTACCTGGTGTATGCTTCCTTAGCCATGCCACCCAGTAAAATACAAACATTATCTTTCCAGATAATATGTTTGTATTTAACATCATCATATCAGCTGCAAGAAGTTTTCTGCTGGGCATAGGCCCCATCTACCCCAAAGATTTCCTGGATAACTGGTTGGAAGCAGCCTGCATCTAGCGTTTCCCTAGAACCGACCACCTGGCTGGACTTGTAATGATGATAATAGAAGAAATGTCACTTTCTTCTATTTTTCATGTGGTTTCGTACATAAACAGGAGCATCGCCCTCTCCGTAGCTCTTTGTGTGACATTTAGCTTTCTTAGGGCCCATAGTAAGGGACACTGGACTGGTATTCCAACATGTCGAATATCTATTGAGCGCGACAGACGAGGTCTGGGAAAGTTACAAACTTACGTTCTGGGGTACTATTTTTGAAAGTGTGACACTCGTTTTCGAGCAATCTTTCCATACAAAAATCGCTCGGAGACGAGTGTCACACTTAAAAATAGTACCCCTGTGCGCTTCGCGTATTACACTTTCAGCTCAATCAAAACAAACTTACATATTATGTACCACAGAAATATTTTTGTATGTTCTGTGTTACATACATACATTCTCCATACATTGCAAGATAGTTATTATCTGTCAGCTTACATTGGGGGTAAATAAAAGCTTGTAAAGACGTTTGCTTAGTATTGGCGTTATCTTCGATAAGTGATGTCTAAATAATTTTGTTTCTTTTCAGGAAAAAGACGCCAAGTCATCGTATCCCATTAGCAAGTTGTTGATGTATCAGCGTTTGATGAAGCTTCGAGATCGGCTGCGGCACCATTAGCAAATTAATAGTTTTAATTTAAACTAGTGTTACAAATTGTTATTTATTATCTATCATGTTTTATTTATTTTAGTGTCTAAGCAAGTGTATTAAATCAAAATACTTATTTACAAAACATACTAGCCGTGTATTGCCCGTGAATCCTTCCGTGTAGGCTATTCGATACTATTTATTTAGTACAAACCACTTTTTACCCAACCAGAAGGACAGTTATGTTCTGCATGTATGTGGCCGATCCCCAAACTATTTATTTATTGTCGACTACTCTATTTGAGTGATTGGAATTTATGGCTTGAGAAATAAAAAAATCCAGAAATAATATTTTTTTAAATTCAAATAGGACTGCTTTGATGGAGCACATCGTAATGTCGTATTGCGATATGAGAAGACGCGGTAAGAAACTCACGGTCAAGACCTTTTTATTTTCTTTTCAATAAGTACAACATCTTTTCACATTGGCGGATTATACACGTAGTTTGCAAAGCAAATACTACGGGCCCTGCGCACCAATACTTCCCGTAAAAAAATATCAATTTACTAGGTGGGCCAACCTGAGCTAATGCTACTGTCGTACAAACAAGGTTTATTGATTAAAATAGTAAATCCCAGAAAATAAAGCCGATTTAAGTAAAGGTGAATGGGCTCGGCGAGGAAAGAAAAAGAGGAATTATTTACAATAGAGGACGACCGTCTAGTCTGGTCATAGCTAGTGGACTGTCTAGATGTCTCCAGTCTTAGTCAAAAAGTCGTCTTTTGTCGTGTTCTATGTCAATTTGTCAGTCTATTTTGCTCGTCGAGTCATAGTGCAAAAATAGGTCCGTCATTGTGTCTGAAAAGAGTCTAGAACGCCCCAACATCCCCACCTCCAGTACCAGAAGGCTGGTACTCAAAATGTGAAGCGGGGCGTTCCACAAGTCTAGTCACACATGTAAGGACAACGTCAGTCGTCATCTACCCAATGAGTGTCCATGTGAGGTTACAGTCTATGGTCCGGGTCTGTAGTGGGTCGTCACCATGTCGATATTGTCAGCTATTCCTTGTGTGAGTCAATTAAGGCTGTTGTCTGTCACTATCGAGCTTGTCGACACCCACCTCCAGTGATACAGTCACATCAAGGGAGGCGGATAACGAAAGGCTCGGAGCGCTGGAGGATCACGCTTGTTGAAGACGTCAGTGATAAATAAGCGTTCACCGACCGTCACTCGGTGAACGTCACAGTCACGTAGTTTATCATTGTAGAAAGGATGAAAGTCTCTCAAGTCAATCTTAGAAATAGCCAGTCTAGTCATAGAGGTCTGTGTGACTCGTCTAGTATACGATAGGTCAATGTCTATTGTCTTGTCTGTCATGTCCTTGTCAATATTTTTATTTAAAAAATCAATAAAATTAACAAAAATATTCACACAATTTTCAAAACTGCATTCACAAGTTTTCATTTCATTCAGCTCCGAAGCCTTTCTACAGCGACATTTGGCTACAGCTGCGGTCGTGGAACTGCTTGTGCTGACCTGTCTACTCGGTCCGCCGAATTCTTTCTCGGTTGTGTCGGTCACTGCTGTTTGAACGGTCACCTCGCTCTTGCTGACCAAGTCCTCTTCTGCCCCCTCGCTTATGTCAGAGCGAGCGGGCGGCAATGTCGATGGTGTCGGTAACGGTAGCCATCCGCCCTCGCATATGTCTGAGCGAGCGGGCGGCGATGGTGACGGTGATGATAGGCGGCGGCCACCCTCGCTTATGTCGGAGCGGGCGGACGGCGATGGTGGCGGTGAAGATAGGCGACGCTCATTCTTACTTATGTTAGAGCGAGCAGGTGTCGACGGCGACGCTGATAGGTGGCTGCCACCCCCGCTTAAGTCAGAGCGGGCGGGCGGCGTCGGTGAAGATAGGCGACACTCGTGGGTGGACTGTCGGCCCAACCCGGTCGGAGTACCTTTTGCCCGAAAGCGCCGAAGTTTTAAGTCTAATCGACGGAGCTCCTTGTCATAAGTCTCGTCCTCTATTTGTAATTTCCGGCCATTTTCTTCTAGAGCTTCCTGCCGGAGCTTTAGGAGTCGCAATCTTTTCAGTAGCTCAGCCTTGCTATTGTCAGAGCAAGTGGAAAGCAGCAACGGTGGCACGGACGGGCGGCTGCCGTGGGCGGTGGGCTGTCGGCCCGGCCCGGTCAGACCGGCAGCAGCGATCGCGCCAATCGTCGGTGTCTCCATAGGTTGATTCTATCCGGCTCGAAGGACCACTGAATGGGCTCGGCGAGGAAAGAAAAAGAGGAATTATTTACAATAGAGGACGACCGTCTAGTCTGGTCATAGCTAGTGGACTGTCTAGATGTCTCCAGTCTTAGTCAAAAAGTCGTCTTTTGTCGTGTTCTATGTCAATTTGTCAGTCTATTTTGCTCGTCGAGTCATAGTGCAAAAATAGGTCCGTCATTGTGTCTGAAAAGAGTCTAGAACGCCCCAACAGGAGGGTACTCACGAGAATACGCTCTTTGGATATTTTGGTCTTCTGTCCCCGGGGCTCTGTTCTGGACTGCTGTAGTCGAATTTATAGACACACGGACACAACATACAAGCTTGACACACGATAGTTTTTAGAAAAACAGGGAATTTTATTTTGATTTTTGACAGTTGCGCGCGCGACCACGTAGCTTCGACGTGTGCGTTACTCCAGCCAGATTTTGTTGAAAATTTACGAAAATCGACATTGAAGTGCAATAGATAATTAGATATAGAGCTTCTGTAAATGGTAAGCTAATTTTTAAATTTGGTAAGCGTAAACTTTTTTAATTATTTGATAAAAACAGTTCCGGCTAGAGTATACCGTAGCCAGATCTTTTTTTGTTTAACGGGAATTTTGAAATAAAAGTTATGTAAATAATTAGATTTCAATTTGGTATAAATGGTACAACTTAAATTGTATTTGTATTTGCTATGGTTGCGAAGATATTTGAAATCCTGCTGGAGTAACGGTTTGCCCAATTGCTGTATCTTGGAATTGACTAAGCAGATGATGATGATTTTTGCACAGGACATCTGGCTAATTAGTTATAGTTTATAGCGCAATATAGGAATTCACAGTAATTAACCGTTTTGAAGTTATTTTCATTAAATAGAAATATGCTTTAATTGGTCCTAGCACTTCCAATAAGCGCTCCAAAGACTAACTTTAAAGGTTATTATATAGTGAAATACTGTCTATAAATGGTACCAAAGTTTCATTAGTATCCTATACGTAATTAAAAAGTTATGATGAATCTTCGATTTGATCCGGCCATGGCGCGCGGCGGAGTTATTTAACGACCGATTAACCGAGTTTCCTGTACGAGTGGTCACTGAATCTTTTGTAAATAATTAGATATACATGTCAATTTAATACCTAATAAATTTCAGACTTGTAGATTAATTAATTAACGAAATAATTGAAAAAATTATGTTCGCGTGGTTACCCGACCAAATCTAGAATGTTATGAAAAAGCGGCCGCGCCATAAATTATACCAACCTTCTTAAACTTACTAGATAATTTCATACTCGTACGTGTTTTGTACAGACGAGCTACATAAGTGATATAATAAAACTTAGTTATAACTAATATTATATTAATATATAATAAACATTTTTGTATCTTTAGATAGAATACTGTTGACTAGCTCCGTGGCGCAGCGGTCAACATGCCAGCCTGTGGAGTGACCGGGTTCGATCCCCGGCCAGGTCAAAATGGAAAATGATCTTTTTCAGATTGGCCTGGATCTTGGATGTGTATCTATATATGTATTTGTTATAAAATATAGTATCGTTGAGTTAGTATCCCATAACACAAGTCTCGAACTTACTTTGGGGCTAGCTCAATCAGAGGGATTTGTCCGAAAAAAAAAAATCAAAATTAATAATACGTAGGTAATAGAACATATAGAGGACCTAACTGTGTAGATAATGTTTATCATATAAAGATATGAACTAAGGTAAGTAAGTTTATAAATTAGCTTCAAAAATAATCACAGGTTTTTTCTTATGGACCAATATGCAACGTCGCATGCTTATCTGAAATTAAAAAGAAAGAATTTATAAATACCTATATCTTTTTTATGTTATCGTTCCGAATAAGTTAAAGTAAAATACTTGTAGTCATTATAAAGTTTTATTGTATAAAATCACAGATCAACAATAATAAAATGTAATAACATCACAGTGTAGTATGTACTTACATATTTTATCTACAGTAAGTATCTACTTCCTATTGCTTTCTGTAATCTGATTAAAAAAATCACAAATGTCTTAGACTAGCTGCTGCCCGCGACTTCGTTCGCGGCAATTTCTGTTAGTATGATTAATTAGTATAGATGAATAATTTTTCCCCGTTTTCAAAACATTTTTTATTGATGCTTCGCTCCTATTGGTCGCAGCGTGATGTTTTATAGCCTAAAGCCTTCCTCAATAAATGGACTATCCAAAACAAAAAGAATTTTCCAATTTGAACCAGTAGTTCCTGAGATTAGCGCGTTCAAACAAACAAACAAACTCTTCAGCTTTATAATATTAGTATAGATAAAGATAGCCGTATTCTTAAATTACGTTTTTAGTATATAAATCAAAATACAATATTATAAATAAACGACATAACAATGCAGTTTACTTCTTAGGATACGTACTTTTTGAAACAGTACAAGCAAAAGCTTTGTTTTATAGTAAACACTAGCTTTCGCCCGCGGCTCCGCCCGCGTTAATGTCGATCCCACGGGAATAGTACTTTTTCCCGGGATAAAAGGTAGTCTATGTCCTTCTCTGTACTCCAGAGAACCTGTATAAAAAATTTCATAGAGATCGGTTCAGTAATTACGGCGTGAAAGCGTAACAAACAAACAAACTCACTTTCGCATTTATAATATTAGTAAGGATAACGCAGATTAACTACGAGTAAATTATCAAGATGCTTCCACTACTAACTGCTAAGCTGTAACTGGTAGCTAGTAGCTATTTTAAAATAAATGTACCTACTTTTTAAAAATAGCTCGCCTGTACAATCCGCGTATGTATTATCCTGTAAGTTTTAGAAGGTTGGTATAATGTATTGCGCGGCCGCTTTTTTATAACATTCTAGATTTGGTCGGGTAACCACGCGAACATCATTTTTTTCAATTATTTCGTTAATTAATTAATCTACAGGTCTGAAATTTAGCAGGTATTAAATTGACATGTATATTGAATTATTTACAAAAGATTCAGTGACCACTCGTACAGGAAACTCGGTTAATCGATCGTTAAATAACTCCGCCGCGCGCCATGGCCGAAACAAATCGAAGATTCATCATAACTTTTTAATTAGGTATAGGATACTAATGAAACTTCGGTACCATTTATAGACAGTATTTCACTACATAATAACGTTTAAAGTTAGTCTTTGGAGCGCTTATTGGAAGTGCTAGGATCTATTAAAGCATATTTCTATTTAATGAAAATAACTTCTAAACGGTTAATTACTGTGAATTCCTTTATTGCGCTATAAACTATAACTAATTAGCCAGATGTCCTGTGCAAAAATCATCATCATCTGCTTAGTCAATTCCAAGATACAGCAATTGGGCAAACCGTTACTCCAGCAGGATTTCAAATATCTTCGCAACCATAGCAAATACAAATACAATTTAAGTTGTACCATTCATACCAAATTGATATCTAATTATTTACATAACTTTTATTTCAAAATTCCCGTTAAATAAAAAAAGATCTGGCTACGGTAACGTTCCTCCAGCCGGAACTGTTTTTATCAAATAATTAAAAAAGTATACGCTTACCAAATTTAAAAATTAGCTTACCATTTACAGAAGCTCTATATCTAATTTATCTATTGCACTTAAATGTCGATTTTCGACAATTTTCAACAAAATCTGGCTAGAATAACGGACACAGCTTCGACTCGTAGACACTGCACTGTCCGCTAGGTGGCGGGCTTGAAGCGTTTTTGTTTTTACACAGAGCCGTAAGATGGTGTGGATTAGGATAAGGGCTATTCAATCGGTTCCCTAACAGCTGCGAAGGCATTTATTTATTTATATGTGGGAGAGAATGCCAAGTAACCAAGCTAACTTGAAAAATACTAAGGTCTTTGAAGTGGCAGTGGGCGGGATACAAAGCGCGTAGAACCAATGGCGGATGAGCGAAGAGCAGTTTGTCTCTACAATAGGACAACATAAATAAAACACCAAAGTTATAAATACAATTTATTCAGCAAGACACTAAGTCAATAGTTAATATAAACGCAACACTTCAAACGATCTCAAGTCTTTGTACAAGGCAATTTTGTGTTAAAATTTCTGGTCTCCGGGAAGCACATGCGGCCAGCAGACACTCGTATCACTAGTACTATGGCGCGCCGGCAGCTTGTCTCAATAACTCACGTTACAACTGATATTCTACCACGGCAATAAGACGGTCAAACGGAAATGGACTCAATAACTTACAACTGCTATACTGCCATGGCAATAACAAACGGAAATGGACTCAATAACTTACAACTGCTATACTGCCATGGCAATAACAAACGGAAATGGACTCAATAACTCACGTTACAACTGATATTCTACCACGGCAATAAGACGGTTGAACGGAAATGCTAGGACATTTTACCAAAGACAATATTGACGAAAAAAAATCATTGAAATTTTCTTTAATTATCAATCACGTGATCAAATATAATTTTTTATTGGCCTTTTCGGCAAGATAATTTTTCATGGTTAAATGGGCTGAAGACCTTCAAAAATTATTTAGATTTTCTGCTACCTGCAATACAACTTTAGTCTGGAAGTGTACATACTATCCAAGAGGTGTATAAATTTAAAAAAGAAAAATGCATGGCTGACCTACCATGCATGTTTTTTTACTACATTACCGCTTCAGGCACGCATTTGCTTCCCGAGAACCCGCTGTTCACCTATAATACATTAAATTTATACTCTTATTTAAATTATACAAAATGTAAGTTGCAATAAAAATGTCTAAGCGTGAGTATTACAAATACATATAATAATATAAATGCCGTAAGTACGTAACGTAAACTATCTATTGAGCGTTTAATGTTATTGGTTTAAGCGCAAAATGTCTAGTAAGCGAAATGACATTTTTTAAGTTAATTTAGGCAAAAGTCAGCGAACTGTTTAAAACGACAGAACAGAAAAAGGACAGACATTTCGCTGACATATGTCCAATTTAACCTCAGAATATATAATTCACCAGACAGATGCATAAAAAGACGAATAAAATGAACCAATAGTCAGAATTGCAGACTAAAGGTTCCGTACCACCATATAATGTTTAACTACAAAAACCATTCAAAAAAGGCTTTCTTTATATGCATCTCGTTATGAGCACATATTTTATACATTGTATGCTACCTTTTTTGTTATAATATAATGCGTGTAAATTTTTAACATTACTTGGACGTTTTGCGTGTGGGACATTTTGCGCTAACCAACGTAACAGGAATGTTGTACAAACTATGTGACAGCATTAGAACATTTGGAGCCTTCGTCACACATCTTGCGATTGTCGTGTTTCTGTGAAACAAAACGCATCTTTGAGACTTAAAATAAACGTAAAATAATTATTCATATTGAGATGTAATACTTAAAAATTTCAAATTAATTGGACGAGTACAAGGATACGCTCAGGACCGATTCAAAAACACCACAAAATAATTCAATAGTAACTTTTTAGGGTACACCACTTTTTTTTCTTCTATATTTATAAATCTTGGTTCTTACGTTACTTTGAAATACTTTTTATTTCTTCGCGCATTAACTAAAGTCGAGAATAGAATAATAAGTTTAAAATGGCCTCATTTTCTTTTCCGTGATAGCTAATTCGTCTTTTGTATGGTTTGGGATCTGAATTAGTCATTTTGATTGGCATAAAAATATATCATGCGTAATGATGTCTGAAAAAATTATGCCTAACAATCTTTATGCGAATTATTTTTATGCCAAAGAAATCGAGCTAGCCCCACAGTAAGTTGTAAACTTGTGTCGTGGGATACTAACTCCAAGATACCATATTTAATGAAAGATATTTACATATTTAAATATCCATTGAGAAACCATTAATTTTTAATATTTATGCATTCAGAGCAAAAACCTTTCATTATATTCGCCATAAGTGAAGACACACGCTCACCACACCTATATACTATATGTGGCCTTAAGGTCTAATAGACCTGGGCTCTGTCTACGCTGTAAGTGAAATAAGATGTGAAGACACCGCTATTATGAATCATTTTACACTTTTTATATACCATTCGCAACTTAACATTATATTTTTCAAATACAATGCGCTTTTTGCAGTTATACTCTATTTTTAGCTTTTCGATACTTAATTAAACAGTGCATATTTTTAAATCGGTCCGGAACTGCAACTAAAATTAAGGTATACTAAAATTTGGTGCAAACAAATTCACTCAGTGTTAAATGCTACAAACGCGTTGCACGTCTACTGTGGCCATCTCCTCATTCTATCACTAATACATGTTTTTAGAACTTGTGAACATTGTAAACAAATTGCTATTTGAAATTCGCTATAGTTTACTGAATTTTTTAGACAGAGACATGAATTCTATATGACGTGTTATCATTATCATGATCTTGAGTAAAAAATCATGAAAAACAGCGATCCAAGGTTTGTTTCTTGTCTTAGGTCTGTTTATATTGTTCACAAGTTCTAAAAAAAAGCACTTTACACAGTAATTTTTCGTTCACTAGAATCGGGATGATTTCAGTCGAAGTTATTGAATTTTCTTCGAGAAAATAGTGTGAAATTAAAAAAAATCGACGTCCTTCGTTTATTAATGGAAGGCTGACTTTTACATTCTTAAATATCAACGTAAGTTAATTTGATTATTTCGATTAATTACATTTTATTTTTAAATGGATTTAGTTTTACATGTGTTTGTAATTTACATTATACTCATATTTATGCCTTTATCGAGTTTATAAATTTTTAAACAGCAATGGTAATCATATATTTCTCTTAAACTCGTTGTAGTTTACAAACATAACCGGCAGTTTCAACATAACACTAACACTTTTCGAGTTCAACAAAACAACGTTTTAGGGCGTCCACACGTCACCACCAGTGCTATGACGTCATTTTAGTCGTACTACGCGCTATGGGCTCTATATAATCACTGGTTTGAACGCGTCAGTCTGCGGGCGCGCTCTTATAGGTATTAAAATAAGGTTGCATTTTGTACGCTTATATCTGCCAAGCAACATGTTGTACACAATATATCATGATATATTGCGCGGACGAATTGCAACCTTATCCGAATACTAATAAGAGCACGCCGCGGACTTTTTTTCCGCCAGTGTCCTAATGCGTTGGGCCTAACTAGGAAGAGGAATCCCTTAACCAGAGGACATAAGCCCACTTAAAATTTCACCTTCTTTCTTATAATAAGGTTCAAAATCAATGAAAAATTTATTATTTAGACATGGTTAAGGGCGGTGATATCTACTCCATGGGGTGGTATTATTCACTCTAAGATTTATCACTCGAAGTTTTGGTAAATATGCTACAAGCGTACCGACTGCTTATCCTCCTATTATCGCCGTTACATGCTACAATGGAGACCTGCGTATAATTAAACAGTATGGCGACGAGAATTGTGAAAATATTTTTACATGAATGCGTAAATTATTTCGTTAGTAATATCGTTTGTCAGGTCTCCAGGTGTCCGTGGATGTAGCGTCGGATATGTTCGCAGTAACGAATCAAATGTTACCGATTGGGAATTGAACTGTCAGTCCGTCTGAGCGTTTCCCCGGGCGCATCCTTGGCTGTGGCGCCACTATTTTGATAGGATATGCTAAAACAGGACTTCCCAGCCAGGGGGGCGTAGCTAAATGTCAAGGGGGGGGGGGGGGGGGGGAAGGTAGAAAGGTGATAGGTACGTTAGCGCATTTCCAAAAAAAAATAGAAAAAGAAATGACAGTTATAAGTAGTGATTTGAGTGAGAACATTCCCATTATATTTACAAAAATATTCCGAGCAAAGTTGGTACTGATCCCAATACAATTCTCAAATGGCAATATTCAATTCTTCATTTGATGGGACCAAGAGTTTTTATTGAACAGGCGAGTCGCTACGTAACATTTTCGTCATTTAGTGACTCGCGAATATTTTGTCAAAAATCGTACGTTTCGACATCACCGATTCAAAAATACTACTTCAGTTGTAGTATTTTGAACAGGCGAGTCATAAAACGAGCGATTTTTTCCATTTAAACATAATATATTTCCGATTTTTAAAAATCGTGCTTTTTGTTGACTTGTTCATTTAAAAAATTACTTAATTTTGAACTGGCAAGTCACCGCAAAGCGAATCTTTTAACTCACTCACGCACACTGAGCCAGACACAATATAAATAACTATAGAATTACGTCTTCAGGCGGGAGTGCCCGTGAATGTGTTAAGATTCGTATGACCGGGGGCCATTCAAGCATTACGTAAGCAGAACACCACTTATTAACTCCATTCCAGTCAGCAAAAGAAAGTTCTTCCCCCCTCCGCCAAGCTAAGTAAACATTATCATTATAAAAACACGGCTTCACTCATGTTTATACAGTTGATGATAGTTTATATAGTTTTAATTCGTAACAGACCGAAACCAGTTGGCGATTCTGAGACGATGTTTGAGACAAGATACAACTGAATAAACGTGAGTGGGAACCGTGTTTTTATAATGAATTTATCTCGCGTAAGTTTTAATACCATAAAAACATTATCATTTTTATTTAAAAAAAAAATGCGAAATGTCGCTGACGTCATCAGCACGTGAACTTCCTCGCCCCCCCTCCCCTCCTCTGGCTACGTAATATTAGAACGGGGTCGCGTGGTAAGTGATGTGTCGGCGAGCTACTGGTCCCGGCGCGCGCGCCGCAGCCGGGGTCCGCGCGCGTCGTCCGCGTCGCCACCAGACCCGCTCGCGGGCGCAGCCTCGTCCTCCGATGTCTGGAATATCATATTTCAATTTAGAAAACTTTCCATTATTCTTTCAATTTTAACTTTATCCGTTACGGGAAGGTCAGAATTTTAACGATTCATAGAAAAATGATCAAAATTCATCGTTTGACCTGGTAAGGCCATGTCGAGAGGATATGCCGGTTATCTGGCTAAAAAAATGCTTCACTTTAATGTGACAGGATATGAAGGCCGAAAATGTTGTGGAAGGAATGTGCGAGCAATGACATGCAAGAACGGGGAGCCAGTGCCGATGTGGTGTATAATAGAAAAATTTGGAGAGAATTGATAAGGAAAAGGCGAGGAAGAAGATAAGAAGAATGATTTTTAAATGGCGCCATGGATATCGTGGGACCGTTCAAATATTACGTAAGGAGGATATCAGCCATTTTTAACCCCCTCTCCCCTCTTGTCAGCAAAAGTAAGCAAACCTATCGCCCCTCTCCCAAGCTTACGAAAAAATTGGTACTATTTAAACAAAAAAATTACTACTTTTTCGGTAAATTATGATGACTAATAAAATTAAGAAATAAAATAAAGTGAAAACATTCCACGCCGGTTTAAACACACGGTAGGACAAATGGTAGAGCATAGGTAGATCGTACAGAGACCTAAGGTCGCAGATTCAATCACCACCCGAGTGGAATTTATTCATATTTCTTAAGAGTATATCAAAATAGCATTGCGAACGCAAATAAAACATATTGTTTTTAGAAAATAGGGGGAGGGTGTGTGTTCGCAAACCCTGCGAGCTCCCCCTGCACCCCATGTCATCAATAACACACCAGACAAAGACTCCCCCCCCCCCCCTTTTGAAGCTTACGTAATATTCGAATGACCCCGTCACAATTTTGAAGTCATAATTTCTACCGTCTTATTGTAAAACGAGGACTTACTTTGGTACCTGGTTCAAATCATTATCCGACCAAAATAAATTTCAATGACAGCTGACAAATCGTCAAAGTAACAAGTGTCGACTTATTTTGGCCGGCCAATGGTTTAATCCAGGTACTAAAGTTAGTATTATACCATCCTGAAGCGGATCCGATGAGAAGGACGCCGCTATACGTGCGATACGATTGGAGATATCTCGTATCGTGTCTAACGTATAGCGGCGTCCCTCTCATCGGTTTAGATATTCAGGATGGTTTAATATTCAAAGATTTATTCAGGCCTATTTACTGAACAAATCTTAGAATACGCGCTTTATAATAAGACTTTTAGAATAAGAGTTGAGCGATTTTTGATAGGAAAAATAATTTATCGCGTCACGGAAATGCGATATTCTCGTGACGCGATGCTTCATTGTTTTTAGTTCTTACTTCTGGCAGCCAGTAAACATATTTCTTATCCTTATAAATGCAAAAGTGAGTTTTTATGTACAAAAGTGTTATAATAACTTTTTGTGGTAAAAAATGACGAAAGTGGCCGAAATCGGACCAATGCTGGTCCTCTTTTTGACGTTCCCATACAAATTGACCGGGCGGCCGAATATTTTTGTTTGGAATTGTAATTTTTTTTTATACATAAGGATGCGGTAAAACTTTTCTGCCAACCAAATACCGCGAGATTTTGAACCTTAGAACTATACTAAAATCCTGGAATCAGAATTCTTAATGAAGTTTAGAATTCCAAGATAAAAAGTAAAAATCGAAAAAAGTATAAGGCTTCTGCGCACACAAGGTCGCCGATCAGATGGGCGAATTTCTATGGAAGGGATTTTTTTTTCAATTTTTATCTTATTAGGGTTCCATAGTAAACTATAAGGGTTGCTTAACCCTTATAGTTTTGCCCTGTCCGTCTGTCCGGCCGCGGTTTTCCTCAGAGACTATAATTACTAGAAAGCTGTAATTTGGTATGGATATGTATTTATTTATGGCAAGATTTTATTTTACCACTTTTTTGTCATGAATTAATCATGACAAAAAAGTGGAAAAATAAAATCTTGTATAATTTTTTTTTTCTTGCAATTCTGTAATCCCTTAGGGATTCTGATTCCAGGATTTCAGTATAGTTCGAAAGTACAAAACCACGCGGTATAACAAGTGTTCCGAGTACTCACGTCACTGGCAGAATTCTTTTCGGCGCCGCTGCCGTCGGCATTTTCGTTGTCATCCACGATATCCTCGTTGATCAGCTCCTAGGAACATTGCAAGTTCAGTGTTAGACCATCTAACAACGCAATGGAAGTAGTTTTTTACAACATACATCATCATTGGGTCTTTTTAGTCTCTACTGCAGGGGCATGACCCTCTCTGTACTACCGGAGTCATATTTGGCCAGAGCTGACAGAGGATTTGGCCTACACTCTCCTCGCTGGCCAGACGGGTTGGAGAGGTCTCATTGATGTTTATGAGCATTGTTTAGCTTGTATTTCCTAAGTCGCCTCTTACGACATCCATTGGAAGACTTGGAGTGGTCCTATTCTACTCTGCCGGAAACAACATACATAGTATCACGTCTTTTTCCTGTGCGGGGTAGACAGACTAGGTCTATAAGACCCAAAGGCCAAGTTTAGCATATTGGTAGGCATTAGGTGAAAATCGGAATCAAAATAGTGATGGGTTGCTAGCCGCAGGAAGAAAATACGTAAAATGTACTAGCTGCTTCTCTTCCCGCGCAGATCGTAAAAGCCGAAGAAGGGAATGGGCAAAATTCCGTGGTGTGATGATGATGACAGTTAAGAATCATTGAAGACTAGCTTTCGTCCGGGGCTCCGCCCGCGTCAATTTCTATCTCTCGGGGATAGTACTTTTTCCCGGGATAAAAGGTAGCCTATGTCCTTCTCCGCACTCCAGAGAACTTGTATGCAAAATTTCATGATGATCGGTTCAGTAGTTACGGCGTGAAAGCGTAACAAACAAACTCACTTTCGCATTTATAATATTAGTAAGGATCAATCTACAAGGGCGGACTTATCCCAAGATGTGATCTCTTCCAGTCAATCGGCAAATAAGTTAGAGGAATTTAAAAGTACAATTTATAAGGATAAACTAGCTTTCACCCGCGGCTCCACCCGCGTCAATGACGATCCCTCGGGAATAGTACTTTTTCCTGGGATAAAAGGCAGCCTATGTCCTTCAATGTACTCCAGAGAACTTGTATGCCAAATTTCATGATAATCGGTTCAGTAGTTACGCCGTGAAAGCGTAACAAAAAAACGTAAAAAAAAAGAATAATAACCTACATGTAACAACAGAATAAATTTACATATGTAGCTATGATCAGATAACGTTACCTCTTCCTCAGCCTGAGCAGCGCCGGCCTTGGCCTCATCAACCTCGGCCTGCGACACCAGAACCTTGTCCTGGCGCCGCGGCGGGTATAGCAGGTCGATGATGCACACCAACACCTACAACCAATCCCCGTTTAATTTATCGCACGATAACATCGGAAGGACATCGGCACAGTAGTGACACTATATTACGTGAGAGTTCGGGCACCTGTGACCTTAAGCCAAAAACTCTCTAAAGTCTTTTGACCAATATTTGTCCTATAGTATAGATCCAGTTGTGGTAGAGTCACATCACCGGCAAAATTATTTTTTGCTAGTAGCATGAATGGGCCGGCTCGTCCGGGGAAGAACCCACTGTCACAGAAAATCCACGTTTAAGCTTTACCGCTTCTATGCTTCGTTCGATGAGTGAGACAGCCGGAGCCTTATTCTTCCCCCCTCCCACCATGTCCTCCCAAACCCCTTAAAAGGTCAGCAACTCTTCTGTCACACCCTGGTGTTGCAGTTGTCCATGGGCAGCGTTGATCGCTTACCATCAGGTAACTCGCTTGTTCATTTGCCGTCCTATATCATAAAAAATGTAGTTATCAGTACTCACCAGTCCCAGCAACGCCCCGATGAAGATGGTGGCCACAGCGAAGATGAGGTACGAGCCCCACGTCGGCAGCCCGTAAGTCTCCATCAGCATGTTGTGTACACTCTGAAAGACATTGGGGTAATTGTAATAAAGCAACAAAAACATTTTGATACCCAGCTTCAGCTTGGCTTTCACTCTCTGAGCGTGTTCCCGGTTGCATCCTCAGCTGGGGTGCTTTGGAGCCCGGGGTTCGCTTGCCGGCTTTTTCGTCTCCATTTCGCACGATCTTTAGCATCCTCGGTTATGAGATCATTGGAACGCATATCCTCCCCAACGACATGAAGCCAGCAATTCTTAGGTTTCCCCTTCTGCTGGGGCCCGGCGGAGGTGGCATGGCCAGACATTTGTTCCATATGTAAGTTTAACATATAACAAGTTATACAAATTTTCAAGCCGCTGACTGAGACATCTAATCAAGATCCAGGGCCAAATGTTTAGTGTTACATCAAGATATTATTAGGAACACCGGTTGACTGGGCTAATTGTGAGTTTTTGTCAGCTTGAAGACAGCTTCTGCTACCAGCGACATCGGCAGCGTGTCAGACGCTTTCCAACCGGGAACAGACTCAGTCTGCTGTCACGCTCAGCCTGCCAGTCTAGCATGGCTTAGTACATACCCGCAGCGTCTGGCTCAGCTTGAAGAACTCTGCCATCAGCGACATCTGCAGCGAGTCAGACGCTTTCCAACCGGGAACAGACTCAGTCTGCTGTCACGCTCAGCCTGCCAGTCTAGCATGGCAGTACATACCCGCAGCGTCTGGCTCAGCTTGAAGAACTCTGCCATCAGCGACATCTGCAGCGAGTCAGACGCTTTCCAACCGGGAACAGACTCAGTCTGCTGTCACGCTCAGCCTGCCAGTCTAGCATGGCAGTACATACCCGCAGCGTCTGGCTCAGCTTGAAGAACTCTGCCATCAGCGACATCTGCAGCGAGTCAGACGCTTTCCAACCGGGAACAGACTCAGTGTGCTGTCACGCTCAGCCTGCCAGTCTAGCATGGCAGTACATACCCGCAGTGCCTGGCTCAGCTTGAAGAACTCTGCCATCAGCGACATCTGCAGCGAGTCAGACGCTTTCCAACCGGGAACAGACTCAGTGTGCTGTCACGCTCAGCCTGCCAGTCTAGCATGGCAGTACATACCCGCAGCGTCTGGCTCAGCTTGAAGAACTCTGCCATCAGCGACATCTGCAGCGAGTCAGACGCCTTCCAACCGGGAACAGACTCAGTCTGCTGTCACGCTCAGCCTGCCAGTCTAGCATGGCAGTACATACCCGCAGCGTCTGACTCAGCTTGAAGAACTCTGCCATCAGCGACATCTGCAGCGAGTCAGACGCTTTCCAACCGGGAACAGATTCAGTCTGCTGTCACGCTCAGCCTGCCAGTCTAGCATGGCTTAGTACATACCCGCAGCGTCTGGCTCAGCTTGAAGAACTCTGCCACCAGCGACATCTGCAGCGAGTCAGGCGCCTTCCAGCCGGGAACAGACTCAGTCTGCTGTCACGCTCAGCCTGCCAGTCTAGCAGTGCTCAGTACATACCCGCAGTGCCTGGCTCAGCTTGAAGAACTCTGCCACCAGCGACATCTGCAGCGAGTCAGACGCTTTCCAGCCGGGAACAGACTCAGTCTGCTGTCACGCTCAGCCTGCCAGTCTAGCAGTGCTCAGTACATACCCGCAGTGCCTGGCTCAGCTTGAAGAACTCTGCCACCAGCGACATCTGCAGCGAGTCAGGCGCCTTCCAGCCGGGCACAGGCTCAGTCTGCTCCCAGCGCTTGGACTCCACGAAGCCCAGCATGGACTCCACGTCACGCGGGCCTTTGTACTGACGGAACGAGCCGTCTTTCACGCTGTGGATTAATTGGCATAAGTTAAGACATGTTGAAGAACATTTGAGAACAATCTTGTGCCACTAAGGTTTTCTTGTGGCCTTCTCCTTATCAGTTACTCAATCGGGCAAGGAAAGTGTATATACTTAAAACCAGATTCAAAGTAATTTGTCGAACGATGAATATGGATGCGTACCTGCTGAACATGCTTAGAACATCGGAGATAAAGAATGTATGGTCATACAATGACAGGGAGATCGTTTTTGTTTTTTAAAATTTAGCTCTGGTTCAGGGCAAAGGTATTCATGAATAGGGTCACGGTTTATGGATAAGAAAGAGACCAGCCAGCCTATTTGCTAACTTAGTGTACAACGTTTTGATAGTCACTTCAAAATACATCATGTTTTATACATCTTAAATAAAAATAGTCAATCATACAAAAGGGGCAATGTAAAGTGACTATCAAAACGTTGTACATTGAGTTAGCAAATAGGCCTGCAGGAGTATTGCAGACCTTAACAGAAGGTATCGCAATAATGGTATTCTCGATCTGGTTAGGATGATTTGCCTTTTTGTACTTATTGTGTTGTGGCAGTAGTGAATGCAAACAAAAGAATAGTCAACATCTTTCACCTGGCCAAAAAGGCCAAACCAATATTAATCTCTTTAATGCCAACAACACATAATAACTGTTGCTAGACGTGGTTCAACATCAAAGCAAGTCTTACTGGAATATGGTCGGCAGCGCAGTGACCACGAATCGGCCACTGAGCCCCGGGGACTTGGTGACATCGACGGCGGCGGTTTTCATGCCGAGGTTCTTGCGAGACGCACGGGAAGACAGCTCCTTCCATGCTGGTGCGAGCGCATTGCACGCCGGACACCATGGCGCATAGCTGCAAAGAAAATATTTTTAAAAAGCCTACTCACGTCGTTGCGTTGTCAATGCTTATCTATGTAGGTTTGGGTAATGCTCTATGAAAATAAGGGTATGTTTTTATTTATTATCACTTGCCCTTGCTCGACTTTAAACCCCTACCTAAAAGTACCATATGTTAATCTGTCTGTAGCATTGTACTTGATTATGCTGAAATTTTGCATTGTCATGTACAGTCACATTTTTGTATGAAACAAAAATGTTTGGCTACCTGGTCAATTTGTATGGGAATGTCAAAAAATTTTGAGTTCCCTGCATTGGTCCCATAGGTAAAGTTGTTCATATTGATGGTCTAAATCTACTAATAAACTAAATCACCATTTCAAGGATTGGACTGGGTTTTCTTTACATATTATTTATACAGTTGAATTCCATTTTAGACCTTATCATACTGACTTAAGAAGCAATGTGTATTCATATCAATATACTCATGTCTATACAATGTAATGTTAGTATTACTTATGTCATCCGATGATGAAGAATTTCTCAATGCTGAACAGCCTGCTCATAAATTTTATACAATATTAGTAAGTAAGTAAGTAAACATTCTTTATTGCACCATAACTGTACATACAAATATAAACAAATTCTAAAAAATAATACAGTACAATAGGGGGCCTTATCGCCAAGGCAATCTCTTCCAGGCTACCTTTGGGTGACAGGAATAAGTCAAAAACTTGCGTTATGGGTGATGTGATTGAAAATAAGGGAGAAAAAAAAATTATAATATAAATAGATTTATAATATAGATAATTGATACTATTAATTCAGTAAAATATATACAACAGAACATTATCAAATATATATATACACAAAATATAAATAAATACCTACATATACGACATAAATAAATATCCAAATACACACATCATATACAATAATAAGGATATACTTTCGTTAAGAAGGAGAAAAATGTTACGGAAATGACAGAAAATGACTTTTTACTTGATTTTTGAAGGATGCCAGCGTTTGAGCACTACGTATAGAAATCGGAAGGGCGTTCCAAAGCCGAACAGCCTGGACAGTAAAGGACTTATTATACATCACGGTAACATGTGGTGGAGTTCTAAGTCGAAGATTACCTGCACTGCGTAAATTACGGTCGTGAGAGTCATGAAGGAATACGAAACGTTCTTTAAGATAGTTGGGATAAGTAGGGTTGAAGAGGATAGAGTAAAGAAGAGAGAGAATATGCCAGTCACGACGAAGTCGAATGGAGAGCCACTTGAGTTGCGTGCGAAACTGAGATACATGATCGTACTTTCGTAGACCGAAAATTATGCGAATACAGAGATTTTGAAGACGCTCAAGTTTATTTATTTGCTCGTGAGAAATATCTAAGTAACAGGTATCGGCGTAATCTAAAATAGGAAGCAATACAGAGTGTGAAAGCGCAATTTTGGTATCCAATGGCAAAAACTTATGCAATCTTCTAAGTGAGGCTGAAGCTACAAACAATTTTTTGCTAACTTCAGATATTTGGGGTGACCATGAAAGCGTTTTGTCTAAATAAATGCCAAGGTTTTTTACACGGTCGCTAAATTCAATAACCGAACCATTAAAGATTATTTTAGGTAGATCAGAGAAGGAAATTTTAGAAATAAGACTTGAACTACCTATAACAATAGCTTGCGTTTTACTAGGATTTACTATTAGACCATGGGACATACTCCAGGCAGATATCCGTTGCAAATCATCGTTAATATTTATTATAGCCTGTGACAGATCATCAATTTTCGATTGCGTGTAAATTTGAAGATCGTCTGCATAAAGGTGGTAGGAGGAGCGAAGCGATAAAGTGATAGAATTAATGAAAAGTGCAAATAAAATGGGAGATAATACGCCACCCTGCGGCACACCAGCAGAAGTATAACTCCAAGAGGAATATGAGTCCTCAATTCGTACACACTGTCGGCGCCCGTACAGGTAATTATGAAACCAATCGATTAAAGTTGGAGATATGTTAAGAGAACGCAATACCATTAACAGAATGTCAAAGTCAACAGTGTTGAAGGCATTGCTAAAATCCAACAACGACAACACCGTAACCCGCCTGTCGTCCATACCAGCACGAATGTCATCGGTAATCTTCACAAGAGCAGTAGTCGTACTATGACCAGGGCGGAATCCGGATTGGAGAGGATTAAGAAGGTCATTTACATTTAGGAAGTGATTAAGTTGTTGTTGAACAATACGCTCTAATACTTTAGATAGGAAAGGGAGAACGGATATAGGTCGTATGTCAGAAAAGGATGTAGGATTTGTATTTTTACGAAGAGGTATTATATGCGCTTCTTTCCATATCGATGGGAAAACGCCGGAGGATAACGAGTGATTTAGGATAGATGTGATTATTGGTAGCAGGATATCTAGGATGGGAAGGATCATATGACGACTAACGCTATCATTACCAACGGCATTCGAAGATATTGATAGTATTGCTTTCCTCACATCACAATCTGCTATCGGACTAAAGATAAATTGAGGATGGTCAGGAGTGGGAAGTAGAGAAATAGAATATAAAGTGTTTTGTTTGATGTTCTTATCAAACACAGAAGCCGATGAAAAATGATCATTTAGACCATTAATATCAAAGTTATAAGGAATATCAGTTTGAGGTTTACCAACTCCAAGAGACTTAAGAAATTTCCAGACCTTTGCAGGGTCTCCGTTTTCTACGGAACGATGAATATGGCGTCTTTGGGCCTCTTGCAAGCCTTGTTGCAGCGATTTCTCTCAGCAATATATGACTCGCGGTGTCTATCAGGGTTGGAACGAAATTTAACTTTGGCTCTGTTTTTCTTTTTTTGGAGTTCTTTAATTTCTACAGTTAGCCACGGCGCCGGCAGATGTTTCACTCGAACTGGGCGAATGGGAGCATGGTGATCATAAAGTTCAGTTAATTGTTTATTAAATAAAAGTACCTGATCGTCCACAGAACAAGCATCAACAACTGAGGTCCAGTCACACTTAAGGGCGTCCTCACGTAAGCGTTCAAGATTGATGGAACCAAAATTACGTTTCATGAAGACTTTATGTTTATATTTGGGGGACGAATTTTATAAGATAATAGAAGGAGATCATGATATGAAAATGCTTCCGCAGGAAATTGACCATATTAAACAACATGATCCGGTGATGAAACAAGAATAAGGTCAAGTAGAGACGGTGTGCAATTCGGAAAAAAGTGAGTGGCATCGAGGGGAAGAATGGTTAAGTTACAACTCTCAGCGAGGGATTTAAGAGAGATAGTTCTGTGATCATTCTTGATGACACATGTATTAAAGTCTCCTAATATTATAGTGTGACTACAGGAAGGGATTAAATTAGTAAGAAGATTTTCAAGAAGAGAAAAATAATTGATAGATAAAGAGGAGCTATAGAAAACACCAAGAAGGACTTTAGTGTGAGAAAGGGTAACCTCAAGAAAGACGAATTCCGGCTCATTTAAAGTATTCGTTGAGTCAGAAGTGGCAAGAATATTATAAGAAAGGTGAGAACGCAAGTATATAATATTAGATGTAAAATAATATTAGGTGTATCATATGAGTTCATCTGCATGGGTTTAGGTTTTATCATACTGGGTATCCAGGCCCCCAAACTAACCCCCAGCCCCCTAGTTCCCAAGCATCTCAGGTGAGGATGTAACCAGTACCATGGTTAGATAACAGACATAAATAGTTCTCGCAGTGTTGTTTGCATTATTGAATGACGATAATAAGCAAATTTTTAAGACCTTGGATTACATAAATGCAATTTCTACTACATATTTAGATTGTATA
Organism: Elegia similella; assembly: GCA_947532085.1. Lineage (NCBI taxonomy): Eukaryota > Metazoa > Arthropoda > Insecta > Lepidoptera > Pyralidae > Elegia > Elegia similella. Next base: position 6,229,739 of record OX383951.1, on the reverse strand, counting down.
AACATACACATTTGGCGATATAGTATGGCGAGCTCCATGGCGCAGTGGTGTTAACCACTGCGCCACGGAGCTCGCCAGCCTACGACACTAGGGTGCTCGGGTTCAATCCCCGGTCAGGACAAAAATGCTCTTTTTTAATATTTCAGATTGGACTGGGTCTTGGGTGTTTATCTAAATATTGTATCGTTGAGTCAGTATCCCTCATGATACACATCTATCGCGTCATCTGTTATCACGTAAAATTATCGACCGTAAACCGACTTTACAGACAACCATTATTTTTAGTAGAAATAAGACTTTATCCATTACAAACAAACAAATCTTTCCTCTTTATAATATTAGTCTAGAAGTCGATAAGAATTCCCATGTCACAAAAATTGAATTTCTGGAATACCTTAAGACCACATGCTATTCATGTTTCGAATTTTCAATTTCTCTAATAGTTATGTTTCGGTGAAAATTATTATGAATGTATGGAGTCTATTGTACCTCATTCTGCATACGTCACAAGTAGTTGTTGTATTGCATAAGCAGTTATTGAAGTGACAACGTCTTATAAATCGATGAACACCAGCTGCACGCACGAAAAATTTCACGTTCCGAAGCTGCAGCAGCAGCGTATCTATCACGCATCTTTCTCTTACCATATACATCTGCATAAAATTATCGTCTGTAAACCAACTTTTTCCAAGTGTGGCGTTTTGCGTAAAGGTGGTGTTTCGTATATATGGTTTTATGCGTTTAAAGGTACCTAATGGTTGTCGTTGCTCTGAATGTATTTATTCTCTAATCAGTCAATGACATCATTCTCCTTGGTGCCATGATATCATGTTACTGTTTATATTAATTATTTACCCTACAATGACTTTGTTTTGTTATATTAACAGAATCAAAACAGAAGTGCAAGTGCACAATATAAATATACAATGTTACTATGTTATTTTCTAGAGTACAGTCCAGTATTTTCTAGATTAAAGTTACCAGTTGATGTTGATAACTTTACTTTTATGCATAGACTTCAATCCAAATCTTTAATCTATAGTATTAGTTATCGCCCGAAGCTCTACTCGCGTGTCTATCCCTTAGGAACAGTTTTCTGGGATGACAGACAGCCTATATCCTTCTTTGCTTAAAAGTCTTTTCTTTAAAGTCCAATAACAATTGGTATATTATCGTTAATGTGTTACTACAATCGGTAAATGTAATATGTTACATTGTTTTTTACTTAGATGTAGTTTCTTAAATAAATATTTTCACAATTCACCTAAGTTTTTTTCTGTCCAAAGAGGAATTCCGTTTAAGTCAGAAAAAAAACAGCCTATAATTTATTTTGACGAATAGAATAGAATAGAATAGAATAGAATATATTTATTTGCGTATGAATAGGGTACAAAAATTGGTGTTACATAGGTTTATTTCACTCCTAATCAGCCATTTAAGATAGCATGCAAATTTTTTATTATGAAATTATAATTAATACATGATTTCATTCAATAATATCATAATTATCAATTTATGTTCGTCAATAATATTATTTATTAATTAAAAAAAAACTAAATTTCGCTTATATACTTGAACATCCCTTGAACTATATTATATAATTTTAATATAAAACAAAACAGTAAGTTTGTATTGAACTATTTTATTGCTGGAAGTTAAGAAATTCCTGAATTGTGTAAAAGTTTTTTTCCAAGAGCCAGTTAAACAAGTTTTTTTTAAACAATTGTGGCGTCATAATTTTTATATCATCAGGTATTTTATTGAATACGGATATACACATATAATAACAATTATCCTTAATTTTTTTGCTTCTAGGTACAGTATTGTGGACTAGTCTGTGGCCATTTCTTGTATTTCTTGGATAAAATGTCATTGCTTGCGTAAATAAATAGTTATTCAGCTTGACAAATTTAGCGATTTCAAAAATGTAAAGGCAAGGTAGGGGGAGTATATTTAGTGATTTAAAAAGCGGCTTACACGATGTTCTAGGAGTAGCTCCACAAACTGCTCTGATACATTTCTTTTGTGCGACAAAAGCTTGACGGATCTCTGTACTGTTACCCCAAATAACGAGACCGTAACGCAAGACTGATTCAACGTATGCATAGTATGCCGTGAGAGCTGCCTGTCTGGAAACTGTTTTAGCAAGCTTGTATAAAGCGAATGAAAATCTATTAATTTTATTGCAGACATGCTCTACCTGTTTTTTCCAGTCCAACTTTTGGTCAATAATTAATCCTAGAAAGCGTCCATTATTTATATTATTTACATTATGTCCATTATATATCATATTTAAATCAGTGAGATTATTAAAATTTATAAAATATGTTTTGTCAATGTTGATTAGTAAATTATTATTTGTGAGCCAATTAATTATGATATTTAAAGAAATTAGTATGTCATTTCGATGGTCATCAATTTTAAGATTTTTGCTTGTTGTCACAACTACTGATATGTCATCAGCGAATAAAATACTTTTGTGATTTATCGTATTTGGAAGATCATTTACATAGACCAGGAATAGTAATGGCCCAAGCACACTTCCTTGGGGGACACCATAGTTATTTTGTTTATACTCAGATCTGTATTCCTTACAAAACCTGTTGTTTTCTAGTTGAGTTATTTCAACACACTGCTGTCTATTTTCTAGGTATGATTTGATCCATTTTGAAGCATTGCCTCTTAAGCCATAACGCTCTAGCTTGTCTAATAGATGTGGATGTGAAACGAGGTCAAATGCGTTAGACATGTCAAAAAAAAGCACTGTAGTAAATTTATTTTCATTTAGATTTTGTAGGGTGGTATTTACAAGGTTAAAAGTTGCCAATGTAGTGGATTTCTTTTTTTGAAATCCATACTGGTCGTTATGGAGTATATTATGTTTATTAAAAAAAGACATCAACTTATCATGCATTACTTTCTCATAAATTTTAGAGAAAATAGGGATAAGTGTAATAGGTCGGTAATTTCGAAATTCACTTTTATCGCCTTTTTTAAACAACGGTTTGACTATAGATAGTTTAAGTTTATCTGGAAAGGTGCCCTTTTCCATAGACATATTAATCAGAAATGCCAGTACCACACTAATCTCCTCTTTACACGCTTTAATGACCAGTGTACTAATATGATCATACCCTTCTGAACTAGTATTATTAAGCGTAGAAATTACCTTTTTAACATAGCATTCATCTATAGCAGTCAAAAATATAGAATTATTAATACTACTAGGTAGGTTACTATTTGTTTTGTTATTAATTGATTTATTGGTGGAATTGATAAAATGTTCATTAAATTTAGTAGCTATAGTTTTTGGGTCCTTTATAATACTATCATTATACTTCATTCTTTCTATATAAGTGCGGGATTGTGAAGAATGAGACTCGTTTTGGATGACTTTCCATGTACTTTTACATATATTTTCCTTTTTACTGTTCATTATGTAATTATTATTTGTTGCTTTTTTTGCCTGGAATATACATTTCTTCAACAGTTTTGAGTATTGTTTATATTTATTTTTATTATATTTGCTCTTGTTTGTATTAAAATTGTGTCTTAATCTTCTATTAATTTTGCAACTTTTCCTAATACCTGGTGTTATCCAATTTAAATTATTTCTTGTGGTTACTCTAACTCTAATTATTGGAAAACAGAGTTCGTACAGCAAACAAAACCATTCGTAAAATGTGTCAAAAGCCTTTCCGGGATCCGGCTCATCATAGATTTCTTGAAAAGAAAGACTTGCGAGATGTTTTTTAAATTTTTGTATATTTTCTTCAGAGTAAGATCTCTTGAAAATATATGTTATTTGTGGCGGTATGTATTTTGTTTTTACTTGTAAATTTAATAGTTGAGCTGTGTTGTGGTCCGATAGGCAGAGAGGTAGAGTAGAACCACGCGCATGTCTTACATTACTCAAAATATGATCCAAGCATGATTTCTCTCTTGTTGGTACGGTAATAAATTGTTGGAGATTGTAATTTTTTAGTATGTTCGAATATTGCTGTGTAATATTATTGTCTATGAGAGTATTAATATTTATATCTCCAGCAATGATGATTTTTTGTTTCACATATTTGCGTATATATGTATCAAGTAGCTCCTCAAGTTTTCCAAAAAAATGGTCATAATGCCTTTTTCTTGTACTACATGACGACCTGTAGACACAAACAACTATAAGCTTCTGTGAAGGTACGTATATAGCACAGACTTCAAAGTGAAAATTAGAGCCCATTTGATTAAATATCTCTATTTTTGAAAATGGAAGACCTTCCTTCACCATAATACAAGTACCTCCCCTTTTAGTCTTCCGCGAGTAATGCGCGGCAAGTTCATATTGTGAAATGTTTATGTTGCGTTCCTCTCCAGATTTAACAAAGGTCTCTGAGAAACAGAGTACATCGGGCATCGCATCAAGATGAGTCAATGTTAATTCAAATGTTTCTTTTTTTGAAAGTAGACCTTGAATGTTTTGATGAAGGACTGAAAATGTAGATTCTAAATTAGGTACGAAAAAATGATGACTGACTGTTGGTTGGTAATTTAGATTGTTTTGTTTTATTTGTGACTGGAAAATAATAAAGAATTGAGTTTTTATCACACCTCACTGCAGACGCACAGTTGATTGGTAATAAAGATTGTTTTGTTTTATTTATGACTGGAAAATAATGAAGAATTGAGTTTTTATTTTTTATTTGGGTTGTGTCTTTATTATTAGTATTTTTATAGTTATCAGGCATAGAATTTCTTAACTTTAACCAATTTTGTATAAAGTCATTATTATATCTTATAGTGTCAATTTCTATATTTAACTTAAAACTAATTATACGGCAAAGCGAAATGTCAGATTTAAAATTGTATCTAGTTGTCAAATTATTTATATCTATAAATGTGCAATTGTTATAATTATTTAAAGTCAAATATAATTTATGGTTGAGTTTTTTAACATTTAAAAAGTTGTTTGATTGAATACTTAATAAAAATACTTTACATGTCTTAAAATTATACAAAATATTAGATAAATTAGCTAAAACATTATACGGTTTCTTATCGTGGGAGCCTAAGGATAAAACTAAAATGTCATTTTCCCGAACAGTGTCTTTAAGAGAAATGCAGCTGCTTAGAATATGGTCACTCGATGCATATGGTTTTATTTCACCCTGGACTTCATAGTTGTCGTTCCAATTACCAAAACGGGATCTTATCATTTGCTCGGTTAGTCCTTGTACTTGCTCGTCACCTATTATATATATTTTTGATTTTGGGTTTATTGGAATGGCAATTGGTTCATGATTCAGGTTCAATTTTTCTGTACAAATATCTTTTTTGTGCGGACATTGCTGCATTTCATGGACGGTAGATGGCGCCCTAGTTGAATTATTTGCTTCGAATGCTGTTTGAATATTTTCATTCGCGTGTACGTTATCATCTGAAAAAATTAGCTGTGTGCCAGCAATCTCATTTATTTTTCTACGCACGGTGACATTTTTTTTGGAGCTAGAATTACAAATATTTGTAAGAATTCTGTTTTTAGTTTCGTGTTTAGCTAGTTGCCGATTCAATTTGGTATTTTCTGCAAGTAAATTCTCTATTTCATTTTCGGATATCTGCAATTTTTCTTCCAAAATTTGATTTTTCTTCAATAGTTCTTCTACTTTTCCTTCTAAGTCCATCTTGAAATCAGGACAACTGCTATTCAATCTACTTTCGTTGGCTGGCGATGTGAACAATATTTCAGATGGATCTTCGTCAGATAATGATTCAAATGAGTTCTTTGTGTCTATGTTTATTTTGGTTGTCACGGTATTTTGCATGGGTTCTAAACATTGATTGCATTTCCAATTGATTTTATGTTGTTTTGTCATCAAGTTAAATCGTTTTAGAGATACACTCATGCAATTTAAGTGATAGCTGTGTTTGCAGGTATCACAAGACAGATAGTCCTTATTTGATATCAATTTTACACATTTATTGCATCGTAGCTCCATCTTACGGTATTCTATAGATTTTTTTACTGAATTCTTATTCATCGCGGTTTGCTTTTATTAGTAAATGTGTAAAAGGTTTGTTAATTATGGTCTAGATGGCGCTGCGTAGATATTGTGTTAGAGCTGCTACTCCCCACTAGATGGCGATTCTATATGATATAGACAACACGTTTATTATTGAATGTAAACATTTAAGTTCGCAACTTCGGTCTGGATGGCGCTGCGCAGATATTTTTTAGAGCTGCTATTCTCTGCTAGATGGGGATGATGTATGGTATAGAAGCACGCTTATGGTTGAATGTAAAAATGTCAATATTATAATTCGTAGCTTGGGTCTAGATGGCGCTGCGTAGATATTGTATTAGAGCTGCTACTCCCCGCTAGATGTCGATGCTATATGGTATAGAAGCAAGTTTATTGTTGAATGTAAACCTTTAAATTCGCATCTTCGGTCTGGATGGCGCTGCGCTGATATTTTTTAGAGCTGCTATTCTCTGCTAGTTGGGGATGATGTATGTTATAGAAGCACGCTTATGCGTATTATATATATTAATGTAAAAATTTCAATGTTTTGAATTCGTAGCTTCGGTCTAGATGGCGCTGCGTAGATATTTTTTAGAGCTGCTGCTCCTCGCTAGATGGTGATGATGTATGGTATTGAAGCCAGCTTATTGGTGAATTCAAATATTTAAATTCGTAACGATTTGCAATAATGTTATTATCTTTTTTTGATGCAAATAACATTCAAAGATCACAAATAAATCTTCTTTATTTTCTTAAGATGCATATAATGTCAAAATAACATATGGATATTTGCTTCCTTGTTGTAATAATCCAGTTTTCATTTCATAATTTTATTCACTTATGACGTTCACAGTATCACAGCTTTTTGAGTAATTACACTTGTACTCGTAATTTACGATATGACTCACTATTTTAAGTAAGATTTGTAGCAAATTATATCATAAAACTATTTTTAGGAAATATTTTTGTACGGAGCTAATGTTTTGCGCGACAGTGGCGCCGCCGGACTCGCCGGACGCCGGAAAAAGGAATGTGTCTAAAATCCTTAATTCAACTGCATCCGTGGTCCAGTTTTTAAGGCGTTTTCCGTACCCCACACAATGTGTAGGAAAAATTTAATGGTGATCAGTTCAGAGGTTAAGGTGTGACAGGATAACAAACAAACTCATTCTAGCATTTATAATATTTGTTAGGATTATTAAGAGGAAAGATTTGATTGTTTGTGTGTCTGTTTGTAATGGATAAATTTAAAAACTACTGAACCAATTTTGACATTCTTTCACCTACAGAAATTACTTAAATCACCTAGAGCATGCAACCTGTTACTAATTCTTAAAGTGGGTATTATACCATCCCGAATCGGATCCGATGAGAGGGACGCCGTTATACGTGCGATACGATTGGAGATATCTCGTATCGTTTCTAAAGTATAGCGGCGTCCCTACCATCCTACCATCGGATCCTAAATTCAGTATGGTAAAATAGCGCCTTAACTATAATCTAAATTGCCAAATTATGTACACAAAAGCATTTATGTATAAATACATATATGGCAGCCTCGCGAGAACAAGTCTACACTTTTTTCCTCCTAAGAATAAGATTATACAGTATAGTAATTGATTTCAAACGCTATGAATGAATCAACATGACTCACTTCACAGCCAATGAGGTAATATTAATGTTCCACTTAATTTAACACCTTATTACTGAATCAGGCAATAGGTAAGTGAAGGTATGTTTTGGCTATGCAAGATTTTTAAACATGTGATAAGGCATACAATTTTACAGTACATTACCAAGAATAGCTAAAAGTCCAATCATCATCATCAGGTCTTTTTAGTCTCCACTGCAGGAGCATGACTCTCTGTACTACCGGAGCCATACTTGGCCAGAGCAGACAGAGGATTTGGCCTACAATCTCCTCGCTGGCCAGACGGGTTGGAGAGGAAATTGATGTTTAGATATCTCCATTTGTGTCTAAAGAGGCTATTATACCATCCTGAATCGCATCCTAAATCAGATTCGATGAGAGGGACGCCGCAATATGTGCGATATGATTAAAGATATTTCGTATTGTGTCTAACGTATAGCGGTGTCCCTCCCATCGGATCCTAAATTCAGGATGGTTTAATAGCGCCTTAACTTCGGTGTCCCTCTCATTACTGAACTCAGTGTGTGATTGGGCTTATAGTCTACCTACTTGTTAGGCAGGGCTACTCGTACTACTGTGTACAGAATATTTAAAGCCCAATCACAATACTGAATTCTGTCATCGACGAGAACGCCGTAGTACATTAGACATGAATGGAAATATCTCCAATCATGTCTTACATACTGCCACATCCCTACCGTCAGTGAATGAATTCAAATAAGTTTAATTGGGCTCTTAGGAGATGAAATGAGTAGTAGACCCTAAAATGAGCCTATTTTTACTCTTAAAATATTCTCGGCTACTCATGATTTGCAAAATTTTGAAGGTTAGGAATATGGAGTAATTTGTGAGGAACGATAGTGTGGCCATAGAAAGGTCAGAATGGAGAAGACTGGAGGAGGCCTTTGCCACCTGGCAAAGGGACACACAAAAGTGGAAGAAGGCAATATACGAGAATTGAAGGAGTTGTGTCCAAAAGAAGGCTTATAAATGTTTTGACTAGCTCCGTGGCGCAGCGGTCAACACGCCTGCCTGCGACACGGAGTGACCGGGTTCGATGCCCGGCCAGGTCAAGATGGAAAATGATCTTTTTCAGATTGGCCTGGGTCTTGGATGTGTATCTATATATGTATTTGTTATAAAATATAGTATCGTTGGGTTAGTATCCCATAACACAAGTCTCGAACTTACTTTGGGGCTAGCTCAATCTGTGTGATTTGTCCGTATATATTTATTTATAAATGTGAGGAACGAACCAACGAGCGTTCGCTTCCACATGAACCAAGCCAGAAACGAAATTGCAGTGCTATTCCGAGCTGATTTATAGCCAAACCAAGCATTGTAGACAAAAATGTATAAACTATAAATGTTTATTTTGATGCCTATTATCCATTACAACAAGAAAAACAGGTCTTTTATAGACCTCAAAATTTCGAGTAAAAATCGTCCCAAAACTTGCACACTTGTGGTACACTGTGACCAAGTTCTCTGCTGGACATGGCTCTGAACTATTTATGTCGAATACCACATTACTACATATGCTATCATTTACGAGAGCAAAGAAATTAGCAAAACATAGTATAATGGATGCTAATTTACATGGACTTTATTACGTTTTAAAATGAAGCTACTTGGAAATTAATAGAAAAGTGCCGTTACCGTTAACTGTGAGCCTATTGTGGGAACTGATGGACCATCAACTTGACAAAAGGTGCGTCACGGTTTTCGAAACTGTTTCACGGGCAAGGCGGCCTTGCAAGTTTGTTGAACTTTCCAAGTGTGCGATGCTAACTCTTTGCGATCTCAAACGCACAGAAAACTTTACCGAATACTTGCTCATAGCAAATTTATTCCAAAAACATGCTAATTGTGGACATTATTTGTGTATTTCCTTCAGAAAAAGCAAAGAATTTTTTTTTTTGACACGTTTAGAACAGCCGATGATACACCGGCCGGATTATTACTCACAATTCCACCATCCATTCGCCCTTCAGAATATCTTTCCAATTATCTTCATTAAGCTCACGATTAGCACTCACTAAACTACTAAAACAACATAATACAAATGAGGAAAAAATGAAAATTTGTAAAATTTGTGGAACCGTGTGTACGCGCGCCATGTCTGATTTTGAATAATGTTGCCCATATAAAAATAATAGCATGAAAGGAAATTTATTGATTAGTGTTGCATGCATTGCTACGATGTACGTAATTTAATTATTTCATAATTAAAAATAAAATTTATTTTTATTTGCTCATAAATTTTATTAATGCTAAAATAATAATGCATACAAATTTAAAATAACTAAGCTATCCCATTAATTCATTTAATGTAAGCACGCCATCTATTGATAGAACAGAGTATGAGAACAAAGATAATTAGTTACCTACACCCGTTATAGATGTCAGCACATGAATAATGGCACCCGTGAATGGCACTTTTTTGCATAGATGACCGACGTACTGTACCCATGGATCTAAGATCTAAGAATTCCTAGGTCCATGACTGTACCGAGCGTTTTGATTTTAAGTATGTAGTAAAAATATAAAAATATTGTATGGTGGAATCTGTGGAATGGAACGAATGGAATCCTTCGTGTACGATACTGACTTGCGCTTTGCCGGTTATTTCCTCTGTGATGATACCTACTCTTCTTTTGTCCAACTCATAAAAATAAGGTTATGTCTTTCCGGTTGTACGGTAGGTGTTACGCACAAGCCATTCCAGAATTTCTGAGTCCGCTAATACAGATAAGTGACATTGCATTCAATTCTCTCCATATATCATTTGGCCGCTATGATGGCACATAAATACCTAGGCACAGTGTGGTAAAGCGGCTTCGGGTAAATTGGTAGTAAAATTTGAATCCCGGAGGAGTGTTATAAGTTTCTCGAGTTAGTCTCTCTGTGTGGTGTCTTAAAGCACAAAATAAGAACAGGCAATCCCTTTCCCCCTATTTAATGTGTATTACGTAAGAATCCAAAAGAAAAATAAAACACGTTTGGTTTGTTTTAATTTATATTTTTCATAGAATTAGGTAAGTTAAAGGGATGTTTATTTGCACTTAAGATTTGATCAGTCTTAAGCGTACTTATACGCGTACATCAGTATCCCCGTACAAGAAACTTGGATTTTATGTATATGGAACCCTTAATGTGTATGCCACTATGCCTCACACTTGGCCAACTTTTTTTAACTGCTTAAATATCTTATACCAATTAGGTAGAATCAAACGAAAAGACGCGAGTTTACAATACGCAGACCCTTTATTGATTTTAACATGGCAGTATCTAAATTATCTCAAAATAAGGAGTTCGGTGGAGCTATTTCTCGTACATTACATAGATATTATCGGGGCAGAAAGAGCCTATAAAGTCATAAGACCGATAGGCCACGTATACCGTGTTGTTGGGCGTAAACGGAATAAAATAGTGATGGTAGCTAGCCGTATCGCATATTAACATGATTCCACGGAATTTTGCTCATTCCCTCGTTCGGCTTTTACGATCTGCGCGGGAAGAGAAGCAGCTGGAACATTCTACGTTTTTTCTTTTCTCCTAGACCAGCATGAAAGGTAATACATAAAATAAACGAACATTAGTTTTAATATCACTACATAATATCTGCTCCGTGACTACATAGTATAAAACAAATTCGCTTCCCGGCTTCCCATGTCTATCTATCCCTATGTTTGTATTAGTTCTTTAAAACGACGCAACGGATTTCGATGCGGTTTTTTTAAATAGATAAAGTGATTCAAGAGGAAGGTTTATATGTACACTAGCTGTTGCCCGCGACTTCGTCCGCGGCAATTTCTGTTATTATGATTAATTAGTATAGATGAATAATTTTTCCCCGTTTATAAAACATTTTTTATTGATGCTTCAACCCTATTAGTCGCGGCGTGATGTTTTATAGCCTTCCTCAATAAATGGACTATCCAACACAAAAATTATTTTCCAATTTTAACCAGTAGTTCCTGAGATTAGTGCGTTCAAACAAACAAACAAAGTCTTCAGCTTTATAATATTAGTATAGATTCCACCCGAACGAAGCCGGGGTCCGGGTCGCAAGTAATTTATTAGCTGGAAAAAGTTGGCACATTTTGTTATCTTAATTGAATTTTTATGCAGAAACTAGATGTTGCCCGCGACTTCGTCCGCGGCAATTTCTGTTATTATAGACATATACTGTCGCACACCTTTTTATTAGTTGATTTAAAGAGGAATATATTTTTAAAAAGTACACATCTTTTGGGTAACTTGAACCGTTTACGCATCGCATGCGTCAGACAGATGTCCTCAAGTATGAATAATTTTCTCCCGTTTTCAAAACATTTTTTATTGATGCTTCGCTCCTATTGGTCGCAGCGTGATGTTTTATAGCCTAAAGCCTTCCTCAATAAATATACTTTCCACACAAAAATAATTTTTCAATTTGATTGATTAGTTCTTGACGTTAATCTCAAGAACTAACGTTCAAACAAACCAACAAGCAAATTCTTCAGCTTTATAATATTAGTATATTATATATTAGTAATATATAGATAAAAAAAAGTATTAACGAAAGACAGCAACGCGTTTACAAACATCAAAATAGTTTTGTTCGATTGACAAAAAGCCAACATCACGTGGTGTTCCCAGGCGGTCACCCATCCAAGTACTGACCTCGCCCAACGTTGCTTAACTTCGGTGATCGGACGAGAACCGGTGTTTTCAACGTGGTATGGACGTTGGCGACAAAAGTTTCGTAATTGATAACCAGAATATTTTTGGATGTGCCGCTGAGCCACCGCGCTTATTAAAAGATTTTACTTATGAACTATCAATGATACTCCCACTAACCCTTTTGTCATATCATAACAAATAAGATATGTTGATGATAAGATATGAGTGTCAAATTTCTTCAAAATCGCCGTTTTGGCGTGATTGAGTAACAAACAAACCTACATACTTAGAAACTTTCGCGTTTATTTATCATGTGTGTATAAGTGGCCAACACTGGTGTCAGATTCCTCAAGCTGCCTGAAGGCATCTGACATAGCTTAATAAGTGCCAGCCGGGACCAACGGCTTAACGTGCCTTCTGAAGCGTTTATAATATTAGTAAGGAAGTTAGATAGTAAGGAAGTATAGTTACTTCAAAGTAGCCCAACTGCCTCCGTGGTCCAGTGGTTAAGGCGTTTGCCTGTAGACCCAAGGTCGTTACCACGGGAAGCATACTTTGTTAATTTGTTTACAGTTTGGTTAGGACATTGCAGGCTTAAATCACCTGGCCCATCCTTCCCCCATTTCCTCAACCCATGTCCTTTCTCCAACTCCTTGAAAGGCCGGTAACGCTCCTGTCACACCCTGGTGTTGCAGTTGTCCATGGGTAGCGCTGGTCGCTTACTATCAGGTGACTCGCTTGCTCGTTTGCCGCCCTATAACATATTTTTTTTATTTTTATTAATTCACCTAATTTCTGATCATAAAGATGCTTCCGTGCTTTGGAAGGCACGTCAAGTCGTTGGTCCCGGCTGCCATCTGGTAGTCGTTAAAGTAACCACGTCAGAGGCCGAGTGGCGGTTCCGAAGAACTCTGACACCAGGGTGTGCATGGTCGATTGACCGTGTCGCCTATACGAAATATAAAGTAGCCTTTAAGATTCTTCACTCGCCATACGAGTGACGAGTGTGGTAACGATATGTGTGGCGTTGCTACGGCTTCGTCCTTCGGCTGGCTTCGTCTCATATCGATCGAGGTCGCGGGTTCGAGGCCCGGGCCGACTGCGTTGTTTTTGTCTATCACTAATTAGATTAGTGATGAGAGGCGACATTTGGGAGTCATTGGGTCATTTTCGGAAAGTGTCAATGCGTACTTTTGCTTGGTACCACAGAATGAATATACCATGTTTCATCGAGTCTGTTTTTGTAACATTATTATTAAAAAACCGGCCAAGTGCGATTAGGACTCGCGCACGAAGGGTTCCGTACCGTTATCTATAAAAAATGTTAATTTTATTTTTATTTAATTATTTGTTTTTAAAGTAAATATATATCTAAATATTTTATGAATATTTCAAGCGTCTACCTGTAGCCGTTATCAATATCGAGCGATAACAAGCAAAAAAATCACGTTTGTTATATTTTTTTTATTCTATTTTTTAGTATTTGTTATTATAGCGGCAACAGAAATACATCTTCTGTAAAAATTTCATCTGTCTAACTATCACGGTTCGGACGGACAGACAGAGAGACAGACGGACAACGGAGCGATATTAATAGGGTCCCGTTTTTACCCTTTGGGTACGAAACCAAAAAAAACCTATTCAATCAAAGGAATGGTTAGGAAAAACTTATGGTCAGGCCTCCCGAGCTGCTATCCCAGTGAGTAGAATCCCGATACCTTCATTTCTTTTCCAAATCGAACGAATTCCTATCCTACCCAGCTTTAAAATGCTTTCGATGGGCAGCAGCATCGGAAGTACAAGAAGCCAAATCAACTGCGTTCGCCAACCCGCCTGCCAAGCGTGGTGACTATGGCAATATCCTCCCATGGACCGAAGTACATTTGGGAGAGGCCTTTGTCCAGTAATGGACTTTTTACGGCTGCAATGATTTTTGAATTGATGATGATGATGAATCCAAGGAAAAACTTTTTTTATGCGATTGGTCCCATAGGAAAAGTTGTATTGACGGGCTGTATCACCCCTTTAAGGCTACGTCGAGGGTACATTTTCAGTCAGTATATTTGTGTTAATGTCAATAAGTAGTTTTATTATTGTAGCAAATAAAACTCCCGGTCCTAAGCATTTAAATAAATAAATAGATATCGATCAACCCCGACATGACAGTTGTCACGCATCAAAATATTTTACGCGCGCTTTTTGTTCGAGTATGATACGTCAAAACTATCGTTAGGGGTGGGACTGATAAGTAATATTAAATGAAAAAACTTCAGTCTAGTGTCTCTCTATGCGGCGTAGACCCTAATGGCGCATAGATAGTCGTGGTTAGGTACCTTTAGTGCGGGTTTTTATAAAAAAAAATCATAAAACTTTTATTCGGATTACAAATGTTTAAATAAGGATGTAATTATGGATTTGATTATCGAAACTGCTCAAAAAAATTCAGAAGAATGTAATGAAAAAATGCGAACTGAGGAGAACTGCCGGATGACATATGGAACAGAGACGTTTTGCGCTCGCTCGGGCAATTACTCCAGCGCAGGTCGAAAAACCAATTAATGGAATAAGCAGAAGCTATACCTTATCAAATGTCAACTTTTCATAGAGGCTATCCCTTATTTTGCAATTTTTTTGTATTAATTATAATTTATTTCTCACGAACTTTTGCTATGTGTAAAACATATGACCATGAAATTGTATTATTATAAGTACTTATGTACTAAGCTTCACGTCTTTGCTTTAGAATATATTAGCGACCCGCCCCGAAAATCCGTTGCGTAGTTTTAAAGATCTAAGCATACATAGGTACAGATAGAGGGAAGTGACTTTGTTTTATACTATGTACGATAGCGATGACTGATGAAGTTATAAAAAATATGTAAAAATATTTTAGCCCTATTTTATCAAGTACTACCTCTTATTATTAAGTAGTAGGTACATATTGCAGAATTATTCTAGTAAGCTTTTAATACGGGTCTCAGCTCAGATCAAAACAAAATTCTATATCGCGGCAGCCCTGCGTCGTGGCCCAATTTCATTTGAAATTCGAAGGCACCGTCATGTCTATGGTGAACGTTTTATTTTTTAATTTTCAAATATCGAACGCCGAATAGAAGCCAAGATGTTTATTTTCATAAGAATAATAGCATTGTTTGTGGACAAGATTGCTGTATCTTGATCTATTGGAATTTGGGAGCATTTAATACTCAAACTTTGTCCAACCGTGACTCTGCGTTTTCACTCTTGAAGACATGTTTGGAGCATTCGCTCCCTGTCATTGAACAACACCCGATGTTTTGATAATAATTTTTGACATCGGTTCTGTATGCCATTCACGCTATATCGAGCGAGACCCATATTTAGCATCTACCAGCCAGGTAAGTAGGTATTACTAACCTGGCTAGGTAAAATCTATACTAATATTATAAAGCTGAAGAGTTTGTTTGTTTGTTTAAACGCGCTAATCTCAGGAACTACTGGTTCAAATTGGAAAATTCTATTTGTGTTGGATACTTAGTCCATTTATTGAGGAAGGATTTAGGCTATAAAACATCACGCTACGACCAATAGCGAAGCATCAATAAAAAATGTTTTGAAAACGGGGGAAAAATATTCATCTATACCAATAAAAAACGAATTAATCAAAAATCTACTTTCCTGCATCGTTTATTATTTTTGACTAGCGTGGTATAGTATACACCATCTATAAAAAATACATTGTATTTAACTATCTACGAAAAATACTATACTCAGATATCTACAAAAATTGCGGACGAGAATAAATACTTAGATGAACGAGTATACCTACACTGTAACAGGTTAATCACGTTCATTCACGTTACCAATTCCTCCGCTATTGTCACAGGCGGCTTATCCACGACAAAAACTCGTGTCAATCAATATAGAGTATGTCTACCTGATGCAACAATGTACGAATCGAAAATTAATAAAGTGTATCGAATACGCGTTCCTAACCATATCCCACCGTCCCGTGTCACAGTCACAGGTTTTAAAAAATAATCGATAGAAAAAATATCAATAATCCACATCCCTAGAGGATTACACGACAAACGCATTTTGGTCGTGACCACACAAAATTGGATTTGAAATTTAAAAATGGAATGCTTTTCAATTTTCTCGTGTTGTTCTACTTTTACTTATTATGCCTTTAAGTTTGATTGAATTGATCATTACGAGTTAGAAAGGCACCAGTATTGCACCCATACAAAATCATAAGCTAATATGCCTAACTACCTACAATCAGTACGTGTTGTATCTCAAGCCATGTGTACCTCAAAAAATAGAAGTTATATTTAAAAAAAAAAACAAGTCTAGTCAGAATATTCTCTTTTTAAAATTTTAAATGTAATAATATAAACGTAGGTTGGTATACCTATTTTTTGCAACCCTTAAAATCTAAATCATATTTTGTCTTGTGTGTGTTCGTCTGCCTTAGCTTAGAAATGAATTGCAAGGAGGCATTCTTCTTCAATAAGTTTCAGAAATGTTATTATAATGTTATTATCATAGACTAGATTTCGCCCGCGGCTCCGCCCGCGTCTATGTCGATCCCTCGGGATAAGTACTATTTCCCGGGATAAAAGTAGTAGCCTATGTCCTTCTCCACACTCCAGAGAACGTGTATGCAGAATTTCATGATGATCGGTTCAGTAGTTACGGCGTGAAAGCGTAACAAACAAACAAATAAACAAACAAACTCACTTTCGCATTTATAATAGTAGTTAGGATTCTGTGGGCATTTCCAGCAAAATACAGTATATTCCTTTCAGGAGCAGATAGTGTCATAAGACCAAAGGACACGTTTAGCAAAATAACAGACTTATAAATAGAAAAAAATAATTTAGAAATAGTGACAGCTTATCCCTTGGTCAACTTTTACAA
The DNA here is from genome assembly GCA_947532085.1 of Elegia similella. Classification (NCBI taxonomy): domain Eukaryota; kingdom Metazoa; phylum Arthropoda; class Insecta; order Lepidoptera; family Pyralidae; genus Elegia; species Elegia similella. The sequence goes on along the minus strand of OX383951.1, from coordinate 6,212,510 downwards.
TCAAAATGTATTTTTATATAAAAATGTAATGTTTGGGCTAAAATGGTAGTGTATGAGCCTGACTGGAAGACCCCACCATTTTTGTTTGACATCTGCCATCTGTTCCTTTCCTTTAAATTTATCAAAAATCTACGGAAACAGTGTAGAATATAAGGAATATATTCTATACAAATATTTTTATACACAATGGCATGATTTCGATCGCTCGAACCTTCAACTCTCAGTATGACAGTACGATCGGTCAGGTGCTACCTGTCGCTAACTATAAGAACGAGCGTATTGATCGCCGATCAATGATTTGGCAATAACTTCACAATGGTGGGACTCATAATATCAGTTTGATAGTACGACTGTCAATGCAAGTATGACGAAGCATAGATTCGATTCACATGGAGGCGTGTGAAATTTTTGTTTGGACACTTCTGGAGAATATAATTATAAAAAATATCGAACTCAAAGAATATTGTGTGTTTCACGTGTACTTCGTCTGGGACTACGTCCTTGCAAATTGCAATGTCGTCAAAAAATGAAGCCGAAATGTAAATTACTTGATCGCTGTAAAGCATGTACCTAGGTACTTAGTGTCATACATAACAAATAAATACATATATACGGACAAATCACACAGATTGAGCTAGCCCCAAAGTAAGTTCGAGACTTGTGTTATGGGATACCAACTCAACGATACTACAATTGTGACCTGACCGGGGATCGAACCCAGAACCTACGCTAAGCTATGACAGTCTGGCAAGATGACTAGGCCACAAAAATCGTCGAGTTTTGTACTGCTCATAAAAGGACTTCGTTTTAGTTGGAACCAGTCTAGTTAAATAATAAGAGTTAAAAACATTGAATGACAAGTTTCAAATTACATTTTTTATTCATAACCTGAGCATCTAATCGAAGAAATATGATGCGAGTTATTTACTGAGAGAGCGCGCGTTTAAAAGGATTATTTCGTGGCGGCCATGACACTCGAGCGCATCGTAAAAAATAAAAATAATTGTTGGGGGATTAGCTGCCAGTGTCAAAGTGTTAAATATCAAACACACGGGGTCTAATTTGACAAGTGTGGTCGAAAAACTCAAAGCCACGCACTGGCACCTAAGAAAAAAATGTTAATTAAAAAAATATTTGACAAGTGTGTCGTATTTCTCTTGCGATGTGACATTTCGATTTGAATGTTATGTCGCCGCTCTTGACAGGTCGACGGGATGGCTTAATGTTCGATTTTGCTGAAAAATAATACGATTAAATTATTTATTAATTACATTTAAACTATAAACTTGTTTTGAGATAAGTTTTATCTCATTATAAAACTGCAATGTTCATCGAATCTATCACTGATCAAGATTGACAAGTTATAGTTTTAATGACTGTGTAGATATTCACAGACGAGATATTTGTAGCAAGTAACAACACTAAGTAAAAGGACTATTACACTTTACGTACTGCGTCATCGTCAGTGACTGATTTCAGTAAAGTGTGATTGAGGTTTAAACTGAAATGGTTGGTTTTAAATTTACATACATATATTATCATATCTTTATCCCTTACGGGGTAGACAGAGCCTAAGGTCATAAGACCGAAAGGCCACGTTTAGCGTGGTGATGGGTTGTTAGTCGCATCGCTTATTTTACATGATTCCTCAGATATAACCCGTTTCCTCGATCGGCTTATACGATCTGCGCAGGAAGAGAAGCAGCAGGCACATTCTACGTTTTTTCTTTTCTCCTAGACCAGCATGGATATGAATATCGAATTTAGGAAAGATTATTTAGACCTGCCTGCCTGCTATTTTAGGTTATTTAAATGTACTTATGTAAAGAAATTTACCCATTCCTAATATTTTCCCAAACAGTACTTATCAACGTCAAAGGCAAAATATTTTTTTTTTATCGTGTAACCTTCTTTCCTCTTACGTTCTTACTTTTAAATGTACACTACTTACTTATTTATTATCAAAAAACTAGTACCAACTTGGATCGGAGAAGACGCTAAGTAATTTATAGTCATCAAACAGATCAATGTTGACAACAACTCAGAAAATTAATATAACGGAAAATCCAGGCTCTGGCAGTACTTAAGTAGTTTTTCGTGTGATTTAAAAGCATTTGACAGGGCAGCGGCCTAGTCTTCGTCATCGATAATCTACAAAAATCGACTGCCAGTATCTACGATCATAGAGCTTGTGTGGGCTCTCTCGGGGGACTGGCAGCCTCACTATTGTGTTTCGTTTGTTTTCTGCTGCGTAATGCCCCTGCGGGACTACTCGGGATAAATATGGTAGGCGTTTGTTTATGACTACTGTGACATTAGATTGTGGATATATAGTTGCGCAATCTACGTTACGTACTTAGAAATTATATAGAAATTGTAATAGATACGCATGATATCCTAATCCTAACTAATATTATAAATGCGAAAGTGAGTTTGTTTGTTTGTTTATTTGTTTGTTTGTTTGTTTATTTGTTACGCTTTCACGCCGTAACTACTGAACCGATCATCATGAAATTTTACATACAAGTTCTCTGGAGTACGGAGAAGGACATAGGCTACCTTTTATCCCGGGAAAAAGTACTATTCCCGAGGGATCGACATAGACGCGGGCGGAGCCGCGGGCGAAAGCTAATTTCTCTATAAAAAAAGTAAAAATAGGAATAAATTTAGACATGTACTCTTGAATTTTTTGTCAGATAAGGCGTACTATTCCATAAATGAATATCTTAGTAATGACTTGCAATAATAACTTGTATAATAAATGCTGTCTATATCTAAATTCAATTATATTGTGACTTAATTAGTATCATCTCCTGACAAATTATGTACTATAAATAAGAAATGACATCAATTATCAAATAGATTAAGTAGATTGACATTGCAAACATAAAATTCCTTTTAATTATTAACAATATTTAACTTATTAATATAACCTAATTTTGTGACACGAATGTAATACTTTTTACTTATATTATTTTAAATTATTTATTGAATTGTAACATATTTAATACTTACTCACTAACCTGCGACTGAAATTTGTATGCCAAATGGCGCAGCATAGATCACTATACTTTAATGTTTTATTTAACACCTATGTGTGCCTATGTATTACCTATGACTGACAAAATAAATGAATATGATATGAAAAATATTTTCATCTATTTTAGGCTTAATGTTTCCCAGGGGTGTATTCTTGTTACGTTAATATTATTGATTTTCTTTTATCTCGATAATGATATATCAACTATTTTGTGACTTGGTCTAAACTAATATGGAAAACCTTTTTAAAAATAAAAAACACGAACGCCTTGTAAAACTTCTATAGCCTATGTCGCTAAGAAGGGTATAAGGAATCTACGATACCCCTTATGCCCAAATGTGTTGAGGAATTTAGAAGTTATGGTGGAATAAGGAACTTAAATACATACCTACTTCCATCTTTAAATACTAGTATAGACGATTTTTTTAATCTAAGCTTAGATATGTACATAGCTACATAAATTCGAAAAACAGTAAGTACACTTATTTTTTGGCAGTTATGTAATAAAGAGGCAGGATTTGTGTGTTTCCTTGTAATGGATAACCATTGAACCTAAATTAGAACTTCTGGACTCATTTTTAATTTTTTTTCACTACTTGATAGCTACGTACGTTACCAGCGAGTCAGCGAGTAACATAGGCTAAGTTGAATTTTTCCAAAAGTAGGGATCCGTCCCAAAATTTCATTAATATAACCCAAGATATCTAAATTTGAAAAACGTTATTATTGGGCAAGGGCTACGAAAACTATTGATGTGTCTGTCATTCATATAAGCGTGTTCCAGGTTATATCGTCACTTGATATGCTTCGGGAGCTGGGGTTAGAGGCTTGGGTCGGCTTTGTGGCCCGGATAGACTGTGTGATAAAACCGAAATCCTCGGGTGGGAAATCGCGAGAAACAGATAGTTATTAATTAACCTAATTTTGTTACTCCCTCCCGCTAAGACTATTATTTATTATAATAAAAAAATTAGGGGCACATTTATATTGTCAGCATTTTCGTTGTAATCGACTAGCGCACACTTGTCCGTCCGTCCGTCACCGATTTGCCCAATAATGAAGTCGTTGCGTTAAAAATGGTTAAAAAAAGTAACTAGTGTCTCCTTCTATATGATCTGTGTGTGTACCTCTTGAAATGTGACTGTCTGTAATATCGTGTGTGAGCTGTGAAATAAATACATCATCTTGGAGTCTACTCTTCGATTTGAAGATCCTTCGTACTATATTCGTATATACGAAGACTAGCTCCGTGGCCCAGCGGTCAACACGCCAGCCTGCGACACGGAGTGACCGGGTTCGATCCCCGGCCAGGTCAAGATGGAAAATGATCTTTTTCAGATTGGCCTGGGTCTTGGATGTTTATCTATATATGTATTTCTTATAAAATATAGTATCGTTGAGTTAGTATCCCATAACACAAGTCTCGAACTTACTTTGGGGCTAGCTCAATCTGTGTGATTTGTCCGTATATATTTATTTATATATTTATTCTGGTAGTTAGTGTTAGGACCAGAGGACCGTCCACTGTACATTAAGTGGCCTCATAAACATGGTCCATTTAAATTAAGCGCAAATATTTTAAGGGCTGGGCCCCATAGGTCAAAGAAATGCTTTAGTAGCAATTTTAAGAAATCGACTCGCTGGTTTTTTTTTTATAATTTTTTTTTTATTTTAATCGATAAGTCACCTCTTTTGATCGTCGAGGTCAGTGACTTAGTATTCATAGTAGATAATAGTAAAAAGTTGTTGGCCAAGAAAGTGTTTATCTGTACACAGTTCAGGTCTAGATATCTCAAAAACTAGCGTGCCGATTTTTTTTATTTTGCTTCTAAAGCATTTTTCTAACTTATGAGAGTCAAGCCTTTAAAATATATGCGCTTAATTTAAATTGACCTTATATACAGTGCTACAGTGGAAACAATACTTACAAAATCATTACTTACTGATAATGTATCAATGCAATTACCCAACCGCTGTCCACAAGCGCTTTTGGGTGCGACGTCGAGAGAAGTAATGGATACATGTAACTAGACATTTGTAACTCCCAAAGACTCTGTCAGATCACACGTCTATCAGCCCGGGCCGCTAAAATAACAGCATCCTAACTATAATATTAAACGCGAAAGTAAGTTTGTTTGTTTCTTTGATACGCCTTGTGCAGACGTAGGATAAATCCGTGAACAGTTTATCCAACACTGCACATAAAAAAAACCTAACTCCTAACTCTTCACTCTATCACCCTCGTGGGTGTGTATTGGATGTGCGTGTTTATGTGTAAATGTATGTGGTGTGAGTGTAACTGAATGTGACGGAGTTCCTAACCTTCCCTACTGGTGTGTATGTGTACCTCACACCCTAGCCCTAACCATACGGTGTTATAAATAAATATATAGATAAGTACAGGAAATCTGTAACCAAGAGACCTAAGGTTACAGATGGAGTTTGGGTAGGAATTAAGGTGTTGTGAAATGAATACCCACTGCCAATCCTACAGACTCATAGGACTGATCAGCGTGACGGCTAAGGGTGTCTTGGCCGCAGTGGGGGGATGCTGTAACACAGTAGACACTCGGTAGTGCAGCGGTTCCACCAGATCGTACTGGGAACTGTGACGTAGAGCTCAAGCGTATAGGTACACTTAACCAGCGGTGCTGGTGGTGAGCGGGGAGGAAATGATCAACTCCAATCCAAGTATCCGGGTCATCTGGTCGTGCGCTCAATTGTGATGCTGATGGTGCGTAGCGCGGCATTATGTGTTGCACAATTGTTTTTATGTTCAATTTGGACATTCTGGCGACTCTCAAGATGCAGTTCCATCTAGTTGATAAAGTTCAATCTGTTCTACGTTGACTACAGGATGATTTATCTCCACGGTGTGACCCTTCATTGTGCGGCGTATCGGCAGACTATAAATGTGATTCTTTGTTCTTGCTGGCTGCTGCAGGCTCCTTATTGACCCTGGCCCTGGTCCATTGGCAGCTTCCTGTTGCGGTTGTTGGTTGGTGGGGCGTTCGGACGACGTCTGGATGGTTATCTGGTGATGCTGTGCCCGTGCTCTCATGCTCTCAGGACCTGTGGAACGTAGTATATTGTTAATAATATGATAATTATAAATGTAATTGATGAGAAGAAGCTAGCTATGTATGTGTTTGTGTTTCCAATTTGTGTTTTCTAGATCTGAATGTAAGTTCTGTTCGTTATCAGTTAAGTGTTGCAAAATATCTATGGAACTTTCTATCACTTCTTCTTTCGTTATGTTTAGTGGTTTAGAAATGGGCACGTGTGTGTTTATATCAAAATTTATTGTCTTTGAAAACGTTCCTATGATCTGAGTCGACACTGATCTTTTGGCTGCTAGAATGTTGTTGGGTGTTTTTATGATGCAGTTATCGGAAATACGGATTACACCTACATCTCTAAGTTCTACTTCCTGTCGTTGTCCATCACATATGATTGACGTTGTGGCTCTATTTCTGATCACGAATAACCACGTATTTTGCAAATATAATTGCTTCCATAGTATGTTGTTTGATAGTTCAAATATTCTTGTATGACATTTTGTAAAAGTCCGATTTTTGAAAAGTTGATCAACGATGCAATTTTCATTTAATTGCATGTTCTTCACGGCCTTCGGAAAGCAGATAAAGTGTGTATCTTTCTGCATACAGCTTTGAAATTCATTATGTGTTAAATCAAAATATAATTCATTATTATAATCCAAACCTATGTAATTATTTTCTACTTCTATAGTTTGGAATGTTTGATTGTGATATTTTTTTGGAATAGGAGTAATGTACATTAGTGTATACTTGGCTTCATTTTCTATCGGAAAATAAGCGTACACTTGTATATGAGTTTTATTTTCCGTTATCCTTGTTTCTAATAGCTGTTGCTTTACAATTTTTAAATTAGAAGGTAATTTTTTATTCGCAGATGTTATAATGTTGCTTACTTTTTGTGGTTTTAATATACTATATATAGTTGCTTTAGACAAGTAAATTTCTAATAGCCCATTATAGTGATCTATGATTTCTGACATATAACTGTTTGCTAGCTGAAATGTCTGCAGTACTTGAATATTTACGCTGTTGCTGTTAACTGATGCATACCAACGATTATTAGTATGTATGTAATTGATGACTTGGTTTAACTTGGTTTGGAAATTGTCTATTTTTTGTCTGATTTTGATCTCTGTTTCATTGACTTGTGAAATAGTTGATATCATAAATTTGGTTTGATGATCGCTGCTTCAATTAATTTTTGCTGATTTTGGTTGAGTGAATCTATGTCTTTGTATACTTCTTCATTTACACCAAAAACGGATGTCAATAACTGTCCCAAAACTCCTCTTTTCTTTCTAGTATTATTTAATTCAGATAGATATTCTTTGATTCGCTGAAACTTCTCTTTTTCTTCAATCAAATGATTGTAAAATTGATTGCAGTGTGTTTCTTTTGTTGATGCTTCTGTTGTTTTACATAAATTGTTGAATTGTAATATCGCATTTTCTATTCTATCAAAATCTTCTTGGATGTGTTCCCTTTTATAATTTGTCTCTATTCTAAATGTTCCACGATCTATATTTGCTGTTCCTATTTGTTCAACATAAAACCCTGGCTGAATATTTTTCATAGTGTAAGTTAACGCTGTCGTACTAACTATCTGTAAAAGTAATAGTATTGTTACTATACTATATCTCCAACCTTTCGTTGTTGAATTTGTGCAATTATATTTATTTTTCTTAGTAACCGTAGTTATGTTGCTATATGTGGGTTCCGATTGATGCTCATTACTTTCTTCTTTTTTGTCATTGGATATTAGTGAAATAAGTGTGTGAATTGCTCTTTTTATCGTTGATCCTGATGACTTTTTTAGTGTCACAACCCTTGTTAGTCCATCATTGCCTTTATGTAATTCTGTTATCTTAGCCACAGGCCATTTGCTCGGACTTATGGCCTCATCTTTTATCAACACTACCGTCCCTACCGTTAAGTTGTTTTGATTGGTCTTCCATTTGTATCTTTGTTGTAACAAATGTAGATAGTCTTTAGTCCAACTTTTCCAAAAAGCACTATTAATTTTTTGAATCTGTTTCCATCTGTTAATAAGATCCGTGTTTATACTTGAAAGTGGGTCTGGTATTCCTATTGCTTCTCTTCCGATGAGAAAGTGACTAGGTGTTAGTATTACGTTGTCGTTTATGTCTTCACTTAGTGCACACAGAGGCTTTGAGTTTAGACATGCCTCTATTTGGTATAAAAATGTTAGCATTTCTTCATACGTTAATGTTTGTTCTCCTATTACACGTCGAAGATGATGTTTCATGGATTTTACTCCTGCTTCCCAGATTCCCCCAAAATGCGGGGATCCAGGAGGGATGAAATGCCACTGTATTCCCATGTTTGTCAATGTATTTTGTATTTGATCTGACTGGGTTATCTCTAATATTTCTTGATATAAGTAGGTCGCTGCCCCCACAAAATTTGTTGCATTATCAATATAAATATGTGATATTGGACCTCTACGGGACGTGAATCTACGTAACGCTGCTATAAATGACTCTGTTGATAAATCTCCCACTAGTTCTAGATGTATCGCTTTCGTAGCTAAACAGATGAAGAGTGCAATATATCCTTTTGATGATTTATGACCTCTTCCCTTTGTTGTTCTAATTTTTATAGGTCCTGCGTAATCTACTCCCGAATGACTGAATGGGAAAGATTGTGTCACTCTTGGTTTTGGTAATGCTGCCATCTTTTGCGCTGCCGTTTCTGATCTGTATCTAATGCATTTTACACATTTTCTAATGTAGTTTTTTACCATTCTTTTTCCTCCAATAATCCAAAACTTCTGCCTTATATATGACAATGTTAAACCATTCCCTCCGTGTAACGTTCTCAAATGGGCGTCGTGAATTATAATTGATGTAACATGATGGTTGTATGGCAATATTATTGGATGTTTTTGATCGTATGGTAAATTAGAGTTGTGAAGTCTCCCTCCTACTCGTAGCATCCCGTTGGAATCCAAAAATGGATCTAAACATGTTAGTTTATTTCCTTTTTTTAAGGAATTCCCATCACAAATGGTTTTATATTCATTTTTAAATACTTGTTTCTGGACTTGTATGAGAACTTTTGTAGTACAGTTGTCAATTTCCTCACAAGTTAATAGACTTGTATTTCTTTGTTTAACTCGCAATCTGTAGCAATAGGATAGCACTCGTACCATTCTTTGAAAGCTTGAAAATCTATCCCATATGGTTTTCTGGTGTTTGTCATTAGTCACAATATAAAAACTTTGTTTTACTTCTTCACATATCTCTGGTATCGTTTTTGTAGTTGGAATTGTATCGTTTTTTAACCACTCTGGTCCTCTCCACCACAAGTGTAGATCTTTTAACTCGCAACTCCTCTTGAAATGACATCCGCTGGGTTTTGTTGTGATATTACATGGTTCCATTTTGCTTGAGGAATCCTTTTCTGTATTTCTACTACTCTTTTAGCTACGAATGTTTTCCAACGTTGAGCTTCACCTTTTATCCATCCTACAGCAATCATTGAATCTGTCCAACAATAAATTTCAGTGTTTTCTATTTCTATTGTGTTTATGACTTTTTCCATTAATTGTGTGAGCAAGAGCGCTGCGCATAATTCCAACTTAGGTAGCGTGGTCTTCTGTTTAATTGGTGCCACTTTTGATTTTGCTTGCAAAAGCGTGATTATGTATGTGCCATCATTATCTTGTACTCCACTGTATATAACGGCGCCGTACGCCTTTTCTGATGCATCGCAAAACCCATGGATTTCTATTTTCCTGTCTGGGCTGGCATGACACCATCTAGGAATAGATATATTTTCCAGAGTGTTCAGTTGCTCTTGTATTTCTAACCACTTGTTCTTGATGTTCTCTTTTACAGGCTGATCCCATTCGGAACCATCTGTCCATAATTGCTGTATGATAAGTTTCATTGTTACGACTACAGGTGCCAACCATCCCAATGGGTCAAATAGTTTCGCTACTTCTGACATGATAAACCGTTTTGTAGGATTTTCGTTTTTGTTGGTTGTAATTTTGAAGCGGAAACAGTCTTCCTTTGGTGACCATAATACCCCTAGAGACTTCCTTGTTTCATCTAATGGAATTTTTAGCATTTCATTGTCTTTGTTTTCTTCTGGAATGTGTTCTAATAATTCCTCGCTATTTGAAGACCACTTCCTAAGGTTAAACCCACCAGCTTTCATCATTCGACTGAGTTCATGTTGTAATTTCTTCGCTGATATAATATCTTTTTCTCCTGATAATATGTCATCTACATAAAAATCTTTTAGGGACACTGTACTAGCTTTTGGATAATTATCTTTTTCATCTTCTGCAAGTTGTTGTAATGTTCTAACTGCTAAGTATGGTGCACAAGATGTTCCATATGTTACTGTAGTTAATTCGTATTCATCGATTGGTTTGTTTCGATCGTCCCTCCATAGTATTCGTTGGTATTTTAAGTCATGTTCGTTTATTTTAATGAACCGATACATCTTTTCGATATCCGCCATAAATACTATGTTGTGTTTTCCCCATCTGAGTAATATTGCAGCTATGTCTTGTTGTAATCTTGCGCATGTGAACATGTTACTATTCAGACTTGAACCGTGACTTGCTTTGCTAGATGCGTCGAGTACCACCCGTAATTTGGTGGAATCTTCTTTTATTACTGGTTGATGTGGAATATAATATTTACCCTGGTATCTGTTTGCTACGGTTACTTTTTTCATATGGCCCATCTCTAGATAGGATTCTTGCAAAAATGATTGATATCTAAGTTGTAAGTTGGAATCTTTGTCTAATTTCTTTTCTAATTGTAATAATCTCGCGACCGCTTTTTGGCGAGAATCACCGTAATCCATGTCCGGATTTTTCAATGGTAGACTGACTGTATATGTTCCGTCTAAGTTTTTTAATGTTGTGCTGCGGTAATGGTTTTCACATTCTTGGTCATCTTTAGACAATTGGTATTTCTCTGGTACTTCCTCTAATTCCCAAAACTTGTTTATCTGTTGTATTTCATTAGTTCGGGTCATCATACTGATTATTTTTATATTATTTGAAGTGTCTTTAGAGCATATTCCCGATAATATACATCCAAATTCTGTATCTTGAGCTATAATTCCATCTTGAACTTTGTATAATCCTTTTTGAATTAAGCCACAGTATTCTTGGGCTCCTAATATGATGTCTATTGGCCCCCTTTTATAATAAGTTGGATCTGCAATGAGTTTATTATCAAGGCAGCATGTTTCTAGCTGTGCTACACTTTCGTTTGGTAATGCGCCTGTTAACTTGGGTAATATTATAAGTGTTACCGGTAATTTGTAATCACTTGGGAATCTAGGTTGTAATTGTACGTGAATGGAATAATTTGAAACTTTTGGTTCCTCGTCAGCAATACCGATTATTTCAGTTTGTATTTTGCTGCGGGGATATGCTAATAATTGCGCGACTTCTTCTGTGCAAAATGATGCCTCTGACCCTTGGTCACACAAAGCTCTTAGCAGATGTTTTGTACCATCGATTGCGCTTACTTGTACCAACGCTTGCAAGTAATTTGTTGCAAGTAATGTTGTTTTTTGTGAATTGGTAGTGGTAGATACGTTCGATCTAGTTAGTTTTATGGGCAATGACTGACCTATTTTTTCCTTACAAGGGGTTTCTTTCATCATATTTGTATTTTTAGAATATGTTGTATTTTGTTTTTCGTAATGTAGCAATGAGTGGTGTCCTTTCTTCCCACAATAGCCACAATCTTTGGTGCTATGACATTTTGTAATGGTGTCATGCATCAGACAATTCTTACAGATCTGTTTTTGTACCACCGTTTTATTTCGGTCTTGTATAGATAGTAATTTAAATTTAATGCATTGGTAAATATTATGTTGATTTGTATTGCACAACCAACAACGAAAGTTTTCTTGTTTTTTGGAGGAAGTTGAAGGTTCATAACATTTCATATGTGAATTTTTTTCTTTATTCGGGTAGGCCGTTTCTAGGCATTTAAATCGGTGTTCTAAGAATGACATCATTCCGGAAAATGGCTGAAGTTTATGAGGTTCTGTTATCTGTTGTTCATATTTTTCATTTGTCTCGAAGTCCCATATTTTATTAAGTACCCTTGTTAATATGGGGTCCCACGACAAAGTGTCAATATTTTGACTTCTCAAAGCCTGTAAATTTTCATTGATTGTGTCATGGAGTTGTCTTAAATTTTCAGCGTTTCCCTTATTTATTTTTTGAAGATTGAGAATGTTGTCTATGTGTTTAGTTATTATAATTCTTTCATTTTTGTATCTCTTTGTCAACAATGTCCACGCGGTGACGTAATTAGCGTCACATACAGTTAAGTGTTGAATTAGTTTCGCGGCGTCACCTCGTACGTGTGTTTTTAAGTATTGCATTTTTTCTGTGTCGTTCAATGACTTGTCTTGATCTATTATTGTCACAAATAAATCGTAAAATGAATTCCATGATTCATAAGTCCCTGTGAATATGGGAATAACTATTTTTGGTAGCTTAACTGATGACTGATGATCAGCTGATTTTATGTTATTTATTGTTAATAATAATTGTTCAATTATAGACTCTAACTCTTCCTGTGTATTCTCAAACATGTTTTGTTGAAAGTACTTGTATTCTAAGGTACTTTCTTCCATCAAAATAACTAAATGAGTTTCTTCAATTTCTTGCCATTGTTTTTGTAAAGTGGTCATCAAAGATTGCAAGAGACAAATAGGTTTATTTTCAATGACCGATAATTTTGCCGACTGTATTTTCTTTTGAATTTGAGTAATACGGAACAACTGTACAAATAGTTTTGATGAGCTGATACTGGATTCTTCCTGCGGATCAGAGTTTTCCGGCTGATAAACCTGAGATAAATGATGTATCTTGTTCTCACATTGATTTAAATATTCAATTGCTTCATGGAAAAGGTTCGTTATGGTTCCAAAATAATTGGAAGTGATATATTTATGTTCTTTTAACAACTCTTGTTGTTCAAGATTTGCATGTTTGTTGCGTATTCTTGAATAAATATCTGTCAGTCTATTCTTCCTGTCAGATATGTACTTCAGCGTTTTCCTTGACGCAGAATCCTTTTTGCTGTTGGTATATATCTGTCTTATTTCATTAAAATTGGCCTCTTGGCTCTTAATGATTTCATTAATCGTAGGTATATCCATGATCCGTAACTGAATTAAATCGACTCAATCCTAACGTAATAATTTAATCAAATAATTTAATAATTTAAATATGAATGTTAATAATCACACGATTTTAAGTTAGACTGAAGCCTAAACAATCAACCTAATCAACTAATGAGATATATATTATTTTTTAAACTGCTTTTACTCGATAAATACCTACAACATAAGATTAACGCGCGATAATGTTAACCGCGTAACTAATAAAGTATACTGCGTAAATTATATTTAAAAATAAAACAGGGCTCGAAGGACCAAAATGTGCAGACGTAGGATAAATCCGTGAACAGCTTATCCAACACTGCACATAAAAAAAACCTAACTCCTAACTCTTCACTCTATCACCCTCATGGGTGTGTATTGGATGTGCGTGTTTATGTGTAAATGTATGTGGTGTGAGTGTAACTGAATGTGACGGAGTTCCTAACCTTCCCTTCTGGTGTGTATGTGTACCTAACACCCTAGCCCTAACCATACGGTGTTATAAATAAATATATAGATAAGTACAGGAAATCTGTAACCAAGAGACCTAAGGTTACAGATGGAGTTTGGGTAGGAATTAAGGTGTTGTGAAATGAATACCCACTGCCAATCCTACAGACTCATAGGACTGATCAGCGTGACGGCTAAGGGTGTCTTGGCCGCAGTGGGGGGATGCTGTAACACAGTAGACACTCGGTAGTGCAGCGGTTCCACCAGATCGTACTGGGAACTGTGACGTAGAGCTCAAGCGTATAGGTACACTTAACCAGCGGTGCTGGTGGTGAGCGGGGAGGAAATGATCAACTCCAATCCAAAGTTACAACTGATTTTAATTACAATTATTTTAGCTTATATACATAATTCTTATCCTATACACATTTGATGATATTTGGCTGTGTGTCGTTCGTGAAGATTGCCGACGCAGCGTGTATCCGGGTCATCTGGTCGTGCGCTCAATTGTGATGCTGATGGTGCGTAGCGCGGCATTATGTGTTGCACAATTGTTTTTATGTTCAATTTGGACACGCCTTACGCTATTTTTTGTTTATATAATTCAATCAGTTTTTAAAGCAGGCCGTATGAACATAAGATTTGTCCCTATATACATCTCTGTATATTATCATTATCATTTCGTGTAGGTAACACGGTCAATCAACCATGCACAACCTGGTGCCAGAGTTCTTGGGAACCGCCTCTCGGTGTCCGATGGGTTTCTTTAATGACTACCAGATGGCAGCCGGGACCAACGGCTTAACGTGCCCTCCGAAACACGGAATCATCTTTATTATCAGACAATGAGGTGATTCAAGCCTGCATTGTCCTAACCAAACTGGAAACAACTAACAAAGTATGTTTCCCGTGGGAATCGAACCCACGACCCCCGGGTCTACAGGCGTACGCCTTAACCACTGGACCACGGGGGGCAGTTTTATTTGTATAGTATAAAATGAAGTCGCTTTCGCTAGATATTTAGTGCCAAATATTAGTATCTATATTGCACCCGTGCGGAGCCGGGGCTGGTCGCTAGTTTATAAATGCGACTTACTGATCAATTTGAAAAAGAAGAACCGTCTTTTAGTCTACAAACTGGAACTAAAAAGTAAGGAATATTATCTTAACTACTTGAATGCAATGATAGACAAGAAACGCATTTTTTGAAGTCTGTTTTAAAAAGGGATCTGCACTAAGCACTGTTACGCAAAACGCTGTTACAGAAATTTATTTAACTGTCGCCTATTTAACGCCTATATTAAAAGATCTTTAACTTTTCGCACCTTCCATCCGTCATAAATTTTGCTACCGAAACTTTGAAATAAGAAAAAAAAAACGTGGGAATCTTGTCTATGGCATGGAAGCGTCCATTGTCCAGAACGGGCTGCAGTTCCGTTTTCTGAATGAACTTTTGTAGTTTTTTTATGGGGCTGTGTGCACAGGTGTATTTGTTTGCGCGACCCGTGTCGATCAAGTTGTTTGTTACTGAAATGTTCGATTGGACGTGTAAGTTTGTATTTTTTCTTTATATTTTTTTTTCTATATACATCAGTATAAACCTTTCTCTTGAATCACTCTATCTATAAACTGCATTAAAATCAGATAAGTAGTTTAAAAGAACTAAGCGAACATACAGCGAAAGCAACTTCATTTTGTACTATGTAAAGAAGATATATAAATAGGCAAGGCGAAACAAAAAGCTTGTGTTCGAATTATAAAGGAAAATAAGAATGAATTCATAAGTCGAAAATGAGACTGTATTATTTTTTCTTATATCCAATCATGTAAAACTCTGCGACGGATTTCATGTACTTTGGAAGAAGCATAAAAAGTATCTTACTTTGTATGCTTCTTCCACCAGTTCATGCAAACTATTGCCGACCGGTCCACTAAATCTTGTCATGGCCACCACCAAAAGCATGCTTGCGACCCTTGCCGATGTTACTGTACCTAATAAGGTTGCAGCATCATCGGCCGCCGTGCTCAAAAGTCCGGCAACTGTTGCATAAACTTATTGGTGGAAGCATACAAAGTTATTTTACTCATCAATCGCGAGAAACACAGACACAATTGATTATCTATTGTTATGTTTCCCGATTGGGGCGTTTGGTAGTTGACCGGTATAAAAAGTACTGCATGTAACTTTGACTTCCGCAAAGTAACGCCTGGATCCATCATCATCCTCCTTACCTCCCATTATCTGGGGTCGGCGCAGTAGGTATGTCTTTAACTTCCACAACTCCCTGTTTCCCGTCATGCCCATATCCACTCCCACCACCCTCATGTCCTGCCTTCATCTATACATATAATAAAACAGTAAAAATATTTTGTCTGTACATTTAGAATTTTTGACTGAAATGGATAGAGGGACACTTAAAAAGAATAATAGAAAGCAAAAAAAATTTTTTCGAATTTCTTGTCTGTCTGTCTGTCTGTCTGTCTGTCTGTCTGTCTGTATGTATGATCACGATTATTTCCGAAAATACTGAACCGATTTACTTCAAACTTTCACCAATTGCTTTGTTTTAACTCAGCAAAACATCTAAAGTTTGTTTCATCAAAATCGGTTCATTAAAAAAAAAGTTATCGTCATTTGAATGAACTCAAGGCGTGAGTTTGCCTGCAAACATATAGCAAAAAAATAAAATAAAATAATAAGTGACATAAGAAAATTAAAATCCAAAGTCAATCATCATCATTATACGACAGCATTATACCTATCCATACAATCCATAGTAATCCATACTAAAAAAAAAAGGAGAAGCTGACTGACTGACATATCAATGCAGGGCCTAAACTATAAGGGTTAGTAACTTGAAATTTTGCACAGGGGTTTCTTTTATAACGTAGGGGAGCACTAAGAAAGGATTTTTGGAAATTCATCTCCTAAGGGGGTAAAACGGGTTGCAAAGTTAGTATGAAACTTTGTCGTTTTTGAAGTTATTAGAATGAAATTCAGCATGAAGGTTCTTCACTGAAAGGTATAAAACACGAGTAAAATATTTTACTCAAAAATCATCCCTTAAGGGGGTAAAATAGGGGTGCAAAGTAAGCATGAAACTTTGCCATTTTTGAAGTTAGTCGAATGAAATTCAGCATGAAGGTTTTACTGAAAGGCATGAAACACGAGTAAAATATTTTTCTCAAAAATCTTCCCTTAAGGGGGTATAACGGGGATGCAAAGTTAGTATGAAACTTTCCGTTTTTGAAGTTATTCAATTGAAATTCAATATTAAGGTGTTTCATTGAAAATCATGAACTAATGTATTCCGGGTAATTCTACTGTTTCTGAGAAATCGACACGTACGCGGGCGGAGCCGCGGGCCAAAGGCAAACCTGACTTATATATCAATGCACAGCCGAAACTACTGTGCCCAGAAACTTGAAATTTGGCACAGGGATTCTTTTAATGATGTAAATGAGCACTAAGAAAGGATTTTTAGAAAATCAAAGGGGTTTTATGGAATTTTCTTATTTCTGGACTTAGAAGTTTGAAAGTAGGTACACAAGTTCTCAATTAAAATTAATAAAGATCTGTTTAGGTGAACCAGACAACTTTCTCCCTTGAAGGGGTAAATGGGGGGGATTTTTTTTTTATTTAGACTTAGAAGTATGAAAATAAGTATATACGTTCTAGATTACAATTAAAAAAGATCTGTGTAGGTGAAATGTACAAAATTCCCCCCTTAACGCATAAAGGGGGGGGGGGGGATTGGGGGGGAAATTTTCACATTTCTGGACATAGAAGTACAAAAATAAGTATATACGTTTACATTACAATTAAAAAGATCTGTGTAGTTAAAATGGACGAAATTTCCCCTTGCAGGGGTAAAATAGGTGGGGTAAAGTTTGTATGCATTTTTTTTATTTACTTAGATATATGACAATAAGAAGTTCCCCATTACAATAAAAAAATATCTGTGTAGGTGAAATGGGCAAAATCCCCTCCTTAAGGGCTAGAGATCTATGCAGGTGAATTGTATTAAATTCCCCCTTAAGGGAAAAAAGCAGAGGGTTAAAAGGGAGGGTTTTGTATGGAATTTTTATCATTTCTACTGTTCCCAAGGGAACGACATTAACGCGGGCGGAGCCGCGGGCAACAGCTAGTTCATTATATTATCGCATTCCATCCATTCATTTTTCGGTCTTCGCCTTCCCCGGTATCCACTTACCTCGATTTCTACCGCTTTTCTTGTAAAGTAACGCCTGGATCCATTCAATTTAATTTCGTTAGGATAGGCCATAGCGTGCGCAAATTATCATACTGGTAGGTGCACATACCTACATACAAAGGTATTATTATGTATTTATCCTTTAAGGGGTAGATAGAGCCAAAGAGCATAAAAATCAAATGCCACGATTAGCGTGTTAGTGGGCGTATAGTTGGAATAAGGAATCAAAATAGTGATGGGTGGGTTACTAGCCGTTCTTAGGTGCACTTAAGCCGCGTAAAACATAAGGTAAGGTATAGTACTGTGTGATTCATCAGGCAATAAATAAATGATATTTAGGTTTAGAATAGTTTATTCGACATTTAAATTTAAGCTATCTTTTTCGGATACCTATTCAATATTTAAATGAGCAAGTAACCACCGTCGCGTCGTAAAATTCCTCCATAAAATGAGATTATTCTGTGTACTATCCAGAGCTACCGGCTACCGTTCTTTCAAATTTAGAATTCCAAATTTAAACTGATACGAAGCGATGGCAGCAGAATGACCATAAACAACTTACTTTTTTCTCGCCGCCCGAGCCTGTCTGCCTTTGTGTCAGTATCCTGCTCTTTTCAGCCAGACCTTTTTAAGGAAGATATTTATTATGTATTTCGGCCATGACCAGTAGCCGTTTTTAATTGTGAATTATGGCGTCTATATTTTTTTATTCGTAGACGTTTCCTGGCTTTCGGAAGGTCACCTTTGTGTTTTGGAGGTAGATCTGGATTATTTATCTTGGATTGGGTTTTCTAATAGAATTAGTAACAGGTTCTTTGGGGATTTAATCGAACGGAACAGTATTCTAATGCATTAACCTATTATAAAGCGGATACCCTTCCTGGATCCATTCGGGATTCGGACAGGAAAGGATCGCATTTGAAATGAGCTGGGATAAAATTTGGGCGTAAACAGCTAGTATAAAATATGATTTTTTTTAAATGGATCATATTTAATTATTTACTTTTTCTACAAGGAAACAGCATCTAGACTTAAATAACAATATTAAATGCTACCCTCGATGCATAGGGAGGGGTTATCTGTTATCAAGACGTCAATTTTGATTTTATAGATTTGTAAGTCAATTAGTTCTTTTGTAAATAATTTTAAATGCGTAGTACTAACATAAATACCTTTCTAAATTGAGTAAAGTCGGTACTTTATAAATTAAAGTCCCCGATCTAATTATGTCGCTAGTTCTTAGTTATGTCACCAGCATACTAGCAGTGTATTCTATCCTATCCTTTTTATAAGTCAACATTCAAAATCTTGACTCTTTTTTTAAATTGTTTTCCTTTAGAATATCTACCTAACGTAGGTATACCTATACAAAAATAAAGAGAGAAGAATGTGTATTAGTTACGTTTATACGTAACAAAATAATGCAAGGATTAGCGAAAACGCGCAAGTAACGAAATAAGTCTAAAGACGTTGAAACCCCGCTGAGAGCTACTGATCTCCCATTCCAAACCTTAAGGGTTACGTTACCATTGTACACACGACGTCCCAATTAAAAAGTATTCAGTGAACACCTGGCTGGATAAAAAAGTTCCGAGGAAAAAGTAAAAGTCCGTAAAAAATCTACGGCGATTCTTCTCGGCGAATTTCATAATCGGCAATGGAGCGTGCTGGTTAATCCATCGATTCTTTTTGCTTTTTTATTTTATATTCTGTATTCGCTTTTGTGTATCGCGACGGGCTCCACGTCAACGGATCCATGCATTTTGGCACGAATATAGAACATATTATATTTTTCATGTTGAATGAAAACGATTTGGGGAACAAAGACATACCTAAAGGCAATTTAACAAGAGCGATCAAGTCAAATATTTAATTCAATTCATTTATTCACAAACAACAATATGGCATTTGAATATTTTGACAACTAATGGTTTTGTCTTAAACTAAACAATTTAATCAATTTTAAATTTATATAATTTAAAATAACTATCAGCAATAAATTCGAATATAAA
Organism: Elegia similella; assembly: GCA_947532085.1. NCBI lineage: Eukaryota > Metazoa > Arthropoda > Insecta > Lepidoptera > Pyralidae > Elegia > Elegia similella. The sequence goes on along the minus strand of OX383951.1, from coordinate 6,192,559 downwards.
ATCTAAATTATTGTAAAAAAAAATTAATGTCAAAATTGTACGAGTACCATCAAGTCAACATTTAATTACTTACAACCGTTTTAGCTTAAAAATCATCAACACTGTAATATTATTATTACTAACTAGCGTTTGTCTGCGACTTCGTCCGCGGCAATTTCTGTTATAATGATTAATTAGTTTTTTATTAGTATAGATGAATAATTTTCCTCCGTTTTCAAAACATTTTTTATTGATTCTTCGCTCCTATTGGTCGTAGCGTGATGTTTAATAGCCTAAAGCCTTTCTCAATAAATGGACTATGCAACACAAAAACAATTTTCCAATTTGAACCAGTAGTTCCTGAGATTAGCGCGTTCAAACAAACAAACAGTTCAGTTTTATAATATTATATATAGTATATCTATAGAAGTATAGACTAGCTGAACCGACATACGTTGTTCTGTCTGAACTATAAATAGACGCCAACTTCCAAACAACTGACAATAAGCTGCTAAGGTTAGCTTTCTATTTTTTTTCTGCGCACATTTCTTAATTTTTTTTTTCATATGAACCTTCTGATAAAAACAAACACGACAAAAAAGAATAAGCCAAATCGGTCAGGCTGTTCACACGTGATGCTTTTGGGCTTTCGTGCTCAAGGGAAACAAGAATTCCTAAGAAGAATTCATTTCTATTTAAAGATTAAGAATTTCAGATATAATATGTCATCTAAATAAATCTTACCTATATGCTTATCTGATTTTGAGCATTTAATGATCCACATCATAATTCGAAACCAGCAAACGCAAAATAATAAAGATGAAAGATAATCGGTCGGTACCATATCATTACAAAATGAAAAGCGAGGGAATAATTTATATTCATAAGGGTACCACAGACAAAACATTCGATTAAGTAGTAGATATTGGGCATAGACAATTGAAAAGGCGCGCGGGCGCCACGCGCCGCGGCGGGAAGTGCGCAAATTGAGAGCTCCAATTACAGGGTCCTGTTCTTGTTTTGAACACAGGCTGTTGATTTTTTTTGCATGCCTAAATAAATTATTCAGTTATCCTACCAGTAACTTAAAAAAATCCAAGTGGTGCGCGAAAATAACTGTTCTACCTGATTTTGCTAACGCAGACTGCAAAACCAAGTCAAGGAATGGGCGACAATTATGAACAACATGGGTATAGAAATAAAGGAATGGGGTGTCGTGCCGATAAACGATGGCCTAGCAATGCGTATAACATATTTTGGTTCTCATTTAGCTCTGCCATCTACCATGCCAAGGTAGCCTTATAGGTCATAGACTCCAGGAAAATGGCGATCCCGTAAGGAATCAATATACTTAGCGCATCTGTTTCCTTTTTTCCCAAATGTCTTTAAGTTTTTCGAAGTCTTAGCAAAAGTAATCATTGATAGGTGAGTAAGGTACAAGATCATCCTTACTTCCTTACTAATATTATAAATGCGAAAGTAAGTTTGTTTGTTACGCTTTCACGCCGTAATTACTAACCCGAACATCATGATATTTTGCATACAATTCTTTGGAGTGCAGAGAAGGACATAGGACTCGACATTGACGCGGGCGGAGCCGCGGGCGAAAGCTAGTATTTCATAAATCATTGAATTGTTCATGTTTCACTTCAAATTAATCGTCCTGTAAATGGTACCATTATCTCCCACCCTACACAAAGCAGCGCACGTGACCTAAAATGGCGGCGTTCGGAAATCGAATAAATCAAGCGGATTGGCGGCTAATCGGCAGCTTCTCGCGAAATCAGAGTTTTTACCCTGTGGTTATCGTAGAGACGATTTAAAAAAGTTAAGGTAGGTAATTAAAAAAAAACAACGGGTTGCACTCCGGGAGTGCCGGCAGAAGTGACAACTACGCGCGCTAGAAAGAGAGAGGAATATTACTTCCGAGATTACTTCCACTCCTACGCCGCGCCGGCGGTCTCAGGTCACGTGTCCGTCTTACGAATTTTCGATCAGGTCACGTGTCCTGAGTTCCTGACGTGAGTTTAAAATTTTTTACCCATCCCAAAAGTGCACAACGCCGCTAAAGAATTTTTCACTTCCAAAATTTGGACAAATAGATGCGTCACAACCACGGAGTCACAACACAAGCTGAACGCTTAGGCCGATCATGCCTCTAACGCTTGATTTGCGCTCTCGCTTGCATACGGAACGTGACGCTTTTCGTTCGTGCAACCAGCGGTCATCGTTACGTTATCGTGTCAAAATATTATTACGAATTCATTCTGTCAAATTTTGTGACCAGCGTTGAGGCTTCGTATTATCAGCTCAGCAAAGACTCCATACTGCACGCAATCTGAAAATTTCAGTGGTGGTCGGTCACAGAATTAAAAACGTTTTCTGACAATAATTTTACAAACAATCTACTTACCGTAATTTATATCGTGTTAAACGTAAATATTTATTTATCTGTGGTCAAACTTTTTAATTTTCTAAATAGGTATTGCAAACTTTTCCCTTTACTATCGGCACATTCATATTCATATACACATCTTAATATACTGCGTGTACATGTACCCTCGACGTTCCCTTAAAGGGGTGACTCAGACCATCAATATGAACAACTTTTCCTATAAGACCAATGCTGGGAACGCAAAAAAATATTCGTCATTTCCATACAAAAGAGTCCTGCTGCCCGGCCAGTTTGTATTGGAATGTTGAAATGTTTTGAGTTCCCAGCTTTGTTGCCATAGGAAAAGTTGTTCATATTGATAAGCTGAGTTACCCCGTTAGGGGAACGTCGAGGGTTCATGTATATGCTGTATAAAACAAAGTCGCAAACGCCCGGTGAAGTAGCGAAAGTTCACTTGGAGCTAACTAACATAGTCCTTCCAAAAAAAAAAACAAAGTCGCAGGCCGACGGGCCGTCCCAGGTATTGCTGGAGTGACGTTGTGTCGGCGGACCTGCGCGAGCTGCAAGTAGGCGACAACTGGCAAGAGCGCTAGCGTTCTCTTGTGCTGGAGGCCAAGACCCACTTTGGGTCGCAGTGCCAGGATAGTAAGTATAAAACAAAGTCGGGTTTGTTAGAACACTTATTACTCAGAAGGGTGAACCGATTTTTATAATCTTTGATTTGTTGGTTTTGTTACCAACCCGAATAGCCGACAAAAAATAGCAAAACGAAATTCGCCGGAACAAATGTTATCCTCATTATATTTAAGAGGAAATCGTTATACAGCCTCCGTGGTCCAGTGGTTAAGGCATTTGCCTGTAGACCCGGGGGCCGTGGGTTCGATTTCCACCGGAAGCATACTTTGTTTAGTTGTTTCCAGTTTGGTTGAATGAATGGTTGGAAAAGGCGTGAATCACCTGATTGTCTGATAATAAAGATGATTCCGTGCTTCGGAAGGCACGTTAAGCCGGTTGTCCCGGCTGTCATCTGGTAGTCGTTAAAGGAACCACGTCAGAGGCCGAGAGGCGGTTCCGAAGAACTCTGACACCAGGGTGTACATGGTCGATTGACCGTGACACCTACTCGAAATGATGAGAGGAAATCGTATGGCCGTATTTCCATACAAGCGTAGTAGTCCCCCGATTCCTCGCCGGATAGTATCAGTAGAGCAATTATTTTTTACCAAAAGAATCTATGGATATAGTAGCATGTCCCTATGTTATTTTTTTTTTGCATAATTGAATTATCTAAAGAGATATGAACCTTCAAAAACCTGAAAAATATGTAAGAATTTCCGTTGTGTTCAAACATCAAGAAAACAAATTTGGCGCGATTAGGTATATTAAAAAAGGAAAATATAGAAACACAGCCATAGCTTATTTGAATTATTTAAGGAACAATAAATTAAATCTGATAAAATTTGGACAGACATCAGGGGACTACGAAGCGTTAATTTTGTGTAATTTTCATAGGTATTTTCGGTCCAAGCTGCGATTGTCTCTATCGCACGCTGCGGATTGTTTGGGAACACAGCGCGACAGCAATAGATTTTACAAATACCTATTTGTCAATTATCTCGAGCGTAGTGTTTCTAAAGTTTTATCAAAATCAGTCAAGTCGTTTACAAGATATTTTCAAGGATTTTCGTTTAGGGGATTGCTTAAAAATATATTTTTATAAACTTAAACCTATTAGCACTAGTAGATACCTAACTAGTAAGTACCTACAACCAAATTTCTCCACTCCATTCAACGCACGCCTAATCTGATTCGTTTCGTGCTTACACCAATAATTTCATTCGTAAAAAGATAAAAGGGGCAGCAAATTGAAAAGTCGCGTAATCATAATCGAATACCGCGATTCGCTCAATAGCCGCCACATCAAAGAATTTTTCAGTTTAATTCGATCAATCGCTCGGAAATCACTAAACGAGCAGGGGTACTATTTTCTAACGGGTGACTGTTCGGAAATGAACTATGCATATACCGCGTGATTTTTAATTATATTGAAATTTTGAAATCAGAATCCCTAATGGAATACAGAATTGCAAGAAAAAAGGTAAACGAAAAAAAATTGACCTGTCATTGAAATTCGTCTAATTGATCGGCGACTGTAGGGAGCCTAATTTTTTTTCGATTATCAGCTTTTGCTTGCAATTCTATATTTCCTTAGGGATTCTGATTCAAGGATTTCAATATAATTCAGAGGTTCAAAATCACGCGGTGTATTTAATGACGAGTAGCGCGACGGCCCAGTTGGCGAGTACATTATAAACGCTTATGCATGCAAAGCAACTTTGAACGGGTCACCACTGGTATGTGTGACCACAAGTGGCACAAAAATTTCTTGGGCTCCTTCGTGATTCACAAAGCGCCTTAAGCCTTTGGTCTCGGCTGTCATGGGCAGTTGGTCGTTAAGCTATGTCAGATGCCTATAGGCAGCTTGAAAAATCTAAAACCAGTGCTGACCACTTACACACACGACACAAATTAATAAAATTTACATATGTAAGTAACCCCGTCACAAAAATCCCTCTTTCTTGTAAACGGCTGGACCGATTTTAGTAAAACATGTCTAAGAACCGTCGCTAAAAAAACCAGCTTTCGAACAAAAACCGCATTCAAATCGGTTCACTGGTTTAAGAGCTACGGCGCCACAAACAGACCCACAGACAGACACACACACACACACGCACACACAAAGCGGTCAAACATAAAACCACCCAATTTTTGCGTTTAAAAATTGCTCGTCTCGTGAAGTCACCCGTTTTAAAATGGCACCCCGGGATTGGCACCTTCCAGCGAGACACAAAAACGACATTTAGGTTTGTTTTTGGCCGCTAAGGGTGATCAAGTCAAAATCAAAGTCAAAGTCAAATATCATTTATTCAAGATATGATACTTTATATGACATTTGGTGAACGTTAACATTTATTTTACAACAAAATATTGTTGACGTTAAATACTTAAAGCTAAGTTTAGAGCCGCTTCCAAAGTGGAGTGCAAAAGAAGCGGCATCAAACTGCACAGCGCATTTTCTCCAGACGTCAACTTATAATTTATATCTAGTATATTACTTAAAACTACATAAACCTATTTATTTGTGGACTGAGATTACATTGTTAAGTCATAATTCAAATTCAAATTGAATATAATGTAAAATTGTATTGAATTAATGTCAATCAAAAAAAAAAAAACGTTTAAACTCAGAACAATTTCGTCCTTGTCCTGAGGTTCAAAATGAGACGCATTTTTTTTTAAATCTGTGTTCAAAATGAACCAAAATTTGTGGGAACAATATTGTTTTCTTGCTATTACTTTTCCTAAAAATAAGAGTATTCAATAGGTATATAGAGTGAAATTGAATTCATTAGCAAACGTATAAGGAGTGACTCAAATCACGACTCTGAACAACTTTCATTATTAGAACTCTCCGAAATTGCAAAAAAAATTACTGTTCCATAGATATTGGTCAAGTACATTCCACTTTTGTATGAAAGAGCAGATAATTTTTTCACGATGTCGAAGTTGGTTCCATAGTGAAAGTTGTTCAGATTCGTGGTCTGAGAACCTTGAACGTTTGCTAATGAATTCAATTTCATCCTGTGTTATAGGTAACCGAAGTGTGGGGGGACGCCCCCCGGCTAGATGGAGCGACGATCTGCGTAGGGCGGCTGGTAGCAATTGGATGAGCATAGCTGGTGATCGAGCAAAGTGGCGCATCTTCGGAGAGGCCTACGTCCAGCAGTGGACTGCCGCAGGCTGCTAATGATGATGATGATATTAATCTTCTTCTACTCTTAGTCTTCGTTTTAGCACAGTTTAGTTTCAGCATGGGCAAAAATCATATGTCCCGTTGTCTGTCCGGCTGTTCGCCTCGCATCTCTCAACCGATTCACGTTTATCAATGCAGTTTTGGTTTTTTTATTATGGCAGGAATTGGCACTCATTTCCTATTAGCACCATTGGGGGTCTATCGCGCTTAGAACAATTGTGAGTTTGCTGTGAAAAGACTTGTGAGGTCTACAGCTCACAGAGCCACTAGTATAGACCCCAAGTATAAGGCTTCAAGGGATGTTAGATATGGTACATTCTAGGTTTCACAACGCTTTTTAAACTAAAAAAGATCTTCGTGCATGGATTCATCTTCTTCACTAGATTTCTGCGAAAGAAGATTACGAAAGAAAAGGTCCAAAAACAATCAAATTCCCCTAGATCTAGGGACAATATCCCTAAAACGGCAACACAGTCAACTGTCGCATAAAAAAATCGGACGTGTATTTGTTTGACGACCTCTGTGGCCAAGTGATTACCATGCCAGGCTGTCACTGCGTAGGTCCTGGGTTCGATCCCCGGTCAGGCCGAGATAGAGAATTATCTTTTTCAGGTTGCCCTGGGTCTTGGATATTTATCTATAGATATTATGTCATCATCATCAGGTCTTTTTAGTCTACACTGCAGGAGCATGCCCCTCTCTGTAGATATGGTACATTCTAGGTTTTTTCTTTTCTCCCAGACCAGCATAGTATCACGTCTTTTTCCCTTGAGGGGTAGACAGAGCCTAGGTTCATAACCCCTTATGGCCCCCTATAGCATGTTGGGGGCGTGTAGATAGAAAACAGAATTAAAATAGTGATGGGTTGCTAGCCGCATTGCCTATTGACATAATTCCGCAGATTTTAGCCCAGTCCCTCGATCTGCTTTAACGATCTGCTTTAACGATTTGCGCGGGAAGAGAAACAGCTGGCACATTCTACGTTTTTTCTTTGCTCCCAGACCAGCTTGGAAGATATTAATTACTTACCAAAAATGTTAATCAAACGAAAAGCAGAAGCTCGAGGATCCCTCGTTCACGAAAAATTGGACCAAAATAGCTTACGTTAACCCAAAACATGATTACATAATTCAAGTTATTATTTTTTCCGCAGTCTCAAAAGGTTTGATTTGTGCTGAGTGTAACAAGGAATTGAATTTTGTAAATTTCAAAGGAGTCGTCGCGAGTTCGCCAAAGCGGGCGATTCAATTTAGGGCCGGGTGCGTCCGGGACCGTCCGAACTGAATTTATTACATTATTACCGCATGAATTCGCCAAGTCGGCATCCTTTGATCTATTTCCTTGTTTCCCAATGTTAGGTACTGATTGCATGTAATAAGGTACCTATTTTCCATACAATTTTTCCCGGTCTTTGGGGAACGTACTGATTGCGTATAATAAGGTACTATTTTCTATCAATAATTCTTCCCGGTCTTTTCTTTAGGAACGCTAAGGAGAAGGAAAAAATATTCCATGCCGGTCTGAGAGAAAAGAAAAAACGTAGTGTACCAGCTGCTTCTCTTTTGGCGCAAATCGTAAAAGCTGATCGAGGAAATGGCTAAATCTGAGGAATCGTGTTAACAGGCGATACGGCTAGCAATCTATCGCTATTTTGATTCCGTTTGCCACCTAATGCCTACCAACATGCTAAACGTGGCCTTTGGGTCTTATAGACGTATGCTCTGTCTACCCCACAAGGGAAAAATTATTGTTATTATAATAGAAAAATACCTATTAATTGTGTGTCTACAAGTCTTGCTCTATACTCTGAAATCTTTGAGTTTGGGACCTGGGACCCTGAAGCCAAACAATCGTATGAGGAATTAATAACGCGAAACAAATGGATTGATCCCAGTTTTTTGCGCAGCGTTTCTTCTCTCTATAAATGGCATTCGCCCATTGCCAGCATTTTAGTCCTAGGAAGAAGTTTTTTTATATGAAAGGGTGGTTTTTAAGTAGTTTGTGTTAAAGAACTTATTTTTTTGCTGGCGAATAATGGCAGTGGTATTTTGGCTAGGTGTAGGTAATCGGTACGCTAAGTGGATACCAAAATAACATGACATATCTACAAGAAAACAATTAACCAAAACTAGATCAACGAAAAATTAACTAAATAAAACTACTTAGGTAGGTTGTAAATAAAAAAATGTCACGCAGGCGTAGGTCATTGCCCTGTATTAATGTGCCTAGAAGACTGGCAGCATTTTTTTTCCACGTTGAATGCCAATGCTTATTCTTTGGGTAAGATAGTTACCAGCCCTCTGGTAGTTTCTGTTAGTTTTATATTTTAGAAAGTAGATACAGAGAAGGTTGAATTTATCAGTCAATGTCATCACCTTCATTGCTGAATTAAAGAGTCCACGACAACATGAGACTTGTTTAATTTTTAAACAAAAACAGTTTAATTCATGTTGTCTTTCTGTAAGAAAATAGGTTTCGTGGGGAGTAAAGAAGACTGTTTTTATATCGGCAAACGATCAGACGAGCCACCTGATGGAAAGTGGTCACCGTCGACCATGGACATCTGCAACACCAGGGGAGGTGCTGATGCGTTGCCGACTCTTAAGATACCTGTAAACACGTTTTTCTAAGTCTATTATACACTGTGAATTTTCATTCATTTTGGACCCTTTAAGGGTTGATTCAGCGCGTCGATATGTACAACATTTCCTACGGGACCAATGCTGGGAACTCAATTTTTTTGACATTCTGATAAAAATTGACGCGGCGAGCGACGCAACATTTTTATATGAAACTAGCTTTCGCCTGCGGCTCCGCCCGCGTCAATGTCGATCCCTCGGGAACAGTACTTTTTCCCGGAATAAAAGGTAGCCTTTGTCCTTCTTCGTACTCCAGAGTACTTGTATGCAAAATTTCATGATGATCGGTTCAGTGGTTACGGCGTGAAAGCGTGACAAACAAACAAACAAACAAACAAACAAACTCACTTTCGCATTTATAATATTAGTAAGGATTGTCAGTTCCCAATATTGGTCCTACCTATAAGAAAAGTTGTTCTCACATCGACGGGCTAAATCATCCCTTTAAAGGCCCAAAATTAATAAAAAATTAAGGTGTATAAGAATATTCAGATTACATCAGTATTCTTATTTTTTGCGTGTCGATGGTATATACAGATTAAATCATCACTTTAATATAGGGCCACTTCGATAGCTGTATCATTGCTGCAATTAATCATCATCATCATTTCGAGTAGGTGTCACGAACAATCGACCATGCACACCCTGGTGTTAGAGTTCTTCGGAACCGCCTCTCGGCCTTTGACGTGGTTCCTTTAACGACTATTAGATGGCAGCCGGGACCAATGGCTTAACGTGCCTTCCGAAGCACGGAATCATCTCTATTATCAGACAATCAGGTGATTCAAGCCTGCAATGTCCTAACCAAACTGGAAGTAAATAAACAAAGTATGCTTCCCGTGGGAATCGGATCCACGACCCCCGGGTGTACAGGCAAATGCCTTAACCACTGGACCACGGAGGCAGTTTGTCCCGATTGCAGGTGTTCAAGCACTTAGGATATATGAGAGTCTCCCCACAAACAATGATGCAATTACATCATTGTTTGTGGGGAGACACCACACTGACCGGCATTTTGCGATACATCAATTATTCCCCTTCTGGCCTAGTTGTCTTTGGCAGAATTTCGCATTTAGTAGATACATACATACATATTATCACGTCTTTATCCCTTACGGGGTAGACAGAGCCTAAGGTCATAAGACCAAAAGGCCACGTTTGGCGTGTTGGTAAATCCTAACTAGTATTATATATGCGAAAGTGAGTTTGTTTATTACGCTTTCACGTTGTAACTACTGAGCCGATCATCATGAAATTTTGTATACACGTTATCTGGGGTACGGAAAAGGACTTAGGGTACATTTTATCCCGGGAAAAAGTTACTGTTCTACTGTTCCCGAGGGATTGAAATTGACGCGGGCGCGGAGCCGCGGGCGAAAGCTAGTAGATTATAAATATATATCTATTGCAAAATTTTTGCAGCAGAATTCAACCTGTGACCCCAAATCAATTTGGCGACCGTCAAAAAAGCCAAATCCCTCTCGAGCGTCGCCGGTGCAGAAGAAACACTTCCTTGCAAATGGCCGCCCACCCCGGTCCTCACATGTTAAAGAATCCATAAATAATAGAGTTGACGTGCTCGGATTGTGTTACCCTCCCTAAATTGGTGGGTTCCGTTTGGGGCTGCTATGGGGTCAGAAGAATTGGTATTGTTTTCGTTCGTTCTTAGAAGGTAAGTAGATTTAAGACGCTAAACTAATTTTTGATAAGTTTTATCAAATTAAGTGAGTTTTAAATCAGATACTCACTTTATGAAAATACAGTTAAGCAAAATATGACCAATTTCTGAGATAGAAATTTGTTAGGAGCCTTTTTTAAAAAACTACTAGCTTTCGCCCGCGGTTCCGCCCGCGTCAATGTCGATATCTCAGGAACAGTACCATTTCCCGGGATAAAAGGCCTATGTCCTTTTCCGCACTCCAGAGAACTTGTATGCAAAATTTCATGATGATCGGTTCAGTAGTGGCGTGAAAGCGTAACAAACAAACAAATAGACAAACAAACAAACTCACTTTCGCATTTATAATATTAGTAAGGATAAGGAAGTAAGGATTACTGAATTAACGAATTTGGCTTAGCACGTAAGGTTATATCCTAGTGTTCCAAGTATTTTGCTGGATTTCTGCTGAATTAGCAGTCTTCTACAGAATACATAATTACATAACTGCATGTAGTGCCAGCCGCCCCTTTTGACCTGTCTGCGCCCTCATGCAATCGCACCGAGACTTGTAAACGGTCATCTTAGTAGTAGTTAGAGTCTTTCAATAGATTAATAAAATAGCTTGCGGTTTATCCTTAAAAAGCTAAAGTAAATGCAATCGGCACAACTATACCCTTAGGGCAACTTCATCATCAGGTCCTTTTTAGTCTCCACTTTAGGAACACGACCCTCTCTGTACTACTAAGGCCATACTTGGCCAGAGCAGCCAGAGGACTTGGCTTACACTCTCCACGCTGGCCAGACGGGTTGGAGAGGTCTCTTAGATGTTTATAAGCTTTGTTTAGCTTGTATTTCCTAAGTCGCCTTCTACGACATCCACGGGAAGACTTGGAGTGGTCCTATTCTACTCTACCGGATACCACACGGCTAAGGCTAAGGGCAACTATCCTGGTTTAACTCTAATTAATAAAAACTAATGGTTTTGTATCGTTTGCAATTTGTTTTTGACAACGCTGCAAACTGAAAAAGATCTTTGTGAATTGGTTCATCTTCTTCACATTTCACTAGTTTTTATGCGAAAGAAGATAACAAGAGAAAATTTCCCAAAAAGAATGACTTTCTCCTAGATCTAGGGACAATATCCCTTAAACGGCAACAGAGTTCAATTGTCGGATAACAAAATCGGACGGGTATTTTGTCGACTTCTGTGGCCTAGTTGCTACCGTGCCAGGCTGTCACAAAGTAGGTCCTGGGTTCATTCTCCGGTCAGGTCAAGATAGAAAATTATCTTTTTCAGATTACCCTGGGTCTTGGATGTTTATCTATAGATATTATGTATTTGTTATAAATTATTAGCATCATTAATAATATAGTATCATAATTAGGACCACCCTGTGGTAACCTGATGGACGTAGGCGTAGGGTTAAAACGCGGATGAGTTGGCGGGATGACGATCAAAAAGTTCGTGGTGGATATTGCCAGCAGGCTGCGTTAGATACGGATCCAGCAGTGGAACCCAATAACAGCTAGTAGTTTGTAGCTTTTGAACAATAATTAATAATTTGAATATAATTTATTTAGTATTATTTAAAATGTGAATTGACGTGAAAAAGTGCCCGAAAAAGCCTTTTTTCTGAATAAATCTTTGAATTAAGCTAAAAAAATTGTATCCTTGAGTGTCCCACCCATTACACAGGTCTAGCTCAATATATGATTTGTCGATTTGTCCGTATATATTATTTTTTTAATTCCCACCTTTAAACGCTGCTCGGCTCGGATATTGTTTGTCCCAAATAGGACCCAAGGGGAGCGCCCCCGACAACCGCGATCGCTCCTGTGTATGCTGCACCTAATGCGGCCATTGTCTGCGGATCTATTCATTTCGCTAATACATCTGACGTTATGAGTTTCCTATTGAAGTGGTGAAAGTCCTGCAGTGTGGGGCTTCTTGGGCATGTATCTGTTTCGGTTTAGACGAATTTTAAAGTAGTAGGGTTCTGGGATGCATGTGGTATTCAGTTAATATATAATACATTTTACCTAGGTATATTTATTTGCATTTCATTGTTTTCATTGTTATCAAGGATCTTAAAATAATCTAATACCTTTAAACGAGCAATTCTTGTATATTTATTTGTATATAAATTTATTTCTATGATCTCTGAAAGGACTCTAACGATTTCGCTGAAATTTGGCATATGGGGGTTTTCGGGGGTAAACAATCAATCTAGATTAGTCTTATGTTTGGGAAAACGCGAGTTTTAATGCGTTTTTCTTTCCACGCAGAATATTCGTCCTGCCGGCACCTGTCCGTCTGGTCCAGCGGGTTAAAATGTGGGTTCGAATCCCGCTCGGTGACTTACTTTTTTTATATGTTTAAGTTTATATATTAAACTTGACCATATAAAAAGAAGTAACCGTCATTTTTTTTATTTTTGTTCATTTTAGATAAGTTTAAAAAAGGTAGTTAATGTTTGAGATAACAATATATATTTCTCATAAATATAGATTATCACCTAAACACCACCATATTGCAACAAATAGTAATAACCGAGCGAAGCTTGGTCGCCCAGGTACTTATTATTTAATGTACAGCAATCATACGAGTAGTATCCCAATACCTTCATCCCATTTCTGAATCCAACAAATTTCTATCCTTAAATATCTATATCCTATCCTTAAATATCTATTCCTATCCTTAAAAATGCTTCCGATGGGCAGCAGCGTCGGAAGCACGAGAAGCCAAAGAAACTGCGCTCTCCAACCCACCTGTCAAGCGTGGTGAGTATGGAAATTTCCTCCTATGGTGCGAACAATCCTTAGGATTTTGGATTTTGAATTAGCCTTTGTCCAACAGTGAACTTCTTACGGTTGAAATCATCATGATGATGATGATTTCAACCATAAGAAGTTCACTGTCTTTTTAATCTCCACTGCAGGAGCATGACCCTCTCTGTACTATTCGAGCCATACTTGGCCAGAGCAGACAGAGGATTTAGCCTACACTCTCCTCGCTGGCCAGACGGGTTCTCATTGATGTTTATGAGCTTTGTTTAGCTTGTATTTCCAAAGTAGCCTCTTACGACATCCATGAGAAGGCTTGGAATGGTCCTATTCTTCTCTGCCGGAAACCACACGGCAAAAATGGTTGAAATACGGTTGAAATGGCAAATGTCAAATTACGCATATCCGTAGTGACTAACTATGAGCTTAAAAACAACTGTGGCAATTAAAACAAAGCCACACGCCGCCGCCACTTATAACAAGTACCGGCTATCGGTTTCATAATGCCATTCACGCCGCGCTGCCCTAGGCCCTCAAGTGTTGAGTGGCCACATGCTGCCGTCCTGGTGGTGCGGTTTATTGCCATTTTGTGCTTGAAGATGTGTCTTACTCGACTGCCCTAAAAAAGGAGTGTTTACGTTTTCTCAATTCTTACACATCTAAAATAAATCACTTACCGTATTAAGTTTATATAAGTTAATATGGTTTTAACTATGGCGTATACAGGTTGAAATTTTGATCGTTTTGGATCCTTAAAGGGGTGATCCAGCCTTGCGATGTGAACAACTTTACCTATGGGACCAATGCACAGCTTTGTCAGGTGCTTTCAAAATCAATATTAAAACGTTTATTCAGAAAATAGGTCTTTGCAGGCTTTTTTTACGTCAAATCACATTTAAAATGATGTTATTTAGTGAGAAATATTTGTTTTGTTAATTATTAATTATCTACAGACGACTATCGTTTCGGAACCTACCACTGCAGAGAAGAAAACGCCGAAAGAGACTCTTTTCAACAGTATTGGTCGCCTACTCGCCTGAGGGGCAAAGCATATATGATTAAGTACCTACTAGCTTTCGCCCACAGCTTTGCAAGCGTCAATGTCGTTCCATCGGGAAAAATACTTTTTTCCGGGATGAAAGGTAGCCTATGTCCTTCTCCGTACTTTAGAGAACTTGTACGTCAAATTTCATGATATCAGGTTCAGTAGTTACGATGTGAAAACGTAACATATATGTACATGATTTTGAAATATAATGATTAAATAAATAAAACAAATTAAAAGGATAAGGATTTAGTAACGAAGTAAAGATTTGATGATGATAGTAGTTACGTAGTTACGGCGTCATAGATTAAAAAAATGGCGTCTCTACTTCTTGAAAGCGTAACAAACAAACTTACATTCGCATTTATAATATTAGAAGGGAGTAAGGATAAGTATAAGGATGACACGAAAAACAAACAAACACTTTTTAAAATTAGCCCATCAGTTACGAGTATATATTATTAAAAAAATATTGAACACGTATTTTTTCTTTTGTATATTACATATTTATTTCATTAGTCACAAAACAATAAAGAAAAACAAAAGTCAATTATAAGAAATTCAGTGAAATATCCCCCCCCTAATCGTACCCGGCTCAAAAGTACCCATGATGCTAGCTGCATTCCCTCTTTGAATAGCCATGGAAATCCTTTGAACCAGGTACGACCCGAAGCGATGGTCATAACCCTGGTCTCTCAGACGTCCTATCTCACCAATAAAGTTTTTGGCTTCCGGGCACCATGGCCCCGCCGTCTCGACTGCAAACGGGACAAGCATATTTAGAAGCCAAAACTGAATATTTAGTTCGTTTTTGGCTAGCTGCTGCCCTCGCTGCTGCCCCCGCTGAATTGACAGTATTGGTGAGATAGGACGCTGCGTACGTACTGACACATGTTGCGTCCCAGAGTAAGCATTGTATTAACAAACACTGGCTATATAGGTTATTTGAGCAGGTCATGATGGTCAGGGGGTCATCCTCAACTGCCTGTCCGGTGGTTGCAGGTTTGGCATCTGGTACGCGCGCCCGGCCTTCCGAACTGCTACTTGCTTTCAGGCGATACCACTGTAAATAAGGTCGTTCTGAACCTTATTTATCTCGCAAAATACTTAAATTAGGAGTTTCAAATCTAAGTAATATGATTTTAAACTATTTCATCTCCAAAAATTGAAGAGAAAACACGTTTTGATAAAATTTTCTCGATAGAAATTATTTTTTAAAAATTGTCTTCGTTCGCAGAGTTTTTGTTATTGTAGCTCAAATGCGACGAATGAAATAATGATTTTTAGACTAAAAGATAGGTTATTAGTAATTCATCAAAATGTAAATATGAAAATACAAATAACCGGTCTGATTTTATATAAAATAGAAATAACGAATTTGGCGCTTACGTTTTTTTCTTTGAGCGACTCGAGACTATCTCCTATCTCATCATTCACGGGCTAAACCGCCAAGCGCTATCCCTTGCGCACACTTGATCAGTCCTTTGCCGAGCGAAGGTACCAAACATTTGAGGCCTCGTCTTCATACGAGTGAGTAGTATATATACCTTCATTCCCCTCCCAAGGATAGGAATTTGTTGTATCTGGATACAACAAATTCCTATCCTTCCCTAGCTTGAAAATAGGTACTTCGGATGGGCAGCAGCGTCGGAAGCATAAGAACCTAAACAAACTGCACTTGCCAACCCGCCTGCCAAGCGTGGCGAGTATGGCAGTATCCTCCCATGGAACGAAGAATCCTTGGCCACCAGTGGACTTCTGACGGCTAAAATGATGACGATGATGATGATTTGAGCAAGGCAGTAATTTTTTTTAATTTTATACACCTGGCCGCTAGTAACGTCAACCCTCCGTGGGTATACTGACTAATATAGTCTTTATCGCTCCAAAATAGTAATATTACCGCCCTCAAGAGTTAAGAGGCCACATGCTGCGTAAATATGTGACTCCCGCTGGTTGGCGCGGTTTATTACCACTCTATTTGAATCTCTTCCCGCGCAGATCGTAAAATCCAATAGAGGGATAGGGCTCAAAACTGCGGAATCGTGTCAATAGGCTGTCTACCCCGCAAGAGGAAAAGAGGTGATACTATGTATGTATTTGAATACAGTTCGGTTTTCCACCAACATACGGGGTAGATAGCCTAGGTCTAGATCTCATAGACCTAGGCTCTCCCTACCACGAAAGGGAAAAAGACGTGATAATATGTATATAAATATGTATTTGAGTACCGCTTCACTTGCCTTTTTAGCGAGATGATGAACTTCTTTCATCATCATCAATTCAGCCGTAAAAAGTCCACTGCTGGACAAAAGCCTTTTTCCAAGGATTCTTCGTTCTGTAGGAGTATATTGCCATACTCACCACGCTGGGCCGGCGGGTTAGTGAGCGCATTTCTTCTGGCTTCTAACGCTGCTGCTCATCGGAAGAAATTTTTAGCTAGGGGAAGATAAGATAAGAGCTTACTTAAGAAGGGAATAAAGGTTTTGGGGTAATACTCACTCGGATGAATTCCCCCGACAAATAACAGTTTGGGAGGAGCTTCGATGCTGGTCTGGGAGGAAAAAAAAACGACAATGTCCAGCTACTTCTCTTCCTGCGCAGAATGTAGAAGCCGGCCGAGGGACTAAAGAATCATGTCAATAGGCGATGTGACTTGCAACCCATCAATATTTTGTTTCCCACCTCGCCATCGCGCGTTATACGTGGTCAGGTCAGGTTATGGCCTTAAGGTTTGTCTACCCCGTAAGGGATGGAGACGTGATAATATGTATGTGTTTTTAGAAGATTGATGCTTGACATTTTCAACCACCTTTATAAAAGGACGAGGTTTTCAATTTCTCGGGGTCTTTTTTGTATAATTTAGTAATTTTTTTAACTATTTAATTCTTTTAATTGGAAGGAAACACTTTCCTTTTTTCCTTTTTAAAGTATATCAAAATCAATTCACTAGTTTGCTATTCAAAGAGCCAACGCCACTAGTGTTATCGGTACCTTTAAGCGGGGTAAAGTCTGGTTTGGCAAATTTGACTAAAAATTTACCATATTATTAAGTATTGTTGTACGATGCAGGCAATGGTGTTAGATATACGATACACCGTACAAGAAGTGATGATGCTGATGGGTTGCAGATGATGATGTTGTGGAGATACAAGACCACGTCTTGCGCAGTGTGGTACCCGGCAGAGTAGAATAGGACCACTCCAAGTCTTCCCGTGGATGTCGTAGAAGGCGACTTAGGAAATACAAGCTAATCAAAGCTTATAAACATCTCAGAAACCTCTCCAACCCGTCTGGCCAGCGTGGAGAGTGTAGGTCAAGTCCTCTGGCTGCTCTGGCCAAGTATGGCTCTAGTAGTACAGAGAGGGTCGTGCTCCTGTAGTGGAGACTAAAAAGTCCTGATGATGAAGACCACGTCACATAGTAAACTGCTTTATTGTGTTGTCTTGATATGGTACATCTTGGTGGTTGGGTGTGACTGGTCCTTTCTCGATGGCAGTGTCCAGGCGCTATACTATCGCCGACCGTGTAGATAGAATACGGAATCAATATAGTGATAGGATGCTAGCTGCATCGCCTATTGAAGTGATTCAACAGAATAACAAGATTAAATAATAAAAATATAAGATTAAATATATAAGATTATCACACAAGTTATATTCTCTCAAAACAAGATATCCAAATATCATTGACTAACGACACAAATACCGCGATACTTCGCGTCAGGGTAGGCCGTTGAGATTCATAGCACACTCCAGCATATACTTGCGGTGTGGTTGTATACAACGGGAACGGGAGACATCGAGTGAGAGTGGCGTTGTAGACTGCTCTTGTAATAGGTACATATAGCTGGAGGCGCATTCTGCAACTCTTAGGCTGAAAACTGAATTACTGTTTCAAATGGACATAATATTTGGCTGTATGCGAGTCGGATGCAGTTGCCAACAGTTGTTGAAAAATCATCAACAGTTGACATTAGTTCTAATTACATATAGAATTATGTCGTATAAATCCCTAAGGTTCTTGGCAGAAATTTTTCGACGGATTGCACTGATTTTTTTTGTCGATGATTTTGCGTATTGGAACATATTGATTACGTCGCGAAAAACGCGAAAAAAGTATTTCGTCACCGAAACACTGCATTGTTGCTGTAATTATTTTAAATAGGTATAATATAGATAGATAATTCGTTTATTTGATTTGCCACAACGCACACAAATTACAAAAATATAAACAATGGGCATGTTTTCTAAAAAAAATTGGTACTTTTTAGATATTGCTCCAAACTGAGAAAATGTGACAGGAAAATGAGAATAATTGAGAGGAGTGGAATTACAAGTAACTTATTCATGAAAGATGCGGTGATGGGGGAAGAACAAAGATTTAAAGAATGCTGGTTTAAATTATTAGAAATACAAAGAGCATTGCGCGAAAGAAAACGATTACATACGTACAGTCAGGGACAGAGATACCTGACCAGGCCCACTACTTATATCTTGAATTTTCTCTTAAACTATAAATAATAATAACATGAAAATTGATATATAGAAAGACTTTAATGAAGTCTTTTTTAATATAAATTTTCATGTTAATATTATTTACAGTTTAAGAGAAAATACAAGATATAGGCGGAGGGCCTGGTCAGGTATCTCTGTCCCTGGCTGTACTAATCACGTCTTTATTTCTTACGGGGTGAACAGCGCCTAAAGCTATCAGACCCTAATGTCACGTTTAGCATTTGCTGGGCGTATATGTAGAAAAAATAATCAAATGATGGATTTTCGCACATTTCCTCAGCCGGTTTCTATGATCTGCGCGGTAAGAACAACTGCTGGTACATGATCTGAGCTTTTTCCATGTTGCATCATCAGCAGTAATACGTCGGAACCCAGAGTCCGCTAGTATGGCACCATTCACTGTAATATGATTCGGTTTATGGCCGGCTGCCAGCCTAACACCAAACCCTCTTGGATAACTCCAGAACCGCAGAGAAATACCTGTGTACATTGAATACCTACAAATTGCTCATGCCGGTAATCGAACCCAGTGTCCTGAGCTCAGTGAATCACACTGAATCGAAGGGTCTCGGGTTCAATCCCCGATCAGGTCATGATGAAAAAAGATCTTTTTAAAATTGGCCTTGGTCGATGATTATCTATATATGTATCTAATATAAAATATAGTATCGTTGATTTAGTATCCGATGACACAAGTTTACAACTTACTGTGGCAATCTGCGTGATTTGTACCTATTATTTATTTATTTATTAGTGTAGCAGGCTTACGTATTAACTATTACTTATATAAATTCATACTTTTTTCATACATATACTCAAAGTTTTTTCTTTTTTTCAAACTAGTGGAAGTAATGTAACATTTCGTAATTTGGTTGCAGAATACGTCTTTTACGCGCAGCAGCCGGCGGGCGGGGGGGCGCGGCGTGCGGGCCGGAGATAAGCAGCTTAACTCCGCACCCAGGCGAGACAGCACTATACCATCCGCGCATACGTGCGAGCGAGAGAGCGATACTTCGCTATATACAGCTGCTAACATTACTGCGTACACTCGGACCCAAGCGTTCTTAATTCAAACGTTCTATGTTACCATGAATTGTAAGCGATATTTAATTCTAGGTGTTTAGGAGAAGGTTGGTTTTGCAATGGCAAGGTTTGGTTAGTTACCGAAATAGGGTTGCCACGTTAAAATAAAAATACATTTTCCAGAGAATATCTACGGTACAAGTAAAGTTTGCGCTCGGTAAGGTATAGTTATGGCGGTACGGGGCACAATTTACCGTGCCGTCTAAACAGCTAATTTTAAAGAACGCAGTTTGGAGACAAATTTCAAGTTTTATGAGTTTGGTAACTGGAAGTGGAATAACCTTTGGTATTTGGACTGATTTATTTAAGGCTTATAACGAACTAGAACACATCCTACTTTGTGAAGATGTTTGTTACTCCTTTACGCTAAAACTTAAGAATGTCGTCGACGTCCATTCGCACGTCAAGTACAGTTAAAATTGTGATCCGTGAATTTTATTGAAAAGTAGTAGATATTTTGCAATTTTCAAGTTGATACATATATCAAAGTGAAGCTCCATCATTTATTTATAACGCACTACATTCTGATATTCATTACGTTTATGCGATAAAGAGTTAAGACGAAAAGTATCTACCAAGTGACTAAATGAACTCAACGGAACTGACCTACGACACATAAAGGTCATTAGCAACGAGCATCGGATACAATTGCCTACGCGCACACCCCGCCCGCTTCGCCCGCCCCGCCCCGACTTCGCCCAGCGCCGGCCTACGACTGCTACGAACAAACCGGTATCACGCAAAGGCGGCCTAACTTGGACTCGACTCGACGCGCTAGGGGCTTTTATTGCTGTGCCTGGCTTATTGATCGCTCACGGTTATCGGGAGAGGCGGCCTTATCTAGACTTCATATAATACTGCAGTGGGTCTTTGTTGCGGTGCTTGTAACAAATAAAAAATGTCTCCTCCCTCCAATACCTGTGCGGGTTGTCGGAGTACTATTACGACTAAGCAATATATGAAATGTTGTTCGTGTGGTTTAAAATTTGATTTAGAGTGCGCTAATGTGTCTGCCAGAAGATTCCATCTTATGACTACTGAAAATAAGCAGAGTTGGAAATGCCTAGAATGTCGTAGCTCAGAGCCGAGAAAAGACAATAGCAACACCCCGGTGCGTGCCACCACACATGTAACACAAGAAGCGGACAATATTACCATGCGCAAATCTGACAGGGACCTACGTCGTGAGTCTTCTGAAGATCAACCAGGATTGGAGTGCATTTCGAAAAGCGATATTCGGGAAATAATTCAAGAGGAGTTGTGCAAAGCACTCAAATCAACGCTTAAAGAAACTATTAGGGAGGTTGTGTCCAGTGAATTTAGATCTCTTAATGAGAAAGTTTCGTCAATAGAAAGTTCGCTGACTTTCTTCAATACGCAATACGAACAACTGAAATCTAACCTTGACGACAAAATTGACACTATCAATCAGCTTCAGAAAACCAACGAGACCCTTCAATCAACAGTAAAAAATCTAACATATAGGCTCGGCGATGTTGAACAACAGATGCGCGTGAATAACATCGAATTAAATGGTATCCCTGAGCACCAGAATGAAAACTTGCCTATAACTATTGCACAACTAGCCAAAACTGTTGATTATCCAATGAGTGGAAGTGATATTATTCTGGCCACCCGTATCGCTAAATTACACAAAGATAGTTCTCGTCCTCGTGCTGTAGTCGCTAAGTTTTCAAGCCGCTCAATTAGAGATGGTCTACTTGCTGCCGTAATCAAATTCAACAAGGCTAATCCCAAGGAGAAACTGGGATCCCATCACTTAGGTTGCGGAGGACCTCGGGTACCTGTTTATGTATCCGAGCATCTGAGCCCGTCAAACAAGCAACTGCACGCAGCTACCAGACTAAAAGCTAAGGAGTTGCACTACAGCTTTGTATGGGTGCGTGATGGGCGGATATATGTTCGGAAGGATGAGACGAGCCAAGCTATGTACATCCGAAGTCTCGACAATTTGAAGCTGATGAGCTAACCTCCAAGTTAAATTTTGAAATGCCTTGATCGACACAGACATCAAAATTCAATATTTATTACCAAAATCTTGGAGGAATGCGTACAAAGACCAACAAAATAAGGCAAGAAATTCATGATCATGATTACGACGCAATTATATTTACTGAAACCTGGCTGCTGCCAGAAATACATGACTCGGAATTCATCGATCAGCGTTATAATGTGTATAGAAGGGACAGATTACCTAGCGACGGTGGAGGTGGTGTACTTATTGCTGTTATGAAGAAGTTCACGTCGTCTCGTGTTCAAATCTGGGAAACTATTTATGAAGATATATGGGTAATTTTAGATATTAAAGAGCGTAATCACAGTGTTAAAAGGCTTGGTATGTGCTGTTATTATATGCCATATCCGAAGAAAAATATTTTGGAATGCTTTTGTGCTAATGTTTCTTCTGTAATGCAATCACTAGACAATGTCCTAGTGGTAGGTGACTTTAATCTGAAGGACATCTCTTGGTCACTTGGCGACAGCACCAATGCAACAGTACCTAGTAATTATGGAAACGCACTTGGATATACACTCGTAGACTTTATTAGCTTAAACGATCTAAAGCAGTTAAATTACACTCGGAATAGCTTGAATAGAACCTTGGATTTAGTATTAACTAATGTTGAAAATTCATCACTTCAAAAGTCAATAACTCCTCTAAGTAATATAGGTCCTCATCATCCTGCACTTTCTATTTCACTTGACCTTAGTATATCGTTGCTGCAAAGACAATCGCAAATTAATTTTAATTTTTACCGTGCTGATTATCTTAGTATAAGGGAAGAGCTAGCAAAGATTGATTGGCCCCTGAAGTTCACAAACACTGACAATGTGGATGATATGACCGATATATTTTATGCAGAGATAAATAATATAATTGAAAAATATGTTCCTAAACATAAGCCTAGGTCACCAAAATATCCTCCTTGGTTTAACACCACTCTTATTAGACTTTTTGCGGAAAAAGACAAATTAAGACGTAGATATAAAAAATTTAAAAATCCTCGTGACGAGATTGAGTTTAAAATCCTTAGAGATCGTTGCAACCGTCTGTCGCATGAATGCTATTCAAATTATATAAAAAAAACTGAAGACGCATTACAAACCAACCCTAAAAAATTCTGGAAATTTTTAAATGACAGACGTAAAAACTCGAATAATCTACCATCTGCTATGAAATATGACGAAGTCATTAGTCACTCGGGAAGCGATATGGCAAATTTGTTCGCTAAGCATTTTTCTTCGACTTTCTCAGCCCAAACTGTTCAATCTGTGCCAAAATGTCCAATAAATAACAATAAAACTAATAATGTACAGTCTGACTCACTTTTAAATAGAATTAATGTTACAGAAAAAACTATACTCAAGGCTTTAAAGAGACTTGATTCTACCAAAGGATCTGGCCCAGATGGATTGCCACCGGCATTTGCTAAGATATGTGCAAACGAACTTTCCTATCCATTGTTTATTATATTCAATCATTCTCTTGCAACTGGCGTATTTCCTTCTAAATGGAAGGAAGCTAGGATTGTTCCAGTGCATAAAAAAGGAGATAAAGATAACGTAAAAAATTACAGACCTATATCGATATTAAGCACATTTTCTAAGCTTTTTGAATCCTTAGTTTGCGACGTCTTAACGCTTCATGTATCACCTTTTCTAAACCCAATGCAACATGGCTTCCGTCAGGGGAAATCGGTTTCTACAAATTTGGTGGCATATGTATCGTATCTGACTGAGAAAGTGGACATGAGGACACAGGTAGACGCTATATACATTGACTTTAGTAGCGCTTTTGACAAAGTTGATCACTCACTTCTGTTAATAAAAATGTTAGCCTACGGTATATGTGGCTCGTTGCATGAGTGGTTAGCTTCATACCTACGGTCTAGGATGTTGACAGTGGTAACAAACGGTTACTCGTCAAAACCATATGTCGCAACATCTGGTGTACCCCAGGGTTCGCATCTGGGTCCGATTTTATTTCTGGTATTTGTAAACGACATCGTTGACTGTATTAAACATAGTGAATGCTCTCTGTTTGCTGACGACATGAAAGTATATAAAACAATATCTACTATGCAAGATCAGCAGAAGTTACAGGATGATATGGATCGAGTTCGAGACTGGAGCACTAAAAATGGTATGATTATAAATCCAATCAAATGTTTTCACATCAAGTTTACAAGAAATAAAAATAAGCTAAGATCATCATATACAGTCAACAATGTTGTGATGGAAGAGGTGGAGCAAATTCGTGACCTGGGTGTGACTCTGGACAGTAAGCTGAGTTTTATTCCTCATTGCGATGCTATTGTAACTAAATCCTTTCAGATGCTCGGGTTCATAAAGCGCAACACTAAAGATTTTAAGAATATCAAAACCCTAATTGTTCTTTACAATGCATTGGTGCGTAGTCACTTAGAATTCGCTAGTGTTGTTTGGAATCCGTACTATAAAAAACACAGTGACAACATTGAGCGTGTACAGAGGGCATTTACACGACAGCTAGCATTCAAAACACCAAACTTCAGTCATAGAAGCGATTATAATGACCGTTTATCCAAATTTGAACTTATGTCTCTTGATAAGCGTCGCCAAGTGATAGATTTGGTATTCTTGTTCAAGTTGATTCATGGCATAGCCGACTGTCAGGATAGTCTTGATACGCTTAAATATGCGGTTCCTAGGCCAAACTCTCGAAGAAAACTATGTAAGACGTTCCTTTTACCTCGATCGCGAACGAACCTCGGAAGAAGTGCCCCCTTAACAAGATTGCTTGCTACCTATAATAAGTTCAACGAGGAGTGTGACTTAGATATCCACCACGATTCTCTCCCGAAATTCAAAAACAAAATACAATCATTGTCATACTAAAAAAATATTTTATTAACGTATATGTTTGTTAATCTACTTTTCTTTTGCATTAGTCTTTTTTTTTTTTTGAACGATTGTTCTTTAACTAGAAAATGTTGTGTTCACCTATAATTGGGTTTCATGCTAGATTAAGTACCTTGGAATGTATCAGATAATGTGAACATGTAACCTGTTGGTGTACCTAAAGTAAATAAAAAAAAAAAAAAAAAAAAAGAATGGATTTTAATGAAATTTTACAATGTCATATCGTATACATCAGAAGAGTACATGTAACATTAATTATGTGAACTAAATCGACAACAGCAAGTTTTCGAATCAATATAAGATGATAATAAGGTAATTACCAATAGATTGATTATTTCAAATGGAAAAGACATAAACGCGCCTTAATTGTTATATATGCATTCGTCTAGATGTCTGTTTGTTTGTGGCCACTGGTATTAGATTTGTCAATCTGCCTAACTTAGTTTGACGAATGTTATCTTCCCAGCAATAACTACAACAGTAACAAGCCGAACAACAGCAAGGATCAACGGCTTAACGTGCTTTCTGAATCCTGGAAAAGCTCGAGATTTTATGCCACTAGAACAAGTGAAATTGGGTACTTTTGAGCTAGGTACAATTCGGGGTGGCATTTTTGACTAATTTTCTTTTTTTTTTAATATATTTATTACTTTTTGTTTTATAATTTTTTTGTGTGAATAAATGATAACGAAAAAAGAAAAAAAAAAGAGTGAAATCTATGTTTAGAGTTGTATTACATGCTCTGAAGTAAAATGCATACCTATGTCTAGCGAGCTCCTCAAACTTATCTTGAAAGATACCTAGGTGTGCGATTATCATTACTTATCATTTCTCGTAAAAGATGTCGATGACTATTTATCATTTTATGATCATCATCAGTGCCAGGGGTGTCATCCTCTACCTGTCCGGTGGTTGCGGGTTTGGCATCCCGGCCTCCCGAGTGGCGAGCGGCTACTTGCTTTTCCCCCATTCATCAGAGTAAGTAGTACCCCAATACCTTAATTTATTTCTCAGATCATCATCTGCCTTACCTTATCCCATTACTTTGATTTTGACTAGCTCCGTGGCGCAGCGGTCAACACGCCTGCCTGCGACACGGAGTGACCGGGTTCGATCCCCGGCCAGTTCAAGATGGAAAATGATCTTTTTCAGATTGGCCTGGGTCTTGGATGTTTATCTATATATGTATGCATTTGTTATAAAATATAGTATCGTTGAGTTAGTATCCCATAACACAAGTCTCGAACTTACTTTGGGGCTAGCTCAATCTGTGTGATTTGTCCGTATATATTTATTTATATATTTATATTTATTTATTTATTTATTACCTGAGGTCGGCGCAATATGTCTTTTCTTTCCAAATATTTCTATTCTGCGTCATTCCAGCATCCACGCCCAGTCCCCTCATATCTTTCTTCACGCAATCCATCCATCTCTGTTTGGGTCTGCCTCTTCCTTTATACCCATCTATCTGCATATCAAGCGCTCTTCTAGCTAAATGTTGCTCCTCTCTTCTCATTACGTCAATTCTCAGATGTAGGTAACAAATTCCTATCCATTTCCAGTATAAAATGCTTCCGATAGGCAGCAAAGAAGCCAAAGAAACTGCGCTCGCCAACCCGCCTGCCAAGCTTGATGAGTATGGCAATATCCTCCCATGGAACGAAGAACCCTTGGGAGAGGCTTGTGTCCAGTATTGGACTTCTTACGGCTGGTATGATGATCTAATTTTTTTTTAGTTCCCAGCATTGGTCCCATAGGAGAAGTTGTTCATATTAAAACGTCAAGGCTACATTTTGGCGAGCTCCGTGGCGCAGTGGTTTACACGCCAGCCTGCGACACTAGGGCCCCGGGTTAGATTCCCGGTCAGGTCAAGATGGAAAATGATCTTTTTCAGATTGGCCTGCGTCTTGGATGTTTATCTTTATTACAAGACAGACGGGTTTTTGTATCAGGGTTAGGTAGCTCCAATTTTCTATAAATATATATATATATATATATATATATATATATATACAGCGTGTAAATGTAAAATAAATAAATATATACGGACAAATCACACAGATTGAGCTGTCCCCAAAGTAAGTTCGAGACTTGTGTTATGGGATACTAACTCAACGATACTATATTTTATAACAAATACATATATTGATACTCATCCAAGGCCCAGACCAATCTGAAAAAGATCATTTTCCATCTTGACCTGGCCGGGGATCGAACCCGGGCACTCTCGTGTCAAACGAGTAGCTCTTAAGTCTCGGTAAAGAGTTAAGAGCTACGATGTTTCCTACGGAGTCCTATACTAGCCGTAAGAATTGGTCATATTTTGACGGCTGCCTACCCTCCTTCGGTATGCTAGGAGTAACCTCAAACCTCGACCTGTTGTATTGCGTGTCACTTCGCATGTCCCTCGTGGTGCGGCGTTGTGGGTCGTCTCGTCACTGCGGGCTTCAGTCGACGAACTATCGGATTACTCGCACCGCAACTAACATTTTAACATTGTGCGTGCTTTAGTAGTTTTATCCGACTGTCACTGTGAGAGAGTATGGTTTTTGTTTGCGTATGGCCAAAGAGTTATATTTATAATGAATACAGGAATATACATGGTGAAATTTTGATCGTTTTTATCCTGTATCCGGTTTGGGTTTTACCTCAGTCTATCCGAGCCCCCGGGACGACCCCCGGCCCCCGGCCTCCGGACCTACGTTTAGATGACAAAGACATCAATAGTTTCCGCAATGTTTATAGCAAATTATTCATACCTTCGGATATATTCATAAAATTTTCGTACAGATAAAGATAAAGATTATTTATTTGTCAAACATGTGTTACAATGTGTTAAATAATATAATAATAAGGAATCAACATGTTTACCATTAAGGTGTACAAATATTGTATCAGACGAGCTACTGTTCAGTTCCACATAAAATAAACAATAAATAAATAATATTAAATTACTAAATAAGTCCAAATAGGTACAATAAGCACTAAATTGTAAATAAATAGAAAATAAAGAAAAATAAAAAATTTTAAATTTTATCATTGAAAAACGCATTAATATCATAATAACAGTTCTGGTTTAGGAATGATTTCAGTTTTTTCTTGAATAAATTTATGTTTAATGTTTTATATTCCGTAGGGATTTTATTATATATTTTTGGAGCCATACAAATAACACTCTTCTGGAGCAGAGCTGTTTTTGATTGATGTAGACAAAGTCTATCGCCATTTCTTCTGTTTCTTGCACACACATCCGATAAACGTTTAAATAAATGGGGATTATTTTGTACAAATACAGCTATCTCAAATATATACAATGATGGCAGTGTTAGTATTTTATATTGTGTAAAATAAGATTGACAGCTATCAGTGCTTTGCAGACCAAACATGGAGCGAATACAACGTTTTTGCATTTTAAAAACCAAATTTTTATCGGTAGAATTTCCCTAGAAAATTATACCATATCTTAATACAGATTCTACAAGACCATAGTATGCTGTAAGTAGAGAATCAGAACTTAATTCTTTAGATAGTTTATATAAAGCATATGCTGAACTGCTCAGTCTCTTATATAATCCTTCGATATGTTTTTTCCAATTTAGTTTAGAATCAATTGTAATTCCAAGAAATCGCGCTGTATCAACTTCTTCAACAATATTGCCTTGATATTCAATTTGAAATTTGTTTGTGTTTTGAGGTCTTTGACTGAAATGCATTATATGCGTTTTGTCTAAATTAATCTTTAAATTGTTCTTATTGAGCCATGTTATTATAGAAGACAAAATTGATTCAATGTCAGACTTATATGAATTTACATCATTACATTTAATAGACACAGTACTATCATCAGCAAACAAAGTCATTTTGTGATTTGTTTTACTAGGTAAATCATTAATATATATATAATAAAAAGCAGAGGTCCAAGAACACTGCCCTGTGGAACACCATATTTGACATAACGTTCATCAGATATGTATTTCTTTTCAGTTTTTGATGTAAAATATATATTTGATATTTCAGTTACTTGTCGACGGTCTGATAAATATGATTCAATTAAATCAAGTACTTTTCCTCTGATGCCATATGCTTCAAGTTTAGTTTTAAATATATCATGGTCCACGTAATCAAAAGCTTGTGTCATATCACAAAAGACAGTACAAATTGGTTTAGTTTTATCTACTTCATTCATTACTTCCAATAAAAAATCATAAATAGCAATGTTGATAGTTTTATTTCGTCTGAATCCCTTTTGCTCTTCACAGAAAATTCCTTTCCCCTCAAAGTAATCATTGATTTCATTGTAGAAATGTTTTTCGACAACTTTTGAGAAAACTGAATTAATTGCAATTGGCCTAAAATTTTGTAGTTGCTCCCTATCATGTTTTTTAAACAATTGTAACTTTGAGGTCATGTGGAAAGATACCTGCCTGGATACTTAAATTTATAATATGGCTGAGATGTTGACATATGCATTCATTCACAACTTTAAGTATTTTTGTCAAAATACCATCATGACCAACACTTTTTTTTTCCGTTTCACCTTTTAGGGTTCCGTAGTAAACAAGGAACCCTTATAGTTTCGCCATGTCTGTCTGTCTGTCCGCGGTTTTACTCAGAGACTAGAAAGCTGTAATTTTAAAATTAAATATAAGCTATGTTACTTGTAGATAAAAGTAGCTTCTTATTGGTGAAAGAATTTTTTAAACCTGTCCAGTAGATTTTGATTTCATCCACTACAAACAACACACACAAATCTCCTCTTTATATTAGCCTAGATGTGCCAACGCTTCTCTTGAGCAGATAATAGATGCTGATCATGAGAATGGGGGTAATTTTCAACCGAATAAAAAAAGGAGGTTATCAATTCAGTTGTATGTTTTTTTTAATGTTTTATCATCATCATCAGATCTTTTTAGTCTCCACTGCAGGAGCATGACCGTCTCTGTACTACCGGAGCCATACTTGACCAGAGCAGACAGAGGATTTGGCCTACACTCTCCTCGCTGGCCAGGCGGGTTGGAGAGGTCTCATTGATGTTTATGAGCTTTGTTTAGCTTGTATTTCCTAAGTCACCTCTTACGACCTCCTCTTTTTAATATTTTTTACCTCAGAACTCCGTCATTAAAACGATTTTAAATATTATTTTTGTTTGAAATATGCTTTAAGTTGGCCCCATTACAATTTCATCACAATCGGTTCAGTAGTTTGATTGAAGTCGGTTTTTTGGATGAAAGATTATGTAACCAGCTTGTCTACTATCACTATTTCTAATTTGTGATTCACAAGGTTTAGATACTACATGAAAAGAAATCATATTTCTGTTAAATGAGAATGATATGCTTCCTTGACAATATCAAAGTGAGAAGTTGAGATTATATTTTGATTATATTGAATTTAAATAAAACGCAGAAGTTTTGTATTTTATATGCATATATTCGGATTCAATATTTCAATAGCTATCAGTTAATAATTAATACAACTTAACTTAAAAAAAAATACACTGACTCTTTTACGAATGCCGTACAATAATGTACTTAGATACTTAATTCTAACTTAGCTATGTCCAAGCTTAAAATTTACTATAAATTACAAATTTCATTACATTTAAATACTACAATTTGAAAAATAAAATATAAATTAACTAATAATCTCTATAAGTTTGTTCATCATCACCTATTATACATTTGCATGCATCTCGTTTGCAAAATGTCAAATTTTGTGACCTGTGGCTAATTGCCGCGAATTTAGAACAATTTGAATTTTAAATTAACGTCGACCAGGTTTGTGAACCAATCAGAAGCCAGGGTCGGGAATGCGCTCTCGCTCATTGGCTGAGACAATCGGCCTTGAGACAACAGTCGTAGATTACGCGATTTTAAAATCCGCGCGATTTTTTTCCACTTGTTTCGACAATTTTTATTGATCCTTAAAAACTATATAATATTAGTCACATATACAACCGGAGCACACACATTTACAAATTGTCGTTTGAAAATAAAACTCTTAAACACATAATTATATACAATAGAACTATAACGCCTTATCGGACTCCGTCACTAACATAGCCTAGAATTATATGATATGACTCAGGTGTTTTTACATAGGAATCGGGAAGCAAGTAAGTATATGAAAACAAATATCTATACGCCCTTTACAACATTATGTAGGCGGTTCTTTGCATTTCGATGCATAAATTAGGCCTTAAAATAACAAACTTCGATGAAACGTCATGGATTGGAACACAAGGGCAGAAACAAGCTTCTTCATGATGTAGAGAATATTATAAATATGTTAAAGTTCTTAGCAAGCCTTAACTTTATACGAAGTAATGTATTGTGATAAAACAAAATAAATATTTTTACTGTATCTCTGACAATCTATCAGTAATTGCTAAATATCACATTTTGTTTAATTGTTAAAGTGCTTCAAGTATAATATTAGGTCTTGCTAAAACTTTTAGTTCACATTAGTAAATAAATCTCATTTTATCGCATAACCTCCGATTTACAATAATTTTGTTTGTTTGTAAGCAACAGATGATAACTTTTACAATAATATAACAATTTCTGATATGTAGATAAGTACTCATAGCGCATTTTCTCAAATTTTCAACCCCACGATACCGCTTTTCAACAAGAGTATTAACGTTACGAACAAAATTGGTACTGAAAATTTGAAAATTATCAAAAATGCGTAGTTTAAATTTAAGAAAATCGTTCGAAACAAACAAAACCCTTGTAATGCGGATAGAACTATAATTATTGTACACGTATTTACAATCTACAAAACGACTAGAATCACTAAACCATGTTAATCCCGTACTTTTCGGGCGCGAAGTAACTGTTGCCGGAGTTCGAAAAGTTCGTGATCTGCGAGGCCTGCAGCATGCTGAGGTGGGGGGAGTTCTGGGACTGGTTCTCGGGGGACTCGGGGCCTGACGACAGGATGTTGTGGTGCGAGGGCCAGGCGGCGGGCGGGGAGGGGTTGCCGAATGACACCTGGTTGTAGAGCTGGTTGCCGTTGGCCGTGAGGTTGTGCCCGTGGTGGCTGGCGTGCGACTGGTTCACTGACGACCCGTTGAAGTACTCCATCTGCAAGAACGTGCTGTTGTAGTTTTTGGATGATCTGCTGAAGGTTTGGTAAAGCTAGACGTAAGGTTATCCAAGAAAAGTAAATAACTGTTCAGTTCCTAACAAACTGAGTTGAATTTATCTTGCAATAATTGTATCTTTGAGGTATTGGGAGGCGAGCTCCGTGGCGCAGTGGTTAACACACCAGCCTGCGACATGATGTTGTCAAGTTCCCTCCCCGGCCAGGTCAAGATAGAAAACGATCTTTTTCAGATTGACCTGGGTCTTGGATGTTTATCTATATAAATATTTATTAAAAAATAAAGTAACGTTGAGTTAGTATCCTACGACACGAGTTCACAACTTTCTGTGGGGCTAGCTCAATTTGTGTGATATGTCCCTATTTATCTTTATTTATTGGGAATGATAACTTAGAAATATGAACTCTATACAAATAAACTTGTTTATTACAAGTGTTGTACCGGTGTTTGTCTCTCTGTAAATAAATCGTGCAAGTTAAATATAATCCAGTTTCCGGTGTTCATTTGAGCTGAAATTTTGCATTTGCCTTTGAATGTAATTCGAATTATTTATTTATTACTGTATTCTTGCAAGTAAATATAATATTATATATTGATAGTAAATATAGATTGATAGTAGTGCAATAAACGAATATCAACGAGTTGGTCTAATGCTGGAACTTGTCAGCGTTGAATAACACGGTCACAAAATTTTGCAGTCCTCATTGGCTCACAATTTAAGTTTGTCCTATCAATGAAATACTTGACTCATCTTGTAAAATGTGATAAAATCATCACTTCTACGATCTCAATGAAGGTTGCGAAAACCAAATTAAGCTGTTCAATGAAAAATACGGTAGTTCACTGTTCAATAATAAATGACAGCCTCCGTGGTCCAGTGGTTAAGGCGTTTGCCTGTTGACCCGGGGTTCATGGGTTCGATTCCCACCGGAAGCATACTTTGTTTAGTTGTTTCCAGTTTGGTTAGGACATTGCAGGCTTGAATCACCTGATTGTCTGATAATAAAGATGATTCCGTGCTTCGGAAGGCACGTTAAGCCGGTGGTCCCGGCTGCCATCTGGTAGTCGTTAAAGGAACCACGTCAGAGGCCGAGAGGCGGTTCCGAAGAACTCTGACACCAGGGTGTGCATGGTCGATTGACCGTGACACCTACTCGAAATGATGATGAATGAAAAATACGAAACATATTACAAAAAATACCGTACCTGACTCGGGTAGTACGGTGAGTTGTACGCACTCTGCGCGTACCCCTGATGGTGGTGCGACGTCGAGTAGCTTCGGATGTAGTCGGAGCTGCCAGGCCAGTGGAAGCTGTTGTAGCTGTCCGGGTGGTACACATTTCCTGGCCCGTTTAGGCTCTGAGGGGTGATAGGAGGGGAGGGAGTCGTCATGATCGACGAGTTCGACCCTAAAGGCGTGAGGTTACCCGTCAGGCGCGAGCTGTATTGGTCCTTCACCAGGCTACTCCCGAAAGACTTCTCCGAATAATCTAATTTACTGGAATAGTCTAGTCTTTTCGGACTATTGTACAACTCTTGCTTCGGAGTGACTCCATATCCGTGTACATTCACATCGGAAGGACTGGACTCCTTGCCTCCGAGTCTTAAAGTGTCGTTAGAGCTATAATGATGCGAGACTAAATTATTTTTGTTTAAAGGCGATGACTCGTAGTTCGATGGCGCTGATTCTTTCTTACATATAACGTTGATTGGGGGGGATACTGATGTGGTGGGGGTAATGGGAAGGTTGGGAGATGACGTCGTTATACTGGAAGTGTTTGCGATGCTCGAAGCTGAGCTCGTAAGGGATTTGGAAGTGGTTATTTTGGAGGAGGAAGAGGTGGTGTTGCTAGAGCTCTTGAGGTTACTACTGGAAGAGAGGGAGGAAGTCTTGGAGCCGCTGGAGGACTTGGAAGAGATCTGCGTGTTGGTCTGCTGCTGCAGCTGTTGTCTGCATTTCGCTCTTCGGTTTTTGAACCACACCTGTAAAACGATATTTTATTAGTGACGTCATAAATAACAAATTCAAGATTTTTCAATCAAGAAATGTGGTATTGTTGTATTGTATTGCTATAAGTCAGGGTTCCCTACCCAAAGGTAAAAACGGGACCGGTAAATATTGTACGGTGATACAAAACCCTTCGTGTGCGATTCCGACTCGCACTTGACTGATTTTATCCTTATCCTTACTAATCCTTATCCTTATCATTACTTCCTTATCCTTATCATTACTTCCTTATCCTTATCCTTACTTCCTTATCCTTATCCTTACTTCCTTATCCTTGCTATCCTTATCCTTACTAATATTATAAATGCGAAAGTGAGTTTGTTTGTTTGTTTATTTGTTAGTTTGTTTGTTTGTTACGCTTTCACGCCGTAACTACTGAACCGATCATCATGAAATTTTGCATACAAGTTCTCTGGAGTGCAGAGAAGGACATAGGCTACCTTTTATCTCGGGAAAAAGTACTATTCCTGAGGGATCGACATTGACGCGGGCGGAGCCGCGGGCGAAAGCTAGTTTTTGAATATTTCTATAAAAATAGTAATTGATTTAGGAGGTCTCTTTTTAATGAGTGCCCTTTGCTTCTTTCAGTCTCACTAAGGAATGATTGGCTCGCTTTGGAAAAATACGACTTTTTTTAGACGTAGGTACACTTAGTTTACTTCAAAGTTTCTACATACCTACATACTATCACGTCTTTTTCACTTGCGTGGTAGATAGAGCCTATGTCTATGAAACCTAAAAGCTACGATTAACATGTTGGTGCGTGTAGGTAGGAATCCACGGGAAGACTTGGAGTGGTCCTATTCTACATAGCCGTGTGGTATCCGGCAGAGTAGAATAGGACCACTCCAAGTCTTCCCGTGGATGTCGTAGAAGGCGACTTAGGAAATACAAGCTAAACAAAGCTTATATACATCTAAGACACCTCTCCAACCCGTCTGGCCAGCGTGGAGAGTGTATGCCAAGTCCTCTGGCTGCTCTGGCCAAGTATGGCTCCGGTAGTACAGAGAGGGTCGTGCTCCTGTAGTGGAGACTAAAAAGGACCTGATGATGATGATGATGATGCGTGTAGGTGGAAAACGGCATCAATATAGTGATGGGTTGGTTACCCATCATAAAGAAGAATAGGTTATGTACGAATTTTAAAACACCAAAAACGTTTCGTAATTTTTTTATTTTCTATTGTTTCATTTGACCGAAAATTCATTTGCCATATTGTTGAAATTCCGATTTTTGATTGTTATATTTCTAAAAGCTATATGTTTTGTATTGCAATCCAACGGAAATACGCAGATACTACTGCTATATGTTTTATTTAACAAAAAAAAAATATTTCCATATTATTAAAAGACAGCATTTCAAATAATTTTTTTTAATGAAATTTCAAAATTAATTTAGTAAATTTAAATTAAATTTATTTTGCATACCAGCTAGTAATCCTTATTAACTTATGTGAATTATCAAGATTGTTTATTCCTAGTTCATATGGGATTGCCATATCTACATTTTAATATTAAACATAATTAATAACAACATAAAAATAAAAAATTATAAATAACTTACAAATAAAAAACTTCTGAAAAACTTGTAAAAACTTCTTATGTGAATTAATTTTAAAATTGTTATATTTTAATTTTGCATGTTAAAAGTTATTATATTAAATTAAATGTTATTTATATTTCAATAATTAGATATAAAGGTAGGTTTTTTATTTTCAAAAGGAAACCTAACAAACCTACGTTATTTTCCACGACAAAGTTGATTTTCGGTCTTTATTATTTTTGCTCTGATGTTTTGGTCACAAGATAACCTAACGAACCTAACCTACCCATCTTGGACAAGTTGTTTTGTTGTGGCGGGGGCTTCGTCCCCGAGCCCCCTTATTAATATACCCGTACTATTTTTATTTGGTACCAATTCTTTTTATTTTCTTCTAAACTTTTCCAATTTGTCGTCAGTAAGTACCTAGTTATTGAAAATCTGTGTAAATAATAATATGGAAAAAGTTACTTCTATCGCTAATACTTCTAGAAAATGAAATTATTCTTACCAAAATATCTATCAAAATAAAATTACATGTTTTGATTTTCCGTCGACAGTTGTTCTAGAAGAAGAAAAATATGTTTATTAAGTTTATCGAAGCAGAAAATATGGTATAGAAGCCATTTGGCATTTAAAACTTCGTCGTACCGTTTTCGAACAAATGAAATTCGAAAAGAAAAAAATCGTGTGTATGATAGGTTACCGATGGGTTGCTAGCCGCATCGCTTACTGGCATGATTACTCAGATTTTCGCCCATTTTCTCGATCGGCGTTTGCGATCTGCACCAGAAAGGAATCAGCTGGTACATTCTACATTTTTTCTTTTCTCCCAGACCAGAATGGAAGTTTCTACGATTACCAGGTATTTTCACAAAAGACTGATTTTTTGGTAGTGTATTTTTTCAGATTTATTAGACACGACGCCATACCGAAGCCTTCTTAGTAAACACAGGTTACGTTGTTTTCCCTAAAGGTTTACAACACAACAAGCGTTCCCTACCACCGTCCTGACTTCTCGTAAATTATTTCTACGTAATTACAAGAAGTCAGCGAGCCCTTCAACAATGTGTGAGGATCAATTACTCCGCGCGTTGAGCGTGTATTTGTTTTGCGGCTTATCACTGATTTATGGTACTGACGCGAACTAGCGAGTTTTTGTAGTAGTGGTTAGGTGTAGAATAATTGATATTGGCAAGTTGAGTGTTGGTTTGTTTCATATTTTGAATTTTGAACACGACCTATAGTTTCTTCTGATTGTTTTCAAGTTAGTTACAAATTCCGGATTTTCTTTACTGCCTTGACGAATTCTTATAATTTAACTACAAACATCTAGCGGCAATTATGTTCGTTTCTTAATATATCACTTGTATAGTTACATCAGATCTAAGTACCAACTTATATTCACTTGATCAACCACTAAGTTTCTGCCAGATGGATTTAAATCAAGTAAAATACAAGAATCAAAGAGCATTTGTGTCACACAACCGATTTACGGCATATGAGATTAAAGCGTAGCAACTTAGTGTAACAATAGATACCTAGTAATCACTAAATTACATTAATATGATGCAACCTCTATCTTTTGTTGTAAATTCATGTCATTATTTCACAAAAATATGCAGTTTAATAAGTATCTATACAAAGTTATTATTACCTCGAAGACAATCAAAACTCTACATTACAACCCCTATTAATATTCGCCACAATTACAACATGTGCGTTACATTTCACCTCTTTACGCTTTTCGAACGCAAACAGCGTCGACGCATCTGTCGTCATTCACTCGTTCATTCATTCACCGCCGCAAATGGTAGGGGTGGTAATCCGAGGCAGGTTTGTGCCGGCACGCCTTAACTTTGTTATAGTCATTAGTTGCCTTGATTTTTTGCGCGTAACATATTTTGTGGAGTTACACAGTTAATTTTGTTATTCACACCAAGGGCGGGTGGGACTACTTTCGACGAAATTAATAATTGAGATTTTCCGTTGACTGTGCACTTTAATATTTATACTTATACTGTATATGTATACTGGCTAGCTCCGTGGCGCAGCGGTCAACACGCTAGCCTGCAACACGAGAGTGCCTGGGTTCGATCCCTTGAAAATGATCTTGGATGTTTAGCTACAGGTACCTATGTATATTTGTTATAACATATAGTACCTATCGTTGAGTTAGATACCATAACACAAGTCTGGAACTTACTTTGTGGCTAGCCCAATCTGTGTGATTTGTCCGTATTATATTATACTAGCTGTTGCCCGCGGCTCCGCCCGCGTTAGTGTCGATCCCTTGGGAACAGTAGAATTTCCCGGAATCAAACATACCCTATGTCCTTCCCCGGGCCTCAAACTACCCCCATACCAAATTTCATCCAAATTGGTTCAATCGCTCGCCTATAGATTAGAGAATTTTTTGTGCCGGTCCAGACTTCTGACTTCTATCTTTATAGCAGGCGTTTTGCCATTATCACCACGTTTCATCATCATCATCAGGTCTTTTTAGTGTCCACTGCAAGAGCATGACCCTCTCTGTACTACCAGAGCCATACTTAGCCAGAGCAGACAGAGGATTTGGCCAAGTTTCCGTCTGCCAAGCGTGATTGGCAGACGGACACTTGACCAAATCCTGTGAGAACTTTTCTTACTTTTGCTGACAAGAGGTATATATATGGTAATTTTTATAACATTTTTACTATCGTATGACGCTTAGTTTCTAATTAGTTGACGCTTATTTCATAACAGTAAAAAACTTTATAACTCCGAATAAAAAGTACCTAGTGTAAGTTTTACGCACATGTATAGTCTGTCTGTTTGGCATCATGGATCGAAATCAATATGGAGGAGGTAGGTACCTGATATTCTGCTTACGTTCTACTTAAACGGCAATTTAAAGATGACCCGTAATACCGGTTTTTTTAAATCTAGCATAACATCCACGTGTATATTGACCTTTCCTTTAGTAATAAATAACTTATGCACCGCTGATCCTGACATAGTGTTATAAGAGTTTTGGAGAAAATAAACAGATTTTACTAGTATTAATCATTTCAAAGAATCGCTTTATGTTTCTCCAATAGAGCAGGAGACTTGGTGGTTCCCTAACTATCATCATCAGGTCTTTTTAGTCTCCACTGCAGGAGTATGACCCTCTCTATACTACCGGAGCCATACTTGGACAGGGCAGACCGAGGATTTGGCCTACATTCTCCTCGCTGGCCAGACGGGTTGGAGAGGTCTCATTGATGTTTATGAGCTTTGTTAAGCTTGTATTTCCAAAGTCGTCTCTTACGACCTCTATGGGAAGACTAGTAGTGGTCCTATTCTACTCTGCCGGAAACCACACGACTAACCTTAACTATACTCGCGTCAAATACAATAAAAAACTAACGTAGTCGCGTCTACCGTCCCCGAAGTAGACCGCGACTAGTGTTGTGCCGTGCTCGAAATTTTCGAGAACGGTGAGAACATGTTGAAATTTATTTCCGAGAATTTCTTCTTCTTTCTCTTTAGTGCGGGAATTATTCAGTAATTCTCGGGAATTATTGGAAATTTCCCGCAAATTTCCATGAGAAGGAATTCAGGCAGGAGAACAGAGAATTTCTCTCTCGCACATCACTAACCGCGACCCGCGTTTGTGTAATTAAATTACTAGACGATCGCTCGATCGATTTTTAATCGGCAAAGTAGACACGAAATAGTTGGCCGATGCGAATTAACGAGGCTGTCAGAGTCATCGTCTGCCAATTAAGAAAGCTATCCGAGAGCCGTCAAGAGTAAGCCGCGCGAAAGATTAGTTCAGTATGATTAATGTGAGAATCATGTTGTGGGAAGGTACTAGGTGAAATTGACCGGTAATTTTTGTAACATTTTGACCATCGTATGATGCTTATTTTCTAATTAGTTGACGCTTATTTCATAACAGTAAAAAGTTTTATAATTCCGAATGAAAAGTACCTAATTTAAGTTTTACGCACATGTATGGTTATCTGATTTTGGCATCGTGGATCGAAATTAATAAGAGCTAATAACGATTAGGTTAATCCTATAATATACAGTGATTAAAATCTTTCTGTATAAACATTTTCATGTTAATATTATTAATAGTTTAAGAGAAAATTTAAGATATTGGTAGACGGCCTGGTCAGGTATCTCTGTCCCTGACTGTACATACCTATATCATTAAGCTACTTGAGCAAAATTCAGATCCTTCTTTTTATTAATATTAAGTCTAGACTAAACTTTAACTTTTTTAAAACGTTGTGCAAAGCCTAAAAAACAGATTAGCACTTACGTCATTTTATAAAGAAACAGCCAAATTCGTCCCTCGTCTAACATTTTAAAAACAAAAAGCTCGAATTATAAATTCGAATTCGGAATGTAATTCGATTGGGCGAGTTAATGCTCAACCCGTGTTGGCATAGATTGGTCGTTTGAACGAATTACGAGTCAGCCAACCATCGAGCGCCGAGGGTCTCTATCGAATGATATAAATATGTTAGGCATAATTGTCATCTACCCTTATATTATAAAGAGGAAAGGTTTGTGATTCTGTTTGTGAATAAACTAAACAACTACTGGATAAATTTTAAAAAATCTTTGACCTATAGGAAGTTTCGTTGTCTTCAGCCAGGAAGTCGCTTAAAAATGACTAGTTAGATTGAATATTTTATGCTACTCCTGTAGCTGGCTCTAGTGACATATTTCGATCAAACCGAGATTAGAAAAATAATTGGGTCCATCAATTATCGAACGCTACAAGTAAGTCATGCAATTACTCAACCATCGAGATTTGTCATAATCTTCGCAGGGCGTAAATGGGCTATGATTATGCCTAACACATTATTTCTTTCTTTTTACGTAACAAACGAAACTTATATGTAA
The DNA here is from genome assembly GCA_947532085.1 of Elegia similella. Classification (NCBI taxonomy): domain Eukaryota; kingdom Metazoa; phylum Arthropoda; class Insecta; order Lepidoptera; family Pyralidae; genus Elegia; species Elegia similella. Next base: position 6,152,178 of record OX383951.1, on the reverse strand, counting down.
TACAGCTCAAAATACTACTCAAATAAGTTTCTGTTAGTTGTTTGTCTATTTTTATGAAAAAATAGTCAGCCAGCCATCTACACTAATATTATAAAGAGGAAACATTTGATTGTTTGTTTGTTTGCGTTGAAGACTCCGAAACTACAAGACCGATAAAAAAAATCTTCCACTGGCTGTATATTAAATACCTATATCTCTCTTAATAATTTTCAAAATTTCACATTAATTCAGAAAAGACAATTATGCTAAAAGATGATGCGTTACAAGTTTATGCCTAGTTATTTATACCTTCTTGGTAATTATTATGCCTTACATTTAATGGTTTGTTCGGGCTACTGAGCAGCGTTGATGGATCGGCATATAGTAGTAGTTGCTTCGTTTTGGGTGGTTTTCCATTCCGGCGGATTATTTTTTCGACACGTCTTGAGTATTTTAACTCTATAATCTGCGGATCAAGCTGTAGCTTGATATCGTTAATGGGTTTTTAATTAGTTATGTAAATTATGGTATGTAATGTTGATAAAACCTCTTTCGAATATTAAATACATCATCATCTCTTATAAACGTGTATTTTAAAAGGTTTTGTTGAAACTTGAGAATTGCTTTCGTCTGCGGCTTCGCTCGCATAATATAGACCCGACAGAAAGAGTAATTTAAGTGAAGAGGTTACCGATTGACTGACAGTTACATTCGCATTTATAATATTAATATGGATAGACTAGAATGGGAGATCTGCCTCTTGAAGTATTGGTCAAAATTTATGCTGATCTACCGGACAATGATTTGTGGCCGAACCCTTGTATGCCTAACTTCCATGGGAATGTAATTTTTTCCAACCTGTGATCTGGACACTGGCAAGTTCATTACTTATAACATAGTTATATACCATATATAACATAGTTGTAAGTTTACTTTGTTAGCCCATCAGGCAATACGAGAGTTTGCTGTCTCTCCAAGCCTTGCGCACACAGGCAACGCCCAAAGCCGAGGTCCGTCCCTCCTGGGGGCCCTTTGGTGATGTTGTCTATAAAGGTTGAGGGCACTCTGCCCTCACCTCAAACGCCCGGTGAAGTAGCGAAAGCTCACTTGGAGCTAGCTACATAGTCCTTTCAAAAAAAAAAAAAAAATTACTTTGTTACTAACACTTTATGGGTTGTAAAGCTTGAAATAAATGATTTTTACTTTTATTTTAATTATTGTCATTCCATCTTCACTTGTCTTCACTTTATGTGGGGTCGGTACGCTACCTGATCTACCCACGCTATGAAATAAATTAGGGAACCTGAACAGACAATTGTTAGGAAATGTACGGTTTCAATAGACGTCATTTGACGTATATATACTACGGAGCTTGACGTATATATACTATATTTAGTATATTTATACTACGGAGCTTTTAATGTACGTATGAGAATATTTGAAAAAAAATTTTTTGATGGCCGCATTTAAATTTTATCAAAATTGGTTTCGTAATGTTGAAGTATGTTTTATATAAAAAAATATCATAAATTGTATGAAAGAATTGTGTAGGCTTGGGAAATTATCCGTTACAAAAAAACAGTGGCACTCCATGAGTGCCGACAGAAGCAACATTCGGTTACTTATATACAGAGGTTTCGGTTACGGTAACGGTAACAGTGTCGCGAGTTTAATGGTCTTTTCTTGTCCCAAAATCAAATGCCCAACGCTTCTAAACAAGTTTTCACTTCAAAAATACTATACCCTTGGTTCGACAGCATATCCTTAGGGCATGTATTATGTATTTAAAATAAATCATTGTCTATTGTGTTATAAGTTGTGTTATAGACAAATGTAAACTTAGTTTACCTGCGACCATGAAAACTGTAAAGTTTTCGAAACGTTAGGTGTAACAATAATGTAATAAACGCGATAAAACCGTATTATGTGATTTTATTTATATGCGTAATAATCGCCAAAACATTAGAAAACATATGTCATATGTAGTACCAACCTGTACTCTGGACTCCGGCAGGTTAATCTTCAGCGCGACCTCCTCCCGCATGAAAATGTCAGGGTACCGCGTCTTGCCAAACAGCGCTTCCAGGACGTCCAGCTGTGCTCGCGTGAACGTCGTTCGCTCCCGACGCTGCTTCCGGGGATTTACACCTGGAACGAAGAGGATCTTCAGAGATGTTGCTCGAGTTCGAAGAAAAATAACACGGCAAAAAATGTTTAGCCTATGTCAGGGACTTTCAAACTTATGGCTACACTTTAAAGTTTCTAAATGACAGCCAACCCCCACTTCTCTCATACCCTCCGAAAGGAAAATAGGTAACTAAATTGGCTGTTGGAGAAACTAAGTATTTTTTTATTACAAGTTCAATAAAAGGTTAACGTTTGTAACCTTTTACCGAACTTGTAATATATATATAGGTAAGAAAGAAATATATTTTTATTGTTAAAAGTGACAAAAAAAGACCTGATGATGATTTAGATTTAGTATAGGTACTACATTAGTTAGTAATTAGTGTTACTAAATAGCTCCCGAAGTGTAAGCTTTTATTTACATTTTCACAATAAGTGCAAAACAACCTCAAGACGACGTGATCCGAGGGTAGGGCCTAGTTACCTGTAGCACAGGTTCCTACAGGAACCTATTTCAGGAACTAGTCTCCAAACAAGGGTGAACAAGTCTAAATACCAAAAATGTACTAAAAATTTAGAAACTTACCTAGATATAAGACTCATCTTTGTAAAGGAGAAAATAAACGTTTATTGTTATTATTATGTTAAAGATGATGGGTGGGCTTGTTTTTGTCGTAAATTAAATGTTGTTAGATCAATCACGGACGCGTCTACATGCGCGCTTGCTAGTCTTGCAGCCACCATTACGTAAATCTTATCATCTGGCGAACTCCTAGGCGTTTACGTACCCCACTTTGAAAAACCCTGGCCTAGGTCACTCTGGAGGGTAGGACTTATCATGCACTTATTCATTTTGTGTTGTACAAAATCCATAGCACTAGCATTTACCTAGTTTTATTGTACTTAATAATAAGAAATACCGAGTAGTCATTATAAACTCTACTTATTTAAATTATGCCTTCTCTGTGACTTTTAGAAACCGCTTTAAATGTAGCCTTATTAAAGAAATAACACTACTAAACTGTAGAGGCGACATTAACTGAATATAGCAAGAGGGGAGCCACTTATGAACCATAATCCTTTACTTTGGAACAGGTGAGATGGGAGACAAATGCCTACTTCAATACTGATAAAAAAGGGAAATAAAGACATGAATGAGATAAGAAATCGCTCAAAAACCGATGACAAATCTAGCTAAACTAGCTTATCAAAGCCGGATTATGCCAAACGATGGGACTGCACTGCACACGTTCTTGCAATGTATCATGTTTTTTTATAATGATATTTACAATAAATACTCAATTTCTATTTATTCTAATTTAAAGTTAACCTCTAATAGAAATATTAGAACCTAATATTCACTCTTAACATACCAGTAAATATAAAATATATACGGACAAATCACACCGATTGAGCTAGCCCCAAAGTAAGTTCGTGACTTGTGTTATGGGATACTAACTCAACGATACTATATTTTATAACAAATACATATATAAAATACATAGATACACATCCAAGACCCAGGCCAATCTGAAAAAGATTTTTTTCCATCTTGACCTGGCCGGGGATCGAACCCGGGCACTCTCGTGTCGCAGGCTGGCGTGTTGACCGCTGCGCCACGGGGCTAGCCAAGTAGTAAGAGCGATGATAATCATACTATGTAATATTGTGTTCGATGTACCGCAGATACGACGCGATATATCCGCTATCTGACAGCGATCATTTGTATAGGTAACGTCAACTGGTCGCGATACTATCGGTCGTGAAGCTAGTTCTAACTGGCCTTTGGCCTTATCTATCTCGTCGACGTGTGAAGCCCGTCTGAACTGGTCTGCACTGTGTGTTACAGAATAAGTAAATATTGTATTTTTAATCCGCAGCTTAGCATAATTACTTCCATGTCATTCATAACTTTTACAACTGCTTATGATGTAGTGTGATGTTTATTTTTGACTGACTTCAAAAAAAGCTTCCATGGTGGTTTGGGAGAAAAATAGTAGAATGTACCAGCTGCTTCTCTTCCGAACGCAAGTGCCTTCGAATTGCAGGGTCCTGGCAGTCCTGGATTAGAGGGGCGGCAGATTTCAGAGGAGACTCACGCAATTTCAGAGGGTAAAAGTCAAACAAGTTCCCTGGTTATCTCATGGTTTTTAAGTGGCCTACACTCATAAAAAATCCGGCACTGGGTCCTGGCCTCGATACCCGCCCAGGTCAAGGTGAAAAACGATATTTTTCAGATCGACCTGGATCTTGGATGTTTATCTGTATGTTATCTATTATAAAATATCGTTCGTATCGTTGATTTAGTATCCCACGACACTTAGATTCACCACTTACAGTGTGGCTGGCTCAATATGTGTGATTTGCCCTTATATATGTATTTATAATAGAAGAGTGTGTGACCGGAATAATGGATAAAATGTGTAAATTAGATTACCGGATTAGATTCAGATTACCGGTGATTACTTTTTTTGAATGATTATTTTATTCTTTTCTTATATATATCTTCCATGCTGGTCTGGAAGAAAAGAAAAAACGTAGAATGTGCCACTGCTTCTCTTCCCGTGCAGATCGTAAAAGTCAATCGAGGGATTGGGCTAAAATCTGCGGAATCATATCAATAGGCGATGCGGCTAGCAACCCATCACTATTTGATTCCGTTTTCCATCTACACGCCCTCCAACATGCTAAAGGCTATAAGGTTTTATCGACCTTGCTCTCTCTACCCCGCAAGGGAAAAAGACGTGATACTATATATATATTTATTATTTATATTTTAATGTGGCTCTGAATTTGCAGGTTAGTCCACAACATGTTTCGTCATAAAGTCTTGTATGAAGTAATACCAGTGGTATTTGTTCGTGGTATTGGATAGGAATAAATCGTCTCTAAAGTCTCTAAAGGGTCTTGGATGTTTATCTATATATGTATTTGTTATAAAATATAGTATCGTTGAGTTAGTATCCCATAACACAAGTCTCGAACTTACTTTGGGGCTAGCTCAATCTGTGTGATTAGTCCGTAAAAGTTACAGAATGTCTCCGCAACACGCTTCGCTTTCTCTCGCGAGATTACTCACATCGGATGTAAAGGAGAATGAAATTTGTATTTACAACTAGAAATGTATAAATCTTAATATATAAAACAAGTCGGGTTGGGTCAAACACTTATAACTTAAGAACTGCGACCGTGCCATGGGACCCGCGACGTCGTTTTTATCGCGCGATGTACTATCCACATCTCGCTCTTTAATGTTGCGGAAAACAAGATGGCGATAGTCGATAAACGCTGTCGCGCGTGCCATGCTACGGGGGCTGGTAAACCAATATAAATATTTTGAATTCGTTATCACCCCGGATAGCAGAATAATTAAAAAAATATAAAATATATATATTTATGACAAAAAAATAATAATAGCGAAACGAAGTTCGCCTGTAAATATATATTTTAGTACGAGTAGGTTAAATACAAAAACCGGTCAAGAGCGAGTTGATCTCGCTCGCGTTGAGAGGGTGCCGTACTGAAAATCTGGAAATGTAATTTTCTGATTTAGACCCCAATTGTACCTCCCATTATTCATCATCATCGTAATTTTCAGCCCACATTAGCTTTTTTTACGGTCCCGTCCGTCCATTATTAAATACATTTAATTATGGGAAGTATAACACACCCTGCGCAAATCAGGCATTTTGTTCTTAATTGAATTTTAAAAAAACACCTAAAACTAAGTAGCCTTAACCCAAGATATATTCATTTACGTAACATAGATATACGTTTTTAAATAAATAAAATAAATAAAAATAATTTATTCAACAACGTTAACACAACGCACATATACTTACAGTTAACATCTTTTACATTGTATTGTCAGTGAATACATATTAACATTGTATCAGTGTTTCATTTGTAACATATTAATTTTATTTAATCTTTATTTCAACCAAATTTTAAATAATTTTTTTATTTACTTAATTAGGTCAGTAGAGATTGTATAAATCGGCAGTGACAAACGGATATACAAACGAGTGTACCCAAAAAATAAACGAGATACAAGTAAATTATATTTTTATAGAAAAGAGGACACAGACCAACACATTTTTTTTACAACCAAGGCCACAAAAATATGAAATCTTCGGCAGCACCAAACAATGGGTTTTATTTCTGCCATCAACATATTTAACCTTTTTGGACTGGTTTGGTAACGGCATCGCAGCACATTATCCAAATTGTATCATTTGTATTCTAATCAAGTTATGGAAATGAAGCCACGCTTCTGTGTTACGGATGGACGGACAACTAATTAAATACTGGAGTTATTTACGATTATTGGTGTTTCAACACTTTTTTCTGGGAGTTATTAAATTATAACCTACTTGCGTAAGTGCTACTACTATTAAGTAAAATTTTGTTTTATATTGACTTTGTACAACATTTTATTCCTCACTTGAATGAAATACATTGCAACTTTTGTATGATTGTCTAATTTTGTTTAAGATATATAAACTGAACTGACTATCAGAACGATGTACACCGTAGTTGACAAAAGTTACCAAATAGAACTACTGATCTATATCTGATAGGACCACTCAGTGCCTTACTAGGATTTCATACGAGAAGATGAACTTAATAACATCTTGTGCAAATGTATGAAACTTGTGCATGAAGGGTTTATATCTAGAGTGTACAATGGGCTTTGAAGCACAAATAGGATAGAATCAAAAACAGGATCGTAAAACGAGAAAATAGAATGATCAAGTTTATACTTATTCTTTTGGTGAACTTCTACAATCCAAGCGGGAAGAGCAGCTAACAAATTATCTCCTATTTTATCTAATATAAGTATTTATCTTATCCGAATATGATCAATGGAATTCCTCCACATCTTAATTCTTCCAAATCTCAATACTAATACTTTCTATGTGTCTCTGGAATTCCTCATTAGTCTTGTTCAAACACAGTACAAGACAAACGAACAAGCATACCTCGAAAGCGGGTCACACTTACTGAACATGTAATCCCTATAGAAATTAAAAATCATTAACTAGAGGCCATTAGTCAAGTAGAATTATACCGTCGCGTTGACGACTCTATTAAGAAAGGTGTAAGGCAGAAAATTCTATGATGAATTACTGTTAAACTTTTCTATTAGATTGTCCAATGAATTGTCTATGACAGACTGCGTGTCTCTGGTTCTGAAACGCTCTTTTGTTCGACAAGTGAGCATAGACTTTTTATTTTCAGTTTTGGAATGTTTTTGTTTCCGTTGTAGGGATTACACGGCTATTCTGAGGTTTATTTGGTTAGAACATGTTTGTTTAGTTAGGCCAAAGGTATAAAGATGTCAAACTTTTTCTATGGCAAGAATCAGTTTTATTTTTATTGAGCTTTTAACGACAGTGTAGCTCTTTTCACGTATTGCATTTGTGATTCTAGGCCAATATGGGAAAGATAGCGAATCAAATAGAAGCGCTATTGTTTGTATCGTAAGTAATAATTTCTAGTATATTCGTATACATCATTTTTGTAACGTGTAATTTTCTCAAAACTTGATGTATAAGTTTTAATCTGTTTTCAAATCATTATTACAATTTTTTATTAAACAAAACACGCAGTAGCAATGATGATGTCGTCGACGTAAAAAGAACCTTTTATCATTGTTACGATGTTATTCTCCAAAAAAATATGAAATATGAAACATGCAATTGGCGTCCACATCCCGCATCAGGTCGTGAAATAGTTTTTATTTCCCAACCCCACTCTCACTTACGGATTAAAAAATAAAATAATACAATATCAATTTGAAACTAGCCCAGACAGAAATCGACCCCATTCAAAATACTATTCCAAACAAACGTTTCATACGAAAACTGTCACATTGCCTATCTATAGAAAAGTGAAAATAAATAGACAGACATCCGTCTCTTTCTTTTCGTCGTTGACAGACGCGTGGCAGACAGGGACGGATAGATTTCAATTGTCAATGCTGACAATGGGGCTCGAGTTAATCCTCGTGACACAGCGAGCCTTTTCTTTTTTCAGCGCGGGCTCGGGCGTTCGATTTTATCTCCTCCTGATTTCTGATAGGGCTACTGCGTAATTCTTGTTTATGCTCGCGCTTGTCTATGACTACTAATGGTATAGTCGTGTAGAGATCTCGTTGCAGCGTATCGATAATTTTGAAAGGTGGTTTAGATTGGCTTGATAATGGTCGCTCGGTGTCGCCTCGGTTGGCTTGTATGTGTCTGTTTTGTTGAATTTAGAAACGCGGTGAAGGTAGAATTCGTCGTAATCATTGACATTTGGGTGTAAATTTCAATTTAAGTAATTGAACAACGTGCATGGCGTTTTTCGTGTTTTTGCCGCTTTATGAGCAAGCGTTTCACTGACATTAGGTATAATTTATTTATGATCTATTATTATTGTATTGAATAATATATTACATTGAATGATGATATGAGTAAAAGCCGATCGAGGGACTGGGCTAAAATCTGCGGAATCATGTCAATAGACAATGCGGATAGCAACCCATCACTAATTTGACTCCGTTTCCATCTACACCTAACATGCTTAACGTGGCCATAAAGTCTTATAGCCCTAGGCTCTGTCTACCCCGCAAGGGAAAAAGACGTGATACTATGTATGTAAATTATGATGGAATCGGAAGGTGGCCGTTATCATCATCATTATTACAGCCGTAGGATGTCCACTGGTTAACAAAGTCCTCTCCTAGGGATTATTTGTTCCATGAGAGGATATTGCCATACTCACCATGCTTGGCAGGTGGGATGGCAAGCATAACTTCGTTCGCCTTCTGTGCTTTTGACGCTGCTGCTCATCGGAAGCATTTTTAAGGAAGGATATGAATTTGATGGAATTGGGAAGGGAATTAAATGTAGCAGCTCGGGAGGCCGGGCCAGCGTACCCGATGCCATAGCTGCAATTACCGGCCAAGCAGTTGAGGATTGCCCCCCGACCTAAGATAGCCATAGGATCTCCAAAGTCAAATAAGATAAAGTCATTGTATTTAGGCCTATTTGACTCGTCTTGAAAAGTAAATAAATTCAATTTCCAAATGTCAAGTTAATTCAGTTTGGGTACCATGAAATCTAAGCTTGATTCCTTTGATTCCATAGTTAATTCAAAATTGATGATTTTGAGAAAACAAAGGGCTTTGTGACTCTGCAATGAAACCGGATAATGACCAGCATGAATCATAAATTTGAAACAAAAGATTAGTTTGCATAAGATAGTATCAGCATTATCAAAAGGTGAAACGAATTAATTTCGTTTGTGTATCGAATAGTGGAAGGAATGTTTTTGATAATATGAAAGAAATCTATATCCCGATTAAAAAGTTTTCTTTTGTTTAGTTCTGGTTGGAGCGATTAAAATAAGTTTTAAAATAAATAAAAATAAATAAATATATACGGACAAATCACACAGATTGAGCTAGCCCCAAAGTAAGTTCGAGTCTTGTGTTATGGGATAATAACTCAACGATACTATATTTTATAACAAATACATATATAGATAACATCCAAGACCCAGGCCAATCTGAAAAAGATCATTTTCCATCTTGACCTGGCCGGGGATCGAACCCGGTCACTCCGTGTCGCAGGCTGGCGTGTTGACCGCTGCGCCACGGAGCTAGTCAACAATGTTTTGAGATTGATGTCCCGTCTCGGTCCACATTTGTGTAAAATATTTTTTTAAAGAGAGTTATACGTTCATATTTATTATTTATTCGTAAGTCTCCATCTGCCTTGCAATTTGATTAACGGAACAGAAGAAAATCAAACGTACGAACGTGTGCGTTTTAATTGACCGACGCGGTCAGAACGCCTCGTATATAGCCATGTAATGTAACACAAAACAACGAACGCAAAATTGCAACCTCTTGGACTCTTGGCTGCGTGAACATTCTCAATCTGATAAAAGACTAAATCATATTTAAAAAAAAAAAGGTATTCAAGTTAGGGTACGATGAAATCTAAGCTTGATTCATTTGATTCCTAAGATGTGATAGTTAATCCACCTATGAAGTCGGTTGATTGATGACACAGCCAAATATATAATTAGCGATGCTTCGTTACCTATCAAATTGGCGGCACGCACCACAGATACAATATACAAACATGCGGCTTGACTGAGTCTTATTATTTTCCCGTTTTTCACGCTCTTTGACCCGGCCGCCCCTGCAAACGTCTCTTTTAATGACCTGTAAAATACTTTAGGGGATAGGCACACAGCTGCGGGCCAGTGATAAAATTAAGGCATTGTGGACTCTACGCATTCGCCATAGACAACTTTGTAGAACAAAGGCGAATGGCGAGAAACGCGGGAACGTCAACTGTCAACGTGACAGCTCCAGAGGGGCCATAATGGGCGCATTCGGATTTAAAACCCGATTGTTGTTTTAGAGTAGCGATGCTCCGAAGGGTGATGCTGAAACTTTCAATTAGGTTATTTAGGAGATCTGATAGCTTTGGAGATAGGAACATAGATAAAGTATCTAGCTAGTTGGACAGTTAACGATGTCTGTTTGTAAAGACGGCTTTATTTTAAATACATCAAACATTAAGTACCTATTACAATAGAAATGATAACCTAAAAAGACTTAGATAATTTGTTGTATGAAAAATTCTCTCGATTTCTAGTATCATCAACAGAGCGTCTAGTGTTAATCTTTTTTGGTGCAGGTACGCAGGTTGATTTTAAAATTCAAGGCAATGTTTAAGTGTCGAGATCAGAATCACTAATAGAACACAAAATCGTAAGAAAAGCTAAGAAACAAAATAAAATTTTCTACCTTCCATATTTTTTGAAACATTCACCGATACGATGGTTAAATTTCAGAAATCGGCAAATCCTGTTTAATTATGTGGGTGTGGGTGTGGGTAAATACATGAATGAAGTTCGAAGAAGGGCGGAAAAAGTGCAAGCTGGTCACCTGATGGTAATTTATCACCGTTGCTCATGTACAACTGCAACACCAGGGTGTAACAGGAGCGTTTGCGAAATGGGGAGGGAAGGGGAGTGGAAGGATGGGCCTCTGGCTTTCTCTCACTCACCGAACGAAGCATAGAAGCGTTAAAGCTTCTACTCAAACGTCGATTTTCTGTGAGAGTGTGGTACTTCCCCGAACGTGCCAGCCCATTTATGCTACTAGCAAAAATTGATGAAATTTTCCCGGTAGCGTGGCTCTACCACGACTAAAGCTGGTGTAGGTACTAATAAATGTTTGAATATTATGTATCACGCAACATATAACATTATAACAAGGGCTGCCAACTCATAAATCATGTTAACACATAAATTGTTGCCAGGGGTGCCACACGACAAGTTGTGACAGATTACCGAAGAGGGAACCCCACCCTTACTCCAGCCCTTATTACAACGTTATAGAGGTCAATATCCTGGGATATTCGGTAACAGCTACAGTATGCGATGAGTTATTTTATTGCCATGATAATGTTGGTGCTGGGGTGCTAACCGAATCGTCGCCAAATTGAAATTTATCTAATAAATTATTGCCTGTTTGCTACATTGGAGTATGGGGGTTGGGGGTAGCAGTTGCATTAACAGATTTTCCCGGTCTATTGCGTCGGGCCTCCCATGTTTGTATAGTTATTTTACTGAAGTTCCTAAAGAGGGAACATTAAAAAAAGAAAATAGTTTTTATTTTTGAACTATTCAGCATTCAGATTGTACATCACTATTATATTAGCTAAATGACTCGAAATTTCGAGTAACGTACCTCCGCAAAACTAAAGTTCTTAATTTTGAGCAACATATGATTTGTCAAGTTTAATAAAAGCCATATTTTTATAAGTGTTTTACTTTGCATTCACAATGTTTTTTGATATACTCATAATAAATTAAGAAATAAAATATGGTCAAAAAAATTTTTTTTCGTCACGCTCGCTTTAGAAATATTTTTTTTTACTGTATTTTATTTCTTAATTTATTAAAAGTTTAATAAAAGCTGTCAAACTAATTAGTTAGCGAATTTGGCCCTCTGGACTCCGGACATTTCCTTAAATATCTCATAAACTACTCGGATATTGCTAACAATCATGATAATTTTTATAAAATTAGAACACTTCTAGAGTCATTGCGCAACATACTAATATACAACATATTTGGAAACGTTTGTTTCGCTTGCTCGGTCAAAAACCTATATCAGCAACAGCGAACGTGGATGTCGCGATCATTTATTTAAATATTACATAAACTAATGAACCGATTTTGTAATATTACCGTGAAGCTCCCAAAATTTCATCTTAATCGACGCATTGGTTCGAGAGTTATCGCGCAATATGCACAGCTACACATATACAAAAATGTGTTTTCGCCCAACTCAATTAAAGATCTTTCTCGTTTAACTTGTCAAATATATTGGGAAGCCAATAACTATAACATCATAAACTTTCTTAATCATGATCGTGCAATTGAATTTGAGACATTTGGCTCTTACAGCTTGGGAGAAAGTCTACCCACGCTCGGGGCAAGACTAGACGCGCATCTAACAATAACAACACGGGGATTAAAAGTAGGTAGTTTATTTCCTACAAGCTGGGTGGCCCACCTCCTACTTGTACCTACGTTAGGTAACTAACCTTTACCAGCAATACTTTTTTTATACTGATTATGTAATTATTATATGTATACACTGCGCCAACATAGCCTTTTTTTTCATTGTCTTCGGTTGGCTAGAAGAGAGCGATAATCCCCCTTTGTACCTCATGTTATACCTCATTCTTTTTATTGTTATTACTTTTAAGTGTTGGTGCAATAAAGTTTTATCATTTATTCATTCATTCATTAATATCCTAGATAGCAAATTCCGAGAGTCCTTTTTGTAGCCTAGAAGAGTAAAAGTTCACATCGTTTCCTAATTCGTCCATCCCCGAGTGCCCCTCGAGATAAGGACAAATTAGCACACCATGAAAAGTGGCAATTGCTGGGCACACTGATAACATTGGGAGGCGCGTGCGGGCCGCGTGACTGTTATGATGACTTTATACTTTTGTTGCTAGAGGGGGAGAGGGAGAGGAGATAATGTTGATGGAACTACGACCGAACGAGCAAGGTCTTTAAGTCTTAAGGTAGTGTCGATTGCTCAAAGGTTAAATTTTCTTCTCTCCAGGGTTTCGTTTTCTCAATCAGTCGTACCGAACCCTGAAAAATGGACAGTCTTACAACGATGAAAGCTACAAATAACGGTCCTTGGTATTTTTCTCGAATTTTGAGGAGAATATTTCCCAACCTGGCAACTTATAAAACTTGGCTGTCAATATCATCATTATTTGACAGATTGACAATGACATTGACAATGTCATGTAATTAAGCATGGGAAAATTGCGTTATGAATCCTACATTAGGGAAATTCTTCAAATTATTTAATCTATCATTTATTTAAAAAAAACTGCGATTGTTTATTTGTATATAACTATCGATTGGATAAATTAAATATAACACTTCCGGTCAAATGCAACTTGTCAATTGAATTTGTTAAAAATATAAAAGTTAACCCTTAAGTGGGTACGAATGGTTCGAAAGGCCGATGAATTTCAAAAATAAACAGTTCCCGGCGCCGGTAAACACTTGATTGGAGTGCGCGGGAGGCACGTGTCGGTGAGAAAATACTGGCACGAGACCGTAATAGGTTCACATCGGGCCACTTGATTTTGGGCTCGATTTGACGATATCCATCCATCCATACTTAATATTATGAATGCGAAACTAAGTTTGTTTGTTACGCTTTCACGCCGTAACTAACTGAACTGATCATCATGAAATTTTGCATACAAGTTTTCTGAAGTACGGAGATGGACATAGGCATTTACCTTATACGTTGCATCTCGGAAAAAAGTACTGTCCTCGAGGGAACGACGTTGAAGCGAGCGAAGCTGCGGGCGAAAGCTAGTAATAGATAGATAGCCCAGACTTATTATTAATACATTTCTGGACAGTGAACTGAGCGTCTATAGCGTTTATAAAAATAAAACTCTTATTGTGTCTCGTTTAGTGTCCAAAAATTAACAAGTACGGCGTGGAATCGTTAAGGTTGTTATTAGTATAATACTTCCATGCTGGTCTAGGAGAATAAAAAAATATAGAAGGCATCAGCAGACATTTTTCATCTTTGAGTAAAAGAAAGTATGGCTCTGGTAATACAGAGGGGGTCATGCTCCTGCAGTAGTGACTAAAGACCTGATGATGATGATGATGAGTAAAAGAAAATTTCTCACGCATAGCATAATATTCTGAAGGTAGTAGGTAAACGGAAGTGTGTTTGTTTAGTCAAGAGAGCCTTAAATATATACAGAGTGTGTTTGAAACGAGGTAGGGCCTCCGATACAAGTTCTCCATAATATTAGCCATACTAATATTATAAATGCGAAAGTAACTCTGTCTCTCTGTCTCCTTATCACGCTTCAACCATTGAACCAATTTGGATAAAATTTGGTATGGAGTTAGAATGAAGCCCGGGAAAGGACATAGAGTACCTTACAATCCGGAAAATTCTACTATTCCTGAGGGATCAACATTAGCGCGGGCAGAGCCGCGGGCAATAGCTAGTAATAGTAGTACTTAATATAAAAAGATCCGCACATAATACAATCAAAACAAAACAAAAATTAAATAGTATTAAAAATAATCACACATTTCATTAAATTACCTTTTATTTACTGTGGATGCATAATCCATTACGTAGTCTGATTCCGTAATTAAAATATATTCAGGGAGTTCAAAATCATCCTGTATACCTGCTAGTTATAGAAAACGAGAGCTAACAGTATGAGCGAAATATGTAAAAGTTAATTCAAGAGCTTCCTTGCCACGTGACCAAAATAAACCTAACACTTCAGCGCGCAAATACGTAGGGTACTTTTTGCCCCCGGCGCTGCGCTAATTGAAAAGTCAACATTGTCTGTTTTAGTGTTTGTTTGTGTTTTTTGGTGAGTGCAAGCCCTCACGCCCTCTTCCCTCGGGCGAAGGTGCAGAGATAGTGTTGTTTGAGGAATTTTCATTTGGGTTACTAATGGCTTTTTGAGGATGCCAATGTAGGGGTTGATTTCCGGGTTTCATCATCTTGATTCAATGATTGTTGGTTTATGTTTTCGCGATTGTTTCAAATTTAAATTAAATCACTCAATACGGGTTTTTATTTCATTATTTTCAACCGACTTCTTAACATCTAACGTTTCGAAAACTTTACAGTTTCCATGGTCGCAATAATAGTATTGTAGGTGGTAGTTTCGCATAGTTCTTAGAACACAAAGACATAGAGTACATTTTGACGCAGGGTAAAGACTGTTCCCGTCCCGAGGGACGCGGGCAGAGCCTCGGGTAAAAGCTAGTTTTGATAGAAATACAGACGTAGGTACTTGTTCATTGTAACATGAATATGCAGAATATCAACAAATTAAAACATTCATCATCATCATTTCGTGTAGGTGACACGGTCAATCGACCATGCACACCCTGGTGACAGAGTTCTTCGGAACCGCCTCTCGGCCTCTGACGTAGACTACCAGATGGCAGCCGGGACCAAGGGCTTAACGTGCCTTCCGAAGCACGGAAGCACGGAATCATCTTTATTATCAGACAATTACCTGTAACGTTGCAGCATGCCACCTGCATGCTGCATCTCATCCAACCTCATTTCTCACATCCTGTCCATTTTTCATTCCTTATTTTAATTCAAATTTCATTTTTAATTCAAATTTCATTCCATTTTTAGATTACTTTCTCTCTCTCTCATCACTCATTCTTCGATCATTCTTCAGTCTGCTACCACCTTTCAATCGGTTAACATCTTTCAGTCTATCACTCATTGAGTCTACTACCATATCCTGGAGCATAAGTCTCTAATAATTATTTATTGAAGTTGTAAAAGCAAAGATTTTAATAAAGTTATTAGCTGTGTTCTGTGTGTTCGTCTTGTGCTCTCCCTACCATCTTTATATGTGGAACTCGGCTTGAGCGTCGGGACGGCCGAGCCCTCACATTGGCGCCCGTTACGTGTTGTACTATCTACGCCCTGGATTACTCTACTAGAGTACACTGGTACCCGCCTCTTGCTACTACTGCTACTGGATTGCAGTACTGCGTGCCAGTGCTACCTGCTACCTGCTGCCTGCCTACTACACTACCCTGGCCCCTGGATTGCAGTGCTGCGTGCTAGCATCTCTGTGCTAGCGTCTCCGTGTGCCAGCCTCTCCATCTGCCAGCGTCTCCATCTGCCAGCGTCGGTTCAAGAAAATACCATTTATTTTTTAAACATTTGTATTTAATAAAATTTATTAAAAATTATATCCCTACAGCTCCATCATCACTTCATCTACTTCTCTTCATTTCCACATTTCATCTTTCTCGGTCTCCAATCCAGGTGAGCTCTTCTATCTTTAATTTTATTCCAGATATTCCTGTAATATATAGATTATTTTAGTTTATTTATTATAATTTATCACACTTTTACGTTATTCTCTTTACAATAAATACACTAACAGTACACTTAACATACACATTATAACACACATATACAGCCATAAATACAATCAAGCTGCCTTTGTGCAGTTACACAGGTGACTGAAACTCTGGGTTTAAACCAAACTGGTTATCCTTTGTTTTGGAATCCTATACTATACAGCTAGCTATAGGAGAATATCCTATAGTATTGGCCTCACGTAGTTAGTCCGATATCCTTAGGCTTCCGAGGCCGACTTCAGGATATCGAAACACACTTCACATTCACCAACTACAATAATATTATATACTTACGTAGTTATATTTTATTTTTCTCGTTATCTGGAATAAATATTTACTTAATTTATTTTATTATATTTTCATTACTATCCTTTGAACATTTTCTTTATTTACATTGTTCCTTGATTTATATTTTGACACTGTCAACATTTATTTTATTGACACTGTCAAAATTTTAAATTAGTTCCTTTTATAATATCAATAGACAATAGGCTATTTACACACGTTACTTTTAAGGCTATACGCACACTGTATTTTTTTTCATGGTTCTTTTTCCCGTCTTATTTTTTTTCTAAATTCAAAAACTATCTTGCCCAAGATAATTCATTGATTCTCTTTTAGCACTCATTTGGCTCTATTTATTTTATTTTTCCCTTCTTTAAATATCCTTTCTTTATTATTTTGATAAATATCCTTTCTTTATTATTTTTCTTTTACTTACAATTTTTTTTCTTTTACACTTCTTATTTGATAATAATTTTACCATTTAATAGTCTCAATTTCTTTTTATTCACCTCCATTTTTTTTTTGGTTCCATTAAACTTTGATCATCTTCTTCCTTTATTTTATCTTCTTCTCTCTCTTCATTCTTTGCAGTCATATGTTGACCTGCAATTATTTTCCATATATCCTTAAGTGCGGTTGATTACACTTTAAATAAGCCTTGATCGTATATCCTTAAGTGCGGTTGATCACACTCTAAATAAGCCTTGATCGTATATCCTTAGCATTTATACGTGCTCTCTATATCGTGTACGCGATAATACGCGAATACATTAAAAATCTTGTAAATAATATCATCGTGCGGTCGTAGTAACACGTTAAATAAGCCAAATGCTCACATCATCGTGCGGTCGTAGTAACACGTTAAATAAGCCTAATGCTTACATAGAGTTAGCGGTTGGTAACTAAAAAAATAAGCCTATACTGATCGAAAACGGTTTCTTGAGAAAATATTTTTTATATTAATTTATTTTCTCAAAAAATTTGTATGCGTTTCATGTCTTAAAGACTTATAGACAATGTCAGAAGATGAATGTTTGGAGAATAATTGATTGATGAATGAAAGGAGAAACTGTTTTTATGTAAATACTCATTATACATTTCCATTCTTACACCTAAATTTATCACACATTTATCATTATTTTTATTTATTATTTAATTAATTTTTATTTTATTATGTCCAAAAAAAAAAAATTTTTTTTTTTTACCCTGGCCCCCCCGGTATTGTAACGTTGCAGCATGCCACCTGCATGCTGCATCTCATCCAACCTCATTTCTCACATCCTGTCCATTTTTCATTCCTTATTTTAATTCAAATTTCATTTTTAATTCAAATTTCATTCCATTTTTAGATTACTTTCTCTCTCTCTCATCACTCATTCTTCGATCATTCTTCAGTCTGCTACCACCTTTCAATCGGTTAACATCTTTCAGTCTATCACTCATTGAGTCTACTACCATATCCTGGAGCATAAGTCTCTAATAATTATTTATTGAAGTTGTAAAAGCAAAGATTTTAATAAAGTTATTAGCTGTGTTCTGTGTGTTCGTCTTGTGCCCTCCCTACCATCTTTATATGTGGAACTCGGCTTGAGCGTCGGGACGGCCGAGCCCTCACATACCTAACCTAACCAAAGATAGCCAAATGCCATAAAACAAATATACAAAGAAAACACTTGATTCTTGTGCACGCGTTTTTAAGAAAATATTATGTATGACAGATAACGAAGTGGTCCTATAGGTTTCTGTTTTACCTCTTTCAGTACGGAACCCTAAAATAATGACTCCACTGGAGTGACGCAAGCTTATCAAAACAATGGTAAGGCATTCAACTGCAGCGCTGTTGAAGATGGCGCAGATTTAGCCAAGCGACGGGGTTCCGCAAGCAAGTGGCGATTTTCACACGATTGGGGTGTGAAGATTTTATAGGCGGGATTGTCAACAGGGTGATTTTCTGTAAACAAGCTATGTTTTGATGCGGAGTTTCAATCTAGCCGTTCGGATGTTGCGTTAGAGGGTGCTCACAAATAGGGGTGTTTCGATGTTTAAGTCGTGTTTTCTACGGACAAACCATTCAGGAACTACAATACAAGTAAAGTAAAGTTCAGGGTGTCATCTCCAACTGCTTAACCGATGGTTGCAGGTATTACATCGGGTACGCACGCCCGGAGTCCTGAGCTGCTATTGCTTTTCCCCCATTCATCCGAGTGAGTTTCCCCCATTCATCCGAGTGCGTTTCCCCCATTCACCTAGTAAATAAATAAATAAATATATACGGACAAATCACACAGATTGAGCTAGCCCCAAAGTAAGTTCGAGACTTGTGTTATGGGATACTAACTCACCGATACTATATTTTAGAACAAATACATATATAGATATACATCCAAGACCAATCTGAAAAAGATTATTTTCCATCTTGACCTGGCCGGGGATCGAACCCGGGCACTCTCGTGTCGCAGGCTGGCGTGTTGACCGCTGCGCCACGGAGCTAGCCATAGTAGGTATCCCTATATCTTCATTCCGTTCCCAAATCCAACAAATTTTTATCCTATCCTAGCTTAAAAATGCTTCTGCACAAAAAAACTAAAGAAACTGCGTTCGCCTATCCGCCTGCCAAGCGTGGTGAGTATGACAATATCCTTCTAAGGAGAGAAAAAATACTTTTGAGAGGTTTTTAGACCTCTCTCAAGGATATTTACGAGAAGTCCACTCCTGTCAGCCTATTTGCTAAATCAGTGTACAACGTTTTGATAGTAATTTCAAAGTACATTACGTTTTATATATTTTTAATAAAAATTGTCAATCATAGGAAACTCGCCATGTATTTTGAAGTGACTATCAAAACGTTGATCACTGAGTTAGCAAATAGGCCGGCTGGACGTCCAACAGTGGACTGTATAACAAAAGAATCGGTGGGAGAACTCAATTCAATTCTATTAAACTTAAATCATACAAATTTCTTGTTCATAATGTCAGTCTATTTCAAGTCTTATCATCCGCTCTGTCTACACCGTTAGACATAAAGAAGTGACTGCACCGGTTACATTGTCTTGTCAATGACAGGTGACTTAATATGACATCAGCGATACGACGACAGCTGAGAGCCGGTTATCAGCAGATAGCGTGACTCATACGCAGGACATAAGCATAAAAATACCATCCGAGACGTGCGTACGAATGTAGACGATACTTCTTTCATTATAAAACTAGCAGTGCCCGCGTTCGTTCGCGTATCTTTTATGTTATGTTTGTAATACACACGGGGACACGTCTTATCATGACAGGAGAAAAAAATAAGTAGCCTCTCCTATGTCCTGTACGCCTAAATGTATATTTACCAAGTTTCATAGAATTTAGTTATACATACAGAAAAAAAATCTAAAAATTCTCAGTTTCAGTATCATGTATAGGTAATAAACACGATATCTCTGAAAACAAAGTAACTTTCTCCATGCTCAACCCTTACATATTTATTATTAGTATTGATATTGATATGTTTGTCTACGGATATCTCTCAAATTAGTGCTTGAACGTATATCTTAGGTAATATTATTAATATTAAATAAATAAATAATTATATACGGACAAATCACACAGATTGAGCTAGTCTTAAGGTAAGTTCGAGACGTGTGTTATGGAATACTAACTCAACGATACTATATTTTATAACAAATACATATATAGATAAACATCCAAGACCCAGGCCAATCTGAAAAAGATCATTTTCCATCTTGACCTAGCTGGGGTTCGAACCCGGGCACTCCGTGTCGCAGGCTGGCGTGTTAACCACTGCGCCACGGAGCTGTCATTAGTGTAGTAACCTAACCGTTACTTTCTTCTTCTTCTTCTATCGAGTCGTAAAATAGCTATAGGTATATACATTTAAATAAGTTATGACCAGTGTTACCATGATTGCCCGTTCGTTTGCCTCATCAGATCCTGCTGAGAGCAAGAAGCTGCTTTCGTTACCGTTCGTTATTTGTACCTTTTTCGTCGTAATGTGTTAAATAATAAATGTGTAATAAATGTTATTTTTTTTAGGTACCTCACAACTACTGAAGCGGTTTTGATGCCCAACGAACTTAAAATTTAATTTTTTATCTGAGTTTGAGTAAGTTTAAGTAAGTGAGTTTAATTAAAAAACAAACATATACATTACCAGGTTTCTACCGTATTACGAGCCAAACAAATTAAGCCGATCGTCTATCAAAAACAAAATGCATTAACTATTACAAACGACTATGAGACCTCAATCATCCTTATCACTTGAAGTAGCAAATTATTTTTAAAACTAACCGCTGGCATTTCTCTGATAACCGCTGACGGTGACAAGAGCATTGCATTAAGTCGAAAAAAAAAACAAAACAAACATGGCGGCCAAGATGGCCGACAAAGGGCGCCGCCGGTAGCGGCTTTCCGATGGAATTCATAAATGATAAATTTAATATTATTTATGGTGTAGTACTTATTTGGAGCTGCTACGAAGACTATCGAAGATTTTGGTGTGACAGGACGTTTAATGATAATCTATATGTTAGCGACGGAATGGTGATAAATTGTTCAACGATACGTTGGAATCACCTGGGATGATATTAGTATGTTCTTATAAACGGCTGGACCGATTTTGATAAAACATGTCTAAGAACCATCGTTTAAAACTGCTTTTAAATATAAAAAACCTATCTAAACCGGTACACCCGATAAAAAGTACGATGACACAGACAGACAGCCACATATATAGCGGCTAAACTTATAATACCCCTCTTTTTGCGTCGGAGGTATAAACATTAAGTTATTACGAAATATTTTTTATATTGGCTCCTATATTTTTTATCAAATGACTTTTTTTTAAATAATTTACATAAATGAACATTCGAAAATAAATGAATGTTGATATATATGGTATTAACTTTTCAAAAGTATCTAAAAGATCTTCACATTTCTTTACCAGAAAAAATGAGAATTTTCAATCTACAAGTACGATTTCTTTTTCATTTGCACACCTATTAAAATAAAAATAAATATAAATAATCTTTATTGTGGATCACAGGTAAATAAAAAGTTCTTACAATAGTGTTAGTGCAGCCGTGTCCTGCCCAAATTAGGATATACAATAATTTAAGTCTTTAATCTTTTTAAAATTATAATATCAACATTGTAAATTGTCAATTAAATAATTATTAATAGTGTAATAACATTTTTTAGTCAAAAATAATTTTAATTGTCGTTTAAAAGTCGTCACATTTAGATCCTTAAAACTGTCAGGTAACTTATTATAAATAACAGGTGCCATACCAAATACACTTTTTCTCATAAGGGCCGTATTATGACCGGCATTTACTAATTTATATTTATATTGTGGTCGAATATGTTCTACTCTCTTTCTTGTATCACTTAGTGTAGCAAACAGATGTTGATTGGTTTTGACAAATACACAAATTTCTAATATATATATGCATGGGAAGGTCAACAATTTCAGGGATTTAAACAAAGGTTCGCAACTCTCTCTCGGTTTCAAACCGCACATTGATCGCAAACATCTTTTTTGATGTTTAAATATTTTGTCTCTTTCACCTGAATTGCCCCAAAAAATAACACCGTATTGCAATGTAGGAGTCACTAAGCCATGATATGCCACAAGAGCCACCTCTAATTTAACCTTTCTTGAAAATAACGGATGCGGTATTATCGTCTCTCGACACGACGCACGAGCCTTTAAAATATGATAGTTAATTTAAGAGGGACGTCACCCACCGCGACCTCGATTTCACGCGTGTGAAGGACCCTTTAAAAAAGTCGATTGTAACCGCTAGCCGCTACTGGGTTTCTTGTTTGGGCTTTTAAGTAAACATCTAATGGATTATAATCTAGAGGATATAGAGTTAACTTTGGATTCTTTTCTGTATGGTTCTTTTTCTTAATAGTGCCACAAGGATCTATTATAGGGGCTTTTTCTTACAGTAAAAGTGTGCCAGGATTTTATGGGTGGTGTTTCCATAACTTATTTATAGGTTAACTAGTTATCGTCCACAGCTTCGCTCGCGTCAACGTCGTTTTCTCGGGAACAGTACTTTTTCCGGTATAGAAGGTAGCCTATGTCCTTCTCCGTACTCCAGAGACCTTGTATGCTAAATTTCATGATAATCGATTCAGTAGTTATGGCGTAAAAGCGTAACAAATAAACTCATTGTTGTGCAAAGGCAGTGAAAACTATTGGTGTCTGATAAATAACCATGTTTCTGGTTACACCTGCATATGATATTCGAAACCCTGTGTCCGGGGGTCGAGTGATAAAACAGAAACCCACACAGACCTCCTATCCGAACTGAGATTATAAATGCGAAAGTGAGTTTGTTTGTTACGCTTTCGCATTGTAACTACTGGACCGATCATCATGAAATTTTGCATACGCGTTATCTGGGGTACGGAGAAGGACATTTAATCCCAGGAAAAAGTACTGTTCACGATGGATTGACATTGACGCGGGCGGAGCCACGGGCGAAAGCTAGTTGTATAATAAAAGACAGAAGTCACGACAATTATATGAATCGTAAACTAGACTTTAAGGTAATCAAAATCTTAATTACTTGTAAGCAAGGCCTTCGTTATTAGAAACTTAATGCAGTAATCAGAAAACCAATAAAAACTAGAGCTTGTGGTAGAAGATAATCTTTGATTGTTATTTATTATAGTAATAATTATTTCTCCGCCTAAACGATGGTAGGTGACGTAAAGCGCATAATACACAGAAGCGAAATAAGATTTATTAATTTTTTTGCGCTTAAGGCGCGCATTTTGGTCAAAGATTGAGTCTGGCCATCCAGCGAGGAAATGCCGCCAGCCTTTTCACCTGACGCAGATTTGGCATCCATATTTTATTTAATTTGATATGTTATAAATTCATTTTATTTAAAACTAGCTTTCGCCCGCGGCTCCGCCCGCGTTAATCTCGATCCCTCGGGAATAGTACTTTTTCCCGAGATAAAAGGTAGCCTATGTCCTTCTCCGCACTCCAGAGAATTTGTATGCAAAATTTCAGGATGATCGGTTCAGTAGTTACGGCGTGAAAGCGTAACAAACAAACAAATAAACAAACTCACTTTCGCATTTATAATATTAGTTAGGATTAGGATTAGGATTTGCGCTTAAGGGCAGGCGCGCATTTTGGTCAAAGATTGAGTCTGGCCATCCAGCGAGGAAATGCCGCCAGCCTTTTGGGTCACCTGACGCAGCGATTTGGCATCCATATTTTATTTAATTTGATATGTTATAAATTCATTTTATTTATAATTATAGTTTATAGCCTTATTATCTAATTATTCTTTAGTTAAAAATTAATATTAGTATAACGAATAAATTACTTACATCATAGTAATATATTATACTAGCTGTTGCCCGCGACTTCGTCCACGGCAATTTCTGTTTTTATGATTAATTAGTATAGATGAATAATTTTTCCCCGATATCAAAACATTTTTTATTGATGCTTCGCTCCTATTGGTCGCAGCGTGATGTTTTATAGCCTAAAGCCTTCCTCAACAAAAGGACTATCCAACACAAAATTAATTTTCCAATTTATACCAGTAGTTCCTGAGATTAGCGCGTTCCAACAAACAAACTCTTCAGCTTTATAGTATTAGTATAGATAAGGTTATTATAAAAAAACGTGATAGACAAACAGACGCGTCCACCCGACACCAGCTTACGCTATACGGATTCTATAATCGATGTGTCGGTAGACGGTGACGGGGAAGTAACACCGCGGCCTGGTATAAATGGGTAAATTCAAGGCACAGTGTTTATCTTTGCGAAAATGGAATTGTATACAATAAGTAAAAAAAACCTTGTCTGATCCTGAAAGGGTGATTCAGTCCGTTGATATGAACAACTTTTCCGATGGGATCAAAACTGGGTACTCAAAGAAAATGGACGTTTCCAAACAAAAATGTTTGGCCGCCCGGACAATTAGTATGGGGACGTCTAATATATGCTTCCCGTGGGAATTGAACCCACCCCCGGGTCTACAGGCAAACGCCTTAACCACTGGACTACGGAGGCAGTTAAAAAAGTTCATATGGAGTCCAAAACGAATAAAACATAAGTAATACAGCGTATAACACCGATCAGCTGAGGACAGGAGGACTCGGTCGATAACCCTATCAATGTGTCACATTACCAATTTGAAGCCGTACGATTCTCGATCCGACAAACATATTGCCACCAAGTCGAAGGAGTTTTTAAGGTTATAGAATAGAATAGAATAGAAATATTATTTTGCATGATTAACATATATCTTAAATCTGAAGTATGCAATCAGCCTGCATACAGGCGTGCAAATTTAATATAATTGATGTGAATTTACAATTAAAATATTAAACAATCATCTTATTTTCATAGCGTCAAGAGATAATTTCTCCATATTTAGTCGTCAAAATACTATTAATACATTATTAGTCATATAAATTCAACATTTGCCATCCATAAACTCTTTAATGCTATAAAACCTTTTCATGAAATGATAAAAACTATTTGTGAAGATTACGTGGCCATCTACACAGACAATATTGTCTGTGCCCATCTACTACATGACTATTAGATCATCATTATTAGGTCCTTTTTGGTCTCCACTACAGAAGCACGACCCTCTCTGTACAGACATATTTGGCCAGAGCAGTCAGAGGACTTGGCCTACACTCTCCACGCTGTCCAGACGGGTTGGAGAGGTCTTACAGATGTTTATAAGCTTTGTTTAGCTTGTATTTCCTAAGTCGCCTTCTACGACATCCACGGGAAGACTTGGAGTGGTCCTATTTTACTCTACCGGATACCACACGGCCAGACTATTAGATAGATAACATCATCTTGTTATAAAAAACCTAGATTCTCTGTATTTTGAGTGTTGCTGAAGAAGAGAAGCAGCTCTGGTCTATATTTTAATCTTTTTGACCATCGCACAAAAAATACATAATATCGCGTCTTTTTCCCACGGGGTAGACAGAGCCTAGGTCTATAAGACTTTATGTCCACATTTAGCATGTTGGAGGACGTGTATTAGATAGAAAACGGAATCAAAATAGTGATGGGTTGCTAGCCGCATCGCCTATAGACATGATTCCGCAGATTTTATTTAATAACGCCCATTCCCTCAATCGGCTTTAACAATCTGCGCGAAAAGAGAAACAGCTGGCACATTTTACGTTTTTTCTTTTCTCCCAGATCAGCATGGAAGAGTACAAAAAAAGCAAGTTAAAAGTGAAAAGCATTTGATACATGAATTAAAACGAAACGCTATTGACCCTCAGGACTCAGGAGAATCAGGACCCACTTCCTGATTCCGATTCTGATAAAAAAAGTTATATAGAAAGAGAAAAAAAAAAAAACAATTAATTATGCCGCCAAAGATTAAAAAAGCAACTGGCCGTATAAAACGCTAAGGGATGCCAATAAAAAGGAAATATACAATGAAAAAAAATTGAAAAAAGAACGCCCAGCTGCCATCGTTACGCTGAACAGCGTCTAGGGCATGAAAGGGACGCACGCATCAGTATTTTGTTTGTGTGCGAGCGAGACAAGTATACGGATTAAAAATGAAGTTGGCAGAGGATTAATTTTATTCCCGCATTAAATGTGTATTGGGCTTTAAATCTAATAGGTCGCAAGTCGTTAATTTTGTTTATGAATTTATGGCGGTTTATTGATACGCTGTGTTTGCTCGGAAGCCTGGGCTTTGTTTATTTACTGATGTTATTCAGGGCGTCAAAAGTGAATTGTAAATGCTTGAAGTAGCCTTATCGATGAAAGTTGCACTTACAATCATATTCTGAAATTCATTAATATAGTCCAATGTTGCCCTCTTAAGAACACCAAAATATTCAAAAGAATTAGTTTGGTTTTTGAAAAATTTTACATTTTCTGATCTTTGTTATCTGTTTTGTCTTATTAAATTAAGAAATAAAATATGGTGAAAAAGAAATCTAATTAAATTAAGAAAAAAAAATTCAAGCCGTCGGGATTTGAATCAGCGACGAGCGTAAATCTATGTACGACTTTCGCTTAACCAACTTAGGCACAGCCAATTTATTAGTGTTTTAGAAATAAAAGAATACAGGTACGAAGACATTTTTTTTAATCTTTAAAAATGAATGTCACAAAAAGATGATGTTGTCTGGCAAAGACCTAAAGGTCGCGGTAAAAAATATTGCCCGTTCAAGGAACTACCCTTTTACGGATTAAAGACCCTGGTTTTTGTGAATTGGCGAAGTCTACCCATATTGATTAGGTTGGGAAATAAGTTGTAAAAGACGCGGGTTTATTTTTGTTTTGTTACTGCAACTTCAGGTTTTTAAATAACCAAAATGCGCCTCTTTTTTACTGTTCGTACCTACATATCCATGCAATAATACTTTAAGGAAATTGTGGGGGCAATGTATCATAGCCCTCTTTAAACGAAAAAAACCATGAAGTTATCCTGAAATGTCAAAATATGCCTGAAATATCAGCAGATGGGACCGAGTTCTAAGCTGACATAGATTTGGAAATTGGTTCTCAATCCTAATCCTAAACCTAATCCTAACTAATATTATAAATGTAAAAGTGAGTTTGTTTGTTTGTTACGTTTTCACGTTGTAACTATTGAACCGATCATCACGAAATTTTGCATACACATTATCTAGGGTACGGAGAAGGACATAGGGTACATTTTATCCCGGGAAAAAGTACTGTACCCGAGGGATCGAAATTAACGCGGGCGGAGCCGCGGGCGAAAGCTAGTAAGTATGTATATAAATACTGTCGATATAAATTAAGAGCAATATTTAAAGGGTGGCAGTCATAGCTCAAAGAAATGCTTAAGTACCAAATTGTAAGAATGCGAAACGCTAGTAACAATTTTTAATGAAAATTGAAAATTAGATGTCAACGTTTTTTTATTGTCAACGTCAGAGTAAATATGTGTATGCCAAGAAAGTGTTTTTGTTTTTAAAGTAATATCTCTAATACTATAGCTTCTAAAGCGTTCTTCTAGCTTATGGGTGCCAGTCTTTAAAATATTTGCGCTTAATTTAAATGGACCTTCTATGCTCGACCCTTAATATTGTATAATAGGTATTGATTATATCATACACACGCAGAATAAGTATTGTTTACATAGGTATATATCATCATCTGTTATCATGCCCCTAATATCCCACCTCTTGTACGAGAGAGGATTTGGCGAAAGCCACGGATGCGGCTGTAAAGGTTGCATTATATTGGGTAAGATTCATTTAATCGTTTGGACCATTGACACGATAAAAGGAGAATAGGTATACCTTCTTATTGTTAGTCTATACAGCCCTTTACATAATTATGTTTACATTTGGTTGCGAATTAGCTAAACGACGATTTATTGACCACTAGCTTTCACCCACAGCTTCGCTTGCATCAATGTCGTTCCCTCAGGAATAGTCCTTTTTTCGGGATGTAAAGAAACGAACTCACTTTTGCATTTATAATATAATGATAAAGATACCACGGTGACGGTTGAAAAGAGTTCGGAAAACTCCCAAGTACAGGAGTCCTTAAGCCGGCTACTTCTAAGAACTCCCTTTAATTCCGAAAGTCTTTTTTAGGTTTCCGTACCCAAACTAAGCCTCCGCTGTCTGGGCATCTGTCTGCAAATAACCATTTTACAGTTAACAGACAAGGCAAATGACACAATATGTTTTTGTCCACTCAAAGACTAATGTGTCCACCTAGCAACAAAAACCGCACTCGTCAACCAAAACAGAGCATCAAAACTCAAACTTGGTACTAATTAAACTAACTAACAAGAAACGAGTTCCCCGTGCGCGCCACATTTCGGAGGGCGCTGGGAGCGGGGGCGTAAGCGGCTTAAGTGGGGGCTGTTTTGATTATTTCCAAGGATGTCTTCCCTTGCCACGTAAATTATGCAACGATTTTGCTCGTCCGTTGTTTTGACGTTCATTTCTGTTTGTTACAATGGGAACTATGTTTTCAATTTGCCGCTGTTTTAGCTAGAGGAAGTTATTTCGAAATGTATAAGGTTGAAGTACATAGTAAAACAAGAAAATTATTAAGGTTATAGGTGCCATCAATTTGCGCTTTCTGTTATCATAAATTAACTTTATTCCAAATAACTACTAATACGGCGAGCATCGTGGCGGCGCAGTGGTTAACACGCCAGCCTGCGACACGAATCCTCATGTTCGATCCCCGGTCAGGTCATAATGGAAAACGATATTTTTCAGATCGGCCTGGGTCTTGGATATTTATCTTTATATGTATTTGTTATAAAATATAGTATCGTTGAGTTAGTATCCCATAACACAAGTCTCGAACTTACTTTGGGGCTAGCTTAACAGTTTCCCTGTCCCGTAAATCATATGTAAACATTTCAATTGTTTTACTATTGTGTCTCGTTTATAGACTAAGGGAAAGTCTTAATCTGTGTGATTTGTCCGTATATTTATTATATTTATATACCGACTGGTAGTTCGCTAGGAATTCGGACCTTATGAGCACCTGACGTCAATGAATTTAGACATGTGGGAACTCATCTACATATAACCTTACGTTCCAAATTTCATATTAATTGGAGCACTGTTTTGAGAGTTATTGCAGAACACAATGCTACATTATTTACAAAATGTAAAGACCTTGTTCACTTCGCTAGCTCCGTCAACAATATCCTCCTCATAATTCATATTATATGTATACTATACTCATAATAATATTTTTAAAATCCCTTTTTTTTCTTTTTTTTCTGCGGTAGTTATTTGTTTTTAAATACGTGAATATGACATCACAATCTAGGCTATAAGTTCACTAATGAATAATTTTACATTGACCTAGATAATGAAGTGTATTCCTATCTTAGAAGCAATTTATTTTAAGCAGAGGTTTTACAGAACTTTGTTATTTAAAGTCGATGTGATTTTAAAAGGCCATAGATAACACATTAACAATACTAACGAGTGTGCGTGGGCGCACTTTTCTTAAATAACTCTTGTAAGGTGATTTTAATAGGTGTTTACGTGTTTTTAATGTTGTTTGTATTTTTTCATTTGAATGAAATATATATTTATACTATAAGAATGTCGCCAGAATGCATGACGAGAGATTGGCCAGAATAGCAACAGAGTGGTGGCCAGTAAATGATCATCGTAGCCTCGGTAGGCGGAGAAAGCACGGGAAAGATGACCTACGCTTTTTTGAGAAACTGGTCGGGAGTAACATCTGATAGGGGCGAGTGGAAAAAAGATGGGAGACCGTTGCCCAGCGGTGGGACGATATAAGATAATTAAAAAATGATCCGCCTACCTATTAAACCTATTACCACCTATAAAGAATTTTCAGCAAACTATGTAATGAGAAATGCCAAGGAGAAATGTCATGATTCACTATAGTCTGGAAGATCAACTGGTGAAGATTAAATCAGTCAATTGAAATGAAATGACTAAAGTTTCAGGTACTTAGTTACTTACCTACAAAAGTACAGATTATTAACTAAATATTATGTTACACACAGACACTGCGTAAAAAGAATCTTAGGATTTAATTAGTTCGCTCTCTCGTGGAACTGCATAAGTTCTTTCGTTTAACTTACGAAAATCGCAAATGAGCCACAAGATATTTCATGAGACTCAACATGAATATTATTCAATCAAGCGTCGAAGTTGTTAGCTATGTAATAATCATAGTGTAACCCCCTGGACGCCACTATGGTCCTCTTTATTTAATCTAAAATAAATACATATTTTGTAGACATACGGAGTTTGAACTAAAACCATGGAAACGTCGAAGGCTTGATTGAAACAATGGGAAAGTCTGTATCCACAATTATCATCCAGTAGCAGATGGCTACCCTGGGCAGTCTGGAAGTCGCTGACTCCGGGCTGGTGTAGAGAATTGCCAGGAAAACCGTGTTAGGTGGAGTTTCTCCGGCAATAGCACATGTTGCGGCGATGTCTAATCAATTATCTACATTTTGACGTGCCCTAAATGCCCTACACAAAAGGATCTAGAGATGGCAAATAACGGGTAGTGGCTGTGGCTGCATACTGAGCAATATTATTATAATCAAAAGACATTACGACTCGCAAAGAAAAAGAATAAATTTCGTATAATATTGTAAAATCCTGTAGGCCAAGTTCTCTGCTCTGGCCGAGTATGGCTCTAGCAATACAGAGAGGGTCGTGCTCCTGCAGTGGAGACTAAAAAGGACCTAAATAGGAATAAGTAACAAAAGCTTACCTTGAGGAAATCCAACGGCTTCAAGCCCGTGGTGGGTCAAGCCAAAGGGCCCGAGCCCACCGAGCGGGCCAGGCCCCATCCCCATGTGGTGCGCGCTTGAGTGATGCGCGTACGGGTTCTGGGCCAGCGGCGATGGCTGCTTCAGGTAGTGGAAGTAGTGGTGAAGCGGCGTGGTGGAGTGGTGCGCCTGCGGAGGGTTACCAGATGAGAGATAGAAAACTCCAAATTCTATTATACTAGCTGTCGCCCGCTGCTTCGCTCACGTTAATGTCGATCCCGCGGGAACAGTACTTTTTTTAGGGATAAAAGGAGGCGTATGTGTTATAAGGTAATAACCTATCTGTGTGCAAAATTTGGTCAAAGTTTTGGCGTGATTGAGTAACAAACGTCCATACATATTCACAAACTTTCGTGTCTATAGTAAATAGTTAGGCTGTTTTTGCCACCTGGGAAACCCGGGTTCGGTTGGCGCTTTATTTTATTTGGATATGGTAAGGTAAGCATGGCCATCTTAAAATTAAAAAAAATTGGAGCTAATCAACACCATTAAGCGAAGGATGGACTATGAACACATGATGTGAAATACTAAGTACAGGATTTTGCAACTTATCATCCAAGGCAAAAGTAGCGTAGGAAAAAGGCGCCACTCATGGCCGTCTGGGAAACCTGGTTCTGCCGCAGCACAACATAGCTGTTCCGCGCAGTGGCTTCAAAAGTGAAAATCGCCATAATGCTGTCCAACCTCCGATAGGAGAGGAAGAAGAAGAAGAATGGTAAGGTACCTGCGGGGCCGCGGGTCCGGTGCTGGGGGGCGCGGCGGAGGCGGCGTTGGTGAGCAGGGCCATGGTGAGGTTACCGCCGGCGCGCGGGACACATGCTGCCGGCTGTCAGTGACCGCGGGACGGCCGGGCTGGGCGCGGCATGTTGGTAGCCTGGAATTAATAGGTCGTGGTTAGTTTGTGATGCGAAACGGTTAAAGACTAAGCTTTAGGTTATGACTACCGCTCCGGATGGTACCTACCTGGTTCAAAGGTTATCCATAGCCATTCAGCGGTGTAAGAGCCAGGCACGATTCAGGGTGGCATTTTTGATTGACTTTAATTAAGATTTATTTTTATGTAATGATGATGACTTAAGTAAATCAGATACATATTATTGGTAAGATAGCTTGCACCTACTCGTATTTGCTACTAAAACAACAGTCAAGAAAGAAAGACTGCTCAAATTTATCAGGTCCAACTCATTGACTTTATATCTGAATGAAACAGTCCTTTGAAAATCACTGAGGGTTCTTTACTCTGGTGAGGACATTTTGTCGCTGATTTCACATCTAAATACCTTTTCGTACAGTTATAACGGTTACCTATCATAAACAAGAATAGGTTATGTACGAATTTTAAAACACCAAAAACGTTTCGTAATTTTTTTATTTTCTATAGTTTCATTTGACCGAAAATTCATTGGCCATATTGTTGAAATTCCGATTTTTGATTGTTATATTTTTAAAAGCTATATGTTTTGTATTGCAACCCAACGTTCATCCGCAGATACTATTGCTATATGTTTTATTTCACAAAAAAAATGATTTCCATATTATTAAAAGACAGCATTTCAAATGATAAAAAAATGTAAAGAAATTTCAGAATTAATTTAATAAAATTAAATTAAATTTATTCTGCATACCAGCTAGTAATCCTTATTAACTTATGTGAATTAATTTTAAAATTGTTATATTTTATTTTTGCATGTTCAAAATTATTATTTATTAAATTAAATGTTATTTATATTTCAATAATTAGATAAAAAGCTAGGTGTTTTATTTTCAAAAGGAAACCTAACAAACCTAAGTTATTTTCCACGACAAAGTTGTTTTTGGGTCTTATTATTTTCGCTCTAAGCTTGAGTGATGTTTTGGTCACAAGATAACCTAACGAACCTAACCTACCCATCTTGGACAAGTTGTTTTGTTGTGGCGGGGGCTTCGTCCCCGAGCCCCCTTATTAATATACCCGTACTATTTTTATTTGGTACAATTCTTTTTATTTTCTTCTAAACTTTTCCAATCTGTCGTAGGTAAGTAGTTATTGAAAATCTGTGTAAATAATAATATGGAAAAGTTACTTCTATCGCTAATACTTCTAGAAAATGAAATTATTCTTACCAAAACATCTATCAAAATAAAAATACATGTTTTGATTTTCCGTCGACAGTTGTTCTAGAAGAAGAAAAATATGTTTATTAAGTTTATCGAAGCAGAAAATATGGTATAGAAGCCATTTGGCATTTAAAACTTCTTCGTACCATTTTCGAACAAATGAAATTCGAAAAGAAAAAAATCGTGTTTATGATAGGTTACCGGTGACATAATCTCAATGATTACTTAGTCGCAGTATCAATACTATTTCTCTATCTTTTAGCACAAATGGAAGTTATTATACATAGATAGAAGTGAACAAATATAATCAAGTTGTTCACGGACTTAAGTTATTATTTGTTATATCATAGTCAAGAGCGTTCTCAAAAGCCGTAACTAATGGAAAGTTTTTCTTCCAATTGTAATACAATCATCCACTTACGAATTCAAGTTTTTGCCTACTCATTGCACAATAATTGAAACTCGATTTCCTCACTACAAAGCGCAAAGCGAGCAATCGCAATTATACACGGCTCATACGCCTAAAAACTACTCTATTCAACTGAACGCACGTCGTATCAATTATAAGCCATCGATATATTTTTTCCACCATAAAATATTTTACAATTACCCGACCTTTATGGTAAACTTTGCAATATTGCAACACTAAAAAATATTATTGAAGTCAAACACGTGGAACGCCTTCCAAATAATAGGTGTTCCATTCGTCACGAATTCAAAGGTTCGAATTTCAGATTGCAGAATTCTATAGATATTTTTTTTGGATGTTGGCAATGGTAGGTACATGTTTACAGACATTTTGTCACGTTTATTTTTTTTGAACATGTTACCTGAGGTTTCTTATGGCAAATTGAGGGGCAAGCTTTGTGATAAAGGAATCGTCGGGCTTTATAAAGTGATGACATTTGAGACGAGAAAAAATATTTCGATATGATACGAGTAAGTTACGAAGAATGCTATTCTCATAGTTTAATAAAATATTATTACATATCATACGAGTATTCATGTATATAAACTTATTTGATCTTACCAATCTTACTATTTTATTATGAAACACACCCAAAAGGGCTGTAAGTTAATTAACACATACAATATTAACCACTAAAAAGATAAAATTGAACTGTATTCCTGTTAATTAAAAGGACAAAAATGCGTGACTTTTCTCAAAAAAAATACAGTAAGTATACTGTCTATTTTCAATTACATTAGGTAGGTACTGAACTTTTTAAATTCGTGTTTTCTCCTTTTTTGACGTCGGTTAAAGCTGTTTTGTTCTACAGATATGACTACTGCATAGTAAAAAAAAGATTGAAAAAAGATGTGCAAGTATAAGTAATTTCTGAATTTTAATTGTTTTTAAGCTAGAAAAAAAGAAACATTGTCACTTTCGGAGACTCGGCTTATTGTTAACCACATTCCTTTTCCTTAAAACATCTTGGATCTGTCAACAAAAGATTATCCTAAAACCTCTGATAGCATCTTGTGAGAGCAAAACAACGAAATACGGCCTTTACTAGCTTTAACTTAAGGTTAAAATTTCCCAAAATATTTCGAAAATGTATTAGTTTGGGTGAAAATTTGCGTTTTGGCGGCACCACCCTCGAAAGGTGTTCAATTGTGTAATGAAGAACCGAAATATCGGGTTTTTACCATCGGCCAGTTACAAGTGTTTCCACCTCAGTAGCTTTTTCTCTCGCATGAGGCTTTGAATGCTGATAGATTCTGTGAATCGGGTTTGTAACAAAACTAGAGAGCATAATGGGAATACCGAGAAGTTTACGATATTTTCTTCTTTCGGTGCCGCTTCATCATTGAAGGTTGGCCGTCTCTCTTGCTACTTTAGTTGTGTACTGTCTCTGGCGAGTGAGTTTTGTTTTACAGCACAAATGTGCCAGTCAACATACATAAGTATACGACGCAAAATGTCAAAATCAGGAACAAGGCAGATATTCCTGATTCCACGCTGCGTTTTCCAAATTTTTTCGCATTATGATGTTTAGCCGGCCTATTTGCTAACATAGTGTACAACATTTTGCTAGTCACTTTAAAATACATTACGTTTTATATATCTTAAATAAAAATAGTCAATCATACGAAAGCCGCAATGTATTTTGAAATTACTATCAAAACGTTGTTCGCAAATAGACCAATTACTATCAAAACGTTGTTCGGAAATAGACCAAACGAAAAAATCGAAGCTAGTGACTAGTTGTGGCTCATTATGTAAATATCTTCATTCTCTAAGTTTATATAGTTTGGGCTATTTTAATCCAACTTAAAACATTCGATCTTTTTCATTTTTTTTGTCACCAACATGAAAAAAAGATTTGTCAACTTCTACGTATAACAGTGATGACAAAATATCTATCGCAACTAAAAGAACACCCCCATTCAATGCCCCTAAAAAGTCGGTGTCAATAACGTGTGTTTGTCTGTGCGCAATGAACGCCATAAATAATATCGCCGAGCAAACACGCCATTGTGCGGAAAACAAACATTTCGCGCCCTTTTCGTGTAATTATTCGTTCTGTTTGCGCAGTTGGCAGCAGTGGCTGTCACTGTGACAAATCGGCGGATGTGGCGATGTGTGATTCTGATTTTGAAAATTTAAAAATCTGTTGTAGTCATTCTAGGCTTGCATGTGGTTCCCAATATGTAGGTATATTGTAGCGATTTTTTAAACTTTATAGACCTGGGCAAGTCTATGCGGTAATTCACCGATAAGGAGTTTTCCGTCCAGCATGTTGCCATTATCGCGATATCATTCAATTTCCATCGGAAATTGCAAAAGTTCAGCTTAATCAAACGCCGGGACAGATGAAACTTAATAAAAGCTTGAAATACGTCAAACCATATTGAGAACAATGCCTACAGTTCTGATATAATGCGTGCCATATAACGTTCAAGTACAAATGATAAGTAAGTCTTAAGGTGGAAGTTACTGGCAATATAAGTGTTAATGACAAACATTAAAAGTTCCTTCACTAGCTGAAGCTTCCTTGGCTAGCTCCGTGGCGCAGCGGTCAACACGCCAGCCTGCGACACGAGAGTGCCCGGGTTCGATCTCCGGCCAGGTCAAGATGGAAAATGATCTTTTTTAGATTGGCCTGGGTCTTTGATGTGTATCTATATATGTATTTGTTGTAAAATATAGTTTCGTTGAGTTAGTATCCCATAACACAAGTCTCGAACTTACTTTGGGGCTAGCTCAATTTGTGTGATTTTTCCGTATAAATATTTATATTTATTCACAACAAATTTTAAAAAACCCCAAAACGCAGTATACTGTCAAATACGATGTGCGCTTGACTGTTAGTGATTCCATACAAAACCGCCGCGTCCACACATTCTCCGGCTAACCCATCTCTATTTTGACAAAGACGTTAATTTGAGGCGTGATAATTGCCACTGGGGCGGCCATTGTGCTGAATTTCCCGCTTCGGAACACACTATTAACTATTTGAATGGTTGTTATATTTTTTCAAGTTTCTGAGTAACCATTTGTCGTGTCACCACAATGAGTGCTTTCGGCACTTTTTGCGGGGTTTAGCGGATGGGCTGCGGTGTGACGAGATAGGTGATTGGAGCAGTTGGTAGGTAACTTAGGTACATAATTATTATTGTTGCTTATATAAATATTATGAAAATTTAAACGTTTTACTAGCGGCATATGGATGAAGTGCCAAACCTGAAAATGTGTACGTCGGTAGAAAATTTTTATTTTACGTTTATCATTGTTGCTAAGAACTGTGGAATCGGCTTTAGAATAGCTGAGCACAAATTTAGATAGACATATTTCTGTTGGACTGAGTTTCTTTCCAATTGAATTTGTTCGTGAAGTTTTCTTTTGACTGAAACAGGAGCTAGCGATTGACCCCAACAAAGTGTAAGCACCTCGATATAACAATAACAACTTGGCCACAGAGGTTGGGTAAGATTCGTTAGGTTACATGTGAATAAAACAAGAGTAAGCGAGCAAAGTGAGCGAGCGTCCCTCCACGCTTTAAAAATAATAATGGAGAAAAGCGAGTTCTATTAAATACAATCCTCAGACACTACAAATTCGTTCTACTCTAAAGTTCACCCATACTGTGAATCTAGGGAAGTACATATAATACAATCAAACCCTATATAACTATTTTGTTGTAAACAACGTAACATTATATTCTAAATCAAGTATGTAAGCGACTTATAGTTTAAAAGAAAATTTCGAAAACAATACCTAGACTCCATCTATAGACATATAATTAGGATCTTAAAATCAAACCTTCATTTTTGAAGTCAGAAAAATCTGCAACCAACATTAGATGAAAGTATATTCTTAGGATCCTAGGCACGAGTTGCATTCCAAAACTTACATATGTAGAGGCAAAAAATATAATAATAATTTGTTATTCGACATGCATGTTTAGAGACCGTAGGCCCAACAAGGTCTATTGTCATCTTTGACAGTTCGATCAACACTGGCCGAAGAGAATTGAGATTTTTCAATAAGTTTGAATGTGGAACATCTCCATTTTGAATTTCAAAACGAGTAGTTCGTATTCCATTGTTGTTCTACACAAATAGATATTGAATATTTAAATGTGGTGTAAATTGAATACAACGAATTGAATATTTTGAAAATGATTTTATTTTTGGAATCATACAAAGAGTTTAGCACGAAAGGATCTATGATTAATGAGTGAAAAAAGGTATTTACTAAGAACAATTATCCGCTCTTAATTGCTACTTTTCTACTTCTACCTAAATACTCTATGTTCAAAGAAACAAAATCAAAGAGCGCGCAATTAGCCCCAAAATAAAAAGCGAGAGCACTAATCTCCGGGGACTATTCCCACTAGACGGGAACAATTAGGTGCTGTCTAGTGTTGCAAGTCCCTCGGGACGTAACCTTACACCCCATTACTGGCAATAAATGTAAGGGGAGCGAATAGACTGCAGATTTGTTTTGGTTCTACATGATTTAATATTAATTCGACTGGTAGTATCAATAAATATTAATTATCTATTTTGCATTTATAGGAAACAATACCTGTACACGGTGAAATTTTTATCGTTTTGGCTGGACTCTTAAAGAGATGATTCAGCCCGTTGATATAAACAAATTTTCCTATGGAACTAATGCTGGGAACTCAATTTTTTTTTAACATTCCAATACAAATTGACCGGTCGGACGAATTTTTTTGTATAGTCATTTTTTTTTTTGACTTCCCAGCATTGGTTCCATAGGAAAAGTTGTTCATATGGACGGGCTGAATCACCCCTTTAAGGGTCCAGAACGATCAAAATTTCACCGTGTGTATGTAATCGAAATCAATAGTTTGAGTGTGTTAAGCCTGACACTACCGACCAGGTGGTACAATGACCTGACCAAGGTCGCAGGAAGGCGCTGGATGCAGGCCGCTTCCAACCGGTCATATTGGAAATCCTTGGGGGAGGCCTATGTCCAGCAGAGGACTTCTTGCGCTGAGATGATGATGATGATGTCTATACTTGAGTAGGAGGACATCTTTTGACAGATTAATAAAATTATTATTATAAAATTAAAATAAATATATATTGTACTCCACAGGACCGATTATAATATAATATTTCTAAGAACCATCACTAGAAATCCTGTTTGTTGTATCAAATAACGAAAATAACAAAAAAAATTGATTATGAGCTACTGTGACATAGACAGACACACAGACACACACACGGATAGTAGTCAAAGCATACCACTCCTTTTTTGCGTCGGTTAAGTAAAAAGTAAAACAAGTGATTAAGAAAACAAGGGCATTAAAATCGCTAGATGCGTGTCGTAGCACTCGTAGCAATTTGTAGACGCTACGATGTGCTACGAAGTTGTTTTTGCTGTTTTTCCACTTTAAGCGCCTATTGATAGGAATTCAGTCACGATGAGAGGGACGCCGCTTAGGTACAGTCACAAGCATTGATATGTATGCAGGTCGGTTCTTAAGTCAATGTGATAAGGTCTAAAATGAAATTGATCGTGACGTATATTTACACTGAATTTTAAAAAATTAACACTTGTATCCCTTACTTGTAGTTATTGCGTAATGTTATAGATGTGACTAGAAGACTACATGTACCAATTTGTTTTTCTTTTCTTTTATATTTTTTTTATTTGTTTCTTAGATTTCCAACAGGTTACATGAACAAAGCTTATAAATAACATTTTATAGGATATGCTAGAATGCAACCCATTATAGGTGGACACAACTTTGGTAAAAAATATCAATAAGTTTAAACTAAGACTAATTATGAAACAAAAGTTAAGAAACATTGTAATTGAATTATTTAAATTGAAATAGAGAACAAATATTTTACAAAATAATTTAGTTATATGTGTATACGATGACTGAATTGTACTTTTAATAAATTAGGAATCAGATGGCAGAGCATAGGTCGTACATAGACCTAGGTCGCCGGTTCAAGTCCCGCCCGCATAAAGTTTTTTTACCATATTTTATTTCTTAATTTATTAAGGGTATATCAAAAATAGCATTGTGAATGCAAAATAACACTGGAAAGAGAGTCATGTCAAGATCGTCACGTTTTCCGTTTAGTCTTTTATAAGTAGAGATCATTCTTGGTAAAGGTGCATTTCTACCAAGGATTGTGTGTGCACGGGGGAAGACAAAAGTATTTACTAGCTTCCTTCGAGAGTTTCGCCTCGGAACGGTAATATTAACATTCGTAAGAATGTCCTCGCACTCAACTGCACCATAAACTAGTTTATGGAGGAATAGAGAGTCAATTAGCTCGCGACGATCAACAAGGGACATTAAGTTAAATTTAAAAATTTTGTTTTTTATTCTTCTTTTTTTCATTGAATCAGTAGTTAGATTGAAGTCGTTTTTTTATGAAATATTATTTTAAAACACCTTTATAAATGTTTGTCTTGTACCAAATAACATGTAAGTATGTTAGGTACTGCGTAAACCGCGATGCCAATCGCAAAGCAATCATCTAATTGAGCCATAACGACTGCATTCGCGTGATATGGTTTCCTGACTGTATCAATTCATTTGATATTTCCGACAAAGGCCGCGTGCCGCTTTTGTATGCGTCGCAAATTGTAAGTTGAGAGAGAGAGGGTGGAACGCCGATGAGATGAAGAATTCATTACGTATTAGTGTACAATTTCCGTTTATGTTGTTATTATTAACCGATTTCAAAAATAGGAGGAGGTTGTGGTATGCTTATCTTTACATAGTATAAAATGAAGTCGCTTTCGCTGTCTGTTCGCTTAGATCTTTTAAACTACTCACCGGATTTTAATGCAGTTTTCAGCAATAGACAGAGTGATTCAAGAGGAAAGTTTAATGTATACTAGTTTTCGCC
This sequence comes from Elegia similella, assembly GCA_947532085.1. Classification (NCBI taxonomy): domain Eukaryota; kingdom Metazoa; phylum Arthropoda; class Insecta; order Lepidoptera; family Pyralidae; genus Elegia; species Elegia similella. The sequence goes on along the minus strand of OX383951.1, from coordinate 6,111,530 downwards.
GGATGCTCCGCTCGCGTTAATCTCGATCCCACGGGAACAGTAATTATTCCTTGGATAAAATATACCCTGTGTCCTTCTCCGTACCCCAGACAACAAGTATGCATATCCTTAGATATATGTTGCGATGCCAGACAGGGTTCATGTTGTACCTATGACTGAAAATCACTGTATATATTTTATGTTAAGAACTGTACAATGTGAAAATCCAATAAATAAATTGAATTGAATTGCAAATTTTCATGATGATCGGTTCTTACTAACGGCGTTAAAGTGTAACAAACAAACAAACAAACTCACTTTCGCATTTGGATTTACTGCCCCATATTAGTATATACATTGCACCCGTGCGAAACCAGGGCCGGTCGCTAGTTACCTCATAAATTTTTGTACTTACAGATTTGGAAAATTCTTTTGAAGATAAACCTACAGATTGATCCAAATCCTCTGGCCAAGTATGGCTCCGGTTGTATAGAGAGGGTCATGCTCCTGCAATGGAGACTAAAAAGACCTGATGATGATGATACTGATGATGCACCTATTCAAAAATTGAGCTCAATTGCACACCGGGAAGTTGGAAAAGTTAAAATACAGGTTTTGTTAGAAGGCCCCTTCCATGCTGGTCTGGGAGTAAAGAAAAAACTAAGAATGTGCCAGCTGCTTCTCTTCCCGCGCAGATCGTAAAAGCCGAACCAGGGAATAGGCGAAAATATGCGGAATCACGTCAATAGGCGATGCGGCTAGTAACCCATCACTATTTTGTATCCGCTTATCCATCTAGACCCACCAAAATGCTGTGGCCATAAGATCTTATAGACCTAGGCTTTGCGAGGTAGACAGCAAAGGAAAAAGACGTGATACTATGTATGTATAATAATATTAATATTTATTAATATAATGTATGTAATGTATATTTGTTAGGAAGTGCAGACTAGAAAAAAGGTGATACAAAAATAAGTTTATTATGAATTGAGCTTATATCCTGCCTCGCCTCGAAAGTAAAACTACACCATGACTTCACTGCACTTTTATTGCATATTAACTTTCCAGCCTTCATTAAACTTTGAGACATTAAAGGGAGATTAACTATGAGCTATAACATTAAATAACAGAACTGTAATTGAGATATTCGACGTCTATCATCCGCCTACACAGATAGCGTGATAAAACTGTAATTATGATATTGAAAGTCATTAAATAGTAACATACATAGTATCACGTTAGACACACGGTAGACAGAGCCTAAGGCTATAAGACCGAAAGCAGCGACGTGCACACACATTTTTCGGAAGGTAGACAAAAACTTTCCTAATTAATTACGACCTTCGATCAAATACATAGGGCGCACTGTAAGTTTCCGGAACTGGCCACTTACATAAACAACATTTAAAAATTTATTGCAACATTTGAAAATAGAACTCTTTGGCTGTAGAATGCAGTTTGTTTCATTTGACTGTCTTTTGTTTTTACCTTGTGGCGCCATTTAAAAAATTGTGTGTCTGCATCAACATGGATTTAACTCTGGAAAATTTTCGTAGTATGATTTTCTACGATTTTAAGTGTAATTTGACAGCTCAACAGAGCATCGCTCGGCTTGAAACAGCTTTTGGCAATGATGCACCATGCAAGACAACTGTTTATAGCTGGTTTGCAGAATTCAAGCGTGGTCGTATCAATCTCAGTGACGAATCTCGCGATGGTCCACCGCTGTGACCAACAAAAATATCGATGCTGTGCGCCGTATGATTGACACAGACAGGCATGTGACCTACCATGAAATTCGCGCATCCTTAGAAATAGGCATGAGTCAAATACAATTAATCCTACACAAACATTTGGGTGTGAGAAAGCTGTGCTCGCGGTGGATCCCACACAACTTGACCGAGGCCCAAAAAACGCACCGCGTCACTTGGTGCAGTGCCATGCTTACCAGATTCAACGAAGGTGCGTCAAATTTGGTGTGGGACATAGTAACAGGTGACGAAACATGGATTTATTGCTACATCCCAAAACAAAGCAGCAATCGAGCGTATGGGTCTTTCAAGATGAGCCGAAACCAACCAAAGTGGCGCGCGTGAAAAGTGCATCTAAGCGGATGATTGATTCTTTTTTTAATAAAACTGGACACGTGGCTACTGTTGCTTTAGAGAATCGTCATACAGTGAATAGTGACTGGTACACGACCATTTGTTTTCCGGAAGTTATTGACGAACTCCGTAAAAATAACCGTAAACGCCGTATCATCCTGCATCACGACAATGCTAGTTCTCACACGGCCAGACAGACAAACGACTTTTTGAAGGCGAAAAATGTAGAACTCATGAGTCATCCTGCATACAGTCCCGACCTGGCACCTTGTGACTTTTTTCTGTTCCCAAAAATTAAGAACCAATTACGCGGTCAACGATTTTCATCACCAGAAGAGGCTGTCGAGGAGTATAAAATACACGTTTCAGAGGTCACCACAGAGGAGTGGCACAAAAGTTTTCAAAACTGGTTTCATCGAATGAAAAAGTGCATAGACGCCAAGGGAGATTATTTTGAAAAACAATAAATTAATTTTGTACCTTTAATAGTATTTTTTCATATTCATTCCGGAAACTTATAGTGCGCCCCAAGATACACGATTCGCGCTCGAAAAGTGGCACCGGCAAAACAGCGCTCTAATCGAGTTTCGGAGCTGTTTTGTCCACAGTTTCAATAAACCGCGCTAGCACTCACCCGTCTCGCGATGACGAAAGTCAGTGAAAAGATGCAAAAAAACGCGTCAAAAGTGAAAAAGAAGTTCAAAGTTCAAAGTATTTATTTGCATAAATGTAGGTACAGTAAGTTGATCTTAGTTATTTTCCCAGTACATTTTACCTTAAAAAGGTGTGCAAATATGTTTAACATTATATTATATAAAATTTATCATTATTAAAAATTTAAAATTGCAAATATAATAGATTAGAATTAAAAATAAGAAAAAACAAATGCATATAAAATAGTCAATAAAATGTCAAAACTAAGTAAATAATAATAATAATGTCAAACAAGTAATGGTCAGTGAATTAAACAATAATAAATTTTAAGCATTTCAAAAATTTTCGTCATTATATTAACAATCTACTATCTGATAAATACTCCTGTATACTATAATAACATTTGTCAAGTAATATTTTTTGCAATTTAGATTTGAAATTTTTGCTATTTAGGTCTTTAATTGAATCTGGTAGTTTATTATATAGTCTTGGTGCTGTTACATATAATGTTCTGTCATATGCTACCATGTTAGAATTATGCTTTGGAAGTACCTGCACTTTATTTCTTGTCCCTCTTGGTCGTCTATTTTGTAAAATTTTAAACTTATTTATATTTTCCTTAACATATACACAAGCTTCCAAGATATACATACACGGCAAAGTTAATATATTTAATTTTTTGAAATATGGAGCGCAACTGTCTCTTTGACAACCTCCAAACATGGCTCTAATACACTTTTTCTGCATTCTAAATAAAGGTAATATGTGTATATTTGCAGCATTTCCCCAGTGTAATATACCGTATCTTAAATTAGAGGCCACATATGCATGGTATGCGCAGATTGCTGTTTTTTGTGAAACTGTTTTTGTTATTACTCTCAGTACATAGACATATTTACTTATTGTTGATATTATATTATTAATATGCGACTTCCACTGCAAATTACTATCAAGTGTTACACCCAAAAATTTACATTCCTTCACAAAGTCAATTTTTTTATTTTGGAGCTGGACTGAAAGTGGTTTCGGTTGAACTTGAGGTACATGGAACTGCATACACTTTGTTTTCTCTAGGTTTACCACTAAGTTATTTGACTGAAGCCAATTTACGGTCTTATATAATGCTTTATTACAATTATTTTCATACTCATTGTCATTAGTATCTGTAATCAAAACTGATGCGTCATCTGCGAATAGTACTATTTTATAGTCAACATGCTTCGGAAGATCATTTATATACATGAGAAATAGTAGTGGTCCTAAGATACTACCCTGAGGGACTCCATGTTTTACGATTCTATAGTTAGATTTTGCAACTACTTCCGTGTTTTGATTATCCATATATGTTATATAAGTAACTTGCTGACGATTATTAAGATAAGACTTGATTAGGTCATGCGCAGGTCCCCTCAAACCATAAGCGTATAGTTTATTGAGTAAAGACTTATGGCAAACAAAGTCAAAGGCCTTAGTCATATCCATGAACATTGTAGTTACTGATCGGCTATTATTAATACAGTCCGTGACTGTAGAAAGTAATTCATCAACAGCTTTGTTAGTGGACTTATTCTTTTGAAAACCATATTGTTCTTTACTTATTATTTGGTATTTGTCAAGAAAAGCATAAAGATTTTTATATATAACTTTTTCAAATATTTTTGCTATAATGGATAATAATGCAATTGGTCGGTAATTTTCACAATTTTCTTTAGTGCCTTTCTTATGAATTGGTTTAATTACCGTTATTTTTAACTTTTCTGGAAATACCCCTTTAGATAAACATAAATTAATAAGGTAACTTAAATGGCTTGCTAATTCTTTATTGCAATATTTTACAACTTTTGTATTGATGTCGTCATAGCCAACACTATTTGAATTCTTTAAATTATTGATTATTTTTTGGATCATTACAGGGTCAGTAGGTGAAGAGAAAATTGAATTATTAGATGATTGAATATAATAAGATTTTTTTACATTATTTTGATTGTTTTCGTCAGCTAAATCTATATACGTGTCATTAAAAGCATTCGCAATGTCATGAGGTTCTGTCAAGGATTTATTTTTATATTTTATTTTGTCAATATTTTGTCTCGGTGACTGGTAATTTGATTTATTAATTATGCCCCATGTACCCTTTGTAACATTTTGTGCATTTTTTATGAATTTATGATTTTGTATTTTTTGAGACGCATTAATAACTTTTTTTAATGTTTTATTATATTTTATATAGTGTTCTTTATTTCTTGCATGCAAACTTTGAATATAAAGTTTTCTCTTTGTTGAACTAGATTTCTTTATGCCTGGTGTTAACCATGTTGTTCTTTTCTTAAAACTATTTCTTTTACGAATTAACGGGAAACAGAGGTCATAAAAAAGTTTAAAATTGTCATAAAATATTTCATATGCTTGATTAGGTTCGTCAATACTGTACATTTCATTAAAACTTATGTTTTTAAGGCATTCTTTGAATTTATTCATATTTTCTTGGCTATAGTCACGTAATGTTGTATACCAATATTTCCTGGTGAATTCTTTTTTAATAGGATATTTAAAAATAAGGGCGGAGTGATCAGACATTGTAAGATGGCGGATTTCACCTTTACAACCTCGGCAATTATGAGCTACGTTATCAGGACATGTTCGGCTAACGGGTCTAGTAACCTCATTAAACTGTAACTTAAAATTGTAATTTTGTAGAAGATTAACAAATTCTCGAGTGTTTGAACTATTTTTTAAAACATTTATATTAAAGTCACCACAAATTATAGCCTTTTTGTTGCGTAATTGACTTAATTTTTGTAGAAGTATATTTAATTGTTCATAAAAAATGTTTAAATAACATGCTTTAGGAACTCTGTAAATGCATACGATAATTAAATTATGGGGAATTATTTCAATACCGCAACATTCAAACGCATTATTAATTGCTAAATTGTTTATTTCAGTTAGTTCTTTGCATTCAATGCCTTTTCTCAGTATAATACACGATCCACCTCGCTTTTTATTACGTGAATAGCTTGTTGATAATCTGTAATTATTCAAGTATAAGTTATTTTCATGACCTTTTTTGATAAAATGTTCTGTAACACATATAACATCAACTTCTTCATTTTTTGAAAGCATATTATCTAGATTAATTTCCAGTTCTTCTACTTTCTTTAGCAAGCTCTGTGTATTCTGACAGAATATAATCAATTCTTTTTTTATATTTTTATTGTTCACGAAAAAAATTATCATTTAATTCATTATTAATTTTTATGTCATTTATTAGTTTTAGAATGTCATGAAAAATCGTATTTAAAGCCAAATTGTTAATATTACCATTTTGAAAATTAAACATATTCGAAGTATAAGTCAAATTTTTGTTACTGTCTAATATAAAAGCAAATTCATTCGTCAAATTATCGAGATATAATAGATTATTGAATACTTCAATCCTTTTGTTATATAAAGTCTTATAGTTATTACATTTGTAGGTTGGAAGACATATGATAACATTTGTATGTTGTACTAGCATCACGTTTTGTCTTATAGAATCTACTGACAATGAATAGTTACAAGTTTGTTGAAAATCTTGTTCACCAATAAATATAATACAAAAATCATTCAATGTAAAATTTTTCAATTTAGCTTCTAAGCCATTGAATATTTCTTGTATGCCACCGCCGGGTATTAAATAATGGCATATTTTAGTTTTGTCAAGTATTTCTTCAGCTGTTTTCAAAATCTTATTTTTTGGATTGCTGCTTACTAGACATATTTTATTCTTGTCATTTTCAAGTTTGCTCTCTATTTTCTTTTTTCGATGAGTAATATTGTTGATTTGATTCCTGAATGATGACTCTTTGTTATTATCTTTGTTTATCTTTGTCTCCATTTTACTATCCTCTTTAGTATTGCCACTTATGTTTTTTTGTTTGATATTTTGCTTTGGTGTATGTTCCGATGCTGAATTAAATATTTGTTGCAATTCATGTATCTTCTTATCTTTTTCTAAATTTTGTCTTTTTAAACTGTTTATCTGTGCTTTATATTTTTTTAAGTCCTTTTCAGCTTTTTCCAGTCTGATTCTTAATTCCGAAACACTTTGTTCATTAAAATCTACTGGCGTTTCATCCGTATTATCATCTTCCGAATGTACTGAGAGACTTTGAAAAGAGTTTTCTGTCGATATGTTGATAATTGAGGTGATATTGTCTTCAGTTGTGTGCTCACTAGGTGTACTGGTAATAATTTTCGGCAAAATGTTAATTGCCTCAGAATCAGAAACATTATTCAAACATGTTCTACAGGTCCAGTTAGTTCGATGTTCTCCAGTCAGGGTATTGTAAAATCTAGATTCAGTTACTGATGTGCAATTCAAATGAAAATGAGCTTTACATTTTTTACATTTTAGTACTTCTTTGTTTGTAATTGGTTTCTTACATGTCATGCACTCTTTTTCCATTATAAAAAGTAAGTATTTACTTCCAAGTGTGATTGGGCGTGGATATGGCTGTATAATTTGATTTCTTTAGTCTATTTATTTTTCTTAATAGTCTATGCTTTCAGTTGTCAGATCATCAAATGTCAAATGTTTCAAATGTCAGATTTTCGACTTGCTAATGCCGGTTGCGATGTAAACAATCTCTAATTGGTCAACTTATTTTAAATGTACGTCGATATTTTCAAAAAAGTTCCGTTATAAGTATTCCGTAATTTATTCCATTGAGTTTTTGCTATTTGTGCAGTGTTTAAGTGAATAAATGTGTGTTCATACCTTGGATCAGGATGTTGAGGTTAGACTTTCGTGTTCTATTTTGTTGTAAATTCACTTCTTATCCTTATAAATATTATTGTTCATCAGAGCACAATACATACGTCTTACTTATTTGACAGATATTTGATGTATATCTAATATAGAAAGAAGATGAATAGATAGAAAGATGGAGTGTCATACTTTCAGTACAGTTTTTGTTGTTGTTTGTAAGTATGCATGATATTTTGACTCGGAGACATTATTTAGGCTTCATTTTGTATGAGACTGTGTATCTACCATTATATTTGATCGAAGATTACGACACATAATACCCAACTAAATACTATTTATCTTCTACGAGTATATTCAATAACAACTGACTTATGGAGCTTTTTGCTTGAGCAACAAGCTCATAATTTTTTGTTAGAGAAAAAATATGTTATGTTTAGTGAGATTTTAGGGTAGACAGAGTCTACTGTCTGTATGGAATGCACGTCACTGACCGAAAGGCCATACGTTTAGCATGTTGGTAGGCTTAAAGATGGAAAACGACGAAAAATTGATAATTTTTCAAAAAAAACTCGGACACCACATATACACTATAGCATACATACTATCACATCTTTTCCCTTGCGGGGTAGACAGAGCCCTGATCTATATGTGACCTAAAAGCTACATGTAACATATTGGTAGGCGTGTAGATGAATAACGGAATCAAAATAGTGAAGGGTAGCTAGCCCGATCGCCTACTAACATGTTCCTCAGATTTAGCCCAATTCCTCGATCGGCTTTTACGATTTGCACGGGAAGAGAAGCAGCTGGTAGGTACAGGTCTTTTCATTTCTCCCAGACCGGCATGGAAGTACTTATATACATATACCTACACGTTTCCTTGAAACGGAATTGCGTATTGCCCGACCGACTAGAATCAACATACGATATCACTGCCTGGCATACAAACACAGGACCGACATCATTCGGCCGAGTAAACAAACCGTTTCAAAGAAAATCGATAGTTGAAGAGTGAGCGAGACCGGACGCTTTTCTCTTAAAGAAAGTAAAGGACAGCTTACCCCACGCGGTCCGTTCACACTGAGCTCGACAGGGAATAAGTTTAAATCAGAGTTTTAGTGCACTGCCATACGTTTTATTTTTACATGTAACGACTTGGTTTGAAGAACAACAATACAAAAATGGTTCTTAAGTCCATGTGTTAAAAATTATTTTTCTGTGCGGTCAAAAGCCAAGTCGGTCTGTGTGAAGGGAGCCTTAGTCTGGTAAGGCGTGGCTTAGCCCCCGCCTACAGAAGTAACTCGGGCAGAAAGGGACAAAGCTATACGCGGCGGTAAGAGAGAGCTAGACGGATATACTCGGTGCGACATCATCCCATTTGATTCACCCGCTATTATGAGCATTCGATGCTCAATTGAGGAAACTTAAACTTTATAATCAAGGTCATAAGGTGTGTTACAGTTCGTGGTTCATTTTTGAATCATGAAAACTGTTATAAATATTTACCTAGATTTTCAAGTAGACAATGAATTTGATTTTCGGCATCTTGTTCAAGTACCAACCTAACATCTTTAGGCGAAAGCTACCCAAGTCTCTTAACACTTATTTACATACAAATACTATTACCCGCAGCTCCGCCCGCGTTAATATCGAGCCCTTCGGAAATAGTAGAATTTCCAGGAATAAAAGGTACCGTATGTCTTTTCTCGGACCCCAATCTACCTCCATACCGAATTTCATCCAAATTGGTTCAGTGGTTGAACCGTGAAAAGGTAACAGACAGATATAATTTCGCATTTGTAATATTAGTAGAAAGTATCCATATTTTCTACTAATATTAATCCATCCGGATGATCACGCCTTTTCCTCTTATGGGGTAGACAGAGCCGAAGGCTATAAGACACAAAAGTCACATTCCCAAACGGTGTTAATGGGCAGTACGAGTATCATGATTAAAAAGAGGTATTTTTGACAGTAGCTGTCACTCCGCCTATCATGTGTATTGATGTGAAAACTTCTTAAAAATGTTAAACTCGCGTCAGGACGTGTGACCTGATCGAAAATTTGTAAGACGGATACGTGAACTGAGACCGCGGCAAAGGCGAGTTTTCACTTCTGCTGGCACTCCCGTAGTGCAACCCGTTGTTTTTATTTTATGAATGGTGGATTGGTATGCCTCCACCAGTTTAACTGCCTTTGTGGTCAAGTGGTTAAGGCGCTTGCCTGTAGACACGGGGGTCGTGGCTTCGATTCCTACGGGAAGCATACTTTAATTAGTTGTTTCCAGTTTGGTTAGGACATTGCAGGCACCTGATTGTCTAATAAAGATGATTCCGTGCTACGGAAGGCACGTCCCGCCGGCTGTCATCTGGTAGTCGTTAAAGAAACCACGTCAGAGGCCGAGAGGTGGTTCCCAAGAAGAAAGAGATACGGTCAATCGACCATGCACACCCTGGTGTCAGACCAGGGTGTGCATGGTCGATTGACCGTGTCACCTACACGAAATGAATGAACCAGTTAGTTCATGCCATTAATGTTCTTCATTTCCAAAATTGTAATGAATGTATCCTCTACGTGACTTCGAAATCTCTCACGAGGCTGATTTATAGCAAGTTCATGAATGGAGTACGTGATACAAACAAACAGAAATTCTGATTGTCGCTGTTGAGTTTTTTCTAAACCTCTGCGTGTGGGCGTAGCGAATGTGGCGAAATGACACGGTTGTCATGGGATTAAGCATTACTTACGTCTAGGTGTTCAATGTGGTTTTGACGTCATTAGAATCGTCACATTCGAGATTCGTAAATTTCAGTTGTGGTAGAGCCACGCTCGGTATCGTGGCTCTACCTTTTGCCGGTGCAAGATTCATTTTTGCTAGTAGCATGAATGGGCCGGCTCGTCCGGGGAAGTACCACACTCTCACAGAAAATCGACGTTTGAGTAGAAGCTTTACTGCTTCTATACTTCGTTCGGTGAGTGAGAGAGCTGGAGGCCTATTCTTCCCCCATTTCCTCCCCCCATGTCCTTTCCCCAACTCTTTGACAGGCCGGCAACGCTCCTGTTACACCCTGGTGTTGCAGTTATCCATGGCCAGCGCTGGTCGCTTACCATCAGGTGACTTGCTTGCTCGTTTGCCGTCCTATATCATAAAAAAGGTCGATCAAGAGAATGGGTGGACACTAGAAGATTATACGCTAGCTGCCGCTTGCGGCTCCGCTGGCTGGATTGTCGATCACGTGGGAATCGAACTTTATTTCGGGAAGCCTTTGGGATCCTAGGGAACGCTTAGATAACTGGTCGTCCACATTTTCATCATGACCTTCTTGGACTGCTCGCCGCCGTCAGATACCCAGAAAGTGGCAAGTTATACCTTTCTGGTTGTAAGGGACAAACAGGTCATGCTCAACCCCATTTCAGCCTTGAGCAGAGACGTGATACTGTTATTCTTATAAATATTGATACAAATAATACTAAAAATCAAACAAACTTATCAAGTGAAGTTCGATGATGAGATAATTGTGTGAGCAGATTCGTTAGAACTTTTTAAGCTCACTTTGGTATTTTATACCTATTACGTACAGTCAGGGACAGAGATACCTGACCAGGCCCACTACCTATATCTTGACTTTTCTCTTAAACTATAAATAATAATAACATTAAAATATATATACAGAAAGATTTTAATGAAGTCTTTCATAATATAAATTTTCATTAATTATATTAATAGCATTACAATGCTCGGTTTAATATTAAAATCGAAAATATGTGATGAAAAATTTCGCCACAGGTAGGATTTGAACCCACAAACCTTCGACATCTGGCCCGTCAATGATCTCAACCACTGAGCTGCCGTAGCTTCAAATTTTCAAGAAATTTTTCATTACATATTTTCGATTTTAATATAAATTTTCATGTTAATATTATTTAATAGTTTAAGAGAAAATTCAAGATATATGAGGGCCTGGTCAGGTATCTCTGTCCCTGACTGTACTTAATAGGAACATAAAGTTCGCTTAGTGATTAAAGAATCTGAGGTATCCAAATCTATTTTTAAAGTAAGAAAAATAATGAAAAAAATCTTTTGTTATAAAGTCATTCCATAAATGCAATATTTAGAAAAGCTACCGAACATTCTCAATCACACGTACAAGAGAGACGTCACAATGTAATAATATTTTCTATGAGGTACTTTGGACTTATCAAAAATAATGTGACTTTCTAACTTTTATATTTAAAAGGGATTTTGTGTCATATAGGTTTTATTTTTCAATAATGAGACGTTTGTTGCGAGGCCGTTTCATAGCACAACGAAAAAAAATAAGATTTCGATGAACTAAGAACCTTCTTTTTGAAGTCAGTTTAAAAACATATTCAATTCATAGAGATATGATTCAATTTGCCAATAAACAGACAGTACCTAGACATATACGAACTTATTACGTGCGTAAGTGATCAAGCGAGAAGTCGATGTGATTAGCGGCCGCATACATGACTAAGCAGAACCTCATTCACACGAGAACTGGCGCTAATAGAGAATTCATAGAGCATAGAGGCCGCCGTAGCCTCCGTAGTGCAGTAGTTATTTTTTTATATATGTTTGACGGTGTTAGCTCAAATGGGATTGGGTGGGTCATGTTTGCCGAATGCATCCAGACCGATGAGGTACTATAGTCACAAAATGGACTCCGGAAGATGGATACAGAAAAAGAGGTAGACCTCGAAGCGCTGGTGTAATGATATCACGAGCCATAAAAAGAAATGGTCTGAAGTGGCATAAAATAGGGATGGTTGGAAGGAAATGGGGGAGACCTTTGCCCAGCAGTGGGACAATATAGGTTTAAATATAAATAGGTTGACGGTAAACGAGCAGACGAGCCACCTGGTGGAAAGTGGTCACCGTCGCCCATGGACATCTGCGACACCAGAGGAGGTACCTAGCCCACTCTTAAGATTCCTATAAACACGCCTTTTGAAGGACCTCAAGTCATAGCACGCAGGGAAAATCTCGGGAGGCGCATTCCACAATCCTGCTGTTCAAGGGAAAAAAAACACGTGACACTCTGACATTTTTGGAGACCCAAGTGTCAATCATGTGGGGATGAACTTTTGTCCTGTGGCGAGCGGTGCGAAGGTAGGAAGGTGACGGTGACACCAAATCAAAAAGTTCTTCAAAACACTCCCGGTAGTATAGAAGGTAAAACACATAGAGAGCCAACGTCTACGTGATTAGCGCAACGCAACGCCTCTGACGACTACCAGATGGCAGCCGGGACCAACGGCTTAACGTGCCTTCCGAAGCACGGAATCATCCTCAATCATTAAAGTAAGATAATACATGCATATTGTATGGTTTTCTACTATTAGTGATATTTATGTTTTAGCTGTGTTCGTAGCTCTTAGAAAAGACATCAACGCACACACTTATTTTGTGCTCTTTATTACTGTTATTAAGTTCTATGTTAACTCTTGCAGAAGTGATGCAATTAAAAAAAAAATTATAGCGTATGTAGGTAATCTAAGTAACATTTGCAAGTTTGATGGACATCAATACCGGGTTACTAACTTAAGAGATATAAATCAATGTTCGCGAGGCGGCGCCGGATGTTTACATTTGTCTTCCGTAGGCTTAGCTGCTTCCCATCAAACTTTTGACCTTTTTATGGGGAGATAGATACTTTGCCGCCCCATCAAACTTGGTTACCCTAGGCCTCAGCCTTTGTATCTACCGCTGCTGTGAGGTCCAAGTTCGCGGCGAACTAATACCTAAGTGTACATTTTATTTAGAAGGTTTTGTGCATTCACAATACTATTCTCATATACTCTTATTAAAATGAATTATTAAATAATAATAAATATATACGGACAAATAACACAGATTAAGCTAGCCCCAAAGTAAGTTCGAGACTTGTGTTATGGAATACTAACTCAACGATACTATATTATATAATAAATACATGTATAGATAAACATCCAAGAGCCTGGCCAATCTGAAAAAGATCATTTTCCATCTAGACCTGACCGGGGATCGAACCCGGACACCCCGTGTCGCAGGCTAGCGTGCTAACCACTGTGCCACGGAATGCACGCGAATGAAGTCACGCGCTAACGTAGTATTAAATAAACATTGGAGGCACTATCTTGTATACACTACGTAACCCGGTAGCGCAGGCGCACAAAGAAAACGCAGTCTCACGGCCGGCGCGACCAATTAGACGAGCGTGCGCGTTGGCTTACTCAAGTAGCTACACACAACTCGGTTACCTGTCTGTTTGTTTGGAACATGCATTTTGTTTGAGAATTGATACCTACACTTGCTCTTATTAATCGTATTATCGTAATATTGAAATATATAGGGACATATCACACAAATTGAGCTAGCTAGGTATGTTGTGAACTTGTGTCGTAGGATACTAACTCATCGATATTAATAAAATATATACTTATATCTATCCGTGTGGTTTCTGGCAGAGTAGAATAGGACCACTCCTAGTTTTCCCATGGATGTCGTGAAAGGCGACTTAGGAAATACAAGCTATACAAAGCTCATAAACAACAATTACACCTCTCTAACCTGTCTGGCCAGCGAGGAAAGTGTAGGCCAAATACTCTGTCTGCTCTGGCTAAGTATGGTATATCCGGTAGTATAGAGAGGGTCATGCTCCTGCAGTGGAGACTGAAAAGACCTGATGATGAATCTACATAAAAACGTAATGTAACGTAAAAAGTCTGCGTCACTTCTGATGCCCTCCGCGCCTGGTCCATAATATTCCTTGGTCCATTTTTTTACCATATATTGCAGTAGGCATTTGTCTCCCATCTCAACAGATGGTAACTGACGATGAAGACAAGGATGTTACTCGTACATGCCTCAAGAGCTATTTATTCTACTTTTGAATGTCCCGGGACTGTACTTGTCTGGGAATATAGACGCAGTTCATGCTTGTCCCATACAATACATAACAGAAGCAAAAATTTACCAATACACTTCTCGAAATTGCCCACTCAGTAGACCCCAATAAAAACGGGGTTTACCAAAAAACTCGCCAAACCACTATAATTACTATTATTAGGGAATAGTAGCAACAACAAACTTTGGGGAGGGCGTTTGCCCGCGAGGGGCGTAGCACCCATTTCATTGTCAACCTTCCACATAGTTCTATGTGAACGAACATCTGCCTTTTTAGAGAATCGGTTGTTTATGGTTCCAGAATGGGTGTCATTGTTTTGGAAGGGCATGCGCTGTTCGGCTTAGCATACATTTCAAATATGACATGACAACGGACACCTACGTTATTTTTGTTTGTTATTTTCTTTGGAGATTAGTATAATAAAAGACGTCTTGTCAAGTTCACGATTCAAGTTTTGTTTAACTTGTCTTGTTAAGTAGTAGGTTTGTATCCATACTTATCTTAAACCTAACTAATATTAAAAATGAGCAAGATTTTTTGTTAAGCTTTCACGTTGTAACTACTGAACCGATCATCATGAAATTTTGAATAGGTACACGTTATCTGGGGTAGCGGAGAAGGACATAGGCTACCGTTTATCCCGGGAAAAGGTACTATTTCCGAGGGATCGACATTGACGCGGGCGGCGCCGCTGGCGAAAGCTAGTATTCCATAATTCGACTATCTACCTCTACCTACACCAGCTTTCGCCCTTTTCTTATGTAATTATACAAAAATTTGAGCTCAAACGGCTTTTGGTAGCTACTGTATTCCGCTTCGACTGGGATTACCAGTTTTTGTGTTCGCCAATGGTCTTAAATCCATAATCACTACCTTATCTCGTGTGTGTATGAAGATAAATATATTTCCTGTTATGATGATATTTGTAATTAAATATGACAAAGTAATTAGACTACTTGATTTTGTCTAGATAACATAATACTAATATTGTAGAAGCAAAAATTAGTTTGTATGTGTATGTCACAGGCTATAGTCACAGGTTTTTTTCGCCAAGGCAGTCGTACTTTTTATTATTTCTTTGAATCAAAAGGGAAGTGGAAATAGCATAGTCACTCACATTAAAATTACGTCCCAAAAATCTTGTTTAATCATAAGTGCGAAATTTTAACTAGATATAATGAATATAGTTATCCAGCGAGCTCCGTGGTGCAGTGGTTAACACGCCAGACGCCAGCTTGCGACACGAGGGTGCCCGATTTCGCTTCCCGCTCAGGTCATGATGGAAAACGATCTTTTTCAGATTATCCTGGGTCTTGGATGTTTATTTATACATAACATCTATATCAAGATCTATTATGAAATATAATATCGTTGAGTTAGTATTCTACGACACAAGTTCACAACTTACTGTAGGGCTAGCTCAATTTGTGTGATATGTCTCTATATATTTATTAGTAGCTATTGCCCGCGGCTCCGCCCGTGTTAATGTCGATCCCTCGGGAACAGTAGAATTTACCGGAATGAAAGATACCTTATACCCTACCCCGGGCCTTAAACTACCTCCATATCGAAATTTCATCCAAATTGGTTCAATGGTTGAAGCGTGAAGACAGACAGACAGAGAAACAGCGTTATGCGTATGGATATGGATTATTAGTTATCACTTTTAAAAATATGACTATGAAGATGATTTGTGTATCGCTAAATTAGGAAATGGTTTAGAAACTGGTCCAATAAAAAAACCAAATAGCGTAGTCGATGACAGGTGACAAAATTTACAAATCGATAGCTGTGGTCAAGCTATGAAAGAATCTTATTCGATGTTATCACCACAACCATTGCCTCATTCAGATCTTGGGAGCCAGAAGTTGGGCTTTCTGGGCACACCAAGAGGTGACCCATAGAGCACAACAGGCACACCCGTTATCTCTCGAGAAACCTCACCTGGTTCACCGTTTACCACTAATGCCTACCAACACGCTAAACGTGGCTTTTAAATCTTAAAGACCAGCCGGCCTATTTGCTAACTCAGTGTACAGTCAGCCAACGAGATACCTGACCCCGCCATCTTATATCTTGAATTTTCTCATAAACTAAAAATAATATTAATATGAAAATATATATTCAGAAAGATTTTAATTAAGACTTTCTGAATATACATTTTCATGTTAATAATACTTTTAGTTTAAGAGATAATTCAAGATATAGATAGATATCGGGGTCAAGTATCTCGTTGGCTGACTGTACAACGTTTTGATAGTCATTTCACAGAACATTACGTTTTATATAAGTATCTTTAATAAAAATAGTCAATCATAGAAAACCCGAAATGTATTTTGAAGTGACTATCAAAATGTTGGTCACTGAGTTAGCAAATAGGCCGGCTGGACTCTGTCTACCCCGCACCAGACCGTTCACTGATAGTGTAAATAGATTTCCAGAATGTTTATTTGTGTCCATATAAACACAATTTGGTATATCAAATTCTCTACACATGATAACATCTGCGACATGTGTGTTATCAGTAATTGATCGATCTACTTTTAAGTCATGTTTTCACGGGTGCCGTGTCGAAGTCTGCGCGCGACTCGTACAACTTCATATCAGTCGATTTTTCTTTGGAAAAGTAAGAAGTTTAAGAATAACCACTTTGGGACAACGTTTTCTAGTAATTGTTCATTTATTTATTATATACCTAGTACATTTATCATGAATATAACAATAGCAGGCTTTAATTAACATCTTATTCTTGGGCTTTGTAAAAAACTTATTCTTTGTATTTGAAATTGCTAATTATATTATAGGATGGAGAAAAAAATATTTATTATTTATTATTATAATAGGATAAAGGGGAACAAGTTACAGCCACATTATACCTATGTACTGGCACAATACACAATTAACGAATTTTAATGTTAATACAAAAACGATATCTAATTATACAATGTAGGTATAAAGTACTTAATTAAGGTTCACCATAATTAAATACTTTATACACCATAAAACTAAAAACCTTAAAAAACATAATATAATAACTATATTAATTTATTAAGAGGAGTCCCTTTAGGTAAGGTTCCGAAGATACTGGCAGCAACAATAACTCAAAAACTACCTATAAATAAAATGGTTTTCTTGTTAGTGAATTGAAACTGTAATATTTTGTGCTTCTGAGCAGCTCGTAAACATCATAATATTAAAGAGTATGAGTAAAAAAGCAATATTATTAGAGAGTATTGATAGGAAAGAAGCGACAAAGGCTTATGATAGGCGATCGAGCACAATAGACAAAACTGATATTTTGTGCCAACCCCGTATGAAATAGTGGGGAAGGCATGGAAGAAGAGCAAGTTTACATGCACAATTTGCAATGTTTGTTGGTTTGTTTGTCTTAATCTTGAAAGTTGAATAAACCATTACAAAAACACGGTTTCAGTTATGTGTATTCAGTTGCAATTGTCAACTAAGTAGTTTACGCCCGTTTTTAAATAGTATTCCTACAATGGCGCACATATCTACATCTTCTCATGTACACACACAATCATAAATCGGTGGTGGTGATAAGTGCTAGTGAGGCAAAAACAAAAAATATTACAGAATGCAAATGTTGTAGAAAATTTGATATTTTCTTTTTGACCTTTATAGTATGTCGATTTTGAGTTCATATAGTGGGTTCATACGATTGGTCTAGTCTAGGTAATTCCATATTGTTGCGAACTCTTGAATAGTTTGATAGAAAACTCTTTAGATTGTTTTGTTTTGTTTTTGTTTTTGATAGGTGAAAATTCTCTGTCATAGTAAATAGATCAGTCTGTCTAAAGTAAAAATAATGGTCACACGTTCAGGTATTTATTATTTCTTACACAATCCAAACCCCAGCGCATATCGATTGGTAATACATATTGACTTCAAGATCAGACAAGGGCAGGTCGGGGGCAGAATTAAGTATTTAAGAGCCCGACATATGCCAGGCGGCGTGGCGATACAAACGCGGATGGTCTAAACGCGTTGGCTACTTTGGATATTTTCGTTTTTTAGGAATATTCAAGGGTTATTCGAAAAAGAAAAATATATGATGGCTGCCTTGTAATGCAATAATAATCAAAAGTTTCAAGGTTAATTTTAATGTATTTGGTCAATAATGCTATATACCGAGTAAATTAGACGTGATTTGGAGGCAACTTTGCAATTTTTTTCTATCGAGAAAATTTAACGCAATCGTGTTTTTGAGTCAGATAGTTACCAGAGTTAGTCCTGAACTTTGCTGCATTTTTATTTCAACTTGAGTATTTAATTATTATTGATATAACAGTCAATCATGCAAAGCAGTGTGAGGTAGTATGGGCCCTTAATAAAACTAGCTTTGCTGGCATAATTTAATAGCCTATGTAATATTCTGACGTATAAACATGGTAAAATGTCAAAAATAATCATCCGAAAGTTTTTGCGAGAAGAAGTAACAAACATCTTCACATGCATACAAACTTTCGCATCCATAATATTATAAGGATTTTTGTTTTGTTAACAGACTCCTAAAAAGGAGGTTATCAATTTGAATTTTTGTATATTTTAGTCTAAATTAGCCTTAAGATGTGTGCCAAAGTTAATGTACTTGTATGTTATCCACGCATATCTCAAAAACTTTGTTACATTGCAAATAACTACTAGCCGTGTGGTTTTCGGCAGAGTAGAATAGGACCACTCGTAGTCTTCCCATGGAGGTCGTAAGATGCGACGTAGGAAATACAACAAAGCTCATAAACATCAATGAGACTTCTTCGACCCATCTGGCTAGCGAGAAGAGTGTAGGCCAAATCCTCTGTATGCTCTGGCCAAGTATGGCTTCGGTAGTACAGAGAGGGTCATGCTCCTGCAGTGGAGACTAAAAACACTGAACTATGCAAGCAATAAGACACTCTGTTTATCAACATAGGTTCAATCGTTTTTGAGATAAAGAGTGAAGTGTGTACCAGTCACTATAGTTTAAAAGTTTTTTTTTTAATATTCTTGTTTATCAATTTTAAAATAATATCTTAAGGTCATGAAAATAACGAAGTCGAACCTGCTTCATTTAAAGATTTCGTAATTAGATAAAGGAAAACTCATCAATCGCCCGTATCGCGGTCATGACAACTGCTTTATCAGTAATCGGTGGACATTGCTAAACGTCTTATCGGTTTATCGAAAATTTTCGGTAATTACCGATAAAATTATATTTATATACAGATAAGCGGATTCTAAGCGAGAATACACGCGTAATGCGCCTGTATTGGCGATTATGCTCGTTGGGCGACTTATGATTAATAGATTTTCATAGAGGCAATGAAATAGGAGCCCGATGGCTCAGAGGTCGTGACCATTGAAATCGATTACGCATGTTAAGCAACCCTGAGCGCAGTCCCTATTGTGATAGCTGACCGACAGTGGCATAAAAATATTTCGAGCTCCCCCGTGCCTCGGAAGGCACGTTAAGCTCGGTCCCGGCTGTTGTCATCAATGATGGCAGTCGTTAAGCTTTGTCAGATGCAAAGGTTTTCAAGCTGCCTAAAGAGGCAGCTTGAAAAATATAGTGTTGGCCACTTACACTCACGAAAAATAAATAAACTAGTTGCTCCGTGTATACAGTACACGGAAAAAAAACGAAAGACAAGACTAATGAGGACTACAGTCCTCATTAGTCTTGTCTTTCTTTTTTATTATATAGTACACGAGCAAGCGAGTCACCTAACAGTAAGCGATCACCGCTGCCCATAGACACATGCAACACCAGGTGTGACAGGAGCGTTGCCGGCCTTTCAAGGAGTTTGGGAAGGACATGGGGGAGGAAATGAGGAAGATGGGCCTCCGGCTTTCTCACTCACCGAACGAAGCATAAAAGCGGTAAAGCTTCTATTCAAACGTCGATTTTCTGATGATTATCACATCTATTCAGCCATTTTAAATTATTTCCACAAACTTAATTGATAAAAAAATATATGTAAATTAATACATGACTGTACAATTTGTAAATGTATATTTATAGGTAGGATAATTTCATTTTTAGCTTTAATTTTAGTTAGTTATTTATAAGTCGTTTTTTAAAAGTGATTGTCAGTAATCTAATTTATTATATTATTAATTGATTATGTAAGTACTCGGTGAACCTGCTAACATAATTTCACAAGAAATTATTGAAACTGCGACCTGTAGACGAGACCAGTCGGACATAGGAAAGAATTTTCGCCTAAGTTGAAGTAGAGACGCTCACTAGGTCATTTAATGTTAGAACAGACCTCAAACAAAGATTTTGTCCAGACGTTACATAAGTACGGTCCACTAAGGACTTTTCAAAAGAGCAATTTTTGACTAGCTAGGTCAAGATGGAAAATGATCTTTTTCAGATTGGCCTGGGTCTTGGATGTGTATCTATATATGTATTTGTTATAAAATATAGTATCGTTGAGTTACTATCCCATAACACAAGTCTCGAACTTACTTTGGGGCTAGCTCAATCTGTGTGATTTGTCCGAATATATTTATCCGTATATATTTATTTAATTAAAAAGGTTTAAGTTAGATAGATGGGGTTAAAGTTCTTATAGCGGGAATGTTAGCGGACTACGCGGTTTATGTTTTGGATTGTTTTGTAAATTGATTCTAGTGGACTTTACTGTGTGACTAATAAATAAATCATCATGTTTATGAACATTGTATGGAATAACTTAAGTTATCCTTTCATGGTGCGGCTGTAGTGAGGTTTACTTAGCACGCTGGTGGTTGTCTGCTTTGCTTCGTCGTCTATGATCAAACCAGTGGATTCGCCGCCATGGGCTCCGTCGAAACTAAGAGATGTATTACGTTAATTCGTTTATAACAAGAAGATCTCTTAGAACAGGCTAGCTTCCTAAAAAAATATAATTAGTCCATCAGTTAGTAATTCAAAAAATATTGGACACGTATTTTTTCTTTTGTCGATTGAATAAAAAATGATAAAGATATAGCTCTTTGAAATTCCGTGTGACGTCATAGTTTGCTACACTTTTTAGCAAACTTTGACGTCACAAGCCTCCACTCATGAACTTTGACGCGCTTTATCTTTTCCATTTATTGTTTAATTGACAAAAGAAAAAATACATGTCCAATATTTTTTGATTATCTAACTGACGGACTGATTGTAATGTTATTATTTTGACCCAGGAAACTAGCCTATTAATGAGGCGGAAGATAATCAGAGATAATGACAACATCTTAGAATGCAGGCGATTCTTCAGCGGTCATGCCACCAGTTTTACACCACCATTTTCAAAAACATACAACTTTATTTATTGATCCAAATCATTAATTTATGTTAATTTAATTAATATTTAAACTAGCTAAAAATAAAATAATCATTACAAATAAAAAATGTCCTGCAGTTCGTTATCACGCGGAAGGGTACCTAGAAGGCTGACAGCATTGCCACGTTGGATGGCAATGCTTATTCTTTATCCTAGACAATTGCCAGCCCTCTGGTCACCCGACCCCTCAACCAGCTTTCGGCTTAATGACTTCATCATTAGGTCCTTTTTAGTCTCCACTACAGGAGCACGACCCTCTCTGTACTACTAGGGCCATACTTGGCCAGAGCAGCCAGAGGACTTGGCCTACACTCTCCACGCTGGCCAGACGGGTTGGAGAGGTCTCTTAGATGTTTATAAGCTTTGTTTAGCTTGTATTTCCTAAGTCGCCTTCTACGACATCCACGAGAAGACTTTGAGTGATCGTATTTCCGGCAGAGTACTGCCGGATACCACACGGCTAATTAATTAATGACTTACTTAAATCTAATATATATAAATCTCGTGTCACAATGTTTGTCCTCAATGGACTCCTAAACCACTTAACCGATTATAATAAAATTCGCACACCATGTGCAGTTCGATCCAACTTGAAAGATAGGATAGCTTTCGCGGACGAAGTCGCTGGCAACAGCTAGTAGTTTATATTTTCAAAACATACATACAATAAATAAAAGCTTGTATGTAATAGTATGTTTCAGTACAATGTTCGATATCATATAACAAGGAGGATCGCATTTAACCTGATTTAATCTCACAGCGCATCACCATCTATCAAACGCGCGTTTTCTATTCAATTTATCACTAACGAATTCTGTCTAGTTAACAAGCATATGTACTAAGCAAAGTCGTCTTTATTCTAATAACAATAGGGTGTGTTTTGTGTGACGGCTGGCTAGTTAGGCGGCGCACACACAGCACGTTAATTAGGCGGAGTGCACAAAGCGCGCGATATTTGTTAAGGTAATGACGTTAGATAATACCAATTTGTTTGGATATGGTTGTTTGCTGGGGATTTTTAATGGCGCCAGTATCGAGATGTGAATGTTATGGACGAAAATTTTATAAGTCAACTCGCATTGAGAAGAAAAATTTTGGAACTTTGGAAAAAAAGTTCGTGTTTTCAGCGTTCATCTAATCGTAAGTTATCATATCAAAATTAAATGTTCTTAGGTCTGTTTTAAACCCTATTTTTGACGTGATAACGTCTAAAATCAATAAACGCTGTAACAAAGAACAAACATTTTTTTTACATAAGGGAACATTAAAAAGTTTATCGTTTAGGTACAATGACAATGTAATTTTTTTGTTATGTTGCATAGCGCAAACCCTTGGCTACAAATAAACATTTTATTATACTGTTTTTTTAGTTTTGTCTACCCACGACACAAACAGTTTAAAAAAGTAGGAATTGTTGTGCCTCTGGTTCTCAACATACGAAAGGGAGTATAATTTCATCGGTAAGTAAATATGATAAGGCAGGCAAGAAAAACTAGATTTAGGAATCGTGTTAGGAATAAGCGTAAATTTAAAAGGTATTTACAAATATATTAATAGGGTGTCATTTTTTAATACGTATCAATCCTAAATACTTAATATTATAAATACGAAAGTGAGTGTGTTTGTTGGTACGCTTTCAGGCCTTTACTCCTGAACCGATCATCATGAGATTTTGCATACACGGGTTTATACATATCTGGTGGGAGAAGGACATAGGGTACATTTTATCCCGGAAAAAGGTACTGTTCCCGAGGGATCGACATTTACGCGGGCGGAGCCGCGGGCGAAAGCTAGTATACAATATATCCTTGAAATGTATTTTAAAATGAGAAATGAAATGAAATAAAATGTTATTCAAATTTTGATATCATGAAGAGGTGTCTTTTTAAACAACATATTATTATTTTTAACTATTAGCGTTTCGGAACGACCACCGCTGAGAATAATGCGCCGAAAGAAACTCAGTTCAGTAGATTAAAGATAAATCTCATTTGTTGTTATCATATGTCTGAGGACTGATAGAATAAAATAAAGTATGCAGCTTATAATTATCTGTTAATCATTTTAAAACACAATAAGTTGCCATTCAATTAGGCAATCTTGTCAGCCTTTTGCGTAGATGCCCAGAGGTGAGCACCTGGAGGGACTGATTTATAAATATATATATTTTAGGTAGGTTATTTTTTTTTATTTTAATTTTTGTTTCGTCTATTTAAGCAGCATTATATAAGTACTAGCTTTCGCCCGCGGCTCCGCCCGCGTCAATGTCGATCCCTCGGGAATAGTACTTTTTTCCAGGATAAAAGGTAGCCTATGTCCTTCTCCGCACTTCAGAAAACTTGTATGCAAAATTTCATGATGATCGGTTCAGTAGTTACGGCGTGAAAGCGTAACAAACAAACAAACTCACTTTCGCATTTATTATATTAGTAAGGATTATTTTAAAATTAAATATTTTAAACCAAGATTAATACTTCGTTAATGTTGTGCTAGCTTACGTTCACCAAACACTTTAGTATATTTTTTAATACGTAGACAATTTTTTATTCAGCATTTAGTCAAAGAGAACGCACTATCGCCCGGTTTGCGCATCAAATAGATTATCTTCGCACACACCCGGCGCCGGCGATCAGTAGATCTGTTTATCTTGGATTAGATGCAAACAAACGGCCAATTAAACAAACTCCTGTTTAGGGTCACTAACGAGCTGGTAAAATATGGGGTCATGTCTATTTTATTTTTATTTTTATCTCGAAAATTCAAAGTAGGCAACACTGATGATAATGACAGATTTTTCAAGCTGTCTAAAGGAATCTGATTCGAACAGGTTACCGAGCCTTCAATGCAGGATAAGCCGACTTGGTACCTTGAGCATATTTACTCCATCCGGTCTTACTTACTTAAGGTCATATGGGGTCAGTCCATTTCTTTCTCGAAAATATAAAAGTAAAAAATAAAGTTATTAATTTCCTCATCTACAAGTTGATTTGTAATAAACTAGTTGACGAAGTCTCCTTTTAAGCATTAACATGCCTGTGCCAGGAGACTCCGCTCTTTCTTAGCTCTAACATACTTATGCTTATATCTATTTTATAAATTAAAGTTAAAGTGTATATGGGCAATACAATAAATAAAATAAATAAATAAAAATATATACGGACAAATCACACAGATTGAGCTAGTCCCAAAGTAAGTTCGAGACTTGTGTTATGGGATACTAACTCAACGATATTATATTTTATAAAAAATACATATATAGATACACATCCAAGACCCAGGCCAATCTGAAAAAGATCATTTTCCATCTTGACCTGGCCGGGGATCGAACCCGGTCACTCCGTGTCGCAGGCTGGCGTGTTGACCGCTGCGCCATGGAGCTAGGCAATACTACTAAATTCTAAATACTACTCTGGGACTAACAGGTTACCGTGCCTTCAATGGGTTTAAGAAGGGAAACATGCGTGTATCACTTCTTAAACCGAACTCTTTATTGTGGTCCTTTCGCGAAAGGACCAGCAGCATCACACTATGGAGTTTGTGGGCAAATCCCGCGCTATAAAAAGTACGTATATGCATAGTTAGGTACGTTAGGTTTTCTTATGATCAAAACAGCGAACGAGTGTTCCCCAACGTAGGGCGAAACCCCTATTTATGAAAAACAACTTGGCCCCAGCAGAGATTAGGTCAAGTAAATACAAAAAGAGGGAATGTGACTGATAATCGTCGTTTCTTAATAGGCAAATATAATAAGATTATTTTCTACTTTTTAGATCCAGTTTTTTCACTTTGTTGAAGGTGGTTTTTGTTTTTGAAAGAAAGAAAGAAAGAAAGAAAGAAAGAAAGAAAGAAAGAAAGAAAGAAAAGACGTTTATTTAGTATAAAACATAAAAATAAATAAAAACAACAAGAAAAAAATACAAACAAGATGTGATAACGTCTTATAATTCGATGAACGTGTTACAAAATCAGGTTACAATAGATCATAACATACATTCCGTGTGTAAGACAGAGCCCAGAACACGCGATAGAGAGGCACGATCGGCCTAAGCGTTCGGCTTGTGACGCATCTATGTATCTTCTACCGTTGGCAAGTAAAATTGCCGCCCGCAAACCGACAACAATATTTTTCTACAAAAATATTATTTCACTCAATATTAAATTCCTTATCAAGTACACTGTAAAGAATCCAAGAATCCAGTCATCATCATCATTTCGAGTAGGTGTCACAATCAATCGACCATGTACATAAATCCTGGTGTCAGAGTTCTTCGGAACCGCCTCTCGGCCTCTGACGTAGTTCCTTTAACGACTGCCAGATGGCAGCCGGGACCAACGGCTTAACGTGCCTTCCGGACACGGAATCATCTTTATTATCAGACAATCAGGTGATTCAAGCCTGCAATGTCCTAACCAGACTGAAAGCTAAACAAAGTATGCTTCCCGTGGGAATCGAACCCACGACCCCCGGGTCTACAGGCAAACGCCTTGAGCACTGGACCACGGAGGCAGTTAATCCAGTTATTTAATAATGACTTCTCCATTTCAGCATTCTCAAACATTCCACATAAATAATGGCGGTAATGAAAAATATCTACATGAAATTTCTCAGGCTGAGCATCTTCAAATAAGGCTATCCATCCACCGGCCCCTGCCGGGGGCGTGGCCTCGCTCCGCCCCCGAATTTACGAGTGCTACCCCCGCGGAGCCCTGGAGCCCTATCTTTATGTAGAGTTTAATGGCCACTTGACTCTAGTTTGTGTGTTGCCTATAGCTGGATAGATTCATATCTTGTAAGTTATGATATGGGGAAAATAACGTCTTTATTGGTTGCGGGGTGGAAAAAGTCTTGGGTCTCGGCTAGGCTGTATAGGGTGTAATGTGAGATCATACTTTCGACCGACTTTAAAAAGGAGGAGAATCTCAATTCGTCGAAACGTGTTGTTCTTATTTTTATGTATGTTTACCTCACATTACTCCTAAGCCCTGTTGATGATAATGATGATGATGAGCAACCCACTGGTGTGCAAGTTGCCTCAAAACGTTTTCCTTCGAGCTGGTAGCTTTTTTTATTTATTTTTATGAAATACGGCGGCAAACGAGCAAGCAGGTCACCTGATGGTAAGTGATCACCGCTGCCCATGGACAACTGCAACACCAGAGTGTGACAGGTGCGTTGTCGGCCTTTCAAGGAGTTTGGGGAAGGAAATGGGGAGGGGAGGGAGAAGACTGGGCCTCCTCACTCACCGAACGAAGCATAGAAGCGGTAATGCTTTTACTCAGACGTCGATGAAATCAACCATACTTGAGTCAGATAGGACTGCAAACTCAAGTCAGCCCTGTCGGAGTTTGAATCCGGGACCTTCCACTTTTGGGCCGCACTATTAGACCACTGAGCCGGAGCCACTACTACTTCTGTCATCGATTTCGTAAACATCCAAAATAATTTTTCGAATAGGCAAATTTTTCGTAGTTTGTGCTACGAAAAAGTTTTATGCTACGACTCGTAGCAGTTGTAACAAATAGCTGGACTTGTACAATTGCTACGAACTCGTAGCAGAACTATCCTTATTTGTTAGTTTGATTTGTCTAAAATTAATAAATATATAGGGACCAATCGCACATGTCGAGCTAGCCCCACAGTAAGTTGTGAACTTGTCTCGTGGGATACTAACTCAACGATCTAAGATACCTATCTACGATATTTTGAGATCGTCTCCATTTCAGAGTCCTCTTTATTGTTGAGCGTGTATATTTGTTTATGTGGTATATGTAAGTTTAGGTATATTAGACATATATAAGCCGTTTAGTTTCCGGAAGAGTAGAATAGGAACACTCCTAGTCTTCCCATGGAGGTCGTAACAGGCGACTTAGGAAATACAAGCTAAACAAAGCTTATAAACATCAATGAGACCTCTCCAACCCGTGTGGCCAGCGAGGAGAGTGTAGCAAATACTCTGTCTGCTTTAGCCAAGTATGGCTCCGGTATTACAGAGAGGGTCATGCTCCGGCAGTGGAGACTAAAAAGACCTGATGATGAATGGTGGTTCCAAGTTAGTCGCTTATTTATTTTGAAAATACACTTTCCGTCCTTTCTTTCATGTTTACTGTAATAATTAATACAGTATCCGGTAGTACACTACCGAAGCCATACTTGGCCAGAGCAGACACAGTATTTGGCCTACACTCTCCTCGCTGGCCAGACGGGCTGGAGAGGTCTTATTGATGTTCATGAGCTTTGTTTAGCTTGTATTTCCTAAGTCGCCTCTTACGACCTCCATGGGAAAACTTGGAACCACCATAAATCCAAAATAATTTCTAAGAATTTAGTAAAGATTATTTCGAGGTAAAGTCTTTTTAAAATTATATGTTCGAGAAATTCTATTACTCGTAAATCCTAATTATTATACGACATCAAAATTTAGAAATTAAAATGTATAATAGCTAATGGATAACCTACCCCAGCAGATTAGCGGACGGGGCGCAACGAAAATTATTATTGAATGGGAGGGGGCTGAACGGAGGGGATTAGATTGGGTGGTTATTGTTGCACACAATGTGGCCCCAGCACGCTTGTGTTCAATGCAGTTTTCATGATTTGTTCATTTTAAAACTCATATGATAGTAACTGCAATTTATATCAGTAGCTAGGTATATGGATACCTACCAGAAAGTATGTACCTATGATCAGCATCATCATTTCTGTAGGTGTCACGGTCAATCGACCATGCACACCCTGGTGTCAGAATTATTCGGGACCGGCTGTCGGCCTCCGACGTGTTCACTTTAACGACCACCAGATGGCAGCCGGGACCAACGGCTTAACGTGCCTTCCGAAGCACGGAATCATCTATTATCAGACAATCAGGTGATTCAATCCTGCAATGTCCTAACCAAACTGGAAGCAACTAAACAAAGTACGCTTCCTGTGGGAATAATCAGCAAAGAACAAGCTGCATGCTTGCAACTTTCAGGGCAAAATTTGTCTGTAGTGGTGATGTAGATCACCAGTACATCTGCTCCTTGCTCTGTGCCTCTGTAGTCCAGTGGTTAAAGCGTTAAAGCGTTTGCCTGTCGTCGGTTCGATTTCCACGGGAAGTCTCCAAAGAGTAACAAGTGGATTATTCCAATAAATAAAAAACATAGCCTATGACACTCCGGGGAAAAATACGAATCTAATGATACCTCACACCTAGAAATCGTTCAAGCCGTCTAGGCTACAGGAGACGATATACTTACTACTACTATCCCGGAAAAGTACTGTTCCCGAGGGAACGACGTTGACGCGAGCGAAGCTGCGGGCGAAAGCTAGTAGATATTATAATTCTAGAGGAATAGATATCTGAAGTAGCGGCACACGCTCTGGCTAAGGCTCTGGCAAGCTTATATCCAAAAGTCGTTTTTATATGGCAGTAGGCCCACTGCTAGTTAACTGCATTCATCTTCACTTCTACCGTTAGAACTTTTACTTATTCTGTGCTTCTACACTAACACTATATAGAGGAAGGATTTGTTTGTTTATTTTCGTTGATTAGGGTCCGAAACTACTGGACTGATTTGAAAAATTGCACCAATAGTATCCTTCATTTTCCCTTAGGTATAAAGGCTATAGGGTGTTTTCAAAAAAGGTAGTTATCTGTTTGACAACTTTGATAATGTAACCCGTGAAATCCAAATATCTACCCGTGCGAAGCCGGGGCCGAAACTCTTAGTGAAATAATAAAGGAAATAGGAATAATAAATGTTGCAGGGACTTAAATACTAAAAAGGAAAACTTTTTATATTTATTGTCTTTTAGAAGTAAAATTTTTTTAACCGACTTAAAAAAAGAGAAGGTTATCTATTCCGTTGTAATTTTTTAATGTTTGTTACCTCAAAACACCGTCATTTAAGAACCGATTTTAAGATTATTTATATATTTGAAAGGGCATGCTTACAAAATGGTAAGTCGGTTTTTTTTTATATGAAAGATTATTAAAAATTGAATTTTTATGAATAAACTTTATTATGAGTAGTTGCCATCTCTAAAAATCAAATAGCCGAATTTACCCGTCAAAAAAGGACTTTTGGGGTCCCAAAGCCGGACATTAAGAAAAACTAAGTATTACTGACATAAATATTTAATAAAACACATATTTAAAAACCAGACTTTTAAACTCCTAAGTCGGACGTAAAAAAAAGGATTTTTAACTTGATGCCCGTTGAAAGATAGTATAAAAAGCCTAACAAAAGCCGGACGGGTCGGACTCAGTCAAGTTTGGCCGGACAAAAGGTCAAATAACACTGTCCGGCTTTATCCGGACGGAATGGCAACACTAATTAAGAGCGTTTCAACACATTTCTACTATTCAAAATATAGTGACCAAGGCATATTTAATGAACCTAAACACGATCTGGTATTGGTGTTCTGATAGCCACCTTCCGACTCCATCTTCAGACCAGCTCTTGCATCAGACTTTCGTAAGTAGTTTAAAAAAACATCTCAATCAGTCAAAGATAAGTGCTTCAAAACTTAGTTGCAAGATTTGATTCACATAAACTAACTAACATTTAAATAAAAACTTGTATAATGTAATTGATAAACTGTCGCCAAAGCTACATAGCGAAAAGGGTTTCTGTTCCGACGGCTTTCTATGGAGTTTGGTTTCAAAATATCAACAACAACATATAGAAAAACTAATCTATCGACGAAAATAAAAACAGAAGTAAACAAAATAATACTTACGAATGTTATAGCATAGCATAAAAGTACTAGATACCTAACTACCTTCTTGTACTTATTTTTGGGGGAATTATTTATAGAAATAATATATTTTAATTTATTTTATTACTAACAAGTAATTGGCGGACTTATTAAAGCCCGCTTTATCTACCAAATAACCAACAGGTGATGCCGAGAACAAAATGAAGAAGTAAGTGGAAACTCAAAAGCTAAAGGTATAGAAGAAAAAGGAAAAATAAACTTACAAATTAATAAACTTACATACCAAAGTACATAATTATACAAAATATACATATAAATATTTAATACTTTTTACATAAATACTTATAATGTAATGATAAAAAATATTTTTTCATTTCTATCCATATCTAGTGCCTAAAATGGCCAAAATTTTTAGAGGTTTAAGTAGCCATAAAAGTCCATTGATTATAAGGACACCCTTCAAAGCGCTTATTGAATAGGTTCCTACCTAATGTTTTTCTATTTTGAATACAACAATGCTAAAAATATTTATGATAATGCTAAATTAAATATTGATATGAGAAAACGCTCGAAAACGCAAGTAATACCTGTTTTACTGTTTTTTTTTCATCAAAATAACCTTTGCTTACGATAAATAAATAAATATTGACCAACATGTCACTCGGCTCAGATAGGCCTAGCGCGCTCGCACGCAATAGGTCGACACGTCAAAATTTCGCATAGGCACCTATGTAAGTACACTGACACTCAAGAAAAGAAGAGTTTAAAAAGTTTCGGTTTTAAGAAAAAAAAGGTATGGCCCTAAGAAAAAAGTTTTAGACCATAATTTAAAAAATTAAGGATATTGGCTGGAGGAAATGGTAGATATCTAGTTTGTATAAAATTTTTTCTCACGGCTAAAAAAAAATATTGTATGTACCTGCCTACTTAATAGTTAATTCTACTAATTATGTTAAATATCTCTGTACGTTAAATAAACATTTCATATTTCTATCTAAAAATATCTCTGAATATTTCACGTATTGATGATGAATGTTGACAAATGTGGGTATTTCAACAATAACACTTCGAAACTTTGGCATGATTTATTATTCCACTGTTATGGAGATGTAATTTATGTTTTGCGACGCAATTTTATAACGAAATATCGTATAAGCCGAATTCCATACACATTGACGATAAATTAAGTTAAAATTAATATCTTTCCGTCGGTTTCATTCGTAAGTTTGTTCAATATTTTAAAAACATTATTTTTAGGTTATAATTGATGGAAATGTGAAAAATTACGAAATAAAACTTACCTTTTTACGTCAAAATCCAATGTTGCTAGTTTATTGAACGCACTACTGTAAAACTTGATAATCGCACTTAAAAACGTTCCTGACGATCGATCACTCGACACGGACACGACACCAATGCTACGGTTTTACAAAAATTATCTTATCTCTTAGAAACATACTAATCAGTGGTGTTCAATTTCCTAATTACACGTCCTTGCCAGTCTAACAAATAAAAAAAATAAGTTCTATTTTTTAAAATTTTCGTTGTATAAACTTAGGCCTCTAGGAAATTTAAAAAAAAATAAAGTCACTATACACAGTCCATAGGCACCGGTTTTCGAATTTCGAATTCGAAAGTGTATTGTTAGAGACGGTGTGGTGCGCTGTACACTAGCGCTCGCGCGGCTGAGGCCAGACTGCCGCGTCTGTCCGCCCCTCGCCTCTCACGCCCCTCCCTATCCACGACATAATTTTCAGGTAAAAAATAAAATAAAAAAAGATATTGTTTGTTATCTATTTGGCGACAGTTTTTGCTTACCTATGGCGAAATTAGTAGTTTTTGTATAGTGGGTGTCGTTAAGGCGTCATAGGCGTGTAGGTGGTCTAGCATTGTTGGCAGGATTTGTTCTTTGTCTGGGCGTTGCGTTAGGCGTCTGTGCGGTTATGGCCAACGATTATTAAGGTTTCGGATGTCTTCGCGGAAATATCAGATGTAGGTCAGTTAAGGGGTGAATCGATTTTTTTGTATTGAAGGAGGAATGCTGATTATTTTATATTTTTGTAATATACTTAGTATTTTCATGTATACCTAAAGGGCAAAATTATGCTGCAGGATGGATCATTGAATATTTCTTGGAGGGAAAGGCGATTAAATATTTTTATCTGAATTTTTGTACTAATATGAAACTTTAAAATTATTAACCATCAAATAAGACTTATACTTGAGAAAAAAATATTTAATAAATATCTAAAAAGCTACAGACTTTCTTTTTAGCTTTTTTTTTTCTTTTCTTCTTTGTGGCCATCAAACTTCATTCAGAAGCTTATTTCTAGCCAATTACCCACACGTAAATCTCACTACAGCCGCACCATGAAAGACTTTATTTCAGTTATTCCACACATTTTTAATAAACAATCAAATTACAGCAATTTCACACTTATAAGTCCACTAAAAGCAAATAGCAAAACAATCCAAAACAATAACCATGCATTCCGCCAAAATTCCCGCCAATAACTCTTGTCTTTTGGGGTCCAAAGTTTTTTTTTAAGGTTATAAGCCCTGGAAGGAAATGGGGGAGACCTTTGCCAGAATAAAACACTCTTTCTGACGCAGTCGAGTAAAAAACGGATAGGGTAATTACCATGATACCAATTCAGATTACTAATCGTTCCCACAGTCGATATCGACACAAGTGACAATTTCCACAAAAGAGTGATTACCATAGATTTAAAAAAAATACATGTCACAGTGATTGGGTACCTCAGAACAATTGGGTACCTATTCATCTACTGTTAAAAAACAAAAGACAATACTTCCATGAAACTGGCCACAAAGGACCATAGTCTATGCTTTCTAATAATTACTGTTAATCCTCAACTTGGGTGTATAATCCAGGTATTGATTAAAAAGCTTAAATAAGCTTACAGTGGCGTTTCTCGTAAGTGCAAGTAGTGATGGGGCTTTTCAAACAATTTGGAGAAATGTTTTAAAATATCAGATTAACTTTAAGATTTACTTGAAAAGCTAGTTTCCGTAGATAGAAATAAACTACGCGTTATAGGATTAGGTAATAAATATATTTACCTACCGCAACTACTTGAGATACTAGCTAGGTATGTACATGTTATTAAATCCTTATTTATGTATTATATTAATATAAACTGTGGCTTTTCAACTTCTAATATAGTTGGTGTTTCCTAGTGTTTATTAGGTAAGAAATATTTGTTTGGTTAGGTCACGTCATAATCGGTCGTCATCATCATTTCGAGTACGTGACACGGTCACGGTCAATCGACCATGCACACTCTGGTGCATCGGTTATGTCATTATCGGTCGTGAAAATACCCCATGCACTGAAAAATACTTCTATAATATGTAAAGAAAACTTTGTACGAACCTTAAGGACGAACAAGTCGCGAGCTCGAACTCACTGGCGGGCGCGGCCAAAAAGCACGTTGCTTCACCTAGCATTGTGTCCGACAGAGATAGTATCAGTGATGAGTACACAGAAATATGGATGAGCAGTTAGACGCTATACATACGCCGAGTCGCACGCACACAAACACTACCGAGCGCGTGAAAAATTGCAAAACGTGCTTTGGAAAATGGGGTGTTATGAAAAAACTACTGCATAAATCAATTATAAATAAAGTTAATTGAACTTTGTCGGTACGATCTTTGTTTTCGATATATTATACTTCTTTTATTACTTATTTACGCCCAAAATTGTTTTAAAATTAGTAAGAAAAGCTAAACTTTGTTGGCTCATAACTTCTTAATGGCTTTTTATTTTACTAATATGTTACCGTACAGACAAAATTAATAATGAGACAAAACGATATCATGTTAAACTTTGGATGTACCATGTCAAACAATGGAGTACAGCCCCCCCGAAATTTGTATGGGAAAAGTATCGACTCGTTCAGCCTTAAAGGTGTGGGCTTCTCCCACTTTATTAGTTAAAATATTTATATAATAATAACGCACACATATATTTGTTTGGTTAGGTCACGTCATAATCGGTCGTCATCATCATTTCGAGTACGTGACACGGTCACGGTCAATCGACCATGCACACTCTGGTGCATCGGTTATGTCATTTCATCGCTCATCACACCATAACCGCTACAAAGGGTAATCAAGGCTGGTAACTCAAAAAAATGTACATTACCAAACATTCCCGGCAGCGCGGTCAATTTGTATGGGAATGTCAAAAAATTTTTTGAGATCCCAGCATTAGTACCCTTAGAAAAGTTGTTCGCATCGACGGGTTGAATCACCGCTTCAAGGATCGGACAGGATTTTCTTTAAATATTATATAGATAGTTACATTTTTACCCAAAGACGCTTGGTATCAAATAGGCGGCCGTTTGTATAAAACAGTATATAAAATACCAACTATTCCCCCGGGTCTACAGGCAAACGCCTTAACCACTAGACCACGGAGGTAGATTAGACCTATGGGTAGACCCAAGAGACTACAACATGGGGTTCTTCAAATAGGGCGTGAAAAGATTTCTTCAGGATCGGCGACGCGCTAGTAGCACCTCTGGTATTGCAAACGTCCATAGGCTACAGTAACCGCTTTCCATCAGGTAGGCCGTATGCCTGTTTGCCTACTTAGTTGTATAAAAATCAATACAGCACGAACTGTATACCTACCAAAACTTTATGCTGTCATAATAGTAGGGGAGCCCAAGAGGGGATTGTGGGATTTACTCGAGCACGTCAGATTAATATATGAGGGATACCTCGGACACAGTATAGTACCTCCATCGCAGATCTGACTTTAATATTAAGGAGGTTATTTGCTTTTTTTACAACATATGGATATCGTTAGATTATAATAATAATAATGCTGCTCCTCTTCCCGCGCATACCGTTTAAGCCGGCCGAGGGTTTGGGCGAAAATATTAGGAACCATGTCCAAAGCTGATGCGGCTAACAACTCACAAAACATTGCCATTTGGTCCTAAGACCTAAGGCTCCATTAGGAAGAAGAAAGTGATAAACTGTTCAATATGGTTAGGTTTATATATTTCCACAAAACCCGCTGAGAGTTTTCCGAGGACGCCCAGTACAGGTAATTTATGTCCGCGTCCAGACCAAATCTATTACTCGTACAATTTGTGTAAATGATTATCATTAGGTGTGGAAATTAGATTTTATCACACTATCGACGTGCATGGCCAGGTGCAATACCTACCTCGGTGTTTCGAAAGGCAACGGGACTGGACGCTCACATTGTGCTAAGAAAGCATGCGAGTTCTAGTGACTTACTCGACGGTGACAGGTTCATGAATCGCTGTATGGATTTCTGTAATTGTTGTTGTTGTTTTTCATGTCTATAATATAAGTGACCAACCACT
This sequence comes from Elegia similella, assembly GCA_947532085.1. Taxonomy (NCBI): domain Eukaryota; kingdom Metazoa; phylum Arthropoda; class Insecta; order Lepidoptera; family Pyralidae; genus Elegia; species Elegia similella. The sequence continues at coordinate 6,075,751 of OX383951.1, read as the reverse complement.
GGTGACAGATTCATAAAAATGTATCTGATAATTAAGTATAATTAAGGGCTTTAGTTGACCAAGAAAGCGATGCGAATGTTTTAAAATAGTCTCAGTGCAGTGCTCCAATTAAGATGTAATTTGGAACGTAATATATATCATGTAGGTAATATTATTAAGTTTGTAGGTTCGTTGGGCATCAAAATGGTTTTAATAATTTAAATATTTCGACAAAATATTAACCTCAATAAACGCAAAAATAAAATTAGATATTTTACAAGGTTTTATTTAGTTTCTCCTATCCCGATGTTTATTTGCAATCAAATCTCCCAAGTTAAATCTTGATCCACTTCCCGGTTACCGGTTGAGCTGAAATTTTGCATGCATATATAAAAATAATGACAATACAATATTATGGAATCGTTGATCTGATGATGTCGAAAGGTGGCCATAGGAATTCTCAGACTAAACAAGGTACACCAATCGTATTTGGGCTCATTTGATTTGTCTTAGAAGGCACTTTACAGCGTTGATTCATTTATAATTAAAAGCTAGTCACATTTTTTTTTTTTTGCAACAAAAATTATTTTCTTTCTTGTACCCTATTCTTGTAAGGAGGTACGGAACCCTTAATGTACGAATCAACTCGTTTTATTGACCGAGCGAGCGCAAAGCGCGAGCGAAGAGTCCTGGGCAAAAAGCCGTTCGTATGCCCCACCTCACTGTCCGGTTGTTGTTTTCTACAGGTGTCATTTCTCAACCGATTCTCATGAAATTATTTGAGGCGGTTCAATAATTGCATAGAATATTTTCGAAGATTCGGTTTTTAAAATTTTCAAAACGGCGGCATTAGCTCAAAGGACCTAAGCGCGTTTGAGTTCGCTGTGATACGGTCGAGGTCTACAGCTCGCAGAGCCACTACTTAGTCTAATAGATTGGTAACAGTCAAGGAGAATTTAATAGTTACATTCAATGTACGAGTAAGGTGAAGAACTCACTCGCCTAATGTAGAGAGATATCACGAACTTTGGTCACGTCCTAATTGACGATCTATAAATCGGGCTACTGAACGACATCCACGACTTAACGTTTATGACGTCATTAAACAAATTAAACTTCTCAGAAGCTTTTATTTTCATTCGTCGAGAAATTATTCGAGAATAACACACATTTGGGATCAATACCGCTGCCGAGAACAGATTAGTGCAACAGTAATTTATGGCACTGAATCCGAATGAAAATTGCACTAAATGAAAAGGTATTTTTCAAAAATTTCGTTTTTAACCCCTGACCCAAACGAGGGGTCTTAGAGTAATAATAAATCATAAATAATTTGTTTCAGGCAACAAGTTAAAATTATCATTGCCCGTTTATAATTAACTTCAAATGTCTATTATTTGTACACGTGGGAGAAAGCAGCAATCCGGCTTCAAGTCAATTTTTCATTTGGGAGCAATGGTGCCACATGCAAACATACGATATGTAGGTTAGACACCAAGGGAGATTATCCATTTTATTCTTCGCGTGAAATAATCTTTACATTTTCACCAGTGGCGTAACTATAGGGTGGCTGCCGGCAAAATGCTGGCAAAATACCACTAGCTACTAGGGCTAGCTAAGCTCACACTCTCATGGGCCCCATGGAATGAGTTTTCCTCGGGCCTCAGATGGTAAAGATACGCCACAGATTCTTACTTCTCGATCCCTAGGGAACATTCTATGCTTGATGTGAAACATGCTACCTTATTCCGGAGTTCGATATTCAAAAATATCAAATTCAAAACTCGCGTTCGAATAGGTATACATTTTGAAATGTCATAAGTTTCACACCTATAAGAAAGACTTTATTATTTTTATTTTGTTATTTTATTTTCAGCTCTATTGCACGGTGATAAGACTTTGGTTCGATTTTTTTGGTAAAGGGTTATGCTGTTATGGTATGGTATGGAAAAATGGTAAATGTCATTGGTTTTGTGTGGCTAATGAAGGATATCTGAATGTGGACATGTTTATTTACATATTTTAAATCCACATTAATATTTCTCATATAGAATATTTCTCTTTCATGCTGGTCTGAGAGAAAAGAGAAAACGTAGAATAAGCCAGCTGCTTCTCTTCCTGCGCACATCGTAATAGCCGATCGAGGGAATGGGCAAAAACGTGAGGAAACACATTAGGGCGATGTGGCTAGCAACCCATCACTATTTTAGACCTGTGCTCTGTCTACCCCGCAAGGAACAAAGACGTAAGTAATATAAGTGTATGTGTACACTAATATTTAATTATATATCACAAGTGTGTAAAATGGAGAAGTTACAATTAAGTAAAATCATAAAAATAAAACCAGACTACTTACTAGATTTCCGGCATGTTTTTAATTTTCACGCGATAATGGTATAATATTTAAAACATAAATAATATATTTATGTCATCTACATTTCAATATCTCTCATTTAATACCAAACCAAAAAACGATTACTTGTACGCTAGAGGGCGCCCCATTTCGAATTCGGTATGACGTCACAAAGCAACGAACAGTCGCATTTAAGGATTTCACGTATGACAAGTTACGCCGGGTAGATTAGGAGATACGATTCCCACAAACGCATACTTTAATATATAGCCGAAATCATAACCCTCGCTTTCGCTTCGTCGTTATCGGTTAAAAGAGCCTAGTCCTCAAATATCGTCCGGAATGTCCACACTATGACCGCCGCGTCGGCTCCCAACAAAAGTGAGATATATGTTAAATACGGGATTTTTTTACTTTTCAGTGCGGTCCCTTAAATTTATGGTATTTTGTCGGTTGTTTATCTGTGGCGCGGGCCGCGACACTTTATGGTCTACCGAGAGCTACTAACGTGCCCAATGATCACTGTTGATGGTGCTCGTGTAAACGAAATAAAATGATGCCAACTAACACTGGTGTCAGGTTTTTCAAGCTGCCTAAACGCAACTGACATAGCTTAACGACTGCCATCAAAGATACAGCCGGGACCAACGGCTAAACGTACCTTCCGAAGCATGGAGGAGATCGAGTTTTTATGCTTCTTTGTTTGAAAATGATATTTTTGGGGTTCCGTATCTCAAAAGGAAAAAACGGAAACCTTATTGGATCACTTTGTTGTCCGTCCGTCTGTGTCTGTCTATCTGTCAATACCTTTTTCTCAGGAAAACGTGGAGGTAAAGGTAAAAATTTATATCTATCAAATTCTCAGGTCTACTGTTCCTTGAAGCTGTAGAAAAATCGAATTTTTAAGCCAACGCAATCAAAAGGTACAGCCGTTTATGCCGCAAATTTCGACATTCACAAGGGAATCAAAACCTGCAGGGTACTTCCCGTAAACTCAGAATCTTGAAATTTGGTACGAAGGAAGGAAAAGTGCAAAAAAAAAACTTTTAGTTACGTCATATGATAAAAATATTTTAATAATTTTAAAATAATTATAGATAGGTAATGATACGAAACCCTTCGTGCGCGAATCCGACTCGTACTTGGCCGAGTTTTTTTTAGTACCCAGCTGTGATAAAAATTGTTCATATATCATGACGGGCTGAATCACCCCTTCAAGGATCGGACAGGGTTTTGTTTACATATTGTATATGTATGACGAAGAAATAAATAAATATATACGGACAAATCACACAGATTGAGCTAGCCCCAAAGTAAGTTCGAGACTTGTGTTATGGGATACTAACTCAACGATACTATATTTTATAACAAATACATATATAGATAAACATCCAAGACCCAGGCCAATCTGAAAAAGATAATTTTCCATCTTGACTTGGCCGGGGATCGAACCCAGGTACCCCATGTCGCATGCTGGCGTGTTAACCACTGCGCCACGGAGCACGGAGAAAACTGGCAAGCGACTCCTGAATTAGTAAGTACAATTATGTAATGTCGGTCCGGTGCGCGCTGGATACAACTAGTTTCGAGGTGGTATGGGACGGTGGACCACCAGCAACGCGAGACTCGACTCTCTTGGAGTGACTATTATTGATACTTCGGAATGTTTACATTGACTTCGTCCGTGTGGCTTTCGGCTTTATGAATGAACTAGCTTTCGCCCGCGGCTCCGCCCGCGTCAATGTCGTTCCCTCGGGAACTTCTTTTTTCCGGGATGAAAGGCCTATGTTCTTATCCGTACTCCAGAGAGCTTGTATGCAAAATTTCATGATGATCGGAACTGTTAGTTACGGCATGAAAGCGTAACTAACAAACTGCATTGCGGCTTTCGTATCATTGATTATTTTATTTATCATATATAAAACGTAATGTATTTTGAAGTGACTAACAAAACGTTGTAAGTACACTAAGTTAGCAAATAGGCCTACTGGTCAGGTATCTCGGTACTTGTCTATACATGAAGTCTCAAAACATGACACTCCTTCATGGTCAGTCGTGCAATAAAATCTAAATGAAGCCGCCATAATTTGAACGGAACGATACACAATCGGTACCCATTCCATGGCAATCTGCTCCATATCTTGAAAAGGGATGACGTGTGTTGCAGATGTCCTCACAGAATACCGAGAGTACAGGAATTTAACCCGTGACGAAACAGTGTGGCTGACAAAATGCCCCGGGCTTAGGGTTTCCATCTCTTTGTGAGGGCTCAACTATCCCGGCGCTCTAGCCGAGTTCCCACATAAATAGGGAGTAGTAAATAAATAAATATATACGGACAAATCACACAGATTGAGCTAGCCCCAAAGTAAGTTCGAGACTTGTGTTATGGGATACTAACTCAACGATACTATATTTTATAACAAATACATATATAGATACACATCCAAGACCCAGGCCAATCTGAAAAAGATCATTTTCCATCTTGACCTGGCCGGGGATCGAACCCGGTCCGTGTCGCAGGCTGCCGTGTTGACCGCTGCGCCACGGAGCTAGTTAAAGTCTAGTAGTAAATAGTGGAGAACAGAGACTCGATACAAAACATACACAGAGAATAACTTTATTGGTTACAGCTTATGTATTACAAGACCGTACCGTACGTGTACCGTATAAATAGAACTAAACGGTCCGAGAGATGATGGCAGACTGAAGAATGAGTGATGAGAGAAAGTAATCTAAAAATGGAATGGAATGAAATTTGAATTAAAATGAGGAATGAAAAAAGGATGAGAAAGAAATGAGGTTGGACGAGATGCAGCATGCAGGTGGCATGCTGCAACGTTACATCTTAAAACCAAATAGCCGCACTTACCCGTCAAAAAATCCGGACATTTGGGTCTCAAAGCCGGCATTAACACCTTAGACGCCGTGTCGGCCAACAGGTGTCCGACAACTGAAAAACTACTGTATCTGCGATTTCGGTGTTCAAAGTGTTAGGTTAGGTTACGACCAGCAGCCGACGTATTTGCTAACTCGGTGACCAACGTATTGATAGTCACTTCAAAATACATTGCGGGTTTCCTATGATTGATTATTTTTACTAAAGATATATAAAACGCAATGTACTTTGAAATGACTATCAAATCGTACACTGAGTTAGCAAATATGCCAGCAGGTCATGATGGAAAACGATATTCTTCAGAATAGCTTGGTATCGTATGATTCTCTTTAACAGTATCTATTATAACATATAGTATGGTTGACATCTAATTAACACAGTTATGTGTAATAAATATTCTGAGTTTGATTTTGAGTATCCTGCCTGCGACACAAATTCACTCTGTGTGATTTGGTCCAAATAGTGATGGGTTGCTAGCCGCATCGCCTATTAACCTAATTTTTATTTTAGCCCATTCCCTCAACCTGCGGTTTGCAAGAGAAGTAGCTGGTACATTCCACGTTTTTCTTTTCTCCCATACCTTGGTAGTTATGGGGCTACAAAATACTTAATCAAGAGTTTAAATAAGTTAATTTTTTTTTTAAAAACAAGCTTTTATGTTTCGTACCATTTTTAGCGAGCCCTTTAATTTGATATCCATATTGTCGAAGTTGCATCAAAAATAACTATTCCGCCATCTTGGGTGTTCCGCCATGTCGGATTTAGAATGACGTCATACAGCTCACCAAGAATTTGTCATCCAAACTAAACGAGTATAAATTTTTTAGCTCAATCGGTGGAAGATATGTGCTGCAAAATTGAGTTGCAATGCAAGATTTGACCCGACAAACATAGTTACATCATCATCATCAGGTCTTTTTAGTCTCCACTGCAGGAGCATGACCCTCTCTGTACTACCGGAGCCATATTTGGCCAGAGCAGACAGAGGACTTAGCCTACACTCTCCACGCTGGCTAGACGGGTTGGAGAGGTCTCATTGATGTTTATGAGCTTTGTTTAGCTTGTATTTCCTAAGTCGCCTGTTACGACCTCTGTGGGAAGACTAAGGAGTGGTTCTATTTTACTCTGCCGGAAACCATACGGCTGCTTTTATTTATGCATGTATGCATAGTTACATACATATATAAAAGCTTTGAAAAATAGTAGCGACTAGCGAATATCACGACACTGATGTGATGACCCACTTGTAGGATCAGGGACCTTATTACTCAAAATTCAAAACTACAATTATAAATTCCTACATTATTATGAACGTAGAATCCGGTTCGGTTCCAACTAGGTTCACAATCAAAACCAATAAAAGACCGCCCGTTTAGGGTCACCTCAAAAAAATTATATTCCGTCTATCTTTTACTCAAAACACCATCCAGTGAACGCTATCAACACAAAAATATTTCAAACTTCATCTCAAACCGGCAATGTATCCAAAATTTTTGATAGTGTTGGGAACGAATTAGTTCCAATAATGGAATCCCGTCGCCCGGAAACGAATAAAAAACGCGGCAAAACTTTTCAAACTTGGAACTCAATGGAACGTCATTTTTTACGTCCGTTAGGCTTGTCGCAGTGAAAAATGATATAATTTATATCGGTACGGCGGCGCGCTGGTAGCAGGCCGCTACCCGTTTTGTGAGCGCGTGATAAAATATAAATAAAAAATAAATTTTATAATATTTTTTCTTTTCTACTAATTTAAAATGTTTCCTTATCAACGCGCGGCGCGCTGCGACAAAAGGCGTAGTGACGTTTCTCATCTGGTTTTATCGATATCGATCTTTGTTGTATGATAACTTGTGTTGTAGTTTTATTTAATTGATTGATGACTAATTGGTAGAGGAAAAACATATGGTTTCTTTGTCGAAATGCGCGACATACTCATGACACGATACTCCGTTGTTTCGAGTTTTCACTTCCGTCGGCAGTCCTTTTTTTTTATTAATAAGTTATGTTAGAGTATTTTTCGGACTCACGAAACGGTTAACATCTAAATATTTTGCATGTGAAATTACGACTTACAAATGATATGTGTGTACATGAATTATAATCAATCATGTTGAATACTGAACTGAGTTATTATAACATGAATTAAGCCTAATCCTCCACTTGTCGCTTAAATTAACTCATTAACCAGTTCTTAGAACAGTCACTCAATTTTTTGCACATTATTCAAGATTAGCCATTTAACTAAAGCGCTCGGAATTAAAGATGTTATCGATAATTTAAACTACACTGGCGCACTCACACAGCCGCATTCTCACGCACAAATCAAAGCGTGCGTTCATACAAGCACGAATAAAATATTCAAATTTGGGAGCTGATTCCGTTTATGGCTACTTAATTTGGGTGATTCGATTTAAATATTTAAAAAAGGAACATCAGAAAAAATGAACGACCATAGACATTCCACCGCTTTGAACACGCGGTGGACTCGGTTTACTTTTTTTTTGTTCGTTTGTAAGTGTAGCAGATTTCTGTAATTTATGGCGATGCCAACTTTACTCCGATCAATTGATTGTTATAGATCGCTTTATTTATATATCGATTTATGACTGTAGGCACGTTATGGTTTTTAATTTATTTAAATTATGCTTTTAGGAAATATTTGCATTTTATTAATGTTATTGGCTTTTATTGTGACTCTAAAATTTTAAAAGTCTATTTGCTCTAGTAGCATCTGGATAAGTCATATTCTTTCAAATGCATTACATTATTAAGTACAGTTTGTCTGTATTTCTCCCTTAAATAGAATTTTTGCTTCAAAAGATTAAATGCACTATGACGAAACAGGACACAAGTGAGCCCTGTGTGTATGTAAGTATTATTGGGTTTAGGTACATAAACTGACTATTTTCAAATATCTAATAACTGCAACCTAGTTGCTAATAATAATAATAACAGTACCTAAAACTACCTTATATTTTTTTCATTATTTTATGAATAAACAAACAGAATGTAAATTCTCCTCAGCTTCGCCATTAATTTGTCGCAACATTTCATCAATCTCCGAAAATAATGGTCCAAAGTCTCGAAAAACATGCGAATTCAAAGTGAGATAAAACACCTCATGTATCAGTTTAATCTTCTAGAATTAGCTTGCAGTTTACGAGCACGTGATCGTAAACCAGCAAACGGCCGTACCCGCGCCCGACAAATCTATGAGACGTATCAATTGCACGCGCTTAAGGAGAAGCGATAGAGTTATTATTATCCGATATTAAAAACAGTCTCGATTACAATATCTAACTGTTATTAGGACTAAGTAACGTTTAAATAACAGTTAGAGTATTACCTACCAACGACCCTGAATCAGCCGGCCTATTTGCTAACTTTGTGTACAACGTTTTGATAGTCACTTCAAAATACGCGCGTTTCGTCATCTGTACACCGACTTCAACGAATTATGAATCGTATGTTTAGGGCTATAAGTATAAAATTGGCTTGCTGTAGGTATCTAAACTAAAAGGTGCCGCGTTCTGACGCGAGCTAAATTACACCGTATCGCTAACTACATTTGAGTTGATATTTCGTTGACTACCTTTGCAGAGTGCGACTTCTGTGCGTAAGAACTAGTACTTATTCTGTGCATGAACCAAAGATGCTATGTGCAAAGGTTTTACTACGTTCGATTATTAGTTGTTACTTCATCATCATATCAGCCGCAAAAAGTCCACTGCTGGACATAGGCCTCCCCCAAAGATTTCCAATACGACCGGTTGGAAGCGGCCTGCATCCAGTTGTTAATTAGTAACATGTTAATTAAGTATCAAATAATGTAACATATTCGTATTAGGTCTATAAGCGTTAATAGGATGTTATACACCGATATGTATCGGTTTTGATATATCTATTCGTTTGAGACGGCGAGCCTGCGAAGAGTCGTGAAAATCTAAAAATGGAAGAGCGTCCATCATTTGAATGCCATTCACTCTAAATTATTGTGCATTATCCAGTAGTGACGTAACGCAATATGTACTTTTTTAATGGAGACATACTTAAACTAGGTAAGTAGGTACTTAAATACCCACATAAAACTTAAAAAAAATGTCTAATTAGGTACTTACAATAAAAAAAGTTTAAATGAAGTTCCTTTTAGGCTAAATTTGGTGCATATCATTTAAATAATGTACCTAATACTGAGTGGGACCTTAAGCTAACCTTTATCCAATAATAAAGTCCTGAAACTAAAGATATAATTTTATCATACCTAGGTACGTATATGTACCTATACTAACCAGCACAATAGAACACCTTATTTAATTAAACTACTCAAATTGATTTTATATATTACCCAAATAGAATATTAAGAGATTTAAATTACATTTATTTTATATAAACGAACTGCATATTGGTGTAAATATGACAAGGACATCATAATTCACTATTAGCTTACTAATTCTTAGTGATTTAGCATTTACACGGAAATATCGTAGCTAATAATTCTAGGTTTAAAGTAATAACCATCAGCAATATTCAAATAAAGTTAAATGTCAAGTAGTCATGACATGGGGCAATATTGAAAACAGTATGGTAATAACCGTATTCACCTTAAGACGACTGCTCGCGTTGAACCACGCTGAGCGAATGAGCAAAAAAGCGCGCACGAGACGTTCATCTGACATCCAACATTGGGAGGGGCTTAGCGCTCTCCGCCTCTCAAAACGAGCCTCCCCATTGGCTCATTTAAAAATCGATTCCATTTTATAAATATGTAACCACTTTCGCGGCTTCCGGTCCAAACAGCACTATCCCCGATTTTCCCATCTCTAAATTCGCTCGTACTGCGCGTCACTAGAATTCAAATTCCAATATTCCGAACTAGTGTTGCGCCGTTGTGTATCGATACCAACTCAATTGTTTTACCGACATGTCTTTGTAGTCTCTTTGTTTTATTTAAAGGAGAATGGGCACAAGAGATGTATTTTTTGTCTCCGCATTCGGCGAGATCCCGACGACGAACATTCTTTCTTATGTGCCGCGTTAAGGTATAAACAATGAAATACGTAGGTGGGTGAAATTGAATCGGTAATAAATAATGGTGTATTTATGATTTATGAAACGGGGGGAGCAAGGGATCAGGAATCGAGATACAGATTATACTGTGCTGGGCTTATTTAATAGTAATAAGTAGTTGTTCCTGCTATATATTAACAAAGTTTGTAGGTTAGGTATTCAACAAGCTCAGTAGTCTTAGTACTGTTACTAGTACTAACTACTGTGCCTAGGAAATATCCAAGTGATATTAAGAACCAAATATCATCATTTCAAATATTTATCTACCTATGATATTTAAAAAAAACAGACTAATGAGGACTTAGTTGGTAACCCTAATTTATCAAGTCGTTTATTACAAATTGGTAACTAGCCAGCCATTTGGGATGACTATTAAAAATAATTGTTTATTTCAAGCTACTTGGCCCATATTTTTTTTTATGCTATTACAGGCCCCTCTTTCCTACTGGGCATTCTGGGCACGTGTCCAGAGTCCCGCGCATATAAAAGTACTCTGTGGCCCCGCGATCGGTAAGGGCCCTTGGTACGATACGATACGATACGAAATATATTCTCGAAGAAAATATACTTACTTAGATATATTCAGAAAATGCAAACGATAATGACTAAAATGCAATGTAAAATTAAATACTTAAAATAAAAATATTACTCGTAAGAAAAAGACAACGGTATTGAAGAAAATTTTACAGTGCGCATTCTCAGTAAGAATTTTATAAGTAGTATAGGTAAGTTTGTTGGCACTACTCATTTTTGGGAGGGGGTTTTGAGCACCTGAGGAGAGGATTATCCAGCAGTGGACTGCCGCAGGCTGCTAATGATGATCATCATCATTTCGGGTAGGTGACACGGTCAATCGACCATGCACACCCTGGTGTCAATATACCTAGATAAAAGGATCACGTGACGATTGATTTTTAGCTAAGAAAGTCACTTAATTACCTACTTTGTATGTGTGACTTATCAAACCTTATGGTCCCCGCCCCTGTTGTCACACGCTGTCACACTTCGGCGATCCCCCCTTAACGTTTAGTTTTTTCGCGTGTGCAATTGGCCAACACTGGTCTCAAATAACATGTAACGTAATTTACCTATGGATAGCCCCTTACATTTTTATAGTTTTTCAGCTTATTTTTTTAAACAGCTGATTTACCAAAAAATCTCAGCTTAATATTTGTAGTTAATTGAAAAGCAAAAGCCGCGTCTATTTCGTCCTACCGCATGTAATAAGGAAAAAAATTGTAAAATTCATCAGGCGAGCGGAAATGGGGAAATTGTTTTCAATTAGGTACCTACTGCTTCCGCAAGTAGGGTTCTCGGTAAGTTTTATTATCAAATATCCAAACGTTTTTGAAAAAAATCAGATGTGGTCAGCAATTGGTCCATTGTTTTTGCGATTGATGTAGTAGGCCGCAGCAGCTACGGGTTTAAGGGTCATTCAAATATAACGTAAGCAGCGATTGGGGGGTGGGAGGTCTGGGCTAGGCTTATTTTTTCTGACAAAGGGGGTGGAAGGGTCTGCACGGTGATGACGTCAGCAACATTTTGCAAAATAAACAAACATATTTTAAAATTATAGCAATGTTTACGTAAGCTTGGGGGAGGGAGGAAAAGCTTTTATTACTTTTGCTGACAAGGGGGAGGAGTAGGTTGAAAATAACTGATATAGTGTTACGTAATACTTGAACCCATATATCCTTAACCTTAGACCCATATCACATATACTTACCTAGTATGTGTTGGAAGTTTTTTATTCTGTTTTAACTTCAATGCAGGTAACTGCATATACTCGTATCAGGGCTTACCTTGAAGCCAGAGAAAGTCTATTGGCTTTAGGCTCTCATGGGGTACTTATACAGAGCCTAAAGCTAAAGACTCTCTAACGGATAAAGATGTACTCAGTCTATAATTTTCTTCCTCTCTGGTTTCTGAGATACGATATTTTGAGAAGACCCCATTTCAGAGTCCTCTCTTTTGTTGTGTGTGTATATTTGTTTATGTAAGTTTAAGTATATTAGATGTACATACAAGAGTACATATATGTAGAAGAGTACATATTGTTGAATGTATAGAATTTGTAATTCTAAATTCCGGTTTCCCAATTCTTAATAGGTCGCCAGGACAAGATAGCTTTTAGTGATAAGTTCGCCTAATTGTACTTAGTAAGTTAATTCATCATCATCATTACAGCCGCAAAAAAGTCCAGTTTCATGGGAGGATATTGCCATACTCACCACGCTTGGCAGGCGGGTTGGCGAGCGCAGATTCTTTGGCATCTTGTGCTTCCGTCGCTGCTGCCCATCGCTAGCATTTTTAAGTTGGGAAAGGATATGAATTGGTTGGATTTGGGAAGGGAATGATAGGTATTGGGATACTACTCATTCATTCATTTCGAGTAGGTGTCACGGTCAATCGACCATGCACACCCTGGTGTCAGAGTTCTTCGGAACCGCCTCTCGGCCTCTGACGTGGTTCCTTTAACGACTACCAGATGGCAACCGGGACCACCGGCTTAACGTGCCTTCCGAAGCACGGAATCATCTTTATTATCAGACAATCAGGTGATTCAAGCCTGCAATGTCCTCACCATACTGGAAACAACTAAACAAAGTATGCTTCCGGTGGGAATCGAACCCACGACCCCCGGGTCAACAGGCAAGCGCCTTAACCACTGGACCACGGAGGCTGTTACGGGATACTACTCAATCGGATGAATGGGGAAAAGCAAGTAGCAGCTCGAGAGGCCGGGCGCGCGTACCCTATGCCATATCTACCTGTAACCACCGGGCAGTTGAAGATGACTTTCCTGACCGATTAAGTTAAGTTAATAAAATTAAACATTTAATAATAATATATACGGACAAATCACACAGGTTGAGCTAGCCGCAAAGTAAGTTCGGGACTTGTGTTAAGGGATACTAACTCAAGGATACTATATTTTATAACAAATACATATATAGGTAGATAAACATCCAAGACCCGGGCCAATCTGAAAAACATCATTTTCCATCTTGACCTGACCGGGGATCGAACCCGGGGCCCTCGTGTCGCAGGCTGGTGTATTAACCACTGCGCCATGAAGCTTGTACTTACTAATATAGTGCAATATGTAAAATATGGGTAGCGGCGGAGATAAGGACAATCGGGCTGCCTTGGCCCGAAGTAAAGCGCGTTGCTCAAGACAGAACGAGATGGAGAAGCACTGTAGCGGCCCTCTGCCCCACCTAGGGGACATAGGAAAATAAGTCAAGTAAGTCAAGCAATATGTAAAAAATTTTGTAGTGTATTGTATTGCAAGTAAAACTCGCTGTCCCCAGCCCTGGCTGTAACGCGAATCCGTCTTTGCCTCTCACCATTTAGTTAAATGGTTGCTCCAGGCCGTTTCATTTTCATAATGGCAGCTGAAATGTCCACTCTCAGTGTCCGTTAAAATTATACTTTTATTCTTTTGTAATTGCAATTTTATTTAAAGGATCCGCAGTTACAACTGTTAAAGGAAATTAATTCTTTATTTCTAAGTTAATTGATAAGAACTGGGTGGATATTACGAAAAATCGAGAAAAGTGGAAGGAAAGAGGGGAGGGTTTTGCCCAGCAGTGGGACATAGAGAGCTAGGAAAAAATCTAAGTACGAACTAGCGATTAGTGACAATAGGCAGTGGTAATAAATAATAAAAAAATAAGTTCAAAAGCTAAAAACACGCCTTAAAAAGTATGAAACAAGAAAATATTCGCGTCTGAAATTGTTATTATGTTATCTTATCGTATACTTAAACAACTCACACACACATAGGTACATACATAATATCACGTCGTTTACCCTTGTGGGGTAGACAGAGTAGGTCCATAAGACCTTATGGCCTCATTTAGCATGTTGGAGGCCGTGTAGATGGAAAACGGAATCAAAATACTAATGGGTTGCTAGCGGCATCGCCTATTGACATGATTCGGCAGATTTTAGTCCCATCCCTCGATCGGCTTTTACGATCTGCGCGAGAATTGAAGCAGATGGCACATTCTACATTTTTCGTACAACTCACACAGTACATTGTAATAGATTGTATACCTACTAGGTCTTCACAGTGTTTTTATGAGGATTGACGAGGTCGTAAGCCACTATATACAAGACATACAAATAAATTGTTTGCACCTAAACAAAAACTAAGTATATTTCAAAAGAACGCGTACATCGTATATTATATCTATCCGCATTTATAGTAAATTGCCAGAAAGTTTTCAGACACTTAATCTAAATAAATTGAAATGGGAACTCTTTGATATGTTGGCCAACAAGGGATATTACTCAGTTAGTGAATATTTAAATGATAAATTGACATAAATAATAAATTGACTATTGTAATAACTAATAATGTCTTATATTAATGTTAATTTTACATATTTTTAATCAATTAATGTAATATTTATTATGTATTTATAATTAATTAATTTGGTAGGCAGACTTCTGAATATTATTTTGTTTATAAATATTTACACGCTGAGATTAAACTCGGCAGCATATGTTGATGAAAAAATACCTTTTAACATCCTGAATGTACACAATTATTCGTAAATAAATTATTCTATTCTATGTTCTAGATATTAACACTAAAGATTGTTAAGTATTGTTTTGTTAGTGTAAGTGGTATACGGCAATCCTCTAAAAAAACGAATATCTGAGAATGCCGTCCATAAAAAATCTTAGTGGCCAATTGACAGTCTCAGATCAGGCTTGTTTTCCAAGTTGGTTGTAAAAAATTGACAGATACTCATCAAAACTTTTCAAGATTCACCTCAACCCCACATCATCCCTAGAGAATTCCCCAACCAAACTGCACTATTAGCAGCCCATCATGTCCGATGCCGGAGATAGGGTGCTTTCTAATGAAATAACACCCGCTGTCTTGCCGCAACGAGATCGAATGAGCCGCGAAATGGCAAACAAACGATGCTGTTATGAATATTAAGTTTCACCCCTCGGTGCACGCTCGGGATAGGGAGGGAGGAAACTTTATCGATATCGATAATGCGCTGGCGGATGCTGGCAATAATACACAGTTCCTAAATATCGAAACTATATTGTAATACCTAAATGTTCATCATGTTTATGCAAATAAAGATTATTATCCTTGCTAATATTATAAATGCGAAAGTGAGTTCGTTTATTTGTTTGTTTGTTACGCTTTCACATCGTAACTTCTGAACCGATCATCATGAAATTTTGCATACAAGTTCTCTGGAGTACGGAGAAGGACATAGGCTACCCTTTATCCCGGGAAAAAGTACTATTCCCGAGGGATCGACATTAACGCGGGCGGAGCCACGGGCGAAAGCTAGTTATAATATGTATAAATGTGAGAGTGAGTTTGTATATTTGTAACGCTTTCACTACGGAACCGATCTTTTTCAGATTGACTCAGGTCTTGAATGTTGATCTATATAAGTATCTATATACCTATTATAACATATAGTATTGTTGAGTTAGTATCCTACGACACAAATTCACAGCTTATATTTTACTATATATTTATTTATTTAAAAGTCGATACGATAACTAGAAGCCAATCACTGATAAGTAACCAATATGCCACGGAGGTCATCAAGTAAAGAGTGTACAGTAGTACCATGTTTATAAGTCGCCTCGCAGAATAGCGCAAGCTACCGTTTTAGGATTAGGTATAGGAAGATAATCCTAAAACACCAGGACTCACGATATGTCGCTCATAATACTTGTACGGCACGGCTCCACAACAAACTCCAAACATGACGCTGATGCAATCATCAGCCAATACTTAGCGGACGGATATTTCCGTGACATGCAATTTGATTTCTGCGCAGGTACATCGATGTAAATTACAAAAGAGGTAGTACTGTACCAACATAAGATATGATATCGATATCTACATTCCGCCCATCCCTACGGCTACCGTTCGACACCGCCAATTTTCGCGGCGGGTGCACGAGTGCCGAAACGCACATGTGTCGAGATTGCGTTCGTATCGAGCACTCGATTTCACGCTCCCGTGGTAGGGGCCCTAATCGCTCTTGTTGGAGCCGAATGTTTGTTTCTTACTCTAATGCGGATAGAAAATCTCTTATTTAATTGTTTTTTGCGTGTACTACAAGTGTGTATGTCTATATTGATATCATAATTACACCAACTGTCACATTAGTTGAAATGCTAGTCTGTATCCGGAGGGTTATGATTTTGCCCTGTATGTTTGTTTGTTCTTATATCTACGTAACTACACAACATAATTTAAGAAATAACATATCGACAGAAACTATGTAACTTCACACAATGTGACTCCACACTATATTCAATTCGGAGCCCTCAGGAAGGCGTAGAACAAAGTTACATACAAGATCCAGTCCCCATAGAAAATAAATTATTTCTGAAAAAACGAAAATGGTTTAAAAAAAACATTACACAAGTTTTTTCTTTGTTTCTTTAATTTAGAGTCTATAGAACTCCAGTGTGTTCCATAGACTCTATATACCAGTGTATTGTAGCTTTAAAGGTGAAATTGATTTGATTGAAAATCCATTACAGAGATTATCCATTACATTACAAACACACATTTGCTTTCTTCATAATACTTACCAGTCTAGACGATTTTTGTGCATTTACACTGTTATCAAGCATAAGCACCTAACATAGGAATGTTGACGTTTTCCGGACTTATTCATAAGTATCAACCTTTTCCTTTTATTGGCCTACTTTGTAACATTTTATTCTCCGCATAAATCACAAAAACGACAAAGACCCGAAGGTCGTTCAAAAAGTTAACAAACAAAAATCATAACCAGAATGCCAAATCACGAGCTACAATGTTTGAGAATAAATCCTAATTTGGAACGTGCTTCCGTTGCTTCAAAACTCACCAGCTAAGATAACCTCACCGTACAGCCACGTAATAGGGACAGGGAGGTCTTGGCGCGAGTTAAACTGGCCGTTATCACAAAGAGTTTCCGCTCCATTGTGCGCGCGATCGAGAGTTGGATAAATTCAAATAAAGAATATTTGATTCACACTCGGTTAATGAACAGGGGTTGCCAACAATTTTCAGAAATAAAAATTATTAGCAACCCCTGCAGAGATGTTACACAAACCGTATAGGTCATAGTTTCTTTACACGACACCTCAGAAATGAGTGTATTGTGTTTATAGTAATTGTATGAATGTAAATATATAAAAAAGTATGTAAGTTTCTATAATCCACCATTACTTAAGTACAAATGTATTTGGCCTCACCAACCCACTTTACCCCTTAATGGGAAATTTTATCCATTTCATTCTATTTCACCTACACAGATAATTTTTAATTGTAATCGAGAACTTATATAACTATTTTCATACTTCTCAGTCCAGAAATGAGAATATTTCATATAAACTATACCCCCTTAGGGGTTAAGTTTCTAAAAATCCTTTCTTAGTGCTCACTTACATCAGAAGATTTTCATACTTTTACAAATGGTCTTGCCCATCCTACTTAAGAAAGATCATAAAGATAAGGAATCGTTGTCAAAGCAAAATTCCTATTTTCATTATTTGTACATAGATATCAGTAACATTTGAAACATCATCGGTCCAATACCGTATTGAAACTACTTCTAATTTCATTTCTAAAACAGTTACGGCTCAGAACAATAACTAAAGCATAGAAACCGTGTTAAAATAACAACAAAATACAATATTCTACACTGTTTTTACTTATGGCATTGTTAAAGCATCAGAAAGAGATGCATATACAATGCCATTTGCGTAAATGTGCAGGTTGTCCTAGGGTACTGATGTGATCAGGGTTGTACTATATCGATGAAATATATTTATCGACAAAATGTTTCGTCCTAAGAAAGTCATAAATGTACTCTACTCTGATTGTATCGATTCGTTAAATGAGTACGATTCATAAAAAAAAACAACTAGTTGCACTCCAGGAGTGCCGGCAGAAGTGAAAACTCGCCTTTGCGGCATACTCAGGTCCGTGTCCTTCTTACGAATTTTCGATCAATTCACGTGTCCTGACGCGAGTTTTCTATTTTACCCATCCCAAAAAGTGCACAAAGCCGCTAAAGAGGCTTTTACTTTACAAGTTACGTCAAGATACACCTAAATAACTCCTAATCGCATGGCGTCGCTTGGCTTCATCTGATAAATAGGTAAAAAAAAATCCATACATTACCCACCGCGCGTCTATGTCTACTGCTGGTCATTAGGCCTTACCCAGTATTGGTCGAACGGCAGAATACCTAATATGATGTCAATCATATTTTCGAATATTTCGAAATTCAAACAGTGCCTACTTACCTACCTTACCTATGAATGCGCAAAAAACCCAATGCATTCGATTTACAGTCCCCAATGTGAGGCAGTCCAACGTTGACATACTAGTTGAAGGTAAAATAGACTTTGTAAATGATACCACCTTCTTAGGAATCACAATAGACTCTAAATTGCAATGGGGCGCTCATGTATCAAAAGGTAATATTAGGTCAGATATATTTTTCACTTGATCAATGGGCCATTCAGCATATTCCAAAACCATCTAAAGCTTTTCCCAGCTAGCATTGAGGAACAGTCAGTAAAGGAAACATAATCAGGTAGGTAAAGAGAAACACATAATTCGAAGTGATATTTTTTATTT
Organism: Elegia similella; assembly: GCA_947532085.1. Taxonomy (NCBI): domain Eukaryota; kingdom Metazoa; phylum Arthropoda; class Insecta; order Lepidoptera; family Pyralidae; genus Elegia; species Elegia similella. The sequence goes on along the minus strand of OX383951.1, from coordinate 6,056,809 downwards.
TATAACACTTTTACACTAGGGTAAAAAAGTGCCAGTGTGTTATTTGTGAAAAATTCACAGTGTTGGTAATAGAAAAACAAGAGGTGAAGAAAAACAAGAGATTACTTTACCCACTTTCATTACTGTCCAAAATAAAATGTTTTTCATAATTTTAAATATAAATAATAAAACCGTTTCCGTAAACTTTCTTATTACCATTGATTTATAATTCGGCAAATATAAATGTAGGTAAAGCATCGTGTTTCAATCGCTTCCATTTAATTTTATATTCGAAATTAATGTATCGGCACGGCAGTAAAATATTTTGAACAAATTCGAGTATGTATGACATTTTATGTCCAATATGTCGCTTGAAAGTTCCTCGGATCCACACCTTTTTATCCTTTTACTTCAGGGAGCTGCAATAAAATTTCAACAATAATTTTCTTCATATTAGTAAAAATCGAAATTCTTTTTAGGGTTCCATACCCAAAGGATAAAAACAGGACCCTACTAATATGACTCCGATATCCATCTGTCTGTCACCAGGCTGTATCTCATGAACCGTGATAGTGAGACAGTTGAAATATTACAAACAAAAATTTCGGGCGTTTTTATAGCTTACGCCCACGGCTCCGCTCGCGTTAACCTTTAACTGGTGACAAGCGGTCTCACAGGCCGAGCGTCGTCGGTGAATTGTCATTTCACCCCCTTCCCCGCATGTACATCGTTGGTGCGCCTCAGTACCTTTGATTTTAGTTGCGTCCACGCTGTAGAAGGGGATAGCTGCGTCGGACGGGCCCAAATTGATAAGTTATATGTATGTAAAGTTTGGTAGCGGCCTCTCAGACCGTATGTCACCACTTACGTAACTTTTTGAAGTAATATTCTGTATTGTAATTTTTGTTTTTTTCAGCATTTATTTGCAATGAATAAGTCCGGACCTCCAAAAAAGAAGCGTAGGGAGTCGGGTGCATAGAATGTAGTGCCAAACACTGGTATAAAGATTCTTTTGGCATCCGATAATTATCAAATGAATAAATTTGATAATTTGCGGATTCGCGCGTGTTTTGGGTCTTGATTTGCCACCTGAACCACAAAACCCCGAAAATAGGACAATAACACGGAAAACGTGTACCAGTTGTCCTCCTAAACTAAAACGAAAATCAAATTACTAATGGCATTCGTGTGGAAAACAGCTTGCAGTGTGCGAATCAGTTATGCCTCAACTGCCAATAAAAATAACCAAAGTTTACCCATTGTCAAGTTTGTGATTATAGACTTCTGATTAGAGCTTTAATTTTTTTTAGTTGTTTTGTATGATAACTTTAAGGAAAAACAGTATTTTTGTTAAAAGTTGTTAATTTTATTTGTTTTATTACTAATTGCTTATCTTAAGTCTAGTTTTTTAATTTTAGAGACTACAGACATTTTGATGGAAAGTTCCTAATTAAAAATTATTTTTATAGAATAGTACATTCTTTAATTTTATTACTTAATATTCCATTTAACATTTTTAAACAACTGTGGTATGCAAACAAACACAGTTTTCATGTTATTGACCAAATACGGCAGCGGTCTCTCAGGCCGCTCGTCACCAGTTACGTTACAAAAAAACCATGTCACCAGTTAAAGGTTAATGTCTATCCCCGATAACAGTACCTTATTCTGAGATGTAATTTATGTCTATGTTCTTTTCCGTACTCCAGAGATCGTGCAATGGTGATGATGATGATGCAAAATTTCATGATGATCGGTTCAGAAGTTACGGCGTGGAAGCGTAACAAACAAACTCACTTTCACATTTATAATATTATATGTAAGGATGGTACGGAACCCTTCGTGCGCGAGTCCGACTCACACTTTGCTGGTTGTTTAATTACCATGATGGTTCAATTTGTTACATTACTATTGCATGGCTCAACACTAACAAAAATATCCCTGATAGCAAGACCGTCATAAAAAATATCGATATACTCGTAGATACGTGATTTTACCACATCACTAGCAAAAAAAAACTAACCTAATTTGAAATAAGGAAAAAACGATAATTTTAAGCAAAATACCTATAAAAGTTGTCATTTATACAATACGTTATATAATTGACAATATTATTGTTGTACTTTGAGGTATTTTGGGTTTTAATTATGCACTTTTAACTGAAAAACTTACCGAAAAAAATTATGTTTTACAGAATTTATTTCTGTTCGTCCTGAATGGGATTTACATCGCTCCATTGCACAAGACATTGTTTAGTATAATGGTCATTTGATAACGCACCAACCCAACACCGGTTAATACTTTTTTCCGTGAGAATTTTAGCACAATCCTATATTTAATTTGCAGACATCACAATTCCGCCGCAATGTTTTTGTCGATATATAACCCGATCAAATCGGCAAGATGCTAATATTACAGACGTTGAACTGTAATAAGTTATTTTGAATTTAGTCGGATTTAATTGGAGTCCAATGGAGTCCATTGACATTTCAAGTCGGGACAACCATGAAAATAATAGAAACTGACTGAAGTTTTTGTCTCATTCTGTCATAAGCGAAAGCTCATAAGAAAAATACAGTGTCAACTATCTGTTTTCAGTTTCTATTTTTATGCGGCTTCTATGTATATTATTCTTCTGAGAGTTACGGACCCCTGACATGCCATAGATAAAAAACATTTTTTCCTGCGGCTACCGTGCGCAGAGCGGCCAGCCTTTAATATCCCAAAGATTTATTACTGGCCGGTAAAAAACCGTAGCTTGGAAAAAAAAACGATAAAATATTGCCTTCAATTTGTACAATTAAATAATGACCCAAGATGAACTTGCTGAGAAATTATCAGAAAACAACCGTATTATATCAGTAATAAAGTCGAAAATCGCAAAATCGGGAATATTTGTTTAACAGATACTCTTGAGATGGGTACAGAATTAGTTTATTTTTGTGCAATGATTACATCAATATTGCTAGAAAATTAATGTGTTGCCTTCAGATCGATGGCACGCCGATTTGGTCCAAGAAGTTTCTGAAACAAGGGCAAATAGAACAGATTTTAAAAAGATATGTTTTTTGTAAAGTCGGTTTACGAACGATAATTTAACGTGATAGAAACGGTGAAAGAGAGATAGATGCGTCACAAGCCGAAGGCTTAGCTCGATCGTGTGCCTCTCTATCGCTTATTACGCGCTCTCGCTTGCACAACTTAACTGGTTGGCCATTGGTTGCAACTATGGCATCGGGTATTATGCGCACCCGGCCAATTGCTCTTCTCCATTCATCCGAGCGAGTAGTATCCAAATACCTTAATTCACAATGGCCGTGTGGTTTCCGGCAGAACAGAATAGAACCACTCCAAGACTTAGAACAACTCCAAGTCTTCCTATGGGTGTCGTAAGTGGCGACTTAGGAAATACAAGCTAAACAAAGCTCATAAACATCAATGAGACTTCTCCAACCCGTCTAGCCAGCGTGGAGAGTGTAGGCATAATCCTCTGTCTGCTCTGGCCAAGTAGGTATAGCTCCGGTAGTACAGAGAAGGTCATGCTCCTGCAGTAGATACTAAAAAGACTTGATGATGACCTTAATTCCCTGCCTAAGTCCAACAAATTAATATCTATCCTTCCCCTGTTTAAAAATTCTTTAGATGGGCAGCAGCGTCGAAAGCAGAAGAAGCCAAAAAAATAGCGCGCGCCTACCCACTTGCCAAGCGTGGTGAGTATGACAATATCCTCCCAGGGAAGAAAGAATATTTGGGAGAGGAATCTTTGTCCAGCAGTGGACTTCTTACAGCTGTTATGTTGATGATGATGAAATTATGTATAGATGTACTCGTATGTAGATCTGGTTGCTTGTATATCGCAAATAATAAATATATATTTATACGGACAAATCACACACATTGAGCTAGCACCAAAGTAAGTTCCAGACTCGTGTTATGAGATACAACTCAACGATACTGTATTTTATAACAAATACATATATAGATAAAAATCCAAGACCCAGGCCAATCTGAAAAAGATAATTTTCCATCTCGACCTGGCCGGGGATTGAACACAGGCACCCTCATGTTGCAGGCTGGCGTGTTAACCACTGCGCCACGGTGCTCGTCGAATAAAAATACTAATCAGAAATAACAGATTACTATTGACACAGATAAGAGGAGAGAACGCAAGTGAGGTCCGGCCCGGCTTCGTTCGTATTCGGTAGCCTTCGGCAATGTTTGACTCCATGGTGTCGTGGTCCACAACGACACCATAGACCTATTGCGTAAGGTTCAAGCTTCTACAGTATAAATTCGTGTATTTCATTAAATTAGAAAAAATGTGAAAGCGTAACTCTCATACAAATATCAGTCCCATTTACGCAAACAAACTTACGAGTAAATCACAACGAAAAACTTACGCACTCATAGACGAAGCTAGTTTGCGATTGGCCGCGTCAAGGTCACGGGGTGGTGTCAACATATCTAATGAACGCTATGGTGTCAACATAGCGGAGGTAGGTACGGTAGCAGCTCCTACCGTCGACTGTGGATGGTATTATGCAGACAGGATTATCAGGCCTTTCCTTGCGTTTCCTGCACCACTTTTCTACACGAGAAGTAATTTTTTTCTTAATTCGTTAAAATTTCGCCGATGTTCACAAAAAATATGTCGTTAAATGCTTTTATCGACGCGTCCTTCCGTCACGGAGCGCGCGACAGCGCGAAAAAATCTACTTTTTAAGTCCCGCCTTCTTTGAGCTACTTTTTGTGATGTCAGTTTTTGAGTGCAATGCTGCTTCCATAGTTTTTGTAATTTAATGGTGTGTTTATAACATAACTAACCTAACTATTGTCTCCAAATCGGGTGCTTCGCATAGGTTGTTATGGCCGAGCCCCGCGCCGCGCTCGAACGAGTGGAACATCAGCGGGGCCGCTTGCGGGTCACTAGCGCGGGACGCCGCCACCGCCCGATGAAGCTGACAACAAACATCATCATCACATTATGATGAATGACATAATTGTTGCACTATGTTTTGGAATATTTTTTTAACGAACGGATATAAGGACGGAGCAGTTTAAGTCCAGTTAGCATCTAACAGTATTACTTAAATGGAAAACTAGCTGTCACCCGCTCGCTCTTTTTCGGGATGAAATGTAGCCTATGTGTTAATCCAGATAATAACCTATATGTGTGCAAAATTTCATCAAAATCCGTTCAACCGTTTTGGCGTGATTGAGTAACAAACATCCATACATACTCACAAACTCACTAATATCTAAATTAGTAAGGATTCTAATATGTATCGTCCCTTGAGGTGCAGCGTCGGGCAGTTAAAGCACGATCAACACATACATATCTACAACGTAGAGAACATTCAAAAACCAACCTTTAGAGAAAGCTCATAAGGCACAACTTTGTCGCCCTTGGAGTGAAGCATCAGTATAGGCAGCTTGGGCACAGTGCACAGGTACTGGTCGGTGGTGAACGCGTACTCTGAGGATGCTGTAAACGGCTTCACGAAGGTGTCCTTGTAGTACGGGAGCCACGACACCAACTGGGGGGAACAGAACGTGATTTTTTTTCTAATTTGTGTAGCCAACAATAGTGTCAGATATTTCAGGCTGCTCATCATCATCATTTCATGTAGGTGTCACGGTCAATCAACCATGCACACCCTGGTGTCAGAGTTCTTCGATCGTATTGATCGATATTCCAAGTATCTAGCTCGCAGTAATTTCACGGAGAAGCTAAAGTGTGATGAGTGCATGATCAGGTTATCCATCTGATAGGCGCCTACCGTTCTCCCCTTCCCTTATCCGTCCCCCACAATTGTGAATTCCACTTCTCCCTGCGCTCCTTAACACTTTCGCTGACACTGCCCGCCTGTAGACCTAATTCTATTGTCATTTCTTTTATGTCTAGTTCAGTGTCAGCGAAAGTGTTAACTAACACTGTGTTTTAAAGCTCTGTCCACAATTCTGATGATGCAGATAGTACTCCAGCTCTAACCACTAAACATTGGTTAGTGTCATCGTCTATGGAGTACTAGCTGCTGACCTGATTCAGGTGTTTCATATGCTCGTCTTATAATCTTATACTTATATGCTCGTCGTATAAGTATAAGATTATATCGTATAAGTAAATAAACAAATTATTTTTGCAAAAAAAAAAATACGTTTTGTGACAACCTTTTATTATAAATGAATCCATACTGTAAAGTGTTTTCCAAGACAAATCAAATGAGCTCATCTAAGTAGTGTACAGTAGATTAAGAATTCATAAGGCCACCTTCCGATTTCGTATCGGATCACCGCAACAATTTTATAATATTGTATTGTCATGCATGCCAAATTTCAGCTCAATCGGTAACCAAGTGGATCAAATTTAACTTACTAAATAAAAGCTTGTAAAAAGTGGTATTTATCGAAACCCAGGGATGAACGAAAATCTACAAGGAGTTGGAAAACTCTTGTAACTTACGTATAATAAATCCACTTTCAATATATAAGGTTAAACGCTAATAGAAAGTTTTATTTTTTGCTAACTGGACCCCATCCTGAGGGTGGCTAAAACCGTATGCCATTACCTTAGAAAAGGGATGTTTTTCGATCTCGTCCATAAGGTTGTTAAAGGGCGCCTCCAATACCAGCGCTTTGGGCATGGGCAGGCAGCACATGCCTTGCTCCGAGCACAGAGTCGACATGTGAGCCACGAGGTTGGCGGCCACCGCTGTTCCTACATCCAAATTAAACGTTAACCTCAACATATTTTTCAAGTAAAATGAATGCCCGGCCTCCCGAGCTGCTACATGCTTGAGGGAACTCATTTATTCGAGTGAGTAGTATCCTTATACCTTTATTCCCTTTCCAAATTCCTGTCCTTCCCCAGCTTTAAAACGCTTCCTATGGGCAGCAGCATCGGCAGCACAAGAAGCCAAATAATCTGCGCTCGCCGACCCGTCTGCCAAGCATGGTGAGTATGGCAATTTCCGCCCATGGAACGAAGTATCTTTGGGAGAGAGATACTTCTTTGATGATGATGCTATGAATAAACCTGGCGAAATAGGGTTTTACGGTCAATACTAATGGTCAGTTATGCCAATGTGGAGACAATCAAACAATGAGCCACTTGTTATCTTGCTTTAAATGCCCCAGCACCTGCACAATGAGTAATTTGATGGCTGCTAATGCAAGCCCGTTCAGGTGGCTAAGTATTGGCAGGACATCATTTAATATTGCGTTTTTCGGTTTGCCACCGCCTTGATACGAAGAAGTGAAATGATACAGAAGACAGAAGAAGTTAGTTTAATGGTTGTTTCAACCAGTGGAGAATAATATGTAGGTTCTTCAATATTCAGTAATTTTTTGCAAGAAAATGCTGCATTTTCTCGCAAAATTCTCCACTGATTCTTGTCAAATTTCTTATGACACATCAGCTGGCAAGAATGCAAACATCTGTTTTCGTATCTTCTACTCGTATTTTTAGAGATCTCCTTAAGATACGTCAGTGAAGTCTTCAGCTTCAAACATTCGTAGACTTAACAATGAGGTTACAGAGTTGAGACACTGAGTTGAGAGGACAGCAATTGAGGACCTATTCTTATCTTACAGTTCAACGGTCAATTGCCTCTTGTTCTTCTTCTTTACGAGTCGTTTAGTCTTTTCACGCAGTAATATGCGGCCACGGCCATTGCCATTTGTCTCCTCTAGATCTTTTTGTCACTTAAATCTGCGGATTAATACTTCATCATCATCATCATAGTCAGCCTATCGTAGCCCATTTTTGGACAAAGGCCTCTCCCCGTTCCTTCCATTTCTTCAGCCAAGAATGGGGTATAGAAACCCGGAAAAACCGAGGATTAATACTTACCAAGCCAAAAATATCACTCAACACTTACCAAGAGAGTGACCCCATATTATCACTGGGGGTCTATTATTGACGTCCAGGGATCCAAGAGCCAGGAGTACACGCACAGCGCATCCTCCACCACGCCACGCTCTGTCGGCCGGACCTGGGTCGAGTCTCCGTAACCTGATGGCACCACACTAGCATTATAAAACACAGAATCCTCAAGATTTAACAGATTCTGAAGCACGGATGTGATGAGTTGATAGCTGTGTTGATATTATTCCTTAGATCGTCGTCCATAATACCATCGACCGGCTTCTGAGGTCTACGCGGGAACTGAAGCAGCTAATGCCTTCTACGTTTTTTATTTGTTCTCGGACCAGCATGGAAGAGTCCCAAGTCTTCATGATGTCGTATGGCCTAAACGGTCCTGACGTGGTTAATTCTTGTCAATGCAACCCTGGTCGATACTGCTGCATCCGTTGAGGCTGCAGCAATTTCGTAACATTTCGCAAAATAAACAATTTTTGTGAAAATGATACCAATGCTTACGTAAGAGCTTTTCTTACTTTTGCTGACAAGAGGGAGAAGTTAAGAGCAGAAAGCGTACCTTGTGGTTATTTCCAGAACATGGGAACAGATTAAATCAAGGGTGGCTGGTGGTTGCAGCTATGTCATCAGGTACGCGCACCCGGTCTCCCGAGCTGCTACTTCATTTTCCCCCTTTCATCCGAATGAGTATAGTATCCCAATACCCTCATTTCCTTACCAAATCCAACCAATTCCTATCCTTGCTCAACTTAGAAAAGCTTCCGATGGACAGCAGCATCGGAAGCACGAGAAGCCAAAGAATCTGCGCTCGCCAACCTGCCAGCCAAGCGTGGTGAGTATGGCAAACTCCTCTACATGGAATCTTTGGGAGAGGCCTTTATTCAGCAGTGTACTTCTTTTGACTGAAATGAAGTATTTTCAGAACAAACCCCTGTAGTCGAAGGTGATGACGTGGAAATTGAGTCGCTGGAACACCTTGTACATTTGAAGACGGTGCGGCGACGCTCGGTGGTTAGAGTTTCCTGCAAAGGAAAGTAAATACTACTAAATACTAATAAATACTTTCATAAGTAGGTACAGAAAACTGAGCATGATATGTGGTTACATCCTGAGCATATGTGCATAACCGGTCATATTGGAAATCCTTGGGGGAGGCCTATGTCCAGCAGTGGACTTCTTGCGGTTGAGATGATGAAGATGATGATGAAGTAACAACTAAATAACATCGAACGTAGTTAAACCTCATCCCATAAAGTCCCATAACAGACGGACGGATGGACAGACATGGAGGCATAATAATCAGGTGCTGCTTTTACCCGTTGAGTACGGAATCCTAATAACGAAATCATACTATAATAGAGATGGGTTGCTAAGCGCTTTACATTTTGACATGATTTTAATCCCTCAGTCGCTTCTACGGTCTGCACGGGAAGACAAGCAACATCAGTTGCTTCAATGGGTAGAATGTATCAACATTCTACCCATTGAATAAAAAAAACCCTAATTCAATGATTCTACCTCTAAGTTTCTACCTTTTATGGTTCAATAGCTCTGGGACAACGGACGGACGGACATCGGAGGCTACCCATTGGATACGGAACTTTGAAAAAGTAGGATACACACCGTGGCAATACATAACAATTGTGTTCCTTGTAGTTTTCAGCTCCTGGTGTAGCCGGGTGTCGATGGTGGTGTAGTCCCGGATCACGAAGAGTTCGCGGAACAGGCAGCAGGGTACGATATGCCACACGCCTGAAACAGTGACCGACCCCAAAGGAGATTTTAAGTATACTTAATTGATAATCTTCTAAATATCTTTACAGGGTGAAATTGAATTCATTAGCAAACGTTTAAGGAGTGACTCAGACCACGAATCTGAACAACTTTCATTATGGAACCAACTCTGAAATTGCAAAAAGAAAATCAGCTGCTCCATAGATTTTAGCCAAGTAAGTAGATCACTTTTGTATGGAAGAGCAGATATTTTTTTTCACGATATCGAAGTTAGTCCCTTAAAAAAAGTTATTTCGATTCGTGGTCTGAGTCACTTGCTAATAAATTTAATTTCACCCTGTATAAAATATCTTCTGTAAAACATATTGTCAGCTTATATTAAAGGAATATTTTGAAGTGAAAGAAAACCTCTTTAGCGGCGTAATTGTGCACTTTTTGGGATGGGTAAAAAATTTTAAACTCGCATCAACACGTGACCTGATCGAAAATTCGTAAGACGGACACGTGATCTGAGACCGCCGGCGCTGCGTAGGAGAGGCAGTAATATCCCCCTCTCTTTCTACCGCGCGAAGTTTTCACTTCTGTTGGCACTTCCGGAGTGCAACCCATTTTTTTTAATTTTACTTGGTTTTACGCCATCTTGTGATGGGTGGAAAAGTCTGTAACTATTGTACTGCAGCGCCCTCGCTGCCGCCCATAGTGGCAGTTAGTGGAACTACCTACCACAGCCTGCCGGCATGCTTGCCAGGTACTTTGCATGTGCTTTTAACAGGCCTTAAGATGGGCCAATATTTTTGTCTACACGTTAGTATTATATTGTTTTGGTTAGTATTTAATTATTTTTATTCCTATTCAAGATGCAAAATCAAACAAGGCGTCTGATATATATATACATACTTAAATACCGCCATCTAGTAGCAGGATCCGGGGCAATTTTTTTTACTTATAAACTTAAACATACTCGTATTAACAACGGCTACTAACACAACTTTTGAGTCGTTGTAGAGCCACGCTACCGACAAAATGAATGACTAGTAACATGAATGGGCCGGCTCGTCCGGAAAGTACCACACTCTTACAGAAAATCGACGTCTGAGTAGAAGCTGTACCGCTTCTATGCTTCGTTCGGTGAGTGAGAGAGCCGGTGGCCCATCCTTTCCTCTCCTCTTCCCATTTCCTTCCCCCAACTCTTTGAAAGGCCGACAACGCACCAGTCACACCCTGATGTTGCAGTTGTCCATGGGCAGCGGTGATTACTTACCATCAGGTGACCCGCTTGCTCGTTTGCCGTCCTATATCATAAATAAAACAAAACTAAGAAATGCCCTATACAACGTCATCGCCCACAACCCAGCAGCAACAAGAGACCCACCGATCCTAACAGGACACGAGTCGACCTTGGAGTTGAACTCGATGCTGAAGTTGCGTCCGCCGACCACGTTGCAGCTCGCCGGGTTTTCGTAATCCAGGTTCCGTGGGTAGTTTACTGAAGAAAAATATTTATATTTCGACAATTTGTATCTTTAATCTTTATCAACGTCTAGCTCCATGGCGCAGCGGTCAACACGCCAGCCTGCGACACGGAGTGACCGGGTTCGATCCCCGGCCAGGTCAAGATGGAAACTGATCTTTTTCAGATAGGCCTGGGTCTTGGATGTGTATCTATACAACGTGATTTTCAACCCCCTAGCATTATTGAAATCTGTGAATCAGAATCCCTAATGGAACACGGAATTACAAGAAAAAAGGTGAAAAACGAAAAAGAAAATTAGGTTTCCCATACAAAGTCGCCGATCAGCTGGACGAATTTCTATGAAAGGTTGAATATACTTTTTCGTTTTTTACCTTTTTTTCTTACAATTCTGTATTCCATTAGGGATTCTGATTCCCAGATTTCAATATAGCTAGGGGGTTCAAAATCACGCTGTATATGTATTTGTTATAAAATATAGTATCGTTGAGTTAGTATCTCATAACACAAGTCTAGAACTTACTTTGGGGCTAGCTCAATCTGTGTGATTTGTCCGTATATATTTATTTAATTTAAAATTGTATTAAAAAATTCAAAAATATAGTAACTCCTAATATATGTGATGACGCTTAGGGATGATGGAGAAAAATGTCGGGATGATCATGGTAGAAATCGTTACAAAGTAGAAGCATATAGTCCTAACGCCTATTGCATACGTTTTGTTTCTGGCTCGTCACATAGATAATCAATATTTTTCAGTTTTACTTAGCTTGACCAGTATTATTTGTCTGACCATGGTTAGGCTAACGCCATCTAGTAATGAGTGGAAAAGTCTGTAACTATAGCACTGCAGCGCCCTCGCCGCATCCTATAGTGGCAGTTTGTGGAACTAACTATATATATATTAACAATATAATATTATATTATATTGTACTTTAGTATTAGTATTATTAATAATAATTTTACCACAATAGTAGTACACACGTGCAGTAGGCGTAAGCATTATTATCGCTTACGCATGGAAAGCAACCCCGGGCGTGGTGCTTACTGCGTAGGTCATCACAAGGGGCATAAAAATATCTCGAGCATCGGAAAGCACATTAGACCGTTGGTCCCGGCTGCAGACAAGGCTTCTTACTACGTTAGTTAGTATTATATTGTATGTTTGTGTTATAGGTCAGAAGCCTTTGCACAGCTTGACACCAGCGTTGGCCACTTACACACACGAAAGCTAACCGCCAGGCATCGCATACAATTTGTTAATTTCGTAGCACGATGGTTTGTTACAAATAATGGACAGGTCCTATTTTTGAACGGCTGAAGAGGTTGAAGCAAATTGGAGGGCACTTTCAATCGATAATATTGGAAATAGAGGCCTATGTCCATCAGTGGACTTCTTGCGGCTGAGATGATGATAATGAAATAGACACCCACTGCAGTTGGAGAACACCATCTTCCTCTGCACCGATTTGCTGTATTTGAAGAGGAGAGGCAACACTGCCACTTGAACCACGAACAGGCTAGCGGTCACCGACGCACCGGTCATCAAAATAGTCCTGCGAAGACAGAATATTGAGAAAGATGCAAGTTTAATAGGAAAGTTTGATAAAAAAATTACTGCTGAACCGATTTTGATGCCCACGAACTGGAAAATTGTATTTATAAGACCTATATACATTCTAAATTTCATCTTAATTGGAGCATTGGCTCTAAAGTTATCGTAGAACAAGCAAACATTCATACATACATACAAAAAATGCCTTTTCGCCCCAACTTGAATGAATTTAGACCAAATCCTCTGGCTGCTCTGGCCAAGTATGTCCTTAGTAGTACAGAGAGGACCGTAGTCCTGTAGTGGAGACTAAAAAGGACCTGATGATGATGATGATGATGATGATGATAATGATAAAAAAATATAATTTGTCCTTTAGTTAGATAAGGAAAAAAATATTGGCTGCCTGTAAAGTCAGTTTACGAACAAATATTTTACGTGATAATGGTGGAAGGGAGATAGATGCGCATCACAAGCCGAACATTTCTTAGGCTCGTGGCTCTCTATCGCGTCCGTGCTCTCGCTTGCACATACTATAGAAGTAAGTAGGTACAAGTTATGAGATATGGGTGAGGAAATGTAGGTAAATTCTATGGCTCTGTGAACTGTAGACGAGACCTCGTGAGCTCATTTTGAAGTGTCACAGACACAGCTCAAGAGCGCAGAGAATTTTAACTTCAACTCTTTTCAGCTGTGACTATACGGCTGTGGGACGCACTTCCCGAATCGATCAGAAGGACCCCCAACAGATTCGCGTTTAAGGAGGCAGTCCACAAACTTGAAAAATATTTTACCTACACTACTACAGTTTTTGAAATCATCCCTTTTACTGGTATTCTATATTAACTTATTTATATATAAACATATATATTATATATGTACATTTATATATGTATGCATTAATGTATTATTCTATTGTTTATTTAATTTCTCATGCATGACACATTATGGCACCACTTAATATATATATCGGATTGGTCTAAATGTTTGACTGGCAGAGAATGCCTGAAGGCATTAAGTCCACCTATTTGTACGTATTTTGTGCAATAAAGTTGAAATAAGTAATTAAATTAATAAATATATTTTTTCAGAAATACCTCATTGAAATCGTTGGGATATTTTTAATGGGGGAAAAGCAAGTAGCAGTTTGGGAGGCCGGGCACGCGTACCCGATGCTATACTTGCAACCACCGGACAGGCAGTTGAGAAGACACCCCTGACCAGGAGTTGGAATACCGGCAAAATCCAGTACCGGTACCTCTATGAAACTACAGTACCGGTAATTGGATTAATACCGTTAAACTAGGTAACGTTAATCACAGGGGTATCGTTATGCATGGTAACGATTGATACAATTTTACCGGTATTTGGTACCGTTAATTCCGGTACCAATTCATTTTACCGGTAGTTGGTAGAATCGGGAATTACTGTTTTTATCATTGATTGATGTCATCGTTGATGGTAGTCGTTAAGCTATGTCAGATGCTTTTAGGCAGCTTGAAAAATCTGACACCAGTGTTACACACACGATAAACAAACGATCAGTGATAGCACATGCGCACCATTGCCGTTTTGTGTTGTGCAGCGCTAGATGAGGGCCAATAATGTTGTTTAGAAGTCGATTATCGTGCGGGACGGCAACAAGGCATAGGTGCCGGTGAAATTAACGTTAATTTTTAACATTATTATATCGTATGTTAACAGATTACCCATACTTACCGGTACTTATAATGTGATTTTGATACCGGTAACAAGCCCTGCCCCTGACCATAACACACGTAAAACGCCGTTAGCGCGCGTTTAAACAGTGCGCGCTTGAGTGCACTGTGAACGAGTTTTGATATCGCGCATTTTGTTGTATTGTACAGCTGTGTATAGTCCTCATCATTGAGACAATAATTACAGAGAAATAGTGCAACAGCGACGTCGTAAACCACTGTACCTAAATTGATTATTGAACGCGCGCTTCGGCAGCGCTGACCGACGGAGCGCGGCTCACGAACGGCGCGTCGGAACTGCGTGATTATGAAACGCAACTACTATCTAGTGTGATTGGAAGCGCGCGCGTGTGGCCGGCGCTGGTCAAACGCGTGACTATGAAATCAGCCTTAGGTATACAACTAAGAATTTAGCACTTACCCAATCATTCTGAACAATTCTCGGTTCCTTTATGAACTGTGTATTATTTTTATGCATTATTATTTGCTTTTTCTATTTTTTTATCAATTTTATAAGTTTTATACAAAATTATTTACATCACTTGCATATTTGATGCTTGTAGTTACCGAGACTGACACTCACTGACATTTTTTGAGTCACGTTACGTTTTTTATGAAAAAAACTGAGAAGGAAAAAATACAATTATTTTCGAAGCATAGACAGTAATCGTGTAATAATCCAATAATAATCCATGTCAACCATGAAGCTATAGTACCTCAGAACAATAATGCTTTAGTTATTGTTCTGAGTATAGTACCTATGAGGACTCGAGCGTCAACCTCAGCGTAGGTACATTCGCCAATTCGCCATTTCCAGCGTCTGTGTTAAAAATATTATCAATAATATATTATATTCTTTTGTGACTGAGATTTTAACGCGTCTCCGCGAGGTTACGGGCGAACCGAAGGCTGGCAGTTATTTTACACAAAGAAATTCTATCGCGGTGCAGAGGGGTAATGCTGCTAGCCTTCTGGGCCCTGCCTCGCGGCGAGGCATCGTAGTCTCTTTTTTTTATGTAATTTTCATTGCTTAAATTTGTAATTACGTTAAAATTTTAAGATGACCTAATAAAAAAGATTGATTAGAGGGATGTACAACGTGATTTTGAACCTCCTAGCTTTATTGGAATCTCAGAATCAGAATCCCTAATGAAATATAGAACTGCAAGAAAAAAAGCTGAAAATCGAAAATAAATTAGGGTTTCCCATACAAAGTCGCCGATCAGCTGGACGAATTTCTATAGAAAGTCAATTTTTTTTTCGTTTTTGCCTTTTTTTCTTGCAATTGCGTATTCCATTAGGGATACTGATTCCTATATTTTAATATAGCTAGGAGGTTTAAAATCACGTTGTATTAAATAGTTATAATATTATAAATGCAAAAATTGCTTTGTCTCTTACTTTTTCACGCTTCAACCACTGAACCGATTAAGATGGAATTTAGTATCGAAATATTTTGAACCCCGGAAAAGGGTTCTCGAGGTACCTACATGCCCGCCATGACACTACCATGAGTAGGATTATAATACTAATACGCAGTTATTTCCAAAGTTGCATGAATCATATTAAGCTTTTAATTTTACCACTAACATCCCGACGAAGGATAAAACAACTATACTAATTTGTCGCATAGAAAAAGTTGTTCATTTGGGCTGTCACCCCTTAAGGGGAATTTTGGTCAACTTACATGCTGTATGTAGCTCCTTTATATTCGTGGGCCCCACAAGTCCATATTAGCTATGGGTCTGGCGCTAGCTTAATCCGGCACCGACTAGCGGACCGCCCAGGCTTCGCTCGAGTACATATGAGTATTTATTATATAGCCTATGTTCATCAGAGACAATCATTATGTATATATCCTTTATAATATTCCGTGCTTCGGAACGCACATTAAACCGTTGGTCGGTTGCCATGTCGTAGTCGTTATAGGAACCTCGTCAGGGGCCGAGAGGCGGTCCCGAAGAACTCGGACACCAGGGCGTGCATGGTCGATTAACCGTGTCACCTACACGAATGAATGAATCAGGGACAATGTAGGATGAAAGAATGTAGGAATTTTCGAATCAGTCCAGTGGTTCGGCCTATTCAATGGAAACAAACAAATCTTTCCTCATTATAGTATTAGTTAAGAAGTGTACAGTAGTATAGATGACATAACAAATTGAAGAACATTTTGTATAAGAAATGAAACACTTCATAATAAAATATTAAAATGTATTTAACTTAATAAATAAAAACAATAAATTATGTAGCGCGAGTATAAAAGTTGCATAATTATGTACATAACTATCACAATCTAACAGGGGTCGTTCGCAAAATGTATATAATATACGTATAAAATGAGTATTCCGTTTGTGACAATAAGAACCCTCCTATACCAACTCAGCCATGAATTCCGTATACGCTACAAGCGGCAAAGTAGCGGCTAGTAGCTTATCGATTTTGCAAATATTAAAAATAATAATATGACGTTCAAAAAAAGAGATACATGATATCCAAATTTGAAGAAAAATCTATTTCACTTAATTTCAAAGGTTTCTAAGCTATCTGTCCATTTTCGATATCAACTGTGTATAGAGATAGAATCTATTTTCCTAAAAAACTAATTATATTATAGGAAACTAGCCGTCAGTTGGTAAATAAAAATATATTGGACACGTATATATTCTTTTGACAATTAAAGAAAAAAAGATAAGAAGATATAGCCCGTTAAAATTCCTTGTGTACGAGCTTAAAAGCTCATGAGAACAAGATAACGCGTCAAAGTTCATGAGTAGGGTCTCGTGAACTTTTATCATTTATTGTTTAATTGACAAAAGAAAATATTCGTCCAATATTTTGTTATTATCTAAATTACGGACTTATTTTAATAATATTATTCATAAAATAGCCAATTAGAATGCGACCGCGCGAAGAAGCACTGTACTGCAGCGGAAATGCCCTGGTCTATACAATGTGTCCCGTCATCAGTGTCGGAGCTTTTAGTGGTATGATACACGACATTTTTATTGACAAATCGTTTTTTCTCCTACCTCAAATTTATGCATTTTATTTTTTTCACTACTGCCACTGTAGGACAAAAATTAAAAGGGTCTTACTCAAATTGTTATAACTTCTAAACTATCTCATTGAGAGTAAGTCATTTTAAGATATAAAAGAAGTTATTGGCGTAGTTTTATCACAAAAACTAGATTAAAGTGAAGTTAGATGGCGTTAACTTAAACTTGGTAAAACCAAGAAAAACTGAAACATACTGTTCTGATATAAGCCAAAAATATTTTTTGTATCTTAAATAAGATAAATTTCGTGAATATTGATTTTATTTGCTCATAATGGTGGATACATAGTTGTGAATAAATCTACAGCGCCATCTATGCGATGAGCCTGAAACAAATCGTACGCACTAGGCGTTGGGATCATATGACAAAGGCTAGATGGTAAGCGACAGAAGACAATGGAGAGAAGAGAGAAATGACATACTGTGCCGATCTCACGTGACAAAGTAGAATAAGGTAAAGGGAGGAGGAAGAAGAGAAGAGAAGAAAATACTTGGCCGCGCTGTGTGCCTCTGCTGCAGTGCAAAATTTATTCGTACAGGTCTTCCTTTAGATACACGCATCCTTTAGATACAACGAAAAATAATGTTTTAACTAAACCGACGCAAAACAAAAATGGAGTCGTTAATACCGCTTGGCCAGAGGTCAGTGGTTGTGGCGTGTTTAAAAATGGCGGAACAGACTCGCGTCGGAAAAACCAAACGGTAACCACTCTAGTTATTCGGTCTGTGTTGGACTCAAAGCATCAATTTTGACAGTTTCTTTGCTACATAGTTTTGGACTAAGTCGAAGCATCAATTTTGACAGTTTCTTCGCTACATAGTTTCTCACAGTGAACAGCTGACGACTAGACAGTACGAGTAATCTCACGTTTTTATCTTCTTATATCTTATATTGAGTTCCTGGAATCAGAATAGTGAAATATAGAACTGCAAGAAAAAAGCTCGAAATAGAAAAAAAATTAGGCTTCCCATACATAGTCGCTAATTAGATGGACAAAGTTCTATGGAAGGTAATTTTTTTCGTTGTTCAGCTTTTTTCCTTGCAATTCTGTATTTATTAGAGATTCTGATTCCAAGATAGAGTATTTCAGAGGTTCTAAATCACGCTATATAAGGTCCATTTAACAGTCAATGCGGCTGATAAGTCAATAATTATTAAAAAATATTTCGTTTTTTAAAAACTAAAACAAAAATCTACGAAATTGAGTCATGGTCACTAGAATAAATAATTTTTCATTCATTCATTCAAAAAAGAGTGTTGATTTCTTAAAATTTGCTTCTTTAACATGTTTGATCTATGCCAGTAAATAAAATATTTTCGGTAAATTTATAAGGACCTTTCCATTTTTTCACGATTCCTAATTCAATAAATAGACCCCCAAATGCGCTAACATTGCATTAAAATAACCTAAAAGAAAAGAATAATATGTAAAGTAGTACAAGAGATTGCTTATTCTAAAAATGAACGCCCCAACACTTTCGGCGAGCTCCGTGGCGCAGTGGTTAACACGCTAGCTTGCGACACGAGGGCCCCGGGTTCGATGGCCGGGTCAGGTCAAGATGGAAAATGATCTTTTTCACATTTGCCTGGGTCTTGGATGTTAATCTATATATGTATTTGTTATAAAATATAGTATCGTTGAGTTAGTATCCCATAACAAGTCTCGAACTTACTTTGGGGCTAGCTCAATCTGTGTGATTTGTCCGTATACATTTATTTATTTACACTAAGGCAATGTCAAAGTATGATAAGAGGCGTTGTTGACATTCAACTGGAAAATTAAATTAGTAGTTATTTTTGTATTAAAGTGAAATCTAACAAATTATCAAAAGTCGTAACAAAGGTTGTTGTTTATGATGTTACCTATTTAGTGCTGCGAGGTTATTAGTGCAACAAATATCCCCATAGATGTTGTATTTACCACGCACTTATTACGAGGTAGACAGAGTCTTCGCGATGCGCGTAGATTTGTTAACATTCAACCGGAAAAAAGATTAATATAAATTTTTGTATGAAAGTGAAATCTCACAAATTTTTGTAGGAAAGTGAAATCTAACAAATTATCAAAAGTCGTAGAACAAAGGTTGTTGTTTATGATGTTAACTACCTAGTGCTGCGAATTTATTATTGTTTTTCAAGTATCCCCAGATGTTGTATTTACCACGCACTTATTACAAGGTAGAACAGAGTCTTCGCGATGCGCGTAGATTTGTCAACATTCAACCGGAAAAATAAATGAATATTAATTTTTGTATGAAAGTAAAATCTAACAAATTATCAAAAGTCGTAGAACAAACATTGTTATTTATGATGTCCTGACAGGTTATTAGTGTTTATCAAATAACCCTATAAATAAACATCCAAGGCCCAGGCCAAAAGATCGTTATTATTATCATTGTATATCTAATATCAACCTACTTTGTATGTGACAGTAAATAAATATATAAAAGCACTGGTGGGCCAGTCAATTTTAGATTATCAGACAATCTCTAGTACGGACAGTAGCACCGTTTATAAGTCACCTCATCATTGTTCGATTGCGCAACCTACCGCCGACTAAAACCGAATGAAAACATCACAGGAAAAACGAACTTATTTCGATTACATAAGATTTGAAATCCAAAAACAAATCATATTTTCTCGCTCATATTATTTGTACAGCGTGGCTCAGCGAACTCCAGACATGGCGCGAACGGATCAGCCAATAGCGGACGGATATTTTCGCGCCATGCAAAAATTTTACTTCTGCGGAGGTACATATCGGTGTAACTTATAAAAGTTGCAGTACTGTGAGAGGTATAACTTAGGACGTACAGTCGCCAGCATAAAATCATACTATCCGAATAATCCAACTACTTATTTATCACATCTCAAACCTCACAGCCATGGCGAAGGTCATAGGCTACCTTTCATCCCGGAAAATACTTTTTCTGAGGTAACGACATTAACGCGAGCGGAGTCGCGGGCGAAAACTAGTTTTAAAATAATCAGACTTCCTATTTCAGTTGCGATTTTGAATTCTATGTCATTGTAATAAGCAATGATCGGAATGAGCAGAGCATGTTTATGTTTATCACAGAGTATATAATAAAATGCTTACGCATTTCGTTCTTAGGAGTTGTTCCCCGAAATTTAGACATACAATATTCTTTACATGAATGTATGTACGTACGTAGTAATATAAATCAAATTTCCAATGAAATATGCAGACATTTTTAGAATTTTTCACACAGCCCCTACCCGTCGCATCCTACCCCCAACCCCTAAGTGGGGACTTAGGGGTTGGGGTACAATGCGGGGGCTGGCGGGATTTGGAAAAGAGAAAGTATGTTTTTCTTACACTTCACATTGCGTAAGACAATTCTGACATATATTTTTTTTATTATCTAACATATTTTTTTCTTTATTGTCTAACATGTTTTCTTTATTCTATTTGACACTACGCTAATATAAAACACAAAACCACGATTAGCTATTTTTGACATCCATGTCACTCGTAAACGTTCCGAATGGTGTTGCAGTTGTCATTTGACCCGCTTGTTCGGTTTTTTCCACAGGACATAAAAACACAATCATAACGTAGTGGTGTTGCCACCGAAAAAATTATTTCATCCAAAGAGAGTTTTCGGAATCATATATTTCCTCAGATGACGAGGTATTTTGACAGCAACTGTCAAAACCCACCAATCATAAAAAAAGAGGATTAAACATAATTGGTGGATTTTGACAGCTGCTGTCAAAAATACCTCTCGTTAACTGGGCGGCCGTTCAAGAATTACGTAAGCAATTTATCAGCTATTTTAACCCCTCGTCAGCAAAAGTAAGATAAGCACTTCAGGGGAAATGCTTTTCTTACTTTGCCCCCCAAGCTTACGTAAACATTGGCATCATTTTCACAAAATATATTTGTTTATTTTACTAAATGTTGCTGACGTCATCACTGTGCAAATCCCCCTGCCCACCATGTCAGCAAAATAAGCCTAGCCCCGACCCCCCATTTGCTGCTTACGTAATATTTGAATGACCCCTGGGGAGAAATCGAAAACCCTTATTACGTTCCGTTATACGCTAAGTATTCGATACCGGTTTTTTGACATTACTACAGTTCCAGACTCTTATTAACAATATCTGCTTAAACGGAATATTATTTATTAGAATCATTCGGATGTCAAAAATAGACAGATACGTGAACATTTCGTATAATAATCACAAGTGAATTGCACGTTCACATTTAATTTATATCCGAACGATCACGAATGATCTTCACGAGTGGTGAATCTCATTCTATGACTTCAATAATCGCCCTCGTGTGGTTTTGGTGAATAAGCTCCGCTGTTTTCGATCCCAAGTGGCTACGCGTGATGTGTAGGCGTGTGTAGAATGACCCCTCAAATTAAAGCTGATTGTCGATGTCGGCTCGGTGCTGTGAACATGTCTTCGAAGCGTGTCTTCATGTGAAATGGTCCTTCAGCTGTGGCTTTTCACGAAGTCTCTGGAAGAAGAACATCAAACATTTATTTCTTAAATATGAGCTTATTTAGCAATTTGTTAGAGCTTCACATCTAGAGTGCATAGCCGTGTGGTTTCCGGCAGAGCAGAATAGGACCACTCCTAGCCTTCCCATGGAGGTCGTAAGAGGCGACTTAGGACATACAAGCTAAAGAAAGCTCATAAACATCAATGAGACCTCTCCAACCCGTCTGGCCAGCGAGGAGAGTGTAGGCCAAATCCTCTGTCTGCTCTGGCTAAGTATGGCTCCGGTAGTACAGAGAGGGTCATGCTACTGCAGTGGAGACTAAAAGGACCTGATAATGATGATGATGATGAAAAGACGTCACGGCTGTCATAGCGAAGAAAAAGTGGTCGTGGTCAGGACACATTGCAAAGGACCAGAGATGCTGGACAAGACGTGTCCTTGAGTGAACCAAAGAGAGCACCAGAGGACGTGATAGACCACAACGCTGGGTAGACGATATCCGACCACACGGAGGTCGAGACTGCATGCACAAGATCGCCGGGAAGATGCATAGGACTCTTTTTTTTTTTTGATATATGTCGGCAAACGAGCAAGCGGGTCACCTGATGGTAAGTGATCACCGCTGCTCATGGACAACTGCAACACCAGAGTGTGACAGGTGCGTTGTCGGCCTTTCAAGGAGTTGGGGGAAGAGAATGGGGAGGGGAGGGGGACGGATGGGCCTCCGGCTCTCTCACTCACCGAACGAAGCATAGAAGCGGTAAAGCTTCTACTCAGACGTCGATTTTCTGTGAGAGTGTGGTACCCGGACGAGCCGGCCCAATCATGCTAATAGCAATTCATTTTGCCGGTAGCGTGGCTCTACCACGACTAAAACTTCTCTCTTCTTCCACTCTCGGCGCCATTTCTGTTATCAGATAACAGAAAGGCCACCATGATGATAATGAAAAATGGGTCACGTACTACGGTGTTAATAATATTATTACAGAGCCATATTGGCTAGCTCCGTGGCGCAGCGGTCAACACGCCAGCATGCGACAAGAGAGTGCCCGGGTTCGATCCGCGGCCAGGTCAAGATGGAAAATAATCTTTTTCAGATTGGCCTGGGTCTTAGATGTGTATTTATATATGTATTTGTTATAAAATATAGTATCGTTGAGTTAGTATCCCATAACACAAGTCTCGAAATTACTTTGGGGCTAGCTCAATCTGTGTGATTTGTCCGTATATATTTATTTATTTACATGGCGGAGCTTGAGGCACCATGGTGGACTAATATAATGACTTATAAGGCTTACAAAATGCGAATAACTTACCCCACGACATCAGGCAGATCCTTAGCGTTGCAGATGTACTTGTGTCCCAAGTTGTCCTGACTGGGGTATACGTGCATCTTCACGTCGGCGCCTTTGTGAGCGCGCGAAGCACGAATGGCTTTGTACAGCTGAAAGAGAATTTTGCAATGATAAATTCCAAAATATATCCGAGAAAATATGGAACCCGATCTGGGGAACTATATTACTATATAGACAGCTCCGTGGCGCAGTGGTGAACGCGCCAGCCTGCGACACGGAGTGCCCGGGTTCGATCCCCGGCCAGGTCAAGATGGAAAATGATCTTTTTCAGATTGGCCTGGGTCTTGGATGTTTATCTATATATGTATTTGTTATAAAATATAGTGTCGTTGAGTTAGTATATAACACATGTATGTGTATAACACAAGTGTCGAACTTACTTTAGGGCTAGCTCAATCTGTGTGATTTGTCCGTATATATTGCTGATGCGTAGTACAACACGCCTTTTGAAGGACCCTCAGATCGATTATGTTTGACAAATCGGGATTGGAGCCTTAATTTTATTCACCGTGCGAGCGAAGCAAGCAAGGTCTTCAAGTCAAGTTGGGGCAAGCACATTTTGACCATATACCGAGTTAGTAATAGGCAGAACTGGAGACTTTTAGAAATGAGTCTGAGAATAATAGGGAACACACAATAGGCACCGATGTCTGAGAAAATGGGGAACCTTAAATAGGGTCCAAGAGACCTACATCACGGTCCCCGATCCGTCGGACCCATTTCGATTCGACTCGGATGTCATATCTCAGGACGGAAGCACAGAATAACTACTAGTACTTGCGTACAGAAGTCTTACTCTCCAAAGGTATTCAAAGAAATGTCAACTTAATGTCGCTAGCGATACGGTGTAATTTAGCTCGTGTCAGAACACAGCGCCTTTTCGTTTAGATACCTACAGAAATCCATTGCAAGCCAATTTTATTCTTATAGTTCTGCCGGCCTATTTGCTAGCTTAGTGTACAACGTTTTGATAGTCACTTCAAAATACGAAATAGTAGCAAGTCGTCATAAACGCAACTCGTCATGCTGGCGCAACTCGTCATTTTCGCAAGTCGTCAAAATACAATGCGGTTTTCGTATGATTGACTATTTCTATTTAAGATATATAAAACGTAATGTATTTTGAAGTGACTATCAAGTTGTACACTAAGTTAGCGAATAGGGCTGCTGGACATAATTCGGTGAAGGCGGTAAACAAAACGCACGTCACCTATACTGGATTTGCCCGGTTTTTACCGCTTCGAAGTGGTCGCCGCGCGTAGGTATGTTTCTAATACCGACACGGCGAGTGAGACAGGCCTGGCGGAATTGAATCCTTATCCTTTCTTATAAAATTACTAGCTTTCGCCCGCGGCTCCGCCCGCGTCAATGTCAATTCCTTGAGAACAGTACTTTTTCCCGGGATAAAATGTACCCTATGTCCTTCTTCGTACCCCAGATAACGTGTATGCAAAATTTCACGATGATCGGTTCTATAGTTACAATGTAAAAGCGTAACAAACAAACAAACTCACTTTCGCATTTATAATATTAGTTAGGAAGTTAGGATAAATGCGAAAACAAGTTTTTTGTTTGTTACGCTTTCACGCCGTATCTACTGAACTGATCATCATTAAATTTTGCGTACATATTCTCTGGAGTACGGAGAAGGACATAGGCCCTTTATCCCGGAAAAAAGTACTATTCCCGTGGGATCGACATTGACACGGGCGGAGCCGCGGGCGAAGGCTAGTATGATGTATTTACCCTCTCTCCAACGACGAACGGCACGACCTGGTCATCCTTAGCATGAAGAATCAGCACAGGGAGGCTGTCAACGCGCGAAAGATGTTCGTCGGAGCGGAAGGAGAAATTTCGAGACTGGCGGAACGGAGCGATGAACGCGTAGTCGTAGTACGGGAGCCAGGTCGCAAGCTAGAACAATTTTTTTGCGAAACATACATTTTTGTAAGAAGCTTTTATTATAAACGAATCAAATGAGCCTGTGAGACCTCGACCGTCCCGGCGCTCTAGCCGAGTTCCCACATATAAGGAGTGGTGGAGAACCGAGACTCGACACAACAGACAAGAAGATTAATTTTATTTGTCACAACTTCACAACTTATATAAATATATTAACTTTCACATAAAAGACCAGAGACCGATCAAGTAAACAGTCCAAGAGATGATGGTAAACTGAAGAAATGAGTGATGAGAGAGAGAGAAAAAGATCTAAACCATGGAATGGAATGAAATTTGAAATAAAATGAGGAATAAAAAATGGGCAGGTTGAGAAAGAAATGAGGTTGGACGAGATGCAGCATGCTGCAACGTTACAAGCCCAAACACGATTTAGACCTTGTTTATTTTTAGAGTTCTTATGGCCACCTCTGACTCCATCAACAAACAAGCGCAACAATTCCATAATATTGTATTGTCATCCGATTTACGCGTATATAGGACAGGCAGTTGAGGTTGACAGCCCTGACCTTTATGATGTCTGTCCGTATGTGATTAACCTATATTAAAATAGGGTGGATGCGTGAAAATCCCACGCGGATTAAGTAGCGAGAAAGAGCTAGGATGGTCGTGGTTGCAGGTATAACTGCTACTTGCTTTTTCATTTTTCACATTCATTCCAGTTTATCATCCCAATACCTTCATTCCCTTAAAAAAACTAATTTATTCCTATCCAGTTTATAAATGCTTCCGATGGGCAGCAGAGTCGGAAGCAAAAAAAGCCAAAGAAACTGCGCTCGCTACGTAGTGAGTATTGCAATATCCTCCCATGGAACGAAGAATCCTTGGGAGAGGCTTTCGTCCAGTGGACTTTTCACAGCTGACATAATGATGATGATGATGAAACAGCAAGTGAATACAAAACTTACTCTAGAAAGCGGGTAGTTGGCAACTTCGTCAGCCATATTGTTGAAGGGCGCCTCCAGTATAAGTCCGCGCGGCAGAGGTAATGGCGTCTTGCGGTCTAACACGTTGGACGACAGCTGGTCCAAGTTACCCAGCAGGTTTGATGATATCCCTGTACCTGCGTGTATAATATCCATCATAATCACTGAGATATAAGATGTGGTAAAAAAATCCTCCACTTCCCCCTCCTCCACACACACACACACACTTTTCCCCCATTCATCCGAGTGAGTAGTATCTCATCATCATCATCATATCAGCCGCAGGAAGTCCACTGCTGGACAAAGGCCTCCCCCAAGGATTTCCAATACGACCGGTTGGAAGCGGCCTGCATCCAGCGTCTTTCTGCGACCTTAGTCAGGTCGTCCGACCATCTGGTCGATGGGTGTCCGACGCTGCGCTTGCCTGTACACGGTCGCCATTCGAGAACCTTTCTGCCCCATCGGCCATCGGTTCTGCGCGCTATGTGTAGTATCCCAATACCTTTCATTCCCTTTACAAATCCAACAAATTCCTATCCTTATCCAGCTTAAATATGCTTCTGATGGGCAGTAGTGTCGGAAGAACAAGAAGTCATAGAAAATGCGCTCGCCAACCGGCCAACTTGACTTCCGGTCTAGGATTGGCGAATAATGTCGCCAACTTGACTTCCGGTCGTAGAACCGTTGCAAGTTACGCGCGCTCCGGCGGCGTACTTCACGCCGACGCGACCGAGTCTTCATTAGAAGGGTCAGTCGAGAACACGGCACTTTTTCCCTGACGGTCGAGCGCAGCGAACATCTCTGAGTATTGTATTATTTTGTGTGTAATTATTTTGTTAACAATATCGGTTAAAACAGTAAATTGTGTAGTTAAAGGATTATAGTCGAGTTCCCTCTAGTATGGTTGAGCTCAGCGATGGCTGATCCATGCGTCAACTCGTGAACGGGTGCTGCCGGGGGGGACAGGTCTGCTCGGCCTCTTTGACTTCTATCTATCTTTGAGACTTTTATCATATCTGTTGTTGTTGCACGCTCGATCGCTAACATAACGTGTTCCACAAAAATATGTAAATTGAAATTGTATATAACATGATATCAGAAAAAAAAGAAAAGATAAAAATATTAAATATCATACAAAGCCCTTCAGGCAAGTAGGCGACCAATACTGCTGAAAAGAGTTTCTGTCGGCGTCTTCTTATCTGCAGTGGTCGGTTCCGAAACGCTAGTAGTTTGTAGCTTTTGAACAATAATTAATAATTTGAATATAATATAATAAGTATTATTTAAAATGTGAATTGACGCGAAAAGGTGCCTGAAAAGGCCTACTTTCTGAATAAATCTTTGAATCTTGAATCTATAGATAACTTTTACTAATGTTTTTTAAGAAAAGTGTATGCGGTGTGTCTCGGTGTTGATTAGTTCGTATGCAATTAAATATCGGGGGTATTTAATTGCAGCTGAATTGGTGGTTGCCGAGTCATACTTTTAATTTATTAACTTAAAATTTGTAAAATATTAAATATTAATACTAATACTATTAGAATAAATATTAATACTATGTTTTTCTAATACACCTGATAACTACACGTAACGATGTCCGAATACTATACATTTTGTCGGCGTTCGAATAATGTTTAGTCACTAAATTAGTCGCCGTTAAACCGCATCGTGCCGTCATAATCATAATCATAATAATTTATTTGCAAACATACAGTAAATAAGGGTCATATAACATTGAGAGTACATTGTATGAAACCTGCATGCAGGTATGCAAATATTTAATACAAATGTCAAAAAAAAAGAAAAATTTAATTCATTAATAATGTAATACAATTTCAATATAAATTATAAATTAATATTTTTATGTGATTTGCAATAGTCAATATATTCCTTCAAAGAGTAAAAACAATCTCAAGTAACCACTGCGTCAACTTATTTTTGAATGATGTGCCTTTTAATGATTTAAATTCAATAGTAACTGCGCCGTTACGCCTGCCGGCACGCTGCCGTGGCATCGCCATGGCCAGGATCTAATTCCATGCTACACAACCTGAAAGCATACATTACCTAGTGAATGTCCCCAGACGAAGACAGGCGGTGAAGTGTTGTTCTCCTGCTTGTTGCTCTCCAAAGTGTTATGAAGCCACTCGTACACAACCAACGAATCTTCAACCACGCCAGCCTCGCTGGGCGTTAGTTTCGTCGAGTCGCCGTAACCTGCAACAGGGAAACTTGCTTAGGTCAATTACCACCATTTTGAAAATATTTCATAAACTAAATCGATAAAAGAAAGGCCCTTATGCCAATTACCGCCATTTTGAAAATATTTCAAAAACTAAATCGATAGAAGAAAGGCTAGTAGGCAATGCGGCTAGCAACCCATCACTATTTTTTCCGTTTTTCACCTACACGCCCATCAACATGCTAAAAGTGGCTTTTATGTCTCACAGGCTTGGGCATATGGGCTCTGTCCACCCTGCAAGGGAAAAAGACGTAATAGTATGTATAAAAGAAAATCTATGTAATTATCGAACCTACACACGAAATTTCAAGAGAATCTTGAATCGACGTGTAGAGAAGAACAACTGAATAGCGGGCAGACGGACATATGAAAGAATTTTGCACAAGTAAAAACTCTTTTTTTATAATATAGGGCGGCAAACGAGCAAGCGGGTCACCTGTTGGCAAGTGATCACCGCTGCCCATGGACGACTGCAACACCAAGATGTGACAGTTGCGTTGTCGGCCTTTCAAGGAGTTGGGGGAAGGATGGGCCTCCGGATCTCTCACCCACCGAACGAAACATAGAAGCGGTAAAGCTTCTAAACTCAGACGTCGATTTTCTATGAGAGTGTGGTACCCGGACGAGCCGGCCCATTCATGCTTCTAGATTCATTTTGCCGGTAGCTCTACCACGACTAAAAACGTTGTCCTTTTGCTCGCTCGGTCAATGAACCCAATATAGACTCACCTCGGTAGTCGAACGTGATTGTATGGTAGTCCATCATCTGGAAAAACTTATACAAAAGTATCCTATGAAAGGCGGCGCGCGAGTTAGAGTTGCCTGTAACAAATTAAACAATACAAAATCATTTTTTGATTAAAACTAACGCGAAATAATAACATTATTTATATGTGAATTACGGGTTACTCACGTACGAAGTCAGCTACAGGCCGACATGTTTCAACCTCATCCGGAGGTCTTCCTCAGAACGAATGTGGACCGAGACGCGCGCACGGAGTCGTCCCGATTCGCACTGACACTAGTGATGAACGCGGCATGAGTGCGCGCGTCTCGGTTCACATTCGGCCAGAGGAAGACCTCCGGATGAGGGAATAATACAGAATCAGTCTTTATTCTTTTCCAGCGGCTTCCTTCGCATAAAATATAGATGTGTTACTTATATACAGAATGATAGGTAAATCACCGTTGTCCCTCAAACCAGGGCAACTTTAAAGTATCAAATTTCGTGTTACTTATATACAGAATGATAGGTAAATCACCGTTGTCCCTCAAACCAGGGCAACTTTAAAGTATTAAATTTTGTGTTACTTATAAACAGAATGATAGGTAAATCACCGTTGTCCCTCAAACCAGGGCAACTTTAAAGTATCAAATTTCGTGTTACTTATAAACAGAATTATAGGTAAATCACCGTTGTCCCTCAAACCAGGACAACTTTAAAGTATCAAATTTCGTGTTACTTATATACAGAATGATAGGTAAATCACAGTTGTCCCTCAAACCAGGGCAACTTTAAAGTATCAAATTTCGTGTTACTTATATACAGAATGATAGGTAAATCACCGTTGTCCCTCAAACCAGGACAACTTTAAAGTATCAAATTTCGTGTTACTTATATAAAGAATGATAGGTAAATCACCGTTGTCCCTCAAACCAGGACAACTTTAAAGTATCAAATTTCGTGTTACTTATATACAGAATGATAGGTAAATCACCGTTGTCCCTCAAACCAGGACAACTTTAAAGTATCAAATTTCGTGTTACTTATATACAGAATGATAGGTAAATCACCGTTGTCCCTCAAACCAGGGCAACTTTAAAGAATCAAATTTCGGCAGGATGTGCCATATTCCTGCGCTACTCGCAGGAGTATTACGATCCTCATGATCAATGTTCAGGGGTGTCATCCTCAACTACCTGTCCGGTGGTTGCAGCTATGGCATCAGGTACGCGCGCCCGGTCTCCCGAGCTGCTACTTGCTTTTCTCCCATTCATCCGAGTGAGAAGCATCCCAATACTTTCATTCCCTTCCCAAATCCAACAAATTCCTATCCTTCCCCAGCTTAAAAATGCTTGCAATGAGCAGCAGCGTCGGAAGCACAAGAAACCAAAAAAAACTGCGCGCCATCCCGCCTGCCTAGAATGGTGATCATGGTAATGTCCTACCATGGAGGTCCAGTATCTTATGCAGCTCCTCTTTGTCCACCAGCCTGAACTTGTCGAGCAGCCGCTCGTTCCCTTTCTTCGGCAGAATCTACCTCTATTCCTGAAAATATTACAACCCTCACCATGACAATACATGACGACTGGTGTCTTGGAGTTGGCGAGCTCCCTGTCCAATATTTTATGCAGCTCCTCTTTGTCCACTAGCCTGAATTTGTTCTGCAGCCGCTCGTACACTGATTTCGGCAGGATGTGCCATATTCCTGGGAAAACAACATTTATTTTAATGGCATATAGCTGTTAATTTCAAAACAAATTACCACGTCTAGTCTTCCTACCTAACTCTGGAAGTTTTTATATGGAATTCCCTCGTCTATACAAATCATTTTAACCCACAGAGTGCTGTGAAGTGTTAAAGCCAGTGCAGTATCTAACTTCAATCGTGTACAAGTTATATTTTTTTTTTAATCCAGTTGCTGCAGCCACTGCCCAGATCGTCGCTCCATCTAGCCAGGGGGCGTCCCACACTACGCTTATCTACACGCGGTCTCCCAGCGATTGTCAGTTCGACATATGTGGCCAGCCCACTGTCACTGGGGTCATTCAATAATTACGTAAGCAGCAAATGGGGGGTAGGAGGTCGGGGCTAGGCTTATTTTTAGCTGACATGGTGGGCGGGGGGATTTGCACAGTGATAACGTCAGCAACATTTAGCAAAATAAATATATTTTGTGAAAATGATGCCAATGTTTACATAAGCTTGGGGGAGGGGGGAAGAGATTCTCTTATTTTTGCTGACACGGGGTAGGAGGGGGTTAAAAATAGCCGATATATTGCTTACGTAATACTTGAACAATCCCCTTCAGCTGTAACTATGTCGGTAACTTTGGTTCTCTAACGGCTTACTTCCTTACGCTCCATAGCTCGCTGAGCCATTTTTATCTTCTGGACCAGCCCCTCCGTGCAATGAACTTCAGAAAATAATAGGTTCAGTAATATCATCATTATCGTCATCCGAAACCGACGAGCATACATGAAGAGAGTGATGGATGTAGATGAAGCGAAAGAGGTTTGTAAGGATCGTAGCAAGTGGAGGTCCCTAGTGTCTGCCTACCCATATGGAAAGACGCTATAATAGAATATATATCGTCTTTATAAATAACTAGCTGTTGCCCGCGACTTCGTCCGCAGCAATTTCTGTTATTATTCAAAATTCAAAAATGCTTTATTTTTCTCTCCAATCCTCATCAAGCGCAACGCCGCGAGTCGCTATATTTCAAGTTTCGATAATATGTATTATAGCACTAAAAATATCTAGTCCTGTATTAGAATTAAAATATCCATGATATACATGATGAATTTTTTATCGTTTTCGACCCTTAAAGGGGTGAAACAGACCATCAATATGAACAACTTTTTCCATGGGACCAATGCTGGGAACTCAAAAAAATTCGTCATTTCCATACAAAAGAGTTCCACCGCCCGGCCAGTTTGTATGGGAATGTCGCATTTTTTTTTAGATCCCAGCTTTGTTCCCATAGGAAAAGTTGTTTATTTTGATGGTCTGAGTCACCCCTTTAAGGGTCCAAAGCGATAAAAAATTAATTATGTATATCATAGATATTTTAATTCTAATACAGGACTAGATATTTTTAGTGCTATAATACATTATCGCTTGAGAAACTTAAAATATAGCGACCCGCGGCGCCGCGAGCAGGCGCTCTACTTTTTCAAGTTTCTCAAGCGATAATATGTTTTATAGCAATGAAAAAAATTCGTCATTTCCATACAAAAGAGTTCCACCGCCCGGCCAGTTTGTATGGGATTGTCGAATTTTATTTTAGATCCCAGCATTGTTCCCAGTTTGTTCATTTTGATAGTCTGAGTCACCCCTTTAATGGTCCAAAAGCGATAAAAATTTCATTATGTATATCATAGATATTTTAATTCTAATACAGGACTAGATATTTTTAGTGCTATAATACATATTATCGCTTGAGAAACTTGAAATATAGCGACCCGCGGCGCCGCCAGCAAGCGCTCTACTTTTTCAAGTTTCTCAAGCGATAATATATTTTATAGCAATGAAAATAAAGTATGACACAAAAGGTCGGTAGCGACGCGGCATGCTCGCCGCTGCCAACTCGGTGTGTTTTGAATCTTAATTGTTGTTGAACGAACATACCGATCCTAACCGGACAGTTGTCGACCTTCGACTGATACTCTATTTCGATGTTCCTCGCGCCTTCGATGCCGCTACTCGCTGGCTGCTCGTAGTCAATATTCAAAGGCCACTGAACTGAAACAACATGAATTATTCATTGTTTTTTGCGAATACCACACTTTTCATTGTCAAGGTTTTACATTACAATGTTTCTGTAAATAATTTGATGGTATTTTTTGTTATTTGTAGATAATATTTTATTTCATGATTGTGAGTTTTCATTGTGAGTAAATTAGTGAGGGGGTAAAGGTGCGACAAATAAAATTATTTACGCTGGTAAACATTTATATTTTTTTCCCACATTTGGAGTGACCAGCCGGCCTATTTGCTAACTCAGTGTACGTTTTGTTAGTTACTTCAAAATACATTGCGGGTTTTGTATGATTGACTATTTTTATTTAAGATATATAAAACGTAATGTATTTTGAAATGACTATCAAAACTTTGTACACTGAGTTATCGAATAGACCGGCTGGCGTCGCATATCTTCATAAGAACGGCGAAAGGGAATTGCGGCAATATTTGATCATCGTCATCATCATCAGGTCACCATCTTTCTGCTCTGGCCAAGTATTTGATCATGTTAGTATTAAATTAAGCAATGCATCAATTTATTTCATTATAATCTATGTACGTTCCCATATAGCTTGGTTAAAAAATCGATGATTTGAAAATGATAAGCCTATAAACGTCGGTATTTCAGCACCATTTTTATTCCAACTTTTAGAGCAAAACAAAATGGGCCTCCGGCTCTCTCACTCTTATGTTATGTGGTATAGATTTGTGTGTTGGAGAAAATAAACAAATTTTTACTTTTTTACTTTTATTTTCACTCACCGAACGAAACATAAAAGCGAATTGACGTTTGAGTAGAAACCTTCTACTCAAACGTCAATTTATGAACTTCCCCAAAAAGTACAAGAAGCCAATTTTTCTTTCAAGAAGTCAATTTTTGAAGCTTTCGCTTTTTACATTGTGTGTAGAATAAATGGTTATCTCTTGGACAGGCGTGTAACATCCTCGTCTTCATCGTCAGTTACCATCAGGTGAAATGGGAGACAAATGCTTAATCCAACATTTAGTAAAAAAAAAAGTATTTTTTTTATTTGCTAAACAAATTGTTCCTATATCCAACGTGATTTTGAGCCCCCTAGCTATATTGAAAAATGGGAATCAGAATCCTTAATGGAACACAGAATTGCAAGAATAAAAGGTAAAAAACGAAAAAGAAAATAAGGTTTCCTATACAAAGTCGCCGATCAGCTGGACGAATTTCTATGAATGGTTAAATTATGTTTTTCGTTTTTTACCTTTTTTTCTCACAATTTTGTATTCCATTAGGGATTCTGATTCCCAGATTTCAATTTAGCTAGGGGGTTCAAAATCACGCTGTATAATAGAGAATATTCGAATTTCAGCAACACAGGTAATTCTCACTTAGTAAGCTGTGGATAGGGTAGTTGGTTGCACTTATATCAATATTATGTTGTTAATTTATATTAGTTTTAAGTCTAAACGTGTAACTGTTTACTGAAATAAAATAAAATCCTCCCATGGAACGAAGAATCCTTGGGAGAGGCCTGTGGCCAGCAGTAGACTTTTTGTGGCTGTAATGATGATGAGATGGGAGTAAGAGGAAGTATAACGTACTAAAGTATACAGTGCCTTTCTGTAACCTTTGTCAGGTCGTTCATCCACCTTGTTTGGGTGTCCGACGCTGCGTTTGCTGGTATGTGGACGCTATGCGTGAACCTTTGTGGCTCATGTGCCATCGGCTCTAAGCGCCATGTGCCATCGGTTCTAAGCGTAATGATGATGGGATGGGAGTAAAAGGAAGTAAAAGTAAGTATAACGTACTAAAGTTAAGAAAGACGATCGTCCTGCGGAATGTCTCGGAGTATCTGAATATGAGAGGCACGACGGCAACGTGTAGCACGAATAGACCCGCCGATATCGACGCGCCAAGTAGTAGCACCCTGCAATAACACAATAAAAAATCATGAGTACTAGCCGTGTGGTTTCCGGCAGAGTAGAATAGGACCACTCCTAGTCTTCCCATGGAGGTCTTAGGAGGTGACTTAGGAAATACAAGCTAAACAAAGCTCATAAACATCAATGAGACCTCTCCAACCCGTCTGGCCAGCGAGGAGAGTGTAGGCCAAATCCTCTGTCTGCTCTGGCCTAGTATAGGTCCGGTAGTATAAAGAGGTTCTGATTTCTGAAAAACTTTCTAATTTCTGAGGGTCATGCTCCTGCAGTGTAGACTAAAATGACCTGATGATGAAGTACTAGGTTACATTTTTTAATTTCATTTTATTTATTTATAAGGCCCAACGCAGACAACAGACAGTGGCGGACAAAAAGACCTCTTATTATTATTAGAATAAGGTTGCACTCTGTTTGCGCAATATTTCATATAAGGTTCGGTCATGGAGTAAGTTACTTTGTTTTCCGAGATATTCTGTTTCCTCTATACATGATACTGAAACAAAATTGACGATTTTTAGATTTTTTTTACTCTATGTATGTACTAGCAGTGCCCGCGACTTCGTTCGCATTTTCATACTTCTAAGTCCATAAATGAGAAATTTCTAATACAAACTTATTAATAATATCCAACAAAAATTTTCAGTGTATATTACAATTAAACTGATTTTACCTAAACAAATTATTAATCTAACAGGATATAGATAATAAAGATAATAACTCAGCAAATGTACCTTGAAACATGCTAACTATATTATTTTTAGCCGTGACCAAAGGTTTCTATTTTAATAATTGGGAGGCCATCAACAAACTTCAGGTTACCATACATATAAGTTCTTATTGATGATAATTTGTATTTTGACAAACTCTAAGTACACTTAAATTCTTTGTTACAAGTTTTAAGGAGACTTAATAAATTAATCAATAAATCTATACATACATACATAGTATCACGTCTTTTTTCCTTGCGGGGTAGACAGAGCCTAGGTCTGTAAGATTTTATGGTCACATTT
The DNA here is from genome assembly GCA_947532085.1 of Elegia similella. Classification (NCBI taxonomy): domain Eukaryota; kingdom Metazoa; phylum Arthropoda; class Insecta; order Lepidoptera; family Pyralidae; genus Elegia; species Elegia similella. Next base: position 6,021,066 of record OX383951.1, on the reverse strand, counting down.
AGCATGTTGGAGGGTGTGTAGATGGAAAACGGAATCAAAATAATGATGGGTTGCTAGCCACATCCTTACTAATATTATAAATGCGAAAGTGAGTTTGTTTATTTGTTTGTTTCGCTTTCACGCCGTAACTACTGAACCGATCATCATGAAATTTTGCATATACCTTTTATCCCGGGAAAAACTACCAATCCCGAGGGATCGACATTGACGCGGGCGGAGCCGTGGGCGAAAGCTAGTCAACAATAAATCTAAGTAAAACTCTAAGAAAACTAACTAGTGTGATAATATTCTCAAAATTAGAAAATGTTGTGATAACCTTTAAAATAAATAGATAGTCTCCCTGTGTGTGGGTCTATCTATGTCATCATAGCTTCCAAATCAGAGAATGGATTTGAATATATTTCTATATTATTTAAAATCAGTTTTAGTCTAGGTTATTCCTTATCCTTACTAATATTATAAATGCGAAAGTGAGTTTGTTTGTTTGGTAGCTTTCACGCCATAACTACTAAACTGATCATCATGAAATTTTGCATACAAGTTCTCTGGAGCACGGAGTAGGACATAGGCTACCTTTCATCCTGAAAAAGTACTGTTCCTGAGGGAACTATGTTGACGCAAGCAAAGCTGCGGCTGAAGGCTAGAAAGAATATGAATTGGTGGAGAAGAAAGGATCAATAAAGATCTGCATTGTGTAAACTATGACAGCTTCAGGCTGGTATAGTCATAAAAATGAATTTCTGTTATATCCTGGGCCACGATTCCTTCTGAAGACCAGATCATGTTAAGAGAAGAATCCACACATCCATACTAATATTATAAATGTGAAAGTAACTCTGCCTGTCTGTCTTCTTTTCACACTTCAACTATTAAACCAATTTGGATGAAATTTGCTATGGAGGTAGTTTGAGGCTCAGGGAAGAACATAGGGTTCCTTTCGTTCTGGGAGTCTGTACAGTTCCCGAAGGATCGACATTAATACGGGCGGAGTCGCGGGCAATAGCTAATAAGTACTTGATAATTTTTATCCTACTTTCATTGTAACAAAGGAAACTTTTTTTTTAGATAAGGAATACATTAATCATTTTGACGCGTTCAGATTATTCCAGGAGTCAATGATCCATGTAATAAATATGCACTAATATTTTTATAATTCTACTACTTCTACATAATAAAAATGTACAATACTAAATCGTAGATAGGTAGTAAACAACATTTACTTACACGTACAGTAAGGTACATAAAGCTTTTCTGAAGTATAATAACAAAAAAAATCTTACCCAGCGATGTATATAGGCACACTTAATAATATCCCTCGGTAATCAAACATTTCAAATACTGCGCAAAATTATTAAACAAAGAGAAATCATGTGATATCTATGAACAGATGCGGCAAGTTACGCGTAAAGTAATAATGCACTAAGGAATTAAATGTAGAAAATACACTAAAAATAAAATAAATGCAGATAATGAGGACAAAATATTACTATATTACTACGCAAAGACTGCAATGCGGACTGCTTAAGTTAAACTAACATTTTTAGTGGGCGCGGACACCTAATGATTAACCGATCAAGGTAAAAACAAGGTGAGAAATAAATAATTAGTGATATTTTAGATAAAATAAGCAAACAAATATAAAATAAACCTTCGAACTTTTGACATTTATGATACTGATTTTCGTCTTTGACTTTGACATTGACGTGATGTGTTCGTGTATAGGGTTCGTTTACTTTCGTAGTACCTCGGAACAATAACTAAAGCGTAGTACCTACAAATTATTTCAAAGTTGAGCAACTTTTTATCCGAATGCATCAGCAGAAGGGTTATGTTTTTACTATTTTGAGTATACGTACGTAGGTGTATTCAAAGTGAAAGTAAAGGACAAAGTAATAATTATTATTTAACTTGAGTTGAGATTGACAGGTGGAATTTTTAAAAGAGCAATTAGCACAAAAGTGCGTGTTAGATAGATGGCTTTAATAAAAATGTAATAGTGCAGCATAACTGCGACAGCTGGAATTAAAATGAAACTGTAGCCAAAGACTCCAATAAAGTCGGAGGTTTAAAAAAAACCTACTCTTATGGTAGCAACTCGTTTCTGATGGCAGTTCGTTGGATGACTAGTACATTTGGCGGATGCAATTGACAACTTACTACAAACCGGAAAGGAGGTTTTTATTTATACAATCGAAAGTACCTTAAATGTAATTACGTTCAGATTTTTTTCAGATTTTTTTTAAACTACATTTAAATTTACTATGAATATAAATAAAAAAACCAAATGTAGGATTTATAAAGCAATATTCCTATGCTTAACCACATGACAATGTCAATGTCATTGTCAATCTGTCAAATAATGATGACGTTGATAGCCAAGTCTTATGAGTTGCCAGGTTGAGGATATTTTTCCCGAAATTCGTACATCGTACACCGTTTTTTTTTAATATTGCACTATAATAAACTTGACTTGGTGTGCTTGTTGTAGTGAGATTTACTTAGAGGGCTGGTGGTTGCCCACCGAATGAAAAAGAAATGAAAAAAAAATGTCTACAACTTTGGCTTGCTACACTTTAGTAAAACAAATTGCAGAAGCTTTAGATAATAAGCAAACAGTAGCAGGAGTATTTCTAGACATGTCGCAAGCGTTCGACTTCGTGTGTCACATTAGACTCTTAAATAAATTAGAAAAATATGGAATCAGAGGTAATGCGCTCGCATGGATACAAAGTTACCTTTCTAATCGACAGCAATATATCGAGTTGATTAAAACGAACTACAAGGTGGAAAAAAGCACATGCAAGTCTTCTATAAAATATAACAGGAGAGGCGTTCCCCAAGGCGGTAGCCTCTCTCCTTTACTCTTCTTGCTATATATCAACGATCTACCGAAAGCTACGAATCAGGAATGTATCCTGTTCGCGGATGACACCACATTATTAATAAAATGCAAAAATAATCAGGAATTAGACACGATAATAAATTTAGAACTACATAACATTGACAACTGGCTGAAACAAAATAAATTAAATATAAACATCGAAAAGACAAACATAATTAACTTTCAACCATACAACAATTTACCACTAGAAATTAAAGCAAAGTACTTACAATCAAAGATAAATCAATTAAATCATACCAAATTTTTAGGGATTACTATTGATAAACATTTAAACTGGAAAAAGCACGTTAGTAATGTATGTCAAAAGCTTGAACGTTTCGTTTACGTCTTGAAAAAATTACATAACACAGCTTCTAAAGAAATCGCAGTCCTGGCTTACCACGGCTATGTGTCATCGGTATTACGGTACGGCCTGGTTATTTGGGGAAACTCTGTAGAGATGAATAACGTGTTTCTTATACAAAAGAAGTGTATTAGAGCTCTCCACGGAGCAGACTATCTGGATCATTAGACCCTTGTTTCAAAAATCTAAGATTCTTCCTCTTCCTTGTCTCTACATATCCGAGTTGTGCCTATTTGTAAAAAAACATCCACACCTTTTCCCTTTAAATGACACGGTACTCGGAAAAAATAATAGTAGAAATCCTACGAAACTATTCGTACCAAAGCGTAGGCTAATGCTTAGTAATAATAACGCACCTTGTATGTCAATCAAAGTGTACAACGCGTTGCCACAGGAGATAAGAGAAGCCTCACCTTATAATAAGTTCATATGTATGTTATTCAACTGGCTTCTTGAAAAGTGTTATTATAATATCAATGAAATGACTAAATGAATTTAATGGAAAATGTGACATTGTGTAATGTTGAGATAACTGGACTGACGATCCAATGGTGATAAAATTAACAATATTTATAATCTATCTCGTGAAATAAAATATACTGTACTAACATTATTATATAATTAAATTCACTCATAGATTTCCTACGCCAGCTATGGCAGAATATGTGTACACTATAAACATGTAACATCGTGATTGTCATCATACCACCATGTTCTAAGGAATAAATGAAATGAAATGAATTTCAAAAATTCATAAAAAAAATAATTTTGGTTAAAAAAATTGAAAAAATTCTGGAAATATTTACATATAAGGTACTTTCGATTGCATTAATAAAAACCATCACTTTCGGTTTGTAGTAAGTTGTCAATTTCTTGCCCCATATATAAAAAAAATAGATCCGGAGTGCTATTTTTCATTGGACGCCGTTGGTAAACGAGCGATTTTTCCATACAAAAACCGCTCGAAGACGAGTGTCACACTTTCGAAAATAGTACCCCCGGGGCCGATTTGCATCAGTTTTAGAACTTAAAATCGGTGGCTGGCGCTATATTGCTGGAAGTGTGCCTGCATTCTTTTCGCAACTCCTAACTTCTTTCTACTTCTTTTTTACATTTTTTGCAGATCAGCAGGTTATTGGTCTTCAGTGTGGTATTTTGTCTAAAAATAGATGTGTATTGTGCCCAAATTGCAGTCTTTTGGAATCCTGCTGGCCTATTTGCTAACTTTTACTTGCAGAACTACGTACAACATTTTAATGCAAAATTACTTAACTTACCTGATTGTCATGCAGTGCTGTAAAAAACTCGAGTCCGGGAGTCTACATTTGCAAAACTTGACTTATTTTGTATACTTGGTAGACTAAGACAATTATAAATCAAGAGTCGAGTCTCGACTCGACTCTTACTTCGACTTAGCTAGTCTTCCTCTGAAGACGTCACGGCTCAAGTCGACTACGAACATGAGTCGTAGAACCAACTCGAGTTTGATTACCAAACTCAAAGCAACTTCTACTCAACAAACTCTCCGGTACAACAAGTTGTACAAACCATTACAATAATTTAAGTTTATTTGATAATAATGATAGGTACACTACAAATGGCTCCAGACTCGGCGCGACTCAGTCCATAATCAGACTCAAGCACTTATACCAAACTCGAGTATATTACGGGAGCTTGAGTATACTAACATATCGAGGCAGTGGGGTCTCTATTTATGGGTCGAGTCTAGTGATTTACAGTCGAGTCAGAAGAGTACAGGAACTCTCCTAGAGTTCCCGTACCCAAAAGGTAAAAACGGGACCCTATTAATATCGCTCCGATGTCCTTCTGTCACCAGGCTGTATCTCATGAACCGTGGTAGTTACACAATTGAAATTCTCACAGATGATGTATTTCTATTGCAACTATAACATAAATAATAAAATAAAAAAATTGAATAAAATAAATATTTAAAGGGGCCCATATAACAAACGTAATTTTTTGTTTGTTTTTGCTCGATATTGATAACGAAAACAGGTAGACTTGTGAAATAAAAATAAAATGAATATAAAAGGGGGGCTCCCATACAACACACGATTTTTTTGCCGTTTTTATAGATAACGGTACGGAACCCTTCGTGCGCGAGTCCGAACCTGTCCAATGAAGCAATCGACACACGAAAATATTTTTTATAATTTATTCGTAAAAGTGGATAAAGAGTACAGAAATCACTTTGTTCTTTGTATGCTAATATTTCGTCAACCCATAATGAAGATCTCGTCTTTTTCGAAGTTAATTTTGATACTGAATAGTAATTGTCATACGTACTATAACAAAGTTGTCGATGTTGATGGACTGCAGCCGTCGTACAGTTTACTGTGTCAGTCATCATCATCATCATCAGGTCTTTTTAGTCTCCACTGCAGGAGCATGACCCTCTCTGTACTACCGGAGCCATACTTGGCCAGAGCACACAGAGGATTTAGCCTACACTCTCCTCGCTAACCAGACGGGTTGGAAGCTCTCATTGATGTTTATGAGCTTTGTTTAGCTTGTATTTTTTTTTTTTTTTTATTTTAAATGAGTTTACTCTTGACCATAATCTAGGCCAAAGGCAAAGATATGGTCTAGGATCGAGCGAGTTCACCCAGAAGAAGCCTATTCACTCTAACTTTAAAAAGATTTATTAAGTCGCCTCTGACGACATCCATGGGAAGACTTGGAGTGGTCCTATTCTACTCTGCCGGAAACCACACAGCTATTGCTATGTCACATATGCCTAAATAACTAACTATAAATAACTGAAAATAATTAACTTATTTGATTTTCCTTTTTTTAGGGTTCCGTACCTCCAAAGGAAAAATACGGAACCCTTATAGGAGCAGTTGGTTGTCTGTCTGTCAAGACCTTTTTCTCAGAAAAGCGTAGAGGTGTAAAATGTGACGCCCAAAAGGGTATACAATAGGTTTTCAGATGGATGAATTTACAAAATTTATTGGAATTACAAACGGACACGTCTCTTTTACAATAGAGATTGGTTATGCTCTGACAACCGAATGACAATGTTGCCAGTCTCAATTATTACAAAAGTGTCTCCAGTTTCGGCTGCGCGTTAGCGCCATCTACCACAAACTATTAATTATTTTGTGTTACCATATCCTTTCCAATATTTCCCATACTGGTTCAGTAAGAACCATCTATATAGTATGTGGTTTCCTTAGTACCCTGATAGAACTGTTTCAGATTTTTGATATACGATATTAACCCTTAACGCTTAAAGAATAGAGAGCATAATGCTGTGCAAAAAATTCTAGGGTAAAGTGAGACGGAAATACCTCGGCATTTTTTCCTCAGAAGAATAATATACATAGAAGCCGCATAAAAATAGAAACTGAAAACAGATAGTTGACACTGTATTTTTTTTATGAGCTTTCGCTTATGACAGAATGAGACAAAAACTTCAGTCAGTTTCTATTATTTTCATGGTTGTCCCGACTTGAAATGTCAATGGACTCCATTGGACTCCAATTAAATCCGACTAAATTCAAAATAACTTATAACAGTTCAACGTCTGTAATATTAGCATCTTGCCGATTTGATCGGGTTATATATTGACAAAAACATTGCGGCGGAATTGTGATGTCTGCAAATTAAATATAGGATTGTGCTAAAATTCTCACGGAAAAAAGTATTAACCGGTGTTGGGTTGGTGCGTTATCAAATGACCATTATACTAAACAATGTCTTGTGCAATGGAGCGATGTAAATCCCATTCAGGACGAACAGAAATAAATTCTGTAAAACATAATTTTCTTCGGTAAGTTTTTCAGTTAAAAGTGCATAATTAAAACCCAAAATACCTCAAAATACAACAATAATATTGTCAATTATATAACGTATTGTATAAATGACAACTTTTATAGGTATTTTGCTTAAAATTATCGTTTTTTCCTTATTTCAAATTAGGTTAGTTTTTTTTGCTAGTGATGTGGTAAAATCACGTATCTACGAGTATATTGATATTTTTTATGACGGTCTTGCTATCAGGGATATTTTTGTTAGTGTTGAGCCATGCAATAGTAATGTAACAAATTGAACCATCATGGTAATTAAACAACCAGCAAAGTGTGAGTCGGACTCGCGCACGAAGGGTTCCGTACCATCCTTACATATAATATTATAAATGTGAAAGTGAGTTTGTTTGTTACGCTTCCACGCCGTAACTTCTGAACCGATCATCATGAAATTTTGCATCATCATCATCACCATTGCACGATCTCTGGAGTACGGAAAAGAACATAGACATAAATTACATCTCAGAATAAGGTACTGTTATCGGGGATAGACATTAACGCGAGCGGAGCCGTGGGCGTAAGCTATAAAAACGCCCGAAATTTTTGTTTGTAATATTTCAACTGTCTCACTATCACGGTTCATGAGATACAGCCTGGTGACAGACAGATGGATATCGGAGTCATATTAGTAGGGTCCTGTTTTTATCCTTTGGGTACGGAACCCTAAAAAGAATCGATTTTTACTAATATGAAGAAAATTATTGTTGAAATTTTATTGCAGCTCCCTGAAGTAAAAGGATAAAAAGGTGTGGATCCGAGGAACTTTCAAGCGACATATTGGACATAAAATGTCATACATACTCGAATTTGTTCAAAATATTTTACTGCCGTGCCGATACATTAATTTCGAATATAAAATTAAATGGAAGCGATTGAAACACGATGCTTTACCTACATTTATATTTGCCGAATTATAAATCAATGGTAATAAGAAAGTTTACGGAAACGGTTTTATTATTTATATTTAAAATTATGAAAAACATTTTATTTTGGACAGTAATGAAAATGGGTAAAGTAATCTCTTGTTTTTCTTCACCTCTTGTTTTTCTATTACCAACACTGTGAATTTTTCACAAATAACACACTGGCACTTTTTTACCCTAGTGTAAAAGTTTTATAAAATAAAAAATATCACTTCGAATTATGTGTTTCTCTTTACCTACCTGATTATGTTTCCTTTACTGACTGTTCCTCAAAGCTAGCTGGGAAAAGCTTTAGATGGTTTTGGAATATGCTGAATGGCCCATTGATCAAGTGAAAAATATATCTGACCTTATATTACCTTTTGATACATGAGCGCCCCATTGCAATTTAGAGTCTATTGTGATTCCTAAGAAGGTGGTATCATTTACAAAGTCTATTTTACCTTCAACTAGTATGTCAACGTTGGACTGCCTCACATTGGGGACTGTAAATCGAATGCATTGGGTTTTTTGCGCATTCATAGGTAAGGTAGGTAAGTAGGCACTGTTTGAATTTCGAAATAATCGAAAATATGATTGACATCATATTAGGTATTCTGCCGTTCGACCAATACTGATGTCGAACGGCAGAATACCTAGGCCTAATGACCAGCAGTAGACAGTAGACGCGCGGTGGGTAATGTATGGATTTCTTTTTTACCTATTTATCAGATGAAGCCAAGCGACGCCATGCGATTAGGAGTTATTTAGGTGTATCTTGACGTAACTTATAAAGTAAAAGCCTCTTTAGCGGCTTTGTGCACTTTTTGGGATGGGTAAAATAGAAAACTCGCGTCAGGACACGTGAATTGATCGAATATTCGTAAGAAGGACACGGACCTGAGTATGCCGCAAAGGCGAGTTTTCACTTCTGCCGGCACTCCTGGAGTGCAACTAGTTGTTTTTTTTTTTTATGAATCGTACTCATTTAACGAATCGATACAATCAGAGTAGAGTACATTTATGACTTTCTTAGGACGAAACATTTAGTCGATAAATATATTTCATCGATATAGTACAACCCTGATCACATCAGTACCCCAGGACAACCTGCACATTTACGCAAATGGCATTGTATATGCATCTCTTTCTGATGCTTTAACAATGCCATAAGTAAAAACAGTGTAGAATATTGTATTTTGTTGTTATTTTAACACGGTTTCTATGCTTTAGTTATTGTTCTGAGATTTTTTCCCTCTCGCACCCTTGCCATTGCATAAAAATGTAAATAATGGAAGAAAATGGTAGTAAAGCAAAACAGAAATATTTAATTAATAATGAAATAATTCCTGTTTTATTTTACATGGAATAATTATTTTATTAACTAAACTGTATGTTTACAGTTAATTTAGAATTTTCTCTTATCGATAATAAAAGAGCAATCTTAATATAGTATTAAATTTAAATTTAGTCTAGCAACCCTAGTACGATATCAACATTGCCGCCATATTATTAAGAAATCCCGCAGCCTTCGAATTTTATAAGCAGACTGAAAGAGTAAAATAATATAACTTGTTGTTTCAAGAGATCGAAGCGACAGTGCACTGCATTGTGCATTATCCTTTCACACACAGGTAAATAACATAACCGTTTTCAGTTAGTAAATGTTGTGCCTTGGCTAGGGTGTCCATCTTATCTGCCGAGTTTGTTGAATCTGATTTATCAGTAATGTGTACTTATAGGTACTTCGTACATAAAATCCATACTTCCATACTAATATTATAAATGCGAAAGCAACTCTGACTGTCTGTCTGTCCCCTTTTCACGCTTCAACCATAGAACCGATTTAGATGAAATTTGATATGGAGGTAGTTTGGGGCCCGAGGAAGAACACAGGTTACCTTTCATTCCGGGAAATTCTACTGTTCCCGAGGGATCGACATTAACGCTGGTGGAGCCACGGGTAACAGCTAGTTATAGAATAAAGTTTCGATCCATCAGGCGTACTAAGAACATCTCTACTGTTGCTATTCCCTTCTACAGTTGCTATTTGTCAAAAGTGATCAGCATAAATGATCATAGCATGGGTCTTATCAATGACACCGACATAGGTACCTACCATAGAAATATATTAGCATAGAATGGCTACGCGTGGAGTTTACAAAGGGAACGCGTTTGTCAGTTTTTGCATAAGCCACGCCACCACCATTACTAGCGAAGTTTGTAGTAACTGCCCCCGTGGTCCAATGGTTAAGGCGTTTGCCTGTAGACCCGGAGGTCATGGGTTCGATTCCTACGGGAAGCATACTTTGTTTAGTAATTTCCAGTTTGGTTAGGACATTGCAGGCTTGAATCACCGGATTGTCTGATAATAAAGATGATTCCTTGCTTCGGAAGGCACGTTAAGTCGTTGGTTCCAGCTGCCATCTGGTAGTCGTTAAAGGAACCACGTCAGAGGCTGAGAGGCGGTTTCGAAGAACTCTGACACCAGGGTGTGCATGGTCGATTGACCGGGACCCCTACTCGAAATGATGATGATGATGAGCGAAATAGTAATGTTATATCCACAGAAATAAATCGCGTTATTTCGATAAACAGTCATTTGTATTTGTCGATTGGCTTGCCTTTCATTCATGTACATCAAAACGCGACTTTTGATGTATTTTAACTTTTTGTATGCCAAAGTTCGGATTCTTTTCGTAACATGCATTCCATAATAGTTACTGATAAATATTTTAATCAACAGATGGGAGCAACCTAAAAAATGTGAGATAATTATATTAACTATTCAATATTATCGATAATATCAGTTCGAGTGCAACGCAGCTTTCGTGTTGCTATCACGCAATTGAATTTACATTGCGCGTTCTCCTTGGAACGAGCTTTGGAACCCCTTTGGATGTGAATTAGTCGTATTGTCGTTTTATATTGAAAATCGTGATAGGTCTTTTAATTTATTTTTTTGTTGTTGTTAAATCACGATTTTAGTTAAAACAAAGTAATGATCCATGGAAAAAATACCTTGTTTCGACCTATTTACTTTCATACTTTTGTTTTTATAATTAAATACCGCTTAATAAAGCATATGTTCAAGTTGGGACGTGCGCGCTGACTGAATGAACGTTTAACGAATCTCGTACGATCGTACAAGATTGAGAAACGCGTGTACCACCCACTTGGCTTTACCTAAGTACTTCATGTCCGAGAAATCTATTCTATAGTTGGTCACCCTACTTTAGAGCGAGATAGAATTCCGAAGTTTGTCTTCGCTTTCTGCTCCAAATATTACTATGAGAGCTCAGTCCCGAGTTCAGTAAGAGAGAGGTAGATGGCGCCTCGCACGGACTCGATACAAAGAAAGTATATTTGTTAAGTTCTATTTATCAAGAGGTATCAAGGTGAAATTCATACTAAATACTCAGGTCTACTGTCCCTTGGAGCTATGAAAAATAAACTACCAACGCAATCTATAGATATAGATTTTTTTCGACATTCGCAAGGGAATCAATACCTACAGGGTACTTCCCGTGAACTCAAAATCATGAAATTTGGTACGAAGCAACATCTTATGGGCTGTTTTTTTTAGCATAGGTACTCGTCACGGAGCAAGTACAACTGTACTGTACCGCTATACTTGTTTCGTGGTACCGGTTGTCTGGGATACGGAGAAGGAAATATTGTATATTGTAGTGGTAGCTGAAAATCAGTGGTTTGTTCCGCGACCAAAAGTACCTATCGCTGAGCTACAACCATTTGGTATCGTTACAGCACACATGCTAACAAGATTAAGCTGTTGTTGTGTTTTCCTCAATAAATAAATATATACGGCCAAATCACATAGATTGAGCTAGCCCCAAAGTAAGTTCGAGACTTGTGTTATGGGATACTAACTCAACGATACTATATTTTATAACAAATACATATATAGATACACATCCAACACCCAGGCCAATCTGAAAAAGATCATTTTCCATCTTGACCTGGCCGGGGATCGAACTCGGGCACTCTCGTGTCGCAGGCTGGCATGTTGACCGCTGCGCCACGGAGCTAGCCATTGTTATAAGTGTTTTGTTTATTTTATTTTGTTTGTATGTGTGTCTTCTTGATGCTAATAAAGGTGATATCTATCTACATTTTATCCCTGGGAGAAACTATTCCTGAGGGATCAACATTGACGGGTGGAGCCACGGGCGACAGCTAGTACTTTATAAACGCAAAATGTTAGTCAAAGTACATTTTTTTTATTTTTTGGGTAAATACGTGACGTCTATGTTTTAGGTTTACATACCTAACAATAATATTTATATTATTGTTAAGTATCATATAATGAGACATGAAAAGATTTAAATAATACCCTTTGAACTACATAATAGGATACAAGATAGACACGTATGGCACATTTTATACAAAAAGGTACATATGGATTTGTTTTCAGGGTTCCGTACCTAAAAGGAAAAAATGGAACCCTTATAGGATTACTTGGTTGTCTGTCTGTCTTGACCTTTTTCTCAGGAATGCTTAGAGGTATCGAGCTGAATTTCATATCAAATGCTCAAATATATTGTACCTTGGACCTGTGAAAAAATCAAACTTCTAAGCCTACGCAATCAAAAGATACAGCCGTTTATGCCGCAAATTTTCGACATTCGCAAGGGAATCAAAACTTACAGGGTACTTCCCGTGAACTCAGTATCTTGAAATTTGGTACGAAGCAACGTCTTATAGCACAGATAAAGGTAAAATTGCGAAAAGCTAATTTTTTTTTGTTTCATCATATAGTAAAAAATATTTTTAGCTTAATTTAATTTAAACATATTATAGATAATGGTACGGAACCCTTCGTTGACGAGTTCAACTCGTACTTGGCCGGTTTTTATCCCTGACTAGCAATTGACAAGATGCATCTGAGCGAAAGTGATAGGGTTTATTTAGGCATTCCAAAGTAAGTACCTCATGTTACTCCCAGATTTATTTTTTATCAAATTTTCGACTTTTTATCATTTTTTGAAAAAATCCCCAATGTAGGATTTACGTTCAAAGCAACATTCTTATGCTTAATCACATGACATTGCCATTGTCGTTGTCAATCTGTCAAATAATGATGACGCTGACAGCCAATCTTATGACTTGCCAGGTTAGCAAATATTTTCCCCGAAGTTCATGAAAAGTACAAAGAACGTCTTTTTGTAATAAAGAAAGAAAGAAAGAAAGAGAGAAAAATAGTTTATTATTACTGCTTATTTTTAGTTTGATACTGCTTAGCTTGTACATAATAGTTGTAAAATAAAATTGGTTAAGATTAAGTATTCCGGGTTACGTACAAAGGGTAAAAACGGGCCCTATTAATATTTTCCGCTATCCGTCTGTCCGTCTGTCTGTCTGTCTTCCAAGCTCATGAACCGTGATAGTTAGACAGTTGAAACTTTCATCAACATAACAACAAACACTCAAAATAGCATAAAATAAATATAATGTATTGACTCGATATTGATAACGGCAACAGACAGACGCTTGAAATATTCACAGAATATTTACTTCATTCTAAAAATAAATTAAAATTAAATTAATATTTAAGGGGCTCCCATACAATAGACATGATTTTTTCATGTCCCTTCATGCGCGAGTCCGACGCGCACTTGGCCGGGTAGCGTATTGCCAAACTGTATACTGACCCACACAGCCATAGTCTGTACTGAACTACGTCGTGCTCAATAAAATCACAAACAAATTGGAGCAAACTACATACGAGCTCAGAGCAGTCTGAGATGGTATGCACTTTGCTCGCTTGTATGTAAAGAAAACTGTGACACGCGAATATCTTTAATTAACTTTTCGCGTGGCACAGTTTGCTTTAACATATTGCTATAGTTTGCATTCATTAACAACGTGTTTTGTAATATCCTGTATTTTTTTCTATGCTGTTGCGATTTTTAGGTATCCTATCCGTGAAACTGAACTACTTTCCCCAATAAACATACTTATTGTGAAGTAATTTAAGTTCTAATTAGAGATAAGCCTTTGTAAGTAAGAATAAAAATTAATTTGAACTGTAACAACTATAGAGGGTGTTAAAAAAACTATAAGATTTTCCAATTCAGTATTTATTAATTTTAATAAAAAAGATGCCACAAATTGTACCCATTTGTAATTTCGGTCTAGGTAATAATAACTCAATTAAGTCGATATGATAAGTGATTGATAACAAAGTAAATTAATGAATAAAAATGGGAAATTTCCATTAAACGCCAAAAACAAAAACTCAAATAGCAAGTGATGGCATCCCACCACGCCTTTTGTGCCTAAAAATTGTCAATAGCAACAAATACAAAAACGGATAAGTAAAAAGGGAGTTAAAAGAACTTGACAGATAAGTAACTTGACCTCTAAACCACCAAGCGGTCCGATTGGGCAGCAAAACAATAGAAAATCCATTGTGTCTGCGTTTCTCGCGCTTGATGGGACCTCAAAACTGTATATTTTTTGGTTAATAACTGGAAAGTGCGAAATAAAAATTATATGTTAAAAATATCAGTAAATAAGTACGCCAACTGTTTATCTACCAGCATACTCGTACCGCGAACTAGCCAAGTGTCAATTTTATTAAATTTATTAAGGCTTACACCGATCTATAAAATGCAGTTATAAAGTCGGTTTATTATTTAAAAGTAACTCTATTTTTGCATTTTATTTAATAAACACGTGCGTAATTCCTAATGAAGTCCCGTCACGACCACTGGCGAAAAAAAGAAGTCAAGGTCGTAAGCGGCGCAAGTTTTAGAAAACGAGGCAGAGAAATAAAACATATCTGCATTTGGATGCATTTTGTTCTAAATTATCATGCCATTACATACTACAGAGACGCTGGAAATTATGGACGTCTGGACTAGTATGTATTTTGGTCAAGTATTTTAATGCAAAATGTATTTTGATTCAGACACTGTCTGGATAAGTATACAGTTTGCTCTTCAACTACAAAGGCAAATTGCGATCGAACTCAGAGCAACCCCGGTCTGGGTCAGTATACAGTTTGGCAATACGCGGCCGGGTACGCATACTCATAATTTGATTGAACGATTATAGAAAGGCACTGACTTGCTTGGCTGTATACCTATGTACATTAGACTAGCTGTTTTCCCATGACTTTGTCCGCGTAAATAAAAGCGGGTAACACCGCTGATAATTGAGCTTAGCTTAATGTAACTACAATATTTTATTATTTGGTTAAATATTTTTTGATTTTATCCATTATAAACAAACACAATCAAACGCGCTCAGTTGTTGCCGGTGCACCAGTAGATTTCCGCGTCACTATGCACTGAACGACATAGTCCGCCGGTCTTTCGTATCCGCAAACATCCCTTGCGTGCTAGAGCCACCGGGCCTCAGCAGATCCGATGGTAAGAGACCAGACGGCCTAACATTGGTGCCATGGAAGCATGGCAGATGCCTTATTTGGGATGCCACTTGCGTCAACACTGTCGCCGCCAGCCACCTTGGTCGTACAACAATCGCGGCGGCGGCAGCTGCCGAAGATGCGGCAGATAGGAAACGGCTGAAATACGCAGCTATGGAGCCTCACTATTGTTTCGTGCCCATAGCTGTAGAGACCATGGGATGTTGGGGCACGGACGCAAAGCGTCTCTTTAGGGAACTAGGGAACTTAATAGGGGAGAAGAATGGTGACTCTCGCTCTGGCACGTTTTTGGTGCAAAGGATGGCCATAGCTATTCAGCGCGGCAATGCAGCCAGCATTTTGGGCACCTTTGCACCAGAAACGTTACAGGGCGCGTTTTAAATGTATTTGACCTACTCTTAGAGCTAATTGATTGTATTTAAAATGTAAACTGATTAATGTAATAAATAATAATAATTTGTTTAATATAATGTAATAAGAAAAAAAAAACACAATAAAATATTTTCTTTTTATAATATTTGCCTTGAATAACTGTACCTATATTCAATTCTTTCTAAAATTTTGCCTGAGCGAGACACGTGTGATGTAATATACCTATATTATAATTTATACTATAAGAAAAATAGTTACCTACTTTTAAACAATGAAAGCAAAGCAGTGCTATTTAACGATCTTTGTAATAATCATTATTAATTCCTATAAAACTTGACAATGTCATGTGATTATGCATGGGAAAAATCTCAGAACAAAGAAATTGCGTTAAAAATAAGAGTTTTTCAAAAAATCTTAAATTGTTTTAAATTGGTTTCGATATTCAAATAAATTTATTTGTGGTAATTTTCGAAATCATCATTAAAGCCGTAAAAAGTCCACAACTGGACGAAGGCCGCTCCCAAAGATACTTCGGTCCATGCGAGGAAATTGCCATACTCACCACGCTTGGCAGGCGGGTTGGCGAGCGCAGTTTGTTTGGCTTCTTGTGCTCCTGACGTTGCTGCCCATCTGAAGCATTTTAATACTGGGGAAGGATAGGAATTTGTAGGATTTGGAAAGAGAATGAAAGTATTGGGTTGGGATAGTACTCACTCGGATGAATGGGTGTACCAGCTCAGGATGCTGGGGGCGCGTACCCGATGGCATATCTGCAACCACCGGACAGGATGTCACCCCTGACCTGATTCTCGGAATAATGCCAGTCATGCAATCAAATAATTCAAGGAATACAAAAACCATATTCTTGCCACCATCATTATCAAGGTCCGGAGGCACAATAAGTTGACTATCGAATCATTTCTTAATAAAAACACAATTACACCTCATCATCATCATCATCGTCAGCTTTCCACGACCCACTGCTGGGTATAAGCCTCCTTTTGTAAAACTTGTAAATGGCTCATAGAAATTTACTAAATATATTATAAAATTGTAATTCATAGCTGTAAGTTTTCCAAAGAAAGAAAGAAAGAAATAAATAAATAAATAAATAAATAAATAAATAAATAAATAAATAAATAAATAAATAAATAAATAAATAAATAAATAAATAAATAAATAAATAAATAAACAAATAAATAAATAAATAAATAAATTTTGTCTGCGCCATTCTTCCCTATCATTAGCCTTCGCAATCCAGTTCTTTCCAGCAATCTGCTTAATGTCGTCGACCCACCTAGCTGACGGATCCCAAAACTACGTTTCCCATTTCTGGGATACCATGCAGTGACAGCCTTCTACCTTCCATCGTTCCTTCTAGCCAGGTGTCCTGCCCAGTTCCATTTAAGAGTGGCAACCTTAGAGAGCACATCGTGAACTTTCGTCCGGCGTCGGATCTCAGAGTTGAGAACACGGTCTTGCAATTTGATGCCAAGCATGGCTCGCTCCATGGCTCTCTGCGAAACCGCAATCTTGTACATGGCTCCTTTCGTACGAAAAATTACACCTAAGAGCCATTATACAGCGTGTAAATTTACCCTCGACATTCTCTTAAAGGGGTGACTCAGACCATCAATATGAACAACTTTTCCTACGGGACCAATGCTGGGATCTCAAAAAAAATATTGACATTCCCATACAAACTGGCCGAGCGACAGAACTCTTTTGTATGGAAATGCCGAAATTTTATTTGCGTTCCCAGCATTGGTCCCATAGGAAAAGTTGTTCATATTGATGGTCTGAGTCACCCCTTTAAGAGAATGTCGAGGGTAAATTTACACGCTGTATTTGATCGAAGCCTAAGAGCTTTAAATCTTCAAAAAATGTGTGGTCTAATTAACAAACTTTTTCAATTAGGTATACAACGTGATTTGGAACCTCTGAACTATATTGAAATCCTGTAATCAGAATCTCTAATGCTATACAGAATTGCAATAAAAAAGGTAGAAAACGAAAACAAAATTTGACCTTCCATAGAAATTCGACCAGCTGATCGGCGACTTTGTATGGGAAACCTATTTTTTTTTCGATATTCAGCTTTTTATTAGATCCTAAAAAAATATTTTAAAATAATTTAGTATCTTACTTCAGGTCCTAAACAGCATAAGACTAAATAATGAATCCGACCAAATTCCCTATACAGTGACGGCGCAAGACCTAAGCTGGGCGTGAGCGTGAGCCATACGTTTCGCGTGGTTCTGTGACTCTTTTTCGCAAATCATAGGCTCCACAACCAAAAAGCTCGTCTATACATTATGCGCGAGGCCCCTTTGGACGCGAGGCTGGCACTCGCCCACACCGCTACGCCTTACGAGGCCTCTGTCCCTTCCCTATATATCTTCCCGTATCATAATCTGTGTGTTTTGTTATGTATATTTAAGTTATATTTTAATAAATTAAGAAATCATCATCATCAGGTCTTTTTAGTCTCCACTGCAGGACCATGCATGACCCTCTCTGTACTACCGGAGCCATACTTAGCCAGAGCGGACAGAGGATTTGGCCTACACTCTCCTCGCTGGCCAGACGGGTTGGAGAGGTCTTATTGATGTTTATGAGCTTTGTTTAGCTTGTATTTCCTAAGTCGCCTCTTACGACATCCATGGGAAGACTTGGAGTGGTCCTATTATACCTTGCCGGAAACCACACGGCTAAATAAAATAACGATTAATAAAATAACCTAACCTAAAAAATGTCCCGCAGTTCGTTGTCACGCGGAAAGGTACCTAGAAGGCTGACAGCATTGCCACGTTGGATGGCAATGCTTATTCTTTGTCCTAAAAAATTGCCGGCCCTCTGGTCTTCCGACACCTCAACCAGCTTTCGGCATGAGCCGACTGGCCCCACGGACCAAGTGTCTCCACCCCAAGCGGCTCAAAAATAAAACCGTTGCCGATGCAGGCATATTTGCGCCGTTTGAGGGACTCGGCATTGGCTGCAGCCATGCTTGCCTTAGACCCAGTGCTGGGGAGGTGGGAAGGCGCGAATGTGTCGACACACGTGGCATCTGGCATCCCAAACAAGAATTAATATTAATATTTTAATAGTAAGTAACGAAACCAAGCACTATTGTAAGAAATATAACATCGTATAACCTATTATACTCTTGGTCTTTGGCCCGCGTAACCATGGAAAAATGTAACTTGACGAGTGCGTGACTGTGGTAAATCCCTTTGCGAGAGAATTAACAAACACATGTACCTACATGTAATAATTATACAAAAACTAGCTTTCGCCCGCGGCTCTGCCCGCGTCAATGTCAATCCCTCAGGAATAGTCCTTTATCCCGGGATAAAAGGCACTCCAGAGAACTTGTATGCAAAATTTCATGATGATCGGTTCAGTAGTTACGGCGAGATATACGCTTTCACGCCGTAACTACTGAACCGACAAACAAACTCACTTTCGCATTTATAATATTATAGTTAGGAAGTAAGGATAAGGATAAGGATATGCAAGTTATAGGCCTCTCTTCGGATCTTCGGAGATCCAGGAGCGACCCAAGTAAAATTTTTCTATGCCCAGTATTTTGACTATATCGTCAAAATGAAGAGAGGCCTATGCTTAGCTGTAGGCGGAAGACGGGCTGAGGTGATGATGATGAGGATGATGCAAGTTATATTGCTGAGCCAAAGAGTAGCTCTATTAGTATGTATGAATTGGTAACCCAAGTGTGTAAAAATCTTGAGAGTGATTTATTCATAATTTGATAGCTTAATTGTGAAGCTCTTAATTTCCGCCAATATTCCGTGTCAGCTGGAGCCACCAAGAATCTAAAGAGCAGAAGTGACGAGTTAATGGGCTAACCTTATTCTGGGACGCAACCTTATTTTTTTACAAAATTTTGAAGTAGGCATTTACTCCAATCTCACCTGATGGTAAGAGAAGAGTATCCAAGAGATACTCATTTATTCTACTTTTGAATGTCCCGGGACTGTACTTGTCTGGGAATATAGACGCAGGCAATTCATTTCACACCTTAGCTACTCGAACAGTATGTATGCGGCTTCCTACCTAAACCATTAACAGCCTCCGTGGTCCAGTGGTTAAGGCGTTTGCCTGTTGACCCGGGGGTCGTGTGTTCGATTCCCACCGGAAGCATACTTTGTTTAGTTGTTTCCAGTTTGTTTAGGACATTGCAGGCTTGAATCACCTGATTGTCTGATAATAAAGATGATTCCGTGCTTCGGAAGGCACGTTAAGTCGTTGGTTCCGGCTGCCATCTGGTAGTCGTTAAAAGAACCACGTCAGAGGCCGAGAGGCGGTTCCGAAGAACTCTGACACCAGGGTGTGCATGGTCGATTGACCGTGACACCTACTCGAAAAATGATGACCTAAACCATAGTATTCGTACGCCTGGAGCAGCTACATGAGTGGTGGCTGGACATCATTCATCATTTTATCATCATTACAGCCACAAAAAGTCCTCTGCTAGACAGGGGCCTCTCCCAAGGATTCTTCGTTCCATGGGAGGATATTACCATACGAAGGATAAAATTTATTGGATTCGGGAAGACATAAGTGGCAGCTCGAGAGGCCGGGTGCGCGTACTTCATGCTATACCTACAGCCACCAGACATGCAGTTGAGGATAACACGCCTCACTTAATTAATGGATGTATTTTAGTTGTGGTAGAGCCACGCTACTAGCAAAATTCATTTTTGCTAGTAGCATGAATGGGCCGGCTCGTCCGGGGACGTACTATACTCTCACAGAAAATCGACGTTTGAGTAGAAGCTTTACCGCTTCTATGCTTTTCGTTCGGTGAGTGAGAGAGCCGGAGCCCCGACCCCCCTCCCCCCCATGTTCTCTCCCCAATGTCCTCCCCCAACACCTTGAAAGGCCGGTAACGCTCCTGTCACACCTTGGTGTTGCAGTTGTCCATGGCAGCGTTGGTTACTTAAAGTGCTTCCTGAAACTGTCACAGAAATTGATCCAAAGAGCTCAGAACAAAACTGCCGATCATGCTTATAAAGAATTTTAACACAAACACTCCTAACATATTTTCTAAGAAATGTTTAACTTTTCAAACTCCTATAAATTCCATATATTAGATAATCGCGTTGGAACGACGGTTTATAGGCTACTAGCGGATTATTGACGCGGACGAAATCGCGGGAAAACAGCTGGTAACTGATACTTACGTAGATAATTTATTTCCAGTTACTCCTCACAAGATGACTTACAATAAGTAACAGGTACATTTAATCATCCAGAAAAATTACAACTCTTCTCTTCTCACTTCCCACCAATTTTATTCGTCTGTACAACCTAATTTCCTCTCCCGTTTCTTTGTCAAACATGAGCAACTTTGGGTCCGAGTATCCTCTTATTTCTATCCTTTCCGTGGTCAGAATATCGTTTGTTAGATTCGAAAATTTCATAACGTCATTCACATCTGGAGAATAAAAGTGGTATTTACCAAACAGTCTATCGTAATCAGCTATGACACGTCCAATAAGCTTAGCAGAGTACTGGAACTCGACAAATATTATGGTTTTGTTCGCCACCAGTTTACTGATGATAGTCTGACCAGGTTTTAGGTTTACAGAACCTTTCAACGTCATTCCAATTGGCTCGTTAACGCTCTCGAATGTACTGTCTCTCCATTTGTTTTTGAAGCAGTGTTTTTTCGTAGCGAACTTAATGCAGACGTCATAAGGAATATCGTCATTCGGGAATCCTTCGTTCGACCAGAATGAAAACACAGTTGATTCGACATCATCCGTGAGGGATTTCTTGATTCTTTGGGTAACAGTACTGTTATTGACATGTTCCACGGTCTTCAGTGTAACTCGTTGGTGGATAACGTCTAAAATGGTGGCTTGTTTTATAAACATATGCCGATGGACTTGCTGCCAGTTATATTCTTGGAACAGATAGTAATAAGGAGTTGGATCCCGCAGGAAAACGTCATCAGGCGCTTTGCCGAACTGGACTTTAAGGCCGGCTTTGAGGTTGTCTTTTGTCACGTTGTATAATGCTACTTCCCTGTCTGTTATAACCTTGTTGTCGGTCCCGGAGTACTTAACTTTAACGAACTGTTTGCTTGAAGCCACTGTGATATTGATGGTGATTTTGGCTCTGCACTGAAGGATTAGGAGTAAAGTAACAATTTTTAATAACATGTTTAATATCTCTTTAGTCAACGGAGAAATCCCAATCAGGCAACGCTCTGCAGCGATCAGTCCGTTTGCATCGATCTCGAAGCCGAAGTTCACAACTCAAAAACAATAATCACTTTACCTATAGAAAGATATGTTAAAGAAATAAATATTTGTATTAGTAGACACTTAAAATGCACTATCAGTAAAAGACGACGCACTGTCCACACGTTTTACTCGTGTAATAAACTATTATCATAGTTATTAATGTAATTATTTACATTCCGATTCTGTCTGACCCATATATCGTCGGAAGGTCAAGAATCAAGATTAAAGTTGATGCACATAAATACAACGCGTCGTACGGCTCATTGGTATGAATAACTAGCAGTGCCCGCATCTCCGTTCGCGTTGATTACTTATTAATCATGTTATGTTTGTATGGGGGCTACGTCTACGCCTTAAGCCGTGTGGTATCCGGCAGAGTAAAATAGGACCACTCCAAGTCTTCCCGTGGATGTCGTAGAAGGCGACTTAGGAAATACAAGCTAAACAAAGCTTATAAACATCTAAGACACCTCTCCAACCCGTCTGGCCAGCGTGGAGAGTGTAGGCCAAGTCCTCTGGCTGCTCTGGCCAAGTATGGCCCTAGTAGTACAGAGAGGGTCGTGCTCCTGTAGTGGAGACTAAAAAGGACCTGATGATGATAATGATGATGATGGGGGCTACGTCTTATCATAACGAGAAAAAAATAAGTAGCCTACCCTGTGTCTAGTACGTAAGTCTGTATCTACCAAGTTTCATAAAATTCCGGTTATGGCGCAACATACGTACAATTGTTTTTCTGTATTTATGTAGGTATAAGTATATGTATCTATGTACGAGTACATATACTTATACATAATAACTAAAAAATAAAAACAAAAAATCGTTAATTTAGTTTCAGTACCATGTATATGTAAGCTTTTAAACATGATATAATAATAATAATAAACGTTTATTTTCTCCTTTACAAATATCTTTTATAACAAAGTAACTTACTCCATGACCAACTCTTACAGATTTATTATAAGTACATATTGATAATATTTAACTATGTCTCTTCCATGCTGGTCTGGGGAAAAAGAAGAAACAGAACGTTCTGCTGATTCGCCTCCCGCGCAGAACGTAGCAGCCGATCGAGAGTCAGATCACTGTGATACCTACTATCTACCAACTGCAAGATTCTTTATTGCTGCAGAACTCTTCTAATCGGTTTTGATTGTTTGTTTTTCTTATGTGGCCACTTAGGCCAGCACTGGTGTCGGTATTGAAGCTGCCTAAAGGTATCTGACATAGCTTAACGACTGCCAATGAGGACAGGAGCTCGAGATATTTTATGCCACTTGCGGTGACCTATCCCAGTGTAAACCATGCCCAGGGCTGCTTAACATACGTAAGCGCTCATAATGCGCACAACCACTGGAACATTCAGCTTCTCTCGTGGCAGAGCCACGCTACCTGCAAAATTAATTGCTAGTAGCATGAATGGGCCGGCTCGTCCTGGGAAATACCACACTCTCAAAGAAAATCGACCTCTGAGTTAAGCTTTACCGCTTCTATGCTTGGAGCCGGAGGCCCATTCTTCCCCCTCCCTTCCCCATTTCCTTCCCCCAACTCCTTGAAAGGCCGACAACGCACCTGTCACACCCTGCAGTTGTCCATGGGCAGAGGTGATCACTTACCATCAGGTGACACGCTTGCTCTTTTGCCGTCCTATATCATTTAAAAAACCGGTTGAATAACGACAAGTGCTCAAAATCATTTATCCTCACAGGAATCGAACTGCGACCTTTCTTCTCCAAGTAGGTGAAGGTCTATCTAGTCCAATATACTTAATAGTATGTAATATATTAATTACCAGTTTCGCATGAGCTGTAAGACTATGCAAGGTGTGAATGATGATAGGTCTTATTCTGTTGGTGATTGGCTATTAAACGAATTGGTATCGTTTAGGACAAGTGTCTTCTTTCATTCGCTGAAGATGTTAGAAACGGCCTTACCGATAATGAAGGCCGGTGGTACGCGCTGTTATGTTGGAGTTCATATCAGCTTGGGTTACTTGACTACAGGTCTATGTATCCAAGATGGGTTGGTTTAAGCAGAGCCGTCATTAACCTTTTGGAGCCTGGGCATATTACAAGACCTTGGCAGACCACTATTTCAAAAAATGCTATACTATTATTGCGTCAGAGATTTCATTAATTTTAATATTAAAAATGGGTCTAGTTAAATAAACGTATTCCTAAAGTTTCTTAAGGAATATGTGCAAGATAAAAGTTTGATGCTGAACTATAATCGATCTAAATAATATTTTTGTAATTTAAATTTGCATTGTAATTTAGTAATTATCGTTTGAGTTCACTAAATTCACATTTATTCGGGAATAAATACCGGGTGTCGTATATTGTATTACCAGCAACTGGGGCTTATTGAACGCGGAGAGGGCACGTGGCGTTGCCCAGAATGTCCAGTGGGAAAGAGGGGGTAATATGCAGTTAACCATAGTTACTTCATCAAGTCATTATAGTTGAGAGATTACGTAAAGATAGTAAACCACAGAGTTAAGCTTATTCACTTACAAATAGTCGTAGGAGGAATTAATAAAAGTGGAATAGACATCTCCCTCTTCTTCCTCACACATTACTAGACCTGTCTTCTAATCGTTAGATATCATAGGCACAGAAATGCAAAACCCTTGTCGCAGTTGTAGGAAATTATAAGGGACAAACATGAAATGTTCTGTTGGCAACATGTACATAAGTAAAAGAGTGCTGGCGAAACGGATATAAACGAAAAACCTTTTCGGTGAACAGTCAAGTGGCGAATCGGTCTTGGGAGAACAGTTGCAGAATCAAAAGCAAAAGGTTCTTTAAATTTAATTTTAATCAAAGGTTAACTGAAGATTAACTCCACGGTTTTACCGACCGCCTCGATGCATCCTTTAACATTGTCAACGCCGCGTCGAGCTCACGCATGTCCTAAACGATGGTCGTCTTCATTGGCCAATCACCAAGCCAATATAGGACATATTCTATCGTTAATACAGCCCTTATTCTATTGTAGTGTTGTGCACACTATACCTGGAATTAAATCAAATAATTAATATAAGATTTTGAACTTTAATTCATAGAAGATAGCGTAGAAATTTGTTTTTATTGCGACAAATACTGCTCTCGTGACAAAATTTTCGGAATATTTTTTGTATGGACATGTGACGGATCGCGACCTTGCCCTTATTTGCATTGTGTCATTAATTGTGCGTACAGATTGATTATCTATGGTGGCTCAAGGAAGACACTTGAATAGTTGATCCGGTCATGTTTTAATTGTATGAGCATTGAGCAGGTACGTTTAGATTTTGAGTGTTTCATGCCATTGCCGAGATTAAAGATTTCTAAAATTACTGGTTAGAAGCGGCCGCAGGTCAGCCGGCCTATTTGCTAACTTTGTGTACCTACAACAAAATTAAAAGTAATATTTAAGATATAAAAAATACATTACGTTTTATATATCTTAAATAAATATAGTCAATCATACGAAAGCCGCAATGTATTTCGAAGTGACTATCAAAATGTTGTACCCTAAGACCCTAAGTTAGCAAATTTTATAGGCCAGCAGGTCGTTCGACGCTCTGGAGTGCTATTTTAGAATTTTCGCCGTTCGTAAACGAGCGATTTTTCCATAGAAAATCGCTCGATCGAGTGTCATAACTTCAAAGATAGTACTCCTGCCGGCCTATTTGCTAACTCAGTGTACAACGTTTTGATAGTTATTTCATAGTAAAAAAATAGTCTACCATAGGAAACCCGCAATGTATTTTGAAGTGACTATCAAAACGTTGGTCACTGAGTTAGCAAATAGGCCGGATGGTCGGCGGGTATCCGACGCTGCGCTTTCTGTCCCATCGGTTCTATGTGCTATATGCCTGCTTCCTGGTTACTGCCGCTTTAATCCGCTGAGCTATGTCGGTGACTACTGTTCTTCTACGGATCTCCTCATTTCTGATGCGGTCTCGTAGAGAAACACCGAGTATAGCCCTTTCCATAGCTCTTTGGGTGACCTTGAGCTTTCTTATGAGGCCCATAGTAAGGGACCACGTTTCTGAGCCGTAGGTCATCACTGGTAACACACATTGGTTGAAAACTTTTGTCTTTATGCACTAAGGTATTAAGGAAGAAAAGAAATTGCGGAGCTTCCCGAAGCTAGGGTTGCCAGGCGTCTGGATAAAGCCGGACACAGTTAGGCTTTTTGGTTACGAGTCCGGACTATCCGGCTTTTTTTTAGCGACGTAGTATGGGAGGCGGGCGACGACAATACCCAAATGTTCGCCCGAGCTTGCGGGCCTATGCGTGTTTTGTACCCAATTGTCCGGCCAAACTTGCGGGTCTGTCCGGCTTTAAGGTTAGACGACCTGGCAACCCTACCCGAAGCCATTATGTTTACAACCTTTTATTTAGTTTCACCTTTCCTGGTGTTTTTCTGTAATCAATCCTTGCGAGCCACTTCCCGGTTACTGATTTAGCTGAAATTTTACGTGCATGTGTAAATCGGATAGTAATACATATTATGTATGGAATCGTTGCGCTGGTCTGATAATGAAGTCAGAAGGTGGCCATAGAAACTCTTAAACTAAACAAGGTACACCAATCGTGTTTCGGTCTCATTTGATTTGTCTTAGAAAGCACTTGACAATATGGATACATTTATAATAAAAGCTTGTCAAAAAATTTAATTTTTGCAAAAATCTTGTTTTATGTCTTGGTCTCGTCATTTGCATCATAGCCATTCCGTCTAATTCGGATTTAAAGATGTCGTAAGCTCGAAATTTTACGCGTGTGATAACAAAGACTAATAAATTCTAGTATTCGTAGGTGCCAGCCTAGAATGTGGTGGTCGCGATGACGAAATTCAAACCAAATTTCGATTTGCAACCGGCACGAAGTTCATCTCATTTATGGGTTATATCAATAAACTCAATTTGTTGTGAGGACATATGTACTTCGTATATGTTGTTGCGTATTTGAATAGGATCAAAGATGCAATGATTATAAGTAAATTGGGTGACATCTCCAGTGGCAGCCCTCCTTGCCTCCGATCTTAGCTTATTCTTTGACAAAGGTCAATTTAGTTTACCTGCAAAAAATGAAAACTGTAAAGTTTTAGTTTTAGTTTCAGTAGAAATGATTTTTCTTTATTGTCACTACTCATTCTACAACCTAGGTTACGAGTACAAATATAAGACAGTTCCATCCCCGGTCACATTCCTTAAGAATAGAAAAAGAAATAACGTAATCAAGTTTCAAGATTTTTTAAATTTATCTACAGTCTTAATAATACATTTTGTAAACAATATGTAAATAAACCCTATCCTATCCAATCCTTGAAGGGGTGACTCAGCCCGTTGATATGAACAACTTTTCCTATGGGAATTAAAGCTGGGAACTCAAAAAGGAAAGGACATTTCCACACAAAAAAGTCCGGCCACCCGGTAAATTATTATGGGACCGTCAAAAAAAAATTGAGTTTTCTTTTTAGCTTTTTTTTTAGTTTTTAGCATTGGCTCCATAGGAAAAGTTGTTCATATCGACAGGCAGGGATTACTTATTGCATATTTTAAAATAACTTAAGCATGCCAATTGGAAAACCCAAAAGCTTCGCGCATGCAAAAGCTATTAAAAAGTAAGTAGTTAAGTACTTAATCTGTTGATTTTTTTTCGAAATAAACGCGTTTATAAAGCGCTATACGATACGATATCAAATATCGGTTATAGTACAGCGATCTGTCAGGAACTACCCTTTTCTACCGCGGGGCCTTGGGCACGCGCCCCGAGTGCCCAGTGGGAAAGACAGGTCTGCAATCAGCAGGCCTATTCACTATTTTTTGACAACCACGGAGTACTAACATTTTGATCCTTACTTTCAAATACATTGCGGGTTTCGTATGATCGACTATTTTTGTTTAAGATATATAAACCGTAATGGATGTTCTGACCATCAAAACGTTGTACACCGTTGTTGTCGAAAGTTAGAAAGTATTCTGTGAGCCCAGCAGATAACAATTCAATAGTCGTATTATGAAGTCAAGGTCAGGGGTGTCATCCTCAACAGCCTGTCCGTTGGTAGCAGGCATGGCCTCGGGTACGCACGCCCGGCCCCCCGAGCTGCTATACTTGCTTTTCCCCCATTCATCTTTCCCCATACATCTTCCCCCATTCATCTGAGTGAGTAGTATAATACCTATAATTCCCTTCTCAAATCCAACAAATTCCTATCCTACTCCATCTTAAAAATGCTTGCGATGGGCAGCAGCGTCAAAGCACAAAAAGCCAAAGAAACTGCGCTCGCCAACCTGCCTGCTGGTGAGTATGGCAATATTCTCCCATGGAACGAAAGATCTCGGGAGAGGCCCATGTCTAGTTGTGGACTCTGAAATAGATTGTTATAGGTCGGAGATAAGTTACTTTTTAAAATTAATAAAAAAAAAGAAAAAATCAAAATTGAGATGTTTATAGACATAATGCAATCCTAGTAAATCAACAAATTTGGTTTTTAAGCGTTTTCTGTCTGAGAATAAATCTCAGTATCATATATCAATATCTCATAAATTCATCGAAATTATTTGATGTCAAAGTTACAGCTGTTTTGTATAAAATCTCTGAATGTGTAGTATCCCATCAATATCTTTATTTCCTTACCAATTCCAACGAATTCCTATCCGTCCCCAGCTCAGAAAAAGCTTCCAGTGAGCAGCAATGACGGAAGCACGAGAAGCCAAAAAACTACGCTCGCCAATCTGCTTGCTAAGCGTGACCACTATGGCTATAGCCTTCCATGGAAAGAAAAATCCTTGGTAGAGGCCATGGTCCAGTAGATGAAAATGAAAATGAATAATTTTTATTCAAAGTAGGATACATGTATCGCTTTTTGAACGTCATATGTTTCTGTTGTTTATTTTTCTTTCTTTTATGTTTGTAAAATCGAAAAACTACTTGCGTTTCGGAATGAACACTGCTGAGAAGAATACGCCGAAAGAAACTCAGTCCAGTCTTGATAAGAATGACTTCGATAAAGTCTTCATAGAAAATACGGAAAGGCTTTTTCGCCAAACTAAAACTTACTTAGGTTAATTATCAAGGAATGTACCGAATTCTAGATTTTTCACCCCAATCAAAGGATGTGGCCTTGATGTTGCATGAATTATGGAAAAAGTCACAAGGACTTACCCGAGTTATTAAATTTCTTAGCACGTTTATCTCTGCGCGTGATGGAACACCAAAGCTGCCCTTGGTGCTCTCCAGCCCTGCACAGCCCAATCAACCTAACAAAGATGTCGATCAGGTGTCGACACGACGCATCAAGACACAATAGCACAAAAATCCTCGCGCCGCAAACCATGCCTCACATTCTAATGTCTAAGATATAAAGCCTATTTTCGACCAGCAAATTGGTTTGAAAACGAAAGCTCATGGTGGTCCGAAATAGGCATTGTTAGGGTTGCTTCAGTATAAATAGTTGAGACGCTTTACAACGGTATCATTCAATGTTTACATCTCATTTGGATCAGTGAGATTAGGAATTAAAGGAGTTTTGGAAACTAGTACCTACATATGTTTTCTAAAAGTATCTAATTAATTTGTTAATTTAATACTCAAGATCTGAGGCTTCTAAGACTAAATAGAGTAAAATCTTATCATCATGAAGGTTGGTAATCAAAAAAAATAAAAAAACTATAGAATCAAAATGAAATTTGAAGTCATAATTTATTTCGACTCGACTAAAAAAAATCATAGCGTACTTTTCTTTTCAACACATTGACACTGGCAATATCCTAGTCTTAAACACAAGAAAAAAATAAGCAACAGTATGTTCCTGAGCTTAAACTGTGTACTTTTAAATTAATAAATGAATTGAAATTCTTAAGATCTTCCTAGAAAAATACCATGTAACTTAATTAATAAGAGAACTCTTAAATTTCAGGTGTTTTTACCACTGGTTTTCTGCCTGTCGCTAGCGTTAGCCGAACCACCTGTCGGGTAAGCCGTTGACAATTTATCTTTTTTTTATTACGACAAAAGACGAGGTAACATTTTCTTTTACTGATTTTCAATAAAATAATATTTTATACCAGCGGACTAAGTTATGACATATACTACGGACCTATAATACTCCTATTCTCCGCCTCCGTGACCACAAGTAGTTTCACATAGTACTCTCGTAATTCATAAATAATATTTTTTATCTTTATTTTGCAAATGTAAAGTAAAAAAGAAAGCGTTTGACTCAAAATGTCTTTTGATTGGCTATACATTAAATATAAAACAGTGCGAAATAAACTTTAAATCACATGGATATGGACGAACGTGACGAACACATAAACCCTCCCCTCCCCCTGGGACAGCCGGACATAAAAAAATAAATATAAATAAATAAATATATACGGACAAATCACACAGATTGAGCTAGCCCCAAAGTAAGTTCGAGACTTGTGTTATGGGATACTAACTCAACGATACTATAACCCGGTCACTCCGTGTCGCAGGCTGGCGTGTTGACCGCTGCGCCACGGAGCTAGACATCTAGACAGATAGACAGACAGCCGAACATACGAAATAGTTTTTGCCTAAACTGGCCTTGGACACGCTTCGCTCGCGGTTCACGGTCGCTCAATCAATAAACTAATACCAGAGTTGTTTTATTTTCAGCGATGGTTACCCTTCTGCGAGGTCCAGTCATGACCACCATGATCACCACGACCACCATGACAGTAACGCTTTCGACTTTCAAAGATCTCTCTCTCAAGAGTACGGGCCTCCTTCTTCTACCAGAAGCTTTGGTTCTGCCCGAAACTCTATCTCCCAGGAGTACGGCCCGCCGAGTGCAAGGTCCGGGTTGTCTCATCACAGCTCGAGCTCACGGAATGCTCCGTCGACGTCTTACGGAGCGCCGAGTGCTCGAGGCATCTCGCAACAATATGGAGCACCCAGCGCTCGCTCTGGTGCTAGCTCACAAGGCATTTCCCAAGAATACGGGCTACCTAGTTCCCGTTCTTTATCTCAGGATTACAGTGCTCCTTCAGCGCGGGGTCTATCTCAAGAATATGGCGTTCCCAACGCTCGAGCTTCACCTTTATCAAGCGGCAGAGCTGGTCTGTCCCAAGAATACGGCCCTCCTGGCCTAAGAAACGCTGACTCTTACACCAGAGGCCCATCAACTCAATACGGCGCTCCTGAATTTCGTTCCACTCCTTCTGAGGAATACCTTCCCTCACAAAGAAGCTTCGGTGCTCCATCTCAGAAATATGGAGCTCCCAGTCAGTTTCGCGCCTCACCTTCCCAGCAGTACGGAGTCCCCTCAGCCAGAAACAACGACGTCTCAAGCTACTCCAGTTCATTCAAATCTTTCGGCTCCCGCAGCTCTGCCCCCCGCACCCTTTCTCAGTCTTACAGCGCTCCGTCCTCTCGCTCTCTCTCCACGCAATACGGTCTGCCTGCGGCTGCAAGGGGTTCTGACTCCTATTCGCAGGGTTTCGCTAGCAGATCGCCGGCACAGTCGTATGGCGCGCCGGCGGCGTCTTCGCGTGCTCTGTCTGACACTTACGGCGCTCCCAGCGCAAGAGGGCTCTCTCAGGAGTATGGCGCGCCTTCCAGAGCAGCAGAATTGACTACCAACGCCTTCGCTTCTTCTTTCGGATCTGCAAGGTATGTTACTGTAACAAAAGTATTTAATAGGCATGTTTTTGTGTACTCACAAAAACCAAGCTAAAGATCAAAGACAATCCATTAATGAACGAATGACATGTAAGTAGCAGATAGCTAATCTAAAATTCTCATAAAATCCAATGAGTCCCAGATAAACTTGTAGACATAGAACAAAAATCTAGAATCGTAGATAGTAGAATATGTCAACGCCTGAGTATCCAAAAAAAAGATCCTTCATATATAAGTGAAGTTCTTGCTCATTCATGTTCGAGAGACAGAGAATCGGTCAGTCAATGTAGACTTCTAGGCTTCAATCGCTTATTGGCAAAAAAGTTTTATTATAACTTACAATCATCTTAACTTAATCACATAGTTCACTTCACAAAGAATTATCAAGTTGCTCATCATCTACTCGTATGCAGTGTGCGGCAACAGGAATGCACTCTCCATGCTTTTCTAGAAGAATAAGCAAGTGAAATGATCTAAATTGCCCCTTTCTAAACTAAATCCTGGATCCGCGCCTGGATGAAATTACGGGAGGTATTATTATACCTGCTAATTTCCTACATGCCCATTCCCTATAGGTCGTCTCCCTCCGAGAAGTACGGCGCTCCTGACGCCCGTGACGCCATGCCGGCCGAGGAGTACGGAGTGCCGGAGCAGTACAGCTCGCTCTCCGGCCAGGGCTACGGGTACGCCAGGAACGCGCTGGATGAGCTGCTCAACCAGGTTCGTGGTAATCCTCTCCTTATTACACTTTAAAATTAACTTGTATATTTGACTCTAGGTTTACAATTTTTGGACTGTCCCGGAGTTTGCATAGGTGGTACAGTCAGATACCGAGATATCTGACCTGACCAGGCCCTCTACTTGTATCTTATTGATATGATTCCGCAGATCTTAGCCCAAACCCTCGATTGGCTTTTACGATCTGCGTGGGAAGAGAAACAGCTCGCACATACTACGTTTTTTATTTTCTGCCAGACCAGCATTGAAAGACAGTTTTCAATCATTTAAAAAAACATTGTTCTCGTCCAATACAATAATTTGAACGCAAAATATTTCATTAGATGCCTTCGATCTTGGCTGCTTAGTGTGTCCAGGGCACGGCAGATGGTTGAAACACTTCGTCATAAACGTTTTACGTCTCAGTCTTGGTCCCAGTACACCCGTTGGGAAATCAAATCCCAAAAAGGGATTTTGTGCTTTACTCGAGCTCATCATTTTAAGATATACATTGTGTATTTTTTTGAAGGTTATGCTCCTACAGTAAAGACTAACAATACCTGATGATGATTATAATGATGTGTATTTCAGGAACCAGCTAACTACGACTTCGGCTACAAGGTGAACGACTACATCTCGGGTAGCGACTTCGGGCACACGGAGTCCAGACAGGAGAACAGGGCTGAGGGCTCCTACTTCGTGCTGCTGCCCGACGGCACTAAGCAGGTAGGGGACTCATTTTTTTTTCCTTACCTATATTGATTGTGACATCTTTCGACTTAGTAGAAAACCCTTAAAAACTGGCCAAGTGCAATTCGGACCACGCGCACTTTAGGGTACCATAATTGCACGTCACAAGACTGTGAAATTACAAGATGCTTTTTGTTGGTCTAACAAATTTTTAATAGAATTTGTACGAAATTTTCCTTCTCTATGTACATTTTAAATGGAGCTTAGTATGTTGGATATTAAACTGACAGATCGAATCAGAAATACCACCCTACGCTCCATTACAAATGTGGTAGATGTTGGCAAAAAGTCAGGCAAGCTGAAGTGGGTCTGGGCGAGTCACGTGTACCGTATGCACCAGGACAGATGGGCCCATATACCTTACCTTATTGACTCCGACAGACGGAAAAAGAAAGAGAGGAAGACCCAGAACAAGGTGGTCGGATAAATTAAATTATTATGAGAAAAACTGAAAGGAGAAAGCTGCGAATAGGAATGCCTGGAGAAATTAAGGGGAGGCTTTTGCCCAGCAGAGGGACATAAACGCTAATAAAAAAATCTTTCTCATCACTACAGAGTTTCAAAAACGTACGGGAATATTCAAGCTTTTATGTTTGCGGAAGCGTGAGCATTCTTGGCACCCATCTTGCACTGATCTTTGTCTTGCCATCATAGGATTAAAAAAATGGTTGTTTCGGATACACTTTAGCTCGTCTTTTCCCCAGGTGGTGGAATACGAGGCGGACGAGCGCGGCTACAAGCCGAGGATCTCGGTGGAGCCCGCCGAGGGTTCCGCCGGAGGCTACGACGAGAACGCCGCCGACGTCGCCAGGAGCGGCGACGGGCCTTACTAACACGTTCCCTACACCACAAACGCTGATGTTTTGATGTATGTAGCGGATTCTGTTTCATTGATCGTTTGAAAACCGCCATACCAAAGCGCCAGCGTTTTCAGAGGCCCTACCACTTTACTCTCACTTAATTGTCACTTCTTTAAACGAGCTTAGTCGAATGGCATATATATTATATAACGAGTTGAGATGTATGTACCCATAAAATTTCGGCAGTGAAATAAGACAACAGGGTAATTAATAGTAATCACAGCGAAGAGTTACAAGACTTAATCTATCGATATCGTAGCTCCTTTTCAGGCAGTGGGTAAAAAATATGAACTGGACTTTGAGCGAATAAGTGTACAGCTCTCTTTCGAGTGGATGCGTAAACCGAACCGTCCATATACTTCCATATGAGATATAACGAGCAACCTGCGTGACGCGTGCGTTGCGTGAGCATGCAAGTACTCGTAGTGCAGCATTGCGTTGCAGCTCTCAAGACACAAATATGTAAGTAGCGTCAGCTCTCAAGACACAAATATGTGAGTAGCATCAGCTCTCAAGAGACAAATATGTGAGTAGCGTGTCCGTATGCGTAGAGCTGCGCAACTCCCGGTGTCCGGGTGATGCGTGTGTCCACGTCCAAGCACTGCACATGCACAGGCATCCATTGTGACTCGGTTTTAGGATGCAAAGGCTTTGCAATGTAAGTACTTGTTTAACGAGTGACAGCGCAGCAAAGCGTCTCGTCTTTAGCTTGAGAAAAGAATGGTATGATCAGCTGTCTGTCCGACTTTTCTCCTCTACAAGGTCGCATTTCTCAACCGATTCTCACGGAATTTTGTAAGCAGTTTCAATAATAACATAGAATTTAAAGTAGATTAAAGTGTTTGTTTTTTTTTCTAAATGACGTAATTCGATATGTTCACAAAGTTCAGTAAGCCTAGTTTAGAATATATATGTTTTTGTGTACCAACCAATGCTAGTTTCTTATGTGATCGATTCATGAATTGTCTAGTTGATAAAAAATAATTACGTCTTTATTATGTACGGGATAGACAGTTATGGGCTAGATTACTCGAGAGAGAATCATTAATAGGAGAGATTATAAAAAGTACATACCTACTTGCCTGGTATAAATTGTTTTTTTTTTATGTACCAATGTGTGAATTGTCTATTTGATAAAAATAATCACGTCTTTATTATGTACAGAGTAGACAGCGATGGGCTAGGTTACTCGAGAGAGTACCATTAGTAGAAGATAATTTCGAAAGTACCTACCTACTTTCGACTTTTACGATCTTCTTAGCGATCTCAGAATCATCTGTTCTTTGCTTTGTGTCATACTAGTTGTAAAATTGATTATTTTATTTATGGTATTTTATTTTATGTATATTTTATGTATTTTGTTATTTATATATTTAGATAGATATGTTTTATTGTTTCAAGTGACGATTAAGTAATAAACGACTTGGCGATATTAATGGAAATGCGATATGATTTCAAAATGACTATGTAAATATTTAGTTATTTGGAAAATCACTTTCTAGATCAATTACGACGAAAACGGATCGAAAATAATGGAAAATAGAATAATCAATTATTTATTATTTTGTAGCAAATAAAAAATACAAAAAAAAATAGTGTGTAAGTTCTTATAGCTTAAGACAAGCAATGTATATTTGAATGCAAATAAAATTACTTGTGTTGTTTATTTTCCGTTTCATTTGTAATCCTCTCCTTATTACTTTATTTTACAATTAACTTCTATATCTGATTCTTAGTTTGCAATTTTGGACCTGTCATGGTGTCTGTACCATAAGTCCTGGAGCCCAATTTTGAAACGGTAGAATCTTTATGATCTGAGGGTATAGTCGACCCGCCACTTGTGACGTCAGGCCCGGTTCCTATTCACATGTGTATAAAATCAACAAGTCGTCCTGCTTTTATGTATTTATAAAAAGTGCGAACAGCCTGTAGCATGGCACGCGCGACAACGTATTACACTATCGACATCTTGTTTTCCGTAAAATTAAAGAGCGAGCTGGGGATAGTTTATTGCGCGATAAAAACGGCGTCGCGGACGCCGTGCTACAGGGGCTGTTCGCACTTTTTATAAATACATAAAAATAGGACGTCTTGTTGATTTTATACACATTTGAATTTGAACCGGGCGCTGACGTCACAAGTGGCGGGTCGATTATACCCTCAGATCATGAAGATTCTACCGTTCTAATGGTTTATCTGTGATGTTAGGTACTAAAACTTACTACTTCTGAACCACCAAGCACCACCAAAAACCACCGTGCTGGTAGTAACTTGTAATACCTAACTAGCAGAATTGTTCATATTTAACATACAATGGACATCAAATGTAACTTACAATGGACAAGTATTAAAAACCTTAGATAGTGGACGATTCATAGGATTATTAAATATCATGAACTAAACAAGTTGAAAATGTTTGCAATAAAGTAAACAGATTCTCATTTGCTCTTTATAAATTGGCAATTAAAACGAAAAAATTTACAGCCCTAACAGCATAATTTGCGTACTTGGAATTGGTTGCATATGACCCCTTAGTTTAGTAATATAGCCACTGTACGGGCTCTCCGGACTTTGAACGTTATAGCTGTTGGAAATAATCGGCGGAATTAAAACACTGGGCGGAGATTACACGGGATTTTATTGGGAACAAAAATAGGACAGTACATCACCTTACAGATACAAGAAGCCAAAAGAGAGGTCCAGTTGACATTTTTGACATATTAGTTTCAACAATACGAGTAATTAGTTTCAACAATAGTGTTTTCTGTTGCGCATTAATTGAATTTACTAAAATACCTTTATTCATAATTGAATTATTTGGGTTTTGGAAATAGGTTCAACTATTGTATTAGGATTAAGCCTGTAATAATAGTTGTAAGTTAGGAAATAAATAAATTTAAAATAGTACAAATATAACATGAGATTTTTATACTAAAAAATGCATAATGCTGTTTGTTGTGTTGTGTTGTGCCTGATACCATAAGCAAAAAATGCCAAATTGGCTAAGATTAATGAAAACTTGTTTAAAAGCCATTAGTCCAGTCGACCAGTTCAAAATCGTGTACTGCACGATAAACTGCAAATAAAAAAAAAACAGCTATTGAAATTTTTCGCAAATACTCAAAATCTATTAATATATAATTAATTCAAAAAAAGAAAGATTTATAAAGAGGAGAACATTTTACTAAAAAAACAGTCCCGAATCCCGGAACTCTGCCTCCATTATATATAATCTTAATTTTGTGCTGAAAATAGAGCCCCACGCGGTTGATACAACATGGCTGCGCTATCGCACAATTTTTAGGACCTTGATCAAGAATCAACACGATTTTTAACTTGTCGATTAGACTACATGCCTTTCTTAGAAGCACCAGAAATGGTATCATGTTGTTTTTAGACACGGTACCTAAGACCAAGCGGTGAAAAAAATGGTTACACAGCATGTGCGTATATCTACTTCGGTACAATAATATTCCCCAAAACATGACATGACTTTTAAGTTGTTTAAAAAGCGCTTGTATGAGTGGCCTAATGAACATGATTAATTCATCGGTTTGTTTGTTTGTCTGTATACTCCTTATTATACTCATTAAGCAATAAACGATTGATTGATTGATTGATTGATACAGTCGGGGGCAGATAAATGTGACCCCTACAATTTAAAATCTGTTGTTAGAGGGTCAGTTTTATCTGTTGTTTTTTTTTTATGACAGTTCGGCAAACGAGCAAGCGGGTCACCTGATGGTAAGCGATCACCGATGCCTATAGATAACTGCAACACCTGGGGTGACAAGAGCGTTTTAAGAAAACGGCCTTTTAAGAAAACATAGACTTGTTTTTTTTCGTTGAAGGTTTCAATGTCGTATTATAAAATACTGAATAAATACATGCAAGTAATCTCAAAATTAATTTACAATAAACTTAGATATCTACTTACTCGTTTATTCCTTCTCAGATTTTCCACTCTAAAGATTTCTAAATTTACAATCAAAGAGGTATTTATTTGTCCAAAACGCAACTCTCTCATCTACATCTATACAGGGTGAACTTGAATTCATTAGCAAACTTTTAAGGAGTGGCTCAGACGATGTTGAGTATGAACAACTTTAATTATGGGACCAACTTCGATATCGTGAAAAAAATATCTGCTTTTAAATACAAGTTTTTTGCAATTTCGGAGTTGCATAGTAAAAGTTGTTCAGATTCGTGGTCTGAGTTGCTAATGAATTCAATTTCACCCTGTATACTACAATACGTATAATAAAACAGTAAAACTCGCGTCTGTATATTTGAATTATTTCTCAGAAATTGAGAGAGCGCGATAAAAAAAGAGTATACCCAGTTAAACCCAAAGAAATGATTTTTAATGTTTGGTCTGTCTGTCTGTTATGTTGTTTTCGAAACTGCAGAACAGACTTACATGCGGTTTTTAAAAATAGATAAATCGTAATCTTTAGTACGATCTTGCATACATAAGACGTAACTGTGAGTCTTTTGGCATAAATCAGCTAGCATTTTGAAATTATTGTTGGAGAGGCCCTCTATGTTGATCGAGATTACATTATGTGCTGGTGTTAAAAGAGATTGAATATTTGGTGCTGAAAACTATCTAGAGGAGGCAAATGACAGGGCAGTGGCCGTGGCCACATACTGGGCAAATTGTTGTAGTTAAAAGACATTACGACTCGAAAAGAAGAAGAAGTACGATCTTAGATTTTTGTGTTTAAATTCATTTGATCGAAAAAGTTATTATCGTTTAAAGTTTCGAGCACGCCTGTTAAATTATAGACAGCAAATTGGCATGAAAGGTTGGATTCTCAGTTTTGATGTTTTTAAGGGTCGCTTATGGTCGTTTATAAAGTTTTTCACATCTTTAATATGAACAACTTTTAAAAAGGTGCAACTCGAAGGTCGTGAAAGCGACATGTTTCATGGGGATTGGTGCTATAATAAAAGAAATCATCACTATGAACAACTTTCGGCATGTTGTCTTGGATGTTTATCTATATGCATATGTATTTATTACAAAATATAGTATCGTTGAGTTAGTTAGTATCCCATAACACAAGTCTCGAACTTACTTTGGGGCTAGCTCAAACTGTGTGACGTAAAAAAAAACTTCAATGTGCTGCTGCTTCTCTTCCCGGCCAGATCGATAACACCAATCGAGGGAACAGTCGAAAATTAGACGAAACATGTCAACAGTCAATGCACTTAGCAATCCGTTTGATGAGAGTGAAGTGATAAATAGGAAGTTAAGTTTTTGTATGGAGAGTATGCTCAATTTACTATTTATTTATTTTATAAAGAAATACCACGGTATAAACTTCCACTTAAAGTATTTAGGCAGAATAAGTTTCACAAAAAAAAAATACTTAAAATAAAACTTATTATGTACAAGTATTGTACTATACAGCGTGTAACATAGCCAATGATGTTTCCGTGAAGGAGTGACTCAGCCCGTCAAAATAAACAACTTTTCCTATGGGACCAATGCTGGAAACTCATTTTTTTTACATTCTCATACAATAGCCGGGCCGGCCGAACAATTTTGTATGAAAATGGAATTTTTTTTATTGAATTCCCAGCATTAATGGTCCCATAGTTGTTTATTTTGCCGGGCTGAAACACCCCTTTACGGGAATGTCGTTATGTTACATGCTGTATATAAGTATGATATATAAATATATGCATAAAAGGCGGCATAATGACATCAGACAAGTGGCAGGAGTCATGTGGAACAGAATAGCACTAGACAGGAAAGAATGGAAAAATGGAAAAGGTTGGAGGAGGCCTTCGCCGATTTTAGTAGGAATAAATAGTTTATAAATTTTAATTATTGTAAATAAATATGAACAAAAGGCTTTATTATTAAATACTATATTATATAAGTATGATACTCTTTGAAAATTTTACGAGAATAGCGAATGTTTGAGAAGAGATACAAAAGTAATCAGATAAGAAGGGCATTCAAATAAAAGTCTAAGTCACTGTATGTATCATTTGAGAAGAGCCTGGAAGTAGGATACGGGGGTACGGGAGCCAATTACAATTGTTTATAATTGACAGTTAAGTAATAGGTTTACAGCGTAAATTTGAAACCCTGAGGTATATTGAAATCCTGGAATCAGAATTCCTAATGGAATACAGCTCGTTAGGTTGCCTTGTGACCTATCTCCCCAATTTAGGGCGAAACCCCTAAATACTCACCTAAAATAATGCTTTATTAAAACTAAAATTAAGAATCTTAAAAAAATAATAATACAATAACTTAAATATATTATTAAAAAGAGTCCCTTTAGGCAAAGACAATATCTTTAGGCAAGGTTCCAAAGATACTGGCAGCGTTCCCTCTTTGAACTAATTCTTTGTCGGAGGTAGCTGCCAGCTCTTCGGTCTCCTGTGATGTCGACTACCCTTTTTGCTATTTCCTTAAAAAGCCTTAGAGCGCTAGGACCCCACGGACGAAGGGTCTCGACACCGAATGGGACAAAATCATATTCGGAGCCTAGACCCCTGTATTTGCTTGCTTTAGCTATATTTGTATGTATTCCTACCCCTGTATACGCCCTCGCGCATTAAAAATCATATTGTGAAGGAAAGCAAAGCTCTTCTTCTTCAGATATCACAAATTCGTGCTAAGCTATTCTAAAGCTCTCGCCGGAGTACTGCTGCAATGCTAAAGAAAACTCGTGACCATATAACAAAGTACCCACCAAGTAGGCTATATTCTGCTATTTTTTTTTTTTTTTTACAAAATTTGAATTAGGCATTTGTCTCCCATCTCACCTGATGGTAAGTGACGATGAAGACGAGGATGTTACATGCCTATCCAAGAGATACCCATTTATTCTACTTTTGAATGTCCCGGGACTGTACTTGTTTGGGAATATAGACGCAGGCAGTTCATTCCACACCTTAGCTACTCGAACCAAAAAGGAACTGTCTATGCTATACTTTACTACTACAAGACGTTTGTAGTAAATTATCTTAAGCAATGCTACAAAGCGGACCAACCCTTTGCTTCAGCGATGACGGAAAATCAGGAAAATTTTGAATTTGGAACAAGAGCTTTTTTTCCAGCTAGGAACTTTTGATAGTCCCAACTCTGCCAACCCGTTAACAGACTGTCACGTTTGTTGCCGGTTGCCGGTGGTCCCGGCTGCTATCTGGTAGTCGATAAAGGAACCACGTCAGAGGCCGACAGGCGGTTCCGAAGAACTCTGACAACAGGGTGTGCGTGGTCGATTGACCGTGACACCTACACGAAATGATGATGATGATTTTTGTTGCCAGGAACAAAACAACAGTGTCATCAGCAAACATCAGTAAGTCGAATACAATCTGTGTAATTTTACTAAATATTGGAATTTTACAACATTTAGATAGATATATGGTTTATTTGTAGCTGAAGTCACACACATACACAGGAAAAATACAAAATTACATAACATGAAAAAGAAAAAATCATATACAGAAAAGACGCACCTTTGTATCTGAGTCATTTCAACTAAGGGTTAAAAACTTAAAAATAGATTGCGCATTTAATGGTGATCAAATTAAAGCCCACGCGATTGAAGTCGCGGGCAACAGCTAGTGTGAAAAAAGTAATCTGGTACCTTTTTAAAGATGTGAGTGAGCGCTAAGAAAGTATTTTTAAGAAATGTAACTATTAAAGGGGCAATTTTTCTCATTTCCGGACTTAGAAGTATGAAAGAAGGTATATAAGTTCTCGATTAAAATTAAAAAAGATGTGTGTAGGTAGATGAAATTTGCAAACTGGGGAAAGTTTAAGGGGTAAAATGGGCGTGGGTGGGTGGTATAAACTTTGTATGGAAATTTTCTCATTTCTGGACTTAGACGTATGAAAATTAGTATATAAGTTCTAGGTTACATTATATAAGTTGTGCTAGTATATAAGTTGTAGGTAAAATGGACGATACTTTCCCCTGATTTGGATGAAATTTGGTATGGAGGTGTGAGGCCCGGGGAAGGACATAGGGTATGTTTGATTCCGGGAAATTCTACTGTTCCCGAGGGATCGACACTAACGCGGACGGAGCCGCGGGCAACAGCTAGTACGTAATACTTTAATTAAATAATTGTAGAAATGATATGTGAAGGTACTAGTTTCCCAAACTCCTTTAATTCGTAATCT
Organism: Elegia similella; assembly: GCA_947532085.1. Lineage (NCBI taxonomy): Eukaryota > Metazoa > Arthropoda > Insecta > Lepidoptera > Pyralidae > Elegia > Elegia similella. The sequence goes on along the minus strand of OX383951.1, from coordinate 5,978,902 downwards.
CAGTCATCATCATTTCGAGTAGGTGTCACGGTCAATCAACCATGCACACCACAAATGAGACGTACGACGGTAATCGAACCCAGAGCCACGGTGCAACAGGCGTGTTGCCACTGTACCACGGCGGCCATCACAATTAGCTACATACTCGTACGTACATAACCCAACTAGCTCCAGCCTCCAACGCTCCACAATAGACACAAAACCTTGGCTCTTAAAAACATTTCACTTGTCCTAATGCCACACATATAAAGCCTATTTTCGACCAGCAAAGTGGTTTGAAAACGAAAGCTCGTGGTGGTCCGAAATAGGCATTGTTAGGGTTCCTTAGGTATAAATAGTTGAGACGGTTACAACGGTATCATTCAATGTTTACATCTCATTTGGATCAGTGAGATTACGAATTTAAGGAGTTTGGAAAACTAGTACTATCCCATATCGTTTCCACAAGTATTTAATTATAGTACTTATTAAGTGAATTTAAAAAAACTCAATATTCAAGGCTAAGACGAAGTAAAATATTACCCAAATGAAGGTTTGTAAGCTGAAAAACTACTCAATACCTTGCTATGAGTCGGACATTAAATTAAAGGTCAAAAAATTATTTATTTACTAGCTTTCGCCCGCGGCTCCGCCCGCGTCAATGTCGATCCCTAGGGAACAGCACTTTTTCCCGGAATATAATGTACCCTGTGTCCTTCTCCGTACCCCAGATAACGTGTATGCAAAATTTCACGATGATCGGTTCAGGAGTTACAACGTGAAAGCGTAACAAAAAACTCACTCTCGCATTTATAATATTAGTTAGGACTCGTATGGCAAATTTTAACAATCGTTTAAAGTAATTAGTTGCTTAATCCATTGGATAGCGTAATTTTCAAGAAACTTGAACCAGTCCGATGGTCTTCCTCCATATTTACTGAGAGGACAGGTCTTATTAATATGTTCTGCTCGGCCTCTTGGGAGTTGGGACTACTGTGCATAATGTAAAATATTATCATTGCACACTCGATCGCTAACATAATATGTTCCAAAAATAAGAATGTAGGTATATAATAAAAATTGTAATCATTATTAGAAATGAAAGAAAAAAAAAATGATAAATGAAAAAATTTGATGACAAATGATAAAATTAAAAAGCCCTTTAGGCGAGTAGGCGACCAACACTGTTGAAAAGAGTTTTTTTGGCGTTTCTTCTCTGCAGTGGTCCGTTCCGAAACGCTAGTAGTCTGTAGCTTTTGCACATTAATTAATAATATAAATATGACTAAAATTAGATCCTTTAAAATGTGATTTAACGTGCCTGCAAAGGCTTATTTTCTGAATAAACGTTTTGATTTTGTTCAATGTCCACGATGCAGCGCCACAGTCACATGCAGGCGATTCACTTCATCCACACTTGTACAGGTCAAAAATACCAAAAATAACCATAGCGTGCTTTTATCTCTTCAAAACATTGACACCGACAACGCAACCTAAGCAAAAGATTTCATGAAATTAAACTGCATCCTGTGGAATTAATAAATTTACTAATTTACTTGAAATTCCTTATGAGCTTTCTAGTTTTTTTTTTTTACAAGAGAACTAATAATTTTCAGATGTTTTTACCACTGGTTCTCTGCCTGTCACTGGCCTTAGCCGAACGTCCTGTCGAGTAAGTAGTTTTATCATTTGACAATTTATCTTTCCTACGTTGTTTTGACTAAAGGTAGTTACGCTAAGAGTAATATTGATATGCATTATAAAAGCATTCAATTGTTATTATCACCGCCTGTTATTTATAGATAAAAGGGTCATGATGTTAAAAGAAACATTGCTCGTGACTTGCCAGGCATCAACAAAGAATCATTACATGCAGTCAATGCCTTCAAATTACTCATATTATCTCTTTCTTGTACCGACAAATTGGCAATTTAACGACATGTTTTACTAGCGGGGCAAGTTATCATACGAGATAAGGAGAGCTCAAGTTAGCTGTAAGCTGTAAACTTCGCAAATCTTATTAGAACGAACTTACAATGGACCTAACCGCCGCAGACCCTTTACGCTAATTTCCCCCACATTATTATAAGCAGAAATAAATCTAAATACTATTTCAACGAAAAACCCATGTAATGATTGTAACTGCTAAATTTCGCAAGAATCTGTAGAGAAATTTCGACTTGTAAAGAACTGACAGACAGCTAGACAGACCGGTCATACGAATCAATTTTTACCCATGCTGAAATTGACACGCTTCGCCCGCGCTTCATACTCGCTCGGTCAATAAGTTAATGTCAAAGTTGTTTTAATTTCAGAGATGGTTACCCTTCTGCAAGGTCCAGTCATGAGCATAATCACCACGACCACCATGACAGTAACGCCTTCGGCTTCCAAAGATCTCTCTCCCAAGAGTACGGGCCTCCTTCTTCTACCAGAAGCTTTGGTTCTGCCCGACACTCTATCTCCCAGGAGTACGGCCCGCCGAGTGCAAGGTCCGGGTTGTCTCATCATGGCCCGAGCTCACGGAATGCTCCGTCGACGTCTTACGGAGCGCCGAGTGCTCGAGGCCTTTCTCAACAATATGGAGCACCCAGCACTCGCTCTGGCCCCAGCTCACACGGCATTTCCCAAGAATACGGGCTGCCTAGTTCCCGCTCTTTATCTCAGGATTACAGTGCTCCTTCAGCGCGTGGTCTATCTCAAGAATATGGCGTCCCCAACGCTCGAGCTTCACCTCTATCAAGCGGCAGAGCTGGTCTGTCCCAAGAATACGGCCCTCCTAGCCTAAGAAACGCTGACTCTTACACCGGAGCCCCGTCAACTCAATACGGCGCTCCTGAATCTCGTTCCACTCCTTCTGAGGAATACCTTCCCTCACAAAGAAGCTTCGGCGCTCCATCTCAGAAATATGGAGCTACCAGTCAGTTTCGCGTCTCACCTTCCCAGCAGTACGGAGTCCCCTCAGCCAGAAACAACGACGTCTCAAGCTACTCCAATTCATTCAAATCTTTCGGCTCCCGCAGCTCTGCCCCCCGCACCCTTTCTCAGTCTTACAGCGCTCCGTCCTCTCGCTCTCTCTCCACGCAATACGGTCTGCCTGCGGCTGCAAGGGGTTCTGACTCCTATTCGCAGGGTTTCGCTAGCAAATCGCCGGCACAGTCGTATGGTACGCCGACGGTGGCTTCGCGTGCTCTGTCTGACTCTTACGGCGCTCCCAGCGCAAGAGGGCTCTCTCAGGAGTATGGCGCGCCTTCCAGAGCAGCAGAATTGACTACCAACGCCTTCGCTTCTTCTTTCGGATCTGCAAGGTATGTTAACATGACAAAAGTGTTTAATAGGCATGTTTTTGTGCACTTACAAAAACCAATACAATTCACTAATGAACCAACGTCATGTAGAAGCAGTAGATAGCTAATTTAAAAGTCTATGGGGTAGACAGACAGACTTGTAGAAATAAAATAAAAGCCTATCTCGAATCGTAGATAATTAAATATGGCACTAAGGCGTGGCCATATTTTAATATCTTTTAATCGAGAAAGGGTACGTATCCCGGAGAGAAAAGTTCCTTCATAAATGAAGCTATTTATCATGCAAATGCTAAAGCGCCTTTAATACTTGTTATGTTCAAGATTCAGAAATCTGTCTGTCAAGACTCAAAGTTTTGTTGTAACATATATTCGTACCACGGAATTTACAAGTCCCTCATCATCAACTTGTACGCGGTGAGCGGCAACAGGAATGCACTCTCCACGCATTTCTGGACTTTTAAACAGGTGAAAAGAGCTAAGAGCTCCTCTTAACTAAATCCTGGATCCGCTCATAGATGAAGCTACGGGAGGTGTTTTAGCTACTGATGTTTTCATGCCTCCCAACAGGTCGTCTCCTTCCGAGAAGTACGGCGCCCCTGATGCCCGTGATGCCATGCCGGCCGAGGAGTACGGAGTGCCGGAGCAGTACAGCTCGCTTTCCGGCCAAGGCTACCCCAGGAATACGCTGGACGAGCTCAACCAGGTTCGTGGTGCATTCAGTGCCGGATTAGCTAAATCTTATAATTGAGTTGACTAATATGCAAACACATTTATGTTATTGGAAGAATCATCATCATTACAGCCGTATGAAGTCCACTGCTGGACAAAAGCCTCTCCCAAGGATTTTTCGTTCTTTGCGAGGATATTGTCATACTCACCACGCTTGACAGGCGGGTTGGCGAGCGCAGTTTCTTTGGCTTCTTGTACTTCCGACACTGCTGCCCATCGGAAGCTTTTTTAAGCTGCGAAAGGATAGGCGTAAGTTGTATTTGGGAAGGAAATGAAATTATTGGGATACGACTCACTCAGATGAATGGGGGAAAAGCAAGTAGCAGCTCGGGAGGCCGGGCGCAAGTACCCGATGCCATACCTGCAACTACCTGACAGGTAGTTGATGATGACAGCCCTGACTAGGGATTGCAAAATCCGGATATTTTTCAAATCCGGGTTTTAAGAATTTCGTTGCTTAAAAATCCGGATAATCCGAATTTTTCGAAACTTTAATTTTATTTTTTATCATATCTAGTTTAGCTTATTTAAAATTCACAATTCGGTAACATTTACGATAAAGTTAAAAAGAACACAAATAAAGTAAAATATTTAGTTATCACGTGAAAAATCTGTCGAATTAGAGGTTTTGAAATAACCGATGACCGAATACTTGAAAAATTAAAAGTTTTAAATAGGGCCTCTATTTCAGATTTTAAAATTCACATTTTGACAATGACAATTTTATAAAATTTAATCAAAAATCACGTATTGTAAGTCAAATTCATAATGCGATATTCGTAACATGTAAAGTACAATAAAAAATTTAAGTATATAGTATTGACATTTTTAAACGAAAAACTTCGTATTTTAAATATTGATACACTATGTTTATATACAATGAAAAAGCAAAATAAATGGTAATCTGTCTAACCGTAAATAACAATAAAGATTTTATTTTTTTCATGAAGCGGTACTTTAAAAACATGAAAAAGCGTTGAGTGATTCTTAATTAATACCGCTGTCTTAATTTATTGCAGAATATTCCATCCGTGGAAATGGCACTTTCTGATTCCAGATTAATCGGCGGAACGGCTAGCAACGTCTATAAAACCTTTTTGAAATTTCCCTTTAAACTTTTTCAAAAAGTGCCATTTCTACATGTATTAATGCAGATAAATCAGCCCTGCTGCCTGAAGTCGACGGCTGCTGCTGTAGAGTAAGGCACCGCTAGTTTTGACAATAGAATGTTGGCGATCAAGTTGTTCCTTAAAGCTAAGTACGTGCAGGTCAGATTTGCACACGGTTTCCGAACTAGTAAAAGGGTTTGGCGACGATACCGCGGCCTGTTAGATTAATATCGATTAATGCTTTTTGTACACTTGAATTCAGCTTTGAGATACGTTCCGTCATTGTAGCTAGACTATACCATCGCGTTTTACAGTTCAAAACAAGACTCTAACTCTTTGCCGAATTCTGCTAGCACATATTTCTGAAGCATGTCATTCATAGTCAGTGAATTTTAATGTCTTCACCAACGCCCGGACTTATAATGTTTTGATAATCATCGTTTAACTGTCCGTGTAGTCTAGTGTTTTCAATCAAAACCCCTTAAGTCATAGCCTAAACTTTTTTGCGAATTTGTGTGTTGGTTGTAAAATCGTCAATAAAAACAATAAAAAAGACGGTGCTTAATCAAAAACTATCAATTAAGATGATAAGCTGTACTTAAAACAAAAATTCGAAAAAACCGGATTTTGATACTGAAATCCGGATTTATATAAAGCTTCAGTGTTTTTCTGACCATATTGGAAGAATACGCTTAATAAATCTTTAATATCAATCATTTAAAAATACTCAAGCTGCAATGTTTCATTAGATGCCTTCGACCCTAGAGTGTTCTAACTTCCACCAGCTGTACTATTCATCATGTATTTCAGGAACCAGCTAACTATGACTTCGGCTACAAGGTGAACGACTACATCTCGGGCAGCGACTTCGGGCACACGGAGTCCAGACAGGAGAACAGGGCTGAGGGCTCCTACTTCGTGCTACTGCCCGACGGCTCTAAACAGGTGCGGGACTCATTCTTTTTCTTAATAGCTCGTTGAAAAACTGGCCAAGTGCAAGTCGGATCAAGTGCAGTGTATACCTTAGTTGCACGTCACAAAAATTCCAACTTGTAATAGAAGAAAATATTTTTCCGTTTTTCATCCGAAAGATTACTTATATAAATTTTTCAAATATCAATAAAGATTTAAAAAAAAATTGCGTCTTCCTTCTTACTTCTATGATTAAGAGGGTACACAAGAGAGAGAAAATAGCACTATGAGAAAATTGGTTGTCTGTTAAATAGTCGGTTTACGGACACTATCATCCGTAAACCTTTGCGAAGAGAAATAGATGCGTCACAAGCCGAACTCTAGGCCGATTGTGCTTTTCTATCGCCTGTTCCGAGCTTTCGCTTGCACACGTAACGTGACACTTTTTCGTACGTGCAGTCAACGTTCATCGATTTATAAGACGTTATTATTTAAAAATATTATATACATTAGCCGTGTGGTTTCCGGCAGAGTAGAATAGGACCACTCCAAGTCTTCCCATGGATGTCGTAAGAGACGACTTAAGAAATACAAGCTAAACAAAGCTCATAAACATCAATGAGACCTCTCCAACCAGTCTGGCCAGCGAAGAGAGTGTAGGCCAAATCCTCTGTCTGCTCTGGCCAAGTATAGCACCAGTAGTAGGTACAGAGAGGACCATGTTCCTGCAGTGGAGACTAAAAAGATCTGATGATGATGATGATGTAAAAATAGTGTTCAAACACCGACAATATTTTATGTTTCTCCCCAGGTGGTGGAATACGAGGCGGACGAGCGCGGCTACAAGCCGAGGATCTCGGTAGAGCCCGCCGATGGTTCCGCCGGAGGCTACGACGAGAACGCCGCCGACGGCGTCGCCAGGAGCGGCGACGGGCCTTACTAACACGTTCCCTACACCACAAACGCTGAAGTTTTGATGTATATAGCGGTTTTAAACCGACTTCAAAAAAAAGGAGGATGTTGTCTTGATCAGACTCCAAAAAGGGTAGATTATCAATACGGTTGTTTTTTTTTTAATATTTGTTATAAAACTGTCATTTATGAACCGATTTTAAAAATGATGCTTTCAAATTACATGAAAATAGGTTCAGTAGTTTGATTGAAGTTGTTTTTTTATATTAAAGATCACATGTTTCTTTGATCGTTTGAAAAGCGCCAGCGTTTTAGGTGCTCTACCACTTGACTCGCTTAGTCGGTTGATATCGATTTGACTAGCTCCGTGGCGCAGCGGTCAACACGCCAGCCTGCGACACGGAGTGACCGGGTTCGATCCCCGGCCAGGTCAAGATGGAAAACGATCTTTTTCAGATTGGCCTGGGTCTTGGATATTTGTTATATAAAATATAGCATCGTTGAGTTAGTATCCCATAACACAAGTCTCGAACTTACTTTGGGGCTTGCTTAATCTGTGTGATTTGTCCGTATATATATTTATATTTATAGAGGTGTATTACAGTATCCAAAAGATTCAGCGATGAAATAAAACAGGCAGTACAAAAGTACAGAATACTTCATAGTACTAACAAAAGTCATAATTATTTCTTTACAGTTTCTTTATTCGAGTACACTTGTAACACCTCGCTTTTTAGGTCAGGGGTTGAAACTATGTCTCAGGTTTTAAGCGGCAAATTTTCAGCACACTCTGTACACCTAGATCTGACCTAGACTAAGGGTGTATATATTCTTTGACTAAGGTGTCAACTGGTGTCAACTGCTTCATAATACATATTATTATAGTCTATGAATATATTTATACAGGATGTTAGGCTAAACACCATTGTACTTCACACCATTAAATCAGCCTATTAAAATGCACAACTTTTGCTAAGGCATTAATGGTTGGAACTCAAATTCAACATTTTCATACAATAGCGTTCGACCGGCGCGGGCGGCGGCCTAACAATTTTTTTTTTTAGTTTCCAGCTTTGGCTCCATTACAAAAGTTCATTTTGTCGGGCTAATTTGATGGTTTGAAGGATTACCCTAACATCCTGTATTGCTCATTTGTACTATGATCACCTTAGAATTGATCTATAGGGCTATATCTACTTAGGGCTTACATGAATTGAAATTCGGGGCCCAATACAGAGCCCTTTGAAATAAATTAATTGATATGTATATGTAAAGGAGATATTTAAAATTTTGAATTATGAGGCCCTATAGATAACCCATCAAACCATTTTATGATCTATTTTTTACAGTTCAATCAATATTTATAGATATATTATTTATTGTTATAAGTGATGATTAAGTAATAAACGACTTGGCGATATCAATGGAAATGAAGTAGATTTCAAAATTGCTACAAGCACAGTACTGAACTGTGCTACAATTGGTAGCTGATTGTAAATCATTTTGTAGACCGGATCGATGTATGTAAAATATAATACTCAATTATCTATTGTTCAGTAGCAAAAAAATAATAATAAAAAAGAGAAAGTTACACGAAGTAAACCATTATCCGGTCAAATTAAGTTAAATACCTACTTAACACTTGACGTTTTTCAGCTGTCATTGTCAATTTGTTTTGGGCGGATAATAGTTTAAATCAAGTAAGTACTATAGTTAGTCCTTGTTTAAATGCAGTTAATGTGGAAGTATAGGTTAAGAAAAGCAATGTACTATATTTAAATTACCTATATTATTTACCTATATTTGAATGCAAATAAAAACTGTGTTGTTCAATTTCGATTTCATTTGATATCCTCTCCCAAGTACCTTATTATACCTACTATATACTTATATTTGATTTGAAGTTTGCAATGTTTTACTTGTCCTAATGTCTGACCCAACCACCCGCTCTTAAAATGGAGAATTCATCGACTAAACAATGACAAAATTATGGAATACTAAGTGCATGATTATATTTCAGTGGTACATAGGTATCAACATAGAGGTACCACCTCCATGTTAATACCTATGTAAAACAAAGTGGGGTATTTTTGAAAACTTATAACTTAGAAGGTGTGCACCGATTTTTATATAACCTTGTTGTATTGGTTTGATTATCACCACGAATAGCAGAATAACCATTCATCATCATCATCATCATCAGGTCCTTTTTAGTCTCCACTACAGGAGCACGACCCTCTCTGTACTACTAGGGCCATACTTGGCCAGAGCAGCCAGAGGACTTGGCCTACACTCTCCACGCTGGCCAGACGGGTTGGAGAGGTGTCTTAGATGTTTATAGCTTTGAATAACCATTCATCATCATCATTAAATAAAATATAAGAAATATTTAAAACAAAAAAAATACAACGAATAGAGGTACGTCGAGACAGCCAGTTTCACTATTACCAGTCCTACTTTTTTGGACTTATTTTAGACTTTAATTTGGTATTTATCATAAAAGGAGCACCTAGTCGGCTAGCGTAACGCACCGCACTCTTATCACGTTATTTAAGCAAACAAGATAAAGTCCTTGTCAGTAATTACGTCAGAGGCGGAGAGGCGGTTTCGAAGAACTCTAACACCAGGGTGTGCATGGTCGATTGACCGTGACACCTACGCGAAATGATGATGATGATTAGTAATTTATTTATTTTCCCTGGCTTGTAAAGTCTTTAATTGTCTTTCAGCAACATTACCTTATTTATTTACTAGCGACCCGGACCCCGGCTTCGCACGAGTGCAATGTACATATAAACCTTTCTCTTGAATCACTCTATCTATTAAAAATACCGCATTAAAATTCGTTGCATAGTTCCAAAGTTCTAAAATGTATAGGGCCACTTCGTTGCCACTAGTACCATTATCAGTTCCATTATGGAACTACTGATGATTTAATCACTAGTTCCATTTTATAAATAATGGAACTAGCGGGACGGACAGACAGTGAGAGGCGACTTTGTTTTCTACTATATAATAATAATAACTTTTATTTCAGACCTGGTCCATATAACACACTTTACAATTAAGTCTTAGTCTAGAACACATACATAAATCATTCATAAGGTACATTGGGACACTGATCCATTAATATGAACCAGCGTCCAATGTTTCATTAATGCACCGTCTACACCCATTCTATCTGCTATAAGTCTCAGATAGCTGTGGGCTGTGAGATTGTCCCGAATCCGCCGCATCAAGGACGCAGTTCTTTTTCTAATGATGGCTGCAAAACCGTCAACACTTGCAGCAGCAAACATCCCCGACGCGCTGCAGAAACGAGGCAGCCTCATCAGTGCTCTGAAAGAGTTATTGTATTGGACCCGCAAGGCATTGTAGGCATGATAGTAATATTATTGTATAAATTATTTATTTTCAAAACAGTACATTTTACACATAAAAATAAATAGCCATTTATAACTTAAATATAGAAAAAATCTTTCAACGCTTCACATCGAGGCAACGTTCTCAGAATACTGGCAGTGTTTCCTCGTTGAATTGCAAGACTTATATCCGCTGAGCAAAATAACTGCCAGCTCTTGGGTATTCCGTTGCCCCGATGAGACGCTTTTGTGGCGAGTCAACAGGCGAGTCACTCGCCGTTACAACGCAGCATAGGAATGCATAATCACGTCGGGGTCACCAGTGAAGTGGTAGACAACTGGATGTAGGCTTTGGTGTAGGTATCCTAGATGACCTGGGGGGCCTAGCTAACTACCAGTCCTAACACTTACTATTACTCGGGAGAACGACTAAGGGCGTAAAATAAAACTTGGAATACATCGCTAGTCGTATTACCAACTTTTATTTTACGCCCTTAGTCGTTCTCCCGAGTAATAGTAAGTGTTAGGACTGGTAGTTAGATAGGCCCCCCAGGTCATCTAGGATACCTACACCAAAGCCTACATCCAGTTGTCTACCACTTCACTGGTGACCCCGACGTGATTATGCATTCCTATGCTGCGTTGTAACGGCGAGTGACTCGCCTGTTGACTCGCCACACTTTGTAATGTCCTCTAAAAATATTTTTTGCCTCCGCACCCCAAGGGCCCATCGTTTCCACCACGGAAGGTAAGAAAATATGGTTGGTAATTGCGTTTTTTTCCTGACTCTGCCGCTAAAGCAGCCGCCCCACCGTGGTTCTCAACCGATTCTCGTGAAATTTTGTGAGCAGGTTCGGTAATTAGATATATAGAATTTTTTTGCCGAGCCAGTTTTTCGAAATTTTTAAAATGGCGTAATTATGAGGGTCCGAAACTTAAAAAACCTCATAGCACAGCTATTTGAAAAAAAGATCTGATTACGACGCAACTTTTTTATACGATAAACTTGAACGTGTTTATAGTCGGCAATTTGCCCAAAAGTTGTCTGCCTGAAAACGATTTTCTGTTTATTTTTTTGTATTAGTTCATTCAGTATAATGTCGTAAATACAAATCTATGGTATGACAAGGTATGAAAATGGTGCGTAGTAACTGTGACGTCGTAATTGAAGGAAATCATCCTTTAGTTAATTAGCATAACAGTAACAGATATATTTTGAGCACTGGAGGGCAAATGTGGATGTTGGTTGTAAGGGCTCGCGAGGTCTACTGTTCTCACAGAACCGCTATACAATGCATATCTATAATGCCTGTTTACAAAGTTTAAACCATAGAGATCAGATTATTTACATCCATTTAAACCTAAGGCGTCCTAAGAGAGATAAAAACCTCCTACGGTATAGACGAGTAGGTACATACTCACCATGGTCCATGCCTGGCAGGCGGATTGGCGAGCACAATCTCTTTGGCTTCTGGTTATTCCGACGCTGCTGCCCATCAGAGGCTTTTTAAGCTGGGAAAGGATACGAATTTGTTGGATTTGAGAAGAAAATGAAGGCATTGGAATGTGAGGCAATGACATGTGAGGAATCGTAGGAGATAATGAGACATATTTTGTGTCTTTGTGAGGTAAGCGTTTGGACCTCTTAGGATCAGCTTATCCTAAGCTAGAGGACTACAGGCACTACGCACTGGGCGATGTTCTAAAGCTCATGCAGTCCTTCTTCGGAATACACCGTGTGGGTGAGTAAGGCATGGGATTAATACAAATTACCCCAAAGGTTACACGTGCTTCTAATGCTGAATAGGCCCCCATTGAAGATAAGATAAGATAAGGTATTGTAATACTACTCATTGGGATGAATGGGGGAAAAGCAAGTAGCAACTCGGGAGACCCGCACCGCACAGGCAGTTGAGAATGACATACTAAATAGACCCTGACCATACTAAATAGCCAACATTATACTAGATTTTTTAACATTCCTAAAGACAGGCTTGGATGAATGCTTTCTAGTGACAACCGTCATTTCAACACACTAGTCAACAAAAGGCAATTAATGTAAGGGAAAACATCTTGAGGATACGATGATTTCCTTTACCGGAAGCAAGAGTCGCTAATAAAAATTACCCCACGTTTACGAGCTCAGAAAATTAATAAGTTAGAACTAATCAAGGTACAGTAACTAAGTTTGGTTGCTTACAGACAGTGGTAGGAAGCTCGTGTAACTCACGACAGACGTACACATCCTTGAAAGAGACTTGTGGCACAGAGAAAACTGTGGAGACTGTATTAACTATATTTTGATCGTGAGTTCGGCGCGGCGGTCAAACCAAAACTTTAATAGCAGACTTTCTAAGCTGGTTATCGCTCAACCTCTTGTATGCTGGAATGCTAGACACAATAGTTAATTAATGCATTTTTGCTGCAATCTCATCTGCACATCAGATGAGAGGTTAAATGTCAGGAATCTGGAGTTATTTCGGAATAAACCAAAAGCAGTTTTTTATTTTATTTTAAGTTATCGAACACAAAAAGTTTCTTTAAATTTTATTTACTTGAACAAACAGAACTTAACAAAAATTTTTAGAAAAATGCTTTTATGTTGTATACCACGCATGACATTATGTCCACAAAAATACTTTTGGACTAGGTATAACGCCGTAAAAAGTAAAATAAAAGCTATAGCAGAAATAAATTCTACGCAGACACAGTTTCAGTTTTATCTTAAAAGAGACAGACAGTTAAACAATGCCGTGTGTATAATCTATGTAAACTTTGATAGAGATCACTAAACAGTTTAGTTTAACACAACACATAGATTCATTGTTACACAATTCGACTCCGCTGATTTCTCAGTGCCCATACGCGCAGAGTACCTTGAAAGCTCATCTTTTATGTGCCTAATGAGGTCCCATATTTCAACCCCTACCTGCCACAGGCCGGGTTTTGTTACTCAGTATAAAAGCTACGAGAATTAGGACAGTGTGTCATTCAAACATCTTGCGTTGTGCATCTAATCTACATTTGTTTTCTGCAACATGAAGGTACATATTCAATATATTATTTATTACTTCCTCTTAAAAATGGTATTAAAATTATAAATGTGACATGACCTTACTTACCTCACTAAAGTTATTATTTCAATCAGTAATCCTACTGATCACAATCTTTTCAAGTGTTACCCTCAGCGCTTAGATTACCAACTTTTCAGCATTTCATAAAAATTTTAATGTCTGGTCTAATTTCAGTCGCGTTTCTTAAAACTAAAAAATATCTGCAGAACTATAAAATGCTGGGAACTCAAAAAAAAATTCGTCATTTCCATACAAAACACTTTCGCCGCCCGGCGAGTTTGTATGGGAATGTCGAATGTTTTTTGGAGTTCCCAGCATTGTTCCCATAGAAAAGGTTGTTCATTTTGATGGTCTGAGTCACCCGTTTAAGAGTCCAAAAACGATAAAAATTTCACATGTATAATTACAGATTTCTCTATTTTAGGTGTTTCATTGTGACAAATTTTGCATACGTAAATAAACCAATATCTTTTTGTGAACCGATACATACATATACATAGGTATCACGTTTTTTTCCCCTAGCGGGGTAGACAAAGCCCGGGCCTGTCAGACTTTATGGCCACATTTAATAAGTATGTTGGAAGGGCGTGTAGGTTTTAAATGGAATCAAAATAGTGATGCGTTACTTACTAGCCGCATCGCATATTGACATGATGCCGCAAAGGCGAGTTTTCACATCTGCCGGCACTTCCAAAGTGCAATCCGTTGTTTTTTTATTAACCTTATTAATTTGTAATATAATCTTGTTAAATTTTATATTGTAATTATACTTGCAATATTTGCACGCCTCTTTGTTTGTAAAGCTGAATGCATGTTACAATGGCTGATTTAGCATCTTTATATTACGGTATTCTTGCAAATAAATATTGAATGATTGATTAATTCAGAGTGTGGTCCCGGTTGCATCCTCAGCCGAGGTGCTTTGGAAACTAGAAAAAATAATTAAATTACTACAATACTAATGCGGTTAGCAAACTTTGGTTCCGTTTTCCACCTAACGCTCAACAACAGGCTAAACGCGGCTTTAAGATCTTAAAGACCTGGGCTGTGTCTACCCCGCAAGGGAAAAAGACGTGATACTATGTTATTTAGCTTCATCTGTGTCGTATCTTTCTGTAAGCAATCAAATCTTGCATGTTTAGTTTGACCGACTTCAAAATAAACTAGAATTTTGCATACCCATGTCATACCCCTGTAAATCGGTTGGCATTGCAATGAAGTAATATCGAAGCTGCTCTAATTAAGGGGAACTCCTTAATTCAGATTCAGATTGAGGAGTTCTCTATGACTAAACTATTCAGAAGTTCTGATTAGCATCGAATTTTGCAGTACTAACGGCCGTATACTCGAAGGTTACTTAAATAGTTATTCTCTTCTTAACAGATAATAAATGCTTAAGTGTTTTAGCTTAAAGTTTGTCCCAAAATTAAGTTTTTGACTTATCTTGTTTCTTTACAGATCATCGTAGCTACCACGTTGCTAGTGGCCGTGGCTTTGGCCGAGCCTCCTCCATCTAACAGGTTGGTACTTACAACAAAATACTCTTTCTAAAACTATAGCGCACTCATGAACCTTTAAAAAAGTTACACAGAATTATCTTATGTTAATAGACGTAATAGGATTGTTCTTTAGAGCACCGCTTCCTATAAAGGGCATGTTTTCAAATAAAATACTTTTCAAAATAATTAGTCCGTCTGGTAGATTATTGAAAAATATTGGATACGTGTTGTTTCTTTTGTCATTGAAACAAAAATTGATAAAGATTAAAGTTCCGCGTGACGTCACTGGCCGGTACACATTTTACCGGCCTGTTGCGTCATCAGCCCCCACTCCTGAACTTTGATGCGCTTAATCTTTATCATCGTTGGTTTGACGGAAAAAGGAAAAAAAAAATTCTAATATTTTTCGTTTTAAGGAAACAAGCCTATTTTTGCAATAACAGGGCCTGGCACTGTTTCTTCTGTTTGAATAAAATGTAATATCTACAATGAGGTATTTCCCTCTTCCAGCTACCTCCCCCCGTCGACCCGTAACCAGCAGGGCTACCGCCAAGGCCCTCCCGCGGGATTCTCTGCCTCAGCCGGCCCGCAAGTGGTTGCAGCCAGGAACCTGGACCACGGACGTGCCCCCCATGGCAATCACGGCTCTCGTGGACCTCAGGGCAATAATTTTGCTAGGTAAAACAAAGCTAGATATTTTTCCTGAAATCGTGATTGTCATATATTCTTTCTTTATTTTTGGTTTATTGATATAACCATAACGTTTCAGTACTGTCTCATTCGAGCCTTACCCCAGCTGTATCCTGTTGGATAGAACTAGCAGATTACACCTTAGGTTACAGCACCTTAGATTATCTTGCTAAGACGTGAAAACCGATTTAGCACTTTTTACTTCCAACTGCCTGCATCCATTCTTTGGATACTCTTTTGGACATAATGTCTGAGTAAGAGCTTTAGTTCTATAGCCACCTCATCAGAAAAGGTAAAGACGAAGTAGTCCTAACCATGAGGCACATTTCATACTTTCTCTTGTTCTAATTTGTCAGGAACAGCCCCCACGATCTCGCGCACGGGCGCGACTCACAAAACGGGTACCCCGGTAGCGATCAAGGCTACGACCAAAACGCTTCCCCCTTCGGCAGGAACGGTCTCGACGACGCCAATCCTGTGAGTATATCTGTTGTCGTCAATATTTAACTATACATAATACATAACATATTTTATATCATGTTTAACCTAATCTAACCCTACAAATATGAAACCTCTTTGTCTACACAAACATTTTAGTCCATTAATGTTATAGCTGTAATATTTAATTTTCTTGCAATTGTAGCTCAAATAACCTGTTCCAGTACATTTCTTTTTAAATTAAATCTACCGAATTCAAATTCCGTGTAATAGCCGTGTGGTTTCCGGCAGAATAATAAAGACATGGATGTCGTTAGAAGCGACTTAGGAAATACAAGCTAAATAAAGCTCATAAACATCAATGAGACCTCTCCAACCCGTCTAGTCAGCGAGGAGAGTGTAGGCCAAATGTTCTGTCTCTGGCCAAGTATTGCTCTGGTAATACCGAGAGGGTCATGCTCCTGCAGTGGAGACTAAAAAGACCTGATGACGATGATGATGTATTCAAATTCATCCACCTGAGTTACGATAATATAGACAGACAAACCGAATGATCTCAATGAATAGAGAACACCTACTAAGATATCAGTGAAAAGATTTTATTTTATTTTTGCCTCATTAGATGTTACGTTACAATCAACATATATTGTTATTCTCTGGTCTCTTAACATTGCTACCCATATACTCGTAAATATTCGATTAATCAAAGCTCATCTTTCAATCAAAGCTACAAACATCCTCACTAACACATGTACTTCTCTCACATTTAGCTTGACACACATATGTACTAATACACATGTATCTAAATACAGAATAAGTATAAGTACTATATTATATTTATTAGAACACGGACATGTTATATTTAAAGTAATTAAAGATATGCCAGTACTTATACTCAATTCTGTATGGCAGGAACCTGCGAATTACAACTTTGGATACATGGTGAATGATTACCAAGAGGGCACGGATTTCGGTCACCACGAGGAAAGACAGGATGAGAGGGCCTTGGGAGAATATCACGTTGTTTTACCCGATGGCAGGAAACAGGTAGGTACAATCATGAAAAAAATCATGATGAATTCAACAGAGGCCCCAAGTGAGATCCTTGCGGGACTCCTGTTTATGTTAAGTCGACAGCTCAGCCTACATTTCATATTTTTAACACCTATTTGTAACGGGTTTTTGGTTAACTTTTCATATATAGGACATCAGTAATCATCATCATTACAGCCGTACCACTGTAGAACAAAGGCCTCTCCCAAGTATACTGTGTTCTATGGGAGGATATTGCCTTATTTACCACGCTTAGCAGGCGAGTTAGCTAGCGCAGCCTCTTCGGCCTCTTGTGCTTCCGACGTTGTTGCCCATCAGAAGCGTTTTAGTTGGGGAAGGATAGAGATTTGTTGAATTTCGGAAGGGGAATGAAGGTATTGGGATACTACTCACTCCGATGAATGCTGGAAAAGAAAGCAGCAGTATCATTAGTAATAGCAAGAGTCAATTTTGGTTTATCACTGTGGTGTGGCGGCACACCACATTGAACATTGGTCAAATCCGTTTGACTTCTTCATGTTGGAGATGAAGGCAGGCGTGATGCTATAGATTTTGTTGGTCCGGGCTGCCATCTGGTATTCGTTAAAGGAACCACGTCAGAAGCCGAGAGGCGGTTCCGAAGAACTCTGACACCAGGTGTGCATGGTCGATTGACCGAGTCATCTACACGAAATGATGATGATGAATGCTATAGATAGGTAAGTTTTTCTTACCACAAGATAACAATTAAGTGATTAAAATTATAAGTTGTATAAAATAAAAAAAAATTATCAACTCCCGACACGAAAATCAGTTAAACGGCTATAAAACACGTCATAGAACCATCGCTAGAATAGAGAACCTGCTTTGATTAAATATAAAAAAAACGGAACCATTTCGGCTCACCCGTTTATAAGTTACAGTCCCATAGATAGCCAGACAGACATTACTTATAAATCTTATAACACCCCTCTTTTTTTGGGAGATAACATGCTTGAAAGCAAAATAATTAGAATTCTACAGTCAGCAGTGGTATGAGTAAATAGAACGATACACGTTGCTTGATGCTTCCATTCCACTTTACCATAGTGTCTCGATCGTTTATTTCCCTTTCCTTACAGACCGTGAGCTACGAAGCGGATGAGCGTGGCTTCAAACCTCACATCTCCTACCAGGACTCTGACTCCGACAGCCTCGGCCGTTCCGGCTATGACTCCAACGCCAACAACCTTCGCAGCGGCGGTAACCATGGCAACGGGTTTGGAAATGGCGGCGGTCACCATGGCAACGGACGCAACGCCGGCTACTGACTCATTGTCAACCCTACGTACATTGCAATAGCTCTCATTTTGCAGTGGATTTAAAGTAATTTTAGTTTATTTATTTTCTTTGGAAACGGCATCTGCAAGTACAAATTAGGTGTAAGTTGCATTAGCACAGGTTTTTTGCATCAGTGATAAAATACAAAAATATTCTGTAACTGCTGAGTTAATAAATTGATTTCGTAAAAGTTTTACCATTACTGATTTCGCTCCGTAGCATCCTTTTAGGTACCTATCAACTAACTTAGTGCTTACTTAGTAACGTTCAAGTATTACGTGATTGACTTAGAAACATTTAAGTAGGTATTACGTAAGCCAACATAAGCCATTTCTTATGATCCAAAGACTCAGGTCCTTTGGTTGTCTCGGTTTTTCAATTGCAATTCTAACTACGCAAATTGGCGGTTGGCGAGCGCAGTTTCTTTGGCTTTTTGTGCATCCGACCCACAGCACAAAAAACACATTAGAAGTGTTATCACGCGTGATTTCTATGAAAACTAGTCGCCTCATTTTAAGCATACTATTATTACACAATTGAGTAGAAAGTCCTTCTTTGATCACAGTTTCACTACGACTTTTCACTTAACACATTATAATAGAAAACGTCGGAATTTTTGGATTTTTTTCACGTTAATCTCATTTTATTCCTTTGAAGATCGCGGGACAAACTACTTAGGTGATTCAAGTGAGCAGATCGTGCGCAGTGTCGGCGCGCGTGCCTCGGCCCTTGCCATTTTAAATGTCTTTGTTATTCTGTGCTGCTACCCATCTGAAGCGAAAGGAGAAAGAATGGAACTGGGAAAGGAATTAAAGAATTGTGATACTACTCACACAGACTAATGGGGGAAAGGTAAGTAGCAGCTCGGAAGATTGGGCGTGCGTACCCCATACATTCAACCACTGGACATGCAGGTGAGTTGGAAGTGTTGACACACTTGACGTCTACAAATATCATTCGAAATTAATTTAAACTAGGAAAAATATTTGCAGTTAATTAGTGACCATACAGTCTGCATGACCTGTCAAATATCTGTATTACAGAGTTTATTTGCTCAATGTGCTGACGCGTGAAGAGACTTACTTAGTAAATTAGTAAAACCCACACTTCGGCAAACATACGTAGAAACAACGCAAACAGGTGCTAAATATAGATGATCTACTTATCAGACTTTTCGACATACATTGATCACGTCTCTGTCCCTTGCGGAGTAGACAGTGCCTTGGACTATAAGACCCACGTTTAGCTTATTGGTGCGACTGTAGGTGAAGAATGTAACAAAACAAGTTGCAAAAAACCGGCCAAGTGCGAGTCGGACTCGCGCACTAAGGGTTCCGTATTGTTACCTATAAAAACGGCAAAAAAATCATGTATGTGAATAGGAGCCCCCTTTTATTTATTTTTTTAATTATTTATTTTTAAAGTGATTACATAACTAGATATTCTGTGAATATTTCAAGCGACTACCTGTTGCCATTATCAATATCGAGCAAAAACAAGCAAAAAAAAACACGTTTGTTATATGGGAGTCCGTATGGAAGTTATAGCGGCAACGGAAATACAACATCTGTAAAAATTTCAACTGTCTTACTATCACGGTTCATGAGATACAACCTGGTGACAGACGGACAGACAGACAGGCAGACAGACAGACGGACAGCGGGGCGATATTAATAGGGTCCCGTTTTTACCCTTTGGGTACGGAACCCTAAAAACGTAGAATGTACCAGCTACTTCTCTTCCCGCGCATATCGTAAAAGCCGATCGAGGAAATGGGTAAAAACTGTGGAATCGTGGTAATAGGCGATGCGGCTAGTAACCCGTCACTATTTTGTTTCGTTTTCCACCTAATGCCCACCAACACGTGGCCTTCAGGTCTTATGGACCTAGGCTCTGTCTACCCCGAGAGGGAAAAAGACGTGATACTATTTATGTACTACTGTACCTTGTTAGCCGCATTATTGACATAGTTCCTTCAATTTACGCCCATTTCCTCAATCGCATTTCACGATCTGCGCGGGAGGAGATTGGTGTACCTTGTTTAGTTAAGGCGAGGCCTCACATGTTTGGTACCTTCGCTCGGCAAAGGACTGATCAAGTGCGCGCAAGGGATAGCGCTTGGCGGTTTAACCCGTGAATCATCATTCAGATAGGAGATAGTCTCGAGTCGCTCAAAGAAAAAAACGTAAGCGCCAAATTCGTTATTTCTATTTTATATAAAATCAGACCGGTTAATTGTATTTTCATATTTACATTTTGATGAATTACTTATAACCTATCTTTTAGTCTAAAAATCATTATTTCATTCGTCGCATTTGAGCTACAATAACAAAAACTCTGCAAACGAAGACCATTTTTCAAAAAATAATTCTATCGAGAAAATTTTATCAAAACGTGTTTTCATCTTCAATTTTTGGAGATGAAATAGTCAAAAATCATATTACTTAGATTTGAAACTCCTAATTTAAGTATTTTGCGAGATAAATAAGGTTCAGAACGACTTTATTTACAGTGGTATCACCTTAAAGAGTAGGTACCTGTTAGGAGGAGAAGCATCTGGGACATTCTGTGTTATTTCTTCCAGAAATTTGTAACTCATGTGATGATGATGTTGTGGGACAAAGGGCTCGCAGAAGAAATCACCACTTCTCACGGTCCTGGGCTGTGACTCTTAGCTCGCTCCAGTTGAGTCCAGTTGTAGCGACCTCTTTCTCGACTGAACGACTCCAAGTTTTACGAGGGCAACCCGGTCTTCTCTTGCCCTGGGCATTCCATAGGACACCTTGTTTGGGCAGGTGGTTATCGGACCTTCGCAGCACATGTCCTATCCATCGCCATTTCCATAATAGGATTTCTTGCTGGATGGGCTTTTGGTCAGTTATCTGCCACAGTCTTGCGTTGGATATGGTTCGTGGCCAGTATATCCCTAACAGGCGACGTTAACATTTGTTAACGAACACCTGTAGTCGGCTGGTGATGTCGTTCTTGACGAGCCATGTCTCGTGGAACTCACATAATACAATACAATCCTACATACTTGACTAGCTCCGTGGCGCAGCGGTCAACACGCCAGCCTGCGACACGGAGTGACCGGGTTCGATCCCCGGCCAGGTCAAGATGGAAAATGATCTTTTTCAGATTGGCCTGGGTCTTGGATTTGTATCTATATATGTATTTGTTATAAAATATAGTATCGTTGAGTTAGTATCCCATAACACAAGTCTCGAACGTACTTTGGGGCTAGCTCAATCTGTGTGATTTGTCCGTATATATTTATTTATTTATTTTATTTATACTATGCCGACGCAGATTGTAAAATCCGATCGAGGAAAGTAAGGCAAAGAATCTGGTTTTAGCTTAAACTTACCCTGTCCCAGTGCTGGGGTTTCAATTGAGAAGCTTTTCTTTATCTATACTAATATTATAAAGAGGAAATAATGGATTGTGAGTTTGTATGTTCGTTTGTCTATACCAATATCAATATTATATTAAGTTACATCCAAATATTGCCGTGTGGTTTCCGGCAGAGTAGAATAGGACCACAAATAGTCTTCCCATGGAGGTCGTAAGAGGCGACTTAGGAAATACAAGCTAAACAAAGCTCTTAAACATCAATGAGACCTCTCCAACCCGTCTGGCCAGCGAGGAGAGTGTAGGCCAAATCCTCTGTCTGCTCTGGCCAAGTATGGCTCCGGTAGTACAGAGAGGGTCATGCTCCTGCAGTGGAGACTAAAAAGACCTGATGATGACATCCAATTATATTGAATTTAATTTGTTAGATTTAATTTGTTAGCTATTATGTGTAATTGAAATATTTTTTATTTGTTAAGTAAAACAAAAAATAAAACAGATTATCTAATAATGTTATACAGCACTAATATTTGACCGCGCCGGGAATCAAACTCGAAGCCCCTCGTGTAGCACGGTTAGCGTTTTAACCACTGCACCATCAAAGACAATATAATACTAACGGCGTCATGAAGGCTGTCACAATTCACACATCTGGTGTTCGGTTAGATCAATCAAATTAACATGGCAGTAATAAAATATTTGGTTTACTAGACACTAACTGTATATAAAGAAAAGATTTGTGTGTTTTTTTGTAGTGGATAAACTCAAAAACTCCTGGACCAATTTTGAAAAGTATTTCATGTATAAGAATGCTCCATTAACAGCGAATAACAAAGGCTATATTTTATTTTGTAAACAATTAGGGATCCGTACGAAAATTGCAATAATGTAACCCAAGGTGACTTCTTATATTTTCGGATTTATTTTAATTAAATCACACAAACGGTTTTATCGCGTTTATGTTTTCGAAATATCAAGTGAAATAATCCAGACATACCTACTCCATACTGATATATATTATTAATGCGAAAGTAAAATGTCTGTCTGTCACCTCTTTATGCTTCAACCATTGAATGAAATTTGGTATGGAGGTAGTTTGAGGCCCAGGGAAGGACATATAGTAGCTTTCATTCCGAGAAATTCTACTATTCCCGACCAGGTGGGATTGACATTAACGCGCACGGAGCCGCGGGCAAAAGCTAGTAATGTATATTATTTCATTTCATGTTTACAAGTCTTTGCCTGAGATCTGAGATCACCCGGGATCCGAGTCCCGAACCATCTCAGATCTCGGGGTCGGTCCGGGGTCCCAGATAGACTGTGTGATCATTGATAAAACTGAAACCCACGCGGACGACGTCGCGGGAACAACTAGTGAGATAATTTAAGAATAATATATAATAAATGTCAATAACATAATTGTTGTTTTATTAGGTGTTATACTGTGATATTTTTAATGTTTAGTTATAGTTATTTCCGAGGTGAAATAGGGTTACCAGACGAAAAAATGTAAAGTCCGGAAACGAGGCCAAATTTACCTACATTGAAAAATCCTGAGATTTTGTAGCAGTTTGAGAATTTTCTTAAAACGTATGTACCTACTTAACTCGCAGAAACGCAGACACAATTGATTATCTATTTTCTATTGTTATGCGGCCCGATCGGACCGCTTTGTGGTTGATAAGAAAAGTCATTCGATAAATAAGTGCTGACTTTAATTCTGCAATTATTGTTAAAATTGATTACCAAAGGTTTTATTAGATGTCTAGGTATTAGCAATTTTTTTTTCTCCGTGTGGGGACGGAGTAGAATACAATTCCCCACTGCCCGTCAGGTTGGCATCTCGTAAGAGGCGAGAAAAATACCCGACATGCTCGGTGGTAGGACCTCGTGGGGTCCGACTGGCTGGCGACCACCCTCATGCCGAAATCTATCGTAAAGCACCGTTGGGTGTGTTTCGACGGTTGCGCGTGAGAGCCAATCCCCATTCCCGATTCCCGTAGTTCCGACAGTTTATGGTCCCTTAAGGACTGGAGTCTTGCACTGTCTGATTGGGGGTGCGACGTTGGCGCGGGGGCCAGGGAGACCCGATGAAACGGTTGTCCGCTGGCCGCCATCTGGTACGTAGAGGACCCGAACCCTGGCTGTCCCGGCTAGGGAGGCTGTCCTGCCGCCAGTGTCAAAAGCTCATGATTGGTCGTCGTGCCGGCATGGGAGACCGGAGTGGAACACGGCGGCTGATCATTGTGTTGGATCGGGGGCCCTTCCGTCCCGCGTGCCAGCAGCGCACCTCACTGGTAATTCATTGCGGGCATTCCTTAACTTTGCCTATGTAACTGTCGTAACTACGGCAATCCTCAATTTTTTCCCTGTTAACCACCTTTTTTATGGCAAGATCGAAAAATAGAAAACATGTTTCTACAGCGGCACCCCCTTCCACATTCAATGTGGACTTCTTCAACGTCAGAGGAATGCATTCCAACCTCAATGTCGTCCATCATCACTTGGAGACGACTAAGCCGGCTCTATTTTTCCTGACTGAGACACAAATATCCTCTCCGACCGACGTCACATATCTCTTGTATCCCGGTTTCAGCTTGGAGCACAAGTTTATGCCCAATGCTGGGGTGTGTATGTACGTACGGGAGGATGTATGTTGTCGACGTCTCAGCAGCCTTGAAGACAGAAACCTGTCATTGTTATGGGCGCGCGTAGATCACGGTGACCGCATCCGGTTCTATGCGTGCCTTTACAGGTCCCATAGCGGTGATGCCGAAACAGACCGACTTCTCGGGCATGTACAGAAGGGCATAGACGAAATTCTCCAGCAGCACCCATCGGCGGAGGTAGTGATCCTAGAGGACTTCAACGCTCACCACTTTGAGTGGCTAGGATCACTGAAGACCGACTACGCTGGGAAGGCTGCATACAACTTTGCTGTAACAAATGACCTCAACCAGTTAGTTGATGGTCCTACCAGAATACCTGATATTGAAGGACACAACCCTGCTTTGTTCGATCTTCTGCTGACCTCACATCCAAACGATTACCAGGTATTCCGTGATGCCCCTCTAGGAACCTCGGATCATTGCCTGGTACGTGCTGTGGTTCCATCCGGTCAAACCACGCAATCCAGACCACCTGGTATGCGTCGTGTGTGGCATTATAGGTCAGCAGATTGGGATGGATTGCGAGAGTTTTATGCATCCTACCATTGGAGACGGTTGTGCTTCTCATCAGAAAATCCTGACATTTGTGCGAAAGCTGTCGCCGAGGCGATACTGCTGGGCATGGAGTGCTACATTCCCAGCTCGGCGGTTCGTATCGGAGGGCGGTCTCAACCTTGGTTTCGTTGCTCGTCTTTGCGTGCCGCCCACCTCAAGCGCGAAGCCTACGAAGCCTGGGTTGCTGCGCGAAATGTCAAGGATCGTAATACTTCTGATTTGAAGAAGCGGTTCAACGCAGCTTCAAGAGCCTACAAGAAGCAGATCACTGCAGCAAAGTTTGCGCACACTGCGCGCATTGGTAGGAGACTGGTTGGCTATCCCTTCGGGAGTAGAGCTTTCTGGTCTCTTGCTAAGGCAGCGCAGGGGAATTTCTGTCGCCCTTCACTTCCATCTCTGCACAATCGTCAGGACTCGCTGGCTCACTCCCCAAAAGAGAAGGCCGATCTTGGCTACTCTCTTTGCGTCAAATTCTAGCCTTGACGACGGAGGAGTATCGCCGCCCTTTTTACCGCGATGCGAGCACTCAATGCGGGAAATTCGCTTCACTCAAAGTGCAGTGCGACGTGCTCTGTTTTCCCTCGACGTCAGGAAGTCCAGCGGGCCTGATGGCATTCCAGCAATTGAGCTCAAAACATGCGCCTCCGAGTTGGCTCCGGTGTTAGCACGCCTATTCTCACTGTCTTACACCTCAAGAAAAGTCCCGTCTTCGTGGAAAGTTGCCTAAGTTCACCCTATTCCTAAAAAGGGTGACCGCACAGACCCGTCTAACTATCGGCCTATTGCGATAACCTCCCTGCTCTTTAAGGTGATGGAGCGTGTGATAAACATCCAGCTCCTTGGTTACCTTGAAGATCATCAGCTAATTAGTGACCGTCAATACGGGTTCCGCCACGGGCGTAGTGCTGGTGATCTTCTTGTGTACTTAACGCACCGATGGGCAGCCGCCATCGAGAGCAAGGGAGAAGCACTGGCATTTAGTCTAGATATCACAAAGGCTTTTGACCGGGTCTGGCATAAGGCTCTTCTCGCGAAGTTACCATCTTTCGGGCTTCCTGTGGGACTATGCTTGTGGGTCGCTAGTTTCTTATCTGGGCGAAGCATTCAGGTCGTTGTAGACGGATTAGCTCCGATATCATGCCCATCAATGCTGGCGTCCCCCAAGGATCTGTTTTATCACCTACGCTGTTTCTTCTGCACATCAACGACATGCTTAACACTAGTAGCATCCATTGCTATGCAGACGACAGTACGGGTGATGCATATTATGCAGGTCGTGCAAATATCCCTCAAACACAGGTGGAGGAGAACAGAAAGAGACTTGTGTCTGACATTGAGACCTCTCTGGAGCAGGTCTCTGAATGGGGTAAACTAAACCTAGTTCAATTCAACCCTACTAAGATACAAGTCTGCGTGTTTTCCGCTAAGAAGACCCCATTTAACATAGCACCGAAGTTACGGGTCACTCTCTTACCATTTCTAAGAGTATTGGGATCCTTGGCGTCGATATTACGAAGGAGGTCCAATTCCGGAGTCATCTGGAAGGTAAAGCCAAAATGGCTTCTAAAAAACTTGGGGTGCTCAATAGAGCGAGGCAGTACTTCACTCCGGGTCATAGACTTTTGTTATATAAAGCTCAAGTCCGGCCCCACATGGAGTACTGCTCTCATATCTGGTCTGGTGCACCTCAATACCAACTCCTTCCTCTTGATTTCATCCAACGCCGGGCAATTCGTATTATCGACGATCCCACACTCAAAGACGATTTAGACACCCTCGGTCTACGGAGAGACGTTGGCTCTCTGTGTGTATTTTACCGTCTATACTATGGGGAATGGTTCTGAAGAACTTTTTGAATTGGTGCCACCGTCACCTTTCTACCACCGCACCGCTCGCCACAGGAGTAAAGTCCATCCCCACATCCTTGACACTTGGGTCTCCAAAATGTCAGAGCGTCACGTGGTTTTTTTCCTCGTACAGCAAGATTGTGGAATGGACTCCCTCCCGAGGTTTTCCCTGTGTGCTATGACTTGAGGTCCTTCAAAAGGCGTGTTTACAGGGATCTTAAGAGTCGGCAACGCATCAGCAGCTCCTCTGGTGTTGCAGATGTCCATGGGCGACGGTGACCACTTTCCATCAGGTGGCTCGTCTGCTCGTTTGCCGTCGGATATACATAAAAAAAAAATTGTTTGCTTTTCTTCTCCTCAAAATGTACTGTATATTTTATTGAACATTCTAAAAAAAACTTAGATTTATAAGATTTGTTAATTCCGATCGCAATCCTGACAAGAGTCCAAAAATCTCAAGACAAAT
This sequence comes from Elegia similella, assembly GCA_947532085.1. Taxonomy (NCBI): domain Eukaryota; kingdom Metazoa; phylum Arthropoda; class Insecta; order Lepidoptera; family Pyralidae; genus Elegia; species Elegia similella. The sequence goes on along the minus strand of OX383951.1, from coordinate 5,951,650 downwards.
CCAGAGACATGGGAAACCTACTCGCAACCGCAGAGTTCCGTACCACGTCTCAGTCAGTCAATAGAGCTGGAAGCTCGAAAATAATTCTACGTTACATTCCAATAAAAACAAAATCGAATTATTTTTTACCCAAGGTTAAATGGAGAAGCTCTGCGTTCTTGATCTATTACAACCTCCGTTGGTTGAAGTTGTTTTTGTTATTTCCATTCGCCACCGTGGTCCCTTACTATGGGCCTCATAAGAAAGCTCAAAGTCACTCAAAGAGCTATGGAGAGGGCTATGCTCGGTGTTTCTCTGCGAGATCGAATCAGAAACGAGGAGATTCGTAAGAGGACAAAGGCCACCGACATAGCTCAGCGGATTAGCTCTTTGAAGTGGCAGTGGGCGGGGTACATAGCTCATAGAACCGATGGCCGATGGGGCAGAAGGGTTCTCGAATGGCGACCACGTACCGGCAAGCGCAGCGTCGGACATCCACCGACCAGATGGTCGGACGACCTGACTAAGGTAGCAGGAAGACGCTGGATGCAGGCCGCTTCCAACCGGTCGTATTGGAAATCCTTGGGGGAGGCCTATGTCCAGCAGTGGACTTCTTGTGGCTGATATGATGATGATGATGATGATTCACCATCATTCCAGCCATAAGAACTCCAAAGCTGGACAAAAGCCTCAAGGATTTTTCGTTCCATGGGAGGATATTGCCATACTCACCACGCTTGGGTTGGCGAACGCAGTTTCTTTGGCTACTGTCTGTGCTTCTAGCGCTGCTGCCCGTCGGAAGCATTTAAAAAGCTGGGGAAAATAGGAGTTTGTTGAATTTGTGGAGAGAAAGAAGGTATTGAGATACTGACACTCGGATGAATGGATTTTTGTTGTTTGTTTGGGTCAAATTCTGCAACGAAATTCCAGCCGAAATTTTGATTATTGTGACAATACAAGGATTGTAATGTAACAAGAAGGAAGTGGCCCTGTAAACTGTAGACGTCGCAAATCTTATTTCGAACTCACAATGTCGCTTAGATCCTTTATGCCAATTAAAAAGACTATATTTAATTATTGAACCTGTTCACAAAATTTCACGAGATGAGATGTGCAACCTGTACGAACAGCCGGATGTACGAAAATTTTTTTGCCAAGCTGAAGAGAAAACCATCTTGTAAAGTACCTTTGGGATGTGACAATGTAAAATTAGATAATTTTCTAAAGAACATCAACAATCTTATCCTAACCAATATTATAAATGCGAAAGTCAGTTTGTTTGTTACGCCATCACGCTCATCTACTGAACCGATCTGTCTGGGGTACGGAGGAGGACATAGTGTACATTTTATCCCGGGAAAAAGTACTGTTCCCGAGGGTTCGACATTGACGCGGGCGGAGCCGCGGGTGAAAGCTAAATATAAAAATAAAGATAAATTATGCTTTCACATAACATCGTAATTTAAAAATTATCTTGACTACAATCTTAGCCCCTTATTAGGTAGCGGCCATTTTAGAACATATGACGTTTGCGACAAGGGGGAGGCAACATTTCTTGAAATTTTTATTTCTATTTTATAAGTGTGTAAGTAGGAAGAGGGGAAAAATTTCGAAAAATTCTTATAAAAATTATGTTCATACCATGGACGTATAAAAAAGGCGGACGGAACGTGAACTAAATATTGAGTGAAGCACAACAATGGCGGCGCTTGACATTTGTGTGAGTTTACACATAATTGCCATATGCGAACAATTTACCCATAATTATAAAAATATTTATTTCAATTAGTGTGATTTTTTTCATACTTTTACGTTTTTTTTACGTTATGTCTATCACATATCTAATCGTATTTATTGTTACTTTTAATTTTAATACATTAATACACTTATATACATGTTGGTCTGGGAGAAAAGTAAAAGCGTAAAATGTGCCAGTTGCTTCTCTTCCCACGCAGATAGTAAAAGCCGATCGAGGGATTGGGCTAAAATCTGCGGAATCATGTCAATAGGCGATGCGGCTAGCAACCCATCACTATTTTGATTCTGTTTTCCATCTACACGCCCTCCAACATCTTTAGCGGATTCTTTAGCGGCGTTGAACACTTTTTGGAATGGGTAAATAATAATTAAGTATATAAACGGGACGAACTTCCACCACCACAAGATGACACCGCAGTACTCCAGTCTCGTTGCGATCACGATGGATGTAACTCCATAGAAACATCAACGAAAACAAATAATAAAAATGTTCGTGCTAAATCCCGTTTATATACATAGTTATTATTAACCTATTCCAAAAAGTGTTCAACGCCGCTAAAGAAGCCGCTAAAGATGTTGGAGGGCGTGTAGATGGAAAACAGAATCAAAATAGTGATGGGTTGCTAGCCGCATCGCCTATTGACATGATTCCGCAGATTTTAGCCCAATCCCTCGATCGGCTTTTACTATCTGCGTGGGAAGAGAAGCAACTGGCACATTTTACGCTTTTACTTTTCTCCCAGACCAACATGTATATAAGTGTATTAATGTATTAAAATTAAAAGTAACAATAAATACGATTAGATATGTGATAGACATAACGTAAAAAAAACGTAAAAGTATGAAAAAAAACACACTAATTGACTCTCATGACATATCAAATTGAAAAATAATAAAAGATTCAAAGATTTATTCAGAAAATAGGCCTTTTCAGGCATTTTAATAATACTGATTAAATTATATTCAAATGATTAATTATTGTTCAAATGCTACAAATAGTAGTTTTTATTTAATAAATTGAATATAATTTCATCAGTATTATTTAAAATGCCTGAAAATGTCTATTTTCTGAGTTTCAGAATCGATCACCGCAGAGAAGAAGACGCCGAAAGAAACTCTTTTGAACAGTATTGGTCGCCTGCTTGCCTGAAGGGCTTTGTATGATTTTTTATGTTTTTATTATTTTTTATTATATTTTCTTTTTTTTCTGGTTTCAAGTTATATACAATTTCAATTTACATAATGTTTTGGAACACGTTATGTTAGCGATTGAGCGTGAAATAAAAGATAGAAGTCTCAAAGAGGTCGAGCAGACCTGTCCCCCCCCCGGCAGCACCCGTTTACAAGTTGACACATGGATCAGTAATCGCTGAGCTCAACCAGGGAACTCAACGACCCGACACACAACGCCGCCACCAGTTTGAACATTTTAGTAAGCATGACTGCAAATAACACTCGATTTACTGGGATTCCAAGCGTTTTCTTCCCTGCATTCTCTTATAATTTGAATCCACTTATTTTTCCATGATTCATTTGCTTTAGGAAATCTGTGAAACATGAAAGAGAGTTTGAAAAGCGGTACCTATCTACGCGAATGAAGTCACGAGCAAAAGCTTGTTAACAAATTATTAATAAAACTATATAAACATGAATCGTGATTATTCAGTTTTGTTCAAATAATTTAAAATTTTTAAACTTGCATTTAAAGCATAGTTGAATATATGTATAGTATGCATAGTTACATAATTTGAATTTGTTCACAAGTTTTTTTATTCAAATAGCTAACAGGTACATAACACATATAACATGTAATGAAATCTCCCACAGTTTAGGGTAATTTTTTCATTTCTATAAATGGCAACACCGGTGTATCAAAGAGATGTCAGCTAACATTTTTCCTTCAAATTAATAATGATTTGCATTTGTTTGTTTACGTATAAGATACAACAGAATTTACCGACTGACCTATGATAGGTTATCCCCTCATGTTTCTTAGTTAAACCACTATTGTTGCGGCAGTATTTGACTACGCAGGACGGCATTATTATTTTTTTCGAAATATGTGTATTCGTGTGTCAATGTTAACTCGCGGCAACGTAATGGCGGCCGGTCGTCTTACTTTGCTGTGAATGTGTGCGTGAGCATGTGTCGCTACGATACGCCGGCTTACTTTGAGTGCTTCACTACTAATGTTACTGAAGCGGAGTCCGCCTATTTTTATACGTCCATGGTTCATACACACTCAAAAAAAATTTCGACATTTTCTTCGTTCGAGCGGTCCGGCAATTTGTATGAAGTTGACGATTTTTAAGATCCCGAATAGTTAGTTGGTTGTTCATTTAAGTATGGTAAGTACCATATTATGATTTTAATGAAAAAAAAATTCAGCCATTCTAGTAGCTGAATACTGGAAACAAATATTATAAAAAAGGTTTGCCACCGACACGAAAAGAAAAAGATGAAAAAAAAACGAAATATTCATAGAAAACCTTCGATGTACAGACAAACTAAATATTCGCATGAGTATTGCACAATCGATTAATTAACAATCAGATCTATGTCCAATATTGACTCATCAAATCCTTGATTTGTTTGAGTTTTTTATGATCCGACTATATAAACGAAATCAGTTCCGATGTGGGCATAATTCGAGTGATTCTTCCAAAGATCTCATACATACCAAGATGAAGGTAAACAAAATATATTAATCTCAAAAAATATGAGTCAAAATGCACGTGAAACTAAAATATTACCTATACCACTTGTAGAGCAGCCGGGCGAAAAAAGTGTATCGTTATTTGTGTGTGCTGTGCGGCATTTGCCTTTTCTCTCGGGGATGTGAAGTGATATTACAATTTTTCAACTCATCTATTCAAAAAACCGGGCAAGTGCGAATCGGACTCGCACACGAAGGGTTCCGTACCGTTATCTATATATTTTTAAAATAAAAATATAACTACCTAATAGTCTGTAAATATTTCAATCGTCAGTATTCAAGTTTGCCCTTCCTTTCCTTGGAACAAGGAATAGGTCAATACCTGGATTAACACACAGGCAACGTTTCATCCCGGGAAAAAGTACAATTCCCGCGGGAAACAGCTAGTGTTATATATTACCGTAATCTGTTCCCAGGTCCTAGCTTTTCTTATCGTGGCTGTGAGTTCAGCTTCAGCTCTTGGCTCGGGTCCTTATCTCCCCAGCGGTTGGCGGCCAGATGGACCAGCTTTCTTCTTGCCTGGGGAAGTTAAAACGGTAAGAACTTAATATCTATATATACATATAATAAAACAGTAAAAATATTTTGTCTGTACATTTAGAATTTTTGACTGAAATGGATAGAGGGACACTTAAAAAGAATAATAGAAAGCAAAAAAATTTTTTTCGAATTTCTTGTCTGTCTGTCTGTCTGTCTGTATGTATGATCACGGTTAACTCCAAAAATACTGAACCGATTTACTTCAAACTTTCACCAATTACTTTGTTTTAATTCGGCAAAACATTTAAATTTTTTTTTATCAAAAACGGTTCATTAAAAGAAAAGTTATCGTCATTTGAATGAACTCAAGGCATGAGTTTGTTAAATAATAATGAAATTTGGTATGGAGGTAGTTTGAGACCCGGGTACATAGGACAAGGACATAAGGTACCTTTTATTCCGGGAAATTCTACTGTTCCTGAGGGATGGACACTAACGCGGGCGGAGCTGCGGGCAACAGCTAGTCATAACTAAATCAGAACCTAGGTACATCCATCCACTGCTGGACAAAGGATTTTCCCGATACTTAGTTCCCTGGGAGGATAACGCCTATACACCAAGTTTGGCAGGCGGATGGGCGAGCGCAGTTTCTTAGGCGTCTTGTGTTTCCGACGCTGTTGCCCATCGAAAGCATTTTTAACCTCGGGAAGGGGAATTATAGGAATTTGTTGGATATGGGAAGGGAATGAAGGTACTGGGAAACTGGGATACTACTTACTTGCATGAATGGGAAAACGCAAGTAGCAGCCGAGCGCCGTACTCGATGCGTATGACACCTAATATAAGTGAAATAAATTAAAATATAAAGCTAGGTTAAAAAAATTACAAACTTTTACATACCTTGCCCCGTTAGTTTGTAGATGAGGGTCAAGTCTTTAAAGCTAAATTAAAACCACTTTATCACGTTAGATTGGGTTGAAGTCAAACGTACTTTGGTTGATATTACAATATTAAAGAGTCGGTGAGCTGCTACGATGATGGAGTCGGGAGGAAGCCATGAGAACTCCCAAATTAAGCAGGATAAACCCAAACAAAAATCTTCCAAAAAAAGACGTTACACGTTAGTGAAAACCGCATTGAAGCCCAGTAGTTTCCTAATTTTTTGCTTTACAGACACAGAAATATGCTTAGGCAGACTTCAAATAATACTAAGTAGCATGTATTGTTCCTACACTTAGTATTTTTGTTCCAGAAACCATCAGAAAATCCATTGAAAGAAACGCTCTTCCAAGAATCAGAGGCTTCCAGCTCAGATTTCCTTCGAGAGTACGGCCCTCCCAAAGTCCAGGAGGTTTCACAGGATATTACACAGCAAGGCCTACCTGATATTGTCACTGAGCAAGCCTTCGCTGCTATCCAAGCCAAGATCAACCAGGAGGTCATCAGCGAAGATATTAAGGAAACTGTTGAAGTTGTGACGGAAACGGCTAGTACTGTTAGCCAAGAAGGTATGGTACAAGAGTTATATGAACATACTTCTTAAGCTTTGGTACTGTGTAAATAATGAAGCTTCTTAAATACCATAGCCCTCATGGCATGGATGATAGTCATGGAGAGGAAGTAATTCCCTTACTGGCTCCACAATGTCTTCTTGCTGGTACAGATGCGGACGATAAGGCAACTGGTATATCGGTCTCCTACACAACATTTTCCGAAACTTTTTATTATAAAACGAGGACTAATTTTAGTAACTGGTTAAACTGGTTTAAACCATTATCCGTCCACATCAAATTGACAATGACAGTTGACCAAATGTCAAATTGATAACTGTCGACTTATTTTGGTCGGATAACAGTTTAAACCAATTGGTTTAAACCATTATCACACATAACCATCTTATTATAAAAAGAGAACTAGCTTTAGTTCCTACTAAAGCTAGTCCTCTTTTTATAATAAGAGGGTAATGTGTTTTTTTCAAACAGTTATCTTCGTCCGTTCGTTAAGAGCTAGGCTCTTTTCGGTATCATTGTAAAGAAAAAAGTTAGAAAATAGATAAAATATTTACTTCTATTGAAATTATTTCAGGAATTACTCTCACAGAACAAATTTCCCCAGTTGCCGAAGAATTAGAAACTGCAACCGAAGACGTTACCGAGGAAGTCAGAACAACAGAACAAGCACAAGACGAACTTCAAGGCAGAGCTATAAAGTTGGATATTGAAGCGTCTGTTGCGGATACCTCTGATGGGTTCGTTGAAGCCGCTACTGTTACAGAGAGCGATTTACTTGATACTCAACAACAAGATATTGCCAGTGTTGTGGAACAAAGTACAGAACAAAATCTGGAACAGAATGCAAAGATTGAAGAGGAAAGTGAAGTAAAAACTGCCGTAGAACAAAAAATAACAGAACAAAATGAAAATATTCAGCAAGATGTTGTAAAGAGTGATTTAAAGAATTTAGTCGTCGGGACAACAGAAGAAAACGTGGAACAGACTGTGAAAATTCTTGAGGCTGAGGTCCAGAATATTGCACAAGAGATCGTCAAGATTGAAAACGAAGCTGTCCAGGTAATTTAAAGTGGTTAATTTGTAATGTAAACATGTATATAATTTGTAATATAAACATGTACATTAATAGCAGGTATGAAAATTTTGTTATTGACCTACCACGTTCAATAACCATCTTCCTCCGATAGTAAAGTACATTTACATAAAAGTAAGTACATTCCAGAAGGGTTCTTGAATGGCGGCCACGTATCGGCAAGCGCAGCGTCGGACACCCACCGACCAGATGGTCGGATGACCTGACTAAGGTCGCAGGAAGACGCTGGATGCAGGCCGCTTGCAACCGGTCGTATTGGAAATCCTTGGGGGAGGCCTATGTCCAGCAGTGGACTTCTTGCGGCTGATATGATGAAGTACATTCCAGAAAGAAAGAACGTAAAGACAAGGACATTGCTAATGTTAGTAAATTAAATGAACGAGCCCACATTATTTTTTTTTCTTTTGACAATACTTTGTTTAATTTTAGGAACAGAATGTCGAAGTATCTGGAGTGAAGAGCATTAAAGTTTCTGGGTAAGATTTACCTTTTTATTTTTGCAATTTAATTAAAACTTTTAAAGTTGCCTATTAATCCATCCTGAATATCAGATCCGATGGGAGGGACGCCGCTATACGTTAGACACGAAATGAGATATCTCCAATCGTATCGCACGTATTGCGGCGTCCCTCTCATCGGATCCGATTCAGGATGCGATTCAGGATGGTATGATACCCCCTTTAGACTTGACCCAATCGACACGACAAGAAGAAGCAACATTATTTCAGACAACGTTTTCTCTGACTTAGGTCCCTGGAGCAAGTCCCTGAAGGCTTCTTGGAGTACGGGCCCCCCGGCTTCAGAGAATATGGCCCACCTAAAGGAGACGAGCTGTTACGTTCATCTGCTGTTCAAGTAAGTATAAGAAACGTTTATAAGAGCTGTTGTTGTTTTTCAAGATGCCTTAAAGAATCTGACATAGCTATATATTTTTTATAAGAGTTAGCACACGGATTCTTGATAGCCAAGTTGTTCAATCATGAAGAAGCAACGTTGCGATGGCGTTTTGATTGTTGAATGATGAATAAATAGTTCATCATAACATATTTGTTTTTTAGTAAAGTAGAAATCAGTGAAATATAAGTTTTTAATAAGCTGACTTAGTATAAACTCCGGACATAACGGTAAAACACGGTAAACCTTGTCTAAAGCTCTTATAAGATAGGCGTGAGACTCATAGCAGACACAAAAAATAATATAATAAGCGCCTGGCAGATTATACTTAAGAACGTTCGTGCGACAACACTAGGTATGGGACTGTGCATCACAGGGGCAAGTCGTTTTTGTGTGGCGCCACCTTAAAGCTCCAGCGCCATCGTTTTGAGGCGCACCTAATGAGGCGCTCCTTTTTTATTATAAATATTTAAATTTTATTCCTCGAAGCGGACCTATTAACTTTCGAATAGAGATTGGATACTAACTGAAACTATCCATATAATGTAAAACACGTTATTTTATACAATATGCAAAAACTCTATACTTTTTGAGCAAAGATTGGTTTACGTTTACTTCATGCTCTTCCCTATTTTTAATCGGTGGTGCTTCGAGGAATACCTAATTTTTGCCTAACAAATCGTGGGTATTGTAAAATGCCGTGCCTGACGCCATTCTAAAAATTGCATAAGGTTTCTGTGTTTTGTAGTTACGCCACAACTTAATGTTTAACGTCGTTTTGATGAAAACAGCTACCTAATTATAATAATTCATTTTTTAGGCAAAATCTGAATCCGAGCTGATTGAGAACAATGAGACAAGAAGAAGACGCTTCTCGCCGAAATTCAGGCAAGTATTTGATAAAATTATTGTGCTTAATACTTTCCGGGACGTCCTGTAGACGTAGACTTCTATTGTATACGGTCCAGTGTCCGTGAATGAGTTAAGATAAATGCTAAGCAAGCGAGTAGTCACTCACTGTGAACTAAAATCAAACTATTAAGTCATCATCATCAGGTCTTTTTTAGTCTCCACTACAGGAGCACGACCTCTCTGTACTACTAGAGCCATACATGGCCAGAGCAGCCAGAGGACTGGGCCTACACACTCCACGCTGGCCAGACGGGTTGGAGAGGTCTCTTAGATGTTAATAAGCTTTGTTTAGCTTGTATTTCCTAAGTCGCCTTCTACGACATCCACGGGAAGACTTGGAGTGGTCCTATTCTACTCTGCCGGATACCACACGGCAAGTCACGGCACAAAACTATTAATTAATCTGTTCTAAATTACTCTCATGGGCCCCATAGTGAAAGTGCGCCACGGGCTCCAGATGGTATAGGTACGCCACTGGTAGTTACATCCCTGGATAGGACTTTTTGGAGTAACTCCCATCCGTCCCGGTAGTCCTGCCCCCGTGACGGGACGGTTGGGAAAAATTTATTCATCGATCCCGGTAGATCGGCTCCGTCGACCAACTGGGCAGATGGCACAGATCAAGTATCATCTACCCCAGTGTGTTTTAACGCTCTAAGCCCTTCCTTAATTACTTCGACTAGCACTTGACCATTCTTCTCCCGTTAAAACACACACGGGGGTAGATGATACTTAATCTGTGCCATCTGCCCCGTTGGTGGACGGGGCCGATCTACCGGGCGGGATAGATGAATAAATTTTTCCTAACCGAGCCATCACCGGGGCAGGACCACCGGGACGGATGGGAGTTACTCACTTTTTGGAAACGAGGCGAAACCAGCTTCGTAAAGGTTGGTATGGATCAACCGCCATGACCGCGGTAGAGCAACACTAGATACAAAGTCCGTACCCAGCTTCTGGCCTAGGGGGAGGGGGAGCATATAATTTTTTTTTCAATGTTGTTGACAGCTGCCCTCCCCTGCACCCCAGAATGCGTGGTATTATGAATTTCATAGTCATGTATCAATGTATGTTTACAGGCCTGCCAGGAGACATTAAACGGACATCTTCGGAAACCACTGATCATGGAAAGACACAAACGAAACTTATTTATGTAAGCTAATTATTGCTTTAAACAATTATGATACAAACTTCTAGATAGATGTTTTAATGAATTCAACAACAAATAAATCAATTAAGTTGAAATTTTGTTTGACTTTTATTTACTCTAAGAATTTTCTCAAATAAATGAATATCTAGGTACATACTTACGGTAGGTAACACCACTTACTTATTCGTAGACTACCACTTTATAAGTTACACCGATGTACCTGCGCAAGATTTTTTTTTTGCATAGCGCAAAAATATCCATCTGCTATTGTCTGATGTGGTCTGATGCGTACGGCTGACACCAGCGGGCCTATTTGCTAACTAAGTGACCAACGTTTTGATAGTCACTTCAAAATACATTGCGAGTTTCCTAGGATTATCTATTTTTATTAAAGAGATATAAAACGTAAAGTACTTTGAAATGACTATCAAAACGCTGTACCCTGAGTTAGTAAATAGGCCGGCAGTACAGTAACAGATAAAGTGGTGGCAAATTCAATAAAAGTTAAAATGCCTGAAGAAAAGATGGAGCAAACAAACCGTCTTCTATTTTTTTCTACCACAGCAAATACTGGCAGGCACTTTCATTGTAGGTACGTAACGAAGCGTAAAACCTTAAACAATAGCCTAGCATTATAATACGCAATTTTTTTTAAATCTATGATTATAATTGAACTTGGTACCTCTTTAGATTTTTTTCCAATGATATCGAAAATTAATAAAATAAAACAGCTTGTTTCATTGATACCTGATTTGATTGGATGCGTTTTATGTCATATTTTATATCTATTTGACATCATTTAATAAATATTTCTACAATAATATTACAAATAAAATAAGCTGTTTCAAATAGTTTTACATTTTCGTAACTATGGATTTTAGCTCTATATTAATTAGTTTCATTGTCCCATAATTTATAAGTTGTATAAAGATAATAAAAGCTGTCAGTGTCAAGTGACTGACAGTCACGATTAATGTTGCTAGAATTAAAATCATCCTATCGTGTAGTAGAAAATTATCCTTACTATAATATTATAAATGCGAAAGTGAATTTGTTTGTTTGTTTGTTACGCTTTCACGCCGTAACTACTGAACCGATCATCATGAAATTTTGCATACAAGTTCTCTGGAGTGCGGAGAAGGACATAGGCTACCTTTTATCCCGGGAAAAAGTACTATTCCCGAGGGATCGACATTGACGCGGGCGGAGCCGTGGGCGAAAGCTAGTAAGAAATAAATCCCTATTTGTTACTTATTGTCCAACGTCATTAAAATTAAATTGTGAACTCTTATTAAATTAAGATTTATCATATGGTGAAAAAATATCATGCGGGCGGGGCTTGAACCAGTGATCTTAGGTCTATGTACGACCTACGCTCTGTCAACTGAGCTACCGCATGTTTCGGCATTCAAAATTTTCCACCATAACCCATTTCCCTTATATTATGTATTAAGGCTTATGTCATCCAACCTAACACAACTACCCGACTTTTACAAGTGATTCTACTCATTTTACAATGAATTAGAAAATCAACTAATATGTCGGAAGCCATGCATATTTTTGTTTTATTTTGCATTCACAATGCTATTTTAATATAAATTTAAATTAAGAAAAAATAAATTGAAAAAATTTCATCTTGAACCAGTGACGTAAGGACTATTTACGACCTACGCATTGCCAACTGAGCTACCGAATGTTTCTAACCTCGGCGCAAAATATCATATTTTATCTATCTCTATTGCATGTTCCGCACTCTCGTTTGCTCACGGAACTAGACACTTTTTCGATTATTAATAAATTAAGTAGGGTAGATGGTAAGTGACGTAAGCCTTAATACGTATAAGGGGAAATGGGATATGGTGGAGAATTTCGGCGCCGAGATTGAATCGTGCGGTAGCTTAATGGCAGAGCATAGGTCGTACATAGACCTACGTCACCGGTTCAAGACCCGCCCGCATAAAAAAATGTTATACCATATTTTTTTTTCTTAATTTATTAAGAGTACTAGCTCTCGCCCGCGGCTCCGCCCGCGTCATGTCGATCCCTCGGGAACAGTACTTTTTCCCGGGAAAAAATGTACCCTATGTCCTTCTCCGTATAAAGATAAAGTGTATGCAAAATTTCATGATGATCGGTTTAGTAGTTACAACGTGGAAGCGTCACAAACAAATAAACTCACTTTCGCATTTATAATATTAGTTAGGATTAATAGTGTATGTTAATCACTAAAAGGAAAAATAAAGAAATTTAGCCCACCACATGTATCGCACGCACCATGCATCCTAACTATTCCGCCCAGCGCCCCGCGTCGCGCAAGTTTTTGTTAAAATAAATTTTATTTAAATCGGGTAGAATTTTTTAAAAGTAATGCTGGCAACACCAGTGGCTCCTAAAGTCAGTGCTCGGCTTGATCAACTCGGCGCATCTCGCTTCCGTTTGTTTTGTTTACGTTTTAATTTAGAGACAATATTTTCTAATTTGCAGTGATTTTTAATAATTTATGATACACTATATACAATAATCCAGTGCAGTGGAGTGTTTACACAGAAATAATCGAATTAAAGGATTTACATATTTCACCTGATATTTGTCATCATTCGAGTTTTGGTTGTTATTTTTGTGATTTTGTTCGTTTTGTCTTGTGTTTATTGACTTTATCTATTGGAATAAGCGTCCGTTTCTGTTTTTATCTGAAGGTGAGTGGCTATTATTTATTATGCAAGTATTTTCCAAGTTTATTTGTGTAAAAGTATGACTGTAAACATCGCGGTACGTTGTTTTTCCCTTTTTGGAGTGTGATTGCGAAATTTTTTTGCTCTGTCGGGAGATTGACCTCGATTCGAGTTTTAAGATCTTGATGTAACTTGCGATTTATATGGGCGATGAAATAGTGATGACCGAATTTTTCAGTGTTTTGCAACAAGACTTGGAAATGCTAGACTGCGCTAATGTAGGTCCAATTCAAATCTGATTTGTGTGGCACCGTACACTTAGCAATTCTAATTTCATTCTGACACTGAGAGCATTATAAAGACAGTCAACACATTCAATGTTAGATTCATAATGTTTCCTTACAAGAATATTTGCCATTTTATTAATATCTGTAATTACTCTTGTTTACATGTTGTTGCTTTCGAAGTTTATGTTTACAAGATAACTAACTTACCTACTTCAGTTACAAACTTTGTATTTGGTATTTCTGAATATTACAAAATTCATAGAAGTTATAGAACATATATTGTACAAATAAAATTTAAGGCTTAAAAATAACAAAAAAGAACCTTAAAAAAATTCCTATCATTACACCTGAGTTATGCACTAGATTTCTAATATTATAGACATTTTCATCAATTACCTACTTGCAAGAAAACATGAAAAGTGTGCACACTAGTGTTTTACTTACTAATATGCAGAAGTGATACTTTGGTGGGAATATTGTAACTGTCGATTAAGGGTTGGAAATGACAATGGCAATAAAAAAAAAAATCGCTAAAAATAAATTCTCCTGTTAGCCAACAAACATCCAAAGATTTCCTTAAAAAATTTTGATCAAATTTATTTGGACTTCCATGATTTTTTTGAATTTTTCTTTTTTTTTAAGTCAGACGTGAGGGATGCTGCAATACACAAGATACAATTAGAGATATTTTGTGGCGTCCCTCTCTTCAGACACTGAATTCAGGATAGTTTAATAGGCGCTTTATTCGTAAGTAGCTGAACTTAATACTGCCTCTTTTTTGGGTATTCAGGTAAAAAGCAGCCCATATATAAATACAGGGTGTCAGCTACCTCTATTCATAAAAAACTGTCACTATTATTACAAGTCACATGTCACATCTGTCTGGTCTTATCAAGGAAGTGTGATGACCAAAAACTGTGACCTTGTAACTTTTTTATCTTAAAGAGTTTTTGAACTTTAATGCAAATTTTTTCATTGATGTGCTTACTTTTGCGAAATGTCTCATAACACAATCTTGTTCCACTCCTCATTTCGGTATCTATGTGCGTGTTCCTTTAGTCACCTCTTATGATATCAATAGGACAGAATGGAGTGGTTCTGTATTCTACAATTTGACAATGGACAGCTTCTCTACGATTCAGCTTCGTGCAGTGCTTGTTTATATCATTTCGTTGCGTTATTGTATTTCTTAATCGTACTTTTCATTCAAAATTGCATCTCAATTAGATACCTTAGGAAATAGGTCAAATTTAACTTTAAAGATTTCTTTTTGATCCTGGTACCATGAGCAATTTTTCTCACCATACCTCTTGCTCAGGACCATTGTGTGTGAGTAGAAGACTATCTATCTCTCGGTATTCTGCTTTAGAGAGTCACGGCCTCTCGCCTCTTCCTTCCATTCCCTTTGGCCGCCTTTTGTTATTTAACCTACCAACCCAGCCCGTTGAGGAAGCATAGAACTGCCGAGGGTGTGATGCAGGTATCGCTCATGGCTGTCCCAGGAACTCCTCTCTTGAAGATGTAATTCTTAAATAAAGATTTCATTATACACAGGTTGACTCTGGACTCTGGTACAGGTGAAATTTAATAAAACTTGTAAAATCAGATGTATATCTCTAAGACTGAAAAAGAATACCTGCAAAAGGAAGCCAATTTGCAAGAAACAAATGAGCACTTATCATGCGAGCAGCCATGCCTTCAGCTTCCTGATCAGTTATGAATGTTTTCTATTTGATTACAGTACAGTACACTATGCTTTTACTAATTACCTGTTTGTTTCCCGAACAAAGTGTTGTATGAGATTAGAGCCTTTGCAGGAATTACTGCTGCAAAAATTGATGGACCAAAGTGAGAATGTGGATTGAGGCGAAGCTGAGGCAGCATGTGCTGCCTCAGCTTCGCCTCAATTTCACTTGAGTCAGTTGAATGCTGATTGAATGCCTCATTTCGGCCAAGGCTTGTATAGTACTTTTTTATACTACCGAGCAAACACCAACGTGCCTTCCGAATTAACTCCAGCAAGATATTTTTGTTTCCCCTATAGTCATCCATCCCATTGGCAACCAAGCTTAAGGTTACTTAACCTGGGTAATCACTGGCGCCTCAATCTCCTAAAATTAGAAGCGTTATTGACGCAGTAAATGGAGCGTCAAATAACGACCACCATTACAATTTGTTAACCGGTGTTTAGATAAAACCACACGTAACATAAGTGGACGCGAACTGACGTAGCGTCGATTAAAGAAGTGGGATTTTAATGCCTGCAGTGTGGTTAAAAAGTAAAGACGGCGTGTCGCGATAACAAGAAGTAGATATAGATTTTGTTTGATGGCCCCCATATCTTCTAATGGGATTGGAATTTGATGTTTCTTCTTCTATTGCATAGTAAAATTAATGTGAATCAAGCGTGAAATTTCAATCACAATTAGAATTTGCTAAACAATCTTAGAAATATTGGGTCTGTCTATACTTACGTTTAAAACGACTGTAGAAAGCACTAACTTTTGACTAACTTTGACTTTGAACCGAACAACAGGAGATACGAACGACTGCCCAAGCTGAAACAGAGACGCCATGCGCTCGCGCGGTCTGATATCAATTTGTATTATAAACAATAACTAATTGTATTATTATAGAGATATAATTCCATTTATATTAAAGCCATATTTACAAATTCGGAACAAGATCATTGCTTGGTTTTAAAAAAGCGGCCTATCCCCGGAAAAATACCATACACATTAGTAAAAACCTCATCGATATCTCTTAAGAAGTATCGAATTAATCTTTAACGGGTCAACCGTTTGTGTGACTTTCTGTATAGACTTCAATAAAACCTTCAATATAAACTTAATTCTTTTAAATAATTATTTATAATTGATTGCCACACTTAGGTCTAGTGAAACTTATTGAACTAGGTAGAAAGCGCTTGTTAAACCATCCCGAATTTATGATCCGATGGGAGGGACGCTGCTATACGTTAGAAACGATGCGAGATATCTCCAATCGTATCCCACGTATAGCGGCGTCCCTCTCATCGGATCCGATTCAGGATGGTGTAATACCCCCTTAATTTTTGCTGTGAATTTATACAATTGCTCAAGTCATGGCGTCTTTACTTTTCCCTTACCCACATGTGAAAGCGCGCCGGGCCAGGATGCGGTCATATTCGTTTAATTAAAACTCTGGAAGTGCTTGGAAAGGGAAGCGGTACAATAATATTTGTGGGCCAAAAACCGTTTTAGTCCAAACGAGAGTAACTTCAAACGCATTGGCCAATTTTAAACGGTCTTCATGGTCAACTTTACTTTTTTCGATTTGTCGATTCGATTGGAATCTTGATTGTGTGTACTAAAGAAAATACACATAGTATTACGTCTTTTTTCCTTGTGGGGTAGACAGAGACGGTCTATGAGACCTGAAGGCCACGTTTATCATGTTAGAGGGCATTAGGTGGAAAATTGAATCAAAATAGTGTTGCTAGCCGCATCGCCTATTAATATGATTCCTTAGACATCCTACATTTTACGTTTTTTCGTTTCTTCCAGACCAGCATGGAAGTGAAGAAAAAGAAAAGATTTTAATAATCGAAAATTAATATGGCGACAAACAGAGTTTAAATATAACCATGGAAAGGGAAGCGTTACAATAACATCCGTAGGCTAAAAGCCGTTTTATTTTCGGCGGCAACGTTTAGCACAAGGAAGTGGCTGAGCTTTGTGCAACATTGCCTATCACGAATACGCAATTTTGTTGCAGAAAGATGTTCCTCGTCTAAAAGAATAGAAATAAAACCAAGTAACATACATGAAACAGTTAAATCAGCCGTGTGGTTTCCGGCAGAGTACAATAGGACCACTCCTAGTCTTCCCATGGAGGTCGTAAGAGGTGACTTAGGAGATACAAGCTAAACAAAGCTCATAAACATCAATGAGACCTCTCCAACCCGTCTGGCCAGCGTGGAGAGAGTAGGCCAAATCCTCTGTCTGCTCTGGCCAAGTATGGCTCCGGTAGTACAGAGAGGGTCATGCTCCTGCAGTGGAGACTAAAAAGACCTGATCAAGATGATGATGATACATGAAACGCGCGAAACACCTTCCTTGGCAACAGCTCTTCTTGGCAGTCGGGTATTGGGTAAAATTATTATAATAATTACTATTTCCCGTTGCTGATGAAACAAGTATAATGCTGCATATAAAAACCGGCCAAGTGCGAGTCGGGTCTCGCGCTCGAAGGGTTCCGTACCATTATCTACACATAATAAGTGAAAAATTATTAAAAAAAATTGTATTATATGATGTAACTAAAAATGTATGCTTTTCGCAAGTTTCTTTTATCTGTGCTATAAGCAGTTGCTTCCTACCAAATTTCAAGATTCTGAGTTCACGGG
This sequence comes from Elegia similella, assembly GCA_947532085.1. Taxonomy (NCBI): domain Eukaryota; kingdom Metazoa; phylum Arthropoda; class Insecta; order Lepidoptera; family Pyralidae; genus Elegia; species Elegia similella. Next base: position 5,933,811 of record OX383951.1, on the reverse strand, counting down.
AACTACCCTGTAGGTTATGTTTTGATACCCTCACGAAAAACGAAAATTTGCGGCATAAACCGCTGTATATTTTGTTTGCATTGGCTTTGAGGTTTGATTTTTTCACAGCTTCACGGGACAGCATTCCTGAGTATTTGGTATGAATTTCAGCGTAATACCTCCACGCGTTCCTGAGAAAAAGGGTCTTAACAGACGGACAAGAAAGGAGATACGGAACCCTTAAAAGAACTATAAAAGGGCCTCAAGTATTGGTCTCCAAAAAGATTTCTCTGGTATTCATTCGCATTCAGGCTAGCCGATGCAGCCCGTCTTTTTGATTTTGTTTTCCATACACGCTCGCCCGCCCCGTCATGCTAAATGCGGCTATAATAATGGCCAAAATGGTCCTCGGTCCTATCGATCCATCAGTATGTATCTTTTTGTAATTTTCACGTGATCGGAGTCTGCAGGTATCTTAAGAGTCGGCAACGCATCAGCACCTCCTCTGGTGTTGCAGATGTCCATGGGCGACGGTGACCACTCTCCATCAGGTGGCTCGTCTGCTCGTTTGCCGTCAAATTAACATTTAAAAAAAGTCTCACGATTGATACCGATGCTCCACCGCGTCAAATGATGATACAATGATGGTGTCGCATTGATTCAGTTATCGTGACTGCCTTTTGTTATGATGACCTTCGATTGAGTTGGTGACCTGTCATAGCCATGTTTACGTTACGGATTTGATGCAAGTAAATAAATAAATAAATAGGGACAAATCACACAGATTGAGCTAGCCCCAAAGTATGTTCGAGACTTGTGTTATGGGATACTAACACAACGATACTATATTTTTAACAAATACATGGCCAATTACAGAATTCATCAAGAAAATACCGAAAGTATACAATTTCGTAAGCAAGCGGCTCATCAAACAAAAAAGTCATTAAAATAGAAATTCAATAACAGTTTAACAGAACCTAAACTAGAGTGCTGTTTTGTCAATACGAAGTAGTTATAATTGTTTATCTCGCAAGCTTAGTGTTTACTTAGCTCTCACTTAGAATAGAAAACAAGTACGTTGCCGGCTTTCGATTTCTCTACCGTTTAAATTATAATTAACTGAACTCAGTTTCGAACCAATACTATTGTGGTTTTGACAATGAAATCTGAAAACTCCCACAGCCTATTGGCACACCGCCCGGTCAAACCATTGCATCTGTTGCCCAAATCTGTGGCATTTCGGGTCCATACCTGGTCCTGTTTGTTGTTGTGGATGTACACATTTGCCGTCTCATCATCATCATCATCATAGTTCCGTGGTGCAGTGGTTATCACGACGCCCTGCGACACGAGGGTGCCCGGGTTCGATTTCCGGTCAGGTCAAGATGGCAAATGATCTTTTTCAGATTGGCCTGGGTCTTGGATGTTTCACTATAATGTATTTGTTATAATTATATAATATAGTATCGTTGAGTTAGTATACCATAACACAAGTCTCGAACTTACTTTGGGGCTAGCTCAATCTGTGTGATTTGTCCGTATATATTTATTTATTACTAGCTTTCGCCCGCGGCTCCGCCCGCGTCAATGTCGATCCCTCGGGAATAGTACTTTTTCCCGGGATAAAAGGTAGCCTATGTCCTTCTCCGCACTCCAGAGAACTTGTATGCAAAATTTCATGATGATCGGTTCAGTAGTTACGGCGTGAAAGCGTAACAAATAAATAAATAAATAAATGGTCAAACGAAGTCAACTCTTTAATGTACAGTCAGATTCTAAGATATTATGACAAGGCGCTCTACCTTTATCTTAAATTTTCTCTTATACTAAAAATAATATTAAAATTTACATTCAGAAAGATTTTTTTAATGAAGTCTTTCTGAATATACATTTTTATTTTAATATTATTTTTGACTTTACATGCACTAAGAGGAAACACTAAGCTCGGGAGAATTGAAAAATAGGTGTTTGTAAAAATTGCTGTCGCGCTGTGTGCCCAAACAACCCCCGCAGAGTGCGATAGAGACAACTGCAGCTCGGACCGATAATACCTATGAAAATTACAAAATTAACGCTTATTTCTTCTTCAACTTAACCGATTTAATTTAGTTTTTCATTAAAAATTTAATTTAAAATAAGCTATTACTGTGTTTCTATGTTTTCTTTTTCTAATACCTATAATCACGTCAAAGTTTTCTTGATGTTTGAACACAACGGAAATTCTTACCAATTTTTTAGGTTTTTGAAGGTTCATATCTTTTTAAATAAAGCAATTATGAAAAAAAATAAACATAGGGTCATGCTAATATATCGATAGATTTTTTTTGTTGTAAAATATCATTGCTGTATTGGTACTATCTGGCGAAGAATCAGGGGACTACGCTTGTATGGAAATACGCCCTCCTATTTCCTCTTCATCATCATCATTTCGTGTAGGTGACACGGTCAATCGACCATGCACACCCTGCTGCAGACTTCCCCGGAACCGCCTCTCGGCCTCTGACGTGGTTCCTTTAACGACTACCGTGCCTTCCGAAGTACGGAATCATCTTTATTATCAGACAGACAATCAGGTGATTCAAGCCTGCAATGTCCTAACCAAACTGGAAACAACTTAATAAACTATGCTTCCCGTGGGAATCGAAACCACGACCCCCGGGTCTACAGGCAAACACCTTAACCATTGGACCACGGAGGCAGTATTTCCTCTTAAAAGCAAAGGACACGAAAACGATGAAGTCTTAACAGATATTGTATTATTGTAGTGATAACATTATGTGACGTTGGTATTAATGATCGAAGTGTGACGAACAGACTACCCGTTCACAGTTAAGCCAGTCACTTGGACAGACTATGTTTGTCGGTGACATCATGTCTCACAGTGCATACTTGTGCCTAACTGCCTAGGCCTGAATTGAGGTCGTATTGGAATATTGATGTTAGTACATACATACATCGTCCGTATCCCTTACAGGGTAGACAGAGTCTAAAGTTATAAGACCGAAAGGCCATGTTTAGCGTTTTAGTGGGCGGTAAAGATGGAAAACGGAATCAAAATAGTGATGTGTTGCTAGCCGCATCGACTATTGTCATGTTAGTTGTATTAATGTTATTGCCTGTAAATATACCTATTTGTAGATTTATACGCATCGAGCGTGATGTTGCTTTGATTGGTCAGGCCATAAGCGGCTAAATATCTAATTCTGCTGTTTCTGAAGGATGAGTTAACCCTGTGTAACTGGAGTTAGCTGTGGTTTTGTTATGGGACTTGATCATAGCGTTTTGTTATTCCCAAAACTTGTTATTAAAAGCTTTAATTTAACTTGCAATGTATATGTATGTTGTTCTGGTGGAATCTTGCTACTAAACTTTAAAGCAGATATCTTCCACTGATTGTGCTGAAAGTTTGTATACTCGATTAGTATGGATGAAAATGCATGGCTTGTTATGTGACGTCATTCTAAATTCAACATGGCGGAACACCCAAGATGGCAGATTAACTATTTTTTTTGATGCACTCAGACAATATGGATATAAAATTAAAAGCCTCGCTAAAATCGAATTATTCGAAACAAAAAGATTTTTACTTTTTTTTTATTATGTTTGACAGCAAACTAGTAGAAATTTATGTGTTGAGTGAGTTACAATAAAATCTGCATAGGGTCGGCATAGGGTTCATCTTAGTCCATTCCATACTAGCGCAAAGTCGAAGCGAAAGTTAAGTGACGTTAATTTGGCAAACTTACTTTTATTTCAACATCATAATGCTCAGACAGCTCCGTGGCGCAGTGGTTAACACGCCAGCCTGCGACACGGGGTGCCCGGGTTCGATCCCCGGCCAGGTCAAGATGGAAAATGATCTTTTTCAGATTGGCCTGGGTCTTGGATGTGTATCTATATATGTATTTGATATAAAATATAATATCGTTGAGTTAGTATCCCATAACACAAGTCTCGAACTTACCTTGGGGCCAGCTCAATCTGTGTGATTTGTCCGTATATATTTATTTAATTATTTATTTATATAAATCTGAGATAGAAAAAAAATCGCGTGATTGCGCGTCACCGCGAGCGGATCTCGTAGGATTTATGAAAAAAATAGGCATTACGATGTTAAAGGTGACTTTTCCATGTTAACTTCGTTTCGCTTAGACTCTGCCTGCGTTAGTATAAATTCTTCTTCTTTTCGAGTCGTAATGTCTTTATAACTACAACAATTTTGCCCAGTATGTGGCCACGGCCACTGCCCTGTCGTTTGCCTCCTCTAGATCCTTTTGTGTGCAGTGTGTGGGGCATTTAGGGCACGTCAAAAGGTGGCTCATTGATTAAACATAACCGCAATCGCATGTGCTATTGCCGGAAAAACCCCACCTAACCCGGTTTTCTCGGCAATTCCCTACACCAGCCCGGAGGCGGTTCAACGACTTCCACACTGCCCAGGGAAGATTGCTACCCGGTGGAAGTTTTTCGGCTAGCGGTGAGGAGGATGGTTATTGTGGGTACAGGCTTTCCCACTGCTTCAATCTGGCCTTCGGAGGTTCCTTGGGTGCAACTTCATCATCATGATGATGATGATGATGAAGTTCAGACTGCCTGAGAAAGCTGTTACGGCTCCTCAGTCGTGATGGTGGATTATGACCTATAGAAAAACGTCAGCAGTCTCTGAAACTCATAATATCGTTAATAATACTTTTTTATCAACTCCTTAGAACCAGGGGTTGGAATACCGGTAAAAATCCATTACCGGTACCTCTATGAAACGACAGTACCGGTAATTGGTTTGGTACCGGTACATTTGGTAACGGTAAAAATCAAGTACCGTTACCTCTATAATACAACGGTACCGGTAATTGGATTGGTACCGGTACCTCAATAAAACGACGGTACCGGTAATTGAAAGAAGTACCTGTACCAAATACCGGTAAACAGTACCGGTACTTAGTACCGGTACTCGTATTGGGAATTATCATTTCGTTAATGTGTGTCGTTGCCGTGTTGTGCATGTGCGGCGTGAGGCGGGGGCCCAAAATAGGGCGGCACTTTTACAGTCGAGCGAGTCCCATGCACGTAGACGGCAACAATGCGTAGGTACCGGTAAAATTAACGCAATTTTAATACCGTTAAAATTTGACAGAATAGAGGTACCGGTACTTACCGGTACTTATAATGTGAATTTGGTACCGGTAACAAGTAGCGGTAAAATTACCGTTAACTGTTAACAATATTATTACCGTTAAATACTAGATTACCGGTACCTCATATTACCGTTAAAATTTTAACAGAATAGTAATACCGGTACTTATAATGGGAATTTGGTACCGGTAACAAGCCCTGCTTAGAACCCATCACTATTTTTAATTCGTTTTCCACGCAACGCCCACCAACGTGCTAAACGTGGCTTTTAAGTCATTAAGACCTGCCGGCCTATTTGCTAACTCAGTGTACAACGTTTTGATAGTAATTTCAAAGTACATTACGTTTTGTATATCTTTAATAAAAATGATCAATCATAGGAAACCCGCAATGTATTTTGAAGTGACTATCAAAACGTTGGTCACTGAGTTAGCAAATATGCCGACTTGGCTGGTCTACCCCGCAAGGGGAAAAGACGTGATACTATGCTATGTATGTATACTTTAAGACGAATGTAATTTATTCAAACAGCAATGTGGGTTTTGGTATTCTTGAACCACAATTTCGAACCTGTGTCGTGCTCGACGTGAACAATAGGCATTATTGCTGAGTCACCAAATACAAGTATCATGTATGGTGCAAAAAAAATACTTTTACTAAAAAAATATTAAAGTATACAACTCAAGATCTGATTGTGATATCGAGTTAAGTACACACACAAGTGAATAAGATTCTAATAATACTCTTAAGACGTCCATCGTTAACTATCTTTAAGTATCCTTTGCTAAGAAACTAGGCTACTAAAAATACAAATAAGAACACCTATTTAAATTTTATAAAATTCGGTCTAGTAGTTTAGTTGAAGTTGGGTTTTTAACTGGGAGAGAGTTTAGGGCCAGTTAAATAAAATTATAAGAGGAAATACGAGGGCCGTATTTCCATACAAGCGTAGACCCCTGATTCCTCGCCGGATAGTAAAAGCAGAGCAATGATTTTTTTACAAAAAAAATCTATAGATATTTTAGCAGATCCCTATGTTTTTATTCCTTTTATAATTAAATTTGCTAAAGGGATATGAACCTTTAAAAAACCTGCAAAATTGGTAAGAATTTCCGTTGTGTTCAAACATAAAGAAAACAAAGACGCGAATAGGTATATTAGAAAAAAAAAAACAGAAACACAGCAATAGCTTATTTAAAAATTTTAATTAAAGAAGAAATTAAATCGGTTAAGTTTTGGGGAAGAAATCAGGGGACTACGAAGCATTAATTTTGTGTACTTTTCATGGGTATTTTGGGAACTGCCTCCGTGGTCCAGTGGTTAAGGCGTTTGCCTATAGACCCGGGGGTCGTGGGTTCGATACCCACGGGAAGCATACTTTGTTTATTGTTTCCAGTTTGGTTAGGACATTGCAGGCTTGAATCACCTGATTGTCTGATAATAAAGATGATTTCGTGCTTCGGAAGGCACGTTAAGCCGTTGGTCCCGGCTGCCATCTGGTAGTCGTTTAAGGAACCACGTCAGAGGCCGAGAGACGGTTCCGAAGAACTCTGACACCAGGGTGTGCATGGTCGATTGACCTTGTCACCTACACCAAATGATGATGATGGGTATTTTTGGTCCGCGTTGCAGTTGTCTCTATCGCACTCTGCGGGGGTTGTTTGGGCACGGCGCGACAGCAATAGATTTTACAAATACCTGTTTTTCAATTCTCTCGAGCTTAGTGTTTGCTCTTAAATATTGGTACTTGGGCCACGTCCACAAGCGTATTAGAGAGTGACGTCCAAATGATATCCGATCTTACTATGGGTAATTTGGACAATTCATACATTATACACGCGTGCTTATATCGATAATACCGTTAGTTGACGATCGGTGATTGAGGTGTTCATATTGATTTGTGAAGTCAGCACTAGTCAGTACCAGGGACTCAAAAGCATCATTATAACGGATACACATCGGGGTTACACATTAAATCTGTAGCATAATTATTCCTGTAAGAGCAAAACAGGTTTAAAATACCCAACTTTCGTGCCAGTGGTTTCGGCTTGCTAGAGCTAGAGAGGAAGGTTATATCATTTCTCCCTAGGATGTCGTAAAAGGAAGTGTACAATGTTTCGATTGTCACTTCAAAATACATTGCGGCATTCGTATGACTGACTATTTTTGTTTAGATTTATATAAATCGTAATGGATCAGAAAGTGACCATCGAAATGTTGTTCACCGTAGTTAAAAGTTAGCGAGTAAGCCTGCAGGTCAAGCACTACCTTTGAGGAGGGTTTTCAAACAAAATTATCAAAATAAATAATAAACTACCCTGGCGTCATAATAGAGGCACTGGGCTCAGTAGAAGATGCAGCCATAAACACTCGGATGAGAGAGAGGTGAAGTAAGGTACATTTGCTCTAAGCATGCGCACGCGCTTGGAATTTTAATAGCTGTACACTATGTTAAGGAAACTGTCAACCAACAAATTAACTTGTTAAGTATTCACGGCGGAAAACGACTTAGTATAAAGATTCACACTGGGTAAGTTATGGGCATCGTGTAAATGAGGATTTTCTAAAATGCTCACACTTGACAAAAACAACTGTCAAATGAGGTGAAGAAAGATGTCACGGGATTCTAAGCACGCGCTTGTTTGTTAGAGGAAGATTGTCCAATAACAGCTCATTGGACCTGACGTCTAAGTGATGCCACGAAGACTTTCTAAAAACTCTCATTGACTCAGCGCTGGTGACGGACCCAAATATTAAATCGCACCCCCGATCTGACATTGTCTATCACCTGTATCAGATATATGTACTGGACATGAAATCTATTTGACCATATAGATTATTTGAGCTAAAAATCGGTGCTTTTGGCTGCTCAGTTTGATTCCACCAACCATGGCTAAGAATTAATCTGCTAAATCTTGTTCTAAACACGTTAAGTGTTGTGAGCTGTAGACCTCGCGAGCCTTACCAATTGTCCTAAATGCCATATTCCAATTTGCCGTACGTAATACAACGTACCGGCAAGCGTAGCGTTGGACACCCAAGGACCAGGTGGTCAAAGATCGCAGGAAGACGCTGTATGCAGACCGCTTCCAACCGGTCGTATTGGAAATCCTTAGGGGAGGCCTATCCTATATCCAGCTGTAGACTTCTTGTGGCTGAGACGATGATGATGCCATACCCCAATGGCGCTAAGTTAGATCATCGAGAGGTCAATTGACTAAAAATCTTTGTAATTATCGAAGTGCCTACAAATTTTTACGAGGATCAATAGAGAAGTGCGACCTGAGGAGAATAGACGGAGGTACAAAAGCGTTTTTATGGGCAAGGTGAGAAGGAGGTGCTTCGCTCTTGCTTTACGCTTTGCGCTCGCTCGTACAATAAAACCTTCAAATCCGATTGGGTGATCTGCTGGGTGACGAGCCAGCCAACCGCCCGGTTACTCGCACGTGCAAGAGCCTCGGGCTGAGTTTCAATATCCAGATCGCCTCTCCTATCATCATCATCATCTTCGCAGCCGTAAAAAGTTCGCTGCTGGACAAAGGCCTCCCAAGGATACCATTCCATAGAAAGATATTGCCATACTCACCACGCTTGGCAGGCGGATTGGGAAGCGCAGTTTCTTTGGCTTCCTGTGCTTCTGACGCTGCTGCTCATCGTAAGCATTTTAAAGCTGGGGAAGGATATGAGTTTGTTGGATTTGGAAAGATAATGAAGGTATTGGGATATTTGGGATACAACTCACTCGGATGAATGAGGGAAAAGCAAGAAGCAGCTCGGGAGGCCGGGCGCGGGTATCCGACCCACAACCGCCAGACAGGCTGTTGAGGATAACACACCTGACCATCGACGTCGGCTATAATTGCCGTTCGTGTAAGCCGTGTGTGAGGCTGTATTATATATTAGGCGTCAGTGATTCTCTAACCTCAATGTGGATCTGACATAAATCGAGTATTCAAACGATTGAGTTAGTAAGAACGAGTTTCTTGTTTCCATAAACGTTAATTACTCTAGAAAAGTTGCGTCTACAACACTAATTAGACTTCTTACGACTTGTAGTGGCTTTATGGCTTTATTTCAGAGTTATAGACGAACGGATGTAATCTGTGGTAACAACCTAGGACTAAAATCCTACTTAAAGTAAAACCATTTGCATACTGCGATAGTATCTCGTATTGAAACCTTCCTTGAGTTTATTTCCCGGTTGCATCCTCAGCTCCGGGGGTGTAGGAGCCTGGAATCCAGTTATTATGACGACAATCATGCTGTGAAAATGTCATGTCTCTGCCTTTGATTATATAGTCAAGATAAAAAATGATCTTTTTCAAATTGGCCTGCGTCTTGGATGTTTATCTATATATGTATTTGTTATAAAATATAGTATCGTTGAGTTAGTATCCCATAACACAAGTCTCGAACTTTGGGGCTAGCTCAATCTGTGATTTGTCCATATATTATTTGATTCAGGAATGCGGAGCTTAGTAATAGGGTTCCGGTTCGACCTTTTGGATACAGAAAAATAAAAATGAAAAAGCATTTGATTAAATATTTATATACCTTTTCACATATCTTTACATTCTTCATTATTTAGATAGTAATAAACGAAGTCGCTTCCGCTATCTGTTCGCTTAGATCTTTTGAATTTCAACGGATTTTAATGCAGTTTTCAGCAATAGGTAGAGTGATTCAAGAGGAAGGTTTATATTTATAATTTACTGCCCCATATTGGTATCTATCTACATTGCACCCGCGCGAAGTCGGGGCATCGCTAGTAGGTTATAAAAGTAACCTTGGAGTCCCTAAGCTCTGTCTATCCCGTAAAGGATAAAGAAGTAATTATGTAGGTGTTGATACATTTGACGTTTTTCATACCAAGTGAGCTGACCGTACTAGTGTTGAAAGAAATCTTATCAGTTATTATCACTGATAAGATAAGAGATGCTGTGGAATCTAGAGTCCGTAAACAATCTGATAAGATGGGTGTTTTACCTACTATGTGTATTTGATGTTTCATGTTGTGATATGGACTGGCCAAAAAATAGGGGGGTTTAATATACTGTTATTATTAACCCCGACCAAAAAATAGGGGTGTCTGTCTATAGTACCGTAGCTCTCAATCGGCTTCATATCTATACCTCTATATAATAAGTTTAAAATTATTAAAAATATTTTTATGTAACTAAAAATTTTTGATTTTCGCAATTTTCAAGATTCTAAGTTCACGGGAAATAACCCGTCGGTTTTGATTTTCTTGCGAATGTCGAAAATTTGCGGTATTTTTTGATTGCGTTGGCTTAGAAGTTTGATTTTTCACAGCTTTAAGGGATAGCCTGAGTATTTGATATGAATTTCAGCTTGATACCTCCACCGGCCTCCAAGTGTTATTGAGAAAAAGGTCTTGACAGACGGACAACAAAGTGAGTATAAGGGTTCCGTTTTTTCTTTTGAGGTAGGTACGAGACCCTAAAAATGTACTTATTATGTACCTCTTACTCTTATCACAAGAGAATATTCTACCCGTGCTCTTATGGAGTGAAATTTTTCACCATTATCATGAGAATGTCTCAAATGCCCTGTCGAAGTCTTTGCGGTGAATTTCGTTGCTTCCCATCAGGCAAGATGGAGGTCAAACGCACAATTTACGATAAAAAAAAATACGACAATATCTTGCATACCAATACCGAACCCCTGTTTCCTACAGCAAGGTATTCCAAACTGGTTTCCTGCATACTTAATTTGCCTTAAAAAACCAAATGCATAAAATTAACAGCTTAATCTCATTCAGCCTTATGCAGACGGCAATTAAGCATAAATTGCCGGTCTTTCCGGTTCTCCAACAAAACATTATCTAACTTGAACACTATGCGCGAAATTCAAATTACACTATAACCATTCTAATTTGAACTCAATGTCTTAGGGAACAGAGTATATTGAGTTTTGTAGCTGATTGCCGATGACTGGACTGTTAGAATGAAAGTGAAGTACTGAGTAGGTAGAATAATGAAAGTATCTAATTTGCTTGTAATAAAAGACAATGGACGCCCTAGCGGCAATTTTGAATATCGTCATCGACATTTCACGTTTTCACTGCGCACGCGCACATTTTATGAAAATAGCTTTCGCTTGCGATACTTTCCTCCAACTAACGCTAAGACGTAAATCCTTTTAAGGACTAGATCTTTGTCATACATACTATCACGTTTTTTTCCCTTGCGGGGTAGACAGAGCCCAGGTCATTAAGGCAAAGCCACATTTAGCATGTTGGTGCGCATCAGGTGAAAAACGGAATCAAAATAGTGATGAGTTGTTAGCTACAAGGCCTAAATTCGCCTACTAGGTGATTCATCATCGTTAAGTGTTTTTAATCTCCACTGCAGGAGCATGACCCTCTCTGTACTACCGGAGCCATACTTGGCCAGAGCAGACAGAGGCAAATCCTCTGGCCTACACCCTCCTCGCTGGCCAGACAGGTTGGAGAGGTCTCATTGATGTTTATGAGCTTTGTTTAGCTTGTATTTCCTAAGTCGCCTCTTACAACATCCATGGGAAGACTTGGAAGTGGAATCAAATATGATTCTATATGGAACTCAAAGGAACTTAGGCGTGGTAGTTAAAATCTGCTAAGACCTTACCGTATCAAGTTCAGCAATCTTTTACATATCTGTGTCCGTGTTATAATGTATGTTACTTCATCTTTTTTCTTCCAGACCTTTTTTGTACTTTATTAGGTACATTAAGAAATAAAATATGGTGAAAATGTTTTCAAGCGAGCGAAATTTGAACCCTGCGACCTTAAGTCTAAGTACGACTTACTTTTTTGTATTCCAAAATCCAATGTCGATCTCGGTTCTCGGTATCCCTAACAAAGTCTACAATTATAAAAACCATGATCTGATGATGAGCGGCATGAATCTGGAATGATGATGAATGAAGTATTGAAAACCAAGTACTAAAGTAAGTTTGAGTTTTGCAATAACTGAGGCTTCCTTCACACCAAGTGTTGCATATTATATGCAGATAGTAACACTTTCGCTGCCTGTGTCGAAACCGACACTGTGATCGCTCTCTGTGACTATCGATAGTTCAACGAGCCTTGCAAAGTTACGTACTGTTTAATAAAATCGGTCAAGTGCGAGTCGGACAAGGGTTCCCTACCATTATCTTTACAACATTAGACACTATATTATAAAAATCACGTTTTTTGTATGGGAGCCCCTTAAATGTTTCTTCATCATCAGGTCTTTTAGTCTCCACTGCAGGAGCATGACCCTCTCTGTACTGCCGGAGCCATACTTGGCCAGTTATTTTATTATAAGTTGATTATTTTTAAAGTGAATATACAACTAAATATTCTGTGAATATTTCAAGCGTCTACCTGTTGCCGTTATGAATAACGAGAAAAAAAACGGTAAAAATATCACGTTTTTTGTATTTTTTTTTTATTTTACTAAATGTTGGATTAGGCATTTGTCTCCCATCTCACCTGATGGTAAGTGACGATGAAGACGAGTATGTTACATGTCTATCCAAGAGATATCCATTAATTCTACATTTGAATGTCCCGGGTCTGTACTTGTCTGGGACTATAGACGCAGGCAGTTCATTCCACACCTTAGTTACTCGATTTGTTATATGGGCGAATATGTAAGTACCTATTTTATTCTGTTTTAGTAGGTACGCTAATGCTTCGCTTGCCGGTACGTGGTCGACATTCGATAACTCTTTTTTGGTCATCGGCCATCGGTAGAGGCCTTTATTGTGGTATTTTTTCATACAGTGGGCTTCTTATTTTTAGGGACTTATGGACTAATATTGTTATTTAAATTATTAGACCATTAGTTCCTAAAATAAGAAGCGCATAAGCTTAAACCGATATTGTGGTAGTTGCCTATAAAATCGACGCCAAAAGATCCCACATAACATGAAAACCAAACGACACCAGTTATAACCTAATTTCGGCGACTCGAGGAAACGGGTCATTTCCCAGAGCTGATACAAAGTCGGTGCTGTTCCGAGGAAACCGTTACACAGCTGGCACAATTTACGTACAAGGTACCACGCATCTATTGGGGTTTAGTGTCCTTTTATTGACAGTTTTATAGTGGCACATCAGCAGATTGAAATGGCTACTCGGAAATCTTGACAGCTCCGTGCTGAAAATGATACGATGAAAAGGTTTATACGACAGTTTCATTGTTTTTAGGGATCCGTACCCAAAGGGTAAAAACGCGAACGGCAAACGCCTTAACCACTGGACCACGGAGGCAGTATTAATTACGGTATTTGACTCAAACGATGGAGTCGTTTGAGTCAAATACTGTCATTAAAACTGCCTCCGTGGTCCAGTGGTTAAGGCGTTTGCCTATAGACCCGGGGGTCGTGGTTCGATTCCCACGGGAAGCATACTTTGTTTAGATGTTTCCAGTTTGGTTAGGACATTGCAGGCTTGAATAACCTGATTGTCTGATAATAAAGATGATTCCGTGCTTCGGAAGGCACGTTAAGCCACAAGTTAAAGGAACCACGTCAGAGGCCGAGAGGCTGTTCCGAAGAACTCTGACACCTGGGTGTGCATGGTCGATTGACCGTGGCACCTACACGAAATGATGATTTTACCCAAAAACCTACTTATTGCGCTTCTCTTACTTCTATCTTGAGCATCGCGTCATAAAGTTATAAAATCAAAACAAACGTAGTCGCGACTCTCAATAACCAATAATACTATTATCGTCATGTATCTCCTGCCCCATAGCGCGCGTTCGTCCTCGATCGGACCAGGTCCTGACGTCACCAACTTGAATAGCGCAACTAACATGATTGAATCACAATGGCGCTTAATAAGTGCCACGAAGACATGTATTTAAAGGTAATTATAGTATAACTAGCTGCCCCGGTGAACTTCGTTTCGCCATAAGTTAAAAACTATCCTATCTCTCAAGTTGGATCGAACTGCACATGGTGTGCGAATTTTATTATAATCGGTTAAGTGGTTTAGGAGTCCATTGAGGACAAACATTGTGACACGAGATTTATATATATTAAGATGTAGCGGCGCTAAGCGTTATTTTAAATTTTTTTATATTTCCTAAGAATATTCTCGCGGCGACCTCAGTTGCTCAGTAGTACAAGTGCGTTTGAATCGTAGGATATTTGGTTTGATCCCTAGTCGCGTCAAGAAAATCGAATCGAACGATCTTTTTTAGATTGGCCTGAGTCTTGGGTGTTTATTAATACATATTGTACTTTAAATATAGTATCGTTGAATAAGTAGCCCACAAGTTAACAACTTAGTGTGTGGATAGCTCAATCTGTGTGATTTGGGTGGGCGCTGGCCAGCAATTGCATGAACTAACTGGTGGCTGGTGGCGGAAGCACGCAAAGTAAATTATCTCAAAGTAAATGTAGCCTTGACTTTAAAGTAATACCTGATTCTATGTATTAATTATTCAATGTGTATAGCCTGTTAGTATATTAAGTAGTTAGTGTACATCATATAGCCGTGTGGTTTCGGGCAGTGTAGAATAGGACCACTCCTAGTCTTCTCATGGAGGTCGTAAGAGGCGACTTAGGAAATACAAGCTAAACAAAGCTCATAAACATCAATGAGACCTCTCCAACCCGTTTGGCCAGCGAGGAGAGTGTAGGCTAAATCCTCTGTCTGCTCTGGCCAATTATGGCTCCGGAAGTATACAGAGAGGGTCATGCTACTGCAGTAGAGACTAAAATGACCTGATGATGATGATGATGTACATCATATGGAAATATTGAGACGCATATCAGTCTGATGGGACCACTAAACAGCTAAAAAAGCTGCCTATTCCAGCTGCTTGTTCAGATTTTGTCTTTTCAGTTTAATTGAGGCATATATTGCTGACATTGTGGCGCTTCTTTCATTAAAGTTTGTAGATTTTCGAATTCTTCTTCCTCGTTTTTTCCGTATTTGAAATCGGCTCTGTTCATATGTCTCCATATTTTCTATATACTCTCTCCATAATTTTCTATCAAACAAAATTATTGCCATTGCCAACACTCATATACCCTATGCCTCTAAAACATTCAATCACGTCTTTCTTGGCTTCCCTCGTCCCCTACGTAGAAGTTTACAGACTTGATGTCGGAAAATCCTATGAGTCAGTTTTCCCATAAATGACTGTATATTTAGATTAATCGTTCAACTAAAGTTTTTTATTAGCCTATTGTTTCCCACTGCTAGGCAAAGGCCTCCCTTCTTTACGCCACTCGTCCCTATTTGTTGTGAAGGATCGCCAAAGAGTCTTGACCTCTCAACCAAGCGGCCCGATCGGGCAGCATAACAATAGAAAATCCATTGTGTCTGTGTTTCTCGCGCTTGATGGTCACTGAAAAGCATTTTCTAAATTCTGTTCCACGTACAATAATTATTGCCAATATTAGTTTTCCCCATAGTGACTACGTCCTTAATGACTTTGATAGAAGATAAATGGATAATTGACAACTAAATACTAGCTAGTCTATCCTGCAGTGACTCATAACAGTTAATTATCCATGCCAGTAACATTTTAATAGTATCCATCCACCCACGACCATTGTAGAACGAACTTCCAGTCAATGTTTTCTAATTTCAATTTTGTTCCTGGTGATGGAAAACACCGTGAAGATACTAGTGTATCTTCACTATATTATATTAATCAATGCACACTAGTGGTATGTCTATTAATCGGTTAAATAGGTGCTTAAAAAACACTTAGTGAGCAGTCGGCCGTGACTGCGGTCTGCTGATGTTACCTACCTAATAATAGTTA
Organism: Elegia similella; assembly: GCA_947532085.1. Lineage (NCBI taxonomy): Eukaryota > Metazoa > Arthropoda > Insecta > Lepidoptera > Pyralidae > Elegia > Elegia similella. The sequence continues at coordinate 5,917,921 of OX383951.1, read as the reverse complement.
GAAAAATGAGACATGTATCTACCAAGTGTTGGCAAATTTTTTAATAATAAGCCGAAACTTTTCCAGCATGGAAAGTATGAATACTTACATGCTGTCCCGACCCCACATAAAGTGAGATGAGGAGTTAAAGAACTACATACATGGTATCACGTCTTGTTCCCTTGCGGGGTAAACAGAACCCAGGTTTTTGAGACTTTAAAGCCGTGTAGGCATGTTGGAGGTCTATAGGTGAAAAACGGAATTAAAATAGAGATGGGTTTCTAGCCGCATCGCCTACTAACATGATCCTCAGACGAAGGGTTGGCTCATTTCTTCAGAAATGGAAGCTTTTACAAAACGATTTATCAAGTTATGGTACTGGTCTCTTTTGGGGTAATCTATTATACTATCCTGAATCGTATCCGATGAGAGGGACGCCGCATCACGTGCGATTGGATATATCTCGTATCGTGTCTTACGGCGTCCGATAATCAGAATGGTTTAATAGGCGCTTCAGCACTGAGTGACAATATTGGGGTTGGTAGGGATTGTACAGTGTAGTATTCGAATGCCTTTCAAGAAAATTTTATTTAATCCTTAATGCATTAAATCCTTCTTATCATAATGCATTCAAAGAACTCGTTTTCCAAATACGGTGAGGTGCATGTGGGCTTTAAACCGTTTGAATGCAACAAACCTTCCCTAATTTAGTTTCTGAGAAACGGACTCGCTGTCATTAGTGTAAATTTATACGCGGTTAATTCATAAGAATTCGTATTCGAAATTCGTATATCAGAAGAAATTTGTTTTTCTGCCAACTACGCTGCAATTCTATCAAAACTTTACTACATATCCAGCACAAAGCGGACCTTTGCTGCTCTAGAGCAGAAAAAATGTATGGAAATCCTTTACTGAACTGCTAAATTTTCTTTTTAAATCGCGGGACTATATGTGTCACATGTCACAAAAAAGCTTGGACGTGTATAGCTTGGCCAAAAGAAATACTGGCCATTCAGAAAAAAAAAGCGGGAATGTAAACAACATATTTTCACTGATTGTAATATCTCTTCAGTTTTTTCACATACTTTTCTTGCGGTCGTTGAAAGAAAAAGCAGATTTTCCCCCTCGCATTAAGTAATTTATATTGCATCGAGTGCTTATTTGGAGCCCGAGCGTCAGTGAGGGCTCTAAAAAGCACGAGAGCGAATAATTTCCTTTCTGCTCAGTGCAACAATCTACTATTGTTAAATCATCATTCCAGCCTTAAAGAAGTCTACTATTGAACAAAGACCTTCTTTGTTCCATGGGAGGATATTGCCATACTCACCACGCTTGGCAGGCGGGTTGGCGAGCGCAGTTTTTTTGTCTTCTTGTGCTCCCGACGCTGCTGTCCATCGGAAGCCTTTTAAAGCTGGGCAAGAATAGGAACTTGTTGTGTCTGGGAAGAGAATGAAGGTATTGGGATACTACTCACTCGGATCAATGGGGGAAAAGCAAGTAGCAGCGCGGGAGGACGGCGGAGGTACCCGATGCCATACCTGCAAACCCCGGCCAAGCAGTTTACGAAGCCACCACTGACCTAATCAGATATTTTCTTGCGCCCGACTCTCAGCTATCTACTCGACGCCAACCCTCTTTGGGTAGAACTACAAACTTGTTCTATGGAGTCGTAAAATGGCTAACCATACATTATTTAATATGTAGGCACGTGAAGATGTTGGTCCCGGCTGTCAGCATTCATAATGATATTTATAAAGTGTGGTAACGTGGTAACGGCACCAGAAATAATCAATACTTAGAGCATAGGTTGTACAGATACCTAAGATCGCAGGATCGAAACCTCCCGCGGCGTTGAATTTTTTCACTCTTTTTTCTTAATTTAGTCAGAATATAGGTACATCAGAATAGCATTGTGAATGCAAAAAAACAGTCAATAATAAATCTGAGATGTTTGTTTGTTTTTCTTGTGTGTAAGTGGCCAACACTGGTGTCAGATTTTTCAACCTGCTAATAGGCATCTGACATAGCCTAACAACTGCCATCCATGATGACAGCCGGGACCAACGGCTTAACGTGCCTTCCGAAGCACGGAGGACCTCAAGATATTTTTATGCCCCTTATGGTCACCCATCCCAGTAGGGAACACCTTAAGGGTTGCTTAAAATCGGTTAGCGTTAATAATGTTTAATTGTTTACGCCCACTAGGCCATTGAGCTTCTCATCTGTTCTGAGATGCCCGATTAGCATGGAAGTACAAGTTAGTGGTACTTGCGCAAGTCGGATGCAAGGTAGTGTCGTCATGACATTCTTTATGGGACGCGATGTGGGAGGCCGAAGGTCCTATGGCTAGCGTAGGTATGTAGAAATTGTTTATTTAGAATTGTCATGACCCCCATTTTGAAAACGGGTCACTCAAGACAGGATTGCCGACTATATTTTCCTATTTTCAAGGCGAGTTCAGGATGCGCGACGCCGAAGAATCCCGGGCTTGTACTGCTTGCCCTCGGCCCTCAGCACGTAGACTCCCGACGGGTCCGAAACTATAGTCGGCAATCCCGACAAAATAGCACGTGAGTGACCCGTTTTCAAAATATAAGCCTGAAGGGCTTTGTATGATATTTAATATTTTTATCTTTTCTTTTTTTTTTCTGAAGTCATGTTATTACAATTTCAATTTACATATTTTTGTGGAACACGTTATGTTAGCGATCGAGCGTGCAACAACAACAGATATGATAAAAGTCTCAAAGAGGCCGAGCAGACCTGTCCCCTCCGGCAGCACCCGTTCACGAGTTGACGCATGGATCAGCCATCGCTGAGCTCAACCATATTAGAGACGACGAAACAAACAAACTCACTTTCGCATTTATAATATTAGGTAGGTTTTATATCACGCTAGTTTTATTGACAGTTTCTCTCTAGATTACAAAAATAACCTCTGACGCATTCGGGTAAAAAGTGCATTGTTATTGCATTGATTTACAACAAAGCAACTTGTTGATAAGACAATGCGATTGCCTAAAGTGAGCTCACAACACAATACAATTTTCAGACTGTAGTTACACAATTAATTTAATTTGGTTCGGTTGTAATGAAAGATATCACACACACACACACACACTTACACATAAAGTCACGTCTTTTTCCCACGCGGGGTAGACAGAGCCTAGGTCTATAAGACATAAACGTGTTAGTTAGTATAGGTTGCAAACGGAATGAAAATAGTGATGGGTTGCTAGCCGCATCGCCTACTAACATGATTCCTCAGTTTCCCTCGATCGGCTTTTCGATCTGCCCGGGAAGAGAAGCAGCTGGTACATTCTACGTTTTTTCTTATCGCCCAGACCAGCATGAAATACTTTGATCTAGTTACTGATCAAAGCTTTTTGACGTTTGAGTCAGTTTTATACTTAGGTACATGCAAAAGGCTTTTACCATTAAATCATTTACCTCGTAATCTGCTCCTACGCACAGTTTCACGGTCGTTTTTATATCGTATGACTTCGGGCAGCTGTCCATCAAACGCACAAACTTTCAGATTTATTAGGCGTTTTTTTTATCTATACTAATATTATAAAGCTAAAGAGTTTGTTTGTTTGAACGCGCTAATCTCAGGAACGACTGGTTCAAATTGAAAAAATATTTTTGTGTTGGATACAACATAACACTGCGACCAATAGGAGCAAAGCATCATTTAAAAATATTTTGGAAACGGGGGAAAATTTATTCATCTATACGAATAAAAAAACGAATTAATCATAACAACAGAAATTGCCGCGGACGAAGTCGCGGGCAACAGCTAGTTTATTTATAAAATCTAAATGGGACTAACTTGAAAGCATACCCTTCGTCGTTATAAATGACGGAGTTCTGAGGTAACAAAAAAATAATAAAACTGGCCAAGTGCGAGACGGACTCGCGCACGAAGGGTTTCGAGTGCCACGCACAATGTAGGGTTCCGTTGCAAATGCCAGCTTTGAGTTTACACCAAAAACGTCTAAAAAAGAGCCCACATAGAACGGTGGTAACTGAAGATAGAGTAATAACGGACGGACAGACATGGCGAAACCATATAGACTCCTTGTTTACTTCGGAACCCTAAAAAACATCAAAAGATCATCTTTTTTTTTACTACATGTTGGATTAGGCATTTGTCTCCCATCTCACTTGATGGTAAGATGGTATATCTGTTTTATGAGCCCCCTTAAATATTATTTATTTATTTTTGAAAATAAATAAATAACGAAATATTCTGTGAATATTTCAAGCGTCCCGTTTTTACCCTTTGGGTATGGTACCCTAAAAGTACAACCAAATTGATAACCTCCCTATTTTAAAAGCCGGTAAAAATTTAATTTTTGCCATCATCATTTCGAGTGGGTGTCACGGTCAATCGACCATGCTCACCCTGGTGTCAGAGTTCTTCGGAACCGCCTCTCGGCGTCTGACGTGGTTCCTTTAACGACTACCAGATGGCAGCCGGGATCACCGGCTTAACGTGCCTTCCGAAGCACAGAATCATCTATATTATCTGACAATCAGGTGATTCAAGCCTGCAATGTCCTAACCAAACTGGAAGCAACTAAACAAAGTATGCTTCCGGTGGGAATCGAACCCACAACCCCCAGGTCAACTGGCAAACGCCTTAACCACTGGACCACGGAGGCTGTTAAATTTTTGCCTAATCTTGTTAATAAGTTAAACCCACAAAACCCAATTAAAGGTAATTCGCGTAACCATATCAAAGCATACATTCTAACGATATACGTTACGGAATCGCTGCTTGCTCAACATTGACCCACAAAACCCCACGCATGAGGTCGCGTCCTACGATCGGCTAATTAATTTCACGTATCGAACAAAGACTCTTTGAAATTATGTAGTTTGCCCACTCTGCTGAACTGGGAGCTCCATGGGGCAGTGGTTAACACGCTAGCCTGCGACACTAACCCTCGTGTTTGATCCCCGGTCAGGTCATGATGGAAAACGATCTTTTTCAGATTGACATGATTAATAAGTATCCTTATCCTTACTAATTATAAATGCGAAAGTGAGTTTGTTTATTTGTTTGTTTGTTTGTTACGCTTTCACGCTGTAACTACTGAACCGATCATCATGAAATTTTGCATACAAGTTATCTGGAGTGCGGAGAAGGACATAAGCTACCTTTTATCCCGGGAAAAAGTACTATTCCCGAGGGATCGACATTGACGCGGGCGGAACGCGGGCGAAAGCTAGTCTTTTATAAAATATAGTATCGTTGAGTTAGTATCTTACAACACAAGTTCACAACTTACTGTGGGAGCAGCTCAATTTATGTGATATCATCATCATCAGCAGGTCTTTTTTGTCTCCACTGCAGAAGCATGACCCTCTCTGTACTACCGGTTTCTTTTACAGCTTATAGGCAGTGACTAACTGTCACTGCCTATAATTTGTTGTGTTATAATTTGTTATAATTTGTTGTAAACACATTAATGTGATATGTCCCTATATTTTATTTTTTTTCATTCATTACTTGCTTATCTAGCAAGTAATGAATGCAATAAAAAAAATATACAATATTACATAGCTATAAGATTAGGTCAGAAACATTTAAAACCCGCCCTGTAACGTTTCTGGCGCAAAGGTGCCCAAACTGCTGGCTACTTTGCCGCGCTGAATAGCTATGGCTATCCTTTGCACCAAAAACGTGCCAGAGCGAGAGTCACCATTCTTTTACCCTATTATGTTCCCTAATTCCCTAAAAAGACGCTATGCGTCCGTGCCCCAACATTCCATGTCCCTATATATTTATTTATAAACTAAGCATAGGACATGTTAAGTTTAGCTGAGAAGTGATGTGGGCTAGTTTTGCAAGACGAAGATAGCTTTTGAATCAAAGAGACAGTATCACGCACGTCTTTCTTTTACATATAAGATAGGAACAAAAAATATCTCCCATGCTGGTCTGTGAGAAAGAAAAAAGTAGAATGTACTAGCTGATTCTCTTCCCGCGCATACCGAGGGAATAGGCTAGTTTCCTAAAAAAATATAATTAGTCCGTCAGTTAGATATTCAAAAAATGTTGGACACGTATTTTTTCTTTTGTCGATTGAACAAAAAATGAGATAATAGCCCTTTGAAGTTCCGTGTGACGTCATAGTTTGCTACAATTTTTACGCAAACTTTAACGTCACGAGCCCCCACTCCTGAACTTTGAGGCGCTTTATCTTTATTATTTATTGTTTATTTGACAAAAGAAAAAATACGTGTCCAATATTTTTTGATTATCCAACTGATGGACTAATTGTTATGTTATTATTACGACCCAGGAAACTAGCCTATGGGAGTAAATCTAAGGAATCATGTTAGTAGGCGATGCGGCTTGCGACCCATCACTATTTTGATTCCGTTTTGTGCCTTTACGCCCGCCAACGTGACTAAACGTGGCCTTAAGCCTAAAAGACGTGATAATTTGTATGTAATATGTAAAAAAATCATTATTATGACAAGCTTTTATTGTGAACGATGCTGTGCTTGCCAAGACAAATCAAATGGGACGAAACGATTTTAAACGATAGAAAAGATGGATCTTTCGAATTAAAATGAATACAGAATCTGATTTTGATAAAATCAGAACATTGTGAAGCAAACAAAATATTAGTTTACAATATCTCTATCTAGACAGCAGCTAATCGATTCGCGTAACGTAAGTGACAGAAATAGCTCTGAGAATTGTCTGGTTATCGAGAGGCCAGATTCCTAGGAACTGCAATCCAATCTGTCTGTATGCTAATGTTATTTTACTGGCTGTTGGTTTGTAGCCAACATTGTCATATTGACAGGTTAGTTTAAAACTTTCATGTCTGGTGGAAATACCAATGTGGTTTTTTGGCATGGGTTGTAATAGTTTTATATATATGTGGATGACATAATACCGTACAGTTGCATACCTACAGGAATCAATAAAAGGATAAAATAATAAAAGGAAAACAAATGTTATGTTTTAGTTGTTTGTTTTTCGTATGTGTAAGTGACCAACACTGCTGTCAGATTTTTCAAGCTTCCTCAAGCATCTGAAATAGCTTCAATGATGGCATTTTTGTCCAAGCTGAAATGGAGACGCTTCGAGCTCGCTCAGATTTCGAAATATTAGCATTTCAAAGAATCCACATTGAAGTTAAAACTTTATGAGATATATTCAAACAAAATGGCCATTAAGGTTGTCAACAGCGTCCGCATACAAACCGCCGAGGTGTTTTCAATGCCGCATTAACGCGCAAATTGTAATACCGGTCACGTATTGGAAACTCAATTCACGGGCGAGAAGCGATTTTTTTAAAGTCGAAAACATAGTCAGTAGATGATGAAGTAGCGCGAGAAACGCAGACACAATGGATTTTCACCAGGGTGTGCATGGTCGATTGACCATGTCACCTACACGAAATGATGATGATGAATTGATTTTCTTTTGTTATGCGGACCGATCGGCCCGTTTGGAGATTGAGAGGCCAAATGTATTTTTGGGGAGAAGATAGCAGGAATTTGAGGCGTACTTGGTACACTAAGACTCACCGCACACTACAGAGTTTCTATCGGCAGATAAGTCTGGCTCTCAATTTGTGAAGATACTACCAATGTAATGTGCGCACTTGCTTACATCTTCATACGGTTTATAAGGCCGACTTAACTATCGGCCGATAAAAAACCTGCAGGGGACTCTAACAATCAACTTAATCTATCTTACTTATCTTTGGTTATCATAATTTGATGGCAGTTTCTCAAGAAAATTCTGACCGGTGCTTAATTTCCAATATATAAGACTTGATCTTCGTTTTATTTCACTTGCACTTAAGTAAGATTTAAAGCAGAGAAAAACAACAAACAGAAATATAGCTCTTTCTCGCTCTTTACTTCAAGGTAGACTAGTTCAAGGAATATAGTATCATATTTGATATTGGTATTATCTCTTCCATGCTGGTCTGGGAGAAAAGAAAAAACGTAGAATGTACCAGCTGCTTCTCTTCCCGCGCAGATCGTAAAAGCCGAAGGAGGGAACGGGCGAAATTCCGTGGAATCATGTTGATAGGCGATGCGGCTAGCAACCCCTCACTATTTTGATTCCGTTTTTCACCTAATGCCCACCTTCGGGTCATATAGACCTGGACTCTGTCTATCCCGCAAGGGAAAAAACTTGATACTATATATGTATGTTTGATATAGGATGTCCAGAATTAGATCAAGTGAAATGTTACCAAACATTCACTTGAGTCGTTGTGTAAGGATATTACTGGCTAGCTAGAATGAAGTATTTATATTTACTTATCTAAAGAATCTACGATAAGAAATCTTTATCAAAGTTCCCGAAAGAAAATGAGACGTTGGAAATTTTACTATTTATATCAATGACGTGACGCATTTTCATGTGAATCATAACATACCAGATAAATAACTGCTTGGAAGACGATAATTCTACACTCAAGAAAGTCAATCAGGTTTATCATGCTTAGCTAAAACAAGTAGATTTGTGTACATATGTACTTCTAAGACTCAATATAGATAAAATTCCAAGACCCAAGACAAGAGACGCAATTTTTTTTTAAATCTATGCCAAGAACAAATCCGACCTGGGATTGAACCCGGTTCAGCCTAGCATGATGACCAGTAGACCACAGAGGTCGATGTGAATGTATCAATAAACGCTTCAACTTATGACCTATGCCATTCCGAACTAAGATTTTACCCAGGCTGCAAACTGTCACGAGGACAATAGAAAATGTTTACATTTAAAACACCATTTAAATTGCTAATAACGAAACGGTAAACGCTGTTTGAGGGAACAACTGAACTGACAATTTCAGTGGTACTGAAACATTTGTAGTGGAATTTTCTACAAAAAACTACACTTTCTAGTTCTGTAGACGTATTTAAATCTGTAAATGAAATGAATTGTTATATTGACGTTGACTGATGGACAATGTGCAGAGCAGAGCAGACTGACAGAAGTGGTCAAGATATGAAAACACAGCGGGCGGTAAGCGTGTAATTTCGCGCAGTGTCGTTACACTGTATAATAATTTGTAAATGTAATTAATTTACTTACGTTCAAGTAAATTTATTACATTTATTAGAATTATTTTGACAGCCTTAACATTTTGGTTACATGTGAATTTAGAAATGTGATGTCAATTCTAAAAATATTAATTTACTTACGTTCAAGTAAATTAATTGCATTTAGAAATTATTTTTGACAACCTTAACATTTTGGTTACATGTGAATTCAGAAATGTGATGTCAATTCTAAAAATAATTGTATATTGGATATTTGATTCATTCAAACATTCAAATCCGATCATGATCCAAATAATAAAACCTTAAGGGTGCTTCTCCACCAGAGATGTGCTATGAATCTATGCTGCGAAGATGTGAAATCTACGCTATGAAAGTATGTGACCGTTTCCACCTTTTTTCTTTGCGAGGAAGATGCGCCGCCGCAAAGTAGCTGTGCGAGAAAGATACGCAGCTCGAGCTATGCTATGTATCGACAAACGCGAGCATACTGTAGGTACTCTGCTCTGCACATAGCTACACCACTCGCGATGGCCCATAGCAGGCATCCATAGCACACATCTTACCATATAAAAAAACATATCTTAGTTGAATCCGTTTCCACCAGTGCTAAGCTATGTGCACCAATGAATATGATTGGTGGATATCAAACGCATCCATAGCATCGTAGCATAGCACATGGTGGAAAAGCACCCTTATGCTCAGAAGCAGAGTTAGAGCAATCAACTTCCACCACATACTCGTTACACAAGTGGTGTTAATATACGGTATTTCTCACTTTCTTTACAAGGTTTGAAATGTATTGAAGACGAATTTTGAAATACTCTTCTATCTAGGCAGTGGCATTACCAGTTTCTGCTACCATGAAATATTTTTTACCCGACGAAGCCAAAAGTAAGGTTATGATTTTGACCTCCATAATGTGGCCCCAATCCCAACGCCTATTGTCTGTCTCATCGCATAGATGGCGCCATAGGTTTATCCACATCTATATATCCACCATATTATGAGAAAATATAATCAGTATTAACGAGAAATGTCTTATTTTAGATGAGAAATACATTTTTGGCTAATATAAAAACAATGTCTTTCAGTTTTACTTTGTTTACCAAGTTTAGGCTAACGCCATCTAGTGACGGGTGGAAATCTGTAACTATTGCACTGCAGCGCCCTCTCCGCCGCCCATTGTGGCAGTTAGTGGAACTAACTACCACAGCCTGCCGTTACCGGTCTGCTGCTTTTAACCTTTTGCACGCCAGCGCTTGTTTACGTTACTTCACGCCCGGCGCCGAGCTAATACAAAACGTAATAACTTTAGTTGTCAATGGCGTCTAAGTCACGCGACCATTTTGCAACTAAAGGTATTTATGTTAATATGTTCCCTCATAATCGTAGTTTCATAATTTAATATAATGTGTCATCTTTTGAGATCTGTTGTCCATCCGCTGGTTAGGGTTACGTGACGCCACTCCAAATCCAATATGGCGCCCGCTTGTACAAAAAGCCATCCCAGTAGGGACCACACCCGGGATTACTTAACATCGAGCCGATTGCTAGATAATAATATAGTATCATATACATACATAGTATCACGTCTTCTTCCCTTGCGGGGTAGACAGAGCCTAGGTCTATATAAGACCTAAAGGCCACGTTTAGCATGTTGGAGGGCATTAGGTGGAAAACGGAATCAATATAGTAATGGGTTGCTAGCTGCATCGTCTATTAACATGATTCCTCAGATTTTACCCATTCCCTTGAGCCGTAAGAGAAGCAGCTGGTAAATTCTACGTTTTTTCTTTTCTCCCAGACAAGCAAGAATGGATAGATAATAATTGGTAGCAGTAACTGAAGCCAAGGCTGAGCTCGACCTGGCTCGTCATTACTCATTATTTGCATCATCATTAGCCGGTCGTGATTGCGACTCACTAATTATCTGTCCGTGGCGCTCACACGACTGTGTATAATATCATTTTTAAAAGCATTATCTTGATTCATGACTAAGTTTTTGGTACCTCATCAAATATATTATTTATAGTACCTGGGCGACCATTTATTACAATTTTTATTGTAATATGGTGGTGTTTAGGTGATAATCTATATTTATGAGAAATATAGATTGAGATGTTATCTCAAAAATCACATTTTTTTAAACTTGTCTAAAAACAACAAAAATTAAAAAAAACTATATAATTGTACATATATAAAAAAAAAGTAAGTCACCGAGCGGGATTCGAACCCCACACTTGTTTCTTGCCGTCCGTGTCTTATCCCGCTGGACCAGACGGACTGTAGTTGGTAGAACGAAATTAGTGACCATATTCTGCGTGGAAAGAAAAACGCATGAAAACTCCAAAACACGCGTTTTCCCAAACACGAGACTAATCTAGATCGATTGTTTACCCCCGAAAACCCTCATGTACCAAATTTCAGAGAAATCGTTAGAGCCGTTTCCGAGATTATAGAGATAAATTTATATACATATATCTAAGTAAATATAAAAGAATTGATCATTTACAGATATAACATATATTTATCAGAGTATTAGGGTTCCGTATCCAAAAGGTAAAACGCGACCACTAAGCCTAGTTGTCAAAAGTTAACAAGTAGGCTGGCAGGGCTGTGTCTATTAAACCGTTGTTAAATAAAGTTAAATTTATTAAAGGAGGCGCCATTAACTAGAGCAATGCAAACTCTAAACAAGGTTGCATTGTGCATAGATTTGTTCAGCAGATGCTTCGTGAGTCCGTGACTATTTGGTTCATTGCCTAGAAGTTTATCTCCAAATAGGTCTCCCAGAAACCTATAAGCCTATTATGCGTTAGAATCGTATATGCAAAAAAATAATAATATGGTTTCCGGCAGAGTAGAATAGGACCACTCCTAGTCTTCCCATGGATGTCGTAAGAGGCGACTTAGGCAATACAAGCTAGAAATCAAATTCAAATTCAAACTGGCCAGCGAGGAGAGTGTAGGCCAAATCCTCTGTCTGCTCTGGCCAAGTATGGCCCCGGTAGTACAGAGAGGGTCATGCTCCTACAGAGGAGACTAAGAAGACCTGATGATGATGAAATGAATCCATAAGTTACAAAACCACAAAATTAATAGGTCTCGAAATTGGTTTATTGCTTAGCCTAGAAGTTTATCTTCAAATAGGTCTCCCAGTGACCTCAAAAGTTTAAACTGGCTTACTTTCGAATTGGGAGCAATGGAGATTCGACGCGCAATAAGTTTATGCGCCATAAACCTTTAGCCGATGCGCACGATTGTCCTAATGAACATATGTTATCGAGCTCGTCCCGAAAGGACTTTGAGACTTGCAATTGTGCGAATTGATTTCCAATATGTTTTACGAAAACAATATGAGTCGAAATTCTCCAAGGTTCCGTACCCAAAGGGTAAAAACGGGACCCTATTAATATCGCTCCGCTGTCCGTCTGTCACCAGGCTGTGTCTTATGAACCGTGATAGTTAGATAGTTGAAAATCTCACAGATGATGTATTTCTGTTGCCAACAACATGTATTTCTATAACAACAAATACTAGCAAATATAATAAAATAAATATTTAAGGGTGAGGTTAATTACTTGATATATGGAAGCCCCATATATCAAGTAAAAAACAACAGTGATTTTTTTGCTTGTTTTTGCTCGATATTGATAACGGCAAATGGTGGTTGGTCGCTTAGAATATTTATACTTTTTATTTTAATAGATAACGGTACGCTTCGTGCGCGAGTCCGACTCGCACTTAGCCGGTTTTTTATTATATATGACGGCAAACGAGCAAACGAGCTAGGACAATTGCAACACCAGGGTGTGACAGGAGCGTTGCCGGTCTTTCAAGGAGTTGGAGGGGGTAATGTGGGGACGGGGGTGAGCCTCCGGCTCTTTCACTAATCTAGCAGTGGGATATAGAAGGCTGTCGATGATAATGATGTATGGAACTCCATTGAGATTCAATCTATGCTTTATGGAAGAGTGCTTCTAGAACGGTCTTTGATGTAAGGCATAATACCAGCTTGCTGGTTCATGATGGTTTGGTTGAAACTGGCCGTGGAAAATGACCCCAAAACAGACTTTGAAATTAGATATATCCATGTTGAAACTTTTTCTGCATCCCTGTGTACTCCTATCTGATGCATGGTATAATGATTTTACTGAACTGGTAGATGCTATCGTGTTTACATTCAGGAAGGACATTGTACGAGTAATTTATGCAGATTGTTAAAAAGGTCAACCGGTCTGCGTGAAAAAATGTGAAATATGCCAGACTTGCGTCTGCGGTGTTGCTCTGAGGGCCACACATTCCGACACCCTCATTATATATATTGAATTCCTTTGGATACCCGATACATCCAAGACTTAATCGGTTCAGGCATTAAGAAGTGGGGGTATTATACCATCCTAAATCGCATCCTAAATCGGATCCGATGAGAGGGACGCCGCTATACGTGCGATACGATTGGAGATATCTCTTATCGTGGCTAACGTATAGCGGCGTCCTTATCGGATTCTAAATTCAGGATGGTTTAATATGCGCCTTATGACGGCCGTGGCGTGAAAGCCTAACAAGCAAACTCAATAATAAGGATTAGTATGGATAATACTTGAGTCAGATTTATTAAACTGCCCAAAGACAAACTCAGCCGGACGGCATATACCATATACATATGTACATTTAGATGAAGGAAGCGGCTCGCGTGCCCTGCTTATGTCAATCCGTGAATGAGTGTTGCAACAGCCCATTGTAAATCACGCAACAACCGAACCTATAGACGCCGAAGAATGGACCGGTATAATGATATTATGGTAGATGTGGGTTTTTAGGCGCATAATATCACATTCGCAAATAGTCCTATTTGAAAAATTATCCTTTTGCAAAACGTTAATATGGCTTCCATGCTGGTCTGGGAGAAAAGAAAAAACGTAGAATGTGCCAGCTGCTTCTCTTCCCGCGCAGATGTAAAAACCGATCGAGGGATTGGGCTAAAATCTGCAGAATCATGTCTATAGGCGATGCGGCTAGCAATCCATCACTATTTTGATTCCTTTTTCCATCTACACGCCCTCCAACATGCTGAATGTGGCCATAAGGTCTTATAGACCTAGGCTCTGTCTACCCCGCAAGGGAAATAGACGTGATACTATGTATGTATGTATGTTGATATGGTCATTTTGGACACAAAACTTGGGACCATGTCAACTGTTTACAATATTGTTACATATTAGCCGATTTAATGAAGAATTTCAATGCGTTTGACCCTCTATCTTGCCTGATGGAAAGCAACAATGAGGTCTAAGGTGGTACACGCAAACTCAAATAATGCTTATTCACTCTGAAATGAAACGACAAACTAGTTTCATTTCAGAGTGAATAAGCATTATTTGAGAATTAATGAGTTTTATTGAAAACCCCAATTTGAAATACTTTAGCAGCACTTAAATTTTGAAAATGCTTCTAAACTAAAGCAAAAGTGGTTTTGATGCGAAATATTGCGAGCAAGACATTTTGCTCCTCAAACTGGCTGGATTATATTTGCGTATGAAATTAAGTCCAAGACACGGGGCAGCTGAAGTAAGTAAATTGGCGAATCGCTCTTATTGCATATCGGACATACCTACTGCGCCAAATATCAATAATAATTGTATATGATTGAATTGGATGAATAACCGGTATAAAGTTACGCTGATGACTCGTAATAAATGGTCTTAGCACTCTCTGAACCGCGGGTTATAATAACGCGCATTATATTTTTAACATTTCGCGTACCTGGTATTCTGCATATTGAACATTTTACGTACAAGCTTAATGATACAGATACACCTGATTACGTATGCGTTGCCAAAGTAAAAGAAATAAATGATGAATGACCAGTTGAAAGTGACGCTGACGAGTTAATACTCGTGATCAATAGTAGTAGACCACTCTCTGACCCGCGGGTCACATCGCGTTGGCATTTTGGATTTTTTAAGCGATCCACGATGGAACTCTATTGAAACATCAACAGAAACAAATAATAAAAAGGTTCGTGCTAATATACATAATTCATTCTATTTTACTATTTTAAATTTCTCCTCCGGGGGGCAAATGGGATGAAATTGCCCGGCGCCCCCTATCGCCCGACTATCGTCCTCTGAACTCTCTCTGATGCATAGTGTGGTAGGGAACATTTTCGGTCCTTTTGGCGCCGCCTAATGCATAGCGTTCGGGTGTGCCGCACCCCGTGCATCCTGGATAGCGGCGGCTGTATGTAAATGAAGTACAAGTATTTGCCCGCGCTGGCAATCGAACCCATAACCACTCTTGCAGCAGACTAACGTGGTAACCACTGTGCCACGAAGGCCTTCGAAAGTGACGCTGACGAGTGATATCTCGTAATTAATGATCGTAGTACACTCACTGACCCGCAGGCCCGCGGGTCACAGCGTGCTGACATTTCACATATAAGCAGATTATTTTAGGCGCATTGCGTAATGCCCGGTTATTGAAAACAACAGTTGGTATGCATTTATTATAAGTACCGTCTAGGCGATTACGACTGCGATATTTTACTATTCGTAGACGAGATATTTTATCAGTACCTTACCCTATTGTAGTAGGTCGTCGCGAACTTTAAACTCGCGAACATTTATTAATCCGTAAATCTGTCAAATTACTATACCGATTTTGATACTACGCCTTTACTTTATGGGCGTAGGCAGTGATTCTGTACTATCGATTACCTAAATATTTTCCATATTTCATCTAAATAGGAGCACTGGTTCGGGAGTTTTCGTGGATTATGCGCGCGTACATATGTCATTTATTCAAAAAAGGAGTGCCGCGCCGTACTCTCATCAAGAACGAACTCTTCAATTTAAAGGTAAAAATTCCTTTTTACCTTATAGGATCCTATAAGGTTTCCACCTTATAGGATCACTTGGTTGTCCGTCTTTCTGTCTTACTGTCACGATCACTTTTACTGTAAAAAATCAAACTTTTAAGTCAATGCATACAAAAAATATACCTGTTACATATTTTGAAATTTTTAGTACACGTATTTTTCTATACGAAACCAATTTATTTGCGAGTAAAATATAATGTCGCAGGAATAGTTACTAGTACAAAAAAATTAAAGAACTTTTAAATCTGTATAGTTATAAATTAATGACACTCGTACTTTAATTAATTATTTATGTGGACGTTTGATGTTCATTAAGAGATTCCTACTCGAGATAAATTAAAATTACGCTTGGAAATGTACGGGAAGATAAATTACCCGATATCATTAAGACAACGATCAATTTTGGTTCTATAAAATGGGCACTTCCGCAAAACGAATATTTATGTCTACTCTATTTTGCGTCACGCGCGAAAGCAGGTTTTTTTAATAAGGAAATATGAAAAACAAATGTGAATGTCATTCTGCGAAAGTGTCATTTTGCAAACTTACATTTAACATTTTGTCACCTATAAGTATAACACAAATTGTGTAAGTTGTAAATTTTTAATGTTTTTGTAATTGTATTTTTGTTTCTACTCTTAGTAAACCGGAACGTGGGAGCTTAAAAAAAACAATCTGCTCAACAGAAATTACTTTTAATTTAAAAAACAAGTACAAAACATGACAATTACCAATTGGCATTCATTTGCAGTTAAAAATCTAAAGGAACAGAGAAAAGGCAAATCGACTCAGCATAGATTTTACTCTATAGTTGTTGCTCCGACGAGAACTATGTCTCACGTTTTGCGGGCGCGCTCCTTACCTCTCCCGGCCAAAGCAAATCCATACAAGCATTTAGCAAAAACAGTCAACGGCCGTTAGAGTAGGGCACTCTAACGGCCGTTGACTGTTTTTGCTAACACTACAACAAATATTATTTCATTTCAAACTTGACATTTTGCAAAAGTGGCTAATTTGGACGAGGTGACATTTCGCGAAGTTCTGTGGCACAAACCGTAAATGGGTTATAAAAGGTTGTTAAAATCTGTGAAGAGGAAGAAGTCTACTCAAAACTGAATAGGCCTTTCACTTCCGCAATGACTCCGAAGAGAGGCCATACGATGTCCCTCAAATATCGACGGGTAGCAATGAAATATTGTTCAGGAAATCAGAACGTTATAAAGTTTGATATTTTTCATTGGATGATACAACAAATCCGAAATTAAAAACAGGTAATTGTCAATATAGTTGACTGAATAATGAATATCTTGAATTCTTATTAACAGAATACTCCTGTGCCCGTAGCATGCATGACGCCCGCGACCTTACCTCGCGACGCTGTTTATATCGCGCGATAAACTAAGCTCATATTCGGTCACCAAAAATTTATTCAAATTCTTTTACTGTACAGGCGGTGCGACTTTGGAATGCTTTGCCACTTGACATCCGTAAAGCTCAGACGTCTTAGAAATTTAAAGATTTAGTCACGCACGTTGCATTATCTGTCCGCTGATTAAAAATCTATTCATTTCTTTGACATAATATCTCATATCTCTAATGTGTATGTATATGTTGTATGTTTATTTATGTTATTATTATTGACAAGAACACAGTTCTTAAATTATAGATAGATAGATTATTATTGAAAGTTTTTATTTTATTTTTATTCTTATTTATTCGCTACACTGCACCAACCGTCAACATCTTTTTAATTTCTGAATAGCCAAAGGTTGGCTGGAAGAAATAGCTTTAAGCGATAAGCCCGCCTTTGTGCCTGGTTGTTTTTGTTTTTATTTCTAGTGCAGGTACTTTTTAAGTTGGTGCAAATAAGAGTTAATTTATTCATTCACAAAAAACTTGTCCCGAAATAAAATGTTTGACTAACCTTGTTTATTTAATCAGCGGCTTTGAAAATATGAAATTCGTAACTCCACATCAGAAATAAACAAATAGAAATAACTAAATACTAGTAAAAAACAAAACGCATTGACATTGACCAACCCTGTGGAGCGAACGGTGAGGTCATTAAACTAAATACAAACTGTTCTCCCAAATTACATGTGTTATACAATTTTAACGATTCTGACCTTCGTCTTTCAAAGCAAGAGTAAATATTGTATTTTTTGAACATCCTGAATTTAACGGTTTGAAATTAGAATCTATTTTGGGTGCAGTTAATTCTGTTCGCCTGTGATGAAATGTAGGAACTTGGCGCCCTGTCTCTGACACGATTTAGTTACGAGGACGACTTTCCTAAAGCTACAGTGCACTAGCACCAAATTTTAGGGCTGCCTAGACATCTCAGATTATTTAACTCTTTGACCGCGAACGTCGGATAAATCTGACATACATTTTCTATGAAAATGTTCGCGGTCAAAGGGTTACTAAAGGAAAGTAATTAGTTAAGCCGCTAAATAATTATTTGGGCAGCAAGATTTTATGAAATGAAATGAAATTTGAAATTTATTTCGCTTAAGTGTCGTAAGAGTAGGTGAAATACATTAATTTTAGTCCGCACACTTAGCCGTTTCCAGCATGCAAAAGAAAAAGTAAAAAAAAAAATTACGATTGGGGCAGCAGAGAAAACATTTTTTTTTTTTTTTTTATGTATATCCGACGGCAAACGAGCAGACGAGCCACCTGATGGAAAGTGGTCACCGTCGCCCATGGACATCTGCAACACCAGAGGAGCTGCTGATGCGTTGCCGACTCTTAAGATACCTGTAAACACGCCTTTTGAAGGACCTCAAGTCATAGCACACAGGGAAAACCTCGGGAGGCATTTGGATAAGCTTTGGTTTTCCACCTGGAACGGCTGAGGGCAGACAAGAAATTTTGCTGACCATAAGTTGCTGCTCAACTAGCTATTTTAGCTGACAGATTACATTTTATTGCTAATAAGCCACCGGCTTAACGTGCCTTCCGAAGCACGGAATCATCTTTATTATCAGAAAATCAGGTGATTCAAGCCTGCAATGTCCTAACCAAACTGGAAGCAACTAAACAAAGTATGCTTCCGGTGGGAATCGAACCCACGACCCCCGGGTGAACAGGCAAACGCCTTAACCACTGGACCACGGAGGCTGTTATATTTATACACGTGAATAGTACTGATCTATCTATCGTTTACTATTCGATGGCTGGTAATAGTAAACTTTGGCCGGCAACGCTCCTGTCACCGTGTTGCAGTTGTCCATGGGTAGCGGTGGTCACTTACCATCAGGTGACTAGCTTGCTCGTTTGCCGTCCTATATCATAAAAAAATCGACCAAGTGCGAGTGGACCCGCGCACGATTAATTAGAGTTTATTAAAATATTTTTATTAATGAAGTACGGAACCCTAAGAAACAACGAGTTGCATTGCACCCCAGGAAGTGAAAACTCGCATTTGCGGCGGGCTCAGGTCACGTGTCCGTCTTACGATTTTTCGATCAGGTCACGTGTTCTGCCTGACACTAGTTTAACATTATTTACCCATCTCAAAAAGTGCACTACGCCGCTAAAGAAGTGGTCACTTCAAAAACTATTATCTTACTTGATAGAAACCGAAGGTCAAATTCATGGTACAACTGCAGAAAATGTTCCTATAAATATAGGCTCGTATTCGTTTACATTCGGCCTTGAGTAGTCTTCAATTACGAGAATCTAAACTACTCTGATATATTGCACTCATGGTAGACAAAGTTTAGTAAACTATGACGGTTTTAAAAACAATACCGTATACTACTATCGTAAATTAACTCATGGTAAGCGCTCAGCCGTCGCTAACTGACAACTTAGGTGTACAACGTTTTGATCGGCAGTTCAAAAATCCACTGCAGATTTCGTATAATTTACTTTTTTTATTTAAGATATATAAACCTTAATGAATGTTGTAGTATAGTCGTTACCGTAATGGTCGTTTAGCTATCGCCACGGTCACAGAATAAGTACTAGTACTTACGTATATAAGTCACACTCTGCAAAGCTACTCAAATAATATCAACTCAATGTAAGTTGTTAACGATGCGGTGTAATTACTACAACTAAAAGGTGCTGCGTTCTGATGTAAGCTAACGTCAGAACGTAGCACCTTTTAGTTTAGATACCTACAAGCCAATTTTAACCTTATAGCTCTGAACATACGATTCATAATTCGTTTAAGTCGATGAACACATATTTATACCATCCTGAATCGCATCCTGAATAGGATCCGATGAGAGGGACGCCGTACGCGGAGATATCTCGCATCGTTTCTTAAGGCGCTGTATCCCTTAACCGTTTGTAGCGGACATCGCGCGATATATTTTTTACTCGTGCCATACTTGCCGTCAGTCTCAGTTCAAACCCGTGTCTGCCATTTTCGTGTTAATTTTCACTTTTAATAATTCAATAATTATAACCAAATATTGTATTTTTTTAGGTATCCATCTGGCTCATCCAGTAATACTTTTTATAGATATAAAAAAGTTGGTAGTTGTCGCTGAAAATATCAAGTAATTCGCGACGAAACTTTTTCTGGATATACCTTTTTTGCTATTTTATTTAGCTAAGTTTTAAATATATTTTTGAAAATATTTTAGTGTAACCATTTATTTTGATCTTTGAACTGTACGTCATATTTTTTTCATGCTAGTATTCCAAGAAAAATAAGGCTAACTGCGCGACGAAAAAATACACGTTTTACGGTATTCTCCTGATGCACAGCGCCTTAAGAGCCCGCCATATGCCAGGCGGCGTGGCGGTACAAACGCGGATGGTCTAAACGCGTTGGCTTTGGATATTTTCGTTTTTTACGAATATTTAAGGGTTATTCGAAAAAGAAAAACATATGATGGCTGCCTTATCTGTAATGCAATAATAATCAAAAGTTTCAAGGTTAATTTTAATGTATTTGGTGAATAATTCTATTTACCGAGTAAATTAGACGTGATTCGGAGGCAACTTTGCAATTTTTTTCTATTGAGAAAATTTAACGCAATCTCGTTTTTGAGTCATATAGCTACCAGAGTTAGTCCTGAACTTTGCTGCAATTTTTATTTCAACTTGAGTATTTAATTATTATTGATATAACAGTCAATCATGCAAAGCAGTGTGAGGTAGTACGGGCCCTTAAGTATAGCGGCGTCCCTCCCATCGTATCCTAAATTCAGGATTGTATAATAGGCGCTATATGACCAAACGTGCATCGTTCCTACCGGATTTGTTCGGATTTCACCTTCGAAGCTGTCGCCGCACGAAGGTATGTTTTCTATACTGACACGGGGAGTGAGACAGGCCTGGCCACGGTAATCTTCGCGCGTCCGTCCGTATATGAGCTCTACGTGTACCTAACTCAAATATTTCCCCATCATGCTGACCCAGTAATGTCAGCGAGCCTTAGCTTCGCGGAAATCCATTAGGTAAGATTACGCATTGTCTCGCTCTCGGCCAGTTTCCAAATCATCTTCAATCTTATCTTCCGCATCGTCGATAATGAAATCGAGCTTGATCATTATTTTAAATTCCTGACGCAAAAGAGGGATGTTATTAGCTTGACCGCTATGTGTGTGTCTGTTTTACCATAGCTCTTAAAAGGGTGAATGGTAATAAATGCGGTATTCTTAGGGTTCCGTACCTCGAAAGGAAAAAACGGAACCCTTATAGCATCGATTTGTTGTCCGTCTGTCTGTCATGACCTTTTTCTCAGGAACGAAATTTTAGAGGTATCGAGCTGAAATTCATATCAAATACTCAAGTAGATAATATTATACCCTTGGAGCTGCGAAAAATCAAACTTCTAACCCAAAAAGATACAGCCGTTTATGCCGCAAATTTTCAACATTCGCAAGGGAATCAAAACCTACAGGGACTTCCCGGTGAAATCAGAATATTGAAATTTGGTACGAAGCAACGTCTTATAGCACAGATTAAGGAAAAATTGCCAAAAGCATAAATTTTTTGTTACATCTTATAGATAACTAGCTTTCGCCCGCGGCTCCGCCCGCGTTAATGTCGATCCCTCGGGAATTGTACTTTTTCCCGGGATAAAAGGTAGCCTATGTCCTTCTCCGTACTTCAGAGAACTTGTATGCAGAATTTCAAGGTGATCGGTTCAGTAGTTACGGCGTAAAAGCGTAACAAACAAACAAACTCTCTTTCGCATTTATAATATTAGTTAGGATAGGTAGGGAATCCTTAGTGCGCAAATCCGACTCGCACTTGGCTGGTTTTTTCATATTTGAAAAAGGTTTTTAGCGACTGTTCATCTAAATCAGCCATTTACAAGATAGACGGATTTACATGTCGGTGGCTGTTTAAATGTTTAATTGCATAGGTGAATGTTGAAATCTCAGTTATCTTAGGGTCATAATAGGTGTGTTTCTGGATCATGAATCATTGTACATCATGGAATGCCATGAAAAAGTGTATCTTCAACAAAATACACAAGGAAATAGCTGTATATTTCAATCATTAGCTGTCATGGTATGCAGGAATTACCTCCCTAATTTTTCGCATGTTCAGACGGCTGCAGAGAAATCTCAGTACTGTCATGATCATATGCAATATACTGAGAGGGGGTCAAATTTCTCTGCAGCCATCTGTACCGACTTAGATTCTAACAGTTCTGATTATTTTGAATATTATCACAATGACCATCATAGGTTTATAGCTTCAACTGTCAGTTTGATTCTAATATCAATCAGTGTCTCCTAATCTTCACATTTTTCATAAAATTGATTGATAGACTCTTTTTACAACCAAAGCTGTATCTTTATTAAAACTTTATGTTTGGCATACAGTTGGAATAGATGAACAATATGTTAACTTTAAATTTAGATTTAGAAACACTGTGTCTACAATAGCAATTATTCTAAAGAACAGTTACATAACTACCGGCTTATATCACGAGTAACTTCCTTTCGTTTCGCCTTATTCGTTAAGCTGTGGCCGCATTCTGAATTTAAATTCGAAAATTTGTTGCAGCACGATGATCCCAGAGGGAGTAACGCGACTGGTCACTTCGAAGCCGCGATGACGTGATCCCACTTCTGATTGGCGGAGCGACGTCAACTTGGCCGAGATTGGTCGAAAATGTCCGGTCTGCAGGCTAGAAACGAAGAAGCCATCAATGGAGTTGACGTCAGGGAGCAAGGCAGCGCTTTGAGGTCAGTGTTCATGTAGCCCTTCCTTATAAGCTTTAGAGGTGTTTGCACTGTATTAAGTTACTTATATGCGGTCGTAAACTTTGTGAAAGTTCTTGTACAGTATTAGAAGGTTCGGAAGGTAGATACGGTATATTTAGGTTAATGAGCAATAAACAAATCTTTACTATTAATAAAGATCCCATATAGCTTAAATTGTAAGTAGCGGCCAGTACAAAGTTTTGTTGGGCATTAATATTATTGTTGGTGACGTATCTTAGTTAGCTGTTTTTTTCTTCTGGTCTACCAATTGTTCGAACGTCAAAACCTTTCTGTATAAAAGATCGCTGTTTACTGTTTAGCCAGCACAATCAGCACTTTAAAAGACCATTGTCTTGGAAACTACTACCATCACAAGATCATCATTAACCCTACATTATCGAATATGAGGTAGAACGACACGTTGACATTCAGAAACTATGTTTCGTGAATGTACTTCCCTAGGAATCATGATCGACTCTGAAAAATTATACTGCGGAACCCATAGATCTACTTCTGCTGGGAGAGGCAGCAAACATTAAGACTATTTTTATTTTCAATAAAGGGCAATTCGTGCTATCTACGGCTTGGGCTCGAGGGACTCTCTCAGACAGATGTTCAAAGATTTCTGTGACCTAGTTGTTGGCGTTACACATAATATAGCAGTCACGCACGTACTACAAACAATCGTCCTTAATTGAATCTATTTTAGAGTCCATCCAACCTACCCTGCATCAGGGCGCTGTCATAATATTACTAGAGCATGATAGACCATGTTTCATGAGCTTACTTCAAAGTGCAGATTACTCTGCCTCTAGTGATCTAGTTGTTGGCGGCACACATAATATTGCAGGCACGTACTCCAAACAATCGTCCTTAATTGATAGAGTCCATCCAAACTAGCCTTCATCAGGGTGCTGTCATAATTTTACTAGAGCATGATGGACAATGTTTTATGAGCTTACTTCAAAGTGCAGATTACTCTGCCTCTAGTGACCTAGTTGTTAGCGGCACACATAATATTGCAGGCACGTACTCCAAACAATCGTCCTTAATTGATAGAGTCCATCCAAACTAGCCTTCATCAGGGTGCTGTCATAATTTTACTAGAGCATGATGGACAATGTTTTATGAGCTTACTTCAAAGTGCAGATTACTCTGCCCTCAGTGACCTAGTTGTTAGCGTCAAACAAGTACAATCCCGGGACATTCAAAAGTAGAATAAATGGGTATCTCTTGAATAGGCATGTAACATCCTCGTCTTCATCGTCACTTACCATCAGGTGAGATGGGAGACAAATGCCTACTTCAATAATTAGTAAAAAAAAAAGTAAACAATATATAGCAGGCACGTACTCCAAACAATCGTCCTTAATTGATGGAGTCCATCCAAGCTACCCTGCATCAGGGCGCTGTCATAATATAGTAATATTATGACAGCGCCCTGATGCAGGGTAGCTTGGATAGACTGCTCTCCATGGTCTATCATGCTCTAGTAAGAGCATGATAGACCATGTTTTATGAGCTTACTTCAAAGTGCAGATTACTCTGCCTTCTATGACCTAGTTGTTAGCGGCACACATAATATTGCAGGCACGTTCTCCAAACAATCGTCCTTAATTGATAGAGTCCATCCAAGCTACCCTGCATCAGGGCGCTGTCATAATATTACTATATTATGACAGCGCCCTGATGCAGGGTAGCTTGGATGGACTGCTCTCCATGGTCTATCATGCTCTAGTAAGAGCATGATAGACCATGTTTTATGAGCTTACTTCAAAGTGCAGATTACTCTGCCTTCTATGACCTAGTTGTTAGCGGCACACATAATATTGCAGGCACGTTCTCCAAACAATCGTCCTTAATTGATAGAGTCCATCCAAGCTACCCTGCATCAGGGCGCTGTCATAATATTACTATATTATGACAGCGCCCTGATGCAGGGTAGCTTGGATGGACTGCTCTCCATGGTCTATCATGCTCTAGTAAGAGCATGATAGACCATGTTTCATGAGCTTACTTCAAAGTGCAGATTACTCTGCCTCTAGTGATCTAGTTGTTGGCGGCACACATAATATTGCAGGCACGTACTCCAAACAATCGTCCTTAATTGATAGAGTCCATCCAAACTAGCCTTCATCAGGGTGCTGTCATAATTTTACTAGAGCATGATGGACAATGTTTTATGAGCTTACTTCAAAGTGCAGATTACTCTGCCTCTAGTGACCTAGTTGTTAGCGGCACACATAATATTGCAGGCACGTACTCCAAACAATCGTCCTTAATTGATAGAGTCCATCCAAACTAGCCTTCATCAGGGTGCTGTCATAATTTTACTAGAGCATGATGGACAATGTTTTATGAGCTTACTTCAAAGTGCAGATTACTCTGCCCTCAGTGACCTAGTTGTTAGCGTCAAACAAGTACAATCCCGGGACATTCAAAAGTAGAATAAATGGGTATCTCTTGAATAGGCATGTAACATCCTCGTCTTCATCGTCACTTACCATCAGGTGAGATGGGAGACAAATGCCTACTTCAATAATTAGTAAAAAAAAAAGTAAACAATATATAGCAGGCACGTACTCCAAACAATCGTCCTTAATTGATGGAGTCCATCCAAGCTACCCTGCATCAGGGCGCTGTCATAATATAGTAATATTATGACAGCGCCCTGATGCAGGGTAGCTTGGATAGACTGCTCTCCATGGTCTATCATGCTCTAGTAAGAGCATGATAGACCATGTTTTATGAGCTTACTTCAAAGTGCAGATTACTCTGCCTTCTATGACCTAGTTGTTAGCGGCACACATAATATTGCAGGCACGTTCTCCAAACAATCGTCCTTAATTGATAGAGTCCATCCAAGCTACCCTGCATTAGGGCGCTGTCATAATATAGTAATATTATGACAGCGCCCTGATGCAGGGTAGCTTGGATGGACTGCTCTCCATGGTCTATCATGCTCTAGTAAGAGCATGATAGACCATGTTTTATGAGCTTACTTCAAAGTGCATATTACTCTGCCTTCTATGACCTAGTTGTTAGCGGCACACATAATATTGCAGGCACGTTCTCCAAACAATCGTCCTTAATTGATAGAGTCCATCCAAGCTACCCTGCATCAGGGCGCTGTCATAATATTACTATATTATGACAGCGCCCTGATGCAGGGTAGCTTGGATGGACTGCTCTCCATGGTCTATCATGCTCTAGTAAGAGCATGATAGACCATGTTTTATGAGCTTACTTCAAAGTGCAGATTACTCTGCCTTCTATGACCTAGTTGTTAGCGGCACACATAATATTGCAGGCACGTTCTCCAAACAATCGTCCTTAATTGATAGAGTCCATCCAAGCTACCCTGCATCAGGGCGCTGTCATAATATTACTATATTATGACAGCGCCCTGATGCAGGGTAGCTTGGATGGACTGCTCTCCATGGTCTATCATGCTCTAGTAAGAGCATGATAGACCATGTTTTATGAGCTTACTTCAAAGTGCAGATTACTCTGCCTTCTATGACCTAGTTGTTAGCGGCACATATAATATTGCAGGCACGTACTCCAAACAATCGTCCTTAATTGATAGAGTCCATCCAAGCTACCCTGCATCAGGGCGCTGTCATAATATTACTATATTATGACAGCGCCCTGATGCAGGGTAGCTTGGATGGACTGCTCTCCATGGTCTATCATGCTCTAGTAAGAGCATGATAGACCATGTTTTATGAGCTTACTTCAAAGTGCAGATTACTCTGCCTTCTATGACCTAGTTGTTAGCGGCACATATAATATTGCAGGCACGTACTCCAAACAATCGTCCCTAATTGAAACTAGTTTAAAGTTCATCCAACCTAATCGCATACGGGCGCTGTCATAATATAAATTGCTAAGTGCCCATGATAGTTCAATGAAGGGTTCCGTATCTATTAATGAAACTTAAATGATAAAGATTTATTAAGATTTTTTTGTCTCCGAACGGACTGTTTCGTTAATTGACAACGGAACCCTAAGAACTTTTATTAGATCAAAGATTATTAAATCATTTAAGTACTTTTATTGGTTCTTAACGACGATGGTCATTATGGTGCGTTTATTTTAGACCTTCATAACGAAGCCGTTAGGAAGATCGATGCAGCCATAAAAGCTATGAAGGTGATATAAACATTAGGGCTAATGATAGGAAGATTAAATCCAACCGCTTCTATCGTAGCCTTTGCTGTCTAGACCATCATTATGCGAACATACTATGCGTTCGTTTTCCTCAGTGACTACAATGGTCTAGTAAATAACAATTCTACAAAAATTACAATATTTATTTAGTCCTATTAAACAAAGTGTCACGCTACCGCCAAAATTCATTTTGCTGGTAGCGTGAATTGATTTGATTTTCTTCTATGATTCGTTCGATGAGAGCAAGGAGGATGAGTGAGAGAGAGCCGGACGCTCATTCTTCCACCTCCCCTCCCTATATTTCCTTTGAAAGGCCTACAATGCTCCTTTCACACCCTGGTGTTGCAGTTGTCCATAGGCACCGGTGATCATTTACCATCAGGTGACTCGCTTGCTTATTTGCCGTCCTATACAATAGTAAATAAGATATGGTGGAAAAACTCCACGCGGGCAGGGTTTGAATCGGCTACCTTGGTCTACGTACGAACGATGCTTTGCCGATTGAGCTACCGCGCTTCAATCCTGTTCGTCGAAAATCTTCACCTGTCCCGGGGCCTGTGTGTCTGTATTCAAATCTTGCAAGCTAATTTTTGCTACCTGGTATCCTACCGTCTGTGTGGGATGAGAAGCAGTTGGTACATTCTATGTTTTTGTTTTCTCCCAGACCAGCATGCAAGAAGCTCTTCGTTAAAAAAGATACTTCGGATTTCTAGGTACTTTTATTCCGAACTCCATCAGGAGGCTCGTCAGCTCGTTTGTCGTCAAATATACATTAAAAAAATCTCCATGAGTCAATATTTTGAGGGTGAACTGCAGTAGCAAAACGGCGAAAAACGGCACTTCCAACCCGCAAGGAAACAATGTTGATTTCAAGATTAGTTAACTAAAACTAAATCAAGATGACCAAAATAAGATATTTTCAACCATATTTTAAAAGTAATAAAGTAGTATTTCTTTTGTTTTAAAACTCCGAGGGTGGGCATTAGAGCGAAAAATTGATCGTTGGCCACGAGATTGTAAACTATTAGCAGTTTCGAAATGGTATGAAAGTTAAAATCGTCGGTTTATCACAGTCGTAAAGTAAACTTGCCCAATTAACGTTACGTCAGAGAACGTAAGAGGAGTCATAAATCATAAAAACTAACGAGGAATAAACAAACTCACAAAATCTGCTCCTGCGCCTTTTTAGGGGTCCGTACCCAAAGGATAAAAACGGGACCCTATTAATATGTGTCCGCTGTTCGTCTGTCTGTCTGTCTGTCCGTCCGTCACCAAGCTGTATCTCATGAGCCGTGATAGCTAGAGAGTTAAATTTTTCACCGAACAAATACACAGATAGTAGGGCATCAAATGTACAGTCAAGGACAGATATACCTGACCAGCCGGCCTATTTGCTAACTCGGTGACCAACGTTTTGATAGTCATTTCAAAATACATTGCAGGTTTTCTATGACTGACTATTTTTATTAAAAGAGCTATAAAACGTAATGTACTTTGAAATTACTATCAAAACGTTGTACACAGAGTTAGCAAATAGGCCGGCAGGCGCTCTACCTATATCTTGAATATAATAATAACATGAAAATTTACAGAAAGATTTTATTGGAAGTCTTTCTTAATATAAACTTTCATGGTTATATTCATCATCATCATCTCCACTGCAGAAGCATGACCCTCTCTGTACTACCGGAGCCATACTTGGCCAGAGCAGACAGAGGATTTGGCCTACATTCTCCTCGCTGGCCAGACGGATTGGAGAGGTCTCATTGATGTTTATGAGCTTTGTTTAGCTTGTATTTCCTAAGTCGCCTCTTACGACATTCAAGGGAAGAGTTGGAGTGGTCCTATTCTACTCCGCCGGAAACCACACGGCTCACATCCATGGCAAGAGTTATATTATTTTTAGTTTAAGAGAAAATATGTAACATTTTGTAAATCTGTGATTGCAACCAAATCTGAATCTGAAAGGTTTCACCCTTTGATCATATTTGATCGAAGTTCATACCACTTGTACTACTGACTTAGAATACAGAAATCCTGACGATACGATGTTTATATCTCGGGTGAACGACACCGTAATAATAGATCGCTGATTATTGACCAATTAACAAGATAATACTTGTAATACGTTACGTTAATTGTAAACATTACATTAATATATAGACACATTATCATATAAGCAAGCTTCTATTCAATTCCTAAGGTTTTTGTAAATCCATCATTATCATTTCTTCCATGGAGAAAAGAAAAGACGTAGAATGTGCCAGCTGCTTCTCTTCTCTTCTCTATAGAAGCCGGTCAAGGGAATGGGCGAAAATCTAATGAATCATGACAATAGGCGATGCGGCTAGCAACCCATCACTGTTTTGATTCCGTTTTCCACCTTTACGCCCACCAACACGCTAAACGTGGCCTTTCGGTCTTTGACTAGGCTCTATCTATTCCGTAACGAATAAAGACATGATAATATGTATGTATGTATCATTATTACAGCCGTAAGGAGTCCACTGCTGGACAAAGAACTCTCCCAAGGATTGTTTATTGCATGGGAGGATATTGCCATACTCACCACGCAAGGCTTCCATTCCATACGCAGGCAACCTGCCTGCTAAGCGTGGTGAGTATAATTATAAGATAAAACGAACTTACCTAAGTGAAGTTCTGTCTTAATTATACGAAGCTGCTCGTCCGAGATAAATACATATAACGTGTAGTACGTCTCACGTACTGTGCCAATTCACTCGTCTTTTATAGCTGAAACAAAAAAACAAAAGACCACAGACGTCTGTCGTTTGACTCGTACCTGTCAACTTGTCATATCGTTGGAAGTTATGTTTGTATAGTAGTAATAAATGGACCTGAAGTGGTATATCCCAATACTTCATGTCCATACATGAACAACCCTATGACTGGGTTAATACCTCAGTATTGATGGGAGGGATATGGGTGTATTTATCTCGGACGAGCAGCTTCGTATAATTAAGACAGAACTTCACTTAGGTAAGTTCGTTTAATCTTATAATTATACTAGCTGCTCGTCTTTCGATAAATACATATAACGTGTAGATGTTTAAAGTTAGGGTTGTGAATGAAAAGTAATGGAAATCATTGAATAATATGTCATATCACAATAATAACAAAAAACTTTATTGAAAATATTTACTTAGTAGATTTAGTTAATAAATCAAAACGTGGTTTGCAGTAATTACTGGAATGTTTTATAACTTATTCAGCACTTGCACCCCTAAGTATATAAATAAAGAATTCAATCACCAAGTATGGTGTCATATACATATCACTTCACTAAAGTAAGTAATGTTTTGGGTAATAACTAGGTCTGTTAAGTTATAATAATATAATGTGCTGCAACAGTTTTACTGTGGTATGCTGAAACCCGCTATAATAGCTTTTTATATGTTAAAATCAACCTTTGAAATTGTTGCTCAAGGGTTCAGTTACTTGTATGTATTTGAGCATTTTATACTATGCAAATTTACGCATTGTTATTATATTTTTCAGATGAAACAATGGGTGAGGTTTATTAATACATTAAAAAAAAATATATAATTTCCAAGTTAATAAGGAGATTATTTTTTCCCTCGGACACATAACTAATGCCAGAATAATGACTTTCCTTGTAAGTAATTGTAACAAGATGTTCGTTGTGAGTTGTGGGGCTAAATAATCCACAACCACTGCGAGGCCGAAGGCTTAGAACTCTTTTATAAACCTTTTTATTCTATCATCCCCTCCTACTAGTCCTATGATCGTAGGTCCTATGATCAAAGGTAAGTCAGATCTTATTAAAATAAGTGATCTATGTGACATGACCTTCTTAAAATCTCTCACGAGAGGTGTAGATGCTTCAAATAAATCCATTTTAAACCTTTTACAGAAATTCCACAAAGGTTTTAAAGCAGTATTATATTGTTTAGTCCAGTTAGCTGACAGCAAATGTAATAAAGCTGGTGTTGCTTAGTGTGAAGTTGCTTCTGTGTATGCTATCCTGATAGCATCCCTGCGGTCATGGTAAGTTGTTGATAGAACGGCTGAATCTCGATAAAAGGTGTGATAGTGAATTAGGACTCGGTTCAAATATAATTAGGTCTCCCATTAACAGGGACATCAAAAGAAGTAATGCTTGAGATGGCCAGTACGGAAAAACTAAAATATCAGCAGCTTTATCTGAAGAAGCAGAACATTTTGTCGCATTAATAGCTATGTAAGCTATGTGTATATAAGGGTAAGTCATTCGACGACCGAGCGCCCGACCGTTAAGTTTAACTTTATTTACGTCTACTCCTTTTAATCTAAATTTATAGTATTATTTCTACGTGTAAAGTTAAATTACACAGCAATAGTTACCTCCTGAGTTTGCCTACATAGTGCAGGAAACCGTTTCCCAATCCGACAACGCTATCAAGAACTACAGCAAGATTTACGGCAAGTAATTTCAAATAATTCTATCGTAACTGACCTACGACACATTACATCGCTAGCAGCGAGCATTGCCTACGCGCACACCCTCCCGCTCCGCGCGCCCAGACCGCCTTCGCCCTGCGACACCGAGTCCATGAGCCGAGCCGGAGATCTACGAGTAGCTACGAACTAGCAGAGGCTGCCTTAACTTGGACACATTGCGGACAACGCGTAGCCTGCTTAGCGGTATTATTTTATCATTTATTTGGCTGGAATTTTAGTCACTTAGCCTGAAATATATATATATTTTATTTTGATATACAATTATAATATTGATATATTAATATGTCGCCCCCGTCTACTGCCTGTGCGGGTTGTCGGTCTACTATTACGACACCAAAATTTATGAAATGTTGCAACTGTGGTTCGAAATTTGATCTTGAGTGTGCAAATGTGCCCACTAGGCGATTTAATCTTATGACCTCTGAAATGAAACAGAGCTGGAAATGTCCCGAGTGTCGTAGCACTGAACCCAAAAAAGATAATAATAACACTCCAGTTCGGTCTGCCGTTCAACAGCAAGAGACGGAAAACGTAACTTTGCGTAACGTCGACAGACCTATTCACCGCAAATCATCCGATGATCAACCGACCCTAGAAAACATATCAATTGGTGATATTCGTGTTATTATTCAAGAGGAAATGTGCAAGGCGCTCAAATCAACACTTAAAGACGCTATCAAAGAAGCCGTATCTATCGAATTTAAAAGCCTGAAAGAAAAAGTATGCTCGATTGAAAGCTCGTTGACATTTTTCAATACCCAGTATGAGCAACTAAAGGAGAGCTTGGATGAAAAGACTGACAATATCAACCAACTTGAGAAAAAAAATGAATCACTCAACATTACAGTGAAAGATCTTTCACACAGGCTCAGCGAAATGGAGCAACAAATGCGTTCAAATAATGTTGAGATAAATGGCATACCGGAACATTCAAGTGAGAACCTGTCGACTGCCTTGGCACAACTTGCTAAGACAGTGGACTACCCATTGGACTCAAGTGATGTAGTTCTGATCACACGTGTTGCCAAATTACATAAAGACGATAAGACCCGTCCACGTGCTGTCATCGCCAAATTAAGGAGCCGAGCAATCAGGGATGGACTTCTATCTGCAATCACCAAGTTTAATAAAGTAAACTCGAAGGATAAGCTGGCGTCTCATCATTTGGGTTGTGGAGGTCCACGAGTCTCCATCTACGTGTCTGAACACCTCAGTCCAGCAAACAAACAGCTACATGCTGCCACGAGAATTAAAGCCAGGCAATTGCAGTACAGATTTGTTTGGGTGCG
Source organism: Elegia similella (assembly GCA_947532085.1). NCBI lineage: Eukaryota > Metazoa > Arthropoda > Insecta > Lepidoptera > Pyralidae > Elegia > Elegia similella. Next base: position 5,884,880 of record OX383951.1, on the reverse strand, counting down.
TGATGGACGTATATATGTGAGAAAGAGTGAAACTACCCAAGCTGTACATATTCGTAACCTCGATAGCTTGAAGTTAATAAGTTAACGTATCTAAAGTAAGTGATTAATATCTGTAATATCAAAATTCAACATATACTATCAGAACCTTCGAGGAATGAGAACAAAGACTGATAAAATTAGGCAAGCAATTCTAAACAACAACTACGACATAATTACATTCACAGAAACTTGGCTGAAACCAGAAATTGAGGATTCTGAGTTCATTGACAATCGATATAATGTCTACAGAAGAGATAGATGCCCCAGCGATGGTGGTGGCGGTGTTTTGATAGCTGTTAATAAGAACTTTAAATCGTCCAGGGTCAAAATTTGGGAAACTGTTCACGAAGACGTTTGGGTGCTACTCGAAATTAAGGATCACAGCTTAGAAGTAAAAAGACTGGGTATTTGTTGTTTCTATCTACCATATCCAAAACAGCATATTTTGGATAATTTTTGTGACAATGTTGTATCCATTATGCAATCCGTTGACAATATTTTGATTACCGGTGACTTTAATCTCAAATCTATCTCTTGGTCAAAAGACGATGATTCAAGTGTAACTACTCCTAGAAACTATGAAAATTCCTTGGGACGTACGTTAGTTGATTTTCTTAATCTAAACGGTTTGCAGCAATTAAATTATGTAAAAAATGGTATCGATAGAACTCTGGACCTAGTGTTAACGAATATAGAAAATGCAAAGCTTGAAAGGTCAATAGATCCACTCAGTAAAGTTGATTCACATCATCCCCCCCTTTATATTGTTATAGACTTAAATATAACTGTACTGTCTAGACAAATTCAGAAAATATCAAATTTTTTCCGCTCAGATTATTCTAAAATCAAAAAAGAACTAAAGGAAATCAATTGGCCTCAAAAGTTTTTATCTACTAGAAGCGTTGATACGATGACTGAAATTTTCTATAAAGAGTTGAATACGATCATAGACAAGCATGTTCCTAAATCTAGCCCTAGATCACCTAAGTATCCCCCGTGGTTCAATACTTCTCTTATTAGACTTTTTGCTGAAAAAGACAAATTAAGACGACGGTTTCGTAAGTATAAAAATCCTCGTGATGAAGCTGAGTACAAAATCTTGCGCGAACGTTGTAACCGGTTTGCTACCGAATGTTACTCCAAATACTTACAAAAAACTGAAGATAACATAAACTCAAACCCGAAAAAGTTTTGGAAATTTCTTAACGAAAGGCGGAAAAATATGAATTCATTACCATCCAACATGATTTATGATGGTCAAACCGCATCCTCAGGAAATGATATAGCAGATGCATTTGCAACACATTTCTCTTCAACTTTTTCTGGGCATGCCACTACGAACATTCCAAGAGGCACTGCTTGTCATATTGATAATGTTGTGTCTGATGCACTGTTAAGTAAAATCTATTTCACAGAGAAAAAAATTCATAACGCATTACAAAAACTAAATCCATCAAAAGGAGCCGGACCAGATGGATTACCTCCGGCATTTATTAAAAGATGTGCAGCAGAGCTCACGTATCCTCTGTTTCTAATATTTAATCGTTCCATTGCATCAGGCATCTTTCCGTCCATATGGAAGGAAGCGAGGGTCATTCCAATTTTCAAAAAAGGTGATAAAGATAACGTTAAAAATTATCGACCCATTTGTATACTAAGCGTGTTTTCTAAATTGTTCGAATCTTTAGTGTGTGAAGTCTTTACTGGACACATAATGCCATTATTAAATAAAAAGCAACATGGATTTGTTCGTGGGAAATCTGTTTGTACAAATTTGGTTACATATGTAACGAAACTAATTGATAATGTCGACAAAAGGACACAGATAGACGCTGTTTACACAGATTTTAGCAGTGCTTTTGATAAAATTAGTCATGATCACTTATTGCAGAAACTACTAACATTCGGGGTATGCGGATCATTGCATCGCTGGTTTGATTCATACTTGCGATCTAGATTGCTTACTGTAGTAACAAATGGTTACTCATCAAAACCATATGTGGCTAAATCTGGCGTACCCCAGGGTTCACATCTGGGACCTATTCTGTTTCTTGTTTTTATAAATGATATCGCAAAATGCATTAAACACAGTAACTTCTCCTTATTTGCTGATGATATGAAAATATTTAAAGCCATAAATACAATTGCTGATGCGAAAATGCTACAAGCAGACTTGAATCGTGTAAGCATATGGTGTAATGAAAACCACATGATTATTAACCCACGTAAATGTGCCACCATCAAATTTACTCGTAATAAAAATAAATGTTACTCTGCATATAAAATAAATGGCATCGATATAGAGGAAGTGAATCAGATTAGAGACCTGGGTGTAATTCTGGACAGTAGGTTAAGTTTCATCCCTCATTATGAAACTATGATATCAAAATCATTTCAAATGCTTGGTTTTATAAAACGCAATACTGCTAACTTCAGAAATACTAAGACCCTAGTAACATTATTCAATGCATTGGTCAGAAGCCACCTCGAATTCGCAAGCGTAATTTGGAACCCATGTTATAAAAAACACGAGGATAGTATTGAACGTGTCCAAAAAGCTTTTACACGACACCTAGCTTATAAAACGTCAAATTTTAGTTATAGAACAGAATATAATGAGCGCTTAACTAAATTTAATTTAATTTCCCTTACTGATCGTCGCGAGCTAATTGACTCTCTATTCCTCCATAAACTAGTTCATGGTGCAGTTGAGTGCGAGGACATTCTTAAGAATGTTAATATTACCGTTCCGAGGCGAAACTCTCGAAGGAAGCTAGTAAATACGTTCGTCGTCCCTCGTGCACAGACAAACCTTGGTAGAAATGCACCTTTACCAAGAATGATCTCTACTTATAACAGACTAAACGGGAAATGTGACGATCTAGATATTTACCATGACTCTCTTCCAAATTTCAAAAGTAAAATTCAGTCATCGTATGCACATGTAAGTACTCGTAACTAAATTATTTTGTATAATATTTGTTGTCTAGTTAATTTATCACATTCAATTATAATGTTTGATAACTTTGTTTCATAAGTAGTCTTCGTTTAAACTTATTGATATTTTTTACCAAAGTTGTGTCCACCTATAATTGGGTTGCATGCTAGCATATTCTTTAAAATGTTATTTATAAGCTTTGTTCATGTAACCTGTTGGTGAACCTAATAAACAAAATAAAATAAATAAAGTAAGGGGACACTTAACATTAACATTTGTAATTTATTCTGGAAACAACCAAGTCCATATCAGGATAGCCAAAGTTGGATACAAACCGAGAGAAAGCCATGTGACAGTTCCCATTCTATGTTGACTTGTCTAGATTCCATATATGCTTGGACATTATTTTTGATATTAATGTAGAGCACATATCCAAATATTGCTATCTTCACACCATTCTCAATTTATCTTGTAATACTAGAAATTGAGTGCCTCCCGTTTTATTGATATACACTACTGCTATCATGTTTTCTTCTCTAAACAATACTTCACAATCCTGTAGGTGTTGAGCGAAATAGTAAAGTCCAATGAATGCAGCTTTGAGTTGCAAATAATTAATTTGGTATTGAGATTCAGAGTACGACCACAACCCGGGTGTTCTTTGTTGACCACTAACAGCTCTCCAACCTGTGTGTGATGCATCAGTGTAAGTTTTTACCACTGGACTTTAATAATGCCAAATATTATATTTCTTGAGTAATTTAGTATAGGCTCTGTCTACCCCGCAAGGGAAAAAGGCGTGATACTATGTTTGTATGTATTTAGTGTATACCCAGATAAAAAGGAATATCAGGACATTTTTCACAAAGTGATTCTGTCAGTTAACTAATTTTCTATTATACTGCTGTACTTTTTCTACTTAAGTTTATTCATTTTATCAAACAGTAATAGTTGTTTCTGTTTTAGTTCATCAACACAAAGACAGGTTTCTCAAATTTAAAATACATAATCCTTGATATTTACAAGTTTTGTCTTAATGAAAACACTCTTTTAATATAATCTTTCTTTTGTGAATTTAACATTTTCCTGACATTTCCCTCTTGTTTTTGTAAACATCAAGTTATGCTCTAAATAACATGATAATTAAACATTATTCCCTCTTAAGTAAGTACACACTGGTTTGAGTATCATTGTGAAAATAAATGGGGCTGTACAAAGTCCCTCTGGGCTGCAATAATTTGAAATAATTTTCCTCGATAAGTATTTCTTTAAGTTTTCTGTTCCTGGTACTGACAAGCAAGCCTCGTTCAAATCAATTGTGGCCATGTAACAATTTTGCACATCTATTTACATGTAATGATTATCCAATCCTGTGGTGTTCCCAGGCGTTCACCCATCCAAGTACTGACCACGCCCAACATTGCTTAACTTCGGTGATCGAACGAGAACACGAGAACCATTGTTTTCAACATGGTATGGACGTTGGCTCTGATTAAAAGTGTACTGTTTCAATAAATTTATTATGATGATGTTAGATTTCAGATTAATCTATAGCTGTCATTACTTTTGGGAGCTAAGAATGTGGGTGAAGGGTCAGAGGAACACATAGGTCCCTAATTTAGTTAGATTTCCTATTTCTACACTAACCAACCTTTCTTTTCTGACCAGTGTAGTAACTGGGTTTGAACCACTGGAGGTGAGATTTTTAATAGCCTTGAACCCAGTTTTGGGATTACAGGGTTCTGGGTGATTGTCTTTCAATCATTAAGACAAAATTGTATTCTACCTGCGTGTATCTTAGTATCAGCTAGCAACGGTGTCTCAGTTGGAGTCTGTGACTCTGGTGTTTCCCGTAGCGATGGCTGCTGCTCTGTTTTCTCTTAGTCACTGGATGGTGTTCACCGCGATCTCGGTTTGGTCAACTTTGGTTTTACTTCTCTTATATGGGAGTTTGTCCCAGACAATGCTAAGAATCTTCGTGATGTTGAGACCTGATGGAAATTTTCAGTTGCCAGTTTAGCTGTCTTGCTTATTTCTTCAATTATTCTTTTATTGTTGTTTTAAGAGGCTTGTTGGTGATCTACTGATGCAGTTCAGGAGTTTTTCTGTTATGTTTTGGTTCTTTGCATTGTCAGGTCCGACATAGCTGCCTTGATCTCGGGATTCATCATTGGTGCTATACCTTTGGAGAAGTTTTGTGGAGTTGGATATTTTTAGATACCTAATTAGATCTTTGGCCTCCATGCCTTAACCCTCAGTCATGATTTTCGTCCAACAGTTTGCTAAACTGTTACCTCCTCTTCTTACTGTCCTAGGGCTTCTAGGAAGACTTCAGGTATGATGTCATCATCTTCAATGTTTTTATCATTGTATCGGAATGTACGACTCGACCTAGTCTATCCGCAGTGTGATAGCGCTGTTTAGGGAGTCTTGCTACTCAGTCAGGGGGAGATTGAGTTGTATGAAAGGTAAATTTTGTCTATCCGCTAAGTGATAGCTCTAAAAATTTACAAAACAAATAAATTCATTACTATTGTATTGCCAAACTATGTCTATCCGCTTAGTGATAGTTATTCAATATTCAGTTTTGAAAAAAAAAATATCATCTATCCGTCCTGTTGAGGTGATGTGTGTCTCGACCTAGTCTATCCGCAGTGTGATAGCGCTGTTTAGGGAGTCTTGCTACTCAGTCAGGGGGAGATTGAGTTGCATAAAAGGTAAATTTTTTCTATCCGCTAAGTGATAGCTCTAAAAATTTACAAAACAAATAAATTCATTACTATTGTATTGCCAAACTATGTCTATCCGCTTAGTGATAGTTATTCAATATTCAGTTTTGAAAAAAAAAAATATCATCTATCTGTCCTGTTGAGGTGATGTGTGTCTCAACCTAGTCTATCCGCAGTGTGATAGCGCTGATAAGGGAGTCTTGATACTCAGTCATGGAAGGAATTATAAGGCTTATCAGGATGGGTTGCATAAAAAGTAAATTTTGTCTACCCACTGAGTGATAGCGCAGAAATATTTACAAAAACAAAACAATTGCTATTTGTATTGGCAAACTATGTCTATCCACTTAGTGATAGCTCTTCAATATTCCGTTTTGAAAAGGAGTTTCATAAATCCATCCTGTGATGGTGATGTGTGACTCAACCTAGTGTATCCGCAGTGTGATAGCGCTGATTAGGGAGTCTTGGTACCCAGATCATGGGAGGAATTTTAATATTAATCAGGATGTTTTGCATATGAAGTTCCTAAGTTTTGTTTATCTACTGAGTAATAGCACTAAAAATATTACAAAACAATTAAATCAATTGCTATTGTATAGGTAATCCATGACTATTTGCTTAGAGATAGCGCTTCAATATTCAGTTGTAAAAAGAAGTTTGATCTATCTGCCAAATGATAGTACTAACTTTGGCTGATTACCCCATTGTGAGTACCCAACCGTTTAAAGTTGATAAAATTTTGTAGATCATATACCTTTATTCTTAATCTGCAGTCTCATTCTCCGTAGTCACCATTGACTGCGCAGATGATGGTGATTTTTGTGAGGTCCTCGAGTTCTCTTTTGACTTTTCCTTTAAATGTATTCTTCATATTTTTCGTTAATCTTCTTTTTTCTCTATGCACGCTAGTTTAACTCCTATCGTATAATCATGTACTCGTTACGCATCTTGAAGTTAACTTGAACTCAAGCAGAAAAAACAAAAGAACATTCGAATTTGTCGTTCCTTGTAATTCAAAATCGTTTCGTTTTGACATTTTTGGCGCGAAATACCTACCGGCCCGTTGTATAGGTTATGAAGTTATTTATCATTGTTTGTACAAACTTTTTCAATCATAAATCATAAAGACCAGTAAGAACATAATCATAACGTATCTTACCTTACGTTTGATGACCTTCTGTAGTGGACAAACTAACCAAACAAACTTACTTGAAAAAAGTAAGAACACAAGCCGGTCTTCATACATAGGTATTTACTTCCTTCTGACTTAATTATTATGCACTTGCGTTTGCGTATGTACCTAAAAAGCTCACAATTATTCAAAACAACCATTTTTAATTAGAATTATCAAAAATAAATAATTTTTTAACGACGGTAATAGTGAATGACACAAGCACTCGAAACATAATGACAAGTTGACAGGTACGAGTCAAACGACAGACGTCTGTGGTCTTTTGTTTTTTTGTTTCAGCTATAAAAGACGAGTGAATTGGCACAGTACGTGAGACGTACTACACGTTATATGTATTTATCGAAAGACGAGCAGCTAGTATAATAAATAAATAAATAAATATATACGGACAAATCACACAGAGTGAGCTAGCCCCAAAGTATGTTCGAGACTTGTGTTATGGGATACTAACTCAACGATACTATATTTTATAACAAATACATATATAGATACACATCCAAGACCCAGGCCAATCTGAAAAAGATCATTTTCCATCTTGACCTGGCCGGGGATCGAACCCGGTCACTCCGTGTCGCAGGCTGGCGTGTTGACCGCTGCGCCATGGTAATATCCTTCCTTCCTCCTTCCAAGGAACGAGGAATTGTCCAGCAGTTTTAAAAATCTAATACCAGTGTTGGCTCTTTCACAGATGACAAGAATAATCTCTTCCATGCTGGTCTGGGAGAAAAGAAAGAACATAGAATGTACCAGCTACTTCTCTTTCCATGCAGATCGTAAAAGCCGATCGAGGGAATGGGTAAAATCTGAGGATGCGGCTAGCAATACCCATTACTATTTTCACCTAATGCCCACCTTATAGACCTAGGCTCTGTCTGTCCCGCAAAGAAAAAGACGTGATATGTATGTATATATGACAAGAATAATGTTTGACATTCACAATACTCATTCGGTAACGGTAATCTCAAAGGTAATGTCATACGGGGCTAAATAGAGACGGTAACGACTTTTTGTCCATACTGCAACATTTTGTTGTGGTAATTGCAGTAGACCTTGTACGGGCATTTTCCTTATTATTGTTACAAAAAATAATGACAGTGGCATAGCACCACAGAACAGATGAAATATCTAAGTAGACTTTGAAGAACAGCAATACCGACACGTGTGACGCGATGCGACACATGTCGCGTCGACTGGTGACACTTTGTATGGAATGACAGCGACACCTGTGACTCACCGATCACTGAACATCAAACTCCATACTATGCGACACGGTGAAGAACCGTGAAGAATTTATTGTGTTTCCTTCTAACAATTTACAAAAACTAGATATACTCAAAATTAACAATCAACCCTATCTAAAATAAAACTGTTTATAATTAAAAAATGTCACGCTGGTCATTGCTCTGCGGTAATGTGCCCAGAAGACTGGCAGCATTGCCACGTTGAATAATAAATAAATATAAACGGACAAATCACACAGATTGAGCTAGCCCCTAAGTAAGTTCTACTTTTACTATACTAGTTCTACATATACTATATTTTGATTTGACCCAGGCCAATCTGAAAAAGATCATTATTCATCTTGATCTGACCGGAGAACGAACCCGGGCACCCTCGTGTCGCAGGCTGGCGTGTTAACCACTGCGCCACGGAGCTCGCCTAAAAGAACTGCAATGCTTATTCTTTGGGCAAGATTGTTACCACCCCTCTGGTCATTCTACACTTCAACCAACCTTTGGCTTACGAAGTTGAATAGTTTGTGTGCTGATGGACCCCACGGACCCAGTGTCTACATCCTGTATAGCTATACTGTGAACTATGTATATGACATAGTTTGCTTATTACCTCCATATAAAGAAAAACAAAAGTCAATTATAACAAATTCAGTTAAATATCCCCCCCCCTAATCGTACCCGGCTCAAAGGTACCCATGATGTTAGCTGCATTACCTTTGAATAGCCATGGAAATCCTTTGAACCAGGTACGACCCGGAGCGATGGTCATAACCCTGGTCTCTCAGACGCCGTCCTATCTCACCTATAAAGTTTTTGGCTTCCGGGCACCATGGCCCCGCTGTCTCGACTGCAAACGGGACAAAGTCATATTTAGAAGCCAAAACTGAATATTTTGTTCGTTTTTGGCTAGCTGCTGCCCTCGCTGCTGCCCCCGCTGAATTGACAGTATTGGTGAGATAGGACGCTGCGTAGGTACTGACACATCCATATAATGGTCTAAGATGTAAACTAAACATTAACAAACGGCCTTGTAGTATATACGGCGGTCGTTTCTCAGAATAACTCATATCGGCTCAGATAAAACAAGTTTCATTCATAATATCAGATTCCAATGGCCAAAGGTTAACATAACTAGTTTTTGCGGTATTATAATTATTGTATAATATGAATACTTATATTTTTAATATATTTTCATATTTCCGACGCTATTAGGCTTAGATAGAACCGTATTTTTTTATAACATTAATCTTATATTATATTCAAGATTTTAGATTTAAACAATTTGCACGCCTGTAAGGCTGAATACTTAGACTCACCAATTTTATGAAGAACTGTATGTGATATATTTACCTATGCAAATAAATCATTGATTAATGGAGAGAAATTATACATTTAAATTTTCAAATAAATATAAAAAAAAAATGCATTAAAATGCCTCCATTCCATCCCATCCGTTTGGCGGCTACGATGCCTAAATCAACCACTGACAGTCACGCACATCATAAATATAAATGATAAATATATAAACGGACATACTACAACCCCAAAATAAATTTGAGACTTGTGTTTTGGGATACTAATACTAACATATTTTATAACATATACATAGGATAAACATCAAAGACCCAGGTCAATCTGAAATAGATCATTTTCCATCTTGACCTGATCGGGTACGAACCCAGGACCTACCCAAGGTCAGCCTGGCAAGATGTCCACTAAGCCACAGAGGTCGTCAAACACCAATCAGAAACAGAGATCCCGCCTAACGCATAAAGCATAAAACCACCCTTGTTTTGGTCGAGTGTTAAGAGGAAACACTAAGCTCAAGAGAATTGAAACATAGGTATTTGTAAAATCTATCGCTGTCAAGCCCTCCCCCCCGTAGAGTGTGATAGAGACAACTGCAGCTTGGACCAAAAATACCTATGAAGCGTACACAAAATTAACGCTTCGTAGTCCCTTGATTTGTTTTCTAAAATTTAACCAATTTAATTTATTTTTCATTAAAAATTTAAAATAAGCTGTGTTTCTATGTTTTCTTTCCGGGACGTCCCGCCTGTAGACGTAGGCTTCTATTCTTATATCTATTGTGTCTGGTCCAGTGATCGTAAATGAGATAGGCGAGGGAAAGGTATATTATGTTGAGGAAATGGGATAATGGTAATTAGGATACTACTCACTCTGATGAGTTAGGGATGTGTAAGCAGCAGCTCAGGGAGCCGGGCGCGCGTACCTGTAGACATATCTGCAACCACCGGAGAGGCCCTTGAGAATGGCACCCACTGGCATACTAATCGCGGAAAGATGCTAGTTGTTAATCCTTATCCATACTATCCTTACTATACTTATACTTACTATATACTATACTATATACTATATTATTATAATATTATAAATGCGAAAGTGAGTTTGTTTATTTATTTGTTTGTTTGTTTGATACGCTTTCACGCCGTAACTACTGAACCGATCATCATGAAATTTTGCATACAAGTTCTCTGGAGTACGGAGAAGGACATAGGCTACCTTTTATCCCGGGAAAAAATACTATTCCCGAGGGATCGACATTGACGCGGGCGGAGCCGCGGGCGAAAGCTAGTCAAATATAATTACGGACAACCGTCAAAGACGTCGTCAATTAAATTGAACCCCAGGCGATGCTTCCAATCGTGGAGAAAACAAATAATGGTTATTTTCCTAACGATTTATGTCCATGGCTCAGATATTACGATATTTTAGAAATCGTGGCTTTCACGAAAATTGTTTCGATTGTCACTCGACAGTTATCTTTCTATTGATTGAAAAATAATTGATGAACTGCAGTCGCATTCTAGTACAGTGTGTTGTTTTTATTACGTTGCGTAGGTACAGTCAGCCAAGGAGATACCTGACCCCGCCATCTACCTATATCTTGAATTTTCGCTTAAACTAGAAAAAATATTAACATGAAAATATATATTTAGAAAGGTTTTAATTAAGACTTTCTGATTATACAATTTCATGATAATATTACTTTTATTTTAGGAGAAAATTCAAGATATAGATAGATGGCGCGGTATCTCGTTGGCTGACTGTACTTGTGCTACTTGAATTTCATCCAAATCAGTTGTTCAGCAAATAAAATTTGATGACATACCGACAGCAGCGCCTTACCGGATCTAATTGTGTTTATAAACCATCTTGAAACCTATTGAAGTAACACTCAAAATTTCATCTAAAATCGATACAGCCGCTCTCGAGTTATCGTACGTATATTTCGGCGATTCATTTTTAGGGTTCTGTAGTAAACAAGGAACCCTTATAGTTTCGCCATGTCTGTCCGTCCGCGGTTTTACTCAGACACTATAGAAAGCTGTTATTTGTTTTGGATATATACCTATCTTAATCATCGTGAAAAAGGAATAAATAAAATTATAAAAAAAAATACTGTATATCCCGCACAAGTGGATGGCACACAATTTTTTTTTCGCGATTAACCCAATGTGTCGTGTGTTGTTGAATAGGTAGGTCTTTTAAAAATATTGTGAGCTTGAGAACATCATTTTTCGATTTACTTATCCGTTTCTGAAATATTTGCAAATTTTTGTTAGAGTCCAGTGTCCCCCCCTCTGTCTACTAAATGGCCATATCTGAACACTAGCTGTTGCCCGCGACTTCGTCCGCGGAAATTTCTGTTATAAGGTATAGATGAATAATTTTCCCCCGTTTTCAAAACATTTTTTATTGATGCTTCGCTTGTATTGGTCACACCGTGATGTTTTATAGCCTAAAGCAGTGTTGCCAGGGCCCTTGAGTCATAAGTTACGTTTCGTTTCCTGAAATGTTACATTTTTGCAGCAAAAGTTACAATATTATAATTTTTTTAATTTACGTATTTTTGGGGTCGGAGTATAACCCTCCACACAGCGCTATCCTATAAAGTGGTCACTAACATATAGCATAACGCTTTGCTTTATTTACCGGCGGTGACTTTTGTTTATAATAATATAGATAGAGAAGATACCACCTAAACCTGTACCAACCTGCCCTGTCCCATTATTATGTCTGTGTCATATTTAAGTCTGTCTTTACCAAAACACAAAAAAAATATTCTAAGATCTAGATCATCACGATGTCTATACCTTACTGGGTAATCATTACTCTGGCTGGAGTGAGAAAGATATGGGTGCATAATATGAACTCTAAAAGACTCCTCTATGGAGAGTTTCATACATTATATGCTGATTTATTAAAAGATGAAGATAGATTCTTTGGGAATTGAAGAAAATTTTTTTTGAACTTCACTATATTCTTGAACCTTATATTTTATTTTACTACTTTTTCGGCATGATTAATATACATGTCCGTACCAAATTACAGCTTTTTAGAACTTATAGTCTATGAATAAAACCACGGACGGACAGACGGACGGACGGACAGACATGGCGAAACTGTAAGGGTTCACTATTTACTACGGAACTCTGAAAATTGGTTGACTCTAAAGTCAGTTTACGGCCAATAATTTTACGTGATAACGGGGAGAGATAGATGCGTGATAGATACTACTACTACTCCTGCTGCTGCTGCTGTTGCTGGTCTGGAACGTGACATTTTTCGTGCGTGCAGCCAATGTTCATTGATTACACTGATATCTTTGTTTTTAATGTCAGTATTTTCATCACTCTGTATTTTCGTCTTACTCATTCACGACATATGTAATTGAGGAAGACTACAATGAATGACTAGCTAATTAATTTAAAAGTTATGGATGATCTAAATCGAATTCCTACGAAATGAGGTTTCTACCATGTTATTCATAATAATATTCCAATATAAAAAGTTCTACCATAAGGGGTAGATCTTCTTATGAACGGCAACACTGACGACTGCCGATGCCGGTGACGTCACCGGCAGAAATTCCGGTCTCGGGCACGGAAATGCCGATGCAGTGCACGCAGCGCCATACAAATCCATACAAAGCAACAAATCCGTCCGCTCTGTCCGCTTCGATTCCGGTCCAGTGCACGCACAGCTTTAAGCTGCATAACGCTTTGCTTTATTTACCGGCGGTGACTTTTGTTTATAATAATAGAGATAGAGAAGATACCACCTAAACCTGTACCAACCTGCCCTGTCCCATTATTATGTCTGTGTCATATTTAACTCTGTCTTTACCAAAACACAAAAAAAAATATTCTAAGATCTAGATCATCACAATGTCTATACCTTACTGGGTAATCATTACCGAAATGACGTATTAACAAGACAAGACTATATATGATATGATAAATTGATAATATGGCGCTTTCTATTTCAGAACCATCTCTGAGTGTGATATGTAGTGAAATACTTTTTAGACGCACCAGTTTTAGGTGCGTTCAAATCGAATGCGTTGAATTGCAATCAAAATCTAGTATTACAAACTCGTTGTTCTCAAAAGTTACGAAAATTGCCTTAAATATAAAAATTACTTACATGTTACGCGAGAAGGTCAAAAGTTACGAAAAATGTAAGAAATGTAACCTTTTGGCAACGCTGGCCTAAAGCTTTCCTCAATAAATGGACTATTCAACACAAAAAGAATTTTTCAATTTGAACCAGTGGTTCCTGAGATTAGCGCGTTCAAATAAACAAACAAACTCTTCAGCTTTATAATATTAGTATAGATGAGAAAAAATTTACAGCAGTAGTATATATAAGGAAGTTTAAAGGAAAACTATCAGAGCTAATCTTTACAAATTAACTACGAATAAGTAGTAGTAAATTAAAGAGTTATAGTCGACCAACTTATAAATGTACTCTGAAAAGTTAAATTTCATACAAATTGAATCGAAAGTTAGTTAAGACAGTTGTTGGTTACGTAAAACAACTACAAATTTTTAATAGATAGAGTACGGAACCCTTCATGTACTAGTCCGACTCGCACTTGGCCGGTTTTTATTTATATTAATATAGATAAAGCGACATCTCTCCACATAATCCACTAAGATTTACTGCAGTCGGCGCGCAATGAGTCATTCTGAGTTGGCGCTATAAATTTAAAGTCTAGAACTACATAAAATACGCATAAAACCATCTTTCCTTCGGCGAGTGTCACGGTTGCTGCTTTTCGTCAAAGACTAGCAGGCCTAGTCACTAGTTTTTGAAAAATGTAATAGTTATCAATTTTATCTTTGATTTTAGAATTTACTTAATTGTTTGTGACTAGAATTATAACTACTTATTATTGTACGTCTTAGACAGGTCACAGTGACACCCATTTAACGATAACATCTTTTGTAAGCTGTGTTCCGCAATAAAGAGATTTGTATTTGTATATTTGTATTTGCCTTAAGTAGCCGCTGGTACTGCCATCAACCTCACACACCTGTATTGAACCTACTGATGTGATAGCTCATTTCTCGAGATGAGGTCCGCATTGAATTCCGAATTACACAACTCCGAATATAAGGTTCACCGCTCCACGGTAGACCCTTGGATGGTTCTACGAAAAAAATCCTCACCGATGAACGGTTCGCCGAAAAAATCGTTCTCCCTGTCACGGAGCTACCTCGAGATACAGACTCGCATCTAGTTCAGGGATGGGATTTCTAGCGGGTCGGGATAGTTCTGTGTTGTTGAATATATTATTCCACAATAATATGTTAATAACAATATTGTACCGGAATTGTGTTGGCATATAAACTATTTATACGGCGTATATTTTGATCGTCACTTCAAAGTACATTGCGGCTTTCGTAAGTGGAGACGCAGCCTTAAAGCGCAGGGTATGGTCAATCGTCAGCTACTGAGACATCGAGGGCTCGTAGCCGCAGAGCGTCTGTCCGATAGCCCACCGCATATTATGTCATATTATCTGATGTGAATTTCATTTCTATTTTGCTACTTTGTCTGTCACATTATATTTAATCACCCAAAAAATTCCTAGCTACTCTTAAAAGACCATTTTAAAATAGAAACCGTCTCTCACCTCAAACGTATCAACACGCATCAAAGAGCTGACGCATCCGTCCCGTCCCGCCTAATCTTTGATCAAAGCAGGAATAAACAGTGGTCAGTTCATCGACCTCATAGTTGCATCAATTTTGCCTAATTGTTACTGCAGGCCGGTGGCGTAGTTAGGTAACCAAAGCCCGGGTGCTTAGAAAAACTGGGGCTCTACCTAAACTTACTCTTTTCACGACTGTGTTCGCGTTGATTATGTTACAAGCATATTTCAAGCGAAGCAAGTCTTAATAGGGTCCCGTTTTTACCCCTGGTGTACGGAACCCTAAAAAGGAATCTCATTTCAGCAGAAAGAGCTTTTGATTAGAATTATCACTTTTTATTAAAACGCCAGTTCTTTAAAAAAGGACTGCAGTCGTTTAAGCCTTTTAGTCGTTAAAGTCGTTTAAGTCTACTAGTCTTTTACGTTAACCGACTGAGTCACATTAGTTAAGACTAACAGCTGCCGTCTTCATTTTAAGGCGAAGTCGAGTCTCTTTCATCACTATTTATTGGTCATCATGCCAGGCTAACACGGCGTAGGTCCTGGGTTCTTCAATCCCAGGTCAGGTCAAGATGGATAATTATCTTTTTCATATTGACCTGGGTCTTTGATGTTTATCTATATATATACTTATTTTTTATAAAATATTGTATCGTAGAGTTAGTATTCCATAACACAAGTCACGAGTTTACTTTGGAGCTATCTCAATCTGTGTGAATTATCCGTATATATTTATTATTTATTAAAATTATCAAAAGTACGTGATATTTTTGTAAGGGTTTTATTTTGCATTCACAATGCTATTTTGATATACCTACTCAAAAATTGGCTTAATAAACAGATGGCAGAGCATAGGTCATACATAGACCTAGGTCATGATTTTTTTTCACTATATATTAATTCTTAATTTATTAAGAGTAAAAAGACGTGAGTTCAAATCCCATATTAGTTTTTTCTTTTCTTTTCTGTTGTTTTTTTGCGTGAAAGCTGGGGGGCCCCTCTGGAATTGGGGGCCCGGAACACTGCAGCCGCGTCTAGCACTCCGATAGCTACGCCACGGCTGCAGGCGACAGAATTATTTGTTTGTGTGCCCGCTTTACTACCGTTTCCCAATACTGTGACACTTCTTTCTGTTCTATTTCTCGTCAATGCTTTGACGTTTTTATTTTGTTTTGATTATTTGACGCAGTTTATGTTGATTTGTTTGAAATGGCCGTGGAAATGGGCGGAATATATATGCCGCATGCCTGACGAGTTGTGGGTCAAAGCGGGCACTATATATGGATCCCACAAACTGAAAAACGGAAGCGCGGTAAGCTCAAAAAGAGATGGAAAGTCGAGCTTCAATCCTATTGGAAAGACTGGACTTCAGTTAGCCCTCGGTCATAATAGTTTTTAATGATAAAAGGAAAGCCTTTGCCCTGCAGTGGGACGTCGTAGGCTAGAAATAGGAATAGAATAGAAATATGTTGATTCGGTGATGTCTACTGTTTTATTAACCGACTTCAACAAAAAAGGGAGTAGGTTATCAATTAGGTTGTTTTTTATTTTATTTTTGTTACCTTAGAACTCCGTAATTTATGAACCGTACCGTTTTGTTTGAAAGGGTATGCTTTCAAGTTGGTCCTAGAACTCCGTCATTTATGAACCGTACCGTTTTGTTTGAATGGGTATGCTTTCAAGTTGGTCCTAGAACTCCGTCATTTATGAACCGTACCGTTTTGTTTGAAAGGGTATGCTTTCAAGTTGGTCCTAGAACTCCACCATTTATGAACCGTACCGTTTTGTTTGAAAGGGTATGCTTTCAAGTTGGTCCTAGAACTCCACCATTTATGAACCGTGCCGTTTTGTTTGAAAGGGTATGCTTTCAAGTTGGTCCTAGAACTCCGTCATTTATGAACCGTACCGTTTTGTTTGAAAGGGTATGCTTTCAAGTTGGTCCTAGAACTCCACCATTTATGAACCGTACCGTTTTGTTTGAAAGGGTATGCTTTCAAGTTGGTCCTAGAACTCCGTCATTTATGAACCGTACCGTTTTGTTTGAAAGGGTATGCTTTCAAGTTGGTCCTAGAACTCCACCATTTATGAACCGTACCGTTTTAATTGAAAGGGTTTGCTTTCAAGTTGGTCCTAGAACTCCGTCATTTATGAACCGTACCGTTTTGTTTGAAAGGGTATGCTTGCAAGTTGGTCCTAGAACTCCGTCATTTATGAACCGTGCCGTTTCGTTTGTAAGGGTATGCTTTCAAGTTGGTCCTAGAACTCCGTCATTTATGAACCGTACCGTTTTGTTTGAAAGGGTATGCTTTCAAGTTGGTCCTAGAACTCCACCATTTATGAACCGTACCGTTTTGTTTAAAAAGGGTATGCTTTCAAGTTGGTCCTAGAACTCCGTCATTTATGAACCGTACCGTTTTGTTTGAAAGGGTATGCTTTCAAGTTGGTCCCGTTTAAATTTCATTACAATCGGTTTAGTAGTTTGATTGAAATCGATTTTTTAATTTTATTTTGGGCAATAAGTCGATTGCATATTTTCTTAAGACATTGACAATCGTCTTTAAGGCTTAAGGTCTTAAAAATCTGTTGACATTCACGAATGATTGATGAAATTAAACATCACCCTTGATAGTTTTCACATTTTCATAATATCTGCTCTATCTTCCCCGCAAGTGTAGTATGTAGGAAGAATTTTATTTAAAACTTTAGTCAAGATAAGTTATACACATCCTTACTAATATTATAAATGCGAAAGTGAGTTTGTTTGTTTGTTACGCTTTCACGCCGTAACTACTGAACCGATCATCATGAAATTTTTCATACATGTTCTCTGGAGTGCGGAGAAAGACATATGCTACCTTTTATCCTGGGAAAAAGTACTATTCCCGAGAGATCGACATGGACGCGGGCGGAGCCGCGGGCGAAAGCTAGTATATTATAATACCTTATATTAGTTTAGTAGGACCTAATTATACGGGTGTCCAAAGGTGTTACCTTACCACACAGGTGTTTGTTACTGTTACAAACAGTTTCAAACCACGGAGCAAGTTCAAACACTTTTGTTTTGTTTCGTCTCCAAATGTTACTGAATGTTTTGTTTATAAACATTTCCGTTTTCACTATTGCTACCACACCGGATGTTTGAAATTGTTTGGAAATGTTCTAAACACCGGTGTGGGACACCTTAAGGTAACCAATACTCGGTCAAACAAAAACTGATACTATCGACCCGAGAACAACTTAAATAAAGTTATAATCTCCATATCGCGTGGTCTGGTGGCCATACGCTCAGTTGAGCTCCGTCGCATATGTACCACACGTGTGGTCGCTAGTCGCTGGTCTTGGCGAGTAATCCAATAAGCAGATATAAGTCGCTGGAAGGCTGCAAGCGAAGCCATCCATTGCTGTATGTGGACGAAATCACGTACACTCAGACTACTTTCAATGTCTTATTAACACATCTTCTAATAAATTATAGAAATCATTTTGCCGGTAGCGTAGCTCTACCACATAGAGCCATGCTACCACATAGTAGCATGAATGGGCCGGCTTATCCGGGGAAGTGCCGTACTCACAGAAAATCGACGTTTGAATAGAAGCTTTAAAACACTTTTTTAAAACGATTTTTTTAAACTTTGTAACGCGATTTTGCAGTACTCTACCATACACATCGATGATCCCCGTGGCGCAGTGATTAACACGCCAGCCTGCGACACGAGGGTTCCCGGGTTCGATCCCCGGTCAGCTCATAATGGAAAAGATTTTTTAATATTGACCTGGGTCTTGGATGTTTATCTAGGTACCTATATATGTGTATCTATTATAAAACATAGTGTCGTTGGGTTAGTATCCTACGACACAAGTTCACAACTTACTGTGGGACTAGCTCAATTTGTGTGATATGTGCCTATATAATTATTATTATTATTTTATATTTATAATCATGTATTTTATTTCCAAATCTACGCCTTCATGTGTGGCAATAGCTACGATTTCTAACATCTACCAGTTGCATCTAATTCCATTTATAGTTTCCTTGTTACCGTATTTGTTGAGATACACATGACCATTCAAGCAAACGTCTATAATTACGAGAGACAGTTCCACCACGCCGTGTTTATGTCTGTTTGTTTGTTTTGTTGCACGTTTCCGTCACTGGGAGCGGTTCGATGTACTTTACAGTGGTCCTTTGATAATTATAGTGGTTTATCGTGTTCTCCGGGAATCCTCATGAACAGAGAGCGACAGAATATTTATCACTTCCAAAATACTTAATAGGCCGCCATGGTAGCTAAAGTTTATTTGATCATTCAAGTTATTCCAGGAGTGCTATTTTCGAACACGCGATGGATCAAACGCATATGATTGTTGTATTAAATGATACATATGATTTTATGTAGAATCGCACGGTTCGTGAAGTCACCCGCCCGAAACATAGAACGGCTGCAGCCCAATTTTTGAACTAGTAGAATCGATTCATCACTCGTTGTCAAGTTTCCGCATGGTGAATCTTCATTGGCTTTTTTTTCTAAATGCTAAAGAATCATGACAATAGGCGATGCGGCTAGCAACCCATCACTTTTTTGTTTTCTTTTACTACCTTTACGCCCACCAACACGCTGGTCGTGGCCTTTCGGTCTTGTGACCGACTCTGTCTACCCCGTAAGGAATAGAGACGTGATAATATGTATGTATATGTGTGTATGGGTTATCTGAATAGTCACACGAGACCACTCGTACTCAGATGCGTAACATCTGATACCTTCGAATACCATTTGAGTACAATCCCACATGTCCACCAGTTACCATTGGGTACCATTTCGGACCATCGGGTCCCATCGGGTTCCTATTGGGTACCATCGGGTGTCATGCACTACCACCAAGAGCCCCCAAGAAGTAGGAACTTGTAGCAACTAGCATTAGAAGAATAATAAAAATTGTTCGCACGGTTCAATAACGTAAAAGCAGGACCACTCGTTGATTTTATTCACATGTGAATACGAATCGAGTGCTGACTTCACATCACAAGGAGCGGCGGATTGATTCTACTCGTTCAAAAATTGAGCTCCAGGGTTACTATTTTTGAAAGTGTGACACTCGTCTTCGATTTTTGTATGGAAAAATCGTTCGTTTAAGATCGGCGTCATTCAAAAATAGTACTCCTGGCAAATTTATTAACCGATTGCGGCGATCTCAAGGGGGGTTATAGTAGTTAGTGCAGGTATTTGGGTCAAAATGTTCATTTCAAATGTTTATTTATTATACTTGTTCTGTCTATTTTATTTATTATTGTATGCGTTTAATCGATGTCTTTATTTTTGTGTACACTTGTTTTGTTTAATTTAGTTTTATATATTGTTTATGTGCGTGTCGTATAGTGCGTGTTTCAGTTCGCGATGCCTCAGAAGGTGACGGCTGAAAATCAGTGCTGGATTAGGGTATCCCTAGTCCAGCGTAACGCTGAGCCGTCACCTTTTGTAACACTGATGGCACCGAACTTTTATGTTTTGTACTTTTTAATAATTTTATTTTATATCGTTTTGTGTGTGTGTCTAAGTGTTATAATAAATGTTATTCTATTCTATTCTATTCTATTTTTACCTGTGGCTGACCGATGATATAATGTTTGCAGTCGGGACCAAAGACATAAAAGTGTCTTCGGCCGCCATAAGCGATAATAAGGAAATGGAATATGACACATCTGGGCTTTGCATTCTACAAGTTCTGCATCTGCGATGCAGTGCTGGTTTTATGGGTTATGAATAGAAACACGACAAGTTTTAATACTAATAAGAATTGAATTTAATAGTCAGTTCGAGAAACTTCAAAGGTAAAACGACTCTCACTTCATGTTTCTCATAATTTACGACATTTCTCCTGAAACCGACGTGATGTAATTGGACAGTTAGATGATTTTCTGAATCGCAGTGAAAGTGTAACTGACCGCGCAGTGTTTGTTTTGCGCGTAAAGTACTAACAGCGGTACAAAATAAAAATAGTCCAGAGAAATTATGCTTTATGCTGCAGTGTTTTAGCAACGCATGCTACCAAACTCTGTCCAAAAGATGCATTCATGAACAGGGAATTTGTAAGGCGCTAAGCGTCATACTCGTAATTCGATGGTAGTCGTTATATTATGTGAGATAATTATACGCAGTTTGAAAAATCTGGCATCAGTTTTGGTCACTTACACTTTTGAAGCAAGCATGGCGGGGAATTGCCCGTAGGTAGATACTCGATTTGTCTAAAAGTTCTAATAAATAAGGTTTTGACTATATATAAATAAGGTTCTGGTCTTCAAAATTCGGGGATTTGACTGGACTACTATGAACTATTCCCGTATAAATATCGTATTTTCCCAGCAAGAACAGTCATCAGTGTCGTTTCAGCTGCAAAAGCCCACTGCTGGACAGAGGCCTCTCCCAATGGGAGGATATTTCCATACTCACCACGCTTGGCAGACAGGATGGTGAGCGCAGTCTATTTGGCTTATATCGGTTCCGACGCTGCTGCCTACTGAAAATATGTAGGAGTTTGTTGGGTTGGGGGAAGGGGAGGGGGGAATAAGGGTATTTGGG
This sequence comes from Elegia similella, assembly GCA_947532085.1. Taxonomy (NCBI): domain Eukaryota; kingdom Metazoa; phylum Arthropoda; class Insecta; order Lepidoptera; family Pyralidae; genus Elegia; species Elegia similella. Next base: position 5,863,208 of record OX383951.1, on the reverse strand, counting down.
ATACTACTTATAAGTCCAGCTTTTGTAAAATTTTCTTTGGTAAATAAAGTTTTAAATATATATTAGTGTAACTTCTGTATTTTTTGTATAGTGTGACATGCAGCGAACACAGATCACCTCGTCTCATCGTCATTGGTCGCAGTCATCCACGCTTGATTTACTTGTTTGCGTAAGGTTGCACAACGGTCGATTTACCTGTATGCTGGCGAATATTTACACAATGACGTTTGTAACTACTGTTCTCTGGTGTACGGAGAAGGACATAGGCTACCTTTTATCCCGGGAAAAAGTACTATTCCCGAGGGATCGACATTGACGCGGGCGGAGCCGCGGGCGAAGACTAGTAAATAATAAATAAATAAATATATACGGACAAATCACACAGATTGAGCTAGCCCCATAGTAATTTAGAGACTTGTGTTATGGGATACTAACTCAACGATACTATATTTTATAACAAATACATATATAGATAAACATCCAAGACCAGGCCAATCTGAAAAAGATCATTTTCCATCTTGACCTGACCGGAGATCGAACCCGGGGCCCTCGTGTCGCGGGCTGGCGTATTCACCACTGCGCCACGGAGCTCGCATCCAATATGGTCATGTCATGGGTGTCATATGGTCAGGAGAGTCATCCCCAACTGCCGGTCCGATAGTTGCAGGAATGGCATCGGGTACGCGGCATCCCGAGCTGCTACTTGCTTCAAGGTTAAGGCGATACCACTGTAAATAAGGTCGTTCTGAACCTTATTTATCTCGCAAAATACTTAAATTAGGAGTTTCAAATCTAAGTAATATGATTTTTGACTATTTCATCTTCAAAAGTATAAGATGAAAACATGTTTTGATAAAAAAATTTCGATAGAAATATTTTTTGAAAAATGGTCTTCGTTCGCAGAGTTTTTGTTATTGTAGCTTAAATGCGATGAATGAAATAATGATTTTTAGACTAAAAGATAATTTTAGTAATTCATCAAAATTTAAATATGAAAATACAATTAACCGGTCTGATTTTATATAAAATAGAAATAACGAATTTGGCGCTTACGTTTTTTTCTTTGAGCGACTCGAGACTATACCTATCTCATCATTCACGGGCTAAACCGCCAAGCGCTATCCCTTGCGCGCACTTGATTAGTCTGCGTACGCCTTTGCCGAGCGATGGTACCAAACCTTTGAGGCCTCGTCTTAAGTAGTATCCTAATACCGTAATTTCCTTCCAAAATCCAACAAATTCCTGTCCTTCTCTTCTATATTACAAAAGAGAGCGATCCGTGCTATTTACGGCTTAGTTCCGAGAGAATTCTCAGAGAACTGTTCAAAGAAATAAATATTATGACAGTAGCTTCTCAGTATATATTTGATAATATAATGCATGTAAGGAAAAATATTTCCCTTTAAAAAAAGTTACTGTACAGATAGGCTAATACGTAATAAAAACAAATTGTTTCTCCCACAGTATAGGCTCAGTAGGGTTAGTGGTTGGTTTTGGGAAACTGTACATACGCTAATATAATAAGTTGCCAGATAGGTCTTTGATATGCCTCATAGACAATTCAAAGTGCATGTTAAACAGGTACTTTGTACAAAGGCTTATTACAGACTGATGATTTTAGAAACGATTAAAATTTCTAGCCAAAGCTTGGTGCCGGACCCTCATCATGATATGTTCATATAAAAATAACACGATATATTTTTATGTTTTATTTTGCATTCACAATGCTATTTTGATACACTCTTATTAAATTAAGAAATAAAATATGTTTATAAAATTTCAAGCGGTGAAATAAGAAAAATAACATGAATTGGTACAATTTGTACGTATTATGATTTGACATTAAGGCGAGGTCTCAAATGTTTGGTACCTTCGCTCGGCAAAGGACTGATCAAGTGCGCGCAAGGGATAGCGCTTGGCGGTTTAGCCCGTGAATGATGAGATAGGAGATAGTCTCGAGTCGCTCAAAGAAAAAAACGTAAGCGCCAAATTCGTTATTTCTATTTTATATAAAATCAGACCGGTTAATTGTATTTTCATATTTACATTTTGATGAATTACTAATAACCTATCTTTTAGTCTAAAAATCATTATTTCATTCGTCGCATTTGAGCTACAATAACAAAAACTCTGCGAACGAAGACCATTTTTCAAAAAATATTTCTATCGAGAAAATTTTATCAAAACGTGTTTTCATCTTCAATTTTTGGAGATGAAATAGTCAAAAATCATATTACATAGATTTGAAACTCCTAATTTAAGTATTTTGCGAGATAAATAAGGTTCACAACGACCTTATTTACAGTGGTATCTCCTTAAATCAATAATTGGTTTTAAATTATGACATAACAATGTAAGCTCAAGTCCATGCATTTAGTTCTAAGTCTCTCGTAGATTGTAAGCTGACGTCATTTGGAGATAATGCGCTGTTGCAGTTTGTTGCCGCTTCTTCTGCACTCCGCTTTGGAAGCGGCGTAAACTTAGCTGTAAGTAAGTTATTGACGTAACCAATAATAATATTGTAAATAATAATAAGTAATTAAATTTAACGTTCACCAAAATATGATATTTAAAATATCTTACGATTAATAAAATATTTGACTTAAACTTTGACAACGAATTAAGAGAATAGTTTTAAGTTGTACCTAAACATTTATGTCAATTGACGCTATAGAATCTATGTCTTGTGAATTTCATTAAAACCTTCGAAATAAGAAGATGATTACCGACATCCAACCATCCCTTTCTCAGACTCCAATTCAGTATTTCACACGCGAGGAACCGCAAACTAAATCGCGCACGTCATTAGATCGGCGACCGGAGACCACACTAATTTCTAAATTATATACATCATCTTGTGAATTACCACTCTCTACAACTGATATTTTTGGTGTGGGTTTCGTATGTTGTGTAGCAATAAGCATGTATATTGCTTGATTCAGGATTTTCGTATGTAATTTGTGTTTATGTGGTTTGATTGAACCCTGCTCGGATCTACAGCACCATCTTTGTAATCCAATCTGGCTGGTAATTTTCATCGATCACAGCCTGCTTTCAGAGAAAGAAATCATCTTGAATAAATTTGAACACTAGTGTTCGGTGGTGTGTGAAATGAAGAAAACAATTGACGACCACACCATTATTCCTGCCAAGTCGATTGTATTTTTTTGAACACCGAAAAGACCCATTACATTTCAGACGGAGAGATTTTCTATTGCCAGATATCTCTTTCTATTGCCAGATGTATCAAGCTGCTGAAGTGTAGGTATCTGACCTAGCCTTACAACCGCCATTTAGAACCATAAATTAATTACATTACTTCGAGGAAATACATACATACTATCACGTCTTTTTCCCTTGCGGGGTAGACAGAGCCTAGGTCTATAAGACCTAAAGCCATGCCTAACATGTGTGTGGGCGTGTAGTTGAAAAATTTAATCAAAATGGTGATGGCTTACTAGCCGCATCGCCTACTTTCATGATCCCTTAGATTTTCGCCCAATTCCTTAATCGATTTTTACGATCTGCGCGGGAAGAGAAGCAGCTGTTCTACGTTTTTCCTTTTCTCCCAGTCCAGCATGGAAGATAATTACATAAATAAATAAATATATACGGACAAATCACACAGATTGAGCTAGCCTCAAAGTAAGTTCGAGACTTGTGTTATGGGATACTAACTCAACGATACTATATTTTATAACAAATACATATATACACATCCAAGACATTGACAGCTCCGTGGCGCAGTGGTTAACACGCCAGCCTGCGACACGAAGTGCCCGGGTTCGATCCCCGGCCAGGTCAAGATGGAAAATGATCTTTTTCATATCGGCCTGGGTCTTGGATGTTTATCTATATATGTATTTGTTATAAAATATAGTATCGTTGAGTTAGTATCCCATAACACAAGTCTCGAACTTACCATGGGGCTAGCTCAATCTGTGTGATTTGTCCGTATATAAATATATTTAAGACCCAGGTCAATCTGAAAAAGATAATTTTCCATCTTGACCTGGCCGGGGATCGAACCCGGGTGGTCTCGTGACGCAGGCTGGCGTGTTGACCGCTGCGCCACGGAGCTAGCCAAATTACAACAAAATGCATTAATCGTCAATCTGTGTTTCGTTTTGAAAGTTCTGAGTAGCGACATCATTACTACCGGCACTTGTTGTGGCGCTACAGCCCAATAAGGGTCTTTGATTGACTTCCTCATTGTAACTTCCTTTACCTGCCTTTGTAAGTATATTGTGCGTTTATCTGTATCATTTACTAGTCACAGATCCTTCTCTTAGCAGTGCCTTGTACACACATACATTCATAGTATCATGTCTTTTTCCCTTGCGGGGTAGACAGAGCCTAAGTCTATAAGACCTTATGGCCACATTTAGCATGTTGAAGGGCGTATTTAGTGCCTTGTTTCCACCAATTTCCGGCTCTGACTCTTTGGATCTTGAATCTTTATCTGTGCAGCAACGGATGTCAAATATCGGGTAATTTTCATGTTGGCGTGGATTATAAAAAGGAAAGTTTTGATTGTTTGTTTGCATTGAATAGGCTCCGAAACTACTGGACTGGTTTGATAAATTATTTCACCATTAGAATCCTACTATACCTGATGAACATAGACTAAAGGATATTTTATAGCGTACAATATTATTTTAATTGTAATAATGCCGATGTTGCCAATAGCAAATTTCGCAGCTAAGTATGCATTTATATGTATAGCTCTAGCATCATCCATTTATTGATCTTATCTTGTCTTTGTCAACCTCATACCGTTTCTTTCTCCAAAACAATCTCCACCCACACATCCTTTCAACATTTTTATCTCAGAACTATGACACTATTAGCACCTCCTAGTTTGCGCGACCTACACACCTAGTTTGTATTAGATGAGTCAATCTCGGTATCTTATCTCTGATACGGCATACCAGTACCGCTATGTAAGGATCAGATACATTTATTTAGACTTTCCCTCGGTTCCGCTCGCATGAATGTGTTTTTAGTCGTGGTAGAGCCACATCATCATCATCAGGTCTTTTTACTCTCCACTGAAGGAGCTTGACCCTCTCTGTATTACCGGAGCCATACTTGGTCAGAGAAGACAGAGGATTTGGCCTACACTCTCCTCGCTGGCCAGACGGGTTAAAGAGGTCTCATTGATGTTTATGAGTTTTGTTTAGTTTGTATTTCCTAAGTCGCCTCTTACGACCTCCATGGGAAGAATAGGAGTGGTCCTATTCTACTCTGCTGGAAACCACACGGCTATATCCATAGGCATAGGTAGAGCCACGTTAACGAGAAAATTAATTTTTGCTTGTATCATCAATGGGCTCGTCCGGGGAAGTACCACACTCTCACAGAAAATCGACGTTTGAGTAGAAACTTCGCTTCTATGCTTCGTTCGGTGAGTGAGAGAGTCGGAGATCCTTCCTTCCAAATTTTGTTTTCAATGGACCTTACTTTGAGGACAATAAGGAACTACCACACTCCGTAGGCCGAAGGCTGTTTTTCCACCAGGGCAACGCACCTGGGTAAAATCTTAGGAATCATGTTAATAGACGATGCGGTTAGCAACCCATCTTTATATTTTGATTTCCACGTAATGCCCATCAACATGCTTAACGTGGCCTTCAGGTCTTATAGTCTACCCCGAAAGGCAAAAAGACGTGATTCTATGTATGTATGTATGCAACGCACCTACGGGTATACTTTGTTCACGCGTAATCCGTTGCCAAATCTAGACATCTGGGACTGCGTTACGGTACTCAAAACGTGGACCGTTACCGAAAATGTTTATTTACATTGGTACCCGCTACTGGTTTAGATTACTTATCTATTGTTTTGCATAAAATATTCTGATTGGATCCAAAAATATTCTGACTAGGATATAAATTATCAATGTTGCTCGCAATATGATAGTACAATAAAATGACAAGCTTTTCCTTGAGGAGAAAGGAAGAAAATAAATCTAGTTATCATTGTAGGAGCTGGAGGGGACAAGACGAGTTCGTCCAGTGGGTGTGAGCACTACGAGCGCCTACGTATGTAAAGAAGAATAGAATAATGTTTATTGCAACACATTGACACACAACACAATATAATACTAAAACAAAAGAAAATACTCAAAGAAAATAGAAAATAAAACGTCTGTGCCCATCAGTGTTACAAAAGGTGATGGCTCAGCGCTACGCTGGACTCATCATCATCATCATTTCGAGTAGGTGACATGGTCAATCGACCATGCACACCCTACTGTCAGAGTTCTTCGGAACCGCCTCTCGGCCTCTGACGTGGTTCCTTTAACGACTACCAGATGGCAGCCGGGACCACCGGCTTCATCTTTTTTATCAGACAATCAGATGATTCAAGCCTGCAATGTCCTAACCAAACTGGAAACAACTAAACAAAGTATGCTTCAGGTGGGAATCGAACCCACGGCCCCCGGGTCAACAGGCAAACGCCTTAACCACTGGACCACGGAGGCTGTCACTAGAGGCTGTCACTGGAGGCTGGACTAGGGATACCCAAATAAGGCATCACAAAGCAAGCCTAGGCGCGGTCCCCACTGGGATGGCAGTCGAATGCCTTTAAGGGAACTTGAAAATCTGACATCAGTATTGGCCACTTCCATACACGAAAAAATCTTCTATTTTCTTATCGATGTAGACTATCCTATATTTTTCAGCCCAATAATGGGCCACTTGTCTCTGTTGCACAATGCCTCTGTTGGATGATGCATGAAGGTCGTCCAGAGTGCAGGTGTGTAGGGGGCACCCGGGACATGAGAGGAGGTGCGCCACAATTTGGGGAGAGATTTCCATTTTTAAAAAATGGAGTTTCGGCTAATGTTATTTATAACTTCTTCAACTACCACCACACCATTACAGCTGCAGAAAGTCCACTGCTGGACAAGGGCCTCTCCCCAGCAGAGTAGAATAGGACCACTTTAAGTCTTTTCGTGGATGTCGTTGTAGGCGACTTAGGAAATACAAACTAAACAAAGCTTATAAACATCTGAGAAACCTCTCCAACCCGTCTGGAGAGTGTAGGCAAGTCCTCTGGCTGCTCTGGCCCAGTATGGCTCTAGTAGTACAGGGAGGGTCGTGCTCCTGTAGTGGAGACTAAAAAAAAAGACCTGATGATTAAGAAGTGCCTCGGGTGAATGGGAGAAAGCAAGTAACAGCCGGCCTATTTGCTAACTCGGTACAACGTTTTGATAGTCACTTAAAAATACATTGCGGTGTTTCGTAAGATTGACTATTTTTATTTAAGATGTACAAAACGCAATGTATTTTGAAGTGACTATCAAAACGTTGTACACTGAGTTAGCAAATAGGCCGGCAGATCGGGAGGCTTTATAACTTACGATACAAAAAATAGTATTTGGAGCAGTGACAGTGTTAGGCACTGATTTGCAGTTTTCAATGCAACCGGCCCGAGGTTGACGAACTTTATTAGAGCACTGGTCATCGACGTGGGAACGCGGTTATGTGACTCATGTCGTTATTAGCGAGTTAAATAGTTCTAGTGCATATGCAGACTAACATCTATTTTTAACAGTGTAATTAAACTTTGGCATGCAGGAGAAATATGAATTTTACCTTTATAAATACGCCCACCAACAGGCTAAACGTGGCCTTTTGGTCTTATGACCTAAGGCTCTGTATAGTACAGGACTTGTCCTGTACTTACTTACTTGTACAGTCCTGGGACATTCAAAAGTAGAATAAATGGGTATATCTTGGATAGGCATGTAACATCCTCGTCTTCATCGTCACTTACCATCAGGTGAGATGGGAGACAAATGCATAATCCAACATTTAGTAAAAAAAATGTATGTAAGTATAAATACGCGCAAGGGTTCGAATTGTGTAAGGAAATAACTTGTACGTGCTTTGTGTGATCAATATTTTACTTTTAGACAGGCTGAAGGAATATACAATGACAGAGAATTTTCGTATCAAAAACAAAAGTAAAAAATATCAAAAAAATATAATTCAAAAATATACCTACAATCGAAAGAGTTTTCTATAAAAATATAAAAGAGTTCGCAATAACCCTTTACTCCTAGTCCTATAACTTAAGAAACTTACTTACTTCCTGGGCGCTACAACCCTTTATGGGTCCCTTCTACAACCTTCAACGATCTTCTTCCATATCGCTCTGTCTCTATCCTCCCGTCCCCAAGATGTTTTCTTGCGTAGTCCCCTCCTCCAGACAATCCTACCACCGCTTTCTAGGCCTTTTTGAGGTATTTTACTCCTATAACTACAATGTAATTAATTTACCCTATGGCATGCACAACGTATAGGTATATCGCGCTTTGAACTTTCTTCATCCCGCTCTTATATATAGCGTTAAATAAGATAGCGATATAGTAACCGTCTTTTCCTCCTCCCTTTGATTTTCATGAGCCTTTTACACGAGACCGGTAGCCGAGCCAGCCCAGTTAACCATTTACACGAATCAAATCGGCTGACTTACTAACCTGGCTGGCTCGGCTACTGACCCCTGTATAAAAGCCCCGTTATGGATCTAAAAATATATTATGCTGGTTTATATAGCAGTATCATCATCATCATCAGGTCTTTTTAGTCTCCACTGCAGGAGCATGACCCTCTTTGTACTACCGTAGACGTACTTGGTCAGAACAGACAGAGGATTTGGCCTACACTCTCCTGGCTGGTCAGACGGGTTGGAGAGGTCTCATTGATGTTTATTAGCTTTGTTTAGCTTATAGCAGTATGGTTTCCTATATTAAATAACAATAGTAAATCAATAAGTAATAATTGTTAAAACCGCGTGTTCAACGGAGCCTAAACGCTAAAACCTCGCGTTGCATTAGAATGCATACGGATAGAGTTACGCAGGGAGATATCTTAGGGCCGGCTAGGATTTCAGAGTCGAGAACAGCTTATTGAGCATGCAATGTCTGTCTTACTTGCATTCCTGGTAATACATTTTGTATCACTTTAGCACCTTGGCGTAGTGTATATGTTCTTTGACCTTGGTTAGTTTTTTGTTTTAAACTTCAAACGGAACCACCATAAATGAATAAAAATATTACACAGATTAGGATAGCCCCAAGGTAAGTTCGAGACTTGTGATATGGGATACTAACTCAACGATGCTACATTTTATAACAAATAGGTACATCCGAGTACATAGATATACATGGTGAAATTTTGATCGTTTTGGACCCTTAAAGGGGTGACTTAGACCATCAAAATGAACAACTTTTCCTGTGGCAACAATGCTAGGAACACAAAAAACAATTCGAGATTCCCATACAACCTGGCCGGGCGGGCGGCGGAACTCTTTTGCATGGAAATGACGAATTTTTTTTTGAGTTCCCAGCATTGGTCCCATAGAAAAAGTTGTTCATATTGATGGTCTGAGTCACCCCTTTAAGGGTTCAAAACGATCAAAATTTCACAATTTATAGCAAGACATAGCGAACTATTATATTGTAACATCTGTATCATTGTACCTATGTTTGACAAATAAATGATTGATTGATTGATAGGTAAACATTCAAGACCCAGGCCAATCTGAAAAAGATCATTTTTCATCTTGACCTGATCGGGGATCGAACCCGGGACCTGTGGTGTGACAACCTGGCATGATGACCACTGAATCACAAAGCTCGTCCAAAACCTAATGTTTTTGACGAGGAGGTGAACAATAGTTTTTCCAAAAATTCAATAAATTGACTATAGATTTATAAATAAAAGCTTGAAATATTCATTTATTTCAAGCTTTTATTTAGTTACATCTGTCCCGATGACCTAGGCTATGTCTACCCAGTAAGGGAAAAAGACGTGACACTATGTATGTATGTATGCCCCGGTGTACGCGCGTCTCTCTGTAATTAAATCTAGCAAAGATATGTTTGCCCAACTTCCCGGACCCGGTACTTATCCAATTGAATTGAAATTTTGCATAACCACCTTATCTAAAGTGACGTCAACAAGCTGGTCCGATGGACAATTCGAAGTGGCTCACAATAAAAGCTTGTCTCAGAATCGTATTTTCTTCCATTCTGTTTATATTCATTGGATGCATCCTCACAGATAGATAATGCTATTGTCAATGAAGACAAACGATTTCATAATGATGCATTTACTGCTATAAACTTAATGTGTTACGTAACCTTTCATATTAGCCGTCCGGTGGTGCAGGAGGTGAGGCAGCTGCGGCCTCGACAATTCGAGATTTGAGCAGCTCATTAGCTAGCATACGGTTCAACGGAAATCAGACAGATTTCGGTGAGGCCGTAAGCTACTTTATCACGGCAAATACCGTACCGAATTACAAAAGTAACGCGAACTATTTATAATGTGAATCAGCACTTTGAACTAAATGAGTTATATAACCGTTCACATTAGCCGCCTTGTGGAGCAGAAGTTCGGGCAGCTGCGATGCAATTGAAGATTTAGGGCAGCTTATTAGCATAATCAGACAGATTACGGTGAGACCATAAGCTACTTTACCACGGCAAAATATAAAAAGTAACTCTTAACTACTCATCATGTGAATCAGTGCCATGGCGCTGTTCACGAACAAGTTCATGAACTTAATGAATTACATAACCGTTCACATTAGTTGCCTTGTGGAGCAGAAGGTCAGGCAGCTGCGACCTCGACAGTTGAAGATTTGGGCAGCTTATCAGCATATGGTATTAACGGAAATCAAGACCGGTGGTTTTAATGACATATTTCGGTGATATTGATTGTAAGCTTCTTTAGTCACGATCACGAGCACGACAAAGATTGCTTATGTAACTTTTAACTATGTCAATCAGCGCTAGGAACTTAATTAGTTACATAACCGTTCACATTAGCCGCTTTGTGGAGCAGGTCAGGCAGCTGCGACCTCGACAGTTGAAGATTTGAGCAGCTTATCAGCATATGGTATTAACGGAAATCAAGACCGGCGGTTTTGAGGACAGATTTCGGTGATATTGATTGTAAGCTTCTTCAGTCATGATCACGAGAAAGATTGCTTAAGTAACTTTTCACTCTGTGAATCAGCGCTATGAACTAAATGAGTTACATAACCGTTTACATTAGCCGCCTTGTGGAGCAAGAAGGTCAGACAACTACGACCTCGACAATTGTGATTTGAACAGCTTATTAGCATACGGTATTATCGGAAATAAGGACTCATTTTCGTTTTGAGTCCCCAGCATTGGTCCCGTAGGAAAAGTCATTCATATCGACGGGCTGATTCACCCCTTCAAGGATTCGACAGGGTTTTCTTTACATGTTGTATAATGACCGCTACCTATGTGTTTGCCTGTGGCACCATAGCTGTTAAACAGATGGACCGATTTGGATTTCAGACTTCTTTATCCAATTTCATAAAAAATTATAGCTCTGTCCACTTCGGAAACTGCACTCGGAGACACGGAATTATCTGAACGTTCATATTTATAAAACGAGCAACACGTGTGTTTCTATTTCCAACTCCAACAAAATAACAAGAAACGGATTCCGAAATAGCTCTTATATCTACGTTCATAGGACATAAACAAGTAATTTATTTGTGCTGTCAGCAATGGTATGGTGATGATTTATACAGTCAAATGAAAGTTCAAATTGGGATGATATGGCAGATTTAGACGCTTTTGACAGACAGACTGGGTTAATAACCGGCCAAGTGCGAGTTGGAATCTCACACGAAGGTTCCTTACCACCATACAATCTTTTACTTTTTTTTATGGGACGGCAAACGAGCAAGCGATTCATCTTATGGTAAGTGATCACCGCTGCCCATGTACAACTGCAACACGAAGTCCTGACGGAGCGTTGCCTGCTTTTCAAGGGTTGGGGGGAGGAAATGGGGGAAGGGGAAAGGATGGGCCTCTGACTCTCACTCGCATAGAAGAGGTAAAAGTTCTACTCCAACGTCGTCCTTATGTGACAGTGTGGTCCTGCCCCGAACGAGCTGACCCATTCTACTAGCGAAAATGAATATTAACGGTAGCGTGGCTCTACCACAACGAATTTTAAAAAAAACTAACTACGTAAAACGCTTAAAACACGGTTTTTATGCGGGGCATCGCTTAATTTTTTGATCTGTATTATATTTTGTGAACTTGTATCGTAGGATACAAACTAAACGATACTATATTTTATAATGGTTCACTATCCATTTGCATAAAAATAATAACCATAAAATATATTGGCATATGGTAAATTAGACTAATGATAATTATGCATAATTTTTTTATCCATAACAAATGTAGCATAATTGTCTTAATCATAAATAAAATTAGCATAATCATATTTCAGCATAACATTTTTATGCATAAATTTATAAAGGCATAATAGTATCAAATAATAATGAACATAGTCAAAATCATCTTACGCAGAATAAGTAACTCTGCTGGGGTCGCAGTTCAAACCTAACCTAACCTACTTTTCTGGTAGAAGCTCGTTTTTAATAGCGTTTCGTTTTCTGGTGGGGTCACAGTTCTAACTTAACCTAACCTAATTTTCTGGTAGCAGCTCGTTTTTAATGGTGTTTATTTTCTAGTGGGTTCACAGTTCTAACTTAACCTAACCTACTTTTGTGGTAGCAGCTCATTTTTAATAGCGTTTCGTTTTCTGGTGGGGTCATAGTTCTAACTTAACCTTACCTAATTTTCTGGTAGCAGCTCGTTTTTAATGGTGTTTATTTTCTAGTGGGTTCACAGTTCTAACTTAACCTAACCTACTTTTCTGGTAGCAGCTCATTTTTAATGGCGTTTCGTTTTGTGGTGGCGTCACAGTTCTAACTTAACCTAACCTACTTTTCTGGTAGCAGCTCGTTATTAATGGTGTTTCGTTTTCTGGTGGTGTCACAGTTCTAACTTAACCTAACCTACTTTTCTGGTAGCAGCTCGATTTTAATGGCGTTTCGTTTTCTAGTGGATATAATTTTTTTTAAGAAACAATATGAATATAGTTCGAAAATGGATTTTTTAAAAGCTATTGCTAATATTTTACACTTAAAATAGAATACGTTACCTACCGAATTGTTATTTATACATATGCTATATAAAATTTGCGTGAAACTCATTAAAAACCTAAATTTCAAAATTTTTTATTACTTCATACCTATTAAATTTTAGTAAAAATATACTATTATGCGACTGTACACTATGCCTAAAAACATTGTGCAAATTATAAGTATGCATAAATATATTAGACCTAAACATAATTATTCCAAAGTACATATGCTGCTAAAAATCAATTATGCCCAAGTATAATTAAGCAAAAAAAAGTATGCCAAATTCATTGTGCCAAACCATTTTAGGAATAAATACATTAAGCTAACGAAAGGGATCCCTTTTATAATAGATACTTATATAGATAAACATCCAAGACCCAGGTCAATCTGAAAAAGATCGTTTTCCATTATGACCTGACCGGGGATCGAACCCTACTCTCGTGTTGCAGGCTGGCGTGTTAACCACTGCGCCACGGAGCTGCCGAGCTCCGTGGCGCAGTGGTATGTTCTTATAAATGTGCATTTTGTTGCAACTGCGAAACTGCCGCCGGCTGTCGTCACAGGAAGCGCAGCTATTTGCGGCGGCGCCAGCTTGTTTTGTTTGGCGCGCGCCACTGTCGCTCAGCCCTTTGCCCTTGGCTCGTGTTAATAACCCTAAATTACTGGACTTAAAAAATATAAATAATAAAAATATATTTATTTTTTTCTACAAAACATACGTACATGAATGACGAAACAAATCAGGCAATTTCAAACACACTAGACATAAAATAGGTACATTAACAAAAAGTGATGTACCTATGTAGAGATCTAATGCCCGTGTTAGGTTTCCAGAGAACTTGTGTTACGGGTCATCAGAACTCCCCATCTGCATACTGACTGGACCAGAAATACGACGATTTTTACAAAATTGTGTGTTTTACACAAAATTACTTAAAAAAAAATACAAGATGTAAAGGACAACATAAGAACTAAATTTGGAGAACTGGTGCCCATGCTAGGTTTCCGAAGAACCTGTATTACTTACATATAAAGGTAAGGTGGTTAAATCTTTGTGACGATCATTTCGTATCACAATTTTCGTAATAATTATTTGTGTGTAATATGAAGTTAGAGATTCGTCAGGATATTATCAAGTGGAGATTCATAAATCTTCGCTATCTGGCCTGTCAACGCTCTCAACTACTGAGCTGCTGGAGCTTTAGGAATGCAAGGTGATTTGAAGCTCAGTGGTCAGGATATTTTTTTTTTTTTAATTTTTTTTTATTATACTTTTTTATTTATTTATTTGCATCAGGCTACAGAATACTTATAAAATATTACAGGCCCATAGTATATACATATACCTTACAGACTAACATACATAAAAATATATATTAATTTGTTGGATTTGGGAAGGGAATGAAGGTATTGCTACTCACTCTGATGAATAGGGGAAAGCAAGTAGCAGCTTGGGAGGCCGGGCGCGCGTGCCTGATGCCATACCTGGAACAACCAGACAGGCAGTTGAGACGACACTGACCACTGAATATTTGTATGTACATATGCACGTTTCGCGAAAACTCTTGAACCAATGGTCCTATAGCATATGTACAATTTTCATGTTCGTTAGGCGTTAAAATCAGTTCAGTAGTGTATGAGATATTTATCGCGGGGCGCTAATAAATTGCTATCTTCCTGTTACCTATCGAGCAAATGTGTAATGACAACTTCTGTTTATATTCCAGGGTGGCGACCAACACCCCGCATCTGGTGAGCCTGGGCACCGGCCGACTGAGCACCGCCGTCACGCTACACCCCATCAAACAGGGTGAGTGAGCAACCTACCCAGCTGAACACCAAAAAAACTGAGCTGCCACCTGTTGTAGTACACACCTACACAACACTCGTTACACAGTTACTATAATTTAAAAAAATGGTCTTTTGTATGTATATATAATTTATATTTAATTTAATTTCAACCTCTTTAGTCATAGAAATTACTAAGTGCCTAAAATATGTTACCGGCATACGAGTAGTTACTTTTGCTAGTAGCATGAATAGGCCGGCTCGTCCGGAGGAAGTAGCACACTCCCACACAAAATCGACGTTTGAGTTTTAAGGCGATACCACTGTAAATAAGGTCGTTGTGAACCTTATTTATCTCGCAAAATACTTAAATTAGGAGTTTCAAATCTATGTAATATGATTTTTGACTATTTCATCTCCAAAAATTGAAGATGAAAACACGTTTTGATAAAATTTTCTCGATAGAAATATTTTTTGAAAAATGGTCTTCGTTCGCATAGTTTTTGTTATTGTAGCTCAAATGCGAAGAATGAAATAATGATTTTTAGACTAAAAGATAGGTTATTAGTAATTCATCAAAATGTAAATAGGAAAATACAATTAACCGGTCTGATTTTATATAAAATAGAAATAACGAATTTGGCGCTTACGTTTTTTTCTTTGAGCGACTCGAGACTATCTCCTATCTCATCATTCACGGGCTACACCGCCAAGCGCTATCCCTTGCGCGCACTTGATCAGTCCTTTGCCGAGCGATGGTACCAAACATTTGAGGCCTCGTCTTAACGCTTCTATGCTTCGTGCGTTGAGTAAGAGAGCCGGAGGCCATCTCCCCCCAATCCCTACCATTTCCACCCCCATCTTCTAAAGTCGGCAATGCTGCTGTCACACCTTGGTGTCGCAGGTTTGTTGTGTTTTTTTTTTTCATATAGGTCTGTAAACGAGCAAGCGTCCTACCTGTCTGGTAAGTTATCACCGCTGCCCATGGACAAGTGCAACACCAGTGCTGTGCCAAGAGCGTTGCTTTTCAAGAAAACATAGACTCGTTTTTTGAAGGTTCCAATGTGTTATAGATTCGGAAATTCCGCCGCTGTAAGTTGATTCCAAAGTTCGGTCGTACATGGTAGGAAGTCTCTTAACGTACGGTAATTGCTTATCGCTATCTTATATAAAATGGCTATATATATTTATGGTCTACACCCCCTCTTAATAACAAATAAAGCGTCAAAACGGCCTCCAGTGCCCGGCGGCTCCTGTAGTTCCGTTCAGGATGAAAGACGGATCAACAGAAGCCAGGAGTGCGAAAAATCCCCGCGCGACAGAGAGATACAACGTTGTCTATTTCCAGGTCGCGTGACGATAGGCTCGGACCCGACATGCGACATCTACGTGGTGGGCACGGGCGTGGCGTGCGTGCACTGTCGCGTGGAGAACTCGCACGGCGTGGTGACGCTGTACCCCATCAGTGGCAGCACGCTGCTCGATGGGCTGCCGGTCGACAAACCCACGAGGCTGTCGCAGGGTCAGTATAACTCTGTATTGGCAGACTGATCATGTTTTACCAGATCACCACATATTCTGTACGGCACAACATTCCTCCACCACCAGCTGCTGTAAAATTAATAAAATTTGAGTAACTTTTCTACTGGTCTCAGTTACCTGCTGCTTCCATCTTTTATTTTCTCTTTTTTTTAAAGGGCTTTTATCCTTAAAGGCATGTCAGCCTGCTTCCAGCTTAAAGTTAAGTCCATGACAAGGCCTAGGTTTTTTAACTGAATCACTGATTGATATATTAATATTATTTAATGTAATTGGACAAACAGTACTCTTATCTATTTTACATAATTAACTCAAACTGCCCATCATAATCGCCTAAAATTTTGAGGGGTTAATTTTAATTCTGAAACTCTCCGACCAGCTAGAAATATCTAATAGTGTAGTGTTCAGTAAAGATTTACTTCTGTCTGCGTTTTCAGCATCCGTTTTAACACAAATTTGCAGATCGTCTGCGTAAAAATCGTAAGAACAGCCAATAGATTGCGATAACAAATTAATAAATATAGGATGCCGCCTTGAGGGACACCTGAGAATATTTGTTTCCATTGAGACAACTCTCGATCTATACGGACATTTTGTTGCCTACAACAGCGATACGACGAGAACCAATCGATAACCGAGGATAGGAAATTCATGTACTGCAGTATTGCTTAGAGAATGTCGTGATCAAACCTATTAAGAGCATTTCTAAAATCAATTTGAACCAAAATGGTACATTATCCCTGATGAACATAGGCTGTAGAATCAAATACCTATATCTACTCGTGCGAAGCCGGGGCGGGCCGCTTGTATTTAAATATTTTTTTGAGTTCGTTGGGCATTAAAAGCGGTTCAGATGATTATGATATATTTTATTATTTAGTTAAAATTATATATAAATATGTTAGTGTATTTAAATTGTATTTGTTTGTCATTGCAGGCAGTATGCTGACCATCGGCCGCTCAAACTACCTGCGTTTCAACCATCCTGAGGAGGCCATGCTGATGAAATCGGTGCTGCCCTCCGCGCACGTCTCCATGGCGCCCATCCAGTTCACGCCCAACGACCAATGCCTGCCCACTGGTAATTGCTTTTCTTCTGTACGAACAACATTATCATTTCAGCCGTATGAAGTCCACTGCTGAACAAAGGCCTCTCCCAAGGCCTGTGTGATTTGTCTCTATATATTTATTTATTATATTTCATTAGTTGCCTTCGATCCTGGCGGCTCAGAGTGGTACTGTTTCCACTGACTCTAGGTAAAAGCTAGGCCTATATATAATATTAATTATTCGAAGTCTAGTTACGAATAATGAATATTATGTACATGTAAATCGGTCCACCTGTTCGGCGCTGCGATTACAATGCCACAGACAAATTGTCGTGTGATACAAATTTTACCCCTTTTTTGATCGGGGGCTAAAGAGTAGCATAAGTACACAGCTTATGAGCCATAGTGCAACTTTGAACATTCCTAGTTTAAGGTACCAGAAGTACTGCAAGTGGATTTAAGTCAAGCTTAAGACTAATGAATCGGAGCCATCACAGTTGGAGAAAAGTCAAAAATTCATTACCAATAACAGCTAACCGTCCCGTACTGTCTCCGCGTATACCATAAAACCCTAATTGAAGACATTTTAAAATATTTATATTAATCATTTTTATTTACAGGATACACGAACCACCACTCCGAGCCAAGCAACCAATGTTACCAAACCGCCAACCTTCAGAAAATGTACAAAGATAACACCCTCTCTCAATTAGACCAGGAACTCGACATCACCCTCAAAGAAATGTCCAGGAAGAAGCCTCCGGTCGCGCCCAGAAAGCCTTACAGAGATCTAGACCAATTCCAAGATCCAGACTCGAATTCAGACCAAGAATCCAAACCTAAAATGTCCAGTATCATGGCCAAGGTATCTAAATTCGAATACTATGCAAAGCAACAGAAAGTCGGCAGGAGCCAGTTCTACACCTCGAATGAAAACGAAATATCTCCTAAAGTATTTAGCTCGAATTCTCTCACAGTCAACACTCCAGCGAAAGATGTCCTAGGAGGAAAAAATGTTCCAAATTATATAAACAAAGTCAAAGATCAGAAAGTAATACATTTAAACGAGAATAATCTAGACCCGAAGAACTGTTCGTACGCGAACGTAGCTATAAGAAATAAGAAAATCGATGACATAGTCAGAAATTTCGACGACCGTAACGATTACCGTTTACCGAAAAAAGTTAATAATGACAAACAAAATACCGATAATATTTACGGAAAAATCAATGTGAAATTTGACCAAAATAGCAAGAATAATGTTGAATTAGCGAAAAATAATACGGAAAATGGTAAAAACGATCCGGAATTGACTAGAAATTTGGAGAGTGTTCTTGAACAATCTATAAATGATGCGTACGGGAAGATATGCGAGCGAGGTGTGGGGAAGTGTGTAACGCTTCAGTCTTCTGCTTTTGATAGGAATCCGCAGTATTCCCCAGTGTATGCCGGCCACTACGACAGGAGTGTAGATGCGGAGACCAAGAGGTTAAAGGTAAGTAATATCAAAAACCTGCCAACTGCGAGTCAGGCTCGCGCAGGAAGGGTTCCGTACTATATAAAAGTATTTATAAAAACGGCAAAAGACATGTCTTTTTGTATGGAAGCCCCTCTTAAATATTTGTTTAAATTTAATGATTGATTCTTAAAGTGAATATATAAATAAACATTCTGTGAATATTTCAAGCTTCTACCTGTTACCGTTATCGATATCGAGAAAAACGAGCAAAAAAAATCTCATTCGTTGTATAGGAGCCCCCTGAAATATTTATTTTATTCTGCTTTTTAGTATTTGTTGTTAGAGCGGCAATAGAAATACATAATCTGAGAAAAGTTCAACTCTCTACCTATCACGGTTCATGAGATACAGCCTGGTGACAGACGGATAGACAGCGGAGCCATATTAATAGGGTCCCGTTTTTACCCTTTGGGTACGGAACCTTAAAAACAATATAATACTAACGTATGCTGTTTCGCCTGCATGCGGTTCAGATGAGATGACGATTATACCTAAATTAGGAGCGTTATTCAATACACCTTCCGTCATGTAAGAAATCAGTATATTTTTTTAACTATACCATATACTTTTTCTTGTGTCCAACTGCTGGGCAAAGGCCTCCCCCTGGACTCATCCCTATCTTTCGCTATTTCTGACCATCCATGTTTAAATTTATCGAGGTCGTCCCACCAACTCGTTGGTCTGCCTCTGCCACGGCAGCCGTCCCTTACCCAGAAAGTGGCAAGTTTTGCCCACCTTTCTGGCCGCAGTGCACAGCCCCGTTACAGAAACCATATACTTCTAAAAAATACATTACTGGGACAGACAAGTAACCAAACTATGTACGCAAGTAAATAATAATTGAATCTTTATGTTCATAAAAGTATTTATTTTCCCCTAAAGTTGGATTTAAAATGATGCTAAAATATCGATGTTCTAAACATCGATTTTTTAGCATCATTTAGCTTATATTATCATTTGGCTTATATTTTTCAAACAATATAGATCATGATGACATAAATTGATTTAATGCTGAAAATTACACCAACATGCTGAAATATTTCCTTTCGCTCTTTGTATGGAGATATGCTCCTCCAGGGCACTCTTAATACTTAATTAAGTAAAATCTCTCACAATAAGCTTGTCGTAAAAAAGATGGTTAAAATACTACCCTTGCCTTAAGCACCACCTGTCGACGGACCCGGCAAACTAAGTCACAAATATTGATAAACAGGGCGCTGCCAGGTATGGCAACTGGAACTACCCTTCGATAAGGGTATCATCATCATCATCATTGCAGCCGTAAAAAGTCCACTACTGGACAAAGGACTCTCCCAAATATACTTCGTTCTATGGGAGAATAAAACTATTTGAATAGTAAAAATATATTTTTTTTAAATAACTATAGGCAAGGGGTTTTGGGGCAGAGAATCAAAATAGCTGGGAAAACACGTTTTTTCCGTCTAAATTTCTGTTTCCTAGGTATAAGTGAGTTTGTTTGTTTGTTACGCTTTCACGTTGTAACTACTGAACCGATCATCATGACATTTTGCATACACTTTATCTGGGATACGAAGAAGGACATAGGGTACATTTTATCCCGGGAAAAAGTACTGTTCCCGAGGGATCGACATTGACGCGGACGGAGCCGCGGGCGAAAGCTAGTAGAGGTATATAATTTCGGATACCTCACGCTACACCAGCGCCTCTAGCGAACAATTCACACGCGATACCTCATTAAAACATATTTCATTAATTATCTATGAAACGTTATCATGTCTTCTACCATACACGTGAGACAATGTTTTATCTAGGTAGACAGATATGTTATCTACAACAAATAAAACATTTTACGCCAGTGTTTATTCTAATTATTGTCTAGTAAGAATACTTTATACATACTTACATTTGCCCGTGAGTTCATTCGGGTCAAAGAATATAATACTTATGTATAGACAACCAACCTCATACAAAATTATCCGTCCAACTTAAGGCGTGTTAAAAGCACGTACAAAGTACCTGGCAAGCATGCCGGCAGGCCGTGGTAGTTAGTTCCACTAACTGCCACTATGGGCGGCGGAGAGGGCGCTGCAGTGATATAGTTACAGACTTTTCCACCCGTCACTAGATTGCGTTATACTAAACTTTGTAAAACCAAGAAAAACTGAAACATAAGTTTTAATATAAGACGAATATATATCTTTTAGTCTTAATTATGATATTTTGGATCGTCGTGTTGCTGAACGAACCAACGACAGTCGCTCAGTCTCGTATTTGGTTCAGAGGCTTTCCATAGCGATTGAAAGGGAAAACGCTGCCAGTATAATGGGTATTTTTGATTGAGTATTTCTGACTAAGCATGTTGCGGATGAATTTTTGTACCATTAAGATGTTTTTGGTGAATCATTATTTGATGTCATTTATACGATGCAATGTATAAATGTAGGCCAAATCCTCTGTCTGCTCTGGCCAAGTATAGCTCCGGTAGTACAGAGAGGGTCATGCTCCTGTAGTGGAGACTAAAAAGATCTGTTGATAATGATGATGATACGATGCAATAAAATGATGTCAACGAACTGGTCTGATGATGGAGAACTTCTCAACGCTGAATGACTCCGTTACATGTTATGTAGTATTTAATTGGCTTACATAAAAAGCTAATCACAATTCTGTTTTAATTTACCCGTAATGGTAAAGACGTGAACATATGTATTTTATTTTAAACATCATTCGGCACCATAGTTTTAACAGCAGATTCAATGACAGGCAGTTTTAATTGTAAATCAAACGATCAGTGATTAGCAGGTATCGACCGACGTGAGCTGCGGTTTGATTGATAGCGATTCAATACGTCAGGCCTTGCTTCTTGAACTAGGGAGGACCTGGCTAACGCATCGACGTCTGCTAATAGAGGTTACCTCTAAAACGGTTGAATTAATTTTATTCTACTATTTTGCCAGTTTTAAGAAGAAGAAACTAATGTACTTCTTCTTGCAAAAGAATATCATCACGTGGCTTGATCTAGAATATTTTTTAAGGAATTTTGTCATTGCTTAGGGCTTAGGGCATTGATGTTTTTACTGATTTTAGATTCGTCGGAGTTATCAGAATGCAACGATAGGCCAAATACTCGTATTTTTTTGTCCAGGTCATTTTATCAGTTTAATTTATACTTGAAATCAGTCAAACTTAACTTTCAAGATCACCAAAAAGATTGCAATATGGAATGATCCAGTCGCAAACACACAATTGCATTCTGTTATCATCATCATCATCAGGTCTTTTTAGTCTCCACTGCAGGAGCATGACCCTATCTGTACTACCGGAGCCATACTTGGCCAGAGCAGACAGAGGATTTAGCCTACACTCTCCTCACTGGCCAGACGGGTTGGAGAGGTCTCATTGATGTTTATGAGCTTTGTTTAGCTTGTATTTCCTAAGTCGCCTCTTACGACCTCCAGGGGAAGACTAGGAGTGGTTCTATTCTACTCTGCCGAAAACCACACGGCAACATTTCAAGTAAATTTTTAATAAAAAAATAATATTCAAGAAAGCATATAAAAAGCAGGTTATGGGCTATGGTTTTGGGCAGGTTAAGGTTACCAATGAAACTTATTTTCATATATAATCTCTATATTCTATCAACGAGGCGCCAACCTCGCCGCCTTGGCCTTCGCAACGCCTGAAAGCGCACGATATCTAAGATGTGGTTATGTCTGAATTAATGAACGATAGCGATAACGTGATAACACACTGCAGGCTGCGACAAACGTTGTTTATTTGCCACTGTTCAAACGTCTGTTCGCGTGAAAAGTTTGAAAGAAAGAAAAAGGTTGTAGTTTTTATCGTCAAAATGACTGGCAGCACGGAAAAAAGTAAACGGTTACTGGCAACGAATTTGAAGTGAATAAAAACAAATGTGTTCCAATTTTAAAATTACATACTGGCCGTGTGTAAAATATAGTGTTGTTCTATAAGTTTTTTCTATCGTCATATGATATATACAGCCAGTGCCGAAAGTATCAGTTTACAACTTTCGATTTGAACGAAAACGACTGTGGTTTTGATCACTTTGTGGTCGATCTGTCTGCGGTGGCTGACGATTAGTGATTGTAATAAAATCGCGTGTATTTGTTTAAAATTGTGTGAGAAAATATATTAAATGATTGAAATTATAGCAGTGTTAACAAGCGTTACAATACCATTCATTATAATCTTTTATCATATATTACAATCGATAACAAACATGACGTTGAAATCAGGAAATGGACAGAAGAAAGAAACATCGCACAAAAGTTTACTCAAACTGTTCGCGACAAATCTAAAGAAGAACACATTAGCTCTGAAAGCATTGAAGTGTACAATCGAATCGAAATATAATCGAAGCAATCGGGAAGAAGCCTACGATAAAATAATCGATATATCGAGCTCCGTGAACGAAAAACTCGAAGTAGTGCATAAGTTACGAAACGATATCAAAATATACAAAACTATTAACACAATACTAACAAACTACTATATGAAAGAGACTAAAAACCATGAAAACAGTATCGATAGCAAAATTATTAAACTAGAAAAACAAGTGAAAGAATCCTATGACAACTTGAAAGATGAAATAGCCAAAATGGCGGCCAACATCAGTGTTGCCACTGAAAAGAATTTTGTTAAAAATTCCTCGTCAATCGAAAATAGCAATGTCTTCGTTGTGGGAAATGATATAAAACATACTCAATACAATCAGCTGTTTATGAGGAATGAGATATACAATCATATTATTAAGAAAATTGATAAAATATTTTGCGGGATGGTAAGTTTAATATTGAATGACTTGGTTTTTTCTAGCGAAATCGTCCGAAAAATAATAATAAAATTTTAATATTAATTTTATTTTTATTTTTGGGACCATACAACAGTCATGATTTTTTTGCCGTTTTTATAGATAACAGTACGGAACCCTTCGTGCGCGAGTCCATCTTGCACTTGGCCAGTTTTTATAATATCCATTTGTTAACCCCTATTTTCCATCCTTCTCCAGCACCACAACTCGAATGCTTCTTATTTCTTTTCTTCTGTCTGCGTTTGTCCACGTCTCGCTGTCATCATCATCATCAGGTCTTTTTTAGTCTCCACTACAGGAGCACGACCCTCTCTGTACTACTAGAGCCATACTTGGCCAGAGCAGCCAGAGGACTTGGCCTACACTCTCCACGCTGGCCAGACGGGTTGGAGAGGTCTCACAGATGTTTAAAAGCTTTTTTAGCTTGTATTTCCTAAGTCGCCTTCCACGATATCCACGGGAAGATTTGGAGTGGTCCTATTCTACTCTACCGGATACCACACGGCTAATACAGAGCACTCCTACACATAATATCTGTATCAGAAAAACCTTATTAAAACTTATTAATCTCTTAAGTATGATCGAAATAAAACAGGTCAATTCAATAATCTACTGATAGTAATAAAATAGGTTTATCATATCTGTGTTCGGCTATTGTATTTTTAGCGTGGCTTAGTTTATGATTCGTATTTGGACAAGAAATTTGTGTTTCTTCCATTAACGATATGTTTTTTTTTTTGTTTCTATACACAGTGCAATGTAAAGGTCTGTTTGTGAATTCTTTCTTAAGGTGTCGTTTTCGATGTATTCATTGTTTTTGTTTGAAGTTTTTGTGTGCTTCTTCGTGTTACCTTCTGGTTTCGGTTACTATCACTAGATGGCGATGCTTTTTAATTATAGTACTGTGAGGGCTCGACCGTCCCGACGCTCTAGCCGAGTTCCCACATATAAGGAAGTTAGGGAGAACACAAGACTCGACACACCTAACACAGAGAATAACTTTAATACAACTTCGCTTTACAACTTCAACTTTGTAGATGTTGACTTAAATAATTAATAACAGAGACTGTTATGCTCCAAGAGATTGTAGTAGACTGAAAGAAGGTAGTAGAATGAAGAATGAGTGATGAGAGAGAGAGAAAGTTATCTAAAAATGGAATGGAATGGAATGAAATTTGAATTAAAAATGAAATTTAAATTAAAATAAGGAATGAAAAATGGACAGGATAAGAGAAATGAGGTTGGACGAGATGCAGCATGAAGGTGGCATGCTCCAACGTTACAGTACTACTTGTATTATGATCGTTGATGCTTTATTGTTCTTCCTGAACTAAATTGACTCCAAAGAGCAAAAAAAATATCAAAATCCGACTATTTCTAACAAATTTGACTGCTAGATATGTACTAATGTTCAAATGCATACATAGATACATATCAGATGTATCCATCAGCCGAGTGGAGGTTGAATGTTTGTGTTTTTTGTTTCTGGGCAGATGGCGCCATGAGCTAGCCTGTCGCGATATGCATAGTGCTATGCCGTTCCCAAAAATTTTGGGAAAGGGTCGGAAATTTTTATCGAGATTTTCTGCTTTCTTCTCTCAAGTGCAAGAATTATTGTGAAATTCTCGAGAATTTTTATTATCCGCTACTTACGCTGACTTTTGACTTTTAAATTTTCCCATCTCATAGTAAAATCATTATCCCTCTTTTTGGCTTAACCGTAGGCGTTTTAGGGTGCCCGGGATGCGCATATCTCCATACAAACGGCGAAAGGGACTCGCAGCAATATTTGATAAACATTGGTATAATTTTAAGCAATAAATCAAATTAAATATAATCACTTTAATACGGTATTATCGCGTTATTTTTACACCTGACGTTTCGAAAACTTTACAGTTTTCATGATCGCAGGTCGCACAATCATAAAAACATCAGAAACCATTTCTAAATCAATTTATTTCATTAAAATCTATGTACGTTCTTATAAAACTTGGTTTAAAAATCAGTGGTAAATTATAAGCCATCAGTATTTTAGCACTTTTTGTAATCCAACTTTGGAGGTAAATTAATACCATTATGATCATTAAGATTCCAGTTTTTTTTACTTGCGTGCTTAGTTTGGTTATTCATTATTTCAAATACTCATACATATTTCTTTGTAAATAAATGGAATAGTTTTATCAAAATACCTTATTTCCTAACGGACAGAAGCATTGAATAACGCCCCGAATTTAGGTGTAGCTGTATATTTGTCACGCTCGCTCGCGTACACTGGTAAACAAATATCTGAATGATAATCTTGTCATTCCAGGCATACCAGGATAGGATAAAGGAGGAGGAGCAGAAAGAAGCTGAAACAGCGCGGCTAGAGGAGATCCTGAACATGTGCGCGGAGTATGAGAGACAAATCGCGTCTGGTAAGTAACCACCAGACCAAAAAATTTCGTTTATCATGGATTCTTGCAATTCACGAAGTCGTGCGGGATTTACGTATTTCAAATACTCTTATTGAAAATTAAGAAATAAAATATGGTGAAAAAATTGCAGAGAAACGAACGGGCAATCACGGTACATTGCGGTAGAATATGTGTGACCACTATTTAAATATAGTATTTAAGACCTTTTGTAATAACCATATTCGTAAATAAAGCTATTCTATTCTATTCTACAGTAGCACCACGTTTATAAGTCGCCTCGGCATTGTCGGCATTTTACGACTCGATAGAAGAAGGTGAATAAATATTTTCTACGGATTGTTAATGTAATTAAAATATTTCAGGCAACCCTATAACGCCGACCGAGAAGCGGCCGCACAACAAGATCATCACAAACGGCTCGCTGCCGCGTAGCGTGGCTTTGAACAACCCCAATTTTGTGCAGACCAGCGAGGGGTACTACAAGTAAGTTTATCATCATTACAGCCACGAAAAGTCCACTGCTGGACAAGGGCCTCTCCCAAGGTTTCCTCGTTCCATGGGAGGATGTTAACATACTCATTACGCTTGGCAGGCGGGTTGAGCGCAGATTTTTTGGCTACTTGTGCTTCCGACGCTTCTGCCGACGCTTTAAGATTGGGAAAGATAGGAGTTTGTTGGATTTGGGAAGGGAAAGAAAGGTATTAGCATACTACTCACTCAGATAATTGGAGAAAAAGCAAGCTCGGGAGGCCGGGCGCGCGTACCCTATGCCATACCTTCAACCACCGGACAGGCAGTATACGTAAATTAATTTCCTTTATCCTAGAAGGTGGTGGTATAGACCACTGTAGAAACTAGTGAGCTAGATAAACACATCTCACGCACGGAGTGTATCCTACAATTTCTTTTTATCCTGATAACGTCTTATAAATTGATGAGCGCCGGCTGCACGCACGATAAAGTATCACGTTCCGCGTACAAGCGAAAGCGCGGAACAAGTGATGGAGAGGCATCATCGGTCTAAGCGTTGCGCTTGGGACGCATCTATCTCTCTTCTACCTATTTACAGACAACCATTTTTTTTCAGATTCGATACTAGTCACAACCGAAGCAACTCCCTCAGCAAATCTCTCCCCATACAAAGAAACCTGTCTAGCTACGAGAACTTTGAGCCCCAATCACCGCAGGAGCAAACCACCCCAGAGGTGACCATCCGAAACCAAAGCAACTACGAAAACGTCGGCAGAATGGACGAAATAGGCATCCCGGTCTTCGACTCCCCCATGAAAGAGTTATCTAGTCCCATTATGATAAGAAAAATGCACAACCAAAGCGGAGACCGGTCTCTTACATCTCCTGTAGGTAGCCCGTACGAAAACATGTACTATAATAGAAATAATGTTCACGGTCTGAAGCCAAAATCTCCTAACACTCAAAGCCCTAGGACGAGAATCAAAACCACTTTTGCTCATAAGAATCTACCCTCACCTCAGTATTTCATATTCCCAACACCGCCGCCTAAAGATAATACTGACAAACCTGACTTTACTAAAGAAAGTCCAAAGGAAGATGAGAAAAGTAAATTTGGTGGCATTGAGAAGCAACTAAGTTTAGAAGAAGAAATACCAATGATCGACGATGCAGATCTAACAAACGATATAGAGTTTCGATATTCCAAAGTAATAGAGAAACAAGATGAATCTCCCAAACCTGAACCGAGTCCCGTTGAAGAAAAAGAACCAACTTTAACAAAGAATCAAAGTTTTGATGACGTAAAAAAAGAACTAATGGCTGATATACCGGAATTAGAAGAATTTGAAAATGATTTAAAACAAAGTAAACAGGAGAAACTTATCAAACATATCACAGAAGATACGAAGAAGATTGATATAGAAGGTGACTCCATAGAAAGTACGGTGTTAGATGATAACGTAGATGAGTTAAAGAGTAAATATGATAGCTTGAAGGATGAAAGGAAGAAACTAGTGGCGGGAATACATGACATCAAATGTAAGATGTCTGAAATTAGGTCGCAAGAAGACGATATTCTTAGAGAGGTCAGTATTTCTTTATTTAGTTACTCGTATGAAACGAATGTAAATGCAAATATTGAGACGTAGGAGCTAAGTTGGAAAGAAATGTTCTTTCTAGCTTCCAATGTCATCATCGTCATCATCTCAGCCGTAAAAGGCTTTTGTCCACTGCTGGACAAAAGCCGCTCCCAAGGATTCTTCTTCCAGGGGATGATATTGCCGTATTGCAACGCTTGACAGGCGGGTTGGCGAGCAGTTTCTTTGGCTTCTTGTGCTTTCGACGCTGCTGCCCATCTAAAGCATTTTTAAGCTAGGAAAGAATAGGAATTCATTGTTTGGGTATTGTGTGGGAAGGTAATCAAGGTATAAGGATACTACTCGCTAGGATGAATAGGGAAAAAGCAAGTAGCAGATCGGGAGGCCGGGCGTGCGTACACGATGCCAAACCTGCAACCAGTGGACAGGCAGTCGAGGATGACACTTCTGACCCAGTGTCAGTAAAGGAAAAATATCTAATTTAGCCCAGTTATGAAGTCTTTAGAGTCTAAATAATAGTTTTATAATTGTTTATTTAGCATTCACAATGCTATTTGGATATACTCTTATTAAATTAAGAAATATAATATGGTGAAAAAAATCCATGCGGATGGGGTTTGATCCAGCGACCTAAGGTCTATGTACGACCTATGTTCTGCCAATTGAACTACCGCACTTCTAAACTCGGCGTCACAAAATCTACAATCTATCTTTTTATGTCCCAGACCATATAGAAGAAAACCTCCGTGGTCCAGTGGTTAAGGCGTTTGCCTGTAGACCCGGCGGTCGTGGGTTCGATTCCGACGGGAAGCATACTTTGTTTAGTTCTTTTCAGTTTGGTTAGGACATTGCAAACTTGAATCACCCGATTGTCTGATAATAAAGATGATTCCGTGCTTTGGAAGGCACACTAAGCCGTTGGTCCCGGCTGCCATCTGGTAGTTGTTAAAGGAACCACGTCAGAAGCCGAGAGGTGGTTTCGAAGTACTCTGACACCAGGGTGTGGCGGTCGATTGACCGTGTCACCTACTCGAAATGAATGATGAATGATAGAAGAAAAGCTAGCCAACTGCATAAAAACACAAAGCGAAACTAGCAAAAGAAAAAACTATGTTCTAAATGATCTAAATTAATGATAATACGACTAATTTTCACATTCATTTCAACACTGAAACGACGGAATAACCTCAATTCAATTCCACAGCTTGAAATGGAAAAGGCATTGATCAAAGGCGAGTACGACTCGGAAATCGCCATCTTGAACATCGAGCAGAAGAAGAAAGTGGAGTTGTTAGACAGAGCGAGGACGATTGAAGAGGAGATAAGACAACTGAAAGAGAAGCAGGAGGCGAGACAGAACGAGATGCGGGACCGGGTTGAAGTCGCTACTACGAAGGTTGAGAGGTAGGTTGTATATACAGGGTTATTTGTAAAACACTAGTAATCTCGCAGGACTTAACAAGAACGCTTGTTCTACGAGCGCACAGCCTTTCCTTACTAATATTATAAATGCGAAACTGAACCGATCATCATGAAATTTTACATACAAGTTCTCTGGAGTGCGGAGAAGGACATAGGCTACCTTTTATCCAAAAGGGAAAAAGTACTATTCCCGAGGTATCAACATTGACGCGGGCGGAGCCGCGGGCGAAAGCTAGTAACTTAATAAATTAAAATACCAAATAGCTCAATCTGTGTGATTTGTCCGTATATATTTATCATTATTTATTAATAATAAAAATAGCCTTAATAAAGTAAAAAAATCTAAGTTTTAAATGTCGTTGTGTGTGTTTAATGTGTAAATAAAGCTATTCTATTCTATTTACATTCATACACGAAAGGACGTCGAGACACTCGCGCGAAATTTTTCTTTGCGGTGCGCGTAGAGTTGCTAACATTCAACCGGAAAAATGGGTATCTCTTGGATAGGAATGTAACAAAATCGTCTTCATCGTCATTTACCATCAGGTGAGATGGGAGACAAATGCCTAATCCAACATTTAGTAAAAAAAATAATTAAATTATTATTTATTTTTGGATGAAAGTAAAATCTAACAAATTATCAAAAGACATGGAATAATCGTTGTTGTATATGATGTTAGCAATCTAGTACTGCGAGTTTATCAGTGTTTTTCAAGTAACACTGTAAGTAAATGAAATGAATGTTGGTGTGCGGTGGAATTGTAGATGGTGATCCATAGTTTTAGTCAACGAGAAACAGGTGTGCTAGTATGTAAGTAGTTATCAAAAAGAAAATGATAAAGCCAGAAAGCGGACCAGGGGCACGAAGAAACTTAGCTGAGAAGCTGGAGGCAAGGCGGTACGAGATGCTAGACACCAGTACATATAATTGTATTTTTGCCCAAGCTGAAATGCTTCATTCGTGCGAATGCGGTTCTATGTAAAAAACGTAGCAGATGGAGTTCCATAGTACCTCCAAGGTCATAAGCCTTTGTCTTTTAAATTCACGCACACACTCATGTGTGTCGCGAGTGTGCTGCTCTTTAAAAACGAATAAAAATGTTCAAAACGTGATATCTGTATTTGTTTTAACAGGTTGGAGAAAGATCTGAAGGACAACACTGCGACATTGGAAGAGCTGCAGAACGCACAGGACATACTGGACAACGAGACCAAGATATTCGAGGACCTGGAGTTCCAGCATCTGGAAGAGGAGTCTGAACTGTAAGTTTAAATTTTCGCTATTTCTTACACGACTGCCAAAATAATAGTGTATTGTTTTTCGAGTTCCCACCATCATCAGGTCTTTTTTAGACTCCATTACAGGAGCACGACCCTCTCTGTACTACTAAAGTCATACTTGGCCAGAGCAATCAGAAGACTTGGCCTGATTTTCGAGTTCGTATAACCATAGTTAATATGGGAGTTTGTTTCATCATCATCTACAACCTGCACTCGTCTGGGCTGTTGGGAAACCGAGTTGAGTTTCCTTGTTCACCATAATTTTAAAAATACCTCAACAGATTCGGCCTCGTCGTAAGAACCCTTACACTCCTCGAGTAACATAGGATTTACCTTTTTTCGTCGTGTATTGATTATTCTTTTCAATAAAATTTGTACCAATCTCTATTTTGATTTTACCCAACATCTTTTTCTGCAGATTGGCAAACCGCGAAGACCTCCAGAACGAAATAATGCTTCTATCAAAAAAGATCGAGTCTCAGAAGTCAAGAATCCTCACATTGAAATCAGAAGCCAACAGTAATCTCACCTCAGCCTTAGACGAGACCAAAATACTCCGAGCCGAGTACACCAGGCTCTTAAACCAAGTCGAAGAGCTCACAGGCAAAGTGCAAGCCATAGAGAAAGAGCTCAAACCTATCGTAGCTAAACTAAACTTCATAGAACGAACGCAATCACCCGACAGCGCATTCTTCACAGACATGACAAGAGCCAAATCAGGAGAATTCGGATATTCTCCACAGAGCTCGGACAGTGATGACCTGGATCTCAACAAGATATCCGAAGATCACACGAAACAAATCAAAGACAAGTTCAACTCTATAGATCGAATGTCCCAGTCTATGATCGTGGACATCGAGCGCAGAGTGGGAGACGTTGTCGACGACCGAACCAGCGAGAGTCCGTCTAAGTCTTCGACTTCTTCTAAGGAGAAGAAAGGATTTTGGGAGAGGAACTTCGACTCGCTTAAACGAAAGAAGAAACAAAAGTCGCCCGAAAAAGTAGACATCATGTCGCAGAGTCTAAACGAAAACATGTTCTACAATAACGAAAATATAGAAAACGTTAATGATTTTGATAAATTCAACAGTTTAAGAAATTCCAAAAAGAAGAAAGAAGCCACAAATAATACTACGGGCCCGGTTAAGAGTAATTCCTCTTCCAAAATCCCAACTTTCGCTGCGCTGGGGAAAATAATCAAGAAAGATTCGTTCGGAAAGAGATCCAGAGAAAACAGTATTAAGAATGACGAAGTTAATGAAAATAACGTTAAGAATCGCTACGTTAAAAACGCAAAACCTGTATCTGCTGAAAATAAATACGTCAAAGCCAAATCTTTATCCCCTGATAAAACTAAAGAAGAAGAAACGATAGCAGAAGAAACAGCGGAAGAAGTGAACGATCACAAATTCAACGTAACATTTGATGTAATGCGACAAAATTCAGTTGACGATAAAGCGAGGATATTACATAGAAAGAGCTGCGGGGATGAACCTAACATCAAGAGTCTGGAGTTCCAAAAGATATCGGACTCAGGGAAGATCCCTTCTCAGGACGATATCGACAGGATCTCGAAGGTGACGATGGACGCGCCGATCCTGTCCAGCGATACCGATATGAACTCGCTGGGGAAGAGGACACTGGACAGCTTGATGGAGATTGAGAGGAAGCGGATGGAGATGTTGGAAGAGCAAGGTGAGATCTATCATCATCATCATTAACCTTCTATGACTCACTGCTGGGTGTAAGCCTCATATTGTCTACGCCATTTCTCTCTATAGGTGGGTTGACGATATCAGGCTAATTGCTAGAGAGAACTGGATTGCGATGGCTGGAGGCAAATATGCTAGCGAAAATATAGATCTCTAGAATAACATATTTGTCAATGGTTTTTTCTCTACTTAGCAGTGTAGTCGTTTTAACCCGCGACCCAAATGATGAGTGTTATAAGTTTCACACGATAGTCTGTTTGTGTATGTGTAGCTATCAGTAATATCGTATCCGCCACATGGCTCGACCAATTTGAATGATATTTTCTTTGTGGTAGTTTTAATAGACTAGGATTTGAGCTACAGTTAATTTGAAAAATAAAAAGGTTGCACTTGACCGGTTTTTCAAAATATCAAGAAACATAGTATTAATAATTTAGGTTTGTGTTGTTTTTCGTGTGTGTAAGTGGCTAACACAGGTGTTAGATTTATCAAGCTGCCTAAAAGCATCTAACGATAGTCATCAATGATGTCAGCCGGGACCAACGACTAAAGCTAAAATGCCTTCCGAAACACGGAGAAGCTCGAGATATTTTTGCGGTCACCCATCACACTGGGGACTGCGCTCAGGGTTACTTAACATGCGTAAGCGCTTTTATCGCTCGAAAAATTTTAATCCATGATATTTTTCAGGGTGCCAAGTAATAGAAAACGAACGCGAGAAGATCTCAGAGCTTAAGAGGCGCGCCCAAGACGAAACCAAGAAGTTATGGGACCAGAAGTATCGGTCAGAGCAATCCCGGTCCTTAGACAGTGATATCTTGCCGTACGACGGTCTGCCGGACCGGAGTCTGGTCGAAGATAGTTTAGACGATTCCTACATGATGAACTCCACTATTTTTGAAGAAAGGTTAGTTTTTCAAATACATTTACTTTGTAAAAAATCGGTTGTATAGTCGGCTTACGAACGATAATTTTACGTGATAAAGGTGAAAGAAAGATAGATGCGTTACGATCCAAACGCTTAGGCCGATCGTGCCTCTCTATCGGTTGTTCCGCGCTCTTGCACACTGAACGTGACATTTTTTCGTGCGTGCAGCCGGCGGTTATCGATTTATAAGACGATATCACATTAAAGGGTTATATTATATAAAAAGTAATTCTTAAGACAGTGATAGCTTGCCGTACGATGGTCTTCCGGACCGAACACAAATCCGGAGTCACGGCGCAGATTCAAGGTTAGTGAATTCCTGCATATTGAACTCCTCTTAAAGAATGGTCATTTTTAAGGTTCCTTACCTCAAAAGGAAAAAACGGAACCCATATAGGATGACTTTGTTATCTGTCTGTCTGTTAGGAACCTTTCTCTCAGAAACTCATGGAGGAGATATCAAGCTGAAATTTATATAAAACTAGCTTTCGCCCGCGGCTCCGCCCGCGTCAATGTTGATCCCTCGGGAATGGTACTTTTTCCCGGGATAATAGGTAGCCTATGTCCTTCTCCGCACTCCAGAGAACTTGTATGCAAAATTTCATGATGATCGGTTCAGTAGTTACGGCGTGAAAGCGTAACAAACAAACAAACAAATAAACAAACTCACTTTCGCATTTATAATATTAGTAAGGATTAGTAAGGATACTCAAGTCTACTGTCCCTTGGAGCTATGAAAAAACCAAACTTCTAAGCCAACGCAATCAAAAGACGGACACAGCCGTTTATGCCGCACAATCTTGACATTCGCAGGGAAATCAAAACCTACAGTTCCCGTGAACTTAGAATCTTGAAATTTGGTACGCAGCAACGTCATAAAGCACAGATAAAGGGAATAAAATAATTGCGAAAAGCATAAATTAAAAAAAATAATTTTAATAATTTTGAACGATCTAATAGATCCTTCGTGCGCGAGTCCGACTCGCGCATGGCCAGCTTTATTTAAATCTTTTTGCTAAATTAAAAAGTGATGGGACCAGAAGTATCGATCTCATGTCGGTGTCACCACTTTAGCGTACTTTTGTGATGATCAAATGAAACACAAAAAGTCTTTATGTACTTGATACACAAGAGTTCATCATAGTAACATTGTAACTAATTACTAAATAATAAATTTCCTGCGATAAAATAAAGGAATAAAATTAAAGTCTTCAATCAATGTCAAAACAATAATAGACAAGTTGACATTCTATGCAAACCTATATGCAGCGGAAGTAGGCCACTACAATCTAAACAAACCCGGTAAGGACCGGCTCTAAAGAGACGGATAGCTTGCCGAACGACCGACTGACGGTCTCCCGGATAAGTTACAAAATTAGAGTCTTGCCGAAGGTAGTTTAGACTCTAAACTTTAGAGGATTCCTATATGATATACTTGTATTTTTTAAAAAGGAGTGAGTTTTTCAAATATATTTTTCTAAATTAAAAAGGTTATGGGATCAGATCCGCTGATTAGCCGTGTGGTTTCCGGCAGAGTAGAATAGGACCACTCCAAGTCTTCCCATGGAGGTCGTAAGAGGCGACTTAGGAAACACAAGCTAAACAAAGCTCATAAACATCAATGAGTCCTCTCCAACCCGTCTGGCCAGCGAGGAGAGTGTAGGCCAAATCCTCTGTTTGCTCTGGCCAAGTATGGCTCTGGTAATACATATAGGATCATGCTCCTGCATAGCCTTACAGCCTCCGTGGTCCAGTGGTTAAGGCGTTTGCCTGTTGACCCGGGGGTCGTGGGTTCGATTCCCACCGGAAGCATACTTTGTTTAGTTGTTTCCAGTTTGGTTAGGATATTGCAGGCGTGAATCACCTGATTGTCTGATAATAAAGATGATTCCGTGCTTTGGAAGGCACGTTAAGCCGGTGGTCCCGGCTGCCATCTGGTAGTCGTTAAAGGAACCACGTCAGAGGCCGAGAGGCGGTTCCGAAGAACTCTAACACCAGGGTGTGCATGGTCGATTGACCGTGACACCCTGGTGTTAGAGTTCTCGAAATGATGATGATGGTCCTGCAGTGGAGACTAAAAAGACCTGATGATGATCAGATCCGCTCACAAAAAGATGGTTCGCATATTATAAATTCTTATTTATGGAAATACATATTAATAAAACACACGACTCCTTTCCTAAAATTGATTAAATAGGTAAACGTAAATGGTTAAATAAGATAAGCGAGTGGGTCGGTGCGAGTGACCCGCTGATTCAGTGTAATCAGCTTGATAAGATAACGAGTCAGTTACATCGCGAAATTCGCGCGCAACGCGCGTCCGCTATGGTCTACCATATATAGTGTTCGTGTAGGTTAGAGTACAGTTCTAGTTCGTGATACATACAATATGTAAAGAAAACCTATCCAATCCTTGAAGAGGTGATTCACCCTGTCGATATGAACAACTTTTTCTAAGGGACCAATGCTGGGAACTCCAAATTTTTGGAGCTGTTGTTGGCGGGCTGTTGAACAATTTTGTTTGGAAATGTCCATGTTATTGAGTTCCCAGTTTTGATTTAATAAGAAAAAGTTGTTCATACAACGTGATTTTGAACCCCCTAGCTATATTGAAATCTGAGAATCTGAATCCCTAATGGAACACAGAATTGCAAGAAAAAATGGTAAAAAACGAAAAAGAAAATTAGGTTTCCCATACAAATTCGCCGATCAGCTGGACGAATTTCTATGAAAGGTTAAATTTATTTTTTCGTTTTTTATCTGTTTTTCTTACAATTCTGTGTTCCATTAGGGATTCTGATTCCCAGATTTCAATATAGCTAGAGGGTTCAAAATCACGCTGTATAGACGGGCTGAATCAACCATTCAAGGATCGAACACGGTTTTCTTTATATATTGTACTCGGAATATTGTTCTTGGTTTTTTCGTTTTAATGTTCTCGTGTTGGTGGAACGAGAATAATGTCAGAAAGATTCTACTTCTGGAATCAGAATCAGAATCATTTATTCGCATATAGTACAGTTGTTATTTTATGCCTTTTTGAAACAGATACTTTGCCAATACTGGCGTACGAATATTTAACGTTAGGTACAAAGCTAAACTAAATTATTTACAGTTACATAGTTTTAGTAACGTAAATTAACAATGGTATTATTTCGATACATCACATTTACAACAATAGTCAATTAGAAAAAAAAACGTTTTTTTATGATTTTGGATTGATTTTAGTTTCGATTTCCAACTATACCCTTAACGTGGCCTTTGGGTCTTATAGTCTACCTTGTGAGCGATAAAGACGTGGTAATATTATGTATTGAACATCAGGTGTTGTGTACAAAAATAATTTTCTCTGTTTATATTATGACTAAGTATCATTTAGTGGTTTTGCAAGCGGAAAGTATTTTTTTTATAATATACTAGCGATCCGGACCCCGGGTTTACACGGGTGCAATGTACATATAAAATTTCATCTTGAATCACCCTATCAAAAAAACCGCATCAAAATCCGTGGCATAGTTTAAAAGATTAAAGCATACATAGGGACAGACAGCGAGAAGCGACTTTGTTTTATACTATGTAGTGATAGTGATAGTGAAGTGTCACTTAACATATAAAATTGTAACATTCGTAAATTTTACGACATGTAGTATGTCAAAATCCCTCGACTCTTTTTTTTTGCGATAGTTCATAATAAATAAGCATACAAACTTACACATACAAATGAAAGAAAGTAACCCTTCTTCTTGTACAGTCGGATAAAAAGTATTTGAACAAACATCACTGAATTACAATATGAGCGGCTAGAGACTAATATACAGAATTATTTCAACACATGACATCAATTGAATTGAAACACGTATCTTGAACAAATCAAAGCAATTGAGCACAATGTACAGCCACGAGCATTGATATGTATACATATCAGTTCTCAAGTCAATATGATAAGGTCTAAAATGGAATAAAATTGTTTATACCATCAATACTTGTGACTGTACATAGCAAGCTCCCATATCTTAGTCTAAGATCGTACTGTGTGATTACTCGAGAAGAACACTGCGTTGATCAATCTCTTCATGAATGGTCATTCAATTGGTATACCATTAAAATAACTTAGGGTTTATTATTTATTTAGGAAAAATAGTAAGGCATAAAAATAAGATGACGTGACATTGACATTTAACTTAATTCTCGCTGAAACAATTTGAACTATAATATTCAAGTTGATTGGTTGATAATTAAAACTACAAATTGTGTGTACTACGGAGTGTCATAGGCCATGTGATGTTAGCAAAAAATTTATATGGCGGACGTAAACTGCTGCTCTCCCCTACGGTGAAATGATAAGTATAATATAACTTTCCTTTTACCTAATCACTTCTTACACCTAATCTTTAAAGTCCCATAGGTCCTCACGACGCTCGAGTAAATACACATTTAGCAACCAGGCACCTCTACTACAAAGCACCAGGTCAGCTATGTAACTAATTTCCAAATAAGGCTCTCATTCTTTGAAAGCTATAGAGAACAATACGAGTCGTGCCGTATCAAGTTCAGAAATCGGGTCGCCAGTGCAAATCATTATGCAGCTATGCAGTGACGTAGATTAATGTCGCCCTTATTTGGTCGCATAATTTAAGTGTAGTGCGTTAGGAATCTATAAATTAAATGGGGAAAAGTACGCGCTGGTGTTTACGATTGACTTCCTTTGAAGTGATTGAGCTCGCCGCCTAGTTGTGTGTTGCGATAATTTTTTTAACAGGGACTGTTATAATTATAATAACACTATCCTTAGATTGCAACTATTTCCCCCATATGTCATTTCTTAAAGAAAAGAGATATACGTAGAAAAGAGATATATGTATCGCTAGATTTTTTTGTAGTATTGGGTCCTTACCTATAAAATTGGCGTTATCTATAGAGAATTTCGAGTAAATTAAATTTTTCATACGCACGTTTTTAGTATCATTTCGGGTTTGATAAATTCAACTAGTGAAATTTTGCATGTATTTACGGACAACAGTAAGAATTCACAAGTTAGGAAAAGAATAAAAAAAATTACGACATTTTTTATCATAACGAACGAAAATAGCTTTTTTTTCAATAATTAAATTCAGTAAAACAAAAAAAATATATGCATGCAGAATGTTAATAATATAGTCCGCTTTTAAGTTTAAATAAAAAGTGTTTAATTGAAGATCATAGTCATTAGGAACGTCAATTCTATAGTTAAAGACCTATTATGTGAAAAAAGGGAGCAGCTTGTACGCGCAGGTCACAATGTTTACGATTAACTTCCTTTGTTGAGTTGAGTCAAATGATTGAGTTCGCAGCTGTAGTCTGTTGCGGCGATCATGTGTACAAAACTTATACAGCGTTCAATGTATGCTTGACGTATCTTATTTTTAACCGAGTTCAAAAAAAAGGAGGGGGTTATCAATTTGGTTGTTTCTTTTTTGTAATTTTGTTACCTCAGAACTCTGTCATTTATGAAACGATTTAAAAAAATATTTGAAAGAGTATGCTTTAAAGTTGGTCCCATATAAATTTCATCAAATTCGGTTCTTTGATTGAAGTCGGCTTTTTTTTTCTATGAAAGATTATTTTTATTGTTACACAAACAGAGAACAGTTAGTGAAATTCTTAACATATTAAAGTTGATACAGTTTATTCCTGGTTGCAATCCAATCAAATGGGTATACAGTTTTGTTAAACATACTTATCTAATTGGCCAGGTTATTAATTAACATTTTAAAAAAAGTGCCCCGGTTGTGAGCCCTGTGGGACGCCAGTTGTGATTTTTCAAATAAGTTTAAAGTGTGGCGACGGCTGCAGTTGTCCCTGCCGTCAACACAATGCCGCTCGTCTGTATGAGCTCTAAGTCGCCTTGGAATACCTTAAGCAGCAAGCTTAAAACAGAGTATGTGGTGATCTACTATGTCAAATGCCTTGGTAAAAATATTGAATACTTGACCTCCGGCAACAAAAGCTGAACATATATAATTCTTATATTCAAGCAACTAGCTTAGGGTAGCCCTGTTCTTAACAAACACATGTTGTTTATCGCTTAGATATTGATTGAAATTATCATATTTTATCCTTGAAAGGATGTATCAGCCCTTCAACTTAAATAATTTTCCTACCAATGCTCGCAAAAAACTTATTGACATTCCCTTACTAATTGTTCGGTCGGCTGAACTTCTTTGTCTAGAAAATTTGAGGAATGGTTTTAATATTGACGGCCTAAATCGCCCTCTCCAAGGATTTGACTAGAGTACGTTTACACGCTGTATAACAGGTGGCATTATTTTAAATCATAAAAACCTGACTCTCCTGTTTGATAGTTTACGGCCGCCATATAAATTATTTTGGAAGAATGAAAAATCTAATGACACTGGTATCGATCAAGCTGTTTAGGCTACAGGAGGTCACAATAAAACATACAACATATAGGTATACCTATGCATACTCGCGAAAAACATTACCATCTTTCTAGGTGGGTCGTTCGGATAAAAAGAGTACTTACTACTCTTTCTTTCTTGTGTATTTTTCTGTGCTAATGAAATATAAATACAGATGTGATAAGTGTGTCAAATTATTCATAATAAGTGATGATGATAGTCTGTGAACACTAGTACGAGAAGTGCGCGAAAATGACCACGAAAAGGATAAAAAAGAATAATTTGCTATGTTGGTAAGTTGGTTTAGTTTCTGAAATTTTTAATTTACTTTTCTTAATTGTAATTAGGGTTGCCAAGCGTCGGGATAAAACCGAACATAGTTAGGCTTTTTGGTTGCGTGTCCGGCCAAATTAGTTGGACTCTGGTCTGTCCGGCTTTATAGTAGGATATTAAAAAAAAAATTACAGCTGAGTGTTTCGATTTGCACCCAGGGTCCGGCTTGTTTTCCCAAATGTCCGACAAAACTGGCGGGTCTGTCCGGCTTTTAGGTTTGACGTTTGACCTGGCAACCCTGTTTGTAATGCATCGGCTACATATCAAAAATATTATGTATTTATTCTTTTCTGGTACAAGATGTTAATGAGAGAATTTGGTGACCAATCTATTCAGCGTTGAGGAGTGTTCCATCATCAGACCAGCTCGTTGAAGAGGAAGTTCTAGATACATCGGAATATTTTATGATATTATATTAAATAATACATAAATAAATATATACGGACAAATCACACAGATTGAGCTAGCCCCAAAGTTAGTTCAAAACTTGTGTTATGGGATACTAACTCAACGATACTATATTTTATAACAAACTAGCTTTCGCCCGCGGCTCCGCCCGCGTCAATGTCGATCCCCCGGTAAAGGTCCTCTTTTCCGGGATAAAAGGTAGCCTATGTCCTTTTCCGCACTCCAGAGAACTTGTATGCAAAATTTCATGATGATCGGTTCAGTAGTTACGGCGTGAAAGCGTAACAAACAAACTCACTTTCGCATTTATAATATTAGTAAGGATACATATTAGATACACATCCAAGACCCAGGCCAATCTGAAAAAGATCATTTTGCATCTTGACCTGGCCGGGGATCGAACCCGGGCACTCTCGTGTCGCAGGCTGGCGTGTTGACCGCTGCGCCACGGAGCTAGCCAATATATTATTACCTCGTCTCCGTCCTTTATGAACCGATTTCAAAAAATCCTTGTTTATATGAAGGATAGGTATACTTTAAAATTGGTCCCATTTAAATATCCTCAAACTCGGTTCAGTAGTGCGGTAGAAGTCATTTTAACTGACTTCAATAAAAGAAGGAGGTTATCAATTCGGTTGTACTTTTATTTATGTTTGTTACCGCATAACTCCGTCATTTACGAGTATGAACCGATCTAAAAAAATATTTTTTTATGCTAGGGGTATATTGCTTTCAAATCGATCTCATTAAAATCGGTTCAGTAGTTTGGTTGAAGTTGGTTTTTTATATGAAAGATATATTTTTATTTAAAAAAATATCTGTCACATTAAAATACTAGACACTGGGAAGACCGAAATTTAACTTGCAAGATTTGATTGCAGACAGACACACGGACACCGGGACAGGTGAAAGTAAATAAAATCTTGTATGTTAAGGATATTATTTAGACGCTTTATGTTATGAGAACACATCCCTAATATTTTGACAACAATATTTTCTCTACATAACAATAGCGATATTGAACAAACACCAGTTACTTTGACAATGACCATGTTTATACCAATACCGCCGCGGGCCGCTAGGGCCCGCCCCGGCTTCTTATGAGTAGTATAGGATATAATGCTATAGTCTATATTCATCAGGGATAATGTAGGGTTCTAATGGTGAAAGAATTATTCAATTCGGTCTAGTAGTTTCGGAGCCTATTCAATACAAACAAACAATCAAATCCTTCTTCTTTATAATATTAGTGAAGATCTAGAAATTAATAGCGACCACGTACCGGCATACATAGCCGTGTGGTTTCCGGCAGAGTAGAATAGGACCACTCCTAGTCTTCCCATGGAGGTCGTAAGAGGCGATTTAGGAAATACAAGCTAAACAAAGCTCATAAACATCAATGACACCTCTCCAACCCGTCTGGCCAGCGAGGAGAGTGTAGGCCAAATCCTCTGTCGGCTCCGGCCAAGTATGACTCCGGTAGTACAGAGAGGGTCATGCTCCTGCAGTGGAGACTAAAAAGACCTGATGATGATCAGGCACGGCAAGCGCAGCAGTGGACACCCACCGACCAGGTGGTCGGACGACCTGATGAATGTCACAGGTCGCTGGATGCAGGGCGCCTCCAATGGGTCATTTTCGAAATCCCTAGAAGAGGTGGACATAGACCTCTTGCGGCTGAGCTTGGACTTCTTCTGAAATGATGATGATGTAGATGTAGACAAGCTGTTTCCCACGATTTTGTCCGCTTGTGTTTCTGTTTTTATCACGCAATCTATCCGGGCCCCCTGGTCCCGAACCATCTGAGGTGAGGATGCAACTGGAAACACTCTCAGATGACAAAGAGATTAATTATCATCAATAGTTTTTGCAGCAATTGCCCAATAATGACATTTTAATAAATAAATAAGAAGCCATTTATTGAGATATGTTAGGTACACATCACATTTTAGACAAATGTCATGACAACTTGGATTATGTTCTTTACAATTTCCGTACTTAATAATGGTTTGGAAAAAATATATATATAGCCTATGTATGATACTCGCTGATAATGTAGCTTTCTAATGGTGAAATAAATTTTAAAACGGTTTACTACTTTTGGAGTTTATAAAACAAATAAACAAACAAATCTTACCCCTTTATAAAATTTTATCTAAATTTAAAGTAAAAAATATATACGGACTAGCTGATGTCCACCAAGGAGTTTAAACTCTAATGGAGGTTACGCCAAACAACATTCTAACTTAAATTTTTGGCTAAGCGAGCAAAGCGGGCTATTATATTGTATGTTCCTGAACCAGTGTTCTTATTCAGGTGAAATTTGGAATGTAATATGGTGCGGTAATATTTGTAAGATATTTAAGATTGCTTGGTATCAATATCGGCTCAATAGGCATTTTTGTCCGTGCTTTTCAGCTTGGGCAAAAATGCCTTTCTGTGTGCAGTTATTCTCTTTTAGAGGTCGCATTTCTCACCAGATTCTCGTAAAATTTTGTGAGCTAGTTTGATAATTACAAAATAATGTCGAACAGATTTCTTTTGAAGTGATAACGTCTTATAAATCAATGAACACCGATGCACGCACGAAAAAGTGTCACGTTCCGTGTGCAAGCGAAAGCGCGGAACAAGCGATAGAGAGGCACGATCGGCCTAAGCATTGGGTTTGTGTCGCATCTATCTCACTTTCACTTTCACATTTTTTTTTAAATTGCGGTTATTGGCGCTAAGGATCTCAGTGCCATTAGAGTCTTAGGAAACATTGTGGGTTCGCTGTGTTAAAACTCGCGATATACAGCTCACTGACACAGTGGTTTAGAAACTAACAATCATCATCATTATCATATCAGCCGCAAGAAGTCCACTGCTGGACATAGGCCTCCCCCCAAGGATTTCCAATACGACCGGTTGGAAGCGGCCTGCATCCAGCGTCTTCCTGCACTAACAATGATCTATGATAAAGATTGAAACTCCATGGTATTTCA
This sequence comes from Elegia similella, assembly GCA_947532085.1. Classification (NCBI taxonomy): domain Eukaryota; kingdom Metazoa; phylum Arthropoda; class Insecta; order Lepidoptera; family Pyralidae; genus Elegia; species Elegia similella. The sequence continues at coordinate 5,819,546 of OX383951.1, read as the reverse complement.
ACTCCTTGGCCGCCCAAACGCCCACCGTTCGAGCGCCGGAATCCGTGATGCATGAATGGACTATCTTTAGCGCGTTTTACGCACGTATTAAAATAATTGTTGGCAATTTCTTTGATTAACACTGGCTGGAATGCTTCTGTTGTTTTCGTTATATTTTGAATAATATTGTTTTTGGAATGAACACTTGTCTGTGCAATGTTGGCATTGTTATGACTATGAGATGAAATATATGCTGACTATTATAAATGCGAAAGTGAGTTTGTTTGTTTGTACCTTCACGCCCTATCTACTGAACCGATCGTATATCCTAACTATTATGAATGCGTAAGTGAGTTTGTTTGTTATAAAACCTTCACGAGCTATCTACTGAACCGATCGTCAAATTTTGCATACACGTTGTTTGGGTTACGGAGATGGATATAGGGTACTATTTATCCCGGGAAAAAGTACAGTTCCCGGGGGACCGACATTGACGCATGCGGAGCCGGGGGCAAAAATTTTCATACAATTAAAGCAAGCCATAATGACGGTGTTGCAATGAATCTTTTTTTTTAATAACTGTAATATAATTTGTTGAATTTATGTGCATCTCATCTCAGCCGCAAGAAGTCTCCTGCTGGACATAGGCCTTCCCCAAAGATTTTCAATATGACCGGTTGTAAGCGGCCTGCATCCAGCGCCTTCCTGGGACCTTAGTTAGGTCTTCCGACATCCTGGTCTAGTCTACAAGAAAAGATAACAGATTCTAAAACGATTATATTATAACAACGCTTTGTTATTTGGTTAACATGCCAGCCTGCGACAAGAGGGCTTCGGGTTCGATCCCCGGTCAGGTCAACATGGAAAATTATCTTAATCAGATTGGCCTGGGTCTTGGATGTTTCTCTATATAGTATTTGTTGTAAAATATAGTATCGTTGAGTTAGTATCCCATAACACATGTCTCGAACTTACTTTGGGGCTAGCTCAATCTATGTGATTTGTCCGTATAAATGTATTTATTTAATCACCCACACAACCTGTGATGTGTCACCCACTATCAGCTGAACAAAGTGTCTACTAATAGTTATGAAGTCAGTCTGTAGCCACGGCTAAATCATGTGTTTGTTTGTTTCAGCTCCGGGCTTATGTCCTCGTCCATCGAAGAGGTGAGTCAATTGCTTTGTTTTACAAGAATTTGATATTAATATGCACAGAGATGTAGGAGAGTATGAACAAGAAAGGAGCGAAAAGGATATGGTAGGTGGCAGATCAAAATGGAGGGAACTGACATACTGTGCCGACCCCACATAAAAAGCGGGATAAGGTAAAGGAAGAAGAAGAAGAAGATAGAGAGAGTGGGCCCGCGGTCGTGGCGGGTGCGAACGCTTTATATTTAAATATTCGATCAAATATAATGGTAGATACACAGTCTCATACAAAATGAAGCTTAAATAATGTCCACGAGCCAAAACATATGCATACTTACAAACAACAACAAAAATTGTACATACTGAAAGTATGACACTCCATCTTTCTTTTTTACTTTTGACGCGTAGTTTTTGCGTCTTTTCACTGACCTTCGTCATCGCGAGACGTGTGAACGCTAACGCGGTTTATTGAAACTGTGGACAAAACAGCTCCGAAACTCGATTAGTGCGCTGTTTTGCCAGTGCAGTAAGTGAGCACACCTGCAGGGGTCCTTTACATGCGTAAGCGCCAATAATGCGCTGGAATGATTTTAGTAAACAGTGATAAGATGATTTATTAAATTAAAACTCATTTTATTCATCACATTTGATAATTTAATTCGCCGTCATAAAAGAAGGGTGCTATAATTTGACCGCTCGTAAATAGAGAACAAAGGAATATCTTGCGAGAACATTAAATAACTAACACAAATATCATTACCTACATTTATTACTGAATGCTTCACGCTACGCAAATCTGGTTTCATAAAATACAGAGTGATATTATCTTCGGCTTTTGACAAGGGGGAGCTTGATCAGAGCAACAGAATGGGATGCCAAGGTCCACAGGGCCACACACGATAGCCACACACCTCATGTTATCAGTAATTCGTGCAGAACTCTATTGCCCAATTCTTAAAATGTGCGTTCTTAAAATACGGTATTTAAAAGACCCACCTCCCTCTTGAAGGTTTTCCCCTTAGTCATAGAGGTGACGTGATAATGATTAATCAACACTGAACGTGAACAGCTCAATCTCATTCATTTTGCAGTATGAACTTGCTTAGGAGCTGCCGGCCTATTTGCTAACTCAGTGTACAACGTTTTGATCATTTCATTTAAAGTACATTACGTTTTATATATCTTTAATAAAAATAGCCAATCATAGGAAACGCGCAATGTATTTTGAAGTGACTATCAAAACGTTGGTCACTTAGTTAGCAAATAGCCCGGCAGGCCACATCGTGCGGAAACATGCCGATCAACGGCGTGGCAACGAGCCGTCCACTGAAGCAGTGCCGTGCCGTGCCATTCAACGGCGCAGCGGCCAGATCTGAAAAAAAAAAATATAGGCAAGTGTAATGGACACTTAGCCGTGTGGTATCCGGCAGCGTAGAATAGGACCACTCCAAGTCCTCCCGTGGATGTCGTAGAAGGCGACTTAGGAAATACAAGCTAAACAATAAACATCTAAGAGACCTCTCCAACCCGTCTGGCCAGCGTGGAGAGTGTAGGCCAAGTCATCTGGCTGCTCTGGCCAAGTATGGCCCTAGTAGTACAGAGAGGCTCGTGCTCCTGTAGTGGAGACTAAAAAGGACCTGATGATGATGATGATGAATGAACACTTACCTACCTAAATTTGTTCAATGTGTCAACTTTGTAATCATCATCATTTCGAGTAGGTGTCACGGTCATTCGACCATGCACACCCTGGTGTCAGAGTTCTTCGGAACCGCCGGCCTCTGACGTGGTTCCTTTAACGACTACCAGATGGCAGCCGGGACCACCGGCTTAACGTGCCTTCCGAAGCACGCAATCATCTTTATTATCAGACAATCAGGTGATTCACGCCTGCAATGTCCTAACCAAACTGGAAACAACTAAACAAAGTATGCTTCCGGTGGGAATCGAACCCACGACCCCCGGGTCAACAGGAAAACGCCCTAACCAATGGACCACTGAGGTTGTTGTTAACTTTGTAATAATGATATATATGCCTTTGTCGCAAATATATTTGTTATGTCCTTGTATATTGTTCCCAATATATTTCACGACTTTACCATTTCTCACCAACTACATAACTTCCGGGACAATAATAATAAATGTTTAGGATTATGATGTTTTGTGATGACATTGAGTGCATCCAACGGCATGACAGTCTCACAGTTAAGTACCGTAGCTGACGAATGAGCGCGTGTGTTATGAGTTTATGAGTTACTAGCTTTCGCCCGCGGTTCCGCCCGCATTGTCGATCCCTCGGGAATATCAGTATCGGCAACTTGTTTCCGGGATAAAAGGTAGCCTATGTCCTTCTCAGTACTCCAGAGAACTTGTATGCAAAATTTCATGATGATCGATTCAGTAGTTATGACGTGAAAGCGTAACAAACAAACAAACTCACTTTCGCATTTATAATATTAGTAAGGATAAGGATGTGATGTTATGGTGTGCAACTCTTGGATTCTTTTCAAGACCTGCATGTAATAAAACTATTGGCTCTGTGAGAAGTTGAGGTCGTGAGTCTTCACTCACAATGGTCCGTGATCGTCGTTTACCCCAATGACGCTTAGTTTCAAATTTCAATAATTTATTCAGAAAATAGGCCATTTAAGGCACTTTTTCACGTCAATTGCTATTTTGAAAGAAAGAAAGATAAATAATTTATTTGGAACCAAATAAAACAGACAATACTTATTTCTAGGCACCAAAAGGAGTCACTTAGCATTAGGCGGTGATGTATTTTGAATAATACTAATTTAATGAAATTGTTTTTTAATAGCATTACAATGCTCGGTATATTATTAAAATTAAAAATATGTGATGAAAAACTCGGCCACAGGTAGGTAAAAGCTTTCTTAAATTTAATCAACTTTCTATTCATCGGATATGAATGAAGTACTACTAAATAGTGGGTAGTATTGAAGAAGTATGCATGTTTTGAATGCGTATATCCTACGGGGTTATATGTGATGAGAAAATTCGACGCGGTGATTCGAAGTCACGGTGGTGTAGTTGGTCTCACACTTTAGCGTTAACCTAAGGGACGTCGATTGGAATTCTACCTGTGGCTGAGTTCTTTTCATCACATATTTTCAATTTTAATACAGATTTGATCATCATCAGGTCCTTTTTAGTCTCCACTACAGGAACACGACCCTCTCTATACTACTAGAGCCATACTTGGCCAGAGCAGCCAGCGGACTTGGCCTACAATCTCCACGCTGGCCAGACGGGTTGGAGAGGTCTCACAGATGTTTAAAAGCTTTGTTTAGCTTGTATTTCTTAAGTCGCCTTCTACGACATCCACGGGAAGACTTGGAGTGGTCCTATTCTACTCTGCCGGATACCACACGGCCTAATACAGATTTACTTGTATTCAAATTATTAAATCTGCTCAGTACTTTGGTTTATGTAACTTTCTTATTTTTATTAACCTGTACTGTCCCACTGCTGGGCAAATGGCTTATAAAAAATATTACAATTATTGTCTTATGAAATGATGCGCGGAACCCTAAACAAGGAACATAAAGTTGCGGTAGGTAGCCAACATCGCCTCCACAATATTTTTACTATAAAACAATGTTTAACACAGGATGTCCAAATTTAGACGTCGCTGTTGTGAGCATCCCTGTATAAAACGGGATGGTTAGCCCCTTCCTGTCCACAGTTTTAGATCGGAAATGCTTTTGAGCTTATTTAGGAACGTAATTTAACACCAATACTGTTGTCTTAAAAGTATGTATTCAATCAGCATTTCTGGTGTTATATCACCGCTTATGGTGGGTTTTCTCGACTCATCCATGCTGGCTTGGAAGAAGAGATGTTTATCCTACCACGTAAACCGTAGAATCGATACAAAAGGTTAAGGGGATGGTATGGCCAGTATGGCATAAACTCTTAGATAACCCTATTCTTAAACATAATTTAACCGAGTGACCGCAGTTATCAAACTGAAAATTGGGGTGAAAACACATAAATAAGTACTCTCAGAGGTGAAATTTTTAACGTAGTCGTATGTAGGTCTTTGATCAAGTTAATAAAAAAGGGAGAATAATTAGTTGGGCTGTTAAATAATTATTTGGTCAACAGATTTTACAATTGGGCAGCAGAGAAAACATTTGGATAAGCTTTGGCTTTCCACCTGGAACGACTGAGGGCAGACAAGAAGTTAGATTCAGGTTATTTTTTTAGGACCACTCGGAATGATTGAGGACAGAAAAGAAGTTTTGCTGACCATAAGTTGCTTGCTGCCCAAATAGGTACTGACCGATTAATTTTATTTGCTAACAAAAATACGAATAATCAGCTAACCGTTTAAATAACACCCACAAAAAAGTGGCTGTGACATATGGACGGACAGGCAGACAGAAATGACGAATCCATAAGGGTTTCGTTTCTTGCCATTTGGCTACGGAACCCTAAAAACTACATACACAATCCGCGCAATCAAAGCCAGCTTGCATTAATAGACACGCTCGAATATTTTCATGTGACATTTTTTTAATATTTTTTTTAAACCCCTAGCTGCTCTCCCACCGGTGAAATGAAAAATATTCATCATCATCAGGTCTTTTAAGTCTCCACTGCAGCATGACTCTCTCTTCACTGCCGGAGCCATACTTGGGCAGAGCAGACAGATGATTTGGCCTACACTCTCCTCGTATTATATAACCTTTTTTCTTTTTATCAATCTTTAAAGTCCAATGGTTTCCCACATTGCTCGAGTAAACACATTTAGCATCTAGGGTTCCCCTACATACAGCAGAAAAAACACATTAAAAGTGTTATCACGCGTGCTTTCTTTGAAAACCAGCGTCGCCTCATTTCAAGCGTACTACTAACGCAACACAATTGAGTAGCAACTCCTCCTTTGGTCAAAATTTCACTAGGACTTCTCACTTTACACGTTAGAATAGCACACGTCGGCATTTTTCTATTTTCTTTTTTCACGTAGATCTCACTTTTCGATCCTTTGATGATCGCAGGACAAACTTAGGTGATTCAAGTGAGCAGATCGTGCGCAGTATCGGCGCGCGTGCCACGCCCCCTCGCCATTTCTAATGTCTTTGTTGTTCTGTGCCCCTACTACTAGAAGTGTATTCAGTTTTAAACATTGAATTAGAAAAACTATGGAAGCAGCATTGCGCTCATAAACTGACACCACGCAAATTAGATCAAAGCGGGTGAGGTTTAACAAGTATATCTTTTCGCGAACTAGTCTGCCACGCGCTTCGTGACGGAAGGACGCGTCGATAAAAGCATTTAACGACATATTTTTTGTGAAAATCGGCGAAATCTTAACGAATTAAGAAAAAAACACTTCTTGTGTAGTAAAAAGTGGTGCAGTAAACGCAAGGAAAGACGGAAAGGGGACACTGGAGTAACTTATCATAGCGAGCGAGGCGAGCTGCTGTCGCGAGCGGTGTCTCCTACCTCCGCTATGTTGACACCATAGCGTTCATTAAGTTGACACTGCCTAGTGATCGTGACCTTGACGCGGCCAATCGCAAACTATCTTCGTCTATGAGTACGTAAGTTTTTCGTTGTGATTTAAGTTTGTTTGCGTAAATTTTGATATTAAATCGTTAGTTGTATGAGAGTTACGCTTCCATAGTTTTTCTAATTCAATGGTTTTAAATGAGCCATTAGCTACCTAGGTATTTAGGTATGACTAGCACCGTGGCGCAGTGGTCAACACGCCAGCCTGCGACACGGAGTGACTGGGTTCGATCCCCGGCCAGGTCACGATGGAAAATGATCTTTTTCAGATTGGCCTGGGTCTTCGATGTGTATCTATATATGTATTTGTTATAAAATATAGTATCGTTGAGTTAGTATCCCATAACACAAGTTTCGAACTTACTTTGGGGCTAGCTCAATCTGTGTGATATGTCCGTATATATTTATTTATTTATTTACCCGTGGTATTTACAGAACTATCGATCAAATGCTTGCGGTAATATGCGGATACATAGCGAGCAGCATGTTTACGACAAACCTTGTTAAAGCAACCAACACCGTAACATTTCTTAATCCAAAGCTGCATTCTCTAAACTCGGAAACGCATTAATACTCATTAACTGTGAGTTCAAAGAATTCATTTTGTTTCAGTTCCGTTACGCGCCGCATCTTGAACGCATTCGTTATTTCCTTTTCAAATATTAAAGCTTTATTTGTGAACGGTTAACTTTCTAAGTCTATTTATAGCTTACTTACTTTCGCCCGCGGCTCCGCCCGCGTCAATGTCGATCCCTCGGGAATAGTACTTTTTCCCGGGATAAAAGGTAGCCTATGTCCTTCTCCGTACTCCAGAGAACTTTATGCAAAATTTCATGATGATCGGTTTAGTAGTTACGGCGTGAAAGCGAAACAAACTCACTGTCGCATTTATAATAGTAAGGATCCTTTTCAAATATTAAAGCTTTATTTGTGAACGGTTAACTTTCTAAGTCCATTTATAGCTTACTTACTAGCTGTTGTCTGCGGCCCCACTCATATAAATTACGATGCCGGCGGAACAGTCCTTTTTACAGGATGAAATAGTTTATGGGCTAGTCCAGGTGATAGCCTATCTGTGTGCAAAATTTCGTCAAAATCCGTTCAGCCGTGTTGGCGTGATTGAGTAACAAACATATACATACTCACAAACTTTCGCGTTGGTAATATTAGTAAGAATTCTAGGTTCAGAGGATTTTGAAACGTTTGTCTTGCAGATGCGAGATGTTAATAATGTATCATATCTACATAAAAGTGGCTTTTAGGTCTAATACACCAAGGCTCTGTCTACCCCGCAAGAGAAAAAGACGTGATAGTATGTATGTTTACAAAAAAGTACATATCATTTCGGCGTATTAAGTGAATTCCTGAGGTTTTAAGATAAAAGGGTTGCGATAAGATAGTGTCCAGAGTTTAGTGCGATATTTTCAATCAATACCGATATTCATAGCCTATTTTCTGTATTACAACAAAGTTACAATAAATAGGCCTTATCGATGGAAAGCTGAACAAATAAAGGTTAGGTACCTAGGAGTCATTTAAGTTGAGGGTTTTACTAAAATAATTTAGTTTTTATTTAATTTCACATTATTATATCAAAATATTATTTTTTTAAACAAATTATGAAATTTTCAATATTATTTATTCTTCTTAAGAGCCCGACATATGCCAGGCGGCGTGGCGATACAAACGCGGAAGGTCTAAACGCGTTAGCTACTTTGAATATTTTCGTTTTTTAGGAATATTGAAGGGTTATTCGAAAAAGAAAAACATATGATGGCTGCCTTATCTGTAATGCAATAATAATCAAAAGTTTCAATGTTAATTTTAATGTATTTGGTGAATAATGCTATATACCGAGTAAATTAGACGTGATTTGGAGGCAACTTTGCAATTTTTTTCTATTGAGAATTGATCAAAATCTTAGCGGATGCCTACGTCATAACTTGAACCTGCATGCCAACAGCCCGATCCGTCCAGTAGTTTGGGCTGTGCGTTGATAGATCACTATGTCAGTCAGTCAGTCACCTTTGAGTTATATATATATATATATATATATACTGTATATATATATATATACAGACTGTATATATATATATATACAGTCGACTCTCGTTAATTAAAACCAAAGTTATAACGAGTTTCCCACAAAATCTCTTTATATTTCGAACTAAATCAATACATTTTCATGCACTTGGTAATTCGAACGAAAAAATCATTGCAATATAACAAAACGACGCGTTAATTCGAACTCATAGGCGTCCAACACTCGACAATTCAAAGTTGCAGAGAGAAAGAGGCGGAAAGATTGTAAGTACATTTTGCGTCAAGTTCAAACTTATATCAACGTACCCGAGCCTTTGTTTTTGTTATGATTAGTTTGACTATTTGACACACACTTCTCACACAGTTTGTTTAGTTATCATTCAGTTACTGTTACTCTGTCGTTGGTATACAGATTAAAAGTTTGTCTTAGTTATGAGCCCTAGAAAGTATAAATGTTTGACGATTGCTGAAAAGAAAAAGTTAATCGAAAAAGTAGAGGAAGGTGAGAAGAAAAGTGATGTTGCAAAAGAATTTAAGATTCCTCTGAGTACTCTCTCAACCATAATGAAGAACAAGGAGAAAATTAATGCTGCTCAAACTGCTGGAGTACGGAAAAGAACTACTAAAGGTGAATTTCCTCGTCTGGAAGAAAGCCTGGTCATTTGGCTAAGACAGTGTAGAGGACAAAAAGTGTCTATTAGCGGAAACTTGTTAAAGGAAAAAGCAAAAGAGTTCGCGTCTACTCTAAGCATCAAAAACTTTGCGGCTAGTGAAGGGTGGCTTACAAATTTCAAAAAGAGAAATGGAGTTGTGTTTAAAAAAGTTTGTGGGGAAAGTGGAAGTGTTGATGATGCAGTTTGCTTAGATTGGCACGGTAAATTGAAGACCTTGATTGAAAACTATGATGCCCGAGACATTTTTAATACTGATGAAACTGGCCTATTTTTCAAATGTTTACCGGACAAGACGCTTACTTTTAAAGATGAAAAATGTCATGGGGGAAAACATAGTAAAGAGAGGTTGACAGGTTTTACTTGCAGTAAATATGGACGGATCGGAAAAACTTAAACCCTTAGTGATAGGAAAAGCAATGAAACCGCGATGTTTCAAAGGAGTGAAATCGTTTCCTACTGATTATCGTGCTAACAAAAAAGCTTTGATGACGACAGAACTTTTTAACAATTGACTTTTAACAGTTAATGGGCACATGAAACGACAAAAGCGGAAAATTTTACTATTTTTAGACAATTGCACTGTCCACAACAGTACTCCTACATTGTCCATCGTGGAACTCTACTTCTTTCCGCCAAATACAACTTCCAAATTGCAACCATTGGACCAAGGGATCATCCATAATTTTAAGACGTTCTATCGCAAAGAAATTGTTAAGCTCGTTTTAGAATCTCTCGACAAGCAGCTAACTGCAAATATCACGGTTCTGACAGCTATTTTACTGATTGACAAGGCATGGAGAGCTATAACATCCCTAACGATTCTCAACTGCTTCAAAAAATCTGGTTTCTTAAAAGAAGATCTTCCAATACTTATGGATGATGAAGAACCAGCAATAGAACCATTAGTTGACATCAGCGGTGTGAATTTTTCTGACTTTGTTCAAGTGGATGAAGATGTTGCTGTCTCGGGTTCACTAACCGATGGCGAAATTTTATCTGCGACAGATACGAATGAAAAAAGTAACGATGAAGATGAGGACGATATATCAGAACCTTTGGCAGAAGTGTCAGTTAAGGAAGCAAGATCCTCATTCGATACCTTACAAAGCTTCTGTCTACAAAACGAAAGTGGCGAAAAAGCATTTCAGGCACTTTTTCTCTTAAAAAAGTTATTGAGCAGTCTGAGCAGCAGCAATGTGCTTTGAAGCAAACCAGTATAACAGAGTTCTTTCGAAAGATTAATTTATTCACATTGTGAATACATGTATGTACACGAATGTACCTCTAAGCTTTTGAAATTGCTATAGAATAGCAGTTAATAAATAATAATTGATCAATACTTAATAATTCGAAGTTTTATTTATTTTCTCTCACAAATTTCGAACTATTTAATATTTCAAACACTCGATAATTCGTAATATTTTAAGAGTCCCTCGAGTTTCGAATTAACGAGAGTCGACTGTATATATATATATTTGTAGTGACACTGTAAGCAGGCTGGTTACATTACTATACATACCTCCATTGATAACCATTTACATATTAGCTACTGTATGTAATGTATTTCATGCATCTTTATCTTATCTTATCCAAACACTATCTTACATCTCAAAATTGCGTTGGACGACGGTTTATACAGGGTGAAATTGAATTTATTAGCAAACGTTTAAGGGGTGACCCAGACCACGAAACTGAACAACTTTCATTATGGGACCAACTCAATGCAATGTCGCAACAAAAAAATCCGCTGTTCCATAGATTTTGGCCAAGTAGATATTCCACTTTTGTATGAAAGAGCAGATAATTTTTTCACGATGTCGAAGTTGGTCTCGCTATGAAAGTTGTTCAGATTCGTGGTTTGAGTCACCCCTTAAAGGTTTGGTAATGAATTAAATTTCACCTATATTACAGTCAGTATGGTTGCCTCTATGGCTTGATTGACACTAAATAAGATACATCATTTTGGTTGGATGCAGGCCGCTTCCAACCGGTCGTATTGGAAATCCTTGGGGAGGCCTATGCCCAGCAGTAGACTTCTTGCGGCTGATATGATGAAAACACATTTTGTTTTTTTTAGATCTCCTATCTGATCTACCTAAGTGGTAAGGCCGCTCTCAGCCTCCTAAGAAGCTTAGCTGGCCTATTTCAACGTTTTGAAAGTAACTTCAGAAACATTACATTTTATATATCCTTATCCTTACTTACTAATATTATAAATTTCCGAAGAACTCTGACACCAGGGTGTGCATGGTCGATTGACCGTGACACCTACTCGAAATGATCATGATGAATATTATAAATGCGAAAGTGAGTTTGTTTGTTTGTTTGTTACGCTTTCACGCCGTAACTACCGAACCGATCATCATGAAACTTTGCATACATGTTCTCTGGAGTGCGGAGAAGGACATAGGCATACTATTCCCGAGGGATCGACTTTGACGCGAGAGGAGCCGCGGGCGAAAGCTAGTCTTAAATAAAAATAGTTAATCATATGAAAGCCGCAATGTATATCGAAGTGGCTATCAAAAGGTTTTACACTAAGTTAGCAAATAGGTTCGATTAAAGGTTAAAAATAGATTGCTGTTGGTTTTCTAAATTAATAAATAATAATAAATACGTTAATAGGTTGAGAAATAAATTTGTTAGTTTTTCAAATGTAACATGGCATGACTTGTCTCTGTTATAATACTATTATTTTAAAGATAAATCGATATTTTTGCCGAATTTATATTGTTTAAGGGGGTTGGCAGATTTAGTTTACTACCGTTCCTACGTTAGTAAACTAAATCTTGATTGTATGCCAACCCCCTTACATATAAAAAATAATCGGCAATAAAACTGATTTATCGTTAAAAATAATATTCATTCCTTAAAACGATAATTCTAAAAAACAAACACCACAGAGAACTGGCCATACAACCGAACTAAGTAGTACATTTACGAAAACAAAAATACACAGAAAAATATTTAAGGTAAACACAATAAACATTTAAATACACATTGTTAATAGCATAATTCCGACTCCTACGCTTCTCTCACACAGAAATAGTCCATTCGGAATTAGTCTCTTGTACATAGGGTTGCCACAAGAAAAAATTAAGTATTGAGCAACTAGTAGAAAATTAAAAAAGAATTATATACTATTTCTGACTTGACCTGGTGAAACCTGCCTTCTATTTAACCTTTGGATTTTTATATAATAGCTCTCGCCCGCAGCTTCGCTCGCGTCAACGTCGTTCCCTCGGGAACAGTTTCGGCAACTTTTTTCCGGGATGAAAGGTAGCCTAAGTCCTTCTCCGTACTCCAGAGAATTTGTATGCAAAATTTCATGATGATCGGTTCAGTAGTTACGGCGTGAAAGCGTAACAAACAAACTCACTTTCGCATTTATAATATTAAGTAGTAAGGATGAGGATGACAGTAAACTGAGTCACCTAATGGTAAGTGATCACCACTGCCCATGGACTGTAACACCAGCGTGTAACAGTAGCATTGCCGGCCTTTCAAAGAGTTGGGGGAGGAAATGGGGGTGGGGGGTCTAAAGAAGAGCCTATATGGCTTTCTCACTCACTGAACGAAGCATAGAAGTGGTAAAGCTTCTACTCAAACATCGATTTTCTGTGAGAGGGAAGGCCGGCCCATTCATGCTACTTGCAAAAATGAATTTTGCCGTAGCGTGGATCTACCACGCCCGAGAAATGTTGTGTAATTACTTGGTTATTATCATAATTGCAAAGTACGAATTGCGCTACAGTACATCGAGTTCGATGAAATACCTGAATCCTATCAAAAGCCCTAAATTCCTGTTATTTCCGGAGTAGTTCGGGAGAAATGGTAACCCTACTCGTGTAGTGAGTGAGACTGACTTGAAAACTGACAGTGTGTTTTGTGTTCGGAAGCACGACGCTCCTCTTTCAAGGGCGACGCGTTCGAAATTCGAAATTGCGGGGAATTTCTTTTTTAATTTTAAAGTGGCCATTACATTATTTTTTAGTTTTGATCGTAGTGTTTAATTTCTCAAGCGAAGGATTGATTATTTCTACGATTTCATTGAGAATTCGATTTAATCAGTGGTAAAAGTGATTGGTTTTGATATTGATTGAATGGATAGGTTGTTTAGGTGATGAAAAATTGAATTGCAAGTAGGTTCATTTTTAACCATAGCATATCCAAAATCTAATGAAAAATTGAATTGCAAGTAGGTTCATTATTAATCATAGCATATCCAAAATCTATTTAATATCTGTGTCTTGATATTGATTGAATGGATAGGTTTTTTAGGTGATGAAAAATTGAATTGCAAGTAGGTTCATTTTTAACCATAGCATATCCAAAATCTATTTAATATCTGTGTCCATAGTCGGTATAATTTTCATTTATACAGTATTTTTTGATTTGCAGAGGTAACTGAGCAACAGCTCAGTTACCTCTGCAAATCAAAAAATACACATCCTTAAAATCCCTTTTTGGTTTGCTGCCACCATATTTTATATAAATAAATAAGAATATATTCAAAGATTCAAAGATTTATTCATAATAATGAATTAAGAATTAAGTCCTCTTGAATTCTTAATTTTTAATCTAACTTCGGCTAAAACATCTAACACATACAAGATGATCGTATAAACTTTTATTTACTTTCACCAGTCCCGGTGTTCGTGTGTTTGTCTGTAATAATCCTTGCAAGTTAAATATGATACCCTTGTGTTCTCGCCCGATAGTGCTGAAATTTTGCATAGGTACGCGAAGAAGTCTGATCGATTCGATATACATGTGTCACCGTCGCCCATGGACACCTGCAAAATCAGAGGAGGTGCTGATGCGTTGCCGACCCTTAAGATACCTGTAAACACGCCTCTCGAAGGACTTCAAATCATAGCACACAGGGAAAACCTCGGGGGGATTCCATTCCACAATCCTGCTGTACGAGGAAAAAAGCCACGTGACGCTCTGACATTTTTGGAGACCCAAGTGTCAAGGATGTGGGGATGGACTCTACTCCTGTGGCGAGCGGTGCGGTAACTTCAGTCATGATGGAAAACGATCTTTTTCAGATTGACCTGGGTCTTAGATGTTTATCTATTCTAAAATATATACGGATATTCCGTGGAATCATGTTAATAGGCGATGCGGCTACCCATCACTATTTTGATTCCGTTTTTCACCTAATGCCCACCAACATGCTGAACGTGGCCTTCGGGTCTTATGGACCTAGGCTCTGTCTAACCCGCAAGGGAAAAAGACGTGATACTGAAATATAGTATCTTTGAGTTACTATCCTACGACACAATTTGTGTGATGTGTCCCTATATATATATATATTTTTATTTAACACAAGTAATGACATTACATTACCTATGAAATCGTCTGGTCGGATGATGGAGTTGACCATCATCATCATCAGGTCTTTTTAGTCTCCACTACAGGAACACGACCCTCTCTGTACTACCAGAGCCATACTTGGCCAGAGCAGCCAGAGGACTTGGCCTACACTCTCCACGCTGGCCAGACGGGTTGGAGAGGTGGGAATAGAAACTCTTAATAAGATAATAATTTTATTTTATTTTAATGTAATGATGATGATTTTTTGTTATTATTGCATAAAGCTTCAGAAAATAATTGTTTCGTCTCATTCGTCTTATTTACCAGTTTACAGAATCGCAATAAAAGCTTGTCACAGATATAAACATTCTTGAATAACTTTTATGAATTTTTTTTCATAAATAAAATGTATATACTCATTAATAAAATGTCTTCATAAAACAGTGCGCATGCCAGCCACCTGTTTGTATCATTCAAAATTATTAATGCTGCCAAATGAACTCTACTTTTGAACATATTAATATGATATTAGTTAAAGTTACGATGTGACTAATAACGTTTATATTTTATGAACGTTACTTTGTATTTAAAGAGTCTGTAGTTAGATAAATAACACTTTCGTATGTACATTGTGAGATGTATTAGAAATAATAATAATAATTCGTTTATTTGCATGGAATACAGGTATTATAGTTGTTAAGGTATTACATGTGTCTTAGCTGTATTCTACCGTAATATGGTGTGCAAAATTGTTACATAAATTAACACTGATAATGTATATAAGTAGCACAAATTATATTTTTACATTTAAATTTAATTTAATCTCTTCTATTGTTTAGAAAGTCTTTTATGTCATAAATATTATTCTGACTTAACCATTCATGCAATTCCGTTTTAAATTTATTAATATGAAGAGTTTTGAACCTATTGGGTAGTTTATTATAAATTCTAACACACATATTTAAACATCCTTTCTCGTATTTCGAAGTCTTAATCATTTCCCTGTTGGCAAGTTTATGCGGGTCTCTCTGAAATCGAGGGTTTATGTCACATAAGAGAGTAATAGAAGCAGAGTTGACTCTGCTTCTATTACTCTCATTTTATTACTTGTTATAACGGGTGGCGCAAAAGTAAAGACCCTATTTGGTTCAGCTATAACATTTTTTCTAAATTAGAAAACTAGATTTAGGTTTTTTTAAATGTATATTTGTGCCATTAAATTTCGTACCATTAGGATTTAAAGATGATGTCTTTTAAATGGTGACCTCCAGAGTTGATACACATTTGAGCCCTATTTATGACATTTTGCATAACTTGCCGTAACACTTCCTGCGATATGTTCGTTATTTCTTGACGAATGTTTTCTTTTAGAGCTGCGAGAGTCTGTGGCTTGTTCACATACACCCGAGATTTCAAAAAACCCCAAAGAAAGAAGTCTGGACTGGTCAGATCGGGTGATCTTGCAGGCCAAGGCAAATCGCCAAAACGAAATTCACGTTGTGTTCTTATCACTGATGAATTATTCCGTAAGAACATTGACACAATTATTCCACGTTCTTGGGGAGTAAAACGGTCCATGTTTATTTTCAGTGTATTTTACATTTGTTCACTACACAATTTTCAAAAACAGAATGACAGAAAATGTCATATAAAAAAAATAAAAGTATTTTCTTTAGTGCCAGTACTTTTGCGCCACCCGTTATATGGTCAATTTAAATTAAGCTTAAATATTTTAAAGGCTGACTCCCATAAGCTAGAAAAATGCGTTGGAAGCAAAATAAAAAAAATATCGACATGCTAGTTTTTGAGATATCTGGATCTGAACATTTAAAATAAAAAATGAAAAAGCACCCTGTGTACAAATAAACTCTTTCCTGGCCAACAAATAGATAGTAGTACAACTTTTTGTTGGCCATATACTAAGTATCCATATACTAAGTCACTGACCTCGACAATCAAAACAGCTGATTTATCGATTTTAATAAAAAAAAGAATTATTTAGTATGTAAAAGTAAAAAAAAAAAATGGACTTATATACAGGATGTTTGAGTTAACACCGTTGGCGTTCAAACCATCAAATCAGTCTGTCAAAATTAATCTTTCAGTTTGTTCTTTCACAATGGATTAACTCAAAAACTTTGAATTTTAAAAGTTCTTTCACCAATAGAAAGTTACAATATGAGCGAGTAACTATATTTTAACATACGTCTTTTTCCCTTGCGGGCTAGACAGAGCCCAGGTCTTTTAGACCTAAAACCCACGTTTAGCATGTTGGAGTATTGGTGGGCGTTAGGTGGAAAATTGAATTATAGTAGTGACGGGTTGCTAGCCGCATCGCCTATTCATATGATTCCTCAGTTTCCGCTCATTCCCTCGATCGGCTTTTACAATCTGCGCGGGAAGAGAAGCAGCTGGTACACTTTACGTTATTTCTTTAGTCCCAGACCACCAGCGTGGAAGATACACTATATTCTAATTAAGAAAAAAGGATACATACGGATATTTACAGTTGTGGTAGAGCCAAGCTATCTATGCGGACGAAGATGCGGGTAACAGCTAGTATGTTATAACTAACTTGTGTTAATAGACAGATAAGAAAATCAAGCGATATTTGAAAATAAATAAATATATATGGACAAATCACCCAGATTGAGCTACCCCCAAAGTTAGTTCAAGACTTGAGTTATGGGATACTATCTCAACGATACTATATTTTATAACAAATAAATATATAGATAAACATCCAAGACCCAGGCCAATCTGAAAAAGATCATTTTCCATCTTGAACTTAACACTTTTGCTGCAGTGTCAAACTGTAGACAACTGTAGGCAACTGTAGACATAGACGTAATTCTATTGTTATTTCTATTGTGTCTGGTTCACTGTCAGTGAACGAGTTAACGGGGGTCGAACCCGGGAACTCTGATGTAACAGCCTGGCACTTTGACCACTAGGCCACAGAGCTCGTCAAAACGAGAATAGAAATCGTAAAATAAGTATTTATGTTTGTAACATGTCTTAATAAATTAGTATAAATATACGAGAACAGTTAATGTATTTGCAGTACATATGTTTACTGAGCTGAAGTTAAGACATAAACAAGAAAAATGGCCAATTCGATGGTCGAGGGAGCCAAACGGCAACACAGTAGCGGATTTAGGGTAGGGCGCGCTTGGGCGACCGCCCAGGGCGCTGGATACGAAAGAGGCGCCCCCACCAAGCAAGGAAGCCACGTAAAGCCGTTAGGCCGATGCGGCAGAAAGTTCCCGGCTGTCATCATTGATGGCAGTCGTTAAGCTATGTCAGATGACTTTAGGCAAAACAAGCTAAATCTATTTTTATTGGAGAAAAGATAAATGAAGCGCCTAATAAAATCAAAGAAACTTGGAAAATCATAAACAAAGAGACTGGTAAATTCAAATCGAGAGAAAATATTAGCAGAATTAAATGTGGTGACACAACAGTTACATCTACTAAAGATATAGTCAATGTTTTTGAGAATTTTTTTACAAACATTCCTCTTGAACTTACTTCTAACGTAAATTCTTGCCCAAATCTTGCTGAAGACCTACTTAAAAGTAATATGTCACCTAGTAGCTCCAAATTTAAATATAACTATATTAACCCTAGTGATATAGTCGATGCTTTCAAACAGCTTAACTTTAAAAAATCCGAAGATCTATGGGGTATGTCAGTTAGAGTCTTAAGCAACATTATATGTATTATTGCTGTTGATTTAGCTTTTATATTTAATGAATGTATAGACGAAGGCATATTTCCAAATTTAATGAAATGTAGTAAATTAATTCCATTATTTAAAAAAGGGGAAAAGTCGGATCCCAGCTATTACAGAATCATTTCTATTTTACCTGTTTTGAGCAAGGTGTTTGAAAAGATCATGCTCAATCAAATGCAACATCACTTCAAAACCTGTAATCTTTTCCACAGCCAACAATTCGGCTTTACTGGCGGAAAATCTACCACCGATGCGGGAGTAGCACTTGTTACTCATATTTATAACGCATGGGAGAATTCACAGGATGCCTTTGGAGCATTTTGTGATCTCTCGAAAGCGTTTGATTGCGTTGATCATCAAACTCTTTTGCTTAAACTACAACAATACGGGTTTGATAATAAATCAATAAAATTAATTCAATCTTATTTAACAGATAGGCTTGAAACTGTCGATATAAATGGTATTAAGTCTAATGGATCTAATGTTAAAATCGGTGTACCACAAGGATCAATCTTAGGGCCTTTCCTTTTTCTTGTATATATCAACGACTTGCCTTATATGGTTGAGAAAAAGGCCGGCATTGTGCTGTTTGCCGATGATACATCCCTAATATTCAAATTGGACCGCCATAACGAAGATGCAAGCACGGTAAATAGCACTCTGACTGCTATATCAGATTGGTTTTCCGCCAATAACCTCATATTAAATGCTAAAAAGACCCAATGCATACGGTTTACATTACCCAATGTGAGGCAGGCTTCCGTTGATATACAGATTTATAGTCAAAAAGCAGATTTGGTTGAACATACAACGTTTTTAGGAATTACTGTAGACTCGAAACTTCAGTGGGGCGCTCATATATCTAAACTTTCCAATAAACTTAGCTCTGCGGCTTACGCTGTAAGAAGAATCAGACAGTTGACAGATGTGGCAACTGCTAGGCTAGTATATTTTGGTTATTTTCATAGTTTAATGTCATATGGGATACTGCTATGGGGAAAAGCAACTGACATCGAAACTATATTTATATTACAAAAAAGAGCGATACGTTCCATTTACGGCTTAGGACCGAGAGAGTCACTCAGAGAATTATTTAAAGAAATAAATATATTGACTGTAGCTTCGCAATATATATTTGAAAATATAATGTATGTGAAAAAAAACATTTCATCCTTCAAAAAATAAATGATATCACGAATAGTCCCTTACGTAATAATAACAAATTGTTTCTCCCGCGTTATCGGTTGAGCAGGGTTAGTAATTCGTTCCTAGGGAATTGTATACGCTATTATAATAAATTGCCACAATCAGCCCTTGATATGCCTGACAGAAAATTCAAAGTTTACGTTAAGCAGGTACTTTGTAAGAAGGCTTATTATAGGACTGATGATTACCTTAATGACAAACATATCTGGCTTCAGCCTGGCACAGGAACGTCTTAACGCATCTGTATTTAAATTAATGTCATAATTTGGTTCATTTTGAACGTATATATATAGATATATTATTATTTTTTATTGACATCCTTTCAATACAACTTGACATTGTACTCAATTTGAATGATGACATGACAATGTAATCTCAGTCCACATATAAATATATGTAGTTTTAAGTAATATACTATAAATTGTAAGTTGACGTCTGGAGAAAATGCGCTGTGCAGTTTGTTGCCGCTTCTTCTGCACTCCGCTTTGGAAGCGGCTCTAAACTTAGCTTTAAGTAAATTAACGTCAACAATTCTTTGTTGTAAAATAAATGTTAACGTTCACCAAATGGTATGTAAAGTATCTTATAATGAATAAATTATATTTGAATTTGAATTGAATTGGCAGCTTGAAAAATCTGACACCAGTGTTGGCCACTTACACACACGAAAAACAAACAACCAAACAAGGGCAGAGGACGCAGGGCAGTGTGAGTCAATCGCATTGCATCCCCCTCTCCTCGATAAGTGGGGCGCTCGTAAAAATCTCGCCCAGGGCGCCAGTAATGTTGACGCCGGCACTGCGGCAACGCAAGGTTATTAAGGCGCTGTATCCCTAAACCGTTTGTAGCGGACATCGCGCAATATTTTACATATTTGTGTCATACCTGTCGTCAGTCTAAGTTCAAATCCGTGTCTGCCATTTTCGTGTTAATATTCACTTTTAATTTAATAATTCAATAATTATAACCAAATATTGTATTTTTTGTAGGTATCCATCTTGCTCATTTAGTTATACTTTTTATAGACGTATAAAAGTTGGTAGTTGTCGCTGAAAATATTAAGTAATTCGCGACAAAAAAAAACTGGATATAGCTTTTTTGATATTTTATTTAGTTAGTTTTTAAATATTTTTTGGTACATATTTTGATGTAACCATTTATTTTGATCTTTGAACTGTACTTCATTTTTTTTATGCTAGTATTCTTTGAAAAATAAGGCTAACTGCGCGGCAAAAAAATACACGTTTTACGGTATTCTTCTGATGCACAGCGCCTTAATCAATGAAAATCACGTGCGTAAACAAAAATACTTCGCAAATCACTTTCAGCGAGTGTTTACAAGAAATTGTGGCGCATTCGATAGCGACACACATTAAGAACTAAGTAACAGATGCGAGACGTCACATCTTTAGAGCTAGAGTTTAGAAACATACGCACTCGCTACTCGCCTATTAAGAATTACTTTGCAAATCACTGTCAGCTAGTGTTTACAACAATTTGCGGGAGTTTTTGGTAGCGACACTCATTAAGAAGTAACAGATGCGGGACGTCGCATGTTTAGGGCTAGAATTTAGAAAATATGCACGTCGGCTCTATAAAATACTATGCAAATCACTGTCAGTGCGTGTTTACAACAATTTGTGAAAATGTAGTGAAAGAAGTAACAGATGCGAAGTACAAGTCTAAGAAGTTGATAGCCATTTGATGGCTAATAGCTGACAGGCCAGGCCTGGCACATTTTTACCATCGCCCATAACGATCATCGGACGGCCGATCCGCGGCGTCATTGACACTTGCTCTTAAGATTTCTGAATAGTGAAACTCGACAATTTCCGACAAAACAATACGTGATTTACACGAGAATCGGTTGAGAAATGCGACTTGTAGAAGAGAAAAACCAAAACCGGACAGCGGGACATACAAAAACCGGACAGCGAGACATACGAACGTATTTTATCCCAAGCTGAAGTAGACACTTCGCGCTAGCTTAAATTCATTGACGTGATTACGTCTTATAAATCGATTAATACGGCTGTATGCACAAACATTTCATGTTTCGAAGCAGCGGCAGCAGCAATAGTAGTATCTATCACGCATCTATCTCTCACCGTTCTCACGTAAAAGTATCGTCCGTTAACCATTTTTACAGACGAC
This sequence comes from Elegia similella, assembly GCA_947532085.1. Lineage (NCBI taxonomy): Eukaryota > Metazoa > Arthropoda > Insecta > Lepidoptera > Pyralidae > Elegia > Elegia similella. The sequence continues at coordinate 5,797,743 of OX383951.1, read as the reverse complement.
CAAACTTTTTAGCAGACTATTTAACCCTTCAAGCGCAAGAAACGCAGACACAATTGATTTTCTATTGTTATGCTATGTTATGCGTCCTCATTTTCAAGTTGAAAGATCAAATTGAGTAGGTACTAATTTTAATCCACGCTAAGAATAAAACGGTCCCTCCATTTTATTGTAACCGTGGATTAAAGTAAGAAAAATGTATGTATGGAGAAAAATAACTAAAACGTGAAGCGTTTACAGATGATTGTGTTATGAGTTATACTTTTTTCGCTCTCTACATTTTATGACATGACGTAGAGCTATGGCCGATTTTTACTGACATTTTACGAGTAGTTGTAGTAAATAGTATTTATTTTAAGATAGTACAGGATAATCTACGCATTTAAGTTGGTACGTAGATCTACGCGGAAATATTTACGGATCCACAATCGCCGGCGTTTATATATTAGACGATTTTCATATCCTTGACAGGCTACTTCTGATACTACTTAAATAACTTGTCAAATCAATGTTCGAAAACGTGCGAAGTGAAGACGAAAAGGCTGGAGAGGCCAAGCTCTGTCTGAAGATTTACGCAAAGACGAAACCTGGAAGACGCTCAGTTGAGAGAGAGAGAGAGAGCTTGACTAAATGAGTCGCAAACGCTGCAATGAGTAAAGGCTCCAAGACCTGCCCCTGCGCCATTCCATCTTCGGACGTGGGCACTCCACCCGTACGTGGTCGGTATTCCTGTTTATCGTACCTCTAGACTCTAGATTCGCCTCCTCCTTCTTTATGCCAACCGCGAAGGAATTGAATTTCCTCCCCGCGTCACTGTTTCCCGACTCGTACAATTTAGGGATTTTCAAGGCAAGAGTGAATAGGTATTATTTGAGTTTGCGTGTACCACCCTCACCGTTGCTTCACATCAGGCAAGATAGAGGTCAAACGCACTCTAATTATTCATAAAAAATCGGCCAAGTGCGAGTGGGACTCGCGCACGAAGGGTTCCGTACCGTTTTCTATAAAAACAGTAAAATAAATAATATCTGTTGTATGGGAGCCTTTAATATTAATTTTATTTTTATTTAATTATTTATTTTTAAAGTGAATATATAACTCAATATTCTGTGAATATTTCAAGTGTCTACCTGTTGCCGTTATCAATATCGAGCAAAAACAAGCTAAAAATCACGTTTGTTGTATGGGAGCCCCCTTAAATACTTATTTTATTCCATTTTTTAGTATTTGTTGTTATAGCAGCAACAGAAATACATCATCTGTGAAAATTAAAACTGTCTTACTATCACGGTTCATGAGATACAGCCCGGTGACAGACGGACGGACAGACAGACAGACGGACAGCAGAGCGAAATTAATAGGGTCCCGTTTTTACCCTTTGGGTACGGAACCCTAAAAAAGACCTTCCAAATGCCTAATAATACGATATTATTATCAGATATAACGTGAGCACATAATAATTTCAAGGGTGTCAATCAACTGGCGTTTACTACAAGAACACAGTTTACAACTACACCAAATTCCAGACTTAACGACCAAGAGCTGAAAGACGAAAGATGAAATTATGTTTATCAGACGAACGATGCCAGATTAAACGATATAGACAATTTGAAACTCAAAAACAAAATTTTAGTATTACTTGCTATGCTTCTCTCTAGAGCGTCACGTATCCACGTTATCTTAAAGGTAAACTTTGACGCAGCAAGCCTTTCAACTCGCCGGTCACTCAACTTCAAATTTACCCTAAGTGAATTGACCGCCATCTGTATACAGCGTGTAACATAACGAACGACGTTCTTATGAAGGGGTGACCTATCCCGTCAAAATGAACAAGTTTTCCTATGGGACGAATGCTGGGAAAACAAAAAACGTAGTGTTTTTTGTTATTTTTATACAAAAGTGTTCGGCCGGCCTGACAATTATTACGAAAATGCAAATAAAAATGAGTCCCCAGCATTGGTCCTATAGGAAAAGTTGTTCAGTAGCGGGCTGAGTCACCCCTTCACGGGAACGTCGTTGGTTATGTTACACACTGTATACCTAACTAGCTTTCGCCCTCGGCTCCGCCCGCGTCAATGTCGCTCCCTCGGATAAAAGGTAGCCTATGTCCTTCTCCGTACTCCAGAGAACTTGTATGCAAAATTTCATTATAATCGGTTCAGTAGTTACGGCGTGAAAGCGTAACAAACAAACAAATAAACAAACAAACAAACAAACTCACTTTCGCATTTATAATATTAGTAAGGATGAATCTCTTAAGTAAAGTCTGATTACAGACGATGATTTTACGTGATAACGGTAGAAGAGAGATAGCTGCGTCACAATGCTTAGGCCGATGATGGCTCTATCGCTTGTTCCGCGCTCTCACTTGCACACGGAACGTGACACTTTTTCGTGCGTGCAGCCGGCGTTCATTGATTTATAAGATTTGTATGTATTTAATTTTCGAAAATGCTCTCATAATTTCACGAGAGTTAGTTGAGAAATGCGAGTAGAGACAGACAGCTAGACATACGAAATATTTTTTAACTAAGCTAAAACTGCAACACTGCGTTATCGCTTTGCGCTCGCTCGGTCAAAAAATGTAAATCATAAACTAACAAGAAATACCATCAGCCTGAGACAGCCCGATATGGCAAGGCAATGGGGCGCATCATTTAACCGCAGAGCAACTAAATACGAAGCATTAACTTAAATATTTACAGCGAGATATTAACAGTAACAGGAGATCAATAAATTAAATACACACTTTGTGGCGGAGAGCTCACGGCTCTTGTCATAATGGCGTAGCCTAAGATCAAGCTGCAAAGTTTCTAAGTTCATTTGATTTTTGTTCTGAAATATTTTTTTGCCATTTATTGTATTAAGATAACTGTCCTGCTAGTGAGAGAAAGGAAATATTACAAAATATTCTTTGTGTTAATCTAAAAAAGCAATAATTAAGTCTAGACTTTAAAAAATTATTTTTTTACGCGGTCCATCCTTCCATTTGCATGAAATATGATCTGTAAAACATTATACAGCCTGCTTAACGCTAATTGAACTTTGAACTATCCAGGGAGAGTCCTTGGATAGTTTCAGAACCGCAAACAAATACCCGTGAAAAGGAAGTACAAGTGTTTGAAGAAATCGTACTCGTAGCCCCTCGCGATTAGCGTATGAACCGCTACGACACAGAGGGCGTCATACAAAAAGCATATCACCTAAAACTACTACTTTAAGGAGCCCGATGGCCTAGTGGCCGTGATTATAATTAGCGCTTACGCAATTTAAGCAACCCTCGGCGTAGTCCCCACTGGGATCGGTGACCACAAGTGGCATAACTATATCTTGAGCTCCTCCGTGCTTCGGAAAGCACGTTAACAGTTGGTCTCGGCTGTCATCATTGATGGCAATCGTTAAGCTATGTCAAATGCCTTTAGGCAGCTTGATAAATCTGACCAGTATTGGCCACTGATACACACGAAAAACAATACAATACATCACTATAAAAAAATTCTTTACCTTTAGTTCGTAAAATATGAAGTAGAATTGTTACTCGAGGATCTTGGGCTACGTCATAGTGAGAGATATTCGCGTGGGTGGGCTTCAAATAGCTCGCCGACCGTGCGTCTGGTGTGAAGGAAGATCAAGGGCGCTTCGGGCTATCACAAGAAAGTGTAAATTAAAAATTATTGCGTGTTTTTTCTTCGTGGAAACTATAAATCTGATGGCGACATCGCTAATGTAGTTAGTTGACAGAAATAAATTCGCCCGAGTCGGATTCGAAGTTTATGTTTTGATGATTTTATTCTACGAAAATGAGTTCTGTTATTTACGCTTCTCTTTACGCATCCATTGTTTTTTTTTAACCATACTACTCCACCGTGGTTGGAAGTCACGGTAGTGTAGTTCGTAGCACACTTAGGGCGTAAACCTAAGGGACGTCAGATCCTACCTGTGGCGACTTCTTTTTCATCACATATTTTCGATCGACCCATACTTTCCTCATGTCCTTCTTCCAACTCCTTGAAAGGCCGGCAATGCTCCTGTTACACCCTGGTGTAGCAGTTGTCCATGGGCAGCGCTGATCGCTTACCATCAGGTGACTCGCTTGCTCATTTGTCGTCCTATAACATTAAAAAAAAAAGAGTAACAAATATCGTTTCTCAATTTCTCAGTAGTTTCAACATATCCAATCGTGTTGATATGCCCATCTTTGTTTAATCTATCCGATCCGAGCGAGAGAATGATAGTGGAACAAGTGTAAATTCAGTGGCAGTACAAGTGATATCTAACATTAGTGAACAGTATGTCTATGTGGCTTACACTCATCAAAAGTTCTCACTGGGGCCTCAACTGCACTCCGAAGAAAGTTTTAGTAAGTACACAATGATCAAATCTTCCATGCTGGTCATCACTATTTTTATTCCGTCTTCCATCTACACGCCTAAATGCTAAATGTGGCCATAAGGTCTTTAGAGACCTAGGCTCTGTCTATCCCGTAAGGGAAAAAAGACGTGATACTATGTATGTATGTACAATGATCAAAAGAGAATGACTCACTAAATGCCTTGCGGAAACAGTAAAGAAATCCGAAGGGTATTAAAATCAGCAGATAGTGCCCGCAAAGTTTTAAAACTTGTATTTTTTGTAGAAATTCGGCATATAGGTTTGCCAGGCGTCCGGGTAAAGCCGGACACAGTAAGGCTTTTTGGCCGCGTGTCCGGCCAAGTTAGTCGGTGTCCGGCCCGTCCGGCTTTTTCTCTGGGATGAAACCATGTCGTCGTAAATATTGCAGGGAGGTTTTCAATTTGCACCCGTCACTTAAAAATGGAGGGTACGGTCTTTTTAACCAAATGTCAGGCCAATCTGGTGGATCTATCCGGCTTTTAGATTTGACAACCAGGCAACCCTATCGACAAACATACCGAATTCCTCACAAATGCCACGGGATTTGAAGGCTCTGGATATGCGTGACGTGACATATTTATACAAGAATAGTAGTAGTACGACAGGCAATTTGTCCACTGTTAGACAACACGGATCAACCATTGAATTGCCTTCCAACGGTAGTGAGGTTAAGTACCCGAAACATCGACATTTTAGGCTGTCTTCTTATATCTAACAATTGCAAACAGAGGTCCGTAATAATCTATACCAGTGATATAGATTATAACGGGTGACTGAGATGAGCTAATCTTATCGGTAGGTTGACTCTTACCATCGACGTGCTTCTTCTATTGTTATTAATAGAAGTTCTTGTATCGTAGTGTGCTAGGAGCTGTGTTTAGCCCCTAGCACACTACGATACAAGAACTGGCCTGTATCTGTATGTACAGTCAGCCAATGAGATATCTGACCCCCTACAACAGCGCCATTTTTCGCAAACTAAAGAAACATCCGTGGTTTAAACCCAAAGATAAAAATATACAAGTGTAATATCCTTTGCGACTAGTGCCATCTATTGAATTGTGAATGAACAAATAAGGTTAATAAGCAGAAATCTGATACCCTTGACGACTAATGCCATCTATTCGATTTTTGATAAATAAAACAAGCCCTAGCATACGATACGCTTATTTCAAAGATACTTCAATAGTTAGATGTGGCGCAAGTGGTAGGCACTACGGTTTAATAGTTAGTGTGAATATGAATGAACAGGTTCAAATCCTCCAAAGCTTTTTATTTTTTACAAATATCTCCAACTACGTATTGTGATGTTGGTGTAATTTTGGTAGTTTTAACATAATGTTACCGAGCTAATTACTGTGAATAAAAAGCATTTTAAATTTTTAATTACTTTATTACATCAAAAAAATTTAACAGTGAAATAAATACCTGCCTACTTAATTCAAACTATGATTAATCTTCTGTAGAGAGAACCAACATGTTACTTAATAAGTAACAATTTACATCTCTCAACTTCTTTTTAATCATAGTATTATATTTTTTTAAATGTGTAGGGTCAAATAGTGCTATGTGAATAACTTTGCTTCGATAATAGTATAAGAATGAATATAAACCTATGGCATTAAATGAATTTTAATATGGGAGAGGGTGACCCCCATTTTGAAGCTTTTGTTTAAGTCTATTTGTCATTTCACTTACCATGTTAGATCAGATCACATATCACTTATGCGCATATTTATTAATTTAGTATAACCTTTTTGTCTAAATTGATTTAAATCAAACTTTACTTGTGTCTCGTGTCCCAGTTAAGCACTATTTGACCCTACAATCTGGGATTTTAATTGGTCACTCAATAACAGTTAGATCACAGAACAATTGTCTTAAATAAAATATATTCTACATTGCAAACTGTTGGAATCACCACATCTCATCAATTTTCCAAGTATTTTTCTTTATTCATCCGGCCGCCGAATTCTACCAGCTCCCCTGGGCCCATTGAAGACATCTGTCCCCAATAACCTGCAAAACAATAATACGATCAGTTACCTAATATTATCTACACTGCGTAATACACTAGGTATAAAATATTATTATTATTTTACTTCACTATTTAATGAATATTTTTACCTAATGTTATCCTGCCACTGTTCTCAAAGGCAAATTATTTTGATGGCTATACGCTGGCCATGTCTTCTCCGCAATATTTTTCTGCCATCATCATCAGACTTAAAACTTTTTTCATCAGAATAAAATACGATCTCGTTCTTGTTGAATGTTTCCTCACTGTTTCAATTGAAATATTGTAGTGTATATGTTACGCCAGTTGACTCCGAATCCACAAACGGACGGTGTTTCTCTGTAAGAAATATATTTATCTTAGACATTTATCACAAACCCTATGTTTTACGGAACAAAAAATAGTGTGACAATTAAGTAAGTATATTAAATACTTATAATTTCTACTTACCGCGATACCTAACTCTCTAGATATAGATACTTTAAATACTGTGGTTGTATTCACAATACACTATTAGCTTTCACAAAATCTGCTATATAAGATGAAACGGGATGCCTAATAACTGGTGGGGTTTTGGATCACTACACAGTAATCGCAGTATCTTAATTGTGACGCGAGTGAACAATATTTTTGATTAGTTGGTATCAGGTATAAATAAATCTGATAGATTACCCTCAATTTATTTGTTAAAGCAATGCGTTGCAGTTGGTGACAATGATGTCATAGCAGTAGAAATAGATAGCCAATTTCGCCCGAGACGTCATATCGTCGGTTGGCGTATTGAGATGAGCGCTAGCTTCTCAATGACTGTAGGCCTTCTCAAGCCGTAGGTCCATGGTTCGAATCGAACTTTACGTAGGATTGTTTTTGATTCTTTCTTGTTCATACCATTGATGATTACTTGAATTATTAGCTGAGATTATTAGAAATACAAAATTTGCAACTGAGCAGGTTATCAAAAACAAGTTTATACCAGCAGTTGTCTGTCTACTTGCCAAAAATCACGGTAGGTGGCGCTTCACAGCAAAGTGTGAATTTACGTTTTAAAAGTCAGGGGGTCAGGTATCTGCTTGGCCGACTGTACATTCAGGGACAGAGATACCTCAGCAGGCCCTCTACTTATATCTTAAACTATCCTTATCCTTATCCTTACTATAATATTATAAATGCGAAAGTGAGTTTGTTTGTTTGGTTGTTTGTTACGCTTTCACGCCGTAACTACTGAACCGATCCTCATGAAATTTTGCATACAAGTTCTCTGGAGTTCCGAGAAGGACATAGACTTTTTATCGCGGGAAAAAGTACTGTTCCCGAGGGATCGACATTGACGCGGGCGGAGCCGCGGGCGAAAGCTAGTAAATAATAAAAACTGAAAATGTATATATAGAAAGATTTTAATGAAGTCTTTCTTAATATAAATTTTCATGCTAATATTATTAATAACTTAAGAGAAAATTCAAGATATAGGTAGAGGGCCTGGTCAAGTATCTCTGTCCCTGACTGTACATAATGTAGAGTTCCAAGGGCTGTACCAAAGTTCATACTAACGTTAATGTATATAAATACCAAGGTAAATCAAGTTCAGTTGTTGATCGAGGTACACTTGGTCAGTCTATTATCAGTGGCTATGCCGTAATACAGTATGTGCAGGTCTTATCATCATCATTTCGAGTAGGTGTCACGGTCATTCGACCATGCAAACCCTGGTGTCAGAGCTGTTAAGGACCACCTCTCGGCCTCTGACGTGATTCTTTTAACGACTACCAGATGTCGGGACCAACGGCTTACCGTACCCTCTGAAGCACGGAATCATCTTAATTATCAGTCAATCAGGTCTGATAAAAAGCTATTTCTTTGTCCTCAGTTGCAAGTGGGTCCACGCACCGAATCCACGGAGGAAGACAAACGCAGCGATGACAGCAGACCGCTCAGCAATGCGTCAGACTTCAGCAGAGACAATATATGTGAGTTTATTCCCTTTTCTAAGTTAACAGAATGCACCATCAACAACATTTTTGTATCTCACGTTAGTTTTAATGAAGGTACATTCATGAGGTACATCCAAAAACAGATAAAGATCTGGGCTTCAAATAAACCATGCACAAAATGAATACAGACTGCGTATGCACATAATATTTTACCCTAAACTAGAATGTCTAGTAAACATGACCAATATTTGTTAGCCTAAAGCATCATCATTATCATCAGGTCCTTTTTAGTCTCCACTACAGGAGCACGACCCTCTCTTTACTACTAGGGCCATACTTGGCCAGAGCAGCCAGAGGACTTGGCCTACACTCTCCACGCTGGCCAGACGGGTTGGAGAGGTCTCTTAGATGTTTAAAAGCTTTGTTTAGCTTGTATTTCCTCAGTCGCCTTTTACGACATCCACGGGAAGACTTGGAGTGGTCCTATTCTACTCTGCCGGATACCACACGGCTAAAGCATATCTACTTTCAATTAACTGGAACTCTTCCATGATGATCTTGTAGAAAATAAAAAATGTAGTACCAGCTGAACTCTTGCTGCACAGATCGTAAAACTCGATCGAGGGAATGGGCGAAAATCTGAAGAATCATATTAGTAGGCGATGCGGCTAGCAACCTATCACTATTTTTAATCCGTTTTCCACCAATATGCTAAACTTGGCTTTTAGGTCATAAAGCCCTGGGCTCTGTCTACCCCGCAAAGGAATAAGACTTCATTCAATCCAAATAAATAAACTCACAATGATCTTATTCTGAGTCAAGATTCGTTGGCCCATTACTGAGCTGTATATCGCAGCAGGCCTGTCTCACTCTCCGTGTAGGCATCGAAAACATACCTACGCTTGGCTTCGAAGGTGAAATCCGAACAAATCCGGTAGGCAACTTCAACGAATTAGAAATCGTATGTTCAGAGCTACAAGTATAAAATTCGCTTGCTGTATGTATCTAAACTAAAAGGTGCAGCGTTCTGATGCGAGCTAAATTACACCGTATCGCTAACTACATTGAGTTGATATTTCTTTGAATACCTTTGCATAATTTCGGCCAGGTCAAGATGGAAAATTATATTTTTCATATTGGCCTGGGTCTTGGATGTTTATCTATATATGTATTTGTTATAAAATATAGTATCGTTGAGTTAGTATCCCATAACACAAGTCTCGAACTTACTTTGGGGCTAGCTCAATTTGTGTGATTTGTCTGTAGATATTTATTTATATTATTTATTTATTTGTTCTTCGTAAGTACTGGTACTATTTTGTGACTAAGGTGATACTTGGCGAATGTATGACCTATTTCTGTTGTTTCAGTGTCCCTCAGCAACGCGCCCCGCCGAAGCCGCCGCGGCATCGCCCCCTGCAACGACTTCCAACGGCCCCTCACACGGTACCTGCCTGTCGATAGAGATGACTTCGATCTGCGAAGACACGTCGAGTCAGCAGGTACGTCTCTCTTCCTAAGTACCACACTCTCACAGAAAATCGACGATTGAGTAGAAGCTTAACCGCTTCTATGCTTCGTTCGGTGAGTGAGAGGCCAATCCTTCCATAATTTAGAGTAGTTAAGAGGAAACACTGCGCTCGATAGAAATGTAAAATAGGTATTTGTAAATTCTATTGCTGTCGCGCTGTATGCCTAAACAACCCCCACAGAATGCGATAGAGACAACTGCAGCTCGGACTGATAATAACTATGATTTTTTTTACAAATTTAACGTATCTTAGTCCCCTGATTTCTTCTCCAAATCTTAACCGATCTTATTTTTTTTTAATTAAAAATAAGTTATGTATGTCTTTGTTTCTATGTATACTGATTCTAATATAATCGCGTCAAATTTGTTTTCTTGATGTTTGAACACAACGGAAATTCTATTCAATTATTCAGGTTTTTGAAAGGTCTCTTTATATAATTCAACTATGGAAAAAATTAAAACATAGGGACATGCTAATATATCCATAGATTTTTTGGTAAAAAATCATCGCTTAACTGGTACTATCCGGCGAGGAATCAGGGGACTACGCTTGTATGGAAATACGCCCTCCAATTTCCTCTTTATAGATTCAGGTGTTACTTCGCGGAAGTCAATGCTACATTTTCACTGCGTGAAGAAAGATGCCTCGTGTAGAGGCGAAACACATGTCGCGAGCACGACGGCCAATATTACTGCAGCCTCAACGGATGCAGCAGTATCGACCAGGGTTGGCATGCATCAGCTATAGGGCATGAAGGGACTAACAGTAGTGGGTGGGCGCTGGCCAGCAATACTTTGCATGAACTTACTGGTGGCGAAAGCACGCAAAGTAAATTATCTCAAATCCTTATCCTTATCCTTACTAATATTATAAATGCGAAAGTGAGTTTGTTTGTTTGTTTGTTACGCTTTCACGCCGTAACTACTAAACCGATCATCATGAAATTTTGCATACAAGTTCTCTGGAGTACGGAGAAGGACATAGGCTACCTTTTATCCCGGGAAAGGTACTAATCCCGAGGGATCGACATTGACGCGGCCGGAGCCGCGGGCGAAAGCTAGTTAAATATAAATTAGAGTGCCTAATTTTTCGTCTAGATTTGGCTGGACTCATTTGTTATTATCCTGTGAATACTTTATGGTGTGCCATATATATCATCATTCCTCCCTCATACTGGCACTGTCTCCTTTGGATGGTAAGCCGAAGTTGGGTCGAGAGTAAAATGGTCAGTTATATATGTGGTTATAAATTTCCATTTTCAAGTATTCAATGCTGGTTTGGGACAAAAGAAAAAACTTAGAATGTACCAGCTGCTTCTCTTCCCGCGCAAATTGTAGAAACCGTCCAGATCGAGGGAATGGGCAAACCTGACGAATCATATTAGTAGGCGATGCGGCCAGCAACCCAACACTATTTTGATTCCATTTCCATCAACCTGCTTTTAGGTCTTAAAGACCTGGGCTCTGTCTACCCCGCAAGGGAAAGACGTGATATTATATATGTATAAATTGCAGGTCACCAACTGGACGTATGCCCCTACGTGACCATCAACTCGACGTCGTGTCGCGGATACCTGCACAAACTGGGCGCCACCTTCCACACTTGGTCCAAACGGTAAGTAATAAAATCTCTTATAACATGCTCGTACACATCACGGTGATGTTCTGTAACTTTTTTAAGTACGTTATATACCCTCCCACTCCCTGACATCACGATCATCAGATTATTACTACACCCACGCTTGAGCAAGTAATTAACCCAGCATGTGACTATTTGACTTTGATATGTAAACCTTTTTAGCCCCATTGAGCGATTTGTGCTAAGGGGCATTGCGTCACTTGCGATCAAACGCGCGGCATGTTCGTGACGGCAGTCAATAGGGCTTGCTTTTTTGTTTAATATGTTCGGGAGCCCTTAGACCAATGGTTCTTAACCATTTTGTAGTACCATTTGACATAAATTATGTTTTGCCATGGACCACCACCTCTTAGCACAGTAAATTAACATTAATACATTTATAAATACAGATACACAAAATAGGAAAGTGTTCGAAAAAATAATAAGCTATTTGAACAATTTAATTTGAAAGACAAGCTTTAAATTACAAACTGACAATATTTTGTTGTGAACCGCTGCTTGCGTAGATATGTAAATGTAAATAGAATTATAGATTAAACGGCTTTTCGGACCACCACCACCGGTCCGCGGATCACTGGTTAAGAACCACGGCCCTAGACGCTCACTCATCACTCACCACCTAATCTTTAAACTTCAATGGGACCGCACAACGCTCGAGTAAATACACATCTACGAAATTAAAATTATATAAATAAATATATACGGACAAATCACACAGATTGAGCTAGCCCCAAAGTAAGTTCGAGACTTGTGTTATGGGATACTAGCTCAACGATACTATATTTTATAACAAATACATATATAGATACACATCCAAGACCCAGGCCAATCTGAAAAAGATCATTTTCCATCTTGACCTGGCCGGGGATCGACCCCGGTCACTCCGTGTCGCAGGCAGGCGTGTTGACCGCTGCGCCACGGAGCTAGTCAATTTTTATCACTAAAAGTACGCCTTTTTTATTTTCAGGTGGTTCGTTTTCGACAGAGAAACGAAAACGTTCATCTACTACTGGGACAAGAGTGAGAAGAAGCCACGAGGCGGCGCATATTTCCAAGTGAGTATATGACAATATAGAGGGTCAGGCAGTGGCGGCGCAAGGTCTAAGTTGAGCCTGGGCCAAAAGACCACGAGAATAGTATCTTCGCGAGGCCTTGTGACGTTGGCTCTTTGTGACGTTGAGGCGATACAAGCACTAAACACTAAGGATAACAGATCCCAGAGTTCGAGGGTTGGGTATTGTGGTCCGATGTGCAGCGTAGAAGATGTACTTAGCTTCAAGGCGGCCCCAAGCGAAAGAGAACTGGCCGTCCGCCGCTGCAGTTTATAAATGGGCCGCGGGGTAGGAGACAGGGTCGCGGAGGGTAGTGAAGCGCGACGTCACATCTTTCTCGCAAATCGTAGGCTTCCCAAAAAAAAAGCTCGCTACTTTATACGTGAGGAGCCTTTGGGCGCAAGGCTGTGGGTTATCGCCCACTTCGCCCACGCCACTGAGTTCAGGAGTGTCTACTGCTTGGCCGCTGGTTGCAGGTATGGCATCGGGTACGCATGTCCGGCCTTCCGAGCTGCTTCTTGCTTTACCCCCATTCATCTGAGGGAGTAGTATCCCAATACCTTCATTCCCATCCCAAATTCAACAAATTCCTATCCTTACCCAGCTTATAAATGCTTCCGATGGGCAGCAGCGTCGGAAGCACAAAAAGCCAAAGAAACTGCGCTCTCCAACCCGCCTGCCAAGCGTGGTGAGTATGGCAATATCCTCCCAGGGAACGAAGAAGCCTTGGGAGAGGCTCATGCCCTGCAGTGGATTTCTTACGGTTGAAGCGATGATGATGATATAATAATACATTTTTGTACTTAATAAGTGTCCGTTACGCCAGCCAGATTTTGTTGAAAATTGTCGAAAATCGACATTGTAGTGCAGTAGATAATTAGATATAGAGCTTCTGTAAATGGTAAGCTAATTTTTAAATTTGGTAAGCGTATACTTTTTTAATTATTTGATAAAAACAGTTCCGGCTAGAGTAACGTTACCGTAGCCAGATCTTTTTTTGTTTAACGGGAATTTTGAAATAAAAGTTATGTAAATAATTAGATATCAATTTGGTATAAATGGTACAACTTAAATTGTATTTGTATTTGCTATGGTTGCGAAGATATTTGAAATCCTGCTGGAGTAACGGTTTGCCCAATTGCTGTATCTTGGAATTGACTAAGCAGATGATGATGATTTTTGCACAGGACATCTGGCTAATTAGTTATAATTTATAGCGCAATAAAGGAATTCACAGTAATTAACCGTTTAGAAGTTATTTTCATTAAATAGAAATATGCTTTAATAGGTCCTAGCACTTCCAATAAACGCTCCAAAGACTAACTTTAAACGTTATTATATATTGAATTACTGTCTATAAATGGTACCAAAGTTTCATTAGTATCCTATACGTAATTAAAAAGTTATGATGAATCTTCGATTTGATCCGGCCATGGCGCGCGGCGGAGTTATTTAACGACCGATTAATAGAGTTTCCTGTACGAGTGGTCACAGAATCTTTTGTAAATAATTAGATATACATGTCAATTTAATACCATATGTATGCCATTGCAGAAATCAAATGTGATGTTGCATCTACTAGATCCCCTACATATTGGCCAACGGACCCACTTAAGATTCCTGATCTCATAGACTTTTTTATATACAAAAATATATCGTCAAATTATATGAGTACTGACCAAAGCTATGACATGAGCTCGGATCATTCAGCTATATACTTAGAAGTAAATGAAAAGGTTAAAAATAGGGATACTAAATTAAGCTTAGTTAATAAATACACGGACTGGACTAGTTTTAAAATAGAATTAGATAGAAAAATAGATCTTAGAGTTCCTTTAAAAACTCACGATCAATTAAATACAGACCTAGAAAAATTTGTTTCTCTAATACAACAAACTGCTTGGAATAATACTCCCATCATTAAAAAGAGAACTGCTAAAAATACGTATCCATTGGCAATTAGAGAAATTATTACCAAGAAACGAAGGCAAAGAAAAGTATGGCACCAAACAAGATCTCCGGAGGACAAAAAAATACTAAATAATCTCACCAAAAAGCTCAAAAAAGTAATACAAAACTACATCGACGAAAGCACAAACACATATCTTGAAAAGCTGACTAACGACCGCAGCACGGACTATTCTCTCTGGAAGGCAACAAAACGCATGAAGCAACCGATGAACCAAATACCGCCCCTAAAAATCGGGCCTAAAAGGTGGGCAATAACAAATGCACAGAAGGTAGAACAGTTTGCAGAACACTTAGAAAATATTTTTAAACCCAATGAAAACGAATCAAGTGATATTGATATGATGAATGACCTAACAGCTGATGTCAACAATGATGAAGATAATGACGACTATTATGATGAGCAAATAAAGCTAGTAACACCGCGGGAAGTTCTTCGAGTAATAAAACAACATATTAATCCAAAAAAATCTCCCGGTTTTGACCTCATATCGGGTGAAATATTACACAACCTTCCACGAAAAGCTGTAGTAAAGCTAACAAATCTCATTAATGCTGCACTGAGACTAAAATACGTGCCAGACCTGTGGAAAGTAGCTGAAGTTATAATGATAGCAAAACCGGGGAAACCCCCGAATGATACTGCTTCGTACAGACCTATTTCGCTGTTACCTGTCATATCCAAATTGTTTGAAAAACTGCTTCTAAAAAGATTAAAACCTATAATAGAGGCCAAAAATCTGATTCCAGGGCATCAGTTTGGTTTTAGAGAAAAGCACTCAACAGTAGACCAAGTACATAGAATAACAAATATAATTGAAAGATCATATGAAGAGAAAAAAGTTTGTACTACGATATTCCTAGATGTAGCACAAGCTTTTGATAAGGTATGGCACGATGGACTCATTAGCAAACTAAAAAGAATGCTTCCTAAAAATTACACAGACATTTTAACGTCATACATATCGGATAGAGTTTTTAGAGTTCGACAAGAAGATGCATATTCAGAAATTAAAGAAATAAAAGCGGGCATACCTCAAGGAAGCGTATTAGGTCCGGTCCTGTACCTACTATACACTTGTGACATTCCTGAGCTAGAGAATAACACTATTGCGACCTTTGCTGATGACACGGCCATAATGGCTGTCGGAAATACACACGAGGAGGCTGCAGAAAAGGTTCAAATAGCTGTAAATAAACTTAACAACTGGACAAAGATATGGCGAATTAAGCTAAATGAGTCAAAATCTATTCATGTAAACTTTACAAACAAACGTGATAGATATTGTCCTATATATATAAATGATAAGCAAATACCATATGAAGACACAGCAAAATACCTAGGTATGACACTTGACGCGAAGCTCCGCTGGAAAGCCCACGTCAAAAAGAAAAGACAGGAGTTGGAAATAAAATTCCAAAAAATGTACTGGCTACTAGGAAGACACTCTACCTTACCAGTACATAACAAATTACTTTTATATAAAAAAGTCCTTATGCCAGTGTGGACTTACGGCATACAGCTGTGGGGCTGTACCAAACAGAGCAATGTAGATATTATTCAACGTTTCCAAAACAAAGTGCTGAGGGCTATTGTAAATGCGCCCTGGTACATAAGAAACGACGACCTGCATCGGGACCTTAATATACAGTTCGTTGATAAAATAATCAAAAAATACGCTGAAGCACATGAGCATAGATTGCTTCATCATGTGAACGTTGAGGCGATCCAGCTCCTCGACAACACGGACATAGTGCGAAGACTTAAAAGGACTAAACCATTTGAATTAGTGTAGTGATAAGTAATAACAAAGTAGTGCAGTGTAAGTGCGAATAAAGACACATGAACAAAGTGCCTTCCCCTTAATAGAGACAGTAAGAAAAGTGCCGATGGACACATTCTTATTCTATACTTTATAAACTAGGTCAATGTAAAATTACTCATTAGCCAACGTTTAGGCTAGATTGTAATAATATTCGCGTATTTAAATACAAATACCGGAGAAAAAAAAAAAAAAAAAAAAAAATTTAATACCTAACAAATTTCAGACTTGTAGATTAATTAATTAACGAAATAATTGAAAAAATGATGTTCGCGTGGTTACCCGACCAAATCTAGAATGTTATGAAAAAGCGGCCGCGCCATACATTATACCAACCTTTTTAAACTTACTAGATAATTTCATACTCGTACGTGTTTTGTACAGACGAGCTACATAAGTGATATAATAAAACTTAGTTATAACTAATATTAATATATAATAAATATTTTTGTATCTTTAGATAGAATACTGTTGACTAGCTCCGTGGCGCAGCGGTCAACATGCCAGCCTGCGACACGGAGTGACCGGGTTCGATCCCCGGCCAGGTGAAAAATGATCTTTTTCAGATTGGCCTGGATTTTGGATGTGTATCTATATATGTATTTGTTATAAAATATAGTATCGTTGAGCTAGTATCCCATAACACGAGTCTCGAACTTACTTTGGGGCCAGCTCAATCTGAGTGATTTGTCCGAAAAAAAAAAATCTAAAATAATAATACGTAGGTAATAGAACATATAGAGGACCTAACTGTGTAGATAATGTTTATCATATAAAGATATTAACTAAGGTAAGTAAGTTTATAAATTAGCTTCAAAAATAATCACAGGTTTTTTCTTATGGACCAATATGCAACGTCGCATGCTTATCTGAAATTAAAAAGAAAGAATTTATAAATACCTATATCTTTTTTATGTTATCGTTCCGAATAAGTTAAAGTAAAATACTTGTAGTCATATATAAAGTTTTATTGTATTAAATCACAGATCAACAATAATAAAATGTAATAACATCACAGTGTAGTATGTACTTACATATTTTATCTGCAGTAAGTATCTACTTCCTATTGCTTCCTGTAATCTGATTAAAAAATCACAAATGTCTTAGACTAGCTGTTGCCCGCGACTTCGTTCGCGGCAATTTCCGTTAGTATGATTAATTAGTATAGATGAATAATTTTCCCCGTTTTCAAAACATTTTTTATTGATGCTTCGCTCCTATTGGTCGCAGCGTGATGTTTTATAGCCTAAAGCCTTCCTCAATAAATGGACTATCCAATTTGAACCAGTAGTTCCTGAGATTAGCGCGTTCAAACAAACAAACTCTTCAGCTTTATAATATTAGTATAGATAAAGATAGCCTTATTCTTAAATTACGTTTTTAGTATAAAAATCAAAATACAATATTATAAATAAACGACATAACAATGCAGTTTACTTCTTAGGATAGGTACTTTTTGAAACAGTACAAGCTAAAGCTTTGTTTTATAGTAAACACTAGCTTTCGCCCGCGGCTCCGCCCGCGTTAATGTCGATCCCACGGGAATAGTACTTTTTCCCGGGATAAAAGGTAGTCTATGTCCTTCTCTGTACTCCAGAGAACCTGTATACAAAATTTCATAGAGATCAGTTCAGTAATTACGGCGTGAAAGCGTAACAAACAAACAAACTCACTTTCGCATTTATAATATTAGTAAGGATAAAATATATAAAATAAAAGGTAAATTATCAAGATGCTTCCACTACTAACTGCTAAGCTGTAACTGGTAGCTAGTAGCTATTTTAAAATAAATGTACCTACTTTGTAAAAATAGCTCGTCTGTACAAACCGCGTATGTATTATCCTGTAAGTTTTAGAATGTTGGTATAATGTATTGCGCGGCCGCTTTTTTATAACATTCTAGATTTGGTCGAGTAACCACGCGAACATCATTTTTTTCAATTATTTCGTTAATTAATTAATCTACTGGTCTGAAATTTAGCAGGTATTAAATTGACATGTATATCTAATTATTTACAAAAGATTCAGTGACCACTCGTACAGGAAACTCGGTTAATCGGTCGTTAAATAACTTCGCCGCGCGCCATGGCCGAAACAAATCGAAGATTCATCATAACTTTTTAATTACGTATAGGATACTAATGAAACTTTGGTACCATTTATAGACAGTATTTCACTATATAATAACGTTTAAAGTTAGTCTTTGGAGCGCTTATTGGAAGTGCTAGGACCTATTAAAGCATATTTCTATTTAATGAAAATAACTTCTAAACGGTTAATTACTGTGAATTCCTTTATTGCGCTATAAACTATAACTAATTAGCCAGATGTCCTGTGCAAAATTCATCATCATCTGCTTAGTCAATTCCAAGATACAGCAATTGGGCAAACCGTTACTCCAGCAGGATTTCAAATATCTTCGCAACCATAGCAAATACAAATACAATTTAAGTTGTACCATTTATACCAAATTGATATCTAATTATTTACATAACTTTTATTTCAAAATTCCCGTTAAACAAAAAAAGATCTGGGACGGTAACGTTACGCTAGCCGGAACTGTTTTTATCAAATAATTAAAAAATTATACGCTTACCAAATTTAAAAATTAGTTTACCATTTACAGAAGCTCTATATCTAATTATCTACTGCACTTCAATGTCGATTTTCGACAATTTTCAACAAAATCTGGCTGGAATAACGGACACCTTAATAAAGAGGAGGATATTCGTCTCTGACATCAGAAGACGCTACTGTTCCCTATTCTGCACAGCAGCTCGTCTTGTAGGGCCTTCACGTCCTTGTATGTTTCGTTCTTTCATAGAGTCTGTCGATACTAGACTTTGATGCCCAAAGTGGAATCTGTCAAATGGTCGATTGACCGTGTCTACTACACGAAATGATGATGAACACGGCTGTATGCCTAAAGTCAGGGTTGTGATGTTTGTCAACGTTGTCTTGTCAGGTAATAGAGGAAGTGTACCTGGACCACGGCAACACGTCGCGCTCGCCGAGCCCGCAGACCACGTTCATCGTGCGCACGCGCCAGCGCCGCTACCACCTGCTGGCGCCAGCCGGCGACGCCGCGCGCATCTGGATCGACGTCATCTTCACCGGCGCGCAGGGCTACGCCGAGTACCAACAGTGACGCCACTCCCTACGCTGCGGGCTCTAACGGACACTCCGAACGACGCGAGTGAGCTAACATTTCTACTCTGTGGATTATATTTCTACTTTGTGGATTCTTACAGCCAATCCGAGTAGGTACCTGGTGTGAGCCAACAATTCTACTCTGGGTTCTTAAAGCCAGTCTTACTGCTTTTTTGGAGTGAAAACTTCTAGCGCGCTGGTCACTTTTTTGCGATGGAAAAACCATTGACACTGTTACCGTTACCTCTATAAGTAACTGAATGTCCAAGTTTTCTTTCACTTCTGTCGGCACTGTCGGAACGCCACTGTTTTGTTTTAATGATAGATTTCTATCTAAGTCATTTTCGCCGACGCGCAAAGATGTGCGTATCTACAGTAAAGTGTAAATAAAATATTGTCTATGGATTTTGGAAAAAAACAACGCTTTTACTTCACTTTTGATGATAGATCTCCATCGACGTCATCCCAATCGGTGCGTAAGGTCACAGAGTACCTAGAGTTTATAATCTAAGAATTTTTAATTTATGAATTTTCCAAAACAAATCTTATATTTTGATTAGACACGAGAAGATGAAATTCATCTTCACTTCCGCGCAAGGTATATACAAAGTATCGAAAATAAATACCTAGGAATTATATTCTCTGGATTTTGAAAGCCAGTCATGCTGCATCTTTAGGAGGCCCTTAGCGGCAAATAAAAGAGGGTGCGATCTACAGTTATTAAAGAGGAGTTTCTGAAAAACCAGATAGATTTTAGAAAACAATTTGACATTTTAAATATATAAAAGACAACAACAAAACATCATCTTTCTTATATCCATCTAGCGAGAAACTTACGTTTAGCTCACTAACTTACGATTACCTTAAAATACTAGTATGAAGTTTGCCTCATAGGTACTTACTTACACTTAAATGCTGGTTGTTATAAAACTTAAAGCCACTAATAATGCTATTATAATTCCACTAACGTCAGTAGGTGTGGTAGCTTTATTTTAATTTTGTCAAGACTTTTAATTCATACAGATATGTTTGTTTGAAACTTCAGTCTTACAATGTGGCGTCAAAATTGGAGTCATAATTTCTTATACAATTTTGACTCTTTACTGTACAATACAATGAAATCAAATGATAAACACCTCGCTTTAAAATTGCTATAGGTTCAGGTTAGGTTAGGTTACTAATGAAAAGAAATATCTATGAATAATGACAATACTTTGGCAATCTTTTGAAATTTGTTCTGTGGGACTTGCAGTGTTGATATTCCAAACACACCTCTTTCCATCTCTAGACTAAAGATAATCTGTGTCCTTGACAAACTTTCTATTTAACGGTAAGTATTTTTCCTGCGAATCGCACGTATCTAATACGCCCTTCGACATACATTGCATGTCGTGTTTTGAGCTTCCAATAACTTAACTAATTTTACGCGCAATGGAATTAAAAGCGTATTGGTTAAACGATATCTGCGTATCAAGAAAAGGGCTTTTACGGTGCACAACAATTAGCGGCTACTTTCATACCAACGCTGTTTTAAAAATAAAATAGGTTGGTATATAAAGCTAGCGTGTGCTCAATGTCATCCCAAGGTTATATGCATAAAAGAACTGTATTCTTTTGACGTAATGTCTATAACAGTCAGTGATCGGAACGCGTGAAGCTTGTTTAAGTAAACTTCAAAGGAGTGGATGATACCTTCGCTAGACGTACGAGCGCGGCTGTATCCGCAGTGGTATTACTCACTCTTAAGATTTATCATTCGATACTTAGGTTACGGAGCCCGATGGTCCAATGGCCTAAGCAATAAAAGCGCTTACGCATGTTAATATTTTATAATAATAAATTAATATAATATAATAATAAATTATTGCATGTTAAGCCTCCACTGTGATGGGTGACCGCAAGTGGCATAAAAATATCTCAAGCTCCTCCCTGCTTCGGAAGGCATGTTTTACCGTTTGTCCCGGCCGTCATCATAGATGGCAGTCGTTAAGCTATGTCAGATGCCTTTAGGCAGCTTGAAAAATCTGACACGAATGTGGGCCACTTACACACACGAAAAACAAACAAAATTAGGTAAATTCGCTCTACGTGTTCCCATAGATCACTGTTCTGGTAGTCGTTAAACGAACCACGTCAGAGGCCAAGAGGCTGTTCCGAAGAACTCTGACACCAGGGTCGATTGACCGTGACACTTCTCGAAATGATGATGATGAAGACTATTGAACCAAGCGAGTGAAGTACAATTATGTACATTAATTTTAAGTATAACTACTTATATCTAACTTTTAGCCATCGCTATGAAATATTTATATATCGACAATATGATTCGTGCCAATGAACCTATTTTGTATAATTATATAATATACATATAAACTGGCGGCTATTTTTATACATTTATACACCATTGGAAGTATTGGTGCCTTGTGTAAGACTGATCGAACATAACACGATTTTGCTTGCAACTTTATCAACAATCAATTAAGATTCGATATGTCGAAAATTAATGAATTTTTAAGCGTCATGTTATTATCTAATAAGATCTTTTGATAGTGCATACACGGTGAAATTTTGATCGTTTTAGACCCTCAAAAGGGGTGATTCAGCCCGTCGATATGGACAACTTAAGGGACCAATGCTGGAAACTTAAAAACAATTTCATTTCCGTACAAAAATGTTCGGCAGCCCTGTCCATTTGTATGGGGATGTATAAAAAAAATTGTTTCCAGCATTGGTCCCATAGGAAAAATTGTTCATATCGACAAACGATCTAAATTTCACCGTGTAATAACTAACCGTGCGGTTTTAGCTGTAATATACGCAGACTTTAGTCTTATATACATTTTTATTAGTTAACTACACTATGAAACTTAATTGTGCACGCTTATTATGAGAATGTAATGTTACCACTATGTATTTTAATTGTGTAATATTATGTATAATTTCCTGATTTTGTGATGAATTATGGCTAGATCGAGTGTTCCAATTATTGCCAATAGTTTGGCTAAAATGTCTAAATATAACTGGCAACAATGATAATGACAACATTTATTGATATGTTCTGTAGGGATCGGAGTGTTGCCATCACAAAATAGACTTTTTAGGCAAGCTATAATACCGGAAATCTTATTTTATTATGGCAGTATAATTTATATTTACACAATATAAATAACGAGAGATTTATTTAGATTGGTTACCTTTTTTGTAATTAGGTACATTTTTGTCCAAAAATGTTGTGAATCTGTATACATCTTTAAATTATGTCAATTATATATTTTTAACATAAGTGTTAAGTACAAAATCGTAATATTTTTTACTACGAGCGATATACCAGTGTAAAATATGGAATGCTTGCAACTTGTATGGTTTGCTAGGTTACGGCTGAATACCATTTACTTTAGTTTAAGGTCACATTAACCAACCGAATAAAATAATAGTATGACAACTTTGTTTTACTTGTATCCTAAGTTCTTCCATGCTGGTCTGTGCCAGCTGCTTCTCTTCCCGCGCAGACCGTAGAAGCCGGTCAAGGGAATGGGCGAAAATCTAAAAAATCATGACAATAGGCAATGCGGCTAGCAACCCCTCACTATTTTGATTCCGTTTTCCACCTTCACGCCCACCAACAGGCTAAACGTGGCCTTTCGGTCTTATGACTTTAGGCTCTGTCTACCCCGCAACGGATAATGACGTGATAATATGTATGTATTGTACCCTAAGGCTCAAAACACACCGAGTTGACAGCGGCCGGCAGCGAAGCGGAGAGCAGGCGGCCGTTATTGAAGTTTCTCGAGCAATAATAAGTATTATAGCAATTAACATAAAGTTTAAAATCGTATGATAGTGAAACTGCTCGTCGCTTCGCTCGTATTTTGAGCCTAATTGACCGAGGAAGTGCGAAGGTTTTTAGGGTTCTGTATCTCAAAAGGAAAAAAACGGAACCCTAATAGGATCACTTTGTTGCCCGTCTGTTGTCTGTCAAGAATCTTTTTTCTCAGGTCTACTGTCTCTTGGGCTGTGAAAAAAAATATTCTAAGCCAACGCAATCAAAAGATACATCCATTTATGCCGCAAATTTTGGACATTCGCAAGGGAATCAAAACCTACAGGGTGCTTCCCGTGAACTCAGAATCTTCAAATTAGGTACGAAGCAACGTCTTTTACCCACAGAGGAAAGGATAAGTTCGTTTCTATTCTAAAATTCACCCATGTACCAGCTGCTTCTCTTCCCGCGCAGATCGTAAAAGCCGATCGAGGGAACGGACTAAAATCTGAGGAAACATATTAGTAGGCGTAGGTTATAGTGATAGCATGCGACTAGCAACCCATCGCTATTTTGATTCCGTTGTCCATGTTCACGCCCGCCAACATTATAAACGTGACTTTTAGGTCTCATAAACCTAAGCTCTGTCTACAAACGACAACGACGTGATAATATGTATGTACTTATGCATTGAATTAGAAAAACTATGGAAGCGTAACTCTCATACAACTAACGATTCAATATCAGTCCCATTTACGCAAACAAACTTAATTCACAACGAAAAACTTACGCACTCATAAACGAAGCTAGCTTGCGATTGGCCGCGTCAAGGTCACGAGGCGGTGTCAAGATATCTCATGAACGCTATGGTGTCAACATAGCGGAGGTAGCTGGAGGTAGGTAGGAACCACTCGTGACAGCAGCTCGCCTGGCTCGCTATGAAAAGTAACTCCTGAGTCACTTTTCGTCTTTTCTTGCGTTTCCTGCACCACTTTACTACACAAAAGTCTGCTTTTCTTAATTCGTTAAGATTTCGCTAATGTTCACAAAAAATATGTCGTTAAATGCTTTTATCGACACGTCCTACCTACCGTCACGGAGCGCGTGGCAGCGAAAAGATCATAGTGTCAGTTTTTAAGCGCAATACTGCTACCATAGTTTTTCTTCAATGTATGTAGGTATGTAAAACTCAACCGTTTACTTCTTTGCCTCAGTAAAAAACAGTATTGTCATGATTGTCATGATGAATGACACTGACATTTATGACAGTGACAGAAACAGTAGGCCGTCGGCCGTCATCCTTCAGTCAACAATTGTGTGCAAGTACTCTTTGAAAAGTTTGATTGAGCATGGATTGAGCGTGTTCATTCATTTTTCATCAGTATTCCAGATTATATTAATTTTATATTCTCAGAAAAGTTCTTAAGAAATTTAAGACCTATCTACGTCACATTCGAAGAAGAAATCCTAGGAGATTTTCATCAAACTACACTACGCAAACTTACCAAAGAAAATGACGAATTCAATGAAGAGGATTCAACAATTTATCAGCCACTGGTACCTGCGATTCTTATTAGTGACGGAGTTATACATGTTGGAGCCCTGGGAGAAGGCGATAATACGTATCCTTTTCAAATAGACCAACATTTCGAAATAAATTTAACCTACATTTGAGTGTTAATTTAACGATCTTCTAATTTCTAGTACCGTTGCGAAGGTTCTCATTATATCTAATTCGCTCTATGGCCAATTTTCAGAGCGTAAAGTTTTAGTTTCCATGTAGTAGATTTAATTACTCATTATTTTACGCAGTTTAATTGCTTGAATTTGATTTTGTTCTCAGAAATAATTTTATGACTGCTCAAAATGAACTTGATACATGAATTAAGGATCCACCTATTTATTAGAATTCAAGGCTAAACTCTTCATCATCTCTCTCTTATCTGAGATTTAAATACAAGTCTGGCCCCTGTGCAATCAGTCATGCTAGTAATTATTAAAAAAATATTGCATATTAACTTCTAGCGCTAATGCTGCTTAGATCTGCAAGTGAATATGACCAACCAGACCAGTTGAGAAGTAACATTAGTAAATTTCAAGAACCTAAATAAAGTATGAATAGTTCAGATAAAAATTCATCACTTAAATTTGGAATGAAGGTACTCTTTTCCAAAATAATCCTGACTATAGGTTTGTGACAGTACTTCGGAAGGCACATTAAGCCATTGGTCCTGGCTGCCATCTGGTAGTCGTTAAAGGAACCACATGAGAGGCTGAGAGGCGGTCCTGAAGAACTCTGACACCAGGGTGGGAATGGTTGTTTGACTGTGTCACCTACTCGAAATGATGATGATGATGACACTCTATAATCTGATAAATTCAATAGTCCTACACTGCCCTGCCCAATAATTGAGAAAGAAGAAGATGAATTAGCGGGGGTCCACTGTAGTTTAATGTTGTAATATGATTTGGCATAGTTTTTACGGCTGGCCGCCTGCCTGATGCCAACTCTCGTTGTAATGAGGTAAAACTCATCATCATCAACAAAAAATATAAATACTTCGTCCTCTGAACTCTGAGGCGCAGAGAGGATGGGGTTAATTTTCGACCTTTCCGGTGCATCCCTTCCACCCTCAGTAAAATGCTCCATATTAAAGTGAGTGTCCTGTGAGAGCCAGTTTTGTTATTAATTGTTACAAATAATTTTGCCTTAATTTCATAATTCAGAGGGAACCTTCTCGGTACTGTTTCTGATCTACTGGTATTTCAACTACTCCATTGTGATGCACGGAATTGGACATCTACGGGGAACAGCCACAATTGCAGGATGACATGAAGAAAATAAGTTACTTGATACATTATTGCTATTTGAATATTTGGTATTCTTAAAAGATTCTAAGTTCTTGAAATAACACAGCATAAATACTTTTTCTCGAATTGAATAACAAACAATGTTAATTTGAAAGGGTATTTTAGATAAAATGAAAAGTCATACATCATATTTTAACGAGCACATTTTGAATTTTAATGGCAGTATGATGAAATAATTTATATACCTATGGCATTCTGTTTCTGAACGAGCTAAATGTAATGCTGCGAGAGAATTTTATTAGGGCACTCGAAAATCAACTTCTAAATTATTAAAATAAAGTGCATACATGCTTGAACCTGACAAAAATGCTCGCGCGTCCTCGAAGATACGCGGGTAGCCCCGCGCGCACTTTTGTAATTTAAAGTTGATTTTCAAGTCCCATAATAAAATGCTCTCAGCTGCGCTCCTGTCTGAACTCACCCTTATTGTAATTTGGTTTACGCGATCAGTCTGCACGCGCCCTTAAGGATCTCAATGTAACTTACAAGATACTAATAAAATACCATATAAATCTGGTACAATGTGGCCAAAATACGCAATAATTAAAGTGTTTTACTTTAATTAGTGTTGTCATACAACAGGTTTAGTTAGGTACACTGAACACGCAAGTGCTTGTGGTTTGTTTCAGAAGCTTTATAATATTGTTGTGTTCCAAATGTATTTATATTATCATATCAATTAAATATAATGTGTAGTTATACATATAGGTAATGCAAAATTGTTACATTATGTTATTTAAATAAAATAATTTATATATTTCGCTTTTAATTCTAAAATTTTTATACTCCAACACTCGTAGTTGCCGAGATTAGCCTTGCTTGACAGATTTACTCTTTTTCCAAATAAAAAAAATATTTCCCGGCTCCTTTTTCCTTACTAATATTATCATTGCGAAAGTGAGTTTGTTTGTTACGCCTTCACGCCCTATCTACTGAACTGATCGCCATGAAACTTTGCTTGCATACCCGTTGTCTGGAGTACGGAGGACTGTAGTGGAGCCGCGGGCGAAAGCTAGTTAGTAAATAAGCCGACAATCATCAAATCGGTGATGGGTGGCCAAGTCAGAAAGTGTCACATGTGTGTACGTATACACATTTGTATTTGTATTTGTACACACATGTGACACTTTCTGACTTGGCCACCCATCACCGATTTCAATTCTGACCATGCCAATATTTAGTCGAGAAGTGGTCGCCAAATACTGGGTGGCGCAAAAGTACTGGCACTAAAGAAAATACTTTTATTTTTTTTATATGACATTTTCTGTCATTCTGTTTTTGAAAATTGTGTAGTGAACAAATGTAAAATACACTGAAAATAAACATGGACCGTTTTACTCCCCAAGAACGTGGAATAATTGTGTCAATGTTCTTACGGAATAATTCATCAGTGATAAGAACACAACGTGAATTTCGTTTTGGCGATTTGCCTTGGCCTGCAAGATCACCCGATCTGACCAGTCCAGACTTCTTTCTTTGGGGTTTTTTGAAATCTCGGGTGTATGTGAACAAGCCACAGACTCTCGCAGCTCTAAAAGAAAACATTCGTCAAGAAATAACGAACATATCGCAGGAAGTGTTACGGCAAGTTATGCAAAATGTCATAAATAGGGCTCAAATGTGTATCAACTCTGGAGGTCACCATTTAAAAGACATCATCTTTAAATCCTAATGGTACGAAATTTAATGGCACAAATATACATTTAAAAAAACCTAAATCTAGTTTTCTAATTTAGAAAAAATGTTATAGCTGAACCAAATAGGGTCTTTACTTTTGCGCCACCCAGTATAAACATTCGTCGAAGTTACAAGCATGTTGTAGTGGCCAAGCCATGAAGCACACTTTCTGGCCATCTCCGAAACTATAACAACCTAGCGACGATCAGCCGGCCTATTTGCGAACTCAGTGACCAACGTTTTGATAGTCACTTCAAAATACATTGCGGGTTTCCTATGATAGACTATTTTTATTAAAGATATATAAAACGTAATGTACATTGAAATGACTATCAAAACGTTGTACACTGAGTTAGCTAATAGGCCGGCTGTTTTCTCCTAGATTTAGTCGAAATGAGTTACCAAATATCTGAATTGGTCTACAAGTAATTTAAGAGATATTATTTTTTCTTACAAGCAAAATCAATATAAACGTTAGTAAGAAATGATAAACAGAAATGAATTTGCGAATTTATTTATTTAAACTTTCAAATAGCTTACACAGTAACCGTTCGTGCTACGGAACATTTCCGGTACTTTCAGTGACATTTTCTGCAAATGCTCGAGGCCGCGGCAGAACATGCCTTTCGACACGTCTGTGGAGACTACAGCCGGGTCAGCAAGCCACGACTCCACCTCATCGTTCAAAGAAAACTCAATCTTATACAAAATTTTGGTAAGAAAACTTGACTGTAGCCTTATTTTATCACTTCCAATATGTTCCACTGAATTTCTCAACACTTGAAGCTCTTTGTCCATCACCCAGATCAACAAATACTGTTTCTTGCTCGCTGACACCACACACTCCAATATAATCTTACACATTACTGTGTACTGAAAGCCCAAGTCGAATTCTTTAGTCAACTTTTCTATAGTAAATATGAAATCGTCAGTTTGAATATCATCACCAGTGTTTTTATGTGAGAAAACAGATTGTTCTACATTATCTTGAGTTACTTTGACTTCGGAGTTGAATAATTTGACATTGGTTTTGTCTTTCAAGCCAAGCCAAGCTAAGCATCTGTTGCAATGATAGATATTTCTTTTGGCGTTGAACTTGTTTGTTTTCTCTGATAGGTTAGTGTTATTGATCATGAAGAATGTTAGTCTGTAAAGGAAGTCATCCTTATTTGGATTTAGTTTAGGCTCAACATGAGAATCTTGTCCATGTCCGTGACCATGGCAGAACCACTCTGTCATATCTAAATTAGAAGAAGGAAGCTCCAAAATCCGTTCAAACTTTACAAAATTGTTTGAAATAGTATTTGAACAATTTGAGCAAACGATTTTAATATCTTCATCAACTTTAACGTTAATCTTTAGTTCGTAATTTTTGGTAGTAGTCTCCTTCGAGCTTGAGGATAGAAGTTCTTTGTAGAAATTGCCACCGTTTTTGGGCTCTGTTAATATTCTGAATGATATGGTATTCTTCTCAATCTTGAGACAGGACATTGAGTTGGGTATGATATGGCAGAATTCTTCTATAGGTATGACAGAAGTAACATCTGACTCGTCTTCTGAGTAGCAATCGGACAGACTTTCGATGGACGACAGACTATCTCGTCGCTTGGATTTGCAGTCATCATAGTAATTGAGCACTATACAGTTGGATTGTATACTAATTTTCAAGTTGCAATTCTTGGTAAAATCCACACCTGTAGTGATATAAACGTTGCAGCTCCGGAGCCTAGAACGTAATTCCATAAAAATACTTTTGATCAACATTTTCGCTTACTTAATAAAATCCTCGGACCTTATTACAACAACCTCTATATTAGTTTTACTTATCAATTAGTTCACTATTCTCAATATTCGTCTTGATTCTCTGTACATAACCATTTGTCTCATAGACGTTGAAGATATTGTCCATCTGGCGGATGGTAAAAGGCAGCGAAACTTTCTTGTAATAATCATTCATCATTTCAATGTTGTTGATGACGGTGCTGAGGAGGTGGGCTTTCTCGGCATAGATCCCGGGTGCCTCGTGTCTCAGGTACGTGAAGTGGATGTGGAGGTGGTAGAAGGACGGTTGGTAGTGCAGGTAGATCCGCAGCTGGCTGTCCGGAATGTTGTACTTCTCTAGGATCTTTTTCTGTAAATAGTAAAGTTATACATATTTCAATGACTTGTTTATCCTTACTAATATTATAAATGCGAAAGTGAGTTTGTTTGTTTATTTGTTTGTTTGTTACGCTTTCACGCCGTAACTACTGAACCGATCACCATGAAATTTTGCATACAAGTTCTCTGGAGTGCGGAGAAGGACATAGGCTACCTTTTATTCTGGGAAAAAGTACTATTCCCGAGGGATCGACATTGACGCGGGCGGAGCCGCGGGCGAAAGCTAGTAATATTATAAATGCGAAAGTGAGTTTGTTTGTTTGTTACGCTTTCACTCCGTAACTACTGAACCGACTATCATGAAATTTTGCATACAAGTTCTCTGGAGTACGGAGAAGGACAAAGGCTACCTTTCATCCCGGAAAAGTACTATTCCCGAGGGATCGACATTGACGCGGGCGGAGCCGCGGGCGAAAGCTAATCTAATATAATATTGTCTTGTTGTTGAGTATGGAATTGATGCGACCTTTCATCACCCAATCAATGTTGTAATTTTAGGGAGTTGGTTTAAGTGGCTAATATATACATCACGTAATGCTATGACAGCTCCGTGGCGCAGTGGTAAACACGCCAGCCTGCGAGTTCGATCCCCGGTTCGATCCCAGGCCAGGTCAAGATGGAAAATGATCTTTTTCAGATTGCCCTGGGTCTTAGATGTTTATCTATATATGTATTTGTTATAAAATATAGTATCGTTGAGTTAGTATCCCATAACACAAGCCTCGACCTTGGGGCTAGCTCAATCTGTGTGATTTGTCCGTATATATTTATTTATTATTTAAATGCTCTATGGCCCCCTGTACATAAGTCAAATGCTTTAAATGAATAAGGCGCCTTTTAAACCATCCTGAATTTAGGATCCGATGGGAGGGACGCCGCTATACTTAAGAAACGATACGAGATATCTCCAATCGTATTGCACGTATAGCGGCGTCCTTCATCCGATCTGATTCAGGATGGTATAATACCCCCTTGACTCAGTTGTTATAAGGTCAGGGGTGTAATCCTCAACTGCCTGTCCGTTGGTTGGAGGTATGGCATTGGGTACGCACACCCGGCCTCCCGAGCTGCTACTTGCTCTTCCCTCATTCATCCCTAATACATAAAATTACCTATCTTTCCCTAGCTTAAAAATGCTTCCAATAGGCAGCAGCGTCGGAAGAGAAGAACAAGAAGGCAAAGAAATTGCGCTCGCCAACCCAAACCCACCTGCGTGGTGAGTAAGGCAATATCCTCCCATGGAATGAAGAATCCTTGGGAGACACCCTTGTCCAGCAATGGACTTTTTTGCGGCTGATGATGAACTCATTGAAAATAATAAAAAAATATGAAACCAAATTACCTTTCCCTCGTCCCTGACTCTCTTGAGGAGAGGCAGGTGGCTGGCGTCCAAGTCCCTTAGCGACTTGATGCCCCTTTGCCTGACGATCGCCAAGAGATACAGCGTCTCCTTGGTCAGACCATCCCACTTGAGGTCGGGCAGCAAAACAAAGCCCTCCTTCTCACACTTGTTGTCGTGAACTATTCTTTCTTGCTCACTCTTCCCTTCGAGGATGTTGTACACCCACTGGAAATTAAAAATAAATATTTTATTAAGTTATTATTTCTAGACATATACTGTCGCGGACATTTTTGTAGTTTATTCAAAGAGGAATAATTCTTTACACAGTATTTGGGTAACTTGAACTGTTTTACCCATTGCACGCGTCAGATGTCCTCACCTATGAATAATTTTCCACAATTTCAAAACATTGTTTATTGATGCTTCAAACTAATTTTCCAATTTGAGCCAGTAGTTCCTGAGATTAGCGCGTTCAAACAAACAAACAAACTCTTCAGCTTTATAATATTAGTATAGATTATATATAGATAGACAAAGACAATACATATAATACTAACATATAGACTCCCAAACTCATTAAAAATATTGGTCCAACTTAAGACCACATGATATAGAGGAGTGCAGAATGCTAATTGAAGGTTGAATTTCATCCACTGGGTGACTAGTAATTATTAAAGTACCTGTAAATTAAACTGCTCCTTTTCAATGTGAGGCAACGTCAGTGTCTCATACAGCTCCGGAGTCTCTAAAACTATGTGTACCTCCTGCTGGCTGTACTTTACTATGTGCTTCTCTGTAGCTGGGTAGATTATTGTAGTTTTTACAGCTGGAAAATAAAATATAGACCCTTTATTGCACATAAAAGATAGACAAAAAATTACATACTAAACTAAATTGAAAATGCACAAACGGCTACTTGTTGCATAGCAATTTCATTCAGGCAACCTTCGCAGATGTCCATGGGCAACGGTGACCACTTTCCATCAGGTGGCTCGTCTGCTCATTTGCTGCCGAGTAAGGTAGTATAAGGTCAGTTGTTCAATTTTGTTCTTCCTACATTCCTGATATTTAAGAGTTAGGCACTTGATGATGTCATTGTGTGGAAAGTAACCCATACAATTGTTGGCAGGAGTAATGTAGTGATTTCCCATTGCCTTATCCATTTCACACACTAGTGTGCAGGTTGCCTCACGATGTTTCCTTCACCTGAAGGAATTAATCCCTCAGCTACCGAGAGGCCAGATCCGGCCACATAACCATTAAAACTCCATTGTGTCTGCATTTCCATGATTGACGGTGGAGGTTTGTCCTTAGGGGTTGATGAGTTCCAATATGAAACCACAATTAACATTCACTCCGTTTATTGTCACAGACACAGGAATACAATTTGGTTACAGTTAATTCACTATGGACGCAACACGGTATAGCAAGACTGCCTAGTTAGGTAGGCGAGTTTCGACTGACTTAATCAGGTGACAGGCGTCACTCACTAAGAATGCATAATGTGCACTTCTGTGTACCTACAACGGGTTAAACTAAACAACCTGGTGGCTCACACCTAGGAACTTTTCCTTACGGGTTGCGCTCTTAAGACACATTAGTGCTTACTACATTCAACTAAATTACTTTTGTATCTTCACATCATACAAAATTACAGAAAAAAGTTGAAACAAAGAATTTTTTCAAAGTCTTAATTATGAAAGGTACCAAAACTTAAGTTACCCAGGTAGAAAGTTGAGGCAATTCTCAAATGTGAATAATGTTTATCCTTACTAATATTATAAATGCGAAAGTGAGTTTGTTTGTTTCTTTATTTGTTTGTTTGTTTGTTAAGCTTTCACACAGTAACCACTGAACTGATCATCATGAAATTTTGCATACAAATTCTCTGGAGTACGGAGAAGGACATAGGCTACCTTTTATCCCGGGAAAAGTACCAATCCCGAGGGATCGACATTGACGCGGGCAGAGCCGCGGGTGAAAGCTAGTTTAAATAATAAATTACGAATGTAGTATACTTAACAGTTGTATGGTGCATGCAATTTTTACTTAATGACTATGTTATTAGGACAAAGAATCAATTATTTGATGATGTCAGAACGGAAAGTGGATTGGAAAATATTTGCTCTGAAACACTCAGTGAAAACTGCAAACGTGTATATGACCTTATAAACTTCAAATAAAGATAAATAAATAAATATATACGGACAAATCACACAGATTGAGCTAGCCCCAAAATAAATTCGAGACTTGTACTGTGGGATACTAACTCAATGATAATATATTTTATAACAAATACATATTTTATATAGATAAACAACCCAAACCAAAGATTACTACTATATATCAATATTGTAATCTCTTGACTTTCCTTTGTTCAGTCACCTTTAAAATTATTCTAATTTGACGCAAACATATGTTTTCACTCAAGAACTTCCAGACATTTAATCATTATAATTTTACTTGCGCGATAAAGTAATGAGATAATGTGACTCGTGAATTATTATTATCAAATTAATAATACACTCACGTTGTCCGTAAACTTCTTTTCACGATACACAAGTGACCAAGTGACTAATGATTCTAAGACACTGTCAACCTTGAAAGTGACGAAAGTGACTCGGAGTTGTGGGAAATTACAAATTGTGCTTACCGTTGACTGAAGATTTAGGGAAACAAGCGTAATTCCCGTAAATATCGTTCTGAAAGTATGTCTGCAATACTGTATCGGGACAAAAATAGCCCGTGTCGTTCAATTCTTCCTCTTTAAAAGCATTTTTCTCCAAGACCACCAAAGCCACGCCACTTTTGTCGCGGAATTTCCCCTGAATACACACGGTTTTAGTGTTCGT
This sequence comes from Elegia similella, assembly GCA_947532085.1. Taxonomy (NCBI): domain Eukaryota; kingdom Metazoa; phylum Arthropoda; class Insecta; order Lepidoptera; family Pyralidae; genus Elegia; species Elegia similella. The sequence continues at coordinate 5,763,584 of OX383951.1, read as the reverse complement.
ATTGTTTTTCAATATTTTCTCCGCAATAAAGTCCTTCAACTCCAATTGATTCACAGTTCCACCATTCTCATTATGCTGGTCAATTTTAATTTTTTTACAACTAGGCGGGTCTAAAACATCGTTTTGATGTGAGATGTCGGACATTTTGTGATAGGGTTACCGTATGAAAATATATTTTAGGATTTAAAGTGTTGCTACACCAAAACTATGAAGGAAAAATTTATATTTTATTGCTCTGTGGCTACCTACGCTAAGATACGAATAAGTTTTGTTTTATCACTAGCTTTCGCCCGCACCTCCACTCGCGTCAAAGTCCCTTGATAAAGTCCCTTAGTAGTGGCATCATATAAAACATAGATAAAGTTGTTTGAATTTTGATCCTGTTTTTCCTCCAATGGAAAGGAAAACTAATAAAAGCTTGTCAAAATAGGAAAATCCACTCATTGTGGCCTTTCATGGTGTGAAACCTCATAGAAATTAAATATGAAGTTTCACAATATCGAAGTCCACTCAAATCCACAACAACAATCAAATGACTCAAAACAACAATCAATGAGGATTTTCCTACTTTCAAATTTTGAAAGAGTGACTTTTTAAGTGTTATAATTTGCATTCACAATGCTATTTTGATATACTCTTATTAAAATAAGGTATAAAATATGGTGAAAAAATTTTTCAAGCTGGCGGGAAGAGTGATTTGGCCAGCCATACTTTCTTCCGTAAGATACCTACCCTTCTTATGTCAGTATAGTAGGTGCGTGCGGTGGTTTTTATCAATGGCTGGTGCTTGGTGAGTATGAGGAGTATTTTAATTGCTCTGCTCAGCCAGTGATTTTTGAAGTGAAAGCTTCTCTACCTGTTTGAGAAATTAATGACGACAGCGCCACCCAGAAAATCAATCTAGTTTTAAATTACTTTCATCGCGAATTTTGAAAATCATTTGAGGTAGGTATCTGTTATTCCATATTTGACTTCAGCCAGCAGTCTGTTCTTTGGTGTATCATAAAACCGGCCAAGTGCGTGTCGGACTCGCACGAAGGATTCCGTACTATTATCTAGGTATAAGTATAGCTTTAGACACAATTTTTACAAAAATCACGTTTGTGGTTACATAAAATTTTCGACACTAAAGAAAGAAAGAAAAATAGTTTATTTGGCACATACATCAATAGGAATACGATCACACAAAATTTATCACGAAATATGCTTGCACCAAACTGGTCCCCGCTCAGCATGTGTCGTGGTCTGTCTGACCATGACGCTGGTTTTCTGCGGATACCATTACAAATAAAAAAATAAAAATAACTAACATAAAATTACAGTCACAAATTTGTGGGGTCGATTGTCACTCGCGTCCGTAGGCTTTACCCCCGATTCCCTGCACGTGACCCTGGGTGGTGCTAAAGAGTGACACCTTTCCGGTGGTAGGCTCAGGCCGTGGCTGGTTACCACCCTCAGGGTAAAACCAGGATGCCAAGCGTTCGCGCGTTCCACCCTGCATGCCCTGAGTAGCCGTTGGAAGAGTGGGTCTTCGCAGTTGCGCCTGTCGGCGTACCGTTTTCGGACTCATAGTGTTGTTGCGCGCGGCGTCTAGTTTCGGAGGGCAGCGGGATCCGGAGCAACGGTTGTCCGCTGGCCGCCCGCCGATAGTTGGCAGCCCAATTGCAGACTAGCCAGCTGTGAAAGGCTGCTCCGCCATCGCGCGCATAATCCTAAGGTTGCTCCTGTCGGGCCGGTTGGCATCCGGACGAGAGGCCTCGACAGGCGGCCTTGGGGGGGTCCGGGCGTCCCCGCGGTCTCCGCGCTAGATTTTCTCACCGCGCAGCAGCACTATGACTTCCGATGGAGACTGGCTGGTGCCTCGCGTAACTGCCACTCTTCGCCTTTCTTCCCTCTTGCCTCTTGACCAATCTAAAATGAGTAAAAGAAATAGAAAATTGAGGATTCGTCAGCGGATGCACAGCCTCTCGTTAAAAGTGCACCTCACAAACATTCGAGGTCTGCACTCCAATCTCGTCCCAGTTCACCACCATCTTGAAACTGCAAGGCCGCATCTGCTCTTGCTTACGGAGACGCAAATTAAAACTCCTGCTGATACATCTTATCTTCACTACCCTGGATACGTCCTGGAGCACAATTTTCGGTCAAATGCAGGAGTTTGTTTCTTTGTGCGCGATGACATCTGCTGCAAGCGTCTCCGTAACTTGGAAAACCCCGCCTTCTCGTCGATCTGGGTGCTTGTGGACACCGGCACAGAGAAAATAGTCTATGTCGGTGTCTACCGATCGCATAGCGGTGACCAGGAGACGACGAGGCTGTTTCAGTACCTAAGTGAGGCTGCTGATGTGGCCCAACAAAGGTACCCTGCCGCGCAAACAGTTTTTCTGGGGGACTTTAATGCACACCACGAGCAGTGGTTGTTCCCATACCAAAGGACAGACCATGCTGGTAGAGAGGCGTACAAGTTCGCCTTGTCCTTTAACTTTTCCCAGCTGGTTGACCAGGCGACTCGGATACCTGACGTTGAGAGCCACACAGCCAATTGCTTGGACCTTCTGCTGACCACTGAACCAGACCGATACCAAGTAGCAGTCTCAGCTCCCCTTGGAAGTTCTGACCACTGTATGGTGAAGTCCGTTTTTTTATGTCCCCCACCCGACTCCAGCCCTAGAGGCACTAGACGGGTGTGGCGATACGGGTCAGCAGATTGGGATGAAATGCGGCATTTCCTAGCATCTTACCCATGGCTAAAAGTGTGTTTTTCATCTGACGATCCGTCGAGCTGTGCAAGTGCTGTTGCCGAGGTTATCGGTCTGGCGATGGAATACTATATTCCATTCTCGGATCGACCCTCTGGTTTCAAGGCTGAGCCCTGGTTCAATGTTGACTGTTTAAAAGCTGAAGCCATTAAACAGTCAGCATATCAGGCGTGGTCCGACGCTAGAAGTTGCAAAGCTCCGGATACGCAAAAAAAGAAGAAAGCTTTTAACTTTGCGGCCAAGTCCTGCAAGAAAGCGCTAAAAAAGGCTCGCTTTGACCACATAGGCAGAGTCGGAACCAAACTTGCTTCACACCCCTCGGGGAGCAAAGCATTTTGGTCTCTAGCCAAGTGCGTTGAAGCTAACTTTTGCCGCTTCTCACTTCCTCCTCTGCAGAAACCTGACGGAACACTGGCACACACGGCGGTAGAGAAAGCAAATTTACTTGCTTCTCTATTTGCTGAAAACTCTCGTCTGAATGCAGGTAACCAAATACCACCCCAGTTAACACCTTGTGGATGTAAAATGTCAGAAATCCGCATTCACCAAAAGGAGGTTCTCAAAATTTTACGCAACCTAGACGTAAACAAAGCCAGTGGTCCCGACGGTATACCTGCTATTGTATTACGTAACTGCGCAGCCGAATTGTCACCTGTCCTGACTCGCCTATATCGTCTTTCTTTTCGGACTGGGAATGTACCTAAAGCGTGGAAACTCGCCAATGTTCAACCCATACCCAAGAAAGGTAGTCGTGCCGACCCTGCAAACTATCACCCAATCGCGATCACCTCCATTCTCTGCAAGGTAATGGAGCGTGCTATAAACAAGCGCCTGCTGGCATACCTTGAAGATAATGATCTTCTCAGCGACCGGCAATACGGATTCCGCCAGTGCCGGTCTACTGGGGATCTTCTTGTGTATGCCACGCATCTTTGGAGTGAGGCCCTTGAAAAACATGGTGAAGCACTTGCTGTCTCACTTGACATTTCAAAGGCATATGACAGGGTTTGGCATGACGGTCTTATGGCGAAACTTCCAACCTACGGTATCCCCGCCAGTCTTTGTGCTTGGATTTCAGATTTTCTGAGAGAACGGTCTATTCGAGTAGTTGTTGACGGCTGCTCATCGAACCTATTGGCTATTAATGCTGGGGTACCTCAAGGATCTGTTCTTTCCGCAACGCTTTTTTTGCTACACATTAACTATCTGTTAAAACCAGGAATTATTGGGTACGCAGACGATAGCACCGTTGCGGAAAGATATTTTTCAAGTGCAAGGGCAAAAAAATCTGAAATCGATGATCTTAGAGAGGCAATGGTGGACCGCACCAATCTTACTCTGCAGGCTGTCTCCGATTGGGGCGATGCCAATCTTGTAAGATTTAATGCCTCGAAGACACAGGCATGTCTTTTCACCGCAAAGAAGAGCCCATTCAACTTGGCTCCTACTTTTCGAAATGTTCCTTGTTCCCGTCACAAATCATCTCGAACTTCTTGGTATTGACATATCCTCCAATCTTAACTTCGGTAGCTATATCGAATCCAGGGCTAAGACTGCTTCAAAAAAACTGGGCATCCTCTCCAAGGTCCAACAGTATTTTTCTTCAGGCCAGCTATTGAGCCTTTACACAGCTCAAGTCCGCTCCTGTATGGAGTATTGTTCCCATCTGTGGGATGGATCCGCCCGCTACCAGCTCGAAGCCCTGGAAGCTATCGACAGACGTGCCAGAAGACTCGTCGATGATGAGATGCTTACGGTAAAGCGACTCCAGAGCCTTAAACACCGCCGATTAGTAGCTAGTTTGAGTGTCTTTTACAGACTGCATTTCGGTGAGTGCGCACAGGAACTGCACGATCTAATTCCCCCTGCACCATTCCATCTTCGGACGACACGGCGTGGACAGGGATTCCATCCATATGTGGTCGATATTCCTGCTCATCGCACCTCTAGATTCGCCTCCTCCTTCATTTTGCGAACCGCGAAGGAATGGAATTCCCTTCCTGCGTCGCTGTTTCCCGACTCGTACAATTTAGGGATTTTCAAGGCAAGAGTGAATAGGCATTATTTGAGTTTGCGTGTACCACCCTAGACCTCATCGTTGTTTCCCATCAGGCAAGATGGAGGTCAAACGCACTCAAATTTATGAATAAAAAAAAAAAAAAAAATTTATAAAACATTATTTTTAAATTAAATTACAATTAAATACAAAATTTTAAAAACATTATTTTTGTGGCGCCACCCGCGCTCCGCTACAAATTGACAAAAAATAAAAATAAATTATAAATAAATATCATTAATTCAATAATAATAATAAAAAACATCATTTATATATTTTATTAGTATAATGCTGCTATTTTACAATTTTTAATGTCTTCTAAGCTTAACCTTGAAAGTTTGTACAGTAGAAGTCTTTCTGATAGGAGGTGGAATGTTATTCCAACAACGTGTAGCAGCATACCTGAAGCTGCCCCGGAAGGCAGCAGTTTTATCTCGGACAAATCAAACGATCAGGAATCCTGGCTCGTTCAGCGAATCGTAACTTATCAAATAGGTATGGCGGGTCCTTACCTTTGATAATACCGAAGAGTAAAACGGAAAAATGAAGAGTCCGCCGCGATTCCATATTTAGCAAACTGTTACTATTAAGATAAGGTGTTATGCGTGCTCTGCGTGGAATAGGAAAACAAAATCGTGCACACGAATTCTGCACACGTTGTATCAGTTTTTTTGTACGGCCCAGCAAACATTCTCCGATCACCACATCTGCATAATTCAATTTAGACAAAATGAGGGACTCACAAAGATAGACTCGCGACTCTACACCGAGGTAGTCCCTTAATTGATATAGAACTTTAAGCCGATAGTAACAATTTCTGACTGTCTCAAGAACATGTTTTTCAAATTGTAGTCTGCAGTCCATAATAACACCAAGATTTCTGGCCTCAGTAACTTCATGAATTTCTGTGTCTTTGACCTTAACTGTGAATTTATGATTCTTTATTTGAGAGGTTTGGGCTTTCGTTCCCATAACAAGGTATTTAGTTTTTTGTGGGTTTAAAACAAGACCATTTTTCTCCGACCAATCAACTATTTGTGCCAGGTCCTCATTTATCTTCTTAACTGCATTTATTGTGTCACACGGTTTAAATGCGAGATAAATCTTGTTTGACACTATTACGTAGACCGACCGTAAAGTTTGAAAATTATCATTACCTCATTACTTCGTTTGCCGTTTCGGATTGCCGTTGATCGTTTCTCAGGTTATGGCAGAATACCAGTGCTTTGCTCGCATAACTGTGAGTAAAGATTACACTGAGCCTATGACCTTTTTGGATGCCTGCAGCGCACATAGGCTGTTACATGTTTATGTAAATTATATGATTTTTGAGTGTATATTTAATTGTATTGTAATGGCATATGTGTGTTTAAGTTTGTCCAAATAAAGATCTATTCTATTCTACTTCATCTACCATGTGTAAAATTGGGATGGGAAGATGAGTATCGCAATCAAATAAAAAAAAAATATTTCCTCTTCAACTTACTAGCTACTCTTCCATCGCTAACAAACAACATAATTCACCAACAATGCGTCGTCGGCGATTGGTGATGAATAGTCCCATTCCGGCCTGCACAATGGAAATGATCCAATGGCCAACTATCAATTCAAAGGCTCGATATACAGGGTGTATAGAGTAAGGGGGGCGCGAGAAGTAGATAGGCGGCAATAGACAGCCTATCTTACGAGTATATAAGGTATCTAAGATAGATAGCCTAGCCAGTAGCGGCATTAGGGTAGGGCGCGCTTGGGCGACCACCCAGGGCTCCGGATACAGAAGGGGCACCCCCACCAAGCAAGGAAGGCACGTTATGCCGTTAGGCCGATGCGGCCGAAAGGTCCCGGTTGGCATAATTGATGGCAGTTGTTAAGCTATGTCAGATGACTTTAGGCAGTTTAAATTTTTTGACACCAGTGTTGACCACTTACACACACGAAAAACAAACAACCAAGCAAGGGCAGAAGACGCAGGGCAGTGTGATTCAATCGCATTGCATCCCCTTCTCCCCAATAAGAGGGGGCGCTCGTAGAAATTTCGCCCAGGGCGCCAGTAATGCTGACGCTGGCCCTGAGCCTAGCACAGCCCCCCATAGATATCAGAATATGTCGATAGTAACAATTTTATTACATCATTTTTAATCGGCGACGAATAAAGAGGGGTATTCTAGGTTTGACGTGTCTGTTTGTGTGTCCGTGTCTTGCCAAGGATCTATGTCTGTGGCACCATAGCTCCTAAACGGCTGAATTATGGCTACAACCTGAGGAATACAAAAGTCTGATGATGGGAGAAATCCTCAACGTTAAACAGCTTGATCACCAAAACTTGCAGTATTGGGTCTCTTTCAACGGAGTGGTCCGGGTCCTCCAATAAAACCTTGTATCAAACATACATACTATCACGTCTTTTCTCCTTACGGTGTAGACAGAGCTTAGGTCAATGAGACCTAATAGCTATATACCTTTAGCATGTTTGTGGGCGTGTAGATGGAAAACGGAATCAAAATAGTGAGGGGTTGCTAGCCCCATCGCCTAACATTATTTTTCAGATTTTCGCCCATTCACAATGTATTCAGAGCCCTTCAGGCACGTAGGGACCAAGTCTGGATTGAGTGAGAAACGCTAGTAGTATTTCAATTTTGCATATATTAAAAAATATATAAGAAATAAAAATATGACGTTCAAAAAGAGTACATGTATCCAATTTTGAATAAAAATCTTTGATTTGACTTTGACTTTTGACTTTATTCCCTCGATTGCCTTTTACGATTTGCGCGGGGAGAGAAGCAGCTGGTGCATTAAATTTTTTCCCAGATCAGCATGGAAGAGTTGTCTCAAAAACTTTTGAAGTGAAAACTTTTTTACTCGCGTCAGGACACGTGACCTAATCGAAAATTCATAAAACGGACACGTGACCTAAGTCCACCGCAAAGGCGGACACATCTGCCGGCACTCACGGAGTGCAACCCATTGTTTTTTTTAATCATATTTTCCGACACGCATCATCCTGTATCCAAAAAGAGACCGGGAATGCAGTCTTGGGATGACTGATCGGACACAACACAGGTCAAAGGTCGCCATTTATTGGTTTACTTTGCCCTTCGAGATGTCCTGCATGTATAGTTAGATACTTAAGTACCTACCTGACCAGGCCTTCTATCTATAGTAAGTAAGTATTTAAGAGAAAATATATATATAATATATTTTCTCTTAAACTAAAAATTACCTGGGCGACCGAGCTTTGCCCGGATAAAACTATTTATTGTAATATGGTGGTGTATAGGTGATAATCTATATTTATGAGAATATTGTTATTTCAAACATTAACAAATATTTTTAAAACTTGCCTTAAAACAATAAAAAAATTAAAAATATATAAAAACTTGAACATATAAAAAAAATAAGTCATCGAGCGGGATTCGAACCCGTATCATTTTCTGGCCGTCCGCGTCTTAATTCGCTGGATCAGACGGACAGTGGCCAAAATTAGCGACCATATTCTGCATGGAAACAAAAACGCATGAAAACTCGAAAACACGCGTTTTCCCAAACATAAGACTAATCTAGATCGATTGTTTATCCCCGAAAATTTTATTATATTTACCCCCATATGCCAAATTTCAGCGAAATCGTTAGAGCCGTTTCATAGATCATAGAAATAAATTTATTTATATACATATAAATAAATATACAAGAATTGTTCGTTTAAAGGTATAAGATAATAATAACAGGAGATCTTTCTAAACTTTCCGAACCGGCAGAATAATATCCTCCCCCGTCCTCCAACAAATGGTTGATGGGAGACAGACAACTATGCTTTCAATTTGGTCCCATTTAAATTTTATCACAATAGGTTCAGTAGTTAGGTTGAAGTTGGTATTTTATATGAAAGGTTATTTTACCAAAGATAACTTCTTAATTATTATAAATTCTTAATTATCAAAAATACTTCTTAATTAAGGGCTGTGGATTATGTAAAAAAACAAAAAAAAAATGAGCGTGACATCGCTGAGATGGGTGGCCGCATGTGGCATAAAATATCTCTAGCTTCTTCGGACTTCGGTAGGTAGGTATAACGTGCCTTCCGAAATCCAGAGGAGCTAGCCGTTGGTCCCGGCTGTCATCACTGATGGCAATCTGATACCAGTGTTCAGTAGCGGCGTTAGGGTAGGGCGGGCTTGGGCGACCGCCCAGGGCGCTGGATACGGAAGGGGGCGCCCCCACCAAGCAAGGAAGGCACGTGAAGCCGTTAGGCCGATGTGGGGGAAAGGTCCCGGCTGTCATCATTGATGGCAGTCGTTAAGCTATGTCAGATGTCTTTAGGCAGCTTGAAAAATCTGACACCAGTGTTGGCCACTTACACACACGAAAAACAAACATCCAAGCAAGGGCAGAGGACGCAGGGCGGTGTGATTCAATCGTATTGCATACCCCACTTCCCAATAAGAGGGGGCGCTCGTAGAAATCTCGCCCAGGGCGCCAGTAACGCTGACGCCAGCACTGCCAGTGTTGGCCACTAACACACACAAAAAACAACAACCTATGAGAACTTCTAAATGACTAATCATGGAATAAAATAAGTTAGTAATCAAAACACAGCGGCTGCCTCAATGCCTTTGGGGCTGTCGACAATCAAACCTCATAAATAATGGCGGCTCGTTAACCGGTAAGTAGGTACCTATGGCGAGAGCAGCCGTCATAATTGTGTTTACTGCGCTATAAATTATATTGATTCGGCTTTATAGGGGCCTGAGTCTGGTTAACTATTTGTCTACAATCTTTATTTGGCTCCATCCGCATGCCTACCTTGGAAAGGCGCTATGCATCAGAAGAATACCGTAAAACGTGAATTTTTTCGTCGCGCAGTAAGCCTCATTTTTCATAGAATACTAGCATGAAAAAAATATGAAGTACAGTTCAAAGATCAAAATAAATGGTTACATCAAAATATTTTCAAAAAAAATATCTGAAACCTAGCTAAATAAAATAGCAAAAAAGGTATATCCAGAAAAATTTTCGTCGCGAATTACTTGATATTTTCAGCTACAACTTACCAACTTTTATACGTCTTTAATAAGTATAACTAAATGAGCAAGATGGATACTTAAAAAAAATACAATATTTGGTTTATATTATTGAATTATTAAATGAAAAGTGAAAATTAACACGGAAATGGCAGACACGGGTTTGAACTGAGACTGATGACAGGTCTACACGAGTATAGAATATATCGCGCGATGTCCGCTACAAACGGTCAAGGGATACAGCGCCTTAAGACGAGGACTCAAATGTTTGGTACCTTCGCTCGGCAAAGGACTGATCAAGTGCGCGCAAGGGATAGCGCTTGGCGGTTTAGCCCGTGAATCATGAGATAGGAGATAGTCTCGAGTCGCTCAAAGAAAAAAACGTAAGCGCCAAATTCGTTATTTCTATTTTATATAAAATCAGACCGGTTAATTGTATTTTCATATTTACATTTTGATGAATTACTAATAACCTATCTTTTATTCTAAAAATCATTATTTCATTCGTCGCATTTGAGCTACAATAACAAAAACTCTGCGAACGAAGACCATTTTTCAAAAAATATTTCTATCTAGAAAATTTTATCAAAACGTGTTTTCTTCTTCAATTTTTGGAGATGAAATAGTCAAAAATCATATTACTTAGATTTGAAACTCCTAATTTAAGTATTTTGCGAGATAAATAAGGTTCAGAACGACCTTATTTACAGTGGTATCGCTGCGAAAGTGAGTATATTTATACGCTTACGGAACCGTCCATAATTTTTTTTATATACCTACTAGTTGTCTAAAATATGGAGAAGGATATAGGCTACCTTTTATCCCGAATATAACGAACCTAACCTACAGCTGTTTCGGTCACAAGGAAACCTAATGAAACTTATTTTTTTGTAATGGTGGGGGCTTAACACCCGAGCCCCGGGTGTTAAGCCCCCGGAGGCGATACTACGCATAGTATGCACATGCACATGCACATAGTAAGGGAGCACGTTTCGGACTGGACACACATTCGTCAAAAACTTTGGACTTTAGACACTAAGGTATTTTGGACAAAGAGACACTGCGGAGTCCGCTGGGGAGGTCAGCACTGAGGACCTCCCTAGTCAAAAATGACCTCGTCCTCAAAGCTTGAACTTTCAATCTAGTGAAGTTCCCAACATAAATGGCACTACGAAACAAATGGTCATTTAACATTATTTTCGATTTGTCCATTTTAAGGCCCTCTTCTTGGGTATAACTATTGACCTACCTATAAAGAAACTAAGAAGTTAGTCACTAATGAAATTTGGTCATAAACTTTTATTACAGTGTCTAAAAAATATGGCCTATTCTCATTATGAAAAGTGGTCAGTTGATCAAATTCGATCGTAAAATTTTAAGAGCATTTTGGGAAGGCTTATCAGAACAGAATTATAGATATCTACTTACCTGAAGTATGTAGATGGAATTATTAATCGAAGTAAGTATATTGGAAAGTAGCTCTTATCCGCAGCCTACGAATAATAATGCTTCTTCCAAGTTATACATACACCGTGTTAATAGACCCTCGACATTCCCTTAACGGGGTGACTCAGCTCACCAATATGAACAACTTTTCCTATGAGAACAACGATGGGAGCTCTAAAAGAAATTCGATATTCCCATACAAACCGACGCGGCGGCTGAACTCTTTTGTATGGAAAGTCGAATTTTGTTTTGAGTTCCCAGCATTGGTCCCATAGGAAAAGTTGTTCATATTGATGGGCTGAGTCACCCCTATAAGTAAATGTCGAGGGTACATTTACACGCGGTATACAACGTGATTTTGAACCCCCTAGCTATATTAAAATCTGGGAATCAGAATCCCTAATGGAACACAGAATTGCAAGAAAAAAAGGTAATAACCGAAGAAAAAAATTGGACCTTCCATAGAAACTCGTCCAGCTGAACGGCGACTTTGTATGGAAAACCCTAATTTTTTTTTCAATTTTCAGCCTTTTTATTTTAATTCTATAATTCATTAGGGCTTCTGATTCTGAGATTCCAATATAGCTAGGAGGTTCAAAATCACGTTGTATGTTAGTGCAACAGCAAATATACTACTAAGTACAATGTATTAAGTAGTACCTATTAGGCTTCAGGGAGAGTACCTAGAAGGGTAGGTCCCTGGTTCGATCTACGGTGAGGTCAAAATGGAAAATTATCTTTTCAGATTGAACTGGGTCTTAGATTTTTGTTAAATAAAGTAAGTAACTAAAAAGTATACAAGTCCATTTATATTAAGCGCAAATATGTTAAGGGCTAGGTCTCATAGGTCAAAGAAATGCTTTAGTAACAAATTTTAGGAAATCGGCACGCTAGTTTTTTTTTAATGTTTTCTTACAAAATAATTCATATTTTGATTAAAATCGTTAAATCAGCTGTTTTGACAGTCGAGGTCAATGACCTAGTATCCATAGGAGATAAAAGTAAAAAGTTGTTGGCCAAGAAAGTGTTTATTTGTATGTACACAGGGTGTTTTTTTCGTCAGTTTTTTTACCTGTTCATTCAGGTCCAGATATCTCGAAAACTAGCTTGCCGATTTTTTTTATTTTGCTTCTACGTAAAGCATTTTTCTAGAGCTTAATTTAAATTGAACTTATACATTTATTTTCACTGTTTTTCGTGGGATGATTAGGTCTTCCGTCTCGTCGTAATTTCTTTGAATAAATAGATAATCAAAGGGAAATTTAGATACTTTGTGAAAGTTAATTTACATGAATAGTAACTTAGTTGCAAGATTTTAAGTTTAGCATTAATTTTGTTGTAGAGAAACGTATATATATGTATTTGTTACAAAATATAGTATCGTTGAGTCAGTATTCTCGAACTACTATGGGCAAAGAATATTACACTACGCTATGGGGCTAACTCAATCAGTGTGATTGGTCTAAAGTATTATCTATTTAATTCCATTGTAAATTTGTTACACAAACAAAAATCGCTACTTATTCGTAACCCTACGAAACCCAACACTGCGCGTAGCCTGACACTTGGCTTTTTTTAAAATATCTGTGGTATGAACATGTATGCCTGTAAGAGCTGTATGTAACCTACCACAGTCAACATCAAAATGGAATTAACAGATCCCAGTCACCAAGGTAAAATCTGAATTAGAAAATAAAATCAACGCCATAAGGTATTTTAAAAAACCGGCCAAGTGCGGGCGGACTCGCGCACGAAAGGTTCCGTACCATTAGGTATCTATAAACACGGTACAAAAATCATATAATTTTATTTTATTTAAGTACTTAGTTTTAAAGTGAATACATAACTAAATATCTGTGATTATTTCAAGCGTCTGTTGCCGTTATCAATATCGAGCAAATACTAAAAAAAAACAATCACATTTATTGTATGCGTACTAGCAGTGCCCGCGACTCCGTCCGCGTACACATTACTTATTATTGTGTTATGTTTGTATGAGGGCCACGATCTTATCATAACTGACGAAAAAAATTAAGTGGCCGATCCTGTGTCCTGTACCTCTGAATGTATATCTACCAAGTTTCGTAAAAGTCCGTTAATTACTTTAAGGATCATGGAGGAATCTATGGGAGGAACATACATATAAACATACAGAAAAAAAATCTAAAAATCGTTAATTTAGTTTTAGTATCATGTAAAGAGGTTAAACAGGATATCTCTGAAAACAAAGTAATTTACTCAATGACCAATCCTAACAGATTTAATATTAGTACTTATAAAATACTGATGATTCTGTTTTTTAGGGTTCCGTACACAAAGGGTAAAAACGGGACCCTATTAATTTCGCTCCGCTGTCCGTCTGTCACCAGGCTGTATCTCATGAACCGTGATAGCTAGACAGTTGAAATTTTCACAGATGATGTATTTCTGTTGCCGTTATAACAACAAATACTAAAAAAATTAATAAAATAAATATTTAAGGGGGCACCCATACAACAAACGTGATTTATATTCTTGTTTTTGCTCGATATTGATAACGGCAACAGGTAGACGCTTGAAATATTCACAGAATATGTAGTTATATATTCACTTTAAAAATAAATAATTAAATAAAAATAAAATTAATATTACATACAACAGATATGTTTTTTTTGCCGTTTTTATAGATAACGGTACGGAACCATTCGTGCGCGAGTCCGACTCGCACATGGCCGTTTTTTTTAGTATTTGTTGTTACAGCGGCAACAGAAATACATCATCTGTGAAAATTAACTGTCTATCACGGTTACAGATACAGCCTGGTGATAGACAGACGGGGTACGGGTGAGTACGGAACCCTAAAACAGCTAATCCAATAACGTGAGAATTGAAATTTCAAAGTTATCGATTCAAACGTGTTGACGTTCAAATAAAGAGATTAGAGAATGCAGCGGCGAGATCTGAAGAATTTTATTTTATTGAATCATTATTTTTTTCTTAGCAGTTTGGAGGTACATATTGAGTGTTTGTTTAATTAGTTTCATTAACTGTGGTTCAAAGATCTCATTGCTTTAGATTAGAAGGTTTATAAAATGTAACTATAAAATCGACTGACTCTGTACAGTTCACGAATCACGATCATCATTTCGTGTAGGTGTCACGGTCAATCGACCATGCACACTCTGGTGTCAGAGTTGTTCGGGACCGCCTCTCGGCCTCTGACGTGGTTCCTTCAACGACTACCAGATGGCAGCCGGGACCAACGGCTTAACATGCCTTCCAAAGCACGAAATCATCTTAATTATCAGACAATCAGGTGATTCAAGCCTGCAATGTCCTAACCAAACTGGAAACAACTAAACGAAGTAGGTATACGTCCCGTGGGAATCGATCCCCCGGTCTACAGACAAACGCCTTAACCACTGAACCACGGAGGCAGTTCACGATTATTTTTAACAGACTTCAAAACATTGGATATCTGTAAATTCGGTTTATAGACGATAATTTAACGTGCTAATGGTGGAAGAGAGATAGATGCGTCACAAGCCGAACGCTTAGGCCGACCGTGCCTCTGTCGCTTGTCCGCGGAATGTGACACTTTTTCGCGTGTGCACCCGGCGTTCAATGATTTATAAGTCGCGGCGAACTCGGTTCGCACTCGCTCCGCTTTTAACTCGCTCGCACCTTGCTAGTGTGATAAGGCCCTAAGGCTGTTTTTCAAAAGTCGCAGGAGGTCCATGCCTGGTCATAAAACGATATAATTTTGTACATAAGCTAATGCTTTGGTCACGTGACTGTGAATAATCTCGCTCTGCATTTCTTGGACTAAATTAAAGGTGATACAATTAATTGAGAAGAATATGCGTTGAGGTGGGGACACACTTATACATTAAATTAGACAAACCGTTTCTTTTACAGCGCCAACATTTCTTTAAGGTTACAGTAGAAAAGATTAGTATCGATTGGTTGATTCTTATTAACCGACTTCAAACAAAAGGAGGTTATTCATTCGGTTGTTTTTTTTTTTTACTCAGTTGTTTGTTATCACAGAACTCTGTCATTTAAGAAACGATTTTAAAAAATATTTTTGTTTCAGTGGGTATGCTTTAAAATTCGTCCCATTTAAATTCCTTCAAAATCGGTTCACTACTTTGTTTGAAGTCGTTTTTTTTATATGAAAGATTATACTGAGAAAAAACAAATATCCTCCTTATAAATGTAAAGCTGGTCTGTTTTAATATTTGTTACCGAATCACGATCTGGATGAAACTTTGCAACAGGAACGATAGATACTTAAACTTATTTCTTAATATTCGGAAAATCTTTCATACTTCATTCCAATAATTACTTACGACAAAACATCAAAAACATAGTATTAATAAGCATAACATGCAGGCAGACAAATTAATACAATATGGTAACAGAAAGGCAAAATATTAATTTGAAGCTTTCGCCCGCGGCTCCGCCCGCGTCAATGTTGATCCCTCGGGAATAGTACTTTTTCCATAGTGATAAAAGGTAGCTTATGTCCTTCTCCGTACTCCAGAGAACTTGTATGCAAATTTCATGTTGATCGGTTCAGTAGTTACGGCGTGAAAGCGTAACAAACAAACAAACAAACTCACTTTCACATTTATAATATTAGTAAGGAAAGGATAAGGATAGTAAGGATTAGGATTTTAGTTGCAGGGCTTCAATGCTCTCAGTGTGTCTCCGTCTTCCTGACTCATCAGATGCGGCGCGCGCGCATGGCACTTGACGTCAGTTGGTGTTCGGGTTCCCGCCATAGCGTGTCGTGTGACCATAGTGTTCGTTTTATTTTTTTTCGACCGGAAATCAATTGTTTTGTTTTGTAAGTCTGTTTTAATTAGATTGTTTGTTGAAAGTAGCCGGTAGCCTTCCCCCGCGGATTCGAATGCGTGAATTTAGTTTGTTAGTGAGTCCTAGAGCTTTTTGCTAGAGGGCTAAGACCTCTGTCTTATCATATATGAACTTTTTAAATTGAAAAAGATTTAGTGCCACCAAGTTTCGCCTGCGGCTTCGTACGCGTGAATTAAGCTTTAAGTGAGTTTTAATGGAGCTTTTCCGGAATGTATATAGGGTTTTGTGCGGGGCATTTTTGAAAAGCGTTCTTCATATTTTTGTGGGAAATCTTCAGAACTGTACCAAGATTTTATCTTGTCCTTCAGCACAGAGGGGGTTGCAGGCTCTGTAAATTATGGAACCTTTCTGGGGTAATTATTTACATTTCAAGTTTAGACTATACTCACAAAATGCAGACAGATATACGGACCGAGGACCTTGATTTATACTAGTTACCTATACTTTTTCGTATAACTTCGTTCTCGTAAATTATAGAGCCAATGTTACACGGTGATAATAATATTATCACTATAGTTAGGTATATTACAGCTTTTTGTAGGTAAAATATTTTTCTCAAATAATAAGTTCATCAGATTATCCGTTACAAACAAACATACAAAACACAAAATCCAATCTTTTATATTTATTATATTAGTTTAGGTATAGGTAAATTTTTAGGGTTCCGTAGCCAAATGGCAAAAAACAGAACCCTTATGGATTCGTCATGTTTGTCTAAACTGAATAGTTTGCGCGACAGACACTTCCAGAGTGACAAAATGTGTGTCCCCTTTAACTTCGAAAATAAGAGAAAGATAAAACTAAAAATATATATACTTTTACTTTATTTATTTATAGCGTGATTTTGAACCCCCTAGCTATATTGAAATCTTGGAATCAAAATCCCTAATGGAATACAGAATTCCAAAAAAAGGTAAAAACCGAAAAAAAATTGGCTTTCCATAGAAATTCGTCCAGCTGATCGGCGACTTTGTATGGGAAACCCAATTTTTTTTTTATTTTCAGCTTTTTTTCTTGCAGTTTTATATTTCATTAGGGATTCTGATTCTGAGATTTCAATAAAGCTAAGGGGTTCAAAGTCACGTTGTATATGATGTATAACACCGTACAAACTTGAAAACGAGATCTAGAAGTTTTTAATACGTCATAAATCGTATACCGCAATTTATCTTTCATTCAATCAAATCAACATAAAATTTCAAAAAATAATAATTTCTTAAAATACAATTTTTTTTTATTGTGGATCACAGGTAAATAAGAAGTTATTAAAATAGTGTTAGTGCAGCCGTGTCCTGCCCAAATTAGGACATACAATAATATAAGTCATTAATCTTTTTGAAATTATAATATAAACATAAACCTTATGTATAAACCGTGAACCATTATTATTAATGTTACTTGCTGCTACGGAACCGTTCAGGGGCGAGTCCGACTCGCACTTGGCCGCTTTTTATATAAGGCTTTAGGCTAGCGTAGAAGGCTAGAGTGACTTGTGAATTTTCATAATTAGGCTCTTCCTCCAAAAAAGCTAATTAAGCTCCGCGCTGAGCTTTGATACGAAAGAAAGTACCGAGTTTCCGGCTCAAGCCTGGCCACCATGAAATAGAGGTAATGCTCAAATGATTTTGATTTATTTGTTTTTAATAACGATGAAAAGCCCAATAGCCCAGTGGTCTTGAGCATAAATAGCGCTTACGCAATTAGGCAACCCTGGGCGCAGTCCCCACTGGAATGGGTGACCACAAGTGGCATAATATGCATTTCATATTGTACAAAAATATATCGAGCTCCTCCGTGATTCGGAAGGCACGTTAAGCCGTTGGTCCCGGCTGTCATTATTGATAGCTATGACGTTCAGCTTTGTCAGATGCCTAAAGGCAGGTTGAAAATTCTAAAACCAGTGCATAATATGCTCTACTAGACGCCCGCCGGGGACCGTGGGAAGTAATAAATAAAATATATAAATTAACCCTTAAAAATTAGATTTTTTTATTTATAGTACGGTTTTTATATAAAGTAGGTTTTTCTTTTAGATACTGAGGATTCAAAAAAAATTAGTTATGTAGAATGATAACAAACGTATGTTTGAATATTTAATCTATCTATATCTATACATATAATAAAACAGTAAAAATATTTTGTCTGTACAATTAGAATTTTTGACTGTAATGGATAGAGGGACACTTAAAAAGAATAATAGAAAGCAAAAAAAATTTTTTGGAATTTCTTGTCTGTCTGTCAGTCTGTCTGTCTGTCTGTATGTATGATCACGATTATCTCCGAAAATAATGAACCGATTTACTTCAAACTTTCACCAATTGCTTTGTTTTAACTCAGTTTAACATTTAAAGTTTGTTTCATCAAAATCGGTTCATTAAAAAAAAGTTATCGTCATTTGAATGAACTTAAGGCATGAGTTTGCCTGCAAACATATAGCAAAAATAAAATAAAATAACAAGTGACTTATGAAAATTAAAATCCAAAGTCAATTCATCATCAATAAACGACAGCATTATACCTATCCATAGTAATCCATACTAATAAAAAAGGAGAAGCTGACTGACTGACTGACATATCAACGCAGGGCCTAAACTATAAGGGTTAGGAACTTGAAATTTTGCATAGGGGTTTCTTTTTTATAACGTAGGGGAGCACTAAGAAAGGATTTTTGGAAATTCATCTACTAAGGGGGTAAAACGGGTTGCAAAGTTAGTATGAAACTTTGTCGTTTTTGAAGTTATTCGAATCAAATTCAGCATGAAGGTTCTTTACTGAAAGGTTTGAAACACGAGTAAAATATTTTGCTCAAAAATCATCCCTTAAGGGGGTAAAATAGGGGTTCAAAGTAAGCATGAAACTTTGCCATTTTTGAAGTTAGTCGAATGAAATTCAGCATTAAGGTTCTTTACTGAAAGGCATGAAACACGAGTAAAATATTTTTCTCAAAATCATCCCTTATTGCAAAGTTAGTATGAAACTTTCCGTTTTTTAAGTTATTCAATTGAAATTCAATATTAAGGTGTTTCATTGAAAGTCATGAACTAAAATAATATATTCCGGGTAATTCTACTGTTCCTGAGAAATCGACACTTACGCGGGCGGAGCCGCGAGCCAAAGGCAAACCTGACTTATATATCAACGCACAGCCGAAACTACTATGCCCAAAAACTTGAAATTTGGCACAGGGATTCTTTTTATGATGTAAATGAGCACTAAGAAAGGAATTTTACAATAACAGTAAGGTAAGTTAAATAAATATAAATAAATAGAGTATAATATAATATAAAGAAGTATGAAAATAAGTATATACGTTCTAGATTACAATAAAAAAAGATCTGTGTAGGTGAAATGTATAAAATTCCCCCCTTAAGGGATAAAAGGGAGGGGTGATGGTATGAAAATTTTCTCATTTCTGGACATAGAAGTATAAAAATAAGTATATATTTTTACATTACAATTAAAAAGATCTGTGTTGTTAAAATGGGCGAAATTTCCCCTTGAAGGGGTAAAATAGGCGGGGTAAAGTTTGTATGGATTTTTTTTATTTACTTAGAAATATGACAATAAGAAGGTCTCCATTACAATAAAAAAATATCTGTGTACGTGAAATGGGCAAAATCCCCTCCTTAAGGACTATGAAGATCTATGCAGGTGAAATGTATTAAATTCCCCCTTAAGGGGAAATAGCCGAGGGGGAGGGGTTTGTATGTACTTCTTATAATTTCTACTGTTCCCAAGGGAACGACATTAACGCGGGCGGAGCCGCGGGCAACAGCTAGTATATATATATAAACGGAGAAGCTGACTGACTGACATATCAACGCAGGGCCTAAACTACATAAAAGGGTTAGAAACTTGAAATTTTTTTAACGTAGGGGAGCACCAAGAAAGGATTTTTGGAAATTCAACCCCTAAGGGGATGATTATAAGAAATTTTCTCATTTCTGGACTTAGAAGTATGAAAATGACTATATAAGTTCTAAATTTCAATTAAATAGATAATGTGTAGGTAAAATGGACAATAACGCGGGCGAAGCCGCGGGCAACAGCTAGTAGTAAATAATTGACGCGCATTATGCTCTAAACAAAACCCTAAAATAAATGAAAGTATTCAAAAAAATTAATACGCGGGCAAAGCAGTAGGCAAGCGAGAGTTAGGAGACTTTAAAAGATCTTTCAGTGAGCTAGATTCTAATTTACAGTTAAAAAGACAATGCCAGTGACAAAAGCACTGTACTTGGTGATTGTCATCATCACCCTGAAGCTGACGGGTTGTGATAAGTTCAGCAGCGTGCCCGTCACCGTGAAGACCTATGAGAACGATTCCGTTCTGCTGCCGTGCTACCTGGACCAGAGCGGTAAGATCTCTCATGCGTTGCTTATCTAATAGGTTCTGATTTTTGTGGACTCCAAATCAGGGTACGTTGCAATCATCAACATCATTTCAGCCGTTGTATATATTCTTTGGATGTACGAAGAACAAAGTCCACTGCTGGACAAAGGCGTCTCGCAGGGATTCTTCATTCCATGTGAGGATGTCGCCATACTCACCACGCTTGACAGTTTCATTGGCTTTTTGTATTGCCGACGCTGCTGCCCATCGGAAGAATTTTTAAGCTCGAGGAGAATAAGAATTTCTTTGATTTTGGAAGGGAATGTAAGTAATAGGATACTACTCACTCAGATCAATGGGGGAGAAGCCAGTAACAGTTCGGGACGACGGACGCGCGTACACGATAACTGCAATCACTGGCCATGCAGTTGACAATGCCACCCTTGACCTATATCGCAATCATCATCATTATAACTGCAAGAGGTCCACTGCTAGACAAGGGACTCGCCCAAGGATTCTTCGTTCCATGGGAGGATATTGCCATACTCGCCACGGATGGCAAGTGGGGGAGCGAGCGCAGTTTCTTTGGCTTGTGTTTTCAGTGCTGCTGCCTGGAAGCATTTTTAAGCTGGGAAAGGATAGGAACTTTTATTTGGGAAGGAAATGAAGGTATTGGGATACTATACCCACTCGGATGAATGTAGGAGAAGCCAGTAGCAGCTCGGGACGACGGGTGCGTACCCGATATCGGCAACCACCGGCCAAGCAGGAGGCAGCAAGCATGAGGGTGACACCCCTGACCTACGTCGCAATGCTCATATGTATCCTTACTTTACTCCGTCTTGTTTAATTGCGGGTTCCCGCTACTCCATATTACCTTAGCTAGATTCCTAGGTGCAGTCCTTCCCGGTTTCGTTGCCGATGGGCAAAAATTGACTAGCTCCGTGGCGCAGCGGTCAACACGCCAGCCTGCGACACGGAGTGACCGGGTTCGATCCCCGGCCAGGTCAAAATGGAAAATGATCTTTTTCAGATTGGCCTGGGTCTTGGATGTGTATCTATATATGTATTTGTTATAAAATATAGTATCGTTGAGTTAGTATCCCATAACACAAGTCTCGAACTTACTTTGGGGCTAGCTCAATCTGTGTGATTTGTCCGTATATATTTATTTATTTTATTTATTTATTGCATTGCGTCCATAGATATCAGAATATTACTACGTGCTTGCGTCCTTCGCCCTCCTTTGCCCGATTTTAGCTGGTTTCAGAGTCATGCGTTTGAACAGCGCCAGAGTGCTGTGCCGTGCCCGTTATTTTCGCGAACGAGACGGAAATTTGTCCCAAAAATTTTGTTTATTTCTTTCTCAAGTGCGGGAATTATTGAGAAATTCTCGAGAATTATTGGAAATTTCCCGCAAATTTCCGCTAGATGGTATTCATGAGAATAGATAATTTCTCTTCGACACATCACTAGTCCTGACGCGCGCGCTTTCAATGACGTGTGAATTTTCCGCGAAACTCGTGGTTGTAACTAATGACATATAATAGGACTGATACCTAGGAAACCGAAAGGTATATGGTTGGTTCACCATGATACAACATTTTATTGACCAGACATCCGATTTGTGTATGCATCATTTCAGCTCGTTCGTACACCGAAAAATCGGTTAAATTCAACTGGCAAACTGACTTATGTTAAGATTCGTTGATTTATAGCTTAAAATGGCAAAAGGCCGAATGTGTTTTGATTCTTTGATCAGTTTGTTTGTAAGGTGGCAACACTTCTTTTTTGGCTCGAAGCGGCGTAGGATGCTAATATCTCTTTTAGAATATGTCATGGCAAAAAATATTTGTAAACAGTGTTCTAAATTTGTTGAAGCAATAAAAACGCTGGTAATATATGAGTTTTGTTATTACATACTTATATACAAAAAGAAACTAGAGCAGGTGAAACTATATAAAAAAGTTTGTACGTTATGTATACCTACTCGAGTACTTCGTAATTAGGAAGTATCTACTCAAACTGCCCACTTAAACACAAACAATATTTACTCAGAAGGTTTTAGAAACTCTTTTGTTTAATCAGATCGACGATCAATCGTCCAGCCAGACAGACAAACACTTTATATCAGTGATTCCCAAAGTGGTCCAGCAGGTGGTCTTATGTTGGGTATGTATGGGAGACTCGGCGGGGTTCAAGGTTGGCGGAAATAAAAAATTGGGGGCTCACAAGTTGTAAGAAGGGACTCATAAAAAATAATCTGGTTTCGATAGTTTAAAAAGGAAAAAATAAAATAAAACCTGATCAAATTGAAAGCAGATAAATACATATGACAAATCAACAAAAAAATACACTTTTTATGTTTATTACTCCGAATTTGGTTGGAACTCAGCCGCGACCGTGACGCAAATTAACAAGTTTTGAGAATATAGGAAAAAAATAGTAGCACTGAATCGATCACAGAAACTAGTAAAATTTTAAAAGGGGTCTGACAAGAAAAAAGACAGTTGCAAAAAATTAAAACTTGAACATTCGGTTACTTATATATAGAGGTGTCGGTTACGGTAACATGGCTGTGGATAACAATAACAGTGTCGCGAGTTCATTGGTGTTTTCCCATCTCAAAAAATGCTCAACGCGCCTAAAAAAAGTTTTTACTTCAAAAAGTTTGGGAACCTTTGCTTTATATTGTATTTGTAAGGCGGTAGACACAAACATCTGTATCAAAACTTTTTAGTTCATTTGCATAATAATTCAACAGATGCATCTCTGTTTCATTGCATTGGATATTATGACTCCATTCCATGTCATAAAGTTTATTTTATAAGTTTTTGATTACTACTTCGTTCGTGATATGGAATTAATAGGTAGGTTTCTTCTGATATACGATCTCTGTAATATTCTCAACACACTGTATCCAAATGAAAAGATCAATATGTAGATCTTTATAATGACTATTTGGCGTGAAAATAAAAAGGGAATATATAGGGAAGGTTATATCTTTGGAATTGTGCAGATTGACGTGTTTTCAGATCACTAGTACTAATATGCGCTGAATTAATGAAATACATTAAAAGTATTTGTATAATTTAGGTGATCCTTGCACAAGATCACCCCTTGTTCAAATTCGAAACCGATACATATGAAGTTTAAAAACGATATATACATGTTAAGATATCTAAAAGTTTGAAATTTTACATCTACAACAATAATAGTTACATGAAAATATTTATATTGAAATTACGCAGGACGCTGCTGCCCACCGGAAGCATTTTTAATCTGGGACCTATCCCAAATGTGAATGCCGGATGCCAACCCTGCAACCACTGGACAGACATGACACCCCTGACTTGCTGAAATATATAATATATAATATCAATTATGTATAGGAAGTTTTAAATCATCATTCAACCGTATGCGTCCACAGTTGTGAATTATATTGTCATTTAAAAAATCTTCCTCTCTACCTAGACTTAAAAGATAAGTACTGACACTATCATCCTACTCAATACTCTTTATATCGCTCGGTCTCAGTCACTCCATCATTTTCTAATCCCAATCTACCTACGAGCTAATTTTCGTCTCAGTTTCATATAGTTTCTATTTTTATCCGTCCAAGTCATTCCCAGTTACTCGAACATTTAAATTGCTCAATTAGACACTTCTATTGGTTCTGTTGTTAAAAATTAACACACGAAAGAAGAAACAGACAGCGGCGTAGCTAACTCGACAAGGGCCCTGTATCAATGTTTTTGTGGGGCCCTTGCAACGGACTGCGGGAATATTTAGCCGATACTTTTAGGGTTCCATACTTCAAAAGGAAAAAGCGGAACACTTTCTTGTCCTACTGTCAAGGCCCTTTTTCTCATGAACGCGTGGAGGTATCAAGATGAAATTCATATCAAATACTTAGGTTGACTGTCCCTTGGTGTTGTGAAAAAATCAAACTTCTGAGCCTACGCAATCAAAAGATACGGCCGTTTATGCTGCTAATTTTCAACATTCGCAAGGGAATCAACACCTACAGGGTACTTCCCGTGAACTTAGAATCTTGAAATTTGGTACGAAGCAACGTTTTAGCACAGATAAAGGAAAAATTGCGAAAAGCATATTTTTTTAGTTACTTCATATATAATATAATAATAATAATTTCTTTAATTCCAGATAACTAAGATCCATTTTTTGTTAGTAACACTTTGCTGAAGACTATGTTAGTACTTAATACTATGTACGTGACATAAATATAATCATATGAAAAAAAATATTTTTAATAATTTTAACTCTGGCTGCACACACGAGTAAGTATTACGTTCCGTGTGCAAGCGAGAGCGCGGAACAAGCGATAGAGAGCTATGATCGGCCTAAGCGTTCGGCTTGTGACGCATCTATCTCTTTTTCACCGTTATCACGTAAAATTGTTTTCCGTAAACCGACCGTACCTTTAAATATTACTACAGACAACCATTTTTTATTTCTTTGGAATAAGTGTATACCAGTGACTTCGCTTGCGTATTTTTCTGAAGTAAAGGATACGAGTACCTGTGTACTTCTCCGTAGCTTGACAAATTGTATGCAAATATTTTATGACAATCGGTTCAATAAGATAAGTGTGAAAAGGAACAAACAGACAGAATTACTCACGCATTTAGTTAGTTAACCTCTGTGGCTCATTGGTACCGCTTTCGATCCCCGGTCAGGTCAAGATGGAAAATTATATTTTTCAATTTGGCCTGGATCATCTATTTAGCATCTTTTCGGTGAGCTATGGTAGCTAGTGGCCGGTAGAAGCTCTTCGAAATGTATACCACATTATTATCAAAATTAGGTGGCGATGGGCAATTCTTTTTCCAAAGAGAGTTTCGAGCTTGGAGGGTCCCTATACAGCGAGTAAATGTACCTTCGACGTTCCCTTAAACTTAAAGGGGTGTTCAATATGAACAACTATTCCTATCGGACCAACGCTGGGAAATCAAAAAAAATCGGCTCTTCCATACAAAAGAGTTCTGCTGCCGCCACCCGGCCGGTTTGTATGGGAAGGTCGATTTCTTTTTGAGTTCCCAGCATTGTTCTCATTGGAAAAGTTGTTCATATTGATAGGCTGAGTCACCCCTTTAAGGAAACGACGAGGATTAATTTACTAATTTACACGGTGTTTAAATCTCGAGGTTCAGGGTATAATCTAGCGGATACAGCGGTAGCTACGCCTCCGTCGAAAGATCTCATGAACAAACTGTGAATGAGTCAGGAGCTGACATCAATCAAGCATTATTGGGAATTAGGTACATTGATCCAAATTGAATACTACGGGCAGCGCATTTTATTTATCTGTTTGGTCAGACATCTCGCAATAATACTCGATGATTAGGCTTGTTCTCACTAGTTCGATCGTCGGACTAGCGAGATTATTTTCCTCATTTGTTCGACCATGTCATAACAAAAGGGACTTGGCCACGGGTAAGTAATGTTCGTGCGGTTTGCTTGTGACACCTAACGAACGTTACCTTGTGTGACATTTGTGGTTAACTCCTCAGACACAGACATACATACAGATTGTTATTACAGACGAATGTAACTTTAAAAATCCCTCTCATTTTGGCCGGGGTTTAAAAAGTGGACACACACATAGCCGTCGGCCCATAAGGCAAAAGATGGGAGTTGCTCCTTTCCAAAGTCCAAAGGTATTTGCCATTGTTTCTCAGATTGGCCCTTCAGGCTATGCATGCACGTATACGCAGCCCATCAGGCAATATGAGAGCTTGCTGTCTCTCCAAGCCTTGCGCACACAGGCAACGCCTAAAGCCGAGGTCCGTCCCTCCTGGGGGCCCTTTGATGATGTTGTCTATATAGGCTGAGGACACTCTGCCCTCGCCTCAAACGCCCTTATAACGCCCGGTGAAGTAGCGAAAGCTCACTTGGAGCTAGATACATAGTCATTTAAAAAAAATACATATATACTATCACGTCTTTTTCCCTAGCCGGGTAGACAGAGCCCAGGTCTTTAAGACCTAAAAGCAACGCTTAGCATGTCGGTGGAAAACGGAACAAAATCTCCTCCTTAGATTATCGCCCATTCCCTCGATCGGTTTTTACGATCGGCGCAGGAAGAGAAGCAGCTAGTACATTCTACATTTTTACCTTTTCGCCCAGAGCAGCAAGAATAATAAATATAGTTCGAAAAACAAAAAAAAAAAACCTTTTTTTATCATATTATTGTACTACCTTTTGCCCGTGGCTCCGCCCATATTTATGTCGATCCCTTGGGAATAATACAATTTCCCGGAATGAAAGGTGCCCTATGCCATTCCCAGGGTTTCGAACTACCTCCATACCAAAAATCATCTAAATTGGTTCAATGGTTGAATTATGAAAAGGTGGCAGATAGACAGAGTTATTTTCGCATTTATAATATTCGTATGGATTGCCATCGGTGCTTGATACTCGTATAAGTCTACAAAATTTCAATTAAATCTGATAGTTTAAAGTTTGAACTCAATTTTGACCCAAAATCGAGTTCAAAGAAGTCGGTTAAAAACAAACAAACAAGCAAGTGAAGCTAATAAAAAGCGTGTAAAAAGAGGAAACTTAGAATAAGTACCCAAGTTCTTACGAACTTGCTCTACAGAGGAAAACTATTGCATATTCAAAATCTCCAAGATGCCCGTGTACGGAGGCCCTTAATCACGATAAATGAGTTCCCATAATTTATAACACTTATCCTATTTTGACTGATTGCTACTCGAAATAATAAGCGTGTTTTTTGTTTACGTTGTAATCAACATAATTTCTCAATTTATCAAAACAGCTCAGTCTTTTATTACGTTTTTGTTTATAAACCGAAAAACAAATTACACCTCCCATACAAAGTCGCCAATCAGCTGGACGAATTTATATTAAGACTATTTTTTATTTTGTTTATTACCTTTTATCTAGTATTCCATGATTCTAGAACTTCAATACAGCTCAGAGGTACAAAATCTCGCTGTATGTATATTATTGTTTGTTTTTTGTGAGTGTAAGTGGCCAATACTGGTGTCAGATTTTTCAAGTTGCTTAAAGGCATCTGACTTAGCCGGGACTAACGGCGTAATGTGCCTTCCGAAGCACGGTTTCCCAGTTTGGCATTCTTCAGGCTTGCATGCACGTATACGCGGCCCATCAGGCAATATGAGAGTTTGCTGTCTCTCCAAAGCCTTGCGCACACAGGCAACGCCCAAAGCTGAGGTCCGTCCCTCCTGGGGGCCCTTTGGTGACGTTGTCTATATAGGCTGAGGGCACTCTGCCCTCACCTCAAACGCCCGGTGAAGTAGCGAAAGCTCACTTGGAGCTAACTACTTCCCAAAAAAAACCGAAGCACAGAGGAGCTCAATATAGTATAGTTATGCCACTTGCGATCACCCATCCCAGTGGGGACTGCGCCAGGGGCTAGGCCATCGGGCATGTCATGTATATATATTTATTATCTCCACGTGACTAAATCACGCAATTATGATTCACTTCGAAAGAGCCACACAAATTCTCCCAAATAAATCAATAAATTCAGCATATTTACTTTTAATGTCGGTGCACAAAAGCCATCGCCGTTTGTTCCCGACACGTTCGGCGTGACACACAACACCGCCCCGTCACAGTCGGTAAAGCGATTGTATCAAAATGTGGAGAATGATGGCCGCAGGAAGTTTGGATGTGGCAGATTGAACGCTTTGATGGGTTGTGAACACCAGTTATCTGGGTATAAATTACAAATGTTTGTTAGTTTGTTTGTTTTACATAATAGTCTGGAAAAAAAAACCTAGCTTGTACAGTCACTTGCAAAAGTCCAAATAGAATTTGCTTAAAAAGTCGTGTGTAGCTATAAATACTATTTGAAATAACAGCAATTTCAAACTTATATTCGTGGCATTAAGTTCATGAAATTGAAAAATATTTATGCCAATATTATTGCCTTCTTAATACTCTTGCACTTTAAAAACGATAATTTAATTTCACTTTTCATAACACTGTATATGCCAAAAAATTTATATCACTTTTTGTAACACGCTGTATATGCCAAAAATGGTTTTATTTCAATTTTCAGTAACACTCTGTATGTGCCAAAAATCTCATACCGCATCCAAACCTCGCTCCTGACTAGTTGACACGCGGACACGGGCTTGTTAGACACAGGAAGGCGCGTAGATTCGTATCTTTGTGTTCCAATTGCATCGCTACGGGCCCCTACATATCTTAAAGTTCATGAGTTTCAATATTACGAGCTCTTTTGGCTGATTAAAGGAGGGGTTCAGCGATTATTTATGGGTTCCTTCTTACGGGTTTTCTGTCATATCAGACTAACAGAAAAGGTGAATACATGCATACTATCACGTCTTCTCATTTCAGAGGCAAACTACCACGTCCGCTGGTTGAAAGACTCCGAGCTGATCGCCGACAGCGAGCAGGAGGTGCGAGCAGCCCGCGTGGTGTTGTTCGCCAACTCTAGCCTGCAAGTCGTGGACCTCAAGTCTGAAGACACTGGGGACTATACTTGCGAGGTGAACACTTACTTTAACCGACTGCCGAAGGAAGTACCTAGCATGTTAACTTTTTCACCCGGGTGAAAAGGTTTTTCTAGGGTTGTAAACAACACAGCTTTTTTATGCTATAGGACGGCATATGAGCAAACTATGGCACGGTAATGAACCGACTGCCGAAGGAAGTACCTAGCGCTACTGCGCAGAACCATTGGGCGATTAGGAAAAAAGATGAAAAGTCTTAATATTTTCATATTTATATTTTTATAAAAAAAAATAAGAACGGGGGCGACCTCCGAGACGTACATATAAATATTGTCATGTGAGAATTATTGTTGTAGACGTAAAAATTACAAAGTTTTCCAAGAAAAATGCTTTTGGACATCATACCATAAATATATCATTTTTAAACTTCATATGTGTCTATTTCGAATTCCAACAAGGAGGCGATCTTGTTCAAGGATTGAGCTAAATTATACAAATACTTTGATGTATTTCATTTATTCAGCGCATAGTACTAGTGATTTAAAAACACGGCAATTTTCACAATTTAGTGCAGTACCGTCTTAACTCTTTCACCCGGGTTTTTTTTTGGGGTTTTAAACTTTGGGTTGTAAACATCACAGCTTTTTTATGGTATAAGACGGCATACGAGCAACCGATGGCACGGTAATGAACCGACTGCCGAAGAAAGTACCTAGCATGTTAACTCTTTCCCCCGGGTCAAATCACTCTTTCTTTACTCACTTGCGTGCTGCAAAACGTGGGCGAGACGCAAACACAACAAACGCTTCTAGCCCTCGGCTCGACCACGCCGTGCTGGCTCGTTCACCGCCCCGCGCGCCTCTCGATGCCCCCGCGCACATCCAGACACCCACACATAACCGCAAGCGCTTTTACGTGCACACATGCTTAAGTGTCGTTTCTTTTCGCGTAGTGTATATATTCTTTGCCGGGGTAAAAGGTTTTTTTAGGGTTTTAAACTTTGGGTTGTAAATATCACAGCTTTTTTGTGCTATAGGACGGCATACGAGCAAACGATTGACGATGGTAAGCGATCAACGCCGCCCATGGACAACTGCAACATCAGGGTGTGACAGGCCTCAACAGAGTGTGGTACTTCCCCGGACGAGTCAGCCCATTCATGCTACCTGCGAAAATGAATTTTGCCGGTAGCGCGGCTCTACCACAGCTTTAGTATATCATTAAAATTTTATCAAAATTGGTTTATTAGTATGAACGAAGTCGGTTTTTTATTTGCAATATAATCAATTATATATGGTGAAATTTTACTCGTTTAGGGGTGACTCAGACCATAAAAATGAACGACTTTTCCTATAGGAACAATGCTGGGAACTCAAAATAAAATTCGACATTCCCATACAAACTGGCCGGGCGGCGGAACTTTTGTATGGAAATGACGAATTTTTTTTGAGTTCCCAGCATTGGTCTCATAGAAAAAGTTGTTCATATTGATGGTCTGAGTCACCCCTTTAAGGATCCAAAACGATAAAGCGCTTACTAAAAAAAGCTATCTGTTAGTAACATAGGTACTATTATTTTTTCTGTGCTAGTAATTAAAGTTGTCATCTAGGAAGCTTTTTTTCGTTTGAAGGCGATGCTCTTACTGACTCATAAATTGCGAAACTGGAGCCGCCAAGTATTTAACTCGCGATTAATTTATCTGTCGACATGAGCCGCCCTTCGATTCTAAACAACTCTGTAATTGATCGCTAGTGATGGGGAAACTTGAATATTGATATCGACTACTCACAAGTAGCTAAGTTTAGCTACGTGTGAGTTATCACAGGAAAAGTTGATTATCGAAATCGACAACTCACACGTAGCTAAGTTTAGCTACATGTGAGTTGTCACAGTTATGACAGTATGTAGGTCAGTAATGGAACAACGAGGAGCAAACATACCGCAGAGGAGTTAGACAGGGCGATCCCCTATCACCTAAACTTTTTATAGCAGTACTACAGCTAATCTTTGATAATCTGCAATGGGATGTGTATGGAATCAATGTAAATGGGAAGCGGCTAACACACTTAAGATTTGCCGATGACATCGTCCTCTTTGCCGTAACAAGCCAAAGCCTGGAAAAAATGATTAACTCTTTAGGTGTGGAAAGTGAGAGGATCGGACTTAGGATGACCTACGATAAAACCAAAGTCATGACAAACAGCAATACTAATAAGATTACCCTGTTTGGTAAAGCGCTGGAATATGTGAGCAGTTATATATATCTTGGAAAGTTAATAACATTTAGAGACAACAACGACGAAGAGGAACTCGAACGCCGAGTAAACATGAGCTGGAACAAATTCTGGAGCTTAAAAGAAATACTAAAAGGATCTTTTCCTCTTAACCTAAAAAAGATGGTTATGGACACAAGCATCCTGCCAACCCTCACATATGGCTGCCAAACATGGACATACAACACTAAAATTAAAACAAAATTAGCTAACTGCCAAAAAGCGATGGAAAGGAGTTTATTGAAAGTAAGGAAAATTCAAAAGATAAGAAGCGAACATATACGGAAAAAGACAAAGTTAATAGATGCCCTCAAATATGCTCTAACACAAAAATGGCGCTGGGCAGGCCATATAGCAAGATTAACAGATAAAAGATGGACAGCAGAAACAACAAAATGGAAAGGACCTATAGGAAAAAGAAGAATTGGCCGTCCAAAGAACAGATGGATCGACGACATAAAAACAATAGCAGGAGAAGTTTGGCAAAGTATAGCACAGAATAGAAAAGAATGAAATCAGCTAGAGGAGGCCTATACCCAGAGTGGGGTTCCAATAATAGACGGATCGTAGCATAAAATATGTATGAAACTATTTTGCAAGGTTATTGGTAATAAAAAGGCTTATTATTATTATAGGTCAGTATTAAATATAAAGATGAACGTAAGTTATATGAACGTACTTGACGATC
The DNA here is from genome assembly GCA_947532085.1 of Elegia similella. Lineage (NCBI taxonomy): Eukaryota > Metazoa > Arthropoda > Insecta > Lepidoptera > Pyralidae > Elegia > Elegia similella. The sequence continues at coordinate 5,731,653 of OX383951.1, read as the reverse complement.
CTGATGATCCAATTAATATTACACAAGTTGACTCCGATCCCTCTCCAGCTCCTAATAGCCAGAGGAATCCCACTCACCGAACTCCTCGCACTCGCCACCGAAATGGGGTGTGTCCGACTACTAATGACCGCCCGGCGGTCCCGGGTGACTTGCACGCAGGATGGGCCCTTCTGGCAACGTTTCTTTCGGCCCTTAAGGCAAAAGATGAAGCAGCGAAAGCTCACTTTTAGCTACATAGTAACAAACCATAAAAAAATTATGCTGTAAAATGGGTTGAATTTTTTTAAGTATTGAGTTTTTTTCTTTTCGACGAATAAAAGAATTCTGCAATATTTGTTTTTAATTAACAGATGTTATTATGCGAAAAGTCCGGTCACAGTCGGTACGAATAAAATTTATTATTTTTCACTAAGGGGTTTACTATACTTGCATTAAGCTGGTCACATATTAACTTGCTAGCATATTATCTTTTCTAGCCTAGAGAGCTCTTAACTACATACTAACCACAGTAATTGGAAGATTTGGCTTTTCTTAGAAAAAGTTATAATTATACTAGCTGCCCCCCCGGGGCTATGCTCACTTAAATGTCGCATATGTGTTAATCCAGGTAATAACCTACCTGTGTGCAAAATTTCATCAAATTCCGTTCAGCTATTTTGGCGTGTCTGATATTAATAATATAATAATATTGATGATGATGATGTGGTCCTGTGCTTCCTTGTCAGGGACATAGGGCTCGCAGAAGAATTCTCCACTTCTCACGGTCTATAGGACCGTGGAGAATTCTTCTGCTGCTCTTATATTAGTAAGGATATGTCTATGTTCCGTTAAACAGTAAATTTATCGATCTTGGATTATCGAAATAAACATAGCGATAGTCCACAATGTTTATAGCGCATCACTAGGGTACTTCCACTAAAAAACACCCAGTGCTATTATGCAATTAATCAATTGACGAACTTCTTGGGCGAGTGCGCTGTCCATGAAAGCTGTTGTGAGTGCGTCTATGTAATTAAATGAATGTTTAGATGTTTATCATCATGGGTACTTGTTAAAATGTTGGCACCGTTGCAGTTCTACCAAGCATTTAACTTGGTCAGCTAGTTTTATTATAAACTAGCTGTTGCCCGCGACTTCGTCCGCGGCAATTTCTTTTTTCCCCTGTTTTTAAAACATTTTTTATTGATGCTTCGATCCTATTAGTCGCAGCGTGATGTTTTATAGCCTAAAGCCTTCCTCAATAAATGGATGAACCATTCGGTGCTCTTCCCAATTACCTTTTATTACTTTTGTAAAGTCTTACAAAATATTATATCAAATAGCTAAATAATAATAAATTTAGTGCCAATTATCACTTTGCCTACATTGAGTGGATATTGCAATGGTTGGAATATTTATTGTCTGGATTAATTGCTTTCGCATACACTACTTAACACTTTCCGGGACGTCCCGCCTGTAGATGTAAACTTCTATTGTTACGTCTATTGTGTCTGGTTCAGTGTCCGTGAATGAGTTACAATAAAAACATCCCTTTTTCGGGGAGGGGAGAGACGTTACTGTACTTAAAACTTTTTTTATGGTATAGGACGGCAAACGAGCAAGCGAGTCACCATTGCCCCATAATGTCCCCTCCCCCTCCCCTCTAGCTGCTTTAGTTTAGTTTGCTTTACTTCTGAGGACAAAAATCTAGTATTTCACAAGAAAACAAGATACAAATAACCATAACCAATCCATCTGGTCATCCTGACCACTTTACCTAACCGGTGTCGGCTCTTTGCATGTCAACGGATGCAGTTAGTTAGTCAGTCAATTAGTGGAGTTTATTGGCGGACCACCCTGTATGCGATGATTAACTTTATTGGGTGACCATTCAAGGATGATTAAGAAAACTAATGATATAATTTTTGAGAAAATGTATGATCCTAGTAATCTAATATGGTATATATAAAAACCGGCCAAGTGCGAGTCGGACTCGCGCACGAAGGGTTCCGTACCGTTATCTACGAAAACGGCAAAAAAAACATGTCTTTTGTATGGGTTAATTGGCCCTTTAATATTAGTTTTACTTCTATTTTTTTATTTATTTTTAAAGTGAATATATAACTTAGTATTCTGTGAATATTTCAAGTGTCTACATGTTGCCGTTATGAATAACGAGCGAATACAAGCAAAAAAATCACGTTTGTTGTATGGGAGCCCTCTTAAATATTTTTTTAATTCTATTTTTTTGTATTTGTTGTTATAGCGGCAACAGAAATACATCAGCTATCAAAATTTCAACCGTCTAACTATCATGGACCATGAATGAGATACAGCCTGGTGACAGACGGACAGACAGACAGATAGACAGAAAGACAGACAGACAGACGGACAGCGGAGCGAAATTAATAGGGTCCCGTTTTTACCCTTTGGGTACGGAACCCAAAAAAATAATCCTCGAAATGTAGTAAGCGTAACTTGTGAACGGCTGGATCGATTTGGATGAAATTTTGTATGTATACTTCCGTCGGTTTTTGGGTGGTTTATAAACACAATTGGACCCTGACGGGCAGGATAAAGTCTACGGGTCCGGTAGTTGTTTGTAGTGATATAGCACAAATAACACTTTTCGAATTTTTACATTTTACATTCCTTCGTGGCAAATCACCTATTTAGGATTTTTTTTGTAATCTGTCTGCAACAGTACGCAAAAAACTACTTCTGTCATTTACTTATCTTACCTTATACACAGTTTAATTTGAAAAAATGTAAGGTCCCATCACAGACAATATAACCTAGGTCCCATGGAAAAGGCACTCGAGCGAAACCATAGTCGCCTATGGTTTAAGCTAGTTTTACTTAGTTAAAGTGACTGTTGGAATATTTAATTAAGATTGCAAAAATTAATCTTTGTATAGACTAATAACTGTCAGTTTAAAAAGCAATCGAGCCATCTTGTTGTTTACTTCGCCCGACCTCTAACTGTCATTTGTTCATTCGTGTTTGCGCTGTGTTAGGATTCGGACGTATCACTTCCAAGTAAAATATAAAATATAATTTTTGTTTGCTCGATATTCCGTTTGTTTATTTGGCGCTACCTTAATATTCAATAGTGACATATTTAACTTAGTAACTAAATTACGTTTGGGAACAGTTGTTAAAATTTTAGGGGCTGAGTTAGGTACCTGTTGCTTATGGTTTTGCCTTTCTACAACGTGATTTTGAACCCCCTAGCTATATTTGAATCTCAGAATCAGAATCCCCAATGAAATATAGAATTGCAAGAGTAAAAGCTGAAAATCGAAAAAATTATTAGGGTTTCCCATACAGAGTCGTCGATCAGCTGGACAAATTTCTATGGAAGGTCAAATATTTTTTTTCGTTTTTTTACCTTTTTTTCTTGCAATTTTATATTCCACTAGGGATTCTGATTCCCAGATTTCAATATAGCTAGGAGGTTCAAAATCACGCTGTATAACGTCATGTATTTTTTATGAGTCCTAAGTATCTCGTGTTACAGTATTTTTAGTTACACAAACTTATTCTGTAGCTTCTATATGTATGTTTATGTGAAGGCAAAGACAATAAATACTTATTTTATTAAATAATAATTATTAATTTATTATTTATAGACGCCAACCTCATACAAAAATATTGGCCCAACTTAAGGCATGTTAAAAGCACGTACAAAGTACCTGACAAGCATGCCGGCAGGCCGTGGTAGTTAGTTCCACTAACTGCCACTATGGGCGGCGGAGAGGGCGCTGCAGTGCAATAGTTACAGACTTTTACACCCGTCACTAGATGGCGTTAGCCTAAACTTGGTAAAAGTACCTGTAACTTCATGTATTTTTAGTATTTTCAGATTAGTTTTATCAGTATTTTCAGATTTTCAGTTGCAAATAATTATTCTGTAGCTTTTATATTTTTTGTGTAGGTAAGTACAGTACTACTAACACTTTTATAAGATACACAATGTATCTTATGTTATGCGCAGAAATAAAATACTGCATGGCGCGAAAACATCCGTCCGCTATTGGCTGACGTGTTCGCGCCATGTCTGGAGTTTCACTGTAACGCCGCGCCGCGAGTATTATGAGCGAGACAGTACGAGTCCTGTTGCTTTTGGATTTCGAATCTTATGTAGTAGCTATATGTTCGTTATTTCACTATTGTAGGTTACGACACTCAACGATTTTTCCTTTACAGATCATCCGTCCAGAGCCAAGAGGGCCCATGAAACAAGTCCATTCAATAGAAGTGCAATGTAAGTATTGATACAATGAAAAACTTTTATATTACCTACGTATACTTACGCTGTTCGTCAAATTGTCAAGAGTGGGTAACAATTTCCCCCGACTGCGTTTAGAAGTTTAAACGAACTTCTGATCCGATATTTCAAAGCTAGGCCAGGCCTGACTCACTCCCGTGTCGGTATCGAAAACACACATACGCGCGGCGACACCTTCGAGGGGGAAAACCGAACAAATCCGATAGGAACGACGCGTCTTTCGTAACATGTGTTCTCACCTACTTTACAACGTATTATGAATCGTTTGTTGTTGCTCCAAGAATTAAATTGGGTTTGCGATGGAATCAGAGTACTAGTCCTAACTAATATTACAAATGCGAAAGTGAGTTTGTTTGTTTGTTACGCTTTCACGCCGTAACTACTGAACCGATCATCATGAAATTTTGCATACAAGTTCTCTGGAGTACCGAGAAGGACATAGACTACTTTTTATCCCGGGAAAAAGTACTATTCCCGAGGGATCGACATTGACGCGGGCGGAGCCGCGGGCGAAAGCTAGTACTTTATAAATGTGTAATGCATATAATTTTGATTTTTTTGATTTTTGAATGCAAACAGGACAGGACAGTAAACGAGCAAGCGGGTCACCTGATGATAAGTGACCCGGTGGTCACTTATCATCAGGTGACCGCCGCCCATGGACAACTGAAACACCAGGATGTGGCAGGTGCGTTGTCGGCCTTTCAAGGAGTTGGGGGAAGAAAATGGGGAGGGGAGGGGGAAGGATGGGCCTCCGGCTCTCTCACTCACCGATCGAAGCATAGAAGCGGTAAAGCTTCTACTCAGACGTTGATTTTCTGTGAGAGTGTGGTACTTTTCCGGACGAGCCGGCCCATTCATGCTACCAGCAATTCATTTTGCCGGTAGCGTGGTTCTACCACGACTAAAAATAAACGTGTAATGTTCTGTCTATTAAAAACACTGTCTATTCCAGTCCCCCCTACAGTAAGGACTATCCCAGAGGAGGGGTTCCTAGAGGTTCGCAAGGGAGAGTACGTCGACATCGGCTGCGAGGCCACGGGCACTCCGCACCCCATCATCAACTGGAGGAAAAATGTAAGTTGTAATAGATTTTTAAGCCTCATAAGTCATAACACCGAGCGTTTGAGGAACTCGACTTCTCTGGGTCAAGCAATTTTTGACTTTATATAATTCATATTGTACCTACCTATGCGATAATGATGAGCACTCATATATCAAGAATAATAAGTACCTAGTTTCACAAACACTTTACATAGACTTGCAGAGTTACTTCCAACCCGCGTGGAGAGTGTAGGCCAAGTCAGAGGACTGCTCTGGCAAAGTTTGGCTCTAGTAGTATAGAGAGGGTCGTGCTTCTGTAGTGGAGACTAAAAAGGACCTGATGATGATGATGATGTCAGGGTTACTTGAAAAACACTAATAACCTCGCAGGACTAGATTGCTAACATCATAAACAATGTTTGTTTTACGACTTTTGATAAAAAATACCATTGAAAATAATTTGGCGAGCTCCGTGGCCAACCTGCGACACGACGGCCCCGGGTTCGATTCCCGGTCAGGTCAAGATGGAAAATGATCTTATTCAGATTGGCCTGGGTCTTGGATCTATATATGTTTGTTATAAAATATATTATCGTTGAGTTAGTATCCCATAACACAAGTCTCGAACTTACTTTGGGGTTAGCTCAATCTGTGTGATTTGTCCGTATTTATTTATTTAAATAATAAGTTCGTCTTATATATAGATTAACGAAAAATATTAGATACTTATTTTCTTTTTCGATCAAACGAAAGAAAATAAACGAATGAAAGATGATAAAGATAAAGCGCATCAAAGTTCAGGAGTGGGGGCTCATGACGCAAGTCAGGTAAGAAGTGTACTGGCCAGTGAAAACTACATTTGATATGATGATGAAGTCAAATAAAACCCCTTTAAGAAATGTTTCATCATCAGGGTGAAGAGATAGCGCTCCTGGAACACCGCCACCGCATCAAATTCAGGGCTGAACATCGTCTACTGGCGGGGGTGTACGAGTGTACTGCGTTCAACGGGGTGGGCGACCCTGTGAGGGCGGTCATCAGGGTCGTCATTCAAGGTGAGAATTGTACAATAATAACGTAATTAAAAACTAATGACCTAGCTAACATAACTAACAAAAAACATAACGAAAAACAAATAAACTAAAAAAAAAAGTAGCGTCTGGCACCCGTAACCCGGATTCCCGGAGTTCTTGGCGGGAAATTCTACGGACAGGAAATTCCAGGTAGGTACACGGTTTTTGTTTTGGATTGTTTTGCAAATTGTTTCTAGTGGAGTTTTTAATATGAAATCGGTGTAATTTGGTGTTATTATAGATGCCCAATATATGAAAAATGTGTGGAATAACTAAAATAAAGTGTCATAGTGCGGCTGTAGTGTGATTTACTTAGCGGGCTGGTGTTTGCTCGCGCTGCTGCTTCGTATATGATCAAACCAGTGGATTCGTGAAAATTTGGCCGGGAGCTCCGTCGAATCAGCAAAATTAATTACATCATAATTTCGTTGACACTGGCTAAAATAAGCATGAATGAAGTTTGAGGGCCAAATAGAAGAAAAAAAAAACCCGGATTCCCATTCTGCAGAAGCCAAAAGCCGGGCACGTTCCACAGAGCTGCAAGACGTTTCTATTAAATTATCTATGCAGTTCTGCAGAGCGGCCATCCCATTGTTTCTAGTGTTGATGTGAGAATAGAATTATGGCAGCGTTTTAGTCGTACTTGTCATTAATTACGTAAGCACCAAATGAGGGGTGGTCGGGGCTAGGCTTATTTATGCTGACATAGTAGGCGGGGATTTGCACGGTGATGACGTCATCAACATTTAGCAAAATAAACAAATATATTTTGTGAAAATGATCACAATATTTACACGTAAGGTTGGGGGAGGAAGGGACGAGCTTTTCTTACTTTTGCTGACAAGTGGGAGGAGGGGGTTAAAAATAGCTGATATACGGCTCCTAGATGGAAAAGGGAATGAGAATAGCGGCGAGTTGGTCGCATCGCCTATTGACATGATTCCTTAGATTTTCGCCCATACCTACTTCGTTATTACCTGTACTATTACTTTTCTGTGCCCATTCTCCTTCTACGGGCTGCGTGGGAAGAGAAGCAACTGATGCAGCAAGAGATCATCATCATCATTTCGAGTAGGTGTCACGGTCAAATCGACCATGCACACCCTGGTGTCAGAGTTCTTCGGCACCGCCTCTCGGCCTCTGACGTGGTTCTTTTAACGACTACCGGATAGCCGGGACCAACGGCTTAACGTGCCTTCCGAAGCACGGAATCATCTTCATTATCAGACGATCAGGTGTTTCAAGCCTGCAATGTCCTAACCAACCTGTAAACAACTAAATAAAGTATGCTTCCCGTCGGAATCGAACCCCGGACCCCCGGATCTACAGGCAAACGCCTTCACCACTGGATCACGGAGGTAGTAAGAGATGATGATGACTTACATTACAACATTGTTTCCGCTACAGATGCTCCAGTAGTGACGGCGGAGCGCAGCTTCATTCACACTGCGGTGGGTCTGCGAGCTGCCTTGGCCGCCAAGCTGGAGTTTGCGGTGCCACCCCCCAAGACCGCCTGGTACCGCGATGGGAGACCCGTTCGGACCGATGACAGGTAACATTCATCACCATTATATATATCATGACTAGCTTTCGCCCGCGGCTTCTATTGCGTGAATATCGAAAGCACTAATTACTTTTCTCGAGATGAAAGAATATATAAGGACATATCACACAAATTTAGCTAGCCCCACTGTAAATTGTGAACTTGTGTCGTAGGATACTATCTCAACTATACTATATTTTATAATAGATACTTATATGCTATTTACATTAGAAAATCGCGTTGGGACCACGGTTTATAAGCATGTTAAAATATTAGCATATGTTTGGTTTCAGGGTGGTGATAATGGTGTTTGATGATGTCCACCAGCTGATCTTCCGCTCTGTCCGCAAGTCTGACCTCGGGAACTACACCTTCCGCGCCGAGAACCAGCTCGGGATGGCTGACGTCTCCTTCAAACTTACCGGTAAGATCAAATCATCTCTTGTCTTAATATATCTCAAGGTCTTTGCTAGAAACGATGTTCACAAGCTCATTTTTAAAAGACCTATTCATACAATACCCCACAAGTTGGGTTAGTCGAGAAAAAAACATTTACTCCCACTTAAATTGTATGGAAGGTCGCTGGTAGTGGCTGGATGAGGAAAGCGGGAGATCGTGCACTGTGGCGTGCCCTTGGGGAGGCCTACGTCCAGCAGTGGACTGCAATAGGCTGATTGATTGATTGATTGAAATTGTATGGAAGAAATGCTAAAAGATTTTTTTTCAAGATTTTATTTTACCACTTTTTTGGCATATCCCATACCAAATTACAGCTTTCTAGTACTTATAGTCTCTGACTAAAACCTGGCGACGATTGACATGGCGAAACTGTAAGGGTTCCTTGTTTACTACGGAACCCTAAAAATGAAGTCGCTTCTGCTGTCTCTTCGATCTTTTAAACTACTCAACGGATTTTAATGCAGTTTTCAGCAATAGATAGAGTGATAAAGGGGAAGTTTTATATGTATTATTGATGGCCCCATATGAGTATCTACATTGCACGCGTGCAAAGCCGTGGCGAGTCGCTAGTATAGAATACAGAAAGACATGAATTTATGTATAGATAATATTAAATGTATTTTTACTGAGAAGGTAAAATCAACAAAAATATTAATGAGAGTGGATTCTTTTTGTCCTTTTTCAGGCATCCCAAACGTCGCCTCCTTCAAAGTGGACCCTGCATTAAATAAGGCTACAGCCACAAGCTTCACCCTCATTTGGGAGGTTGATTCATACTCCACCATCATAGGTAAATAGGTTAAGAATATAATACCATACATTTTACTTACGAAACTAAAGAAAAGTATAGCAAACCTTCCGCTCTACCTAAATAGGCAAAAATAATATAGCCCTTCGCTATAAAAGCTATTAATCGTCCAAAAAAGGTTATTTTTACACCTAACGTATCGATAACCGATTTTGATTCCGAACTGTGAGCAACTGTAACGTACTAATAAGTATTATCTACCTACATACGTAACAATTCTACATTCTTTCACAACTTAACTATCTGGCTTGTTTTTCGTGCTTTATGTACAAAATAGTACCTGAAAACGGATAGACATAAATCAGTAATGGTAAATTTAATATTTTACAAGATGCCGACTTGGATTCATTTAGATCGTTGTAGCGCTGTTTTTGTTTGCAACAGAATATAACCTCTGGCTGCGTCCGTACTACGGTCGTCTGTCGTCCGAGCCTGACGGGTTCACATCGGAGCCCCCCGGCAACATGTGGAGCAAGATCGTGGTCCCGGGCGACTCCAGCGAGGGCCCCATACATAGTGCCGTGTACACGGTACGCGGGCTCACGCCCTCGACTGTCTATGAAGCTATCGTCACTTCAAGGAATAGGTTAGACCATACCCAGTATCACGTTTTCGTTTTTGTTTCTCTTGAATTCCTTTAGATGTTTCATATCTATCTTATTTCAACTTCCAGGTTCGGCTGGAGTAAGCCGTCGGCTGTTCTTCATTTCGCAACTGAAACGGGAGGTATGTAGTAGATAGATAGGTATGTAGATAACTGCGAACTAACGAATTCTTATATTTTCATAATATCATTAAATAATGAATTCTGCCTTTATTACGTGAAAAAAACATCACTACTTCCGTTTCTTTCAAAGTTTCCTTCTTTTTTTTGATAAAAAGCAAGAAAAATTCCATTTCTTGAAACTTTCGAGTGTACCTAACTGGGAAAAAAACGAAGGTCTTTGAAAAATAAACGGGGAATTTTCCCGCTTTTTTCAACGCTAGTCGTTCCAGGTGGTTTTATACATTTCGTAATACAATACCGTAATTTTATACAATTCCTAGGAAATGTATACATATCCTAGGATATTGTGTAATAAAAACTTTTTCAAACAATATTTTATATACTAGCTTTCGCCCGCGGCTCCGCCCGCGTCAATGTCGATCCCTCGGTAATAGTACTTTATTCCGGGATAAAAGGTAGCCTATGTCCTTCTCCGTACTCCAGAGAACTTGTATGTTCATGATGATCAGTCCAGTAGTTACGGCGTGAAAGAGTAACAAACAAACAAACAAACTCACTTTCGCATTTATAATATTAGTAAGGATAAATAAGCCAGGAATTCTACAGGTTTTCGTAGGCATTGTACACAATTCCTGGTTTTCACAGATTTCCTATAACATACTAATAAATAAAAATATGGTGATTCCTCGTCTTCTCAAGCACATTTAATTTCCAGCCGGCTACGCGGGCCCCGCCACTTCAGACTACTTGGACATCACACCAGTCCTAGAAGATGAGGCTCACAACATCTCTCAGGCCAAAATCACGTTGTTCACCGACAACAAAGCCACACAGACAGGTTCCTCTGTCGCTATTGTGTGTGTATTGCTGTGGACGGCATTTGTCAGTTGATTAGGTTACAGAGAAAGGTACCTATAAATGGTCGTTAACCCTTTAAACGCCCATCACCTTTAAGCAAGAAACTAATAGATGCAGTGCTGCGGAGGCGCGCCACAAGCGGCGCGCGTCTCTTTGCGTCGCGCCGCATAATGGCGCCGGGTGCACTACAAAAATCGACTTTATGCTACATACTATTAAGGTTAATATTCTGTTGTTTTGACTCTGCGCCGTTTGTGGCGCGCCTCTGCCGCACTGCATCTGTTAGTTTCTTGCTTTAGGCGTCCATCGGACACTGCCTTGACACGCCAATGACATCTTAAGTTGGCCAAAATTGTATGACGTTCGAACTGGTCGCGTCGTAGTAGCTTGTCAGTTTTTCTCGCGGCGTTCAAAGGGTTAAAATCAAGGACATATCGATAATCTTTCAGATAAAAAGAACCATCATCAATTAAACTGCTCTCGATTTTAATTAAATTTAAATGGTACCAATAAGAATACATACCTATAACCTACCAATTAAAAAAAATATTCTAAGTTCATAGATGACGAAGTTATGATGTTTAACATAAAACATCAGTTAAAAACTAAGTTTTTTTTTCTTAATTAAGAAATAAGTTATGATGATAAAAATCCTGGCAGGATTTGAACCAGCGACCTGAGGTCTATATACGACCTAAGTATATGTCTATAATATATAGAATAGCATTGTGAATGCAAAAATCCCTTATAAATTATGCTCTTGGTTTAAAAATATTCAGACAAAACAATTTAAATTTCAATGTTACCTAAGGTATTTCCCAGTATCATAGCAATCTATCTAGCGCCGTCTCGTTCTTCCACGTGAAATTGCTGATAACTGTGAAGAAGACAACTTATCTCATTTTCGGTTCCTCCTAGAGGGAGAGGGACATTTTCTTGCTCTGAGTATTTTCTCAATTTGTCAATTACCTGTGGGGCTGACAATGTGATTGAAGCGTGACTTTTTTATTGCTCTGACGTTTAAACTTTAAACCAGCACTTTATTTACGATTAACCCAGTGCAGGTATCCATGTTCTAGAATATAACGAATTAAATCAACATCTTGAAGACTTTCATGGTATTATATTTTTTAATGTAAATTATGTTAATGTTTAAGTTTTCTTCTTGTCCTTCCTTTAGTCTTAGCGATATTACTTCCAATTAAGTTACTTTGTAAATAGAAAAACAAATCTAATAAAATAATATTATTTTTCTAAGTGTTTGTTTGAAATGTTCTCCATTAATGTTAATGGCGTCCGGTCTCCCGAGCTGCTACATACTATTCCACCATTCATCCGAGTAAGTAGTATCCCAATACCATCCCTTCCCAGATCCAACAAATTCCTATCCTTTCTCGCTTTAAATGATTCCGATGGGCAACAGCGTCGAAAGTACAAGAAGCCAAAGAAACTGCGCTCGCCAACCCATATATAATGGACGTAAGGTTAGGATAGGCTAGTTGCCTGGGTCAAAATAATAACATTAAAATTACGTCAGTTAGATAATCAAAAAATATTGGATACGTATTTTTTCTTTTGTCAATTAAACAATAAATGGAAAAGATAAAGCGCGTCAAAGATCATGAGTGGGGGCTTGTGACGTCAAAGTTTGCTAAAAAGTGTAGCAAACTATGACGTCACACGGAATTTCAAAGGACTAAGTATATCTTTATCATTTTTTATTCAATCGACAAAAGAAAAAATACGTATCCAATATTTTTATTAATTAATTATATTTTTTTAGGAAACTAGCCTATTGCTAAGAATCCTTACCTCCCGAGTAACAAAGGCTTACAGGGGCAGTAGGTATTTTATTTTTTGAATACAATAAAAATACATATTTTTTTCCACGATTATTTATTTTATATTTCAATACATTTATTTTCATTTTAAACAACCATTTGAGTGCATCCGCACCGCTCAGCTTGTTACATAAAACTTTGGTTTATAATTAAATTGTGATTTCAATATTTCTTAATCCAATACACTAAACACTGATAGTTTGTAGAATAATTCACTACAGTAAATATTAAAGTCTCTTTATATGTATAACTAATATGTATGAACATAATTTGGGATATATATAAACCAATATGAAAGATGTTAATATTTAAAAAACAGTAAAATACTCTTACATAGATATAATTAAACATTTAATACATTTACTTATATTATACAGTTTGAAAAATAATGCGGAATAAAAATGGACGACGCAGGGGTCTCTCTCGAGGGGCCTTTACACTGGCCGCCAAATTTCTTTTCGTATATATATATTTCGTTTTAAAGTTTTTCGATCCTGTCCTACTTACAAATGCGAAATAACTTTGTTTAATTCGCATTTGTTTGAAAAATACAAAATTATCATCAATTTTCACAAGTGAGCCCTTTATCTTGTCGAAAATTGTACAAATTTTATATTTTTGTTTCTGTTAATTTATAATATTATGTATGTTGTTGTGATATTTTATATCAAGTGAAAGGCCTCGGGGTGAGACTTGTCCCGCGCGTCCCTTCTAACGTCCTATTTTTAATTATAAAAAATTTATTGGTCGTTATTTTTTAAAACTGAATATGTAAAAATTGTGAATGAATTGAAAAATAAAATTGACCTTATCGAGCCTAGTTGAATTTAATTTATAAAGAAATCGTGAATGTGATTTACAATTACATTTTTTTTTTCAATCTTATTCCTATAATTTAAAACATTTATATAATGTTTAAAAACTTTAACTGATTAATGTCAACTATGTTTTAACACTAATAATAAATATTGTTTGTTTAAAGTGACATTACGATTACAACACCCCATAGTTACAAATCGAGTTTCAAACAAACCTACATATTTTAACTTAATTCTGTACTTTACACAAATACAGCGAAAATTCAAATTTGGTATAATTTAAAACTCGTTTTGCATATCGGGAAAAGTTACATTAAATTTTATAATAGAAGAATTCAGCAAATGAGATAGATTGTGAGAAACAATTTTTTTTTATACAAAACAATGTACCTAGGTAACGGTACTACCCGTATTTCAAATAAACCTAATTAATAATGTGTACAGTAATGTACTTAATAAATAATCTAATTTTAAAAGAATTTGTTCATTGCCGATTGTTTAAGGCTATATGTAAGAAGCTTTAATAACAATGAGATATGTTAACTTTTGTATATCATATGTTGTTTATGCCAAACAATAATAGAATATGCAAATATGTATAGCAACTCAATGCGGCATCGTACCGTTGATAAACATCACTTCAATCATCATCATCATCATTTTATCCGCAAGTTCGTCACTGATGGCCGTAGGCCATTCCCAATGACTTCTGTAAAGAAGAGATCAGCATCCAACCCTATTTCTGTGATGGTGGCCAGACTGGTTTAGCGACATTTACAGATTTTGTTTTACACAATAACAAGTAGATGGCGCTAGCTGGTGTCTCAATATAAACTTTATCTACAGCTTATCAATGGTACTATATCGCAGAGGTAAGATCGTAATACTTTCTCAGGCAAATCTATAACATAACACGTATAGAGATGCTATAGTTTTGAATGAGAAAGTATAGTTAATTTAGATTCTATAACAGATCTTTAACAATTCATAGAGAGACTTGAATGGAAGACAGAAAATTGAGAACGGAAAAACTATAATACATTACAGTGGAACATATTTTTTGTAGAATAAAGTCAAGTCGATAGTAGTTACACATCGAACATTGCTATTCTTAAGAGTAACATTTATGTACCTTTGTAGCATTATATGGCACAACTGTATACAGCCGAACGGATTGTTCGGTAAAACCGAAAACTCCCTAGAACATTAAATATTTAAAAAATTGTCTGCTTCACTCCTTTGCCACTAAGTTTGAGAACCACAACCATCAGTGTTCGTCAAACATTTGTCTATGACTACACTGGCTCTATGGCATTCACATAACTGTTTCACACTGAGTTTTTAACTCGTTCAATCATCTCGTAACACTATATAGTCTCACAATTGATTTTTAAACTGACCTTTGGTCTAGACCTGTGAGCATTTTTGCTATTGTTTCTCTATTAACACTTATTATTAAACACTGAGGTATTATTAGAAGTGAGTCGTTTTTGCTTATATTTATTGTGTTATATGAACTTGCTGTCGGTGTCGAAAGTTGTTTGTTGAGGATTATTCTCAATATTATTTCATAGAAAAAGAGAAAGCAAGGTATCTTTTCCACTTTAGAATTTTATAAGTCTATCTAAACTTAGTTTTCTCTAAGTTTCTCAGGTTTTTTTTGTAGAACTTAAATCACGTCCGATATCTTGACTTTAAAAATAGTACAATAAATTAAAATCTGCTTACAAAAGTTATTTTAAATTTCAGATCTCCTATGTTATACACCGATGTAACAACCACAACTTTACGATGTAAAACATAATTACATTTCATATACTGCTTTTTTATGCCAACTCTAAATCACCATCTAGATATCATCTCCCCACATATCTATGCTGCAGAATTACTTATATGTTGCCAGGAGGGGAGCATAGTGTATATTTTTCATATTCTTTTGGTATTACTGTCCTTGGTTTGTTTAAGTATTTTCTTTCTTATGCCTTCGAGTTTTTGATGTTTAGTCATTCTTATTGGTGTTCCACTGTCTTTTATTATACTATGTCCTCTTATTGTGATGACAGACATATATACTTTTATTTCTTTATGTACGGTCTCAACTTTGGTTACACTAAATCCTCTCCTGCAAGAGATTGTGCGTTCTGCCCGAGTGTTTCTTACATTTCTCTGCAATTGGGGCATATTCTCTCTATGTCTACCCAAGGTACCTCTTAATACTATCTGGTTTTTCTAAGCCCATTTCTGACTGATCTCTATTATGGGTCTTTTCTGTGATCCTGTGACTCTGATGTTAAAATTTCTCTCTTTTTCTCACGTTTCATATTGTGCCATCAACAGCTTTCATCCAACCACTTGAATCTTGGTATCGGAATCCAGTTAACTTTGTTTTTAAATGAAGCCTTTCTAGGTTCTTTTCTTTGCTAGCGCATCTCGTGAAAGTGAACCTGACTTGGAGCCCCTTTTTTGTTTTAGATACTGGGTCTACAGTTTGTGTAATTACATTTTATTTTGTAGGCTCCAGGCCCTTCAATTCTCACACTGAGTTTAGATATTTTCAGCCACTTTTCACAGGTTCCTTAACCATTTACAACCTCGCACTAACTTTCTCCCAGTGAGGTTTCAGTAGAAAAGAACTCCAATCCATACGCTGATTTCCTTCGTTTTATACACGACCCTATATATCTTTCATGTCCCCCGATTCCTTCTACTGTAAATATCAGTACAACATACGGTCGTCCCCACATCTCACAGGTTCCTTAACCATTTATGCCCTCGCACTAAACTTCCAGTGAGTTTGCAGCAGAAAAGAACCCATACTTATTTCCTTCGTTTTATACACGACCCTATAGATCTTTCAGGCCCATCACTTCCTTCTACAGTAAAATATCAGCACATTCGGGCGACCCACATTCCACTTTCCTTAACCATTTACGCCCTCGTTTTAAACACGACGTATCCCTCTTTTAAGCTCCCCGATCACTTGTAGTTGGCCGTTAGTGCCCCGTGTGTGGGCAGTGTGTGGGCAGTGTGTGCGCAGTGTGTGCGCAGTGTGTGCTACTTGTGTCGGGGCGCATGCGCGCCGCCGGCGAGCCGCGCGGCCCGCGCGGCTCGATGCGCACATCGCAGCGGCAGGTAGCACCACAGACACGGCACTAGCAGGCTCAGCAACGTGATGCCCACCCATCTGCAACAAATAAATAAATAAATAAACTGCAAGGAAATTAAATGAAATCCCTGGAGCATCGCCGTAAAGTCGCTTGCCTATCGGTATTTTATAGAATCCATTTTGGAAAGTGTGCGAAAGCGCTCTTTGAGCTAGTTGAACCCTCACCATTCCTACATCGGACTACGAGGCGCAGACAGAAATTTCACCCTTTTATCGTTGGAATACCAAAGAGTCGAACTAAACGCTATGACAGTTCCTTTTTGGTGCGAGAAGCCAAGGTGTGGAATGAACTGCCTGCGTCTATATTCCCAGACAAGTACAGTCCTGGGACATTCAAAAGTAGAATCATCATCATCATTTCGAGTAGGTGTCACGGTCAATCGACCATACACACCCTGGTGTCAGAGTTCTTCAGAACCGCCTCTCGGCCTCTGACGTGGTTCCTTTAACGACTACCAGACGGCAGCCGGGACCACCGGCTTAACGTGCCTTCCGAAGCACGGAATCATCTTTATTATCAGACAATCAGGTGATTTAAGCCTGCAATGTCCTAACCAAACTGGAAACAACTAAACAAAGTATGCTTCCGGTGGGAATCGAACCCACGACCCCCGGGTCAACAGGCAAACGCCTTAACCACTGGACCACGGAGGCTGTTGAAAAGTAGAATAAATGAGTATCTCTTGAATAGGCATATGACATCCTCGTCTTCATCGTCACTTACCATCAGGTGAGATGGGAGACAAATGCCTAATCCAATAATTAGTAAAAAAAAAAATGAAATAGAATTTTATTCAAATTTGGATATCAAGTATCTCTTTCTGAACGTCATATTATTATTTTTAATATTTGCAAAATCGATAAGCTACTAGCGTTTCGAAACGACCACTGCTGAGAAGAATACGCCGAAAGAAACTCAGTCCAGTTTTGGTCCCTACGTGCCTGAAGGGCTACGCTTTCGGAAACAAACAACCAATTAAATTCCAGAGGGGGACAGATCTGCTCGGCCTCTTTGAGACTTCTATCTATCTTTGAGACTTATCTGTTGTTGTTGCACGCTCGATCGCTAACATAACGTGTTCCACAAAAATATGTAAATTGAAATTGTATATAACACGACATAAGAAAAAAAAAGAAAAGATAAAAATATTAAATATCATACAAAGCCCTTCAGGCAAGTAGGCGACCAATACTGTTGAAAAGAGTTTCTTTCGGCGTCTCGGCTCTGCAGTGGTCGGTTCCGAAACGCTAGTAGTTTGTAGCTTTTGAACAACAATTAATAATTTGAATATAATATAATACGTATTATTTAAAATGTGAATTAACGTGAAAAAGCCTATTTTCTGAAGTATTAAAAAAAATGGTTTGGGAGAAAAGCATTGAATTAGAAAAACTATGGAAGCAGCATTGCGCTCAAAAACTGACACCACGCAAAGTATATCGAAGCGGGCGGGGCTTAAAAAGTATATCTTTTCGCAAACTAGTCTGCCACGCGTTCCGTGACGGAAGGACGCGTCGATAAAAGCTTTTAACGATATATTTTTTGTGAATATCGGCAAAATCGTAACGAATAAGAAAAAAAATACTTCTTGTGCAGTAAAGTGGTACAGGACATCGCACATCTGTGTGCAGTTGGCCACTTACACACACGAAAAGCAAGCAAGCAGTATTCTATTATCCAGTATATAACAGTCTCCGTGGTCCAGTGGTTAAGGCGTTTGCCTGTTGACCCGGGGGTCGTGGGATCGATTCCCACCCGAAGCATACTTTGTTTAGTTGTTTCCAGTTTGGTTAGGACATTGCAGGCTTGAATCATCTGATTGTCTGATAATAAAGATGATTCCGTGCTTCGGAAGGCACGTTAAGCCGGTGGTCCCGGCTGCCATCTGGTAGTCGTTAAAGGAACCACGTCAAAGCCCGAGAGGCGGTTCCGAAGAACTCTGACACCAGGGTGTGCGTGGTCGATTGACCGTGACACCTACTCGAAATGATGATGATGATGATGAGTATTCTATTGTCTTTGAGTATACTGACCTTTTAGCACAGGCTTCGTCTGGCGGTCCACACGCACACGGATGCATGGCGAAGTCTCCCTCCGCGTCAGACATACAGTGGTACAGCATACACTGAAACATTCATACAAACATATTTAGTTACACTCTTCAGCACGGATTCAAGAAGACTACCACTTTTAAAAGTTACAATGATGTATGGTCACATCCAAAAGTCCATACATAGTCTCAGATTTCATAGATTTTATCGCCGTGCCACTTATTTCTATACACTCTCTTAGAACGTGTCTCAATACGGCGATGTTATCGCGATCCAACGAGTGGCAGAGTGAAATGAAATGAAAAATATTTATTGTAACACACAATGGCACACACAACACAAACAAAAAAGGACATTATAAGACAAAAACAGAATTATTAGGCGGTGCCATCAGTATTACAAAAGGTGACAGCTCAGTATTACGCTGTACTAGGCATATGCATGACCTAGTAGTACAACACTGATTTTCAGCCGTCACCTTCTGTGGCATCACGGACCGTCCCACGCCTCCCTAAGTTGGGAAGAGACTTTCTGCATAACAAATAAACAAACAACAAAAGTATAACAAAAAAAAATGAGTAAAAAAACAAAAAGAAAAAACATAAGAAAAGAATGAATAATAAAACAAGTGTTGTGAGCGCGAGCGAATGTCAATCGTGTCGCCTATAGCCTATTTATTGTAATTGTAGTGTGGTGTTTAGGTGTTAATCTATATTTATGAGAAATATATATTGTTATCTCAAACATTAACTACATTTTAAACTTGTCTAAAAACAATTGATACGCTGGGAGCACTATAAGTTTTCGGAATGAATATGAAAAAATACTATTAAAGGTACAAAATTAATTTATTGTTTTTCAAAATAATCTCCCTTGGCGTCTATGCACTTTTTCATTCGATGAAACCAGTTTTGAAAACTTTTGTGCCACTCCTCTGAGGTGACCTCTGAAACGTGTTTTTCATACTCCTCGACAGCCTCTTCTGGTGATGAAAATCGTTGACCGCGTAATTGGTTCTTAATTTTTGGAAACAGAAAAAAGTCACAAGGTGCCAGGTCGGGACTGTATGCAGGATGACTAATGAGTTCTACATTTTTCGCCTTCAAAAAGTCGTTGGTCTGGTCTGGCCGTGTGAGAACTAGCATTGTCGTGGTGCAGGATGATACGGCGTTTACGGTTATTTTTACGGAGTTCGTCAATAACTTCCGGCAAACAAATGGTTGTGTACCAGTCACTATTCACTGTACGACGATTCTCTAAAGCAACAGTAGCCACGTGTCCAGTTTTATTAAAAAAAGAAGCAATCATCCGCTTAGATGCACTTTTCACGCGCGCCACTTTGGTTGGTTTCGGCTCATCTTGAAAGACCCATACACTCGATTGCTGCTTTGTTTTGGGATCGTAGCAATAAATCCATGTTTCGTCACCTGTTACTATGTCCCACACCAAATTTGACGCACCTTCGTTGAATCTGCTAAGCATGGCACTGCACCAAGTGACGCGGTCCGTTTTTTGAGCCTCGGTCAAGTTGTGTGGGATCCACCGCGAGCACAGCTTTCTCACACCCAAATCTTTGTGTAGGATTAATTGTATTTGACTCATGCCTATTTCTAAGGATGCGCGAATTTCATGGTAGGTCACATGCCTGTCTGTTTCAATCATACGGCGCACAGCATCGATGTTTTTGTTGGTCACAGCGGTGGACGGCTGACCATCGCGAGATTCGTCACTGAGATTGATACGACCACGCTTGATGACCATGCATGGTGCTTCATTGCCAAAAGCTGTTTCAAGCCGAGCGATGCTCTGTTGAGCTGTCAAATTACACTTAAAATCGTAGAAAATTATACTACGAAAATTTTCCCGAGTTAAATCCATGTTGATGCAGACACACAATTTTTTAAATGGCGCCACAAGGTAAAAACAAAAGACGGTCAAATGAAACAAACTGCATTCTACAGCCAAAGAGTTCTATTTTCAAATGTTGCAATAAAGTTTTAAATATTGTTTATGTAAGTGGCCAGTTCCGGAAACTTACAGTGCGCCCTATGTAATAAACTTGAAAATATTAAGCATGAAAACTCGAAAACACGCGTTTTCCCAAACATAAGACTTATCTAGATCGATTGTATACCCCGAGATCATAGAAATAAATTTATATACATACATATAAATAAATATACAAGAATTGCTCGTTTAAACGTATAAGATATAGAATATATAATAATATAAGATTTGCCTAGCTCCGTGGCGCAGCGGTCAACACGCCAGCCTGCGACACGGAGTGACCGGGTTCGATCCCCGGCCAGGTCAAAATGATCTTTTTCAGATTGGCCTGGGTCTTGGATGTGTATCTATATATGTATTTGTTATAAAATATAGTATCGTTGAGTTAGTATCCCATAACACAAGTCTCGAACTTACTTTGGGGCTAGCTCAATCTGTGTGATTTGTCCGTATATATTTATTTATTAAAAAAAAAAAAAGAGAAGAGCGGACTCGTCGCGATCTCGCTCGTGGATGCGATCCCTTAAGTTTCGATCGATATGTACGAAGGCCTAAGGTGAAAATCGATTGCACTGATTACTGAGGCATATATATATTTAACAATATCATGACATGAACCTTATGCCACATTTATAAGGTTGAAATTGCTGTTATTTTTATTTTTTAAGTATCCGTAGCTACACACGACAAATTGATCCTTGACGTTCCCTTAAGGGGGTGACTCAGCCCATCAATATAAAAAACTTTTCCTACGGGAACGATGGTGGGAAAATAAAAAAAAAATCGACATTCCCATACAAATTGGCCGGGCGGAAGAACTCTTTTGTATGGAAATGTTGAATTTTTTTGAGTTCCAAGCATTGATCCCATAGGAAAAGTTATTCATATTGATGGTCCGAGTCACCCCTTTAAGGGAACGTCGAGGGACATTTAGACGCTGTATATGGACTTATGCCGGCGACTGTACTTGCGAAGAAATCAAATTGTTGCATGGCGCGAAACTATCCGTCCGCTATTGGCTGATGCTTTCGCGCCATGTCTGGAGTTCGCTGGAGCGCCGCGCCGTACAAGTATTATGAGCGAGATAGCATGAGTCCTGTTGTTTTTGGATTTCAAATCTTGTGTAGTACGAACAAGTTCATTTTTTCACTGGTGTCCTAGGTTACGCTATTCTGCCGTCGAACAATGCCGAGTTACTTATAATCGTGGTGAGGTACAGGTACCACAAGATTAAACAAAATATTTTTCAAAATCATCATTCTGTGAAGCCAGTGGATTCATGGGAATTGTCGGCTTCGTAGAATCAACGAAATGCATGCATGCAATGCTAACTGCACTATCATTTCGTTGTTTAACAAGACTTGAAAAAGGGCGGGAAAACTTATTTATACTTGATACGGGCGAAATACGTCACGCGTGAAAGTTATAAATAAAAAATGAAAAAAATGTTGTCTGTAAAGTCGGTTTACGGACGATATATTTACATGATAAAGGTGGAAGAGAGATAGATGCGTCATATGCCGAACGCTTAGGACGATTGTGCCTCTTCTGCTTGTTTCGCACTCTCGCTTGCACACGAAACGCGACACTTTTTCGTGCGTGCAGCTGGCATTCATCGATGAATAAGACTATCACGTCAAAAAGTATATATTTGAGGTACATCACATACATGCGCCACAGCTCCGTGGCGCAGTGGTTAACACGCCAGCCTGCGACACGGAGTGCCCGGGTTCGATCCCCGGCCAGGTCAAGATGGAAAATGATCTTTTTCAGATTGGCCTGGGTCTTGGATGTTTATCTATATATGTATTTGTTATAAAATATGGTATCGTTGATTTAGTTCCCATAACACAAGTCTCGAACTTACGTTGGGGCTGGCTCAATCTGTGTGATTTGTCCGTATATATTTATATATTTATTTATTTACATACCTGAGCACACTTGATGCAGGTGACGCAGTCGATGCAGGACTTGAAGCAGTCTGGTGCGAATTCACAGGCGCCCGCGCGGTTCGCACTCTCTAAGTACCATTCGTGGCAGTGCCTGCAATATACACACACAGTACAGAATGGAGAAAATTAGCTGGATAGATATCTATCTATACAGCTAATTTTCTCCATTCTCAATGTTGCTACAAACCTCTTCGTTAGTCAAGTATGACTAACAAGGTTAGGTTAACTAGGTTTTAACCTATTGAGTGCCAATGACCACTTTAGTTGCAAAACGGTCGCGTGACGGAGACGACATTGACAACTCATCATCATCATCAGGTCTTTTTTAGTCTCCACAGCAGAAGCATGACCCTCTCTGTACTACTAGGGCCATACTTGGTCAGAGCAATTAGAGGACTTGGCCTACACTCTTCATGCTGGCCAGACGGGAGATTGGAGAGGTCTCACAGATGTTTTTAAGCTTTGTTTAGCTTGTATTTCCTAAGTCGCCTCTTACGACATCCACGGGAAGACTTGGAGTGGTCCTATTCTACTCTGCCGGATACCACACGGCTAAAGGTTAAATAGAGTAGGAGAAAAAAAGATCTATTTTAACTCCCATATAAAATCGAAGAGGTAATATGATAGGGCACTTATTGCTTCACGATCAGTTTATGAAAACTATTATAGAGGGAAGAGGGAGAGGAAAGCCTAGGTACAGTTATTTTAAACAAATAATGGCAAAGTGGAAAGGTTCGTACCAGAATGTGAAAAGACTGGCAGAGAATAGAGTAAGATGGAGGGAGCTCCATAGACAAGAGCGTTGCTCTTAAATTTTGACGATAATGAATACACATATATACAGGGTAAAATTAAATTCATTATTATGTATAATTTAATATATATTATGACTCGAGAAAATATTAGCTGCTCTTTCATACAAACGTGGAATATCTACTTGGTCAAATCTATGGAACAGCTGATTTTTATTTTGCAAATTCGTAGTTGGTCCTATAATGAAAGTTGCTCAGATTCGTAGTCTGAATCCCTGCTTAAACGTTTGCTAATAAATTCAATTTCACTCTGTATAATATAAACCTATATAACTGAGTCAGAACCCTTGTAACTTCCTTTTTTACATAAAGGTATGTTGGCCATCTGTCTTTCTGTCTGTCAAGACCCTTTTTCTCAGGAAAGCGTGGAGGTATTAAGCTGAAATTCATATCAAATACTCAGATCTAGTGTCAGTTGGAGCTATAAAAAAATTAAACATCTAAGCCAATGCAATCAAAAGATACAGCCGTTTATGTTGCAAATTTTCAACATTCGCAAGGGAATCAAAACCTACAGGGTACTTCCCGTGATCGCAGAATCTTGAAATTTGGTACGAAGCAACGTCTTATAGCACATATAAAAGAAAATATTGCGAAAAGCATAATTTTTTTGTTACATCATATATAAAAATATAATTTTAATTGACTAGCGACCCGGACCCCGGCTTCTCACGGGTGCAATGTACATATAAACCTATATCTTGAATCACTCTATCTATAAAAAAAAAACCGCATCAAAATCCGTTGCGTAGTTTTAAAGATCTAAGCATACATAGGGACGGACAGACAGCGGGAAGCGACTATGTAATGATAATGATAATTTTAAACTTATTATAGTTAATTACTTATTATAAATTGGCTAGCTACGTGGCGCAGCGGTCAACACGCCAGCCTGCGACACGGGGTGCCCGGGTTCGATCCCCGGCCAGGTCAAGATGGAAAATGATCTTTTTCTCGTCTTGGATGTGTATATATATATGTATTTGTTATAAAATATAGTATCGTTGAGCTAGTATCCCATAACAAAAGTCTCGAACTTACTTTGGGGCCAGGGCTTTATATCGATACCATAGAGGAGTATCGATACTTTTACACGAGGAGTATCGATACCTTTTTATTAATATCTAGGTATCGAAATCAGGGATTTATATCGATACCATGAGGAGTATCGATACCTTTACACGAAGAGTATCGATACCTTTTTATTAATATCTAGGTATTGAAATAAAGTGTATTCTGTAAAAATAATATAGGTTTTATTAATACCGAAGTATCGAAATTAATATCAATATTTAATATATGTGTGTGTGTGCCACAACATCAATGCCCATAAATAACAACTGCTCTCCTTTTCTTACATCGGATAAATGAACAGGACAGAAGAGCGAACGACGGCGTAGCGCGTTGGTTGCATTTTCATGTTTGTTCATGTTAATTCGAGTTCGTGTGTAGTGTGTAGTGAATGCAACTTACCTTTTAATAGAACAAATTAAAAACAAAGTAGTTGACTACACTGTCTGTCTTTTCTTTTAATGTTAAAAGGGGCTTAAAAAAATAATAACATGTAGTACAAAAAGATTGACATATTAGAAGATGGATCGACCAAATGTACTTTATTCAATAAGATTTTAAAGGTTTGAAGCTCTTACTAAGGTTCATATTAAAATAAAGTATTTTTGTCTTAGATACCCACTTTTCAGTGTGACGTTCGATTAAAATATACATAATTATAGGCATTGTGATGTAACAGTATTCTGTCTTCATACAATCGATCAGAATTTGAAACATACCTACGCGCTCGGTACACAACAGTCGCGAACGAACGTTTCGTGGAATAAGTAGAAAAAAATCAAGAAATATTCCAAACATCATTAAAATCAAAACATATAAATTGTAAAGTAGCTGCATGTAGGCATTTATAACCAAGACATTCCTTTTTCTCTTCTTGTTCAAGTTTACTTACCAAAAGTACTCGTACGTACTGGGCGGCTGTAGGTAACGCGGTAATGATATCTAACATCCTTGAAATAAATACCTACTTCAAGGATGTTAGATATCATTACCGTGATATAGGTAGTTAAATAAATTACGACTTTATTAAAATCAGCTGCTACAGTTTTGTAAGATAGACAAGTACAGCTACCTAACCCAGTTACCATCGATCAATGTTTTACGGGTAAATTACGTAAGGCCGATAATTATTATTGCAAAAAAATATAATTTTTTAAACATAAGCTGATTAGTGTCGTGTGTGTGTGTGGCTAAAATTTAAAAAATATTAAAAAATTATCCATTAGTAGGGCGGGCCTAGGGGGAAGGGCGTACCATATTTGGTACAGTAGGGCTTTCTTTAATAATAATAATATTTATTTACTAAAACAAAGTACGGTTGGACAGATTTTGATAAAATTTTATATTGAAGTAGCTGACACACTGGATTAACACATAGGCTACTATTTAACCGACTGGTCAGTTAGTATAACACATTATTGCTCTAGACTAGATCATTGATGCTTCACGTAATTGCTACAATTCTTGAGGGAGTTGGCGATTGTCACCACCAGTGGCAAGATGAACAGACTGTCAAAAATTTGTAGGAAGAAGGAAGAAGACGATGTACTCATTAATAATTTGCCTTAAAACTTGCTTCGAGGAAAATAAAACTTGCTGTCTCTACCTCTTCCAAAAAACTAGAGATCCTCGTGAATCCCAAGAACCCTTACAAAAACACGTTAAGAAACGAACCTACGAATATGAACTACGGATCTCCTCGTTTTTGATTCGATCTAGCAAAGAAACACCGAGCATAGCCCTCTTCATAGCTCTTAGAGCGACCTTGAACTTTATTATGAGGCCCATAGTAATGGACCCCGTTTCGGACCCGTAAGTAAATTCTGGGAACAAACATTGATTATTGACTTTCGTCTTTAGGCACTTAGGTATTTTGGTCGAGAAGACATTGCAGAGCTTCTCGACCGCTGCCCAGTCGACTCGGATTCGTCGAAAAACATCGTCGTCGAAGCTGGAAATTCCAACCTGGATCGGACTCAGATAGATATATTGGTCTACACCTTCAAGTATGGAGTTCCCAATGACAACCCGAGAAGCAACATTCGATATTTGACAATATTTTCATCTTGTCTATGTTCAGTTTAAGGCCCGCTTGTTTGGAAACGAATCCATCTGGTATAGCTGTTGGGTCTATAGCTTGTAGGATAGCTCCAGAAGTGTGCACACTCCACTCATCTCTCCAACTCTGCTCGAGATCAAAATTACGCAGTTTTTGAGCTGTGACATATACAGGATGCCTGGATTTGAGCCGTTGGGGAGGAGGATGACCAAGAAGCCGGTGAATAGGCAGGTCCTGTGGCATTTGTATCTTTTCAAATTCTTTCTTCAATGCTAGCATTCTGCGAAGGTGTGGAAGAGCAATATGACTAAGAGCTGGGAGCCATTGAAGCGGGGTAGATCTAATTGTGCCTGATATACATCGCATTGCCTCATTAGTTTAGTATCAACTTTTTGGACATGTGCGCTTTAAGGCCACACGGGACTACAGTATTCAGCAGCAGAAAAAACCAGTGCTACAGCCGATGTTCGGAGGCATTCTGCAGATGCACCCCAGGTAGTGCCGCAGAGTTTATGAAGAATGTTAATCCGTGTGCTTACCTTTCCAGCCACTTTCTGAAGATGTTCCCTATACGTCAAAGCTCTGTCCAATGTCACACCAAGGTATTTAGGGAAAGGGTTGTGCTTCAGGGGCTCTCCACTGAAGAAAACAGTTGGGTGGTAGTTAGCGAGACGATTATTAAGGTGGAAGCAGGCCACTTCAGTCTTGCTGATGCTTGGAATTAGGCGCCACGCTTTGAAATACTTGCTTAGCTTATCTAAATCGCATGACAATATTTCCTCTCCAGTTGTGAAATCTTTACTTTGGTAAACAAGAGCTATATCATCAGCATATATAAACTTAGTAGATTTAGTAGATGGCAGATCATGTATGTAGAGGTTAAAGAGAATTGAAGTTAGTACAGAGCCTTGTGGCAAGCCATTGTTTAGTCTTCTCTTGCGGCTCTTTGCTTCTCCTAAGTAAACTTCAAATTCCCTATCACTAAGCATGCTCATGATAATGTCTGCTATTTCTCTGCTTGGAATCGTTTTGAGAATCTTGTATATTAGACCTTGTTTCCAAACAGTATCGTACGCAGCGGTAAGGTCCACAAAAACTGCAGTGGACTTTAATTGTCTTTGAAAGCCGGCTTAAATATGCGTGGTTAATGCTAAGACTTGATCCGTACAGCTTCTGCCTACTCTAAAACAGCCTGCTCTGGCGGAACAACAGCTTCTACGTGTGGCGTTATTCTAGTCAGAATGAGACGTTCCAAAAGCTTATAGGTACAACTGAGAAGGGAAATTGGTTGGTAGTTTTCAGGTCGGTCGTCCGTTTTGCCAGGCTTTAGGATCGCGATTACTTTTGCCAGTTTGAATTCCCTTGGTAGGCAGTTGTTTTGTACTATGTGGTTGAAGAAAGCAGTAAGCCAGCCAACACTTTCTGGGCCCATGGCTCGAATAAATTCATTGTACATTTTATCTAGGCCTGCTGCTTTGCGGTATTTTAGAAGCTTTATGCCTTCCACAACCTCGCCAACACTAAAAGGTCTTGAGAGATGTTGACCTGTTGGAGCACTTCTTCTAAGGGTTTTCAGTGTTTTCTTCACTTGTTTAGTAAATATTTTGTCCCTCTCAGTTCTAGAACTTCTACCATCCGGTTTGCGATAGCGTCGGGCTTTATATTCAGGTTTAGTCTCTGTAAGTGTTCTTTTCCTGATAGCTGATGCAGGACCTTCAATGCCTTTCTACTTGACCTTTTGAAATCCATACTGTTGACGGTAGACTCTCACTTCTCCCTCCTATGTTGGTTCAAAGATTGGAGTAATATGGTTCCAGTATTGTGGTCCCCAGTCTCCTGATACTGCTGGTATAAATTTTCATTGTCATTATTCCATCCGGGTACGTACTCATTCCGATAGCCCCTTGGGATGTTCACTTTAGTTACTTTAATAACCATAATTTGAAGTAATAGGCGCCAAGTTACTTCAAATTATGGCAAATTTGTCGATTGAGCATGGTACTTAAGTCCTTTAGTGACTCCGCTATGCCAACGATATAATCGGCAAATCGAAGGTGAGTACTTGCTGTTGATGTTAATGCCAAGTCCATCTTATTCCAGGAGCTCAAAGGCATCCTCTATAGCAGCGGTTTCAAAGATATTACATCTCTCTCTGTCTCACACCTTTCTGCAATAGAATGAGCTATTCTATTGCAAAGAAATGTGAGATAGGGAGTTTCCTGCTTCTGTACTCGGACTGACATGGTGGCGTTGCTGTATAAGCACTTCAACACTTCAATATAGCGATGGTCTATGCGGCATCGCTGGAGAGACTGAAACACAGCCCATGTTTCGATCGCATCAAAAGCCTTCTCATAGCCGACAAACGCTAAACATAGTGGCCGGTTATACTTCTTGGTCTTCTGTTAAACCTGCCGCAGCGTATGGAAGTGGTCTTTGGTACTGTAACCTTTTCGGAAGCCGGCTCGTTCGGGTGGATGCAAGATATCAATCCTGTTCGTGAAACGATTCGTTATTACCCTTAAAACAGATTAAAGACGTGGCTCAGGAAAGTGATGGGTCTATAGTTCTTCAGAAGAGTATTATGGCCCTTTTGAATAACAGAACCACTACACTTCTGTTCCACGCCTCTGGCGTTATGCCCTCGAACAGAACGGAATTAAAAAGCCTCTGGCGGCCTTCAGCACTGTCGTTTAGCCTGCTTTCAGAAGCTCTGCTGTAATTCTGTCCTGGTGGACAAGGTGCCGGACCTTGTTTTGTTCTTCAGCTGTTTAAGGGCAATCGTAATCTCGTACAGGGTGGTGTCCGGGATATCTTCGGTATAGTGTTGGGATAGTGTCGGCGAGCTTTGGCTATCGGTCCTTTGGCCAAGCTGACAATGGGTTTGACTACTGAGGTGTAAAGCTGTCCACAAAACCTCTCAATCTCTCCCCGCACCTCGGTCTTTCGACATCACACTTCTGTCCTTCGTCTTCAGCTTTGTTAATCGACTTTGCCCAATAAACTTGCGAAGCCTTTCGAGCCCTTATTATGTTCTATCGTCTCTTTGGAGCCCTTATTATGTGATACGCTCGGTATTAAAGAAGTTAATGTCGGATTTGGTAGGAAAGGATTTTCGGATTTGTCTATTAAGTTGTCGATGCACGTTTGCGTCTTCGAAGGTCTGCAGCAGCGTAGATCGTCGCACGGCCATAACTTTTGGGGCTAGGGACAGAAATTTTAAGGTTTGTATTTGGGCCGAGACCTCTTAAACTTTGATACCACACAACTTGGACAGTTTCTACGAACCCATTGTTTAACTCGCCCTGTAACGCAATTCTGAAGGATTGCGTTACAGTAGACAGTTACGTGGCAATCAAAGCGATTTAAGAGTACCAGTTGGAAACTGTCAACATTTGAATATGAGCTGGAGATGGTCGGAGCATAGACTTCATCAAGCGAGTCCTCTCTCGTCTGCGAGCCGCCTTATACAAAATTTACTTGGATAGGCCCCAGCCAAAGGGACCACCTCTTTTCGACGACGAAAGAGATATTCATGATGCCTCTAAAGATTCGGTGATCATAGAGACATCGTTGAATATCTCTTTCTTCGTCGACAAGATGAAGTCTATCTTTTTTTTTATATAGGATTGGGCCTATCCAAGTAAATTTCTATGAGGCGGCTTCTGGAAGAAAGAGTTCATTGCATAGAGTCCCTCTTCTACCAGAAAATCAGCCAGCCTATGACTCCTATCATTCCGTCATTCTCAATATCCAAATTGTCCCACACTGGCCTCTTCATCGCTCCGCTTGCCAAATATTGCATTGGAATCCCCCATAACAATCGTAAAATAGATTTCCGAAGCGTGTATGGCCCTACTAATATCCTCATACACCACTTCCAATTCTTCATGTGAGTGCTTTCCGGTCCGTAAATATTTATACCTGAATTACCTTCAACGAGTGTCTTTTAGATACTCTGAAAATCAGGTATATTTTCCTGCAGGAAACACTTTCGATGGTTATGAGGTTGTTACTGAGGAATTTGTGAACGAGAAACCCGACACCATGCTGTGACTTTTTAAAGTCACCCTCCCGGTGATAAATTAGGTTACCAGGCTTTAGGGTTGTCGTCGCCCTCCCCTCTTTTCGGATTTCAGACGATCCACTATGTCCCATCGTAACCTACTCGTCTGTTCTTCCACTACCTTGACCTTTTCGTCTAGCATCATTGTGCAAATGTCGTGTATCGCCAGGATCAGTCTCTGTTTGGGGGTGGTAGCAGCAACTCTTCCGGAGATTCTTCACACCGTTACTGTAACCGTGACGCTACTGGAGTCAAGAATAGCAAGGGCGCCGGAGACTGGGGGAGACATTGATCGATGTTAACTAGGTAGGTATTTCTATCTATCAAAACTGTAGCAGCTGATTTTAATGAATTAGTATTTACTAATTTATTTTAATACTTATATCACGGTAATGATATCTAACATCCTTGAAATAAATACGTACTGGGCGAACGTAAAAATACTTTTGGAAGGTAAACTTGAACACGAAGAGAAGCGCCGAATTTTACATTTAAAGAAAAGATGTCTACCTTTACCCAAGTGCAGTCAACTACTTTGATTTTAATTTGTTCTAATAAAAGGTAAGTTGCACTAAACACGAACTCGAATTACATGAATGAATATGAAAATGCACCAATGCGCTACGTTGTAATAAGTCAATCTTTGCTAAGTTTCTTAGAATGATTTTGATTATACTGTGAATTTAGCCCTAAATAGCTTCGGGAGGAGTGTGATGTTTATATCAGTCTTACACAGACAAAATAATTGTGTATTAGCGACCACAAAGAGCAACAACACCGTGCCACTCGAAAAATAGATTCAGATAACTGACAAAGAAATTTAATATATTTATCAAATAAAATATTAATATTTTTATCGATATAAGGTATTGATAAAAATATTAATATTTTTATCGATATAAGGTATCGATAAAAATATTAATATTCTTATTGATATAAGGTATTGATAAAAATATTAATATTTTTATCGATATAAGGTATCGATAAAACCTGATAAAAAATACTGAAACATTGAGTATCAATATTTTTACTGATATTTTGTTAGTATCGATACTAACAAAGTATCGATATTTTCATCCCTGTTTGGGGCTAGCTCAATCTGTGTGATTTGTCCGTATATATTTATATTTATTGGTACGGAATCCTTAGTGCGCGAGTCCGACTCGGACTTGGCCGGTTTTTTGTCTAATGCTGACCTGCATTTGAGCCTGGCTTGGAAGGTCTCGGTGGATTTCTTGCCGGGCAGCGGAGGGGGGCCACTGTAGCTGTGCAACTTCTTTATTGATCCTGCAAGCAACAAATACATTATTATTGAGCAATGATTTCTTTCGCTTTATTTTACGGCCCTGAAAATGAGTTCTTTAGAGCCCTTCTTTCATATTCGCCAGTAGGTGAGTTATTCTTGTTTATGACTAGCTCCGTGGCGCAGCGATCAACACGCCAGCCTGCGACACGGAGTGACCGGGTTCGATCCCGAGCCAGGTCAAGATGGAAAATGATCTTTTTCAGATTGGCCTGGGTCTTGGATGTGTATCTATATATGTATTTGTTATGAAATATAGTATCGTTGAGTTAGTATCCCATAACACAAGTCTCGAACTTACTTTGGGGCTAGCTCAATCTGTGTGATTTGTCCGTATATATATTTATTTATCAACGAAATGATCATTATCATCATCATATCAGCCGCAAGAAGTGCACTTCTGGACATATGCCTCTCCCAAAGATTTCCAAAATTACCAGTTGGAAGCGGCTTGCACCCAGCGTTTCCTTGGTGGAACGAAATCATGGTGTATAGTTCATTCCGTTAATTCGACGAAGCCCCCTGGCGACAATTCTTCGAGGATTCACTAGTTTGATAACAGACGACGAAGCAAGGCGGGCGGCCACCAGCCCGCTATGTAAATCTCACTACAGCCGCACCATGACACTCTATTTTAGTTATTCCACACATTGTTCATAGACATGGGCATTTATAACAACAAATTACACAGATTTCACATTATAAAGTCCACTAGAAGCAATTTGCAAAACAATCCAAAACACAAATCGTGCAGTCCGCCGAAATTCCCGCCAAGAACTCCCCCAAACAAAAACCGTGCAGTCTTGTTTTTTTTTTACAAAACTTTGGAATTAGGCATTTGTCTCCCATCTCACCTGATGGTAAGTGACGATGAAGACAAGTCCGCCAAGAACCTCCGTGCATTGAGCGATGAAGTGGTCAGGGGTGTCCTCAACTGCCTGTCCATTAAACCAGTGGATTCGTGGGAATTGTCGCCAGGAGCTCCATTGAATCACCGAAATGAATTACACCACCATTTCGTTGATAACACGTAGAAAATATGAAGGGCTAAAAGGCACAGAAAGCCAAATGCCGTAAAACAAATATGAAAAAAAAAAAAAAAAAACTCCCTGTCCAGTGGTTGGAGGTATAGCATAGGGTACACGCACCCGGCCTCCCAAGCTGCTACTTGCTTTTCCCCCATTCATCTGAATAAGTAGTATCCCAATACCTTCCTCTGGCTGCTCTGGCCAAGTATGGCCCTAGTAGTACAGAGAGGGTCGTGCTCCTGTAGTGGAGACTAAAAAGGACCTGATGATGATGATGATGATGAATACCTTCCCAGATCCCCAGCTTAAAAATCTTTCGCCAACCCGCCTGCCAAGCGTGGTGAGTATGGCCATATCCCCTGGAATGAAGATTCTTTGGGAGAGGCCTTTGTTTTTTTTTGATATAGGACGGCAAACGAGCAAGCTAGTCACCTGATGGCCTGATGGTAAGTGATCACCGCTGCCCATGGACAACACCAAGGTGTGACAGGAGCGTTGCCGGCCTTTTAAGGAATTGGGGGAAGACATGGGGGAAAAGAGCAGCAATAGACTTCTCACGGCTGTAAAGATGAATGAAGATGATGGTATCTCACCAGAATCCCGTTTGAGCAGCGGCGGCTTGGTGTTGGGCGAGGACTTCTCTGAGCTGATGACGCCTGAACCCACTTGAGGATACGTGTAGTCGTGTATCTGAAACAGAAAATGGCATTGAGCCTCATCATCATCATCAGGTCTTTTTGTCTCCACCGCAGGAGCGTCACATCGTTTAAAATATAATATCTACTAGTTGACCAAACAGATGTTGTATTGCCTCCTAAAAGAGGGCCCATCCTCATCCATCACTGAGGGGTATGAAAAATAGTTTACGTAGGACGTAAAATATTATTATCTGGAAATCAGAAAAATTGGTTGTTGTGCTGGTAGAGAAGAATCCTTGGGAGAGCCTTTGTTTTTTATGATATAGGACAGCAAACAAGCAAGCGAGTCACCTGATGGTAACCGCTGCCAATGGACAACTGCAACACCAGGGTGTGACAGGACCATTGCGGACTTTAAAGGAGTTTCATTGAAATGGGGGGGAAGGATGGGCCTCGGGCTCTCTCACTCACCGAACGAAGCATAGGTTCTACTCAAATGTCGATTTACTGTGTGAGTGTGGCATGTGGCAATATCAAACCCCCCCACCCCCTCGCCCTCCAGTACAGAAATTTATGATTTAGCGAAATTTTTACAGAAGCCAATAGGATAGCACAAACAGTCTTACCGCCGAGAGATGTACGTAGGGACAGCGGTCTGGGTCGGAGTCATCAGCTTTCTCCTCGTACTGCACGTCGTAAGGTTTCAGGGATTCTGAAACAACATATTACAACTATTAGAGGAGAATTATCGGAGATGAAGCAGAGATGCTTCACTCGCGCTTTGTGGTCGGTTTGTCTCGTCTCAATGTTTTTCTTTTCTTTTTCATGTGTTCATCGGCTAAGTTGCCTTCCAAAGCACAAAAACTCGAGATATTAATATAGCTCCAACCATCCCCATGGGGATTACCATTAGGGTTGCTTAACTTTCAGAGGCGCACAAGGCCATCGAGCTCCACAAAGAATAATTCAAATAGTCTAAATCATATTTTTCTTAACCACCATTATACAGCTGGGCTATCTTTCCCACCTCTTTCCATGTCTACCTGCTAGTTTTCTCTGGCAGTGTTCTTACTGCGTCTCTACATGATGGCGACCCTGCGTCCATAGAGAGTTCAATGGTTTTGTCCCTATCTCAAAAAACTGGCCAAGTGCGAGTCGGACTCGCGCACGAAGGGTTCCGTACCGTTATCTATAAAAACGGCAAAAAAATCATATCTGTTGTACGGGAGCCCCTCTTCAAAATTATTTTTATTTTAATTGAATTATTTCTTTTTAAATTCAATATATAACTAAATATTCTGTGAATATTTCAAGCGTCTACTTGTTATCAATATCAAGCAAAAAGAAAACACATTTGCTGTATGAGAGCCCCCTTAAATATTTATTTTATTCTATTTTTTAGTACTTGTTGTTATAGTGGCAACAAAAATACATGATCTGTAAAAATTTAAATTGTCCAACTATCATGGTTCATGAAATACAGCCTGGTGACAGACGGACAGACTGACAGACAGCGGAGCGATATTAATAGGGTCCCGTTTTTACCCTTTGGGTACGAAAACCTAAAAAAGCCCAACGCGCCTAAAGAATATTTTTGACTAGCTCCGTGGCGCAGCGGTCAACACGCCAGCCTGCGACACGGAGTGACCGGGTTCGATCCCCGGCCAGGTCAAGATGGAAAATGATCTTTTTCAAATTGGCCTGGGTCTTGGATGTTTATCTATATATGTATTTGTTATAAAATATAGTATCGTTGAGTTAGTATCCCATAACACAAGTCTCGAACTTACTTTGAGGCTAGCTCAATCTGTGTGATTTGTCCGTATAAATATATATATATATTTTTTTTTTTACTTCAATTAATCTTACATATAAAAAAAATTGGGAACTTATTGGGGGAGAACTTTGCCCAGCAGTGCTACAGTAAAGGTTAAAAAAATATATAAAAATCTATTCTTTAAAATACCTGTGAGCGGGTGCCGCGGCAGCGTGATGGCGGACAGGATGGGCGTCTGCGTGAGGTCGTCAGGGTGCCGGCGCCGCGAGCGGCTGGCCGTCGAGTTCTCAGAGCTGGAGCGCGAGTCCGATGGCAGGTTCAGGCACTGCACAATAATTAAAATACAAAAACATTACTAAAACAAAAAATAATGAGGACATATTCAGGACCCTAGATTTTTTATGTATGGCATAGGAATGCCTCAGCTTATGTAAGCCCGGAACAGGGTCCGAGCAAAACAGTTTTTCAGGCACCCTCCCAAAGATCAAGTGTGAGAGTACATGTATTAAGATGGCTGAATATTTTTTTTACTTATTTAAAAAGTTACAAAATTAAATCATTATTATTGGTTTAAAAATGAAATGGATGCTAAAAAATAATTAGTAGAGAAAAATTAAATATTTTGTATAAAAAACGACCACGCGCGTTTCTGTTGTGGAAGGATTGACGATCTATCTCAGAAAGCCACCGATGACAAGCTTTATACATATGACGTCACAAAGCTTACGACCCCTCCCCCTGTTGTCACACAACCTTGATCCTCTCCCCTTAACGTGTGACGCGGTTTGTGGAAGTCCCGCTGTCCAGATCTTAGACCAATAGCCATGGTATTCTGTTTTAAACTTTCGCGCTTTAAACACATAATTATTAATTTTAACGGGACTTAGAACGAACCTTTTATATATTTTGTTTTTTTTGCTTCCACTGAAGGGATGCGAGAGTCATGATTTTTATTTACCTCGAAGATGTTCTGCTCCTCATCGTCCTCTTTGGGCGCTGGGTTGTGTTTTTTGTACGCGTGAAGCGATGGCCATGCCCCGCCCAGACCTAAAAGAAAGGAAATAAACATAATTTGGAGATGCTACAAAAGTCTTTAAGTGTGACCAACTATCTCTGTGTATCCTGAAATTTGTTATCTTACTGATTATCGTAAAGATTCGATTGGTTACAAAATTGTCCTTCTACATTTAGTTGTCAAGCAGTGTCTTGTCGTTCGCCATCGCTGATGGTAAAATTGCAAACGCTTTTGACAATTTTGCGGCATTCTTATTTTATCGCCGATGGTTAAATCGTGATCGCTCTTGATAATTTTGAAGCAACTTCTCATCTTATCGCTGATGGTGAAGCGGCAACTTCTCATCTCTTCGCCGATGGTCAAATTGCAAAACGCTCTTAATAATGTTGCGGTAACAATTTTGCGGTAACTTCTCATCTTACCGCTGATGGTTAAATTGCAAACACTCTTGACAATTTCGCGGCATTCTTATCTTACCGCCGGTGGTTAAACTGCAAAACGCTCTTAATAATTTTGCGACAACTTCTCATCTTATCGCCAATGGTCAAATTGTAAACGCTCTTGATAATTATGTGGAACATTCTCATCTTACCGCTGATGGTTAAATTGCAAACACTCTTGACAATTTCGCGGCATTCTTATCTTATCGCCGGTGGTTAAACTGCAAAACGCTCATAATCATTTTGCGACAACTTCTCATCTTATCGCCAATGGTCAAATTGTAAACGCTCTTGATAATTATGCGGAACATTCTTATCTTACCGCTGATGGTCAAATTGTAAACGCTCTCGATAATTTTTGCGGCATCCTCATCTTATCGCCAATGGTTAAATTGTAATCGCTTTTGATAATTTTGCGGCAACTTCTCATCTTATCGCTGATGTTTAAATTGTAAACGCTCTTGATAATTTTGCGGCACATTCTCAACTTATCGCCGATGGTTAAATTGTAAACGCTCTTGATAATTTTGCGGCACATGCTCTCGCCTGATGCGACAAGCGACAAGTAACATGTTTAAAATCTAAATACGACAAAAACTACAGGCGCCAGTAACTAAGTCAATTAACATACACAATAACTTTTATTTATTTTATCTCTCTCACTTGTATCTTATACTATAAGTAATATACAAGCGAAAAAGACACACCTATGCACATTGTCAAGAAGTGGTAATTTATGATGGCTCCCGAAATACATGTGAAATTTTGATTGTTCTGGACCCTTAAAGGGATGATTCAGCCCGTCGATATAAACAACTTTTCCTATGGGACCAATGCTGGGAACTTAATTTTTTTTAACGTTCTCATTCAAATTGACTGGGCGGCCAAATTTTATTGTAGTTGAGTTCCCAGCATTGGGCCCATAAGAAAAGTTTTTCATATCGACGGGCTGAATCGGCCCTAGGGTCCAGAACGATCAAAATTTCACCGTGTATGAATTGAAATTAATGTTAAATAAAGCCCAAACATAAGGTGTGATAGTTTCGTAGTTAAGTGTACCACAAAAATTCATAGATTGTTGAATGGTGTGCGCTCTGATTATCTCTGGCTCAATCTATGTAATTAATCCCTATATATTAGTATATATATTATTGACTTGGTAACTGGCGCTGAACACAGTTTGTACTTCATCATCATCATTATCAGGTCCTTTTTAGTCTCCACTACAGGAGCACGACCAGTTAAGTTTGTACTTAACTGGTAAGCACAGTTTGTACTTACCGTGTAGGAATCCAGTATACGGTAGAGGGGAGGCAAAAAGAAAGCACATTAGATAAATTAGTTCCGACATTAAGCAGTGTTAAATTAATATACATATATTAAAGATTTAACATTAATAATTATTTTGTATAACTAATGTTTGAAAGGTGCCGGTAAGAGGCTTATAAAACAACCTCATGGGTACCTACCGACGGAGAAAAGATCAAAAGGAAATACAAAAAATGAATTGAAAAAAAAAAAACCTGCCTTTTTCACAGTTTAAATCCATCATATGTTTTTTAGCTAACGTAACATAGCCTATAACACTCCGGGGATGAATACGAATCTAATGATACCTCGCACATTAAATTGGTCATGCCGTTTACAGGAGACGACAATGTAACAGACATACTTACATACATACATACATGAGCGCGAAATACATTACCCTCCTTCGGGGTAGGTCAGTCGAGTAAAAACAAGATGGATAGATTAATTGTCTGCTTTTGATAAAACTTGGAGAGATGGCAAGAGATAGAGCAAAGAGGAAAAATATAGGGAGGTTTTGTCCCAGGCAGTGGGACCCAAATCTATACTAATATTATAAAGCTGAAGAGTTTGTTTGTTTGAACGAGCTAATCTTAGGAACTACTGGTTCAAATTGGAAAATTCTTGTTCTGTTGGATAGTCCATTAATTGAGGAAGGCTTTAGGCTGTAAAACATCACGCTGCGACCAATAGGAGCAAAGCATCAATAAAAAATTATTTGAAAATGGGGGAAAATTATTCATCTATATATACTAATAAAAAACTTGATTAATCATACATAATAACAGAAATTGCCGCGGACGAAGTGGGATGGCAACAGCTAGTATCTAATAAAAAAGCAGAATACGGTATTCATATTGTCATAAGCCGTCGTCAAAAAGCACAGTAAATTTTCACAGGTTTTCAGTCTTCATGCTTGACTATTTGATTTATATTTTTGGTTATAAATAAAGGAGATTTTTGATTGAGGCTTATCTCTTGTGTAGTTTAGTTAGTTGTTAGTTCAATATATGACATTCGGCGGCTCTAGCATATAACGCTGTTTGGAAATTCAGCCTGAACCACTTTACATCCGACACCAAGTTGTGGATTATCTCCACTGTCTTATTGGCATACAGCGGTGTGCCCCGTGCTAGTAAGTAATACCTAGAAATCTCGACTTACCGTCCAATAGTTCTTCGATGGCAGTGCGCACCCCCTTGTCGAAAGCTCTGGCATCAGCCGCTGTTTGGAAGGTCAACCCGAACCGCTTCTCGTCCGTCACCCAGTGGTGGAATGTTGGCATCACCTTGTTGTACTGGAAGTCCTTCTTTATTGTGCATTCGAGTACCACCTACGAAAATATGCTTCATTGAGACTCGGGTGAAAACAAGGATTCCGTAAAACGATGAAGACATTATACACAACAAAGACTAGGTTAGCTTACGTTTTCTGAAAAATGTATGTATATTACGCAATAGCGTAAGTTAAGCAACCCTGGGCGCAGTCCCCATTGTGATGTGTGACCGCAAGTGGACGAACAATTCTTGAACTTCCGTGCTTCGGAAGGCACGGTTAGCTGTTGGTCCCGGCTGTCATCATTGATGGCAGTCGTTAAGCTATGTCAGGTGATTAGTCAGCTTGAAAACTTTGACACCAGTGTTGGCCACTTACACACACTAAAAAATAAAAATAAACAAGCACTAGCTTGTGGCCTTAACTCCTATCCTCCTCCGTCAGAACATTCCAAAATATTCGAGACATTGGGTGAGTGGGATAGAATACATGTGTTAGCAGGATGGAAGATGTATGAGCGCGACAGACAATGTTCGAGAAAGTTCTAGATTATTCTATTCCGGGAGCTTCACGACTATAGAAAGAGAGCAGGTTTGCTGTCTTGTATCTTTGACAAGTGGTTATTGCAGAAAATTACTGCATTAAACAGATTTGAGAGATACAAAGTCACGCAGCGCGGGATTCGAGCCGTGAACCTTTTGGTTCCAAGCGGTGCTCTTTGACCACTAGTCCACCACGGTACTCACCATATTATCGCTGATCCGTTTCCCGTGAATGAAGTACTCGTGGGCAGGTGCGTTTGCAGACGAAGATGTTGTGTCACCATTGCTATCACCACCGCCTGAGGACAAAACGGCAATGTTAATTTTTCGTTGCTATAACCAGCCGGCCTATTTTCTAACTTAGTGTACAACGTTGTACACTGAGATAGCAATTAGGCCTCTAACTATTGCTATAATCAATATCGAGCAAAAAAATCACGTTTGTTGTATGGGAGCCTCCTTCAATATTTGGTTTATTATTCTGGTTTTTTCAGTATTTGTTGTTATACCGGTAACAGAAATACATAATCTGTGAAAATGTCAACTCTCTAGCTATCACGGTTCATGAGATACAACCTGGTGCCAGACAGACAGCGGAGCCATATTAATAGGGTCGCTTTGGGTACGGAACCCTAAAAATTATGGTAAAACATATCACATAGTCACACAAACGAAACACCGTCCTTCAGTAGTCGGGTAAAACAATTAAAAAAAAATATTATGGTACTGTACCAGCGTCCATGACTCTCGCAGCTGTTATGCCATGGGTTTCAGAGTTTCCGGTATATTAACTAAAGGAAGCCATACCAAATTACTAAATCATGTTAGTTAATTGAACGTTTCACTTGCTAATTTTAATCCCATTATGGTATTACCATGGCGTCATAGTAAATAATAAATAAATATATACGGACAAATCACACAGATTGAGCTAGCCCCAAAGTAAGTTCGAGACTTGTGTTATGGGATACTAACTCAACGATACTATATTTTATAACAAATACATATATAGATACACATCCAAGACCCAGGCCAATCTGAAAAAGATTATTTTCCATCTTGACCTGGCCGGGGATCGAACCCGGTCACTCCGTGTCGCAGGCTGGCGTGTTGACCGCTGCGCCACGGAGCTAGTCTTTGAATAGTAATTAGTATTCTAAATACCTATCCTTCCCAAATTTTAAATTATTTCGATGGGCAGCGTCGGAAACACAATAAGCCCAAATACTGCTCGGCAACACACGTGGTGAATATGGCAAAAACCCTCCAAGGCAAAAGGGTCCGTTTAAGTATTTGTGGTAGAGCCACGCTACCGAAAAAAATCATTATTGCTAGAGTAGCATGCATGGGCCGGCTCTTCCGGGGAAGTACAGAAAATCGACGTTTGAGTAGAAGCTATACCGCTTCTATGCTTCGTTCGGTGGGTGAGAGAGCCGGAGGCCCATCTTTCTTGCCCTTCCCCCCCAACTCCTTGGAAGGCCGGCAATGCTCCTGTCACACTCTAGCAGTTGTCCATGGGCAGCGTTGATCGCTTACCATCAGGTGACTCGCTTGCTCTTTTGCCGCCCTATAACATAAAAAAATTGCTATCCAACCCTAATACATGTTTACTATAACTATTTTAAACATATGGAACATATTTTAAGAAATTATAGAACATTTCAAATAAAATTAAAATTTGTGAATGTGTAATTTTTGTACCAGAGGACATTTTGTGAAAGGGTCATTTTGTGTCTAGGGGACATTTTGCGAAAGGGACATTCAGCGATTTCAATCAAACTACTAAGCCGATATTGATAAAATTTTAATGGGACCAATTGAAAAGCATACCCTTTCAAATTAAAAAAAGTATTTTTAAATCGGTTCATAAATACCTAATGGAGGTTTAACATTTCTATATTCTGAGTCAGAATTGATGAAGTCAGAAATTGTTCTTTCTCTTCCACTTTGAATTACGCGGCCGATGTCGAAAAAGCCGGTATACAATATTTTTATCCCGAATTCTAGTTCCTGAATCAAGCGCACGGACTCGCAGAAATAAATAAATATATACGGACAAACCACACAGATTGAGCTAGTCCCAAAGTAAGTTCGAGACTTGTGTTATATGTATTTGTTATTATCTATATATGTATTTGTTATTAAATATAGTATCGTTGAGTTAGTATCCCAACTCAACGATACTATATTTTATAACAAATACATATGTAGATAAACATCCAAGACCCAGTCCAATCTGGAAAAGATCATTTTCCATGTTGACCTGGCCGGGGATCGAACCCGGGCACTCTCGTGTCGCAGGCTGGCGTGTTGACCGCTGCGCCACGAAGCTAGCAATGTATTTAGCATTTAAGTCTTGAACAGTTCTATAACGCTTTACATTTTGATGGAGTAGTTGCGTAAAAGGAAGTGCGTGTCACATTCTCTAGTTGTGACTGGTTCGAGTTGCCTTAATTTTCGCCCACACTCAATTAGATGACTTCACTGAAAGCAGTCGCTTTGTATTGGGCATGGACAGGTTTCTTTCTATAGACGAAACAAGACGTTTCTTATGGCATTCGTTTTTACGGTTCCGTACCCAAAGGGTAATAACGGGACCCTATTAATGTCGCTCCGCTGTCCGTCTGTCACCAGGCTGTATCTCATGAACCGTGATAGTTAGACAGCTGAAATTTTCAGATGATGTATTTCTGTTGCCGCTATACAAATATAAAAAAGGAATAAAATAAATATTTAAGGGGGCTCCCATACAACAAACGTGATTTTTTTTCCTTGTTATTTGTTTTTGCTCGATATTGATAACGGCAATTGATAGAGGCTTGAAATATTCACAGAATATTTAGTTACATATCATCATCAGGTCCTTTTTTAGACTCCACTACAGGAGCACGACCCTCTCTGTACTACTAGGGCCATACTTGGCTAGAGCAGCCAGAGGACTTGGCCTACACTCTCCACGCTGGCCAGACGGGTTGGAGAGGTGTCTTAGATGTTTATAAGCTTTGTTTAGCTTGTATTTCCTAAGTCGCCTTCTACGACATCCACGGGAAGACTTGGAGTGGTCCTATTCTACTCTGCCGGATAGCACACGGTTAGTTATACGCTTTAAAAATTAATAATAAAATAAAAATAATATTAAATGGTGCTCCCATACAACAGACATGATGTTTTGCCATTTTATAGATAACGGTATGGAACACTTCGTGGGCGAGTCCGACTCGCACTTGGCCGGTTTTTTGGGATAAGCTTTTAACACGACTGCCAAAAAAGCGTTATGCTTTCAGGTTTCAAGTAGTAGCATGTGGACCCACCCAATGCCTATTGCGTTTGATATTTCATGCTCATAGTTTTAGTCACAATTTTGTATCAACCAATTGGTACGAAAATAAAACCAGTACATACATACATAGTATAACGTCTTTTTCCCTTGCGGGGAAGACAGAGCCTAGGTCTATAATAGTCTAGTTAACAAGTGCTGTTTAAGTCAAAACTTTTTCGTATTCTCAGAAAATTATGATATCATTTGATTTAGAATGGCAAGTAGATATTTTTTAAGAAAATTCAAGGGCCACTAGCAAAAATTGCAAAAGTTATAAACAATTAAGTGAAAAAAGGGGGTTTGGTTTTTGGTATCTCAAAAACTATTTGAGATTTTTCAAGCCTTAAAAAAGGTTCAAAAAGAGAAGAAAATATAGCCTTGTAGTCGTGTTCGGCGACAGCGACTGCTTGTCCATTAGTCAGACGCGGTCAGGTACGCAGGAATATTTAAGCGCACAGCATTTGCGCAGATGCAAGTGCACACGCTCGTCCTCTCCTTCCTGTGCCCAGTAGAACGAGAGACCTACTTCCTACAGTCGTAACGACTGGAAGAAGTAGCAGATGTGTTTGGTCGATGGTCTCTACAGCCCTCTACCATCGCC
Source organism: Elegia similella (assembly GCA_947532085.1). Lineage (NCBI taxonomy): Eukaryota > Metazoa > Arthropoda > Insecta > Lepidoptera > Pyralidae > Elegia > Elegia similella. Next base: position 5,687,781 of record OX383951.1, on the reverse strand, counting down.
CTAGGCCATCCACAACGAGCCTCCCTGAATTCACCAATGCCCGATGCATATGGCACAGGTTCCAACAGGAATCAATTTCAAGAACTAGTCTCCGAACAAAGAGAACAAGTCTCAATGCAAATTGTATAACTATAGTTCTTAGAACCCATACTGTTAAGATGGTACTGCACAAAATTCTGAAAATTGACGTGTTTTCTAATCACTAGTACTATATGCTGAATTAATGAATACATCAAAAGTATTTGTATAATTTAGGTCGATCCTTGAACAAGATCGCCCTATTGTTGGAATTTGAAACAAATGCATATGAAATTTAAAAATGATCTTTTTCATCATTTTTCCTTTTTTCCTTATCGCCTAGTGGTTCTGCGCAGCCTAGTGGCTTGCGCAGTAGCGACGTTTTTGTTCGCGCGGCACCCGCTTAAGACTTACCTTTGTAAAAGAGAAAATGAACAATATTATTATTATTATATCAACGATGGGTTGCCTTAATCGCTGAAGTAGACTGTATGCATTGAGCGAGAGGGTTATTGTGTGGAAAGAAACGCATTATGGTCAGGGGTGTTATTCTCAACTACCTGTCCGGTGGTTGCAGATATGGCATCGGTTACGCGCGCCCGGCCTCCCGAACTGCTTGCTACTTGTTTTTCCCCCCTTCATCTGTAGTATCCCGATACCTTCATTCCCTTTACAAATCCAACAAATTCCTATCCTCCGCCAGTGTGAAATGCTTCCGATGGGCAGCAGCATCGGAAGCACAAGGAGCCAAAGAAACTGCGCTGCCAACCCGTCTGCCAAGCGTGGTGAGTATAGCAGTATCCTCCCATGGAACGAACTATCTTTGAGAGAGGCCTTTGTCCAGACTTTCTATGGCCGTAATGATGATGAATGATGAAACGCATAGAAACACACAATCTTTTTCCTCTTTCAATGTCAATAGATTGTTTTTCGGCTTACGTGCATGTAAAAATTGCCATTTTGCAAAATTGAATCATCTGGTACGGGTGGAAGGTCAAATTTTTCTTGCAGATAAGGGATATGTGAAACAAAACAATAGCTGTATGAATAAAAGCTTGTTATAAAAATAAGTTTCGTTTTTCTTCAACCAACCAGTCCTTCATAATATATTTATTCATCGTTTAAATCAGTGATTCTCAAAGTGGTCCAGGTGGACCCCCTGGGGTCTATGGGTGACTCGGCGGGGATCTACGCTGGCAGGAATCAAAATTGAGGTTTTACAAGTTGTAAGTGGTTCGCCGTTTCTTGTCGAAAAAAAGAGTTTGTCATGTTACAAACTTATAAACAAAAAGGAGGAGCAGATTGAACATCACAGTATGGAAAGAGTTGCTGTTATCCTTACTAATATTATAAATGCGAAAGTGAGTTTGTTTGTTTGTTACGCTTTCACGCCGTAACTACTGAACCGATCATCATGAAATTTTGCATAAAAGTTCTCTGGAGTACGGAGAAGGACATAGGATACCTTTTATCCCGAGAAAAAGTACTATTCCGGAGGGATCGACATTAACGCAGGCGGAGCCACGGGCGAAAGCTAGTTTCTTATAAAACAAAGTCAAATATTGATAATTTCCTGTAAATCCATCGATTAAATTTAAAAATATTACAAGATTTTTATTTTGTTGAACTTATCTATTTTTTTTTATTATACATACATGTTTCATATTATTTTAATAAATAGAACATAAGAAAATATAAAATGTTTTTGTTTACCACTCTAAATTCAGGAATGGAACTTATTGAAATGTACCAGGGGTACACCAAAACCAGTAAAATGTTGAAAACGAGAAAAAAGTTTGGGAACTAGGCTTACATGTTGCATGAAGTTGACAAAAAAGGTGCAATATGCGATTTTTTTTTTTAAATCTATGTGCAGTATAGACAGACATGTTGTGACAGATGCAAAATCGATTATATAAATACGAAATGGTTTTGCGTAATTTTCAATAAATTTATTTCAATTCTGCGAAGGGTGGTGAGTATGGCAATATCTTCCCATGGAACGAAGAATCATTGGGACTTATTACGGCTGCAATGATGATGATGATGTGAAATATACTATTCTTCCATGAAAATTAAAAATATGGCCGGAAATCTAGTCATCATCATTTCGTGTAGGTGTCACGGTCAATCGACCATGCACACTCTGGTGTCAGAGTTGTTCGGGACCGCCTCTCGGCCTCTGACGTGGTTCCTTTAACGACTACCGAAGCACTGAATCATCTTTATGTATCATCAGTACATCTATTATCTGACAATCAAGTGATACAAGCCTGCAATGTCCTAACCAAACTGGAAACAACTAAACAAAGTATGCTTCCCGTGGGAATCGAAACCCATGACCCCCGGGTCTACAGGCAAACGCCTTGACCACTGGACCACTATTTTGCATTCACAATGTTATATTATTATTCATTTCTTAATTCAATAAGATTAGCCGGGTTTTAGTTTTATAACTTTGGCTTTAACGTGGCTAAAGTGGCCTTTCGGTCATATGGCCTTAGGCTGTCCACCCCGTAAGGGATAAAGACGTGATAATATGTAACTCGGTTATCGCCGGTCACTGATAGTCTAAATTATATTGTTACTAAAGATGTAATGCAGGTGCTGATACAGCGAATAATTTTTACTTTGTTCTGAAAAAGGTCTTGACTGTTTCTCTCTGTATACCAAATACCCTACGAATAAGTAATAAGCAAATACCTGCATTCTCCTTAAGTTTGTCAAAATTGTCACCTTTCATTTAAGAATTTGTAAAGTTCGTATAGCAAGTAAAATGTATGCAAGTGTCCACACTGAAAGGCGAGGGATCCATAGCCTACCATAATGTGAGTAACACAGCTGATTGTAATATAGCTTACTGTATGCAGTCGTTCACACTGGCCAAAGACACGGCGGGGCCGAGGCGACGATAGCCAGCGACCCACTATGAGTAACCGCATCACATCTAGTAATATAGGTATCTTTATGCAAATGTCCACACAGAGCTCAGATCTGAAACGTGGTGGTGTCGAGGCGACGACCGGCGGCCCACCATGACGTCAGCCAGCCCGCCGCCGCCGAGTTCCACCCATCCTCCCGTACCCTCGTCGCGACACATCACCTGTGATCGTTGTAATATAGGTAACTGTATGCAAGTGTCCATACTGACCTGAAACGCGGTGGGGTCGGGGCGACGGCCGGCGGCCCACCATGACGTCGGCCAGACCGCCGCCGCCGAGTGCCACCCATCCTCCCGTACCCTCGTCGCGACACATCACCTGCGCTCGCACGCGCACCAAGCAGGCACTGGAACAAATGACCGTAGTTATAATTTCATCATCAAAATATAAGAGCAATGCTCTGGTCGATGGAGCTCCCTCCATCTTAGTCTATTCTCTGCCAGTCTTTTCACATGCTGGTACGAAACTTTCTATTTTTTCCTTTATTTGTTTAAAGCAACTGTCCCTTGGCTTTCCTCTCCCGAATAAATTTAAGATACCTAATGTTACTGTATTAATTCAAGCGTTACTTTGCGGAAGTCAAAGTAACACATTGACATAAATTACTTTGTTTGTGTGCTTGCGCCATGCCTAATTTTGTGTCATGCTAAAAGAATTCCTGAGAAATTCTTCTTTCTCTTAAGTGCGGGAATTATTGAGAAATTCTCAAGAAATATTGGAAATCTCCAGCAAATTTCCGTGATAAGGAATTCATGAGAACAGAGAATTTCTCTCTGGCACATCACAAGCCATGCCACCAGTTGGATGATTCAAACTTTTGCCAGTCTACACTTATAAGTCCATCATGTCAGTCACATCACAAAATGCCTAGAAACGTCATTATTGGCCGAATGCTGCGAAAACTATTTATGTCTTTGTCATCTAAGCGTGTTCCCTGTTTAATCTAGTGGGTCGGTCCGGATAGACATTGATAAATTGATGACTCTGTCATCTAAGCATGCTCCCAGTTACATCCTCATCTGTGATGCTTTGGACCCCGGGTTCCAGGGACCGGAGGCCCAAATACTGTATGATAAAACCAAACACGCGGACGATATTTCGGGGAACAGCTAGTTGTTAAATTAAGGGCTTAATTGTAAAATTAGACATTGGAGCAAACAACCTGTTGCATATCTGCATATTTTCGGATAAAATCATTGCAAAAAGGATACTTAAAACAGTTTTACAAGGGAACCAGGGGTGCTCAAATTCTTCGCTTATCATTTTTTAAACAAAATCTAATATTAGTATTAAAACTTACGGGGTTAGGGGTGAAACCGCCGTGTCGCCACCCCTAACACTCGCCCTGATGATGGTCTTCGTATCAGACCAAAACTAGTTGGCGATTCCAACTGAATAAACGTGAGTGAAACCATGTTTTTATATAGAATCTAATATGCACGGCATGTTTAGATGTCAGTGTGTCTGAAACATAATGCTGAAAATACCACGAAACGAAAGCCTAGAAGGCAGTTTGATTTCCAGGTTGACTCAAATCCCTGAACATTTTAACTATAACTACATACTCTCTTTTTCCATAAAGATACAATATTTTTTACACAGGGTCAGGGTCAGGGTGTTATTCTCAGCTACTTGGCCAGTGGTTGCAGGCATGCGCGGCCAGCCTACAGAGTGGCTATTTGCTTTTTCCCCCTTCATCCGGGTGAATACTGTCCTAAAGTATGAGTAATACGTGCCTTCCGAAGCACGGTGGAGCTCGAGATACTTTTATGCCACTTGCGGTATGTATGCTCACGACCACTGAACCATCGGGCTCCTCAAATAAATATAATTCAAAATATACTGAGAGTAAGTTTATGTTTCGACTAGCTCCGTGGCGCAGCGGTCAACACGCCAGCCTGCGACACGGAGTGACCGGGTTCGATCCCCGGCTAGGTCAAGATGGAAAATTATCTTTTTCAGATTGGCCTGGGTCTTGGATGTGTATCTATATATGTATTTGTTATAAAATATAGTATCGTTGAGTTAGTATACCATAACACAAGTCTCGAATGCTCAATCTGTGTGATTTGTTCGTATATATTTATTTATTTATTATGGGGCGTATAAGCGAGCAAATAAATATTCTAGGATTAATCCTAGAGTTTAGGAAACCCACACTGCAACTATTACTAAAATTTGTGAATCTTCACTATCAACTTCCTTTGTTCCACTCTAATCCTTCACATAGAAAGTTGGTTGTATGGATGAATATAAAAAATAATGTATTTGTTAAGTTCTTTCTGGCAGTTCATATTTAAGGTAGTAAGTAGTACAGAGTAGACATTTGAAAAGTAATTAGATTACATTTTGAGTCTTTGTTTTAATAATAGAACAAATTTTGTTCTATTATTAGAACAAAATGTCCTGTTTGTTCTAATGCCTTCAGGGGGACAAAAGGGACTTGAAATGTCTACTTAATCATAGTACAAAAAGGCCTAGGTGTGGAAAATAGCCCACAGAACCAGGAGAACAGGCAGCAATGTAAGGTACAATGTATAGGCTACTCATAACCTTTGTCAATTAATAAAAAATATCTCAATATGCTATCTTAATAATGGACATCTTTCTCCCTCATGATATTTTAAGAGCCAGGCTCTAGTTCGCCCATTCCTTAACCGGCTTCTATGGTCTGCGCGGCAAGAAGCAGTTGGCACATTCTACGTTTTTCTTTTCTCCCAGACCAGCATGGAAGGGAAGTAGCTAGGTACTGGTTGTTGAAAATAACTTACTGAGTCGGATTGGTCTACAAATTCAGAGATACAGGTTGGGTCTTAAAGGTTCTTAAGGTGTTAGATCACTGAGCCTCTACCGTTTTGATAATGGACCAGGGGCCCAGAAATGTGAAAACTGAGGATTTAACTAGTAATGAAGTCATCATCCTCAGGTCTTTTTAAGTCTCCACTGCAGGAGCATGACCCTCACTGTACTACTGGAGCTGGCCAGACGGGTTGGAGAGGTCTCATTGATGTTTTTGCTTTGTTTAGCTTGTATTTCCTAAGTCGCTTATTACAACATCCTTGGGAACAGAGTGGTCCTATTCTTCTCTGCCAGAAACTGCATGGCTATATGTACTGAAGTACAGTACGATAATAAAGTAGGGATAATTTAAAATTAAATTTTCGCTTCTGCTAATTTCATTTCAAGAAATAACTGAAGCTTGATTGATAAAGACAAAATTATTTATTTCTTTGTTTAGCTAAATCAATACCTACCTAATATGAAACCAACCAAATTATGTTTTGGATTTGACATGTCTTATCAGTCGTCAAATATTTGAAAAAATTACAGTCAGCTGTTTTCTGTCAAATTTGTTTTGATTCACTTCTGGTAATTTTTATTATTCTTAATTTCGCTTTTGTATTATAAAAAAAAATCATTTATATGTGTAGTTGATGAGTAATCTGACATCTCACAGGTGGAGCCCAGTCAACATTTTTTTCTGACATGCATCTCCAGGTCTGCACTAGTCCTTGTTTTACAATAAAAGTGTCTAACCAGCCAGTATTTCCCAACAAACACATTCGAAATAAAAAGTACGGGGCGCATTCGTAAATTCAATTCATTCAGATATGCCTAGCTCGCTTGAATAAGCTTAGCTCCAAATGACCCCGACTGGAGTTGCCTACATTATTGTGAATGAACGGCGACTCATTGATTATAGCTATACACAGGGACGTGACCTAAGGGCGGCGGTCGAACCCTACAAACGCATATCTTTACCCGTTCCTGCCCTAAAACCCATCGAACACCAAGGCACACTGACTCCCAAATCATTTACAGCTAAGCAGAACGTCGTAAAACACCTTACACATCCCGTAAAGGCAGAAAAATGGCCGGGGAAAGGCCCTACCTATCCCGAGAAGGGCGAACCACCGACGGCAAAAACTGAGTTACTAGCACATCACTTACTTTTCAGATGCCTCGGTCATGATTCGACACGTCGAATATCCTAATTTCTACTCGCCACTTCACAGATTTCACCATTTTTATGACATAAATACATCAGATTCACTTGCGAACCGTTCTTATTTCGGCCCTTTGTTGGGCCTCAGTGCGCTTGCGTCAATAAAACAGTCCGGGTTATTCAATGAACACGGTGAAAAGTGCGACAGGTGGCGTGTCAGTCGCGCGCAACTTTACAACTGCGCAGCGCGGTTGGTCGGGTTACTGCACTTCACGATTTCTGCCAATAGGAGCCGTACGTCGAGAATTTCCACCAATGACGTCAAATCACAGATTAGATAAGAAAAACGCGCGATATTTCGAATCTTTCCCTGTGCCGGTAATTTTTTTCTCTCACTGGCTAGTATGTTCGTTTATGACGATTTTAGAATATGAATTTTTGGAAACCACCAAAAATGGCAAGGTAAAATCACTGCAAACCGAATTATAGACGCGAAATACCGAAAATACGAGTCGGATGAGCGGACCGGGAACTAGGTCACGACGACCTCGAGGGTTCGACTGTTACTGAATGGAGTAAGGCTCGGAATGGGCCCATCCCCGTTCATGCACCGTCCCATTGAAAAATAAATAGGTCAAATCATTGCAGTGTGCCCTAGATGCAGGTTACTTGCACCATTCACAGAGGCGCTGCATACGGGCCCCCAGTCTATTTATAGCTGTTCTATATTGGGCAGGTCATTCGCACACGTAAATGCAGCCTCCAGGAACTAGGTTACCTGATTTTCTTTGTTAATAGCCGTTGCAGTGACGTAGGTCGGTTCCAGTGACGTCAGACATTTTAATTTTTTTATGATGAATCGACGACACATTTATTTATCATTTTTTTATTGAGTTTTTTTTATTTATTGCTTGTTTATGACTTATTATATGTATTATGTAGGTAACTCAGAACAATAACGTAGGTAATAACTTATATGTACAAGATAAAGAAAGAGAAAAAATCGAGAAATATTTTTTTTATTGTTAGATATATTGAATATAAACCTTTGTCTCATATTTTTTGTAATTCAATAAATTATTTATGACTTGTTTGTGAACTAGGGAACACTAGTTCGACAGTATTTTCACGTAATAAAAATACTTCGTAGGAATTATGCCCTCTGTACCCATGCCAATACCACAGGTGGTACGTGGGGTATTTTAAAGTTAATCGGTACATGATCGGTACCATTGACAATGATAATGGTACCTAAGATAATATAATACTAGCTGCAGTCACCCTATAGGGATTTAGGTTTTGAAATTTACATTCAATTTCTCCAACCGTTGCCCGTACGTGCATTCATTCACAACGCTGTTGCTAGGCGGGCTCAATGGGATTATTGATTTTCTGAATAGCGCTAACTTTAAGTGATAACTAGCGCTTTGTGCTAGCATGAGACCTAATGTAAGGATAATAAGTGAATAAGGTTTAAAAAGTTCAGGATAAAGTTCTGCGGGTGCTGCCCTCTACAATATATGATTGGTTAAATGTTAATTTGACAGAGTTCTTAGAAAGGAAAAATGTTTACCTATTTGGCTCACATATGTAAAAACAATAACTCAGTTTTGTACCAAAATGGTCCCCACTCAGCCCTATTCTTCGCTATTTCTGGCCATCCATGTTTAAATTTATCGAGATCGTCCCTCCATCTCCTTCTCCTCTGCCACGGCGTACTTGTTGTCTCTGTACTTGTACGTAGCTGTGTTTTACCAAATTACCAACATATTCTTGAGCTAATACAACTGAAGATATTTTTTAACAACTATACCTATGCATACAAAATACGTAAAGACTTTAGTTTCTTGGGTCAAAATAATAACTTACAAGGTATATAATCAAAAATATTAGATACGTATTATTTCTTTTGTTAATTAAACACTAAGATAAATACCTACTTAGTTTTATCTATTTTTTTAAATTAAACAATAAGAATTAGACAACGCGCGTCAAAGTCCATGAGTGAGGGTTCGTGACGTCACACACTGCTAAGTGTAGCAAACTATGACGTCATACGGAATTTCAAACGGCTATACTATATATATGTTTTTGTATATTCGATTAAAGAAAAAATACTTAAGTATCTATATATTTTTTTATCTAACTGATTTAACTGGAGAAAATAATTAAGTAGCCTTCCTGCCTGTGTTCTGTACATCTAAATGTTTATCCAACAAGATTCATAAAATGAAAAAATCGTCTTTAGTTTCAGTATCATGTATAGAGCTTATAATCACGATATCGCTGAAAACAAAAATTAAAAAATTATCAATAAGGCGATACCACTGTAAATAAGGTCGTTCTGAACCTTATTTATCTCGCAAAATACTTAAATTAGGAGTTTCAAATCTAAGTAATATGATTTTTGACTATTTCATCTCCAAAAATTGAAGATGAAAACACTTTTTGATAAAATTTTCTCGATAGAAATATTTTTTGAAAAATGATCTTCGTTCGCAGAGTTTTTGTTATTGTAGCTCAAATGCGACGAATGAAATAATGATTTTTAGACTAAAAGATAGGTTATTAGTAATTCATCAAAATGTAAATATGAAAATACAATTAACCGGTCTGATTTTATATAAAATAGAAATAACGAATTTGGCGCTTACGTTTTTTTCTTTGAGCGACTCGAGACTATCTCCTATCTCATCATTCACGGGCTAAACCGCCAAGCGCTATCCCTTGCGCACACTTGATCAGTCCTTTGCCGAGCGATGGTACCAAACATTTGAGGCCTCGTCTAATTCCACGATCTGTCATCAGAAGACGTCGATTCTGGCTGCCGTAATTATTGATTCCTTGGTAAACCTCTTGAAGAGCCCGATAGCCCAGGCGTGAGAAGAAATAAGCGCTTGCGCATGTAAAGCAACCCCGGGCGCAGTCTCCACTAGGATGGTACAAGTGGCATAAAAAAATCGCGCTCCACCGTGCTTCGAAACCACGATAAGCTGAAACACACGAAAAACAAACAAACAACATTTCTCTGCATTTTTGGGTTGCATTCTGATGGCACCTAATAAAAAAACCGCTTCCTTACTAATATTATAAATGCGAAAGTGAGTTTGTTTGTTTTGGATTTTACTAAATGTTAGATTAGGCATGTGTCTCCCATCTCACCTGATGGTAACTGACGATGAAGACGAGGAAGTGACATGCCTATCCAAGAGATACCCATTTATTCTACTTTTGAATGTTCCGGGACAGTACTTGTACTTGTTTGAATGTAGATCAGTTATCTGCACTTTCTCTGGAGCACGGAGAAGGACATGTAGGTTACGTTTTATCCCGGGAAAAAGTACTATTACGAAAGCTGCAGGCGAAAGCTAGTACTATATATCTATGGATGGCACAGATGTTTTATTTTCCATTTTCTTTATGTATTTTTCTTTTGTTTTAGTTTTAAATTGTGTTGTGTGTCAATGTGTTGCAATAAACATAATTCTATTCTATTCTCCATGTATTATTCTATTCTTATAGACCTGGGCTCCTGTCTACCCCGCAAGGGAAAAATACGTGATACTATGTATGTAAGTAAGTAAGTAAACATTCTTTATTGCACCATAACTATACATACAAATATAAACAAATTCTAAAAAATAATACAGTACAATAGGCGGCCTTATCGCCAAGGCAATCTCTTCCAGGCTACCTTTGGGTGACAGGAATAAGTCAAAAACTTGCGTTATGGGTGATGTGATTGAAAATAAGAGAGAGAAAAAAAAAAAATATAATTTAAATATAATTACAAATAGATTTATTAATATAGATTATTGATACTATTAATTCAGTAAAATATATACAACAGAACATTATCAAATATATATATACACAAAAAATATAAATAAATACCTACAAATACGACATAAATAAATATCCAAATACACACATCATATACAATAATAAGGATATACTTTCGTTAAGAAGGAGAAAAATGTTAGGGAAATGACATAAAATGACTTTTTACTTGATTTTTGAAGGATGCCAGCGTTTGAGCACTACGTATAGAAATTGGAAGGGCGTTCCAAAGCCGAACAGCCTGGACAGTAAAGGACTTATTATACATCACGGTAACATGTGGTGGAGTTCTAAGTCGAAGATTACCTGCACTGCGTAAATTACGGTCGTTAGAGTCATGAAGGAATACGAAGCGTTCTTTAAGATAGTTGGGATAAGTAGGGTTGAAGAGGATAGAGTAAAGAAGAGAGAGAATATGCCAGTCACGACGAAGTCGAACGGGGAGCCACTTGAGTTGCGTGCGAAACTGAGATACATGATCGTACTTTCGTAGACCGAAAATTATGCGAATACAGAGATTTTGAAGACGCTCAAGTTTATTTATTTGCTCGTGAGAAATATCTAAGTAACAGGTATCGGCGTAATCTAAAATAGGAAGCAATACAGAATAAAATAATAAGTATACAAACTAAAATAGTAAGTATGTATGTATTCTCGGGTGCTGTGTGTCAAAGAACCCGATGATACCTCAGTGGCTGACGTAACGTAACTAAACGTAACGGTAATATATTTCGATAGAGATTAATTTGAAGGGGTGTCCTCTTCAATCCGATTACTTAGATATCATTACCGTGACGTAGCTTTCGGCCCATAAGGCAAGATGAGAGTTTGCTGTTTCTCCAAGCCTTGCGCACACAAGCAACGCCCAAAGCCGAGGTCCGTCCCTCCTGGGGGCCCTTTGGTGATGTTGTCGATAAAGGCTGAGGGCACTCTGCCCTCGCCTCAAACACCCGGTAAAGTAGCAAAAGCTCATTTGGAGCTAGCTACATAGTCAATAAAAAAAAGAGCCGTGCGATCGTAGTTTAACCTATGCTCGCACGGCTCGCCTGCCGGCCCGCTTCCGCTTTAGCTCACCTCGCTCTCTCGCACTCGCTCGCCTGACCAAAGTTTCCGGGCGCTCAATGGACCTTTAAAGCGCTGTAGGCCATTGGATCTAATGATCGTATCGCTGTTTTTGTATTAATTAATTTTAACCAGCTCTAATCATGTGTGGTGCCGAATTTCAATTGCATGTTTGTCTGTCCAGGCATATCTCTGAAAATATTAGGGTCAGCGCACACCGAACTGCAAAATGTTCGCGGATGGTTGAGCAAAATTTTCACTGCCCGACCATGCAGGCGATATGCTCGCCTGTCCGTAAGCAAGCTTCGTTGAAAATGCTCTGAGTTACCTAGGCGGGCGTGCATGGTCAGTTTGATGCCGAAACTAGACGTTGGCAGATGTGTTCAATACTTAGTTATTGATTGGGACTTAGTAATTATCGCCCTTTTGGCAGAGGAAGAGGAACGTGAAGAATATGAAAATAAGACGTCATATAATGAGATGAACTGTATGACTAAAAGAGACGTGGCGGAAATGTACATTTGGCAAATATTGTATAAGGTATACCTACACTAGCTTTTACCCGCGGCAATGTCGATCCCTCGGGAGTAGTAGAATTCTTCGAAATTAAAGGTACCGGTTATCTCCATCCCCATGCCTCAGACTACCTAGATCCATACTAAATTTCATCTAAGTTCGTTGAATTATTGAAGCGTGAAAAGAAGACAGACAGACAGCGTTACTTTCTCATTTATAATATTAGTATGAATTGTGTAAAAATTTACCATTAAGAGGTGTTCATTTAAGAGTTCTAAAGTTCCAAATTGACGTCGGCCGCAGGTGGTAGCAGCTCGGGAGGCCGGGCGTGTTTATGCGACGATACCTGCAGCCACCACCACTTTTATTGTGACTATGTAGCTGGCTCCAAGTGAGCTCGGGCGTTTAAGGCGAGGGCAGAGTGCCCTCAGCCTTTAATAATAATATAATATAATATTTATTTCACAAAACTTTTAAAGTAACTTAGTGAATAATACAAAAGTCTTATAAACTAATTACTTAAGTTATACAGTGGCCCCACACTAGGCATAAATGCCTGTCCTGTGGCAGCCATATGTTATTGACAAAAGAAAAGGTATGATAACTGGACCGGCTATAAATCTTATAAATCCTTATCCTTACTAATATTATAAATGCGAAAGTGAGTTTGTTTGTTTGTTTGTTTGTTATGCTTTCACGCCGTAACTACTGAACCGATCATCATACAATTTTGCATACAAGTTCTCTGGAGTGCGGAGAAGGACATAGGCTACCTTTTATCCCGGGAAAAAGTACTATTCCCGAGGGATCGACATTGACGCGGGCGGAGCCGCGGGCGAAAGCTAGTCAATAATAAAAGGAAGTAGGAAATGAATATTAAAAAAGGCGTAAAGTAAGACTACTAATCTAAAGGGTACTTCTCTAATTTCGTGCAATTTGCATATTTTGCGTGATGAAAAAAAAAGTAATCACATTTAAGCATCGTCTTATTAACATAACGAACCATTGTAAAAAGGGCTACATGGGCCTTGAGACGTGATCATTTAATTGTACATATAAAGATAGTAACAGCATATTTATATGTTAAAATGTCACTACCATCCGTGTCCCAAAGGCAAATTTTAGAGTTTAAGTGATCGAATATTATAAATGTGCGTTTGTATCGCTGTTTTAGCAAATACGCATTATAATATATTTATTTAGAAACATTTATTTTAATTTTTATATTTGGGAATATAATTGTTCATTAAAAAATAAAAATTTAAAGATTTATCACGTTCATTTTGTCTTTACCTTCAGCAAAGTTTGACACCGTAAAATCTCCCGTATGTGTTAACCCTAAGCCCTAAAGCCTTGCTCCCCCTTACCCCGCATCCTCTCGCCGGCTAGTCGGCTGGCAGATGCAGTGAGAGGAGGTCGCGCGTTTGTTTCGCAGAAAAATCGATCATAAATTGTTAAATTTGAAGTTTGGTATCAGATTTGTGTCTTTACCATCGTATTACTTTTGAGGTAAGTATTGTAATCTCAATTACATTGTATTTTGTATGATGAAGCTTGTAAGTTTTTATAACTGTATTGCAATTTGTATAATTGTTGTACTTATAAATACGTCACTAAAGTCCGAAACGTGCCAAAATATCATTACCTTCACTATCATTACCGTCGTTTACCATCAGCATTTAAATTGAAGGTAATGATCCTAAAATGAAGGTAATGATAAATGTGAAAACTGTTGTTTTAAGCAAGAACTTTTAACCATCACACAAAAGAGGGGTATTATAAGTTTGATCGCTATCGGTCTGTTTGTATGTGTCACCGTACGCTCTCAAACAGCTAAACCGATTTAAATGCAGTTTTTTTTGTTTTGTAGGATACTTTAACAGCAGCTGTGCTTAGCTTTGAATGTAATCGGTTCAGTCATTATATACAGGTCAAGATGAGACCTGAAAGAAATTTATTAAAATTTCAATTATATTTAGAAATTGCAGATTAAATCCTTTTTAAACCCCGCTTTTAAAACAAGATGGGTGTTTTTATACGTGACATCAAGTTACCTTGCCGAAATCGGTTCAACAGTTCAAAAGTAATAGAAGTGAACGTTTGAAAGATAAATAGTATTTTAATAAGAAAGTTAAATAATAATTTAATAGATATGTTTTTTGTATTATATCCTTTTCAATCTGGAATTCTACACACCATCAAACATTTCTTATTTTTTGTGTACTTCTATTTAGTAATAGGTTTTTCAAATACCATACATAGAACAAGATCTTTAATTAATCGGCTTTAATTTTTTTTGACAGAATTGCAGAAGAAAATATGGTAAAGGTGAATAAGAAAAGTCGAAAGGAGAAATTCGCTCAAGCCCGTCTCCACAAGAGAAAAAATATGAAGAAATAAAAAATGATCAGTGAAATATGCTTTGCAGAAAGAAAAAAAAGAGAACGATATATAAGACGCAAAGAACAGAAAAAAATTAAGACCATAAATGAATTAACACCTCGCCAGCAGCGACAACAACGTAAGAAACGGCGAGAAAATCGTCGAAATCATGTTGATTAAGAAAGGTTTTACAGATATCATCATGAATGTGATATCTTTTACCTGATGATGACATCATCAGGTATTTTTAGTCTCTACTACAGGAGTACGACTCTCTCTGTAATACTAGAGCAATACTTGGCCAGAGGAGCCAGAGGACTTGGCCTACACTCTCCAAGCTAGCCAGACGGGTTGGAGAGGTCTCGCAGACGTTTAAGCTTTGTTTAGCTTGTATTTCCTAAGTCGCCTTCTACGACATCCACGGGAAGAGTTGGAGTGGTCCTATTCTACACTGCTGCACGGCGTTTTTTAGAGATAAAGATTATACATGTCTTTCATTATTGATGTTGATCGACGCCAAAAATATCTTACAATATAGATAAGTTAAAAAAAAAAAAATTTGTTTAATGGATTTTTTTAAAATAAATGTGTTCCGATGTTGATAATTGCTTAACTTTTTGTTGATGTTTACTTTTTTCGTAGTTTATTTGTTCGAAGAAAACTATTTTTCATTCGCTTTAAAGTGAAGTAATGGTTGATGTTAACTGTTTTCATTTTGTTTATGTTTTAATTACTTTCAAGTGGAGTAATTTTTATGTTTTGTTATTCTTAATGTCATATTACTGATTTAAATAAATATATAAAGTGAAAAACCGCAGTGTTTCATTTTATTATCATTGACATATCGATATTAAATGGTTTAAAATCATTACCAGAGTGAACAAATTATTACCATCAGCAATATTATCATTACCATTCGACTGATAGTCATTACCGGCAACAATTATTTTTTTTAAAACCTTATAACTTTTAAATTTATCAGGGCAATTGCTTCAAACCTACCTATAATATTAAGAATAACATATATTTTGAGAATATTGATCAGAATTTCAGTTCTCCAAAAATTGGCGAGAATTGTCAGAATTGCACGAAACGAGAGAAATAATCGCAACATGTAAGAACTCCTCTGTATTGTCATAAGTCCAGGTCAGTAAAAGTGATCGAATCAAAGATTTTGGCAGGACAGGCGGAGCTTCCTTAACGTTACAAATTCTGCATATTTTATTGTATATAAATGGAGATGAGAAGTGGGTGAAACGCTGAGCAAATTTTGTAGTGACAAGTGGTGAGTACATTCTGTAAATTCGCCTCTGTAGTAGCATGGGATAGTCGGGAGATTTCAGTATCCGGCGATGAGTGTCTACAGCTATTTTCAGAATATACAACTTACGCACGCTTAAGACATTCGCTTCTTGATATAGAGAAGTTGTGGGACACAAGAGTGGTTTGCGAAACATAACGTTAAGGATTTTTTTTTTTTTTTTTACTAAATATTGAATTAGGCATTTGTCTCCCATCTCACCTGATGGTAAGTGTCGATGAAGACGAGGATGTTACATGCCTATCCAAGATTTATCTTTGTGTCCTCTCAATTTTGATCATGTAGCAAGATGAAGCGCCGCCCCAAATGGACATGCAGTATGTGAGGATCGACTCACAGAGCGCCTGGTAAACAGTCATGAGTAACTGTCTATTGCAGGGGTTGGAATACCGGTAAAAATCCATTACCGGTACCTCTATGAAACGACAGTATCGGTAATTGGTTTGGTACCGGTACATTTGGTAACGGTAAAAATCAAGTACCGGTACCTCTATAATACAACGGTACCGGTAATTGGATTGGTACCGGTACCTCAATAAAACGATGGTACCGGTAATTGAAAGAAGTACCTGTACCAAATACCGGTAAACAGTACCGGTACTTAGTACCGGTACTCGTATTGGGAATTATCATTTCGTTAATGTGTGTCGTTGCCGTGTTGTGCATGTGCGGCGTGAGGCGGGGGCCCACAATAGGGCGGCACTTTTACAGTCGAGTGAGTCCCATGCGGTAGACGGCAACAATGCGTAGGTACCGGTAAAATTAACGCAATTTTAATACCGTTAAAATTTGACAGAATAGAGGTACCGGTACTTATAATGTGAATTTGGTACCGGTAACAAGTAGCGGTAAAATTACCGTTAACTGTTAACAATATTATTACCGTTAAATACTAGATTACCGGTACCTCATATTACCGTTAAAATGTTAACAGAATAGTAATACCGGTACTTACCGGTACTTATAATGGGAATTTGGTACCGGTAACAAGCCCTGGTCTATTGGCACATTCACGAAGATGTCATCTTCTTTACCAACAACATCACCAAAGGGCCCCCAGGAGGGATGGACCTCGGCTTTGGGCGTTCCTATGTGCACAAGGCTTGGAGAGACAGCAAACTCTCATATTGCCTGAAGAGCCAATCTGCCAATCTGAGAATCTATGGCAAAAGCCTTTGGAGCCTCATCTACTGCCTTATGGGCCGATCGCACGGCTCGCCCGCTCACCACTTTTTATGCTCTGGTTCAAACCGAGCTGTAATTGTACGCTAGCGATGTGAACAAATATATCAGCAGTTATTTGCCTACGCATCGTTGGATCGATGTCGTAGCTTATCTATTATCATAGTTCGCGGTGTGAACCAAAGTATGAAAAGAGGTGAAACAATGCTCGCACGGCTCGCGCGCTTTCTACCTGGCGGTGTGGCCTGCGCTTTAGGTATGCTCGTTTTTTTAATTATTTTCTAGTTCTTGCCCGCGACTTCGTCCGCGGCAATTTCTGTTATTATGATTAATTAGTTTTTTCTTAGTATAGATGAATAATTTTACCCCGTTTTCAAAACATTTTTTATTGATGCTTCGCTCCTATTGGTCGCAGCGTGATGTTTTATAGCCTAAAGCCTTCCTCAATAAATTGACTATCCAACACAGAAAGAATTTTCCAATTTGAACCAGTAGTTCCTGCGATTAGCGCGTTCAAACAAACAAACAAACAAACGCTTCAGCTTTATAATATTAGTATAGATTTATGGCTTTCACGCGTTACGTATTTAGCCAGTATCAAAAATGCATGATATTCCCTGTGCTATTTCTAAGTCCTGTTAATCAATGAAATGATTGTGTAGTTCATTTCGTTGATTCTACGGAGCCCCCGGCGACAATTCCCATGAATCCACTGGCTTGATCACAGACGAAGACGAACGAGGCGAGGCGGACAACCACCAGCCCGCTAAGTAAATCTCACTACAGCTCCACTGTGACAGTTTATTTCAGTTATTCCACACATTGTTCATAAACATTTATAACACCAAATTACACCGATTTCACATTATAAACTCCACTAGAAACAATTTACAAAACAATCCAAAACACAAGCCGTGCAGTCCGCCGAATTTCCCGCCAAGAATTCCAGGTATGCTTGGCTGTGGCTTATATTAAAAGGGAGAGGGAAGTTGGGTTAAGAAAGAACCGGAGAACTTGAAATAAACAAACATGTTTCAAAAACATACGTATATTTAAACAATATAAATTCTATAATCATTTAAAATCAGTTTACTTAAAATCTAACACAGTGACAATATTTATTTCCTATGTGATTTAGAATTCACTGGCAATTTTTTATAACAGTCAAATCAGTTTAAAAAAAATATATCGCTAATAGACAATTGTATGTCTAACTTTTTTCAATTGTTACCTTTTTCTTGCGATTCTGTATTCTAGTAGGGATTCTGTTTCCGAGATTAGATTTTATTTTACTAAATGTTGGATTAGGCATTTGTCTCCCATCTCACCTGATGGTAAGTGACGATGAAGACGAGGATGTTACATGCCTATCCAAGAGATACCCATTTATTCTACTTTATATTGCCAGGGGATTCTGAATCATCCTGTATTCCTAGTATATACACATACCTGTGTCTCATCGAACTAGGTCAGTGGGGTGATTTCTTTAATTCTAGCACGAACCATAAAACTGATTTATGAGAAATAAAATCTATATACAGCGATTTCCAAAAAACACGCCATATCCAGCACGGGAATCGAATTCTCGATTAACTTATACTTATATATTACTAGCTTTCGCCCGCGATTCCGCCCGCGTCAATGTCGATCCCTCGGGAATAGTACTTTTTCCCGGGATAAAAGGTAGCCTATGTCCTTCTCCGTACTTCAGAGAACTTGTATGCAAAATTTCATGATGATCGGTTCAGTAGTTACGGCGTGAAAGCGTAACAAACAAACAAACTCACTTTCGCATTTATAATATTAGTAAGGATAGTAAGGATAAGGATAACATGACATGTGATACATATATCCAAATAAATAAAAATGTACTGAATATAATGACGACATAATAAAGACATGACAATAAATATATCCATAATTTATAACTACAATAGATAATATAAACTTGACGAAATATAATGACCAGGGGAACGGGCAACGTGTTCTTTTTTTAAACGGATTTTCATAGTTTAACGAAATTAATATTGTCTCCTTAACACTGTATTACAAGTTCTCGTACTCGGGTGGTCCGCTCTTGGTCGCCTGAGCGAGGGCGCCCTTCATGATGTCTTCGCTTTGGTGGTTTATCGAGTTTATCAGGCACTGGAATAGAAAATACATCTCTTAATCCATATTTCCATTCTTATACTAATATATAGTATATACTAATTAATATTATAAATGCGAAAGTAACTCTGTCTGTCTTCTTCTCACGCTCCAACCATTGAATCAATTTGGATGAAATTTGGTATGGAGGTAGTTTGAGGCCCGGGGAAGGACATACGGTACCTTTAAGATTTTAATTAAGTCTTTCTGAATAAATATTTTCATGTCATTATTTTTTATTTAAGTGAAAAATCAAGGTATAGGTAGAGGGCGGGTTCAGGTATCTCGGTGGCTGACTGTACTTCCCGTGAACTCAGAATCATGAAATTTCGTACGAAGCAACTTATAGCATAGACAAAGGGAAAATTGTGAAACGCATAATTTTTTTAAATAATTTTAAACTTAGATAATGGTACGGACGGAACCCTTAGTGCGCGAGTCCGACCCGCACTTGGCCGATGCTTTTTTTTCCTTGCGGGACTATATTCTATTAGGGATTCTGATTGCGCCATTAAAATATTTCTAGGGAATTGAAAGTCCTTTATCACTTAAATGCAAGCTCATGGATATGTGTTTAGTCGTTACTGGCAAATTTATTTTTGCTAACAACATGAATGGGCCGGTTAGTCCGGGTAAGTATCACACTCTGATAGAAAATCGACCATAAGGGCCCGTACTACCTCACACTGCTTTGCATGATTGACTGTTATATCAATAATAATTAAATACTTAAGTTGAAATAAAAATGCAGCAAAGTTCAGGACTTACTCTGGTAACTATATGACTCAAAAACACGATTGCGTAAAATTTTCTCGATAGAAAAAAATTGCAAAGTTGCCCCCAAATCACGTCTAATTTACTCGGTATATAGCATTATTCACCAAATACATTAAAATTAACCTTGAAACTTTTGATTATTATTGCATTACAGATAAGGCAGCCATCATATGTTTTTCTTTTTCGAATAACCCTTGAATATTCCTAAAAAACGAAAATATCCAAAGTAGCCAACGCGTTTAGACCATCCGCGTTTGTATCGCCACGCCGCCTGGCATATGGCGGGCTCTTAAGAGTAGAAGCTTTACCGCTTCTATGCTTCGTTCGGTGGGTGTGAGTCGGAGGAGGCCCATCCTTCCAACCCCCCCACCCCCTTCCATTTTCTCCCTCGTGAAATGTCCACCCCAACTCCTTGAAAGGCCGACAACGCTCCTGTCACACTCTAGCAATAATCATGGGCAGTTGTGATCACCTACTATTAGGTGGCTCGCTTGCGCGTTTGCCGTGCTATATCATAAAAAAAAAATGTGCATGCTATTGAAATTGGATTAGGCCGGGCACGTCAACTGTATGCCACCATATCTTTTGGATAAATTTCTATCAGTACGGACCCCAACCACTGGACACCGGAGACCTGGAAGAAGTCGGCGGAGATGACTTGGATGCGTACTATAAAGACTTTTTTTATGTATATTTGACGGCAAACGAGCTGACGAGCCACCTGATGGAAAGTGGTCACCGTCGCCCATGGACACCAGAGGAGGTGCTGATGCGTTGCCGACTCTTAAGATACCTGTCACGCCTCTCGAAGGACCCCAAGTCGTAGCACACAGGGAAAATCTCGGGATCCCATTCCACAATCATGATGTACGAGGGAGAAAAACACGTGACGCTCTTACATTTTTATAGACCCAAGTGTCTGGCCAACCAAAGCTCCGAACTGAAGAGAGTGAAAAGCAGAGAGAGAGAGAGAGAGAGAGAAAGAAGCCTTTACCTTCTTCTTCCTCTATCGAGGCGTAACCAGCCGTGCCCAGCAGTGGGATTTAACGAGCTAGTAATAAGTATAGCCGTGTGGTTAACGGCAGAGTAGAATAGGACCACTCCTAGTCTTCCCATGGAGGTCGTAAGAGGCGACTTAGGAAATACAAGCTAAACAAAGCTCATAAACGTCAATGAGACCTCTCCAACCCGTCTGGCCAGCGAGGAGAGTGTAGGCCAAATCCTGTGTCTGCTCTGGCCAAGTTTGGCGCCGGTAGTACAGAGAGGGTCATGTTCCTGCAGTGGAGACTAAAAAGACCTGATGATGATGAATAAGTATAAAATAATTCAAAGTCACCGTGTATGAGGCAACAGACTTAACATTTATACATATTTCTCCTCACAATATGGTCTAATCCCTCCTGGACCGTCCTGTCCTGCGAAAAGATGATGTTCTGCTTGGTCGCCTGGACAGCCACTGGGCTCATCTTCGCGATGCCATCAGCAATCTCTAGCACTTCTTGTAAGGCACTGAAAAGGAAAATCATTATATTTATACCACACAATCTTGAAGCATATACGTGTTTTCAAATCACTAGTACTATGCGCTGAATTAATTTAATCCATCAAAAGTATTTGTATAATTTAGGTCGATCCTTGAACAAGACCGCCCCCTTTTTGGAATTTGAAACGGATACATATGAAATTTAAAAATGATATATATATGTTATGATATCTAAACACATTTTTCTTCGAAAACTTTGTAATTTTTACGTCTAACACAATAATTCTCACATGACAATATTTAAATTTACATGTCGGAGGTCGTCCCCTTTCTCATTTTTTAAATAAGAATATAAATATGAAAATATTAAGACTTCATCTTTTTTCTAATCGCCTAATGGTTCTGCGCAGCCTAATGGCTTGCGCAGTAGCGACGTTTTTCGTTCGCGGCACCCGCTTAATGACACCAATAGGGGATCGGATAAGGTACGAAAAAGAGATCAATTATTTAGTCCGCCTTTTATAATAAAAAAATATTCGACCCGTATTTTTTGCTTCGTCGAAATAACATAACAATACTTAGATATAGCGCATTAAGGTTCAGGAGTGGGGGCTAAATACGTCACTTGTTAGTATAAAAAGTACCCACGTACTGCGATATTTTAAAACAATGTATTTTCGTAAGTTTTTAAATAAGAATAGAAATAAAAAATACGTATCGAATATTTTCCAATAATTTATAACGGTGCCATGTTTATCATCATCATTATTTATCTCGGATTGGTCTCAAAGTTTGACTGGCAGAGAATGCCTTATGGCATTAAGTCCACCTGTTTGTACTTTTTTTTGTGCAATAAAGTTTAAATAATAATAATTATTATTTCGAGTAGGTGTCACGGTCAATCGACCATGCACACCCTGGTGTCAGAGTTCTTTGGAACCGCCTCTAGGCCTCTGACGTGGTACTTTAACGACTACCAGATGGCAGCCGGGACCAACGGCTTAACGTGCCTTCCGAAGCGCGGAATCATCTTTATTATCAGACAATCAGGTGATTCAAGCCTAAACTGGAAACAACTAAACAAAGTATGCTTCCCGTGGGAATCGAACCCACGACCCCCGGGTCTACAGGCAAACGCCTTAACCACTGGACCACGGAGACAGTTAATAGGGTACCGTTTTTACCCTTTGGGTACGGAACCCTAAACTGCACTGTACCCGAGGGAACGACGTTGACGCGAGAACGACGATATATATATATATATATATATACACCATTACTTTAAAAGCAGTACACAAAAAAAAAGGTGGCTTTCAGTGCCCGATACTGAACGCATTTCTGAGGTCAAAAGATAAGAAAACGACATTCAAAATTTTATCCGGAAAAAGTAAGATAATTGGCAATATTATAATTGTATCAATGAGTAATACGCGCAACTAGATAATAGTATAATGGCGGTGTTCTCCCATTCATGTGCGCCCGTCACATGTTTTTGTTTCATTCACGCAAATGCCGGCAAACTCGCGTCAAAGCTCAGCGGTCAAGCGCACCGACCGCCTAACCCGCGCCCCCGCGCCGCACCCCCGAAGGTACCCCTTTCTACTCAATCAAGGACGCCGACGAGGCCGCCACAAAAAATAGTGCAATTTTGCTATCGGAAGTGCGCGCACGTACCTTATCGTACAAAGTTATTGTTGCCTTCGTCGCTATGGCTTATTCGTCTCGGGAGTACGTGGCTATGCTGCGTGCATACTTTTTGTGTGGTGAGAACGCGCGTGCGGCTTTACGCATGTACAGAGAGGAGTATCCACAAGCCCGTCAGCCCAATGCCCTAACTGTGGTGAATGCTTACCAGAGGTTACTCGTCTACGGCACATTTCATCCACCGTCCCATAGCCAAGGAAGGTCACCGTATCCGCAGAACCTGTACGACGATGTATTGGCGTATTTTGAGGAAGATCCCCGTCGGAGTACGAATGACGCTGCTCGTCGTTTCAACATAAGCCAGTACTTGGCCTGGAAAATAGTGAATTCCGCCGGATGGTAGCCATATCACTACAGGAAAGGTCAAGAGCTACTTCCAGTGGATCATGAACCCAGAATGGGCTTCTGTAACTGGGTGCTTGAAAATCCAGAGGCAAATGTTTTATACTCGGACGAATGCCTGTTCACCAGGATCGGTTTATTTAACCAACATAACGAACACTGGTGGTCATTACGCAATCCAATGCTAACTCGTGAGCACTCGTTCCAACACCGATTTAGCATCAACGTTTGGGCAGGAATCTTAAATGATAATATCGTTGGGCCATACTTCATTGAAGGTCGGCTCACCGGAGAAACTTATTTGACGTTAATTCGAACCATGGTATCGTCAATGTTAGAAGACATCCCGTTGGCTAGTTTGCGAAACATGTGGTTCCAGCATGACGGTGCGCCTCCGCACTACCATACCGCAGTGCGTGAATACCTGACCGAGGAGTTCGGGAATCAGTGGATCGGTCGTGGTGCACCCATTGTTGCATGGCCTCCACGCTCGCCAGATTTAACGCCATTGGACTTTTTCTTGTGGAGTGAAATAAAACGTAGAGTTTACGTTAGTGAACCCAATACCGTAGAACAATTAAAACAGCGCATATTGGACGCTTTTGAAGAAGTGAAACGCGAAAAACGTGTACTCTTATCTTTAAAAAACAATTTGATTAAACGTGCCAACCTGTGTATTCAAAAAGGTGGTGGACATTTTGAAGCAGAGTTGAAGTATGTGTAAGTTAATCAAAATTGTAAATAAGTGCCTTCATTTTAATAATGTAGGTAATTAGTTGATTTGGACTTTTAAAATACACAAAAGCGCCATAATTATTGTAAATACCTAGTTGATTCTGACTTTTTAAATGCACCAAAATTACTTTTATTTTTTCGTAAATTTGTTCTTTTGCCCTACGTAACGCAATCATTTTGTTATTTTTTACTTTTGATTAATTGCATAAAAAAGTAAAGTAATTTTGCCGGTCCTAAGCCCGGATTGAAGTATGAAGGGAAAGTTAGAGTTAACAATTACAAATAAAGTGCTATTATTTCTTATTTAGTCTTTTTGTTATACCAATTTCCTAATTTTCTAATAAAATAAGAATAAATACTGGTTTTTCGTTAAAGTTGTTACCAATTATGTGATCAGCTGCTATCTCCATTGATGCCATACAAATACTAGGTACTGGCGTAAACCGCGCAAACGTTAGAGCGAGAGAGAACGATTAATTAATGAATGACCTGATTGAACGACTGGAAAATGTCCACAATTTGAGTAACGTTTTAGGATTTATTTAAAAATGAATAACTCTGTAACTAATGGGTAATTTTAAATTACGAATACGCGAATATAATTAAAAAGCGTCCCTTTTTTAGGCCTCGAAGTTTGTGTACTGCTTTTAAAGTAATGGTGTATATATATAGATATAGATATCTCCACTCGACATTTGTTGATCGACCGTCTCGTGGCATCAGTTAATTGTTGATATATATATATATATATATATAAGCTTACGTGTCTTTGTCAGGGTACACCCTGGTGACGAGCCCGATGCGTAGAGCCTCGTCTGATTGCACTTTACGCGCTGTGAAGCAAAGCTCTCTGGCTGTAGACGTGCTGCCGATCACCTGGAAGCATATTACATATCTATTTACAGTAGTACCACGTTTATAAGTCGCTTCGGCATTGCTCGATAACAACCTCCATGGTCTAGTGGTTAAGGGGTTTGCCTGTTGACCCGGGGGTCGTGGGTTCGATTCCCACCGGAAGCATACTTTGTTTAGTTGTTTCCAGTTTGGTTAGGACAATGCAGGCTTGAATCACCTGATTGTCTGATAATAAAGATGATTCCGTGCTTCGGAAGGCACGTTAAGCCGGTGGTCCCGTCTGCCATCTGGTAGTCGTTAAAGGAACTACGTCAGAGGCCGAGAGGCGGTTCCGAAGAACTCTGACACCAGGGTGAGCATGGTCGATTGACCGTGACACCTACTCGAAATGATGATTGCTCGATGGCGCACAACACAATAGCGCAACCAACCGCCGACTCAAACCGAATGAAAACATCATTGAAAAAAAACGGCCAAGTGCGAGTCGGATTCGCGCACGAAGGGTTCCATACCGTTATCTACACTATATAACGACAAAAAAAACGGCAAAAAACATGTGTTGTATGGGAGCACCCCTTTAATATAAATTTTATTTTTATTGAATTATTTATTTTTAAAGTAAATATATAACTAAATATTCTATGAATATTTCAAGCGTCTGCCTGTTGACGTTATCAATATCGAGCAAAAATAAGCAAAAAAATCACGTTTGTTGTATCGGAGCCCCCTTAAATATTTATTTTATTCTATTTTTTAGCATTTGTTGTTATAGCAGCAACAAAAATATATCATCTGTGAAAATGAAGTTGTCATTTTCACAGATGATGTATTTTTGTTGTGTCTAACTATCACGGTTCATGAGATACAGCCTGGTGACAGACGGACAGACAGACAGTCAGACGGACAGCGATATTAATAGGGTCCCGTTTTTACCCTTTGGGTACGGGACCCTAAAAACGAACTTATTCCTATTACATAAGATTTAAAATCCAAAAACTACAAGACTCGTGTTTCCTCGCTCATAATATTTGTACGGCGCGGCGCTACAGCGAACTGCAGACATGGCGCGAACGCGTCAGCCAATAGCGGACGGATATTTTTGCGCGGTTCCCTATCTATGAGCATAAAAAAATTAAGCCACAATGTAACATGGCATACTGTCTTTTGGCATAATGAATTTTAAGCATAACGTTCTTAAGCATAACAGTGTGCGCATAATTATTTTAAGCATAATATACCTAAGCACAATCATATTTAGGCATAACATTTTAAAGCATAACCTAACCTAACCTACTTTTCTGGAAGCGATGTCTAACCTATTCTGACGTATTTTAAAATATAACTAATTACTATTAGTGTCATAGTTATTATGTCTATGGAGATTATGCAAATCATCATTATGCTTAAACAAATTAGCCTAAAAGATGATTATGCCAAATTACTCGTATACCAAATAAACAATTATGCCTAAGAACTATTCCAAAAATATTTATGCTAAAACCGGTATGCCAGAGCATATTGGGACAAAATAAATTATGAGAAAAAATGGGGTCCCATTTCGCGCCATGCAAAAATTGGATTTCTGCGCAGGTACATCGGTGTAACTTATAAAAGTGGTAGTACTATATATACACATAAAGGACAAAGAATACATTCATTCATTAATTAATACCTTAGGCAGTCTCTGCAAAACACCCACGTCGCCAGCGAGTCCTATTTGCGCCTCTTTCACCTGGAACCACGCGTCAGCTGTGCAGTATCTGAAATATTTAAAACATTATGACACAAGGAGCTTTTGCCGGCAACCACCTTCGCTTTAAATCGAGCGAACGGAACGAGCAAGGTCTTAAGTAGACTTAGGGCAAGAAAAACACTATCTCATCTTTTCAAAAATCAAAGAACGGTTTCCCCGAAAGCAGGGTCTAAAATACGTTTTTAATCCCTTTCAGATTCATTCAAAATATTTTTTTTAGTCCCGTGTAAATGTGTCATCTCGGGACTATCATAATGCTTTTACTTCGAGTAACATACTCTTTCCCTCGCTTCACGAGGAGTCTAGAATCCTTCGTTACGCTCGGGTTTCTATTCTTGACACGTTCGTTCCACTCTGGATCCAGAATAATGCTCTCACATAAAAAGTATTATGAGAAGCCCTTGCGTCACAATTTACCTTTTTTTGTATGTATAGTCGCCTGCAAAAGTCACTATAGAAGTTGTGTAAAAAGTCGTGTGTAGCTACGGATACTATTTAAAAATAACAGCAATTTCAACCTTATACATGTGGCATAAGGTTCATGATATTGTTAAATAAATATGCCTCCCTAATGAGTGCAATCGATTTTCACCCTAAGGCTATGTATGGACTTTTGCAGGTACCGTACAGTATGTAGCTGTTTCGTTTTAGAGTACCCCTTAGGCTCAATCCTCACCGAGGCAGCGGGGGCAGCGAAGCGGCGAGCAGTTTTAGTGGCATATAATATTAAACTTTATCGCCATGACTATAATACATGGTATCGCTTGAGAAACTTGATAAAGCCGGCGCCGCCGCGCGACTGCTAGAGCAGTCGCGGGCGGCCGCTGCCATCTCGGTGAGGATTGAGCCTTAGAGACTACTCCATTTTAAAAAGCTGTCTGTGGTCAATGCGGATAAGCGTAAGCTAGCAAGCGTAGGGGATACTTTTTAAAGTCCATTTCGGTTCTATACAGCATGTTATATAACTTAAAAAAATGACATTTTCATACAAAAGTGTTGGGCGGGTCCGACATTAGTATGAAAAAAAAATGAGTTCTCAGCATTGGTCCCATAGGAAAATTTGTTCATTTTGACGGGCTGTGTTACCCCTTCAAGGGGAACATCGTTGGTTGTTGTTTTTTTTCTGACAAAGGGCGGCAAACGAGAAAGCGGGTCACCTGATGGTAAGTGATCACCGCTGCCCATGGACAACTGTAACACCTGGGGTGTGACAAGAGAGTTGCTGGACTCGTTTTTTGAAGGTTCCAATGTCGTATCGATTCTGGAATACCTCCGCAGGCAGTTAATTCCGCAGTTCGGCTACACACTGTATGTATAGTCACTTCCAATGCTCCAATTAAAATAAAATTCGGAATGTACAATTAAGTACAATTTTCAAGTTCGTTGGGCATCAAAATCGGTACAGTAGTAAATGAAAAGGCATTTGACGGTATTTCCAATTGTATTTATTCCATGCTGCTGTTTGGTTTCCGGCAGAGTAGAATAGGACCACTCCAAGTCTTCTCATGGATGTCGTAAGCGACTTAGGAAATACAAGATAAACAAAGCTCATAAACATCAATGAGACCTCTCCAACCCGTCCGGCCAGCGAGGAGAGTGTAGGCCAAATCCTCTGTCTGCTCTGGCCAAGTATGGCTCCGGTAGTACAGAGAGGGTCATGCTCCTGCAGTGGAGACTAAAAAGACCTGATGATGTATTCCATACCTGACATCAGCGGCAGTAATGAGGTTGACTCCTGCTCCTATACACGCCTGATGCACCACATTTAGCACTGGCTTGATACAGTTCTCCAGAGCTGTTATGCCTTCCTGGTAACAAAAACAGAAAAAAAAAAACGGCAATTGCGAGTCGGACTCGCGCACGAAGGGTTCCGTATCATTATCTATAAAAATTGCATTAATATCATGCCTGTTGTATGGGAGCCCCTCTTAAATATAAATTTTATTTTAAATTAATTATTTATTTTTAAAGTGAATATATTAAAAAAAATATTCTGTGAAGATATATTATGAGAACAGTAGCTGAAGAGTTAGTTTGTTTGTTTGAACGCTCTAATCTCAGGAACTACTGGTTCAAATTGGAAAATTATTTAGGTGTTAGATAGTCCATTTTATATTGAGGAAGGCTTTAGCTATAAAACATCACGCTGCGACCAATAGGAGCGAAGCATCAATAAAAAATGTTTTGAAAACGGGGGAAAATTATTCATCTATACTAATAAAAAAACGAATTAATCATAGTATCAGAAATTGCCGCAGACGAAGTCGTAGGCAACAGCTAGTGGTAGATACACAGTCTCATACAAAATGAAGCCTTAATAATGTCCCCGAGCCAAAACATCATGCATACTTACAAACAACAACAAAAACGGTACATACTGAAAGTACGACACTCCGTCTTTCTTATTCCCTTTTGACGCGTAGTTTTTGCATCTTTTCACTATACCTTCGTCATCGTGAGACGTGTGAGTGCTAGCGTGGTTTATTGAAACTGTGGACAAAACAGCTCCGAAACTCGATTAGTGCGCTGTTTTGCCGGTGCCACTTTTGGAGCGCGAATCGTGTCATCATCATCATCCGGTCTTTTTAATCTCCACTGCAGGAGCATGACCCCCTCTGTATTACCATACTTGGCCAGAGCAGACAGAGGATTTGGCCTACACTCTCCTTGGAGAGTTGGAGAGGGGTTGGAGAGGTCTCACTGATGTTTATGAGCTTTGTTTAGCTTGTATTTCCTTAGTCGCCTCTTACGACCTTCATGGGAAGACTAGGAGGGGTTCTATTCTACTCTGCCGGAAACCACACGGCTTTTCTTCAATTAAGGCTAATAGGACAGCATTTGCTAAAAGAATATCTATAATTAATTTGATCAAAGGGTAAATGTCATACTTGGCATTCCTTGATGATATTGTAGAACGCTCTGGCTTTTCGTCCAGCATCTTCTATCTCGTTGGCTTCTGAGAAGTTCTTGATGAGGCTGTTTAGGTCGATACCTGAAAATTCCGACCAAAATAAGTCGACACTTATCACTTTGACCTTTGGTCAACTGGCATTGTCAATTTGTTTTAGACGGATAATGGTTTAAACCAGGTACTAAATTTAGTCCGCGTTTTATACTATGTAGGTATGTAGCTATGTTTCTTCCACGATAACCTACGAACCAGAATTTAAAACGAATCATGTTAGTAGGCATGCGGCTAGCAAGCCTCACTATTTTGATTCCGTTTTCCACCTGTTTGCCTCCGTGGTCCAGTGGTTAAGGCGTGTGCCTGTTGATCCGGGGTTCGTGGGTTCGGTTCCCACCGGAAGCATACTTTGATTAGTTGTTTCCAGTTTGGTTAAGATATTGCAGGCTTGAATCACCTGATTGTCTGATAATAAAGATGATTTTGTGCTTTGGAAGGCAGCCGTTAATTAGGCTGTTATCTGGTATTCGTTAAAGGAACCACGTCAGAGGCCCAGAGGCGGTTCCGAAGAACTCTGACACCAGGGTGTGCATAATCGATTGACCGTGATATCTACTCGCAATGATGATGACCTAGGCGCATACGTCTTATGAACTTAGGCTCTGTCTACCCTGAAGGGTATAAAGATAATCCGTATGTATGTACCTCCAGTGAAATGTTTTCCCCTTCCAGATAATACCACCACCCTGCAGTCTGAATTGTCATGCAGCGCATCAAAACACAGCTTCAGCTCCCTGGAAATATAAATACAAGTTTTTATTTAATTTCACCTGTGCCACCATTTGTCTGTAATTAAAAACGGCTACGTACGTCTCAGAGACGTGGTCCCTTACTATGGGCTTCTTAAGAAAGCTCAAGGTCACCCAAAGAGCTATGGAGAGGGCTATGCTCGGTGTTTCTCTACGAGACCGAATTAGAAATGAGGAGATCCGTAGAAGAACAAAAGTCACCGACAAAGCTCAGCGGATTAGTTCTTTGAAGTGGCAGTGGGCGGGGCACATAGCGCGTAGAACCGATGGGGCAGAAAGGTTCTGGAATGGAGATCACGTACCGGCAAGCGCAGCGTTGGACACCCATCGAGCGCTGGTTGCAGGCCGCTTCCAACCGGTCATTCTGGAAATCATTGGGGGAGGCCTATGTCCAGCAGTGGACTTCTTGCGGCTGATATGATGATGATGATGAATTAAAAAAATACAGTACAAACTTGATTAAATTCAATGGAAAGCATACTATGTTTAGTTGTTTCCAGTTTGGTTAATACATTGCAGGCTTAAATCACCTGATTGTCTGTTGATTAAGATGATTCCGTGCTTCGGAAGACATGTTAAGCCGTTGGTCCCGGCTGCCATCTGGTAGTCGTTAAAGGAACCATGTCAGAAGCCGAGAGGCTGTTGCTAAGAACTCTGACACCAGGGTGTGCATGGTCGATTGACCGTGACACCTACACGAAATGATGATGACTAATAAAATGGATTTAATACTCGAAATTATGATGATAATTCTCCTTGATCGAGCTCCTGAAAAACTCTTTATAAGAGAAAGTACTTACTTCCACATAGCCACATTGAATGTGTTAAGTTTATCTGGTCTGTTCAGCTCAACGTGGTACACGTGCTTCTTTGGGACGGACACTGCTAACGTTTCATACTGAGGCACGTCTGCTTGTACTGAATAGGCTCTTAGAAAGGCTGCTGGAAATTTAGAAAGTTAATTGAAGATATGTAAAACTCATGTTATACTTTGTTATCGAATGTAATGTGCCCCGATCGAGAACAAACACAAAGTTGGACACTAATAGTGTAGTTTTTTTTTAAATTATCTTTATTTTTAAAGAGCTTTTATCCTAAAAGGCAGGTCAGCCCCATTGTGTCCTAAATAAAAGATCTCTACATCTGAGGGAATGTTATAACAAGTTCGTAAAATTTTCTATCAGCCACCGAACTAGGCTTTGACAAAGTGTATTTTTATTAGGGGTTAATGCCTAAATATAAAACTTTAGGTAGATAGTGCATTTATTAAAATGATTTGTGAAACTGTGCCACCACCACAAGATGTCACAGTACTCTAAGACTCATTGTAACCATAATGGATATAACTCCATTGAATCATTGAGGGAAACAAATAATAAAAAGGCTTGTGCTAAGTCGTGTTTAAAGCGTAAAAGTTTAAAAATAATATTTCTTTCTTATCTTCTTGAATTGAAAATTGGTTGTGATTTAATAACTGTCACTAAAATCTTTATACCATTTTCATATCTTCGTAAAGATAAAAAAGCACCCAATTTTGGGTATGCTTTCTTTGCCAGAGCTTGACAGAAGGGAAGAATATCAGGCATTTTTTGGAACTGACTATTTGCGTACCAATGGCACTTCAACTAAGGATGCTTGTGGAAGTGGCCAACATTGCTGTCAGATTTTTCAAGCTGCCTAAAGGCATTTGACATAGCTTAATGACTGCCATAGGACAAGGATGTTGAAAACCTAGCGAAGTGTCACAGCTAAGTATGTAACTGATACACGCTCAAGAGAGAGCAAGTAATAAAAACAATGACAGTAAAGGAAATTCTGAATTTAACCAATGCAGTCGAAAGTTGGTAAAACACATCGAAGAAGAGAAGATTGTTATCTAGGATTATAGAGATATTAATGTTCTATAGTTTTAAGTGTGACAACATTGGAAACATGTTGATTACTCCAAGAAAACCTTAAAAGAAAGTGCAAAACTCACTTGCAAGTTTCCTTGGCTGATTAAAAATAATAGTCTTGAAAATGGAAGTCATGATGCACCACAGCTAACAAGTACGACACCGGGACTATAATTAAACTTTGAAAATGGGTTTTAAAGCTTATCTAATAATTAGAAAAATAATAAAAAGTAAAATGAACAAAGTCCACCGGAATCAGCTGTTGTAAATTGTGGGAACGAGTTTGACATTGACAGCATGATGTTTGTTTATTGAATATATTTCGGCAAAGAAATACAAAATCCTACAGCCTTTGAATCTTTCCGTTGGTACTTACTAAATAGTGTGTGTGGTGTGTGTGTGTGTGTAGTTTAGTGAATGTAGGTATAATTAATTGCTAGGAAGGTAGAGGCCCATTACAGCTTCACTGCAAAGAAATTGTGCTGCGCTAACAAAGCCATTGATAAAAAAATATTTTATTATTGGTGAATGTGTTTCGGCCGGCTGCCTGCTACACCCACCCTCCTTGAGTATAATAATAATTATACAAGAAGTTCTGGTTTAGTAGTTTAATTAGATATAAATAAATAAAAATACCTAAGATACGGACAAATCACACAGATTGAACTAGCCCCAAAGTAAGTTCGAGACTTGTGTAATGGGACTTTATGGGGTACTTACTCAACGATACTATATTAGATAATATTTATAGATAAACAACCAAGACCCAGGTCAATCTGAAGATCATTTTCATCTTGACCTTTCCGGGTGATCTTCGGTGTGATCTTGGCATGATGGCTACTAGGCCACAGAGGTCGTTGATGATATGGACCGCTGCTACCAATTTAGGCCGGTTTTTTTTAATGTATAGAACTGGTCCAGTGGTTATGGCGTTTTTCTGTAGACCCGGGGTTCGTGGGTTGGAATCCCACGGGAAGCATACTTTGTTTAATTGTTTTCAGTTTGGTTAGGACATTGCAGGCTTGAATCACCTGATTGTCTGATAATAAAGATGATGCTTCGGAAGGCACATTAAGCCGTTGGTTCCGGCTACCATCTGGTAGCCGTTATAGGAACCACGTCAGAGGCCGAGAGGCGTTTCCAAAGAACTCTGACACCAGGGTGTGCATGGTCGATTGACCGTGTCACGTGACACACACACACCAAATGATAATTATTTTTATGTAGAAAATAAAACTGCATAGTAAGTTAGAATGAAATATAATTTAATTATGAAATAATGAACAATAAATAGGCAAAAGATTGCATTGACAGTCAGAGGGCCAGACTTGGTTTGGGGCCATCCAACAGAAGTAATCAGCCAACTGAAATAGAATATTCACAAATTACTTAATAAATAATATATATAATACAACTAGCTTTTGCCCGCGGTTTCGCTCGCGTTAAGAAGTATAAAGTCTCAGCCCGATCGGTTTAAAATTGACAAAGTTTCATACAAACTTTCATCCCCTATTTTATCCCCTTGGGGGTAGAATTGATCAAAATCCTTTCTTTTTGACGTTCCCATTCAAATTGACCTGGCTGCCGAACATTTTTGTTTGTAAATGTCCATTTTTTGAGTTCCCAGATTTGATCCCATTGAAAAAGTTGTTCATATCGACAAGCTAAATCACCCCTGTATAAATGTACCCTGTTTAAATACTAATTCTAATGTCGGGTAAACCTAGGGTAAACACCCTAGGTTTACCCGACAGATGTTGTTCTGCCTTACTTATCAATTTAAATTAAGTGCAAATATTTTAAAGGCTACTCCCATAAGCTAGAAAAATAATTTAAAAGCAAAATAAATAAAATCGGTACGCTAGTTATTGAGATATCCGGACCTGAACATTTAAAATAAAAAATGAAAAAAAAAACACCCTGTGTACAAATAAACACTTTCTTGGCCAATAACTTTTTACTATTATCTACTATGTATAATCTGAAGGATATTTCGAAACAGGGAGATCAATAAAATCGTAAAATATTCGCAAAATTAGTTTTACTGTGTTTACAGTTCCAAGGTTGCGACAAGAATGAATGCAAAAATCTATCTGTCATTCATTTTAGCCGTTACATGTTTTTTTAAATCAACTTAACAACTAAGTTTAACAATTACGTCACTATTTGTATTTGATATGCCAAAATATATTATTCTAATAAATATGGATATAATATAAGTATTTAAAGCGCTTTACGAAATAATTAACATAAGTCAAATTATCATTTCTTCACAAATAATCGTACAATCAATTGACAAGTTGCATCCGACCGGAAGTGGTTACCTCCGCCCAGATGCATCTTATATTGCGTTTCTTTTAATGAATAAATAAATATTTATAATATTATAAATAAATTATGTAAGGTGTAATAAATAATAGGATGTTGTTTTACTAATTTTAGGGGATTCTAACATATGGATACTAGGTCACTGACCTCGACAACCAAAACAGCTGATTTATCGATTTTAATAAAAAAAATATATATTTTGTATGAAAAATTAAAAAAAAAATTATCGTGTCGATTTCTTAAAATTTGCTACTAAAGCATTTCTTTGACCTATGAGACCCAGTCCTTAAAATATTTGCGCTTAATTTAAATGGACCTTATATATAGACGCCAACTGTCAAACGACCGGCAATACAATGCTAAAGTTACATTTAAAATGTTAATGAGGTCGTTAAATTTTCCCATTATCTTTTTAATTTTCCGTGCAACTTTCTTAATGTTTTCTTTCACAAGAAACTTCTGAAAAAAACAAACACGAC
Organism: Elegia similella; assembly: GCA_947532085.1. Taxonomy (NCBI): domain Eukaryota; kingdom Metazoa; phylum Arthropoda; class Insecta; order Lepidoptera; family Pyralidae; genus Elegia; species Elegia similella. Next base: position 5,652,359 of record OX383951.1, on the reverse strand, counting down.
ATAATGGTTCTCTGTAAAGTCGGTTTACGGACAATAATTTTACGTGACAAGGTAGAAGAGAGATAGATCCGGCACATGCCGAACGCTTAGGCCGATCGTGCCTCTCTATCGCTTATTCCGCGCTCTCGCTTGCAGATGGAACGTGACACTTTTCCGTGCGTGCAGCCGGCGTTTATTGATTTACTAGCTGTTGCCCGCGGCTCCGCCCGCGTTAGTGTCGATCCCTCGGGAACAGTAGAATTTCCCGGAATCAAACATAACCTATTTCCTTCCCCGGGCCTCACACCTCCATACCAAATTTAGCGTAAAAAAACGACAGATAGAATTACTTTTGCATTTATAATATAAGTATTAGTATAGAAGTATGGATATTATTTATACCAGTCCAGAAATGAGAAAATTTCCATAAAACCTTTACCCTCCCATTTTACCCCTTTAGGAGTGAATTCAGTCCATTTCACCCACATATATCTTTTTTAATTGTAATCGAGAACTTACATACCTATTTATTTTCATACTTCATAGTCCAGAAATGAGAAAATTTCCAAACAAACTTTATCCCCCTTCCGGGGGATTTTTTCCAGTTAACCTACACAGATCTTTTTCAATTGTAATCGTGAATTTATCTACCTATTTTCATACTTCTAAGTCTAGAAATGAGTAAATTCCTATACAATCTTTACCCCGCTATTTTACCCCTACAGGGAAAAATATCGTCCATTTTACCTACACAGATATTTTTAATTGTAACCTAAAACTTATATACTTATTTTCATACGTCTAAGTCCAGAAATGAGAAAATTTCTATACAAATTTTATACCACCCATCCACCCTCATTTTACCCCTTAAGGGGGGAATTTAGCAAATTTCATCTACCTACACACATCTTTTTTAATTTTAATCTAGAACTTATATACCTACTTTCATACTTCTTAGTCCAGAAATGAGAAAATTCCATATAAATTTTACCCCTTTAGAAGTTAAATTTCTTAAAAATACTTTCTTAGCGCTCACTCACATCTTTAAAAGAACCCCTGTACCAAATTTCAAGTTTCTAGGCGCAGCAGTTTAGGTTGGTTTGCCGTTTCCCCGCGGCTACGCCGCCGCCGTTAGTGTCCATCCCTCAGGAACAGTTTGGACCCTTAAAGGGGTGACTCAGGTCATCAATATGAACAACTTTTTCTATGGGACCAATGACGGGAACTCAAAAAAAATATCGTCATTTCCATACAAAAAATTCCCGCCGCCCGGCCAGGTTGTATGGGAATGTCGAATTTTATTTTGAGCTCCCACCATTGTTCCCATAGGAAAAGTTGTTCATTTGGATGGTCTGAATCACCCCTTTAAGGGTCCAAAACGATAAAAAATTCACCGTGTATATTTGCAGGCATACTAATGCGTTAAGTTCATTCAAATGACGATTACTTTTTTTTTAATGAACCGATTTTGATGAAACAAACTTTAAATGTTTTGCTGGGTTAAAACAAAGCATTTGGTGAAAGTTTGAAGTAAATCGGTTCAGTATTTTCGGAGATAATCGTGATCATACATACAGACAGACAGACAGACAGACAGACAGACAGACAGACAGACAGACAGACAGACAGACAGACAGACAGACAGACAGACAGACAGACAGACAGACAGACAGACAGACAAGAAATTCGAAAAAAAATTTTTTGCTTTCTATTATTCTTTTTAAGTGTCCCTCTATCCATTTCAGTCAAAAATTCTAAATGTACAGACAAAATATTTTTACTGTTTTATTATATGTATATAGATATTATATGTATAGATATAGATAAGACATGATCACGTCAATAAAGAATTAACCAAAAATAATAACCTACATCTAACAACAGAAAACTTAACATATAATTTTGATATACATTCTAATAATAACAATAAACATACAGAAATAAAATTAAAATAAATAAAATAAAATTAATAAATAGTTTCATTGTTCAAGTATATATATAATTTTATTTCTGTATGTTTATTGTTATTATTATTAGAATGTATATCAAAATTTTATGTTAAGTTTTCTGTTGTTAGATGTAGGTTATTATTTATGGCTAGATTTATTCTTATAAATTGTACATGTTTATGTTTGTATACTTAGATAGAATACCGTCTGAAATAAATGAATTAACCAAATCAGTTTAGTTAGACGTTCACACGTGATGCTGTGTCCTTCGTCCCAACGGTCACGTTGGGACGAAGGACACAGCACTCCTCCTTTAGGCTTCGTCGCAGTCGAGTAAACATGGTTTTCAAAACCAGCCCGCAACTTGGTACGAGCATGTTATCTCATTATGGACAGGGGCCCATCAGCTGTACATATATGAGAGCCTACGTATCGAAGGACGGACAAAAAGTCAAAAAATTCTTATTCAAAATTGTATATTTCTTTTTGAACGTAATATATTAATTTCTTATATATTTTTTGAATATATGCAAAATAGAAATACTACTAGCGTTTCAGAACGACCACTGGTGAGAAGAATACGCCGAAAGAAACAAATCCAGTAAACGGTCTGAACTAAGGTCATGTATGGTACCTACTATTTTATTATTTCCATATTGGACTTGTATGTATGTATGTGTTTATATATGTATATGTTTATATATATATTTGTTTATATTTATATATTTTAGATAGTAAATATTATAGAATATAAGAAGAAATGTATGACTTATATAAATAAGTCATACATTTCTTCTTTTATAATTATTTGTTACTTGCTGCACCACCTGTTTTTTGTTTATAAAAGTGTCTCCATCTCTTCAAGGGTTGTCTGGAAGAGATTGCTGTAAGCGATAAGACCGCCCCCTTGTGCTATTTTATATATAACTAGCTGTTGCCCGCGACTTAGTCCGCGGCAATTTCTGTTATTATGATTAATTCGTTTTTTTATAGATAATTTTCCCCCGTTTTCAAATTTTTTTTTATTGATGCTTCGCTCCTATTTGTCGCATTGGAATGTTTTATAGCCTAAAACCTTTCTCAATAAATGGACTATCCAACTCAAAAAGAATTTTCAATTTGAACCAGTACTTCCTGAGGTTAGCGCGTTAAAACAAACAAACAAACTCTTCAGCTTCATAATATTAATAAAGAAGTAATAGATAGATAGTTATGAATAATGTATCCTAATTTTGGTGCAATAAAGAATATTTCATTAATTCATTCAAGGTGACAGAGGCACTTACGAGCGGAAGCTGTTGCGTTCTGCGCAAGAGTCAGCAGTGCCACCAGGTCCTCCAGCTTGTTGATCGTGTGCTGCAGGTGAGCTGCTGCTATGGCTCCAAGAATCGTCGTGCCGTTGGCTAAGCTTGTGCTTCTGAATAATAAAATAAAAAATATAGGTACCTATGAGCATATCACACAGATAGTTAGCCCCAAAGTAGGCTCGAGATTTGTTATGGGATACTAACTCAACGATACTTTATTTTATAACAAATACGCATATAGATAAACATCCAAGACCCACAAGCTACACTACTATTAACAGCAGAAATGAAATTAATATAAAAGCTTGTAAAAAACATCTCTGCATCTCGCCTCTCTGCGCTAGTGGGCAAGCACCTCTATTCTTCGCATTACAGATACCATAGAAATATGAAAGCAATTTTTTTAAAAATCTATGACTGATACATTTCCATTCTATATCTTTCCTCTATGTCTGTGTCTATGTATTCTAAGTCTTTCTCCTGGCCTCAAACTACCAACACACTAAATTTCATCTTAATCTGCTCAGTGGTAAAAGAGTGAAGAGGCATGGATGGAAGAATGTATTTTATCATGGTAAGCTAAGCATGGTGCAGTGAGGATTACGTCTGTTCGGAAAAGAACATAGTTTGGATTTAATACGGCTCGAAGGACTATATTTTTGTTTGTCTCGCGGACAGGATGGTGAGCCGTCCTTTTTCGTTAGCTTATGTCGTGGTAGAGCCACACTACTTAGCATGAATGGGCCGGCTCGTGCGGGGACGTACCTCACTTTTTTTATTTATAGTTGACGGCAAATGAGCAGACGAGCCACCTGATGGGAAGTGGTCACCGTCGCCCATGGACATCTTCAACACCAGAGGAGGTGCTGATGCGTTGCCGACTCTAATGCGTTCACTTTTACAGAAAATCGACAGAGTGTAGAAGAAGAAGCTTTACCGCTTATATGCCTCGTTTGGTGAGTGAGAGACCCGGAGGCCTATCCTCGCCCATGACTTCTCCCCAACACCTTGAAAGACCGTCAACGCTCCTGTCACACCCTGGTGAGTGGTGTTGCAGTTGTCCATGGGCAGCGGCGATCACTACTGGACTGAGTTTCTTTCAGCGTATTCTTCTCAGCAGTGGTCGTTCCGAAACGCTAGTAGCTTATCGATTTCTCGATCGAAAGATCGATCCAAATTTGAATAAAATTCTATTTAATTTCATTTCATTTTACTTACCATCAGGTAACTCGCTTGCTCGTTTGCCGTCCTAAATCATAAAAAAACGGCCAAGTGCGAGTCGGACTCGCGCACGAACGGTTCCGTACCGTTATCTATAAAAACGGCAAAAAATCATGTCAGTTGTATATTTATTTTTAAAGTAAATATATAACTAAATATTCTATGAATATTTCAAGCGTCTACCTGTTGCCGTCATCAATATCGAGCAAAAACAAGCAAAAAATCACGTTTGTTGTATAGGAGCCCCCTTATATATATTTATTTTATTCTATTTTTTAGTATTTGTTGTTAAAACGGCAACAGAAATGTATCATCTGTGAAAATTTCAATTGTCTCACGGTTCATGAGATACAACCTGGTGACAGACGGACAGACAAACAGACAGATGGACAGCGGAGCGAAATTAATAGGGTCCCGTTTTTACCCGTTGGTGCACCAATGTCTCTAAAAAGGAAGACTGGACGTCCCAACTACTCGTCTTTATTGATGGTGGTAAAAAAATTCTGATACCATGATACTTACGGAGACGCGAACAAATTAAACAGGCCAAGGAACGCACGACTCTCAGCACCGCACGACAACTGTAAAAATGTTTATGAGTTAAAAATAGCTAGTAAAGTAGTAGGTATCTTAAGAGTCGGCAACGCATCAGCACCTCCTTTAGTGTTGCCAGTGCCGGCGTTAGCATTACTGGCGCCCTGGGCGAGATTTCTACGAGCGCCCTCTCTTGTTGGGGAGAGGGGGATGCAATGCGATTGAATCGCACTGCCCTGCGTCCTCTGCCCTTGCTTGGTTGTTTGTTTTTCGTGAGTGTAAGTGGCACACTGGTGTCAGATTTTTCAAGTTGCCTTAAGTCATCTGACATAGCTTAACGACTGCCCTCAATGATGACAGCCGGGACCTTTCTGCGCGGCTCGCGACTGTGCCTTAAAGTATATATCCTAATGGGCGCCGCCCGGCACACAGCGGCTTGCCCGGCGGCATGCCCAGCGGCACTGCCGCCGGCATAGTGAGTAGAAGCCTTAACGTGTCTTTCTTGCTTGGTGGAGGCGCCCCTTCCGTATCCAGGGCCCTGGGCGGTCGCCCAAGCGCGCCCTATCCTAACGCCCCTACTGGGTGTTGCAGATGTCCATGGGCGACGGTGACTACTTTCCATCAGGTGGCTCGTCTGCTCGTTTGCCGTCAAAAATAAATAAAAAAGGCTAGGTACGAGTACAATAGAAGTACTAGTACTTACGTACAGAAATCGCACTCTGCAAAGGTATTCAAAGAAATATCAACTCAATGTAGTTAGCGATACGGTGTAATTTAGCTCGCGTCAGAACGCAGCACCTTTTAGGTTAGATGTCTACAGCAAGCCAATTTTATACTTATAGCTCTGAACAAACGATTCATAATTCGTTGAAGTCGGTAAACACGTGACCACACGCGCGTTGTTCCTACCGGATTCACCTACGAAGGGGTCGCCGCGTGTAGGTATGTTTTCGATATCGTCACGGGGAGTGAGACCGGCATTCTGCGTCAAGCCTCTTTCCCCACTGGACTCTTTGGGCACGTGCCCAGGGCCCCATCATCGGTATGGGCCCCGGTGCTGCAAATACGACATACGACAACCAATATTTGTAATCAAAAATTTTTTTTTTATTATAACGTGTTTAAAAATTCTGACACCAGTGAAAATACTGGGTGTTACAAAACTACGAAATAATATTTAAGAGGCATGACCAGTGAGAAAAAAGTTCCGCGCACTTCTCTTTCAGTAAAAGCCGGTCGAGGGAATAGGCTACGAATAGGTGAAAAATCTGAGAAATAATATCAATATGTAGCCCGTCACAATTTTGATACTGTTTTTTAATCTAGCCTTTAGGTATTATGGCTTAAAGGGGATAAAACGTGATTAGTTAGAGAGAGAGAGAGAGAGAGAGAGAGATCACTAATAACCAAAGAGAGTTGACCCCTGGTAGGCGGCTGGCCATTAGAACTTTGCCAAATCATATAAATAAATATATACGGACAAATCACACAGATTGAGCCAGGCCCAGAGTAAGTTCGAGACTTGTGTTATGGGATACTAACTCAACGATACTATATTTTTCAACAAATACATTTATATAGATAAACATCCAAGACCCAAGCCAATCTGAAAACGATCATTTTCCATCTTGACCTGACCGGGAATCGAACCCGGGACCTCTAATGTGCAGGCACGGCACAATGACCACTAGGCCACAGAGTTAGACAAATACTTTCAGCAAATACTGTAATTTTAGCCCTAATAGGACCACTCCTAGTCTTCCCATGGATGTCGTAAGAGGCAACTTAGGAAATACAAGCTAAACAAAGCTCATAAACATCGATGAGACCTCTCCAAACTGTCTGGCCAGCGAGGAGAGTGTAGGCCAAATTCTCTGTCTGCTCTGGCCAAGTATGGTATATCCGGTAGTACAGAGAGGGTCATGCTCCTGCAGTGGAGACTAATAAGTCCTGATGATGATGATGAATGGCCCCCGGGGTTTGAAGCACCACGCTTGAAGCACGCACTTGGCCGGTTTTTTTAACCTAGGCTTTGGTCTTATATAAGATCTAAAGACTATGTTTAGCGTATTGGTGAGCCATTTTGCTTGAGGAGGTTAAAAACGTGATTAGTTAGAGACTTACCAAAGAGGTTTGGCCCCAGGTAGGTGGCTGACCAGGGGTGGTCAGATCAGGGCTGTCATCCTCAACTGCCTGTCCGGTGGTTGCAGGTATGCATCGGGTTACGTGCCCGACCTTCCAAACTGCTACTTGCTTTTCCATTCATCCGACTGAGTAGTATCCCAATACCTTTCATTCCTTTCCCAAATCCAACAAATTCCTATCCTTTCCCAGTTTCAAAATTCTTGCAATGGGCATCGGATGTATAAGAACCAATGACACTGCGTTCGCATACCCGCCTGCCAAGCGTGGTGAATATGGCAATATCCTCCCATGGAACAAAGAATCATTGGGAGTGTTCCCTGTCCAGCAGTAGACTTTTTGTGGCTGTTACGACTGTAATAATACCGGACCACGGGACCGGATGCAATCAGTGAAACGCTCAGATTAAAATGTAGAGAGTACTTACTAATAACAACACTAGTGGGAGAGCGAGCGCTGTTCGTGAGATAAGCGTGAGAGCCATATTGAATTCAAACTTAGTTTGGCCAACTGTCCCACGGCCGAGGTATAACTGCAGTCTTCAAGTGTTGTTGTCTTAATATAAGCTGATAACAATAGGTTGGACAGGGGTTCTCAAACTTGAACTCATAACTTTCACTAGTAGTACGTCAGGAACTTGGACCTTGGAAATATTTATCTAAATAAATATATATCTCGTTGAATACCGGACGGATTTTGAGCTAATATAACCTGCATCTCGTGCCTACTATCCTATTACAAAAAAAAAAAAATCGGCCAATTGCGAGTCGAAGTTTAAAAATGTTTTTATTATAATTATGTAACAAAAAATGTATGCTTCTTGCAATTTTTCTTTATCTGTGCTATAAGACATTGCTTCGTACTAAATTTCAGGATTCTGAGTTCACGGGAAGGACTCTGTAGGTTTTGATTCCCTTGCGAATGTCGAAAATCTAAGACGTTTGTTTTTTACACGGCTCCAAGGGACAGCAGACCTGAGTATTTGATATAAATTTCAGCTTGATACCTCCACGCGTTCCTGAGAAAAAGGTCTTGACAGACAGACAGACCGACAATAAAGTGAACCTATAAGGATTCTGTTTTTTCTTTTTGATGTACGGAATACTAAAAATATTTTCAATGCTGGTTTGGAAAAGGAGAAAAAAAAAAAAACAATATACCAGCTGCTTCTTTTCCCGCGGAGATCGTAAAAGCAGATCGATGGAATGGATGAAAATTTGAAGAATCATATAAGTCAGCGATGTGGCCAGCAACTCATCACTATCTTGATTCCGTTTAGGTACCACCTAATACCCACCAATATGCTCAACGTGGCCTTAAATACCTGGGCTCTTTCTAACCCACAAGACAAAAAGACGTGATAGTGTGTATGTACAATATACTACCAAAATTCATCTTAGTTAGGGAACTGGTTCGAGAGTTTAACATTTTTTACCCTTCCCAAAAAGTGCACAACGGCGCTAAATAAGTTTTTCTTTTTTTTTTACTTAATGTTGGAATAGGCATTTGTCTCCCATTTCACCTGATGGTAAGTAACGATGAAGACGAGGATGTTACATGCTTATCCAAGAGATACCCATTTATTCTACTTTTGAATGTTTCACTTCAAAAATCATATGGCGGACGTAAAATGTCAAAAAGGCAGACGGTTTTTTTTTAAATACTCTTTTTAAAGTCTATAGAATCTTTGAGCAACGCTGCATATTTATTGAAGCCCTACAATATTATTGTTATGGCGTGAAAAGAAACATGAAAATAGCCGACTGTCCTTAGATTCGTCTCGTTATTGGTGCCAACAACAAACACAATGACAATATGTAGTGCAAGTATGTTATTGTTGTAATTGTTGTGTTATAAACTGCCCTTGGTCCTCGTTACTTCATATATGCAAATTCTGAACAATGCTAAAGCAATAGAAAACAAAAGATCTTTATTTATTACACGCTTATCCATAAAAGAGTGTCAGAGTTCACGTGACGGAATGTGAGAAAGAAAGAAAAACTCTATTGCACCATTAATAAGAAAAAAAACCGGCCAAGTGCGAGTCGGACTCGCGCTCGAAGGGTTCCGTACCGTACCATATCTGTAAAAACGGCAAAAAAATCATGTCTGTTGTATGGCAGCCCCCTTTCAATATTAATTTTATTTTTAAAGTGAATATATAACTAAATATTCTGTGAATATTTCAAGCTGTTGCCGTTATCAATATCAAGCAAAAAAATCCAAAAAAATCACGTTTGTTGTATGGGAGCCCATAAATATTTAATTCAAGCTATTTAAAAAAAATAACCGCGATAGTTCGCGGTTCATAAGATACATACTGGTGACGGACGGACGGACGGACAGACAGACATACAGACTGACAGCGGAGCTACATATATTCCCGTTTTTACTCTTTGCTAAAAATACGTGTCCAATATTTTTTGATTATCTAACTTACGGACTAATTTTAATAATATTTTGACCCAAGAAACAAACCTATTATGCATACAAAGTCGTGGGAAATGGTCTAGTATTACACTTTAAATTACGCGAAACAATCACAAAATTCGCTTGTTCCGCGTGATTTTGAATCTCTGAACTATATTCTTCTTCTTATCGTGTCGACTCGGGCGAATTACATTTGTGTTGACCAGAACTCTGCCACTGATACAGCGTTATCAGTGGCATTGTATAGGTCCTCGCGTGTGCAGGTGGTAGGACACGCAGGGCAAGACAACAGGTGTGCCATGGTCTGAGGAGTAGCACCATATGGACAGGAAATATCGGAGCTGTAACCCCACCTATTCAGAACTATATTAAATCCTGGAATCAGAATCCCTAATGGAATATAAATTGCAAGTAGAAAAGCGGAAATTCCAAAAAAAAATTAGGTTGCCCATACAAATTCGCCGATTAGCGGTGGACGAATATAAGGATTTTTTGCTTGCAATTTAATAAATAAATATATACGGACAAATCACACAGATTGAGCTAGCCCTATAGTAAGTTCGAGACTCGTGTTGTGGGATACTAACTCAACGATACTATATTTTATAACAAATACATATATAGATAAACATCCAAGACCCAAGCCAATCTGAAAAAGATCATTTTCCATCTTGACCTGACCGGGGATCGAACCCGGGGCGCCCGTGTCGCAGGCTGGCGTGTTAATCACTGCGCCACGGAGGTCGCCATATATTTTTTTGCCGTTTCTTTTTTTTTCGTTTCTTTTGTTTTTCCGTTTGTTTTTTTTTATCTGTTTGTTTTAATTCAGAATTCCATTAGGGATTCTGATTTCAGAATTTCAATATAGTTTAGAGGTTCTAAATAATGCGGTATATTTGAGCGTCCGATTTGAAGTAACCAGCTCGGGATCCCCCTGGGACGTGTGCATATTGGATACGCGGATCTAAGTTAAAAGATGTCTCATTTCAGGAAATTGGGCCATCAAATTAGGATTATGTGCAATTCGTTTCGCTTTTGGATGAGATTTTATGCATCGCGTGTGGCGCAAAAATCCTATCCTTACTAATAATATTAAAAATGCGAAAGTGGGTTTGTTTGTTACGCTTTCACGTCGTAACTACTTAACCGATCATCATGAAATTTTGCATAACCGTTGTCTGGGGTACGGAAAAGGACATACGAGTAGGTAGTATTTGATCTCAGGAAAAGTACAGTTCCTGAGGAATCGACATTGACACGAGAGGAGCCGCGAGCGATAGCTAGTATTCCTTACTAATATTATAAATGCGAAAGTGAGTTTGTTTGTTTGTTTGTTACGCTTTCACGATGTAACTACTGAACCGATCATCATAACATTTTGCATACAAGTTCTCTGAAGTGCGGAGAAGGACATAGGCTTTTTTCCCTTTTATCCCGGGAAAAAGTACTATTCCCGAGGGATCGACATTGACGCGGGCGGAGCCGCGGGCGAAAGCTAGTCCTTACTAATATTATAAATGCGAAAGTGAGTTTGTTTGTTTATTTGTTTGTTTGTTTGTTTGTTTGTTACGCTTTCACACTACTGAACCGATCATCATGAAATTTTGCATACAAGTTCTCTGGAGTACGGAGAAGGACATAGGCTACCTTTCATCCCGGGAAAAAGTACTATTCACGAGGGATCGACATTGACGCGGGCGGAGCCGCGGGCGAAAGCTAGTAATATTATAAATGCGAAAGTGAGTTTGTTTGTTACGCCTTAACGCCCTAACTACTAAAACGATCATCATCAAATTTTGCAAGTTCTCTGGAGTACGGAGAAGGGCATATGCTTACTCTCATCGCGGAAAAAAGTTCTGTTCCCGAGGGAACGACGATTACGCGAGGAAGCTGCGGGCGATAACTAGTAATATTATACATACATATTATCACGTCTCTACCCCTAACGGGGTAGACAGAGCCTAAAGTCATAAGACCGAAAGGCCACGTTTAGCGTGTCGGTGGAAAACAGAATCAAAATAGTGATGGATATATAAAGAATAGCCGCATCGTCTATTGTCATGATTCTTTAGATTTTCGCCCATTCTCTTGACCGGCTTCTACGGCCTGCGCGGGAAGAGAAGCAGCTGGCACATTTTACGTTCTTTCTTTACTCCCAGACCAGCATGGAAGATAGATATGCAATATTATAAATGATTAAAGAGCTCTCGTTTTCATGAAAAGTTTATTTGAAAGTAGTCTAAAAGTTTAATTGATGACATTAATTTTGAAATACAAAACCGGCCAAGAACGTGCCAAGCCACGCGCAGCGTAGGGTTTCGTGGTTAAATCTTCTTAATATATATAAATCTCGTGTCACAATGTTTGTCCTCAATGGACTCCTAAACTACTTATCCGATTATAATAAAATTCGCACACCATGTGCAGTTCGATCCAACTTGAGAGATAGGATAGTTTTTAACTTATGGCGAAACGAAGTTCGCCGGGGCAGCTAGTAAGTAAATAAATAAATATTTAGGGACGAATCACATAGATTGAGCAAGTAAGATCGAGACTTGTGTTATGGGATACTAACTCAACGATACTATGTTTTATAAGCTACTAGCTTTCGCCCGCAGCTTCGCCCGCTTCAATGATGATCCCTCGGGAATAGTACTTTTTCCCGGCATAAAAGGTAGCCTATGTCCTTCTCCATACTCCAGAGAACTTATATGTAAAATTTTATGATGATCGGTTCAGTAGATACGGCGTGAAAGCGTAACAAACAAACATACAAACAAACTCACTTTCGCATTTATAATATTAGTTAGGATTTATTAGTTTTAATTGTCCCGATGTTTGTCAGTAATCAAATCTTGCTAGTTTTAATCCACTTTCCGGTTACCGATTGAGCAGAAATTTTGCATGCATGTGTAAATCGGATGACCAGGCTGTATCTCATGAACCGTGATAGCTAGTTGGTTAAAATTTTCACAGATTCTATATTTCTGTTGCCGATATAATAACAAATACTAAAAAACAGAGTCATCATCATCATCATCATCAGGTCCTTTTTAGTCTCCACGACCCTCTCTGTACTACTAGGGCCATACTTGGCCAGAGCAGCCAGAGGACTTGGCCTACACTCTCCACGCTGGCCAGACGGGTTGGAGGTCTCTTAGATGTTTACAAGCTTTGTTTAGCTTTTATTTCCTAAGTCGCCTTCTACGACATCCACGGGAAGACTTGGAGTGGTCCTATTCTACTCTGCCGGATACCACACGGCTAAAAAACAGAGTAAATTAATATTTTAGAGGCTCCCATACAATAAACGTGATATTTTTTGCTCGATATTGCTAACGGCTACAGGTAGACGCTTGAAATATTACAGAATTACAGAATATTTAGTATATTCAATTTAAAGTTAATATGCGATGCGCCGAATCGTATCTGGTGCAACGCATATCCCTTGCGATACAACGCGGGAATGCTTAAACGTTATGGGCACTTTTGCACGAGGTACAATTCAAGGCGGATTATTTGACTAAACCGGGACTGTCGGTGTAATTTATTGACGAAATGTACACATGAATGTATTTTATTCGATTGATTTATATGTCATTTGTAAAGTTACTTATTAAAACATATGTATGTTATATAAAAAAAAAGTTAATATAAAACAAATATTTAAGGGCGGCTCCCATACAACAGACCTTCCATTTTTATGTAGGGCTTTGTGCGCGAGTCCGACGAGCACTTGGCCGGTTTTAAGGGTTCCGTACCCAAAGGGTAAAAACGGGACCCTATTAATTTCGCTCCGCTGTCCGTCTGTCTGTCCGTCTGTCCGTCTGTGTGTCACCAGGCTGTATCTCATGAACCGTGATAGCTAGACTTAGGTTTTTTCTGATTCTATTTTATATGATGTAATGTACCAAACAAAAAAGAGTTATTGTAGTTAAAGAATAAATATGAGATGTAGGCAGCATCACGAAAACTGATAGATAATGTTAAAAACCTGAAAGAGTAAGTTTGCATTACAGATATTCGTACATGTTGGGCTAGCCAAGGTTCAAAGTTCGAACCCGAGACATGAACTCTTACAACACCCAGCGGACCCCCGCAGTTAATGAGACCATTCTGAATGTCAATAGTTTAAATGAAGATCAGATCAGGTCACACATTTCACATTATCTCCTAGGCTTTTATACCAAGGAGATGGATGATTTATTTAAGCTCAAATCCTAATACATATAATAAACGCGAAAGTTCGGGCGTTTGTATAATAATAATTGTTTTATTTCAGGCAACGAGTTAAACATTACATCCTATCCTAACTAATATTATAAAAGCGAAAGTAAGTTTGTTTGTTTGTTACGCTTTCACGCCGTAACTACTGAACCGATCATCATGAATTTTGCATACAAGTTTTCTGGAGTACGGAGAAAGACATAGGCTACCTTTTATCCCGGGAAAAAGTACTGTTCCCGAGGGATCGACATTGACGCGGGCGGAGTCGCGGGCGAAAGCTAGTAGGCCCATAAATATAATCTTATAGACTATCATTCAGCGCTAGGTGGCACAAAGTGATCTGTAAATACAGCAGAAAACAGACAAGAATTGTAGTCATCATCATCATTTCGTGTAGGTGTCACGGTCAATCGACCATGCACACCCTGGTGTCAGAGTTCTTCGGAACCGCCTCTCGGCTAACGACTACCAGATGGCAGCCGGGACCACCGGCTTAACGTACCTTCCGAAGCACGGAATCATCTTTATTATCAGACAATCAGGTGATTCAAGCCTGCAATGTCCTAACCAAACTGGAAACAACTAAACAAAGTATGCTTCCGGTGGGAATCGAACCCACGAATTGTAGTAGGAGCTGTGACTGGACATTTTGAGAATAACAGTCACCTCTTTAAACTGAAAATTGTCGAAACTCCACTATGTAGGGCATGTGATGAATCGGAGGAGACAATGAGACACATTTTATGTGTTTGTGATTCGTTGGCTGGTAGTGTTTGGACCTCTTAGGATCAGCTTATCCTGAGTAGTGATGTGCCGTTCCCAAATTCCCATTCCCAGGGAACGTTCCCCGTTCCCGTTTACGGGAATGTTTCCGGAAACATTCCCAATTTCGGGGGAACGTTCCCATCTAAATTAGGAAAATCTTGTATACTTACTAAATAATAACTTTTGAGATTTGGTCTCATTCCCAGCAACAAGGGAACTTTCCCGGCAACAAGGGAACGTTCCCCGGGAATTTGGGAACATTCCCTGGGAACGTTCCCGTTTATTTCGGAAATTTTGTCAATTATTGAAAATATTTATATATTACATAGTTCAATATATTTGCATTGACAAAAAAGGTGTATGACAATTAAAATTACAACTTTCCCTGACATTTTCATTTATTGGGAACGTTCCCGGGAACGATTTTGGAAATTTGGGGAATGTAGGAACGTTCCTGGGAACGGCACATCACTAATCCTGAGCTAGAGGACCACAACTGCCTCGTGGGTTCGATTCCCACGGGAAGCATACTTTTTAGTTGTTTCCAGTTTGGTTAGGACATTGCAAGCTTGAATCACCTGATTGTATGATAATAAAGATGATTCCGTGCTTCGCAAGGCACGTTCAGCCGTTGGTCCCGGGTGCCATCTGGTAGTCGTTAAAGGAAGCACGTCAGAGGCTGAGAGGCGGTTCCGAAGAACTGACACCAGGGTGTGCACGGTCGGTTAACCGTGACACCTACACGAAATGATGTTGATGAGAGGACCACAGGCACTAAGCACTGGGCGATGTTTTGAAGCTCATGCAGTCCTTCTTCAGAATACACCGTGTGGGTGAGTAAGGCATGGGGTAAGTACAAAATAACCCAAAGGTTAGACGTGCTTCAGATACTGCCACTTGGCTATCGGGCTTCTCACAGTCAACAACTCTGATGATGCAGATGTCCATAGGCGATGATGGCACTTACCATCAGGTGTTTCGTATGCTAGTCTGCCCGTATAAAATGCATACTAATATTATAAATGCGAAAGTACCTCTGTTTGTCTGTTTTCTTTTCACGCTTCAACCACTGAACCGATTTGAATTTAATTTGGCATAGAGGTAGTTTAAGGTAGGGGAAGGACATAGGGTACCTTTCATTCCGGATTCTACTGTTTCCGAGGTATGGCCACTAACGCGGGTGGAGTCGCGGGCAACAAGCTAATCCTTATCCTTACTATCCTTATCCTTACTAATATTATAAATGCGAAAGTGAGTATGTTTGTTTATTTGTTTGTTTGTTTGTTACGCTTTCACGTTGTAACTACTGAACCGATCATCATGAAATTTTGCATACACGTTATCTGGGATATGGAGAAGGACATAGGGTACATTTTATCTCGGGAAAAAGTACTGTTCCCGAGGGATTGACATTGACGCGGGCGGAGCCACGGGCGAAAGCTAGTTATATTATAATTGCGAAAGTGAGTTTGTTTGTTTGTTACGCTTTCTCGCCGTAACTACTGAACCGATCATCATGAAATTTTGCATACAAGTTCTCTGGAGTACGAAGAAGGACGGAGCCGCGGGCAAAAGATAGTAAAAAATAAATCTAGACTTCCAATAGCAGTTACACCCAGCTGACCCTCGAACCAAAAATCTAATTTGGAAAAGTTCGACAGTACACCCTGATTGCGGACCTAGTCATCCCCTTTGTGACACGAGGGTGCAACCCCTGATATATTGAACTGGATGTGTCAAGACACATCAATAGAGCTCTGATGTAGCTCAAGAGCTATCAGAAAATCAGAGCTCTGTTGAGGCTTCTTCGATTCTGTAGTGCTTCAGGCATGTTTGTGGATGCTGGCATAGATGATTTCTTCGCCTTCCTGCCATCATTTGCAAAAAGTCAGCCTTGATGTTGCGAATTGGATATTTTGTAGTGGATTATTTCTTATACTTATACTTCTTTTTGTTCTTCTCCCTTTATCTTATCCCACTTTGCATGTGGGGTCGGCACAGTAAGTACTCTTAAAAGTACTATTAGATTTTATATATACCTTCCCCAAATTTCATTGCAATGTTTACTTTTTTAACTTTTAAATGTAATAAGCAGTTACTAAAATGACAGAAAAATGTCTGTTATTTTAGTAACTGATATCGCTTGAGAATTAGCTTAAATTGAAGACAACTTTCGCGATATACCTGTTTATGCTACCTACTTCCTTATTTAAATAAATAAATATATACGGACAAATCACACAGATTGAGCTAGCCCCAAAGTAAGTTCGAGACTTGTTTTATAGGATACTAACTCAACGATACTATATTTTATAACAAATACATATATAGATAAACATCCAAGATCCAGGCCAATCTGAAAAAGATCATTTTCCATCTTGACCTGGCCGGGGATCGAACTCGGTCACTCCGTGTCGCAGGCTGGCGTGTTGACCGCTGCGCCACGGAGCTAGTCCTAAATAAGGTCGTAGTGCACTATCTCCTCTTTTGTTTGCTGATTTTATTGACTATTTGATGTTAATATTTACGTATTCAAAATAATTAATATTATGCGAAGTTAACTCATCTTTGACAGCCTACGAGTACATATTGAATTAAAATATATTATGTGAAGTTCTGGAGATGATTCTATCCTATCCTAACTAATATTATGAATATCCGAAAGTAAGTTTGTTTGTTTGTTAGCCTACACCTACTAAACCGATAATCATGATTTTGCATACATGCTGTACGAAGTATGGAGAAGGACATAGGGTACTTTTATCCCGGACCAACTACTGTTCCCGAAGGATCGACATTAACGCGAGTGAAGTCACGGGCGAAAGCTAGTAAGCTATCATTATATAGCAATGTAAAGTAGCGGGAAAAAGAATAGTGTACAAAAAACATCTTAATCAGATTTTGATCAGGATAAGTCATATCTAGACACTATATTTCAAGGGTTGCAAGGAGGATGCGCGTGTTGCGGGGAGGGATTCGCGTTTGCGGGAGGGGTGCCAAATATTCAGTGCTGTTTCAGCGATCGAAAACAGCGGTCGCTTCTCGCGTTCCCCGTGTTTATTACACAGCTTCGTTACCGGTGAGTGAATTACAAATTAAATTATTGTGAGTGGCGTTGTTAGAAATTACGTGAAATTATAGTATAAGAGGCGTCGTTTAGTTGGTATTTTGGTATGTATAACGTGAAAACTATAAAATACGTTTATTATTGGAAATTATATTTTTTTTACGATTCGGTTCGGATGCTCATCGTGATACAATTACATTGCTTGTCGAAGTTAAACAGTAGCCGAAATTTCCTTTAGAAACGGTCATTGGAAATGTGAGAAAGATAAATTACCTAATGCACAAACTTTTCATGGCTGTCTGTGTACTACTGTTGTATACAAGTTGTTTTTACACGACCGCCCAGAAAAAGAAGTGTTTTGTTTCATGTTTTAAGAATTCGTGTGTTTTCTAAATTCCGTATAAACGTTGACATGCTTGAACAAATATGGATGTGTGGCAAAGGCTATAATTTTGACAGATGTGTTTTTATTTATTACGAAATAACTTTGAGACATCATGTCGTGATAAATAATAAAAAAATAAATAAATAAGTATATACGGACAAATCACACAGATTGAGCTAGGCCCAAGGTAAGTCCGAGACTTATTTGATAGAGACCGTGTTTATGGGATACTAACTCAACGATATGATAAGGTCCTAAAGGTCCTTTAAATTAAATTAAAGGTAGCCTGGAAAAGATTGCTGTACGATAAGGCCGCCTTTTGTACATATTTTTTTCTTCTATATATGTTTTTTGTAATATACTGTTCGAATGTGCAATAAAGTTTAATAAATAAATAAATAATAAAATAAATTATTAGGCACCCTGCCAGCAGACCGCAGCGGCTTGGCATCCATATTTTATTTTATTTGATGTGTTTATATATCTGTACATTTATAATATTCTTAGATATTTATAACTTAATTTATTCTCCTTCATACAAACCAATACTTTAATTTAAGCGAGCTCTTACAATTATAAGTCAATATGTTCATTTATAGATTTTTCTTTTTTATTGTCTGCATTTTTGTTGTTATTATTAAGCTTTGATTTTACGTTGCACTTTTTCAATTTTACCTGTCCATTATCTAAAATAAGTAAATTTCATGTCACGACGCTCGCCTCCTAGTGGGGGAGGCTGGTGTACTGAGATACAAGCCCTGCTTAGTTCAGACACCAGTCTCTCCCAATCTTAATATAATATAATAACCATGTGCCATGTACTCTTTTAATAAGCTGAAGATTGGAGAGAAAAATAAAGATTTTTATTATTATTATATTATTATTATTATTATAGATTAATTTTATTTTTAATTTAAGTTTTAGTTTAGAATTATTTATATGTATCGATTAATTATTGTAAATACTAGGTTTATATACAATTTATAATAATAAATCTATGTAAATAAATTAAGCGCAAATATTAAAGGCTAATATTTAAAGTGTCACTTAAAGTCACCAATCCCAGTAGGGACTGTGTTGCATTGCTTTACATGCGAAAGCGCTAACAATGCCCATTGAGCCATGGAGCTCATCATGATCAGATGATCTAACAAGGGACGGATAAACAAAGTACCTAGATATCATTGACAGCTCCGTGGCGCAGTGGTTATCACGCCAGCCTGCGACACGGAGTGCCCGCGTTCGATCCCAGGCCAGGTCAAGATGGAAAATGATCTTTTTCAGATTGGCCTGGGTCTTGGATGTTTATCTATATATGTATTTGTTATAAAATATAGTATCGTTAAGTTAGTATCCCATAACACAAGTCTCGAACTTACCTTGGGCCTAGCTCAATCTGTGTGATTTGTACGTATATACCTGTATAATTTAAGAATTAAAAATTCGTATCAATATTATTATTTTTTTTTAATTGCGTAGATTTTATGACTGACTAAGCTTTTTAGGTTTAAAGAGTGCTCCATCATCAAACCATCTCGTAAACATTTTTCGTTTCCGATTTATTACCCGATTATGAAAGGGCGAGTGTAATTTTTACTCCCAACTAGTGTTGTGCCGTGCTCGATATTCTCGAGAGCGGTGAGAAAGGGTCGGAAACTTTTCCTGAGAATTTCTTCTTCTTTCTCTCAAGTGCGGGACTTATAGAGAAATTCTCGAGAATAAGTGGAAATTTCCCGCAAATTTCCGTGAGAATGAATTCATGAGAACAGAGAATTTATCTTCGGCATATCACTACTCCCAAGCACTACTCCCAACAAAGTAGGTACTATACACGGTGATTTTGAACTTCCTGTCAATATTTTTATATCAAAATAACAGAGTACAACCTGGATATCCTTTAAGGAGAATAAGGTATTATTTGGAATTGTATGAGTAATAGTAAAACTTGCCTAAGACTCGAAGCAAAATGTTTTCATGGTTTATTTTATTAATAATGTGTTCATTTATTTAAGGTTTTCTGTATTCTTTCGAACTAATTAAGCTTCAAGTCTATACTTACTGTTGGTTGGTAATGGGTTTCTTATCAAATGAAAGGCATTTTAAGCAAACTTAGACATCCCTGAATCTTGAACAGATGTCCAAGAACCGTCGCTAGAAAACCAGTTTTCAACCTAAGACACCAACCAAAGACTAATTATGTATTATAAGCTTGTAAAACAAAGAGAAATAAATAAATATTATTATAAAAAAAAACAAAATAAAACCGCATTTACATAAATCGGTTTACCCAGATTGCTACTGTGCCGAAACAACAGACAAAACACCCCGGTAAAACTTAAAACACCCTTTTATGCGTCCGGTGTTAAAAATGTGTTGAAAACACATTAACCCAATTTCGCTAGCATCTAGATTCTAGGTTTAGAAGCATTAATTTTATTCCGAAGCGTGGAATGCTAATTTGCACGCTCGCCGTCTGGAAACATACGATATCCCAGCTTTTATCTTTATACTAGCTTTCACCCGCGGCTCCGCCCGCGTCAATGTCGATCCCCCGGGAACAGTGCTTTTCCCCGGGATAAAATGTACTCTATGTCCTTCTCCGTACCCCAGACAACTGGTATGCTAATATTCATGACGATCGGTTTAGTAGATAGGGCGTGAAGGCGTCACAAAGAAACTTTCGCATTTATAAAATTAGCTAATTAGGAATATTTTTGAAAGTGTCTTATTTTGCATTCACAGTGCTATTTTGATATACTGTTATTAAATTAAGAAATAAAATATGGTTAAAAAATTTCATGCGGGTGGGGATTGAACTAGTGACCTCAGTACGACCTACGCTCTGCCAACTGAGCTACTGCATGTTTTAAACTCGGCGTAGTTTTTTTTTAATCTATGACTGTTTGAAATATTATTATTTAGACCTTTTAGACCAGCGTATTGGTTAGTTTACCCTTCATTTTTTTGTCGCGTAAGTAATAACTTTAAACTAGATTGAGAATCTGGGTTACAAAATATTAAAAATAAGCTGTCCGCGGCGCATTAAGCTTCTTCGGCGAGTGATTCATCATTTTGATTAATACTCAAGAATTGCGAGACCAGTTTAGAATTTCTCGACTGCAGTTTATATTGAAATGGCTTCATATTTTTCAGCGTACTTCATAAATGATAACCTCTGTGGCTTAGTGGCAATCATGTCAGGTTGTGATATCAAAGTTCTGGGTTCGTTCCCCGGATGAGATCAAACACAGCCGTGTGGTTTCCGGCAGAGTAGAATAGGACCACTCCAAGTCTTCCCGTGGATGTCGTAGAAGGCGACTTAGGAAATACAAGCTAAACTAAGCTTATAAACATCTAAGAGACCTCTCCAACCCGTCTGGCCAGCGTGGAGAGTGTAGGCCAAGTCCTCTGGCTGCTCTGGCCAAGTATGGCTCTAGTAGTACAGAGAGGGTCGTGCTCCTGTAGTGGAGACTAAAAAGGACCTGATGATGATGATGATGATGATGATGAGATCAAAATGGAAAATGATCTTTTTCACATTGACCTGGGCTGTTTGAGGCGAGGGCAGAGTGCCCTCAGAGAGGAGTGACCAAACTTTCATATTGCCTGATGGGCTGCGATTACATGCATGCATAGCCTGAAGGGCCAATCTGAGATTCTATGGCAGAAGTCTTTGAAGAGCAGCAACTCTCATCTTTAGCCTTAAGGGCGAAAACCCTTTTAAGATAATGTTGGTGGTTTTATACGCTGTATAGGTTGTTTTGTATCGTGTCACAGAATTGTATGTTGACGAATGTTTTATGAACATTATCAGGTTTTTATTTTATAAATTCTAGATTTGAATATATTAGGTACTAACAAATTTTTGCATGCCTTACTGTAAAATGGCGGGAAATCATCATTGTATGTATAAGCCTAGCAAATAAAGAATTAAATTTCATTATCGAGTTTCCGTTCTGTATGTTGGTACTATAAGTACTAATACTTATACTATCATCATCAGGTCTTTCTACTTTCCACTGCAGGACCATGACCCTCTCTGTACTACCGAAGCCATACTTGGCCAGAGCAGACAAGGATTTGGCCTACACTCTCCTCTCTGGCCAAATGAGTTGGAGAGGTATCATTGATGTTTATGAGCTTTGTTTAGCTTGTATTTCCTAAGTCGCCTCTTACGACCTCCATGGGAAGACTAGGAGTGATCCTATTCTACTCGTGTGTATTCTACTCCTATTCTACTACTTGGAGTGGCCAAGTCTTCCCATGGATGTCTAAGAGGCGACTTTGGAAATACAAGCCAAACAAAGCTCATGAACATCAATGAGACCTCTCCAACCCGCCTGGCCAGCGAGGAGAGTGTAGGCCAAATCCTCTGTCTGCTCTCGCCAAGTATGGCTCCGGTAGTACAGAGACAGTCATGCTTCTGCAGTAGAGACTAAAAAGACTTGATGATGATGACGACATACAATATCTGACGTGTGCACGGATGTAAAAATTCGTTTGTACTAGTAATAGCATAGATTTTTTTTTTAAATCTATGAGTAATAGGCATAAATTCCGCTTGTAAAAAGCGCCATATGCCTGTGGTCGTCCGTTTATGAAGAAATTCAAAATTCAAAAAGAAGAAATGACTTTAAATACGATGTGGGTGTCAAGATCGATGCCCAGATAGCGCTATATCGTTCTAATTTATTTTCATTCACGCAAAGCAATTAAAAGGAAATTACTAGAACTGCAGATAGGAAATGGAAAGATTGTAACTCGTAGATTACTGTGCTACACAACAAGGAGCCCGATGGCCCAGTGATCGTGGGAATTGAAAACGCTTACACATGTTAAGCAACCCTGGACGTAGTCCCTATTGTGATGGGTGACCGCAAGTGGCATAAAAATATCTCGAGCTCGTCCGTGCTTCAGAAGGCTCGTTAAGCCGTTGGTCCCGGCTGTTGCCATCTATGATGGCAGTCGTTAGGCTATTACAGATGCTTTTAGGCAGCTTGATAAATCTGATACTAGTTGTTGGCCACTTACACACACGAAAAACAAACAAAAAACAAATCAATTATAAAATTGGCCAAAGGCAATTCGGAGTCGCAAACGTGGGGTTCCATACCACTATACAATATTTAAAAAAAAAGAAAAACTCAAAAATATTATTTCTTGGATTATTATACCCCGTTTCTTGTTTGTTAATTACTTTATTACCTCATATCTTCCAAACTTAAGGAATCGTTAGGTGTTGTTTGTCGTTTGGTGAGTGAGAGAGCCGGAGGCTAATCCTTCCACCCCATGTCCTCCCCCGACTCCTTGAAAGGCCAGCTATGCTTTTGTCACACCCTGGTTTTGCAGTTGTCCATGGGCAGCGTTGATCGCTTACCATCAGGTGACTCGCTTGCTCGTTTGCCGTCCTATGCCATCAAAAAAGTTAAATAAATGTTTAAGGGTCATGCTTCTGCAGTGGAGCGACCAGCGCTGCCCATGGACAACTGCAGCACCAGGGTGTGACAGGAGCGTTGCCGGTCTTTCGAGGAGTTAGGGAAAGGACATGAGGGGAGGAAATGGGGGAAGGTTGGCCTCCGGCTCTCTCACTCACCAAACGAAGCATAGAAGCGGTAAACCTTCTACTCAAACGTCGATTTTCTGTGAGAGTGTGGTACTTCCCCGGATGAGCCGGCCCATAAATATTAACTTACCTAATTTGAGAATGATAATATTACAATATTATTTATATGAGTATATTATCATCGTTTTTAATATAATGCGTAAAAAAACCTGAAAAAACCTGAAGATGACTAAAAAGACCTGAAGATGATGATGATTATCATCATCATCATCAGGTTCTTTTTATTCTCCACTACAGGAGCACGACCCTCTCTGTACTACTAGAGCCATACTTGGCCAGAGCAGCCAGAGGATATGGCCTACACTCTCCACTCTGGCCAGACGGGTTGGAGAGGTCTCACAGATGTTTGTCGCCTTCTACGACATCCACGGGAAGACTTGGAGTGGTCCTATTCTACTCTGCCGGATACCACATGGCTGATGATGACGATGATGATGAAATCTAAGCAGCCTTAATTGGTTTTTCCTCTTACAAAAATAGCCCTTCATAGTTATTTGCGGAACAGATGAAGTAACAACAAACAACCCCATTTGGCAAATATTTATTTGAGGCCTTGTTTATTCGGTCGCCAGTCCTCAATTTTTAGTCCATTTACGATATATTTTTAGGTTTTTGTTAAGTATTTTCTTGTATATCATGAATAATCTTCTTTTTAGGGTTCCGTACTTCAAAAGGAAAAAAAAGCGGAACCCTTATAGGGATCACTTCGTTTATTTATTTATAAACTTTATTTACCAAAGAAAATGGTACAAAAGGTGGACTTAATGCTAATAGCATTCTCTACCAGTCAACCTTCGGGATAAATAGAAACAAAATGTGGTAGGCGAATATTAACATAACAAATCAGATTTACATAGATATTTATAATACATACAAACAAATATACATATATATATATAAACATACACTTACATACAAAAATACTGATATACATAACAAAATGGTTCCTGAAAATGATCTTAATATCTACTGCACTAACGAAACTACTGTGGAAGAAGGTGCATATGGACTTTTTTTTTAAATGAGTACCTGTTTATCATATATTGAATGTCTTCTGGCAGGGCATTCCAGAGTCGTGAAGCTTGAAGAGTAAAAGACTTGGACTTCGTTGTCCGTCAAGATCCTTTTTCTCAAGAACGCGTGGAGGTATCAAGCTGAAATTTATGTCAAATACTC
This sequence comes from Elegia similella, assembly GCA_947532085.1. NCBI lineage: Eukaryota > Metazoa > Arthropoda > Insecta > Lepidoptera > Pyralidae > Elegia > Elegia similella. The sequence continues at coordinate 5,627,554 of OX383951.1, read as the reverse complement.
AGCTGTTACTGTCCTTTAGTGCTGTGAAAAATCAAACTTCTAAGCCAAAGCAAAGGGATTCAAAACCTACATGGTACTTCCCGTGAACTCAGAATCTTGGAATTTGGTATGAAGCAACGTTTTATAGCACAGATAAAGGAAAAATTGCAAAAGGCATACATTTTTAGTTACATCATCTATAAATATAAATATTTTTATTAATTATAAACTTATTATCATAGAGATAATATAATCTATGCTTATTATAGATCTTCACGGAACCCTACGTGCGCGAGTCCGACTCGCACTTGGCTGGTATTTTCCACAAGGGCTTAGGTTAGGCTTTGGCCTTATTTATTTTTCGTGTGTGTCATGTGAACACACCAAAAACAAATAAGCCAATAAAACTGGTGCTTGCTTGCCAATGGCTTTCTATAGGTGAAGGTAGGTGAGGTGGTTTTTGAGTTTATCCATTGCAAACACAAAAACAAACACAAATGAACACCTTAGACGCCGTGTCGGACAACGTTGTCCGACAAACAATTGAAAAACTAAAAATAAAATTATGATTGTGACCAAGGGTTTCGACACCAAATGGGACCATTTGGTGTCGAAACCATTGGTCCGTGGGGTCCTTGCGCTATAAGGTTTTATATGGAAATTGCAAAAAGGTTAGTCGACATCACAGGAGACCGAAGAGCTGGCAGCTACCTCGGACAAATAATTAGTCTAGCTATTCAAAGGGGGAATGCTGCCAGTATCTTCGGAACCTTGCCTAAAAGGAGTCCCCCCTTTTAATCACATATTTTAGTTATTATATATTTTTAGGTTTTTAATTTTAGGTTAATTGTTCTAGTATATATATATATATATATTTCATTTCTGAATAGGTTATGCTAAATTTAATTGAAAAACTATTGTCTGCGATTCCGGCGTTCAAAGTGTTAATCATAAAATTGACAAGACCTGAGACTTGGGGTTGTGTAGAAGTTGTACTTTATAACAGCAATAGACATATATTACAAGTTCATTGAAATTAATCGCAAATATTTTAAGGTCTGGATCTCTAAGGTCAAAGAAATGATTTAGTAACAAGTTTCAAGAAATCGACACTTACGACGACTTATTGTTGTCTGTTGTGTCTGGTTCAGTGTCCGTGAATGAGTTAAAATCGATAAATTAGCTGTTTTGATTATCGTCAGTAAGTATCCTTAAATAAAAAGATGTTCGTTAAAAAAGTGTATTTTTGTACAAAGGGTGTTTTTTTTTGTCTATTTTTCTGAATCTATTTCGAAAACTAGTGTGTCGATTTTTTTTGTTATTTTCCTTCTAAAGAACTTTTCTAGCTTGTGAGAGCCAGCCTTAAGGGCTGGCTCTCATATTTGCACTTAATTTAAACTGACCTTATTCCGTGAAAATACAAGTTTCTAAGTATTGCGGTGCAATTGTTAGAAACTTGTATCGTTATCCTGCCCCAGCTTGAAAATGCTTCGGATGGGCAGCAGCGTCTTTAGCGCAGAAGCCAAAGAAACTGCGCTCGCTAACCCGCCTGCCAAGCGTGGCGAGTATTGCAATATATTCCCATGGAACGAAGAATTTTTGGAAGAGGCTTTTGTCCAGCAGTGGACTTCTAACGGCTGGAATCATGATGAATGGATAATCTAAAAAAAACCACTAATTTCAATTTAATAGAGCTTTCATTTATAATAGTGACTTCATGTATAGCCATGTGGTATCCGGCAGAATAGAATAGGACCACTCCAAATCTTCCCGCTGATGTCATAGAAGGCGACTTAGGAAATACAAGCTAAACAAAGCTTATAAACATCTGTGAGACCTCTCCAACCCGTCTGGCCAGCGTGGAGAGTGTAGGCCAAGTCCTCTGGCTTGGCTGCTCTGACCAAGTATGGCACTAGTAGTACAGAGAGGGTCGTGCTCCTGTAGTGGAGACTAAAAAGGACCTGATGATGATGATGATGAGTGCTTTCATTTATAGAAATCTCCATTATTAACGGGTCGCATAGTCATTTAGGCAGACGAAGTCACCGGAAAAGGTAGTAGCTAATAAATATGGTGTCAGTCGTAATATCACGTGTTGAATATCAATATCGAGCAAATGAGTCCTGAGTAAACGAAACGCGTTGTTATTATGTTATGTTAGGATAATATGTTATCCTAAGAACTCCCAATATCAGTAGGTAGGGATGCAAGAACAATAATATCGATGTCGATAAAAACAACAGAAAGCCTGAAAACTGTAGAAGCTGAGGGAATTGGTCAAAAATCTAAGAAATAATGACAATTGGCGATCCCACCCATCACTATTTATATCCCGTTCTCCTTCTATACTTCCAACAACAGCAGGATTTTGGCATGGGCTTCCTCCCGAGGTTTTCCCTGTGTGCTATGACTCGGGGTCCTTCAAAAGGCGTGTAACGGGGTAGACAGTCTTCATAAGTCACAAAGGCCACATTTAGTGTGTTGTTTTTTTATGTATATTTGACGGCAAACGTGCAGACGAGCCACCTGATGTGGTCACCGTCGCCCATGGACATCTGCAACACCAGAGGAGGTGTTGATGCGTTGCCGACTCTTAAGATATAAGAATAATCAAGTTTGGAGGTAAATAATACCATTATGAACATGAAGATTCCAATATTATTCACTTGCGTATGTAGTTTGGGTTAGTCTTAAGTTCTAATAACATATTTTTTCGTAAGTATATGGAAAAAGTTTTCTCAAAATACCTTATATTCTAAAGAGTGGAAAGCGCATTGAATTATGCTCCGGATTTAGGTGAAATCCTCGTCTCATTCAGTGGCGTAGCTTGCTCTAGTGAGCCCATATATGAACATTTGTTTGGGCCTTTTAATACTCTTTCAAATCTGTGTTGTAAATCGAATAAAACGAAAAAATATTTTATGGGCCCAATCTTGGTACAAAGTAACTTTACAAGTTTGCAAAAAATCTTTTATCCTAATTCACTGATGGTCTACTGTCTATTACTGTCTTAATCACAAAAACCTCTGGACTAGAGGATGGTTAGAGGAAGCGTGGTGGTAGGCCAAGAAAGCGTCGCATTAACAATTTTTTTAAAAGGAATTGTCGGTTGAAGCGCAAAATATGGATGTCAATAAAGGAATGGGCCATCCCCCCACCCATGTTCTCCCCCCATCTCGTTAAAAGGACAGCAACGCTCTTGTCACACATTACATTCTGTTTTTTTTTATCTGACCACAAGGATTACCACCTGTGTATCAGTCGCTAGGGTTTGATAATTAATGTACTATCCATATATCGATGAAATGGGTCTTTTAAAATTTTATCGAAACAGTTATACGCCAAGGCGCTCACCACGCCAAGCGTATTTCAAGTTGACATAATAGCTTTTCCATTCCATAAACCGGATCTTCTTTATGTAGCCATTGTACTGTAAAAATTAATGTGTCAGTGGCCGGCCAGTTCACTGGACATTTATGATCAAATGTTGGATACTGAGCAGTTACAAGTTTCTATTACTTTTTTATCCAACTATCCAGTGGCGGCCGGAGATATAGCAATGGCACGGGCCTCGTTCCACGAAAGACTAGCGGCGTATTTTCACTACCATACGATCTTTTTGGTACTTATATATGTTTACCGTTTTAAAATACTGTATTTTGTTAAATTTGTTTTTATATTTGTTAAATTTGTTTTAAGTGTCAAATAAATTACTTTTCTTTCTTGCTTTTTAGGTTTACTGAAGCATGTGGTCCCACGCCTATTGCGTATGATTTGTTTTAGACTCATGATATAAATGACGCCATTTGTTTATTCACAACTATGTATCCACCATTTTATGAGAAAATTAAATCTGTATTCACCAAAAATATCATAATTCAGATTTAAAAATATTATAATTCTTACTAATATTATAAATGCGAAAGTGAGTTTGTTTGTTTGTTTATTTGTTTGTTTGTTACGCTTTCACGCCGTAACTACTGAACCGATCATCATGAAATTTTGCATACAAGTTCTCTGGAGTACGGAGAATGACATAGGCTACCTTTTATCCCAGGAAAAAGTACTATTCCCGAGGGATCGACATTGACGCGGGCGGAGCCGCGGGCGAAAGCTAGTTATTTTATATTTATAAAAAAGTTTTACTTTGTTTTACCAAGTTTGGGCTAACACCATCTAGTGATGAGTGGAAAAGTCTGTACCTATTGCACTGTAGCGCCCTCACCGCCGCCCATAGTGGCAGTTAGTGGAACTACCTACCACGGCCTTTCGGCATGCTTGTCAGGTATTTTGTACGTGTTTTTGCAGCCCTTAAGTTAAATGAAATTAAATTTATTTGCGGTAAATGTAGTAAAAAAGATGGTATTTAAATTAGTGTCTCATACATTTAGCCAATAATAGCGTGCAAATTAAGTATCCTAGAAGCTAATCAATTATGTTTTTAAAGTTAATTATATATTGGTTTAATTAAGATAATATTTTTGTATAAAATTGGTCTTAATTCAGTATTAAGTATGTCTTTGGCTGGGATCAGACACCTCTATCACATACATTGCATTTTAACTTCATAATATAGAATAATATCGATAACTATATACATGCAATGGCAGCATCTCCATTTGTTACGATGAATCTTAATGAACGTTGACGTGGCGTCAATAAATCGACGTTTAGACAAAGGACAAATATATATTGGGTGAGATATCAGCTAATATATAGTTATTAGATAGTGTTAGATAGAACCAATATGGGTGTGTACAAAGGTCCATACAAACATGCTTACACTAGCCTTATAACCATGAATAAGTCTGTGTAAATTAACGCCTTGTTACTCGCTGCTAATGAAGCCTTCTATGTTTTTTTAAATTAGTCTTATTTCTTTTTTAATAGACTTCAAAAAAGGAGGAGCTGTTTATCCATTTTCTCGAGGCTTGATTATGAAATCAGAGGTTGGTTTCTGTAGTAAAAAAAACTGTGGCTTGACTTATAATTTCCCTTCAGCTTTGACTAAAATTTTCAAAATAGACGTCAATTTGTCTGGTTATGCACCCCAATAGGGCAACCCTTGCAAATAACAACGAGATTTAAGATAGGAGCTGTGACGTATCTCCCTTGTGGTCTGATGCATTTTTATTGCCCATTTGCGCAGATAGAGTGTTCACTTGGAAACAGTAAAGTTAATTGATTTATATGCTGTAAAGTCGACGGAGGAGTTTTGGAGAACACGCCTGATTAATTTGCGAATATTTCGACTGAGGAATTGTGATTTTTTTTATGAAACACTGCTTAGTGTTATTTTGTTTCATATAAAGAATTTTGTACAAAAAGTTTACTCTGTATGTACTGGGAGGTACATTAGGAGTTAGATGTCACATATGGTATTAAAAAAAAATACTTTCAAAAGTAACAAAAAGGTTATATTTCGCTTTTGAGTGGTTTTAGGTTTGATAGGATTTTTGTAAGCCTGTTTTTAATAATAATATCTTTATTGTGGTACACAGGTTCAAAAAAAGAAGATAATAGTTACAGGTAATGCGTGTGTCACTGTGACCTGTCTATATGAGACGTACAATAATAAGAATACCCTAACGATCTAAAAATTTCAAAACAAAATTAAAATTAAGAAAAAAAAAGTACTCTACTATCCTAATAAAAATATTCGTCCAAACATATAATTCTAATCAATTAACGAACTGTCATTTAGGAAATCATTTATATTATAATAGCATTTCTTTGTCAAAATTGATTCTAATTTATTTTTAAATGTCACAAAATCTAAAATTTTAATGCTATCTGGCAATTTATTAAAAACTAGCTGTTGCCCGCGGCTCCGCCCGCGTTAATGTCGTTCCCTTGGGAACAGTAGAAATGATAAAAATTCCACACAAACCCCTGCCCCTTTGCTTTTTCCCCGTAAGGGGGAATTTAATACATTTCACCTGCATAGATCTTTAGCCCTTAAGGAGGGGATTTTGCCCATTTCACCTACACAGATATTTTTTTATTGTAATAGAGAACTTCTTATTGTTATATTTCTAAACTCTACCCCACCTATTCTACCCCTTCAAGGGGAAATTTCGACCATTTTAACTACACAGGTCTTTTTAATTTCAACGTAAACAATATATACTTATTTTTATACTTCTATGTCCAGAAATGAGAAAATTTACATACAATCCCCCCCCCCCCCCTTTAGCCCTTAAGGGGGAAATTTTGTACATTTCACCTACACAGATCTTTTTCAATTGTAACCTAGAACGTATATACTTATTTTCATACCTCTAAGTCTAGAAATGGAAAAATTCCATACAAACTTTACCCCCTATTTACCCCTTCAAGGGAGAATGTTGTCTGGTTCACCTAAACAGATCTTTTTTAATTGAGAACTTGCGTACCTACTTTTAAACTCCTAAGTCCAGAAATGAGAAAATTCCATAAAACTTCAACCCCTTTGATTTTCTAAAAATCCTTTCTTAGTGCTCATTTACATCATAAAAAGAATCCCTGTGCCAAATTTCAAGTTTCTGCGCATAGTAGTTTCGGCTGTGCGTTGATATATAAGGTTTACCTTTGGCCCGCAGCTCCGCCCGCATAAGTGTCGATTTCTCAGGAACAGTAGAATTATTAGTTGAACCCGGAATACATTAGTTCATGACTTTCAATGAAACACCTTAATATTGAATTTCAATTGAATAACTTCAAAAACGGAAAGTTTCATACTAACTTTGCATCCCCGTTATATCCCCATAAGGGATGATTTTTGAGAAAAATATTTTACTCGTGTTTCATGCCTTAAGGAACCACGTCAGAGGCCGAGAGGCGGTTCCAAAGAACTCTGACACCAGGGTGTGCATGGTCGATTGACCGTGACACCTACTCGAAATGAATAAATGAAAGGGATGATTTTTGAGTAAAATATTTTACTCGTGTTTCATACCTTTCAGTAAAGAACCTTCATGCTGAATTTCATTCGAATAACTTCAAAAACAACAAAGTTTCATACTAACTTTGCAACCCGTTTTTCCCCCTAAGGAGATGAATTTCCAAAAATCCTTTCTTAGTGCTCCCCTACGTTATAAAAGGAACCCCTGTGCAAAATTTCAAGTTCCTAACCCTTATAGTTTAGGTCCTGCGTTGATATGTCAGTCAGTCACCTTCTCCTTTTTTTTTAGTATGGATTACTATGGATAGTATGGATAGGTATAATGCTGTCGTATAATGATGATGAATTGACTTTGGATTTTAATTTTCTTATGTCACTTATTATTTTATTTTATTTTTGCTATATGTTTGCAGGCAAACTCATGCCTTGAGTTCATTCAAATGACGATAACTTTTTTTTAATGAACCGATTTTGATGAAACAAACTTTAAATGTTAAACTGAGTTAAAACAAAGCAATTGGTGAAAGTTTGAAGTAAATCGGTTCAGTATTTTCGGAGATAATCGTGATCATACATACAGACAGACAGACAGACAGACAGACAGACAGACAAGAAATTCCAAAAAAATTTTTTTGCTTTCTATTATTCTTTTTAAGTGTCCCTCTATCCATTTCAGTCAAAAATTCGAAATGTACAGACAAAATAATTTTACTGTTTTATTATATGTATAGATAATTGAAGCCATACCAATTACAGTTAAGTTTTTGTTTAGATGATATGTATACATCTAACGTAACGTACCAAAACAGGTAGTGTGAACTTTTGTACAATTTTTTTACATTATTATAAAATACGTATCATAACACTACTTGATCTCAATTACTTAGTCAAAACATTCGCAATTTAATTAGGCATGTACGCCAAAACTCCTTCGTCGACGTTAGTAGACTTTAGATGAGGATTATACAGTAACAAAACGGGGGTAAAAAATACAAGAGTCATGACCAGCCCAGGTTTTGAAGGATTTTCCCCAGGGAATATACAAAGAAATACGAAAAAGAACATGCGACCCTCCTTTATTGGGATACTTCTTACTCGGGTGAATGGGGAAAAGCAAGTAGCAGCTCGGAAGGCCGAGTACCCGATGCCATACCTGCAACCACCGGACAGGCAGTTGATGATGACACCCCTGACTATTCATCATCATCATCATCAGGTCCTTTTTAGTCTTCATTACAGGGGCACGACGAGGTCTCATCATCATCATCATCATCATCATCATCATCATCATCATCATCATCAGGTCCTTTTTAGTCTCCATTACAGGAGCACGACGAGGTCTCATCATCATCATCATCATCATCATCATCATCAGGTCCTTTTTAGTCTCCACTACAGGAGCACGACCCTCTCTGTACTACTAGAGGCATACATGGCCAGAGCAGCTAGAGGACTTAGCCTACGCTCTCCACGCTGGCCAGCCGGGTTGGAGAGGTCTCACAGATGTTTAAAAGCTCCGTTTAGTTTGTACTTCCTAAGTCGCCTTCTACGACATCCACGGGAAGACTTGGAGTGGTCCTATACTCTGCCGGATACCACACGGCTTACATCTACTACCTGACTACCCTGACTATTGATCTTAAAGATCTTATTGATCGTGTAAAGAAATGGAGGTGGCAAATTATTGCCACCTCCATTTCTTTACACGTTGTAAAGGTATACCTTTTGAATTACTGTACTTTCGTAAATTTTTATTGTTTTCTTCCCCTTTGGAAGTTGTTTTGCGATAACTCATACTTTTAGCCCGAGTTCCAAGTTTTTGCGAAAGTCGGTTCGTGTTCAAGAATTGCGTTATTTGTTGCCGGAGTATTAAATAGGTTGATGTTGTTTCTAGAATTATTTATGCTTGTATCCCGATGAAAGTTACTATATACTGGAGGTAGAGTTGCCATCTCTAAAAATCAAATTGACGGGTAACGTCAAAAGGCGGTTAGATGCCTTAAAGCAGCTTGGAAATTTTAACTGAGCAGACCCAAACCCGTCAAAAGCCCGGAGTTTTGGGCCCCAAAGCCATCAGACATGAAGAATATTAAGGATTTTTGACGAAAATCTATAGGTATTTACTTAATAATATTATAAAGCTGAAAAGTTAGTTTGTTTGAACGCGCTAATCTCAGGAACTACTGGTTCATATTGGAAAATTAATTTTGTGTTGGATAGTCCATTTATTGAGGAAGGCTTTAGGCTATAAAACATCATGCTGCGGCCAATAGGAGCGAAGCATCAATAAAAAATGTTTTGAAAACGAGGGGAAATTATTTATCTACTAGCTTTCGCCCGCGGCTCCGCCCGCGTTAATGTCGATCCCTCGGGAATAGTATTTTTTCCGGGATAAAAGGTAGCCTATGTCCTTCTCCGTACTTCAGAGAACTTGTATGCAAAATTTCATGATGATCGGTTCAGTAGTTACGGCGTGAAAGCGTAACAAACACACAAACAAACAAACAAACTCACTTTCGCATCCTTACTAATATTATAAATGCGAAAGTGAGTTTGTTTGTTTGTTTGTTACGCTTTCACGCCGTAACTACTGAACCGATTATCATGAAATTTTGCATATAAGTTCTCTGGAGTACGGACAAGGACATAGGCTACCTTTTATCCCGGGAAAAACTACTATTCCTGAGGGATCGACATTGACGCGGGCGGAGCCGCGGGCGAAAGCTAGTTTATAATATTAGTAAGGATAAGGATACTAATGAATCATAATAACAGAAATTGCCGCTGACGAAACACAGGTATTTAAAAGCCGGACTGATTCTAATTTTTCATATTAATCGTTTACACGATATTTCGGTGTAATTTTAACCAGTGACTTGTGACCAAATAAAACACTAAAGTCGAAGACAAATCTAGTAACTTTTTATTCTTTTATTTATAGGTACTTTGGCACGGTAGCAAACACAACTGAACACTGCCGCCTATATTTGGTCCAAAAATCGTAAAACTTTAATTAAAGCCATAAAAGTAGATCAATGGGATGTTACATTCAAAACATGGCTCCTTCCAGCCTGCGTTACAAATGGACGCTGCGACATTGCGCGATATATATTAGCTGCGAACACGCCCCTGCCGGGCGACTATAAGGTTCGGCTCACACTAAGCAATATCAGCGATAAAATACTTAAGCGGGTGCCGCGCGCACGTAAAACGTCGCTACTGCGCAAGCCATTAGGCCGCGCAGAACCATTAGGCTATTAGAAAAAAAAGATTAAAAGTCTTAATATTTCATATTTATTATTTTATAAAAAGAATACGAAAGGGGGGGGCCTCCGAGATGTAAATATAAATATTGTTATGTGAGAATTATTGTTTTAAACGTAAAAATTACAAAGTTTTCGAAGAAAAACTGTCATTAGATATCGTAACATATATATATATATCATGTTTAAATTTCATATGTATCTGTTTCAAATTCCAACAAGGGGGCGATCTTGTTTAAGGATCGACCTAAATTATACAAATACTTTTGATGTATTTTATTAATTCAACGCATAGTACTAGTGATTTGAAAACACGTCAATTTTCACAATTTCGTGCTTTACTATCTTAATTCACTAATCAGCTGGTCGATTTTTTAAGAAAGGTGCAACATACTTATTAATCACCATCATTCATCATTTCACCCGTGAGAAGTCCACTGCTGGACATAGGCTTCTCCCAGTGATTCTTTGTTCCATGGGAGGATATTGCCTTACTCACCACGCTTGGCAGGCGGGTTGGTGAGCGCAGTTTCTTTGGCTTCTTGTGCTTTCGAGACTGCTGCCCATCCGAAGCATTTTTAAGCTGGGGAAGGATAAAGATACAAGTTTCTAACTATTGAACCGCAATAGTTAGAAACTTGTATTTTCACGGAATAAGGTCAATTTAAATTAAGCGCAAATACTTTAAGCTCTGGCAGGTGGTTTGGCGAGCGCAGTTTTTTGGCTTCTTGTGCTTCCGATGCTGCCCATCGGATGCATTTTTAAGCCTGGTAATGTTAGGTTATTATTTAATTATTGCATTTGGGACATACTTATTTGCTTTAACTTTTTTCTTACGATTTTGTATTCTATTTGTGATTCTAATTCTGAAATGTAAACATTGGGGTACAAAATCAGTTTGTGTATTCTGGTGTTACAATCTTTAGTAGAGTCAATTAGTGTCAACATCATTATCATTATTATGAAGCTATTAAGCATTTGTTTGGATTTTAAGATTTTTGGTAAAGCTATGACGAATTTTCCCTTTTCATCTTCGTATTGATGAAAACTACAGCATATTCTCATGAAGACGATTGAAAAAGTGTTTTATATAACAGTTGGCGGCACTTAGATCTCAGGTTCAATACGTTCTTATTGGAAAACAATTTGTTGAAATTGTTGTGAACATCAAATCATAAAAAGCTCATCAAACCCGACGGTTTAGTGCTATCACGTGATTTGATTTACTGAAATTCCCACAACCAGTCGATAATTTGAAGATAAGCGTAGCGCTCACTGTGAGCCAAGCCTAAGTCGTTTTCATATTGGTGAATACGCGATTTATCAATGAAATTATCTAATCATCATCACTATCATAATCTCAGCCGCAAGAAGTCCACTGCTGGACATAGGCCTCCACCAAGAATTTCCAATACAACCGGGCAGAAGCGGCCTGCAATCAATGCCTTGGTGTGACCGTAGTCAGGTTGACGGACCACCAGCCGGCCTATTTGCTAACTTAGTGTACACCGTTTTAATTGGTACTACAAAATACATTACATTTATATATCTTAAATAAAAATAGTCAATCGTACGAAAGTCGCAATGTATTGTGAAGTGACTAAAACGCCGGTGTATTTCGAACGTTGCACTTGTCGGTGCGTAGTTACGATTCAATAATCTTTCTGCATCATCGGCCATCAGTTTTGCGCGTTATATGTCCCGCCCACTGCCACTTTTAAGAGCTCATCCGATGAATGACGTCAGTGACCTTAATTAAAAAAAGCATAGTCCTATCCATAGCTCTTTGAGCGACGTTTAGTTCTATGAGGCCCATAGTTAAGGATAACGTTTCGGACCCGTAAGTCATCACACACAGTTGCTTATAATATTAAGTCAGGGAAAGAGTCTTTTAGTATTTTGTACGAAGATTTTATCCGTTCATACAAAAGATGTGTAACATGTTGATATAAAAATTCTCAGAGAACACAAGAACACTTGAACCAACTTTATGCTATTATTACTGGGACTTATCCCATCAATAACCCATTATACGTAAATGTATTCTAAACCTGTTTTACATTACTTCCTTATTTTAAACTTTTGAAAATTTAACATCTTTCGTTCATTTGACAGTAAAAAATGGCGGGAAAATTTTTGTACCTTTTTATATAGGTATTTCTAAAAAATACCTTTTAAATGGTATTAAATTCAGCCAGGTATAAGTTAAGTAAAATACTGAATTCCCTCGTCTATTTCGGTAATGATATGATTTGCGATACAAATTTAATTATAGCTATATGTCCACAATAATATTTCATACGGTTTGTTGCACTAAAAACATATCTTCGCCGAAACAAATGGATTTTGCTACAGTCTTTGTCATATATTAGCTACCAGCACGCCCCGACAATGCGAGGAATAGAGTTGCTTGCCCACTAGCGAAGAGAGGCGAGATACAGAGATGTTTTTTACAAGCTTTTATATTAATTTCATTTCTGCTGTTAGTAGTGGTGTAGCCTATGTGGGTCTTGGATGTTTATCTATATAAGTATCTATTATAAAATATAGTATCGTTGAGTTAGTATCCTACGACACAAGTTCATAACTTACTATTACGCTACAGGCTAGCTCAATTTGTGTGATACTAGTATGTCTATACATAGTGAAATTTTTATCGTTTTGGACCCTTAAAGGGGCAACTCAGACCACCAAAATGAACAACTTTTCCTATGGGAACAATGCTGGAAACTGATATAAAATTTGGCATTCCCTTACAAACTGGCCGGGCGGCGCGGGCGGGACTTTTTGTATGGAAATTTTTGTTATTGATGGTCTGAGTCACTCCTTTATGGGTCCAAAACGATCAAATTTTCACCATGTATATTTATTAAATCTTGGAAGGTAAATTAAAATCAATTCCTTACTTACGAAAGACGATCTGCGTGGAAAGAGAAGCAGCTGGAACATTGTACGTTTTTTCTTTTCTTCCAGACGAGTATGGAAGAAGAAGAAATTATTGAAGCGAAAATTTCGTTAGGCGCGTTGAGCATTTTTTGAGATGAGAATAAATCATTGAACTTACGACACTGTTACCGTTACTGTTACCGACACCATTGCATGTAAGTAACCTGTGCATGAAAGTTTTCATTTTGGTCGGCACTCCAGGAGTTTCACTGATTTTTGAACTGAAATCTTCTTTAACGGCGTTGTGCACTTTTTGGAATAGGTCATCATCATCATCAGTTCGAGTAGGTGTCACGGTCAATCGACCATGCACGCCCTGGTGTCAGAGTTCTTCGGAACCGCCTCTTGGCCTCTGACGTGGTTCTTTTAACGACTACCAGATGGCAGCCGGGACCACCGGCTTAACGTGCCTTCCGAAGCACGGAATCATCTTTATTATCAGACAATCAGGTGATTCAAGCCTGCAATGTCCTAACCAAACTGGAAACAACTAAAGAAAGTATGCTTCCGGTGGGAATCGAACCTACGACCCCCGGGTCAACAGGCAAACGCCTTAACCACTGGACCACGAAGGCTGTCAAGTTACCGTTACCGACACCTTTGTATGTAAGGAACCGAATGTTTATAACCGGCGCGGCGTAGGAGCGGAAGTAATATCCCCCTCTCTTTCTACCGCGCTGAGTTTTCACTGCTGTCGGCACTTCCGGTCGGAGTGCAACGTTGTTTTTTTTTAATACGATGACAATGTAATTTTATGATGTCATTGAATTTTTTAATTTTGTAAGATACTCGTTGTTTCCCGCGACTTCGTCCGCGGCAATTTCTGTTATTATGATTAATTCGTTTTTTTTATTAGTAAAGGTATATGAATAATTTCCCCCCGTTTTCAAAAACACTTTTATTTGATGCTTCGTTCCTATTGGTCGCAGTGTGATGTTTTAAAGCCTAAAGCCTTCCTCAGTAAAAGGACTATCCAACTCAAAAAGAATTTTCCAATTCGGTAGTTCCTGAGATAAGCGCGTTCAAACAAACAAACTCTTCAGCTTTATAATATTAGTACAGATTAGTATAGATGGGCTTTGGACTTGTGGGCGAAAGGATTTTAGCTTATTTGCGTATGTATATTCTATAGATTTATCATTTACAATTTCATTACAACGGCAGTTGTTGTGGCTTAACCCATCTATTGTATTGAAAACACACTTTGCTCACTAGTATTATTCGAATTTTGTAGCACAAGTATTTTTCAAAACATAAAATTTCCAACTTAGTTGAGTAGGTACGTCTAGCCCCAAATAAATTCCCCGCAAGTTAGGATAACTTACAATACAGTCTCGCGAACTACAGTCGTTCAACTCGACTTAGCTGAAATAAATTGTACAGTATTACAGCGCATTCCGCCACCCTACCGTCACTGAACATAGCGGGGATGGAAATAAAGCTCCCTGGCAATGGATTAGAATCCCTTAGGCTCTATACAAATAGACCGCATTTCAACCGCAAATTGCAGTTCAAGTGCTGTTCAACTACAGTAGACATGACTGAAACAGAGCTCGATGGCATAGATATTTTTGGGCTAAATTACATTCATTTCTGTACTTTGGTTAGAAATATATATCCGTAACATTATAAATAAATAAATACGGACAAATCACACAGATTGAGCTAGCCCCAAGGTAAGTTCGAGACTTGTATTATGGGATAACTCAACGATACTATATTTTATAACAAATACATATATAGATAAACATCCAAGACCCAGGCCAATCTGACAAAGATCATTTTCCATCTTGACCTGGCCGGGGATCGAACCCGGGCACTGTATTAGTTAATACTACAGTATAACGAACTACAGGCATATAACTAGATTTAGCCGAAATAAATTGAGTAGTATTACCACAGATTACTCCACTGTCACGGAACATAGCGACGACAGAAATAAAGTTTGTAGAAGCAACGTGCATGCGGAAAAATTGAAAAAAACAGTTAAAAAATTCTCAATTCGACTTCAATATTAGTTCTTGAACCTCCCTACATGTTGGCTAATATGTTCTCCCTATTGGCAATCGTGTAGAGTTGGTTTTTTTGTATGCCCGGCTGCCATCTGGTAGTCGTTAAAGGAACCACGTCAGAGGCCGAGAGGCGGACCCGAAGAACTCTGACGCCAAGGTGTGCATGGTGACCGATTGACCGTGTCACCTACTCGAAATGAATGAATGACCTAAATCAAATATAGGAAACTTGCTTTTGCTCGTAGCTCTACACGTGTGAGTGTCGTTTCCTTGGGTATAGTATCGGTGTCTGTGATAAAAAGTACCCTATGTCCCTTATTGGCTCTTAAACTATCTTCATACCAAATATTATCTAAATCGGTAGCGTTCAAATAAAATCACTTTAATACGGTATTATCGCGTTTATTACATTATTTTTCAACCTAACGTTTTAAAAACTTTACAGTTTTCATGGTCGCAGGTAGACTAAGTTGTAATTTGTCTTTTGTGTTTTAAGGACTATACAAAACCGCCTACAATATTTATTGGTAACGTTCCGGATGTACGCAGTATTGGCTCACGGTGTCTGAAGGTCTTGCAATCTTGTGATGAGCTTGAGATTTTATTAAATTGATGACAGATTCCCAAACTGGTGGTAACTGCCAACCATCCTCTCTCGGTTGAGTTTTGCGAAACAAATAAACACAGTTACATTCGCATTTATAGTATTAGTATAATAATATCCAGAATGTAGAAAAGTTAAGTACACCTTACTTCTGTAGTCTTTGTGCTATGCCTGCATGTAAATGTTCGCGAGGTACAAATTTGAGGTGTACTGCTAGAATGGTTATGGAAGTAGGTGTGCCTTATTTTTGTAACCTTTGTGGTTTGTGCCTGCACGAACTTGTAATTTTGAATGAAACAAAACGCGTAAATCAAGTTGCACATACAAGTATCAAGTGTGGCGTTTTATAGAACGACAAATTTCAAGTATACAAATTGTCGCATTTAGTTACTGTTGCGACACGTTTTAGTATTTCCTTATTGCAATGCGCCTTTTTACACAACTGCTCAAAAAAGAGTGTTATGTTTTCAGGTGGACAATAATTTTATTATACCATGACAATTTCGAAGCTATCTATGGTGTAATAAAGTACCAGCTTGTACCCATATTACTACTTAATATTATAAATGCGAAAGTAACTATTAAATTATATACATATTAATTTGCGATACAATTTGATATGGAGATAGTTATATCTTATATAGTATTTAGCGTTCATGAAACAGTATGTTGTGAAAGTTAATAAAAAAAATACCGAATATATAAGACACAATTATGTAGATCCGCGACTAGGGAATTTAAGCGTTATCAATATTTTATGCCCTTAAGAAGGCTAAGACAGTCATGACGAAGGTTTCGAATTTGGCAGGTTTTCTTAGGCGGGTTGGGTCGGAGCCCAGTACCTATTACAATCCAAAAATAACAGCCCTTGACAGCAAAGGAACGGACAGTGGAGGCTTACTTATTAATAGAGTTCTATAGGTACCTTAGGCGCTGTGCATCAGAAGAATACCGTAAAACGTCTATTTTTTCGTTGCGCAGTTAGCCTTATTTTTCATGGAATACTAGCATGAAAAAAATATGAAGTACAGTTCAAAGTTCAAAATAAATGGTCACATAAAAATTATTTTCAAAAAAACTATTTAAAACCTAGCAAAATAAAATAGCAAAAAAGCTATATCCAGAAAAAGTTTCGTCGCGAATTACTTGATATTTTCAGCGACAACTACCAATTTTTTTACGTCTATATTATGTATAACTAAATGAGCTAGATGGATACCTAAAAAAATACGAAATTTGGTTATAATTGTTGAATTATTAAATTAAAAGTGAAAATGAACACGGAAATGGCAGACACGAGTTTGAAATGAGACTAGCGACAGGCCAAGCGGTATCGCCAGTTTCAACCGCTACAAACGGTTAAGGGCTACAGCGCCTTAAGGGTAAGAAAACCCTAAAAAAGAAAGAAAGGATGCTTGAACTTCACAGTTACGAAGTGTTACGCGTATACAATACAATAAGGCTTTACATTTGGAATTGGCCTTTTTAAACCGACTTATTTATAGAGAACTAGCTTTCGCCCTCGGCTCCGCCCGCGTCAATGTGGATCCCTCGGGAACAGTACTTTTTCCAGGGATAAAAGGTAGCCTATGTCCTTCTCCGCCCTCCAGAGAACTTGTATGCAAAATTTGATTATGATCAGTTCAGTAGTTACGGCGTGAAAGCGTAACAAACAAACAAACAAACAAACTCACTTTCGCATTTATAATATTAGTAAGGATAAGGATTCCGTGTAAATAGAAGTTTTCATACTCACGTTTTTAGTATCATTTTGGGTTTCATAAATTCAACTAAAGCGAACTAAAATTTATTTACGCATTAAAAAATTTACAAAAAAATAAGAAAAAATAAATATAACGATATTTTTGGTCAAAACGGACAACATCTGAAACGAGTTCTTTTCATGAGCATTTTTCAATAATTAAATTCAGAATGAAAACAAAATAATACAGAGTGTAACATAACCAACGACGTTTCCGTAAAGGGGTGACTCAGCCCGTCAAAATGAACAACTTTTCCTATGGGACCAATGCTGGGAACTCATTTTTTTACAATTTCATACTAATCGGGCCGTCGAACACTTTTGTATAAAAATGTTTTTTTTTTAAGTTCCCAGCATTAATCCCATAGGCAAAATTGTTAATTTTGACGGGCTCAGTTACCCCATTACGGGAACGTCATTGGTTATTTTTACACGCTGTATAGTCCACTTTCAAGTTTCAATAAAAATGCGTTTAACTGAAAATCATAGTCATTAGGAACAAAATGGCATACGAAAAAAAACGCCAATTTCCTATGAAACTTGCAACGCCAATTTGGAAAAAAAAATCTATGGTAAGCGGAAAAAACGCCAGTTTCATAGGAAATTGGCGTTTTTTTCCGCTTACCATCTTGCACGTTCATTGTAATGAGTCTTTACCTATGTTAAAGAGCCATTACAAAGAACGTGCGTAGCTTCCGCGCTACGCGTTTGTAGCGTCGTAGACGGGACGTAGCATAGTACTACGAAATTATACGTACACGTATCGCTCGTAGCAAGTTCTACAAATTGCTACGAAGGCCGTGACGTGTTGGAAAACAAGCTTTTAAAATAAAAAGTCGTCATTGTATGTGTTTCTTTCCACTCAGTGACACCGATAAGAGCTTAGCTTTCTATCAGAGAGACATGAACTATGAAAACCCTTTTATCCGACTTAAAAATGGAGGTTGCTTTTTTTTTGTTGCTAGGCCATAAGGACTTATAGGCCTAGGCTATGTCTACCCCGCAAGGGAAAAAGACGTGATACTATGTATGTATGTATGTTTGCTTTTTTTAATGTTTGTTACCTCAGAACTCCGTCATTAATGAACCGATTTTAAATTATTTCTTTGTTTGAAAGGGTTTGTTTTCAAGTTGGTCCCATTTAAATAACATCACAATCGGTTCAGTAGTTTAAATGAAGTCGTTTTTTTTTATATTAATGATTATTGAATATCGTGTAACAAGATAAATTAAATAAAGAATTTACGAAACACGAAAATCACTATCTTGTAAACAGTTGGGCGGCTGGACTAATTTTGATAAAACATACCTAAGCACCATTTTACATTTCACCTGTCATCAGTCTCAGTTCAAACCCGTGTCTACCATTTCCGTGTAAATTTTCACTTTTAATTTTATAATTGAATCAATTATTATAACCAAATAATGTATTTTTTTAGGTATCCATCTTGCTCATTTAGTTATACTTTTTATAGACGTTTATAAGTCGGTAGTTGTTGCTGAAAATATCAAGTAATTCGCAAAGAAACTTTTTCAGGTTAGCTTTTTGCTATTTTATTTAGCTAGGTTTAAAATATTTTTTTGAAAATATTTTGATGTAACCCTTTATTTTGATCTTTGAACTGTACTTCATATTTTTCTCATGCTAGTATTCCATGAAACATATGGCTTACTGCGCGACAGACAGACAGAAACAGACGTTTTACGGTATTCTTCTGATGGACAGCGCCTTAAATCATAACACCTCACTTATTGCGTCAGGGGTTAAAAATAAAGAAACACTAATAGAATTAAAGTCTCTTTGCTACTTACTTCTACAGTATCAAATTACTTCCCCGCAATAATTCCAGTGGTTTCTGTTCCGTTTTCTCAGAATTGAGGTTGGCGTCAGATAATTACAACAGACTTTATACCAGAGTTTCCCAAACCGTTAGCGCACGCGTACCCTATATCTTACACGACTGCCCAAAAAGGGGGTCATACATTTATTACTTAAGATGATTTAGGGGGTTGACCCCCATATAATATACAGTATTAAAACTTAACGTGTATTAATTTATGAAGTGAAAACTGCGCGTTGTGCCCTTTTTGGAATAGGTAAAAAAAAATTAAACTTGTGTCCGGACACGTCACCTGATCCAAAATTCGTAAGACGGACACGTGACCTAAGACCACCGCAAAGGGTAGTTTTCACTTCTGCCGGCACTCTCGGAGTAACCCGTTGTTTTTTCCTTGGCAATGGAATGGATCGGCCTATTCCTATTTTTTTTAGAAAATAACATGATTAAACTGTCATATCATTTTGTAAAAAAATTGGTAATATCCGCTTAAA
Organism: Elegia similella; assembly: GCA_947532085.1. Taxonomy (NCBI): domain Eukaryota; kingdom Metazoa; phylum Arthropoda; class Insecta; order Lepidoptera; family Pyralidae; genus Elegia; species Elegia similella. The sequence goes on along the minus strand of OX383951.1, from coordinate 5,607,773 downwards.
AGTTATTTCGTAAAAAAATAGGTAATATCCGCCTAAAAGCGATAAGTTACTGATAATTTAGCATGAACTATTAGTTTTTCTATAAAAATATATTACGTGGTTAGTACTGGTTAGTTAAATGCATATTATCACGGGGCATAGCTGCATGCAGGGTTGCTAGCCGCATCATCTTTTGATCTTCCTTAGATGTGGCTTTAGAGCTGATAAATTGTATGCTTTTTTCGTTTCTTCTATAACAGCTTGGATTATGCACGACTACGTATAGTTAAATAAATAAATAAATAAATATATACGGACAAATCGCACAGATTGAGCTAGCCCCAAGGTAAGTTCGAGACTTGTGTTATAGGATACTAACTCAACGATATTATATTTTATAACAAATACCTATATAGATAAACTCCAAGACCCAGGCCAATCTGAAAAAGATCATTTTCCATCTTGACCTGGCCGGCGCCACGGAGCTGTCATCATACGAGGATCATAGTTGCGTCGAAAATGAATAGCTCCATAGGAATATCTCGCGACCCCCGAGGGGTACGCGTACTCCACTTTGAGAAGCCCTGATTAATACTATTCCTTGTAAATTATTCTGAGAGCTACGATGCTTAACACTATAAACGCATTAAGTGATTTAACTAAATCTCAAGCTCATCACAAGACCGCTACACCTTCAGACACCGTGAGCCAATACTGCGTACATCCGGAACGTTATCAATAAATATTGTAGGCGGTAGTTTTGTATAGTTCTTATAACTCAAAAGACAAATGTCAACTTAGTCCACCTGCGACCATAAAAATTGTAAAGTTTTCGAAACGTTAGATGTAAAAAATAATGTAATATACGTGATTATACCGTATTATGTGATGATTTAATTTAAATGTTAACAATCGCAAAAACATTATAAACCAGCTTGGATTCGGTACGGCTACGTATATTTTGCGTACTCCATAGGAATATCTCGCGAACCCCGAGGCGTAGGCGTACTCCACTTTGGGAAACCCTGATTTATACTATTATTTGTAAATTATTCTGAGAGCTACGATGCTTAACACCAGTTTCAAGAGAATATGTGTACTTGAAGGAAAGGTTCATGTCTTACTTAAAGTATCTTATTCTAACTAATATTATGAATGTGTCAGTCTGTGTGGATGTTTGTTACTCATTTACGTTTCAACATTTCCATATTTTAAACTGTGTATAAAAAAGCGGCCAAGTGCGAGTCGGACTCGCCCATTAAGGACTAGCTCCTTAGACTAGCTCCGTGGCGTAGCGGTCAACACGCCTGCCTGCGACACGAATTGACCGGGTTCGATCCCCGGCCAGGTCAAGATGGAAAATGATCTTTTTCAGATTGGCCTGCCTCTTGGATGTGTATCTATATATGTATTTGTTATAAAATATAGTATCGTTGAGTTAGTATCCCATAACACAAGTCTTGAACTTACTTTGGGGCTAGCTCAATCTGTGTGATTTGCCCCTATATATTTATTTATATATTTATGTTTATATTAAGGGTTCCGTAGTAGCAAGTAATATAAAAGTTCTTGTTATATTTGAGTTGATTGAATAAAAGGTAAATAGCGGTTTACGATTTATGAAGTATTAAAATAAAACTACTTACTAGATCTCGTTCAAACCGTACTGTGCGCCTTCGATGCAGGTTACCATCGATATGGCTCATCATCGATTGGCTAGCTCCGTGGCGCAGCGGTCAACAAGCCAGCCTGCGACAGGAGTGTGCCCGGGTTCGATCTCCGGCCAGGTCAAGATGGAAAATGATCTTTTTCAGATTGGCCTGGGTCTTGGATGTGTATTTATATATGTATTTGTTATAAAATATGTATCGTTGAGTTATTATCCCATAACACAAGTCTCGAACTTACTTTGGGGCTAGCTCAATCTGTGTGATTTGTCCGTATATATTTATTTATATTTATGGAGGGCTGTCGTACATTTGCTACAGTAAACCGTCGATAGAACGAGTTCGATACAGTGACTGGCGATGAAGTGACTAGCGATATTGTGCCTGGACCCATTTTCGAAGGATACATCAACTTGATTGAAGCCGCGAACAAAAGCATATTCATACTAATATTACATATGCGAAAGTAACTCTGTCTGTCTGTAACCTTTTCACGCTTCAACAATTGAATTTCTTCCATGCTGGTCTGGGAGGAAATAAAAAACGTAGAATGTGCCAGGGGCTTCTCTTCTCGCGCAGATTCATCACCTCATGCCCATCAAAATGCTAAATGTGGCCTTAAGGTCTTATAGACCTAGGATCTGTCTACCCGGCAAGGGAAACAGACGTGATACTATGTATGTATGTAACAATTGAACCAATTTGGATGTAATTTTGTATGGAGGTAGTTTCAGGCCCAGTGAAGGACATAGGGTATCTCTTTTACTGTTCACCGACGAACGAAATCGCCGACTATAGATAGGTTTAAATATTCTTCTATGCATAATAATCGGTCGCAATTAAGAACATCAAATAAACCAGCATGCTAACACGTACGTTGGTACTTGTCAATTATCAACCCTCACTTTTGAGGCAGGGGACACTCCCCAATCCCAAGGGACAGGCGAGGGACGTTTGTAATTATCTGTGAAAAGATCTGTGGCTGTTTCGGATAGAGTGTGGTCAGTTCGACAGATGGGCCATTTGAGATTAGCTACCATTTATCTGGAAAGTGCTGTCAAGTGGCCAAGGCCGGTCTGGATGGGGGTTCGAATCTCTTGTGGTAGATTCTCGATAGTTACGTACTTTTGTAAAACACTAATAACATCTACAGTGTGATTTAGAATTCCCTAGCTATATTGAAGTCTGTGAATCAGAATCCCATATGGAATACAGAATTGTAAGAAAAAAAGGTAAAAAACAAAAAAATAAATTTAACCTTTCATAGAAATTCGTCCAGCTGATCGGCGACTTTATATGGGAAACCTAATTTTCTTTATCGTTTTTCAGCTTTTTTTCTTGCAATTCTGTGTTTTTTATTAGGGATCCTGATTCCCAGATTTCAATATAGCTAGGGAATTCAAAATCACGTTGTATATCATTGAAACTAACGTGAGATACAGACATTATGTACTAAAAACGGGTCACTCACGTGCTATTTCGTGGGGATTGCCGACTAAAGTTAGTTACTAATGAGTTAGTAAAACTATAGTCGGCGATCCCGACAAAATAGTACTTAAAACATCGCAGGATTGCTAACATCGTAAACAACAATGTTTGTTCTACGACTTAAGCTAATTTGTTAGATTTTACTTTCATACGAAAATATATATTACTAGCTTTCGCCCGCAGCTCCGCCCGCGTCAATGTCGATCCCTCGGGAATAGTACTTTTTCCGAGATAAAAGGTAAGCCTATGTCCTTCTCCGCACTCCAGAGGACTTGTATGCAAAATTTCATGATGATCGGTTCAGTAGTTACGGCGTGAAAGCGTAACAAACAAACAAACAAACAAACAAACAAACAAACAAACAAACAAACAAACAAACAAACAAACAAACAAATAAACAAAGAAACTCACTTTCGCATTTATAATATTAGTAAGGATAAGGATAAGGACTAGCTTTTGCCCGCGGCTTTGCCCGCGTTAGTGTAGATTCCTTGGGAACAGTAGAATCCGGAAGAAAAAGGCACCTTATGTCCTTCCTCGGTCTTCAAACTATATACCAAATTTCATCCAAATTAGTTCAATGGTTAAAGCGTGAAAAGAAGACAGACAGACAGACTTTCGCATTTATTATATTAGTATTGATTATTAAAAACTCTGCGCCGGTAGGAAGAGAGAGGGATATTAATTCCTCTCCTACGCCGCGCCGCGCCGGCTGTCTCAGGTCGCGTGTCTGTCTTACGAATATTCGATCAGGTTACGTGTCCTGACGCGAGTTTAATATTTTTTATCCATCCCTAAAAGCAAAACGCCGCTAAAGAAGCACTTAAAAACCATTACCGTTACAACTGTTTCGGCATGAAAGAATAATAAACATCCATACATTCACACATCCATAATACTCACAAACTTTCGCGTTTTCAATATTAGTTAGAATAACATAATATGAAAGGTTACCTATGTTCTAATCCAGGGACTAACTTATCTGTGTGCAAAATTTTGTCAAGATCCGTTCAGCCGTTTTGGCGTTAAAGAGTCACAAACATCCAATCATATACACATCCATACATCCTCACAAAGTTTCGCGTTTATTTATAAAAAACAGATATTAAATAAGAATACTCATACGAACGTTTAATAAAAGTATGATAAAACAAAAACGCACCAGCGAATTGTCACAGCTATTAAAAAATCTCCAGGGCTTAGCAATCGGGCCCGGGTTTAGACGAGTCGTGAGGGGACGATAATTGTGGTAAATATAAAATACGTGTCGGGACGAACTGTCGTCGGTCGGCCCTCGACGCTTGAACACTTCATTCATAATTCTGTCCCGAAATTCGAGGTAACATTTATACAAGCTCTTGCGAAGCTTATGTTCCAGTATTATCTCAAAAAGAACAAAGGTTAAACCTTGGATCACTGTGATGTCCGTCTATGAAGACCATTTTTCTTAAGAGGGACTAACCTATCTGTCAGGGTCTTCATAGACGAGAATCAAATTGATATTAACCAAGCCTGCGGTCCCTTAAAGCTGTGAAAAAATATGGGTGAAAATCCGAAATTAAGGAATCATATTAGTAGGCGATGCGGCTAGCAACCCATCCCTATTTTGATTCCGTTTTCTACCTAATGCCTACCAACCTGCTAAATGTGTTTTTATGTTTTATTTTGCATTCACAGTACTATTTTGATATCCAACGTGATCCGCTAGCGATATACTCTTCTTAAATAAAAAAAAAATATGGTGAAAAAATTCTATGCGGGCGGGGTTTGAACTAGCGACCTTAGGTCTATGTACGACCTACGCTCTGCCAACTGAGCTACCGCATGTTCTTGCTGTAGCTCAGTTGGCAGAATATAACGGTAGCTCAGGTTCAGGTCCGCTCGCGTTGAATATTTCTACCATATTTTATTTCTTAATTTAATAAGACTACTGCTAAACGAGGCTTTAGACTCTGTCTACCCCGCAAGGAAAAAAAGTATGTATGTACTTTCCAATTGTAGTAGTAGTTATGGGGTAGATTGTCTGTCATCATCATCATTATCAGGTCTTTTGTCTCCACTGTAGGAGCATGACCCTCTCTGTACTATCGGAGCCCTACTTGTCAGAGCAGAAAAGGATTTCGCCTACACTCTCCTCGCTGGCCAGACGGGTTGGAGAGGTCTCATTGATGTTTATGAGCTTTGTTTAGCTTGTATTTACTAAGTCCCCTCTTACGAAATCCATGGGAAGACTTGGAGTGGTCCTATTCTACTCTGCCAGAAACCACACGGCTCCAAGATTGTCTGTAAAGTAGTAAAATAACGGAGCTAATCGAACTTGGTAACGTCCCAGTAGCCACAGTTTTTTGCGCTGAAGAATGCTACTAATTAGCTTGGTTTCTTCAATGGCCGTTATATCTCAGGCTTGGCATTTTCTCCTTTCTTTCCGAGTTCAATAGAAAGGGTTTGGTTTTATTTTAATGGGAGGCATTACTTTGTACGCTGACTAGCTTTTGCCCGCGTATTCGTCTGCGTAGTAGTCGAAAATTGGACCAAGGAACCTCGCTGTCTCATACATATTTCGCCCCCCTTTTCACCCCTTTAGGGGTAGAATTTCGAAAAATCCTTTCTTATCGTATACCTTGTTGCGACTTTCTGGAAGGGTCACTGCATTCTCCGATCAACCCCAGAATCACAGCAAGGAAAAAATCAGTAAACACTAACCTGGATTCACTGGTGAACAGGATTCGGAAGGATTCGCCCGCGACAGGCCTCGTGGCGGCTGGCTGGGAATTTTCCTGGCTTGAACTGTATTATTTTCTTACTGCCTACACTAGTGGTGCAACATCACACACGCGCGATGAAGATTTAGGGTTGTTTTCGGCCAGCGAAGCCCTTAGGGTCGTTATTTTTGGAAATTATATTAGCACAAGACGCGCTCAACAAGACCCGCACGCCATCTTTTTTTCGACTAGTCTCCGGACGACCAATCACAGGCCGTCGACGGCGAATAGGGAAGTATGTATGTGGGGAAACGGAAGCAGGACCACAGATAGGTAATTTTATTTGGGTTTTTAAAGTTAATGCTTACACATTTTCCCCCACCTGAAATCTACAAGGGTTTCACAGAGAATGCAAATTAAAAGATAAAAAACAAAAGCAATAGCTACGCACTATTGCAAGAATATCTAGAAATATTATTTTCGAAAGATAAAGTAATAAATAAGTTTTAACTAGCCTAAGGATAGTGTGTATTTATGAGTTAGTTATTTATGAAAAAAAAAATTATTTTTAATTAATTGGTAAGGGACAAACCTTTACTACCGGCCTACGAAAGGTCTTTCCGTTAGCAGTTCGGAAAGTAACTACTCTGACTACTTGATCCGAACTAGCATGCACTTGCACAATACGTGCCAACTTTCAGAACATCGGCGGAAGATTAGGTTCGTTAACTAAGACTAAGTCATCTATTTTAGTATTTGGTTCATGTACCACCCAATTGTTCTTTTGTTGTAATGTATGAATATAATCACGCTGCCATACGCGCCAAAATCTCTGGGTAATTTTCTTAAGCATGACCCAACGAGAGCGCGGACACGAAATAAAACATCTAACACACTTCGACAGCACGGTACGTATCAGAAGTCTCAATCCAATTATCCAAAACTGGCGTTGAATAAGAGATTGTAAGGTTCGAGGTCCACAATGCAAATATTTTTTATGAAAATGTTTTATTATAATTTTAGATATTGGACATTGTTTAGGTAACAAAAAAGGGTGCAACGCAGATGGTGACAGATTAGCCTCATCGATGCGTTCCCCCACCCGCACGATCCCATCATCGTCCAGGAAAGGTGAAAGTTTTTGAATGGATTTTACACATGGGTCATTATCTCGCACTCGACTGACTTCGGAAGACATATAATGATACTGACTCAATTTAACTAACACTTTGGTTGACTTCTCGAGTTTAGGACTACTGAGAAATGAAAGAATTCGAGTTTGCCTTGCAACCCTCGAATTTGAAATAAATCGAATACACCATGCTACAATTCTTAGAATTTTTGTAAAAGAGGAATGTCTGGCAATTAAGTCCAGAAGTGGGTTTCTGACCTCAATCACGTGAAGACTTTTAGTTTCTAGTGGTTTGAGCTCGGGTAAGTCTTCTTTTGGAAGTAGAACCCGTTTGTTAGGCCATTGACTAGGCAAATCCTGTAGCCAAGAAGGACCTTTCCACCACAGAGGATGGTCTATAAGCTCTGGACAGGACACTCCGCGACTACAACAGTCGGCCGGGTTATCCTTAGACGAAACATGATACCAATGATTGGTACTAATCAAATCAGTTGCTTGAATGACACGATTGGCTACATAAATTTTTAACAAATGAGGGGCAGTATTAAGCCATGACAAGGTAGTGCTGCTGTCTGAATAAGCTCGAATAGAATTAATAGTTATATGGTCTTTAAGCAAATTATACATGTGCGATAGAACTTTTGCCAGAAGCACCGCTGCGCTTAGCTCGAGTCTATTTACCGTGGTAGGTTTTAAAGGAGCTACTCTAGATTTTCCAATCAGTAAACTAGTCGCAGTAGAAATTCTGGGCTCATTAGTAACCACACAAATATACACACAACGACCATAGCCTTTCAGAGAACCATCACAGAAACCTACCAAGTGTACTTCCATCGGATTGGAAGGTATAACTAACCGCGAAAGAGAAATTTTTTGTAAATCAGACAAATTGGCCGCTATTAAATGCCATTTTTTGGTTAAATGTTTTGGAATAGTCTCATCCCACGATAAATTTAACCGACATATTTCTTGCAACAGCGATTTTGCTGCATAGACTACTGGGCATATCCAACCGAGTGGATCGAAAATGCGGGCTACTAAAGAGAGTATGGATCTTTTAGTAAATTTGACTTCGAACGAGTCTGAAAAGGCATATGAAAAAGAATCATTAATGGGATTCCATCGTATCCCTAATATTTTGACAAACTCATTTCCCGATTCATCGAAGGATTTGGAACTTTGACAAAATTCAGGAGGAACATCCTTAAGAAGACGAGGATCGTTGGTAGTCCATTTACGTAGTTCAAAGTGAGCCTTGGCCAACAAAGATGTGATATCGGCCTTCAGCTTGATCGCCTCTTCAAGGGAAGAGCCGCCAGTTGTGATATCGTCCATAAATGTCTCCTGGGTGATAACCTGAGCTACACGACTTGAGTACTCAGAACCATGATCTTCAACAAGTTGATGAAGTGTTCGAATGGCTAAATAAGGTGAACTACTAACCCCGTACGTGACTGTCTTAAGTTCGTACTCCTTTAAGATCTCAGTTGGATCATTACGCCAAAGCACGTGTTGATAATGCCTTTCCTCGGGTCTTATCAATATTTGCCGATACATACGACCGATGTCGGCAGTAAAAACTATTTTGTGAAGTCTAAATTTTGTCACTAAATCAACAATATCCACTTGCAGCTTAGGACCCACATGAACAATATTATTGAGTGACAGATTATTCGAAGTCCGACTACTGGCATCGAAGACTACTCGTAAACGTGTCGTTGTACTATCGGGTCGTATTACACAATGGTGAGGAATAATATAAGGGTCAGTAGACAAAGATTCAGCAGGCTGCATATGTCCCAGATCTTCGTACTGCTGCATAAATTCCTTATATTCCGTTTTCAACTCAGTCTGGCTGGCAAGACGCTTTTCCAAGTTGAGAAAACGGTTAAGAGCCTGATGATATGATTCTCCTAAGGCTGGAGTATCATCTTTAAGCATAATTGGTACAACATAACGACCGTCGGAGGTACGATATGTGCCATTTTTATATTTTTGTTCACATATTTCATCCTCAGGACCGGAAATTTTACATTTCGGCGGTTCTTCGGATTCCCGAAACCGTTGAACGATCTCATCGAGCGCACAAGAAGACGCGATGAGTGACGTAACGGGTGTAGCTGGAGTTTGAGCCACCACGTTTTGAAGAAACTGACCACTTATCACCCAGCCGAATACACTAGACAGTGCACATGGAAAACCAGGACCTGGGCTATAACGTGAACCAGTATATATCTGGTCAAAACAGTCTACTCCTAACAACAGATCGATCGGACCCGATTTATCAAAATCTTGGTCGGCGAGATCCAGATGTTTAAACTTTTCCTTGACAACCGACGGTAACGAAGTTGAAGGAATCATTGAAGTGATTTTAGGCAAAACCACTAATGGTATATCGAATTGGGGCGAGTCATTTGACCTAGGCACAATAGAGCCAAACGTATAACCTTTAATATTACAAACATAATTTTGACCGAGACCGGTTACATTTAAATTACACTTTTTTATATGTAAACCTAACTGTCGCACACAGCTACTTGTAATGAAAGAGTCCATCGAGCCACTATCTATGATTATACGAGCATACTGCAATGAACCATCCACTCTTCTCAACCGAACCACTGCTGAACCAATAATTTTGGTACTCATAGGTGGTGACTTTGACATGTTTGGCTGAGTTGTACAAGTTAGGGAAGTGCTCATATTGGAATTCTCAGAAGCCTTTAGGTCAATGGTATTAGATAATAAACTTTTATGTTCTTCATGTAATAATGTGTTATGCTTTGAGTTACAAATGAAACACATGGACTTAGACTTGCAGTCAGCACTAGTGTGACCGGGCCTTAAGCAGTTATGACATAATTGTAACTCTTTAACTAATTGTTGTCGCTGTCCTATATTCATAGAATGTACTTTACCACAGCGATATATTTAATGATTTTTAAGACAATACACACAAACAGCCTGATTAGGTTTATTATTATTTGAGTTCTAAGAAGTAATTAAGGAAGAATTTGATTGCCGAGAAAAGTTACCTTTATTTGTGCTGTTACAATACAATACAATATATCTTTATTGCGCCATAATTTATGGTAAACATAGAACATAATTTAAAAACATATGACACAAAGGCGGACTTATTGCTAAGCAATCTCTTCCAGCCAACCTTTGGGTAGAGTATAAGTAAAATAAAAGAAGAAGGTGGGCGCAGTATACAATTGCAGATTATATACTTACATATATAAACCTATATAAATATATACATATACTCTTATCATACATATATACATAAAATACAACTAACTAACTGATGAACATGTGTAGAAAGAAGTAAGGAGAAGGAAAGTAAGGCAAACTGAAGTTTAGTCAGGATAGTTTAGAAAGATAATATGTTTTTAAACGGTTTTTAAAACTGGTGATAGTTTGAGCGGTTTGAATATTAAGGGGGAGAGCATTCCAGAGGCAAACGGCTTGAACTGTGAAGGACTTTGAGTAGTATTCCGTCGAATGGACAGGGATTTTAAGACGGAGGGAATAAGTACTGCGTGTAGGTCGATTACTGTCTTGATGAAGAAAGGTAAAGCGTTCTTTTAAATAACGAGGGGAAGAAGGAATAAATAGAATGGAATATAAGAGTGAAAGAATATGATAGTTACGACGAAACCTGATTGGGAGCCACTTGAGTTGTGCGCGAAAAGTTGAAACGTGGTCATATTTGCGTAATCCAAATATAAACCTTATACATAAGTTTTGAAGGCGCTCAAGCTTATTTAATTGCTCCTCTGTAATGTTTAGATAACATGAGTCGGCATAATCAAGAAGAGTAAGAAGTAATGATTGTGCAAGCGAAATTTTAGTTGCAATGGGTAAAAAGTTTTTAAGCCTCATAAGAGATTTAGCCGAGGCAAATACCTTTCGACTAACTTCCGATATTTGAGGACCCCACGATAATCTATTATCCAGAAATACACCCAGGTTTTTTACTTTATCACTGAAGTTAATCTTAACCCCGTCGAAGGTTATATGTGGGAGTGAAAATAAATTAACTCTAGATGTATTCCATGGCCTACCTATTATGATTGCTTGCGTTTTAGCTGGGTTTATTATAAGTCCATGCGCTCTGCTCCATTCTGCTATGCGAGACAAATCATCATTAATACTCCTTATACCACTACTAAGATTATCTAGAGAAGTGTGACAATATATTTGCAAGTCATCTGCATATAGATAATAGGAAGTGCAGAGTTGAAGAGTGATGGAATTAATAAATAAAGCAAACAACAGTGGGGATAGTACGCCGCCTTGCGGAACACCAGAAGACGTGCGGCACCAGGAAGAGAAATTATTCTCAACGCGCACTCGCTGCCGGCGTCCGTGTAAGTAGGAATGAAACCAATTGATAACTGAAGGAGATATGTTCAGAGTGCGCATCATAGCTAAGAGCACATCAAAATCCACAGTATTGAAAGCATTGCTAAAATCGAGAAGAGCCAAAACTGTCAACTGTGAATCATCCATGCCATGACGTATATCTTCTGTGATTTTTACTAACGCCGTAGTCGTACTATGCCCCGCGCGAAATCCAGATTGGAATGGATTGAGTAGATTATTTATATCGAGAAAGGAATAAAGTTGAATTTGGACTAAACGTTCTTGGATTTTGGAGAGGAATGGGAGTATTGAAATAGGACGAAAATCAGAAAAGGAAGCTGGGTTCGGTTTTTTAGGGATCGGAGTAATATTTGCATCTTTCCATGCGCTAGGAAAAGTACCGTTGGACAAGGAGTTGTTCATGATTTTAGTGATAATGGGAAGAAGGATGTCTAGGATTGGCAGGAACATATTACGACTAATATCATCAGCTCCGACCGCATTTGAAGTCACTGATAGCAAACACTTGTGAACATCACTAGCAGTTACCTGATTAAATGAAAAATGTGGATAATTTGGAGTAGGGAGTGAAGAAAGGTGGTTTAACGTATTTAACTTGTCAGTGCCACCAAAAGAAGCCGAAGTAGAAAAGTGCCTGTTAAGGAGATTTATATCGAAATTGTTGGAAGTATTAACCTTATTTTTCCCCACTCCAAGTGATTTCAGAAATTTCCATATCTTGGCTGGATCGCCATTCTCAATAGAATTATGTATATGGTGGCGTTGTGCGTCTCTGCACTTCCTATTACTATTATTACGTGCTTCGATATATTTGTCTCGATATTTATCGGGGTCGGATTTAAATTTGGACTTTAAACAATGTTTTTTATGGATTGCAGCTTTAATATCATCACTGAGCCAGGGCGCCGGGAAATGTTTAACCCTAATTGGATGCACTGGGGCATGTTTGTCGTACAGTTCTATTAACAATTTATTGAAAGAATCTACTTGCTCATCGACGGTCGGCAAACCTGTCACAGAGTCCCAGTCACAATCTTTTGCATCTTGGCGGAGAAGGTCAACATTCATCGAACTAAAATTTCGCTGCAGGAGAATTTTAGATCTGCATTTGGGTGGACGGAGTTTATAGGAGAGAAAAAGTAGGTCATGGTAAGAAAATATATCAGCGTTGTATTGGGCATGGTTTGCTACAAGGTCGGTTGAAGAGACCAGAATAAGATCAAGAAGACTAGGTGTGCAGCCCGGGAAATGATGCGTGGCTTGAAGCGGAAGTACGGATAAATTGCAGGCCTGAACAAGAGACTTAAGGGAAGACGCACGGTGATCATTCTTTAGGAGACAAGTATTAAAGTCACCCATAATAATGACTTGGTTATAAGAAGGAGTAATGTCTTCAAGGAGAGTTTCAAGGGCAGAGAAATAACTGATAGTTTCAGAAGGGCTATAAAAAACTCCTAAAAGGACACGAGTATGATGTAGGGTGACTTCAATAAAAAGATACTCGGCTTCATGTGAAGGATTAGTGATTTGAGAGACACGAACTACGTCATAGGAAATATGCGAGCGAAGGTAGATGGCAACACCACCTCCTCCTTTACCTGTACGGTCATTGCGAATGAGCTGGAAGCCAGGTAACGAGTATGAAGTTGAAGGTAGACTAGGCTGCAGCCACGACTCAGAAACAAATATAGCATGTATCAAGTTATTGTCACACGTTGCGAGCAAATCAGCATAGTGCCCTGGAATGCTTTGTGCATTTATGTGTATAGCATTGAAATATTTGGAAAATTCAAAGAAAGTATTATGTAAGGTTTCACCAAGTGTAGGAATAGAGTGGAAACTATCTTCAGTTGACGAAATTGACTTAAAGCTATCATCATGTTCAATATTAATCATATTTAAATATAATTTATAAATATATAAGTATGTATTCAAAATAATATAATATTAATAAATATATATATATATATATATATATATTAATATATCAACTATAAACACTAAATTTCTAATATAAAAATACTAGTATACACTAGTACCATACATATCTTCTACCCGCCAGCGGTGGAATAGAATAACTATGAATCTTATAACAGACAAGTGAAAGACAAAATAAAATCATAAAAAAAAAGATATTAAAATAATAAACATTATTGTAAGAAATTGACACAGTCAGTGGTTCTGGCTGTCAAACTATACAACTAAGCATAAAGAAGAAAAAAAACAAAAAAAACAAAAAATACAGTGACATAGACAGCTGTCAATAGAAAACTTGTCAGTCAGTCTTGTGTCAACCTGAGGTGTCAACAAACAAGAAAAACAAGCCAAAAACAAAGTTGTCAGTGACAGTGAAAAAATAAAAGCGAATTATGAAATAACTTATTGAGGGTATCTCTTAAATAACAAAATAAAAGTACACGGTATGTGCAATCTAATACCGGTAAAATTGGCAAACCCATAGTAACCTACAAAAGTAGTTACTTAGGTACTTCTACTTTTTAGCTGCTCTTTTTGGACGCACCGATGCCGCCGCCGGAGCTGCCGCCGTTGTTGTAATCGGCACAAGAGAAGCGCCTGTGCTCGCACCGCAAGACTCTGCCTCGGCTTGGGTAGTCAATGAAGCATTGTGCAGCTTATTGACCTCACTACACGAGTAGACCCGATGCCTCACTCCGTCGGGACCGATCACATATATGCAGCCATCCTTAGTCCAGCATTTAGTAACGCCAAACTTTTCACGCGCAGACAAAAACGCTTCATGCCGTCCCTTTGTGAGGAATTCAGAGATGGTTACGCCAGTACCCTTCAAGCTCGTCTTGGCAGCCCAGAGTCGGTCCTTGTTGACTAAACTGATGAATTCCACCAAAATAGGCCTAGGCTTTCCATGCTGAGTCTGACCTAGACGATGAGAACGACAAATGTCATCCTCGCTGAACTTAGAAATCTTCAACTTATCAGATGCCAAGGCTGCAATCACCGACACAGTGTTTTCCTTTGGTGTCTCTGCAATGCCGTGTATTAGAAGGATTTTTCTACGTCCCCGCATCTCGGATTGATCCTGTTGCCTCTCCAGATGTTCCTGCCGCTGATGCAATAGCTGTAGTTCCTCATGGAAGTTACGCATCATAGAGCCAACAAACTTCTTGAATGCAGTGAATTCATTGGACAGTGTAGTGATGTTAGGTGTTGGGTTGGCAACTTGCAAATCCTTTTGGAATTCCGCCATCTTGGTATTAAAAAGCTCCATCATCTGTGTCATTGATTTTTGTAATGATTCCATGTTTAAAGGAAATGTATAAAGGATACACTAGCAGGTAAATTAATTTAGTATTATTATGACATTAAGATATTACTCCTAGATGAAGTAATTCTAATTTTAACTAATTAAAATAACAAGCACTACAAAAACACGTCTAAGCAAATTTACTGCTACCCGCTGTTGTGGTTTTGTTTATTTGTAGAATTGAATGACTGTAAATTACTAGGTTGACTAACCTCTAATACCTTTATATAATTCTGTAAATAAACAATCAAATTATTAAATTTAGGAACTATTTCGGTATTTTGTAATTCAAACATTTTTCTAGTATCTGTATCAAGAGGCCGAGATGCTATGTAAAATAAAAGAAATTCACTTAAATCATCAATATTTAACCCGCGTAAGGCACTAACACATTCATAAAGTTTGATAATGATGGCCGTTGGATCGGATTTAATTTTATTATTTTTTCTAAATAAGCGGTGGCTAAAATACGTTTATTATCATACCTGTCTAGCAACGCTGCATAAACAACAGAATAATTAGCTGATGTTATAGGAACACCCTTAGCTAGTGTCAGGGCATACCCAGACAGACATGACAACAAATAGTAAAATTTCTCTGTGTCCGACAACGAAACATTATTATGCACAAGCGACGTATAACTGTCTTTAAACATCTGCCAGTTCTCTATATTACCATCAAACTTAGCTATTTGCAATTTAGGTAGTTTCACTTGCGAGCTGGAATGCGCATGACCTTGACACAGTTCCGAGCGCGAACTCGCACCGGCGCTTGCGTCGAGAGAATCGACAAACTCAATGACAAAATAGTATAACTCGTCAAATGACAACAAATCAGTATTATCGATAACAAATTGAGGATTTAGTTTAAGTTGCAACTGGTTTACACGATCGTTGCATTCCAAGAAATTATCACGAATTTTATCAATTCTTTTATACCTAGCTCGAAAGGATGCTAATTTAGTTTTATTTTCTTTCGTAATTTTTGCTAAGTCATAAAGTGAAAAAACTAAGTAAAAAAACGTAAATATGAGTTTAAAAATATGCAAATATATTTTTAAACTCATATTCACGTTTTTTAATGGTGGACATTAATTCTCCTTCCGCCATGTTTTCGCTAAGCACTAATTGTGAAAGTACGAGTAATGTAGGTAAGTAGCAAAAGTTTAAATGGAAACTGAGTAATGGAACAGATATTCACAAAACACGTAGGTTTTAAAACTACGGACTATTACTTATAATTATAAATACACACCTCACTGCTTTTAATTGACCCTAGATAAGTACATAGGCTATCCAAAATAATTCGAAAGCCTGAGTAACAAGATAGTACCTTATGGCATACAAATTGAACGATTAAGGGATTATTACAAGGGAATTAACGAGATAAGAAGTATGTACTCGTAAGTAATAGGTATTTACTATGGTATGGAACAGGTATGGAATTCCCTGTTTGATCCGAGATTGTTAGACAAATAGACAAATGCTAGGTGGGTAAGTACCTAGTTAATTTGAATCTATAATAAGTCTATTTATGAATAAATTAGTTATCCATATTTGGAAATAACTTTAATTGAAAATATTGAAATTAAGTGGGTAAATTTGAAATAAGTACGTGAGGAATTTCCTCACAGGAGGCACCATAAATTAATGTTGCGACTTTCTGGAAGGGTCACTGCATTCTCCGATCAACCCCAGAATCACAGCAAAGAAAAAATCAGTAAACACTAACCTGGATTCACTGGTGAACAGGATTCGGAAGGATTCGCCCGCGACAGGCCTCGTGGCGTCTGGATGGGAATTTTCCTGGCTTGAACTGTATTATTTTCTTACTGCCTACACTAGTGGTGCAACATCACACACGCGCGATGAAGATTTAGGGTTGTTTTCGGCCAGCGAAGCCCTTAGGGTCGTTATTTTGGGAAATTATATTAGCGCAAGGCGCGCTCAACAAGACTCGCACGCCATCTTTTTTTCGACTAGTCTCCGGACGACCAATCACAGGCTGTCGACGGCGAATAGGGAAGTATGTATGTGGGGAAACGGAAGCAGGACCACAGATAGGTAATTTTATTTGTGTTTTTAAAGTTAATGCTTACACATACCTTATATACAAAGTCACGGTCAATCGACCATGCACAACCTGGTGTCAGAGTTCTTCGGAACCGCCTCTCGGCCTCTGTCGTGGTTCCTTTAACGACTACCAGATGGCAGCCAGGACCAACGGCTTAACGTGTCTGAATCATTTTTATTATCAGCACGGAATCATCTTAATTATCAGACAATCAGGTGATCCAAGCCTGCAATGTCCTAACCAAACTGGAAGCAACTAAACAAAGTATGCTTCCCGTGGGAATCGAACCCACGATCCCCGGGTCTACAGGCAACCGCCTTAACCACTGGACCACGGAGGTACTCTCTGTACTACCGGAGCCATAGTTGGCCAGAACAGACAGAGGGTTTGGCCTACACACTACTCCTCGCTGGCCAGATGGTTTGGAGAGGTCTCATTGATGTTTATGAGCTTTGTTTAGCTTGACATTTAAATAAGGCGAATAGTTTTAAAAGCCTTCTAATTTTTCCGTGGCTTGATTATGAAATCAGAATTTGGTTTTTGTGGCAAAAAAAAACTGCGTGTTGACTATAATTTCCCCTTTTTTATCTGCATGCCACAAATTTTTTCATGTACAAAATACGACTCACACTTGGCGTTTAAAAACCCTAATAAACAAAGCTAAATCCTCGACACGAAAAGCAACTTTCTTTGTTGAATGCACACATAGTCATCCAGATAATGAAGTGGTAGGATTAGTCCGTATCCCTAGGGAGCTGCCATTTAACAGGGAAGGGGAGTGCATATCGCGCAGTGATTTATGTTGTAGCTACCCTAATGTAACTTCCAATAGGCATAGCTATAGACGTTTTCAATATTTATATTACAAGCTATATGAACTACTTCTAAACATTCATCATCATCATCAGGTCCTTTTTAGTCTCCACTACAGGAGCACGACCCTCTCTGTACTACTAGGGCCATACTTGGCCAGAGCAGCCAGAGGACTTGGCCTACACTCTCCACGCTGGCCAGACGGGTTGGAGAGGTGTCTTAGATGTTTATTAGCTTTGTTTAGCTTGTATTTCCTAAGTCGCCTTCTACGACATCCACGGAGAGACTTGGAGAGGGCCTATTCTACTCTGCCGGATACCACACGGCTAACGATACCACACGGCTCTTCTAAACATTCGCGTTGCATATTTATAACATACACAGGGAATTAACGCGAATATTACATTTTTAATACATAAATATATACATATCTTTATCCCTTATCCCTTACGGGGTAGACAGAGCCTAAGGTCATAAGACTGAAACGCTACATTTAGCGTGTTGGTGGGCGTAAAGGTGGAAAACGGAATCAAAATAGTGATGGGTTGCTAGCCGCATCGCCTATTGTCATGATTCTTTAGATTTTCGCCCATTCCCTTGATCGGATTCTACGTTCTGCGCGGGAAGAGAAGCAGCTGGCATATTCTACGTTTTTTCTGTTCTCCCAGACCAGCATGAAAGAACAGTGTTTAACCGACTTAAAAAAATCTTATAGACCTAGGCTCTGTCTACCACGCAAGGTAAAAAGACGTGATAGTATGTATTCATAATCGAAGGAGGTTATCAATTCGGTTGTATGTTTTATTTATTAATGTTTATCGGAGTTAAACATTCGCCCGCGGCTCAGCCCGCGTCAATGTCGATCCCTCGGGAACAGTACTTTTTCCCGGGATAAAAGGTAGCCTAGGTATGTCCTTCTCTGTGCTCCAGAGAACTTGTATGCAAAATTTCATGATGATCGGGTCAGTAATTACGGCGTGAAATCGTAACAAACAAACTCACTTTCGCATTTATAATATTAGTAAGGACTAGCATTTCGCCGCGGCTCCGCCCGCGTCAATGTCGATCCCTCGGGAACAGTACTTTTTCCCGGGATAAAAGGTAGCCTATGTCCTTCTCTGTGCTTCAGAGAACTTGTATGCAAAACTTCATGATGATCGGGTCAGTAGTAGTACGGCGTGAAAGCGAAACAAACAAACATACTCACTTTCGCATTTATAATATTAGTAAGGATTTGAAAAACTTTTATTTGAAAAGATATGCATCCAGATTGGACCCATTCATATTTCATCAAAGTTGATTTTGTAGTTTGTTTAAAGTTACATTAAAAAACTAATAATAATTACAACTACTTAAAAATATATATATAAATATTTACAAATTATATAGTCCCTGCAAACCGTTATTCTGTGGCAACGTGCCCAAAAGGCTGGCAGCATTGCCACGTTGGATGGCAATGCTTATCCTTTGAGCTAGGTAATTGCCAGCCTTTTGGTCGCGGGATACCTCGATCAGTCTCTTTGACAGAAAGTCAAAGAGACGATGGGCGGATGGACCCCACGGACCCATTGTTTCTACCCCAAAAGGCTCAAATATGTAGCTGTCTCCGATACCTACATACTTGCGCCTTTGAAGTTATTTTGAAGAGTAAACTTCTTTAGCGGCTTTGTGCACTTTTTGGGATGGGTAAGCAATGTTAAATTCGCGTCAGGACACGTGACCTGATCGAAAATTCGTAAGACGGACATGTGACCTAAGACCGCCAGTGCGGCGCGGCGTAGGAGCGGAAGTAATATCCTCCTCTCTTTCTACCGCGCTGAGTTTTCACTACTGCGTGCACTCACACCCGGAGTGCAACCCATTGTTTTTATTACACGAATAATGTGTGTAAGCTTATAACTATCATTGAGAAATGTAAGGAAAAGTTAATTACTGCAAGATATAAAAGCTGAAAGGCTTCCATATAAACGCCAAGAAAATCGAAACTAATCTCTAAACTAATAAATCTCATAAGCTCCGCGGGAGCTCGGAAGCTCTCTAAACACTTCCTTCCATGAAACACGACGCTACCCTCGCTACCCCTTGTTATTACGATACTAACAACTCTACAGCTTTGGCTGGCTAGAATAGGAATTTGAGGAAATTGAAGGCTGACAATTAAGGGGCTTTATCCTTATGAGGCCTTTGACACTTAAAGATTATTAAAAAACTAGCTCTCGCCCGCGGCTCCGCTCGCGTCAATATCGAGCCCTCGGGAATAGTACTTTTTTTGGGATAAAATACCTTTTATCCCGGGAATGACGAGGACATAGTAATGACAAAGACATAGAAGGACATAGGCTACCGCCTATGTCCTTCTCCGTTCTCCAGAAAACTTGTATGCAATATTTCATGATGATCGGTTCAGTAGTTACGGCGTGAAAGCGTAACAAACAAACTCACTTTCGCATTTATAATATTAGTAAGGATGTGTCTCATTTTTACAAGAGTGTTTTATTATTATCTAGATAACAATATCGTGGATATTTTAGACATGTTTTTGTATTGTGTATACAAAGTAAGCGCCGCGCGCTATCGAACGTAAACACATTGCTATTATTTTAGGTGTTATCTATATCTATACTAATATTATAAAGCTAAAGAGTTTGTTTGTTTGATTGTTTGTTTGTTTGTTTGAAAGCGCTAATCTCAGAAACTACTGGATCAAAGTGGAAAATTCTTTTTGTGTTGGATAGTCCATTTATTAAGGAAGGCTTTAGGCTATAAAACATCACGCTGCGACCAATAGGAGCGAAGCATCAATAAAAAATGTTTTGAAAATGGGGAAAAATTATTCATCTATACTAATTAATCATAATAACATAAATTGCCGCGGACGAAGTCGCGGGCAACAGCTAGTTATTATTAAAGCTGCTATGGTTTTATATTTACTTAACTATACGTGGTTCAAAAATGTATATTCAGTAGTTGTTTTACGTAACTAACAACTGTCTTAACTTACTGTCTTAACTTTACCGAGTAAATTTATCGCTCGACTATAACTCTTTAATTTATAAACTCTTCTTAGCTCTTGTTTAGTATTCTACTAAATTAAAAAATATATTACTGTCTCGCTCTCGCTCTCTTCCGTTTGTGCTTATCACGACTCCATAGTGTCTGTGCAATCTAATATTATTTAAATATACTAGCTGCCCCGGCGAACTTCGTTTCGCCATAAGTTAAAAACTATCCTATCTCTCAAGTTGGATCGAACTGCACATGGCGTGCGAATTTTATTATAATCGGTTAAGTGGTTTAGGAGTACATTGAGGACAAACATTGTGACACGAGATTTATATATATTATGATATAAACAGTGCCAACCATTGTAAAAGGAGTGAAAAATAAAAGTGTCGAACATTATACAGTGTTTATGTAATCAGTCATCCTCACACACACCTAATTCATAACAGCTCTGATCGTTTTCCTTTAAACTTCGTTACATATACTACTGCCGCGAATTTTTAATTTTTTTAAATTTAATTAAGAGTTCCTTGTTTACTACGGAATCCAACTAGTTTCCAACTAGTCTTATGCAATCCGGCTAACCCATCATTGATCCGCCGTAATATTAAATGGTTAACATTGGAAATAATATATAGATATTTTTTTTTAAATAAATAAATATAAACGGACAAATCAAACAGATTGAGCTAGCTCCAAAGTAAGCTCGAGGCTTGTGTTATGGGATACTAACTCAAGGATACTATATTTTATAACAAATACATCGTGTCGCAGGCTGGCGTGTTGACCGCTGCGCATCGGAGCTGGCCAACATACATACACATACATAGTATCACGTCTGTTTCCTTGCTGGGTAGACACAGCCTAGGTCGAAGGGACCTTATGTGGGCGTGAAGATGAAAAACGGAATCAAAATAATGAGATGCTAACCGCATCGCCTATTGACATGATTCCGCAGATTTTCTCTCATTCCTTCGATCGGCTTCTACGATCTGCGCAGGAAGAGAAGCAGCTGGCACATTCTACCTTTTTTCTTTTCTCCCAGACCAGATTAGAAGAGTTTTTATATATTATAGATACATTATGTCTATATATTTAATAAATTATAATATTTCTTCTTTCACAGATGCTGCGACCGTCGAGATGAGCGCTCCCCGCGCCCCGCCCCCGCCCCGCGCCTCTGTCTGTCTCGCTCGCACACACCTCTCTCTCACTCCCTCTCTTCCCCCGTCTCGCTCCCTTGCCAAGCATGCCGCGTGCTGATTGGCCGATGGCAGACTCTACGCTCCGTTTGCGCATACGTGCGTGGACTCTACTTTTCTTCATATTTCTTATTGGTAAGTGTTTATTAAAAATTTAAGTAATTTGTGGTGCCTACAAACATAAATTAAATCTTTAAAAATAAAACATTATACTATAATTGTAAACCGCTGCCGATGCAGGCATATTTGCGCCGTTTAAGTAATTATTTATAAAGGTAGATTTTATCAGAAGAACTGCTTAGGAAAGATATTAAAATCCACGACCCACAGTTTGGTTTTAAACCTGGTCTATCAACGGAAAGTGCCATCTTCTGTCTCAAGCAAACTGTGCAGTAAGTACATAGTACAAGTCTATGCTTGCTTTTTGGACTTGTCGCAGGCATTCGATTTGGTATCCTATGATTTACTGTGGCAAAAGCTAAAGTGTGAAAGCAGTCTTCCTCCGGAAGATATATAAATATTTAAATATTGGTATGACAACCAGGGAAACTGCGTCGTGTCGACTCGGGCGAATTAAATTTGTGTTGACCAGAACTCTGCCACTGACACAGCGTTATCAGTGGCATTGTATGGGTCCTCGAGTGTGCAGGTGGTAGGACACGCAGGGCAAGACAACAGGTGTGCCATGGTCTGAGGAGTAGCACCATATGGACAGGAAATATCAGAGCTGTAACCCCACCTATTCATATCCTCCTTGTCTCGACCGACTTAAGTCTGTTCAAGGACTTCCATGTTGCCGAAGGTAGATCATGACCAGGGGGAGATGCTCTGTCAGCGGGATGATAGACGCTGTTGGACATCTCTCCTTCCAGATATTAAGCCTTGATTTGGAGACTTTGGCAGACAAAGGGGGCACATCTTTTACAAAGCTATGCTGGCTCTTCAATCTTTGATTCTTCAATTCTTCTCACCAGTGGTCGTTGCGAAACGCTAGTAGTATTTCGATTTTGCATACATTAAACAAATATAACAAATACAAATATGACGTTCAAAAAGAGATACATGTATCCAATTTTGAATAAAAATCTTTGACTTTGACTTTGAGAAACCGACACGTGATGGTGCTTTTTTGGCCCTTTCAAGGGAGCTGGCCACGTGTCTAGGAACATCCGGAGGAGCAATAACAGCCAGTGGACACAGCTTTCCCACTGGTGTTGGTTTCAGACAGCCAGTTATGATACGACATGTGTCATTTAGAGCTGTATCCACCAGCTGTGTATGTGCTGATTGCGCCCAAACTGGGCTGACGTATTCGCCTGCCGAAAACGAAAGAGCTAGTCCGGTCGTCCGCAGAACTTGTGGTGATGCCCCATGCCATTTGGTGGACGTGAGCCGCCGCAGGAGATTGTTCCGCGTACCCACTTTTTGCCTGATATTAAGACAGTGTTGTTTAAAACTCAATGTTCTGTCCAAGGCAACACCGAGATACTTTGATGTGAAACAGTTAGTTATGGGTATGTCTCGCCATTTCAAGCGTCTAATTCAACTCATCCTAACTAATATTATAAATGCGAAAGTGAGTTTGTTTGTTTGTTTGTTACGCTTTCACGCCGTAACTACTAAACCGATCATCATAAAATTTTGCATACAAATTCTCTGGAGTGCGGAGAAGGACATAGGCTACCTTTTATCCCGGGAAAAAGTACTATTCCTGAGGGATCGACATTGACGCGGGCGGAGCCGCAGGCGAAAGCTAGTTTTACAATAAATATGAAAATCAACTAATATGTAGGAAGCCGTGCAATATTTTTGTGTTTTATTTTGCAATCACAATGCTATTTTGATATACTCTTATTATATTATGAAATAAAATATGGTGAAAGAATTTAATGCAAGCTTGAACCAGAGACCTTAGTTCACCATTGAAATTTGAATCACGTACACTCGCAAACTTCAAAAGTGACTTCTTATAGCGGGCGTATTGTACCAACATAATAAAAAGTCGGTAATGAGCGGAAGTTTCCAAATCCAGGCAAGTACACGAGACGAGAAGTCTGGCGATGAACAAACAACGCGAAAAATCAATACCACGTGTTGTCAGAATCCGCCTTATCTTGTTCGGCTTGAGGACGACTAGCTCCCAGATATTGTTTTGTAAGGTAACAAATGAAATGATTTTTTTTTAGATAGTTCACGCTCTTAATTTAAGAGAATATTTAAATATATATATATATATATATATATATATTGTACATCATATATTGTACATCTTAATAACGCTTTCAACAAAAATTGGTTTGAACGAGATTTAAAGATTTTAAAAACCGCAAGTAAAACTTTGTCAATTATTTATACCAATAATAAAGTCTTTTGTAGGTAATCAGTATGTTAAGTGGATACGTAAATTAATTATATATATCTTGCATTTTCATTCAGCTCATTGCAACTAGAACATCTATTTTACTGATTTCAAATCTTTATTATTGAAACTCAGAGAAAATTCCATATTTAAGCACCTGCGCAATGTCTGGTGTAGACATAGTGATATTTCCGGCATAGACATAGCCATCGTTTCGTATAGGTGACATAATTAACCACGCACACCCTGGTGTCAGAGTTCTTCGGAACCGCCTCTCGGCCTCTGACGTGGTTCCTTTAACTACTACCAGATGGCAGCCGGGACCGACGGCTTAACTTGCCTTCCGAAGCACGGAAACATCTTCATTATCAGAAAATCAGGTGTTTCAAGCCTGCAATGTCCTAACCAAACTGGAAACAACTAAACATAGTATGCTTCCCGTGGGAATTGAACTCACGACCCGGGTCTATAGGCAATCGCCTTAACCACTGAACCACGGAGGCAGTTAACATGGCGTGATGACATATAAGTTAACTAGTTGTTGCCTGCGACTTCGTCCGCGGCAATTTCTGTTATTATGATTAATTAGTTAGATAAATAGTTTTCCCCGATTTCAATACATTTTTTATTGATGCTTCGCTCCTATTGGTCGCAGCGTGATGTTTTATAGCCTAAATCCTTCCTCAATAAATGGACTATCCAATACAAAAAGAATTTGCCAATTTGAACCTGTAGTTCCTGAGATTAGCGCGTTCAAACAAAGAAACAAATAAACAAACTCTTCAGCTTTATAATATTAGTATAGATTCTTATCAGAGTCGTATTTTCTTGAACTGCAGTATATCTCGCGGTGTTTCAGTAATCGGATGTTCACAAACTCGTTATCAACTTAGATTGTATTATTGATAGACGTCTGAGTCTAGATAATATTCTAGCGGCAATAACAAGTTATATGGCGTTCAAATATGGCTTCTCAGTTATAAGGCTTTAGTGTTAAACATAATTTATGGTTTAAATAAAATCACTTTAATACGGTATTATCGCGTATATTTCATTATTTTCACACCTAACGTTTCGAAAACTTTACAGTT
Source organism: Elegia similella (assembly GCA_947532085.1). Lineage (NCBI taxonomy): Eukaryota > Metazoa > Arthropoda > Insecta > Lepidoptera > Pyralidae > Elegia > Elegia similella. The sequence continues at coordinate 5,582,589 of OX383951.1, read as the reverse complement.
TTCATGGTAAGTTTGCTGAAGAAGTATAGAGTTTTTGCAAATTCTATAAAATAACATGTTTTACTTGTTCTATTCGAAAGTTAATCATAGATACGCTTAGTCAGGAGCGCTACTAAAAGGTGCGCTCCGAGGAATAAAAAAGGAGCGCCTCACTAGGTGCGCCTCAAAACGGTGCCCTTCGAGGAATACTCGTACCTCCACCAATCATGTTTGGGCTCATTTGTTTTGTCTTCATCATCATCATTTCGTGTAGGTGACACGGTCAATCGACCATGCACACCCTAGTGTCAGAGTTCTTCGGAATCGCCTCTCGGCCTCTGACGTGGTTCCTTTAACGACTATCAGATGGCAGACGGGACCACCGGCTTAACATGCCTTCCGAAGCACGGAATCATCTTTATTATCAGACAATCAGGTGATTCAAAGCCTGCAATGTCCTAACCAAACTGGAAACAACTAAACAAAGTATGCTTCCGGTGGGAATCGAACCCACGACCCCCGGGTCAACAGGCAAACGCCTTAACCACTGGACCACGGAGGCTGCTGTTTTCTCTTTGAAAACACTTACATTGTGGATTCATTTATTATAAAAGCTTGTTAGATGTAGTGCCACTAAAGTTTGTATAAGCATTAACTACTTCTTATTTGTCAATGTGTTTATTTACTTTCTATTATTCCTATGTACTTATTTCATTAAATACCTATAAATTTGTTTCTATGGCGTCCGTGGAAGACCTGCGTTGTGGGTCACGCCACAATATATGCTGAGCGGAGACCATTTTGGTATGAACTCTGGTGTTGCAGATGTCCATGGGCGACGGTGACCACTTTCCATCAGGTGGCTCGTCTGCTCGTTTGCCGTCGGATATACATAAAAAAAAAAAAAAAAAAAACAAAGAACATAAAGATAGGATTGTTCTTGTCTGTATTTGTTTCTTGTTGTTTTTATTTATTTTTATGTTTTATACTAAATAAACGTTTTTTCTTTCTTTCTTTCTTGTCACAAAACTGGTAGCTTTTGCATAAAAACAAAAATTGTTTTTACGATTAAGTTAAACCACCCCATTTATAAGATAAAGCTACTCAGTATGAATAAGCTCGTGTACTTACACGCCGCCAATTAATCAAGTTAAGCAACGCTAACGATCGCCGTCAAACTCGAGCCGGTAATTGCTATTGGTGACTCGAGCTAAACTTCCAAGCCTTGAAATAGCAAGGATACAGAACTTTGTCATGTTACTTTTAACCGACTTCAAAAAAGAGGACGTTCTCAATTCGTAGAAACATTGTTTCTAATGTCTGTTAACAGCCTCCGTGGTCCAGTGGTTAAGGCATTTGCCTGTTGACCCGGGGGTCGTGGGTTCGATTCCCACCGGAAGCATACTTTGTTTAGTTGTTTCCAGTTTGGTTAGGACATTGCAGGCTTGAATCACCTGATTGTCTGATAATAAAGATGATTCCGTGCTTCGGAAGGCACGTTAAGCCGGTGGTCCCGGCTGCCATCTGGTAGTCGTTAAAGGAACCACGTTAGAGGCCGAGAGGCGGTTCCGAAGAACTCTGACATCAGGGTGTGCATGGTTGATTGACCGTGACACCTACTCAAAATGATGATGTCAGTTAACCCTCAGCTACCGCGAGGCCAGATCCGACCGCATAACAATTAAAACTCCATTGTGTTGTGTCTTTTCGCGATTGACGGGTTATCTTTTAACTCCGTCATTTATGAGACGTATGCTATTCTAACGTGTAAAGTGAGAAGTCTAGTAAAACTTTGACCAAAGGAGTAGTTTCTACTCAATTGTGTTGCCTTAGTAGTATGTGTGAAATGAGGCGAGACGCTGGTTTTCATAGAAATCGCGCGTGATACCACTTCTAATGTGTTTGTTGTTCTATGGTCGCCACCGCATCCTTACCATAGGTACATATATTAGTGGCAAATGATCATTTAGGAATATGCAGTTTGTCGTCTCAGGGAGACTAACAGTAGTACTCATCATCATTTCGTGTAGGTGTCACGGTCTATCGACCATGCACACCCTGGTGTCAGAGTTCTTCGGAACCGCTTCTCGGCCTCTGACGTGGTTCCTTTAACGACAACCAGCTGGCAGCCGGGACCTACGGCTTAACGTGCCTTCTGAAGCACGAAATCATCTTTATTATCAGACAATCAGGTGGTTCAAGCCTGCAATGTCCTAACCAAACTGGAAGCAACTAAACAAAGTTTGATTCCCGTGGGAATCGAACCCACGACCCCGGGTCTACAGGCAAACGCCTTAACCACTGGACCACGGAGACAGTTACAGTAGTAGTAGAAACACAATAGTTGCAGACTTCAATAGTTGTTAGAACTCCAATCTCAAAACTTGGAAGTTAAAGTCCGCCATCTTTGATTTTCAATGGTATGCACTCGGGAGCGTTGGGAAGTTCCAGTTCTACAAATAAATGCATATGATGAGTCGTGATACTTATAAGTTTCTTGTTTGCTATTATATCAAAACGACAGATATTTTATTAGTTTGAAAGGTTATGCTTTCCAATTCGTTCCATTAAAATTTTATCAATATCGGTTTATAACTTTGGTAGAAGTCGTTTCTTTTTTTGTTCGTCGATCACGATAGAGAGGCACGATCGGCCTAAGCGTTTGGCTTGTGACGCATCTATCTCTTTTCCACCGTTATCACGTGTAACTATCGGCCGTAAACCGACTTTACAGACAACCACACAAGTCACAAGTCAGTTAAGTTTTTTTTAAGTGAAAACTTATTTTAGAGGCATTGTGCACTTTTTGGGTTGGGTAAAAAATGTTAAACTAGCGTCAGGACACGTGGCCTGATCGAAAATTCGTAAGATATACACATGACCTGAATCTTCTGCCGGCAATCCCGGAGTGCAAACCGTTGCGTTTTTTCGTAAAATAAACGATCTCTTAAGCCGTGTTTTAGGTACAAAAAGCTTTTGTTGAAATACCGAAGAAAATTGGATTCATGGAACTTTACATTTGAATGTCTAAATCGCCTCGTTACAATATTCACCTTTGTTGAAAAAAATAAATACCACGAATGATAAGTTTTTCAAGTAAAATAATGATAATGGAAATTGTTCTTTTGGCAAGATCTTTAAAACTTTATGCCTAATGATAATTATGGTTTTCGTACCTGTACGAAAACGACAATAATTATCATTAGGCAAAAAGTTTTCAGGAAAACAATTAGGATTTTCGTAGGTTCAAAGTTTATACTCGTAGATATATAAATTGTATCAAATATATATTTATGGTGTTTAAAGGGTGAGGTATACGCGGGGGGCTTACAATGCTCTGCGCGTCCAGTAAAATGATGCGTAGAGGATGCTGCTGGGGCTGCCGCGGCGATGTAGTGCGTCGGGTATGTTCGCCGAAGCACGAATGGACGATTTTTATGCCATAATTCGTAAGCGGGCTGCCTCGGCGCTGCAGAGACTCCGTGGGAGTTCTAACAGCATCCTTAAGAGCCCGCCATATGCCAGGCGGCGTGGCGATACAAACGCGGATGGTCTAAACGCGTTGGCAACTTTGGATATTTTAGTTTTTTAGGAATATTCAAGGGTTATTCGAAAAAGAAAAACATATGATGGCTGCGTTATCTGTAATGCAATAATAATCAAAAGTTTCAAGGTAAATTTTAATGTATTTGGTGAATAATGATATATACCGAGTAAATTAGACGTGATTTGGAGGCAACTTTGCAATTTTTTTCCATCGAGAAAATTTAACGCAATCGTGTTTTTGAGTCATATAGTTACCAGAGTTAGTCCTGAACTTTGCTGCATTTTTATTTCAACGAGTATTTAATTATTATTGATATAACAGTCAATCATGCAAAGCAGTGTGAGGTAGTACGGACCCTTAATACCCTAGCAGCCAAAATTGATGGGCCTTTCGTGAGGCATTGGGCGGATCTGATCGTGCATAGAGGTGTCCACATTACAAATTAAATGTTTTCTGGCTCACAATTTACTAACATTAGGATTAGTATTTTGTTTGTTTTTCACTAATACTATATGGATCATGGTCTGAAATAAAGAACTTATTATTATATTATAAAAACGAATATCTATGTGGTTGTACATAGATATTCGTTTACCGTGTGCCCTATGTCCTTTTCCGTACCCCAAATAACGTGTGCGAAATTTCATGATTATCGGTTCAGAAGTTACGGTGTGAAAGCGTAACAAACTCACTTTGGCATTTATAATATTAGTAAGGATGAGGATCATTTCTATAGGTACATTTATAAGCTAATTTCCTCCCCATGAAATCCCACCCCTTCGCCTACACTGGGGGTCAAACTGCAACTATTACATTAGCCTCAATCCACTAAAAGATTGCTATGAAACCATCAGAAAAATTGCAAGCACGTAACGCAACTCGATATTATTCAATCAAGCAAAGTGAACACTATTTCAGCATTATTCTTTCAGGCTGTTAAAGGAGTAAATAGGATTTTCATTTAGATAGTGTTTTTACTTTTTTTAAACAGTTTTGGATATTGGCAGCGAATTTATTCACAGAGTTATGAAGTTTTTTCAACCAATTTAGGGGCTACATCGTAGCCCATTAAGGCACTGTGCATCAGAAAAATATTCATCGCGCAGATAGCCTTATTTTTTACTAGCATGAAAAAATACGAAGTACAGTTCAGAGATCGAAATAAATGGTTACTTACATCAAAATATTTAAAACCTAGCAAAATAAAAAAAAGCTATATGCAGAAAAAGTTTCGTCGCGAATTACTTGATATTTTAGCGACAACTTCCAACTTTTTTACGTCTATAAAAAGCATAACTAAATGAGCCAGATAGATATCTAAAAAAAAACAATATTTGGTTATAATTATTTAATTAAAAGTGAAAGTTAACACGGAAATGACAGACACGTGTTTGAAATGAAACTAGTGACCTGTGTGATTTGTCCGTATATATTTTAGTCTCCACTACAGGAGCACGACCCTCTCTGTACTACTAGGGCCATACTTGGCCAGAGCAGCCAGAGGGCTTTATTTTATTTATTTGTCCGTATATATAATATTTAAATGGGTTTGACTGACATGCACACATCGACAGACTAACGCGAGAAACTCATAACACATCTTTTTCGTTGTGAGTAACATGTGGTACAGAAATAGGTCTTACGCGAGCGAAGTCCTGGATAATTCAATATCTGGACATAGGTGCCCTGGGTTAAAAAAAATTGGTTGTCTGTAAAAGTCGGTTTACGGAAGATACGTGATAACGGTGGAAGAGAGATAGATGCGTCCCAAGCCGAACGCTTAGGCCGATCGTGCCTCTCTATCGTTGTTCCGCGCCCTCGCTTGCACGTGGAACGTGACACTTTTCTAAGACTTTATCTCGTCAAAAATCCAGGCCTACCCGGATTGGGTTGCTAGTAAAATATATTATAATAAAATAAATAAATAAATATATACGGACAAATCAAACAGATTGAGCTAGCCCCAAGGTAAGACTTAAACTTAAGGAAGTTCGAGACTTGTGTTATGGGATACTAACTCAACGATACTATATTTTATAACAAATACATATATAAATTTTAGAGTAAGGATTCCCATTCCCATGTATTAGGCCATTTAATCTGCTGTATGTTAAAACGTGACATTTAATGCCCTAGGGGAAGGCCCTAAAATGTCTTATAACGTTACATAAGCTTTAAACGAGGAACTCGATGGCCTATTGAGCGGGAGTTTAATGAGATAATTACCACTTACGCATGTTAAGCAGTACCGGGCGCAGTCCCCACTGGGATGGGTGAGCGAAATTGGCATAAAATATTTCTTCTGTGCTTCGGAAGACACTTTAAGCAGTTGGTCCCGGCTGTCAACTTTGATGGCAGTCGTTAAGCTTTGTCAGATGCCTATAGACAGCTTGAAAAAACTGACACCTGAGTTGGCCACCTACACACACGAATAACAAACAATAAGCTTTGAATTTTCATCGTCAGATATAAAGGAGTCCTAGTAAAGAGGTTAGAGTTGTTATTTTTATTCGACTACGGCGAAACTGGAGGTTTATAATTTTGGCCGCTATGTATGTATGTTCATTTGTTCTCTTATGCTTCCGAAACATATAATTTCACAAATGGCATATTCTTAAAGCATCTTGAGTAGAGAATTACTCTGATATAAAAAGACCTGATGATGATATTAGAAGAATCATTTATAAAAACACGGTTTAACTCACATTTATTCAGTTGGTATCGCTGACTAGTTTCGGTCTGTTCCGAAGACCATCATTAGGGCGAGTGTCAGGGGTGCAACATGGTGGTTTCGCTTCCCTCAAAGCACTCCATCAAGATTATCCACTACCTCTTAACCGTTGAGGAGTTGTACCCTACATCATAAACTCTCCTGAATAAATTGCCAGAATGAACTAACGGACTAAAAATCCTTAATTCAAAGAAATATCCTCCAACTCTTAACCAAAGGAGTACCTTGCACCACTACCTCATTATCATCAGATGAGAAAGCTCAAATGAAGAGGAGATAAAAGCTTTAGAAAACAACATTTTGAATAAAACATTTAAATTAATATTTTAAGTGTATTTTGTTTCAGAGTTCCATTTTAGTTGTGACATCGAGAGCTAAGTACAGTCCTAATTGTGGTTATTAAAAGTCAAGCTTGAGCATTTTTAATTTTAAAAGCGTCATCATTACAGCCACAAAAAGTCCATTGCTGGACAAGGGCCACTCCCAAGAATTTTTTTTATGACATAGGGCGAAAAACGAGCAAGCGGGTCAACTGATGGTAAGCAATCACCGCTGCCCATAGACTACTGCAACATCTGAGGTCTCCGTTCCAAGGGAGGATATTGGCATAATCACCACGCTTGGCAGACGGGTTGGCTTGTACTTCCAACTCTGCTGCTAATTTTTAACTTGGGAAAGGATAGGAATTTGATGGATCTGGGAAAGGAATGAAGGTATTGGGATATTACTTAATCGGATGAATGGGGGAAAAGCAAGTAGCGGCTCGGGAGGATGGGCACGCGTGTGTCTCTACTCAGCGGGAACACATTTTCTTTTAATATATATAATTGTCTTTCTGTGGTATAGATCTATACAGCGTGATTTTGAACTCCCTAGCTATATTGAAATCTGGGAATCAGAATCCCTTAAGGAATACAGAATTGTAAGAAAAAAGGTGAAAAACGAAAAAATAAATTTAACCTTTCATAGAAATTCGTCCAGCTGATCGGCGACTTTGTATGGGAAACCTAATTTACTTTTTCGTTTTTCACCTTTTTTTCTTGCAATTCTGTGTTCCATTAGGGATTCTGATTCCCAGATTTTAATAAAGCTAGGGAGTTCAAAATCACGTTGTATAATTAGGGCTATCACTGGTGACACAACTGGAATTTGTTCCGTATTAATTTTAGAGTAATCGATATTTTTTAAAAATCCTCTTGTACTACTTTTTTTTATGAACCCGATGCTCTACCTACAACCACCGGACGGGCAGTTGATGATGATACTCCTTACCATCAAAAGCTCAGATGAAGAAGAGATAAAACCTTTAAAAAGCAAGTTTTTAAATAAAGCATTTTAATGATATTTTAAGTGAAATGTATTTTATTTCCAGAGTTCCATTCTAGTTGTGACACTGAACTAAGTGCAGTCGTAATTGTGGTTATGAAAAGTCTAGCTTGAGCGTTTTTATTCTTAAAAGCGTCATTTAAACTTTTATATATATTGCATTTAGTCTGTTAGCGGATCGGTCTAAGAGCGTCGTCGTGTTGGATATCTTTATTCCATGTCGGAATTAAGTTTTTTTCAATATGAAATTTTAATTAAGACTCGCTCCGTGGCGCAGCCGTCAACACGCCAGCCTGCGACACGGAGAGACCGGGTTCGATCCCCGGCCAGGTCAAGATGGAAAATGATCTTTTTCAGATTGGCCTGGGTCTTGGATGATTATCTATATATGTATTTGTTATAAAATATAGTATCGTTGAGTTAGTATCCCATAACACAAGTCTCGAACTTACTTTGGGGCTAGCTCAATCTGTGTGATTTGTCCGTATATATTTATTATCTATACATATAATAAAACAGTAAAAATATTTTGTCTGTACATTTAGAATTTTTGACTAAAATGGATAGAGGGACACTTAAAAAGAATAACAGTAAGCAAAAAAAAATTTTTTGAATTTCTTGTCTGTCTCTCTCTGTCTGTCTGTCTGTCTGTCTGTATGTATGATCACGATTATCTCCGGAAATACTGAACCGATTTACTTCAAACTTTCACCAATTGCTTTGTTTTAACTCAGCAAAACATTTAAAGTATGTTTCATCAAAATCGGTTCATTAAAAAAAAAGTTATCGTCATTTGAATGAACTCAAGGCATGAGTTTATATCAACGCAACCGAAACTGCTGCGCCTAGAAACTTGAAATTTGGTACAGGGGTCTTTTAATGACGTGAGTGAGCGCTAAAAAAGGATTTTTAGAAATTTAACTTCTAAAGGGGTAATATTTATATGGAATTTTCTCATTTCTGGACTTAGAAGTATAAAAGTAGGTAAGTTCTCGATTAAAATTAAAATATCTATACATATAATAAAACAGTAAAAATATTTTGTCTGTACATTTAGAATTTTTGACTAAAATGGATAGAGGGACACTTAAAAAGAATAATAGAAAGCAAAAAAAAATTTTTTGAATTTCTTGTCTGTCTGTCTGTCTGTCTGTCTGTATGTATGATCACGATTATCTCCGGAAATACTGAACCGATTTACTTCAAACTTTCACCAATTGCTTTGTTTTAACTCAGCAAAACATTTAAAGTATGTTTCATCAAAATCGGTTCATTAAAAAAAAAGTTATCGTCATTTGAATGAACTCAAGGCATGAGTTTATATCAACGCAACCGAAACTGCTGCGCCTAGAAACTTGAAATTTGGTACAGGGGTCTTTTAATGACGTGAGTGAGCGCTAAAAAAGGATTTTTAGAAATTTAACTTCTAAAGGGGTAATATTTATATGGAATTTTCTCATTTCTGGACTTAGAAGTATAAAAGTAGGTAAGTTCTCGATTAAAATTAAAATAAGATGTGTGGATGAAATTTGCAAAATTCCCCACTTAAGGGGTAAAATGGGGGTGGGTGGTATATACTTTGTACGGAAATTGTCTCATCTCTGAACTATGAAGTATGGAAATAAATAGGTATGTAAGTTCTCGATTACAATTAAAAAAGATGTATGTGGGTGAAATGAACAAAATTTACCCCTAAAGGGGTAAAATTGGAGGGTAAAGTTTTTATGGAAATTTTCTTATTTCTGGACTTAGAAGTATAAATAATATCCATACTACTAATATAATAAATGCGAAAGTAACTCTGTCTGTCGTTTTTCTACGCTTCAAGCATTGAACTGATTTGGATGAAATTTGGTATGGAAGTAGTTTGAGGCCCGGGAAAGGACATAGGGTATGTTTGATTCTGGGAAATTATACTGTTAATAAATAAATAATAAATAATTGCTGCGGACGAAGTCGCGGGCAACAGCTAGTTTATTTATATAATTAAGGGTGCATTGGAAAATATTAAATGATGAGATTTTGTTGAGTTGATTGAGTTTAGTTGGAATCTTTTTTTTATGTATGTTTGACGGCAAACGAGTAGACGCGCCACCTGATGGGAAGTGGTCACCGTCGCCCATGGACATCTGCAACACCAGAGGAGATGCTCTTGCGTTGCCGACTCTTAAGATACCTGTAAATCTTGGCAGTAGTGGTAATTATTTCCAGAATCAACGGTACGATGCCTTTTCCTTATGCTAGACAATATATATGCATAGATACATAGATAAGATACAATATATTTATATGCATAGATAGTCTGAAATACGGCTCAGATGGTTTTGGTGAAAATAAGCAGTAAGGTTACAGTGGCCTAAATCTATTTTGTGTATTCCCAAAACGTACGAAACACCTTCGATATTGCAAGTGTTTATACTATGAATAATGTATTAATAAAAATAAATATTTTTAGGCACAAATAACACTGATTGAGCTAGCCCCACAAGTTGTTAACTTGTGTCATGAAGATGCGTATAGATATATATATACGGACAAATCACACAGATTGAGCTAGCCCCAAGGTAAGTTTGAGACTTGTGTTATGGGATACTAACTCAACGATACTACATTTTATAACAAATACATATATAGATACACATCCAAAACCCAGGCCAATCTGAAAAAGATCATTTTCCATCTTAACCTGGCCGGGGATCGAACCCGGGCACTCCGTGTCGCAGGCTGGCGTGTTAACCACTGCGCCACGGAGCTGTACTCGTAGAGACATACAGATCCAAGACCCAGGTTAATCTCCATCTTGACCAACTGTAGACCGAACCCAGGATCCTGCGATTTAAAGGTACTTGCGATACCACTGAGCCACAGAGATCGTCAGTGGTAACTTCTTTCCCGCAACGGACCGAAATTCGGAGCATTCTAGTCAAGATTTTGAGTTATAAATCAACAGAATATATTCCCAAATAGTGTATGTGAAAATTGAGAGTATATGTTCACAAAATGGACCGTCATTTAAGAAGGTAGGCATTCTGCCTAGGGCACTAGTTCGGGTGAGTGATGTGTAACCCTTTAGGCTCCACTCATACATAGCTGTCAAAATGTGGCGTTTCATTTCCGCGGGAGAGATGAGAGGCCGAGAGATTGGGTCGACTCTGCCGTTACTATAGGAAAATCTTAAATTAACTTAATTTCAAATATCGAGAGAAGAGAAGTCTCACGTGCTTGCGATACGTGTTTGTTGGATGCATAAACTTAATATTCTTTCAAAGTATATTCTTCTTCTTCTTACCGAATCTATTGTCATATTATCTTTTTCTCCAATGCTGTGAAACTTGGATTGCAATCCCTGTAGCCGTGTACAGGTCCTCCAGTGTGCAGGTCTTGGGGCACGCTAGGCATGACAGTAGGTGTGTCATGGTTTGGGGAGATACACCACAAAGTATAATTACTCTATGGATTAATGAAAAATAATTGTTTCTTATAATTGAAACAACTGTCTTTAAATTGTTGACTATAAACTATATAATCCTAACTAATATTATAAATGCGAAAGTGAGTTTGTTTGTTACACTTTCACGCCGTAACTACTGAACGGATCATCATGAAATTTTGCATACAAGTTCTCTGGAGTACCGAGAAGGACATAGGTTAATTTTTATCCCGGGAAAAAGTACTATTCCCGAGGGATCAACATAGACGCGGGCGGAGCCGCAGGCGAAAGCTAGTATGTGTATAAACAAAACTGGAGATTTGTTCGACTCGAGCGAAATTGGTTCTAAAAGGCACCATTGGGTCGATTCTTAGGTTAATTAAACAAGTAGCCAAGATCACGGTACAGTGTTACATTTTTATTTTACGGAATATACATGACCAAAGATCACGATAATTAAAGGTTGAAATTGCATACATTCCTAGCCTGTACATGAAATAACGGACTGGTTTGCATTGGTCTTGTCTTTATGGGTCGCGCTCTTTTAAACCAATTGGCTATTACCGTCAAAATTAATCAATTAACATTTTTTTAATAAATAAAAAAAATGTCAAACCCGGGTCATTCAAAAGTAGAATAAATGGGTATCTCTTGAATAGGCATGTAACGTCCTCGTCTTCATCGTCACTTACCATCAGGTGAGATGGGAGATAAATGCCTACTTCAATCCTAACTAATATTATAAATGCGAAAGTGAGTTTGTTTGTTTATTTGTTTGTTTGTTTGTTTGTTTGTTTGTTTGTTTGTTTGTTTGTTTGTTACGCTTTCACGTTGTAACTACTGAACCGATCATCATGAAATTTTGCATACACGTTATCTGGGATATGGAGAAGGACATAGGGTACATTTTATCCCGGGAAAAAGTACTGTTCCCGAGGAATCGACATTGACGCGGGCGGAGCCGCGGGCGAAAGCTAGTAATTAATAAAAAAAAAAAACTTAGGAAAAGTTAAACTACTAGTCCACTACGAAATATACAGAAATAAGGTCTTATAGACCTAGGCTCTGTGTACCTCACAAGGGAAAAAGACGTGATACTATGTATGTATGTAACATTTGACCCCAATTTTTCTAGAATCGATTCTACTCTCGATTCTAAACAAACTTTTCATTAAAACGTTGTAAAAGCACATAAACTATCCTTCTGTAATGTAATTAATTTGTGCCTGAGCCAAGTTAAGTCGAGGCATTACTTGCGCGAGCACGACTCCAGTTCTAACGAATAGAATCATTCCAGAAGACAAGCGACTCTTTATTATAGGATTTAGGGCTTTAAAAGTAGCTAATGAGGATTTTTCAATTGGCTGGCTTCTTAAAAGTATCTTCTTTGAAGAGTTCAGCTTTATTTTTAAACTATTACATAATATATACTATCACGTCTTTTTCTCTTGCGGGGTAGATATAGCTTAGGTTTATGATATCTAAAAGCCACGTTTAGCAATTAGATGGGCGTGTAGGTGGAGAATGGAATCAAAATAGTAATGGGTTGCTAGCCGCATAGCGTACTAACATGATTCCATAGATTTTCGCCCATTCCCTCGATCGGCTTTCACGATCTGCGCGGAAAGAGAAGCAGCTGACTGGCTTTTACTTTTTCCCAAATCCAGCATTGAAGACTTGCTTTTCGTGTGTGTAAGTGGCGAACACTGGTGTCAGATTTTTCAAGCTGCCTAAAGACATCTGACATAGCTTGACGACCGCCATCTGGTGAGGACAACCAGGACCAACGGCTTAACGTGCCTTTCGAAGCACGGAGGAGCTCGAGTTTTTTTTTGCCATTTGTGGTCACCCATCCCAGTAGGGTCCACACCCCGGGTTGCTTAACGTGCATCAGCGCTTATAATGCGCACGCCAACTGGGCCATCGAGCTCCTAGCATTGAAGAGAAATGATTAGATGTAAAATACGAGTGTAATAGTAGTATTACTTATCACAGACTAGAAAACACTTTTTGGCGATCTCCGTAGCGCAGTGGTCAAGACGCCACAAGGGTGTTCGATCCCCGGTCAAGTCATGATGGAAAACGATCTTTTTCAGATTGACCTGGGTTTTGGATGTTTATCTATAAAGTATCTATTATTAAATATAGTACCGTTGAGTTAGTATCCTACGACACAAGTTCACAACTTACTGTGGGGCTAGCTCAAATTGTGGGATATGTCCATAAACATTTAAAAAAAAAAAACTATAATTCACTATATTTATAATTTCTTGTTATGGATGCTGTAATACAAGGTTATCAAAGGTATTTCGATAAAAATTTAATGCGATCAATTAGAAAGTATAACCTTCTAACACAGACAATATAACCTAGGTTATAATATGGGTTATAACCTAGGTTATATTGTCTGTGCCTTTTAAATATAAAAAGTTTTTGAAGTGAAAACAGCTTTAGGCATGTTGGGAATTTTTTTAGATGGGAAAAAACTGAACTCGCGACATTATGGCGTAGTACAATCATAACATACATACATAGTATAAAATGAAGTCGCTTCCGCTGTCTGTTCGCTTAGATCTTTTAAACTATTCAACGGATTTTAATGCAGTTTTCAGCAATAGATAGAGTGATTCAAGAGGTAGGTTTATAGGTATAATTTATGGCCCAATATTAGTATCTTCTTTTTTATTTTTCTTTCTGTAATGAGAAATAAAAATAAATAAAGGCTTCGACGAATTAAGAACCTCCTCCTTTTTTCTAAGTTTGTATAAAAAGCATCTACATGTTGTGACAAAAGTACACCTATGATTTCGTGACAGGCAAGCAGCCGGCATTAAAAACTTCGTACGAAGCCAAATATGGTTAACTAACGCAAAACTCACATCCAAAACAGAAAAACAGAGGCTATAATTTATTATCTACTTCTATTTTCTATAATTTAATAATTCTACTGACATACAGAGTGATTTTTAATTACCTGTCAACATTTCAATGTTGGAATCAGAATCCCTAATATATGTTGAATATACATCCGCAAAAAGAAAGGTAATTTATGAAAAAAACTTAGACTTTCCATTCCAACACGAAAACACTGCCAGGTAATTAAAAATCAGCCTGTATACTCTCACAAAAATAGGCAAAGTTGAAACAAAAATAAAATTCAAAAGGCTCACCTTACAAGATAAATATTTAAAATATAAAGAAAGACGGCATTATTGCTTAATCTTAACCCATCTGTCTATGTATCTTGAGCTAAAAATAAGTTCATCTTACCCTTCCGGATTAAGAATGGGCAATCCGGCAGTTAAGTTGGGCAGATATACGAGCGCGGGCAAAAGGAGGCTTAAGAAACTCTATACCACATCTTGAACACAAACTAGCTAGAGCATGGAGGTGACGCCGCCTTTAGTTTACAATTTTGTCCCACTAAAAGATGACTCACCACGCTCATCATCATTTCGAGTAGGTGTCACGATCAATCGACCATGCACACCCGGTTGTCAGAGTTCTTCGGAACCGCCTCTCGGCCTCTGACGTGGTTCCTTTAACGACTACCAGATGGCAGCGGGGACCACCGGCTTAACGTGCCTTCCGAAGCACGGAATCATCGTCACTTACCATCAGGTGAGATGGGAGACAAATGCCTAATTCAATATTTAGTAAAAAAAAAATCTTTCTTATCAGACAATCAGGTGATTCAAGCCTGCAATGTCCTAACCAAACTGGAAACAACTAAACAAAGTATGCTTTCGGTGGGAATCGAACCCACGACCCCCGGGTCTACAGGCAAACGCCTTAACCGCTGGACTACGGAGGCCGTAAACTCACCACGCTAGACCGTATCTATCTGAGCCGAGTGTCGGCAGTAGCACGGTCACCGACCTGCCGGCTTATTTGCTAACTCAGTGACCACTGTTTTGATAGTCACTTCGAAATACATTGCGGGTTTCCTATGATTGACTATTTTTATTAAAGATATATAAAACGTTACGTACTTTGAAATGACTTTTAAAACGTTGTACACTGAGTTAGCAAATAGGCCGGCTGGTTCGTTGCCTGTTTACAAAGACGGGCCTCGACCGAGCAGTTACCGTTGCACCGTGATGCAGTCTACTCGTACAGATAAAAATAGTGATGTAAACTACAGTCATGCTGAATTTTGCAACAGCAAAGAGCAACATTGATGAGCATTAACAGGCAAATTGTTAATTGAATTTTCCGATTACAATCACAGCATATAATTTTGCCGTGGCCGAGCTGAGGCAAGACCTATTTCCTAACGTCGTCTGATGCCCGGACAACACTCGGGTGGCGTTCGGTAAGCGTGATTATACCACGGTATAATCACGCTATACCGAACGACACCGTGGTCCTAACAGCCTCCGTGATCCAGTGGTTAAGGCGTTTGCCTCTTGACCGGGGGTCGTGGGTTCGATTCCCACCGGAAGCATACTTTGTTTAGTTGTTTCCAGTTAGGTTAGAACATTGCAGGCTTGAATCATCTGATTGTCTGATAAGAAAGATGATTCCGTGCTTCGGAAGGCACGTTAAGCCGGTGGTCCCGGCTGCCTTCTGGTAGTCGTTAAAGGAACCACGTCAGAGGCCGAGAGGTGGTTCCGAAGAACTCTGACACCAGGGTGTGCATGGTCGATTGACCGTGACACCTACTCGAAATGATGATAATGACCGTGGTATGGCCGACGCTCGGCTCGGAACCCACATGGTATAGCGTGAGTCATCATTAAGGATGAGAAACAGGGATACTGTTTTCTTGGTAGAAACGCCATTAACTGTTAACATTGCATGAATGTTGAAGACTTTTAAAAGGCAATGTGTATTTTATACAATTCAACTAAATTGATTCTTTTTCTCTTTGCTACCTTTTGTACGTTTATGTGTCAAATGCGCGATAAAGTAAAAATCAATTTTTAAAAAGCTACAATTATTTGCTGTACATGCAGATACAGATTATTGCATTGAGTACTTCCTTTACTGTAGTGAAAATGATATCGTTCTGTAAGTTAATCGATCAGATAATAACTAGTTAGTCTTGTTTTATGAATAATGCCAGGGTGTTAGATTATTGATTGATTTATTATCTTCGGTCTTATGTCTAATTTTACCTAAATTCGAATATAATCTTAGAAGTACGAACGTCTCTGGCTGCACGTTGAGCTAAAAAATGCCCAACGGCCAGAGGACAAAATTGACATTATGAATCGGGAACTGTCTGAAGGTTCAAACCCGTAACTAGACTACAGAACTAACATCACGAGTTTAGGAGGAAGTGTAACGTTTTTTCTTAATCTGACGTAAATTGGTCATTGACAATCTAAACATTCGTTTTTGTAGGTGCTGCCAAAAAAATGGCCAATGGGACCTGGTGGATAAGACGACAGGGTTAAGTCCTCTTTTGGGGCTTGACTGCTTTATTTCTATACCATCGTTGTTTTGTGTTAACGTTCCGTATTCCGCCCCCGACTTGTTGTGGCAACTTTTGTTATTTATTCGCCAGTATCTTGATGTAGTTTACGAATATTTTTGGGGTATATGTCGAGAATTATGTTTTGTTCGAAAGGATCTTTAATAAAGTTCGTGCTTATTTTTCCTGCTACATATTCTTAAGATTCCAGGAAATGAAACTGAGTACAAGATATACTTATCGCAAAAAATACAATTTCGGGTTCGTTGCCATACTTTCTTATTATGGTACTCATCATCATCATCATTCAGCTGTAACCAACTGCCTCCGTGGTTTGCCTATAGACCCGGGGATCGTGGGTTCGATTCCCACCGGAAGCATACTTTGTTTAGTTGTTTCCAGTTAGGTTAGAACATTGCAGGCTTGAATCATCTGATTGTCTGATAAGAAAGATGATTCCGTGCTTCGGAAGGCACGTTAAGCCGGTGGTCCCGGCTGCCATCTGGTAGTCGTTAAAGGAACCACGTCAGAGGCCGAGAGGTGGTTCCGAAGAACTCTGACACCAGGGTGTGCATGGTCGATTGACCGTGACACCTACTCGAAATGATGATGAGTAAGAATGCAAGTATATTTTGTTCTTAAATGTAACTTAAAATGCCGATTTATTTCCGGAAAATTTATCTACCCTGAATAGCTAAGTCACCAAATTTCACACGTTACCCTGCATTGAAATTAGTTAATGGAACAACTTTCGAAAACTATCTTAAGGTCCGACGATAAGTTGCAGGACTGGAGCTTGAATGTAGCCCGTTCGGAAATTAATTGATGATTCCCAAATTACGGGGCCGTATTGCATTCCAGAATTCCAGGCGAAGACATCGCTATTTAAACTTCCATCGTTGTCGACCAATCTCTGTCAAGCAGGTTGGTCACCCCGCCTGTAATCACACTTTACAGATCTTATAAGTTTTTGTTTTAGGGTTCCATACCTTTTTTTTTATGTTATAGGGCGGCAAACGGGCAAGCGCGTCGCCTGATGGTAAGCGACTAGCGCTGCCCATGGACAACTGCAACACCAGGGTGTAACAGGAGCGTTGCCGGCCTTTCAAGGAGTTGGGGAAAGGACATGTGGGGAGGAAATGGGGGAAGGATGGGCCTCCGGCTCTCTCACTCACCGAACGAAGCATAGAAGCGGTAAATATAATAAAGCTCCTGCTCAAACGTCGATTTTCTGTGAGAGTGTGGTACTTCCGTATCCAAATATAGAAAAATCTTCACTATTTGCTAACAAATTAAAAATAATGCTCATAAATAAATGTTATTACAATATATCTGAATTTTGTGATGATAACTTTACTGAAAACTTACTTTGATTTCTCTATTAACTATTTATGTAAATCATACCTACGAAAAATATTCATTTGCAGAATTTTATAAATTATAGTAAATTGGCAACTAGTTGCCCTCATGTTTGCTGTGACCTTGCAGGACGTCACTTGTACTTATCTTAACATAACAACTTCGAACTTGTGACTTGCAATAAAAATCTAAATCTGAAAACTTTAAAAGGAAAAGACGGGACCCTTATAGGAACAGTTTTTTATCCCTCTTTTGTTTCTATACAATTGAAGTTATGGCATGCAGCGCCCTCATTTTTAATTCTAAATTCTTTCTAATGTACCATTTATTTAATTTTTAATCTATTGACATTATTTTATAACCACTCAGCCGACTGGTGGTTACCGACTGGTCTTCTTCCTGCTCTCGGCCACCACTCCGTCACAGTTTTAGTCCAACTACGTCCCTTCTTCTCGCCAAATGTCCCGCCTATTCCAACTTTAACTGTGTGATTCGTCTACCTACTTCTTCAAACTTCGTTCTACGGCGAATTTCTACGTTCGGTATACGATCCAACAGTGTGAAGACGAGCATGGCGCGCTCTATACCCCTTTGTGCTACTATAATCATGTCATCATCATCATTTCGAGTAGGTGTCACGGTCAATCGACCATGCACACCCTGGTGTCAGAGTTCTTCGGAACCGCCGCTCGGCCTCTGACGTGGTTCCTTTAACGACTACCAGATGGCAGCCGGGACCACCGGCTTAACGTGCCTTCCGAAGCACGGAATCATCTTTATTATCAGACAATCAGGTGATTCAAGCCTGCAATGTCCTAACCAAACTGGAAACAACTAAAGAAAGTATGCTTCCGGTGGGAATCGAACACACGACCCCCGGGTCAACAGGCAAACGCCTTAACCACTGTCAATCATGTGCATATGCTGCTTTGTGAGCGTCCATGTTTTTGCACCGTAAGGGAGTATGGGCAAGACACATTGGCTGTATACCTTGGTCTTCATATACTCAAAAAATAGGCGGTACGAAGTTTGCCGGGTTAGCAAGTAAATAAATACTTCAGCATGGGAGCTTAAAATATGCCATTTGATTAGAAATAGATGATAAGGAGTCAAGTGATTAAGTGTCCCTTTGTTAAAGACAAAATAGAACGGTCTGAATAAAAAATCGCAGTAACAAGCGCGAAATCACGCGTCTCGCCCCAAGACGTGATTTTAAAATATCAAGTGACAGCAACGACAAACAACGCAATAAAATAAGCAATAATATTCCCTAAGCTCAGCTCAGGGAACGCCAAGATTGGATCGGACGTTTTGGTGACAGATTATGGAGGGGGTGTCGGAGGGGCGAGTGTGTTCCCTTTAGTCCCAAGAGGTTTGTTGGTGAAAATAGTTCCTGCCCTTGACGGTTTAGAGTGAAAGGGGTTTGTGTTTTTTTACAAGTTTCTTTTTTACATGGCCCTTTAAATAAAAGAAAACAGGCTGTTCCATCATCATCATCTTCATCATTTTCTGTCCACATCAGTCCACTGCTGGGCATAGGCCTCCTATGTTTTATGTCATGCTTTACGTTCCTGTAACATATGATATATCAAATAAAAGGGTGTTTCGAAGATCTCAAATGCAAAATGTTATTTTTTATAATCATTTATTTTATTGTTGAATATTATTAATTTTAGAATATCAGTCTTCTATGTATCACAGTAAAGAGACGAAAGCTAGTATGTATATAAAATTATGTCCAAAAAAGAGGATTCTTCAGCCAACTAGAGGTTATCTCTAATAGGTTTCAGTAGATGAAAATCTGAGTAGACGACCAATACTGTTGAAAAGAGGTTCTTTCGGAGTTTTCTTCTCTGCAGTGATTGCTTCCAAAACGCTAGAGTTTGTAGCTTTTGTACACTAATGAATAATTTGAAAATAAATAAAAAAGTATTATTTAAAATGTGAATTGATGTTAAAAACTGCCTGAAGACCTATTTTCGGAATAAATCTTTGAGTAAATGACTTTGTAAACTGGTGTAAGTCAAGACCCAAGGAGAACTGTGGTTGCCTCGTGTTCGGCACCCGCAGGCAATTTTTCATATTAACAGAATTGACTTCCACTGATTGCATTTATTGGCGATAACTGACGAAAGTGGATGAGACAGTTATTCTTACTGCAAAAATACAGCCTATACTAATCATATACAGTACTATTTCCCGTCATTCCTTCCGGATGTAGTATATGTATATTTATAATTGAAATGAAGATAGTGTATGTATGCGTTAGCATATATCGTTAAGTATATATCTACACTAATATTATAAAGAGGAGAGATTTGATTGTTTCTTTGTATGTTTGACATGAATAGGCTCCGAAACTACTAGACGGATTTGAAAAAATCTTTCACAGTTGGGAAGCTTCACTATCTGCGCTGAACATAGGCTATGTTTTACGTGGACGAAAACGCGGGTAAACAGCTAGTTGGAAAGTATTTAAAAATTCACTTTTTTGCGTTCTCTGTTTATCTCTACGCGAACGGGTACGGAGAGATTGCTCATAGCTTTATGTACGCCAAGTAAAGTCTGTTGCATTGGTTCTTTAAAATTCTTATAAAGATATGTATGTAGTCCCATGCGCGGTTTGAAGGAGAGGGAGGACATAGGGGACATGGCCCCCAAAATTGTACACGTCATATTGAAAAGTCTTTAAAAAAATACTTCCTGAGCATACGTTGAAACTTTCGGATAAGGTATTTTTGTGCCAAAATTAGAATATATATAAGAAGATAAATGTGGAGAAAGCATAATACTTTTATTTCCATTTCTTGCGTGTTTCTTCCACAACTATCGTTACAATGTATCAGCTATGGATTTCAAATTGAAAAAGGCAGCTCAGAGTATATTTTCTACAATAAAAGTTTGCGACGATCATCTCTACTCAAATATAAAGCCGGGTTTCAGGCAGAGTTTCTATGGTTGTCGTAAGAGGCGACTTAGGAAATACAAGCTAAATAAAGCTCATAAACATCAATGAGACCTCTCCAACCCGTCTGGCCAGCGAGGAGAGTGTAGGCCAAATCTTCTGTCTGCTCTGGCCAAGTATGGCTGCAGTAGTACAGAGAGAGTCATGCTCTTGAAGTGGAGACTAAAAAGAACTGATGATGAAATATAAAAGTTCGAGACTTGTGTTATGGGATACTGACTCAACGATACTATATCTTATAACAAATACATATACAGATAATACATCCAAGACCCACGTTTATCTGAGAAAGATCATTTTCCAACTTGGCCTGACCGGGGATCGAACCCGGGAACTCCGGTGTGGCAGCCTGGCATGATAACCACTAGGCCACAAGGCTAGTGAAAATCAGTGTTCTGATACCCTTAATCGTAACTGCTCAATGTTAACCAACTGCCACTAATTATAACTAAGTAGTGTGTAATTTAGGTGCGAAAGACAAAGGTGCGAAGTGCTGAGGTGCGAGCGAACTCAGGCGCGAAGAGCTAAACTGCGAATGAACTGAAGTGCGAAAAGCTAAGGCGCGAATGAACCGAGATATGAAGCGAGCATGAACCCAGGTGCGAAGAGCTTAGGTGCGAATGAACTGAGGTGCGAAGAATCTTGCATAAGTCGCGTTGCGCTGTGCGTTGGGTGTCACGTGAAGCGTTTTCCGTTTTACGGAGAAACTTGCGCGTCTACCGCAGCGAAGCACACAGTGACGATCGCGACCATGCACGCTGCGTCGGATATCAAACATATGAAGCTGCATACTTCCGTTTACGTAGACGCGGCGCGTCAAGTGGCACGATGGGCGTGGCGTAGGCAGCGGAAGGAAAAAACAATTCTAGAATTATAGATCTAAGAACGGTTTTCGATTGATCCGATTATTATTTTTCTTTTCTTCTATTTGGCCCTCTAACTTCATTTAGAAGCTTATTTTAGCCAGTGTCTAGTTAGACACTGGCTAAAATAAGCTTCTAAATGAAGTTTCGAGTTATTCTTGCTTGTGTATCAACGAAATGATGGTGTAATTCATTTCGCTGATTTCCACGAATCCACTGGCTTGATCATAAACGACGCAACGAGGCGAGCAAACACCAGCCCGCTAAGTAAATCTCATTACAGCAGCACCACGACATTTTATTTTAGTTATTCCACACTTTGTTTATAAACATGGGTTTTTATAACACCAAATTACACCGATTTCACATTATAAAGTCCACTAGAAACAATATGCAAAACAATCTAAAACAAAAGCCGTGCAGTCCGCCGAAATTCCCGCCAAGAACTCTAGATAAATATTTATTTAGTATCATGTCATGTTGCGTCAATTTCTTCAACTCGCACTTGCCTTGTCATAGAAGCCGCGTGCACTGCTGCGTTTAAGGCGCTGTATCCCTTAACCCTTTGTAGCGGCTGAAAGTGGCGATACCGGTAGGCCTGTCCCTAGTCTCATTTCAAACCCGTGTCGGCCATTTCCGTGTTCATTTTTACTTTTAATTTAATAATTCAATAATTATAGCCAAATATTGTATTTTTTTAAGGTATCCATCTGGCTCATTTAGTTATACTTTTTATAGTCGTAAAAAAGTTGATAGTTGTCGCTGAAAATATTTAAGAAGAACACGTATTAACGTGTTCTTCTTAAACTCATAAGTGTGAATGTGAACAGAACATATTAATGTTCTGTTCACATTCACAAACAAACTACCGGAATAGAGTGCGCAGAAGTAGGATTAGTTCCGATTACTGGTGACCGCCCGGGTGACTGCATCCAGGATAGGCCCTTCTTGCAACGTAACTTTCGGCCCATAAGACAAAAGATGAGAGTTGGAGCTCTCCAAAAGCTTTAGCCATAGATTCTCAGATTGGCCTTTCAGGCTATGCATGCACGTATACGCGGCCCATCAGGCAATATGAGAGTTGCTATCTCTCCAAGCCTTACGCACACAGGCAACGCCCTCCTGGGGACCCTTTGGCGATGTTGTCTATATAGGCTGAGGGCACTATGCCTTGTGGTTTCCTAGCCGTGTGGTTTCCGGCGGAGCAGAATAGGACCACTCCAAGTCTTCCCATGGATGTCGTAAGAGGCGGCTTAGGAAATACAAGCTAAACAAAGCTCTTAAACATCAATGAGACCACTCCAACCCGTCTGGCCAGCGAGGAGAGTGTAGGCCAAATCCTCTGTCTACTCTGGCCAAGTATGGCTCCGGTAGTACAGAGAGGGTCATGCTCCTGCAGTGGAGACTAAAAAGACCTGATGATGATGATGACTATGTCCTCGCCTCAAACGCCCGGTGAAGTAGCAAAATCTAACTTGGAGCTAGCTACGTCATTAAAAAAAAACACAAATAACCTCCAAGAAAGTACAGAAATAAGAAAGAAAGGTAGGTTACATACCTATCTACCTATTTGTAGCTACCAGGTCTGCGGTAGTAAAATTTGGAATCCGGGCCACTCGGCGAATTCCCGAGATATTTCATCCTCGTAGGAGCAGAATGCCGGAAAATCGTCTGATCTGATATTGGCGGCGATTGCATCGCTTTCACTTCTAGTTTCACCGATTCAGCAACTCGTGTTGAACATAACGGTGGATGTTTTTGTGTAAACTTCATTTAACCCTCGACCAAAATGAGGGGTGTTATAAGTTTCACCTGTAAGTCTGTGTCTGCCGTGGCATTGACAGTTCCTTTTTGGTTCGAGTTGCTGTGTTAATAAACTTGTGCCTTATTTTTAGAGCTGTCCAAAGGCATGTGATAACAGTATCATTTTAAACTCAAGATTAAGAGTCAGAGATTACAAGAAATGTTGTTTAACAGAAAAGTAATGAACAGTGACTAACTTTTCACCTTACGCCCATATGAATCTAGCTAAATGGGCAAATCGCGTCATTTGTCTAAGGTGTAGAGTTTGTGAAGTTGGACCCGTAGAGTTTGGGCGTGTAGAGTCAGAAGTTTGGCTCTACATGAGTTCTGATAACTTTTTGACAGTGCGAGTAACTGCTTCCGCGATCCAGTGGTTAAAGCGTTTGCCTGTAGATCCGGGGGTCGTGGGTTCGATTCCCACGAGAAGCATAGTTTGTTTAGTTGTTTCCAGTTTAGTTAAGACATTGCAGACTTGCATCACCTGATTGTCTGATAATTAAGATAATTTCATGCTTCGGAAGCACGTTAAGCCGTTGGTCCCAACTGGTCCCGACTGGCAGCTGGAGCGCCTGATGGTCTTAGTCACCAAAAGAAGCATAGAAGTGGTAAAGCTTCTACTCAAACGTCGATTTTCTGTGAGAGCGTGGTACTTCCCCGGACAAGCCGGCTAACATGCTACTAGCAAAAACTATTGTAGTGGGGCTCTACCATCATTATCATTTCGAGTAGGTGTCACGGTCAATCGACCATGCACACCCTGGTGTCAAATTCTTCGGAACCGCCTCTCGGCCTCTGACGTGGTTCCTTTAACGACTACTAGATGGCAGCCGGGACCACCGGCTTAACGTGCCTTCCGAAGCACGGAATCATTTTTATTATCAGACAATCAGGTGATTCAAGCCTGCAATGTCCTAACCAAACTGGAAACAACTAAACAAAGTATGCTTCCGGTGGGAATCGAACCCACGACCCCCGGGTCAACAGACAAACGCCTTAACCACTGGACCACGGAGGCTCTACCAAAAACCTATATCTTTCTTTACGCACTCCATCTATCTTAATCTTAGCCTTCCTCGAGTCTGGGTCCCAGTAACTTACAGTACTGTGTCTATCTTTCCATTCCGTTTCATAAAAACGAAGTGAGGTCGTGGCCCCGAAATCCAAATCAAGATAGGATCGTTACGAGACATTTTCGCGCAAAATCATTGTATATGCAAGAACTTTATTCCAAAAAATCTTTATTGAGAGGTGGCGCGCCTTGTGACGCGTTAAGTGGTGCCTGCTGTTAAAATTTCAAATATGGCGTTGAATGGCGATGAGGACGTTTATGGAAAGGTGTTTGTCGTGCTATTACTTGAGATATACTTGCCGCGGAAGACGCAGCGTTAAGGCGCTGTGCATCACAAGAATACCGTAAAACGTCTATTTTTTCGTCGCGCAGTTAGCCTTATTTTCCATGGAATACTAAGCATGAAAAAAATATGAAGTACAGTTCAAAGATCAAAATAAATGGATACTTAAAAATATTTTCAAAAAAGTAATTAAAATCTAGCAAAATAAAATAGCAAAAACTGCTATACCCAGAAAAAGTTTCGTCGCGAATTACTTAATATTTTCAGCGACAACTACCAACTTTTTTACGACTATAAAAAGTATAACTAAATGAGCCAGATGGATACCTAAAAAAAATACAATATTTGGCTATAATTATTGAATTATTAAATTAAAAGTGAAAATTAACACGGAAATGGCCGACACGGGTTTGAAATGAGACTAGGGACAGGCCTACCGGTATCGCCACTTTCAGACGCTACAAAGGGTTAAGGGATACAGCGCCTTAAACGCAGCAGTGCACGCGGCTTCTATGACAAGGCAAGTGCGAGTTGAAGAAATTGACGCAACATGACATGATACTAAATTAATATTTATCTAGAGTTCTTGGCGGGAATTTCGGCGGACTGCACGGCTTTTGTTTTAGATTGTTTTGCATATTGTTTCTAGTGGACTTTATAATGTGAAATCGGTGTAATTTGGTGTTATAAAAACCCATGTTTATAAACAAAGTGTGGATTAACTAAAATAAAATGTCGTGGTGCTGCTGTAATGAGATTTACTTAGCGGGCTGGTGTTTGCTCGCCTCGTTGCGTCGTTTATGATCAAGCCAGTGGATTCGTGGAAATCAGCGAAATGAATTACACCATCATTTCGTTGATACACAAGCAAGAATAACTCGAAACTTCATTTAGAAGCTTATTTTAGCCAGTGTCTAACTAGACACTGGCTAAAATAAGCTTCTAAATGAAGTTAGAGGGCCAAATAGAAGAAAAGAAAAATAATAATCGGATCAATCGAAAACCGTTCTTAGACCTATAATTCTAGAATTGTTTTTTCCTTCCGCTGCCTACGCCACGCCCATCGTGCCACTTGACGCGCCGCGTCTACGTAAACGGAAGTATGCAGCTTCATATGTTTGATATCCGACGCAGCGTGCATGGTCGCGATCGTCACTGTGTGCTTCGCTGCGGTAGACGCGCAAGTTTCTCCGTAAAACGGAAAACGCTTCACGTGACACCCAACGCACAGCGCAACGCGACTCACAACGCCACGTGTCTTTGTCGAGAGACTCTTAAACGAGTCCGTTGGGATTTTATTACTAACATTCTCGCTCAACACACTCCTAAATCCTAATACAATCAATACATATAATAGAAGAGCAAAAAAAAATGTGTCTGTATTTTGAATATATATACAAAAATTTGTTTGTCGCTTTGTTTGTCTGTTAATTTAATAAATGTCTAAATACTAGTAATAATTACAACTAATTAAAAATATAAATATTTATATATTATATAGTTTGTTTGTCTATTCATATACGCTAATATCCGGAAATACTGTTCGGATTCGAATGAAACTTTTTTCATTATATAGCTATCAAGCCTGAGCAACATCTAGGGTATAATTTTGAAAACAGGAACAACTGATGAAGAACTATAACGGTCCAGCTAAACTATAAGAAATATAAAATGACGCCATGACAAAAGTTGTTTAGCCTGATGGTATAGTGATATTTATCTAGACATAGAAGTATGAAGTCGAATTTTTTTTTTTAAATCTGTGTATCTAGAGTTCTTGGCGGGAATTTCGGCGGACTGCACGGCTTTTGTTTTAGATTGTTTTGCAAATTATTTCTAGTGGACTTTATAATGTGAAATCAGTGTAATTTGTTGTTATAAATATCCATGTTTGAACAAAGTGTGGAATAACTAAAATAAAATGTCATGGTGCGGCTGTAATGAGATTTACTTAGCGGGCTGGTGTTTGCTCGCCTCGTTGCGTCGTTTATGATCAAGCCAGTGGCTTCGTGGAAATCAGCGAAATGAATTACACCATCATTTCGTTGATACACAAGCAAGAATAACTCGAAAAATAACTAGATACTGGCTAACATAAGCTTCTAAATGAAGTTAGAGGGCCAAATAGAAGAAAAGAAAAATAATAATCGGATCAATCGAAAACCGTTCTTAGACCTATAATTCAGAATTGTTTTTCCTTCCGCTGCGTACGCCACGCCCATCGTGCCACTTGACGCGCCGCGTCTACGTAAACAGAAGTATGCAGCTTCATATGTTTGATATCCAACGCAGCGTGCATGGTCGCGATCGTCACTGTGTGCTTCGCTGCGGTAGACGCGCAAGTTTCTCCGTAAAACGGAAAACGCTTCACGCGACACCCAACGCACAGCGCAACGCGACTCACAACGCCACGTGTCTTTGTCGAGAGACTCTTAAGGCGAGGCCTCAAATGTTTGGTACCTTCACTCGGCAAAGGACTGATCAAGTGCGCGCAAGGGATAGCGCTTGGCGGTTTAGCCCGTGAATGATGAGATAGGAGATAGTCTCGAGTCGCTCAAAGAAAAAAACGTAAGCGCCAAATTCGTTATTTCTATTTTATATAAAATCAGACCGGTTAATTGTATTTTCATATTTACATTTTGATGAATTACTAATAACCTATCTTTTAGTCTAAAAATCATTATTTCATTCGTCGCATTTGAGCTACAAAGCTACAAACTCTGCGAACGAAGACCATTTTTCAAAAAATACTTCTATCGAGAAAATTTTAGCAAAACGTGTTTCCATCTTTAAATTTTGGAGATGAAATAGTCAAAAATCATATTACTTAGATTTGAAACTCCTAATTTAAGTATTTTGCGAGATAAATAAGGTTCAGAACGACCTTATTTACAGTGGTATCACCTTAAACGAGTCCGTTGGGATTTTATTACTAACATTCTCGCTCAACACACTCCTAAATCCTAATACAATCAATACATATAATAGAAGAGCAAAAAAAAATGTGTCTGTATTTTGAATATATATACAAAAAAAATATATAGTGCGATGGGGACATACTTACTAATAGAGGGAGAATTAAAAAAATGGCTGTTTGTTTGTCGCTTTGTTTGTCTGTTAATTTAATAAATGTCTAAATACTAATAATAATTACAACTACTTAAAAAATATAAATATGTATATATTATATAGTTTGTTTGTCTATTCATATACGCTAATATCCGGAAATACTGTTCGGATTCGAATGAAACTTTTTTCATTATATAGCTATCAAGCCTGAGCAACATCTAGGGTATAATTTTGAAAACAGGAATAACTGATGAAGAACTATAACGGTCCAGCTAAACTATAAGAAATATAAAATGACGCCATGACAAAAGTTGTTTAGCCTGGTGAGCATTTTCTGCGGAATCGTAAAGTCCACGTGAACGAAGTCGCGGGCATCAGCTAGTCTATAATATGGTAGAGATGTATTCATAGCGGTATACATAAAACTTCTAACTTGTTTAAATCGGTAATTGATCGATAGCATCCTGTTTACAATCTAATTCGCTGTCGAAAACATAATGATGGATCGTGCGACCTGATTCTACCCTTTCGTGGCAGTAGGACAATTAGGGAAATTGACAACAGCCTCCAAGGTCCAGTGGTTAAGGCGCCTGTTGACCCGGGTGTCGTGGGTTCGATTCCCACCGGAAGCATACTTTGTTTAGTTGTTTCCAGTTCGGATAGGACATTGCAGGCTTAAATCACCTGATTGGCTGATAATAAAGATGATTCCGTGCTTCGGAAGACACGTTAAGCCGGTGGTCCCGGCTGCTATCTGGTAGTCGTTAAAGGAACCACGTCAGAGGTCGAGAGGCGGTTCCAAAGAACTCTGACACCAGGGTGTGCATGGTCGATTGACCGTGACACCTACTCGAAAAGACGATGATGAGGGAAATTGTTTTACTTATGCTGTTGACTGTTTGCGAACGGGGAAAGGATTTAATAGGGAGAAATTCTCAGGGTGGTTAGGAGGCTTGCTTATTTTATTTAAAGTACTGTTATATTAACATAAGAATATTACGTCACTCGGTAAGCAAGTCGGCGGCAGCTTTGAGGCTTCTTTATGGCGTTTACGACCAGGTTTTAAGTTAATTATTAAGGAGATTAGGATGAAATATAAATATTTTATAGTTAGGAATGCTTTGCCCGTTGACTTAAAAGAAATTTCTACAAAATTTGCCTTCAAAAGAAAAGTTCACTGTCACTTACTTTACTCACTACCTTCTTAAACTTCATCAGAGAATCTTTGTATATTTATCATCAGTAAAAATATTTTTATTTGGTGCAAATATTATCAAAAATATTACAATTAAAATAAAATATTTACTAGGTACAAAACTAAAAATTAATTAATCCTATCTAAAATAAAAACCTAACTAAAAGTATGTATGTCATCAGAATGTATTTATATATTTATTTGTATATAATGTATGTATGTGTTTGTATTTGTCATTCATCATCAGGTCTTTTTAGTCTCTACTGCAGGAGCATGACCCTCTCTGTACTACCGGAGCCATACTTGGCCAGAGCAGACAGAGGATTTGGCCTACACTCTCCTCGCTGGTCAGACGGGTTGGAGATGTCTCAGTGATGTTAATGAGCTTTGTTTAGCTTGTATTTCCTAAGCCGTGTGGTTTCCGGAAGCCGTGTGGTTTCCGGAGAGTAGAATAGGATCAATCCAAGTCTTCCCATGGATGTCGTAAGAGGTGACTTAGGAAATACAAGCAAGTTATTTGTCATTATTTAAACTTATTTAAAAAGTTTACTTTTTACGCAAATAAATAAACTTCTTTGTTTCGAAAAAAAAATATATATTGTACCTTCGTTCCGCTATGGATTTAAAATATTGTCATCACCCAAAAAGTATCATGTTATGCCCTTGCGTCACAATCTCAATCTACTATTGTTAAATATAAATTTATACGGACAAATCACACAGATTAAATTATTATTATAGACTTATTACTGTAAGTAATTTTGCTAATATTTTCTTTCACCCTTTCAAGCATATCGGAGGATTAAATCCTCAAACTGGTTAAAACCAGCCAGAGGATACAAAATAACCATATCAGAGGGTTTCATGAGCTGAGGGATTTTTTAACCGATTTCAAAAAAAGAAGGTCGTTAATTCGGTTGTACGTTTTTATTTTTTCAAATCAGTCTTAAAATGTTTTTACTGACCTCCAAAAAATTGAGCAGGATCAATGCTGTTTTTTTAATGTTTGTTACCTCAGAACTCTGTCTAAAAAATATTTCATGTTTGAATGGGGCCAACTTGAAAACATACCGTGTTTTCAAGTTTTAGTTTTAGCCCCATTAAAATTTCATCACAATCGGTTCAGTAGTTTGATTGTAGTCGGTTGTTTATATGAAAGATTATTACAAAGTTGAGTCGAGCTGAGAAAGCCTTGAAGAAAGGCCTTAGAATACGGGAGTTTTAAACTTAAATTCAAGTGAATTGCCCTTCATTTTAAACAGATTCTTCACGGACAAAGCCAAGGGCAACAGCAAGACTGTATATAAAACTTTTCTTCAATTATTCCGCCTAATAAACTCAGGAGCTTTTCTCAACTTTCCTGGTAATTTCGCTTTACAATGGCCCTCTAACTTGTAAATTGGAATAGGTTACATTTTTCCGTAATACTTATACAAGGTAGTTCCCTTTAAAACTTTTTGTTGATACGTCTTGAATATTAGATGACGAAGTTTATTTTTAGGGTTCCGTACCAAAAGGGTAAAAACGGGACCTACACGGGAGGACAAATATAAAAAATTCTAATAAAATATAAATAAATAAATATAAAGGGACAAATCACACAGATCGAGCTAGCCCCAAAGTAAGTTCGAGACTTGTGTTATGGGATACTAACTCGACGATACCATATTTTATAACAAATACATATATACATACACATCCAAGACCCAGGCCAATCTGAAAAAGATCATTTTCCATCCTGACCTGGCCGGGGATCGAACCCGGTCACTCCGTGGCTGGCGTGTTGACCGCTGCGCCACAGAGCTAGTCAAAATGAAGTTTATTTTTAGGGTTCCGTAAGCAAAGGGTTAAAACGGGACTCTATTCATATGGCTCCGCTGTCCGTTTGTCACCAGGCTGTACCGCATGAACCGTGATAGTTACAGAGTTTAAACTTTCACAGATGATTTATTTTTGTTGCCGCTATAACAAAAAATTCAAATCAATCGAATATAATATATATTTAAGGGGCTCCCATACAACACATTTTTTTTTGCTCGTTTTTGCTCGTTTTTGCTCGATAATGATAATGACAACGAGTTGACGCTTGAAATATTTACAGAATATTAATTTATTTATTCACTTAATAAATTAATAATTAAATTAAAAAAATAATATTTAAGGGGCGCTCCCTAAAAACAGACGTGCGCGAGTTCGCAACTAACCGGTTTTTTCTTTATATTTATTTGTTTATTCAGGAATAACAAACAGTTACAAAATACAATCTTAAAGACTACTTAGGCTTATATTAATACACGTAATTAATTTAACGTTATCCACAGTTTATTTATCTACACGTTTGAAGCTTTTCGAAGAAAGAATGTTTATACATATAAAGTTCACATAAGGTTACGCGACTCTTATAATTTAATTTGTCATGGTCATGTATTTTCTACTTTATTTGTTACTAGCTTTCGCCCGCGGCTCCGCCCGCGTCAATGTCGATCCCTCGGGAATAGTACTTTTTCCCGGGATAAAAGGTAGCCTATGTCCTTCTCCGCACTCCAGAGAACTTGTATGCAAAATTTCATGATGATCGGTTCAGTAGTTACGGCGTGAAAGCGTAACAAACAAACAAATTCACTTTCGCATTTATAATATTAGTAAGGATTTATTTTGTGACGGCAAACAAGCAAACAAGTCACCTGATGATTTAGTACGAAATAATTAGTACGAAAGTAAGGATAAGGATGGTACTTGTATGGATTGAAACATGTCGGCCTGTAGCTGACTTCATACGAGAGTAACCCGTATTTCATGTATTTAAAGTGTATACGTATATACGGATTTAGTAGTATATTCTATTCCTATAGCTAACAGTCCCAAAGTGTCAAGTTTTACTGCCTCGAGGCTACAAATTCAGAGCCATCCGAAGCAATTGACCGAGGAGTCCAACTCGCATGGTCTAGGGGGATTGCTGTTAATCGCACCCGCATTACACCCCTTTGTTATAAAATAAAGAGAGGAACAGAAGGGTAACCTAATGCTGTATCGATGGGGGCTCAGAGCGGACCCTTGCCCTTGTGTGTTCTCCGCTGTGTACAGCCAATAATGTAAGTAATGTAAAATAATGTAATGGTTAGTAAAATAATGTTACGCCATAGTAGAAACAACTTAGTGACACTCTAGTGACGTCTTTCATGATATTTCAGAAAGAAAATTTTGGCAACGCATTTATTGATGTGAATTTTAGGTTATTTTTGAAATCCATGGAGTAGGCTATGTTGAATTCTTGCGGTTGTAATGATGATTATGTCGCAAGCAAGCCTTGAGATGCCGCCGTGAGAGGACTTTCTTTGGAACCGAACAGATAATTAAGAGTCGTCGTACCTCTTTTTTTTCTTAGCCTATAGTTTTCTATTGTTGGGCAAAGCTCGATCGATCTTGCTCGATTTCTCGATATTGAAAATTTTTTTTTAAACTTTCGCGCTTTATACACATTATTATTAATTTTAAAACATTTTTGTAACAAATCTAGAGTAAGGACACACCAGATCGATCAACTTTTGATGGTTCGTGATTTTTTTAAATTAACTTCTAATTAAGTTAGAAACCATTAAGTAAATGTCCAAGATAGCCTGCATGCCAAAATACAATAAACAATATTTTGAATAGCAAATTTATCTTCAGAAAAACTGGATTCTCCACTACGACGCTATTTTTTTTTCGTTTGGAGAAGTAGCCATATATACGTAAGCGGAAATAAATATTTTCCGTGCGCGCGTCTCGGTTCACATTCGCCCTGAGGAAGACCTCCGGATGAGGTTGAAACATGTCGGCCAGTAGCTGATTTCGTACGTGAGTAACCCGTAATTCACACATAAATAATGAAATAAATATAGTCTGTGATAGCGTCACATTTGTTTCCTCTTTAATCTGGTGTTCGTCCTTATCTCTCGTTGTCTGTAAGTGGGCTCTATAAATCAGCGGGTCGCGTCCTATACCGAGTTTTTCCTCAAACGGCCTTGTGCTTCAAGGTTTCAATGTGTGAGGAATTTTCTTCGGTTAAATATTTCGGAGATGAGACAGACCTTTATTTAGAGGTTATAAATAATTGAGAGGTTATTAAAAAAATTTAGAGATCAATATTTAGAGGTTATTAAATTATGGTAGTACTTTTTTCCGTGCTGAAAGGTTCTATGTTAATGCAAAATTTCGTCAAAATTCGTTTAGCCGTTTTGGCGTGATCCATAATACTCACAAACTTTCGGGTTTTTCATATTAATAAGAATAAGAAAACGTAATGATTGCTCTTTTCTAAATTTTCGCGGCTTTTTTAAACATAGCACCGCAGCACTTTAGTCTCGTTGCGACCACGATAGATGTAAGGACAACGGAAACAAATTATAAAAAGTTCGTGCTAATTCCCGCTTATAATATACATGATGATGGTTTTCGCAAATTAAATTCTTTTTTAACCGATTCCAAAAAATTAGGAAGATAGCAATTAGTTTCTTTGTTTTTTTTTTCATAAATAATATATAAATAAAATAAATATAAAGGTTTAGTACTTTGATTGAAGTCAGTTTTTTATATGAAACATTATTATTTAAAATTTATTAAGATTATATACAATTTATATAAACACTAGCTTTCGCTCGCGGCTCCGCCCGCGTTAATGTCGATCCCTCGGGAATAGTACTTTTTCCCGGGATAAAAGGTAGCCTATGTCCTTCTCCGCACTCCAGAGAACTGGTATGCAAAATTTCATGATGGTCGGTTCATTAGTTATGGCGTGAAAACGTAACAAACAAACAAACTCACTTTCGGATTTATAATATTAGTAAGGATAAGGATACTTTTTTTTTATAATTAATTAGAAAATATTATCTCATGCTGATCTGGGCGAAAAAAAAACGGAATATACCAGCTGCTTCTCTTTACGCGCAGACCGTAAAAGCGAGGAGAGTGTAGGCCAAATCATCTGTCTTCTCTGGCCAAGTATGGCTCCTGTAGTACAGAGAGGGTCATGCTCCTGCAGTGGAGACTAAAAAGACGTGATGATGAAGATACTCTTATTTTCAATCTATACGCCCACCTATAGTACTAGTCTTCGTAGTCAGCATTGGTCCCATAGGAAAAGTTCTACATATCGACGGGCTGAATCACCCCTTCAAGGTTTGGACTGGGTTTTCTTTACATATTATATATAACCGGTATCTCTGATACCGGGTTTGGTAACAGAGTTGCGAGTTCAATGGTTTTTCTCATCTCAAAAAATGTCCAACGGGCCTTTTTTTTTTTATTTATTTATTTTATTGCACACTATCTTCATGATTTTGTACAAAAGGCAATAACTTAATGCTAAGCATTGTCTACCAGTTTTACCTTAAGGATGTGGTGAAAATTTTATGGTCGGGGTGCAAGATAACAATGAGTGTTATAACGTAGGATATATGTGTAAATAGACTGAATTAATAAATATCATAGACAGTAAAAGATAAATTGACAAAATTATCAGTCCTTAGTTTTGCTATCATAAATGATATATATATATATCTTATGAAGTTTTTACATCAAAAAACTTCGTTAAACCTCTAATACAATATTGAATACAGTCTTCAATTTCGCTGACTCAGCCCGCTACAATAACCTAGCATTAAATTCCGCTGAACTTGAAATAATACCCAGCTTTTAGTATTGAATGAATGAATAATGGCCTCAAGAGAACCTTCAAAACGGGCAGAATTTGAAAGATATTTTTTATGAGACTTGTATTATGAGGCCATTTCCATAAACGCAATACTTAACAGTCATCATCATCATCGCTCCAAGTTATATCACGACTCGTTACTCGAGACTCGAGAAACTAGTTAGGAAGGTACTCGTAAATAGGATTGGGAGTATACGGCGGTGCAATCGGGATAGCGAAGCGTCTCTGCTTACGCTTGGGCGAAATTCTTGCGTAAGTCTGTCCGGCGTCCGGCTGTTCACCTCTACAAGTCGCGTTTCTCAACCGCTTCTATTGAAATTTGTGAGCAATTATTTTCAAAAACGAAACCAACAAGAAAATCTAGGTAATTATTGAACCTACTCATACAATTTCACGAGAGTACCAAAGAATTTTCAGGCAAGCTCACTCGTTCAATGAACTTATTCATACTGTCATAGAGACGAAATTATTTTTTTTAAATCTATGCATAATGTAAAGGTGCTCTTCGAAACAAATCAAATGAGTTTAAATGCAATGAGTTATCTTGTTTAATCAAGGAGTCTTGTAACCATCTTCTCACTCCATCATCAGAACAGCTTATTGTCTACACAATCAAACGTCATGAAGAAGTTCTTATTTTTGAAAATCTTTCAAACTTTAGCCCCACTGAGAGACAGACAGAAAATTAAATAAAAGCTTCTAATAACAACATTGACCGAATAAAATTTCGCTGACTTGACAACATAGAAACCACAATACCCGAGCCGATATACAATGGCACTTGTAAATTTAAACAATACGAAGCTTTTAGTATTAAAATGAATGAATAATGGTCACATCGAAATAAATACCATAATACTGTCAATAAAGGACGCTACTGCGGACGGAGTAAATCCATCTAAATGATAACGACCTCCTTTCAAATGCAAATAAGCATGCAACAACATATCCCTCTCGTCCCCCAACTTTATTATCAGAATTCTGGATTCAACAAATACTAGCTTCAGATTTTATCCCGTTTAAGTGCCATATAAACTTAGATCGTATCCCCTTGAGATTGGATTGGGTTTCGCTTGTAATGGGACGTACGAGCCCGCAGTATTGCGTTCATGGAGGCTAATCCGCACAATCAACAGTATTTCCTCCCGTTCTCCCCTGTCCTATACATGTAAAGCTATCTCGTTTTCACTGTCGCAGTCTCTAAGACATTATTTGCGCCACAGAGTAGCTGGACTATAGATTTATTGCGTTGTGTGGGAACTAGGGATGCGCTAGTTAAGATCAGATTATTCCGAATCGGCGAAAGTCTGAAGTTTGTCACCTCAGCACTGATGCATTGGATCCACTTATAGTAAGAAGTAGAACAGCAGGATAGTAATCCTGCTAATGTTGTAAATGTAAAAAGCGTTAAAAAGTGAAAATGGTAGTAACTCCTTCACGCAAAAACTTTGGATGGATTTTCATGATACTTGACAATATTTTACATAGCTGACACATTACGGGGAAGCGTCGAAAGGAAAATTAAGTTAATAATATTCATCCATCACTATTAATTTCCTGCATGCTGCGGTGATTTACTTGCAGTTACAACCGTCCGCAAAATTTGCGCCAGTAATACTATTCCGATTTGAGGGGAGAATTTCATATATTTATACACATAATTATTTAACTAAAGTTTGATGCAAAGATTAGATTTAGTAACTAGATATACAATTGGGAAAATTTGATGTTAAGATAGAACGACTATCTTAATACTCTAATAGAATTCTTTGCTTGAATCCAGCTCAATTATGACAGCTCCGTGGCGCAGTGGTTAACACGCCAGCCTGCGACACGGAGTGCCCGGGTTCGATCCCCGGCCAGGTCAAGATGGAAAATGATCTTTTTTAGATTGGCCTGGGTCTTGGATGTTTATCTATATATGTATTTGTTATAAAATAAAGTATCGTTGAGTTAGTATCCCATAACACAAGTCTCGAACTTACCTTGGGGCTAGCTCAATCTGTGTGATTTGTCCGTATATATTTATTTAATCCGAATCCTAACTAATATTATAAATGCGAAAGTGAGTTTGTTTGTTTATTTGTTACGCCTTTACGCCCTATCCATTAAACGGAACGTCATGAAATTTTGCATACTTGTTGAATAGGTTACAGAAAAGGATATAGTGTATATTTTACTGTTCCCGAGAGATCGACATTGAAGCGGGTGGAGCTGCGGGTAAAAGCTTCTCTTACATATTTCAGTTCAATTCCATTTTTGAAGAGAAGCTTTAAAATCGATCTTTTATCGGTTCACATAAAGATCCGAGCAAATTATATACGCACATCCCTAGCGGCAATTGTATCCACCATCAAATCGGGTTTATAGGATCTCTGATTACATTGAAATATAACCTCCTTTCGGCAAAAAATTTAACGCGTGAAGCGGCAATATTTACTTTTCGACATTTTCAGTTTTTACGATATTTAAATTGGCCTGGAATCCGTTTTATTTTGGCTGTAAAATTCATGGTTCGTTATTCAATATGCTGGCATTTTTGGAAATTCGTATGAGGAACTCGATCTTTAGGGTTCCGTACCAAAGAGTAAAAACGGGACCCAATTAACTCATCAATCGCGAGAAACGCAGACACAATTGATAATCTATTGTTATGTTTCCCGATTGGGGCATTCGGTAGTTGACTGGTTAATATGGCTCCATTGTCGGTCTGTCTTGTCTGTGTCTGTCTGTTTGTCACCAGGTTGTTCTCATGAACCGTGATAGCTAGACATTTTTACAGTTGATATATTTCTGTTGTCTGTTGTAAAAGTTATCGGACCAAGCATATTGGGAAGTTTAAAAGATTGCGAAAGCCCGTTGTATTATATATAACTTAGTGACACAGTACCACGTGTCGCATAAACTTAATCTATCCTTATCCAATTCCATTAATGTGAGCGATGCCGAAACGTTCACGTCCTGTCTGCTCCTGATTTATGGGAATTACTTGAATGCACATCCAACGGTTCAGTATTGGGCTTGTGATAATGAGTTTCCCTTGTCTATCAGCTCAACGGTCATACGGTTAGGTGTGTCATCCTCAGGAGGTTGGCCGGCGGTTACAGACATGGTGGTACGCGGCCCGGCCTTGCGATCTGCTACTTGCTTTTCCCCCAATCATCCCAGTGTATGGTATCCATAGGTACCTTCTTTTTCTTGTTTACATCCCAGATCCAACAAATTCATATTCTTCCCCAGCCTAAAAATGGATAGGCAGTAAATGGAAGCACAGGAAGCCAAAGAAATTGCATTCGGCAACCCGCCTGCCAAGCGTGGTGAGTATGTTACGAGTAATATCCTCCCATGGAACGAAGAGTAGAATAGGACCACTCCAAGTCTTCCCATGGAGGTCGTAAGAGGCAACTTAGGAAATACAAGCTAAACAAAGCTCGTAAACATCAATGAGACCTCTCCCGTCTGGCCAGCGAGGAGAGTGTAGGCCAAATCCTCTCTCTGCTGTGGCCAAGTATGGCTCCGGTAGTACAGAGAGGGTCATGCTCCTGCAGTGGAGATTAAAAAGACATGATGATGATGATGATGATGATGATGGAACGAAGAATCCTTGGGAGAGGCCTGTGTCCAGCAGTGGACTTCTTACGGCTGAAAGTAATTATGATATAGGACAACAAACGAATAACATATGTTAAACTAACTCTTGTCCGCGGCTGTGCCCGCGTTCACGGGTACACAGTAGAATTTGCCGAAATGAAAAGTACCTTATGTCCTTTCCCATGCCTCAAATTACCTCCATACTAAATTCATCCAAATTGGTTCAATAGTTGAAGCATGAAGAGTTGACAGACAGACAGAGTTTCTTTCGCATTTATTTATTAGATTATTATGGAAGTATGGAAATGGACTAGTATAGATGGATATTGCGTTTATTGAGATGGCTTTCTATCAAAAGTTGAAAAATTGTAGTATGTTTTTGTGTGAAAACGAACCCTAATTCAAGAGATAATACGAAAGACATAAAGTTAACTTTTATGGAGATTGGTGAATTTGATTTTATAGTTCTGAGATTCAATACAGAAGCGTTCAAATTTAAGTGTATCTAAAGTGGATATTCTAATAAAGGAAGCTTTTAAAACGTACTTCGTAAAAAGCAGAAGGTTTTAAACTACTTGTCTGAACCTCCTAAATTGACCCTCGACATTCCCTTATAGGGGTGCCACAGCCTGCTTTGAACAACTTTTCTATGGGACCTATGCTGGGAACACAAAAAATCGACGTTGCCATACAATACTGCAGCCGTCTTTTTGTAACGTGATAACGTCTTATATATCGATGAACACCGCCTACATGCAAGATAAAGTGTCACGTTCTGTGTGCAAGTAAGAGGGCGGAACAAGCGATAGAGAGGCACGATCAATATAGATCATCATTCAATGAACACAAAGCATTAGTTTGCCTGCAAATATACACGGTGAATTTTTTATCGTTTTGGACCCTTAAAGGGGTGACTCAGACCATCAAAATGAACTCAAAAAAAAAATTCGACCTCCCATACAAACTGGCCGGGCGGCGGGACTCTTTTTTATGGAAATGACGAATTTTTTTTTGAGTTCCCAGCATTGGTCCCATAGAAAAAGTTGTTCATATTGATGACCTGAGTCACCCCTTTAAGGGTCCAAACTGTTCCTGAGGGATGGACACTAACGGCGTCGTCGTAGCCGCGGGCAAACGGCAAACCAACCGAAACTGCTGCGCCTAGAAACTTGAAATTTGGTACAGGGGTTCTTTTAATGATGTGAGTGAGCGCTAAGAAAGGATTTTTAAGAAATTTAACTTCTAAAGGGGTAAAATTTATATGGAATTTTCTCATTTTTGGACTTAGAAGTATGAAAGTAGGTATATAAGTTCACGATTAAAATTAAAAACGATGTGTGTGGATAGATGAAATTTGCAAAATTCCCGCCCCTTAAGGGGTAAAATGGGGGTGGGTGGGTGGTATAAACTTTGTATCGAAATTTTTTCATTTCTGGACTTAGACGTAGGAATTTAAGTATATAAGTTCTAGGTTACTATTAAAAATATCTGTGTAGGTAAAATGGACGATATTTTCCCCTGAAGGGGTAAAATAGCGGGGTAAAGATTGTATAGGAATTTACTTATTTCTAGACTTAGAAGTATGAAAATAGATAAATAAATTAACGATTACAATTGAAAAAGAGCTGTGTAGGTCAACTGGCAAAAATCCCCCAGAAGGGGGGTAAAGTTTGTTTGTAAATTGGAAATTTTCTCATTTCTGGACTATGAAGTATGAAAATAAATAGGTATGTTCTCGATTACAATTAAAAAAGATATATGTCGGTGAAATGGACAAAATTCACCCCTAAAGGGGTAAAATGGGAGGGTAAAGGTTTTATGGAAATTTTCTCATTTCTGGACTTAGAAGTATAAATAATATCCATACTTCCATACTAATACTAATATTATAAATGCGAAAGTAACTCTGTCTGTCATTTTTTTAACGCTTCAACCATTGAACTGATTTGGATGAAATTTGGTATGGAGGTGTGAGGCCCGAGGAAGGACATAGGGTATGTTTGATTCCGGGAAATTCTACTTCCCGAGGGATTAATTGTTTCCGAGGGATCGACACTAACGCGGGCGGAGCCGCGGGCAACAGCTAGTGAATATATAATAGTTGTGTTAGGTGACACAAGCCTTATTGCGTATAAACGGAATGGGATATGGTGGAGATTTTCGGCGCCATGGTTTGAACATGCGGTAGCTCAATTGGGAGATAGTAGGTCGTACATAGACCTAAGGTCGCCGGTTCAAATCCCACCCGCATGGAATTTTAACACCATATTTTATTAGTATATCAAAATAGCATTTTGAATGCAAAATAAAATACATAAAAATATCTAGAATCTGTTGTTGAAAGTAATCTCAAAACTTATTTAAAATACAGAAGTCCAAAATATCCCATTTATTTAAAATGGGGTCTAGAAACTTGGATGGTAATGCCATAGTTCCAATATTCCAATATCTGGGAGATGGCTGCGGAGAGTTTACTATTTGATATTCCTGATTGTTCGCTCTGAGTTTATCCGATACGCAATTTAAATATTGATCAGGGTAAATTCAAATTACGTTTTAAATTACGAACAACAGCGTCCGTGGTCCAGTGGTTAAGGCGTTTGCCTGTTGACCTGGGGGTCGTGGGTTCGATTCCCACCGAAAGCATACTTTGTTTAGTTGTTATCAGTATGGTTAGGACATTGCAGGCGTGAATCACCTGATTGCTTGATTTAATAAAGATGATTCCGTGCTTCGGAAGGCACGTTAAGCCGGTGGTCCCGGCTGCCATCTGGTAGTCGTTAAAGGAACCACGTCAGAGGCCGAGAGGCGGTTCCGAAGAACTCTGACACCAGGGTGTGCATGATCGATTGACCGTGACACCTACACGAAATGAATGTGTGAATTGTTAATAAACTTGCGTTGATAATCCGTCTTATTATAGAACGAGGACTTACTGTAGTACCTGGTTTAAACCATTATCCGACCAAAACAAATTGACGATGATAGCTGAGAAACATCAAAGTGTAACGTGTTGACTCATTTTGGTTGGATAATTGTACTAAAGTGAGTATTCGTTTTATAAAAGTTTTATAATAAGACCAAATGACGTGCCATCCCAACAATCATTACTTTTTAACATCCGATAAAATAAATAAATAAATAATAATAAATAAATATATACGGACAAATCACACAGATTGAGCTAGCCCTTAAGATAAGTTCGAGACTTGTGTTATGATACTAACTCAACGATACTGTATTTTATAATAAATACATATATAGATAAACATCCAAGACCCAGGCCAATCTGAAAAAGATCATCTTCCATCTTGACCTGGCCGGGGATCGAACCCGGGCACTCCGTGTCGCAGGCTGGCGTGTTAACCACTACGCCACGGAGCTGTCAAATAGACAATATGGGTGCTATAATTATTAATTTTAACCAGCCCATCTGAGCTGGAAGCTCAGATGCAGAACAACTCCCAACAGGAAGCGATCTCCCCTGGGTGGTTTGGAAATCCCTCAACAGACTCCGAGCTGGTGTGGGAAGATGCCAGGAGAGCCGGACTAAGTGGGGTTTCTCTAGCAATGACCATTGCGATTGTGGCGTCACGCTGTCGATGACTCACCTCATGATGTGCCCCAACTAGACAGTTGGGGGCGCATTTCTCGACCTGCACAATCGAATTACCATAATAAGGCCAACGACAAAGAAGTCGCTGTGGCCAACTACTGGTCAAAAACTGTATGAAAGTAAACAAAAATAACCATTTCGACTCGAAAAGGAGAAGAAGATTTAAACAGGACTTAGCACGAAACTTTATATATTTATTTCCGCTGACCTTTCTATGGAGTTATATCCATCGTGATCGCAGCGGAAATAAATATATTGAAGTTTATAGTAAGTCCCAAACAAATTAACTATTTTTTTTTTGTTAAAAATATTTTTGTTTTTGTTATGTATACTTCAACTGTTCTAAGGAGGTAACCCATTTTAATATTAAAAACATAGGTAAATTGTAAAAAAATAGTATTTATAAAAAATAAACAATTAGGCACTTAAAAAAAAAGAAAATCTGTAATTGGCTTTATTTGTAACTTATACGAGTACATGTGTGAAATGATTTCTGTAATGCTGTTGATTTTCTGAAATAAATAAAATAAAAAATAAAATAAGTCCCGTTAAAATTTAACGGGGTTCAAGGGATTGTATTTAATGTTATTTATATGTGAATTACGGGTTACTCACGTTCGAAGTCAGCTACAGGCCGATAGTGACAGACGACTCCGTGCGCGCGTCTCGGTTCACATTCGCCCTGAGGAAGACCTCCGGATGAGGTTGAAACATCCGACATGTTTCAACCTCATCCGGACTGTAGCTAACTTCGTACGGGAGAAACCCGTAATACATACATACATACATACTATCACGCCTGTTTCCCATAGGGGTAGGCAGAGACTAGGGACCTCCACTTGCTACGATCTTTACAAACCTCTCTCGCTTCGTCTACATCCATCACTCTCTTCATGCATGCTCGTCGGTTTCGGCTACTCCTAACTTGCCCTTTGGCAAGAACGTCCGTAATCTGGTCACGGTATGTGCGTCGAGGCCGGCCCTGACCAGCTCTTCCAGTAACATCTGAAGTATAAAACTTCTTTGTAAGTCTTCTTTCATCCATCCTTTCTACATGTCCAAACCACCTTAACATTCCTGTTTCAATTTTTGTTACTACATCCTCTTTCACTCCACATCGCTTTCCCACTAAGTCATTTTTCACCCGATCTCTCAAATTTACACCACACATACTCCTAAGCGCACGCATTTCTACCGCATTTATTCTACTTTCATGCTTTTTCTGCCAAGCCCAACTTTCACTTCCATACATAAGTGTGGGCAACAACACTCCCTGATGAACAGCATGACGTGCCTTGTTGGACACCTTCCTACTGTTCATAAATGACCGTAATTCACATATAAATAATGTTATTATCTCGCGTTAGTTTTAATCAAAGAGTATCTAATGTTTTAACAATGAAGACGTTAAAATGGCCACCAGATTCAAGTCCCGCAAAAGAAATTCAATAGCATTCCCCGCGATTTCTTACCAAAGCAATCACACATTTAACTATTCGGAAACGAGCATCTGCTTCGGAATTACGTTCCTTTCATTCACTCAGAAGACGAGTGAATGGTTTGGAGGATTATCCTTTGCTCTACACGGCTTTTGTGCGTTCAATTTAAACTCGATTCCTCTTTCGTTTTGAGGTTTATGTTGTACATTCTACTCAATTTAACGACTTAATGATTCATTCGTTTAATTCTTATTGTTTTTGGTTAAGTAATTCAATATTATGCTTAAAAAAAATATTTTTTTAATTACGTGATGAAAAATTAAATATTTTTCATCACATATTTGCAATTTTAATGATATACAGAGTATTGTAATGCTATGTAAAAGCGATTTAATTAATATAACGTCCATTACTTTCCATATTTTATTGTAATATTTTGACAAGTTGTAAGTACCTAATGCTGTATCTAAAACTATGGAATCTTCTGCATAAAATCATATCTATGAAAAATTATACTATGCTAGTAATAAAAAAAAATAACTGTATACCTGTCAACTCGTCACGCTTCAACCACTGAATCGAGTAAGATGAAATTTGGTATGGAGATAGCTAAAGACTCGGGGAAGGAAATAACCTTTCAGAAAAAGGTAGGTACTGTGCCCATGATCTAAATCCACTCAAGCGGAGCTGAGGGCGAAAGCCAGCCCTATAATTTTTAGTTTTCATTCAAACATAATTAATACATAAAAATCACTCACTGACTTTGTTTTATTAAAGAAAAACCTTTTATAACCGACTTCAAAAAAAGAAGGTTATCAATTCAGTTGTCCTATTTTATAATTTGTTACCTTATTACTCCGTCATTTATGAACCGGTGTTAAAAAATTCGTTTTTTATTTGAAAGGAAGAAATGCATCCAGATCGGTCCTATTTAAATTTTATCAAAATCGGT
Source organism: Elegia similella (assembly GCA_947532085.1). Classification (NCBI taxonomy): domain Eukaryota; kingdom Metazoa; phylum Arthropoda; class Insecta; order Lepidoptera; family Pyralidae; genus Elegia; species Elegia similella. Next base: position 5,538,261 of record OX383951.1, on the reverse strand, counting down.
TAAGTACCTAGTTTGTTTGAAGTCGGATTTTTTACAAAAAAAGATTATTAATCTCATGAATAATCAATATTTCTGATTTTTAGCAAGTCGCTGAGAATAAAAAAATAACAGTTAAAATCTATTGAATTTGGAATGAACGTCTGCGGTGGAAAAGCAATACGATTGTTTCATTCCAGTTTCATTCACTCAGCAGACGAGTGAATGGTTTGGGGATTATCCCCTGCTCTACACGGCCTTTGTGCGTTTAATTTAAACTCGATTCCAGTTTCCATGTAGGGTTTGTGTTCCATTCAGTGAGTTAAACGATTTCATTTCTGTTTTTGGATAATCACTTGAAGAGAACATTGTTGGATTGTTTTTAGACGTTTGGCTGTATTTTAAAATGTTGAGATGCATAGAAGACGAGCCGGTGGCCCAGTGGTCTAAGAGTGCGAACTATAAGTGAAAGGTCCCGGGTTCAGCCCGGTCCGTCTTCCTCTGAGTTTGAAGACCAATCTGACTCAAGTACGGTCATCTTCATCACACGCTACGTACTCATCATCATTTCCAGTAGGTGTCACGGTCAAACGACCATTCACACCCTGGTGTCAGAGTTCTTCGGGACTGCCTCTCGGCCTCTGACGTGGTTCCTTTAACGACTACCAGATGGCAGCCGGGACCAACGGCTTAACGTGCCTTCAGCTAACGAAGCACGGAATCATCTTTATTATCAGACAATCAGGTGATTCAAGTCTGCAATGTCCTAACCAAACTGGAAGCAACTAAACAATGTATGCTTCCCGTGGGAATCGAACCCACGACCCCCGGTTCCTAGGAACTCTGACACCAGGGTGTAAATGGTCGATTGACCGTGACACCTACACGAAATGATGATGATTATTATAAAGTCATAATATAAGTAGACCATAAATAGCAACATGATTAAATTACGGAACCCTAAACCCTTGCCCTAAACCATATACAAAAAGGCAGAACATTATCCGTGCAAACTTAATATTCGCATCCTTCCAGAATATCTGAAATACCGTATAACACAATAAGCTGACGACTTACTCAACGGACTAAATTTTCAATGAATTTTACTCTGATGTAATTAACTCTCCTGTTATAACAGAAGTCCTTATTGCTATGCATGTAGAGTTCATAATCGAATAGATTTCAGCAGCTTTGCTAGACAAAGGAATATAACTTCGGGTAGCGCGCGCGCCAAGTTCCAGCAAACCAGCTTAACACGTAAACGCTTGCTTTGAACGGTCCATCTCAAATTCTTGATACACATATTCCTCAGATAACTTTTTAAGTATATGGAAATTCCAAGCTGCTTACTGATCTATGTTTCTTTTAAGCTTTTAACTTTAAAATTATTACTGTTACGTACTTAAATAGAATTTTTTTTTTTAATGTCTGTCCTGTCATGGTATGATGCAAGGATTTGATATTATTTCGAAATCTGATCAGGCAGAAGTTATGCTGCAATGATAAAACATACATGAAGCCTGAAAATATAATACTTCTTGTTTTGAGTAGACTTAAAAATACTACTATATACTTGTTGTATTTATGTATGTATATATTATTCGTATTAGATATAGAGTTTTGAGTTAGCGCGTACCTATTCCTAATTAAAATTCTTATGCAAGCATTGGCAGAATTTGTTTATAGTATATTTTGTTACGATCATAACTATGTTTCATGTCACCATATTCTAAGGAATAAATGACTATTCTATTATTTTGTATTACATAAAAATGAGAGTCAACCAATATAGTAATTTAACACAAACTTGGCCCATTTTTATCCAAGCATACTACGAATATAATAAGATAACATTTTAACAATTTTCTTAAGAGCACACATGATGAAATTTTGCCCGGCGCCCGATTTTACCTTGATCACTTATAATCTTTTGGGATTTGACGTATTACGAGCGATTTCGTTGAAGTATATTACTTTCTATACGGTTTTGATATTTTCTCATATCAGTAAAAGGGATTGGATTATAATTCTTACTTCGCAGATCGATGAGTTGAGTTCTATGTTATTATTACTACCAAATTATATTTTTAACCCATTACTATATCCAAGAATTGATGATTTATGAATAGCGATCTCCGTGGCGCAGTGATCAACACGCCAGCCTGTGACACGAGGGTGCCTGAGTTCGATCCCCGGTCAGGTCATGATGGGAAACGGTCTTTTTCAGATTGACCTGGGTCTTGGATGTTTATCTATATATGTATTTGTTATATAATATAGTATCGTTGAGTTAGTATCGCATAACACAAGTTTCGAACTTACTTTGGGGCTAGCTCAATCTGTGTGATTTGTCCGTATATATATATATAAACCGTTTGCTACTTATATTATTATTTGTCTCGTATAACTTTTAAAAGTGTTATTAGTGTTATTCTAATCCGGTATCCAACAGGCTCAAGCCGAATATTCGATATTCGGTCAGAATTTGTGGAAATACGCCTTTCCGCACTAATTGTCAGATGCGGACGCTTCGGATTAAAATGCGGTCTTTTTGTATATTGGAACAATAAAATCGACTGGCCACTGTTGCCGCACGGATTAGTCCTCTGTCTGTATTTTTGTGTTGTTTTTGACGGCAGAACAATTCATCATATATTTATACGATTGCCCAAAAAAAGATATAGTATAGATAAATAATTTTCAAAACATTTTTTATTGATGCTTTGCTCCTATTGGGCGCAGCGTGATGTTTTATAGCCTAAAGCTTTCCTCAATTAATGAACTATCCAACACAAAAAGAATTTTCCAATTTTAACCTTTGTTCATGAGATTAGCGCGTTTAAACAAACAAACAAACTCTTCAGCTTTATAATATTAGTATAGATTTAATACACACTTTCGACCTGACCGGGGCTCGAACCCGGGCAACCTCGTGTCGCAGGCTGGCGTGTTAACCACTGCGCCACGGAATTACTTACTTTAGTCGGTATAGCCGGCAACGATAGAGAGAGACAGATAGAGGCGGGTGGCAAACTTCCGTGTTCGAGGGACTGCCGTGTCGCGATGCCTTATTTATGACATTCATGACTTTTACATTGACATTTATGACATAGCAAAGGGCAAAGGTGCAAGCGGACGGCTTAGAAGTGTCATCTGATGGTAAGTGATCATCCCTGCCCATGAACAACTACAATACCAGGGGTGTGACAAGAGCGTTGCCGGCCTTTCAAGGAGTTGCGAGAGGACATGAGGGGGGGCGAATGGGCGCAAGAAACCACTTGGACTCAAAAGCGTGTACTATTACTATCGCGTATTATCGGGTGCTATCTGATACTATCGGGTGTCATAGAGTACTAACGGGTGTCATTAGATAACAACTATCCCGTCGGGTCTCACCGGATTCCTTCGGGTTCCAATTGGGTATCATTGGGTACTATCTACTACCATTAACAACTACAAAGTAGTAGTTATTTGTAGTAACTAGCATTAGAATATTAACTGTTCGCCAGGTTCAAAAATACGTAAAAACAGAACTCTTAGAGAGAAATAGGCTTACCATGATTAAGTTCAAGCTTGACCGGGACATGCAAACTGGCCGGGACGCCGAGACTGGGATCACTAAACGGGACGGTCCCGGTCAAACCGGGACGTATAGTAATCCTACTCTTGAATATGAGAATAAATGAATACAGACAACGAAGAGACCTATTTTTAATGAAGGAAGGTCCAAAAAAGTGCTTTCTGAAGCTGAATAGATTGTCTCAAAAATGTTCAATAGCCTAGATTCACTAACTTTCAAAACTTATTTTGAACCTGCTCACAAATGTTCACGAAAATCGGTTGAGAAATGCAAACTGTAGAGGAAAACAGTCAGACAGACATGCCTATGTTAGAACTTTTGTCCAAGCTGAAGCAAAGACGCTTCGATCACTCTTCCTGCTTCTCTGTAAATAGAGATCCACAAATTTTTATGGGGAGTCAGAGGTGTCATCCTCAACTCCCTGTCCAATTACAGGTTTGGCATCAGGTACGTGCGCCCGGCCTCCCGAGCTGCTACTTGCTTTTCCTCAGTTCATCCAAGTATGCTAATACCTTCATTACCTTTCCGGATCAAAAAAATTCCTATCCTGTCCCAGCTTAAATTTTTTTCCGATAAAGCCAAAGAATCTGCGCTTGCCAACTCGCCTGCCAAGCGCGGTGAGCATGGCAATATCCTCCCATGGAACGAAGAATCCTTGAGGGAGGCCTTTGTCCAGCAGTGGACTTCTTACGGCTGTAATGATGATGATGATGAATTTTTATATTAACCACTTCTCATCTGTAACTTACCTTAATTTGTGTATTTGTTTGGGCTGTGAAAACTTTGCGTTATCATGAAGGCTAAACCGCTGAGCAATTACTGGCTCTAACCGCACTAAACCGCTTTGGGCCGCCCCGAACCGGTTCACACTAGATAGAACAAGACAAATGCGGATTTGAAAAACTACGCGCGTGTATCCGAACGGAAAATTACTTTGGGAGTTTGAAAAAGTGATGTGCAAAGCTGTGCTGGTTTTGTTGGTATGTGTGTTAATTTGGAATTTGACTAGTCGTGTTTTGTGCCTGTATCTGACAAATATTGATACTTGAATAATCAAGTAAATTGTTTAGATTTGCAAGCTTTTAAGGGTCATACCGTAAATCACGTCACACTATTTTCATGATTCTTAGAATCCCCCCCCCCCCCCCCCCCTATATGTTACAGATAAACACATTTATGTGATCCCCTCCCCCTAGTGTGACATCACATATTAATTTATGGAATCAACACCAGCCTAGTGCGAGTCTAACTCGCGCATGAAGGGTTCCGCAGAATGATCTATAAAAACAGCAAAAAAATCTGTCCGTTGGATTGCCCCCTTTAATATTAATTCTCAAAAAATATCGGAAACCTATTTTTCTTCTATCTAAAAACCTGTTAAAGATAAAGCGCGTCAAAGTTCACGAGTGGGGCCCGTAACGTCACAGTTCGCTAAAAAGTTTATCGAACTAAGTTTATATTACTTTAACGGGCTATATCTTTATCATTTTTGTTTAATTGACAAATAAAAAATACGCGGTCAGTATTTTTTTATTACTAACTGAAAACTTATATTTTTTTTTTGGAAACTTGCCTATTTTGTGCTTTTTATTTCACACAATAACGCTGTCAAGAGCCTAGCTCTTAAGGGTCCATACTACCTCACACTGCTTTGCAAGATTGACTGTTATATCAATAATAATTAAATACTCAAGTTGAAATAAAAATGCAGCAAAGTTCAGGACTAACTCTGGTAACTATATGACTCAAAAACACGATTGCGTTAAATTTTCTCGATAGAAAAAAATTGCAAAGTTGCCTCCAAATCACGTCTAATTTACTCGGTATATAGCATTATTCACCAAATACATTGAAATTAACCTTGAAACTTTTGATTATTATTGCATTACAGATAAGGCAGCCATCATATGTTTTGCTTTTTCGAATAACCCTTGAATATTCCTAAAAAACGAAAATATCCAAAGTAGCCAACGCGTTTAGACCATCCGCGTTTGTATGGCCACGCCGCCTGGCATATGTCGGGCTCTTAAATACCAGATCTAGGCATATGGAAGTTACAGTGGAATAAAATTACATAGGTGCATACATACAAACATAAATGGAACTTAAAAACATGACGCTACTTTTTTATTATGTAAAATTCACCAGTAACATCCAGAAATCCTTGTTACTAACATAATTACCATAAATTGACGACATTGCCAAACTTCACACAGCATATTCCGCAAAACAATTGTACTAATAACTATTAAGTGGTTTCCTGCGAGCAACTGCTCGTAATTCATTGCCGAAGTTTCAAATTATAGGGGGGGATAGAAGCGACACTTTTACGCCAGGAGCTGTATGTCCCATGCGTGAGCATGTAAAACACAATCCCGGTCACGGTCCCTACTAGGATGGGTGGTCACAAGAACATAAACATTTCGAGTTCCTCGTGCTTTGGAAGATCCATTCCTCGACATTATTTGCCTTAAGGATAATTGCTTCAAAATTCGTTATGGGAAGTGGTTCTAACTTTGACATCCATACAAACCATTGAATTAGAAAAAAATATGGAAGCGTAACTCTCATACAAGTAACGATTCAATATCAGTCCCATTTACCCAAACAATCTTAACTCAAATCACAACGAAAAACTTACACACTCATAGACGATGCTAGTTGCGATAGAAGGTCACGAGGTGTCAACATGTCTAATTAACGCTATGGTGTCAACATAGCGGAGGTAGGCAGGCTAGCAGCTCGTAAAAAATATTTTACTCACCAAGTTACTCCAGTGTCATTTTCCCCCTTACGTTTCCTGCACTACTTCACTCCACAAGAAGTCATTTTTATCTTAATTCGTTAAGATTTCGCCGATGTTTACAAAAAATATGTCGTTGAATGCTTTAATCGACGCGTCCTCCTGACACGGAGCGGAGAGTTAGCTAGTTCGTGAAAAATCTACTTTTTGAGGCCCGCCCGCTTTGCTTTACTTAACTGTTTGTTGTTCGTTTTAATCTACCGACCGACTGTCTTCAATCTGTCAATTGTTTCTTGTTCGTTTTAATCTACCGACCGACTGTCTTCAATCTGTCACTGTCAAATACTTTTTTTTTTTCGATTCTTATTTTTTGTCTATGATGAGCACAAGACAATGTGTTGTGTTGTATGCTTTGCTTGTATATATATTTGTATGGTTTTATTATGTTTATTTGTGGGTATGTAGTTCCTTTGTGTTGTTTTCGTTATTATTACTTTTTTAATACGTTATATAAGTTGCGCACACCCGTGACGTCAACATGGGTCCCAACGGAAGACGAGCGCTAGCTTTATCGCCAGCACATGCTGAGTTGGGACCTATTTGAAAACGGACACAGTGCTAAATAAATGTTTTTATTTAATGTTATGTTTTTTTAACCTGTACTGTGTATGTTTATCAAATAAAGCATTCATTCATTCATTCATTCATTCATACTTTGCGTGGTGTCAGTTTTTGAGCGCAAAGCTGCTTCCATAGTTTATTTAGGGTTCCGTACCCTAAGGGTAAAAACGGGACCCTATTAATATCGCTCCGCTGTTCGTCTGTCTGTCTGTCCGTCTGTCACCAGGCTGTATCTCAAGAACACTTTTATCACAAACTAGCTGTTGCCCGCGGCTCCGCTCGCGTTAATGTCGTTTCCTTGGGAACAGTAGAAATGATAAAAATTCCATACAAACCCCTGCCCCTTTGCTTTTTCCCCTTAAGGGGGAATTTAATACATTTCACCTGCATAGATCTTTAGCCCTTAAGTAGGGGATTTTGCCCATTTCACCTACACAGATATTTTTTTATTGTAATGGAGAACTTCTTATTGTCATATTTCTAAGTAAATAAAAAAAATCCATACAAACTTTACCTCACCTATTCTACCCCTTCAAGTGGAAATTTCGACCATTTTAACTACACAGATCTTTTTAATTGTAATGTAAACATATATACTTATTTTTATACTTCTATGTCCAGAAATGAGAAAATTTCCATACAACTCCCCCCCCCCCCCACCCCCCCTTTATCCCTTAAGGGGGAAATTTTGTACATTTCACCTACACAGATCTTTTTTAATTGTAACCTAGAACGTATATACTTATTTTCATACCTCTAAGTGTAGAAATGGAAAAATTCCATACAAACTTTACCCCCTATTTACCCCTTCAAGGGAGAATGTTGTCTGGTTGACCTAAACAGATCTTTTTAATTTTAATTGAGAACTTGCGTACCTACTTTCTAACTTCTAAGTCCAGAAATGAGAAAATTCCATAAAACTTCAACCCCTTTGATTTTCTAAAAATCCTTTCTTAGTGCTCATTTACCTCATAAAAAGAATCCCTGTGCCAAATTTCAAGTTTCTGCGCACAGTAGTTTCGTCTGTGCGTTGATATATAAGTCAGGTTTGCCTTTGGCCCGCGGCTCCGCCCGCGTAAGTGTCGATTTCTCAGGAACAGTAGAATTGCCCGGAATACATTAGTTTATGACTTTCAATGAAACACCTTAATATTGAATTTCAATTGAATAACTTCAAAAACAGAAAGTTTCATACTAACTTTGCATCCCCGTTATATCCCCTTAAGGGATGATTTTTAAGAAAAATATTTTACTCGTGTTTCATGCCTTTTAGTGAAGAACCTTCATGCTGAATTTCAATTGAATAACTTCAAAAACAGAAAGTTTCATGCTTACTTTGCACCCCTATTTTACCCCCTTAAGGGATGATTTTTGAGTAAAATATTTTACTCGTGTTTCATACCTTTCAGTAAAGAACCTTCATGCTGAATTTCATTCGAATAACTTCAAAAACAACAAAGTTTCATACTAACTTTGCAACCCGTTTTTCCCCCTAAGGAGATGAATTTCCAAAAATCCTTTCTTAGTGCTCCCCTACGTTATAAAAGGAACCCCTGTGCAAAATTTCAAGTTCCTAACCTTTATAGTTTAGGCCCTGCGTTGATATGTCAGTCAGTCAGTCAGCTTCTCCTTTTTTTTTTTAATATGGATTACTATGGATAGTGTGGATAGGTATAATGCTGTCGTATAATGATGATGAATTGACTTTGGATTTTAATTTTCTTATGTCACTTATTATTTTATTTTTGCTATATGTTTGCATTCATTTGACTGATTGTTCATTCAAATGACGATAACTTTTTTTTTAATGAACCGATTTTGATGAAACAAACTTTAAATGTTAAACTGAGTTAAAACAAAGCAATTGGTGAAAGTTTGAAGTAAATCGGTTCAGTATTTTCGGAGATAATCGTGATCATACATACAGACAGACAGACAGACAGACAGACAGACAGACAGACAAGAAATTCCAAAAAAATTTTTTTTTGCTTTCTATTATTCTTTTTAAGTGTCCCTCTATCCATTTCAGTCAAAAATTCAAAATGTACAGACAAAATAATTTTACTGTTTTATTATATGTATAGATTATGTATTTCTGTTGCCGCTATAACAACAAATACTATAAAATAGAATAAAATAGATATTTAAGGGGGCTCCCATACAATAATCGTGATTTTTTGCTTGTTTTTGCTCGATATTGATAACGGCAACAGGTAGACGCTTGAAATATTCACAGAATATTTAGTTATATATATTCACTTTAAAAAGAAATAATTAAAATAAAATAAAATTAGTATTAAGGGGCTCCTATACAACAGACATGATTTTTGTGCCGTTTTTATAGATAACGGTACGGAACCCTTTTTGCGTGAGTCCGACTCGCACTTGGTCGGTTTTTCTAATTCAATGATACAAACACACATATTAACAGAGCATGTTGAAATACGCTGGAAAAACTAAATGCCTTACATATACTTCTGTTCAACTTTATTTTGTCGAAAAACCATCAAACTAGTTTCAAGCTGTAATCGTTTAGATATTATCGAGTTTTGTTTAGAGTTAACTTTGCCATTTATAATAGTAGTGCCACATGCATAGTCACTTATTTACAAATGGGCAGTTTAACTTGTTATAATGGTCTGTACACAAGCGTTAATTGAGCCTGGCCATTCAACGGGGAAATGCCGCCAGCCTCTTGGGCTACCCTGTGACCGCAGCGATTTGGGGTCGATTTTTTACATTATTTTATTTTATAGGTATTTAGTTACATTAGTATATTTAGTTTTATTAGTTTTAGTTTATTTATTTATAAGTAATTATAACTTGTAGATTAATCATCAGTTGTGTATTAAAATTAATTTAGATTCTGTATTATTAAAATTTATAAGCTTTAATTTAGTATTAGTATTTATTATTTCTTCTCCAATCATCGTCGCTCCATATAGCTTATGGGCGTCCTACTGTAGGACGCCCATCTGTTTGCCAAGACGCGGTCTACACTCAAGCTCACGACCGAGCTCAGTAGCGTGCCATGGGATAGACATATTTCAGTGGTGGACGAGTGTAGGTTGATGATGATGATGATTTAGTATTTGAATATTGCTGTCAGATCGCGACACTCGCATGCATATCATACAATATGATAGCTTTTATGAGCATGATAAATTCTTAAACTATTCATAATTAAACTAATTAAACCTAATAAAAAATTGTAGAATAATTAAACTAATTAAACTTAAACTATTCATAATAAAACTAATTGAAAATTGTTATTATAGCATTTTGCATTAGGTCTTTTGTTTGATACAAGACTAAATAATCCGCATGCCGTTCCGGAACCGTTCCAGAACTATTTTGCGATGCCCCTACAGGGTTCATGTTGTACTACAATTTAAAAAGCGACTGTAGTAATTTAAAGTGTATTTTACCTGTACAATGTGAAAGAGCAATAAATAAATTGAATTGAATTGAAACCGCGATTCTAAACTGGAACCGCGGTTTTGCTTGGGCAAAAAGCCTTTTGTATATACTGTCCGGTTGTCGACCTCGATACGTCGCATTTCTCGATAGAGTCTCGTGAAATTTTGCGAGACGGTTCAATTACTACGTAAAATATTTTCGACGATTTAGTTTTAGAAAATAATAATACTATAATATTTACAAAATATAGTTAGTAATATAAAACAATATATAGTTAGTAATACAAAAAAGAGTTATAAGGATATAGCCGGTTAAAGTTCCGTGTGACGCCATAGTTTGCTACACTTTTTTTGCAAACTTTGACGTCACAACCCCCACTCATGACGCGCTTTATTACACACGAAAGAAAAAAATACGTGTCCAATATTTTTTGACTATCGAACTGAAGGACTTACTTTTATATAATTATTTTGACCCAGGAACTAACTTTGGTACAAATAGGTCCCAAGCACCATTAGGTATATATACTATAGGGTATATGGTGCTTTGGATCTTTGTAAGTTCGTTGTGCTTCTTCTTCTTATCAATTCAATGGTCATATTTCCTTTTTCGCCCAATATTGTGCAACTTGTATTGCATTTTCTGTAGCCATATATAGGTCCTCCAGTGTGCAGGTCTCAGGGCACGCTGGGCATGACAATAGATGTGTCATGGTCTGTGGATACACCACAGATCGTTGTGCTAATATTAAGTCTTGCGAGGTCTAAAGCTTACAGAGCCACTAGTATTTTATTCATTGGATTCGCCGACGAGTGACGAAGTTACACAATCGATTGGACGTTACCTGCTACTTGGAAACCGGATTTTAAGCTTTGGCAATTTATGACAGCAATACCCTTGATATACAGGACTCAGAAAATGATGAGCATACCACAGGCAATATCTGCCGAAGTTGGAGCTTCTCCTATACAATATGTAAAGAAAACCCTGTCCGCTTCTTGAAGGGATGATTCAACCCGTCGATATGAACAACTTTTCCTATGGGACCAATGCTGGAAACTCAAATTTTATTTTTGCCATTCCCATACAAATTGACCGGGCCGAGCATTTTTGTTTTAAACTGTGTTTTTTTTGAGTTCCATGTTTTGATCCCATTGGAAAAGTTGTTCATATCGACCGGCTGAATCACCCCTCGCTCCCGCTCGAGTATCACCGCGATTCTATACTGAATAATTAGTTTTATTATGAATAGTTTATGAATTTATCATGCTCATAACAGCTATCATATTGTATGATATTCCCGCGAGTGTGAGTGCAATCTGATAGCAATATTCAAATTTTAATCAAACCGCGCTTTAGTGGCTAAAATATTCATCGAATATTCCGAGTGGCGAGCGAAATATGTAGTTACTATGTATGTAGACCTCTAAATGTGTTAGAGGGTAACGAATAAAAAATAATGGTTTTCTGTAAAGATGGTTTACGGACTTTAATTTTAAATGATTTATTTTGACTAGCTCCGTGGCGCAGCGGTCAACACGCCAGCCTGCGACACGGAGTGACCGGGTTCGATCCCCGGCCAGGTCAAGATGAAAAATGATTTTTTTCAGATTGGCCTGGGTCTTGGATGTGTATCTATATATGTTATAAAATATAGTATCGTTGAGTTAGTATCCCATAACACAAGTCTCGAACTTACTTTGGGGCTAGCTCAATCTGTGTGATATGTCCGTATATATTTATTTATTTATTATTTCGCAATGAATGAGCAGGATTACGGTGTTAAAACATAAAAGTCCTTTACATTCAGCCAAAGTTGGCATGAAAAATTCAGTCAGTATCGGTGTGATGCTAGTTTTATATAATACTCAATTAAATATCATATTATATTACCCGGTATTAAACTACTTAGTTAAAATTTATAATTTAAAAATTCCTGAATATTATAGAAACACTTGTCTACAAGCATTTTAAACAATGTATTTTTAAATGTATAAATTTTATTTGTAATTAAGTAATGTAGTTATAAATAATCAATTGTAGTATCATCATCATTATTTCGTGTAGGTGTTAGAGTTCTTTGGAATCGCCTTTCGGCATCTGACGGTCCAGACGGCAGCCCGGACCAACGGCTTAGCGTGCCTTCCAAAGCACGGAATCATCTTTATTATTAGACAATCAGGTGATTGAAGCCTGCAATGTCGGAACGCTTAGGCCTATCGTGGCTCTCTATCGCTTGTTCCGCGCTCTCGCTTGCACACGGAGCGTGACACTTTTTCGTGCGTGTAGTTTGTTTGTTTGTTTGATTGCTTGTTTGTTTGTTTGTTTGTTTGAACGCGCTAATTTCAGGTGCTAGTGGTTCAAATTGGAAAATTCTTTTTGTGTTAGATAGTCCATTTATTGAGGAAGGCTTTGGGCTATAAAACATCACGCTGCGACTAATAGAAGCGAAGTATCAATACATAATGTTTTGAAAACGGGGAAAAATTATTCATCTAAACTAATTAATCATAATAACAGAAATTTCCGCGGATGAAGTCGCAGGCAACAGCTATCACGTATCACGTCAAAAAGGTCGTGCGAATTTTCATGAAGTTTAGTAACTATAGGTGCTGAGAATTTTGTGGGCGATCCTATCAGCGTTGAGGAGTACTCCATTAATGAACTTGAATTTAAATGTAGTGTCTATGTCAATTTCGTTTCCGATCGTTGAGGTTGTGTTGTATCCTTATTGGAAACCAATCTTAATAAATGCCACCAGCCTTCTGGGTACCCTTCCGTGTGATAACGACCTGCGGGACATTTTTTATTTTTAGTTTTGGTGTTATTTGGGTAGGTATTTGTTTCATAGTTTTAATTAATTTTTTTTAGTTTACCTTTTAATTAATAATTATATATATTAGTACTAATTATCTTAATAAATAATAAATAAATAAATAAATATATGCGGACAAATGACACAGATTGAGCTAGCCCCAAAGTAAGTTCGAGACTTGTGTTATGGGATACTAACTCAACGATACTATATTTTATAACAAATACATATATAGATACACATCCAAGACCCAGGCCAATCTGAAAAAGATCATTCTCCATCTTGACCTGGCCGGGGATCGAACCCGGGCACTCCGTGTCGCAGGCTGGCGTGTTGACCGCTGCGCCACGGAGCTTGTCAAAAGTATAGGTAAGAAAGAAAGAAAGATATTTTATTTGCGTTTGAATAGGGTGTACAAAGTTGGAAAACGATTATAATAGCTCCTATTTAGCCATTGTCAACAGCATACAAATATAACTTGATGAATTTAAGTATTGTAAATGGAATAGTTAATACATTTAAAAATATAACCATTGTCGTTGTCATATATCCATTCTTAACTTAATTATTAATAAACACATAATTTCCTTGAATGTCACATAATAATATAATAAAAATAACTATAGTTAAAAATTGAAAAAGTCCTGGACTGTGTAGAAGCTATGTTCATTAAGCCACTCATACAAACGCTTTTTAAACAACTTAAATGTCAAATCTTTTATGTTTTGTGGAACTTTATTGAAAATAGATATGCACATGCAGTAACAGTTTCTTTTAAACCGCCTATCACCATTTCTTGTGCTTCTAGGAAAGACATCCTTCGCCTTATTAAACAAGTTTTGATTAAGTTTGACAAATTTGGCAGCTTCAAAGATATATAAGCAGGCGAGAGGAAGGACGTGAAGTGATTTAAATAGAGGCCTACATGAGGTATCAGCGCAACACCACATATAGCTTTTATGCACTTTTTTTGAGCAAGGAAGGCTTTTTTTATGTCTGTACTATTTCCCCAAATTAAGAGGCCATATGAGGATATATATATGAGGAGGTAAAAGGTATGCAGCAACTATAGGTGCTGAGAATTTTGTGGGCGATCCTGTCAGCGTTGAGGAGTACTCCATTAATGAACTTGAATTTAAATGTAGTGGATAGACACTACATTTAAATTCAATTTGGTTTCCGATCGTGGAGGTTGTGTTGTATCCATATTGGAAACCAATCTTGAATGTAGAGATCTGTATTGAACAAAACTTGCTTGCTATAAAACTGTACTTAAATTAAAATTTAATCATTACTTTAAAACCTATGAAACTTGTACCTTATGATATTTATAAAATATTTTTTTTCTGTTTTTGTTAGAAGTGAAACTTTTTTTTATTTATTATTTATTTATTTATCTATACTAATATAATATAGCTGAAGAGTTTGTTTGTTTGAATGCGGTAAATTCTTTTTGTGTTCGATAGTCTATTTATTGATAGGCTATAAAACATCATGCTGCGACCAATAGGAGCGAATATCAATATTTTTTTTTTGAAAACGGGGGAAAATTATTCATCTGTACTAAGAAAAACCTAATTAATCATAATAATAGAAATTGCCGCGGACGAAGTCGCGGGCAACAGCTCATATGTTTAAAATATACGAAGAAATAAAATATATAGTTATATAAAAACTATCAGTCTTTATTGTACTATACAGTCAGATTTTTTCAAAAAATCGTATATGATCCGAAATCGTCTCTAGCAAAAATACTTCCCTTTCTTTCAATATTTTCATCCGCTCACGCTTTATGTAAGGTTCATTTGATAATAAAAAAAAAATATGAAAAAGCTAAAAGAAAATCTAGTGTCGGTTTCTTCAAAATTAGCGTCTAAAGTATTTCTTTGACCTTAGAGGCTAAATTTAAATGGACCTTATATACGTTCCTGTTCTCTTTGCTACCGATTTTGTATATAGTTCTCTAACATCATCATCATTAGGTATTTTTAATCTCCACTTTAGGAGCATGACCCTCTCTGTACTACCGGAGCCATACTTGGCCAGAGCAGACAGAAGATTTGGCCTACACTCTTCTCGCTCGACAGGCGGGTTGGAGAGGTCTCACAATTGATCTTTATTAGCTTTGTTTAGCTTATATATCTTAAGTCGCCTCATACGACCTCCATGGGAAGATTAGGAGTAGTCCTGTTCCACTCTACCGGAAACCACACGGCGGACAGATAGGTAGTTAATAGTTTATAAAAAAATATTGCAGCTTTGCAAGTTTTGTGTAAGTCTATGGCGTTAACTCTATCAATCTGAATTCGTGATCGTTTGTGAATTGGTAATTTAAAGGTCATCAAATTTTATGAGAGATATTGAGTTGTAAATAGAGTCAAAAGTATGTTATACAATTTAATCATATTTTGACCTGTAATGAAAAGAAGGGTAATGACGAGCTCTGTGGCCTAGTGATTACCGTGCCAGGCGGGTTGGCGAGCACAGTTTCTTTAGCTTCTTGTGCTTCTGACGCTGCTGTGGATCGGAGGCATTTTGAAGCTAGTAAAGGAATTTGTTGGATTTTGGAATGGAACGGAGGTATAGGGAGACTACTCACTCAGCAAGTAGCAGAGCTCGGAAGGCCGGGCGCGAGAGCAAGGAGTATAAATAATAAATAAATAAATATATACGGACAAATCACACAGATTGAGCTAGCCCCAAAGTAAGTTTGAGACTTGTGTTATGGGATACTAACTCAACGATACTATATTTTATAACAAATACATATATAGATACACATCCAAGACCCAGGCCAATCTGAAAAAGATCATTTTCCATCTTGACCTGGCCGGGGATCGAACCCGGTCACTCCGTGTCGCAGGCTGGCGTGTTGACCGCTGCGCCACGGAGCTAGTCAGTCAAGAGTCAAGGATCAAGGTCCGTGTAGTGTTTCTCTCCAGACAATCAAGTTGTCTGGAGAGAAACACCACACGGACCTTGTGACGGAGTGTCTTGACACTATTACCTGCACTGCGTGTCCTACCAGTTGCACACGCGAGGACCTATACAATGCTACGGATAACGCTGTATCAGTGGCAGAGTTCTGGGGTTCTGGTTAATACACATATGATCTGCCCGGGTCGACACGCTTGTAGAAGAAATACTTTCCTCCACCGGGCTGCTAGATACTAAAACATGTTTCCTTTCTTCAGTTGAACGGATAAACCTTAAGTGGTATAGAATGCGTTGGAATCCACGATTGCTTTCGCGAACTCTAATACATAAAAACATTTGCCTAATATCGGCTGAAAGTGCAATATGATCCACGGCGTAAGAGTTTCAACCCCAAACGGTTTCCGTTTGGGGTTGAAACTCTTGGGCCGTGGTGAACTTCAGCCCACAAATTATTCAACGCCGATATCTCGTGACCAGAGGCCTGGCCTGTATTTTGGTCAAAAGATTAGCATTGCTATATAACGTGGCAATGCTGCCAGCTTTCAGGGCACGCTACCACGGGGTAATGAGCTGCCAGGGCTATTTCATTTGTAATTTTGTTTTCTATTTACAGTAGTTTTTAAGCTATTGTTATATTCACGATAAATGTACAAAAAAATGTTAGTTTTACAAGTACGATTAGAAAATAAAAAAAAAAAACAAAATTCAAAACGTTTATTTAATATAGGTTTCTTTGAACATTTATTAATTGTCATATTTCACTTATCAACAATTGTTGACGTCGAAAATTAACTTATATCTTCGAAAGTTATCAATTCACGCAACCAAATACTAATCTGGATCATCTACCCACCACTTGTTTGGGTAATTAAAATCTCGACGTTTTTAATTTCGTGTCGAGTGAAAAATTTAATTCCACACCTTAACTACTCGAACGAGAGACGCAATTTTTTTTTAATCTATGACTCGAACCAAAAAGGAACTGTCAAAGCTAAACGCTTTGACAGTTCCTTAATTAACTGCCTGCGTCTATATTCCCAGATAAGTACAGTCCCGGGACATTCAAAAGTAGAATAAATGGGTATCTCTTGGATAGGCATGTAACATCCTCGTCTTCATCGTCACTTACCATCAGGTGAGATGGTAGACAAATGCTTAATCCAACAATTAGGTAAAAAAAAAGATTTTGTAACCAAGGCGACTCAATCAAAAGGTACCTCTCGTGTGGGCAGAACCCCAATTAGGTATATAAATTCGTCTAAATGGCCTATTAAAAGTGCCTTTTGGAATTACGCCGGCGAAATTGAGCGATTTATCGTGTTTTTTCTCACTTTTCAGCGTTCCGTACCCAAAATACGGAAGCCAAAAAAAACAACGAGAACCCACCATTTTGCTTTTTCGTGTGTCTTCTTCTATCTAATGGCTTTGCGTTCACAAATATCTGCGGAATCATGTCAATAGGCGATGCGGCTAGCAACTCATCACTGTGTTGAATTCTTTTTCATGCCTACACGCCCTCCAACATGCTAAATGTGGCCATAAGGTCTTATAGACCTAGGCTTTGTCTACCCAGCAAGGGAAATACATGTGATACTATGTATGTATGTTCACAATGTTTCGACCAGTGCATTGCTACCGTAATTGCCCGTTCGTTTGCCTCATTCAGATCTTGTTGAGAGCAAGAAGTTGGGCAGGTGACCCATAGGTTGGATAGCACAACAGCCACACTCACTATTGTTGGAGAAACCCCAACTCACTTCATTTTCGTGGCATCTACCAATACCAGCCCGTAGTCTGTTGAAAGACTACCAGACTGCCCATGGCAGATTGCCACCCGGTGGTAGTTTCTCAGCAGATAGTATCTGGTAAGTGTGTGTAAGTGGCCAACACTGGTGTTAGATTATTCAAGCAGCCTAAATGTATCAGACGTAGCTACGACTGCTACGAGTATCAATGGTGCCTTCCGAGGCACGGAAGAACTTGAGATATTTTTATTGTACTTCCGGTCTCCTATCCCAGTGGGGACCGCGCCCGGGATATATCCTAATAATGCTCATACTCTCAGGACCATCGGTCTCATCAGAAATGTCTATGGCCCATAGCAAGGACAATATAATACTAAGGTACCCATAGACATACAATGTAAAATTAATAAAATTGACTTCAGGCAGTGGAATTTTCTTTCTAAAATTTTCCTTTTTTATAAAATTTTCAGATCGTGTGTATCTACGTATCTTAACAATACAATCTATAAAGTACTGTCTGTAAATCTTTTGAATTGTAAAGATAGACATTAACAAAAATACCTATGTATTACTAAGACTACTTAATTCAAATACTTAATTTTTTTGTTTTAAACAGTCTTTTTTTTGTTTTAACATCTAATAACATGTTGCATAGCGCAAACCCTTCCATACAAATAAATATGTTAATCTAGTTTTATTTTAGTTGTATTTAATCCCGAGATAAGCGGTTTTAAAAACATGAGTTGTGACTCCGGTTCACAACTTGCGAAAATATAATTTCATCGGTAAGTAAAATATATGGCAAGAAGAAAAATGTATGTAGATGTGTATGAATATATGCATTATGCAGAACCTTTCGCGAATTACTTAATTATGATGACACAGAGTTACTCTTACAACACATACAATAAAATATTTTCAAGAATAAACAAAGCAAAATAAATAAGACAAAAATAAATAAAAAAAAAAACTTGTCCATTACATTTACTTGGATTAAGAATGTTTTAATATTAACTAGCATATGAGATTTTAAACACTAATTTATGTAAACTGGTATCCAAAGAAATAAACAATTATTATTATTATGTGGGCCCTACTCGCTCTTGGCCAGTTTTTCCCCATATCTCATTACCTTTATAAACGCGTTTATCCGTCCGTCAGTGGCTCTATTAAATGCCCTTCCAATTAATCCTCCTTTGAACTAACAAGCGGGGATTTGATTCATAAGGTCACGGTTAAGAGGCTTCTATATATTTTTGGAACAGCCTATAGGAATTTGTTTCACAAGATTTGGTTCTCGAAAGGTTCATCACCATTATTGACTAGCTCCGTGGCGCAGCGGTCAACACGCCAGCCTGCGACACGGAGTAACCGGGTTCGATCCCCGGCCAGGTCAAGATGGAGATCTTTTTCAAATTGGCCTGGGTCTTGGATGTGTATCTATATATTATTTGTTATAAAATATAGTATCGTTGAGTTAGTATCCCATAACACAAGTCCTCGAACTTACTTTGGGGCTAGCTCAATCTGTCATCAAAAAAAAAAAAAAAATATTTCAGTAAATAGTCTACGGCAGGATAAAGGCCTCTCCCATGGATTCTTCGTTCCATGAGAGAATATTGCCATACTCACCACGCTTGGCAGGCGGGTTGGTGAGCGTTGGTGAGCGTATCGAAAGGTCAAAGTAATTTAACTTTACAATAACTTAGCGACCCAAGTCTTTTAATCTTGAGCATCTCCGTACTTCGGAAGGCACATCAAACCGTTGGTCCTAACTGTCATCTTTGATGGGAGTCGTTAAGCTTTATTTTATTTTATTATTTATTTATTTATTTATGGCAACAAACAGTCATATACAGTTTACATATAGTACACACAATTTAACTTAAATTAATAGACCTAAATAGTGTAGCCAGTGAATTTACATTTTAACAATAAAAGAAAGCATTTATAAAGATTCTTAACCTAGCAGTTGCGAATTAAAAGATATGTTGTAATAATTTCAGATGGTTGGTATTAATCTAACGTTAAAGATATACCTAAGTTTTATCATATTTTTTTTTAATTTAGTTTATCATATGTCTTTAGGCTGCTTGAAATCTGACACCAGGGTTGCGACTTACACACACGATAAACAACATACAAACGACCCAAATTCGCTCAAAGAGCTATGGAGAGAGCTTCCAAGAATTCTTGGTTCCGTGGTCAGGATATTGGCATACCCACCACCACTTGCGACGCTTGACAGGCGGGTGAGTGGCACGCAATTTTAGTTGGAATTTTGTGCTTCCAACGCTGCTGTCCATCGGAAGAATTTTATGCTGCGGAAGGATAGGAATTTGTTGGTTCTAATATGCAAATAAGGGTATTGGGATACTCGGATGAAAGGGGGAAAAAGCTAGGGAAAAGCAAGCAGCAGCTTGGGAGGCTGAGCGCGCGTACTCGATCATCATCATCATCATCAGGTCCTTCTAGTCTCCACTACAGGAGCACGACCCTCTCTGTACTACTAGGGCCATACTTGGCCAGAGCAGCCAGAGGACTTGGCCTACACTCTCCACGCTGGCCAGACGGGTTGGAGAGGTCTCTTAGATGTTTATAAGCTTTGTTTAGCTTGTATTTCCTAAGTCGCCTTCTACGACATCCACGGGAAGACTTGGAGTGGTCCTATTCTACTCTGCCGGATACCACACGGCTACCAACTTGCAACTACCCGACGAGTAGTTGAGGATGACACCCCTGACCTTAATGTTAATGATGAAAATGTCGATGTTCAATGAACTTGAAAATTGTGCGAAAATCATAATCCTAATCCTAACTAATATTATAAATGCGAAAGTGAGTTTGTTTGTTTGTTTGTTTGTTTGTTACGCTTTCACACCGTAACTACTGAACCGATCATCATGAAATTTTGCATATAAGTTCGCTGGAGTACCGAGAAGGACATAGGCTACTTTTTATCCCAGGAAAAAGTACTATTCCCGAGGGATCGACATTGACGCGGGCAGAGCCGCGGGCGAAAGCTAGTTACTTTATAAGGAAAGACACGCACACAATGCTTACTTTGGCAGGAATAATAGAATAGTTCTCCAGTGCCTTCTTCAATTTACACACTAGTGTAAATCCACTAGCGTGCAGGTTGCCTCATGATGTTTTACTTCACCGGAAGCAGGTAGTGGTAGATAAAAATGACCGTACTTGACTTAGGTGGATTATTATTTATTAGGTACCTTGGTAGTTCACATACAAAAAACAACGGGTTGCATACCGGCAGAAGTGAAAACTCCTTGCGGTAGAAAGAGAGGGGATATTACTTTCTCTCTTAAGCTCCGTGGCGCAGCGGTCAACACGCCAGCCTGCGACACGGAGTGACCGGGTTCAATCCCCGGCCAGGTCAAGATGGAAAATGATCTTTTTCAGATTGGCCTGGGTCTTGGATGTGTATTTATATATTATTTGTTATAAAATATAGTATCGTTGAGTTAGTATCCCATAACACAAGTCTCGAACTTACTTTGGGACTAGCTCAATCTGTGTGATTTGTCCGTATATATTTATATTTATATTTATTATTATTATTATTTTTTCTTACGCCGCGCCGGCGGTCTCAGGTCTCGTGTCCGTCTTACAAATTTTCGATCAGGTCAGGTTGCCAGTTTAAAATTTTTTCGCTCCATCTCATATAAAGACCTTGTTTGCTTGGCTTTCGCTCAGTTCGATTATTACGCAGAAAATGTTTTTCTGTGTACATACATACATAGTATCACGTCTTTTCCCTTGCGGGGTAGACAGAGCCCAGGTCTATAAAACCTGAAGGCCACGTTTAGCATGTTGGTGGGCGTTAGGTGGAAAACGGAATCAAAATAGTGATGGGTTGCTAGCCGCATCGCCTATTAACATGATTCCTCAGATTTTTCCCATTCCCTCGATTGGTTTTTACGATCTGCGCGGGAAGAGAAGCAGCTGGTACATTCTACGTTTTTTCTTGTATCCCAGACCAGCATGGAAGAGGATTTTCAATGTAATTAACAAACAATCATACAACTCAAGATTATTTGAGTTCCGCTAAAATCCTCGCCCAGTTTTGAAGTAGGCAATTTAAATTATATTTATTTGCACTCCGCGGCTAATGACATAGAAATCTCTTAATCTCCACGAAACAAAGTAACCGAAATGGTTTTCATTACAGCTTAATTACGACAGAGTAAACAAACCCCGCTTCTACGGCTCTTAATGTCTTTGGTATAATTGTTGCAGCATGAAATTAATTGACGAACAAACAACATCAAAAATTATTATAAATATATATGCGGAATAAATATATACGGACAAATCACACAGATTGAGCTCGCCCCAAAGTAAGTTCGAGACTTGTGTTATGTGATACTAACTCACCGATACTATATTTTATAACAAATACATATATAGATACACATCCAAGACCCAGGCCAATCTGAAAAAGATCATTTTCCATCTTGACCTGGCCGGGGATCGAACCCGGTCACTCCGTGTCGCAGGCTGGCGTGTTGACCGCTGCGCCACGGAGCTAGTCTATTATTATTATTATATTTCGTATATGTCTTACACTGAAAGTATTTTGAGGAGTGACTTAAAGAAAAGACATGAGTAAACCAGTTTATACAATTTTAAGTATTAAGCCACAACCGATATGAAAACCCCTCTATCTTGTAAATGGTTGGACTGATTTTGATAAAACATTTCTAATTTCGAATCGGTACTGCGCTAATTAACAATTTTTAACCGACTTAAAAACAGGAGGTGGTTATGAATTCGGTTGTATGTGTTTTTTTATAAGTTATGTTACCTTATAAGTCATTTATGAACCCATTTGGAAAATTTTATGGTTTCTGGATATGCATCCAGATTGGTTCCATTTAAATCTCATCAAAATCGGTTAAGCAGTTTGTTAGAAGACGGTATTTTATATGAAAGATTATTACCAACATAGTAAAACCAAAAATGTACAAGTATTTTACCACCGAAGTATTGTTTAGATTTTTTCAATAATAAGATGGCCGGCTCTCTTACCGAACGAAGTATAGCAACGGTATTTTATTTGTTTATTCAGGAATAACAAACAGTTACAAAATACAATCTTATAGACTACATAGGCATATAAATACACGTTCATGATTTTGTAACCAACCACGATATCCTCAGTTTATTAAATCAATTGCTTCTAGAGGATTAGCTAAAAATGTTACTTCATATACCTAATAAACGGTAAAAGTTCTACTCTAACGTCGATTTTCTGTAAGAGTCCGGTACTTCCCCGGACGAGTCAGCCCCTTCATGCTACTAGCAAAATGAAGTCTGCCGGCATCAACATTACCACAAATAAAATCATTCTTCTACGATTCTTCCATTTCGCTCTATCTCCAGCCTCCCGTCTCCAAGATGTCTTGCCTAATCTCTTCAGGCCCCTCAGGCTTTTCTAGGAAAGCGGTATTACACTATACAATAAATGAAATATTTTCGCGATAGTTCCCAAGGCGGACATAAGCTGAGTCTTTGAAGCTTGAAATTGAAACAACATCGCCTTATCTCAGAGACTTTTCAAACAAATATCTTATGACGACAGTTATATTTTCACTGTGAAGATGCAATGGATATTTTTTTTCCCTTTCTAACATTTTCATCATCTTCAGCCGTAAGAAGTCCACTGCTGGACAAAGGCCTCTCCCAAGGATTCTTTGTTCCATGGGAGGATATTGCCATAAAAAGAGATGGAGTCTCATCGCCTATTGACATGATTAAAATTCATATAATATAATTCTTTATTTCCAATAAATCAAATTACATCATAAATCACAACTGTGACTTCCACACTAGGCGTTGCCTGTGTCGTGGTAAATAAGATTTACGCCCATTCCCTCAATCGGCTGTTACGATCTACGCTGGAAGAAAGCAGCTGGCACATTCTGTGTCTTTTCTTTTATCCCAGAACAGCATGGAAAAATATTATACGTATGATATTGAGAAAAATTTTACGATCCGCCTCGTATGACATTGTATAAAAAAACCGGCCAGTGCGAGTCGGACTCGCGCACGAAGGGTTCGGCCCGAACCCGGACGGACGGACATGACGAAACTATAAGGGTTCCTTGTGGACTACGGAACTCTAAAATTGGTTGTCTGTAAAGTCGGTTCATGGACGATAATATTACGTGATAACGGTGAAAGAGAGATAGATGCGTCACATGCCGAACGCATAGGCTGATCGTGCTCTATCGCTTGTTCTGCGCTCTCGCTTGCACACGGAATGTAACTGTTTTGTGCCTACGACACACGAACTATCACGTACTGTTTTATTATCTGTTTGTTGATTGTATGTGCATTTCTGTCGGTAAAATAAATCAGTTATCTATTTATAGTACTTATAATCTTCATTGTCTGGCTTCTTGTCCATTATACTATAAACCTTTTATCTAGAGACTGATATTACTGCGACAAAAATAACATAATATCGAGATTCCCAGAACAAAATAAACGGAGTCTGTGGAGCTTGAAAAGGCTTAGCGACTTCACCATCAAATATAACAACTGCGACAAATACTTATAGTGCGGACGACACGGTATCTATTGTGACTCAGCATAGTATTGTTATTTATGTCGAAAAGATTTCGTTCTAAGGTTTTTATATAACTACAGAAAATGTTTGCAGAGCAATTTTTTTAACGAAATTCTCTGTGTCTGGCCAAGTAGAGCGATTGCCGAGAAACTATCACGTAATAATATTATTTTAGCCCGGAGATTTTGATAAAACATTTCTAATTTCGAATTGGTACTGCGCTAATTAACAATTTTTAACCGACTTAAAAACAGGAGGTGGTTATGAATTCGGTTGTATGTGTTTTTTTATAAGTTATGTTACCTTATAAGTCATTTATGAACCGATTTGGAAAATTCTATGGTTTCTGGATATGCATTCAGATTGGTTCCATTTAAATCTCATCAAAATTAATTAACAATATAGCAAAACCAGAAATGTACAAGTATTTTACCACCGAAGTATTGTTTAGATTTTTTTAATAATAAGATGCCTCCGGCTCTCTTACCGAACGAAGCATAGAAACGGTATTTTATTTCTTCATTCAGGAATAACAAACAGTTACAAAATACAATCTTATAGACTACATAGGCATATATAAATACACGTGCATGATTTTGTAACCAACCACGATATCCTCAGTTTATTAAATCAATTGCTTCTAGAGGATTAGCTAAAAATGTTACTTCATATTATAAACGGTAAAAGTTCTACTCTAACGTCGATTTTCTGTAAGAGTCCGGTACTTCCCCGGACGAGTCAGCCCCTTCATGCTACTAGCAAAATGAAGTCTGCCGGTATCAACATAACCACAAATAAAATCTATCTTCTACGATTCTTCCATTTCGCTCTATCTCCAGCCTCCCGTCTCCAAGATGTCTTGCCTTATCTCTTCAGGACCCTCAGGCTTTTCTAGGAAAGTGGTATTACACTATACAATAAATGAAATATTTTCGCGATAGTTCCCAAGGCGGACATAAGCTGAGTCTGTGAAGCTTGAAATTGAAACAACATCGCCTTATCTTAGAGACTTTTCAAACAAATATCTTATGGCGACTGTTATATTTTTACTGTGAAGATGCAATGGATATTTTTTCCCCTTTCTAACATTTTCATCATCTTCAGCCGTAAGAAGTCCACTGCTGGACAAAGGCCTCTCCCAAGGATTCTTTGTTCCATGGGAGGATATTACCATAAAAAAGAGATGGAGTCTCATCGCCTATTGACATGATTATAATTCATATAATATAATTCTTTATTTCCAATAAATCAAATTACATCATAAATCACAACTGTGACTTCCACATTAGGCGTTGCCTGTGTCGTGGTAAATAAGATTTACGCCCATTCCCTCAATCGGCTGTTACGATCTGCGAAGGAAGGAAGCAGCTGGCACATTCTGTGTCTTTTCTTTTCGCCCAGAACAGCATGGGATAGTATTATACGTATGATATTGCGAAAAAAAATTACGGCCAGCCTCCTTTGACGTAAACTCTCCTTAGTTCCAGAGCTACCTAAGGAGGATTGGCGTCAAAAACAACCATGGCAAACCGCGGACGAATACCTGTAAAAATGAAGTATCAATATTTGCCTGCACCGGGACTCATACTCGGTGCCTGCTCATACAAGCCGAACGCTTAGGCCCATCGTGCCTCTCTGTCGCTTGTTCCGCGCTTTCGCTTGCACATGGAATGTGACAATTTTTGTGCCTACGACACACGAACTATCACGTACTGTTTTATTATCTGTTTGTTGATTGTATGTGCATTTCTGTCGGTAAAATAAATCAGTCTATTTATAGTACTTATAATCTTCATTGTCTGGCTTCTTGTCCATTATACTATAAACCTTTTATCTAGAGACTGATATTACTGCGACAAAAATAACGTAATATCGACATTCCCAGAATGAAATAAATGGAGTCTGTGGAGCTTGAAAAGGCTTAGCGACTTCACCATCAAATATAACAACTGCGACAAATTCTTATAGTGGGGACGACACGGTATCTATTGTGACTCAGCATAGTATTGTTTTTTTTGTCAAAAAGATTTCGTTCTGAGGTTCTTATTTAACTAGAGAAAATGTTTGCAGAGCAATTTTTTTAACGAAGTTCTCTTTGTCTGGCCAAGTAGAGCGATTGCCGAGAAACTATCACGTAATAATATTATTAAAACTTACGCGAGATATCATTTTTATATTAAACAAAACGGTTTATAGTTTATATAACGGTTACTCACGTATTTTGTTTGATCACGTAATAGTGCATATATATATCAGTGCAAATCGAATATAGATATATTATTATATAGGGACATATCACACAAATTGAGCTAGCCCCACAGTAAGTTGTGAATTTGTGTCGAAATACTGACTCAACGATGGTTTATTTTTATAATAGTATATACATTAAAATCGAAAATATGTGATGAAAAAGGTAGTATTTGAATGCGTGTACCTATAATATGTGATGAACAAATTCGCCGCGGTGATTTGAAGCTACGGTACTTCAGTGGTTGAGAGCATTTTATGGCCAGTCTTGCTATCAGTGGCAACGATGTGTTGGTTTAGGTTGGTTAAACGTGAGACTTATATGCAAAGTCAAAAGTCAAAAATCATTTATTAATCATAAGATACTTTACATATCATTTGGTGAACGTTAATATTTATTTTACAACAAAATATTGTTGACGTTAATTTACTTAAAGCTAAGTTTAGAGCCGCTTCCAAAGCGGAGTGCAGAAGAAGCGGCAACAAACTGCACAGCGCATTTTCTCCAGACGTCAACTTACAATTCATAGTATATTACTTAAAACTACATATATTTATACGTGGACTGAGGTTACATTGTCATGTCATAATTCAAATTGAATACAATGTCAAATTATACTCATCATCATCATCATTTCGAATAGGTGTCATGGTCAATCGACCATGCACACCCTGGTGTCAGAGTGCTTCGGAACCGCCTCTCGGCAACAGGCATACTACATATAACGCCTTAACCACTGGACCACGGAGGCTGTCAAATTATACTGAAAGGATGTCTATCAAAAAAAAAGTACGTTCAAAATGAACCAAATTATGACATTAAAATACAGATGCGTTAAGAGGTTCCCGTGCCAGGCTCAAGCCAGATATGTTTGTCATTAAGGTAATCATCAGTCATATAATAAGCCTTCTTACAAAGTACCTGCTTAACGTAAGCTTTGAATTTTCTGTCCGGCATATCAAGGACTGATTGTGGCAATTTATTATAATAGCTTATATACAATTCCCTAGGAACGAGTTACTAACCCTGCTCAGCCGATAACGTGGGAGAAACAATTTGTTATTATTACGTAAGGGTCTATCTATGATATCATTTATTTTTTTAAAGGATGAATGCTTGAGGTTGATAGGTAGTTCAAATCTAAATGAGCAATTAAATGTAGATATATGCGTTGCTACCGATATTTTGTTTATAATTGGAAATTAATGTGGTGTACCTAATTGTATTTTATGTATATGTGTATAATAAGTACATATTAATATTTCATTAATACATCAAAGCATCCATTTTTCTCATTTCCTCCCCCTATGTCTTTCCCCCAGCTCCTTGAAAGGTCGGTAACGCTCCTGTTACACCCTGGTGTTGCAGTTATCCATGCGCAGCGCTGATCGCTTACCATCAGGTGACTCGCTTGCTCCTTTGCCGTCCTATATCATAAATAAAAGTATATATTTATTACATATTATTTAGTAAGTTTATAATGTGTATACTGCGCCCACCTTAATTTTATTTTACTTTTATCTAAAGGTTGACTGGAAGAGATTACTTAGGAGGAAGATTGCCCTTGTGTCATATGTTTGTAAATTATGTTCTGTGATCTGTTACTATAACACAATAAAGATATTTTCTATTGATTGGATGGATTATTAATGGCTGTTGCGTAACACTTTCTCACTCTACATAGATATACAGAATTAGTTATAATAAAGAAACACGCATTTAAATCCGCCTTCCCATTTATGAGAAATTATAGTTATAATTCCACTTCACACGAATTTATAGTTATATCAATCAACAAATCGAACGCTTAGGTCGATCCTGCCTTTCTATCGCTAGTTCCGCGCTCTCGCTTGCCACACGGACAATTTCTCGGATCTCACTCTACACAGAATTTAGTTTTAATAAAGAATCACGCATTCAAATCCGTCTTCCCGTTTGGGAGATTAAGGGGGAATGTATAGTTATAAATTCCACCTGTATTTCCCAAATGAAAGTTTCTATTTGATCGGGGAACAAAAATAGGACTCCTTAAGCCACAATGGCGACAAGCTGCGATTCTAAATAATATTGTAATGAACAAATTATTGTTTCGCAGTCGCCGCTTTAATATTGATGAGGAAGGGTTCCAAGGTTTTTGCTGAACAGAGATTATCGTTGCGTCGTGATTTTAAAAGCGAATATCTATTATTCAGTATTTTGTGGAAGTCTCTCAACTCTCTCTTCTATATTAACTACTCGGAGGAGCTCGATTGCCTAGTGGGCTTGAACATAATTAGCTCTTACGCGTGTTAAGCAACCTCGGGCGCAGTCCCTACAGGGATGGGCAACTCAACTGTAGCAATATTCTCTCATCGAACTAAGAATCCTTGGGAGAGACCTTTATTTGTAACAAAAGACGGGGCCTGGAGCCTCTGTGATGTTGTAAACAGAAATCGGATATCAGAATTTTGCGTAACATATGGTAAAATTTGTTACTGGTTATTGTGTTCTTATGTATAGTCGTCGTGATATGAAGCAGTAGTGATCAAGCGCTCTTGACGTTGAAAATAAACGCGAACCCGTAGTACAAGAATTCCAGCCTCATTCGTTATGTCGTATACTACAGTCTTTAGTAAATCCTTTTTTTATTGACATGGACACCTACAACACCAGGGTGTGACAGGAGCACTGTCGGAATTTCTAGTAGTTGGGAGGAGGATATGGGGAGGTGGAAATGGGGCGTAGGATGAGTCTCCCGCTCTCTCACTCATCGAACGAAGCAAAAACGCTTCTATTCCAACATCGGTTTTCTGTGAGAGTGTCTACTTCCCCGGACGAGCCGGCCCATTCATGCTACTAGCAATTTTGCGGGTAGCGTCGCTTTACCAAGACCAAAAATCTTATGACATAAAGCAAACCAAAGTAACAATAAGAAGAGATTTTGATATTAAAGATAATTTGCCTCATTTACTTACAACCACGGAGACCACAATACAGGTCATCATTTATGGAAATATTAAACAAAATTACGCATTCCGTCACCTTTTATATTTTGCATACAATTTGTCCTTACAGAGTGGAGCACCTAAAACGGAAGCAGGGTTGCCAGTGTTTGGATGTTTCCTAAAGATTTGAATATTCTTGATTTAAAACGTCTATTACATCTAAATATCATGACAGCAAACGAAATGTATGCTTCGTAAATAAATAAAAATAAAAAGTTATTATTGTCATAGTTTAGGTAGGTATATGTCCTTTTTTTGAATCGACTATGTAGCTAGCTCCAAGTGAGCTTTTGGGGGCAGAGTGCCCTTAACCTATATGGACAACCTGACTTAACTGTAAAATTGACTAAGATTTTACAGTTAAGTCAGTCAGTTTTTGATCGATTTCCCGGTAATACCTACCGGGAAATCGATCAAAAGGGAGATAGTCATGGAAAAAAATCCTGCAATTTTTTTAATTGGTCCTGGCAACCCTGAAGTTAGGGCGGTAACAGACGCATTTTTGCCTCAGCCTATGAATACATTAACGCCGCGTAATGGCGCTTTAAAAATAACGCCTTCATCTGGGAGCGCTGCTCGTCCGTCAGATATATTTATGACGGAATATTTTAAGACAGATTCTGTATATTCAATGCTTTGAACAAGATACAATATTGCTTGAAGGTTTTATCTATCAATATCTTATACCTTTAAACGAGCAATTCTTGTATATATGTATACAAGATGGGTTCAAATCCCGCTCGGTGACATACTTTTTCAAGTTTATCACCTAAAGACCGCCACATTACAATTAATAGTAATAATTTATTTCTATGATCTCGGAAACGGCTGTAACGATTTCGCTGTAATTTGGAGGATGGAGGTTTTTGGGGGTAAACGATTAATCTAGATTAGTCTTATGTTTGGGAAAACGCGTGTTTTCGAGTCTACATGCGTTTTTCTTTCCACGCAGAATATGATCGCTAATTTCATCCTGCCGGCCACTGTCCGCCTGGTCCAGCGGTTTAAGACGCGGACGGCATGAAAAGAGAGTTACGTGTTCGAATCCCGCTCGGTGACATACTTTTTCAAGTTTATCACCTAAACACCGCCATATTATAATAAATAGTAATAACCTAAAAACTAATAGGGGTCTTTTTATGATGTAAGTGCGCACTAATAAAGGATTTTAGAAATTCAACCCCTGAGGGTGAAATAGGGGGTGGGGGGGTTAAAATTTATATGGGATTTTCTTATTTCTGAACTTAGCAGTGTATAAATTGATGTATAATGTCCTGTTTCCGCTGCCCATGGACAACTACGTCATCAGGAGTACGACAGGAACATTGTCGGCCTTTCAAGGAAACCCATAATTGTTAGGCATGGGCCTTCGGCTCCCTGATAGCTGTCACACTCACTGAACGAAGCAGTTAAGCTTCTACTCAAACGTTGATTTTCTGTGAAAGTGTGATACTTCCCTGGAGCCGACCTATTCGTGCTACTAACAAAATTTAATTTTGCCGGCTGCGCGGCTCTACCTCAATAAAAAAGCGATTACTGGATGACCCCTAACCTATACAGGATAGGTTATATTTTAAACCAAAATTTTCAAATCTAAAGTGCTGGAACGCTTTATAAATAAACAACTTTTTATAACTTGCTGTTATACTGAATGAATATTTATATCTTTTCGTTTCATTCTTCGATATGTATAATTAATTTTCATTATTATTGTTAACTAGCTTTCGCCCGCGGCTCCGCCCGCACGTTGTCGATCCCTCGAGAACAGTATTTTTTCCCGGGATAAGATTTACCCTACGTCCTTCTCCGTACCCCAGATAACGCGTATGCAAAATTTCATGATGATCGGTTCAGTAGTTACAACGTGAAAGCGTAACAAACAAACAAAGTCACTTTCGCATTTATAATATTAGGATAAGGGTAGCGAATTGATGTACCTAGAGAATGTTGTGTACACTATTAATTGGCATGTACATATAAACCAAACTGTGTGTAAAGTACTTATAAAATAGTACCTGTATTATACTGGGTGGCGCAAAAGTAAAGACCCTATTTGGTTCAGCTATAACATTTTTTCTAAATTAGAAAACTAGATTTAGGTTTTTTTAAATGTATATTTGTGCCATTAAATTTCGTACCATTAGGATTTAAAGATGATGTCTTTTAAATGGTGACCTCCAGAGTTGATACACATTTGAGCCCTATTTATGACATTTTGCATAACTTGCCGTAACACTTCCTGCGATATGTTCGTTATTTCTTGACGAATGTTTTCTTTTAGAGCTGCGAGAGTCTGTGGCTTGTTCACATACACCCGAGATTTCAAAAAACCCCAAAGAAAGAAGTCTGGACTGGTCAGATCGGGTGATCTTGCAGGCCAAGGCAAATCGCCAAAACGAGAGATAACTATCACTGATGAATTATTCCGTAAGAACATTGACACAATTATTCCACGTTCTTGGGGAGTAAAACGGTCCATGTTTATTTTCAGTGTATTTTACATTTGTTCACTACACAATTTTCAAAAACAGAATGACAGAAAATGTCATATAAAAAAAATAAAAGTATTTTCTTTAGTGCCAGTACTTTTGCGCCACCCAGTATAACTGCTGTAAGCGTACCAAAATTAAATAACCGATGAATACACCCGGAAGTAGTCGTGGGCGATAGTTAGTTTATTTATTTTTAAACAATTAATAGACTTTTATCTTTTTTATTACAGGTAAGTACGAGACAACGTCCCACTGGAATCCCATTACAGGTTTGATAAAAGATTTTAATCAATAAGGGTTCGAACATACATACATACATATTATCACGCTTCTTTCCCATGGGGGTAGGCAGAGACTATAGATCTCCACTTACTACAATCCTTACAAACCTCTTTTGCTTCATCTACATCCATCACTCTTTTCATGCATGCTCGCCGGTTTCGGGTACTCCTTATTTCTCCTTTTGTAAGAACCTTTGCAATTTGGTCACGATACGTTCGTCGAGGCCGGCCCTGACCGACTGTCCCAACCACATGTGCCGTATATATACCTTTCGTAAGTCTCTTTTCATCCATCCTCTCTACATGTCCAAACCATCTCAACATTCCTTTCTCGTTTTTTGACACTATATCGTCTTTCAGTCCACACCGATCCCTTTTTACATCATTTCGTAAACGATCTTTCATACTTACTCCACATATACTTCTTAACGCTCGCAAAGGTTAAGGGTTCGAACATTTAACTTTATTACTGATTTAAGATTCAAAGACCTATTTAGAAAATAGGCCTTTTTATGCTCTCCTTCACATTTAAAATAATACCTATTTCAATGTTCATAATTTTGTTGAACATGGGTTTTCTTTTTCTTTAATTTATTTATGGCTTTTACGCGTTACCTATTTAGCCAGTATCAAGTATAAATGAGATTTGCCGCGCTTTTTCTAAATTCTGTTAATCAATGGAATGATGGTGTAGTTCATTTCGTTGATTCTACGGAGCCGGACAATTCCCACGAATCCACTGCCTTGATCACAGATGACGCAACGAGGCGAGGCGGATAACCACCAGCACGCTAAGTAAATCTCACTACAGCCGCACTGTCACAGTTTATTTTAGTTATTCCAAACATTGTTTATAAACATGGGCATTTATAACACCAAATTACACCGATTTCATGTTATAAAGTCAACCAGAAGCAATTTGCAAAACAATCCAAAACAAAAACCGTGCAGTCCGCCGAAATTCCCGCCAAGAACTCCTGTGGAACATGTGCGATCGAGTGTGCAAAAACAATAGCAAACATAAAACAAACATTGTAGTCTTAAAGAGTTTGATCAGACCTTTCAAGAAGGACGGAAGGAAGGAAAGAAAGGAAGAATATCATTTATAGATTCAGGTGTTACTATGCGGAAGTCAAAGCTACATTTACTTTGAGATATTTAGGTTTCACTACCTGAAGATGAGAGGAAGAGAAGCGAAACACGTGTCGCGAGCGCGACGGCGGATATTGCTGCAGCCTCAACGGTTGCAAACAAAACAAGTATTTTTAAAATCGGTTATGAGGTAACGAACATAAAAAAATACAACAAAATTCGTAATCACCTCCTTTTATGAAGTCGGTTAAAAATGGCCTTGCCAAACAGATGGACGGTACAACATCAAGTTATCATATTACCGTAGTCTCAACGCAATTTAGAGAACAGTCTCTAAATTGTCCATCCCTGTATACAGATACAGGGATGAGCGCTTCATTGGCTTCGGGACTAAGTGGGCAAGTGCTTCCTGTATTCGTCATTCCTAAACGAATTTCTGTGACGAAGGACTTACAAAGAATTTTATCACAACCAATCCGACATACTATGTTTTAGATTTCTTTATGTTTTAGAATTTTGGCTAGGAAGCGTATTGGAGTTATTGCAGATTGAAAATTTGTTGAAAGTCTTAATTTATTATGAACTAACATATTTCGAAAATATAAATATTTTAATAATAGTATACCAGAGGTTCTCAAACAGGGGCCTGAAAATGCGGCGAAATGGTTCCAGTAAAAGATGGTACGGCAGTGTTTGCTTCGCGCTCGACTTGGCGGGGCACTGCCGTGCCCCCCGATTGTGTAGGGATGGCGGTAAAAAGACATTAACAAACGAGAGACAACTAACAAGCAGTCGTTTAAGTAGATACAATGTTTTTCATGACATCGAGTAAAATATTCCAGGAAAATAAATAGCGAGAAACTGCAGTGAGCAGAAACTGTATCCGCGAATTCCACAGATAACGAAAATGTTTTATTTACAAAATGAAAGTTGAAAATCGAGTCAGCCAGCCACAACATTTAACAATTCCAAATTTGAATTATGTCTACAACAAATTATTTTTTATCGGGTTTACTAACTGTTCCAAATTTCAAAATTGGAATCCGATAAGAAAACTTTTTAATCCAGTAGATTCGACACGCGTGCGTAGTGTTGTGAATTAAGAAACATTAAATTAAAAAAAAAATAACTTTACGCGCCCTCTGGCGTAATGGAATTTATATAGAATCTACGCGATGGGTGGTACACTACATCATAGTTTTTTTGCATTTATAGATTTGCTTGCATTTTTTGCTTTGTGTGACAAAAAGGATTAAAAAACGTTAGCCAATTTTCATATTTAAGTCTTCCCGACTTAAGTGTAGCTGTTCCCTTATACCCCCGTCTCAGTAATATTGGGAATTCCTGGGCGGAATCGGAAGTAATGAGGCAAAGTGAAAAGTTCCCAACCCTTTCGGAACTTCGCATTACTTAGTCAGAACGTAAATCAGGGGACTTATTACAGAGACCTTTTCTATTGCTATTAACAATGAAACAACAAATTATTTTACGGATGATTTAAAACTTCTCGTTGCTTACAAAAAAAAATGACCTCTTTGTTCAAATTAAGTAGTTGTGACTTGGAGATTAGTGTGATCAGTTTTTCTTCACGGAAGAAAACTTTTTGTCATTTTGTCATGTCTGTCAAGGCCATAGAGTCTTTACGATAAATAATAGGGTAGTAATACGATAAATAAGGATCTTTACGATAAAAATACCATAAAAATACCTTAATTTTACGGTATTTTTATCGTAAACACCCTTATTTCGTATTGCAGTTGTAAGGATTATCTTATCTCTATTTTTACGATAAAAATACCGTAAAATTTAGATATTTTTACGGTATTTTTATCGTGAAGACTTATGGCTACATTGGTGTTTGCTAAAAAGCATTCAGTATTATTTCCAATAATTATTTATCCGACATTGACACCTCACACCACAGTAACTTGCGAACTTGTCGTGGGATACTATCTCAACAATGCTATATTTTATAATAGATACTATAAACATTTAAGATCCAAGCCAATCTGAGTCAGAAGCTGTCAAAATATTATAATACTGCTTCATATATTTAAGCTACACGAGGCCTTAATTAAACAGACATACTTACCCGCATACATACATACCGTGCAAATGTACCCTCATTCAGTCGGGTAATAAGATTTTCGATAATCTATGGCAGACGAAAACTTATTTCTTTATCTGTAAAGGCAATAACAACTGCAATACGTAATAAGGAGCGACTCGCGTACTATTAATATCGTTTCCGATCGCTATCGATTGTTACAAGGAGTTCCATGTCAACAAATCCTTCAGGTCTGTTTACGGAACTTTTATCGTAAAGACATATGGCTACATTGGCATTTGCTAAAAAGCTTTCAGTATTTTTGCCAGAATTATTTGTCCGGTGTGTAACTATACATATACAGCGTGTACCAGTACCCTCGACATTTACTTAAAGGGGTGACTCAGCCCATCAATATGAACAACTTTTCCAATGGGACCAATGCTGGGAACTCAAAAAAAATTTCGTCATTTCCATACAAACGAGTTCCTCCGCGCGGCCAGTTTGTATTACTTTGTATGGGAAGGTCGATTTTTTTTTGAGTTTCCAGCATTGTTCCTATAGGAAAAGTTGTTCATATTGGTGGGCTGAGTCACCCCTTTAAGTAAATGTCGAGGGTACTGTTACACGCTGTATATAGGACAACTTATAATTAATTCAGTAACCCCCGAATTCAGCGATTTAGATCAAATGTAGCTAATAATACTCGATTTTCATTCATTCATTCGTTTAAGTCTTATTGGACAAAGGCCTCTCTCAAAGATACTTTGTTCCATGGCCTTCCATGGGTGAGTATGGTAATATCCTTATATTACCATACTCACCACGCTTGGCAGGCGGGTTGGCGAGCGCATTTTCTTTGGCTTCTTGTGCTTCCGATGCTGCTGCCCATCGGAAGCATTTTAAAGCTGGGGAAGGATAGGAATTTGTTGGATTTGGAAAGGGAATGAAGGTATCGGGATACTAAGCACTCGGATGAATAGGGGAAAGGAAATAGCAGCTCGGGAGGCCGGGCGCGCGTACCCGATGCCCATCCTGCAACCACCGGACAGGCAGTTGAGGATGACACCCCTGACCTTAGGTATTTGTATAATCGTGGGGTATTGTGTACTCTTGTGTCCAAGTCTTGTGTTCCTAGTGTTGCCTGTATTTGGGAGGTTTTTCTATAACCCAACGAAAATAAATATATACCTGTTCAAAATTTACATTTTTTTTTTTATACGGACGTCTCACACAGTTTGAGCTAGCCCCAAAGTAAGTTCGAGACTTGTGTTATGGGATACTAACTCAACGATACTATATTTTATAACAAATACATATATAGATACCCATCCAAGACCCAGGCCAATCTGAAAAAGATCATTTTTCCATCTTGACCTGGCCGGGGATCGAACCCGGTCACTCCGTGTCGCAGGCTGGCGTGTTGACCGCTGCGCCACGGAGTAGTCGATATGTACT
Organism: Elegia similella; assembly: GCA_947532085.1. Classification (NCBI taxonomy): domain Eukaryota; kingdom Metazoa; phylum Arthropoda; class Insecta; order Lepidoptera; family Pyralidae; genus Elegia; species Elegia similella. Next base: position 5,501,230 of record OX383951.1, on the reverse strand, counting down.
AAATAAATAAATAAAATGATTTTTATTCAGATAACTTTGATCCATTTTGTTAGTAACAATTTAAACTTAAAATACGTTAGCAGGTAATAATATTCACTATACTGCATCAATTGGAATACTACTCCAGAACGAATGGAGTGTGCTCGCATATTTTGCACATAATGCCGGCAGGATGATGTTGGTGCTGCCCCGCAGTCTGCTTTGCAAAGAACAACAGAACTAAAGACGCAACTGTAAACTCTTTTATAGCACATATAAGTACAATAATTTGCAACCTGAAAAAAAATTATTTGTAAGTAAATACTGAATTTAAAAATCCCCTAGAAGTTAGGGGGTAAAGTTTGTATGGAAAATTTCACATTTCTAAACCCAAAAGTATAAAAATAGGACCTTGAGACGTTGTAGATTAGGGAAAAACCCCTTAAGGAAACTTTAAAAAAATAGGTTTAGCCGTTTAGGGAAAGTGCCACAGACAGACATATAAAAATTTGTAACACCACTTTTTTACCTTGGGGGTCAAAAATCGGTTGCTATTACGGTCTAATCAATAGATACCGCTCTGTGACATACGGACAAACAACGAAGGCTTTGAAATAGGATTCCCTTTGGTATTCTTTGAGTATGGAACCCTAAAATCAATCATCCAGACTCCAAATACTAGCTCCCACGGGACGGGTTTATTCCGAACCCTTTCATCCGTCTCCAATCTAGATAAAACCTCGCTGAGCAGCCCTAATCCTTTCCGAGGAGATTGGAATCAAAAGATTCAGAAATATATATTGCAACCGGCAGTCTGGAAAATTAAACTCTTTTACGCGACTAAGACAGATGTCCCTTTACAAAAAAATAATTTTGACGTGTTTGTTTTTCGTGTGGGTAAGTGGCCAACACTGGTGTCAGATTTTCCAAGCTGCCTAAAGGCATCTGACATAGCTTAACGACTGCCATCAATGATGACAGCCGGGACCAACGGCTTAACGTGCCTTCCGAAGCACAGAGGAGCTCGAGATATCTTTATGCCACTTGCGGTCACCCATCACAGTGGGGACTGCGCCCAGGGTTGCTTAACATGTGTAAAAGCTTTTAATGCTCACGACCACAAAAAATTTCAAGCGGGCGGGATTTGAACCTGCGACCTTAAGTCTGTGTACGACTTAAGGTCGCAGGTTCAAATCCCGCACGCTTAAAATTTGTTCACCATATTTTATTTATTTATTTAATAAGAGTACTATCTTATACAACAGACAATCGCGTTGGAATGGGACCGTGATGTCCACCAACATGCTAAACGGCGCTTTCAGATATTTGGTTCTGTGTACCCCGCAAGGGGAAAAGACGTGATAGTATGTATGAATAGTTTTGTGAAAATGTTGGTCATTAAAACAGCTATTTCAAAGGGAAACAAAACCGAACGGCTTGTTTGAACAAAGTTACCCTTTGATGTGGAAAGCCCGCGAGTATTTGAAAGGCAAATGTTATTATAGATATGTTAGATTTGTTTATTTGTTTGGGCAACTGCAACAAAACTTTTGAATTTCATGGCTAATTCCTTATCATCATCATCATCATTATCATCATCATCATCAGGTCTTTTTAATCTCCACTGCAGGAGCATGACCCTCTCTGGACTACTGGAGCCATACTTGGTCAAAGCAGACAGAGGATTTGGCCTACACTCTCCCCGCTGGCCAGACGGGTTAGATAGGTCTCATTGATGTTTATGAGTTTTGTTTAGCTTGTATTTCCTAATTCGCCTCTTACGACGTCCATGGAAAGACTTGGAGTGGTTCTATTCTACTCTGCCGGAAACCACCCGGCAAATTCATTATACAAGGTATTATTTGTATACTAGCTTTCGCCCGCGGCTCCGCTCGCGTCAGTGTCAATCCCTCGGGAACAGTAGAATTTCCCGGTATTAAAGCCTATTTCCTTTCATTGGTTCAATGGTTGAAGCGTGAAAAGATGACAGACAGACAGATAGATAGAGTTACTTTTAAGAGTTATTAAATAAAACAAAAATGACGGGCCCCTTACATCCTCTCCTCAGATGCTGAGCTCTGACTCGCATGTGATTTCAAAGGCACAATTGTTGTCAACGAATCAATAATATCAACATTTCCAAAGGGCTCTTACGTTTAGGTTTTATATCCGCACGCGAGCCTCTCACATCCTTGAAAGAAAAGAAAAATAAAATAAAAATAATGTAGATATGTATAGCGAAATACAAAAGGTTTTGTTCCACAGGTTTTGCGTTTCGCTCGAACAGCTGCTGGTTTAGGTCTCACACAAAAACTACAACACATTAAATGATAGATAGTTTGGACTATAGCGTCGAAAATACCAAGAATTATATCGTTAAGCTTCTTACAAACAATACGATTCACCACTTCTTCTGAGGTATTGAAGGTAAATTCTCTTATGAAATCTTTGATATTAGGAAAAAAAAAAATCTTAGGCAGCCAGTTCTGGACTATGTGCTGGATGAGTCACGAGCTCTACTATTGCTGAGGTTAAAAACGCCTTTGTCTTATTGGCTGTGTGGGACGAAGCGTTGTCGTGGTGCAATAGGACGCGGCTCCTTGGACACTTTTTCTAACTTTTTCTAGGACTGTGGATAAATCCTAACTAATATTATAAATGCGAAAGTGAGTTTGTTTGTTTGTTTGTTTGTTACGCTTTCACGCCGTAACTACTGAACCGATCATCGTGCAATTTTGCATACACGTTATCTGGGGTATGGAGAAGGACATAGGGTACATTTTATCCCGGGAAAAAGCACTGTTACCGAGGGATCGACATTGACGCGGGCGGAGCCGCGGGCGAAAGCTAGTAAATGATAATTAACGCATCTTTGATTCTCAAGTGGAATTGTGGAAATGGGTCCAGTACGAGAGAAAAAAATGCAATCATTCTTTTACCAACGTTCCTTGCCTGCCGCAATTTTGCCTGTTTTCATTTTCGAACACCCATTCACAGGATTGTTGTATTTTTTTCTGGTTCAAAACAACAAAACCAGGTTTCGTCTCCTGTGATGGTCGTATTTAAGTAACATCATCGAGCACCATTCAACACGCGTCAGTTGTTGTTCCAGCGTCAATTCATGAGGGATCCAGCGGCAAAAAAGTTTCCTAACTTTTAATTCTTAATGCATTTTTTTAAAATCAAACTCATACCAATGCCCAGATGTCCCCGAATGGTTTCATAGGTGATACGTCGGTTTCAGTCTTGAGATAATCGAATACAAAGTTAAAATTTGAGGTGTCCGTAACTTATGAAATATTACTAAAATAATACTGAAAAAAATGTGGTATATACCTCAAAGTATGTGTTTTCAGTTGAAACAGCGGTCTCGGTATCATAGATAGTTATTTTTAAACAATTCGACCAACTTATGTAGTTACAGACGGCCGAACAAAATGTATGGCGTCAACCGCAAAATGAAATTTGTATTACAACATTCGACTTTTTTGCCGTTTTTATAGATTTTGGTGTATTATTTGTTAACCTATACTAGTTTGTAGTTCATTATAATATCTATGGTAGTTCTTTAGTTTGTACATAATATAGATTTATACTTTTTTAATTCACATTGTTTTGGCCCCCTCAATCTTATATACTTTCATAGTGAAAGTACTATATACATTTAGATAAATAAATGAGAATGTAAAAGATTACCATATCCAGAAAAAAAAATTAAGATATTGCTACGGAAGCCTTAGTGCACGAGTCCTACTCGCACTTGGCCTGTTTTTTACTTATACTGTATGGGTCATGGTTCGAAATAAAGAACGTATTATTATTATGAAATACACTGTCGATATCAAAACTCTTCCTTTATTGAAGTTGGTTTAAATCTGTTCTTGTTAATCATCGAGAAACTTATCGAGTAAAACGTAGCAAAGCTTCCATAACTGCCTCCATAAACAACTCGTTGGTAACAATCGTTACACATCACTTCAGCAATCTCGCACCCTAAAGTTGGGACCTCTGTTAATTTGGCTTAGGGCTTTCAATCCTGAAGTCTATACCAGGTATGTTAGGAATATCATATTTTCGATATTCGCGAATGCGAATATTGGTCATGCGAATGTGCGAATGCGAATGCGAATATTCCGGTAAATCATTAAAATAACAAATAATACAAAAGATAAGTACGTAATCACAATATTTATTAATAATTATACATATTAATAGTAATAAAGGTACAGTTAGTAGGTGGGTAAACATATGAAATTATAACAATCAGTATTATAATAATCATATAGTATTTAAATTTCCACCCACTTCTAGCATGCACCGACTTGCATAGATTCGTATTCGCAAAACATTCGTATCGTTCGATGCGAATGCAAATGTTGATGCGAATATTTAAAATGATGTGAATCATTCGCTTATGCGAATGCGAATTTCGTAACATCCCTAGTCTATACTTAATATCGGTAACTCCGGGATTGCTCATTTTGAAATATTACTGATATAAGGTCAAACTATTTCAAATATTTAAATGATCTCTATACTAATATTATAAAGCTGAAGAGTTTGTTTGTATGTTTGTTTGTTTGTTTGAACGCGCTAAACTCAGGAACTACTGGTTCAAATTGGAAAATTATTTTTGTGTTGGATAGTCCATTTATTGAGGAAGGCTTTAGGCTATAAAACATGAAGCTGCGACCAATAGCAGCGAGGCATCAATAAAAAATATTTGAAAACGGCGGAAAATTATTCATCTATACTAAGAAATAAACTTATTAATGACTATAGCTTTCGCCCGCGGCTCCGCCCGCGTCAATGTCGATCCCTCGGGAATAGTACTTTTTCCCGGGATAAAAGGTAGCCTATGTCCTTCTCCGTACTCCAGAGAACTTGTATGCAAAATTTCATGATGATCGGTTCAGTAGTTACGGCGTGAAAGCGTAACAAACAAACAAACTCCCTTTCGCATTTATAATATTAGTAAGGATAAGGATAAGGATAATAACAGAAATTGCCGCGGACGAAGTCGCGGGCAACAGCTAGTTATTGATATAAGGTCAAACTATTTCAAATATTTAAATTATCAACCTATTAAAACTTTTATTGTTTGTACGTTTAACTATAAACAATATATGAGGATTACTCTTTTATTGAAATACAAAAATAATACAATTCTAATCATATAAATGAAACAAAGTCGGGTCATCATCATCATCATCATCATCAGGTCTTTTTAGTCTCCACTGCAGGAGCATGACCCTCTCTTTACTACCGCAGCCATACTTGGCCAGAGCAGACAGAGGATTTGGCCAACACTCCCCTCGCTGGAGAGGTCTCATTGATGTTAATGAGCTTTGTTTAGCTTGTATTTCCTCTAGTCGCCTCTTACGACCTCCATGGCAAGACTAGGAGTGGTCCTATTCTACTCTGCCGGAAACCACACGGCTGTATAATGTTGATATAAAGGTCAATAAAACGATGAAATGACTAACCTATTAAAACTTTGACGGTGACCTCTTTCCATCATGTACTCGGTGGCTCGTATGCAATCAAATATAAATTAAAAAAAAAATACATTTCATTATAATAAATTATGAGCATTATACTCTTTTATTTAAATACAAATCTATTCATGTAAATGAAACAAAGTCGGGTTAGTTACACTGAGGAACGGCTAGACAGATTTTGATGAAACTTGGTATGGAGGTGGCTGACACACTGGATTGGCATATAGGTTACTTTTTACCCGTCCGATGAAGTACCACACTCTCACAGAAAATCGACGTTTGAGCTTCACCGCTTTTATGCTTCATTCGGTGACGTAGTGAGGGAGCCGGAGGCCCATCATCCCCATGTCCTCCCCCATTTCCTTCCCCCATGTCCTTCTCCAACTCCTTGAAAGGCCGGCAATGCTCCTGTTACCTGGTGTCTATGGGTAGCGGTGATCACTTACCATCAGGTGACTCGCTTGCTAGTTTGCCGTCGTATATCTTAAAAAAAATTGATACGGCTGATTTGGCGGTATCTACGGCCCTGTGTATTACTCAACAAGATCGAGTAAATTTCCAAATTTAAAGTCTTATTTAAAAACTTCTTAAGGCACGGTATGCTGAATAGCGAGATTTCGGAATACCCGCATTGGAAGCCCTAAATTGGCAATAACCCGTAATAACAAGGTACCCCTCAAATTCTCTATTACAGAAACCCCTCAAATTCACTTTGTTCACATCAATAACATTCGATACAATAGCCGTTTGATGTTCAACTTCTGGGAATATTTGAAATAACATAAATTTAACGCAACTTGGTTTTACTCGCCTTAATCTGGCGCAAGATTAAAAAAAATGCTTGGATTTTTTTAAACTTACGAGTTCCTGAATGATGAGGCTAATGTTTCTAGCGCGTATATATATTATGTCTGATTTTTTAATTTTTATATTTCATCAATTTACCTAAAATCTTGACAAATTATATATCTAACTAGCTGTTACCCGCGGCTTCGCCCGCGTTTATGTCGATCCCTCGGGAACAGTAGAATTTCCCCGAATGAGAAAGTAACCTTTGTCCTTCCCAGGGCCTCAAACTACCTCCATCTTTTCAATGTTTTTTATAAGTGTAACTAATATGTAGGAAGGCATGTTTTATAAGTTGATTTTCAAATTCATTGTAAAATGAGTTGAATCAAATACCTCACTTGTAAAAGTCGGGTAGTTGTGAAGGTGACGTGAGCCTTAATACGTATAAGGGGAAATGGGATATGGTGGAGAATTTCGGCGCCGAAATTGAATTGTGCGGTAGCTCAGATGGCAGAGTATAGACCGTACATAGACCTTGGTCGCCGTTTCAAGTCCCGCCCGTATGAATTTTTTTCACCATATTTTATATCTTAATTTATTAAGAGTATATCAAAATAGCATCGTGAATGCAAAATAAAACACTTATAAAAATATTCATGGCTTCCTACATATTAGTTGATTTTCAAATTCATTGTAAAATGAGCTGAATCTAAAATCTCACTTGTAAAAGTCGGGTAGTTGTGTAGATGACGTAAGCCTTAATACGTTTAAGGGGAAATGGGATATGGTGGAGAATTTCTGCGCCGAGATTGAATTGTGCGGTAGCTCAGATGGCAGAGCATAGGTCGTACCTATGTACAACCTATAATCTGCCGTCTGAGGTAGGTTTATATCTAGGTCGCCGTTTCAAGTCCCGCCCGCATGAAATTTTTCCACCATGTTTTATTTCTTAATTTATTAAGAGTATATCTGTTTAATGGTTGAAGCGTGAAAAGACGACAGAAAGACAGATAGAGTTCACCTACACAGATCTTTTTTAATTGTAATCGTGGACTTATATACCCGTTTTTATACTAAGTCTAGAAATGAGAAAATTTCCACACAAATTTTACCCCCCTATTTTACCCCTTAAGGGCGGAATTTTATCCATTTTACCATTACATCTTTTTTGACTGTAATCAAGAACTTATATACTTATTTTTATACTTCTAAGTCTAGAAGTGACAAAAATCCATACTAACTTGACCCCCACTATTTTACCCCTTCAGGGCAGGAACTGCCTCCGTGGTCCAGTGGTTAAGGCGTTTGCATAGACCCGGGGGTCGTGGGTTCGATTCCCACGGGGAGCATACTTTGCTTAGTTGCTTTTTATTTTGGTTAGGACATTGCAGGCTTGAATCACCTGATTGTCTGATAAGAAAGATGATTCCGTGCTTCGGAAGGCACGTTAAGCCGGTGGTCCCGGCTGCCATCTGGTAGTCGTTAAAGGAACCACGTCAGAGGCCGAGAGGCGGTTCCGAAGAATTCTAACACCAGGGTGTGCATGGTCGATTGACCGTGACACCTACTTGAAAAAAAAAGGGAGGAATTTTGTACATTTCATCTACACAGATCTTTTTAATTGTAATCGAGAACTTATATATATCTATTAATATATAAGTCTGGAAATGAGAAAATTACCATATGAACTTTACCCCTCTACTTTACCCCTTTAGGGGGAAATTTTGTCTAGTTCACCTACACAGATGTTTTTTAATTTTAATCGATAACGTATATTAGTTATATAAGTTTTCGATTAAAATTTAAAAGAATCTTTTTTTTTCTTTTATATTTCTAAGTCTAGAAATGAGAAAATTCCATATTAACTGCACCCTCTTAGTGGTTGAATTTCTAAAAATACTTTCTTATTGTCCATTTACATCATAAAAAACCCCTGTACCAAATTTCATTTTTCTAGGCACAGTTGTTTCCGCTGTGCGTTGATATATAAGTCGGATTTGCCTTTTGTTCGTGGCGCCGCCCGCGATAGTATGGATCCCTCGGGAACAGTTGAATTTCCCGGAATGATATGTCCTTCTCTATGTCCTTCCCCGGGCCTACCTCCATGCTAAATTTCATCTAAATTGGTTCAATGGTTAAAGCGTGATAAGAAGACAGACAGACAAGAGTTACTTTCGCATTTATAATATTAGCATGGATTTGGTTAATGACTTTCAGTGAAACACCTTAATATTGAATTTCAATCGAATAACTTAAAAAACAGCAAAGTTTCAGTCTAACTTTGCACCGCTGTTTAACCCCCTAATGGATGAATTTTGAAAATATATTTTAATCATGTTTCATGCCTTTCAGCAAAGAATCTTCGTGCTGAATTTCATTTGAATAACTTCAAAAACAGCAAAGTTTCATACTAACTTTGCACCCCCGTTTTACCCCTGGGGACCCCCAGGGGATGAATTTCCAAAAATCCTTTCTTAGTGCTCCCCTACGTTACAAAAGGAACCCCTGTGCCAAATTTCAAGTTTCTAACCCTTATAGTTTAGGCTCTGCGTTGATATGTCAGTCAGTCAGTCAGTCAGTCAGTCAGCTTCTCCTTTTATATATATAGATATATCTTGTGAATAGTGACTCATAAACTCAAAAACTGCTACACGGATTTTCATACTGTTTTTTCGTAGATCCGTTTCCGAGGGCGAAAGCTAGTATGTAATAATGTCAACAACATATAACATGTTCAATGACAAATTGTGCACCGTAATAGAGATGAACAAGTAGAACATTCTTTTTCAGAGTTAAGTAATCAGGACAATAGACCTTTTCAGTATCATGTCAAAACTGAACAATGGCTGCAGACAAAGACGGAAGGGATCGACACAAAACATGTGTAGTACAGAGGAAAAGCTAAAGTTTTTATTACTTTATATAAAAGTTTACTAAATTTCGAACCAAGTGCTTTTTCTCGTTACATCTTTGTAACGAGAAAAAGCACTTGGTAAAAAATAATACAATCCAACAGTCTTCTTCTTAGTCGGTACACTCTTGCCAGAGCGGTCGTGGTTAGTGTTGTGCCGTGTTCGAAATTTCCGAGAAGGGTGAAAACGTGTCGGAATTTTTTACCGAGAATTATTTCTTTCTCTCAAGTGCGGGAATTATTGCGAAATTCTCGAGGATTATTGCAAATTTCCGTGAGAAGAAATTCATGAGAACAGAGAATTTCTTTCCGGCACATCACTAGTCGTGGTCATCATTATGAATCACGATGAGTGATGATTTCGATAATACAGCGCCATTCGTCGTGGACCGCAGCTTTCCGGATACATTCGTAAACTAAGCACTTAGTTGTGGCCTTAATCTGGTCTGTCCATCTCATTGGTGATCTACCACGTGGCCTGGTGCCTTCTACTTTTACCTGCACTACGAGACGCTCTATGAAGTCCTTACTTGTTTTTTGTAAGTGTTTTTTTTTTGAAGTCAATTTCTTAGTGTTGTCATTTATTTTATCTTTTTACTTACATACATTTCAGTGATTTTATGTCATAATAAAGCTGTTTATTTTAATCGAGGTGCTTGTATATAGCGCTAATAAATATGTATATACTTAATTTGATGTTAAAATTTGGATCAATGCGTTTATTTTTTGGGCAATCTTTATGTCAATTATCAAAACCATTAGTAAATAAAAAAGGATTGCTAAGCGTTGTTTCTCTTCGCTCTATGTTTTGAACTATCGATCCCAAAGAGATAAGTTGCGAAGCACGTGCGTGTGACATATGCTCCTTATACTGGCGATTTGCGCCGTCTTTTGCCTGCATAACCTTTACGATATATATATATATATATATATATATATATATATATACATACTATCACGTCTATTACCCTTGCGCGGTAGACAGAACCCAGGTCTATAAGACATGAAGGCCACGTTTAGCATATTGGTGGGCATTAGGTGCAAAATGGAATCAAAATACTGAGTCGGAGGCCCAAACTCCCCTCCCCCCCCCATTTCCTCTTCCATGTCCTCTCCGACTCCTTCAAAGGCCGGCAATGCTCACCCTGGTGTAGCAGTTGTCTATGGGCAGCGGTGATCAGTTGATCACTTTATCAAGTGACTCGCTTGCTCGTTTGCCGTGCTATATTATAAAATAAATGAATCGACAAACAAATTCTATAGAATTAATGAACCTGCTAATAAAATTTCACGATAATAAAATAAAGTACGTTTATAAATTTTGCGCAGTTCTAGTTTTTAGGTAGCGTTATATTTTAAATATTAAAGTTGTTTAATGAATAAATTATATCCAGTAGCACATAGCGCAGAGCTTAATAATATTAGTCTCGCTAAAGAGATGATTATAAGTTTAGAGTTTAATATGGAAATGAGATGCTGGGGTATCGATCGCACGGACAAAGGAAGCCAGGAAGCCACCGTTAATATTATAATTTAACCTTAGTTAAACGGAAGCCGAAGCAAAAAAGACAAGGGAAAGAGGATATGAACCAGATCAAGTCGGCATCTCCTTCGGTTCCTAATAAGGGATCCGACGATAAAAAGGGCTTCATAAAAGTGGAGCGAAATTCTCCACCATATCCGTGACGTTAGCCTTAAATACGTATAAGGGAAAATGTGATATGGTGGAGAATTTCGGCACCGAAATTGAATTGTGCGGTAGCTCAGGTGGCAGAGCATAGTCGTACATAGTTCAAGTTCCGCATGCCTGAAATTTTGTCACCATATTCTATTTCTTAATTTATTGAGAATATTTTTTAAGGTCGATTAAAGGCAGAATAATTATCAACTTGTCCACGGAATCACGAAAATGAAAACAACACGACACAAATCCCTAACAATGTCGCCCTAATTAATCTTCGTCAGAACTTCAAAATAATGTTAATCCTCGTCCCAAGCATAATAAAAAGGCAAGTTATTACGCGCTGATTATTGTTAACATCTGTAATATATTCATGGGGTGAGATAAATATTAAACAGTCACCCAGGTAGCTGGCCTGCAGGGTCGGGGAATATGCAAAATTGTGTAAAAATAAACCAGACGCCGCGGTCTTTGTTGGGTTCCGTAAATTATTTCAGATAAGATGGTAGTTAGTTTTTTTTCTTTTCTTTATTTATGGCTTTTACGCGTGGCGTATTTAGCCAGTATCAAGTAAAGTAGAAGTTTTTTTCTTTATGGTATAGGACGGCAAACGAGCAAGCGAGTCACCTGGTGGTAAGCGATCACTGCTGCCTGGACAACTGCAACCAGGGTGTGACAGGAGCGTTGCCGGCCTTTCAAGGAGTTTGGGGGTGGATACGGGAGGGTGGAAATGGGGGGGGGGGGGAGGATTGGCCTCCGGCTTTCTTACTCAGTGATCGAAGCATAGAAGCTACGAATAAGTAATAGAAGTAAAGCTTCTACTCACAATTCAATTTTCTGTGAAAGTGTGGTAGGTACTTCTCCGAACGAGCCGGTCGTGAAAAAATATGATGGTTATTTCGTACCAACCGAAATCCAGGCGACAATTCCCACGAATCTACCGGTGAAATGAAAAATATCATTGATGAAAACCTTTTTTTACTTTCTACCACCTATAAAATCCAATGGGTCCCACGACGCTCGAGTAATTCCACATTAAGCACCCGGGGTTCCCCTTTTTGGCGTGATTGAGTAACAAACATCCATACAAACATTCCATTTCAAAGATGTCTTAAAAAAATAGGCCTTTTCAGGCACTTTTTACGTAAATACACATTTTAAATACATACATACATACATAGTATCACGTCTTTTTCCCTTGCGGGGTAGACAGAGCCTAGGTCTCTAAGACCTTATGGCCACATTTAGCATGTCGGAGGGCCGTTTCCGGGCGTTTAGATGGAAAACGGAATAAAATAGTGATGGGTTGCTAGCCGCATCGCCTACTGACATGATTCCGCAGTTTAGCCCAATCCCTCGATCATACGATCTGCGCGGGAAGAGAAGCAGCTGGCACATTCTACGTTTTTTCTTTTCTCCCAGACCAGCATGGAAGATAGTAGTAAGTAAATAAATAAATATAAATAAATATATACGGACAAATCACACAGATTGAGCTAGCCCCAAAGTAAGTTCGAGACTTGTGTTATGGGATACTAACTCAACGATACTATATTTTATAAAAATACATATATAGATACACATCCAAGACCCAGACCAATCTGAAAAAGATCATTTTCCATCTTGACCTGGCCGGGGATCGAACCCGGTCACTCCGTGTCGCAGGCTGGCGTGTTGACCGCTGCGCCACGGAGTTAGTCATTATTTATTTATTTTAAATTCTATTTATTAAATTATATTCAAGTTAATAATTACTGTTCAAAAGCTAAAAACTACTAGCGTTTCGGCACCGATCACTGCAGAGAAGAAACTCTTTTTACAGTATTGGTCGCCTACTAGGTAGCCTGAAGGGCTTTTTATGGTATTTTATATTTTTTCTTTTCGTTTTTTCTGATTTCATGTTATAACAATTTCAATTTACGAATATCGATCGCGCAACAACAACAGATAACATAAAAGATAAAAGTCTCAAAGAGGTCAAGTAGACCTGTCGCCCTCCCCGGCAGCACCTATTCACGAGTTGACTTACAAACTTTCGCGTTTATAATATTAATAAGGATCAATTTCCACATTATTGAAGTAGACTTTTCAAGCAAATGTCTTGTTATTTCTCCTATCTTATCCTTGCTCTTGCCCTGATGAAGTAACCTCCATAAAACACAGATTTTCTTTCACTCCGTCGCCGAGATTTGCATTCATTCAGGAACACTTTGCCTCATGAATACTGTTTTGACAATGGCTACTTGAGTGCCGGTTAAGGGTATTCGAACGCCCCGGGCAAAATATTATTTCGCGCCAATCACTCAATATAGCTGAAGATGTATACGATTACACGCACATATTGAAGAGAAGAGATTGACAGAAATGTTACCTGTTAGTAATTAAAAATTATAGCTAAGCTTGAAAAAATAAATACCGTAATTAAAACTTAAATATGCTTAACAATACAGTTGGTTAATGAGTAATTTTACATTGACCTATATTATAAGGTATGGAATAAGAATGTGTCCATTCGAACTTGTCTTATTGTGTCTATTCAGGGGAAGGCACTTTATTCGCATTACACTGCAAAGCCTAATGAGTAATGATACAACTATGTCTTATTTGTTGTTACTAGAAGGTGGCATTGATAGCTCTTACGTAAGATCACAAAATGAGTAAATCATCATTCATTATAATATCAGCCGTAAAGAGTCCACTGCTGGACAAAGAATTCTTCGTTCTTCGTTTAATAGTATTTCGAGTAAATTTTAACAAGCACGGCGTTCCAGAGGTACTTCCACTTTCGAAGTAAGTTTCGAGACCCTGGACTCTGAACTGATCAAAATATTATGTAAAGAGGAGTGATACAGAAGACCTAACATGATTTAAAAAAAAAATATGTATGTTTGGCGGCAAACGAGCAGACAAGCCACCTGATAGAAAGTAGTCACAGTCGCCCATTAACATCTGAAACACTAGAGGAGGTGCTGATGCGCTGCCTACTCGATGCCTGAAAACACACCATTAGAAGGACCCCAAGTTTTGGTCGGCCTGATCTTATATTATTTTAACTTAAGAGTAAAAACTGACAATAATTGCCTTACGTAATAAATTGTTCGCCCCTCATTATTATTTTAATATATAAATAAATATAAATATTATTATATTTATTTATTTAATTTAGAGTGCTTTCTGCCCCCCAATACTAATTGCCCTAAGTCGCCTGCCCCTACGTCCGTAACGAGCAACTTAGAAACACTTTGTGGGTTCCGCACACAACTTCGTTTTTAAGTGTCCCTTCTAAATTATTCCCGTTTGTTTTTTGCCAAGTTCTAACTTAGGCTGAAAGGTCGTCCTGTGACCTTTAAGGAATTTAACTTTTTGTGTCCTAGGCATAACGAAATGTATTTCATTTAACATAATTAACATTGTGTTCGGCTTCTATCTAATAAAGATATAGAAATTGCTAAATTAAATTGTTCTTATATAGTATTACTAGCTGTTGCCCGCGACTTCGTCCGCGGCTATTTCTGTTATTATGATTTATTAGTATAGAATAATTTTTCCCCGATTTCAAATCATTTTTCATTGATGCTTCGCTCCTATTGGTCGCAGCGTGATGTTTTATAGCCTAAAGCCTTCCTCAATAAATGGACTATCCAACACAAAAAGAATTTTCCAATTTGATCCAGTAATTCCTGAGATTAGCGCGTTTAAGCAAACAATCAAACAAACAAACAAACTCTTCAGCTTTATAATATTAGTATAGATATTACTCGACAGCTCCGTGGCGCAGTGGTTAACACATCAGCCTGCTACACGGAGTGCCCAGGTTTGATCCCCGGCCAGGTCAAGATGGAAAATTATCTTTTTCAGATTGGCCTGGGTCTTGGATGTTTATCTATATATGTATTTGTTATAAAATATATATCGTTGAGTTAGTATCCCTTAACACAAGTCTCGAACTTACCTTGGGGCTAGCTCAATCTGTGTCATATGTCCGTATATATTTATTTATTTATTTATTAGTACTATAAGGACGCCCTTGGGCTTGATGGAGCAACGATATACGTAAGGTTGTTGGCAGTGATTGGAGAAAAACGCTCAAGACCGTGCTCAGTGGCGTGCCATGGGAGGGACCCATATCCAGCAGTGGACGAGTGTAGATTGATGATGACATTAATGCTATCATCACATATGTTTTATTTTATGTAGTATTGTAATCTACGCTAATATCTATACTAATATTATAAAGCTTAAGGGTTTGTTTGTTTGTTTAATTGTTTGTTTGTTTGTTTGTTTGAACGCGCTAATCTCAGGAACTACTGGTCCAAATTGGAAAATTCTTTTTGTGTTGGATAGTCCATTTATTGAGGAAGGCTTTAGGCTATAAAACATCACGCTGTGGCCAATAGGAGCGAAGAATCAATAAAAAATGTTTTGAAAACGGGGAATTTTTTTTCATCTATACTAATTAATCATAACAGAAATTGCCGCGGACGAAGTCGCGGGCAACAGCTAGTAATATTATAAAGCTAAAGAGTTTGTTTGTTTGTTTGAACACGATAATCTCAGGAATTACTGGTTTAAGTTGGAAAATTCTTTTTGTGTTGGATAGTCCATTTATTGAGGAAGGTTTTAGACTATAAAACATCACGCTGCGACCAATAGCAGCGAAGAATCAATAAAAAATGTTTTGAAAACGGGGGAAGTTATTGATCTATACTAATAAAAAATCGAATTAATCATGCTAACAGAAATTGCCGCGGACGAACTCGCGGGCAACAGCTAGTGCTATATAAAAACAATTTAATTTAGTATTTTTTTATAATACATCGAACATTAGCTCGGTATATTAATTAAATTGAAAATATGTGATGAAAAAGAACTCTTCATAATAGGATTTGAAATACGTCCCTCAGGGTTACACCCTAAGTGTTACCAACAACACCACCGTGACTTCAAATCACAGCGTCATAATTATAATAGAAAATGCTTTTATATATAATTTAAATAGAAAATGCTTTTAAAAGAAAAGCTTGTTTTCTTATTAAAATAGTCGATTGTGACGCAATAACCGAGTGATGTAGTGCGTAAGGTTCACTTTCGTTTGGTGAAATTTTCTAAGTAAAACACTGTGTGCTCTTTACGAATGTATATTTGCGACTGATCTCAGATAAAAATAATCGTGCTTATAACACTGGTTGGGCGATGCAAAACAACATCAATATAGACCCATATCTACAGCTACTAACTTAACATACCGCCCACCAAAAGAACTGTAAGTTCTTTTAACAACAAATTAACAATTATAGCATGCCTTACTCAATCAAATACATATCTCAATCTACTTAAAATCTTGAATTTAAATAATTTTTACATTAAGTATTGAAATGAACTATTCAGTATCTACAGGCAATGCACACAACTTAGTTACACATCTTTTCACTATACTATCGCCACTCTTTACGCTATAAACTCTTGTTATACCATCTTGACCAGGGTGCTTTTCTACTATACGTCCCAGGGCCCATTTCGCAGGTGGCAAATTATCAACCTTTATCAGTAATATATTTCCTATTTCAAATTACTTCTCACTTTTCAACCATTTAGGCCTCTGTTGTAATCTTGTCAAATACTCTTCTTGCCATTTTCTTCAGAAATCTGTCATAATCTTTTGTAAATGTTGCCACCTCGAAAGGCTACTCATTCGGACGTCTTCTACGTCAGGACTAGGGACCATCACCGGAGCCTCCCCAATCAAGAAGTGGCCTGGTGTGAGTAGATCCTTGTTATCTACATCGGTATCATCAATAGGACTCAGGGGTCGAGAATTTAAGCACGCCTCAATTTGACATAGCACGGTTGAAGTTTCTTCAAAAGTTAAACTACTGGTAAGTACTCGACGTAAATGGTGCTTAATGCTCTTTACTCCGGCCTCCCATAAACCAATGTGTAATTTAGGAGCTGTCCGCATCTGGATCTATTCGCGCCTTAGCTCTTCGCGCCTAGGTTCATTCGCGCCTCATCTCTTTACACCTCAGTTCATTCGCACCTGAGCTGTTCGCACCTGGGTTCAGTCGCGCCTTAGCTCTTCGCACCTCAGTTCATTCGCGCCTTAGCTCTTCGCACCTCAGTTCATTCGCGCCTTAGCTCTTCGCGCCTGCGTTCGCTCGCACCTCGGCACTCCGCACCTTCATCTTTCGCACCTAAATTACACACTCGCAATAAGCAACTATGTTAGTTAATTATTTTGAATCCAGAGTGGGACGTAGGAGTCCTTCATATAATCCTGCCCCATCTAAAAATATACATGGCGATATTTTGATCATTATGGAGTCTCAAAAGGGGTGATGCAGCCCGTCGATATGAACAACTTTTACAATGCTAGGTACCCAAAAATTTTTTTGACGATCCCATACAAATTGACCGTTGGGCTGAACTAGTTTGTATGAAAATTACCATTTTTTTAAAGTACCCAGCATTGGTCCCACAGGAAAAGTTGTTCATATGGACGGGCTAGATCACCCCTTTAAGGCTCCATAACGATCAAAATATCACCATGTATAAATAAATATAAATATACATATACGGAGAAATCACACAGATTGAGCTAGCTCCAAAGTAAGTTCGAGACTTGTGTTATGGGATACTAACTCAACGATACTATATTTTTATAACAAATACATATATAGATAAACATCCAAGACCCAGGCCAATCTGAAAAAGATCATTTTCCATCTTGACCTGGCCGGGGATCGAACCCGGGCACTCCGTGTCGCAGGCTGACGTGTTAACCACTGCGCCACGGAACATTTATTGACAAGTACTACAACCCATTCAAGTATAACAACATTGATTAAACGACACACCCTTAGAGGGGGTGACTTTGCTCAAAATGTAACTTTTTGTATGGGACAAAAGCTAATATCCCAAAAACATTTACATTTTTATACAAATTTCCAGGCCGGCTAAACACTTTTCTAAGGAAATGCCGTAGCGCCAGGCGGCGTAGCGGTACAAACGCGGATGGTCTAAACGCGATGGCTACTTTGAAATTTTCGTTTTTAAAGAATATTCAAGGGTTATTCGAAAAAAAAAAATGATGATTGCTGCCTTATCTGTAATGCAATTATAATCAAAAGTTTCAAGGTTAATTTTAATGTATTTGTTGAATTATGCTGTATACCGAGTAAATTAGACGTGATTTGGAGGCAACTTTGCAATTTTTTTCTATCGAGAAAATTTAACGCAATCGTGTTTTTGAGTCATATAGTTACCAGAGTTAGTCCTGAACTTTGCTGCATATTTATTTCAACTTGATTATTTAATTATTATTGATATTACAGACAATCACGCAAAGGAGTGTCAGGTAGTACGGGCTCTTAAATATTTTTTTATGAGTTCCCAGCATTGGTACTATAGGCAAAGTTGTTTATTTTGACGGGCTGAGTCACCCCTTCAAGGAAAAGTCTGTAGTTAAGTTACATGGCGTAAATGCTTGTATTCTGGGGAGATGTTTCGTGTTTTGATGGAACATACGAACAATATTAAAATATATTACACTATTAAAATACATAATAATGATAGTCTTTCAGATAAAATCCAACTTTAAGAAAACTACTGAACTGATTTTGATGAAATGTTAACGCGAATAAATATTTTTTCAAACTGGATCATGCATGGCGATGGCGCAGCGGTCAACACGCCAGCCTGCGACCCGAGTGCCCGGGTTCGATCCCCGGCCAGGTCAAGATGGAAAATGATCTTTTTCAGATCGGCCTGGGTCTTGGATGTATCTTTATATGTATTTGTTATAAAATATAGTATCGTTGAGTTAGTATCCCACAACAACACAAGCCTCGAACTTACTTTGGGGCTAGCTCAATCTGTGTGATGTGTACTTATATATTTATTTATTTATTTATATCTGGGAACAATAAAATGTAATAAATAAAAAGATTCTGAAGAATTTAGTATACGTTTATTGTATACCTATGGTGAAATTGAATTTATTAGCAAACGTTTAAGGAGTTACCCAGACCACGAATCTGAACAACTTTCACTATGGGACCAACTCCGAAATTGCAAAAAAAAACGCTGTTCTATATATTTTGGCCAAGTAGATATTCCACTTTTGTATGAAAGAGCAGATAATTTTTTCACAATGTCGAAGTTGATCCCGTAATGAAAGTTGTTCAGATTCGTGGTCTAAGTCACTTCTTAAACGTTTTCTAATGAATTAAATTTCACCCGGTATACAAGTAAAATTTTGATCGTTTTGGACCCTTAAAGGGGTGATTCAGACCATCAACATGAACAACTTTTTTTATAGGACCAATACTGGGAATGCAAAAAAAATTTCGTCATTTCCATACAAAAGAGTCCCGCCGCCCGGCCAGTTCGTATGGGAATTTCGATTTTTTTGAGTTTCCAGCATTGATCCCATAGATTTTTTTTTCATTCTGATGGTCTGAGTCACCCCTTTAAGGGTCCAAAATGATAAAAATTTCACCGTGTATGTGTTCAGTTTTCAATTATTTATAAGATTTTTTGTTAAGTCATCCAAGTCCATTAACCTTATCAATAATGCGGAAAACTTTAGAAAACCAGTCGTTTGGGACACAAAGGCGATGTTATCACGGTACACCCACACCACAAATTGTCCCGAGACATCCTGCGACTAATGACGAACGATTACCGCCTGCCGTTGTGTCACTTGTTCCAGTGGTGGCCCGCACACTTTCAATTTAGTTATGATTTTTGCGATTGTGTGACAAATATACCAAAAAATATGTTACCCATCTATAATATATTTACTCTGATAAAAATGTGAACGTAACTGTCCGTCTGTTACTCTTCAAGCCTCAATCACTGCATTCATTTGAATGATATTTGGTATAGAGATAGTTTGGGGCCTGAGGAAGGTCATAAAGTACTTTATCAGAAAAAGGGTTATTTTCGAGACATTTACGTGGCTGGAGCCGCGGGTGAAAGCTAGTATCATATACTTAATATTGCCTAGACACTAACGGTTGCACCACTGCATCCACTCGTAAACTTTTGATAAACTGCTAAAAGATACTGAACAAAACTGTTTAAATAATAATATAGGGCTGATAAACTAAAGGTACGAGAGAAATTTCATAACGTGTATTCTGCCATAAGTGCACAAGAGGAAAGACGAAGAAAAATAATATCGTTATGCGTAGACAAGTAAAAAGAATAGAAATCAAAATCTTATTGGATCAATGTACTGTATTATAGTCGAATTTTTATATTGAATAAATGCATCTTGATAGAACTGTCTACGTTCTAGTGATGGACTTTGGCCATACACTACTTACACTAATAAAAGCGTAAATAGGTATCAGCTCATTAATGCTAGACATTCAGGGCTCCTGTAAATTATGCCTATTGTACAAGGTATTTGTGGCTCAATTTAGGGACGTCGATTCAAAGATTTGAAGAAAAAATCCTTTTTCTCATGCACTTTTATCACATTCTGAAAATACTAATAATTCAAAAGCTACAAACTACTAGCGTTTTTGAACCGACCACTGCAGAGAAGAAACGTCGGAACAAAGTCGTTAGTGTGCGTGCGTAGGGATGGGAAATGGGAACGCATCGCGCACCCGAAACCCAAATCGTCGGAAACCCGAGATAATTTAAAACTCGTGTTCCCGAACCGGCGTGTTAATTGTTATTGTCGATGTGTTTGAAATTGGATTATGAAATGTGACGAGAAACTTTTTACCCGACTAGGGTAACAAAAAGTAGGGTTATGATTTTAAACAGAATAATAGATTTTATCTCGCCGACGAGGAAGAGGTAGACCTAGGAGGAGGACATAAACGCACACATGAACGATTGGCGGACTGTGGCTGTTGACAGGGACACTTGAAAACAAAAAGGGGCGGCCTTTGCCCAGTAGTGGGACACAAAAGCAGGCTAAAAAAATATATATTGTGCATATGTATAAATAAGAAAGTTTTTTCATTTCATTTCATTTTTCCTAATTATCCGAGTGAGTAGTATCTCAAATACCTTTATTCTATCCCAAATCCAACAAAGTCCTATCCTTTCTCCAGCTTAAAATTACTTCGTATGGGCAGTAGCATTGGAAGCGTAAGAATCCAATAGATATTGCGCTCGCTAACCCGCCTGCCAAGCGTGGTGTATGCAAATTTAATTATTCTTGTTCTACAGTTTGTTAGAATCTTTCTCCACAGTACATAGGTCGGCAATAAAAAAAGAAATTACGTTTCTGTATCGCAATTCGAGCAATTGATAGACATTCGGTGAAACGTAAGTCGACCAATCGACCCGTTAATTTTTATGGCATGCCCATTCGCGCTCGATGGGCACAAAGTATCTTTTAAACGAATAAAATTAAGTATTGTGCCGTTTGCGTACGAAATGGCTTTTGAAATTTATTTCATTGTAAGTTAAATTGATACGTCCGTTCGCTGAACTTATTAATGTGTTCTTACTATCAGGGACTTTACCGGTAGCAGAGATTATATCTGTTTTAAAAAGAAAAAAGAAAGGAAAAGTAACACTTTCAAACTGTTTTCAAAAATACCGGTTCATAAATGTTAAGACAGACTGCACGAAAGTGTGAAAATTTACGTGTTTTCAAATCACTAGTACTATCAGCTGAATTAGTTAAATACATCAAAATAATTTATATAATTTAGGTCGCTCCTTAAATAAGATCGCCCCCTTGTTGGAATTTGAAACAGAAACATATGAAATTTCAAAATGATATATATATGTTATGATATCTAAACACATTTTTCTTCGAAAACTTTATTATTTTTACGTCTAAAACAATAATTCTCACATGACAATAGTTATATTTACATCTCGGCGGTCGCCTCCTTCCTTATTTTTTTTATAAAATTATAAATATGAAAATATTAAGATTTTTCATTTTTTTCCTAATCGCCTTGTGGTTCTGCGCAGTCTAATGGCTTGCGCAGTAGCGACGTTTTTCGTTCACGCGGCTAACTATTGTCAATAAGGTTTACATTGACATAACTATGCGACAGCTCACGTACACTTGCCTGAGAAATGTCTATGTGAATATGAAATGTTTAAACCATCTGTTTAAACACGTACAGTCACCTGCAAAAGTCCATACATAGCCTTAAGGTGAAAATCGATTGCAGCGATTAGGTAAACATATATATTTTAAAGTATCATGAACCTTATCCCACATGTTTAAGGTTCAAATTTCTATTATTTTTAATAAAGTATCTGTAGCTGCACACGACTTTTTACGCAACTTCTATATGGACTTTTGCAGGCGACCGTACATAGAAATAGTGGATGTATGGATGTTAGTTACTAAATCACGCAAAAACGGCTGAACGGATTTTGACGAAATTTTGCACACAGATAGGTTTTACCTGCATTAACCTACCTAACCTAACCTAACCTACTGCATTAGACTACCTTTTATCCCGGAAAAGGGTAGTGTTCCCGCGGGATCGACATTAACGTGATTGAAGCCGCGGCCGACAGCTAGTATTTCATAAAACCAGTCTTAAGTTTGATTTTAAGCGCAGAAATTCACAAAGAAAAACAAAATTGAAAGTCAACAATTCATGATACGAAAGACACACAAAACATTCCCAAGTATCCGATATCACGTATGTGTTACAGCCGCGGTTATGTACAAACGTACAGGAATATATTGTACGTCCCTACGGACTTTTCCTTATTGAAGGAAAAAGTTTTTGGGAGCGTTGAGAACTCATAAACTCTGATGAAAAGCGAGTTTTGTATATGTTAAATGAACTGTGACTTACAAGTCTGTTTGTGTGTCTGTCTGTATATCCGTAGTATCGTAGCAGCCGTACTCGTGGACAACAAATTAATCTTACTCCCGACCCAAATTGGATTTCTATCTGAACGACGGAATAAATATGACATTACCGGAATCAACGTTTTGGCTATACCATAAACTTTATCACATTTTCACTAAGAAAAATAGTTAGTGGAAATGTAATAAACTTTTTAATGTATAAATAGCGTCAGATATATATCATGATATGTCAGGATATGTCCGATCCTTGAAGAGGTGATTCAGCCCGTCGATTTGAACAACTTTTCCTATGGGACCAATGTCGGGAACACAAAAACTTTTTGACGTTCGACGATAAGTTGCCCGGGCGGCCGAACATTTTTGATTGGAAATTTTAATTATTTTAGAATTCACAGCTTCAGTCCCACAGGAAAATTTGTTCATATCGATGGCTAAATCACCTTTTTAAGGATCCGACAGATGTTTTTTTTTGCATATTGTAAACATAAAAAAATAAGAGTCGAATAAAAAATACTGTTTTAGTAGGACTAGTTATAATTCAACTTTGGGAATAGTGCACATTTCATCAAAATAGGACCACTTATTTTATGTACATACTGCGTAATTTTGAACCCCCTAGCTATATTGAAATCTGGGAATCAGAATCCGTTATGGAATACAGAATTGTAAAAAAAAAAGGTAAAAAACCAAAAAATAAATATAACCTTTCATAGAAATTCGTCCAGCTGATCGGCGACTTTGTATGGGAAACCTAATTTTCTTTTTCGTTTTTCACCTTTTTTCTTGCAATTATATGTTCCATAAGGGATTCTGATTCCCAGATTTCAATAAAGCTAGGGGGTTCAAAATCACGTTGTATAGACGACAATTATTGTTTTATTTCTCAGGAACCATCCAAGTTGTCAAGTGTCTGATTTTTGTTTCATAAGGTAATATTTAGGTAGATTTTTTGGTTTATTTTTATTTTATGTATAAAAAATAAATATTGAAATATTTGAGTACACTCATCATTTCGATGTCAAAATGACGGGTGTACATTTATTTTTAAATAATTTATTTCTGATAAAAATACAGATTTTTTAGATCTAGGGTACACAACATTATGTTTAAGGTATTTTTTTTCGTTATTGGTACAGAATATAAAGGGTACACCCACCATTTTGACTTTCATCTTATTTTTAAGATGGAGTTTTGAAGTACGTTTATATTTTAGTTAATTGTTTTTGTTGACACAAGTATGGAAGACTGTAAGTATCTAAGTAAAAGCAGGAATAAACTTTCAGGCCTCTCCAAATGAAACAACTTTACAACAAATTGTCATTTATCACCACCATCTTTGCAAATGGCGCTAATTATTCTGAGCGCCTCACTAATTGAATTAATGTAATTGGATTCTTAGCTTCTTGATAGTGAATGTTTCATTAAGGCGCTGTATCCCTTAACCGTTTGTAGCGGTTGAAAGTGGCGATATCGGTTGGCCTGTCCCTAGTCTTATTTCAAACCCGTGTCTGCCATTTCCGTGTTAATTTTCACTTTTAATTTAATAATTCAATAATTATAACCAAATATTGTATTTTTTTAGGTATCCATCTGGCTCATTTAGTTATACTTTTTATAGACGTAAAAAAATTAGTAGTTGTCGCTGAAAATATCAAGTAATTCGCGACGAAACTTTTTCTGGGTATAGCTTTTTTGCTATTTGATTTCGCTAGGTTTCAAGTACTTTTTTGAAAATATTTTAATGTAACCATTTATTCTGATCTTTGAACTGTACTTCATATTTTTTTCATGCTAGTATTTCATGAAAAATAAGGCTAACTGCGCGACGAAAAAATAGACGTTTTACGGTATTCTTCTGATGCACTCGCGTGACGTTGATACCTCGGTAACAGGGATGACAGATATCTCTTGTCCTTCCGCAGCTTTTCTTTATCAATAATCTCCAAAATGATTATTTTCTTTAATCTATTCTTTGAAATTATAAAAATATTTTAATATCTTTTTATCAATTACTAGCTGTTGCCCGCGGCTCGACCGCATTAGTGTCGATCCCTCGGTCCTTCCCCGGGCCTCGAACTACCTCCATACCAAATTTCATCCAAATCAGCTCAATGACAGACAAAATTAATTCCGCATTTATAATATTAGTATGGATTAGTATGGATAGGTATAATGTTTTCGTATAATGATGATGAATTGGCTTTGGATTTTAATTTTTCTATGTCACTTATTATTTTTTTGCTATATATTTGCAGGCAAACTCATCCCTTGAGTTCATTCAAATGACGATAACTTTTTTTTAATGAACCGATTTTGATGAAACAAACTTTAAATGTTATGCTGAGTTAAAACAAAGCAATTGGTGAAAGTTTGAAGTAAATCGGTTCAGTATTTTCGGAGATAATCGTGATCATACATACAGACAGACAGACAGACAGACAGACAGACAGACCGACAGACAGACAGACAGACAGACCGACAGACAGACAGACAGACAGACAGACAAACAGACAGACAAAAAATTCGATAATTTTTTTTTGCTTTCTATTATTCTTTTTAAGTGTCCCTCTATCCATTTCTGTCAAAAATTCTAAATGTACAGACAAAATAGTTTTACTGTTTTATTATATGTATATGTATAGATTATATTTGCGCAGGCCTGAAACTACAACCATACCAAATTTCATTTAAATAGATTTGTGGTTGAAGCGTGGCCTTTAGTTGTGGTACCAAACACGACCATTAACCCGGCCCTTGGGGATATAGAGTCACCTTCTCTACCACTTGGGCAATTCTCGTCCGGCGCGTCCTTGCCGCGGGGGTGGGCACTCGCCATTTCAGTAGGCCGAGGTGAACGAGTGGCCGAGTTCGGATCGAGGACCCAGTACCGCGGGGTATATCGAGGTCCCCTGCCCAGGGTTACGGGTGAAGACCTCAACGGCTACAACAGCGGAGATGAAGGACATCAGTACGGTGGAGCAGGCGGAAGAGGCAAATACCCAGTGGCAAGCTGCCTCACCGTATGTGAGCCCCAGGTTGCACTGGAGTCACATCGTCAGGCAGGATGGTGTGAAAGGGATGGCGGCGGATGAGGTCTCGGCCCAACGGTGGCGCCCAAGCTCTCCAAGAGAGTTACTGCCTTGGCGTCAGGCGGCAGCCGGCCGTAAAAAGTATAGCCAGTACCATCTTCTCCTCACAATAAAATCATGAAAGTACAACGAAAAATGGATAAGGGCAAATCTACTAGGGCGTACCCCATAAGCGACGTAAATGCGAACGATGCGATAAATACTAGGGCGTACCCCCCAAGCGACGATAATTTGGACAAGAACAAAAATTCGCATCAAAATCTACATCGTATAAGACTTGCAACCTGGAACTTAGGGTCTCTGACGGGCAGGAGCCAAGAGTTAAGCAAAATCCTACTAAAAAGACGCATCAATATCTGTTGTCTTCAAGAAACTAAATGGAAAGGCTCGAAATCAAAAGACATTGGTAATGACTACCAGGTCATATACCACGGTGTGGACAATAAAAGAAACGGTGTGGCAGTGGTCCTGGATCACAACTTCAAGTCCCGAATAATTAACATTACACGGAAGAGTGACCGCTTAATATCCGTGAAACTAGCGCTAGACAACCAGCAAGTAACCAACATAATATCAGCGTATGCTCCACAAACGGGCTGTACAGACATAGAAAAAGCAGAACTTTGTGAGGATTTCGATGAGGTGATGCAGGACATACCATCTAATGAGTACAAGATCATAGGAGGCGATATGAATGGACATGTCGGAAAAACTAACAGCACCTACAGTAATGTACTTGGCGGTTTTGGGTTTGGTAAGCTAAACAAGCAAGGAGAGGACATCATGGATTTTGCTGCAAGGCATTCACTAGTTCTAGTAAACACCAATTTTCAAAAACAGCCTGAGCACCTAATTACTTACAAGAGTGCTGGAAAAACGTCTCAAATAGACTACATAATGTCTGACGTTACTGTGAAACAAAAGTTCAAAGATTGCAAAGTAATTCCTGGTGAATCTCTTACATCCCAACATCGCATCCTGGTAGCCGTGTATGATCTGCCAAGGGCCTTGAAGGTAATGGTGGATAAAACACCGAAGACAAAGTGTAAAGAACTGGATGGTCCTAAGGGCGAACTACTGCTAGGCGATATTAAGCGTTACCTCGAGGCCGATTTGGATACAGAGTACACCCAAGCTGAAATTATGTGGTCCAAGTTTGAAGACTATTGTAGAACGAAAGCGGCAGCAATATTGGGCGTTTCTAAAGGCTCTTCGTTCCAGAAAAGATCCTAAATGGTGGAATGACAAAATAAAGCAGGCTTTACTTACCAAGAAAACCCAATTTAAAGCTTGGCAAAGTTCACAAACAGGTGAAGACAAGGATAAATATAAAGAAGCTAAGAGGCAAGCAAAAACTTGCATAGCTGAGGAAAGAGCGAATGCAAATCAAGCTTTTTATGATAGATTGGAGTCAGCTAAAACAGAAAACGATGTACTGAAAATAGCTTAACAAAGACATCAGGCTACAATTGACATCAAAATGAACAGATATATTAAGAAGAAGGAGCAGGTCTTACTAACGGATGATATCCGAATTAGGGACCGTTGGCAAGAATACTATGAACACTTACTGAATGAAGAATTCCCGCACGAAGATCCCGCCCCCCTTGAACCTGTATGTGGTCCATTACCGGAAATAGATGCGCATGAAGTGAAACTTGCATTAGCTAGCATGAAGAACCGAAAAGCTGCAGGGCCAGACGATATACCAGCCGATCTATGGAAACGACTCGGTCCCATGGCAGTTAACTGGCTAACTAAACTGTTTAATACCATCTTAGTCACCACGCAAATCCCAAAATCATGGCGCCAAAGCTATTTGCTGCCATTTTACAAAAACAAAGGGGATGTAGCACAATGTGAAAACTATAGAGGCATAAAATTAACTTCACACACTATAAAAATTTGGGAGCGGATCATAAATAAGCGCCTGTCTTCTATTACAAATGTGTCCCAAAATCAGTTTGGCTTTACACCGTCCAGATCAACCACTGATGCTATTCAGGCAGTTAGAATCCTGATGGAAAAACACAGGATAAACAGAACAGATCTGCATCTTGCCTTTATCGACCTCGAAAAGGCCTTTGACAGAGTGCCCCGCAAACTCGTGTGGCAGGGCCTTAGAGCGCAAAAAGTACCGGAGAGATATATATTAATAATTCAAGATATGTACAGCGGCAGCAGTACACAAGTCAAAACACCAGCAGGATTAAGTAACGCGTTCGAGGTCAAAGTGGGTGTCCATCAGGGATCTGCTTTAAGCCCTTTTTTATTTAACCTAGTTATGGATTATCTAACAAACCATATTTCAGCACCTTTACCGTGGACCATACTGTATGCCGATGATATAGCACTGGTGGCAAATACTGCAAAAGACCTGCAAGAAATGTTAAATACGTGGACACACTCTTTAGAGAAGTACGGACTTCGAGTGAGCAGAAGTAAGACGGAGTACATAAAATGTCCCTTTAGCGGAAATGTAACTACTGAAACCATAGGTATTGGATCAACACCTATCCCCTGTGAACAAGTTTAAATATCTGGGATCTATGCTCACGCCGGATGCCAATGTGGAGGCCGATGTTGCGCACCGTGTAAATGTAGCGTGGCAGAAATGGCGGTCGCTAACAGGAGCTCTGTGTGATACCTGTATGCCCATAAAAACAAAGGGTAAAGTATACAAGACAGCCGTCAGGCCAGCCTTACTGTACGGTTCCGAATGCTGGACAGTTAAGAAAACGCATGAACAGATGGCACATGTAAATGAAATGAAGATGTTGCGCTGGGCGGGTGGGGTGACCAGGATGGACAGAATTCGGAATGAATATATACGGGGGAGCTTTAAAGTCGCACCAATCGCAGACAAAATGTCGGAAAATCGCCTGAGATGGTATGGCCATATCATGAGACGGGACGAAGACCATGTAGTAAAAATCGCATTAAGCTTGCCAGAACAAAGGAGAGGTAGAGGCCGTCCGCCATCGACCTGGTGGTCAAACATCGAAAGAGACCTTAAGAAAGCCCAATTGCCAAAACCGACAACCCAGGACAGATCAACATGGCCCCGTAGAGTGAGGAGACCCGACCCCAGATAACGCGAACAGGGACGGAAGAAGAAGAAGCGTGAAATGTTAACTGACAAACAGACAGAGTTACTTTTGCATTTATAATATTACTAGCGACCCGGACCCCGACTTCGCACGAGTGCCATGGCCATATAAACCTTCCTCTTGAATCATTCTATCTATTTAAATAAAAACCGCATCAGAATCCGTTGCATAGTTTTAAAGATATAAGTATAGGTACATAGAGACAGACAGCGGGAAGCGACTTTTGATTAGTTTTGATATCATCGAATAAAAAATCGATATAAAGCATTTATTTTAAAGAGAGAAGACAGAGAAGCAATTTAATAGAAATAAGTCGTCGTCAGAATTTCAACCGCGATGTTAGTTGGAATCTGCAAGACAAACAACAATAAAGAAAATAACAATAACACCTCGTTACGAGGCGTCGATACGGTCAGTTCTGTGCATACAAGATGCCGCAGTTACCAAAAGCAGATGAGTGCCTCTCAGAACCAGCTACAATATTTTCGTGGGTATCTGAGCCCAATCAAATGGGTATCTCTTGGATAGGCATGTAATATCCTCGTCTTCATCGTCACTTATCATCAGGTGAGATGGGAGAAATGCATACTTTAATATTTACATGCATATTATCACGTCTTTTCCCTTGCGGGGTAGACAGAGTCTAGGTTTATAAGATCTTATGAACACATGTAGCATATTGGAGGGATCAAATAGTGGTGGGTTGCTAGCCGCATCGCGAATTGACATGGTTCCGCAGATTTTGGCCAAGCGCTCGATTGGTTTTTATGGTCTGCGCGGGAAGCTGGCACATTCTACGTTTTTTCTTTTCTCCCAGACTAGCGTGAAACAGATCAGTATTGTTTGAATCAATATAAAAATTTAATAGAAAAAAGATCAATATTGAAAGAGATCACGATAGAGATCAATATTGAAATATCGATCTCTATCATGATCATTATTTAGAAAAAAAAATAAGGTCGTCGGGAGGCGAGAGGCGCGGGCGGTGTTCGAGGGACTCACCTTGAAGAAGGCCATCTAAATTGGCTGAAACTTGTCGGCGAAACTGAATAACAATACGTGAAAGAAAGCGTTTGTTGACATAGTAATTATGTCTCACATAACTTTTAATTTTATAATACTTTATCTTGAGTTACTTCGAGATGTATCTTCGCATTTAAGTTACCAAATTATCGTTTTTCTTCCTTTTGTAAGGTTTTTTTAGTTTCACTTGGCGTGGTTTCAATTTTTCGTAACTTTTTCTCGATTGCTATAGTTTGGCTCCGGAAACATTCATACTTATCAAAAACTTGTCTATTCTGAAGTTATTTTTCTATTCACGATAGAAGCTCAAGACTTTGTGTAAAAACTTTTAAAAGCTCGTCTAAATGTCGCTATACATACCTATTTATACAAACCGCTTGTAGTACAGAATCTTACTGCATGATTTCTATTTCAGTGTGGTATATGTTTTTTTTTTTAGCCTATTGGTTCCCATTGCTGGGCAAAGGCCTCCCCTCTGGTACGCCACTCATCTCTATCTGTTGTGAAAAATCGCCAATGTTTATCATAAGCCGCCAAATCATCAGACCATCTTTTTCTTGGACGGCCTCGTTTTAGTTGCCATCCTACAGGGGCACAGGTGGTTAACTTTGCCCACCTGTCTGGGTGCATTCTGCAAACATGACCCGCCCAATCCCACTTCAGTTTGGCTGCTTTCCTTCCCACATCCATTATCCTGGTCTTGGAGCGAATGATGCTATTCCTTATACGATCCGACAATTTAATGCCCAGTATACTTCGCTCCATAGACCGTTGGCAAACCCCGAGTTTGGATTTTTGCGATAAGGAAAAAGACCAGGACTGCGCTCCATAAGTTAGAACGGGCAGGATACATATGGACCAGAAGCTTTTCCACGCATTTTGAACTCGTCGACTGATCTCTTGGTCTTGTCTGTTATTGAAGGAAGCTATCTGGCCCGGGTACAGGTATATGATAATCATATAATAATTAATCAATTAGAATTTGCTTATTACGTTGTAGAAACGAAGATTTGTAAAAACGACGTTGTAAGAACGAGGAAGCCTTAAGTTTCCTGACTATCAGTCTACGATCTGTGTAAGATTCAAATGAGATAAACAGCAATATGGCGGCTGGCAGCAACTGGATAAGCAAAGCTGATGATCGAGCAAAATATCGGCATTTCTTGGGCTGCTATGATGATGGTGATGAAACAACAATATATGAAACGAGCAGGATGAGTGATGAAATGAGTTTTGATCAAATATCAGATGAGCGCAGAATTCCTGCGGTTGAATCCCGGACTAACAGAAATCTGTGTAAGCTACAAATGCGATATTAAAATTCCCGACACGTCGCGGCGTCCTCTGACATTTCATGCTCAGCTTAGGGCGGCGACACACGCGCGACAAAGTCACAGAATTAATATTAGTACGAACGTAACAAAGTGTTGGCGATTTTGTTATAGACTGTAGTCTAGAATGAGGCAAAAATTTACGCATTTCCTGAGCCCTGGTTAATGTTAATAGCTTAGTTAGTAGTCGTGGTAGAGCCACGCTACCGCGAAATTCATTTTTGCTAGTAGCATGCATGGGCCGGCGGAAGTGACATACTCTCACAGAACATCAACTTTTGAGTATAAGCATAGAATATATAACTATAAAACTGCTTCTATGCTTCGTTCGTGAGTGAGACGGAGGTCCGTCCTTCTCCCCCATTCCTCAAGCTCTCCCCATGCCCTCCCACAACTCCTTGCCGGCAACCCTGGTGTTGCAGTTGTCCATGGGCAGCGGTGATCACTTACCAGGTGATTAGCTTGCTCTATTGCCGTCCTATATCAAGTTGTAGTCAATAGCTTAGCTAGCTCAATCTGTGTGATTTATATATAATATTTATTATTATTTTTTAAGTTGATTTAGTGTTAATCCTAATTCTTTTACAAAGAACTAAAGTTCCATCAAACCTTATTTATTTATTTAAATGAAATATAAATACAATGAAATCTACACCAACCAACACAAAGTGGTGGGTGGTTAACTCCATGAAACAAATCCTATTGTTAATTAAAGGAATAGAAACATACTATAGTATATCCTAAGCTGTACTCTTTGAAGTGGAATGCAGTTGAAATGCATTGAATGGTGCATTCGTTATCACTCGTACACAGAGCTCATTTGAGTGCTGGGGGTTAATCTCCGTGGCAAGTTGAGCGTAAATGCAAACCAATAGAGCACTGAAGCGCTGTGGGATATAGTTTGTGGGAATAAATTGTCTTTCAGTCTTATTAGCAGGAACTTGTCATGGAAAATGTGACTTAGCACGACCCTTTTTTTTATTTGTTACCGTCGACGTTTATATACATAATTATGTAAATAAAGCGCGAACGTTTAAAAAAGACAAATGTGACTTAATATCTGTATAAATTCTTTTTACGTAACTTTTTGACGATCTCTGTGGCCTAGTGGTTATCATGCCAGTATCATGGAGGTCAGCTCACCAGAGGTCCCAGGTTTGAACCCCGGTCAGGTCAAAAAGGAAAATGATATTTTTCAGGTCCGTATATATTTATTAGTATGTGTCATATTCCTTCAGTTAATATTCTCCAGTCTATGTCCACTACCTGAATAAACTTTAATAAAAGGCGAGTCATACAGGCAGACGGCTGTCAAAACTTTCGCCTAATCATATAACAGTAAGCAGAAGGTGTTCAGGAGAGATTTGCGCGAGAGTAGAAGTTGTTGCAAACATAAATAAAAATGAGGTCAAGGGTCATTGGCCGGTGGTAATTCAAGGGTCATTGGCCAAACTGTTGGCCGGTGGTTGCAGGTTTGGCAACGAGTACGCGCGCCTGGCCTCCCGAGCTGATACTTGCTTCTCTTCTATTCATCCGAATAAGTAGTATCCCAATACCTTTTTTCCCTTTCCAAATCCAACAAATTCCTATCCTTCCCCAGCTTAAAAATGCTTCCGATGTGCAGCAGCGTCGGTAGCACAAGAAGCCAAAGAAACTGCGCTCGCCAACCCACATATCAGGAACATACAATCCTCGGGAGAGACCTTTGTCCAGCAGTGGACTGCTTATAGCTACAATAATGACGATAAATAAAAATGTATTTGGCAATATCATTCTTCAAAGTCGCTTACCTGTAAACAGCCTAAGGAGACTTCATCAAATCAGACTAATTGACTTGTATTTGTGTTGGAAATTTTGTTGTTATGTATTTCTCACTTGACAAAAATTGCTTTTAGTTTCAATACATATTGAAGATGTTTTACAAGTTTTTATTTAGTCGCACCCATCCCGGTGTCTTCTAGTGAGATATAAAATCTGGCAAGTTCTATTTGTCGAAGTATTCGGTGTAAAGTTCCGGTAACATTTTGGATATGTTGGGTAAGCCGTGTGGTTTCCGGCGGAGTAGAATAGGACCACTCCAAGTCTTCCCATGGATGTCGTAAGAGGCGACTTAGGAAAGGTGAAAGCGTAACAAACAAACAAACTGTTCCCGAGGGATCGACATTGACGCGGGCGGAATGCGGGCGAAAGCTAGTAAGAAATAAAATAAGAATAGGGAAAAGCAAGTAGAAGCTCGGGAGGCCGGGCGCGCGTATTACCCGATGCCATAGCTGCAATCACTGGACAGGCAAGTAAGGATGACACCCACAGAACAACAAACACATAAGAAGTGTAATCACGCGTGAACGCGCAACACATTAGAATAGGACCACCCTTAGTCTTCCAATGGAGGTCGTAAGAGGCGACTTAGGAAATACAAGCTAAACAAAGCTCATAAACATCAATGAGACCTCTTCAACCCGTATGACCAGCGAGGAGAGTGTAGGCCAAATTCTCTGTCTGCTCTGGCCGAGTATGGCTCCGGTAGCACAGAGAATCGGATGAAAGTTCAAGGAAATTGTGTCTTTAAGCTGGTCTTATAGAGAACTTATCAAAACTTAATAGCTCACGGAATTGTTAAGAACTAATTTGATCATAATTAAAGCTAATTCCAAATATTAATTTAATAAACGAGACACAACAGGTCAGGGGTGACATCCTCAACTGCCTGTCCGGTTGTTGTAGGTATCATCATCATCAGGTCTTTTTAGTCTCCACTGCAGGAGCATGATCCTCTCTGTACTACCAGAGCCATACTTGGCCAGAGCAAACAGAGGATTTGGCCTACACTCTCCTCGCGGGCCAGACGGGTTGGAGAGGTCTCATTGATGTTTATGAACTTTGTTTAGCTTGTATTTCCTAAGTCGCCTCTTACGACCTCCATTGGAAGACTAAGGGTGGTCCTATTCTAATGTGTTGCGCGTTCACGCGTGATTACACTTCTTATGTGTTTGTTGTTCTGTGGGTGTCATCCTTACTTGCCTGTCCAGTGATTGCAGCTATGGCATCGGGTAATACGCGCGCCCGGCCTCCCGAGCTTCTACTTGCTTTTCCCTATTCTTATTTTATTTCTTACTAGCTCTCGCCCGCATTCCGCCCGCGTCAATGTCGATCCCTCGGGAACAGTTTGTTTGTTTGTTACGCTTTCACGCCGTAATTACTAAACCGATCATCATGCATACAAGTTCTCTGGTGAGTGGAGAAGGACATAGGCTACCTTTTATCCCGGGAAAAAGTACAATTCCCGAGGGATCGACATTGACGCGGGGGAGCCGCGGGCGAAAGCTAGTTTCTTATATTTCTTATTTTGCAAACGGAACGACACTTTTTCGTGCGTGCCCCCGGCGTTCATCGATTTAAAAGACGTTGTCACGTCAAAAAATATTTTCTTAGAAAAAATAATTATCGGTCTAAATGGGGTAAAAAGTTGAGGATTTTTGGAATTTCGGCCCGAACAATGTAATCTGGGGATTCCGTTGACTGACGTGAACAGCCTAGCATGAGGTTGATATCAATAAAAGGATATTGGATCATGTTAACGGCACAAGAGTTAGATCGGGGAATATTGGCAACGGATAAAATTTTTTGGGTAATATGCTTACATAAATTTTTGGTGTCTGATATTGTTGCTTTTTAATGTTTGATAAAAAAACTCTTTAGATTGTACATATTTTTGAATTATATTCTTGATTAGTGAAAATTCTCTGTCATTAGAATAGCCTCAGAGAATAGCTCAATCAGTAAAATATTGGCCACACGTTCAGGTATATATTATTTTCCATAGGTTATTTTCTTACGCAATCCAAACCCCAGCGCATATAAATAAATAAATATATACGGACAAATCACACAGATTGAGCTAGCCCCAAAGTAAGTTCGAGACTTGTGTTATGGGATACGAACTTAACAATACTATATTTTATAACAAATACATATATAGATACACATCCA
This sequence comes from Elegia similella, assembly GCA_947532085.1. NCBI lineage: Eukaryota > Metazoa > Arthropoda > Insecta > Lepidoptera > Pyralidae > Elegia > Elegia similella. The sequence continues at coordinate 5,466,011 of OX383951.1, read as the reverse complement.
AGACCCAAGCCAATCTGAAAAAGAACATTTTCCATCTTGACCTGGCCGGGGATCGAAACCGTGTCGCAGGCTGGCGTATTGACCGCTGCGCCACGGAGTATATCGATTGGCAATATTTTTGGTACATGAGCTTTAAATTTAAAAATAAAATTAGTGTAAGCATTTAATATTTACAATGATTACGAGAAGTCATAAAAAGGCAGTGACCAATAATTACGTAGAAGAGAGTGGTAAATAGTCTAAAACACTGAACAAATTTAGCTCAGCCCCTGCTTCTTCTTTTCTTCATTTAGGCTTCTTCAAGTCTGAGGCCAGGCCTAATGGCCAGGGGTGTCATCCTCAACTGCATGTTCGGTGTTTGCAGGTATGGCATCGGGTACAGTACTTCGGAAGGCACGTTAAGCCGTTGGTCCCGGCTACCATATGGTAGTCGTTAAAGGAACTACGTTAGAGGCTGAGAGACGGTTCTGAAGAACTTTGACACCAGGGTGTGCAATTGTGCATGGTCGATTGACCGTGACACCTACTCGAAATGATGATGATCGGGTACGCGGGCGCGGCGTCCCGAGTTGTTACTTGCTTTCCCCCCATTCATCCGAGTGTGTATCCCAATATCTTCATTATACATTCCAACTACGCTGCAATTCTATCATAACTGCACTATAAATCCAGCACAAAGCAGAACTTTGCTGCACTAGAGCAAAAAAAAATGTATGGAAATCTTTTACTGCACTGTTTAATTTTCTTTTTTAAACCGCGGAATCATAGGTTTCAATTGTCACAAAAAGGTTGGCTAAACTGACGGCCGTATGGAGTTATACAGTTAGCGTGTGAAGTGACGTGTGCATAGCTTGGTTTAAGAAAATACTGGCTATAAAGAAAAAAAAAGGCGGGATAGGAAACAACTAATTTTCACTGATTGTAATTTCTGATTTTTTTCACATACTTTTCTGGTGGTAGTTGAAAGAAAAGCAGATTATGCACCTCGCATTAAGTAATTTACATTGCCTTTTAAAACCCTCGCTAACACTCTGGCTTCAAATAAGCACTCGGTGCAATAATAAATTACTTTCTGCTCAATGCAACAATCTACTATTATTGCACCATTACAAATATAAACAAAAGTATTCTATGCAGATACAGTTGTACAAGAGGCGGCCTTATCGCTTACGAAAACTCTTACAGGCAACCTTTTTATTATTATTTCCATTGACGTTTTAATGAAGTTACATCCATCGTGGTCGCAACTCGTTTTCATTGTTAACATTAAATAATATAAATAAATATATACGGACAAATCACACAGATTGAGCTAGCCCCAAAGTAAGTTCAAGACTTGTGTTATGGGTGTAATACTAACTCAACGATACTATATTTTATAACAAATACATATATAGATACACATCCAAGACCTAGGCCAATCTGAAAAAGATCATTTTCCATCTTGACCTGGCCGGGGATCGAAACCGTGTCGCAGGCTGGCGTATTGACCGCTGCGCCATAGAACATATCGATTGGTAATATTTTTGGTCCTTGAGCTTAAAAATAAAATTTGTGTAAGCATTCAATATTTACAATGATTACGAGAAGTCATAAAAAGGCAGTGACCAATACTTACGTAGAAGAGAGTGGTAAATAGTCTAAAACACTGAACAACTTTAGCTCAGGCCCTGCTTCTTCTTTTCTTCATTTAGACTTCTTCAAGTCTGAGGCCAGGCCAAGTACTTATATTAATTCTGTGGCCAGGCCTAATGGCCAGGAATGTCATCCTCAACTGCATGTTCAGTGATTGCAGCTATGGCATCGGGTACAGTTTGATTAGGACATTGCAGGCTTGAATCACCTGATTGTCTGATAATAAAGATGATTCCGTGCTTCGGAAGGCACGTTAAGCTGGTGGTCCCGGCTACCATATGGTAGTCGTTAAAGGAACCACGTCAGAGGCCGAGAGACGGTTCTGAAGAACTCTGACACCAGAGTGTGCATGTTCGATTGACCGTGTCACCTACTCGAAATGAAGAAGATCGGGTACGCGGGCGCGGCGTCCCGAGCTGCTATTTGCTTTCCCCCCATTCATCCGAGTGTGCAGTATCCCAATATCTTCATTATAATAATAAAATAAAAGTTCTATTCTTCCAACTACGCTGCAATTTTATCATATCTGCACTACAGATCCAGCACATAGCGGAACTTTGCTGCTCTAGAGCAGAAAAATTGTATGGAAATGGAAATCCTTTACTGCACTGTTTAATTTTCTTTTTTAAACCGCGGAATCATAGGTTTCAATTGTCACAAAAAAGGTTGGCTAAACTGACGGCCGTATGGAGTTATACAGTTAGCGTGTGAAGTGACGTGTGCATAGCTTGGCTTAAGAAAATACTGGCTATAAAGAAAAAAAAGGCGGGATCGGAAACAACTAATTTTCACTGATTGTAATTTCTGATTTTTTTCACATACTTTTCTGGTGGTAGTTGAAAGAAAAGCAGATTATGCACCTCGCATTAAGTAATTTACATTGCCTTTTAAAACCCTCGCTAACACTCTGGCTTCAAATAAGCACTCGGTGCAATAATAAATTACTTTCTGCTCAATGCAACAATCTACTATTATTGCACCATTACAAATATAAACAAAAGTATTCTATGCAGATACAGTTGTACAAGAGGCGGCCTTATCGCTTACGAAAACTCTTACAGGCAACCTTTTTATTATTATTTCCATTGACGTTTTAATGAAGTTACATCCATCGTGGTCGCAACTCGTTTTCATTGTTAACATTAAATAATATAAATAAATATATACGGACAAATCACACAGATTGAGCTAGCCCCAAAGTAAGTTCAAGACTTGTGTTATGGGTGTAATACTAACTCAACGATACTATATTTTATAACAAATACATAAATAGATACACATCCAAGACCCAAGCCAATCTGAAAAAGATCATTTTCCACCTGGCCGGGGATCGAACCCGGTTACTCCGTGTCGCAGGCTGGCGTGTTGACCGCTGCGCCACGGAGCTAGTCTTACCGTAACATTAACATTGTAGATATGAGATTATGTCATCATCATCATCATTACACACAAAGTTAAGTTAACTACTGGACAAAGACCTCTCCCAAAGATACTTCGTTCCATGAGAGGATATTGCCGTACTCACCACTCTTAGTAGGCGGGTTTTTTTTTTTGGCGTTTAGGTTTGGCGAGCGCCATTTGTTTAGCTTCTTATTCTGCCGACGCTGCTGCCTATCGAAAGCATTTTTAAGCTGGGGAAGGGAAGGAATTTATTAGGTTTGGAAAGGAAATGAAGGTATTGGGACTACTCATTTGGATGAATGGAGGAAAAGCAAGAAGCAGCTCGGGAGTCCAGGCGCGTGTACCCGATGCCACACCTACAACCACCGGGCAGGTAATTGAGGATGACAACCACAGAACAACAAACACATTAGAAGAGTAATCATGCGTGATTTCTATGAAAACCAGCGTCGCCTTTTTCAAGCATTGTACTAACGCAACACAATTGAGTAGAAATTCCTCCTTTGGTCAAAGTTTTACTAGGACTTCTAACTTGACACGTTAGAATGGCATACGTCGGCATATTTAGAAAAATATATTTAATAATTTTTCGACACTCGCAAGGGAATAAAACCCTGTAGGTTCTTCCCGTAAACTCAGAATCTTGAAATTTGGAACGAAGCAATGTCTTATAGCATTGATAAAGGTAAAATTGCGAAAAGCAGTAATGTTGAGTTAAATCATATAATAAAAATATTTTAGTAATTTCAAACATATAATGTAGGGAACCCCTCGTGCACGAGTCTAACTCGCACTTGGCCGGTTTTTTTTTCACGTTAATCTCACTTTTGTTTCTTTGACGATCGCGGAAAAAACTACTTAGGTGATTCAAGTGAGCTGATTGAGCGCAGTGTCGACCCCTTTGCCATTTCTAATGTCTTTGTTGTTTTGTGATGATACCCCTGACTTGTGAGATTATGTCATCATCATCATCTGGTCTTTTTAGTCTCTACTGCAAGAGCATGACCCTCTCTGTACCACCGGAGCCATACTTGGCCTGAGCAGACATAGGATTTGGTCTACAGTCTCCTCGCTGGCCAGACGGGTTGGAGAGGTCTCATTGATGTTTATGAGCTTTGGTTAGCTTGTATTTCCTAAGTCGCCTCTTATGACCTCCACGGGAAGTCTAGGAGTGATCCTATTCTAGTCTGCCGGAAACCACACGATTATGTGATGTCAAGGAATTAACTATGGCACAGAAAATTTTGCGGTTCGAGAAACACATGTATGTTAATAATCTTACAAATAAGTAAGTAACATAAGAAAGAAACAAAACGCAGACAATTTCCACACAAAGTCTTGTTCAGGTAACTGTTCCATATAAAAATGGAAGAGTAAAAACTTCGCTTCAGAACAGCTAAGAAAACATGCTCACATAAAGTTTCGAGATCGTGTTTCGAATCATAAAGCTTTGACCCGGTCGTCGCTACAAATTAATAAAGTAACAGATGCGAACATGAGTTGGAAACTTCTGCCTTCTTTCTTAAGGATGTACTGTGAGGTGTATAAAGGACGAAAACTGTAGTATATTAGGCATGCAATAAAACACGGGCTGGTCGTAAGACGTATAATTGACAACTGAAGTTAACAGGTACAGATTACAGATTTACCTAACCATATGATACCTATATACAGTACAGTCCCGGAACATTCAAAAGTAGAATAAATGGGTATCTCTTGGATAGGCATGTAACATCCTCGTCTTCATCGTCACTTACCATCAGGTGAGATGGGAGACAAATGCCTAATTCAACATTTAGTAAAAAAAAAAAAATATACATAGAATAAAAAAAAAATGCGATGCCTATATAGGACCTATAGCTACACCTCTACCCTTAAATGATTACAAATTGATAAAGTATGACACCATTACGAGATAGATATTTTATTATAAAAGAAAATGCTTACTAAAGAGGTGCTATTAACTTAAGTAAACCATTACACATAGACAGTTATAACTGAAATTCATGTGATAAGAATGAACATTATCCATGTAGGTTTATTGATTAAAGACAAATACAATATCCACTATGTATAATCTGTACTTTACTACTAAGTAAACTAAACTTTCTAAGTTTATATAGGTCAGTAACACCAAGACAATATAATAATACTAACGTAACATGATACTAAGACTTTATTTAATCGAACTTAAAAACATAACGATTTGGCGAATTAGCCGTGTGGTATCCGGCAGAGTAGAATAGGACCACTCCAAGTCTTCCCGTGGATGTCGTAGAAGGCGACTTAGGAAATACAAGCTAAACAAAGCGTATAAACATCTAAGACACCTCTCCAACCCGCCTGGCCAGCGTGGAGAGTGTAGGCCAAGTCCTCTGGCTGCTCTGGCCTAGTATGGCCCTAGTAGTACAGAGAGGGTCGTGCTCCTGTAGTGGAGACTAAAAAGGACCTGATGATGATGATGATGAATCCCAACCTCGTTAGCCACTGTAGTATATTAGGCATGCAATAAAACACGGGCTGCTCGTAAGACGTATGATTGACAACTGAAGTTGACAGATACAGATTACAGATTTACACCTACCCATATGATACCTATATAAGGACCTTTTTTTTTTTTTTTTTTAATAAATAATAAAAATGATTTATTTCTTCAAAATACAGTGTTACATTCATTAGTGTTAGAAATCTCCTTTTAAGCAAATAATGCCTGTATTAGGAGATTTTGCTCTTCCATAACAGTTATTCTTTTTCATATTATATAAACTTACATAAAAATGGTTTAAAAATAGTCTAGGTGAACCTTTCATAACATGCAAAAGTAACCAAAAAATAGTATTAATTATAATAAATAAGATTAAATTAAATTAATATAAAATTAAATTACAATTAAATCAAAATAAAATTAAAATTAAATCCAATACAAATATAATCAAAATTAAATCAAAATTCAAACAAAATTAGATAAAAGTTAAATCAATATTCAAACAAAATTAAATCAAATCTAAAGGACCTATAGCTACAAAAACCTCAATAGGTATATCGTGCAAAAACACACTCAAGCTAGGCAAGTGGTGACAAGCAAGAAGTGCGGTTATAATCAGGATCGTTGTTGTACATATAATAATTTTGATAGACAAAATATTACTCATGTTGATTTTGATTCATACTAATCAATATAAATATGTTAAGTGATTTGAGTACTGTCAAGAGCAGTGATATATATACTCAATAATATTCCATTATAGAATACCGAACCATTGCCTATTGAGTACTTGATGTCGTATTGATATTGTTTTTGTGTGATGCGAAATATGCGAATGCGCTGCCGCAGAGCATTAAAGATCGTACTACCTACATTAACTTACTATTATTAATTTTTTAACCGCACGCTCATTGTATTTAAATATAAATTGTAAGCGATTATTTTCTCAGTAAGTGAAATACCGTTGTATTTTTTATGAGAAATAAAGTTTCTATAAACCAAAAAAACCTACTTTTAAGAACCTAATATCATCCGCGAAATTAAGGCCCACAAGCTTCGTTGGCTCGGCCACTTGGAGACGATGGAGGAGAGTCGTGCTGTAAAAAAAGCTTTTGTGGGAAAGCCTAGAGATCGACGTCCAGTCGGCGGTCCTTTATATCGTTGGATGGACGAGGTCAAGAAGGACCTGCGCGAGCTGATTGCTGATAACTGGCAAGAGGTGGAGCAGGACAGACCGAAGTGGAAATGCTTATTATCGGACGCCAAGACTCATTTGGGTCGCTGCGCCATCTTAGTTAGTTAGTTATTCTATTTTATACATTATCACATTGACTTAAGAACCGTGTTTACATATCAATGTCATCGTGACCGTGCGTTTTCAAAGTTATTGTGGAGCAAACAACATCAATACACATACAAAAATGTGTTTTGCCCCATCTCAACTTGAAGACCTTTCTGGCTTCGCTCACCCAGTCAATAGGCTAGTTGCCTAAAAAAATATAATTAGTCCGTCAGTTAGATATTCAGAAAATATTAGACACGTATTTTTTCTTTTGTCGATTAAACAAAAAATGATAAAGATATAGCCCTTTGAAGTTCCGTGTGACGTCATAGTTTGCTACAATTTTTAGCAAACTTTGACGTCATGAGACCCCACTCCTGAACTTTGACGCGCTTTATCTTTATTATTTAGTGTTTATTTGACAAAAGAAAAAATACGTGTCCAATATTTTTTGATTATCTAACTGACGGACTAATTGTTATGTTATTATTACGACCCAGGAAACTAGCCTATTATTCACGTTTCCATAATTTCATCGACTAAGTACAGAGTCGTTTTTTTTGGAGTTGTTCCAAGTTTTGCTGTCGCTTTTAACGTGATGATGTCTTGTAAATCGATGAACGCCGGCTGCCTGCACGAAAAAGTGTCACGTTCCGCGTACAAGTAAGAGCGTGGAACAATCGATAGAGAGGCATGATCGGCCTAAGCATTCAGCTTCGATTTTACAAACAACCAATTTTTTTTTGTAGTAGTATCGCGTAGGAGTAGAACGCTGCTAATCCCGGTTTGGGGGATAACGGTTTACTTACCAGCAAAAGTCACCCGACCAAAATAGTTAAAAGATTTACACGTTAATTAGAGTGTTTATCTGTTTCTTGCCTCGTTAATAGAGTCAAAAGTGATTATTGGAACTATATTTAGTTGGCTACGTTCTTGAATAGTTTTACCTATGTTGTAATTCATGCGGTTATACTTCTGTAATTGCTTTTACTTTGCAATAGTAGTATCGCGAAGGAGCATAGTGAGCTTAGAGCTAATCTCGGTATGGATGGGGATAGCAGCTTACTTACGAGCTTCGGTCTTTGTTATCAGAGGTCAAAAAAGATAAAAGCAATCTTAATAGTCAACTGTTTTTTATGGCATTAAAGTTTGCTATAAAGCCTAGCAAACTGTGTCGTCACGCGGAATTTTATCAGACTATATCTTTATAATTTTTTGAAAAATGCGTGTCTTATATACATCGTGAAATTTTGATCGTTTAGGACCCTTTAAGGGATGATCCAGTCCGTTGATATAAACAACTTTTTCTATGGGACCGATGCCGGGAACTCAGAAAATTCGACATTCCCATACAAACTGGCCGGGCAGCGGAACTCTTTTGTATGGAAATGACGATTTTTTTTTTAAGTTGCCAGCATTGGTCCTATATAAAAAGTTGTTCATATTGATGGTCTGAGTCACCCCTTTAAGGGTCCAGAACGATCAAAATTTCACCGTGTATAATTTTTTGAATTACCTATCTGACGACTAATATTATTTTAGGAAACTTTTTGAAGTGAAAACTTCTTTATTATAAACTCGCGGCAGGACATGTGACCTGATCGAAAATTCGTAAGACGGACACGCGACCTAAGACTACCGCAAAGGCGAGTTTTCTCTTCTAATTCCACTAAAATATCTAGGATAATAATGAAATACGTTTGAAAAAATGAGACACATTTTTTAATAATCTTTAAAAATGTTTGATTGTGCGAGCGAGACAGATAAACAAGTGTCAAAGACCTTTTAATACCCCCTTTATAGTAGTTATAGGTATCCTGACTTGTAGGAACCCGGTCAAACGCAAAATCGACTTGATATTCCCGCCACGCTCTCACTCTTTGCTTTAGCGCAATAACCCTCCGAACCATTTACCCGGATTTACATTACAATGAGCTATTAACCCTCCACGCAAATATAGAGAGGGTGTTATAAGTTTCACATAATAAATAATAATAATAAATATAAACGGACAAATCACACAGATTGAGCTAGCCCCAAAGTAAGTTCGAGACTTGTGTTATGGGAAAACTGGTCGGGGACCGAACCCGGGCACTCTCGTGTCGCTGGTTGGCGTGTTGACCGCTGCGCCACGGAGCTAGCCAATTCACATCCCTGTATTGATTGTCTGTCATCATCATCATTTCGTGTAGGTGACACGGTCAATCAACCATGCACACCCTGGTGTCAGAGTTCTTCGGAACCGCCTCTCGGCCTCTGACGTGGTTCCTTTAATTACTACCAGATGGCAGCCAGGCCCAATGGCTTAACGTGTCTTCCGAAGCACGGAATCGTCTTTTTTATCAGACAATCATTTAAGCCTGCAATGTCATAACCAAACTGGAAACCACTTAACAAGTATGCTGCCCGTGGGCGTCGAACCCACGACCCCCGGGACTACAGGCAAACGCCTTAACCACTGGACCACGGAGGCAGTTAATTTAAAAAAATATTCTTTCATGCTGGTCTGGGAGAAAAGATAAAACGTAGAATGTACCAGCTGCTTCTCTTCCCGCGCAGATCGTAAAAACCGTGCGAGGGAATGGGTAAAATCTGAGGAATCATGTTAATAGGCGATACGGCTAGCAACCCATCACTATTTTCCGTTTTCCACATAATGCCCACCGACATGCTAAATGTGGCCTTCAGGTTATAAACCTAGGCTCTACCTACCCCGCAAGGGAAAAGACGTGATACTATGTATGTATATATAGAAAGAGATAAACGAGATTGTTCTTAGCTAAGATTTAATCGAAGTTGGTGCAGCCGTTAATAACTCAGATGGCGGTTGTACGCTACCCTAACGACGAAACCTTAACGTCTTTTAGTGGGTTATTTCAGAGTTGAACTCATTACAGAGTCTTTATGAATAATTTTATATTTAAGGAGTCTTCACGGTTTTATTCCAAAGAATGAACACAAAAAGGCGTTTTACGAGTAAGGAAGCCGACTGTTCTCATTTCTGTGATAAGAGGTAGAGATTAAACCTGCAGGATACTTCGAAATGCTAAGGTAACGTTGGTTTTATAATCCCGCAGTTACTGAGAGTGGGAAATAAACGCCTGGATGAATAGGATTAAGGAGAAGATATTTTAAGACCCTTTTTCTCAGGAACGCGTGGAAGTATCAAGCTGAAATTTATATTGAATACTCAGGTCTACTGTCCCTTGGAGCTGTGAAAAAATCAAACTTCTAAGCCAACGCAATTAAAAGAAACAGCCTTTTATGCCTTTTTTTTCATCATATTTTCATCATACGCAAGGAAATCAGAACCTACAGGGTACTTCCCGTGAACTCAGAATCTTGAAATTTGGCACGAAGCAACGTCTTAAAGCACATATAAAGGACTAGCTGTTGCCCGCGACTTCGCCCGCGGCAATTTCTGTTATTATGATTAATTAGTTTTTTTATTAGTATAGATGAATAATTTTTCCCCACTTTTTATTGATGCTTCACTCCTATTGGTGGTAGCGTGATGTTTCAAAGCCTTCCTCGATAAATGGACTATGCAACACAAAAATAATTTCCTGAGATAAGTGTGTTTTTTTTTTAATCAAAATTATTTATTTGCCTAGATGTTGGTAGATATAACATGGTTATATATTTTACATAAAAGTGCCAGTACATTTTGCCTCTGTAAGGCGTGCAAAATTTATTTTATAATACTATAATCCACAGACCACTATATTATTTCCTGACATTTGATTATATTGACATATATTTTTGCATATTTTAATATCTGTATTAAAATATGCAAAAATATATGTCAATATAATATAATATACATATATTTTTGCATATTTTAATATCTGTATTAAAATATGCAAAAATATATGTCAATATAATCAAATGTCAGGAAATAATATAGTGTACAACCAGACAAACAAAATCTTCAGCTTTATATTATTAAGTAGTATAGTAGTATAGATAATGCGAAAAGCATAATATTTTAGTTACATCATAATAAAAATAAGCATCTGCTCTCCTCCTGTCCTGCTCTTAAGGATGCTTTGTTAGAAGTAGATCAATAGGTGATCGATGTGGCTACATATATATATATATATATACCTACCTATATATAATGGACAGCTCCGTGGCGCTGTGGTTAACACGCCAGCCTGCGACACGGAGTGCCCGGGTTCGATCCCCGGCCAGGTCAAGATGGAAAATGATCTTTTTCAGATTGGCCTGGGTCTTGGATGTTTATCTATATATGTATTTGTTATAAAATATAGTATCCCATAACACAAGTCTCGAACTTACCTTGGGGCTAGTTCAATCTGTGTGATTTGTCCGTATATATTTATTTATTTATTTTATTATTTATTTATTTATATATACCTACTGGGCATACCATATTTATTAATTTATTTGCTACTAGTTGTATCCGCGACTCCGTTCGGGTACATTTGTATGGCGGCCGCGTCTTATTTGAAGATATTTAGATTTTTTCTGTACGTATGTTCCTCCATAACTCTTAAACGAATTAACTGGATTTTATGAAACTTGATAGATAAATATTTAGACGTATAGAACATAGGATAGGCTACTTAATTTTTTTTCTCCAGTTATGATAACACGTGTCTCTCATACAAACATAACATAAATAATTAGTAATATACGCGAATGGAGTCGCGAGCACTGTTCTACTACCAAGAAGAGAACTACCAAGTTCTCTATAGAAAACAATTTAAAAGACCCAATATCAAGCGACCTTTAACTTATTTAAACGTCTATTTTAATATTAAGGTCGAATTAATTTGGCGTAAATTCAGGCTTTTCCTCAAACTCTGTGTCAAGGTTACTGAAATATGAATTATTCTGATCTGAGCGTAATACCGCTTTTATTATAATTATAATAATAAGAGCAATGAAAAGGTATTTTAATATTTTTAAGGGTAATATTACAAGTTTTTTTAATAATAATAATAAACTTGCGATAAAACACAATCTTCTTCAGACACCTCATATACAGACACCTTACTATAAATATTCACCAAGTCCTGTCCTTGAAAACCACACACATAAACTTTACTATGACCGAAGCATACTAACTGATAGAACCACCCATTATAATAGGCCCGATATTGTTTTACAAGATAAAGTACATAAGACAACATACCTCATTGATATTGCGGTCCCAAATACACACAACCTTACCAAAACAATAACAGAAAAAGTTCACAAATATGCAGATCTCAAAGATGAAGTAGGCAGAATATGGAAACAAGATAAAGTTTATGTAGTCCCTATTGTACTATCTACAACAGGCGTGGTCCCGAAACATTTACACCACTCTCTGAAGCTTTTGGATATCAAACCTTTAACATATGTAAACATGCAAAAAGCTGCTATTTTAAACACATGCCGAATTGTGAAAAAGTTCATGGACTCCAATGACAGTGAATGTTACAGTAATAACGAAACTCACAGACTGACTGAGCAGAACACTTAGTTATTCATAATGCTAGACACTTGGCCATGGCCCGTGTCTATCATTCATTTACCAGCCTCGGCTGAGAAAAATAAAACAAAAAAAGAAAAAAAAATAATAATAATAAGCCATTTATTGCCATACACATGCCAGGTACATATCTATACTTTAATATTATAAATCTGAAGAGTTTGTTTGTTTGTTTGAACGCGCTAATCTCAGGAACTACTGGTTCAAATTTGAAAATTCTTTTTGTGTTGGATAGTCCATTTATTAAGGAAGGCTATAAAACATCACGCTGCGATCAATAGGAGCGAAGCATTAATAAAAAATGTTTTGAAAACGGGGGAAAATTATTCATCTATACTAATAAAAAAACTAATTAATCATAATAACAGAAATTGCCGCGGACGAAGTCGCGGGCAACAGCTAGTCATTTATAAAATTGCCTATAACATATTTAACAGCTTAAGTACCTAATGTAGTGCTGGCTAAGAATGCCTCAGCTTGTGCTGCCAGAGACAGGCGTCTTAGGTAGCGCTGATTTTCAGGCACCCCCTCTCCCTGAGATGTTATGCGGGAGATATATGAGGACTATTATTTTACAATTAAAAAGAAAAAAAGAAAAATATCTTAAAGTATTAATCATTAAGACTATCTTACACCTTTAAACGAGCAATTCTTGTATATTTATTTATAGATAAATTTATTTCTATGATTTTGGAAACGGCTCTAACGATTTCGCTGAAATTTGGTATATGGGGGTTTTAGGGGTAAACAATCGATCTAGATTAGTCTTATGTTTGGGAAACGGCGTGTTTTCGAGTTTTCATGCGTTCTTCTTTCCACGCAGATGGTCGCTAAATTTCGTCCTGCCGGCCACTGTCCGTCTGGTCCAGCGGGTTAAGACGCGGACGGCAAGAAACGAGTGTTACGGGTTCAAATCCCGCTCGGTGACTTACTTTTTTTTTATATGTTCACGTTTATAAAAAAATTTAGTAAATGTTTGAATTTACTTTTTAAGTTTATGTAGATTATCACCTAAACACCACCATATTACAATATAAATAAATAAATAAATATAATATTACAAATGTGTTTGTTTGTTTGTTCCGCTTTCACGCCGTAAGTACTGAATCGATCATCATGAAATTTTGCATACCCGTAGTCTGGGATACAGAATAGGATATAGGATACATTTCATCCCTGGAAAAAGTACTGTTCCCGAGGGATCGACATTGACGCGGGCGTACAACTTATGGAAGGAAAATTAATTACCTATAGACACACGGTTTTACTCGCGTTATATAGTCGGAATCGCCGACCAGTTTTGGTCTGTCACGATGACCGTCATCAAGGCGAGTGTTAAGGGTGGCGATACGGCGGTTATATATTCTCGTTGACCAAGAATTATTAAATTTCGCATGAAACAAGCTTGTCAGCACAAGTACAAAAAAAAAGATAAATTTGTAGTTAGAACTAAAATAATATATCTTTTGTACGGACCCTTCGGTGTGCGAGTCCAAATCACACTTAACCCATTTTTTTTAAAGTAGGGTGAAACCGTTTAGGAAATCGTTGTTTAGCTACAAAGATACATATAATCATCATCATCATAACACTTAAACAACACTTCAAATGAAATAATTTCATTTATTCTCTCGCGTAGTAAACCAAAAGATACCTCAGTGGGTGGGTACGCCTACAAATTGTTGTACTCAACAAGGGTTGATAAATAACTGTAATTAATAACCTTCCATCGCCACTTACAACCCGCTTGATTAGCTAAGGGTGTGCTTAGCTACAAATTAGGGGTGTATAACGTTCGCTAGGGTTGCCGGCTTTGAATTTTCGTAATTTTCTTTTTGAGAAATAGTAAAATTTCATCAAATTAATGTGATTATTTCTGACAAGCCGCTTTATTAGCTAAGGGGCGTACTTGACTATAATTAAGGGGTGTATAATGTTCATAAGATATCAGAAATGTCTGTCTTCTTCATCTTATTTCCCCATGACTGTGTATCCCATTTCATCTGGGGTCAGCCCACCTCGTACGGTTTCGCCACACGATAAAATTCAGTGTTATCTCTGTTTTGATATCTGCCATCTTAAGGTCTTTTCCAATAGTTCGGCTGCATGTAGTAGGGGTCGGCTAGTCGATTTCCATCTGATATGTACGTCGTCCCTTCTCATGACGTAACCGTACCATCCCATGCGATTTTAGGAGTCTATAGAAGTCTAAAAAATAACACATCGTATTATAAACTGTGGGTCGCATGTATAGAACTTATAATGATCTTATACGCAACCACGTCCCAGTATTTAGTGCCAGTGTCTATAAGGTACCTTTAATCATGGAGTAGAACGTCATTTTTATTGGCTTAGATGTATAGCATAAAATAAACAACATATTGTGCAGATTGACATGCACGCAGTTAGAGTGTGGCGATTATAACAATTAATTAAATTTAGTTTTAGTTGAATACTAGCTTTTGCCCGCGGCTTCGTCCGCGGCAATATCTGTTGTTATGATTAATTAGTTTGTTTCTTAGTATAGATGAATAATTTTCCACCATTTTCAAAACATTTTTTATTGATGCTTCGCTCCTATTAGTCTCAGCGTGATGTTTTATAGTCTAAAGCCTTCGTCAATAAATGGACTATCCAACACAAAAATAATTTTCCAATTTGAACCAGTAGTTCCTGAGATTAGCGCGTTCAAACAAACAGACATACAAACTCTTCAGCTTTATAATATTATAAGTATAGATTTGCATTAGTGAATAAGAGTTAATACATAAAACCGGCCAAGTTCGATTCGTTCCGTACCATTATCTTATATAGTTTAAAATTATTAAAGATATTTTTATTAAATGATGTAACAAATAATTTGGCTGGCAAGTTATTGCTCGCGATAGGGATGATTGGAAACAAAAAGGGGAGGCCTTTGCCCAGCAGTGGGACACTGAAACAGGCTATAAAAAAATAAAAGAAAAACAAATAATTTATGCTTTTCGCAATTTTTCCTTTATCTGTGCTATAATACGTAGCTTCGGGAAGTACCCTGTAGGTTTTGATTCCCTTGCGAATGTCGAAAATTTGTGGCATAAACGGCTGTATCTTTTGATTTTCGTGTAGGTGAAACAGTCAATCGACCATACACCCTGGCGTCAGTTGCCGAGAAGCGGTTCCGAAGAAATAACTTTCATAAACCGTGAGATTATAGTAAGATGATTATCATCATCATCATCAGGTCATTTTTAGTCTCCACTACAGGAGCACGACCCTCTCTGTACTACTAGGGCCATACTTGGCCAGAGCAGCCCGAAGACTTGGCCTACACTCTCCACGCTGGCCAGACGGGTTGGAGAGGTGTCTTAGATGTTTATAAGCTTTGTTTAGCTTGTATTTCCTAAGGCGCCTTCTACGACATCCACGGAAAGACTTGGAGTGGTCCTATTCTACTCTGCCGAAAACCACACGGCTAAAAAGATGATTATAGTAAAAAAAAACTATTTGTACTAAATTTCAATGAACGAGTCTGACTGGCAATGGCTGGGTTTAATAAAGTTACTACTTACAAAAAATCTTATCAAAAACAAACAAGCCATAGTTATATCAACAACGATAAACGCCAAAACGTCTTAATTTAATCCAAAACCGCAAGATGTCGCCGGCGAGGCCTTAAATCTGTTTGCCCCACTTGAGGACCCATAAAAATAACGAGCTGCCGAAAGTTAACCGTCTATACATAACTATAAACAGAATTGTATGTTGTTTGCAAGTTTGATATAGAAACCCGTCAATGTACAGGAATGTTTTTATAAATAAATATACGGACAGATCACACAGATTGAGCTAGTCCCAAATCAAGTTCGAGACTTGTGTTATGGGATACTAACTCAACGACACTATATTTTATAACAAATTATTAAACAGGGTTATTGTAGAACACTAGTAACTAAATAAATATATACGGACAAATCACACTGATATATCTAGCACCAAATTAAGTTCGAGATGTGTGGTATGGGATACTAACTCAACGATACTATATTTTATAACAAATACAAATATAATCGTAGATAAACATCCATAGTTAGGATTATGATTAGGATTAAATTCGCCCGCGGTGGTAAATGAACTCAAAACCCCTTCATGTGCAGGCTGGCGTTTATAACCACTGCGACATGGAGGCTGTCATATTACTAAAACATCTGCTAACTTATTCAAGCTAATGGATCCACATTTAGAAAGTTTAGACATGACTAACTGAATTAAATTATGACAAGCAACATAAAGTTTATTTTCTCTTGGATTGGTGAGCATGTGGCACGTGACACGTCTAGGTCTAACAATGTTTACTGACCATTTAACCGACTTTAGAAAAAGGAAAAGATTTCAATTCGGTTGTATTTTTAAAATATTTGTTAACTCTTATTTTTATATTTGAATTAACAAAAAAAAAAAAATATTTTTGTCAGTTAAATATTTTTGAATTTCTTTAAATTTTATCGAAATCGGTATAAAAGTTTGGTTGAAGTCGGGTTTTTTCTTTCGAAGACTTTTTTTCAAATATCTTTGATTGCAGCAAATATTTTTTTTTACCCTACTGTGGTGAAGGGAAGTTGATGTGTTTGACGTGTACGTATATGTCTATGTCCGTATATATAACGGCTCTATCGATTTTGATAAATGATACGACATTAGATTCCTCTTGATGGCGCACATGTCTCTAAGTACATACAAATAAATAAATAAATATATACGGACAAATCACACAGATTGAGCTAGCCCCAAAGTAAGTTCGAGACTTGTGTTATGGGATACTAACTCAACGATACTATATTTTATAACAAATACATATATAGATACACATCCAAGACCCAGACCAATCTAAAAAATATCATTTTCCATCTTGACCTGGCCGGGGATCGAACCCGGTCACTCCGTGTCGCAGGCTGGCGTGTTGACCGCTGCGCCACGGAGCTAGTCAAAATATACAATTTCAAATATATGACAATGAAATATCAGACAGCTTATTTTGTATGGGAGCGCCAATAAACCTTCATAGTTCTTTACTTCTACTAATTATATTTTTTTAGGAAACTATTTTGCCTTTTCTGGTGCTGGAGCTACCCGAGGAAGGTTTGGCTTAGGCAGGCGGCTAGCCGTAAAATCTTTTGCCAAATTATATTATATTATATAGTATGGTTTCTTAGTAGCGGACCCCGAGCAATATGGCTAAAGAACGCAGTCGCAGGTGAAATATACGAGTTGCCAGATAGCATGTTAATAACGGTCAATGAACCTACAATATATAAAGAAAATATGTCTGATACTTGAAGGAGTAATTCAACCCATCGATATCAACAACTTTTCCTATGGGACCAATGCAGGGAACTCAAGAAAAATGACATTTTCAAACAAAAAGTTCACCAGCTAGTTACATTAGAGAAACTAATTCCTGGAATTGAAAGATAAAATTTAAATAAGTAGGGCACTGTCCAAACTTACAATACCCCGTAATTCTATAGGGTAATCAAGGCAGCTTCAGATCCTTTGAGCAAAGTTCCCCTATTTACTGTTTATTAAGAAATAACTCAATCCATTCCCTAATAACTTCGCCTTTTGAAGTTCGTCTTCAATTTCAGCTGTAGAGGAGTTTCATTTAATTAAAGGGTTTAACTAACTTTTTGATGTTTTGAAGTCGACTCAGGTGCATCGGTTGTCAATATCGTATAATTAGGTAAGTAGGTAAAATATTTGATAGCGACATCAAAGCCTGATGGGATAGCGTGGGAAAGAAGTGTGAGGTGACTGGTGTCATTTGTGATCCAAAAGATAAATCATTTATCTAGCATAAACTGCTACATATACAAAACACGCTAAAAATGCTGGTTTTATTGAAGACGCATCATCATCATCATCATTTCGTGTAGGTGACACGGTCAATCTACTATACACACCCTGGTGTCAGAGTACTTCGGAACCGCCTCACGGCATCTGACGTTTCTTTAACTACCAGATGGCAGCCAGGTCAAAAGATTACCTTCAGCAACAGCGTGCCTTCCGAAGCACGGAATCATCTTTATTATCAGACAATCAGGTGATACTAGCCTGCATGTCCTCACCAAATTAGAAACAAATTAACAAAGTATGCTTCTCGTGGGAATCGAAACCTCTCCCAAGGTTTCCAAGGTTTCCTCGGTTCATGGATAGATTTTGCTGTACTCACCATGCTTGGAAAGCGGGTTGGCGAGCGCAGTTTCTTTGGCTTCTTGTGCTTCCGCTGCTGCCCAACGGAAGCATTTTAAAATAGGGTAAGATAAGAATTTTGAAAATTTGGTATAATTACACACTCAGATTAATGGGGTAAAGAGTGATAAAAAAAAAGATATAATAAAGTACAAATTTATACGTCTAATCAGGTCGGGGATAAGGATATTTTATTTGCGTTGTATTGTAGGTAATCACAAGTGTGTTAAATGTGCTTAAGGCATACCTTGCGGCACCACAAAACAACAAAGGATGTTGTTCTGTCTGCGGCCTATTTAGGGTTCTATATCTCAAAAGGAATCGGGGGTGGGGACAACCCTCCCCCTCATGTCAGTTTGCTGATGTCATCACTACGTAAAGCCCATGTCATATCAAAAATACACTCTTTCACCTGTCACTCTTTCACCCTGTCATATCAAAAATATTTTTTTTTGAGTCCCCAGCATTGGTCCCTTAGGGAAAGTTGTTCAATTTGACTGGCTAAGTCTCCCCTTCACGGGAACGTCGTTGATTATGTTATACGCTGTATAGAGTACTTATTTGCTTTGCGACCAAAACGATTCGATATGAATAAGTTTACTAACATAAACGTTTTTTTCTTCCACAGGCTTAACCCCCGGAAACGGCTCAGAATGGAGCAGTTCCGAGCGGTCCCCCGCCCCCCCAGCTCAGCTCGTAGACGTGGAACTAGTCCGTGATGCTCCCCTCTATCCCCCTCTTCAAGACGAGCCCTCTTCATACAACGACGTAGAAACAAACTTAGAAGAAAACAGGATCCTTGTTACTCCAGATCTGACTAGCGTAGATACCATTGAGACTGACAACGAAACCAAGGTACAAAGAGAGGTAGATAGTGAGGATAGAGTGAAGAGGAGTAGCGGAAAGGAGTGGGAAAAGACTGCAAAGGTAAGTAAATAAATATATAGGGACATATCACACAAATTGAGCTCGCCGCACAGTAAATTGTGAACTTGTGTCGTAGGATACTAACTCAACCATACTATATTTTATAATAGATACTTATATAGATGTACATCCAAGACCCAAGTCAATCTGAGAAAAATCGTTTTCCATCATGACCTGACCGGGGACCGAACCCGGCACTCTCGTGTCGCAAGCTGGAGCGTTGACCACTGCGCCGCGGAGCTCGGCTTTTTGAGTTCATATCTATACTATATTAATATTATAAAGCTGAAGAGTTTGTTTGTTTGTTTGAACGTGCTAATCTCAGAAACTACTGGTTCAAATTGGAAAATTATTTTTGTGTTGGATAGTCCAATTATTGAGGAAGGCTTTAGGCTAACCCGTTTTCAAAAAATGTTTTGAAAACGGGGGAAAATTATTCATCGATTACTAATCAATCATAATAACAGAAATTGCGGACGAAGTCGCGGGCAGCAGCTAGTTAAATATAAATCTTTGATGACCTCTATCATGTAGGTCAGTGGTACCGCAAGTGCCTTTGAGTCACAGGGTCCTGGGTTCGATCCCCAGCCACGTCATGATAATTGAAAATTCCCTTTTTTTATTCTTAACTTGCCATCAACTTTTTTAGCGTTGAGGAATGTTTTATTTTTAGGGTCTGAATAAATTTTAATATATCAAACAAAATCGGGTTTGTTGGAAACGGCGAACCGATTTTTTACAAACTTTTATTTATCTTGCAATGTATTTAATTGTTCGGATGGAATGTTATGTTGTCGAATTGCAACTTAATTTTGAAGAAGATATTTCCACCGATTGACCTACAATGTTCTATAGTTTGGATAACAATGCATGGTTAGTTGTGTGACGTCATTCTAAATCCAACATGGTGGAGCACACAAGATGGCAGACTAGCTATTTTTGATACAACCTAACAATATAGATAACAAATTAAAGGACTCGCTGAAAATAACTCGAAATATAAAGAGATGTACATAAAAGCTTGGTTTAAAAAGTTGTTTATTTTAAAGCATAAGAAATATTTACGACAAAAAAAATAATAGCGAAATGAAGCGCCGGGACGGCTAGAGATTAGATAAAGTGCTTTTTTATTTATTGTTGTTATAATCACATAGACTTAGAAGGATTAATTTGCGTCACTTTGCAAAATCTTTTATTCTTCAATAGAAACTTAAATAAATATAACTTAATATTTTTTGTACTAGCCAAACAACCGAAGAGTGAAAACTGGGGACACCATCCTTAACATCCGGGGGGCTGTTCGGGATGCCATAGGAGACGCTGGCGCCGCTCCAGGACACAGGGCTTCCTCCATTGTGGACACGTTTGTAATCCGGCCAGCCCAGGAACATGTGCATAAGATGCCCGTGCATGATCAGCCGAGGATGCAGCCGTCCACAAGCCAGGTAGGAAGGTCCCTCCCCTGTTTACTTCCAGCATAAATCTGTTCCAAAGGCAATAGAACAACTTTTATCATGCACTGTCAAATTGACTACCTCCGTGGTCCAGTGGTTAAGGCGTTGGATCGTGGGTTTGATTCCCACCGGAAGCATACTTTGTTTAGTTGTTTCCAGTTTGGTTAGGACATTGCAGGCGTGAATCACCTGATTTTCTGATAATAAAGATGATTCCGTGCTTCGGAAGGCACGTTAAGCCGTTTGCCTCGGCTGCCATCTGGTAGTCATTTAAGTAACCACGTCAGAAGCCGAGACGCGGTTCCGAAGAACTCTGACACCAGGGTGTGCATGGTCGATTAAACATGACACCTACTCGAAATGATGAAATGGCCAGCCTGACGATTTGCACAAATTGCAGCCGTAAGAAATCCACTGCTGGACAAAGACCTCTCCCAAGGATTCTTCGTTCCATGATAGGATATTGCCTTACTCACCACGCTTGGCAGGCGGATGGGCGAGCGCAGTTTGTTTCTTTAGCTTTTTGTGTTTCCAACGCTGTTGCCCATAGGAAGTTTTTTTAAGGATAGGAATTTGTTGGATCTGAGAGGGGAATAAAAATACTACTTACCGTCGGATGAATAGAAGAAAAGTAAGTAGCAGCTCGGGAAGTCGGGCGTGCGTACCCGATGCCATATCTGCAAACTGCTGGACAAGGAGTTAACTCGACTCGATTTTGTCAGTATAAATAGTCAAATTCGCTTATGGCATAACTAGCTTTCGCCCGCGGCTCCACCCGCGTTTATGTCGATCCCTTGGGAATAGTTCTTTTTCCCGGGATAAAAGGTAGCCTATGTCCTTCTCCATACTCCAGAGAACTTCTATGCAAAATTTCATGATGATCGGTTCAGTAGTTACGGCGTGAAAGCGTTACAAACAAACAAACAAAGAAACAAACAAACAAAGAAACAAACAAACAAATAAACAAACAAACAAACTCACTTTCGCATTTATAATATTAGTTAGGATAACATTTCTTCAATAATCTTCTTCCTCTTTATCCCTCTCTCATTATTATGTGGGGTCGGCACAGCACGTCAATCCTTATCCTTACTAATATTATAAATGCGAAAGTGAGTTTGTTTGTTTGTTTATTTGTTTGTTTGTTTGTTTGTTTGTTTGTTTGTTTGTTTGTTTGTTACACTTTCACGCAGTAACTACTGAACCGATCATCATGAAATTTTGCATACAAGTTCTCTGGAGTACGGAGAAGGACATAGGCTACCTTTTATCCCGGGGAAAAAGTACTATTCCCGAGGGATCGACATTAACGCGGGCGGAGCCGCGGGCGAAAGCTAGTCTCTAATATTTATCTCTAACATTTCTTCAATAATATTAACCTCAATTTATAATCAATCATTTGACAGCCTCCGTGGTCCAGTGGTTAAGACGTTTGCCTGTTGACCCGGGGGTCGTGGTTCGATTCCCACCGGAAGCATACTTTGTTTAGTTGTTTTTAGTTTGGTAAGGACATTGCAGGCTTGAATCACCTGATTGTCTGATAATAAAGATGATTCCGTGCTTCGGGAGGCACGTTAAGCCGTTGGTCCCGGCTACCATCTGGTAGTCGTTAAAGGAACCACGACAGAGGCCGAGAGGCGGTTCCGAAAAACTCAGACAGCAGGGTGTGCATTTCCGATTGACCGTGACACCTACTCGAAATGAATGATGAATGAACCTCAATTTGCTTCGAAACATCGAACAAGACAATTCTCTACTCGGTAAGAGCCTTACTTCACCTACCATCATTCTTTCTAGCCAAGTATCCTGCCCAGTTCCATTTCAGAGTTGCAACCCAGGTTTTAATCCACGTCTGCATGGAATATGGTTTTTCTCGTTTTAATAATATTTATTTGTCGCAGGTCCCCAAAAACGAACGAGAGCTTCTGGTTGATGCGCACTCGAGAGCACGCATCACCTGTGACCTCATCAACGTCACCAACCTGCGGTGGTTTAAGGATAATGAGGTAAGTAAGACTCATGATTTCACAAACAATGAATTTTGACGGAAGCGTGGCTCTACAATCTTTTTGAAATACCAATTCTAAGTGCATTATGTATATTGTTCTTTTCAGATATATGCGTAAATTTACTAGAGTGTAGATCAGTTTTTTTAGTAACGTATGTTTTCTCTTAGCAAATGAACGTACCAACATCATCAGGCAACGGTGGAGGGGAGGCTATCTGGAAGGAGGGGGATTCTATTGTAGTTGGCAGAGCAACGCGAGGCGACGCTGGAGCATGGAGGTGCGCTGGCATTGACAAAGCTGGGAAGAGCATCTCTGGAAAACCCACAAGGTTGCTTATATACGGTAAGAAGCTAGGAGCTAATACCGGTGCTCAAGGATTTAAAGAACCTATAGGACCTTTCTCTATAACTCTCTTTCGTTTTAAATCTATAGAATGGAATTTGAAAGAACATTTTACAGCGTGGTGGTATTGTACGAGCCATACTTCTGAGGGTTAAATGAATATATTCGCGATGTTTCAGTAGTACCATTATGGTAATACTGAGTCTAGTTATAAAAAAGGCCAAGTGCGAATCGGACTCGCGCACGAAGGGTTCGGTAGCGTTATCTATAAAAACGGCAAAAAATCATGTCTTTTGTATGGGAGCCCCCCTTAATATTAATTTTATATTTAATTAATTATATATTTTTAAAGTATATGTATAATTAAAGATTCTGTGAATATTTCAAGCGTCTACCTGTTGCCGTTATCAATATTGAGCAAAAACTTTCAAAAAAATCACGTTTGTTGTATGGGAGCCCCCTTAAATATTTATTTATTCTATGTTTTAGTATTTGTTGTTTTAGTGGCAATAGAAATACATCATCTGTGAAAATTTTAACTATCTAACTATCACGGTTAAAGAGATACAGCTTGGTAACAGACGGACAGACAGACAGACAGACAGACAGACAGACAGACAGACAGACGGACAGCGGAGCGAAATTAATAGGGTCAGTTTTTACCTTTTGGGTACGGAACCCTAAAAGCCTAGTTCCTAGGTACTTGCGACTCTAGTATGAGTATGAGTGAGTACCATTATCTTAATAATGAGTACTGGCCACTTGAAGTTACCATTTTCCTCATAGTATGATGCACAGATTTGAAAGATTATGTCCTAAATTCTTTTTAAGATTCCGAACCCAAAGGATACCAAAAGGAACCCTCCGATGTCCGTCCGTCTGTCACAAGGCTCCTTTAAACCGTAACAGGTAGAGCCTTGAAATTTACGTTTAACATTTTTATGAATACCAGGTTTAACAGAAACAACATATGGAAGACAAATAATATATAGTCTTTTGTCTATCGCCATATGCGTCCTGAAAAAAGTAAATCTGATTACTTTTTGCACTCATAATAATAATAATAAAGCCTCTTTATTCCATAATTACTTGTACATGCTTGCATTTTTCAGAAAATTAAAATAAAGTATCAATTGAAATAAAATAAAATTGAAATAAATAAAGATAACGGTAACAGGTAGACACCTGTTACCGTCATCAATATCGAGCAAAAACAAACATAAAAATCACGTTTGTTGTATGGGAGCCCCCTTAAATATTTATTTTATTCTATTTTTTAGTATCTGTTGTTATAGCTGCAACAGATATACATCATCTGTGAAAATTTCAACTGTCTAACTATCATGGTTCATGAGATACAGCCTGGTGACAGACGGACAGCGGAGCGACATTAATAGTCTCGTTATTGCCCTTTGGGTACGGTACCCTAAAAAGGTAAAAAAAGAAAAAAAATTGACCTTCCATATATATTCGTCCAGCTGATGGGTGACTTGTATGGAAAGCCAATTTTTTTTTCAGCTATTTTTTCTTGCAGTTCTATATTTCATTAGGGTATCTGATTCCAGGATTTCACTATAGTTCAAAGATAAATCACGCGGTAGACAGAGGTGTTTATATATTTGATATTTTTTCGTACAGAACCTGTTCGGTCGGTCTACTTAGCGGTGGATGGACGAAGACTGGACGCTGGGAACACCTGGGTGCCTGTCCGTGACAAAACTGTGCTGGAAGTGCGATGTGTAGCGGAAGGTAAGCCATATATTAAACCATATCAGTTCTATCCTGAATGTAATAAGGTGTGGAGTAAAAGATGATAAATGGTGATCAAAATTGAGAAAGGATGTTGGTTGTTGGATGACGGTAAACCAGCCACCTGATAATAAGCGACCACCGCTACCCATGGAAACCTGCAACACCAGGGTGTGGCAGGAGCGTTGCCGGTCTTTCAAGGAGTTGGGAAATGACATGGGGGAAGAATGGACATGTAGAGACGATCTTTTTCATATCGTGTCGATGGACTGAATCTATGTCAAATTTTATTGGCCCAGTATTGGGCCACTCTTATACCTCTCTTGGAGGCGGAATACAAATCCTCCAAGGTACAGGTGGTTGGGCACCTAGGACATGTCAAAAGATGCAAGAACAAGGACTAATTGTGAATGAAGTCAGACTATGGCGTCTGACTTCATTCACAATTAGTCCTTGTTCTGAGTTCACATAGAAAGTATAATGGCGGACTTAACCCTAATTGCTTTTTCTACCAGTCAACTAACTAGGTGATATTGAGAAATATTGAGGTAGACCCAATATTATTGAAAACAGATACTAAATTCATTAAGCAAAGTTCTTAACCGGGCCAGGTGAAACCTGAGCAACAGTATCATGTTTCATAAGTTAGACTCCTGAAGCCTTATATATAGAGGTTAGAGGAAATTATCTCTAAGTTAAGATGAACTCGGGTTATTCTTCATCATTATTTCGAGTAGGTGTCACGGTCAATCGACCATGCACACCCTGGTGTCAGAGTTTTTCGGAACCGCCTCTCGGCCTCTGACGTGGTTCCTTTAACGACTATCAGATGGCAGCTGGGACCACCGGCTTAACGTGCCTTCCGAAGCACGAAATCATCTTTATTATCAGACAAACAGGTGATTCAAGCCTGCTATGTCCTAACCAAACTGGAAACAACTAAACAAAGTATGCTTCCGGTGGGAATCGAACCCACGACCGGGTCAATAGGCAAACGCCTTAACCACTGGACCACGGAGGCTGTTATTCTTGGTAATTAAGCATAACTCCAAGTTTTTATAAGATAGCTTCCAGGCTTGGATTAATGCAATTATACGATCTTTATTGTGCTTGATTGATTGCAGAAGTTCTTAATAAAGGATGTTAGAAGTATCTGAAGTTTTATAATTGTTACTTATATAAATATAGTATCGTTGAGTTAGTGTCCCATAACACAAGCCTCGAACTTACCTTGGGGCTAGCTAAATCTGTGTCACTTGACTATAACGTATTTATTTTTATTTACTTCTTTGGTATTCTATAGGACTCTACTTTTTTATTATTTCTAACTTTCATGTTATTTACATAGAAAAATGCATTTCAGGAAAGATTTCTTTAAAAAAGCATTCGAAGTCGAAGAAGAAATGTAAGGAACATATATTTTAGCAGAAATCCCGGGTTCTGTCCGGAAATTCCTGCCAAAACTTTGATTTTTGTCAAATTTTTGATTTTGAGCCAAAAATTGTATTTTGTCATTATTTGATAATACAAATACAATTTTGTCTAATAATGACAAAATTGTATTTTGTCATTATTTGATAAAATTGTTTTTTATGATTCACTAATTATTATTCCCAGCGAATTTTTCTTTATTAATTTATTTATCTGAATGAGTTTAGGTAAAAAAAAAAACAGTACCTGTTTATGTGATAAACGAAATAAGCGACCATATTCTGCGTGGAAAAATTGTTTACCCCCGAAAACCCCCATATATCAAATTTCAGCGAAATCGTTGCCAGAGCCGTTTCCGAGATCATAGAAATAAATTTATATACAAGAATTGCTCGTTTATAGGTATACCTATAAACACAACTACAAACTACAAAGTAAGTTCGAGACTTGTTTTATGTGATACTAACTCAACGATACTATATTAAATAACAAATACATATATAGATAAACATCCAAGACCATAGAGCTCGTTTGATTCAGCATACCGATTGGACTGTCTCGGCACCGGTAATTGCAATCGTCGAGATCCAAAGTCGTATATTTAGTATTCATGAAAGAATCTCTAGCAGCTTGGGGTTTAATATTTTCTACTTGGATCAGAAATATTATATCTTAAACAAAGAAGTTCAATTAAATTTTCAAAAGAAACAAGAATGTGATAGGTACAGTCAGCGACAGAGATACCTTGCCAGGCCCTGTATCTATATCTTGAATTTTCTCTTAAACTATAAATAATATTAACATAAAAAATTATATACACAAAGATTTTAATGAAGCCTTTCTTAATATAAATTTTCACGTTTATATTTTTAATAGTTTAAGAGAAAATTCAAGATATAGATACAGGGCCTGGTAAGGTATTTCTGTCGCTGACTGTACCTAATTCTAGTCGAAAATTTGAAGGATAGAAATTTATTGGGTCTGGAAAGGAAATGATGGTATTGCGATACTACTTTCTCGGATGAATGGAGGAAAACAAGTCATCATCATTTCGAGTAGGTGACACGGTCAATCGACCATGCACACCCTGGTGTCAGAGTTCTTCGAAACCGCCTCTCGGCCTCTGACGTGGTTCCTTTGAAGACTACCAGATGGCAGCCGGGACCACCGGCTTAACGTGCCTTCCGAAGCACGGAATCATCTTTATTATCAGACAATCAGGTGATTCAAGCCTGCATTGTCCTAACCAAACTGGAAACAACTAAACAAAGTATGCTTCCGGTGGGAATCGAACCCACGACCCCCGGGTCAACAGGCAAACGCCTTAACCACTGGACCACGGAGGCTGCTGGAAAACAAGTAGCAGCTCGGGAGGCCGGGCGCGGCGTCAGGCAATTGAGGTTATCACGCCTGTTTTCATTGCTTTTTGATATAATATAAGCCTTATTAGCTTTAATTTACCTTGTTTGTATGTTCGGGTCAAATCTAGCTACAAAATTTTGCATTTTTTTATGGAGCCATAAATTGCCCATAAATTGATCGAGGTGACCCGTGACCAGAAGGCTGGTCTATACCTTGGCCAAAAGATCAGCATTGCCATCCAACGTGGCAATGCTGCTAGCCTTCTGGGCACGCTACCGCGAGGCAACGATTTACCGGGCCTTTTTTATTTGTAAATATATATAATTTTTATTTATTTATTTTTAGTTGTAGCATTAGTTTAAATGTTTTATATTTAAATTGTATATATATTGATAAAATAAATTTATGGAGCTGACATTTTGTATATTATAATTTTGTTATAATATTATGGAGTCAATGAGGAAAGTGGCCATTGGAATTACTAAAAAAGCAATTTTCTATTACAACAGGTGGCGTGCCCCCACCAGATCTATCGTGGCGGCTGCTGGCGCTGGAACCGTCTCTGGATCACCGTCCTTATCTTCGAATATATCACACTAATCATAGTATAGGTACAGTATTTTACTAAGGTTTGAATTATATGCGTCCGCGCAGCCGAGCGAATTGGCCGCAGCTTCCAGCAACCGTGTTCACGTCTCTTTTCGATTATATTTTTAGTTTATCATTATTGTTATATTTATATAGTTTCCTGCTGTCTTTTCTTTAACAGTTTAATTATCATTACTAAAGAACTTTCTTCATTTCAATAATTATATGTTGCAATTGTATAGAATGCTGTGTTTACACGCTTTAGGATAACAAACTTGATTCATATATTATAAGATTTGTGTTGTTTCATTTTTTATGTTTGTTCTATCTGTTGTGTTTCCCATAATATAAATAAATAAATAAAAAAAAAATATGAAGCGGCTGAGACGCCTCCGCTCTCCACACGTTCTCTAGTG
This sequence comes from Elegia similella, assembly GCA_947532085.1. Lineage (NCBI taxonomy): Eukaryota > Metazoa > Arthropoda > Insecta > Lepidoptera > Pyralidae > Elegia > Elegia similella. Next base: position 5,437,199 of record OX383951.1, on the reverse strand, counting down.
TTTAAATATATGTGACGCGCGACCGCGCCGCTATTTATATATATTTTTTTATAATCTTTATTTTCTACATAGATTATTATATATATAATTCGTTGCATACAGTTACTAACTTGTAATATTGCGGCTTAGCGGCTGGGTCGGACGGATGCGATTCGACTTATATACTTACTAAAGTTTATATTTTGATCTACTAGCTTTCTGCCAGTTTTTTCGACTGCGTAACATCTATGTACATACAAATCTGTGATTAAAATAAATGATGCCTCTATTGAACAGAATAAGAAATTCTCATAACTTGTGATAGATGCTTGACTCGTCTTATCGTTTGCAGAGGGAATGTCATCATCGCATGTGGTGGTGACAGCAGCCAGGGAACTGCACAATGCAACTTTACAATGTGAGGCTAGACAGCGCAGTCCTCGACCAACGCCCGCCAATCCTACTACTGCCTCTGACGCACTCACTGCCAAACTAGAGATACATGTTACTTGTAAGTATACAATACAAGTCAAATAATTCCGGCCAAGTAATAATACAGAGTTTAAAATACGTTTTTATTCCCGAGGGACTAAAAAGTTGTTTTAATTCACAATTCGAACATATTTTAGTCCCGTGGGAATGAAAAGCAGAATAAGTCATCTTGGAACTAACAAATACTTATACTTCGGGCAACATACTCTGAATCACTCGCTTCACTCAGGAGTCGACTTTAGAATCCCTTGCTAGTCTGCTTCAGCTCTGGATTCAGAATAATGCTCTCACCAAAAAGTATTAAGTTTACGCCCTTGTGTCACACACAATCTACTATTGTTGTACTATTATTGCCAGATCCTCCTTCCTTCGTGATATCACGCTGGCCTGGTTTTGGCGTGTCCTTATCGGCTGGTGGGGCGGCAGCGTTAAGGTGTGACGTCGATGCGAACCCACCGGCCAGGGCGTGGTGGCTTAGGGATGACGCAGATCCCACCAGGTAAGACCATTTACTTAAGAGCGCACCAATGCGACCCGGCTGAAGCCATTTCGCACCCCGCGCCCCGCGCGAAAGCAGGATAGATCTAATGACCGTAACGCGTAAAAAATGAGAAGAAGATAGTGGGTAGGCACAAGCGGGTGTCCTAGAATTAACGGGCGTAAGCGCCAAATCACATAATTGTTATTTAAAATAAAAGTACGAGGTTAATAGCTAGATTTTAAGTTTTTGTTACTAACAAGTAGATAAGACAACTAACTTAGTTTAAGTAAATATTGTTACTAACAAAAATGGACTACTGTTGTCTGAAATAAAGAATTATTATAATTATTATTATTATTATTATTATTAATGAGTAAAAAAACTTTACCATTTTAGAACTAGTTATTGCTCAGCTAGGAAACTAAAAATCATTGCTAAAGACCTTAGGGTTTCGCCGTTCTGACCACAAACATCAAATAAAGGGGCTATGTTTGCAAAATAAAAGTATCGAGGCTTTTGTTATTAATCGTGTTTTCAGGTTTAACAGTTTTAAAAAAATATGTTGAAGTTTTATATATAATATATAACAGGCATGTAGTCGTTATAGATATAGACATCTAGACGAATGTTCATTGACAAGTTTCGCATTCGTGCCCTCTTAAAGTATCCTCTGTGGCCTAGTCATCATCATGATCTTTGAGAAACTATGTCGGTTACTTTGGTCTGGCCTAGTGGCCAGAGCAGACAGAGGATTTGGCCTACACTCTCCTCGCTGGCTAGACGCGTTGGCCTCTCCAATCCGTCTGGTCAGCGAGAAGAGATCTTAATGGGAAGACTAGGAGTGGTCCTATTCTACTCTGCCGGAAACCACACGGCTGAAACTCGTATAGTCAGGAACAGAATACCTGACCAGGTCCTCTTCCTATATCTTGAATTTTTCTTAAACTTAATTTTTTTTATTACGATAGACTTAATTAATCTGTCTCAACTCCCATGGGCTACATGGAAGAGCCTCAACCGCCTACGAACTGGAGTAGGCCGATGCAAGCACAACCTAGCAAAGTGGGGATATGTCGACCAGGAAAACGTGCAGTGTGAATGTGGTCATGGGTATCAGACCATGTCACACCTTTTGACGTGTCCGTTGTGCCCCACTTCTTGCACAAAGTACGACCTCAATTCTGCATCAGCAAGTGGCGTGGCTGTCGCAACCTACTGGAGGGACAAAATTTAAAATATTTTTAAGATGTTTTGAGCCACCGACACGATAAGAAGAAGAAGAATCTGTCTGTATAATATACATTCTCATGTTATTATTATTTAAATAATATCAAATAAAAAAAAGTACAATACAAATTTAGAATATAAGAGAAAATTCAAGATATAGGAAGAGATATAGGCCTGGTCCTGACCAGGCCCTCTTCCTATATATATCGAGATACCTGTATCTCTGTCCTTGAACGTCCAGCTTCGGACTGCCGCAGGCTGCTAATGATGATGAACCCAGTCTCTGCCTTTCTGTGATAATCTTACCAGTTATATTGATCCTCTTCCTGGTTTTGTCTGTAGTTCTCCACCGCCATTGGAAGCCGGAGACGAGAGTGCCCGCGGTTCAGCCACTTTACGCTGGGCGACACTGCGTGCTACTCACGCAGGCTGGTACCGATGTCGGGCCACTTGGTTGGATGCAGAGTATTCTTCTATAGGATACTACTTAAATGTGCTCGGTGAGTTTTGGTATCTAAGTTAAAGTTTATTTGCCGACCTCTGTGGCTCAGTGGTATCGTAAGTGCCTTTGAATCGCAGGGTCCTGGGTTCGATCCCCGGTCAGGTCAAGGTGGAATACGATCTTTTTCAGATGTTTGTATTTACAGAAGATAAAGGATGGTAGAACAGAATTAACCCTAGTATTTGCGTAGAGAAGTCACACTCTGCAAATGTGTTCAAAGAAATATCAACTCAATGTAGTTAGCGATACGATGTAATTTAGCTCGCGCAGAACGCAGCACCTTTTAGTTTAGATACCTACAGCAAGTCAATTTTATACTACATAAGCTTTGAAAAAAAACTATTCATAATTCGATGAATACATGTCAACAAACGCGCGTTGTCCCTACCGGATTTGTTCGATTTTCCCCTTCGATGGGGTCGCCGCGTGTAGGTATGTTTTCGATACCGACACGGGGAGTGAGACAGGCCTGGTGATAGACAATTCAGTTTATTTTTGTTTTATTGTGCAGCTCCCGAAGAGCATGTAGAGGCTTCCACTGAGGCCGAAGAAGATGACGAAGAACCTGATCACCAGAAGGTTGATGTTCCTCTTGGTGGAAACGTGCAGCTACATTGTCCTAAAGGTATGGTATATAATTTAGTGACTGCTAAAATCTTGGTAATTTGATTAAAAGTAACTAGATTACATTGATCTAATACTTTAGAAAGCCTACATTATCTTTCGAATAACATTTGCAAAATTAATAACTCTAAAAGATACCGACTTCAACCAAACTCGTGAACCGATTTTGATGAAATTTTAATTGATATTAATTCGAAAGTGACCCGATGAACCTATGGAATTGAAAAATAAATACATAATTCGGTTCACAGATAGCAACCATAAAGTCATTAATATTTAAAAACATAAAATTTGCCCTCTTTTTATGTCGTTAAAAAAATAATGTTTCTATTAACGTATCTTATTCTCTACTCGTGTTCTCTAACTTTAAGTATACTTAAATTCAATTAAAATTTTCAATATAATGTTCGTCCAAGTAAACTTAGTCCAACATAATTTAAGAAAATTTGGTTGTTTTGATTTTATTGTCCTATTAGTTTAACTATATATACTGTCTCTATAAGGGTTTATATTTATTTGTTCAGGCAGCGTAGGATGCTGGTGGAGGCGAGTGGTAGGGAATGCCTCGGAGTCGTGGGCTCCAGCTGGATCACACCATGCTCATGGTGTTTTAGGTATATGATATTATATTTTTCCTTAAAAAAATAGTCATCTTTCCCCGTATCATTAACATTTTAACAAAGAGATAACAATTCGATTCCTACTGCTGACGTGAATTATTATAGATTGCTCATTGGACTCAAAATTTCAATTTTGCTATTCGGTGTTGAACATTTTAAAAAGCTCACTTCGTAGTACTTTTATGTAACTGTACCAGAAAATAAAGATATTAAAAAATGGCTCCATTAATATTTGACCAAAGCTCTTTAGACAAGTTTATACTTTCGTCATTTTTTCTTTTGAATACCACTGCAATTTCTCAGTTGTTTTATTAATAATCAAGACACTAATTTAGTACCATGAGGTACACCCATACCTGGTCTTAATCAGTTCTGCCAGGAGACACAATCAATTGGTTTTTATGTCAGATTTTGATAAGTTATTATATTCCAACAGGTATAAAAGATGCTTTGTATCAAGAAGGTGGGGAATACAGGTGTGTTGGGGCTCGTGCACCCGATCTGAAGCGTTTGCGAGAACTGAAGAGGGTCACTTTAAGAGTAACAGGTAATGATTGGTTGAGATTTTTCATGCTGCAGATTTTTCATGTTCATATTATGTATTATTTTACGACAAAAAATACTTACAATCTGTCTATCTACAATCAAGTAAAAGGGCTAAATATCGTTTGATGAATAAATCTATAAAAATACAGCGTGTTACTTAACTAATTACGTTCCCGTGAAGGGGTGACTGAGCCCGTCAAAATAAACAACTTTTCTTATGGGAACTATTTTTTTTTGCCGGGGCGGGCTGAACACTTTAGTATGATTTTTTTAAGTTCCTAATAATAGACCAATTGAATAAGTTGTTCAATTTGATGGGCTGAGTCGCCCCTTCATGGGAACGTCATTATTTATACGCTGTATACTTTTATTTTACTAAGTTGGTATGGTTTAATACTTTTTAAATTTATGATTTTAATCCCTAGAGCTAATTCGATTTAAAAAATCAATAAACTAGACGTGTTTTACATTATAAAAGAACTACGTGTTCTTACAAAATACTAAGTTTTAAACGTTATTATTAAAATGATTGAAGACACGTCACAACACTTGAACAATAACGTTACAGTGGAGTTACGAGCGAACAAGATGGATAAACTTAATAACGCCATAATGTGCCTTAGCCGGGTGATTGATTGACACGCGGAAGGTTGGCGAAAAATATGTTGTTGTTTGGGATTTCACCACATGGTGTCACAAAATGCTTTCGTAAAGAAAGAAAATGATGTTAGAGCAACTTGGAAAAAAAAATAGGACTCTTCATAACTAGAATAGATTAACCAATACTGCGCACGCCGAAGCTGTCTAGTTAGGCACATTAACAACGCAATAAAAGAGATCTTACACCGTCGTGAAGGTGCTTCCAACCGGTCGTATTGGAAATCCTTAGGGTAGGCCTATGTCCAGCAGTTTACCGCTTGCAGCTAAGATGATGATAATGTTGAAAAGAGATCTATACTCCATGCTAGTTCCCTAGAATCCCTCGAAATAGTAATATTTCGCTTCTGCAAAATAAAAAGTTAAGTTACGAGTTGTAGTTTAGACCAAGAACCTGTTGATGAGAAGTTGTAATTTTATCCTTTTAGATACTTGATCTATAGATACTAAGGTAGAAGAAAATATTATTTCATAAGTAAATTATGCTTTTGCTATTTCCGATGCGTAAATACCGGTTATAAATAAAGATTAAACATTATAATTGAAAAAAATATGAGTTAGTTGCTGTGATGGGAAAAAAATCAGCCATCTCTACTAAAGTGATCAGCCAATCGAACATGACATTGTATGTATTTAGATTCAGATTTTATTGCATGTCACAGTTGTAAAGATGTTACATTTACCAAGAAACATGTACCTATGTGATGTCCTGTTAGTGCACAGCAAACAAATGAGGGACATCTAGATGATAATGTACTTTTATGGGAATGGCGAATTTCGCTTCGAAATCCTTCCATAAGGAAAGATTGATATAATTGAGTGGCTTTATACATTTATGAATGAAATCATCTAATTTCATTAAGGTGGTGCCACTGCAACAGCTCTCAGTGCGGAACCAGCTGCGGGGGGATGGCGTCTCGAATGCGGGGCCTGCGGGCGTGGGGTGCGCGTCATGTGGCTACGCTCTGGCATCGCCACTCGTGCGACCCTCAGCCCAGACCTAGCCCAGCACTGCTGGCGAGCCGTCCTCCACGTCGTAGAGCCGGATGAGGTCTGGTGTGTAGCCGCTACAGCGGGAGCGGGTGCTGTAGCCGTATTCCCTCGCCGCGCCCCTCCCCCATCCCCTGCTCCTGCCAGGCACACCGTCCGAGCCTTACACGACGGAGCCACGTCTATAAGACCCGCTCTCACCCCTCTTCTCCTAATTCTTCTCCTGCGCTGAACGGTGAGGTGATTCGTTGATTACTTTGAGGACATTTGATCTATCGAGTGTTAGATCTAGTAGAGCGACGGTTTACATAATCCTATAGTGAACGGTCAAGAAGTACATGGCGCAGTGTAAATTTTGACAAATGTTCATCATATTTCAGACGAAGCTAGAGTGATGCTAGTCTTGTAACCCCCAACACAAGGACAGTCTTCTTGAAATCCAAAATTAGAGGGAAAAGTAAGTACAACCATGTTTGATGCCTTTAGGCAGATTGAAAAATCGGACACTAGTGTTGGCCACTAACACACACGCAAAGACAGCTCCATGTTTTAATAATAAATTAAAAATACTACACTTAAAATCTACTAATTCAAACATTTTACAAAAAATTGCACTGTTCCAACGTTATTGGAAACTGGGCGTTCACGCTATACCCGTAGTGCTGTTAGTTTTATAACGTGGTACATTGTACCTTCTGTCTATACCTATCTTTAGTCTTTGTAGTATACCGTATTTGTTACTCTAGTATATCTATCTCTATACTGTATTGTTCGCTGCAGTGTCTATATCCATATTATTAGCTAAGTCTGTTTTAATGGAAAGTTCTATCTTTATGTCTACGTTATTGCTAAAGCTTGACTTTGGTCTTGCAACCTTTGGCTTTCTGTATTCCACATTTGTCTTATTAAAAACATTTTTTACCATTAAAAAAAATATATACGTTCATATTGTGGCAAATGATTAGAATATAGTGTTTCTTTCTGAAATTATAATCAGATTAAAAAAAATTGCATGAAATTTTGATCCATAACTTTATAAGTAAAACAATGGCTGATATCATCCTGAGTTTCTAATAAACCTGTTAAGAAAGAAAGAATATTTAGATAAACGTCTTGTAATTTGTAATACTTCATACTAAATATTTTGGGAGCTAATATTATTTCACAATTACCGTACTGCAGCGAACCTTTTCCTGTTCAAAATTTATTTGTCCTAAATCCCCAATTCATTGTTAACCCTTATGTTAGCGTGTATTTAAAACAGGAAGCATATGTGCCAAATTGTTGATATTTTAAAATAGATTTTAATTATATTGGATTAAAATTCGATTTTAATTTCATAGTGTATTCGAATGAATGTGTAATGTGAACACCAATTGAGATTAGTATTATTTAATAAATTAAGAGATTGGAGCGATGTCAGTGCTAGTTTTAAAAGCAAACTGAAATGTTCATGTTTGGAACATAATTTTGAAATTGCAATAATAGATCTTTGAAAATTTCAAACAAGAATATTTCAGTGAACGTCCGAGCTAGCATATATTTTATATAGATGTCAAATTCTTAATAAATGAAGTATAACACATTGTGTATCATAGCTTAAACTAAATCATGTAAATTTCGATGTCAATTTTAGGCGCTCATGTAGTACGGGCGACGTTTTATATGAACAATGTTTGCTAACACAATTTTTGCAACAATCTACTAGGTAAGCGTAAATTTTTATCTCGTGTTTCATGTTAATGTTATCTATGGTTAGGTTTTCGTCTTATATTTTTAATTTTAGGTTTTTGTTTCTTTCAATCGGTACTTTCGATTTTGTACATAAATTTTAGTGATCGTGCGTCTGCATTACCCTAAACATTTCAATACTTTGAACAAAATTTTATACTAACGGAAAAATTGAGAAGCTGTAGATTGGGATGGTATGGACATGTTTTGCGAAGAGAAGAGATCCATATAACTAGGAAGGTGTTGGATATGAAAGTAATTGGGAATCAGAGTAGAGGTAGGCCAAAGAAAAGATGGATTGAGTGTGAAGGAGGATATGGGTAAAAAGATGGTAACGAAACAAATTGCTCAAGATAGAGCGAAATGGAAAATACTCACATGCTGTCCCGACCCCACTTAAAGTGGGATAAGGTGAGGAAGAAGAAGAAGAACAAAATTTTGATAGGTTCAAGAAATTGTTCATAACAGGATATAAAACGGACTTGTGCAATATTGTTTATTTATATTTGAGCAACAAAGTTGGCTATGGCTCCATAATACCAAAATAATTAGAAAATAAGTACAAAAAAATTTCGGAAATAATTCAGTGTCTTTTTTTATGAGTTTTTCGTAGAAATAAATTACCTTCGACGATTGCTATATATATAATCAAATCTTTCATTGGATTCTGTATATTTTCTTATGCTAAATCATATAATGTACTATTGGAATCGTATAGTTTCGAACGTATCTACAAAGGATTCAAACTGACACTGCCGGCTTGTGCAGGTTAAGTAAGTTACTTGTGCAAAGTGGCTTTATCAAAGAGCGTGAGTGTGAGCTCCACTCACTTTAAATCAATGTCACTTTCAGTTTTCCTAAAGCATTTAGCATTTCAAACAGGTTTTAGGCATTCACAAGAACCTATTAAATTATTATTTTAATGCAAAAGCAAAAAGTATATAGAAATTTGGTGAATTCGAGAGGTTCATATTTTTTTGAGGTTTCTCATCTCAAGATTACCATCTATTAGTCAAAATCAATCTGTCTAAACGTATCTTCCTTTTACCGTAATTTCTTATTAACTTAAAAAAAAAGAGTAGGTTATTGATTCGTCAGATTTAACTCTGTCATTTGTAAACTTATTTGTTTTAATCTTTTTTATTTGGAATTAATCCCATTTAAATAGAGTTATTTTTGGATTCATTTATTTCAAAGTATATTTAGAGTTATTACAATTTTATTTCTAAAAAAGAAAAAGAAAAATAAAACCTTCTAAATTTTAGTAGTTTGTTTTACTAGGTACTTCAAAAAGGGGTTCTACAATTCGTCACATTTTTTTGTTTTTAGTTGTCCGACTACCTCCCATATTATCCCATATTATTAAAAACAATCAGTACATTGTTTTTTTTTTTAATCTGAAATATCATCAATTATTATCTGAAAGATAATATCCTGGTAATACAGGCGCACGATATGAAGACGTTGTTGTTGTTAAGAATTGTGATATCATGTGAGGACGGGTGCGTCGCGGGTCGAGGAATTAATCATAAATTAGGCTGGGCATAGACGGATAAACTTAATGAACATTTTATATTTGATGATATTAAAACAGCCATTTTATTTACTTTAGCAATAAATCTCTTGCTATACTTATTGCGCTTTTACTATATAAACGCGTAGAACCGACGGCCGATGGGGCAAAAAGATTCTCGAATGGCGACCATGTACCGACAAGCGCAGCGTTAGTTGGTTGGGCACCCACCGACCAGGTGGTCGGACGATCTGCTTAAGGTCTCAGGAAGACGCTGGATGCAGGCTGCTTCCAACCGGTCGTATTGGAAATCCTTAGAGAAGGCTATGTCCAGCACCACACTCTTGACTAAGCTAAAGTGTGAATTAATTACATTCAAGAAGCAAGGTAATATAAGCCAACACTCTTAAACATAAAGGTGTCAGTTGTCGCCTTGAAGAATAGCAAAATAGTGTGTTCGTTGTGTTCGAACATCAAGAAAACAAATCTTACGCGATTATATTAGAGAAAGAACACATAGAAACACAGCTACACCTTATTATAAATTTTTAATGAAAAAAGAAATTCAAACGATTAAGTATCGTAGAAGAAAACGTATTTTCGGTCCGAACTGCAGTTGTCTCTATCGCACTCTGCGGGGGTTGTTTGGGCACGGCGCGACAGCAATAGATTTTACAAATACCTATTTTTCAACTCTCTCGTGCTCAGTGTTTCCTCTTAAGGCGAGGCCTCGAATGTTTGGTACCTTCGCTCGGCAAAGGACTGATCAAGTGCGCGCAAGGGATAGCGCTTGGCGGTTTAGCCCGTGAATGATGAGATAGGACATAGTCTCGAGTCGCTCAAAGAAAAAAACGTAAGCGCCAAATTCGTTATTTCTATTTTATATAAAATCAGACCGGTTAATTGTATTTTCATATTTACATTTTGATGAATTACTAATAACCTATCTTTTAGTCTAAAAATCATTATTTCATTCGTCGCATTTGAGCTACAATAACAAAAACTCTGCGAACGAAGACCATTTTTCAAAAAATATTTCTATCGAGAAAATTTTATCAAAACGTGTTTTCATCTTCAATTTTTGGAGATGAAATAGTCAAAAATCATATTACTTAGATTTGAAACTCCTAATTTAAGTATTTTGCGAGATAAATAAGGTTCAGAACGACCTTATTTACAGTGGTATCACCTTAAGAAGACAGGTCGCGACGCGACAGTTGTCGGAGTTATACACTACCTTGCTCTGATGACAGCTCCGTGGTGGTTAACACGCCAGCCTGCGACACGGAGTGACCGGGTTCGATCCCCGGCCAGGTCAACATGGAAAATGATCTTTTTCAGATTGGCCTGGGTCTTGGATGTTTATCTATATATGTATTTGTTATAAAATATAGTATCGTTGAGTTAGTATCCCATAACACAAGTCTCGAACTCACCTTGGGGCTAGCTCAATCTGTGTGATTTGTCCGTATATATTTATTTATATTGCATCTGCCGCCACATAGAAGTATGTCAATTTTTGTTTTAAATCTGTGTGCTGCCATATACCAAAGTTAACCTTTAAATAATTGAAAAAAGGTTATCCGTCTATCTTAGTCCTGAATCCATTTAACTTAGTTAGATGTAGTGAGATGTATTTTTGTATCTGTAAAGTGGTCAATTGTGTAATGATTTTGAGAGAGTACATTAAAATTATAACTAAAAACGAACAAATATACATAACTACCATGAAAAATATCCTGGAAGTTCATTATCTATCTCGCATTATTATAAAAGGCTGGCGGTATTACCACATTGTATAACAATAATCTTTTCAGTAAGACCTTAATCATCATCATCATCATCAGGTCTTTTTTAGTCTCCACTACAGGAACACGACCCTCTCTGTACTACTAAAGTCATACTTGGTCAGAGCAGCCAGAGAACTTGGCCTACACTCTCCACGCTGGCCAGACGGGTTGGAGAGGTCTCACAGATGTTTTTAAGCTTTGTTTAGCTTGTATTTCCTAAGTCGCCTTCTACGACATCCACGGAAAGACTTGGAGTGGTCCTATTCTGCTCATAATACTTTTTAGATATTATTTTAATGTATTTCAAAAGTCATTTTGGGAAAATTGTATATTGAAACAATTTTGTTTATGTACCTGCCGAAGCGGAAAGATCCGTCCAAACGGAATTCGTTAGATAGATAAGGCGTAGACCCTTTCCTTCAGGGCGCTTCACACTGGCAAAGAATTCTCTAAGAAATAGTACCTACTAAAGACTTTTCTTGACGCAAATACTCGAAAATTACGAATATAAATAAAAAGTTAACCATTTTAAAGCAAGCTTTTACATCAATATTCATCGAGTTATTTTCAACGAGCCCTTCAATTTGATATCCATATTGTCAAAGTGCATCAAAAATAGCTAGCCCGCCATCTTGGGTGTTCCGCCATGTTGGATTTATATGACGGCACCATAGAGATAAGATAATCTAGGACGGCATAGGTACAGCTTACCATGCATTGTCATCGAAACTAGTTAGCCAAGTTATACATCATTTCAGACCAATCGGTAGAAGATATCTGCTTCAAAATTAAGTTGCAAGATTTTACCCGAACACATATAGTTACATATACATTGCAAGTTAAATAAAAGCTTATAAAATTATTTAGATTAACAAGAGTAGCTTTGAATTTCTTTTCGGGCGAAGCTGTTATTGTTAATTGTGAGCTAATAAGCACTCTATGGTGACTAAGTTATTTAGCGTTGAGTCGTGCAGCACAACTCGTGCTACATGATCAGACCAGCTTCAGCTTTATATTGCAGTAGCTTTGGCCCGCGGCTGCGCTCACGTCGATCCCGCGGAAACATTACTTTCTTGCGGGATGAAAGGTAGCCTATGTGTTATTCCAGGTGCACCTATCTATGTGCAAAATATACTGCGAAAAAGCCCCCTTTGCGGCTACCGTTGTTGCCTCACCGTTAACCTCTATACTTCTATGCTAGTGTGAAAGCGCCCTAATTTTCACTCTTCATGGCATTATCATCAAATGATATTAGGTAAATCAATCTATAGAAGCTATTTCTTTCCTCACTCTCACCTAAGGACGAATGATAAAAATTGTATTGTTTACATAAATTAAACCAATGAAAGTCTACCACAGTTTTTAAGGGCGGTTCACAACGCCAGCGAGCGAGCGAGGTCAGCGAGGCGAGAAAGGCTAGCGATTCGAACTCCCATTTCTTTTCATACTTTGGTTCACATAGCGAACTACGAGTATATGAGTAATGCAAACGACGATATCCGAGCACAGTATCCGAGATAGCTAGCGAGTGAGCGAGACGAGCGAGGCCGGTGAACATCGTTTCATCTCTTTTCATACTTTGGTTTACATAGCAAACTATATGAGCGATGCAGCAGACATATACGAGAGAATTAGCGAGTCTCGCTCGCCTCGCTAGCTTTTTCTCTAGTGGTGTGAACCACATCGCTTAGCTCATAGTTTTGTTCGCCTCGCTCGCGTCTCTCGCTTCGCTCACCTCGCTCACTCCCTCGTGTGAAGCGCCCTTAACGAGCAAATACATCTAAACCTCCGCCTCCCCCGCCGCAGCAAGCGTATTGTAGGTACTAGAATCGTCTCATTATCTTCGCATCTTTTAAACACTAAGTATTTAAGAAATTGAAACAATCGAATTTTTATCATTCGTCAATTTCCATCTTCTATTATGTGTAGTAGAACTTATCGAATTTAGTCCCACGTATGTAGGCCGCGACCCCCGCCTCGACCTTAAATTTGTATGTAGTTTCATCTTACAGTCAATACTTTGATATTTTAGCAGTCTAGCATTATTTTCTCAGTTTTCTTTAAGTCAGATACTAAGGTAATTTAAATAAGAAATTTGAAGGTAAAATTGAGAGGTTTCAACTAGGTAAGTGCGGGGTGACAGAGCTGGCAAAACGATACTGTATGAGGGGCCCTACCCGCCAACAGCAGAGTGGGGGGCCTTCGCCCCCTTGGGTTTTCATTTATGAGTTTGCCACGGGTCTTAAATGTTATAACTACAGCACTAAACTCAGTAAGTATTTATTTTAATGCATCTCTATAATTTTCCAAGAAACGATATTCCCGGAGTCAATATTCAGTCTCAGTTATAAGTAAATATTATATATTCAAATATTCTAACAAATATTTTGGTACTAACCTATGTTATGGAAATTTATTACAGAAATACAACATTATTATTATTTGCTAATGAGTTGCCAATCTGAAAATCTGAAAAATTGGTTCTTAAAAATTTATTGTTTAAAGTAAAAAGTTACGCAAAATTTTCCATTTAGTACCTCCACCACACAATTATATGTCAGTTTAGATGTTATTAGCGGTCATTGAACCAATCTACATCTTTTTGTAGTTTCTGAAAATTCTGAATAGTGCCGTTTTCGTCACTCTATTCTCTGTGAATGGCACAACTAATATACGAACGCGAGCAAAACGAAGAGTAAGAACCTAGTATACAATATGTGAAGAAAACCAATTCTTGAAGGGTGAATCAGCCCGTTGATATGAACAACTTTTCCTATGCGACCAAAGGTGGGAATTTAAAAAAAAATACATTTCTAAGTAAAGTTCAATCGCCCGGTCAATTTGTTTGGGAACGTCAAAAAACCTTTGTTCCCGGCATTGGTCCCATAGGAAAAGTTGTTCATATCGATGGTCTGAATAACCCCTTCAAGGATTGGACAGGGTTTTATTTACATATTGTAGGTTCATTGACCGTTTTTAACATGCTATCTGGCAACTCGTATATTTCACCTGCTATTGCGTTCTTTACCCATAGTGATCGGGGTCCGCTATTAAAATCCTATACAATATAATATAATTTGGCAAAAGATTTTACGGCCAGCCGCCTGCCTAATGCCAACCCTTCCTTATGTAGCTCCAGCACCAGAAAAGGCTAGTTTCCCAAAAGTAATCAAATTTGGACAATACATTTTTTAGAAAATATGGGCTACATTTTAATTAAAGCGTTAAAGTTCCGTTTACTAATGTTTTTAACAAAATGACGTCATGATCAGGCTCATGAACTTTGACACACATTATATTAATTATTTTGTTTAACTGACAAAGGAAAAATACGTGCCCAATGTTTTTTGATTATTTAATTGACTAATTATGATATATTATATTAATAATAATTTCAAGTAAAATCAAAGTATTGATTGTATAACAAAAAAAGTGATGAGAAAATTCGACGTGTGATTTGAAGCCACGGTGGTGTAGTTTGTAACACACTTAGAGCGCAAACCTAAGAGACGTGGGTTCAAATCTTACATGTGTAGAATTTTTGCTCATAACATAGTTTCGATTTTACTAAAATAATCCATTGTACGAACATTGTAAGTTTTTGTACTTAGCGTCCATACGACACCAACGTGTCGCTTCTCGGTGCCAAATACATAAATAGATCATAATAATATATATTTACATTTATTATACATTTTATTGTTTACTTTGATATTGAATGTACAGGATCCATCATATTCATCGCAATGTGTTTATGGAAATCGTATACTGAATTAAACTACATAAGAAATATTTGGTGTTTCATTTCATATCTCCGGTCATCATCATTTCGAGTAGGTGTCACGGTCAATCGACCATGTACGCCCTGGTGTCAGAGTTATACGCACCTAATATAGATTAATACGCACCTAAATAGAAGACTTTATGTATGTGTTCTCTTTATCGACTTTTCATGTGCTTTCGATACACTAGACCATAAGCAATTAATATCTAGTCTAGAAAAATGTGGTATACGTGGACCACTCCTCAAGTGGTGCAGCAGTTACCTTCAAAATAGAAAATTTCAGGTTAAGATAAATTACGTGTTCAGTGAACCGATAGACAGGACAGAAGGCACGGCACAAGGATCCGTTTTAGGGCCTCTCCACTACCTTTCTTATGTCAACGAAATGCATAAGTACGTCCAATATAGTACATGCTATCAGTTCGCTGATGACACCTGCCTGGTGGCTGCCGATAAAGATCCAAATAAAGCATGTGACATGCTACAATCAGATTTTAATGCTCTTTTAAAGTGGTGTCACGATGTAAGATTAGTTGTCAATGCAAAAAAAACCAAACTATTGCTCATTAAATCACCTTATATTAAAAGCGTTTCCTTGAAGGGCGTAATAGCTCATGACCATAAATGTCTACACTCATCTATCTCAACTCAGTGCAGCTGTGCTCCTGTTGACGTCGTAGATTGCCAAACATATTTAGGCCTCCAAATCGATAGTAAATTTAATTGGTGTTATCACATGGAACATGTTTGTAATAAGTTAAGACAGTTTTTGGCAAATATCATAATACTAAAAAATAGGATCCCTTTTAAAGTTAAAATAATGCTATATAATTCGCTTGCTAAATCTTACATTCAATATGGTTTAGGTAGCTACGGGCGTACATATAAAACTTACTTAAATAAAATTTATGATCTTCAACTAAGAATATTAAAAAATATAGTATCAATTAAAGTTAGACATCAATATAGTGACGATCACGCTGGCCTTTTTAAATACTGTAAAGTATTGCCCGTTCATTCTCAGGTAAAATTTATTTTATTAAAAAAACTGTTCTTTATTACAAATAATCAACCACAACCGGAACACTCTGTATACACCCGATCGGTAGCTCGACGTCAACTGAGTAGCAAACCGGTTCGCGTAAACAATGAATACGGCAGACGAACTTTTGATTATATTGTTACTCGACTTATTAACAAACTACCTATGGAAACACGGGATAAATTGACGACAAAAATATAAAGTATAAACTTAAAGAGCATTTCCATAGTTCACTCAAAAATATATAGAATAATCACGATAATTAATAACCGAACCATATTTATTTGTCCAATTCTTTTACCTTTCCTATATGTAAGTGTTGTGTGATTGACGTAAACTTAAGTCTTAGTATAATTTCAAACCTTAGTGGTTTCGCTATGCTAAGTTAATACCTACATAATGTTTTGTAAGATTTTTTAGATGATAATAAATGAAAAAAAAAAAAAAAAAAAAGTTCTTCGGAACCGCCTCTCGGCCTCTGACACTCTCCTCGCTGGCCAGACGGGTTGGGGAGGTCTCATTGATGATTTGTTTAACTTGTATTTCTTAAGTAGCCTCTTACGACCTCCATGATAAGACTAAGAGTGGTCCTATTCTACTCTGCCGGAAACCACACGGCAAATCGAAAAACATGTTCTTTACAAAATTTACGTCAGTTGCAAAGTTTACCTTTACAGGTTAAACCCTAGGTTGTAAAACAAAAAGCTACGTGTAGCCTATTGCCTATCCATCTCCTCCATCCTGAAAATTACTGGGCATGTAAGTGAAGTCCTCTATATTATTAATAAGTCTGTATTTCTGACCTATTTAAAGAATAAATTATTGATAAACGAATGTGGACCTAATGTTAGTCTATTAAGACTGAATTTAGTTAATCAGGGGATGTTTTAATAAAATTAAATTTGCCAGGAGTGCGTAGAGGCAGTGGTGCGGAAAGTGAAAGGAGGATAATCGCGAACAACGCTTGGTATAAGGACGATAGTACACTAAGAGACAAAATTAACGTGAGAGAAATTACGTAGGTATTAGCTTATAATATGATTAACATGATTTTTTTATGCAACGAGCAAACAGGTCACCTGATGGTAAGTGATGGCCAATGCCTATAAACAACTGCAACACCAGGGATTGCCGGCCTTTCAAGAAGTTGGGGAAATGGGCGGGGGTAAATTGGGGGATGAGCCTTCGGCTTTTGCACTCACCAAACGAAGCACAGAAGCGGTAGAGCTTCTACTCAAACTTCGATTTTCTGAGAGAGTGTGGTACTTCCCTAGGCGAGCCAGCTTATTTATGCTACAAGTAATAAGAATTATGCCGGGAGCGTGGCTCTACCACAAACAACAACTAAGGTGATCTAAAAATAATAATAAATAAAGCGTGAGTAACACCATGTCCGGCGAATTAAATCTCTATCGACGCTTTATGTTGTATACGACTGCCCTAAAATAGATTCAGGGAGTTTCTTTATTTTTTATATAACTGACTAGCTGTTGCCCGCGGCTCCGCCCGCGTTAATGTCGTTCCCTTGGGAACAGTAAAAATGATAAAAATTCCATACAAACCCCTCCCCCTCTGCTTTTTCCCCTTAAGGGGGAATTTAATACATTTCACCTGCATAGATCTTTAGCCCTTAAGGACGGGATTTTGCCTATTTCACCTACACAGATATTTTTTTATTGTAGTGGAGAACTTCTTATTGTCACATTTCTAAGTAAATAAAAAAAATCCATACAAACTTTGCCCCACCTATTTTACGTCTAAATTTCGTCCATTTTAACTACACAGATCTTTTTAATTGTAATGTAAACATATATACTTATTTTTATACATCTATGTCTAGAAATGAGAAAATTTCCATACAATCCCCCCCCCCCCCCTTTATCCCTTAAGGGGGGAATTTTGTACATTTCACCTACACAGATCTTTTTTAATTGTAATCTAGAACGTATATACTTATTTTCATACTTTTAAGTCTAGAAATGAAAAAAATACCATACTAACTTTACTCCCCTATTTTATACCTTCAGGCTAAAATTTTGTCGGTTTTACCTACATCTTTTTAATTGTAATCCAGAACGTCCAGAAATTAAAAAAATGTCCATACAAACTTAACCCCCAATGGGGGATGTTGCCTCTTAAGGAGAGGATTTTATACATTGCATCCCCGTTATATCCTTCTTAAGGGATGATTTTTGATAATATTTTACTCGTGTTTCATGCCTTTCAGTAAAGAACCTTCATGCTGAATTTCATTCGAATAACTTCAAAAACGAACATGTTTCATACTAACTTTGCAACCCGTTTTACCCCCTTAGGAGATGAATTTCCAAAAATTATTTCTTAGTGCTCCCCTACGTTATAAAAGGAACCCCTGTGCAAAATTTCAAGTTCCTAACCCTTATAGTTTAGGCCCTGCGTTGATATGTCAGTCAGTCAGTCAGTTTCTCCTTTTTTTTAGTATGGATTACTATGGAAAGTATGGATAGGTATAATGCTGTCGTATAATGATGATGAATTGACTTTGGATTTTAATTTTCTTATGTCACTTATTATTTTATTATTTTTTTTATTATTTTTGCTATATGTTTGCAGGCAAACTCATGCTTTGAGTTCATTCAAATGACGATAACTTTTTTTTTAATGAACCGATTTTGATGAAACAAACTTTAAATGTTTTGCTGAGTTAAAACAAAGCAATTGGTGAAAGTTTGAAGTAAATCGGTTCAGTATTTTCGGAGATAACCGTGGTCATACATACAGAGCTTCGGGTCACGCGACTACGAACGCACACGCCCACGCGTAGTCTAAATTATTTAATTAAAAAATGGCTCAAAATACCATTGAAAGTGCCATACGCGAACTTATCAAACAAGTTAGTAGCCTTAGTGATAAAGTGGAGACACTACAGTGTACTATTGAGGATCAAAACAATACGATTTTGAAGAATTCAGAGGAGATATCACTATTGAGATCTGCACTGGCGGGTAGTATACAAATAAGCGTTCCGAGAACATCGGATTCAACAGCCACAGCACCCGTCATTAACCCGCCCCCGACCGAGCGAGAGATCAGACAGGTGAGACGGAACGCAATAGCTACTGACCGCGCTATGAATGTGAAGAGAACGGAACTAAGTCGAACCTCGGTAACGAGAACATCCGAGGTAAGCCGAACTCGACTACCGTCAGCGACAGCTGACAACTCTGACGCATGCAAAGAACCGGTGGCAAAATGTGGGGCCACTAAACCGGCGTCGAAACCGGAAGTGAAGGAGACAAAGGAACCAACAGAAAACGAGGACACTCCTTCTTGGCAAGTAGCGAAACGCAGAAAGTTCAGACCCAAGCAGCGCGCTGTAATTACCGGATCTGGGGGACTAAATGATGAACTCCAGACAGTGGAACAAATTAAGTATATCCAAGTTTGGTCGGTTAAGCCTGAAACCACGGAAGAAGGTATAAGAAACCATTTAAAACAGATAAACCTAAAAGATTGTAACAAAATTATTGTAGAAAAACGACTACTAAAAACAAATAGACATGCAGCTTTTATAATAGGAGTACCGCTTAGCGAGTACGAACTTATTTACACACCCACTGCGTGGCCACAAGGTGCGAAGATATCCGAGTGGACGTACTTTCGTTACTCGCCCCGAGAGCGGGGCGCGGGCGCAGGCAAGGCCGCCACTAGTCGACCAGATACTGGCCGCGCAGTCACAAAGCTCCAGGGAACGATTGATCACGCATGAAACAACTACAACTCGACGTCTAACTGTATGCCATCAAAACATAGCATCAATTAACAAGAAAACTCAACGGCTAGAAGTGTTACTTAAATGTGAATTAAAGTGTGATATTCTTGCTGTGACGGAACACTGGTTAACTAAACCTAAACTCAAGTGTATTAGTTTAGCAGGTTTTAAATTAGCGTCTGATTTTTCGCGAGAAAAAATAATACACGGCGGGTCATGCATATTTGTCAGAGATAATGTCAAATGCGTCGAAAATATCAAATTAACTTCCTTGTCTGTCGAACGGTTCTGTGAAATTTCAGCAATTGACCTATTAGATTATGGTATTACAATAATCTGTATTTATAGAACGAATTTAATAACTGGACACGAATTCCTCGATAACTTTGAGCCTTTGCTAAATAAGATTGAGGAATGCGAGATTGAATGTGTAATTGTGGGTGATTTCAATATTGACTGGATGGGTGAAAAAAACTTGACGGTTAAAAGACTTACTGATATGTTATCGGTACATAACTTGACTAATAAAGTAGATTTTTTGACGCGGATAACCAAGGACTCAGCTACTTGTATCGACCACTTATATACAAATTTACAAACGGAATTGGTGACGGCCAAACCCGTAAAAACCTATCTCAGTGATCATATCGCGGTTCGAGGCGAAATTCAGTATGCTGACCTCAGGTCAGAATCGCGAACGCGGTCCGTCAGAGATATGTCGTTATTTAATCGTGCAAATTTTGTCAGGTCTATTGATAGTGTAGATTGGGAAGACGTACTTGAACGTAATAGGACTGCGGAAACATCAGCAGCAGCTGTGACCACGGTAATTGTAAATAAAATGGAGGCTTGCTTCCCCATTCGACGAAAAAGTATCAGAAATAGTGACTCATCGTGGATTACTACCGACGTTATTAATATGAAATCTTTATTATATGACATAAATAATCTTAATACTTTATTTCCGAACGACATGAACTTAAAGCAATTGGTAGATGACCTAAATATAAAATATGACAATTTATTAAAAAATGAAAAATCTAAGTATTATTCAAAAATTATCGAAAGTAGTATGAACCCTTCAAAAAGCATGTGGCATGTAATTAACCACGAAAGAGGAAAAAGTAACTTGAATAAAGTCAACTTTGTAGACGTTGTTACCGATATAGATGGCAAAAAATTCGACACTCCCAAAGAGGCGGTAAACTCAATGAACTTACGGTTCTTAAACGCAGCTAGAGCAAGTAATGCCCCTAAAGCTGATATCCCCTGTGTAAAAAGCACTATACAGAGATGTTGTAGGCCCACGGATCGTTCGTTGCGATTCGAACCCTTTACGACGGGTGAGGTCCATAAAATTGTGACTTCACTTATACCCCCCAAGCATACCAAAGACATATACGGGATTTCGATGGCATACCTAAGAATGGCTATTATACCACTTGCCCCTATACTTGCTGATCTATTTAATAAATGTTTAAGAGAAGGTACATATCCACATATACTAAAACTAACAAGGGTATCACCAATATACAAGGGCAAGGGGAAAAGAGAAGATATTGATGGGTATAGACCTCTGTCAATAATTCCTGCAATCGCAAAAGTATTTGAAAACGGCTTGAGTTCGAGGTTGGATAGATATCTGACGTCAACTGAGGCACTGTCTGACAACCAGTATGCATACAGAGAAGGCCGGTCTACTACTTCGCTTACACGCGATGTCATTGTTCGAGTGGTGGACGCTAGGGAACGCAAACTGCAAGTGGCAGTCTTTTGCTGTGACCTGACCAAAGCCTTCGATGTTGCCGACCATAGAGTATTGGAAACTAAGTTGGCACATTATGGAATAAATAATAAAGCACGTTCCATACTTTGTGAACTTATGAAAGGCAGAAGCCAGATAGTGGACGCTGGAGACGGCGGATGTCAGTCTGACTCCTTCTCATCAACTATGGGGGTTGCTCAGGGATCGTCAGTTTCGAATATATTGTTCTCAATATTACTCAATGATCTCCCGGACGCAATCACGGACGCTGACACTCTCATGTACGCTGATGATGTGGCTGCGATAGTGACCGCACCTACGGTAGAACAACTTGAGACAAAACTGAATGAAACTGCTGAAAGACTTTTTAAGTGGTTTAGTGTTAATGGTCTCGCACTTAACATCAGCAAAACGCACTTTATTTATTTTAATTTATCTGGACGTGTCGTAAAACCATTAACAGTCGCAGTGAATCATACCGTAATCCGCGAAGTAAGCGAGACCACATTCCTTGGTTTTGAAATCGACAGAGGACTGACATGGGAAAAACATATTGACCAAACATGTAGTAAACTTGGCAGCGCATGTTTTGCGCTCAGGAGGGTAGCTCGAGTTGTTTCGAAGGAGGCAGCTCGCGCTTGCTACTTTGCAACGGTACATTCCGTACTGCAGTATGGTGCTGAGCTATGGGGCCGAGCAGCTGAGTGGAAGAGAGCATTTCGTCTGCAAAAACGTGCAGTTAGGGCTCTAGCTCAAATACCACTACAAACCACTTCAGCTAAACCTTTGTTTATCCAATTTGAAATTCTCACCCTGCCATCTATTGTAATCTATCAAACAGCGGTTTTCGTGAGAACACATCTAGAAAGCTACGAGAGGAATAATGACGTACATAGGTATAATACTCGCAATGCTGAAAAGCTTAGATCATTGTCGCGGAAACTTGTTAAGTCAGACAAACTAACACACGTGATGGGACCGGATGTCTACAACAGACTGCCTGACGAAATTATTGGAGCGCCCAGTCTTTATTCGTTCAAGCAAAAACTCAAGAGATGGCTGGTTGATAAGGCTTTATATAGTATCGAGGAATTTTTAATTTAAATATAAAAAATAATTTATCCTATGTAATTTTATATTTTTGGAAATTTGCTGACATTACTAATAATATTTTTTTTTGACATTTTTTTAAACTAATTTTGACTTATTTTATAAATAGGTACATAAATATATTCTCAAAGTGTGATGACGTGTAATATTATTATGAATAAATGAGTATTGAGTATTGAGTATTGAGTATTCAGACAGACAGACAAGAAATGCGAAAAAATTTTTTTTGCTTTCTATTATTCTTTTTAAGTGTTCCTCTATCCATTTCAATCAAAAATTCTAAATGTACAGACAAAATATTTTTACTGTTTTATTATATGTATATATGATGTGTACCTGATTGTCTGTCAATTAATTAATTATACGTATTGTATGAACACACGCATAAATACATAAGGTCGGTCTTCCTTTCTATTTTGGAAATAATATAACCCTCATGCTTTAAGATTTAAAAAGAAAGTTTTTTTTTGCAAAAATAAAATTTTTGTAACAAGCTTTTATTATAAAGAAATCCACACTGTGAAGTGCATTCCAAGACAAATCAAATGAGCCTAAATACGATTGGTGTAATATGTTTAGTTTAAGAGTTCTTATGGCCACCTTTCGACTCAAATCATCAAACCTGCGCAACGATTCCACACTAATGAATTGTCATACGATTTACACATGCATGCAAAATTTCAGCTCAATCGGTAAACGGGAAATGGATCAAATTTACCTTGCAAGATTTGATTACAGACAAACATCGGGACAGGTAAAACTCAATAAAAGCTTGTAAAAAGGAAGCTTTATTTTTAATAAAAAAATAATATGATTAAATGAGCACAGAAGAAACTGGAACAAGAAAGCTAGGAATAGGGATGCCTGGACAAATGAAAGGGAGGTTTTTGCCCAGCAATGGGACATAAAGAGCTAAAAAAAATACAGAAAAAAGTAGGAACGTACCTATTTCCATTGATATTTTATTTACTTTCACTTAGTGTGTCCCCAACTTGTGTCACCACTATGTACTTACGTACATGCCAGACAGCACGTCTAAAATAAGCACGCAGCTTTGTTTCTTAATGACCCGTAAATCTACAGCGATAGAGTTGATTTTCTGTCATAACAAGCATAAACTTTGAGACGTGGCATATACCAGTGTTTTATTGATACGCTTAAATGGAATTACAGAAAAGTAAATTTGATTCCATTGTTTATTCGCATGTATATTATACATACCTATCAGCTGTTTACAATATTCCTACACTGATTTCGATTTGTCAAATACTAGCTATTGCCTGCAGGCATTTATAAATAAATAAAAATAAAATAATTTAAATCAGATAACAAAGATCCATAGAACACATGTCATTTATAAAAAATAAACAAATTAAACCAAAGTAAATTAAATCAAATCAAATTATATCAAACTAGCTGTTGCCCGCGGCTCCGCCCGCGTTAATGTCGTTCCCTTGGGAACAGTAGAAATTATAAGAAGTCCATACAAACCCCTCCTCCTCTGCTTTTTTCCCTTAAGGGGGAATTTAATACATTTCACCTGCATAGATCTTTAGTCCTTAAGGAGGGGATTTTGCCCATTTCACGTACACAGATATTTTTTTATTGTAATGGAGAACTTCTTATTGTCATATTTCTAAGTAAATAAAAAAAATCCATACAAACTTTACCCCGCCTATTTTACCCCTTCAAGGGGAAATTTCGTCCATTTTAACTACACAGATCTTTTTAATTGTAATGTACACATATATACTTATTTTTATACTTCTATGTCCAGAAATGAGAAAATTTCCATACCATCACCCCTCCCCTTTATCCCTTAAGGGGGGAATTTTATACATTTCACCTACACAGATCTTTTTTAATTGTAATCTAGAACGTATATACTTATTTTCATACTTCTAAGTCTAGAAATGAAAAAAAAATCCATACTAACTTTACTCCCCTATTTTATCCCTTCAGGCGAAAATTTCGTCGGTTTTACCTACACACATCTTTTTATTTGTAATCCAGAACGTCCAGAAATTAGAAAATGTCCATACAAACTTACCTTACTGTTATTGTAAAATTCCTTTCTTAGTGCTCATTTACATCATAAAAAGAATCCCTGTGCCAAATTTCAAGTTTCTGGGCACAGTAGTTTTAGCTGTGCGTTGATATATAAGTCTGGTTTGCCTTTGGCCCGCGGCTCCGCCCGCGTAAGTGTCGATTTCTCAGGAACAGTAGAATTACCCGGAATATATTATTTTAGTTCATGACTTTCAATGAAACACCTTAATATTGAATTTCAATTGAATAACTTAAAAAACGGAAAGTTTCATACTAACTTTGCATCCCCGTTATACCCCCTTAAGGGACGATTTTTGAGTAAAATATTTTACTCGTGTTTCATACCTTTCAGTAAAGAACCTTCATGCTGAATTTCATTCGAATAACTTCAAAAAAGACAAAGTTTCATACTAACTTTGCAACCCGTTTTACCCCCTTAGGAGATGAATTTCCAAAAATCCTTTATTAGTGCTCCCCTACGTTATAAAAGGAATCCCTGTGCAAAATTTCAAGATCCTAACCCTTATAGTTTAGGCCCTGCGTTGATATGTCAGTCAGTCAGTCAGCTTCTCCTTTTTTATTTGTATGGATTACTATGGATAGTATGGATAGGTATAATGCTGTCGTTTATTGATGATGAATTGACTTTGGATTTTAATTTTTATAAGTCACTTGTTATTTTATTTTATTTTTGCTATATGTTTGCAGGCAAACCTTATGCCTTGAGTTCATTTTTTGCTTTCTATTATTCTTTTTAAGTGTCCCCTTATCCATTTCAGTCAAAAATTCTAATTGTACAGACAAAATATTTTTACTGTTTTATTATATGTATATAGACTAGCTGTTGCCCGCGGCTCCGCCCGCGTTAGTGTCGATCCCTCGGGAACAGTAGAATTTCCCGGAATCACTTACCCTATGTCCTTCCCCGGGCCTCACACCTCCATACCAAATTTCATCCAAATCAGTTCAATGGTTGAAGCGTAAAAAAACGACAGACAGATTTACTTTCGTATTAATAATATTAGTATTAGTATGGAAGTATGGATATTATTTATACTTCTAAGTCCAGAAATGAGAAAATTTCCATAAAACCTTTACCCTC
Organism: Elegia similella; assembly: GCA_947532085.1. Classification (NCBI taxonomy): domain Eukaryota; kingdom Metazoa; phylum Arthropoda; class Insecta; order Lepidoptera; family Pyralidae; genus Elegia; species Elegia similella. The sequence goes on along the minus strand of OX383951.1, from coordinate 5,411,444 downwards.
CCATTTTACCCCTTTAAGAGTGAATTTTGTCCATTTCACCCACATAATTTTTTTTTAAATTGTAATCGAGAACTTGCATACCTATTTATTTTCATACTTACTTTATGAGAAACTTTCAAATTTCCAAACAAACTTTATCCCCCTTCTAGGGGATTTTTTTCCAGTTGACCTACACAGATCTTTTTCAATTGTAATCGTGAATTTATTTACCTATTTTCATGCTTCTAAGTCTAGAAATGAGTAAATTCCTATACAATGTTTACCCCGGTATTTTACCCCTTCAGGGGAAAATTGGTTCAATGGTTGAAGCGGGAAAAGAAGACAGACAGAGTTACTTTCGCATTTATAATATTAGTATGGATAGTATGGATAAGTATAATGCTGTTGTATACTGATGATGAATTGACTTTGTATTTAAATTTTCTTATGTCACTTATTATTTAATCACTTACTATTTATGTGCTATACACGGTGAACAATGCTGGGAACTCAAAAAAAAATTCGACATTTCCATACAAACTGGCCGGCCGGCGGGACTCTTTTGTATGGAAATGACGAATTTTTTTTGAGTTTCCAGCATTGGTACCATAAAAAAAGTTGTTCATATTAATGACCTGAGTCACCCCTTTAAGGGTCCAAAACGATGAAAAATTCACCGTGTATATTTGCAGGCAAACTAATGCCTTGAGATCATTCAAATGACGATAACTTTTTTTTTAATGAACCGATTTCGATGAAACAAACTTGAGATGTTTTACTGATTTAAAACAAAGCTATTTGTGAAAGTTTGAAGTAAATCGGTTCAGTATTTTCGGAGATAATCGTGATCATACATACAGACAGACAGACTGACAAAAAATTCGAAAAAAATTTTTTTGCTTTCTTTTATTCTTTTTGAGTGTCCCTCTATCCATTTCAGTCAAAGATTCTAAATGTACAGACAAAATATTTTTACTGTTTTATTATATCTATACATATAATAAAACAGTAAAATTATTTTGTCTGTACATTTCGAATTTGATACGGGGAAAAAGCAAAGGGGCAGGGGTTTGTATGGAATTTTTATCATTTCTACCGTTCCCAAGGGAACGACATTAACGCGGGCGGAGCCGCGGGCAACAGCTAGTGTATGTATATATGTATATCTAGATAAAGTAACATTAACTCACTTTATTATATTATTAATGTCGATTCCTCGGGAACAGTAGAATTTCCCGAAATAAAAAGTCCATGCCTCTAACTACCTCCACACCAAATTTCATCCAAATTGGTTCAATGGTTGAAGCGTGTAAACGTGACACGCACTAATGTATGGATAACCAACCTCTAGTATAGGTAAGATCGTACCTACTTTGTGCTTTTATTCCTTCACTGCATCGATTTTTATTCTGAATTTATTTTAGCGATATTTGCGCCTTAATTATTCACACCTCATAATCGAGGTGTGAATAATTAAGGCGCAAATATCGCTAAAATAAATTCAGAATGCTGACACAAGTTTGCACAAGCCTAAAATCCTATTGTATAAACTTTTCATTTAAATCAATATATTTGTATTTATAACAATTCATGGTGAAATTTTGGTATGGGGCCATGCTGGGAATACAAAATAAAAATTGGCAGTTCCATACAAAAAAATTCGGCCTCCCAGTCAATTTGTACGGGAACGTCAAAAAAATGTTGAGTTTCCAGCATTGGTCCCATAGGAAAAGTTGTTCATATCGACGGGCTGAATCACTCCTTTAAGGGTCCAGAACGATCAAAATTTGACCATGTATAAACATTGTAGGACGCGACCCCTTCTACCGAATTGCTTTGTTGTCTGTACCTATACAGGGTTATAGTTAACTAACGCTAAACCTGCTAAGGACGACTTGGGTACATCATAACTAGCAACGTTTGTTCTATGACTTTCACCTAAACGCAATACATAGTAAGATTTTACATATTATTTTTTTCTTTATTTAATTATTATATTTCAAAATCATGTACATATACAACAGAACATAAATACATTTCAGAAAAAAAACACGGTGGTTTGTGATGAAATGCAACAACTTAAATATAAACAAATATCTTAGAAAGTGATTCAGTAGCAAACAATTCCTCACTGTTGTTTGACTAACTAAATTCATTAAAAAAATAAATAATTAAAAACCAGTTCAAATATATTAGCTTTTATGTGGATTTCTATCAAACGTTAGGTCTATGCTGCCGGCCGCGAGCCACGTGAAGTACCTACTATTATTACCTCGTAGCTCTGATTGCCATAGAGTTAAGACGAATAGAACTGCAAAATTGCATTTAATTTTTTTTGTATGAAAAAAGCACAAAAAAAGTCATAGAAAAAACGTAGTTAATCTTGATAACTACTAAAATATAAACGTGAAAATTTATATTATGAAAGGCTTTATTAAAATCTTTGTGTATATAATTTTTATGTATTATTTATAGTTTAAGAGAAAATTCAAGATATAGATACAGGGCCTGGCAAGGTATCTCTGTCGCTGACTGTACCTTAGTCACCTTTGGAAGGTTATGCATTTGCACTTACCCTGTATAAAGAGCTAATATTTAAAAAGGATCACTCAAGCATAATTATCGTCTAGACAGTACTTAATTGCTGGCTCGAGAGCCTACTCCACGATCGCTTCAACAAATTTTTAGATTTTTGAAGTTATTGGAGGATAAAATTGTAGTCTTGAAATTACAAAGATAACTACGTACTCCTTTAAGAATTTTATTGAAATTCTTATTTCTTCTAATATTAAAATTCTCATGTTGTAGAATGTACCAGCTGCTTCTTTTCCCGCGCAGATCGTATATGCCGATCGAGGGAATGAGCAAATCTGACGGATCATATTAGTAACACAAAATTTATGGTTATCGCAATTTTTCCTTTAACTGTGCTATATGACGTTGCTTCGTACCAATTTTCAAGATTAGTGCACGGAAAGTACCCGTACCCTGTAGGTTTTGATTCCCTTGCGAGTGTCGGGAAATTATCTATACATATAATAAAACAGTAAAAATATTTTGTCTGTACATTTAGAATTTTTGACTGAAATGGATAGAGGGACACTTAAAAAGAATAATAGAAAGCAAAAAAATTTTTTAAGAATTTTTTTTGTCTGTCTGTCTGTCTGTCTGTCTGTATGTATGATCACGATTATCTCCGAAAATACTGAACCGATTTACTTCAAACTTTCACCAATTGCTTTATTTTAACTCAGATTAACATTTAAAGTTTGTTTCATAAAAATCGGTTAGTTAAAAAAAAGTTATCGTCATTTGAATGAATTTAAGCCATGAGTTTGCCTTGCCTGCAAATATATAGCACTTACTTATATATTATAAGTGACATAGGAAAATTACATGCTAAACGTGGCCTTCAGGTCTTATAGACCTAGGCTCTGTCTACCCCGTAAGGAAAAAAGACGTGATACTATGTATGTATGTATAGTCTTTTTTTCACGCTTCAACCATTGAACCAATTTGGATGAAATTTGGTATGGGGGTAGTTTGAGACCCGGGGAAGGACATAGGGTATCTTTTATTCCGGGAAATTCTACAGTTCCTGAGGGATGGACACTAACGGCGGCGACGTAGCCGCGGGCAAATCTGACTTATATATCAACGCAACCGAAACTGCTGCGCCTAGAAACTTGAAATTTGGTACAGGAGTTTTTATAATGATGTGAGTGAGCGCTAAGAAAGGAGCGTCTGTTGTCTTTTTACGCTTCAACCATTGAACTGATTTGGATGAAATTTGGTACGGAGGTAGTTTGAGGCCCAGGAAAGGACATAGGGTATGTTTGATTCCGGGAAATTCTCATGTTCCCGAGGGATGGACACTAACGCGGGCGGAGCCGTGGGTAACAGCTAGTTAAAAATATTTTTATTAGGTATATGTATGATGTAACTAAAAATGTATGCCTTTCATAATTTTTCCTTTATCTGTGCTATAAGATGTTGGTTCGTACCAAATTTCAAGATTCTAAGTTCATGGGAAATAACCTGTAGATTTTGAGTCTCGTGCGAATGTCAACAAACCACGAGAATTTGCGACATACTGTATCTTTTGATTTCGTTAGCTTAGAAATTTGATTTTTTCACAGCTCCAAAGGACAATAGATCTGGGTATTTGATATGAATTTCAACTTGATACCTGTACGCGTTCCTGACAATAAGGGTCTTGACAGATAGATACACAGACAGACGGACAACCGAGTGATCCTATAAGGGTTCAGTTTTTCCTTTTGAGGTACGGACCCCTAAAACAATCAGGGAGATGCAAGGACGGTTGAAACTTAGTAAGAAAGAGAAACCATTACCCAAAAGAAACATAACAATACATTCAACACTGCGATGGGGTTAAAAATTATGCATACTCTTTGAACCGAGCGTCGCGCGTTATCGCGCTGGTAACAAACGGACAAACGTACAAAAGACATCCGGAAACGGAAGTCATATATTCAGTCTCGCGACACACACATTTACATACATACTTTGCTACGTAAGTAGCGATGGAATATTGCAGTTTGTACTGTGCTTCAGTGACTAGTAAGAGTTCAACTGTTTAACCGGTGGTTGCAAATATGGTATTCAAAGAAATACCAACTCAATCATTATTTCGTACACCCTGTACGTGTTGTACACCCTGGTTTCAGAGTTAAGGTAGCCGCACACTTATCAACTCGTAAACGGAACGTACACGTATCAGCTCGAGCAGTTCAGTATTCTTTGTATGAAACTCCCTACTGCAACGCAGCCAACGCAACCAACAGCCTCCGTGGTCCAGTGGTTAAGGCGTTTGCCTGTTGACCCGGGGGTCGTGGGTTCGATTCCCACCGGAAGCATACTTTGTTTAGTTGTTTCCAGTTTGGTAAGGACATTGCAGGCTTAAATCACCTGATTGTCTGATAATAAAGATGATTCTTCCTTCGGTTGGCACGTCAAGTCGTTGGTCCCGGCTGCCATCTGGTAGTCGTTAAAGGAACCACGTCAGAGGCCGAGAGGCGGTTCCGAAGAACTCTGACACCAGGGTGTGCATGGTCGATTGACCGTGACACCTATTAGAAATGATGATGATGATGACCGTGCACACCTTGGTGAGTTAAGGTAGCCGCACACTTATCAACTCGTAAGCGGAACGTATAGGTATCAACTCGAGCAGTTCAGTATTCTTTGTATGAAACTCCCCGCAGCCGCTCGTGGTCAACTCGTCGTCCACGCGCTTACGCCTCTCCGTAAAGTCCGTGCGTCTTCGGGTTGTATTGATTCTCTGAATGTTGTATTCTGCTTTCTAATACATTCTTCTATGGACTGCAGTATGTTATAGAAGAGATATTTTGACATATGGATATATATACTAAGTTAGCAAATATGCAGGCTGGTGCCAGCCAGATCAGAGCGGTCGGCGAGCGGTAGGCGCGTCGTCGGTCGCCTAGCCGTAGCCGAGTCTACGTCAGGTTGACGTCTGGTAGAAGGCGCGGTAAGAGGTGATACGGTGTCCCTTTCTGCGTTAATAAGTGTGCTGTGACCTTTCTTTGGAACCGTCTCTCGGCCTCTGACGTGGTTCCTTTAGCGACTACCAGATGGCAGCCGGGACCAAGGACTTAACGTGCCAACCGAAGAAAGAATCATCTTTGTTAATAATCAGGTGATTCAAGCCTGCAATGTCCTAACCAAACCAGAAACAGCTAAACAAAGATATGCTTACCGTGGGAATCTAACCCACGACCCCTGGGTCTACAGCCACCACGGAAGCAGTTAACATCAACTAAATGTAGTAAGCGATACGGTGTAATTTAGCTCGCGTCAGAACGAAGTACCCTTCAGTTTAGATACCTACAGCAAGGCATTTTTATTCTTACAGCTCTGAACAAACGATTCATAATTCGTTGAAGTCGGTGAACACATATGAATAAACGCGCGTCGTTCCTACCGGATTTGTTCGGTTTTCCCCTTCGAAGGGGTCGCCGCGCGTAGTATGTTTTCGATACTGACACGCACGGGGTGTGAGACAGGCCTGGTATGGTATAGAATAGCGCGTCTGGCCTCCTGAGCTTATACTTGCTTTTCACCCAATCATCAGCCTCCGTGGTCCAGTGGTTAAGTCGTTTGCCTGTTGACCCGGGGGTCGTGGGTTCGATTCCCACCGGAAGCATACTTTGTTTAGTTGTTTCCAGTTTGGTTAGGACATTGCAGGCGTGAATGACCTGATTGTCTGATAATTAAGATAATTCCGTGCTTCGGAAGGCACGTTAAGCTGGTGGTCCCGGCTGCCATCTGGTAGTCGTTTACAACGTCAGAGGCCGAGAGGCGGTTCCGAAGAACTCTGACACCAGGGTGTGCATGGTCGATTGACCGTGACACCTACTCGAAATGATGATGACCCAATCATCCTGCATAATAGCCGTGTGGTATCCGGCAGAGTAGAATAGGACCACTCCAAATCTTCCCGTGGATGTCGTAGAAGGCGACTTAGGAAATACAAGCTAAACAAAGCTTATAAACATCTAAGTCCCCTAAGTCTAAACCCGTCTGGCCAGCGTGGAGAGTGTAGGCCAAGTCCTCTGGCTGCTCTGGCTAAGTATGGCCCTAGTAGTATAGAGAGGGTCGTGCTCCTGTAGTGGAGACTAAAAAGGACCTGATGATGATGAAATAAATATATACGGACAAATCACACAGATTGAGCGAGCCCTAGCGAGCCCCAAAGTAACTTCAAAACTTGTGTTATGGGATACTAACTCAACGATACTATATTCTATAACAAATACATATATAGATACACATCCAAGACCCAACACGAACACAACCCAACAAGAACGCAATCAAACCTACAGGGTAGGTACTGTAGGATTTGATTCTCTTGCGAATGTCGAAAATTTGCGGCATAAACGGCTGTACCTTTTACACTGCTTCAAGTAAGGAGTTATATTCTCTTTGGCTCCAAGGGACAGTAGACTCGAGTATTTGATATAAATTTCAGCTGGGCGAATTTATCATTCAGTATTTGTCATTTTTTTTTTCGTTTTTTACCTTTTTTTCTTGCAATTCTGTATTCCATTAGGGATTCTGATTCCAGGATTTCAGTACAGTTAAGAGGTTCAAAATCCCGCGGTATATACCGGGTAAAGTTTTTATGCAAATTTCTTATTTCTTATTTATGGACTTAGAAGTATAAAAATATGTTTATAAGTTCATGATTACAATCAAAAAAGATCTGTGTAGGTGAAATGGACAAAATTCCCTAGTGTGGTAAAATGAGAGGGGGGGGGGGGGGGGATACATTTCTCATATCTGCAGCTGTATGAAAATTGGTAATTGTAATTAGTATAGGGGTCCTAATCAATATTAATATCATATACTAATAATAAATCTGTAAGGGTTGGTCATGGAGTAAGTTACTTTGTTTTCAGAGATATCGTGTTATACATGATACTGAAACTAAACTGACGATTTTCTTTTTTCTGTATTTATTATGTATGTATGTTCCTTCATAACTCTCAAACGAATTAATGAATTATATGAAACTTGGTAGATAAACATTCAGACGTACAGAAGACAGAATAGGCTACTTATTTTTTTTCTTTAGTTATGATAAAATGAGGCCCCATAAAAACATAACATAAAATGTACGCGAACGAAGACGCGGGCACTGCTAGTTATAAATAATATAGTATCGTTGAGTTAGTATCCCACAACACAAGTATTGAACTTACTTTGTAACTAGCTCAGTGGGTATGATTTGTCCGTATATATTTATTTATTTGTTGATCAAAGACTTCTAAAATAAACCTGTATCAACGTTAAATATACGTATTTGCTCTTAAGATATCGGTAGTTCAAGGTAAATATATGAGGGATGTATCTAAATTCGTCGGGCCTCCGTTGGGACCCTTAAGAGGTTCACCGAGCTCTCTTGGCAGAGGTAACTTAGGATACACGAATAATGTATTAATCTCAAATTTAGTTATGGAGAAATACACGTTTTGTATAGATTGGTTATCTTACAAATCGTGATACTTGCGTCTATGTACCAATACTGCAATTAGTATGAATACGTCAAAATTTTTTTTACTTAATTAACAGGCCTGCCAAACACTTTTGTATGATGTAATTTTTTTGAGTTCCCAGCTTTGGTCCCTTAAAAAAAGTGGTTCATTTTGATGGGCAGAGCCACCCCTTCACGAAAATGTTGGTTATGTTACACGCTGTATATCTGTGTGTGAACCATAGACATACCTTAGACTTTCAAAATGAAAATGAGTAGTACGTCATTATACGGCTTCACTGTGCTTTAGAAAGAGAGATAAGACTGCTGACAGCAGGCCCATTTTTTCGTTTTTTACCTTTTTTTCTTGCAATTCTATATTCTATTAGAGATTCTAATTCCTAGATTTCAATATAGCTACCTGTATTTTTGTTTATAAAAGTTTCCATCTCTTCAATGGGTTGTCTGGAAGAGATTGCTTAAAGCGATAAGACCGCCCCTTGCGCTACTTTATATAGAATATTTTCAAATAATGTATCCTAATTGGTGCAATAAAAGTATATTTCATTCATTCATAGCTAGGGGGTTCAAAATCACGTTGTATAGGAAAACCAACAGCTTTTACACAGAAGATTAGACACTGGTTATATTCATTTATACAGCCAATAATAGGTTTTCACAGTTATACTAAGTGTTAAGTTGTACAATTATTTTGTGACTTTTTTAAATGAGAAAATAAAGAACTATCAAAAATCAGCAGATGATTAATTAGATTGAAACAATCAGTGTTGATGAAAAATAGATTCAATTAATGTTCATTGACAAAAAGGTCTCATTTTTGAAGAGCAAAAGTGGACCAGTTCACAGTTCAAGCATACAATAAGTAATTTTTTAATATAAATAAATATATACGGACAAATCACACAGATTGAGCCAGCCCCAAAGTAAGTTCGAGACTTGTGTTATGGGATGCTAACTCAACGACACTATATTTTATAACAAATACATATATAGATACACATCCAAGACCCAGGCCAATCTGAAAAAGATCATTTTCCATCTTGACCTGGCCGGGGATCGAACCCGGTCACTCCGTGTCGCAGGCTGGCGTGTTGACCGCTGCGCCACGGAGCTAGTCAAAGATTATTCAATATGATCAATTATGTGCAAAAATATTCATAACTAATGAGTATTATAATAGAAATAATAATTATATATCTGATTGTCTGATAATAAAGATGATTCCGTGGAAATTCGGAAGGCACGTTAAGCCGGTGGTCCCGGCTGCCATCTGGTAGTCGTTAAAGGAACCACGTCAGAGGCCGAGAGGCGGTTCCGAAGCACTCTGACACCAGGTTGTGCATGGTCGATTGACCGTGACACCTACTCGAAATGATGATGAATAATTATAACTATAGTAATAATAAGTTTGAGGCTATCGCTGCTGATTCTACCTATTTTATATTGTTAGGCCATTCTAGGTGCCTCTTAGAAGCAAGGGTGAGTCACGCACCACCCCCCGAGACATTGCATCCTATACCAAGTTTGTTAAGAAGTTTTAACTTTAATGACCTATTATTATAATGGAAAATATCAATTTCTGAGAATATTTTATTGTAAGTTCTGCATATCCCAGTTCACATATCTGCATATCCAAATTCGAGCTGGGCTTCGGCGTATCACAAGTCTTCTTCTTCTCCTATGACTGTTCATCCCATTTCATTTGAGTAAGTCCTCCTCGTACGCTTTCGCCACAAGATACGACTTTGTGCTGTCTGTGTTGACGTCTGCCATCTTAAGTTATTTTCCAAAAGTACGGCTCCATGTAGTAGGAGGTCGGCCAGGGCCTCGTTTTCCGACTGGTATTTGCATCACCACTCTTGTCATGTGATCCTCGTCCCTTCTCATGATGTGATCGTACCATCTCAAGCGATTTTCACGGAGTTTCTCCTCTATTTTTGCAACCTTGAAAGATCCCCTTATGTGGTCGTTTTGAACCTTGTCCAATCTTGTCACTCCTCCTTCAGCGTATTACAAGTGATGCGTGGTAATACTTTATTGTAATTAGGTACCTAATTAGGTATGTTTTTCTCCCATACAACAATTTGTTGTATGGGAGAAAAACATACCTAATAATAGAAAAACATTTGTACCATTATCTATATATGCTACTCGTACTTAGCTGATATTAATTTGCCGTTTTGACGGAAATATTAATCATTTAAATTTAAAAGAAAAAAAATAGATATTAAATAAATAAATAAAAATAAAATTCTTTTATTTCAGACGAAATTTTGTCCATAGTTATAAGTAACAGATTATCTTAGACACTATGTTAGTAGGAACCTATACTAAGGTGGTGGTTGTCGCAATGCTTTATAAAGCGACTGTCCAGCTTATCTGTTATCATACTTAGGATACTGTTGGTGCTATATACACTCCAATATACTCCGTTTGCGGAGCACTGCATAAAAGCCATCTACATGTGCATCTGCAAACATACCAAATGCACTGCGTCTTTGGAGCACGACCCTCTTTGCATTGTACTAATAAAGCTATACTTGGCCAGAGCAGCCAGAGGACTTGGCGTACATGCTCCACGCTGGCCAGACGGGTTGGAGAAGTCTCACAGATGTTTATAAGCTTTATTTAGCTTGTATTTCCTTAGTCGCCATCGACATCCACGGACAGACTTGGAGTGGTCCTATTCTACTCTGCCAATAACCACACGACACCCCAAAAAATATATGTTTATTTCAAAAATAATAAAGTAGCCTATTCTACATAGGTGTGTTCTCTTTATTTTGCAAATCAAGTTTTTCACCGCCTGGGATATCATTCGATGGGTGATTTATATTTCTGTGCGTACGGCAAAAAGTTTGAACATCTCTGGACGTTGGCACATGTAGGGCTGTCTATACCTGGCTTCTATTAATTCGCTATTTTATTATTTAATAATATCAATTCAGCATTATTAATTCAATTTTTTTTTTAATTTAATGTTTTTACTTAATTATTAGGTTCGTAGTTTTAATTTTTAAGTACCATAATGTCATTGTTTTAAAATAATAATAAATACTCAACGATACGTTTAGCATAAGATATGTAATTAATATACCAATCTTAGTTAGGCCTGATAGAAAATTCAAAGGTTATGACAGTTTCTTTGTAAAAAGGCTTATTATAGGACTTAAGATTTCTTTAATAAAACAGTAATATTTGGCTTGAGCTTGGCGCGAACACCTCGTTATTTTATTATGACTATTATGTTTGGTACATTCGGTACAAAATATTTTTCAATATGATTGATTATAATGAAAAATCCAGGATTTTTTATTTCAATATTTTAATCTTCTAATACATCCTATTTTAAATTCAATTTATGAAGACTTTAATAAGGTCAATGTATACTCAGTCCACATACTAATTAAGATAAAAAAAAAAATTGTGATTTGACGTCGATTGGAGAAAATACGCTGTGCAGTTTATTCACTATTCCGCACTCCGCTTTGGAAGCGGCACTAAACTTAGCCATAAGTAGGTAGGCACAGACCATAAATCTCCAATAGCTACGATCCTAACAAACCTCTTTCGCTTCATCTACATCCATCACTCTTTTCATGCATGCTCGCCAGTTTAGGACTCGTTTCTTTTCCATTTGTAATTGCATTTGAAATTTGGTCATGATACGTTCGTCAAGGCTAGCCCTAACCGACTGTCCTAACCACATTTGCTGTATAATATGATGATTGATGATATAATAATAAAACAGATAAGTATTTATATTGTTCAACAAGCTGTTGCCCGCGGCTCCGCCCGCGTTAGTGTCGATCCCTCGGGAACAGTAAAATTTCCCGGAATTAAATATACCCTATGTCCTTCCCCGGGCATCAAACTACCTCCATACCAAATTTCATCCAAATCAGTTCAATGGTTGAAGCGTAAAAAGACAGCACACAGAGTTACTTTCGCATTTATAATTTTAGTATTAGTATGGAAGTATGGATATTATTTATACTTTTAAGTCCAGAAATGAGAAAATTTCCATAAAACCTTTACCCTCCCATTTTACCCCTTTAGGGGTGAATTTTGTCCATTTCACCCATATATATCTTTTTTAATTGTAATCGAGAACATACCTATTTATTTTCATACTTCATAGTCCAGAAATGAGAAAATTTCCAAACAAACTTTACCCCCCTTCTGGGGGATTTTTTTCCAGTTGACCTACACAGATCTTTTTCAATTGTAATCGTGAATTTATTTACCTATTTTCATACTTCTAAGTCTAGAAATAAGTAAATTCCTATACAATATTTACCCCGCTATTTTACCCCTTCAGGGGAAAATATCGTCCATTTTACCTACACAGATATTTTTAATAGTTACCTAGAACTTATATACTTAAATTCATACGTCTAAGTCCAGAAATGAGAAAATTTCGATACAAAGTTTATACCATTCACCCACCCCCATTTTACTCCTTAAGGGGGGGGATTTTGCAAATTTCATCTACCCACACACAAATTTTTTTTAATTTTAATCGAGAACTTATATACCTACTTTCATACTTCTAAGTCCAAAAATGAGAAAATTCCTTATAAATTTTACCCCTTTAGAAGTTAAATTTCTTAAAAATCCTGTCTTAGCGCTCACTTACATCATTAAAAGAACCCCTGTACCAAATTTCAAGTTTCTAGGCGCAGCAGTTTCGGTTGGTTTGCCGTTTGACCGCGGCTACGACGCCGCCGTTAGTGTCCATCCCTCAGGAACAGTTTGGACCCTTAAAGGGGTGACTCAGGTCATCAATATGAACAACTTTTTCTATGGGACCAATGCTGGGAACTCAAAAAAAAATTCGTCATTTCCATAAAAAAGAGTCCCGCCGCCCGGCCAGTTTGTATGGGAATGTCGAATTTTTTTTTGAGTTCCCAGCATTGTTCCCGTAGAAAAAGTTGTTCATTTTGATGTTCTGAGTCACCCCTTTATGGGTCCAAAACGATAAAAAATTTACCGTGTATATTTGCAGGCAAACTAATGCTTTGAGTTCATTCAAATGACGATAACTTTTTTTTTTATGAACCGATTTTGATGAAACAAACTTTAGATGTTTTGCTGAGTTAAAACAAAGCAATTGGTAAAAGTTTGAAGTAAATGGGTTCAGTATTTTCGGAGATAATCGTGATCATACATACAGACAGACAGACAGACAGACAGACAGACAGACAGACAAGAAATTCCAAAAAATTTTTTTTGCTTTCTGTTATTCTTTTTAAGCGTCCCTCTATCCATTTCAGTCAAAAATTCGAAATGTACAGACAAAATATTTTTACTGTTTTATTATATGTAAAGATAAAGATAAACAAATTGAGTCCTATTAAATTTAACAAAATTGGTTCAGTAGCTTGATTATAGTAGTTTATTGTGTATGAAGATTATTTTTTCGATGTACCGATTCGTTACGTAAAACAATTAATCATCTATCTCTTATCAGGGTCAAGGGTGTCATCTTCAACTGCCTTTACCTTTCATTCCCTTCCCAAAATCGAACAAATTCCTATCCTTACCGAACTTCAAAATGCTTACGGTGTTGACTGTTATTGGCTGTAATGATGATTATGATCTATCTATAGTTCCTCTATGCTTCTAAAGAGATAGAAAGACTTCTTTCTAAAGAGATAAAAACTGAAACATTGGTGTGTAAATTACCTTGTCTGTGGCAACCCTGCGCAGCTATGTTGACTCAGGAGTATACCACACCGTCCCGCCGGCCATATCGACCCGATGTGTGATAAATGCGATTTTGCCCCACGCACCGTGCGAGAGGTGTAGTGATATCCTACTGCGTTTGTCGCCCATCAGTTGTTAATTACACAACAGCCTTAAAAAGTGAGTATTGTTTTCAGGAATCTTTTGAGTTTTTGATTCCAACGTAAATAACTACTACTTAAAAGAAATTAATAAATAAGCGGCCCGTCTTGGATTCACACGGGTAGAGATATAGGTATTTCTATAGTCTATGTTTATCAAGGATGATGTAGGTTCTAATAAAAAAATTATTAAATTAGTAATTTCGGAGCCTATTTTTTTATGTTAAATATATAAATATATACGGACAAATCACACAGATTGAGCTAGCCCCAAAGTAAGTTCGAAACTTGTGTTATGGGATACTAACTCATCGATACTATATTTTATAACAAATTCATATATAGATACACATCCAAGACCCAGGCCAATCTGAAAAAGATCATTTTCCATCTTGACCTAGCCGGGGATCGAACCCGATCACTCCGGCCGCAGGCTGGCGTGTTGACCGCTGCGCCACGGAGCTAGTCAAGTTATGGGACGGCAAACGAGCAAGTGGGTCACCTGATATTCAATGCAAACAAGTACTTAATCTATTATGTAAGAACAACTAAAAATAAATAAAAATTAATATATATTTACAAATAAAAAAGGCCGGGTAAATCGTTGCCTCTATTATTATATTTACAAGCTTTTATTTAATTTCACCAGTCCTGATGATTGTCTGTAATCAAAATCCACTTCCCGATTACTGATTGAGCTGGAATTTTGCATGCATGCGTAAATGAGATGATAACACAATACGAGTAGTATGTATACAACCTGTATTCATGTGCTTCGGCATACTGCTAGTAGTAGTAACCATATCGACGAGCTGTATGTTAAGGTCCCAGTGTAGGTCGTCATTACTTACGTACCAAGGTGCAAAACAACAAAACAATATCACCTCAGTGACCGTTGTCTCGAAAACCTTTTCTGATTTCATTTCACCGTGCAACGCACACAGAAAAACAACTGTCTGGTTGTCTGTCCAAGTTGCCTGGCACGTCTGGCTCGCTGCCACACGCGCCATTTTGACAAAAAATACCAATTGTTACGTCAGTTAAGTTTGTCTTTGAGTTTAAGTTATACAGGCCGTCTGCTGCTGGTTCCGGAGTTTTGACTGATAAATAAAAACCTTTTGAAAGAAGATATTAAAAGTTTAAGTTTAGTTTTTTAAAGCTTTTATTTATTTTGCAATGTATCTTGTATATACAAGATTCTGTTCCAAAATCACGTTACCAGTTGTGACCAGATAAACATAAAAAGGTACCTATTTATGTTTATCTGGTCACAACTGGTAACATAATTTTGAAAGGGCTATCATTAATCAATTTATATGCTCTGGCCAAGTATAGGCTCTAGTAGTACAGAGAGGGTCGTGCTCCTGCAGTGGAGACTAAAAAGACCTGATGATGATGATCATTAATCGATTGAAATTTGTACAATGTTGTTCACTAAGTGATTCATAGGTAACTGTTAAAATGCTCTATGCGGGCTCTTTGAAATTTGCCTAATATTAAAGAGAATGCGATAACAAATAATTATTGAGTTATATTATATTAATTTACATGAAAAATGGTCATCATCATTTCGAGTCATCATAATTTCGCGCAGGCGACACGGTAAATCGACCATGCACACCCTGGTGTCACATTTCTTCGGAACCACCTCTCGGCCTCTGACGTGGTTCCTTTACCGACTACCAGATGACAGTCGGGACCAATGACTTAATGTGCCGTCCGAAGCACGGAATCATCTTTGAAAAATGGTTAAAATGTGACAAACAAAAACAGGGTCCAGCATGTCTCGTCATCAAAATGGCATGTAAATATTTATGTTTTATGTCTATAACAAAAAGGGGAGGCCTTTGCCCAGCATTAAGATTCGAAAGTTTCGCGATCTTTTAGGAATCTTTAATTTTACTACCGTGAGAAAAAAAAAGGTGGATTATAAAAAAAAATGTAGTCTGTAAAGTCGATAATTTTACATGATGACGGTGAGAGATAGCTGCGTGATGATAGATACTACTACTGCTGCTGCTGCTCCGGAACGTGACATTTTTCGTGCGTGCATCCGGCGTTCATCGTTTTATATGACGTTATATCACGTAAAAATTTCATAAAAACTACACTGGAGACTTTGCTTGCAGGCCAAATTGGATCCTACGTGACTAGTCTAACGAAGTTTGACCTCGGCGAAGGTCGAGAAGGTACATTTGTGTTAGGGTTATATTACACATAAAATAAAATAAAACCTATGTATTTTTTCAAACTTTTTATTTTTGTGGCAATCTTAAAAAAAACGATTGTCTGTAATGTCGGTTTACGGACCAAATTGTTTCGTGATAGCGGTGGAAGAAAGATAGATGCGTCACAAGCCGAACGCTTAGGTGGAAAGTGCTGCTCTATCACTTGTTCCGCTCTCTCGCTTGCACGCAGAACGTGACACATTTTATGCGTATAACCGGCGTTGATCGATTTACAAGTCGTTATCACTATTAAAAAAAATGTGACAATTTGAAAATGTCTGTAAAAACTTTCAATATAGATGCATTCGTGATTAGTCAGCCTTTCAGCATCAAGTAGCTTCTTTATCAGTTACTCAGCAGTCAGAACTTATAAAAAGCATGACTACATGATATTTTATTCTCATTCGATTCACTTTCTGCTTAATTGGTTGATGAAAATTGCTTTATAATTATTAATTAAAACTTAAACTAAAAAAAAAAAAATAAAACTATGAAACAAATACCTACCCAAAACTATAAATAAAAAATGTCCCGCAGGTCGTTATCACACGGAAGGGTACCCAGAAGGCTGGTGGCATTGCCACGTTGGATGGCAATGCTTATTCTCTGTCCAAGGTAATGGCCAGCCCTCTGGTCACCCGATACCTCAACCAGCTTTTGGCTCAATACCTTAAAAAGTTTATGCGCCGACGGGCCCCACGGACCTAGTGTCTCCACCCCAAACGGCTCAAATATGAAACCGTTACCGATACAAGCATATTTACGCCGTTTGAGGGACTCAGCATTGGCTGCAGCCATGCCCGCTTTAGACCCAGTGCCGGGGATATGGGAAGACGCAAGTGTATCGACGCAGGTGGCGTCCCACACCAGTGGCCTCCCCATACTCCACGAAACAAGAGTCATTCCATCCGGTCTCTTGCCATCCTCACGCGCCAGGCCATTAGGTTCTAAAACGGCTGGCATGTGAATGGTGACAAGAGCCCGGTGGATGATATTATTTAATGTGGCATGGCGCGCCATGCGACCTGCACTCCTGAGACACGAAAGCCCGTGACGCCCAAACTGGTCTACGGTATCGCCGCATAAACAACGATGCGGGACAATCGTTTTAGCCCCTAAACGCAAGCATGTCGCCAGACGGAATGTATGATCGAATAATTACTTTATAATTGAATAGAAATATGACCCAAATAAAGTAACATTGCAAGTTAATTAAAGGCTTGTAACAAGATTAGTCAAGTTTAATTTGGATACCGAGCATGAATGGGGCCGGCTCGTCCGAGGAGGTGCCTGGGACGAGTCGGCCCTATTCATTCATGCTACTAAATAATGAATTTGCTGGTAGCGGGGCTCACACAAGGAGAATAATTTACTCTTATAAGAAAATAAAATATGGTGAAAAAATCTCAAGCGGGCGGATTTGAACCTGCGACTCTACGTCTATGTACGATTTAAGGTTGCAGTCGCAGGTTCAAATCTCGCCCGATTGAGATTTTTTCACCATATTTTATTTTCATAATTTAATAAGAGTGTATCAAAATAACATTGTGAATGCAAAATATAAACACTTAAAAACAAGGAGAATTTGCTCTTCCATAGCTAAAATAATTCATTGTACAACCCAATGTAAGTCTACCCTAAGTCGGAATATTCTGTTATTTATATGCCTGTTTTATGGTCCCAGAGGATTGTATGTTATTGAATGCCTATAAAAGCCTTGACGTTTGAAATAACATGCCCCTACATAGCTGCGGCTACGTCAAAAACATACATACACTCTCCTAAACATGAACCTTAACTCTACATACATAAGGTTGAAAATATTTAAATTTTACAATCGTGATTGTAGATAATACAAATACTTATTTTATTCATGCGATGTGGTACTAAATATTTGATTTGGTTCATGTTTCCGATATGTAGAAATGGTTTTTTGAGATTTGGTTACTCGTGATGCATTTCCTACTGGTTTTTTGGGGTTCCTTGTAGGAAAATCTATTTTAAACGATTTAGTAAGAAGGATTATGTGTTTCACGCGAATCATATACGTTTTTAGGATTCCGTACTCAAAGGATCAAAACGAGACCCTATTCATACGGCTCCGCTGTCCGTCTGTCTGTCTATTTGTCTGTCCGCCTGTCACCAGGCTGTATCTCATGAACCGTGATGACAGTTGAAATTTACACAGAATAAAATAAATATTTAAGAGGGTCCTTTTTTTTCTCGATGTTGATAACGGCAACAGGTAGACGCTTGAAATATCCACAGAATATTTAGTTATATATTTACTTTGACAGGAAGTGTTTTTTTGCTATTAATTTTTGCTAGTAGTTTCACACTCACACAGAAAATCGACGTTTGAGATGCAATAAACGTATTATCTATCTATCTATCTATCTTTACCGCTTATATGCTTCGTTCGGCGAGTGAGAAAGCTGAAGGCCCATCCTTCCACACATCGATCCTTTTGTCCCAATCACATTTCATCAGAATCGGTTCAGTCGTTCAGTTCAAGTCGGATTTCTCTCTAAAAGATTATCCAATTCACTTTCAAGTTTACATATATATTTACTTCGACAGATATTAAAAAATATTTACAAAAACCGTAAACAGATTTCACGAAACACATTAAAATATTAGAGTAATATGCTTTATTTAGAACGCTTTTAAGATAATTGCAAGAGAATTATTTTAGAGCCGAAAACAGCAAAAGTTTGGGAATCATAAAACGAAATAAAAGTTGATAATTGATGGAGAAGCTAATGCACGGAACCCCGAACAATGAATGCCCCTCTTATTTTCACTTAGCAGGGTCTGTACATGGTATGAGAGGTAGCGGAGGCGATTAAGATTTTTGTTAGCGAGATTTTGTTGTTTTCAAAGCCTTTAATTCATCGGAATAGCATTGTGAATGCAAAATAATCTTATAAACATATTGTATGACTTGTATGCCTTCCTACATATTAGTTGATTAAACACTTCAATGTAAAATAAGATAATAAATACCTAATTTGTAATAGTACCTAACTACCTCCGGTGGTTAAGGTGTTTGCCTGTTGACCCGGGGGTCGTGAGTTCGATTCCCACGGAAAGCATACTTAGTTTAGTTGTTTCCAGTTTGGTTAGGACTTAGGACATTGCAGGCTTGAATCACCTGATCATCTGATAATTAAGATGATTCCGTGCTTCGGAAGGCACGTCAAGCCGTTGGTTTCGGCCCGGGGTTGCATAATATGCGTAAGCGATTTCGATGCTATCGGGCTCCTCCTGTTGTGTAGCACAGTAATCTACGAGTTACAATCTTTCCACTTCCTATCTGATTTTCTAGTAATTTCCTTTTAATTGCTTTGCGTGAATGAAAATAAATTAGAACGATATCGGAACATCGATCTTAACGACTGCCATTAATGATGAAAGCCGGAAGGAGGAGGAGCTCGAGATATTTTAGCGGTCACCCATCCAAGTGGGGACCGCGCCCGGGATTGCTTAACATGCGTTAACGCTAATAATGCTCACGGCACTGGGACATCACATCCGCTGTCTCTTATACACTGAAAACACACCTTTATAATGCGTCACTTCACTTGGATGGTTGCTGGAAGAAACTTTTGTTTTGATTTATTATTTTGAAGATGAGTGAAGTTGAAATCTACTGTTATTCTTATAAAAGGCGGATAAGCTTGAAATAACATTTTTAGAATGATTCTGCTAGTGGAACTGTGAGTTGTAGACCTCGCAAGGATTAATTCTTTCCTTCGATCAAATGCTATGGTAAATACATGATTCGCACTCGAAAAGTGACTTGTGACGCATCTATCTCTCTTCCACCATTATCACGTAAAATTATCGTAAGTAAACCGACTTTACAGACAGCCAATATTTTCATTGATCATTTGAATATCAAGAAACAGTGCATTTAGACGTAAAAAATATCAAGTCACTCGCGACGAAACTTTTTCTGCATGTAGCTTTTTGCTATTTTATTTTGCTATGTTTTAAATATTCTTTTGAAAATATTTTGATGTATCCGTTTATTTTGATCTTTGAACTGTACTTCATATTTTTTTCATGGTAGTATTCCATAAAAAATAAGGCTAACTGAGCGATGAAAAAATAGACGTTTACCGGTATTCTTCTGATGCACAGCGCCAAGTATTTAGTGATTTTGATAAATACTCTTAAAGTATACATAAAAATATTTTTATTCGACTGCCAAAAGGAGGCAGAAAAGGAGTGTATTGTTTTTTGTTCTTGTATGTAGAGTTTATTTTACCACATCTTCTAAATGCCCCAATGGATTTGGACGTATTTATATATATTGGACGTATTTATAGTACGTAAATTAAATTTTAGTATTTGCCAAGTAGGTCGTGTTCCTTTAAAACCTTGTTATATATGTGAATGACTCAACAACGCTTCAAAATAGCTAAAAGAAGTACTCAAATTAAAAATGTTCAAATCCCATTCATTCCCCATAAAACAAGCTACAATTTAATCCCTTCCTGCGGACCCCTAAAATCCATTAGGGCCTCGCTGTAAAAACGTCCCGGCCACTAATTGCAGACAGGGATCCAGCTCCCGGTTTTATTATAATTTGATTGGCCCACTGACGTTTATATAAATAGATATTTTATTATTGAACAGGACGGTTCCACTCATGTAGATTTCTGCCACTCTATGCGTTATGATGAAAGGTACTCTATGTTTTTTCACGGGCCTTCAACTACCTCCATATCAAATTAATCGCAATTGGTTTAATGGTTTTGTTTTTGCTTTATTTCAATAAAGCCTTGACTGATATGTCCAGTTTTTTAGTTCCCAGCATTAGTCTCATTGGAAAAGTTGTCCATATCGACGGGCTGAATCGTCCCTTTAGGGGTAAGCGATCCAAATTTCATCGTGTATCTGTAATTCTGCTTGCACAGTCTACTTTCATTATAGGTCTATGGTTGGCCAAAGTCGGTATTGGACGCAGTTCAAATAACTCTATGAATTGACTCCTCCAAATTAAAAAAAAGTTCGTGATTTGATTGATTTCTTTAATTGAGTTAAGTTGGATTTGCTAACCAAAAAAAGGTGAAAAGTTTGTGACCCAAAGAAGTTGTTTTAATTAAAACCAATTTCTGTACAGTCTTATCTGCACTGTCGTTGAAGTTTATATTGTTAACCGACTTAAAAAAAAGGAGGCGGTTTAAATTCGGGGCGCTCAATCAGTTTGCTTGGTTGCTCCTGTTTTGATCACAAAGAAAATAAACCTACCCTCTGTGGCCACGTATTTTGTTATAAGTATTATATTTTTTTATATAAATTAGTATTATTGTCACTATATATTTTTGTGATTTGTCATATATTTTGGCAACATTGCAGCCGCCAGCTATCAATAATAAATAAATATATACGGACAAATCACACAGGTCAGTATGGAAACCGTATCGATCTATCCTCTTTCATAGTCATACCGCAGTATGTCCAATTAGTATTACGTACGATTTTGTCACGTGAGCATAGAAATCGCTTTCGCATGTTAAGCAACCCTGGGCGCAGTCCCTACTGTGATGGATGACTGCAAGTGGCATAAAAATATATTGTGCTTCGGAAGGCCGCTAAGCCGATAGTCCTGGCTGTTATCATCTTTGATGGCAGTCGTTAAGCTATGTCAGATGCCTTTAGGCAGCTTGAAAAATCTGACACCAGTGTTGGCCACTTACATACACGAAAAACAAAAACATCAAATTTGCTGTTTATTTATTACTGAGACGTCAAACCACAGATAATAAAAATAGTGTTCGTGCTCGAAAGAGTTTGGTTAACCTCATAAGAGAGGTCGCTTGAGGTCGAAGCCTTATAAATTAGAGTCCCCTACAAAAAAACCTGGTATTCGTTGTAAAAATATTGTACGCTAGTGCAGAACCCTTGATGTGTGGGCTAATTTGCTCGTCCGGGAAAGTACCACACTCACACAGAAAATCGACGTTTCGGTAGAAGTTTTACCGCTTGTATGCTTCGTTTGGTAAGTGAGAGAGCCGGTGGCCCATCTTCCCCTCCCTATTGTCTCCCACCCATGTCTCCCCCCTTCCCCCAACTCCTTGAAAGGCCGCTCCTGTCACATACTCCTTTTACAGTTGTCCATGGACAGTGGTGATTGCTTACCATCAGGTGGACTCGCTTGCTCGTTTACCGTCCCTTTTTCTTTCAGAATAGAAACTTCATGTAAATTCCCTTATAAGGAAAGATTAAAACCAAGTGTAAACACTGGGTGTTAATCTTCCATGCTGGTCTGGAAGAAAAGGAATAACGTAGAATGTGCTTCTCTTCCCGCGCATATCGTAAAAGCCGATCGAGGGAATGGGCAAAAATCTGTGGAATCATGCCAATAGGCGATGCGGCTTGCAACCCATCACTATTTAGATTCCGGTTTCCATTTACATGCTTTAAAACATGCAAAATGTGGCCATAAGGTCTTATAGACCTAGGTTCTGTGTACCCAGAATGGCAAACAAACGTGATACTATGTATGTATGTATGTAAAGCTCTAGGATATTGTACGTTTTGTATGTATTCTTGTCACACCGTGTAGCGTGAATTTGAGGGTTAAAAGCCAAATAAAGCCATTGGAAGGGTTGGCGAAATAGCTTTGTTGTGCCGCGAGACGTGCCGGATAAAAATTAACTACCCATCTCCCTCTGTTCCGGCAAGGTTTGACTCCTTTGCACTACTTTTTAACACCCTACGCTGAAAGTGTATGTATGTAGGATGAAAAAGGATTGAATTTATTAAAACAATTTTTGAACCATGGTAATATTTACTGAAACAATCAACCAATTTACCTTTTTTAGCTATATAAGTCCCACTGCTGAGCAAAAGCCTCCACTCTATTTTTCCACTTCGCTCTATCTCTTGCCATCTCTCTCCAAGTTTTACCAGAAGCAGTCAACTCGTCTATTCATCTTGTTTTTGGTTTGATTACACAACTAAATTAATATTTACTCAAAAAATCAACTTTCAATAAGTTGATTTTTTGAGTAAATATTAATTTACTTCCTTTCACATAATAACCAAACGTATAAATGGTAACGTACAAATAAATATGTTTTCGCTTCGAGAGTTGACGAAATAATGAATGCGCGTCGCCGGTTACAAAACAGCCATTCCTCGGAGAGGGGAGTTTTACGTCACCTTGTTTACTACAATCGGAATATGTGCTATTGTAATATTTCTGCTATTGTTGCCGATTTGGATGCTGTTTTTTTTACTGAATGCCATTTTTCTAGCATGTTTTATAGAAATCGATCCAGCCGTTTACAAGATAGAGAGATTTTTGTGTCGGCGATGCTTAAATTTTTAATTTAATATTTCATGTTAACTGCGTTAAGTATAATTTAAGAGGACAGAGTCAGCGAACCGGCGGAAGTGAAAACGTGGCAGAAAGAGAGGGGGATCCGGGGGCCGGCGGTCTCAAGTCACGTGTTCGTCTTACGAATTTTCAGTCAGGTCACGTGTCCTGATGCGAGTTTAACATTTTTTACCCATCCCAAAAATTGCACAACGCCGCTAAAGTAGATTTTACTTCAAAAACAAAGGGTTGCACTACGGGAGTGCCGGCAGCAGTGAAAACTCGCCTTCGCCGTGGTCTCAGGTCACGTGTCCATTTTACGAATTTTCGATCATGTTGTGACGCGTGTTTAACATTTTTCATACCATTATTTAAGTTTTCACTTCAATACAAGCAAACCAGGTGCAAAGTGGAATACACCACCCTCCCCTTTGAAAAACACCCTCGATGACTGCCGGATGACACTGCCGTTTAAGTTTAACTACCAAAGTTACCGACTTGATTATCTAGCTTATTGCCATGGAAGTCACGTGTATTGATCTCGATAGTCATTAAAATTTATCTCAAGTCATTAATGTCGTTAGATAAGTTAACGCAAATCCTTTGTGGGCTACATTCTCGGTAACTATGTATTTCTGATGTATAAGACGTATGTAACATATAACTTGAAACCTCTCTTAAATAAATAAATAAATAATAATAAATAAATACGGACAAATCACACAGATTGAGCTAGCCCCAAAGTAAGTTCGAGACTTATGTTATGGGATACTAACTCAACGATACTATATTTTATAACAAATACATACCTATATAGATACATATCCAAGACCCAGGCCAATCTGAAAAAGATTATTTTCCATCTTGAACTGGCCGGGGATCGAACCCACGGAGCTAGCCTAAAATATAGTTTATATTAACCGAACTCCTTACTTCACAATCTCTGGTCATTCTTTATTATCTGTGGTTTTGGATCAGCCGTGCGGTGTCCGGCAGAATAGAATAGGACCACTCCTAGTCTTCCCATGGAGGTAGTAAGAGGCGACTTAGGAAATACAAGCTAAACAAAGCTCATAAACATCAATGAGACCTCTCCAACCCGTCTGGCCAGCGAGGAGAGTGTAGGCCAAATCCTCTGTCTGCTCTGGCCATATATGGCTCCGGTAGTACATAGAGTACATAGGGTCATGCTCCCGCAATAGAGCCTAAAAAGACCTGATGATGATGATGATGATCGGGACAGGTGAAACTAAATAAAAGCTTGTAAAAAATCCCACGTTCATAAAATCCTTGTAGGACTGTACACGCTGATGAAAATCTAGGTTAAGTACGTTACTCTAAGTTAGTACGTCGTAATTTATTATCTCCTGTCGTGTCGCCAACTTGGAACTTACCTGGGATAAATCATTATCCCGGATAAAATATCGTGGGAAAAAAGCTCGTGCGAATTTCCGGGGCTTTTCACGAGATTCCAGAAAATGGAATTTATTTAAGATTTGATAGACCTCATTTTTAGCGCGTTTATTAAGAACTAGCTTTCGCCCGCGGCTCCGCCCGCGTCAATGTCGATCCCTCGGGAATAGTACTTTTTCCCGGGATAAAAGGTAGCCTATGTCCTTTTCCGTACTCCAGAGAACTTGTATGCAAAATTTCATGATAATCGGTTCAGTTGTTACGGCGTGAAAGCGTAACAAACAAACAAACAAACTCACTTTCGCATTTATAATATTAGTTAGGATATTTTCGAAAAGATTCTGTGCAAATACTTAAATAAATATATAATATATACGGTCAAATCACATAGATTGAGCTAGCCCCAAAGTAAGTTCGAGACTTGTATTATGGGATACTAACTCAACGATACTATATTTTATAACAAATACATATATAGATACACATCCAAGACCCAGGCCAATCTGAAAAATATCATTTTCCATCTTGACCTGGCCGGGGATCGAACCCAGGCACTCTCGTGTCCCAGGCTGGCATGTTGACCGCTGCGCCACGGAGTCTAAATAATGTATAAAAAAGCAAATTCTGAGTTAAAGGAACCACGTCAGAGGCCGAGAGGCGGTTCCGAAAAACTCTGACACCAGGGTGTGCATGGTCTAATTGACCGTGACACCTACTCGAAATGATAATGATGAATTCTGAGTTGGGACCTGTTTGAAAATGGACACAGTGCTTTAGTTACAATTTATTCTTAGGGTTTATTACAGTGATAAACCAAATTAATAAATTAAATATTTAGTTTCAAAAATATACTTAACGAATATTGAAATGCTTTATAAAAACAATTTAATCCACTGCTGTACAATCGTTGTTTGCTTACATTAACAGATTGTTCTGAAAATTAAACGAACGTTTCTAGGATAGACAACATTCTGAAACATGAAGTTTTCTTAAGATATTTTAAAAGATTGACCAGCGCCGGCCACACGCGCGCGCTTGCAATTACACTAGATAGTAGTTACGTTTCTTAGTCACGCAGTTCAAAGGCGCCGTTCCTGAGACGCGCACCATCGGCCAATAATGCCGAAGCGCGCGCTCGCTCAATAATCAATTTGGAATGTTTTATGACGTCGCTGTTGCATTCTTTTCCATAAAATAAACAGCTAATCCTGTTATTATATTTGTGAAGGCTCGACCGTCCCGACGCTCTAGCCGAGTTCCACATATAAGGATGTTAGGGAGAGCACAAGACGACACACAGAAACAGAGAATAACTTTATTATAACTTCGCTTTACAACTTCGATAAATTAATAACAGAGACTTATGCTCTAAGATATGGTAGTAGACTCAAAGATGTTAGTAGACTGAAAGATGTCAACAGATTGAAAGGTGGTAGCAGACTGAAAGATAGTAGCAGACTGAAGAATGAGTGATGAGAGAGAGAGAAAGTAATCTAAAAATGGAATGGAATGAAATTTGAATTAAAATAAGGAATGAAAAATGGACAGGATGAGAGAAATGAGGTTGGATGAGATGCAGCATGCAGGTGGCATGCTGCAACGTTACATATTTATCGCAATGATAACAACTATATGTGTATAGTAAGTAGTCATTGACTGTACATTGTAACGAAATGCGTGATACAAAAACCCGTTTCACAGTGCACGTTTGAACGCGCGCTGGTCAACGGCGCCGGTCGCCGGCGTTACTCTAAAATAGTCTTAATACCTCAGTAAAATACGGCCGGAAATCCTAAAAGTTTCAGACGCCTGCACTACTCAAAAACATTCTTTCCATTATATTATTAAAGGAAACGTAGAATATTTTACCGGAACGTAAGTAAGAAAGCGTGGAGGTACTGCTAATTTTGGCGAATCTTAAAAGATATTCTGTATTTTTTTATGTTATAGGACGGCAAACGAGTAAGCGAGTCACCTGATGGTAAGTGTCAACGCTGCAAGAGGGCTTGCAGGACCCTTAGGTCTGGCTTGCCTTAGTTGGCTGTCCAGACAGGTGTCGTGAGAGCTGTTGTTCCAGGGGTGGAAGTGTTAAGCCGCGAGTAACTTTGGAGAAAGCGCAGCACACCTCTCGAGACCCCTGAGTCACCCACACTGGCGTTGCCCCTTTTGCCAGCAATAATTGTCGGCTAGTTTGAGGGGCCCGTCTAGTATGCGGCAAGCCACCACCTGCCAATTGTAGTCAGTTATCATAATAATGGCAGGTGTCCGACCCTTGGCAATAACCCAGTACAAGTCCAGGCACATTTCAATCCCATTACCCACAAATTTCTTTTTTATAATAAAATAGTTTCTGCTCTACTCTAGCCCGCTGTGAGGAAAGCGTAACGCTGAGCCTACAACCTTTTTGAAATGCTGCAACGCTCACAAGCTATAATGATTATAATTTTTATTGTTGAATTTGTCCTATTTGTTGTTTTGTGTGTGTTTTAGCATTTTCAAAGAAAATTCTATTCTATTCTAGCCAAGATCTGTTCAAGGACATATCATATATTGGTATTTCCAGGATCGGGTTCTGGTTGGAGACCACCATTACATCAACTTCTCCAAAGGGCCTTTAAGTGTTGGATCTATATCCCCACGCAATCATCTCAAAGAACCAGAATAACACCCGTGAAAGAAAAGGAGATACAAATAATAATAATTCATGCATGGTTGCTGAATGGTCTTGGTATATTTACTAGCATTAGTTTAAGGGTCTTCTTAAAATGTCTAAACACCTAAAACATAACTAAAATTGGCATCAGCTCCTGGCTAGAATCTAGAATTCTAGATTAAACCAACAGTCCTAACCAGTTTAAACCGGACACTAACTGTGTTACTTAATTCCGGCTAAACAAAATCTACGTCAACGAGAAGCTGGCACGAAATAAAATATACTGTTTCTTTTGTGCGAGAACATGTCGGTGTCGTGTGGGCCAAGCGATGAACTGAGGATTAATTTGAACACCAAATCCTGGCCGCGCCGCCCAGGCTTCCGATCGCTGGTATCAGTGCAGACCACCGGATGAGGTCGAAACATGTCACATAGTAGCTGACTTCGTACGTGAGTAACCCGTTCAACTTGGTCGGGAACATCGAATGTAGTGAGGGTTTTTTCCTTATACCCAGCCTTCGCGGCTGGGTATCACTTATTACACACTTATTCGACTATCTACGCCGCTTTGAATACTATGCCATGTGTTAGACACGGACCATAAAAATGTTTGTCAGAAAGCAAAGGTTTGGTGATTTCAAAAAGCCAGACTCCAAATATAATACGAAGCAAACCGAAAATGTATTCCTTGCTTTTTTGTAGTCAGGTCTTTATGACAGCACTATAGCCGTAAGAAGTCCACGGCTGGGCAAAGGCCTCTCTCTTTTTTTCGTTCTATAGGAGGATATTGCCATACCACGCTTAGGTTGAAAACCGCAGTCCTTGTGCTTCCGACGCTGTTACCCTTCGGAAGCACTTTAAGCTGGGGGAGTGATAGGAATTTGTTGAATTTGTGAAGAAAATTAAAGTATTGGGATACTTAGTCGGATGAATAGGGAAAATAAAGTAGAAGCTCGGGAGGTGCAAAAAATGTAACTTGTATCTGGCCCCGAAAATTGCTACGCAGGCAATTTTGCTGCCCCAAAATATATGTCAATGTTAGAATTGCCACAAAGGCTTGTGTTTGGCAATAAATATTTCTTTCCCCAGAAAGCAAAACTCTCTTAACTTGGGCCAAGCCCTAACCATCGCCACGGAGGCAAACTTCGCCGACTAACTATGCCGCTCCGAAAACTGCGACAATTACTAGCCGCTGACGGATCAATATTACCAGTTTATTTATTATATGCGATATTTGCTGACCAGTTAGTAGTGTTTGTAGATAGTTTTTCCTGCAGTATTGTATTCTTTTAAAAAGTTTATCATTAAACATCAACTGTATATATAACCAGACTACCACAAAGCAGGCACAGCTTAGTGTAGAAGTCGCGGCCGTAATGTCAAACTGATTTAAATCATTTATTTATTTGGTACCATAGACATACCTTATCTTATCTCTATGTTTGGTACCTAAGAATTAGGTATTTATATAACTTATTATCATCATCAGGTCTTTTTAGTCTCCACTGCAGGAGCATGACTCTCACTGTACTACCGGAGCCATACTTGGCCAGAGCAGACAGAGGATTTGCCCTACACTCTACTCGCTGGCCAGATGGGTGGTAGAGGTCTCATTGATGTTTATGAGCTTTGTCTAGCTTGTATTTCCTAAATCGCCTCTTACGACATTCACGGGAAGACTAGGAGTGATCCTATTCTACGAAACCACACGGCTGATAAAACTTATATAAAAAGTAAAATATAACAAAATATCATACAAAAAATACAACTTTCATAAAAACCTAATCCTATAAGGCTGCCAGTAGCGGGGCAGGGCTCAAGCTACTGGGTAACAGTTAAGGCTACAGAGAGAGGAACCTCCTGACAATGCGCATGCCTAGGAGTTCTGCCTTCTGTATCTGACCCTTGATCCAGCCATCTAGCGAGAGCCTCAAATTATTATTATTATTAACTCGTGGTAGAGCCACGCTCCGGCAAATTCATTTTTACTAGTAGCATGAATGGGCCAACTTTTCCAAGGAACTACCACACTGTCACAGAAAATCGACGTTTGAATAGATGCTACCACTCCTATTCTTCGTTCGATGCGTGACTTTCCTCCCCCGACTCCTTGAAAGGCCGTCACACCCTAGTGTTGCATTTATCCTATGTTAGTATTATATTTTAAACTATAAAAAAGCAGAGATTCGCGAGTTCTACCACCTATAGGTAGAGCCATTAGCATTAGTTAAGCGGTAAGCGGGTGCCGCGCGAACGAAAAACGTCGCTACTGCGCAAGCCATTAGGCGATTAGGAAAAATATGAAAAGTCTTAATAATTTCATTTTTATAATTTAAAAAAAAAAACAAGAAAGGTGGCGACCTCCGAGATGTAAATATAAATATTATCATGTGAGAATTATTGTTTTAGAGAAAAATATTTTTAGATATCATAACATTACCAAATATTTTTTTGATTTCATATGTATCTGTTACAAATTCTAACAAAGGGGCGATCTTGTTCAAGGATTGACCTAAATTATACAAATACTTTTGATGCATTTAATTCATTTAGCGCATAGTACTAGTGATTTGAAAACACGTCAATTTTCACAATTTCGTGCTGTGCCATCTTAAGTTGCAACAATTAAGTACAGTCAGCCAAGGAGATACCTGACCCCACCACCCACCTATATCTTGAATTATCTTCTTATTTAAAAATAATATTAATATGAAAATATATATTCAGAAGGATTTAAATTCAGACTTCTTGAATATAAATTTTCATGTTAATATTACTTTTAGTTTAAGAGCAAATTCAAGATATAGGTAGATGGCGGGGTCAGGTATCTCCTTGGCTGACTGTACATATTATGAGAGCAAGACGGAACGAAGAAAGGTCTGGCAGGAAGATGGTAAATACAATCGTACATCGTACATTTTCCCAGACATTGCGTCTCAAACATAGCATTTGAAACGGGGAACGTATTACAAAACCATTCCGCTCGCAACGCTGCAAGTATTTGTCTTATGCAGTAATGATGAAAGTTTTGTGTTGCACAGTTGATGTGAAGCAAGCTCGCTCTGGAAATAGCGTGTATTTATTTGCCGTGACTCTAGTAAATCATTTCTCAAAAATTTATTCGAGTGAAGGTATATAATTAAAAATATATTTTCTAAAATATATTTTTAACGTCATCATCATCTAAATAATAAATCTGTAAGGGATGGGCACGACCAATGGAGTATTTATATGGCATACTTTGTTTTCAGAGATATCCTTTTTATAAGCTCTATACATGATACAGTATGTATGTTTGTGTGTATGTATGTTTCTCCATAACTCTTAAATGAATTAACACATTTTTTTGAAACTTGGTAGATAAACATTTAGTCATACAGGACACCTGTGTCCTGTACAAAAGAAAAAAAATTTGTAGCCTATCCTGATAGGCTACTCATTTTTTTTCTTCAGTTATAATAAGGCGTGGCCCCCATACAAATGTACGCGAACGGGGGCACAGCTAGTTAGAAGCTACAACTGGTACTTAGTCAGTCGAATAAAAAAGCCGAAGTGATTAGTAAGACGCTATATGAATCAAAAACAGTCATATGTGCCTGGTTGAAAACTCTGGACTATAGACAAACCGAATCATTGTTGATTACGCCCTAGTAAAATCCCCCTCTTCCCCAATCTTTGTAATTGAATTGAGCACATCTGCGGTAGTTCATATGCAAGTTTTTGAATTATACCTATAGTTACTTTAGGTCTTCCCCGCCACTCTTTCTAATTTGTAAACTTTACTTTTAGGTAATCTACTCCGGCTGCCCGCGATACAGGCCTGTGCCTAGTGCGGGAGTCATTGTAAATAAGTGTTGTTGAAATTGTTTTTGGCAAATAAATAATTTTTGTTTTTTTTGTTTTTTAAAGGGTTAAAACGGGACCCTATTAATTTCGCTCCGCTGTCCGTCTGTCTGTCTGTTTGTCTGTCTGTCTGTCTGTCCGTCTGTCACCAGGCTGTATCTCATGAACCGTGATAGTCAGACAGTTGAAATTTTCACAGATTATGTATTTCTATTGCCGCTATAACAAAAAATACAAAAAAATATAATAAAATAAATATTTAAGGGGGCTCTCATACAACAAACGCGAATTTTTTGCTAATTTTTGCTCGATATTGATAACGGCAACAGGTAGACGCTTGAAGTATTTACAGAATATTTATTTATATATTCACTTTAAAAATAAATAATAGAATATAAATAAAATTTATATTAAAGGGGGCTCCCATACAACAGACATGATTATTTTGCTGTTTTACGGAACCCTTCGTGCGCGAGTCCGACTCGCACTTGGCCGGTTTTTTTTTATTCATACCAAAAACTCGATTCTGGTCTGCGCTACAGAACAAAGACATATTTTCACAGTAACACGTCAAAACAGCGACATGCCGCAAATAAGTCGTAAAGCTAGCAACTGTCGCGGCTACACAAAGCACCCATCGTAAACAACCTCTCACTGCCTTTTGTTCCAAGTACCGTGCGCAAAAAAACCTAGTAATTCAAAACAATTATCCATATCACTACATTCGTGGGTTCGATTCCCACGAGAAGCTTGTATAGTTGTTTCCAGTTTGGTTAGGACATTTCAGGCTTGAATCACCTGATTGTCTGGTAATAAAGATGATTCCGTGCTTCGGAAGGCACGTAAAGTCGTTGGTCCCGGCTGAGGATGTCAGATGCCGAGAGGCGGTTCCGAAGAACTCTGACACCAGGGTGTGCATGGTCGATTGACCGTGACACCTACTCGAAATGATGATGACATAATAGGTTTTGGTGAGTGTAATATTTTGAATCCAGAGCGGAACGAGAGATTCTAAAGTGGAATCGTATCATCCAGAATAAAAAATAAATGTTGCCCGAAGAAAAAATGGTATGTAAGGTATGTTAGTCTCGACCCGAGAAGACACGTTCTACTTTTCATCTCCCTCTATGAGAAAAACAATATGTGTTGTTATTCTCAGGGGACTAAAAAAAAATTTAAATGTGAATTAAAAAAAAATTAACCCCCTTAGGAATAAACACATATTTTAGACCAGGTACTGTATACGGGCAACCGTTATTTGTTTTTTAGATAGATGAGATAAAAAGTATTTTATTTTGAATTTCTGAAGTCACCTTTATGCCGACCATACTCGACTACAATATTAGTAAGAAAAGTCTGAAACTAAATGAAGATTGCAGTGGTAACGCTTTCTCTTTCCCTCTAAGGTTTTCCAAATATCTCCGTCTCTTTCGCAATAACTCTGAATTGATTGGGCATCGTAAAAAAGTAGTAAAGTTGTTCAGTAGATTAAAACGTATTCTTCTGGGAGCTATCTTGGTTAAATTATACGCTTTGATTTACTCTCCTAATTATACTATTCTTATGTCCGAATACATAAAAGCATTTCTAATAATGACGATATTTTAGTCTCGTTTTGTATCCAACTTGCTAGGTTATTGTCTAAACCTGCAACACGAGGGTGCCCGGGTTCGATCCCCGGTCAGGTCATGATGTAAAACGATCTTTTTCAGATTGACCTGGTTCTTGGACGTTTATCTATCCTGTATAGATAAACGTCCAAGACCCAGGTTCCGACTTCGACATCGTGAAAAAATTATCTGCTCTTATAAACAAAAGTGGAATATCTACCTGGCTAAAATGTATGAGTAGCAAATTTTTTTGCAATTTCGGAGTTTGTCCCATATTGAAAGTTGTTCAGATTCGAAGTCAAAGTCACGTTTGCTAATGAATTAAATTTCACCCTGTATAAGTATCTATATAGTAGTTTCAGGTTTCTACGATTAGCGGTTCAGGCTGTGCGTTGATCTTTCAGTCAATCAGTCATTCAAGACAAAGCATTTTATATGTATGAAGCCGTGTGGTTTCCGGCAGAGTAGAATAGGACCACTCCTAGTCTTCCCATGGATGTCGTAAGAGGCGGAAATACAAGCTAAACAAAGCTCATAATCATCAATGAGACCTCTTCAATCCGTCTGGTCAGCGAGGAGAGTGTAGGCCAAATCCGCTGTCTGCTCTGGCCAAGTATGGCTACGGTAGTACAGAGAGGGTCATGCTCCTGCAGTGGAGACTAAAAAAGACCTGATGATGATGATTACATAGATTTTGGCGACCTGTATCTATGGAGAATATTCATAATAAATACAAAAGAAATCATCATCAATTCGTGTAGGTGACACGGTCAGTCGACCATGCATACCCTGGTGTCAGAGTTCCGCGTCTCGGCCTCTGACGTGGTTCCTTTAACGACTACCAGAATGCAGCCGCAACCTACGGCTTAACGTGCCTTCCAACGCACGGAAACATCTTTATTACCAGACTATCAGGTGATTCAAACTGATTCAATCCAATCAAAGCAAAATTATTTCGCGCGACTGGACAGTAGCGCGGCAAGGTAAATGGCGGTTGACTTGCTGCGGTAAATCAGTGACATATTGGTAAATTTAAATGGATAAATTGAAAATCGATTCTTGATTACTGAGCGAGAGTTGTACAGTTTAATTTATTGTTGAATTTACAATACGGCATTTGACTTATGTTGAAAATAAATAATTACACAGGGTGATGTTTAATTACCTGGCAGTGTTCTGGTGTTGGAATCGGAATCCATAATAGAATATAGACCTGCAGGAAAAAAGGTAAAAATGATTTTAATTAGGGAGCTCCGAAGTGTCTTCTCGTCCAAAATACCTCAGTGCCTCAAGTCGAAAGTATTCGACCAATGTGTGTTGCCAGTGATGACTTACGGGTCCGAAACGTGGTCGTTTACTATGGGCCTCATAAGAAAGCTCAAGGTCGCTCAAAGAGCTATGGAGAGGGCTATGCTCGGTGTTTCTCTGCGAGATCAAATCAGAAACGAGGAGATCCGTAGAAGAACAAAGGTCACCGACATAGCTCAGCGGATTAGCTCTTTGAAGTGGCAGTGGGCGGGGCACATAGCTCGAAGAACCGATGGCCGATGGGGCAGAAAGGTGTTCGAATGGCGACCACGTACCGGCAAGCGCAGCGTTGGACACCCACCGACAAGGTGGTCGGACGACCTAACCAGGGTCGCAGGAAGACGCTGGATGCAGGCCGCTTCCAACCGATCATATTGGAAATCCTTGGGGGAGGCCTATGTCCAGCAGTGGACTTCTTGCGGCTGAGATGATGATGATGATGATTTTAATTAGCCTCCCTCACCGATCAGCTGTTCAAATTTCTATGGAAAGTCTTGTTTTCATAAATTACCCTTTTTTTCTTGCTATAGGACGGCAAACGAAGAAGCGAGTTACCTGATGGTAAGCGATCAACGGGCAGCGTTGATCGCTTACTATCAGGTGACTCGCTGGACATGGACAACTGCAACACCAGGCTGTGACAGGAGCGTTGCCGGCCTTTCAAAAGGAGTTGGGGGGAGGACATTGGGTGAACATGGCAGGAGGAAATGGGGAGGGAAGGATTGGCCTCGGGCTCTCTCAATCACCGAGCGAAGCATAGAAGCGGTAAAGCTTCTACTTAAACGTCGATTTCCTGTGAGAGTGCGGTACGTCCCCGGACGATCTGGCCCATTCATGCTACTAGCAAAAATGAATGTTGCCGGTAGTGTGGTTTTACCATAACTGAAAGAAATTTCTGTTTATTTTTTTCCACTATTAATGTGTTTATTTTGTAAAGATTTTTCCATAGAAATAATAAAAATAAATGTATGCAATATGCCTATTTTGTCAAATTGCGTAACTTCTCAGTACCGTAACTATAAAGACCTTATTCTGTCACCTGGGAGAACCAGGTTCAATTTCCGCTTTATTAATTGGTTTGGGTATAATGATTAACGTTTGAAGTCTGAATCAAAGTTCTGGCTTAAATTAATCAGATCATTGCCTTCGATTTTCAGAATCTGTCACTAACTGACGCAATTGCAGACACAACTGGCTAGGAATAATACAAATACAAAAATATTTATTGATAAGTACACCATATACATGCTACTTATGATTATGAACTAAAACTTAGGATACAAAACATCTATCACATTATAAGTTGGATCGAGAATACTCAAGGAGCGAAAGGAAGGAATCCAAACTATTATTTATTTATTTATTTAAAATTTTTAGTTGTACAACATTACAGTTTACACTAATGCGTTACACAACTTAAAATATAGACAACAGATTCATCCTTTCTCTTCACAAAACCACAGATATTCATTCTTCAATCGCGCAAACCTATCAGCAAACAAATCACATTTACAGCCACGCTCTGATGCCAGGAACGCGTTGAGCTCTGCCAGGCCGCGCAAAAGAGGCGACTGTTTGTGAGATTCGGTTCGTGCATTGGGAACCACAAGCAACTTATGTCGCCGATTGCGCAAATAGTTGTTCGGTACAAAAAGCTTACACAGGCGTGATACTAACTCCAGACAGTCAGAGTCTCCGCGAAGGCAACGACTGACAAATTGCATAAGCTGCCAATTACGTCGCGTACTTAAATAATTGTACCCTAGAGTACCCAACAGAAATTTAGTTGGGTATAAATATGGATAATACCCATACCTTTTTTTATAAAGATATCTCAAAAAAGCTTTTTGAACTTTTTCAACTTCAAGAATATATTTTGCCTGACGGGGATTCCAAACTTTTGAACTAGTTTCAAGTTTACTTCTGACAAATGTGGAGTACAATATCTTCACGGCATGTAGATTATCGAAATCCCTACAATTTCGAATAACAAAACCTAATTGCTTAAAGCTACTGGTGGTTAGTTTTTGGACATGCTCATGAAAAGTCAGCTTAGGATCAAAATTGACACCAAGGTCCTTTACTGTAAATACTCTGGTACTGTAAAAACTATGTTGAACCTGTATCTTGGTGGATAGCCTGCACCCCAAGGCTCCCCAACCATACCTTCTTAATGTAAATACAATACAACATACATACATACATAGTATCACGTCTTTTTCCCTTGAGGGGTAGACAGAGCCAAGGTCCATAAGACCTTTTGGCAAAGTTACAAAACAAAGTTTAATTATATACGGGTACTTTAACTAGGATAGCTATTGTGGTTCCCTTATTTCCCAAACCAGACTAATCTATTATTTGGGAAATAAAAGGTGTACTATACCTTCCTGAATCGGATCCGATGAGAGGGACGCCGCTATACGTGCGATACGATTGACGATATCTCGTATCGTGTCTAACGGATAGCGGTGTCCCTTCCATCGGATCCCATATTCAGGATGGTTTAATAGGCGCCTAAGCTGTACCCGTAGCATAGTATATAGCATAAACCGGTCAAGTGCGAGTCGGACTTGCGCACGATGGGTTGTACCGTTATCT
This sequence comes from Elegia similella, assembly GCA_947532085.1. Taxonomy (NCBI): domain Eukaryota; kingdom Metazoa; phylum Arthropoda; class Insecta; order Lepidoptera; family Pyralidae; genus Elegia; species Elegia similella. The sequence continues at coordinate 5,374,589 of OX383951.1, read as the reverse complement.
ATAATAAGTTAATTTTTTTTACAAATATTTTTATTATATGATGTAACTAAAAATGTATACTTTTTACAATTTTTCCTTTATCTATGCTAGACGTTGCTTCGTACTAAATTTTAAGATTGTGAGGTCACGGGAAGTACCCTGTAGGTTTTGATTCCCTTGCGAATGTCGAAAAAGCACGAAATTTGCGACATAAACGGCTGTATTTTGATTGCGTTGGCTAAGAACTTTGATTTTTTCATAGCTCCAAGGGACAGTAGACTTGAGTATTTGATATGAATTTAAGCTTGATAGTAAATAAATAAATATATACGGACAAATCACACAGATTGAGCTAGCCCCAAAGTAAGTTCGAGACTTGTGTTATGGAATACTAACTCAACGATACTATATTTTATAACAACTACATATATAGATACACATCCAAGACCCAGGCCAATCTTAAAAAGATCATTTTTCATTTTGACCTGGCCGGGATCGAACCCGGTCACTCCGTGTCGCAGGCTGGCGTGTTGACCGCTGCGCCACGGAGCTAGTCAAATATCTCAACGCGTTCCTGAGAAAAAGGATCTTGACAGACCGACAGACAGACGGAGAGACACGGACAGACAACCGAGTGATACCTTTTGGGTTATGGAACTCTATAAAATAACGAGCAGTTCAGTGTTGCACTCCGGTAGTACCGGCAGAAGTGCAAAATCCGCGCGGTAGAAAGAGAGGGGGATACAACTTCCTCTCTTACGCCGCGGCGCCGGCGGTTACAAACCACATGTCTGTCTTACGAATTTTTGATCAAAACACGTCTCCTGATGAGAGTTAAATTTTTTTTACCCATTACTAAAAGTTCACAACGCCGCTAACGAAGTTTTTACTTCAATTACTATTTTCTGAAGCAGAATATGTAGATTACTATACAACGTGATTTTGAACTCCCTATATTGAAATATGGGAATCAGAATCCCTAATGGAACACAGAATTGCAAGAAAAAAAGGTGAAAAACGATAAAGAAAATTAGGTTTCCCATACAAAGTCGCCGATCACCTGGACGAATTTCTATGAAAGGTAAAATTTATTTTTTCGTTTTTTACCTTTTTTTCTTACAATTCTGTATTCCTTAAGGGATTCTGATTCCCAGACTTGAATATAGCAAGGGGGTTCAAAATCACATTGTATTATAAACCGCATCCATTCAGCATTTTGGAGATAAGGACATACATACCAATCCAACAGAAACTAATCTTAGTTGGGTCGGCCCTTACTTATTACGTCAGTAAATTTACCGCTACGTATATGGCTCGGTCTACATTCATAAGAGATACCTACATAAATTTATCAGATTACGTAGGTACATTTTCTGTGGCATAATTAATTGGTAATGCTGCTTTCTGGCAACTGAGAGAACAATTCCCGATTTTTTGCCGCCGACGTTCTCACTCATGTCCTTTCTCACGCACTCCATCCACATTTTACTGGTTTCCCCCTATTTCTACGACCTGTTATTTCCGTTCTTAAAACTCTTATTGTTACGTGGTTTTTATCCGTTTCTTAACTGTCTCCGTGGTCCAATGATTAAGGCGTTTGCCTGTAGACCCAGGGGTCGAGGGTTCGATTCCCACGGAAAGCATACTTAGTTTAGTTGTTTCCAGTTTGGTTAGGACTTAGGACATTGCAGGCTTGAATCACCTGATCGTCTGATAATTAAGATAATTCCGTGCTTTGGAAGGCACGTCAAGCCGTTAGCTCGGCTGCCATCTGGTAGTCGTTAAATGAACCACGTCAGAGGCCAAGAGGCGGTCCTGAAGACCTCGGCCACCAGGGTGTGCATGGTCGATTGACCACGTCACCTACTTGAAATGATGATGATGAGTGGGGAAAGGTGAAGAGGAACGAGAAGAAGATATATTTGATGTTGTTCATATGTGTAAATGCTCATCAGCATCTGATGACAGCCGAGATCAACGGCTACACCTTTGGCTAGCTCCGTGGCGCAGCGGTCAACACGCCAGCCTGCGACACGGAGTGCCCGGGTTCGATCCCCGGCCAGGTCAAGATGGAAAATGATCTTTTTCAGATTGGCCTGGGTCTTAGATGTGTATCTATATATGTATTTGTTATAAAATATAGTATCGTTGAGTTAGTATCCCATAACACTAGTCTCGAACTTACTTTGGGGCTAGCTCAATCTGTGTGATTTGTCCGTATATATTTATTTATATTTAACCTGCCTCCCGAAGCACGGAGGAGCCGAGATATTTTTAAACCACTTGCGGTCACTTGCGGTCCGGTTTTATTTAATTATTTATTAAAACTTTATTGTACCAAGCAAAACACTTTTTACAATTGGCGGACTTAACGCTATGAGCATTCTCCTCCAGTCAACCATCCGTATATATTTATACATATAAGCGATAATACTGAACACTGAGCTATCGGGCTCCTCTGGATATTCATTTGTGCAATATAACAAAGAATTCAAAACCAGTAATTTTTCACACAGAAATATTCAAAAACGCAAACAATTTGAAACTACGCGGGGTGAGTGAAATAAAAATTGGTGAAACCGCTTCGTGCTTTGAACAATCAGTCCAACAACTTTGTATCGTGTGTAAATTTACTATCAACGTAGCCTAAGGGTGACTCAGCCCGTTCATATAAACAACCTTTCATATGCAAATAATGAGAACTCGAAAAAACCACCGGAAATTTTTCGTTCTATATGTTGTCATCATCATCATTTCGTGTACGTGACACGGTCAATCGACCATGCACACCCTGGTGTCAGAGTTCTTCGGAACCGCCTCTTGGCCTCCGACGTGGTTCCTTTAACGACTATCAGATGACAGCCGGAACCAACAGCTTAACGTGCCTTCCGAAGCACGGAATCATCTTTATTATCAGACAATCAGGTGATTCAAGCCTGCAATGTCCTAACCAAACTGGAAACAACTAAACACAGTATGCTTCCCGTGAGAATCGAACCAACGACCCCCGGGTCTACAGGCAAACGCCTTAACCACTAGACCACGGAGACACAATGTTGTAATGCTAATACTTGTGTGGGTATCAGGGTCGAGGTGACATTCTCATCTGCCTGTACAGTGGTTGTAGTTAAGGCATCGGATACGCTGCTACTTGCTGGTATGGTATCGTGTGCACGACCGGTCTCCTGAGCTGTTACTTGCTTCCCCCATTCATCTGAGTGACTAGTATCCCATACAGCTTAAAAATGCTTCCAATGGACAGCGTTCCACTCGCCAACCCGCCTGCCAAACGTGGCGAGTATGGCAATATCTTCCCATGGAACAAAGAATCCTTGGGACAGGCTTTTGTCCACAGGAAATTATATTTTTGTGTCAAAGAATTTTGTTCTTCAATTTTAGTTTTAACATTTTTTTCATTTGACTTTGTTTTTAGCTTGAATAATAGTTTTATAATCATAAATGAGTGTTTTGTACTTCGGAAAACGCGTTAAGCCGTTGGTCGCGGCTGTGATCATTGATGGCAGTCGTGAAGCTATGTCAGATTGAGGTAGTTTGAATAATTTGACACCACTGTAATAGGCTAGTTACCTAAAAAAATATAATTAGTCCGTCAGTTAGATATTCAAAAAATATTGAACACGTATTTTTTCTTTTGTCGATTAAACAAAAAATTATAAAGATATAGCCCTTTGAAGTTCCGTGTGACGTCATAGTTTGTCTACAATTTCTAGCAAACTTTGACGTCACGAGCCCCCACTCCTGAACTTTGACGCGCTTTATTTTTATTAATTATTGTTTATTTGACAAAAGAAAAAATACGTGTCCAATATTTTTTGATTATCTAACTGACGGACTAATTGTTATTTTATTATTACGACCCAGGAAACTAGCCTATTGGCCACTTACAATCATGAACAAAACATGTCTGGTCCCAGTCGCCGAAAAAAAAAACAACGGGTTGCCCTCCGGGAGTTCCGGAGTTCTTGGCGGGAATTACGGCGGACTGCACGGTTTTTGTTTTGGATTGTTTTGCAAATTGCTTCTAGTAGTCTTTATAACGTGAAATCAGTGTAATTTGGTGTTATAAATGTCCATGTTTATGAACATGTGTGGAATAACTAAAATTAAGTGTCATGGTGGGGCTATAGTGAGATTAACATAGCGGGCTGGTTGCTCGCCTTACTGCGGCGTCTAAGATCAAACCAGTGGATTCGTGGGAACTGTCGCCAGGGGCTTCATTGAATCAACGAAATGAATTACGTTGATTTTATTGATAACCTAGAAAAATATGAAGGCTAAGAGGCATAGAAAGGCAAATGCCGTAAAACAAATATGAAAAAAAAAAAACCGGGAGTGCCGGCAGAGAGATATTACTTTTTCTCCTACGCCAGCGGTCTCAAGTCACGTGTCCGTCTTACGAATTTTCGATCAAGTATCTTGATCGAAAATTCGTAAGACGGAGGAAGTGTTCTAACGCAAGTTTAAATTTTTTTATCCATCCCAAAAAATGCACAACGCCGTTAACGAAGTTAGGACATGGATGGAAACTGGGTCCGTGGTCTGAGTTAATTTCAGTCCCCGTTGCCGGAACCTCGAGAATTCTACCAATTGAGTGCGTGGAATAAAATTGAATGTCAAAGCCCAGGCTGGCTAGACAATGCTTTGGCCAATCAAACCGAAGCTAGTTTCTTTTTTCTTTATTCTGCGTTTTTATGGTTCCGCGAACAAATAATGTTTTTGATCAATGTAGAGTTCGAAGAGTCAGTATAATCTTTTTTTTTTTTCATGATATTGAACGGCAAAAGAGCAAGCTAGTCACCTGATGGTAAGCGATCACCGCTGCTCATGGACAACTGCAACACCAGGGTGTAATAGGAGCGTTGCCGGCCTCTGAATGAGTTGGGGAAAGGAAATGGGGGAAGGATGGGCCTCCTGCTCTCTCACTCATCAAACAAAGCATAGAAGCGGTAAAGCTTCTACTCAAACGGCGATTTTCTATGAGAGTGGGTTACTTTCCCGGACAAGCATTCATGTTACTAGCAAAAAAGTATTTTGCCGGTAACGTGGCACAAATATTTTAAGGATTGGCTCTGGCACCCATAACTTAGAAAATGCTTTCACTATTACTTCTTAGTGCCTAGTTAGTTTCTTCATAAAGTTTAGAATACCTGATGCAGAACTATAGGTTTCAAAATAAATTATACCCTATATGTTGCTCAGGCTTGATAGCTTTACAATGAAAAAAGTTTTATTCGAATCTGTCCAGTATTTCCGGAGATTAGCGTGTATAAACAGACAAACAAACAGACTTTTTTTTTAAATTCTCTCTCTATTATAGTATGTCTCCATCGCCGTTTATAATGTTTTTGTAAATATATTCAATGTACAGACACATTTTTTTTACTCTTTTATTATATGTATTGATAATGTTAGGTTTCTTTAAACACTTATTAATTGTCATATTTGACTTGTCAACAATTGTTGACGTCAATAATTTACATGACTAAATTTAATGCCGCTTCCAAAGCCGCTTGCAAAAAGCAGTGAAGAAGAAGCGGCAACAAACTTGGTCTTCGGTACGGAATACTTCATGTCGAGACGGACTCACCCTTGACCGACTTTTTTTTTCTATTTTAGTCCGCCTGCCAAATAGCTGCAGGCATTCACACAAAAGGGACTTTAATTCATTCATGCACAGAGAAAAAATCTTTAGTCGTAACTAGGTTCTATGTTGGCTGAATTATTTTCTTTCCAAAATTCCGTTTTGGTCCCAAAGTCATCATCATCATCATTTTGTGTGGGTGACACGGACAATCGACCATGCACACCCTGGTGTCAGAGTTCTTCAGGACGAGAGGCGGTCCCGGATAGAAATTAGCCGATGTACCTGCAACCACCAGACAGGCAGATGAGGATGACATCCCATACGTACTGCCCACCAGTGGACTTCTAATAGCTGAAATGATGATAATCGAACACTATCTTTATGGGGTAATGTTAAAATGTGCTTGTTTGTTGTAAAATACCCGTATTTATTCCCCAAAAAAAGTGATATCCCTTGTACCCGAACAAGACATATAAACAAATTACAAGTTCCCACGCAAAAGTTCTGTGTATTTAAAAAAAACGCTTATGTAATGGCTATCCGTATATATAATAATTTACCTAATAGATTTCATACATATAATTTGCGTAAATTTAAAAAGAATTATTTGATATTTTATCAGACAAATGCTATTACACAGTAAATGCGTTCCTACAAGACAAATTGACATAATAATATAAGTATGACGTTACAATTTTTGTTTAATAATTTTTATTTTTGACTAATATTATTTTTGACTATTTTATAAGTTTATTCATCATCATCATCATCATCAGGTCCTTTTTAGTCTCCACTACAGGAGCACGACCCTCTCTGTACTACTAGGGCCATACTTGGCCAGAGCAGCCAGAGGACTTGGCCTACACTCTCCACGCTGGCCAGACGGGTTGGAGAGGTCTCTTAGATGTTTATAAGCTTTGTTTAGCTTGTATTTCCTAAGTCGCCTTCTACGACATCCATGGGAAGACTTGGAGTGGTCCTATTCTACTCTGCCGGATACCACACGGCTATATAAGTTTATTGGTAATTGTAATTTAAATCAGCTTTTGAAATGTAATTAATTTATTAACTTCAATGACCATATAACCATAATATTTACACGCCGTCTTAATTGCGGTAGAATATGTGTGACCACTTAGTATTTCGTAAATAAAGCTATTCTATTCTATTCTAGTTGGGTAAACATAGTTTGTGTATAAACAAAGCACTACAGATTGTCAGCTGGTTATTGATGTGCGTAATAAAGTGGGAATGAAACATGAAGTGTCAGTGAGATTCAATAAAGGGAAACGTAAATCACGAAGATCCGGGATTGATGGGGACGTGGCTATCGATAAGGGAAATAGAGTTCAACAGGGCATTTTTTATCGAACACTGGCCTTTTAACGCGGCTTTGCCCGCATAATTTATAGCCTACTAGCGACTCGACTCGGCTTCGCACGGGTGCAATGTAGATACTAAGATGGGAAAGTAAATAATACTTATAAACCTTCTTCTTGAATCACTCTATCAATTGATGGAAACTGCATTATAATCCGCAATGAAATTCAAAAGATGTTAGCGAACAGACGGCGGAAGCGACTAACATTATAAATAAGTGACTTTGTTTGTTTGTGACGCCTTCACACCCTATCTACTAAACCGATCGTCATGGAATTTTGCGTACCCGTTGCCTGGGGTACGGAGAAGGACATAGTATATTTAATATGATTCGTACTCGTATAAACTGAAGCAAAATTTGAAGATTTTAGTCATTCCTCAAAAGTAACTTTTATTTTTTTAAAGTTAAAATTCTTGCACTTGGCCAAAGCGATGAGTTGAAACATCCACAGTCCGATAGTCGATAAAGTGCCCATCACTAGAGTACCCCGCATAGGGCGAATACGTGACGGCTAGTGTGCGGAAAACAACTTTGTTTCTGTCTACATCGCGCGTAGAGTTCAGAAGATATAGAGGGTGGATGTGTAAACTGATGATCAATGTATTGTAAACAGTTAAATCATCGTAATATCAATGATGAATCTTTCGCAGGAAAAGGATATTCGCTGAATGTCGTCTCCGATAAAGAGGAGAGAGGAGTAAAGAGGAGCTTATACATGTGATACTTACGTGACATAAGTAAAAACTTATGTCTTACTTTGAATTGCTTTATATAAAGACTAGCTTTTGCCCGCAGTTCAGCCTGCTTCAATGTCGATCCCTCGGGAACAGTCGTTTTTCCCGAGATAAAATGTATCCTATGTCCTTCTCCGTACCCCAGATAACGTGTACACAAAATTTCATGATGATTGGTTCAGTAGTTACAACGTGAAACCGTAACAAACAAACAAACTCACTTTCGCATTTATAATATTAGTTAGGATTAGGATTAGGATGGTATACAAACCTTATTCTTTTTCAGAATGGGCTTGAAGTAGTGGGAGCCAGACTACACTACAATATTCTAAGAGGGATCTTACAAAACATGTATTTCCGAGTCTGTGAAGAATTTAGCTTTACCTATTTCAGTTACAATTCATACTTCAAAAGATATTTTTCTTGTATTTTCGAATCTCTGAAGAATTCAGCTTTACGTATTTCAGTTACAATTCATCCTTCAAAAGATATTTTTCTAGTCAAAACAAAGCAATAGATTAAGTTTTTAGAGTTCTTTCCTCAAAGGGTAAAAAGGATTCTTTAAAGGACCAATTCGTTATCCATCTGACTGTCAAGCCCTTTTCCTGTAAAGGTAAAATTGAAATTAATAACACTGTCCTTTGATGTTTAGATTGAGCTAACCCTAAAGTAAGTTCAAGACTTGTGTTATGGGATACTAACTCACTGATACTTTATAACAATTATAACAAATTCATATACCGCGTGGTTTTACCGATTGGAATACAATAGCAAAAAAAGAAAAAATTATAAAAAAAAATTTTGCTTCCGATACAAAATCGCCGATACAAATTAGCTGAGCGAATGAATATAGATAGTAATTTTTTTTTTCGAGATTTACCTTTTTTATTGCAATTCTGTATTCGATTAGGGATTCTGATTCCAGGATTTCAGTATAGATCAGAGGTTCAAAATCACGCGGCTCGAGTATAGATAAACATCCAAGACCCAGGTCAATTTGTAAAAGATTATTTTCCATTTTAACCTGACCGGGGATCGAACCCAGGACTTCCGGAGTGGCAGCCTGGCATATTGACCACAGAGCTCGTCAAATAAAAAGAAGAAGTGGCAGAGCTATATATAATTTTTGGCGTCCGGTCTATTCTCTACGGAAGTCTATGGCTCCACGTAGGTATATCGTCGATATCTTACAGTAAGGTGCGCTACTTTACTCCAATGAAAAAGTTAAAAAGAAAATTTTAAACCTTTCTCATTGAAACAAAGTCTTCTTCTAGCTCTATTTTACGTCAATTCGTCCTTTTAGCAAAATTTCTCTAAAATTGGAACAAAGAGTTTAAATAATAATAACGTTTATTTTCTCTTCACAATGAAAGTACAAGGTAAGTAATACTTAATAATGTTATCTAATTGTCCTCAACTAAAGTTGTAGATTATGTACTAAAAACGGGTCACTCACGTGCTATTTTGTCGCTATTGCCGACTATAGTTTCGGACTCGTCAGGAGCCCATTTTCAAGGCGAGTGCGAGACGCGCGGCGGAGCTGACCAGTTCGGGACCCTCCGCCGCGCGTCTCGCACACGAGTCCGAAACTATAGCCGGCAATCCCGACAAAATAGCACGTGAGTGACCCGTTTTTAGTACATAATGTCTGTATCTAACGTTAGTTTCAATGATATAAAGTTGTAGAGTTAAAACCTGACTGACAGACACCCGAGTCACCATATAATTTTCTATGATATAGGACGGCAAACGACCAAGCGTGTCACCTGATGGTAAGTGATCAGCGCTGCTCATGGACAACTGCAACACCAAAGTGTAACAAGAGCGTTGGTTAGGGTTAATAAGGGTTTTCTTTCGTCACTGGGTTGTACGGAACCCACCATCATGATCATCATTACAGCCGTAAAAGTTCTTTTCTGGACAAAGGCTTTTCCCAAAGATACTTCATTCCATGAAAGGATATTGCCATACTAACTACGCTTGGCTGGAGCGGGTGAGCGCAGTTTCTTTGTTTTATTATGCTTCCGACACTGCTACTCATCGGAAGCTTTTGAAAGCTGGGGAAGGATAGGAATTTGTTGGATTTTGAAGGAAATAAAGGTACTCACGCGGATGAATTGGGAAAAAGCAATTAGCAGGTCGGGAGGCCGGGCGTGCGTACCCTATGCCATACCTGCAACTGACTGGTCTGGAAGTAAGAAAAAACGTAGATGTACCAGCTGCTTCTCTTCTCGCGCAGATCGTAAAAGCTCATCGTGGGAGCTCGGGGGCGAAGCCCCCGTCACAACAATAAACTTGGCCGCAGAGGGTAGGATAAGTTTTCTTGTGACCAAAACAGCGATCGAGCGTCTCAACTAAGGGCGTAACCCCCAAACACTAACCTAAAATAAAGCTTTTTAAGTCCTTATTTGTATAGCAAAGCGAGTTCTATGAAATCCAATCATCAGAAATTTTAAATTTGTGCTTAGTTATTGTAAAGCTCACCCAAAAAAAACCCTAATATGGCAAAGTAACTTTTATATATCTCTGTCAATTAATAAAGCGCGTGTTCCATGATATACAGCGATGATATTATCATCATCATTATCTTCATCTTCATCATTAACAGCTTGCGGCACTCCACTGCTGGCCGTAGACTCTCCCAACGTGCACCACTTTGCTTCGATCACCAGCTATGCTCATTCAATTGCTGCCAGCCGTTCCCTACACAGGTCGTCGCTCCATCTAGCCTGGGTGCCCCACCTTTCACTTACCTAAACGCGGTCTCCACTGCAAAACTCTCTTACTTCTGCGCTTGTCAGTTCTGCTACAGATGTGGCCAACCCTTTGCCATTCAGCTTGCTTATTTGAGAAACTATGTCGGTTACTTTGGTTCCCAGAAGGATTTTATCCCACAGATGATTTACTAGAGGTATTCATCGCACCGATCATCATAAAATCAAGCACACATGTTATCTAGGATACAGGGAAAGACAAAGGTGACCTTTTATCCCGGAAAAAGTACTCTTCGGAGAATGACATTAACGCGAGCAAAGCCGCGGGCAAAATCTAGTTTAAGTAGTTGATCTGCCTGTGCAGTATTATTAGTTTTCAATGTCACCTAAAAACGTCCTAAGAAAACAATATGAAAATACTAAACAAAGCACATAATGAAGTCGACCGTCTAAACTGCCAGACAAATAGAAATATATTGGGAGATATATTTTGCAAAAATAAATTATTCTCATCATCTGCAACGTTTTGATAAAAACAACAAACCCAATTTTCTTTAGATTGAACAAGAAAATATTAATTTGGCTCTATTGAAATTGTTTTCTACTTTATTAATTTCGTTTCACAAACATAATTATTGTTGTTTATCTGAGAAAATATTTGAAACATTTCGAGTGTTTTAATGCTAATGTAAGTATCATTATCGCCTACGCATGTTAAGCCACCCCGGGCGAGTTCCCCGCTGGGATGGGTGACCGCAAGTGGCATGAAAAATATCTCGAGCTTTTCCGTGCTTCAGAAAACACGTCATCGTTGATATCAGTCGTTAAGCTCAGTAAGCCGTGTGGTTTCCAGCAAAGCCGTGTGATTTCCGGCATAGTGGAATAGGACCACTCCTAGTCTTTCCATGGATGTCGTAAGAGGCGACTTAGGAAATACAAGCTAAACAAAGCTCATAAACATCAATGAGACCTTTCCAACCCGTCTGGCCAGCGAGGAGAGTGTTGGCCAAATCCTCTGTCTGCTCTGGCCAAGTATGACTCCGGTAGTACAGAGAGGGTCATGCTCCTGCAGAGAGACTAAAAAGACCTGAAGATGAAGCTTAGTCAGATGCCTTAAGGAAGCTTAAACGCTCTGTCACCAGTGTTCGCCCATTACATACAAGAAAAACAACACCAACATACCGACGCTATATTTGTTTCTCTCTCACTCTCTCTGTTATTCTATCATTTTCCAGGTTATATCCTCAGTCTTCGGAGCCGCTTTCTGCAATTTCTTCTCCACCTTGTACTAATCTTCCTTGATGGCAGCATTTGTTGGGGATACTCCTTCTACCGCCGGAGGCGGAATAGCCAGACATTTGTTTCAGTCATTTACCAGGCGTAGGCGGTTGAGATGTAGCTTTTCCGCTATATCGCGCTATATCGCTATAACATGATGGCTGCCTCGAATGCGGGAATTCCTAATGCAGTACTTCCACGAAACTCCACATATCCATCGCACTTCCGTGACGCGAAGCTCTCTTGCAGTGCTCAAGTTAGAGCCACGCTTTACTAAGCAAAAATGGCATCCTGAAAATGATTGAAGGCAGATTGGACTGCCCTTACCTCAGACATTGCAGCGATAGACATGTTGCTGTAATGCCTAAGGTGAGATGGTACTAGAATAGTGTAATTAGTTGTAATTATATTCAATTTTAATTTAGTAAATTATTTTAAATTGACAATTCGAATTTAAAATGAATTTATTGTTTTTAAAAATATTATGGAATGCAATTTCTGAAATAAATGATTATTATTATTATATTTACTGCCAAAGAAAAGAACAGCCCTTATGATGGACTAGCTTTCGCCCGCGTCAATGTCGATCCCTCGGGAATAGTACTTTTTCCCGGGATAAAAGGTAGCCTATGTCCTTCTCCGTACACCGGATAACTTGTATGCAAAATTTCATGATGATCGGTTCAGTAGTTACGGCGTGAAAGCGTAACAAACAAACAAACAAACAAATAAACAAACAAACAAACTCACTTTCTCATTTATAATATTAGTAAGGATTTAATGCCAATGCCAGTGACTGAATTTTACCGTTGCAGACATGGTTACTGGCTGGAGACTAGGCTGGGATGTAATTGGAAAAATATTTATGATGATGTCTGGTCAGAGGTGTCATGCTCAACAATCTGTCCAGCTTGCAGGTATGTCATAGGGTACGCGCGCCCGGCCTTCCGAGCTGCTACTTGCTTTTCCCCCATTCATCCGAGTGAATAGTATTCCAATATCTTCATTCCCTTCCCAAATTCAATATATCCTTATATTTTTTAATTTATTTAAATTAATTATAAGACAGCAAACGATGCCAGAGAGTGACAGGAGCGTTGTCAGCGTTTCAAGGAGTTGGGCAGAGAAAATGGAGGGAAGGATGTGCCCTCGGCTCCCTCACTCACCGAACGAAGCATAGAAGCGGTAAAGCTTCTCTTATACGTAGATTTTCTGTGAAAGTGGGTGAGAAAGTACTTCCCCGGACGAACCGGCCCATTCATGCTACTAGCATAAATGAATTTTGCCGGTAGCGTGGCTGTACTACAACTAATAAATATATGGAGGTAGAAAACCTTTTTCATAAAAATATAAATTACAGAAAGTATCGAGAAAAAATCTTATAAGCCGAGATATCGTCTAACAAAAAACTTATTACACGTAATATCGCCCAAAAACTGTTCAGGCGATTTATCAGAAATAAAATATTCGCAAAAAAGAAGACACATTGGCCTAAGATTTATAGGGGCCAATGTGTGGAGACCCCTAATACGGCTTTGAAATATTTGAGCCACTTAACTTAGGCGGAGGTCAGCGAACGATGGTCACAATATCTGAGTAAGATAGGGGGCTTTATAACTGCAGATAAAAGCACTCATTACACAATTGGTTACAATAAGAAGTCGAAAATGAAAAACAATATATATTCGCCACAAATACAAACAATGATTTAAAAAAACGTTAAATTTCTTAACGCTGGAACCATCAAGCGGAGAAAATGTATGATACAAACTAGAGTTGCGCTGTAACCATACACAGAGGGCGTAACATGCTACAATTATCAGATATTTGAAGCAGAGAGAGAGCGCTATGCGCTCAAAAACTGACACCACGGAAAGTAGATCAAAGCGGGCGGGGCTTAAAAAGTAGATTTTTTCGCGAACTAGTCTCCCGCGCGCTCCATGACGGAATGACGCGTCGATAATTTATGAACATCGTGAAACGCAAGAAAAGACGGAAAAGTGACACTGTAGTAAATTATTTAAAATAATATATTGGTGAGTAAAATATTTTTGCGAGTTGCTAGCCTGCCTATGTTGACACTATAGCGTTCATTTGATATGTTGACACCGCCCCGTGACCTTGACGCGGCCAATCGCAAACTAGCTTTGTCTATGAGTGCGTAAGTTTTTCGTTGTCAGTTGTCAGAACGCGTGTTCCCGGATGTTTGTTTTTCATGTATGTAAGATGGCCAACACTAGCGTCAGATTTTTCAAGCTGCCTATAGGCATCTGACATTAACGACTGTCACCAATGATGACAGCCGGGACCAACGGCATAACGTGCCTCCCGAAGCATGTCTCCAATGAAGAATGCATCGCTCCGAACCATGTAAACCGTCCTCGAGAGTCTAGCTGAAACGCTGACGACTGTTATCGCCAATCATTCAATCCCAGTCAGATATATAGAGGTGGTACTGGCATTTTACGTCTCCCGTAGTCCAAGAGACAGTGTGCGTTTTTATTTTATTCAAGATAGTTTTGATTTTTTGAGGAAATGATACCTTTTCGAAACTAGAAAGTTTTGTACCAGGAGGAAGCTGCGAATGTGTATATTATTTGAGTATTTTAGTCTATGCCATATAAGAGTGAATCTATGATCGTCGAACAATCGTGATATTTTTCTTATTTGTTTGACCAAATTGCCATAACAAATCAACTTGGCAGATAGTAGCAAGCGAGAGAACGGTTGCCTAACTTATCCATTTATAAAGCCCAAATATAACAAAATGACAGTAGAACAAATGTTAAAAAGAAAAAACTAGTTTCCTGAGTCAAAATAATAATATTAAAATAAGTCTATCAGTTTACAGGTTCGTATGTACTTCAACATCATCATCATCATTAGGTCTTTTTAGTCTCCACTGCAGGAGCATGACCCTCTCTACTTCGACATGTTTCGTCAAAAATATTAGAAATAAGTATCCGCAACATGCTTACCATCAGGTGAGATGGGAGACAAATGCCTAATTCAAATTTTGTAAAAAAATAAATAAAAAAAAAATGCTTCGTCAAGAATATCTTTTATATAATCAAAAAATATTGGACACGATTTTTTTCTTTTATCAATTATACAAAATATGTTGAAGATAAAGCCTACTTAAAAGTGTATTAAACTGTAACGTCACACGGAATTTTAACAGGCTATATATTTATCATTGACCAAAGAATAAATAGGTGTCTAATATTGTTTTATTATCTTACCGAACGGACTTAATTTTCTTTTTATTCGCATACCATTATATTTGATCGAAGTGCAAATCAAATTAAGATACTAGCCCCTAGACTAGCGCCCGAGACGAGATTTTTTCTAAACTAGCCCGAGCATGAGATCTGATTGAAAATGAGAGTGGGACGGCAATATGTTTTTAAAGGGGAGGAAGAGGGACGGAGGATATTCGACAGCCCAGTGTTTGCGACGGACATACTAATCGTGAATTTGGAAGCAATCGCTTTGGAAGTGAGAAATGCGGGAACCAAATCTTTATCTATTTCATTCGATTTTTCACCGACTTGAAATAAGAGAAGGTTGTCTAACGACGAATTTTGAAATTATTATGTACGGTGCCTCATAACTCCGTCATATATAACACCGAATTTTTAAAATTCTTTTGTTTTGTTCCTATTTAATTTTTATTAAAATTGGTTAAGTTTGTTTGTTTTTCTGTAAATGGCCAACACTGGTGTCAGATTTTTCAAGCTGCCTAAAGGCATCTGAAATAGCTTGACGACTGCCATCAGTGATGACATTTAAGACCAACGGCTTAAAGTGCCTTCGAAGACGGAGGAGCTGGAGATATTTTTATGCCACGTGCGGTCACCCATCCCAGTGGAAACCGCGCCCGAGGTTGTTTAACATGCGTAAGAGTAGAAAGAAAATATACAAGGAACACTTATAGTTTTGTCAAATCTGTGTGTCTGTCCGTCCGCGGTTTCTAGCTCAGGGACTATTAGTACTGTAACGTTGTAGCATGCCACCTAGAAAGCTATTATTTGGCATGGATACCTACAAAGGGATTTTTTTTTTTATTTCTCTACATATAAAGAGAGTTTTTTTTTTCGCATCAACCCGTTGCTTTGGGGTTGCGTTGGATAGGTCATTCACAAATATTTTTAGATTCAGGGATCTTTTTGTTGGGTACAAGTGTTTTATCTTGGAGGTTCCCGCTGCCAAATGGTGGTGCGTGGTTGGCATGAAAAAAAAATATTTGGCAGTAGTAGATATATTGAAATGAAACTAAAAGGGAAAGTATTACAGCTAGTGGGGTTTGGGGCGATTCCTTTATTTCGCTCAGTCATTACGTAAGATGATTGTTTTGGTGTTTGTCAGTTTATGGACCCCATGTAAGAAAAAATAAGAATAGGCCGACCACCTCTCTCCGTTTAATATTTATTTATATCTAGTAGCGCAACGTATAATTAAAGTTTTTTTCCTATAGGCTCAGTGCTGGGACCAATTTGGTTAGTAGTATAGTTTAAGGCCCAGGAAAAGACACAGGACATTCTTGGTGAAAAAGAGTACGTTCACGAGAGGAGCCGCGAGCGATAGCTAGTAAGGACTGAATATATCTGGGGGAGGGGGATGAACTGTATTGGGCTACCTAAAAAACGTCGCACGTTGTCTCCAGAGTTCTCAAGTTAGTTGTCCCAACATTATCATATAAATTATGTTACCTATTTGTTTTAGGGTTCCGTAGGATCAAGTGACAAAAAGGAACACTTAAATTGGACCTTACCTATGAAATTGGCGTTTTCAATAGATCATCATCATCATCATCATCAGGACTTTATTGTCTACAGGAGCACAACCCTCGCTGTACTACTATAGCCATACTTTTCAAGAGATAATTTCGAGTAAATAGAATTTTTCATACTCACGTTTTCTAAATTATTTCGGGTTTGATAAATTCAACTAAAGTTAAATTTTGCATGTATTTACGGACAAAGGTAAACTTAATTTACGCACTATAAAAGTTACAAAAAATTTGAAATATAATAAAAAATAACGACATTTTTGATCAAAACGGACAACTTCTGAAAATATTTTTTTCCTTAACATTTTTCAATAATTAAATTCACAAAAATAAAAACATGCATGCATAATGTTAATGATAAAGTCCACTTTCAATTTTAAATAAATAAAATGTGTATAACTGAAAGTCATAGTCATTAGGAACAAAAGGCAAGCGGTAAACCCGTCAAATTCCAATGATTTACCTATGAAATTGGCATAGAGATAATATAATCCTGGAAATTGGCGCTTTTTGGAATCACTATTAGAATCCATTAGAATCACTTACGTGTGTGTCTGACCGTCCGTCATAGTCTATTTACTCCGTATCTACTGGATAGATTAAGTTGAAATTTAGTACACTTAGAGATTAATGTGATCCAAACATGTATATGTAGCGATATCAAATACATTTTAAGATTGGGGGCACTTTTAGGGGTCACAATTCAGAATATTTTTCAAAAAGTTTTGCAAACTGTAGCTTGTCACATACGGAAATTCCAAACACGTATACCTACAGCGTGTTACATAACCAACGACCTTCCCGTGAAGGGGTGACTCAGCCCGTCAAAATAAACAACCTTTTCTATGGGACCAATGCTGGGAACTCGCCCAGGTTCTGGTTGAATTATGGAAAGTTAAATTAGTGCCATATTAAAATTTAAGTTCATCGTACGGAACCTTCTTGAAGCGAGTTCGACTCGCACTTGACCTTCAAGAGGTATATAGGATACTTAAAGAATCACTTCGTTGACCATTTGTCTGTCAAGACGCTATTTCTTAGAAACATGTGGACATATCAAGTTAAAATTAATATATTTAAATTTAGGTCTACGATCCCTAAAGCCGAAAAAAAACAAACTTCTCAACATAATTAAAAAGGGACATGGCCTCTTCTGTTTAATTTTTACAAATTTACCTCAATTAAATAGCTAGAAATTAATTCTCGAAAAGCTATGAATCAAATCACGTAATACGAAGTTTAAATAAATATATATTCTGCTCGTTAATTACATTATTTTAACGTTTTGAGTTGCCGTGTGGTTTTCGGCAGAGTAGAATAGGACCACTTCAAGTCTTCCCATGGAGGTCGTAAGAGGCGACTTGGGAAATACAAGCTAAATAAAGCTCATAAACATCAGTGAGAACTCTCCAACCCGTCTGGCTAGCGAGGAGAGTGTAGGTGTAGTGTAGGCCAAATCCTCTATCTGCTCTGGTAGTACAGAGAGGGTCATGCTCCTGCAGTGGAGATTAAAAGACCTGATTTGTAGTTTTGTAGACTACCGTCAGGTGTATAAGCGCGATCATCATCATCATTTCGAGTAGGTGACACGGTCAATCGACCATGCACACCCTGGTGTCAGAGTTCTTCGGAACCGCCTCTCGGCCTCTGACGTGGTTCCTTTAACGACTACCAGATGGCAGCCGGGACCACCGGCTTAACGTGCCTTCCGAAGCACGGAATCATCTTTATTATCAGACAATCAGGTGACTCAAGCCTGCAATGTCATAACAAAACTGGAAACAACTAAACAAAGTATGCTTCCGGTGGGAATCGAACCCACGACCCCCGGGTCAACAGGCAAACGCCTTAACCACTGGACCATAGAGGCTGTTCATATAAGCGCGATAAAGTCGTATTATGTGATTGAATTTGAACGTTGTTACACGTTTAAATATTAGAAAACATTATTTGAAAAGATCCAAATAAATAACATGAGTATTCGAAAAAATGTAGCTTCGTCACAAAGATGAATTTTGTACGGAACCCTAGCTGCCCGAGTCCTATTAACTTAGCCGTTTTTTTTATCTTAATACGCTGTCGGGTTGACTTTCTCGACTTTTATTAAAAGTTTTAGTAAATATGACTCGTACGAGACCTACATACTAAGTCTTTATCCTTTGTAGAAAACTTCTTGCCGTCTTTAAATATAAGTATTTCTATATTTTTTAACAAAGATACAGTATTACAGACTGAGCAAGGACAGCCCCGTGTCGGTATCGAAAACATAGTACACACGGGGACCACTTCGAAGGGGAAAATCAAAAAAAATCCGGTTGGAACGGCGCGCGTTTGGACAACTATGTTCACAGATTTTTACTAAATAAATAAATACGGACAAATCACACAGATTGAGCTAGCCCCAAGGTAAGTTTGAGACTTGTGTTATGAGATACTAACTCAACGATACTATATATTTTATAACAAATACATATATAGATACACATCCAAGACCCAGGCCAATCTGAAAAAGATCATTTACCATCTTGGCCTGGCCGGGGATCGAACCCGGGCACTCCGTGTCGCAGGCCACTGCGCCACGAAGCTGTCTCTGTTAATTATGAACTAAACTCTAAAACAACGGCTACGCTCGATATCACCGACATGTTTCAGCCTATACAGAAGGCCATCTTCAGGGCGAGTGCGAAGGTCGTCACGGCCCGGCCGTTTTAATAACATAAATCAGTGTTTCTTAACCTGTGGTCCGCGGACCCCTAGGGGTCTGTCGTCTTATCTATGAACATTTGAATTAGTAAATAAATGTCAGCTACATCCATTATTTAAACAACTAAGTAAAAACCCAAAAAATAAGAATACAACGATTTAATTTTAAAAAAATGCTTTGATTTTTATTGCTATTAAAATAAATTATCCTAAATTAATTCCTTACTAGCTTTCGAACGCGGCTCCGCCCGCGTCAATGTCGATCCCTTGGGAATAGTACTTTTTCCCGGGATAAAAGGTAGCCTATGTCCTTATCCGTACTCCAGAGAACTTGTATACAAAATTTCATGATGATCGGTTCAGTAGTTAGGGCGCATATTGAACGTTTTCAAGTTAGTCCGAACGCGCTTTGTGGGGTTCGACATGACGGCTTACACGCAAAAATAAGTTGCGGTAGTCCAATCAATGAGAAAATTTAATCGCACGAAACAATGAACTATTTCTTTAAAAAATTCTGTAATTAACCTTTAAATTAAAGGAGAGTCCTTAAGACTCCCCTGGAGACGAAGACCTCCATACAAACGGCGAAAGGGTCTCACGGCAATATTTGATAATATTGGTACAATTTTGAGCATCAAATCAATTGATCCCATTATAATCTACTAGCTTTCGCCCGCGGCTCCGCCCGCGTCAATGTCGATCCCTCGGGAATAGTACTTTTTCCCGGGATAAAAGGTAGCCTATGTCCTTCTCCGTACTCCAGAGAACTTGTATGCAAAATTTCGTGATGATCGGTTGAGTAATTACGGCGTGAAAGCGTAACAAATAAACAAACAAACTCACTTTCGTATTTATAATATTAGTAAGGATAAGGATCACAGGGGGTCCTTATAATTGTGCTTTATTATCTAGAGGTCCGCGGCCTGAAAAAGGTTAAGCAACGCTGATATAAATTATGAATCGTTTGTTCAGAGCTATAAGTATTAAATTAGCTTGCTATAGGTATCTTAACTAAAAGGTGCTGCGTTCTCACGCGAGCTAAATAACACCGTATCGCTAACTACATTGAGTTGATATTTCTTTGAATACCTTTGCAGAGTGCGAGTTCTATACGTAAGTACTAGTATTCTGTGGCCAGGGCCAGTGTGCCTCAGAGAAAAGTATTAGCCCCAAATCTCTACCTATTATGATACAAAACATAGAGGTATGTGATCCGCCAAACAGTACGGCTGGACGAACGGCAGAGGCTTAATAATAGGGCCTCGCCTATGGGTACGGACGGTCACCTTTCTTATGGTAAGGACGGCAAATGTACAAGCGAGTCACCTGATGGTAAGCGTTTAGCGCTGCCCATGGACAACTGCAACACCACGGTCAAGAGCCTTGCCGGCCTTTCAAAGGGTGGGGGAAGGATATAGGGGGAGGAAATGGGGGAAGGATGGGCTTCCCGCTCTCTCACTCACCGAACGAAGCATAGACGCGGTAAAGCTTCTACTCAAACGTCGATTTTCTGTGAGAGTGTGGAACTTCCCCGGACGAGCCGGCCCATTTATGCAAAAATGAATATTGCCGGTAGCGTGGCTCTACGACAACTAAATACCGGGTTTATTATGAAAATCTCAAGACATATTTTTTAGGATCAAAGAATATATGCCGACGTTAAGAATAAGGTAAACCACTCACGTCGCTTGCATAAAGAGTGTCGTAATCCTTAGAGACGAACATTTTTAACTGCAAAAATCCCGCATTTTTTCGACCTACTAAACAGGTTTTTTTTCAGCACCTAAGTTCGTTTTGTTCATTGAATGAATGAATGAATTATTTATTTGAGATTCATAAACAGTACAAGTTAAAAAAAGACGTTGTACTTAATAATAAGTAAAATTACAAATGTTACCAGCACTGTGTCCGTTCTCAAATAGGTAACAACTCAGCATTTGCTGGCGATAAGCCAGCGCTGATCTTCCGTTCTAACCCATGTTGACGTCACGGGTGTGTGCAACTTACAAATAAAAATTACACGTAAAAAAAGAATTTCTTAAATCGGTCCACCCGTTTTTGAGAAATCGGGTAACATACATAAAAAAACATAAGTCGACTTAAGAACCTCCTACTTTTTTGAAGTCGGTTAAAAATTACCACAGTAACAGCCAAAATAACACATACACAGTAATATCTATACACACAAGCATACAACTCAAGACAAGCAAGCAGGATTCATTCAATTCAAGAAGTCATTCAATCAAAGACTATATAAAACTTACCTATAGACTGCTTACGTATTAAAAGCTGTGTGGTTTCCGGCAGAGTAGAATAGGACCACTCCAAGTCTTCCCATGGATGTCATAAGAGGCGACTGAGGAAATCCAAGCTAAACAAAGCTCATAAACATCGATGAGAACTCTCCAACCCGTCTGGCCAGCGAAGAGAGTGTAGGCCAAATCCTCTGTCTGCTCTGGTTGTCCCCAAAAGTTGTCCATCGGCAGCGGTGATCACTTACCATAGGATGAATTGCTTGCTCGTTGGCCGTCCTATATCATCAAAAATACATATATGATGTACAGATGATGTAGGAGAAAAAACAAGTTGTTTTTTCTGTTCCGTGGTTATCATCATCATCATCATCAGGTCCTTTTTAGTCTCCACTACAGGAGCACGACCCTCTCTGTACCACTAGGGCCATACTTGGCCAGAGCAGCCAGAGGACTTGGCCTACACTCTCCACGCTGGCCAGACGGGTCGGAGAGGCTCTTAGATGTTTATAAGCTTTGTTTAGCTTGTATTTCCTAAGTCGCCTTCTACGACATCCACGGGAAGACTTGGAGTGGTCCTATTCTACTCTGCCGGATACCACACGGCCACGGTTCCGTGGTTAACCTTAACAGTATTATTACTAAATTTATGACAAACAGTTAGCACAATCATCATCATCATTTCGAGTAGGTGTCACGGTCAATCGACCATGCACATCCTGGTGTCAGAGTTCTTCGGAACCGCCTCTTGGCCTCCGACGTGGTTCCTTTAACGACTACCAGATGGCAGCCGGGACCACCGGCTTACCGTGCCTTCCGAAGCACGGAATCATCTTTATTATCAGACATTCAGGTGATTCAAGCCTGCAATGTCCTAACCAAACTGGAAACAACTAAACAAAGGATGCTTCCGGTGCATAGAAGTATGAAGTCTCTAGAAGCAGCGTATTACTTGATACGTCTTGTTACTGATACCCTTAAAAGGAGCGTATACCTATCGCGCTGGCACTTTTCACATTTAAGTAATGCAAGTTCATGTTATTTACAATATTATAAACATATTTATCCTCCATTAAAAACGTCAAATTCCATTGTCAGTGTAAGGCGGAAAGACGCATAGTGATGCACTTTGTTATTTTTTGCCAAACATCGATAATTTACATGAATACAGTTGAGTGTAATAATATAAGTAATAAAGTTAATGCCAAGAAATAAATAATAATAAATTCACTCTCCACGACTTTCCCGAAAATTTATTATTTTTAGTGTTCCGTTCCCTAAGAGTAAAAACGGAAAGGTAATACTAAGCCTTCGACGTCCATCCATCTGCCATATGACTGTATATATTGAACCGAAATAGATAATATTTCAAAAGGACAATGCCGGTTATTGGCGTCTTTTTGTTTTTGCGCGGCCACTAACCATACCTTGTTTTCCCGATAGTCAATAACAAAATAAAGTTATAAGGGCATATATACCTCTAAACTCAGTCCGAACTGAGTTATAAGGATAAGATATTATATTCATAGGTTTTTGCACTATTTTTCACTAAGTTCATTAAAAGTTGCAATTAAATAATAAATAAAATTATTTTGGACATTTTAATCACTACTATACTTTTTTGAAGCCTTTTTCATCAACGATACAGCAGCAGGCTCTTCTCCGCTACCTCCTTGAGGTTAAGAGAATATAGTAACTGTTTATTGGGGCAGTCTGAAGTAGCTTTGATAGATACTTGATACATTACGTAGGTCTTTTTGTTCTTTGCTTGGCCGTCGTCTTCACTGTTTCTCTTCACTCCTGAAGTATTGGTGCAGCCGGTAGCATAGTGACGTCAGCTTTGACGTTCCCAGGCGAGGGCTTGGTGCGTCACGAGGCAACACAACAAGTACCGAAAACTGTACTTGTTGTTGCTGTCCATGTTCACTTCCATATACTCGTACTAACAGCGCAACTGCCACTTCATTAGTTGCCATCATTAGTAGTTGATCTGCTTCATGAACACCTGTGAGAGCTTTCGTGGCACCCCGCTCAGCGCTTGGGCAGCATGATGACCCAACAGTGACCCACGGGGTCACTTCAGCAGATGGCGAACCACCTTATTCAGCAGGCAGATCATACGTTGCACTTGGAACACAATGGCAGTAGGCTTTCGCCAATCATCTTGGTTTTGGTTATGATAAAAGTGTTTTACTTAGATGGTGCCCTCTCTTGCGGTCTGCGCAACACCATAAGAGATGTACCTGATTACATACAGGACTTAAGAGAGCCCAACCCGTCTTACTTTTTATACAAAGGCTCGTACGTCTCTAGAAGCAGCGCATGTCTTGTTACTCATACTCTTAAAACAGCGTATGCTTTTCCGCGGCCTCAGTCCTCTGACGTCTGTCGTATTATTTGTAGCGGAACCTTATGAGCCGAACGAAAATTTATTTTTATAATTATAAACATGCCTAGTTGTGTAGTAAAATCCTGCAAAAATACTGTAAAAAATGCTAAAGGGGAAACCACAACCTGTGACTTTTCACATGTAAGTAATGCAAAGGACATTTAATTACAATATCATAAACGATAATGACAATCTCCATGGTACAGTGGTTAACGAGCCAGGTACCGGGTTCAATTTCCGGCGCAGGCAAAAACTTGTACTTCTGTTTCATATTTATGTATGTCCGCGTTACTGGAGTTACATATGGAGAATTGGCGTTTAGGCCTCTGCCTGAAACCAAAAGCCACGTTTAGCGTGTTTGTGGGCGTATGTAGGTGGAAATCTGAATCAAAGGTGTAATAGGTTGCTAGTCGCATTCCCTATCAGAGAAGCAACTGGTACATTCTCAATTTTTCCTTTTCAACTAGACCAGCATGGAATATATACTTCTTATTACAGCATGAATGATGTCATAATAGCGGACCCCGGGCTTGGACGCAGCACAACTGAAGATGCCAGGAGTATAAGGAACCAGGGAATCTTTTAGATGATTATGACTATATAATTATTACTCCTTCATATGTTGTTTACTTAAATGAAGTCAAACTGAAACAAAATCTTGTTGTGGGTTTTTCTCGATATCGATATTACACGGTGTTGTTACATCCTTATGAAAGCGGCGTCAAACGTCATGAGTGCTATTTTCGAATCGACGTGTTTACTAAACGACCGATGATGTATGGAAAATTTGTACTTCTTCATCGAGTCACTCATTTACAAATAGCACCCCTAAAACCACGACTCCCTTTCCTTTGCCTCACACCCCCGCTAATGACACACTAGGTTCCCATACAAAAATGGCAAAATGTGACATCTATTCTGAGAGACGATTTTTTTTTTTAAATCTATGTTCCGGTGGGTATCGAACCCACGACCCCCGGGTCAACAGGCAAGCGCCTTAACCACTGTACCACGGAGGCTGTTATTAGTTAGCACAATGACGAGCAAAACAAAACTTCAGGATTACCATTCCAGGAAAGGTGTAACTCTGTGTCGTAAGACCGTGTCGAGCCATTATGCGACTTATTCCATGGAGATAACGACTGTCACCTGTCCCACGCTCCCCGTAACCCCGATAAAGATGACAACAATGAATGGATGACATAAAACGTTACAAGTGTCATTTGGGGAAACTCTTGCATTCAAGGTTTCTAAAGCAAACTATTTTTAGGGTTCCATGCCTCAAAAGGTAAAAGCGGTGCCCTTACAGGATCACTTTGTTGTCCGTCTGTCTGTGTGTTAAGACCATTTTCCTCAGGAACGCGTGGAGGTGTCAAGTTGAAACTCATATCAAATACTCAGGTCTACTGTCCCTTGGAGCTGTGAAAAAATCAACTTCTAAGCCAACGCAATCAAAAGATACAGCTGGTTATGCCGCAAATTTTCGTGTTTTGTCGACATTCGCATCAAAACCTACAGGATACTTCCCATGAAATCAGAATATTGAATTTTTGTATGAAGCAACGTCTTATAGCACAGATAAAGGAAAAATTGCGAAAAGAATTAATTTCTAGTTACATCATGTAAATTATTAAAATATTTTTTGTTTAAGTATTTGTAGGTAAATAAACAAAAGCGAGGTGGAAAAAAAACTAGTGCCTGTGCTTAGTTTCCAAAGATTACAGGTCTCCAGGACACTCCATTAGCTTAGTTTATGTATATGTGTAATAAATAAAGACGTTAACATTAAAATATTTATAATAATTTCAAACTAATTATATATAATGTACGGAGCCCTACGTGCGGGAGTCCGACTCGTTCGATTAAAGAATACTTTATTATTTGATTGCATAATTTTTCTAAGCTCCGTGGCGCAGTCGTTAAACGCCAGCCTGCGACACGATGGTGCCCGGGTTCGATCCCCGGTCAGATCACGATGGAAAAATACAGTATGTTGAGTTAGTATCCTACGACACAAGCTCACAACCTAATGTGCTAGCTCAATTTGTGTGATATGTCTCTATATATTTATTTATTCATATGTAAATACTTCCATATGGTGACGAACATAACAACACTACAGCAATTTCACACAAAACCATTAAACATTCCAGAAAAGGGCGTCGTTAGTCACTGCCGAGCCATTATGCGCTCTATCCCCTTGAGATAACGACCGTCACCTGTCCCGTCCCAACGTTCCACGGGATCCCGATAAAGATGCCAGAACAATAAATGGATGAAATAAAATGGTACAAGTGTCACTAAGAACAACTCGTTCATTCGAGCTTTTTAAACCACTTTTACAGACTTTAAAAACGGAAAGTTCTCAATTCTATATTTTTACAACGAAGTTCTATATGACTGTAGTAAAGTGATCTCTTAAAAGCCATATAGTCAGCGGAATACTGAACATGCACATAATTCGAATAACATTCAAAATTTAGATTTTTTTATGCCCAATCAGTCATCACTGATGGCGAACATCAGTGATGACTGATCAAGCCAGTGGATTCGTGGGAATTGTCGCAAGGGGTCCTTAGAATCAACGAATTGAACTACATCACACCATCATTTCGTTGATTAACAAGACTAAGAAAGAGCAAGGGGAACTTAATATTGATACTGGCTAAATATACATTTAAAATCTCATATTGTAATTTTGTAGTCAATAGTCAAATATTTTATTCATCGTAAGATATTTGAAATATCATTTGGTGAACGTTAACTTTCATAACACATTATTTTTAACATACGTCTTCGAACAAATAAAATAGTAGTAGATACACATTAATAATGATTAATGACCCCGAGACAAAACATCATGCATAGGTACTTACAAACAACGACAAAAACGGTACATACTGAAAGTATGACATTTCATCTTTCCTTTTCATTTTTGACGCGTAGTTTTTGCATCTTTTTACTGACCTTCGTCACGTGTGAGTGCTAGCGCGTTTAAATGAAACTGTGAACAAAACAGCTCCGAAACTTGATTAGTGCACTGTTTTGCCGTTGCCACTTTTCGAGCGCGAATCGTGTATCTACCATTATACAGCGTGGTTTTGAACCCCCTATCTATATTGAAATCTGGGAATCAGAACCCCTAATGGAATACAGAATTGTAAAAAAAAAGGTAAAAAACGAAAAAATTAATTTAACCGTTCATAGAAATTAGGAAACCTAATTTTCTTTTTCGTTTTTCACCTTTTTTTCTTGCAATTCTGTGTTCCATTAGGGATTCTGATTCTCAGATTTCAATATAGCTAGGGTGTTCAAAATCACGTTGTATTTGACGAAGAACTACGTATTAATTATAGGCTAGTTTCCTGGGTCGTAATAATAACATAACAATTAGTCCGTCAGTTAGATAATCAAAAAATATTGGATACGTATTTTTTCTTTTGTCAAATAAACAATAAATAATAAAGATAAAACGCGTCAAAGTTCAGGAGTGGGGGCTCGTGACGTCAAAGTTTGCTAAAAATTGTAGCAAACTATGACGTCACACGGAACTTCAAAAGGCTATATCTTTATCATTGTTTGTTTAATCGACAAAAGAAAAAATACGTGTCCAATATTTTTTGAATATCTAACCGACGGACTAATTATATTTTTTTTTTGGAAACTGGCCTTCAATAACTTACAGCTAAGTTTAGTGGTGAAAATGAAGTTCACATATGCCCGCGCTAGATACCAAAGCCATGGACAGGCGTGTCCCATTCTCAACTCTTGTCTTGAACTGCCTGTGCGATAGTTTTAGGTAAGGCATCGGGTACGCCCGGCTCCCGAGCTGCTACTTGCTTTGCCATTTGATTAATATCCCAATACTTTAATTCCCTTCACAAATCCAACAAATTCCGATTCGACCCCAGCTTAGAAATGCCTGCAATGGGCAGCAGCGACGGAAGCACAATAAGCCAAAGAAACTGCGCTCGCCAACCCGCCTGCCAAGCGTAGTGAGTATGACAATATCCTCCTATAGTACAAAAATCCTTTGGACTTTTGTCCAGCAGTGGACTTTTAACGGTTGAAATGATGATCATGCCGTGTGGTTTCCGGCAAAGTAGAATAGGACCACTTCAAGTCTTCCCATGGAATTCGTAAGAGGCGACTTAGTAAATACAAGCTAAACAAAGCTCATAAACATCAATGAGATCTCTCCAACCCGCCTGGCCAGCGAGGAGAGTGTAGGTCAAATCCTCTGTCTGGTTTGGCCAAGTATGGCCATATCATCATATGATGATGATGATGATGAGATCAAAGCCATAGGCCTTCATTTTAGGTTGGCGTATTAATCACTTCGCCTTGGAGATCGTCATGTCCACAAACAGGCCATGAGACAGAAAGAATATAATTCAAATATGAAATGAAATACATAATTTAATTTTATACCTAGATCGTTGTGCCAGCTAATGCAATAAGCGTAATTTCATAAACATTCGAGTCGAAAGACATAATGTTCAAGAGCAGCTAAACCAATTATCTAATGAAGCTCGCTTGTTTGTTGTTCGGTTTATTTTATTATAATATTATAATTTTTCGATGCTAGATTGGGATTTAATTAGTTTTAATGTTATATCAAATGCGTTCTAGAAATATTGGTACAATCCCCCTAACGCCATTCCCGGAAACATCACAGAATATGTAGTACTGTACATAAGTCGGACTCTGCAAAGGTTTTCAAAGAAATATCAACACAATGTAGTAAGCGATACGGTTTAATTTAGCTCGCGTTACAACGCAGCACCTTTTCGTTTAGATCCAGAATCCATTGCAAGCCAATTTCATTCTTATAGCTCTACGCAAACGATTCATAATTCGATGAAATCGTTCATCATTTCGAGTAGGTGTCACGGTCAATCGACCATGCACACCCTGGTGTCAGAGTTCTTCGGAACCCCCTCTCGGCCTCTAACGTGGTTCCTTTAACGACTACCAGATGGCAGCCGGGACCACCGGCTTAACGTGCCTTCTGAAGCACGGGATCATCTTTATTATCAGACAATCAGGTGATTCAAGCCTGCAATGTCCTAACCAAACTGGAAACTAAACAAAGTATGCTTCCGGTGGGAATCGAACCCACGACCCCCGGGTCAACAGGCAAACGCCTTACGGAGGCTGTTTGAAATCGTTGAACATATGTATGTGACCAAACGCGCGTCGTTCCTACTGGATTTACCCGGTTTTTTCCCTTCGAAGAGATCGCCGGGTGGGGATTATTGGAATGATTTTTTACTAGGTAGTTTCAAAGTTGTTACCGAATATTTACAATGGATGTTATTTAAACGGTTAGCTTATATATAGGTTAGGTATTCGTATTTTTGTTAGCAAAAAAATGTAATCGGTCAGCTAAAATAGCTAGTTGGGCAGCAACTTATGGTCACCTCACTTCTTTTCTGTCCTCAGTCGTTCCAGATGGAAAGCCAAAGCTTATACAAAAGTTTTCTCTGCTGTCCCAATTGTATAATCTTGCTGCCCAATGGATGTTGATTGTAAGGGCTTGCGAGGTCTACTGTTCTCACAGAACCACTAGTTATTTTGCAGCCCAACTATTTTCTTTCCATTTACAGTTATAACTTAGTTTTCATTAATTAATATTCTTTGTAATAGTTTAGAATTACTTATCATCTCGGAAAAAAGAATAACGTTGATTTGATTCATCATCATCATCATCATCAGGTCCTTTTTAGTCTCCACTACAGGAGCACGACCCTCTCTGTACTACTAGGGCCATACTTCGCCCTGTTGATTTGATTACTAAAGCATATGTTTAATTCATATGTGAAGTAGAAAGCATCAAGTCCGGTGGTTACAGGCATAGCATCAGTACCTACGCGGGCCCAAGCTGCTCCCGAGCTGCTACTTGTTTTCATTTGAGTACCTTCATTCATCTGAGTGAGTAGTATACCAATTATATTGACAGCTCCGTGGCGCAGTGGTTAACACGCCAGCCTGCGACATGGAGTGCCCGGGTTCGATCCCCGGCCAGGTCAAGATGGAAAATGATCTTTTTCAGATTGGCCTGGGTCTTGGATGTTTATCTATATATGTATTTGTTATAAAATATAGTATCGTTGAGTTAGTATCCCATAACACAAGTCTCGAACTTACCTTGGGGCTAGGTCAATCTGTGTGATTTGTCCGTATATATTTATTTATTTATTTATTATATAATTTCCTTCCCAATTCAAACACATTCCTATCCTTCCCCAGCTTAAAAATGATTTCCAAGAGCAGCAGTGTCGAAAGCACAAGAAGCCAAAGAAACTGCGCTCGTCAACCCGCCTGCAAGGCGTGGAACAATAACCATATTAGAAGTGTTTTGTGATCTCTATGAAAACCAGCGTCGCCTCATTTCAAGCATACTACTAACGCTACACAATTGAGTAGAAACTCCTCCTTTGGTCAAAGTTTCACTAGGACTTCTCACTTTACACGTTAGAATAGCACACGTCGGCATTTTTCGTTTTTTTTTTCAAGTAATCTCACTTTTGTTCCTTTAACGATCGCGGGACAAACTACTTAGGTGATTCAAGTGCATTGTCGGCGCGCGTGCCACGCCCCTTTGCTATTTCTAATGTCTTTGTTGTTCTGTGGTGAATAGTCACCACGCTTGCTGATTGACAATATCCTATCAGCGAGCTACTTGTTTTATCCTATATTTTACCATATGCATTGACTATCATCATTATAACAAACCTCCGTGGTCCAGTGGTTAAGGCGTTTGCCTGTTGACCCGGGGGTCGTGGGTTCGATTCCCACCGGAAGCATACTTTGTTTAGTTGTTTCCAGTTTGATTAGGACATTGCAGGCTTGAATCACCTGATTGTTTGATAATAAAGATGATTCCGTGCCTCGGAAGGCACGTTAAGCCGGTGGTCCCGGCTGCCATCTGGTAGTCGTTAAAGGAACCACGTCAGAGGCCGAGAGGCAGTTGCGAAGAACTCTGACACCAGGGTGTGCATGGTCGATTGACCGTGACACCTACTCGAAATGATGATGATGACTATCATCACTCATCAACATTTAGCCGTTAAAAGTCCACTGCTGAACAAACGCCTCTCCCAAGAATTCTTAGTTCTAGGAAAGATATTACTCGCCATGCTAGGTAGGCGAGATTAACTACCTATACAGCTACTAGAATTTAACATTCTGCCTTCGAATCCCTGACCCTCTATTTTTCGGCATCAATACGAAAACTGGGATTTAGAACTGCATCTATCGGCCAAAAGCCGTTATCAAAAACAATTTCCAACACGTGTGCGTTCGATTGCAATTACTATAAATTTTGATGGCCGCCAAACCAATAACACTATATTGAGAACACAGAACGATACTCAACTGACGTTCAGTTTTTTTAAGATCCGTTACGTTCTCATTGGGACTAATATGTTTCTTATTTTACGAGTAATCCTTACCAATATCATGTGAGTTTGGAGGATGTTTGTTGCTCTTTCACGCCAACACAGCTAAACGGATTTGGACGAAATTTTGCACATCGATAGGTTATAACCTGGATTAACACATATCCTTAACACTTAACCTTTCATATCGGAAAAAATACTGTTTCCATGGGATCGACATTAATGTAAGCGGAACCGCGGCCAACAGCTAGTAATTTATTAGTCCCAATAAGAACAGAACGGTACTCCTTAGTATAATTAAAAGAAGAACTGAGAGATGAATAGATTGCTCTTGGTATATTTTGAACTAAAAGTCATAGAGGTGTCATCCATAGTAATGGTACGTACCGCCAGCAGTTGCTTGTCCGGAGGTTACAGGCATGGCATCGGGTACGCACGCCCGGTCTCCCGACCTGCTACTGCTTTTCCCCCATTCATCTGAGTGAGAAGTATCCCAATACCTTCATTCCCTTCCCAAATCCAACAAATACCTATCCTTCTCCAGCTTAAAATGCTTCTGATGGGCAACAGCGTCAGAATCATAAGAAGCCAATTAATCTGCGCCAACCCGCTTGCCATGCGTGGTGAGTAAGGTCATCTTTGGGAGAGGCCCTTGTTCCGGCTTCTTACGGCTGAAATGATGATGTTGATGATGATGATTTACATTTTTATTATTTTTAAATTTTTAAGTTCTGTTAGATTACGCACACCCGTGTCGTTAAAGTGAGTTTCACCGGAAGAAAACTGCCTCCGTGGCCCAGTGGTCAAGGCGTTTCCCTTTAGATCCGGGCGTCGTGGGTTCGATTCCCACGAGAAGCATACTTTGTTAAGTTGTTTCGAGTTTATTAGGACATTGCAGGCTTGAATCACCTGATTGTCTGATAATAAAGATGATTCCTTGCTTTGGAAGGTACGTCAAGCCGTTGGTCCCGGCTGCCATCTGGTAGTCGTTAAAGGAACCACGTCAGAGGCCGAGAGGCGATTCCGAAGAACTCTGACACCAGGGTGTACATGGTCGATTGACATGAAATGGTGATATAAATAATAAATAAATATAAATATATACGGACAAATCACACAGATTGAGCTAGCCCCAAAGTAAGTTCGAGACTTGTGTTATGGGATACTAACTCAACGATACTTTATTTTATAACAAATACATATATAAATACACATCCAAGACCCAGGCCAATCTGAAAAAGATCATTTTCCCTCTTGACCTGGCCGGGGATCGAACCCGGTCACTCCGTGTCGCAGGCTGGCGTGTTGACCGCTGCGCCACGGAGCTAGTCGATGATGATGACCGGAAGACCAGCATTAGCTTAATAGACAACATTATGCTGAGTTTCTATCTATCTTTTCAAAGACGGATCTTTTCAAAGGCTTTACTTTTTTCAAACAAGTAAAACGTGTGTGTTTTAAAATAAATCTTATATCATTCATATATTGAGAGATTGGCGATTAATGATCCGAGGCAAAGTAAAATTCATAGAAGTAGGTAGTACTTATCCAAGGGTACTAAGGAAGAAACACTTACTATATAGATGGTAAAATCAGAATATTTATTTGCATAAAACATAGTACATTATGGTATAAAATACATAATACAAAATAGTTCTGCATGTTTTACTAATACCTGCATGCAAATATAAAAAAAAAAAAATAGTAATATGCAGAAACTAGTCTAGGTGTACTTCTGTAGAAGTCTTTATTTTGAGCCAATATTTCCGAACACTACACGCATATTTTACGACACAGTCCCCCGGGGGAGGTTTGATACGTTAGATGATAGGGGTGATAGGGACGGTCTTACAGTTTTACCAGAAAAACGGCGGATACTAGAATTTCAAATTAGCTATTATTTCGCGCTGACAGCTTTGTTTATGAGCTTTAAAACACATCCTATCTTTCTTCTTATATCTTCCATGCTGGTCTCGGAGAAAAGAAAGAAACGTAGAATGTGCCAGCTGCTTCTCTTCCCGCGCAAGCCGTAGAAGCCGGTCAAGGAAATGGGCGAAAATATAAAGAATCATAACAATAGGCAATGCGGCTAGCAACCCATCACTATTTTGATTCCGTTTTCCACCTTTACGCCCATCAACTAAACGTTGTAACGGAACACTTATGTTCTCGTTCATGATTCTCAAATATTAACTGGAAAACTGAAATTCAATCATAAATACAGTCCTTTGTAAATTGTTCCACAATAATTCATTATATCCATCTTATTTTGTTTGTTGTGAAGCAGAATGACATTGACAGTTTGTCTTATCTATAATTGACGCGAGGAAGAAAATTGATCTATGATCTATGAAAAGTAGAACTTAAATTAAAAATATGAAATTAAAAGTATAGTTTGACTGACTTTATATCTTTAAGTAAGAACAAGGAAATAAATAATCATGATGATAACAAAAATTTGATCAAATAATTGATAATTAGTTTATTCTTTTGTCTAGTTGAAAAAAAGTAAGCATTTTACGGATAATCGAGAGAATCGATTCAATCAAAATTAAATAAATATTAAAATAAATTAATACTCAGCGTAAAAGAAATTTAAATGGTAAAATTTATTATAATATCTCGTGATACCAGATTATGCTAATAGGTCGATTCAAGGGATTCTATAGATAGCACAGGGAACACTAATAATTAAAAGAAAGCTATGAGATTGTCTATGGAATTAAATTTGATACAAGGCACGCTGACCTTTATTTCGTTACTATTAGGGGTGAAGAAAGAGACAGGTAGTCTTGGAATGTTTTAGAAAGTTTTGGAACTAACCAATGGAAAAACTTTATTCAATTGAGAATTTAATGAAAAAGGTCTTATCGACAGGAATGAGCAAGGCAGATTAGTTATTAAATGTAGAGATATTAGTTAGATATTTGCATGAGGTTTTTAAAAAAAATATTGGCCAACGGTTTTTCAGTCGAAGTGGTGTGATTTCTGAGAACCGCACGGTAGCGAGTATAAAGGCTACGGCGCCATTAGTCTGGGTCATTACGCATCGGGAAATTTGAAGAGTCAAGAGGAATTGCTGCCAGAACGCCACTGCAAGTTTTATTTTAAATCAAGAAAGAAGTAGTTTAAAGTGTGGGTTATCGCGTTATCTTGGCAAATTAGGATCGAAAAATCCCGCGAAGTCCCTTGCAAAAATATTTTAGCTAAGAAGCACATTGGTATCGTGTTCTGAAGTTAAAATATTGTAGATTCTTTTGAAATATATGAATATTAGCTTGTCCAGAGTAAAATTCACTATAATAGTTTCATATACTGTAAAGTTTTGAATGATATTGAGGAAATGATGTTGGGGAGATCTTTGATTCTTCGAAATCTTCTCCGTATCAAATCTGAGATATCTAGTTTCTATTTGTTTGATTTTAATGTAAGTTTAGTAGAGTTTTGTGTCGAATTGGGGAATACATGGCCAAGATCAACGCTGGACCTCTATTCCTTATGAGAGCGATTGTTCTTTATGAGGGTAGCGGCCAAGTAGGAGTAAAAATAATTCGACATTGTAGCTGGTCGAATGGGCTGCAATTTCCAGCCTAGCTATGCTACTTGGGGCGTCCAGACGGCCTCTGTGCCTACGGAAACCTACGGTCCGAACGGTGCGCTAGTTTTCAGCTCCCTAGCCACTTGGGGACACGTCTGGGACCTCAAACCTTTGTTAGGGCGTGGAAGTCTCGATCCTGACCACAAGAGATGACCACAACCCAAGAGTGATAGGAATAATAGGTTCGTGGGCCCAAACTCTGGCTCCCTTTTACAGCTTAGAGATGACGGATCCTTGCTAGGAACCTAATCTATTTACCAGAGTAGGAAATCTGATTTTAGGAGCAGTCAGGCAGGTAGAATCATTAAAATAGGGCGAGGGAAGCTTCCTCAAATCTTTTTAGCTAGATTAGGGAGCGATCTCTTACACCGGAGTTCGTTCTACACACACACACACTTTGGGGATGGGGGGACAGTAACTTAACACCTTTAGACTAGAAATTAGGGACTGATAGGGACTAGATTAGGCCCATTAACGGTTGCGTCAGGATGAGGAAAAGAGGGGTATAGGAGATAAAATTCCATTCGTTTTCACGGTAAATCCGGTGGTAGCAATATAACCATCCAAGCTGCTGGTGGGTAGGACGTTAATAATTCAAACAATTAATCTTCGACAGTAATTTTAAGTTAGATAGTCGTATCTAATATGAAAGTGAAGTTGAATGTGAAAATATGATAACAAAATGGCATAAGTTGGTTCTGTGATAGTGACAAGTGATAATGCTGACGAAATGTGCGTATTCTGATTGTGAAAGATTCAGAGAATCTGTTTCTAACAAAGGTATGAAATTCCTAACCTTAATTTTTATGTACAAGGCCCTGATATATAATAGTGTATAGAGTATCCACCTGAATGATTTGGGGATTTTCATATTGTAAAATCACATAGATTGACCATGAATAACTAATATCATAACTTGTGGCATAATCTCATAGCTACTTGACAATGGATTGAGTCGGAGTTGTCTATTTAATTACTAAATAAATACCTTCTTGATCTACCTATTTTGTTGAAAAATTCAGATTTGTTTAGTCCAGTGAGATCTCATAACTCTCTGACAATATATTATCATGATAATCATTCTCTGAAGGGGATGGTCTGTTGGTTCCATGGAAGTCATGTAAATTCTGTAAGGTTGAGATATTGACAATCCACATATATACCATATGATTCATCTAATTCTGGAATGAATAATGAATTCTGGGAGAGTAATGTTCCTTATATACTACCAAGGGCGAGTGTAAGGTTGACTCCAATCCCTATTTATTGAAATATAGGAATATTACAATCCTCACACGTAAATTTGGTTGAATCACTGAGACAAATAAGTCTGATGTAAATGTGCTTAAATACTAATAGACATTTCATCTCAATCTATCTCTAAGATCTAGAGTTAGTGCATAATAGTGCTTATACATAACAGCATGGCATAACATTTACATGCTTACATACATAGCTACATAATTCCTGAAAATAATAGGATAATGAGTAACAATTGATACAGGAAGTATTATCATGTAAGGATGCCTTTTCTACAGTGAAGGTTGATGTATAGTTTGACTGACAAACAAACCCTTGCTATAAAACTCCATCTGAGTACCTAATACTACCTGCTTGTTGTAAATTCATAATTTGAGTTCTTTGCTTTTACACCTCCGTGGTGTTATTTCAAAGTAAATAAGTCTGAACTCATCCCAGCGAACACAATGAGAGCATAATGCTTGTGTAGCAGGTAATACGCTTGAAGACATTTAGTCTACCCTCTTGTCTCTGAATTAATAGTCAGACATAATTTTACTGACAAATTGCCTATCCTACTATTAGGTGGGAACAGGTACTATTTACTCTTTAATGGGTATCCCTATTGCTTTCCAAAAGAAATTAGCATACGGAGGAATCACGTCCAAGTCTGGATGACGAGTGGTACTCTGGCGGGCGGAAGGCGGGGCTCGACAGTAAACCGTAACACCAAAATGCTGGGTACATTCACTATAATGTATATCTACCACCACTGACTAATACATACAATGACAATATTAAACTATTACCTTAGACTTCTATCCAATATCTACAGTTGTGGACATCTATAACTCATTATAGATCAATATGGATACTTACATTCTAATACTTACTATACATATCCGAAATTCAATACTATATCTATAAGCCGCTGGTAGAGGAACAATTTCTGTAGAATGAACCATGCTAGATAAGCAATATGCTCCTTAATGAAAATAATTAACCAATTCTTCATAAAATAAGGCAATTATATTAATGTGAAATAGCAGGCAACAGAAAATAACACAAAGTGCAATTTGAACAATATTTATTAGGAAAAACATAAGCGTACCTTACGATAAGGTTATTCTTATTTATAAGTAAAAATTAGTCATACACAAGGCCGATAGCAACCTTAGGCATAGCATAAGATAGGATTAGGCTTCCTCACCATAGGTTAAAATCAAAATCACTTCATTTAAGAAGGTCCAGGGGTTACTATGATAAAACAAGGGTTACTTCCGCTAGATATGATCATGCCATATAGATTTGAACAAAGAAACAAAACATTAATAGGGTATGTAGGTTGATAAAGTAGATTAAGAGTAATACAGCTAGTATTTGGTGCAGTTAGGAATTCATAGTAAGGGTAGGCTAGAGAAAAAAAAAATATAAACATAGGTAGGGTACAACGTGGCATTTCGATTTTATGACTTTAGGCTCTGTCTACCACGTAAGGGATAAAGACATGATAATATATATGTTCGTATAATATCTAAGTAAAATACAACGAATAATCTAAAATCTGCACATTATTATGGTATCTTTCGTCAAATCTGCACATTTTGTATCAGTTTAACTCACTTTCCTTGCGTATTGTGAGGAAGAGTTTTATAGTTTGGTCAAGAACTTGAGGATATTAGGCACACCTAAGCGCAGATGTCCGGCGACATCGGAAGTGTAGACAAGATTTTTTAAGTGAAACATCGTACTAGGGTTACTTGTTGTAGCTATCAAATCCTGCGAGGTTATTGATCATCATCATCAGGTCTTTTTAGTCTCCACTGCAGGAGCATGACCCTCTCTGTACTACCGGATATACCATACGTGGCCAGAGCAGACAGAGGATTTGGCCTACACTCTTCTCGCTAGCCAGACGGGTTGGTGAGGTCTCATTGATGTTTGTGAGCTTTGTTTAGCTTGTATTTCCTAAGTCGCCTCTTACGACATCCATGGGAAGACTTGGAGTGGTCCTATTCTACTCTGCCGGAAACCACACGGCTACTTTTATAAGTAAAACACTAATAACCTTGTATTAGAGCTAACATCATAATATTCTCAAAAATATAGGATAAGGAATGAGTACGTGAGAGGACACAAAAGTAGCCCCCATAACAGAAAAATTGAGATGTTGTAGATTGGGATGGTATGGACATGTTTTGCGAAGCGAAGAGAGCCATGTAACGGCTAACTCCGTGGCGCAGCGGTTAACACGCCAGCCTGCGACACTGTGATCCCCGGTCAAGATGGAAAATGATGTTTTTCAGATTGGCCTGGGACTTGGATGTGTATCTATATATGTATGCCTTAAAAAATATAGTATCGTTGAGTTAGTATCCCATAACACAAGTCTCGAACTTACTTTGGGGCTAGCTCAATGTGTGTGATTTGTCCGTATATATTTATTCATCATTTTGTGTAGGTGTCACGGTCATGACCATACACACCCTGATGTCAGAGTTCTTCGGAACCGCCGCTCGGCCTCTGACGTGGTTCCTTTAACGACTACCAGATGGCAGCCGGGAACAACGGCTTAACGGGCATTCCAAAGCACGGAATCATCTTTATTATCAGACAATCAGGTGATTCAAGCCTGCAATTTCCTAACCAAACTGGAAACAACTAAACCAAGTATGCTTCCCGTGGGAATCGAACCTCGATCGAACGACCCCCGGGTCGTTCAAACGCCTTAACCACTGGACCACGGAGGTAGTTAAACACCGCAAACCGGAAAATAAATATTTATTTTTGTATACTCAGTATACTCAGTCCACATAATAATAATTTCTAAGGTTTTCAAAAATTGTGAGTTGTCGTCTTTGGAGAATATGCGCTGTGCAGTTTGTTGCCGCTTCTTCTGCACTCCGCTTTGGAAGCGGCATTAAACTTAGCCAGAAGTAAATTTTTGACGTCAACAATTGTTGAGAAATGAAATATGACAATTAAGTGTTCAAAGAAACCTATATTGAAAAAACATTTTGAATTTTTATGAAAGCAAAATCTAACAAATTACCAAAATTACCTTTCTTCCCTTTCAAATCAGTATTAGATTAGGCGTGCAGTCACAGAAGATAATCAAATGATCCCTTCCTTTGATTATCTTCTCCCAGTGTGGACCCCTCATGCTACTCAATTACAGATGCACTCAGGTAAGTGAAGCCTAATGAGTGCTGTCGATAGCACGCGCCCTGCAGTTGTCAATTGTGATGAGATAAACAGATGAATACCATTTAGGGTTAGGTTCCGCAGTTTTGGATGGGATCCTTACTTCCTTACTAATATTATAAATGCGAAAGTGAGTTTGTGTGTGTGTTTATTTGTTTGTTTGTTACGCTTTCACGCCGTAACTACTGAACCGATCATCATGAAATTTTACATACAAGTTTTCAAGCGTAACAAACAAACAAATAAACAAACTCACTTTCGCATAATATTATAAATGCGAAAGTGAGTTTGTTTATTTGTTTGTTTGTTAGGATTAGGATATGGATATATTAAGAAAACTACCTATTTCCTTCACTCATATTTACCGTGCAGAAAAAACAACTTTTTGACACTTGAGACGCCACACGGGTCACCGGTGACCGGCAAACAATTGAAAAAACTATTGTGTCTGCGATTTCGGCAGTCAAAGTGTTAATAGCTATTCCACCTGAACATGATATTTGCTCACATTTATAATATTCAAAGCAAATCCGTGGAAATCTAACTTTCCAAAACTCAATTCTACATTTCTATCACCTTCAGTCTAGCACGAACGTATTTCATAAAAATAACCTCATTCGTCACCATTGCAAAGTTAACCTTATTCCTGTGGACTATGATTTATATTTCTGTGAATTTGTCGTTTTTGAAGTTGATAATTTAACTCACGTATTAGATTAGGCGTGCCGTACACACGAGTCGTGTCGTATCGTGTGCACGATGCCAAGGGTTAACCCACACGAGTCACTCGCGCTGTATACATTTTACCATTTCACAGACTTTCTCCCTCTCTCTATTTGTGTGTAATGAAATCTTTTTACGACATTTTTATCTATCCGAATAGTAGATTTTCCCTATATTTTAGCCTTTCACTACGGAACCAACTCCGAAATTGCAAAAAAAAAGATAAGAAGGCCAAGAGTGCTTTCCCACTTGCACCTACTTTCCAGGGTGTTTCCTTGCCGTTGGTTGACCACCTTGGGCTTTTAGGCATGACAGTCACGTCCAAATTAAGCTTCGGCCAACAGATTGAGTCGATGGCACTAACTGCTTCCAAGAAGTTGGGCATCATCTCAAGGGTTCGGCGGTACTTCAGCTCTGAACGGCTGCTCAATCTCTATACAGCCCAGGTTCGCTCTTGCATGGAGTACTGCAGTCACCTTTGGGATGGCTCAGCTAAATACCAGCTTGAAGCATTGGACTCTGTTGACCGAAGAGCCCGCAGGCTCATAAACAACGACGTGGTCTCAAATAGGAAATTGCAATCCCTGGAGCATCGCCGTAAAGTCGCATGCCTATCGGTATTTTATAGGATCCATTTTGGAGAGTGTGCGAAAGCGCTCTTTGAGCTAGTTGAACCCTCACCATTCCTCCATCGGACTACGAGGCGCAGACAGAAATTTCACCCTTTTATCGTTGGAATACCAAAGAGTCGAACTAAACGCTTTGACAGTTCCTTTTTGGTTCGAGTAGCTAAGGTGTGGAATGAACTGCCTGCGTCTATATTCCCAAACAAGTACAGTCCCGGGACATTCAAAAGTAGAATAAATGGGTATCTCTTGGATAGGCATGTAACATCCTCGTCTTCATCGTTACTTACCATCAGGTGAGATGGGAGACAAATGCCTAATTCAATATTTAGTAAAAAAAAAAAAAAAAAAAAAAAAAAGTAGATATTCCACTTTTGTATGAAAAAGCAGATAATTTTTTCACAATGTCGAAGTTAGTCCTATAATGAAAGTTGTTCAGATTCGTGGTCAGAGTCACTGCATAAACGTATGCTAATGAATTAAATTCACCCCAAGTAATAATTTATAAGAGTGCAAAATTTCGACAAAATCTATTCGACCGTTTTGGCGTGATTGAGAACAAACATCTAAACCTACAAACATTGGCATTAGAATGTAAGTACGATACGAAAATATTAGTATAGCCGTCTTACCGTTCCATAAGCTGAAATATTACATTGTTCCGCGAGATATTAGTTCGTTGCAAATTATTAATAACTTCTTATAAACCTTCGTGTCAAAATAAATAATAAATAAATATATACGGACAAATCACACAGATTGAGCTAGCCCGAAAGTAAGTTCGAGACTTGTGTTATGGGATACTAACTCAACGATACTATATTTTATAACAAATACATATATAGATACACATCCAAGACCCAGGCCAATCTGAAAAAGATCATTTTCCATCTTGACCTGGCCGGGGATCGAACCCGGTCACTCCGTGTCGCAGGCAGGCGTGTTGACCGCTGCGCCACGGAGCTAGTCAAAAAAAATAGTACCAAGAATATGACACAAGGGTCTAATATCATACTTTTTGATGAGGGCAATATTTTGAATCCAGAGCGGAACGAAGGAGTCAAGCATAGTATACTTTGTCCGGCCAAATGGTTTGCGCGCTTTGACAAGGCGATGCCGGCAGCCGATAAAAGAAGTATCGGCGCTCACCAAAGGCGCTATCAGCAGCTTTAAAGACTCGGCACGCGCTGTAGAGACGCAGGACACAATGATGCGTCGCGCCGTTACGCAGCGAATAAAGTAGGTACACGATTAAATATGATTTTCTTCTTTGCAAAAATAAGGCGGTTAGCAATTTATTAAATTTTTCATGTTTTGTACTAATAAAAAATGATTTTCAAACTTTACAAAATCTCTTGTGAGTGTACTGCAAACCATTTGGGCGGATAGACTTTATGTTAGTCCCAAGAAGACATACATTTCGTTGATTCGATGGAGCTCTTGGCGACAATTCCCACGAATCCTCTGGTTTGATCACAATAGACGGCGCAGTAACGTGAGCGACCACCAGCCCGCTATGTAAATCTCTGAATCTGCATCACAGCCGCACCATGACACTTTATTTTATTACATCAAATTACACCGATTTTACATTATAAAGTCCACTAGAAGCAATCTGCAAAACAATCCAAAACAACAACCTCGCAGTCCGCCGAAACTCTTAGTATATTCCCGCGTTATTTTCTATTTTAATTATCAATTGTCATTTAGTGCTAAGGAAACATAGCCTATACAGCCCAGTCATATTTTACCCAAAAATTTAATATAGTAAAAATCTGCTTTCCCGCGTTTTTTCTTTTTAATAATGGCATATCTGTGTGTGATTTTATACCAACATTTTATTAAAATTATTTTCATATTCATATACTTTAAGCTCGATAAGTGATATTTTTATCATGTGGTAACCATTGGCTGTATGAAAAGTTACATAGTACAAGTTACATATATTAATTTAAAAGTTTTGAGCAGCGGCCAGGAATGAATTTTAATACTTACTTTCCTGGCCTAGGCCGGTAAGTAATGCCAAGAATTACAAACTTCGTGTCTTCTTTTTACTACAATAATGCCTACATTACCGAGCATGATTGTGAAAAAAATATTTTCTTGCTTGGCCTGGCCCGTCTGAGTCCGACTTATAAATGGAAATGTAAAATGTGGCAGTGACGTCGAATGACGTCGCGGCATGTATTTGATTAGACGTCATGCTGGTGGCAAATATACTGTTTATTTCTGAGGGACAAGGTACACCCATAGTATAAATAAATAAATATAGGTATAAGGACATATCACACAAATTGAGCTAGCCCCACAGTGAGTTGTGAAACTTGTGTCGTAGGATACTAACTCAACGATGTTTTATAATAGATACTTAAATAGATAAACATCCAAGACCCAGGTCAATCTGAAAAAGATCGTTTTCCATCATGACCTAACCGGAGATCGAACTCAGGACCCTCGTGTCGCAGGCTGGCGTGTTAACCACTACCACGGAGCTCGCCTTAAATATATACTACAATGTAGTAAAATATTTATGGGGCCTAAGTAGATACGTCCCAAAATAATCAGCCGAATAAACTGCAACATAATTATAGTTTATTGATGTACGTCAAATTAAATTACGCAAATTCGTAAATTATACGCGTGTACATTACCGGCTTTTGGCCATTTGTCCGTCTGTAAATGGCATTAAATTTGGAGAATTTGGAGTTTAATTCAAAATTATCTGAGGACTTTCGAATAGTTATTTTAAGGCATTAAGTCATAATTATCATCATCATCAATCATCATGTCTCCACTGCAGGAGCATGACCCTCTCTGTACTACCGGAGCCATACTTGGCCAGAGCAGAGGATTTGGCCTACACTCTCCTCGCTGGCCAGATGAGT
This sequence comes from Elegia similella, assembly GCA_947532085.1. Classification (NCBI taxonomy): domain Eukaryota; kingdom Metazoa; phylum Arthropoda; class Insecta; order Lepidoptera; family Pyralidae; genus Elegia; species Elegia similella. The sequence continues at coordinate 5,331,084 of OX383951.1, read as the reverse complement.
TGGAGAGGTCTCATTGATGTTTATGAGCTTTTTTTAGCTTATTTTTCCTAAGTCACCTCTTACGATATCCGTGGGAAGACTTGGAGTGGTTCTATTCTACTCTGCCGGAAACCACCCGGCTAATACAGAATACTTATTGATCGTAACTAATATTAGGGGGCTTCATCATCATCATCATCATCATCATCGTCAGTTTTCCACGACATATGCGCAGTAATTTTTGAGTTTATTGAGAACGGACAGACAGACAGTTCCTTTTCCTACCTCCATTCTTGGGCCTGCTAACCTTTCGGTTATAGTGCCTGAAACAGAATACAAATTATTTTTATAATAATAATGATACAGCGTTGTGCAGTTTTTGGAATGAGTAAAAATGTTAAATCGCGTCAGGACACGTGACCTATCGAAAATTCGTAAGCCGGACACTTGACCTGAGACCGCCGGCGCGGTGTAGGAAAGGAAGTAATGCCCCCCTCTTTTTTTATCGGCGCGGAGTTTTACTTGTGCCGGCACTCAGAGTGCAACCCTTTTTTTTTAACAAAGAATTGTCCTGCTTTGGAGCGGTCAGACAGACAGTCGCGATGAGAACTTTGTTTTATAATATGTAGTGATAGTGATAATTTTGATCTAAACCCCTTTATTAATCCACTGGCTGGATCATCGACGACACAGCAAGGCAGGAACGAGCCCCGCTGAGTCATCATCATCATTTCAGCCGTTAAAACCACTGCTGGACAAAAACCTCTCCCAAATATTCTTTGTTCCATGGTAGGTTATTGCCATACTCACCACGGTTGGCGGGTTGGCGAGCGCAGTTTCTTTGGCTTCTTATACTTTCGACTTCTGCGCATGTTCTCTGCTAAGATTGGCTACATAAGCCACTACAAAGCACATCAAAGAGCTTTAGAACCAGGCTCTAATCAAAATTGAGTCCTAAGCAGTCGCTGTAGCCGAAAACGGCTGGATATATATATATATACTTTCGACGCTCCTGCCCATTGGATACATTACATACATAGTAGCGCGCCTGTTTCCTTGTGGTGAAGACAGAGAGGTGGGAAAAGATATAGGAATACGTTCGATTTGGGAAGGGAATAAATGTATAGGGATACTACTCACTCGGGAAAAGCAAATAGCAACTTGGGAGGCCTTATCTGCAATCACCAGACAGGCAGTTAAGGATGACCATCCGCCCGCTAAGTGAATATCACTAAAACTGCACCATGACAATTTATTTTAGTTATCCCACACATCGTATCGTTTGAATTAAACTTTTTTCCTCAGGCTAAAAACTCCTGCACACAATTCCAAATATTTCTCCAAATCCTTTTCTGTCCAAGCGGTTTATTTATGGAATACCCTCCCCCTGGATATTCGAAAAGCTCAATCTATCACCACTTTAAAACATCTCGTTAAGTCCTACTATCTGTGCTGCTACAACTCATATTTTGGTAATAGAAAGGGCACAACGAGCTGTTATAAAGGTAATGCTACGAAAACCCAGAAGATATTCCACCAATACACTTTACCAAACCTCAGGCCTGCTTACTGTTAGACAATTATTCATACTTAAAGCAGTTTTACGTCATCATAAAAATATTAATATTGCGACTATACCGCAACATAAAAGGCGACCTCGTACACCTGTACCAAATTTTAAAAGTACCCTTGCACGTCGTCAAATTTGCTATACCGGGCCATTCCTCTACAGGCATTTTAACGATTTACAGCGAATCTATAAAATGAACAGGGCCACTTTAAAATCTACGCTAAACGAAAGACTCAAAGCCTTATCATACGATGACACGGAAAATATCCTTAAGGTTGATATCTAAAATCTTCTGTAATTGTCCCCAATTTTCCTTAGATTTTCTATTTATTTATTTAATTTGTATATATCATATATTGACTAACAATACATTATATTCTCATAGACATATAATGACCAAAAGTCTAACTACTTATGTGCTTGTACTTGAGCGTAATATATATATATATATATTTATATATAATTTTGTATTTTTTTTTTTATTTGTTGTTTAATTAATATTCGTAACTTAATAAGTTTCTATAATATAATAAGCTTAAAAGTTCAGGATGAGGGCAGTTGTGCACAATTTTGTTAACAAAAAAAGTTTTTTATTTTTTATTTCCTAATTTAGTTTCTTTTGAGGTTTTATAAAACTTGTTTGTATTAATGTACAACTTTAATGGGGGCGGAAGATTGATAGCCTGAGACACAGGATTTATCCTAGTTCGGGTGTCAATCTGCCGTAATCGGCATGTTATCACATCATTTAAAATATGTAACCTTAATGTATGTTGATTATGGTGAGCAATAAATGAATTATTATTATTATTATTATTATCTCTTTCTTAAATTTCCTAGCTGTTAAATTATGTATGTATTGTATGTATGTAATTATTATATTTATATATTGTATCAATCTATATTTTTATCTATAAATTCCACCATTTGTTTTTATGTTCATTTATTCTAGGCCAACGCCGGCTACATGTACTGTATCCATCTACCCTAAGGTTGACTGGAAGAGATCGCTTAAGCGATAAGTCCGCCTTTGTACCAACTTTGTTTTCTTCTTTTATTTATTATTGTATTTCTAAATTGGTGCAATAAAGTATATTCTATTCTATTCTATTCTATCGTACATAAACACGGGCATTTATAACACCCCGATTTCACACTATTAAGTCCTCTAAAACCAATTTGCAATACAAAACAAAAGCCGTGCAGTTCTGTCAAAATTCCCGCCAAGAACTCCCAAATGGAATTCTAGTTATAATATCTCAAAAGCAAAGCAATCTCGACAGATAATATGAATATTTTTGTACGAGAGCCTCTTGTACGAATCGGCAATTCGTTCGACAAACAGCGAAAATAATTATCCAATGATGGGACTCATCAACGTCAATTCAATATGTACCCATTGAACCGCCCTTCGATGGAATAGTCCAGGGGTGTGCATAATTTATCAACTTTAAAATATATAGCGATCAACAAAACCCTAGTCCAATCAAACTACGATTTTGATGAAATTTAAATTGGAGCAAGTGTGTCGTTAAATAACAAGGGCTTTTTTATTACATTGTTGAATGAGTTGAGATTAAAAAGTAAATTTAAAAATGGAATAAGTTTAATTTTATGTACTTAATCATATATCATATACTAATAATAAATCTGTAAAGGGCGGTCATGGAGTTAGTTGCTTTGTTTTCAGAGATATCCTTTTCATAAGCTCTATACATGATACTGAAAGTAAATTGACGATTATTAGATTTTTTTTCTGTATGTATGTACGTACGTATGTATGTATGTTCCTCCATAAATTAATTATCTGAATTTTTTTAAACTTGATAAATAAACATTTAGACACACAGGACACATACAGTATAGGCTACAGTATATAAGTTCTCGATTACAATCAAAAATAATTTGATTTCAGAGATATCGTGTTTATAAGCTCTATTCATAAAACTTAAATTAAATTAACGATTTAAAACTTTTTTTCTGTATGTATAATGTGTGTATGTTCCTCCATAACCCTTAAGCGAAATATGAATTTTATGAAACTTGGTAGATAGACGTACAGGACACAGGATAGGCTACTTAATTTTTTTCTTCAGTGGCCACGGCCACCACGGCCCTGAATGGGCCATGTATAAAACAATCTTCAGCCTTCTGCGAATCGTCGTTATGGCGCGCATGCTAGCATGCGCGCAGGACCATATCCGCGGCGGTCCGAAAATTAAGAAAAAAGTTACGGATTTTTCTTATAGATAACAGGAAAACCTGTTAGAAATGTATGGATAAACTAACTTTCGCTTGCGGCTCCACCCGTGTCAATGTCGATCCCTCGGTAACAGTACTTTTTCCCGGGATAAGATGTACCCTATGTCCTTCTCCATACCCCAGATAACGTGTATGCAAAATTTCATGATAATCGGTTCAGTAGTTACAACGTGAAAGCGTAACAAACAAACAAACTCAATACAAACGAAGCTACGGCAGCTCAGTGATTAAGAGCATCGACGGGCTAAATGTCGAAGGTTTGTGTGGGTTCAAATCCTACCTGTGGCGAAATTTTTTCATCACATATTTTCGATTTTATTAAACAAACTCACTTTCGCATTTATAATATTAGTTAGGATTACGGTTCAATTGGAGTCCAAATCAAAATATTGTATTCATTGTACGGAACCATCTCCACGCAAGTTCAATTTGTACTTGATTGGTTTTTACAAGCTTTTATTTATTTGCTTTGTTAGTCTGTTCGTAAGTACATATGTGAGTATACGTGCAACCACCGGACACGCAGTTGAGGATAACACCCTGAACTGAAACCACTTCATCATCAACATCATCATCATCAGGTCTTTTTAGTCTCCACTGCAGGAGCATAACCCTCTCTGTACTACCAGAGCCATACTTGGTCAGAGCAGATAGATAATTTGGCCTACACTTTCCTCGCTGGCCAGACGGGTTGGAGAGTTCTCATGATGTTTGAGCTTGGTTTAGTACCTAAGTCGCCTCCTACGACATCCATGGGATCGGAAGCTTATGAAGGAATACTACCAGAGCAGATAGAGGATTTGGCCTACACTACACCTACACTCTCCTCGCTAGCCAGACGGGTTGGAGAGTTCTCACTGATGTTTATGAGCTTTATTTAGCTTGTATTTCCCAAGTCGCCTCTTACGACCTCCATGGGAAGACTTGGAGTGGTCCTATTCTACTCTACCAGAAACCACACGGCTTAATGAATTTCAATTAACCTTAAAATTTTCCCTACTTATGTATTTAAGATGACATTACAATATTATGAAGTATATTATAAGCTGTTCTGATGTCTTATGTAAATAAGATAAACCGTTTGGGCTCATTTGATTTGTCTTGGGTACTACTTTAAGTACAATATGAACATACTTGACCCTTTTTTTAAACTTATTATTGCTCTGGCCAAGAATGTGTGAGTAAGATGAAAACAGGCGATACTGGTTTGTCCCCTGGACTAAGTTCAATTTTCCATCGGGTTTTTCGCGTGCGTCATGATAGCCTTTGTGCTGCAGACATGGCGAATGGACAACAAACCGAATCCAATTCCGAGGATTGACAAAGTTTTGTAGCGGGAAACGCGTGGGGAGGATGTGGGTAGGTATTTTAATTTATCGCGTGGGACAAGATTTTTATTCTAAGCTTTTCGATATCCGATAGATGTTTTTTTAGGAAGTGTTTCAGTTGATTTTTAAATTTATTGTAAAATGAATTGAATCAAACCAAAAGTGTACCTCACTTGTAAAAGTCGGGTAGTTGTGTTAGTAGACGTAAGCCTTAACGTGTAAGGGGAATGGGATATGGTGGAGAATTTCGGCGCCGAGGTTAGAAACATGTAGGTCGTACATAACTCTTAGGTCGCTTGTTCAAGCCCCGCCCGTATGAAATTTTTCACCATATTTTATTTCTTCATTTAATTAGAGCATCCGAAAGATGGTTTGATGCGAGCACAGATTTGTCACTGAATCTAAATGTACACTCGGGGCAGATAAAACTGACCCCTCTAACAACAGACTTTAAATGCAACCTGTTCAGATACGCTGGCCCCTTTCCATCTACATGTAACTTTTACTTATTTTAGATAATTTAATATCATATTTCATGTAAAATATTTGTTCGGGCAGCATTTCGGAAGCTCCGCCATGTCTTCTCGTCTAAAATACCTCAGTGCCTAATGACGAAAGTCTATAATCAATGTGTGTTATTTATTATCATCATCATCATCATCAGGTCCTTTTTAGTCTCCACTACAGGAGCACGACCCTCTCTGTACTACTAGGGCCATACTTGGCCAGAGCAGCCAGAGGACTTGGCCTACACTCTCCACGCTGGCCAGACGGGTTGGAGAGGTGTCTTAGATGTTTATAAGCTTTGTTTAGCTTGTATTTCCTAAGTCGCCTTCTACGACATCCACGGGAAGACTTGGAGTGGTCCTATTCTACTCTGCCGGATACCACACGGCTTATTTATTATATTATTTATCTATTAATCCATGTGATGACCTACGGGTCCGAAACGTGGTCCCTTACTATGGGCCCCATAAGAAAGCTCAAGGTCGCTCAAAGAGCTATGGAGAGGGCTATGCTCGGTGTTTCTTTGCGAGATCGAATCAGAAACGAGGAGATTCGTAAAAGAACAAAGGTCATCGACATAGCTCAGCGGATTAGCTTTTTGAAGTGGCAGTGGGCCGGGCTCATAGTGCGTAGAACCGATGGCCGATGGGGTACAAGGGTTCTCGAATGGCGACCACATACAGGCAAGCGCAGCGTCGGACACCCACCGACCAGGTGGTCGGATGACCTGACTAAAGTCGCAGGAAGTCGCTGGATGCAGGCCGCTTACAACCGGTCGTATTGGAAACCCTTGGGGGAGGCCTATGTCCAGCAGTGGACTTCTTGCGGCTAATATGATGATGATGTAAAATATTACTTTATTTATAATCATGAGTAAAATTACAAAAGTATTAACAAACCGATATCCATGTAATTGTGTTTATGAAAAGTTTCGATGGCACTCTTAAATTTCAAAACTGATCTATTTCTCGCGTTCCACACCAAAATACCTCGAAGACGACACCCATTTTGAATTTTCAAGAAAATTATTAACAGTCTTCAATGTGGACATATACACTCGAAGGAAACACTTGGCTTGGACTGCGCCAGGTGGCACAAAGTTATCGGTAAATACAGTAGAAAAGAGACAAGAATTCTAGTGGGAGGACCCTGACTGGACATTCTGAAAATAACAGTCACCTCTTTAAACAAAAAATTGTCGAAAGCGCAATATGTAGGGCGTGTGAGGATTCGGATGAGACAATGAGACACATTTTGTGTATCTGTGACTCGTTACCTGGTAAGCGTTTGGACCTCTTAGGATCAGCTTATCCTGAACTAGAGGACTACAGGCACTACGCACTGGGCGATGTTCTGAAGCTCATGCAATCCTACTTCGAAATAAACCGTGCGGGTGAGTAAGGCATGGGTAAGTACAAAATAACCCAAAGGTTAGACGTGCTACCGATTCTGAATCGGTCCCATCGAAGATAAGATAAGATTACAATCTTGAATCTCAAGGATACTAACAAAACCATATCCATCGTGATTATCTAGAAAATTGAGCTGGCAAGATTTGATTTAAATAAAGAATATTGATTACAAAAACAGTATTGCTAACTCAATAAAAGGTTGGAAAGAAAAAGCTCAAGCCAAAACAGCGAGATCATACGTGGAAACCTCCCAAATCGTGTTATTTTCCTTGGCCAACGAAATGAGATGTCTGGCCTATTTCGACGTTCACTCATAGCTGGTTATTTAATAGTATAGGGTGGTATCAAGATTTAAGATCCACATCCGCAAATGAGTAGATTTCGCATAAATTTGGACATCTGCATCCGCAATTATTAAAATCGGATGTTCATGCGGATGCGAATAATATTCATATATAAGCTGTGACAAGAAAAAAAAATGAGGTGGAGCCGGCGAATAGCGTTCCGTTCGCACGTGACAATGACCGATGGAAGCGAGAAAAAATTTGTGACAAGCAAGATCTAACGCGTCTGTTATAGTACATCATTTGTTTCTTGTAAATAAATATTTCCGTGTTTTTTTGCGCTGTAGATAATTTATCGTATATATAGATATTTTAAATGTGTTATTAATAATTACTTTAAAAACGTTAATATTTACTTTATCATTGTTTTAATTCTTCATTCATATACTATATTTATATAAGATCTTAAATCCGCATGCGTATCCGCGGAGCGTGAACCTACAAAAATCGGCAACTGCAACGTGTCTCTGTATGCAGCGTGTTTCTTATGGACCCCATCTGTTTTCCCCGCAAGGAACTGATAGGTACATGTTATTGTATAACGTAACATATCATGTTAGTAAAATGTAAGATGTAGATAGTTTATATTTGTGATAATTATAATATATAGATATTTCCTATTGACAGTTACTATAAAATAAATTGAGCTTACAATGTTTGACCTAAATAAACAAACAAGCTAAAGAATAAAAGGCCCTCACTAAACTTCAGGCCAACCAGTGAGTACGCACATGGAAAGGTTTCCAAAACCCGACCATGTTATTTTCCTTGGCCAACGTAATGTGATGTGTGCCCTATTTTTGCGTTCATTCGACGCTGGTTATTTAATAGTATAGCGGTGGTATCAAGATCGCCCGGACGCCAACTAGAATCGCCTTTTGTTGTCGACGCGGATCTACGAAAATGGTGGATAAGCAGTGGCCGCGGCCGCATACTGGGCAAAGTTGCTGTAGTCAAGAGACGTTACGACGGGAACTTGCAAAGAATAAGAGGCCATCTCTTCAGGCCAAAACAGCGAGTACGCACATGGAAAGGTTTCCAAAACCCGACCATGTTATTTTCCTTGGCCAACGTAATGTGGTGTCTTCCCTATTTTTGCGTTCATTCGATGCTGGTTATTTGATAGTATAGCAGTGCTATCAGGATCGCCCGGATGCCAACTAGAATCGCCTTTTGTTGTCGACGCGGATGTACGAAAATGGTGGATAAGCAGTGGCCGTGGCCGCATACTGGGCAAAGTTGCTGTAGTCAAGAGACGGTACGACGGGAACTTGCAAAGAATAAGAGGCCATCTCTTCAGGCTAAAACAGCGAGTACGCACATGGAAAGGTTTCCAAAATTCTACCATGTTATTTTCCTTGGTCAACGTAATGTGGTGTTTGCCCTATTTTTGCGTTCATTCGACGCTGGTTATTTAATAGTATAGCAGTGGTATCAAGATCGCCCGGATGCCAACTAGAATCGCCTTTTGTTGTCGACGCGAATCTACGAAAATGGTGGATATTCAGTGGCCGTGGCCGCATATTGGGCAAAATTGCTGTAATCTGACCCTGTGATCGTTTGTTTTGTGACTGATCTATTTTTTTTATGATAGAAGACGGCAAACGAGCACGTGAGTCACCTGACGGTAAGCGATCAGCGCTGCCCATGGACAACTGCAACACCAGGGTGTAACAGGAGCGTTGCCAGCCTTTGAAGAAGTTGGGGGAAGGACATGGGGGAGGAAATGGGCGAAGGATCATCCGGCTCTCTCACTCACCAAACGAGGCATAGAAGTTAGAAGCAATAAAGCTTCTAATCAAACGTCGATTTTCTGTAAGAGTATGGTACTTCCCCGGACGAGCCGGCCCATTCATGCTACTAGCAAAAATTATTTTGTCGGTACTACTACGGCTCTACCACATCTATTCAGCGTTGACGACTTCTGTAATAAAAAATGCAGTACTTCAGTACCTACTAACAAACACTTCGAGGACTCCGATGGCCCAGTGGAAGTGAGCATTAATAGCGCTTACGCATGTTAAGTAACCCTGGGTGTAGTCCCCACTGTGATGTGATGACCGCAAGTTGTGTAAAAAATCTCGAGCGCCTCAGTGCTTCGGAAGGCACTTTAAGTTGTTGGTCCCGACTGTCATCTTTGTTGGCAGTCGTCAAGCTATGTCAGATTTAGGCAGCTTGAAAAATCTGACACCAGTGTTGGCCACTTACACACACGAAAACAAACAAATAAGTACTGCAGCTCCAAAATTCGTACATCCTTGTCCTTTTCCCACTACCAAAGCCGATTTACACTGCTCGTAACTCGAGTAAGATACGATACCCTGTCCACTTCCCCACTCCACTATAATAACCACTCTATACCCACTGCCACAAAGCTCAAAACTGCATAGCAAACGGTGGAAACCCGACCAATTGCAATGGTTACTATCCGTTGGCGAGTATGAGCTGAAGTAAAGCCTATATTAAGTCAGGTTTATGATAAGGCTTTGTCTTTGGTGTTATGAGTGTTCTAGGCTTGGAATAAAATCTTAACTGCCTTTTGAACTAAATTGAAGATTCATCTGTGATTTTTAGACTTCCGTACCTCAAAAGTTTTTTCCTCGTACAGCAGGATTATGGAATAGACTCCCTCCCGAGGTTTTCCCTTTGTGCTATGACTTGGGGTCCTTCAAAAAGCGTGTTTACAGGTATCTTAAGAGTCAGCAACGCGTCAGCACCTTCCTTTGGTGTTGCAAATGTACATGGGCGACGGTGACCACTTTTCATCAGGAGGCTCGTTTGCTTGTATGCCGTCAAGTATAAATAAAAAAAAAAAAGGAAAATACAGTACCCCTACAGGATCACTTTGTTGTCTATCTGTCTATCACGATCCTTTTTTCAGGAACGGGTGAAGGTGTCAAACTGAAATTCATATCAATACTCAGGTCTACTGTCCCTTGGAGCTGTGAAAAAATCAAACTGCTACGCCAACGCAATCAAAAGATACAGCCGTTTATGCCGCAAATTTTTGACATTCGCAAGGGAATCAAAACCTGCAGGGTACTTCCCGTGAACTCAGAATCTTGAAATTTTATACGCAGCAACGTTTTAACTTATTAAAGATAATGCTACGGAACTCTTAATGCGCGAGTCCAGCTCGCACTTTGCTGGTTTATTTTGTACCTCTTTAGTACCTAAGATGCTTAACACTAGTTAAACTTATGTATGTTCAAAGGTTATTTTCAAAGGTTATTTTACCTTCTTTTTCTTCTTTGTTTGGAAGTTAAACAAACCTCCCGTTGTTATGATCCTATGAAACTATCACATTTGTCGTGTGTGTAGCTTTCGGTAAAAATGAGAGTTGCCGCTTCCTAAACGCTTTTGCCATTGTTTCTCAGATCAGTACTTCAGGCTATGCATTCAAAATGAAGCCGACCAAGCAATATTAGAGTTTGCTGTCTCTTCAAGCCTTGCGCACACAGGTAACTAGAAACTCTGGAACTAAAGAAGGAACACCAATCGTTTTGGGCTCATTTTTTCTTAAATTGTCTTGAAAACTTTACAATGTGGATTCGTTTATAATCATTCATTTCGTGTAGGTGACACGGTCAATCGACTATGCACATCCTGGTGTCAGAGTTCTTCGGAACTGCCTCTTGGCCTCTGACGTGGTTTTAACGACTACCGGATGGCAGCCGGGACCAACGGTTAACGTGCCTTCCGAAGCACGCAATCATCTTTATTATCAGACAATCAGGTGACTCAAGCCTGCAATGTCCTATACAAACTGGAAACAACTAAACAAAGTATGCTTCCTGTGGGAATCGAATCCATAACCCCCGGGTATACAGGCAAACGCCTTAACCACTGGACCACGGAGGCAGTTATGATTTTTTTTTTTACAAAACATACATTTTTGTGAATAGCTTTTATTATAACAAAACTAATATCCTACGACATAATTCTAGATTTTTCTTCAGAAATAATGCTTCAGTGATATTTCAACAGCCCCTCCGATTTGACCCGGACCCTTAAACCTGTGTCAATTCTGACAAACATCATTCGTCTTTCTCGTACTTTGGTTAACTTGTCAAGCGAAAACACTCCCTATTTCTTGTTTCTTAAGGTTGGCCGAGAAACTGTGATAATAAATTGTTGTTTTGGAGTACTTTCTATTGTAAAGGTGATTGCATAAACATGTTTCTTTGAATTATGATATTAATAAAATTTTCTATCACTATTTAACTGCTTTTATGAAAATTAGGTACTTGTTCTTTACTTCAGAAGCTTGTATTTGTATATGTTATGAGTATGTAAAAGAAACTCAGTTATTTATTTTGCCAAATAAAAATATTCTACTAATTTCACTAACTAAATTTCAGAGGAGATTCGTAGAATAACAAAGGACACCGACATAGCACAGCGGATCAGCTCTTTGAAGTGGCTGTGGGCAGGACAGTCACCAACCTGTTATAAAACTGTTTTTACATTTTTCTATGTACAGTCAGCAACCGAGATACGTGACCCCGCCATCTACCTTTACCTTAAATTTTCCCTTAAACTAATGATAATAGTAACATGAAATAATACATTCGGAAAGATTTTAATGAAATTTCTCTGAATGTACATTTTAATTTTAATTTTCTAAATTCAAGACATAGGTAGAAGATGGGGTCAGGAATCTCTGTGGCTGACTGTATGTACGTGTAACACAGTTTCCACATAGGCATGTTTCAACAAATGTATTCGAGTTGTCACATAGTTATGCCAATATAAACCTTAAATAAATAAATATATACAGAAAAATCACATAGATTGAGATAGCTTCAAAGTAAGTTCGAGACTTGTGTTAAGGAATACTAACTCAATGATACTATATTTTATAACAAATACATATATAGATAAACATCCATGACCCAGGCCAATCTGAAAAAGATCATTTTCCATCTTGACCTGACTGGGGATCGAATCCGGGGCCCTCGTGTCGCAGGCTGGCGTGTTAACCACTGCGCTACGGAGCTGTCAACCTTATTGGCTGTAACAGTTATTAACACTTATGAACCGGTATTTTTTAAAACAGATTGAAGTGTTACATTTTCTTTATGTTTTACAAAAACAGCGTTCTTAACACTATGTGGATACCGGTAAAGTCCCATATTGGGGATGACACTCCTAAAATTATTTGTGTTACATTTTAACACAATCGATGTGAACAGTTCTTTAGACTACCATACCGTGGATTGACGGACGCATCAACTCAGCGAATCAATACATATTTCGTCACATAATGTTCGACGACGACAAGACACAATTTGAAAAGACGGCGCGTTTTATATCGTTGGGTGTATCTGTCGATCTGTCAATAGACGACGACGGCTCAAAAACAGAGTTTGCAAAAATATAATACTAGAAATGTATACTGTATATCTCAGTATAATTAAACATGGTAATTTTTTTTTCGCTTTGGACCCTTAAATGGGTGACTCAGACTATCAAAATGAACAAATTTTCCTATGGGAACAATGCTGCGAACTCAAGAAAAAAAATTCGACATTCCCAAACAAACTGGCTGGGCGGCGGAACTCTTTTGTGGAAAAGACGATTTTTTTTGAGTTCCCAGCATTGGTCCCATAGAAAAAGTTGTTCATTTTGATAGTTTGAGTCACCACTTTAAGGGCCCGTACTACCTCTCACTGCTTTGCATGATTGTCTGTAATATCAATAAAAATGAAATACTCAAGTTTAAATTAAAATGCAGCAAAGTTCAGGACTAACTTTGGTAACTATCTGACTCAAAAACACGAATGCGTTAAATTTTCTCGATAGAAAAAAATTGAAAAGTTGCCTCCAAATCACGTCTAATTTACTCGGTATACAGCATTATTTACTAAATACATTAAAATTTACCTTGACACTTTTGATTATAATTGCATTGCAGATAAGGCAGCCATCTTGTATTTTTCTTTTTCGAATAACTCTTGAATATTCTTAAAAAACGAAAATATCCAAAGTAGCCATCACGTTTAGACCATCCGCGTTTGTACCGCCACGCCCCGCCTGGCCTATGGCGGACCGTTATGGAGTACTTATATTAATTCTGTGGTTAAGGGTCCAAAACGCTTAAAATTTCACTATGTATAATATTCATCTATGGCTGTATGTATCTGATTGGTTTTAAAACCATTAGAAAGGCGGCATTATAAAAACATATTTAAAAAAAAATAAGAAAATATTTTTTAACTATTTTAAGGTTAAAAAATATTTTCTTATTTTTTTTTAAATATGTTTTTATATTTAATAGAAAAGATTTACACATTTTTAAAAGTTTATTAAAATAAAGGATGAAGTTTCGATGTTAATGAACCTTCTGTAACCCCATTAAAATCAACACAAAGTAGATTGTAGAATTTTTTGTTTATTTATTTTAGTTAAAGCGTTTGACGTTAAAGTGTTAAAGTGTTTGTTTGACAGCCTCCGTGGTCCAGTGGTTAAGGCGTGTGCCTGTTGACCCGGGGGTCGTGGGTTCGATTCCCACCGGAAGCATACTTTGTTTAGTTGTTTCCAGTTTGGTTAGGACATTGCAGGCTTGAATCACCTGATTGTCTGATAATAAAGATGATTCCGTGCTTCGGAAGGCACGTAAAGCCGGTGGTCCCGGCTGCCATCTGGTAGTCGTTAAAGGAACCACATCAGAGGCCGAGAGGCGGTTCCGAAGAACTCTGACACCAGGGTGTGCATGGTCGATTGACTGTGACACCTACTCGAAATGATGAGGTAAAGTGTGGAACTTAAGATCAAATATAATGGTAGATACACGATTCGCGCTCAAAAGTGGCACTGGTAAAACAGCGCACTACAATACAATACAATACCCTTTATTGCACAAAAAGGAACAGTTTACATAAATTATATGAACTTAGAATTTAACAATTGTGCAAAAGGCCCCTCGCAATGCAATTTCTTCGAGCACTAATCGAGTTTCGGAGCTGTTTTGTCCACAGTTGCAATAAACCGCGCTAGCACTCACACATCACGCGATGACAAAGGTACAGTGAAAAGATGCAAAAACTACGCATCAAAAGTGAAAAGAAAAAGATGGTGTTATACTTTCAGTATGTACTGTTTTTGTCGTTGTTTGTAAGTATGCATGATGTTTTGACTCGGGGACTTTATTAAGGCTCCATTTTGCATGAAACTGTGTATCTACCATTATTATATTTGATCGAGGGTGTGGAAAGATAATAAACAGAGTAGGCTTTCGTTACAAGTACTAACTTTTACGTCTTCGCCCGCGTGGGTTTCGGTTTTATAACACAGTTCGGGCACCCGGGCTGGCTGCCAGCGCTTGCACCCTGGGTATGTATATATATATACAACGTGATTTTGAAACCCCTAGCTTTATTGAAATCTGGGAATCAGAATCCCTAATGTAACACAGAATTGCAAGAAAAAAGACGAAAAACGAAAAAGAAAATTTGGTTTTCCATACAAAGTCGCCGATCAGCTGGACGAATTTCTATGAAAGGTTAAATTTATTTTTTCGTTTTTTACCTTTTTTTCTTTCAATCTGTATTCCATAAGGGATTCTGATTCCCAGATTTCAATATAGCTAGGGAGTTCAAAATCAAGCTGTATGTAAAATTGATGTATTTTTTAATTGGTCCAAAACTTTTTGAGTTTAGTTATGAGGTACTGTTCACTGATAGACACAGAGAATCACATCCACACACACACACACAACCACACACACACACACACACACACACACATCCTCTCACACACACACACACACACACACACACACATCCTCTCACACACACACACACACACACACACACACACACACACACACACACACACACACACACACACACACACACACACACACACACACACACACACACACACACACACACACACACACACACACACACACACAAACACGCACACACAACACACACATATATATGTATAGCGGTAAAACTTATTACACCCCACTTTTTGCGTCAGCAAATATAAGTATAAATTACATAAACTTACATTTCATAAAAAGCACATAATGTTTAGAAACACCGTTCAACACTACAACAAGCGTTCAATTCTGTTCCCCGTATAGATTTACGCTAGCTTTGTTAGCTTGTCGATCTGTGATTGAATGTGTACGCTAGTGATGTGCCGAAGAGAAATTCTCCTTTCTCATTGAGGGAAATTTCCGACAATGCTCGAGAATTTCTCAATAATTCTGTCACATGAGAGAAAGAATAAATAAATAAAATAAATAAATATATACGGACAAATCACACAGATTGAGCTAGCCCCAAAGTAAGTTCAAGACTTGTGTTATGGGATACTAACTCAACGATACTATATTTTATAACAAATACATATATAGATACACATCCAAGACCCAGGCCGATCTGAAAAAGATCATTTTCCATCTTGACCTGGCCGGGGATCGAACCCGGTCACTCCGTGTCGCAGGCAGGCGTGTTGACCGCTGCGCCACGGAGCTAGTCAAAGAAGAAGAAATTGTTGGGAATTTTTTTTTTTTTTTTTTTTTTTTTTATTTATATCCGACGGCAAACGAGCAGACGAGCCACCTGATGGAAAGTGGTTAAGATTTCTTAGTATTTATCCAACTACTGGATGGAGTGTGATATTTTTTTAAGGTCAGGGGTGTCATCCTCAACCGCTTAGCTGGTGGTTGCAGGTACGGCATCAGGTACGCGCGGTCTTCCGAGCTGCTACTTGCTTTTCCCCCATCCGAGTGAGAAATATGCCAATACAATGGCATGGGCATGTAACATTCTCATCTTCATCGTTACTTACCATCAGGTGAGATGGGAGATAAATGCCTAATCCAACATTTAGTAAAAAAAAACCTTAATTGACTTCCCAAATTCAACAAATTCCTTTCCTTCCCCAGCTTATAAATGCTTCGGGCAGCAGCGTCGGAAGCCGAAGAAGCCAAAGAAACTGCGCTTACCAACCCTGCCAGGCGTGGAGAGTATGGCAATATCTTCCCAGGGAACGAAGAATCCTTTGGAGGGGCCCATGTTCTACAGTGGATTTTCATGGCTGAAATGATGATTATAATGAAATGTTTACTTTAATGATATAAATTTGACTAGCTCCGTGGCGCAGCGGTCAGCACGCCAGCCTGCGACACGGAGTGACCGGGTTCGATCCCCGGCCAGGTCAAGATGGAAAATGATCTTTTTCAGATTGGCCTGGGTCTTGGATGTGTATCTATATATGTATTTGTTATAAAATATAGTATCGTTGAGTTAGTATCCCATAACACAAGTCTCGAACTTACTTTGGGGCTAGCTCAATCTGTGTGATTTGTCCGTATATATTTATATTTATTTATATGAAGAAATGTTTACTATAATGATATAAATGATACATCAGAACAGCACATAGGTCATTAATTACGTGGACAAAGTTGCGGGAAATAGCATAAATAGTATACAAATAGCGTAAATAGAATAAATAGTAATTAAACAAATAGCAATGGCGGCCTGTTGACTCGCAGACATGAATAGTTAATGAATCAATCAGAATTAAAGACTGCAGTTTAACGCTATCGGTTAAATTAATACTTTATCATGCGATAAAAATAATACTTTTCTAACCTTACGATTGAAAAGTTCAATTTTTGGGACAGTCTTTAATTAAGCGCTAGCTGACCTGACAGACGTCCTGTCTTAACTATATAAAAATAAATAAAGAATAAAATACATTTATTTCAGTAAACATCCATATCTTTGTTAGTACAAGAAAAACTAATAAACTATGTTAGTATCATTATGTATTAAACATTTTTTTTTATTTAGGTTTTAGCCACCCTGCCCACTGGGGCCTCCTGACACCGCCACATGGGTTAGCACCCAGTGCCTCCATATGCGGCAGTCTGGCTTCTCCCTTATGACCATCAGGATACTGTTGGTGCTCTCCCGGACTCTGCGCATAAACAACGCAAATATATAGAGAAGACAATTGTCAAACAACTGGTAATGTGATGCTTAAGTTACATTTAAAAAAAAAATGAGGTCTTAATGTTTTCTCAATTTGTATATTTCCCGCGCAACTTTCTTAATATTTTCTTTTATTAGAACCTTCTGAAAAACAAACATGACAAAAAGAATTAGCCAAATCGGTCCAGCCGATCACACGTGTTGCCAACCAAGGGAAATAGAGTTCAGTTTTTTATAGATTAAATTATTGTAAAACATAGGTAAAAATCTCATTATTGGGCAAAAACCACACAAGACAAACCCAACTAAATCACGAGATTAATGAAATGAACAATTCTTTAAATATATTTCTGTACTTAGTCCGTCAAAATGAACAACTTATGAGATTAATGCTGGATAATCGAAAAAAAAGTCATATTATACAAAAGTGTTCGGCCGCCCGATGTTGAACAAGTTTGTATGACAATGTCGAGTTATTTGGGGTTCCCAGCGTTGCTTTCATAAGAATAGTCGTTCATTATGTTAAAATAATGTCGTGTTTCTCATATTTCTGAGCAGAATAACTAAAAAATCTTTTTGTTGATTCAGATATAGGAAAAATGTTATAGCAGAAATAGGCTTGTTTCCTGGGTCGTAATAATAACATAACAATTAGTCCGTCAGTTAGATAATCAAAAAATATTAGACACGTATTTTTTTTTTCAAATAAACAATAAATTATAAAGATAAAGCGCATCAAAGTTCAGGAGTGGGGGCTCGTGACGTCAAAGTTTGCTAAAAATTGTAGCAAACTATGACGTCACACGGAACTTCAAAGGGCTATATCTTTATCATTTTTTGTTTAATCGACAAAAGAAAAAATACGTGTCCAATATTTTTTAAATATGTAACTGACGGACTAATTATATTTTTTTAGGAAACTAGCCTATTGGCACGAAGGACTTATGTATGCCACATTAGAGTATATGGCGCTTAGACTAATGTGGGTTTGATGTGATAAGACTAGCGAGATGTATAGCTAACATAGACACTATCCGTCTTATTATGAAACGAGGACTAAATTTAGTAACTGGTTTAAACCATTATCTGACCAATATAAATTAACAATGACTGCTGACAAAACGTCAAAGTAATAAGTGTCGACTTAATTTGGTCGGGTAATGGTGTAAACCAGATACTAAAATTAGTCTACGTTTTATAATAAGACGAATAAACTTAGCGACACAACAAGTAACCAATGTTGCCACGTAAGGATTTAAAATTTACCTAAAATAGGAAACTTGTTGCCATTCAAATAAACAAACTTCTTTGCAACTCGTGATTAAAGTATTTTCTTTTTTAATTTGGGCAAACATAGTCGCCAAGGGCAAAGTTGGCCGGATTCACGGTATTAGTATAGTATAGATAGGTACACTATCACAGTCACAAATCATATTCCAACACATGTCGGCAAT
Organism: Elegia similella; assembly: GCA_947532085.1. Classification (NCBI taxonomy): domain Eukaryota; kingdom Metazoa; phylum Arthropoda; class Insecta; order Lepidoptera; family Pyralidae; genus Elegia; species Elegia similella. Next base: position 5,312,269 of record OX383951.1, on the reverse strand, counting down.
TCCCAGAACACATTATGCACTACACAGCACAAGCCAGCAATAAATAAATCAGGTTATTATGAATATTGAGCACAGAGTAAAATAATGTAGAGACTTAACGCCAGAGTATTTAAAAGAATTTAAACTAACGAGACAAACATTTTAAAATATTTATTCCATAAATTTACTGATCTGGATTTCCATCTTACCCTTGACAAACTAACTAAAGATGGACTAAAGTATGTATAAATCATAAAACTCTTTAAACACAATGTCTAATTTCTAGTTGCAATATTTAATCTGGTGCTTTGGTTTCTGACAGTTCTGTCAAATTTTAAAATTATATAAATACTAGCTTTCGCCCGCGGCTCCGCCCGCGTCAATGTCGATCCCTCGGGAATAGTACTTTTTTCCGGGTTAAAAGGTAGCCTATGTCCTTCTCCGCACTCCAGAGAACTTGTATGCAAAATTTCATGATGATCGGTTCAGTAGTTACAGCGTGAAAGCGTAACAAACAAACAAATAAACTCGCTTTCACATTTATAATATAAGTAAGGATAAGGAAGTAAGGATAAGGATAAGGATACCACGCTCCCTTCATGTTTGGAATAAATAACATAGACTGTATCAGTTTTTCTAATCCCAGGTAGATTCCAAACCCAATCGAGAATATAGGCGATTATTCAAATCACATCTACGGCTAGAAACCTATCACTATAAAGATTCTGGCTGGATTGAGTTATTTTCGGCGAATTCTTCTCACCAGTGGTCGTTCTGAAATGCTAATAGTATTTCGATGTTGCAAATATTAAAAAAATATAAAAAACAAAAATATGACGTTAAAAAATAATCCAATTTTGAATAAAAATATTTGAGTTCTTTTGACTTCTGTTTTCCACTTACACGTTAAATGTGGCGTATAGATCTTATAGCCGTAGGCTTCGTCTATATATGATTATACGTGATTATTGAGGTTGACTGGGAGATAATGCTTTTAGCATTAAGTCCACCTACTGTAGCTCTATAGGCTCGATAAGTTTTTTAAATAAATAAATAAATTATTACATAATAGCTGTTCCGGTTTTCATTTTTAAAGCATTAAACAATCAAGAAATAGATGAAATTTATATCCAATTAATCCGAAAAATCTATGAAAATAGTACAGCCGATATAAAATTAGAGGCCCCGGGTCCATCTTTCCCAATTATGCGGGGCGTGAAGCAGGGTGACCCGCTCTCTCCCAAATTGTACACTAGCGCACTAGAGGAAGTATTTAAAACGCTTTCCGAAACCTGGAAATCAAAAGGCATTATCGTCGGCGGAAAAAGACTGACCAATCTTCGTTTCGCCGATGATATTGTGCTCTTTGCATCTTCCGCGTTCGACCTTGAAACTATGCTTCAAGACCTGAGCTCGGCAAGCCTTCAAATTGGACTGAAAATGAATCAGGCTAAAACCAAGCTGATGACCAAAGGGACAAAACATAGGGTCGTGGTAGATGGGCAAGTTATGCAATACGTCGACGAGTACGTATATTTGGGTCAAGTAGTCTCCTTCATCGATCGGCAAGACAAGGAAGTCGATCGCAGGATTGAGAATGCGTGGAAAAGCTTCTGGTCGATGAAAGAACTACTTAAAGGCGATCTCCCAATATGCTTAAAGAAAAAACTCGTTGACATGTGTATCTTGCCCGTCCTAACCTATGGTGCCCAAACTTGGTCACTTACTAAACAGCAGAGGTTCAGATTGAAGGTTTGCCAGAGAGCTATGGAGCGCAGTATTTTGGGTGTTAAACTGAATGATAGAGTTAGAAACACTACACTGCGCTCGATCACGAAGGTTACGGATGTAGAGAAGAAAGCGGCCAAATTAAAGTGGGATTGGGCGGGTCACGTCTGCCGCTTGCACTCTGACAGATGGACTCGCATATCAACCGAGTGGGTTCCAAGGGACGGTTACAGAAAAAGAGGAAGACCGAGAAAGAGATGGGCAGATGACTTGAGTGCATTTGACAAGCATTGGATGGAAAACACCAAGGACAGAGATAAATGGAAGAAAGGAGGGGAGGCCTTTGCCCAGCAGTGGGACACAAATGGCTAATAAAAAAAAAAAAAAAAAAAAAGAAGCTGTTCCGGCGAACTTCGTTTCTTTATTATTTATTTATCATAAATATTTCTTGGGAGGCCTTTGCCCAGCAGTGGGACATAACATCTACAGGCTATAAAAAAAATATTTCTTATATTTTAATGGCATTCTGCTATTTGAGGTAATAATAAAGCTAACAAATCAAATATTGTATAAATCAGTTTATCCGTTCTTTATTGAAAAGTGTTCGAACAAACCCGACTTTGTTTTAAATATAGAAATGAATCTACATCATACAGCTTGGACTCTATTTTGACGCTACTCTGTAGAGGAATATAGTTATTAATGAGTTATATGCATACTGACAGCTGCACTTTACATGCTGGACATACAGGGCCTAGGGCACAATATCGCCAGTCACTAAATCGGCTATATCACTATATCGGCACAATACCGTATACAGGGTTAATTGTAAAACACTAAAAGCCTTGCAGGACTAGGGAGCTTATATCATTTGTTTCTCGAGTTCTGACATTCTTACTAATATTATAAATGCGAAAGTGAGTTTGTTTGTTTGTTACGCTTTCACGCCGCAACTACTTAACCGATCATCATGAAATTTTGCATACAAGTTCTCTGGAGTACGGAGAAGGTCATAGGCTACCTTTTATCCGAGGCATCGACATTGACGCGGGCGGAGCCGCGGGCGAAAGCTAGTAACTTAATAAATTAAATATAAATGATATCGTGACATTTTTAAGTCTTACATTCATCAACAAAAGGAAAACGTGACACGTTAGCGCGCGTTCTTAACGATGCAGAGTTGTTAACATTCAAGCAGGAAATATATTTTTTTTTCTGTAAGAAAGAAAAATCTAACAAATTATAAAAAGTCGTAGAACAAACATTGTTGTTTATGATGTTAGCAATCTAGTCCTGCTAGGTTATTATTGTTTTTCAAATAACCCTGTATGTACGAGTTTATACCGAAACGGATTTCCCTACAATTGCATTCGATTAAGTAATTATTCCGCTGTTCGCATGGCGGATTAATTAAAGCCATTTAACGGCCAATGGCTTGCACGGGTATTAATTGTGTTCTTTCGCATCAATGGAACAGATTCTTTTTTAAACCCTGATATAAAAGAGGTTTGTTTTTAGGGTTCCGTACCCAAAGGGTAAAAACGGGACCCTATTGATATCGCTCCACTGTCCGTCTCTCTGTTTGTCTGTCTGTCTGTCCGTCTGTCACCAGGCTGTATCTCATGAACCGTGATAGTTGGACAGTTGAAATTTTCACAAATGAGGTATTTCTATTGCCGCTATAACAACAAATACAAAAAAAATAAATATTTAACGGGGCTCCCATACAACAAACGTGATATTTTTGCTTGTTTTTGCTTGATATTGATAACGGCAACAGGTAAACGCTTGAACTATTTACAGAATATTTAGTTATATATTCACTTTAAAAATAAATAAAATTAAACTTTATATTATTTCAATTTCAATTTATTAAGTTGCATTTCATATTGTACAATACATCGGCTATAACAATATTGTCACTGCACTGTAATTAAAATAGGTACAATATGAACCCTGTCGGGCATCGCAGAAATAAAGTTGGAACGGCAAGCTAGTTTCAGAAATAATAATAATAGACTACCTAGCTTAATTAATATAGTATTGCGCAAGTATTACTTACTAGTCCTAGTTATTATTACATTTAAAAAGTAAAATTTGATTTATGTCATTTATTTTTTTATTGATAATCACATGTTATTATTATTTGTTTTTAATTTTATTATTTATTTATCATTTGTCTAAGTCGTGTTTGTATATCAATGGAGAAGGTTAACTATACCTACCTATCTATGTCTAGTTTTCGTCACTTTAATTCATTTATCATTTAAAAAATCGTCAATTTTATAATAAATTTTATTTATCAGTAAATCTTTTAATTTTCTTATGAAAGTTGAATCTTTTTCTTCCGTTCTTAAGTTATCAGGTAAGGTATTATATATTTTAGTTGTCATTGCTAACGGGCCAGATCTGAAAATTTCTAGTTTTGATATTGGTGTCACTAATTTATTCTTCTTCCTTGTTGGATAGCGTCGCGGTAAATCGTCTTTTTTTTGTATAAAATTGGGGATTTTTTCGGACAAATTTACATGCCTCTAAAATATATATGGATGGTACGGTCAGTATTTGTAAGTTTTTAAAATGTGGCTTACAACTAGCTGTTCCTTTAATATTTTTAATTATTCGGATGCATTTCTTTTGAAGCGTCAATAACCTACTTGCATCGGTGCTATTGCCCCACAGTATGATTTCCGTAGGCTAGCCACGAGAATGCGTACGCGTAGTAAGCAGTTACGGAGGTTTTTTCGTTAGTCGTTTTTTTTCAGTTCCCGGAGTGCGTATGTGAATTTGGATAGTTTTATCGCAATCATGTCAACATGGGCTTTCCAGTTTACGTGTGTGTCCAATATTAATCCGAGCAACTGAAAAGTGTCAACATTTTCTAGTGGGGTACCGTCATAACTGAAATTAATATTGATGGGTGATTTCTGATGTGGTCGGAATTGTATTAATTTAGTTTTCTTAAAATTAATTTCGAGGTTGTGATCAGATAACCATGATACTACCGTGTCGAGAGTTTGAGTCAGCAATTGATTAAGATTGTCAGCGTTTTTATATGGTAATAATATTGAAATGTCATCTGCGAATAAAATCTGTTTGAGTCATAATTTTAGTTAAGTCATTTATATATAATAAGAACAAAAGTCATCCAACTATGGATCCCTGAGGGATCGAATAATTCATGACTTTGACATCAGACCTTATTGTTGAAATAGTCCCCGCGTTGCAGTCATGGTATTCTATTTCCACATATTGCTCACGGTTTTGTAGGTATGATGCGTACCAAGAGTGCGCAATTCCTCTGATACCTACCCCATATAATTTGTTTAATAAAATATTAAATTGGACTTTATCGTAGGCTTTGGTCATATCGACCATAAGACCTACGCCATATGTTTTATTATTTAACAAATGCAAGACTTGTTGTATAAGTGTGTAAGTTGCAATTGTTGTAGATCGATTTTGCCGAAACACATTTTGTCAGTCATCGAAGATATTATATTTTTCGCAGAAGTCGTACATTTGTTTACACACTGCCTTCTCGAATACTTTTGATGCCGTGCATGGTATTGCTATGGGGCGAAAATTTTCTATATCAGTCTTACTGCATTTTTTATGAATTGGCCTCACCAAAGATTTTTTTAAACAAATCGGAAATGTACCTTTCACCAAAGATTGGTTTACAAGTAGGGTAAGAGGGAGCGTAAGCTCATCCGCACACTGTTTAAATAGCACGGGAGGTATTTCGGCTTTAATTGCCATTTATGTCGTATGTCAAGCCAAGTATGTCATTTATGTCGGCGGGCTCCAGCGGGCGCAAGTACATTAAAGGGGGTCTCCCATACAACAGACATGACTTCTTTGCCGTTTTTATAGATAACGGTACGGAACCGTTGGTGTGCGAGTCCGACTCGCACTTGGCCGGTTCTTTTTTATTTCGGGTATGTAAATGGCCAACACTGGTGTCTGATTTTTTTAGCTTAGCGTGCCTTTCGAAGCATGGAGGAGGTCGAGATATTTTTATGCCACTTGCGGTCACTCATTCTAGTGGAGACCGCGCGCGGGGTTGCTTAACATGCTTAAGCGTTAATAATACCCGCAGCTTGAGCACCCGCAGCAGGAGCTCGATAACCCAGTGGGCATCCACTGGGCCATCAAGCTCTTCAAAAAGGAGTTCTTCATCTTTTTTTTTTATTTTCGGTTACTTTATTTATTTTAAGATATATTCAACTACGGTTATACGGTGCAATAAACTTTTTAAATAACTTTTAATAAATACAACTAAAATTAAATTGATAGCCTTTTACATTTAATACAATTTGTAATTTTTTAAATTTCATTGCATGCCTTCTGAACTCATATGAATTTGCACACCAGTAATGGTAAACATGTCGGTCTTTTATAATATATCCATTTAATGTAGTTTAAAAAAAAAAATATATATATACGGACAAATCACACAGATTGAGCTAGCCCCAAAGTAAGTTCGAGACTTGTGTTATGAGATACTAACTCAACGATACTATATTTTATATTTTATAACAAAATACATATATAGATACACATCCAAGATCTGAAAAAGATCATTTTCCATCTTGACCTGGCCGGGGATTGAACCCGGGCACTCTCGTATCGCAGGCTGGCGTATTGACCGCTGCGCCTCGGAGCTAGCCATGTTTAAGCAAATAAATACTCTTTATCTTTACAATGAATATATTTAATCAAACGGAGGTACAATTCACGTAGTACTTTCGGCCGTAATTGAAAGTTAAAGGGTCTAAATCTCCTAGTTTTTTCCGTACGAAAATACATTTACAAAACCCTTAAAAATCGCGTCGCTCGACCCTGCGATTTAGGGTTGACAAGCAAGGGTCTACTTGACCCACTAAGGGTTACTCGACTTGCTGCGGGTTAACAAGAATACGAGCACTGTTGAACCAGAAAATGGAATGCTTTTATTTTTAACGTTCGGTAATGGTTTCCGTTTTAACTTTGAATTTTAATAAAGACGTGATAAATATAAATAGCTAGCTCCGTGGCGCAGCGGTCAACACGCCAGCCTGCGACACGGAGTGACCGGGTTCGATCCCCGGCCAGGTCAAGATGGAAAATGATCTTTTTCAGATTGGCCTGGGTCTTGGATGTTTATCTACATATGTATTTGTTATAAAATATAGTATCGTTGAGTTAGTATCCCATAACACAAGTTTCGAACTTACCTTGAGGCTAGATCAATCTGTGTGATTTATCCATATATATTTATTTATATTAAATAAATAATTTATATTAAATAAATAAATATATACGGACAAATCACACAGATTGAGCTAGCCCCAAAGTAAGTTCGAGACTTGTGTTATGGGCATAGATTTAAAAAAAAATTGCGTCTCTCGTTATGGCATACTAACTCTACGATACTATATTTTATAACAAATACATATATAGATAAACATCCAAGACCCAGGCCAATCTGAAAAATATAATTTTTCATTTTGACCTGACCGGGGATCGACCCGGGAACCCTCGTGTCGCAGGCTGGCGTGTTAACCACTGCGCCACGGTGCTATCTGACCGAGGATCGAACCCGGAAAATAGCTGTACACCGCCGTCCCAACGCGATTTTCTGATACCTGTGTTTTCTGAAACCATGACAGGACGAAATTGACCCCAACTGCTCAGAACAATACTGCCGATCATGACAATAAAGAATTTTGATACGATCACTCCTACATATTTCTTTAACAAAGTTTGAAATTTTCAAACTTCCATTACCCCTACGGTTCCTAACCGAATGTAATAAATTGAATATTCACCAATGAAGTGCCCATGCATATATAATAGTAACCAAACACTATCCTAAAAATCAGAAAATCATGACAACGATCTAAGATTTACACTTACAAGCGCCGTGCTTCGGAAGGCACGTTAAGCCGGTGGTCCCGGCTGCCATCTGGTAGTCGTTAAAGGAACCACGTCAGAGGCCGAGAGGCGGTTCCGAAGAACTCTGACACCAGGGTGTGCATGGTCGATTGACCGTGACACCTACTCGAAATGATGATGATGACTTACAAGCGGCCAAATGTAGCGTTTCCTGCGACCTTGGTCGTCTCGTCTGACACCATTGTTATTTGTTTTTCGTGTGTGTAAGTGGCCAATACTGGTGTCAGATTTTTAAGCCGCCTAAAGGAATCTGACATGCTAAACAATTGCCATCAATGTTGAATTGATGATAGCCAGGACCAACGGCTGAACGTGCCATCTGGAGCACGTAGGAGCTCGAGATATTTTTATGCCACGTCATCTTCCCATGTTGAGCAACCCCTAGAAAAGACCGCGTTCGGCTGCTTAACATACGTAAGCACTAACCTCACACCCACTGGACCATCAGGCTCCTCAACCCATTATCATCAGACACCGACCGACCCCTGGTCGATAATTCGAGAACCTTATATTTTTGGTGAATAGCCTGGTTACTGATTTTTAACCCACCCCTCTGTGTTCCGACCGAAGAACATGCTGTGTACACTTTACCCTGTCCGCCATTGTATGGTGTTTGCCTCATCGATGCGACATTGTGCTGGAATGTATCGAAGCGAATATTTCGATATTTCAAGCAGAAACTTATACAACTAAAACTATTTATGAAAAAAAATATAATAAAAAGTAATTTTATTTTGGCATGGTAGTGATGGTAGCGCCACGCTACCAGCAAAATTCATTTTTCTCGTCCGGGAAAGTACCACACTCTTTCAGAAAATCGTCGTTTGAGTAGGAGCTTTACTGTTTCTATGCTTCGTTTGCCGAGTAAAAGAGCCGGAAGCCCATTCTTATCTCCCACCTCTTCCCCCATGACCTCACATAAACTCCTTGAAAGGCCAGCAATGCTCCTCTCACACCCTGGTGTTGCAGTTGCCTATGGACAGCGGGCATATTACCATCAGGGTAGGTAACTCGCTTGCGCGTTTGCCGTCATTCATCATTATCATTAGAGCCGCAAAAAGTCCACTACTAATGCTCAATGGGAGGATATTGCCATATAGGCAAAATCCTCTGTTTGCTCTGGCCAAATATGGCTCTGGGAATACAGAGAGATGATTTTGCCATATTATAGGCATGTAACATCCTCGTCTTCATCGTTACTTACCATCAGGTGAGATGGGAGACAAATGCCTAATCCAACATTTAGTAAAAAAAAAATATTTACCATGCTTGGCTGGCGGGTTGGGGACGCAGTTTCCTTTGCCGTAGTATATAATAAAAAAAAAACATTGCAAACTCTACATCATTGTAGCGGTTGAATTTTTTTTTTTGGTGTTGTTCATTTGAGGCCCTCAACTTTAATGACATACAAATCAAATCGCAAAAAATTTGCACAAAAATTGTTTTGCCGCTGTATAAACGATATAATCAAGAATGTATGTGAATATAATCACATTGATATGATCATTTTACACTATATTAACCTACATTTAGTTCGGCGCGATATTTTTGCAGTGACATGTGCAAGACAAGGGTTGGAGTCGGCTATCTACTGATAATAGCGAGGTTGTGTTTTGACAAATAGATAAACCTACACAGCGTTTGTTATTTTTATCTAACCCGCCGTTACTTTCGTTCACGGCTTAGAGTTCACGATCTTACCTAATCAAAGTAAAAACGTTTTAATTTTTTAGTTTCGAAGGCTTAAAATAAAATAAAGCAAGTTCTATAAACGTTTATTTTCTTACAAATTAAATAACAATAAAATACTAGGTTAACTAGAAGTATTGTTGGTAAAGGAAGGAATAACAATTAAATGTATAAAATTATATAAATTACGGACAAATCACACAGATTGACCTAGTCCCACAGTAGGTTCAAAACTTGTGTTATTAACTCAACTATACTAAGTATATTTTATAACAAATGCAATTTATGTAGATAAATACCCATGTCCATCTGAAAAAGACCATTTGCCATCTTGACCTGACCGGGGATCGAACCTAGGACCTACGCGTTTACAGCCTGGCCTGTTGACTACTAGGCCACAGAGGTCATCAAAAAAATTACATAAAGTAGAAAAATAGAAATAAATGTTGCCATCAAAAAGAGGTGAAGGTGAAATATTTTTTTTCTTTAAATATGTCATTTACTAATTATTGTTGTACCTGTGGACAAAAATAATAAGATCAAATTAAAACAATAAAAAAAAAAGTGCATGTCGACTCCGCGCACACTTAAGTGTTTCGTCCCACTCTACAATATTTTACAACATTATCGCCTCAAAATCCACCTTTCTTTCAGCCGTTTCGCAGTCTATCCAATACAAACAAATAAACAATGACATCTTTCCTCTTTTTAGTATTGGTCCAAATAAAATATAAGTTCCAAATGTTTATCTCATTTGGAACACTCATTAAAGAGTTATATAGGTGAATTTAAATTAAGCGCAAATATTTTAAAGGCTCTCAAACTCCTATAAGCTATAAAAATGCTTTATTGCAAAATAAAAAAAATCGGCACGCTAGTTTTTGAGATATCTGGACCTGAACATTTAAAATAAAAAATGAAAAATAATACAAAAAAAAAACACCTGTGTACAAATGAACACTTTCTTGGCCAACTACTTTTTACCATTATCTACTTTGGATACTAGGTCACTGACCTCGACGATCAAAACAGCTGATTTATCGATTTGAATAAAAAAAAAATTATTTTGTATGATAAAATAGAATAAAAATCAAGCGTGTCGATTTCTTAAAATTTGCTACTAAATCATTTCTTTGACCTATGGGACCCAGCCCTTAAAATATTTGCGCTTAATTTAAATGAACCTTGTATATAACACTCATTTCGCATCATAAATACATACATAGATTACATAAACTGTGTTTCTCCCTAACTCGTTTTGAAGACTAATAACAATAGACTTACCAATCAAATTCTGTGTCAATGTGCTGTTTGAAAAATTTTCAAATAAAATTGTTCGTAGCTTCCATAATCGTCAGAATCAGATTCAAATGATTCTGAATGCTGATCTTCTCCGCTTTCTTCAGATTGTTCAAGAGGTATATCTGGTACTACACCAGCATTTGGGCCTTCGCTTGCATCGTCTTTACTAGATCTTTCCGTTGTCTGTTCTGCTATGTCACTGGAATTCTCTACATTTGTGTTTTCTGTAGTAACTCCTACTTCTTCGATATCTTCTGTGTTGTCTTCTTCATTCTGACATACCGCTAGTCCAAACAAAAAAATAAAAATTATAACTTTCATTGTTTTATTTCAGAATATTTCTTACTTAGTGGAGATTTTAAAACTGAATGAATTGTTGATGTTCAAGTTGTTTATATAGTATGGTTAATATGTAAATTTATGTAAGGAAGTTACACAAGGAAAACGTAGTGCATAGAGCTTAGTGCGTAGGATACTCTTTTAATCATAAGCATATATAAATACCATATGATTTTCCTTATTTTTAATACCCTGCCCAGAAATAAGTATATATATTCAACTTGTTTCTTTCCTTATGTTTCTGCTTATCGTTTTTTAAGGGAATTTGCTAATTTATTTATAAACACTCTGTTTACCTCGTAAAAAATTAAAAGACGAGAAAAAAACCGGCCAAGGGCGAGTCGGACTCACACACAAATATTTCCGTACCATTATCTACATATAATAAGTTTAAAATTATTAGAAATATTTTTATTATATGATATTACTAAAAATGTATGTTTTTCGCAATTTTTCAATTTTCTGGGCTATAAGAAGTTGCTTCGTACCAAATTTCAATATTCAGATTCAGATTCATGGCTTGGCATGGCATGATAGACAGACAGACAGTCCTTTTGAGGTACGGACCCCTAAAAATAAACAAAAAACTCAAAAAATGAATTAAAAGTAATTTTCATACAAAATATTCGGCTGGCCCGTCTATTTGTATTAACACTTTCCGGGACGTCCCGCTTGTAAACGTAGACTTCTATTGTTATAACTATTGTGTCTATTTTTTTTTATTAAATAAATCAATATAAATATAACTGACAAATCACACAGATTGAGCTAGCCCCAAGGTAAGTTCGAGACTTGTGTTATGGGATACTAACTCAACGATACTATATTTTATAACAAATACATATATAGATAAACATCCAAGACCCAGGCCAGTCTGAAAAAGATCATTTTCCATCTTGACCTGGCCGGGGATCGAAACCGGGCACTCCGTGTCGCAGGCTGGCGTGTTTACCATTGCGCCACGGAGCTGTCAAAAAAGTCTGACATTGTGTCTGGTCCGATGTACGTGAATGAGTTAAAATTTTGAGATTATGTCAGTTGTAAAGTCCAGTCATAACTTGGGTGCCTATTTATGGCTATTTCTCATCTTAATTACTAACAGGGTAGACAGCAACAAAACTCGGAAGATTTCAAAGTACGTAAATGGTGGCGTTGGACACCCACCGACAAGGTGGTCGGACGACCTAACCAAGGTCGCAGGAAGACGCTGGATGCAGGCCGCTTCCAACCGGTTATATTGGAAATCCTTGGGGGAGGCCTATGTCCAGCAGTGGACTTCTTGCGGCTGAGATGATGATGAGATGATGATGAAATGGTGGTTAAGATCGCATCCAGGGACATACTCAGATGGCAAATATAATTAAGGAAGTATATGCAAGCTTTTTCCGCAACTTCTTCTGCGTAATTTAATACCTACGTCTTTTTCCCTTGCCGGGTAGACAGAGCGTAGGTGTGTAACGTTGCAGCATGCCACCTGCATGCTGCATCTCATCCAACCTCATTTCTCTTATCCTGTCCATTTTTCATTCCTTATTTTAATTCAAATTTCATTTTTAATTCAAATTTCATTCCATTCCATTCCATTTTTAGATTACTTTCTCTCTCTCTCATCACTCATTCTTCAGTCTGCTACCACCTTTCAATCTATTAACATCTTTCAGTCTACTAATATCTTTGAGTCTACTACCATATCTTAGAGCATAAGTCTCTGTTATTAATTTATCGAAGTTGTAAAGCGAAGTTATAATAAAGTTATTCTCTGTTTCTGTGTGTCGTCTTGTGCTCTTCCTAACATCCTTATATGTGGAACTCGGCTAGAGCGTCGGGACGGTCAGAGCCTTCACATTGGCGCCTAACGTGTTGTACTCATCTACGCCCTGGATTACTCTGCTAGAGTACACTGGTACCCGCCTCTTACTGCTACTGCTACTGGATTGCAGTACTGCGTGCCAGTGCTACCTGCTGCCTGCCTACTACGCTGCCTGACCCGACGACCCGAAGACCACGTTTAGCATGTTGGAGGGAAGGTGGAAAACGGAATCAAAATAGTGATGGGTTGCTAGCCGCATCGCCTTTTAACATGATTCCTCGGAATTTTGCCCGTCCCTTCGATCGGCTTTTACGATCTGCGTGGGGAGAGAAGCAGCTAATACATTCTACGTTTTTTGTTTTCTTCCAGACTGGCATGGAAGAGATTTAAAACCTTCATACATATATACATAATATCACGTCTTTTCTCTTACGGGATAGACAAAGCCCAGGTCTATGAGACCTTTATATTAAGTGAAACACGTGTCTTTAGATTTTCGCCCATTCCCTTGGTCGGCTTCTACGATCTGCGCGGGAAGAAAGGCAGCTGGTACATTATTTCTCTTTTCTCCTAGACTAGCATGGAACTTACATACTAAATAAGCTAGGTACCTATGAAGATTTGAAGAGTTTTATCACTAATACCCATAGAAGTATGAAGCGCAATTTTTTTTTTAAATCTATGCTAATACCCCTTCATAGTACTTGTAGACACTTTACTTACAGACACACTTAAACAGACACACACACTGACACATCCTCACACACGCACACACACAAATCCATAAATATATACCTATGTGTGGACATACTCACACAAATTATTCTATTTTTTCTAGTTTGTAATTTTAGTTGTATGTCTTTTATTTTTTAATTACTGTGCTATAGGTAGATTAAGAGAATTGGTATGAAAAAACGGAGCCTACTGGTACAAGTATTTTATTACTTAAAAATAGGGTAAAATGTAAAAAAAACGCGGCCATCGGCTCTTATGGACTTAAGTCTACACTGTAAGGAATAAGGACGTGATAATATGTTTATATATGTATATAACACCCGTTTTTTTTGTCAACAGCGGTTTAAAAATAAAACATTCGAATGCCTCGTAAATAATGCGTATTAAAAGTTCCCTGCAATTTATTCCTCAGAATCTCTTTGTCCATGCACGATATAAAACACTATATTTTAAGCTCAATAAAATTTGTGGGACTCTTTATCATCGGCTGAGAAACGACTTGAAATATTTTATAGCGGGATTTTAGAATAATTTCATTTCGCCAACTTCAAGAAAATAGGGATTTGATCTATATTGTACACTACCAAAGACAATATAATACTCCTCCGTTAGCAGCCTCCGTGGTCTAGTGGTTAAGGCGTTTGCCTGTTGACCCGGGGGTCGTGGGTTCGATTCCCACCGGAAGCATACTTTGTTTAGTTGTTTCCAGTTTGGTAAGGATATTGCAGGCGTGAATCACCTGATAATAAAGATGATTCCGTTCTCAAAAGGCCGGTGGTCCCGGCTGACATTTGGTAGTCGTTAAAGGAACCACGTCAGAGGCCGAGAGGCGGTTCCGAAAAACTTTGACACCAGAGTGTGCATGGTCGATTGACCGTGACACCTACTCGAAATGATGATGATGATGAATATAATACTAACGTATAGTATATACTTCCAACATCATACAAAAATATTGTAAAAGCAGCAGACCGGTTAACGGCAGGCTATGGTAGTTAGTTTCACTAACTGCCACTATGGGCAGCGGAGAGGGCGCTGCAGTGCAATAGTTACAGACTTTTCCACACGTCACTAGATGGCGTTAGCCTTAACTTGGTAAAACCACGTAAAACAAAGATATTGTTATAGTAAAAACCAAAAATATATTGTTCATCTGAAATAAGATATTGCTCGTGATTCTCGTGAATACTGATTTTTTTTCCTCATAATATGGTGGATACATAGATGTGAATAAAACTATGGCGCCATCTATGTCATGAGCCTGACATCAATCGTACGCAATACGCGTTAGGCGAACCACGTGACACAACTCTTGCCGTGACTTATACAATACCGTCTTATTATTAAACGAGGAATAGCGTTAGTACCTAACATAGAAGTATGAAGAAGACGCATTTTTTTTTAAATCTATGGTACCTAATTTTACCCATTACCCAACCAAAATAAATCGACACTTTGACGTTTGGTGTCATTGTCGATATGTTTTGGACGGATAATGGTTCAAAACAGATACTAAAGGTATTTGTTTATAATAAGACTGATTATATTTATTATTTATAGCCAGCAGATAAGCAAAAAATGATGCCAAAACGTCGTAAGACATACATATATAGTATCACGTCTTTTTCCCTTGCAGGGTAGACAGGGAACTGCGCGGGAAGAAAAGCAGCTTCGTTTTTTGTTTTCTCCCAGACCAGCATGGAAGAGTCGTATGAAAAAAGAAAAACAAACTCAGATCTCCCATAGAATTCGACTAGCTGATCGGTGAATTTGTATGAAGCTCTGTAAACTTGGTGGTCTCCCTAGAGTCCACAGGAAACTCGGCGGGGGTTTACGCCGCGGGGAACGGGGGTTCACAAGTTGTTATGGGAAAAATTCGTAAATTTTTCGTTTCCCTTTCTTTTTATATTCCTTGTCGAAAAAAGATTTTTGTAATTTGTCACAAACCTAAAAAAAAAAAATATTGTTTAAAAAATCTAAAGAACACGCTTTTATTTATCAATCCAGCTAAAAAGTAAAAAAATAATTTTTAAGAATTATAATTTAAATTTAACTAAGTGTCCGTGGGATGCTTGATATGCGAAAAATAAGGCACAAAGCACCCCACGCTTTTTTCCAAATAATACTGATATTTTTCGTTAATCATTATTTTCTGTCATGGAATTTATTTTATTTTGTTTCGCGACTACATTTTGGCTACAAATCTACTATTTTGCGGGAAATCTATATAGGAAGGATTACTTGAAAAACATTATCAGTCTTATTATAAAACGAGGACTAACTTTAGCACCTGGTTTAAACCATTATCCGACCTAAACAAATTGACAATTACAGTTGATCAAACATCAAAGTGATAAGTGTCATCTTATTTTGGTCGGATAATGGTTTAAACCAGGTACTAAAGTTAGTCCTCGTTTTATAATAAGACGGTATCTGTTCTACTTTATTTTTTCATAAACATTTTGTACAAATTCGGTCTCTTTAGTAGAAGAAGAAAAACATTTATTTTCTTTAAACTGCGAACACCTCAACCTCTTGTGGTACCTGTGAACAAAAATAAGTAAATAAATATATAAGGACATATCACAAATTGAGCTAGCCCCACAGTAAGTTGTATACTTGTGTCGTAGGATATTAACTCAACGATACTTTATTTTATAATAGATACTTATATAGATAAACATCCAAGATCCAGGTCAATCTGAAAAAGATCGTTTTCCAACCTGACCGGGGATCGAACCCGTTCGCCCTCGTGTCGCAGGCTGGCGTGTTGACCACTGCGCCACTAGAGAAAAACAATAGTGCATCCTCTGTTCTGTTACCCCTTTAAAAATAAAACACTAGACTCTTTAAACCGAATCTAAAAAAAAACTTACTTTTTTAAAAAATGTGTTTTAGATTTTAAAAGTATCTGTTTTTGATTGAAGTCGGTATTTTTATATAAAAGATTATTCAGTATTTGATTCTTTAAATCAAACAGAATATATCATTTAAGGATATAAATCGGGAGGCACGGCAGTGCCACCGCCAAGTCGAGCGCGAAGCAAACACTGCCGTACCATCCTTTACTGGAACCATTTCGCCGCATTTTCAGGTCCCTGTTTGAGAACCTCTGGATAAGACCAGAACGCAGAAATTTTCGTCATCTAGTAAGCTATAATCAAATACTTAAAATCCAAAATTTCAAGTCTGTAGGTCATTTAGTTCCGAAGTTAAGCGAAAGCAAAGTTTTGCATTTATGAAACTCACTCACTCACTCATGATCATCAAAATAGAACTAGTACTTCCCATAAACTCAGAGAGCTGAAATTTGGTACAGAGTTAGGGTTTAATGGCCACATAAAGGGAAAACTATAAAAACTAGGATAATCGAAGATCTGAAGTACCTGGTGACCCTGATCAGAAAACACAAGAGCCCCACTAAACTATTACAGATCGACATACCGCCTTTACAAAAAATATTCAACTTGGTGGGCTGCTTCATTTGATGTCAAAAATCGAAGGTCTGAAGTATCTGATGAAGAACCCTCAGCTGTATTAGAGATATGGTAATGCCACCTTCTACTATTGGTCATTGCAAAATTCCAGCGTAGTGTGACACATCTTCTAATTTAATCTATCCTATAGCGTCCCACTGCTGTGCGAATGCCTCCCCTTCTGCTTTTAATACGCATATAAATAAAATTAAAGGAAAACTCTGGATAAGACTAGACTGGCTTTTATATTTATACATACAAGTTAACAAGAAGAAATAGTCGAACGATTAATTGCTCCAACATTACACAAATTAACTAAACAAATTACACAAAAATTTTAATTACGCTCAAAATTTGGTCAAAATATAATGCATTGGACTAATAGTGGCGGTGATACCCGAACACGTCGCTAGATGGCGGTGACTGTATTTTAAAACGCGCTTACGTTCTTTCCGATAACCTTATAAAGCGAACTGGCAAGCGGCCGCGTTAGGATAACCGCGCTGTGTCACGTCGAAAAATCACCTTGTCCGGAGCAGAACTTCCCCCGTTAGGATCAGTATCGTTGTACGGAAAGCCCATTCAGTGGGCAGGCAAGGCTAAATACCTTGGAGTCGTACTCGATAGCGCGATAACCTTCGGCCCCCACATCAGCAAAGTCCGCTACCATGCCGCCTTCGTATTAGGCCATCTTCACCCCATGATAGGCAATGCTAAGATGTCACTTAAAAATAAGTTGACACTCTATAAGCTTTGCATCCGGCCTATCATGACCTACGCCGGCGTAGTTTTCTCCCACATCGCGCCCTCCCACATCGATCGGCTGCAACGCTTGCAGAACCACTTCGTTACCTGTGCCACAAATACGAGTCACCACCGGTACTTGCGCATGACAGACTTACACCGTGACCTAGATCTCCCATCCATTCGCGGCTATCTCAAAATCGCCTCCAAGCGTTACTTTGATAAAGCCGCACGCCATCCCAACCCGTTAGTAGTGCAAGCTGCTAACTACTCCCCTAACTTACTCGATACGACCTTACGTCGTAGACGTCCTAGAAACGTACTTGACGATCTCGATGATCCTATTGACATCGCACAAGCCCGCCCCGACCCCTCTTCGGCTCCGAATAGCCAGAGGAATCCCACTTTCCGTCGCACTCGCCACCGGAATAGAGTGCGTAGAGTAGGATTAGCACCGATTACTGGTGACCGCCCTGCGGTTCCGGGTGACTTGTACCCAGGATAGGCCCTTCTGGCAACGTAGCTTTCGGCCCATAAGGCAAAAGATAAGAGTTACTGCTCTCCAAAGGCTTTTGCCATTGTTTCTCAGATTGGCCCTTTAGGCTTGCATGCACGTATACGCGGCCATCAGGCAATATGAGAGTTTGCTGTCTCTCTAAGTTGCGCACACAGGCAATGCCAAAATCCCGTCCCTCCTGGGGGCCCTTTGGTGATGTTGTCTATTAAGGTTGAGGGCACTCTGCCCTCACCTCAAACGCTCGCTGAAGTAGCGAAAGCTCACTTGGAGCTAGCTACATAGTCAATTAAAAAAAAAACAGCCGCTTTTACCATCCATTCGCGGCTATCAAAAAAACGCCCACGTTAAAAAAAACACGGCCACGTTACATTACACGGCTTTATAATGGGAAATCGGTGTAATTTGGTGTTATAGATGCCTATGTTTATGAACAATGTATGGAATAACTGAAATAAACTGTCACAGTGCGGCTGAAGTGAGATTTACTTAGCGGGGTGGTGAACCGCCTCGCCTCGTTGCGTCGTCTGTGATCAAGCCAGTGGATTCTTAAGAAATGTCGTCAGGGGCTCCGTAGAATCAATAAAATAAACTACACCATCGTTTTATTGATAATAAGACTTAGAAAAAGCGCAAGAAAACTCATTTATACTTGATACTGGCTAAATACGTAACGCGTGAAAGCCATAAATAAAAGAAAAAAAATGCTAAGATGTCACTTAGAAATAAGCTGACACTCTATATTTACACGCAGCGAGCATACAACGCCCTGAGAGTTCAATATAACAATTCCTTCAGGGCGCTGATGGGGCTGTCTCGACGCTGTAGTGCATCTGGCATGTTTGCGGAGGCACATACAGATGGCTTTCACGCTATTATTCGCAAGCGTTGTGCCTCCATGCTCAGGCGGCTGCGTGACAGCTCAATAGCATCCTGAAGATGATTGCGGATAGATGGAGCAGTCCACTGCTGATGCACTGGAATAGTTTGCATTGCGGTTAGATGGG
Source organism: Elegia similella (assembly GCA_947532085.1). Classification (NCBI taxonomy): domain Eukaryota; kingdom Metazoa; phylum Arthropoda; class Insecta; order Lepidoptera; family Pyralidae; genus Elegia; species Elegia similella. Next base: position 5,293,006 of record OX383951.1, on the reverse strand, counting down.
CAGCTCCAATACCATATCTTAATTTTATAGCCTACATAAATATTATTTAGTACTAACCTTAGACGTAAGCCAGTTGTTACTAACACAATGGACAAATGTCTGAAAAAACATTTATTATTATTATTATTATTATAAGCTTTGCATCCGCCCTATCATGACCTATGCCGGCGTAGACTTTTCCCATATCCGTCCCTTCCACATCCTACGACTGCAACGTTTGCAGAATCGTTTCGTCCAACGTGACACGGGCAATTATCGGTACTTGCGCATGACAGACTTACACCGTGACTTAGATCTCCCGTCCATCCGCGGCTATCTCGAAAACGCCTCCAAGCGTTTCTTTGAGAATGCCGCACGCCACCCCAACCAGTGGTGCAAGCCGCTAACTACTCCCCCAACTTATACGATACGTCCTTATCTTATGTCGTAGACGTCCTAGAAACGTACTTGACGATCCCGATGATCCTCTTTGGCTTAACTCCGATTACTGGTGACCGCCCGGCGGTCCCGGGTGACTTGCACCCAAGATAAGCCCTTCTGGCAACGTAGCTTTCGGCCCATATGGCAAAAGATGAGAGTTGCTGCTCTCCAAAGGCTTTTGCCGTTGATTCTCAGATTGGCCCTTCAGGCTTCGCATGCATGTATACGCGGCCCATCAGGCAATAGAAGAATTTGCTGTCTCTCCAAACCTTGCGCACACAGGCAACGCCCAAAGCCGAGGTCCGTTCTTCCTGGGGGCCCTTTGGTGATATTGTCTATATAGGCTGAGGGTAGGTACTCTGCTCTCGCCGCCGTTGAAGTAGCAAAAGCTCACTTGGAGCCAGCTACATAGTCATTTAAAAAAAACAAAATGTTTGCTTGGAATTAGGAGGGATTATTTGCATTTCGTTGATTTCGCTTATTATTTCGTGAGGTTAATTAGCAGGTTGTTATTAAACAATTCGAAGATTTGAATAGGTTAGGAAATTTATTACAGTGACGGATTACTTATTATTACTTAATTATTAGATTTAAAAGAAGTTTTAATTGAATACTATATTTAATTGTTAGTTATTTAGTACTCTATAATATAAATACAGTAAAACGGTTGCTATTGTACAAGAATCAGAACCGGAAAAAGAAAAGAAAGATTTGTAATGATAAAAGAAACTACTCCTAAAAAGAAAAAACTGTGTCAAATAAGAAAATCTAATAAAATAAATCAATAGAAACGTGGGCTTCTACAAAAAGACGTGAAATCCCATCAAAAACATTCTGTAAAAGACTAGCCAAGTCTCGTGGAGCTGCTTGTTTATCTCTAAAAAGTAATGAAATCTAGACAATGTCGTGCCAAGCCTAAGGTTCCTTACTGCGATTTCTTTATTATTATAGTTAATGTTTTGTGACTTGGCCGTTGAAGAGTACACAAGGGTACAAATCAGGTGCTCCATGACACCATTGCACCAATCTGTCGCCGGAACCGCTACCCATTGACGATGGAAAACTGCCACTTGGAAAACGTTGATTGATGCTGAATGCATCATCATATCAGCCGCAAGAAGTCCACTGCTGGACATAGGCCTCCCCCAGGAATTTCCAATACGACCGGTTGGAAGCGGCCTGCATCCAGCGTCTTCCTGCGACCTTAGTCAGGTCATCCGACCATCTGGTTGGTGGATGTCCGACGCTGCGCTTGCCGGTACGTGGTCGCCATTCGAGAACCCTTCTGCCCCATCGGCCATCGGTTCTACGCGCTATGTGCCCCGCCCACTGCCACTTCAAAGAGCTAATCCGCTGAGCTATGTCGGTGACCTTCGTTCTCTTACGAATCTCCTCGTTTCTGATTCGATCTCGCAGAGAAACACCGAGCATAGCTCTCTCCATAGCTCTTTGAGCGACTTTGAGCTTTCTTATGAGGCCCATAGTAAGGGACCACGTTTCGGACCCGTACGTCATCACTGGTAACACACATTGATTATAGACTTTCGTCTTTAGGCACTGAGGTATTTTGGACGAGAAGACACTACGGAGCTTCCCGAACGCTGCCCAGCCGAGTCGGATTCGACGAAAGACCTCGTCCTCAAAGCTGGAGCTTCCAACCTGGATCAAATGACCCAAGTAGACATATCGGTCCACAGCTTCAAGGATGGAGTTCCCAACAGATACTGGTGAAGGCACAACATGGACATTCGACATTATTTTCGTCTTGTCCATGTTCATTTTAAGGCCCACTTGTTGGGAAACTCCGTTGAGGTCATTGAGCATAGTACTTAAGTCCTCCAGCGTCTCCGCCATAATAACGACGTCATCAGCAAATCGAAGGTGAGTGATATACTCGCCATTGATGTTGATGCCAAGTCCTTCCCATTCCAGGAGCTTGAAGGCATCCTCCAGAGCAGCGGTAAACAGTTTCGGAGATATCACGTCTCCCTGTCTTACGCCTCGCTGCAATGGTATAGCCTTCGTGTTCTGCTCCTGTACTCGAACTGACATACTGGCGTTTCTGTATAAGCACTTCAACACTTCGATATACCGATGGTCGATGCGGCATCGCTGAAGGGACTGAAGCACGGCCCATACTTCGATCGAATCAAAGGCTTTCTCATAGTCCACAAACGCTAAGCATAATGGCCGGTTATACTCTCTGGTCTTCTGTATAACCTGCCGCAGCGTATGGATGTGGTCTATGGTACTGTAGCCTTTTCGGAAACCGGCTTGTTCGGGAGGCTGGAAGGCATCGAGCCTGTTCGTGAGACGATTCGTGATCACCCTCGAAAACAGCTTATAGACGTGGCTCAGGAGTGTGATGGGTCTGTAGTTCTTCAGTAGAGTATTATCACCCTTTTTGAAGAACAAAACCACCACACCCCTTTTCCACGCCTCTGGCGTAATGCCCTCGAACAGAACGGAATTAAAGAGCCTCTGAAGGACTTTCAATACCGGCGTTCCGCCCGCTTTCAGAAGCTCTGCTGTAATTCCGTCCTCGCCCGGCGCCTTGTTGTTCTTAAGCTGTTTGAGGGCAATCCTAATCTCGTACAGGCTGATGTCCGGGATGTCTTCGGTATAGTGTCGGGTTAGCTTGGCTCTTGGATCTTTGGCCAAGCTGACAATGGGTTTGGCTATTGAGGTATAGAGCTGTCCATAAAACCTCTCAATCTCTCCCAGCACCTCGGCCTTTGTCGAAGCCACACCGCCGTCCTCCGTCTTCAGCTTTGTTAATCGACTTTGCCCATATATATACCCATATATATACCTTGGTAAACGTATTTTTTTCTAGGATGAAAGGTATATCCTGTACCCCTAACAGCGTTAAGTTACGATACGAACACTCTTCGAATTTTTTTTTTAAATCTATGCGAACACTATATCACATTGACATAAGAACCAGTGTGTTTACATCTTCAATGGGGCCGATTTAGAATCGGAAGCATGTCTAACCTTTGGGTTATTTTGTACTAAGTACGTCTTAAAAACGGGGACTAACTTTAGTACCAGGTTTAAACCATTATCCGACCAAAATAAGTCGACATATAACTTTCAAGTTTGGTCTACTGTCATTGTCAATTTGTTTTGGACGGATAATGGTTTAAACCAGGTACAAAAGTTAGTCCTCGTTTTATCATAAGACTGAGTGTGTTAACATAGTATCGCTCGTTATACATGCAACATTTCATGACGATCGGTTCAATGGTAAAAGTGCTTAAGGGTACCAGACAGACAGAGAGACAAGCAGACAGAGTTACTTTAGTTTTTATACTATTATATCGGTATTATTGTATATATGTCGCAGGCAAATTGTATGATTCCGCGTTTTACAAACGGCGTCGTCGTATTACAAACGCTCGCTCTTTTGGAATATGCCGAAGGCAAAATGTGAATTGCCTCGCCAGTATATAATATGCCTTAATATTTGATAGACAATTCAATCGCCGTTTACAAAATGACGCGACAAATTGAAGTATTTAGTTCTTTTTCTTACCTCACGCGGCGCTGCAAATCAAAACAATCATAATGGCGTCGATTTAGTGAAACAGAAAAATATTGAAAACAGTGCAAATCCTGCGTGTTCAAAGGACTTTTTACAAAAAAGGATTGTTTTTTATGAAATTTATCATATTTTAAGTTATTCCTATTTGAATAGGTACGTGATTGCTAAAATAAAGTGTTTTGTCCAATTTGTTTTTTTTTTATGATAGCCACCCTACTTTAACCATCAATGTTGAAATGTTAACAATTGAACGAGTTTTAAATTTGCCTTCGGCATATTTCAAAAGAGCGAGCGTTTGTAAACAGACGACGCCGTTTGTAAAACGCGGAATCATACAATTTGCCTGCGACATATACATATATTCGACATAAATTAATAAAAATAGGTACTAAACATATCACTAATAAGCTAATAGTAAATTACTTTTATTTTACAATACATACAGACTATCATGTCTCTTTCCCTTGCGGGATAGACAGAGCCCAGGTCTATAAGACCATAAAGCCACGTTTATAATGCTGGTGGGCGGGGAGGTGGAAAACTGAATCAAAATATTGATGGGTAGCTAGCAGCACCGCCTACCTTTGATTCCTTAGATTTCATTCATTCCGTCGATCGGATTTTACAAAAAGAAAAGAAACAGATGTATTTTCTACGTGTTTTCTTTTCACCCAAAAAAGCATGGAAACTTGTACAATTTATTTTAAAAGTAATTATTACTTAATGAAAATAATATATACATACCACTTTTAAAACTTTCTCGAACTTCGGTCCTCTGAATATTTCTGCAAAGAAATAATTCTCATAGTCTTCATCGGTATATGTTTTCAATAATTTAGAATGTGGGTCTTCTCCACTTTGTTTATTATTGCCTTGGTCTTCACCAGTCGATGCTTCTTCAACTTCACCAGAGGTCACATCCATACGTTTTTCTACAGTGTCACTAAAACTAATATCTACACCTTTTGGGTCTAAAATAGCTTTTTCTGTTATACTAGACTCAAAATCTGTACTTGCCAAGTCTAAAGTTGTCTCTTTAATTTCACTTGTATCGTAATCTGCACTTTTTGTGTCTAAAGTAGCTTTTTCTGTTTTACTAGACTCAAAATCTGTACTTGCTAAGTCTAGAGTTGTCTCTTTAATTTCACTTGTATCGTAATCTGCACTTTTTGTGTCTAAAATAGCTTTTTCTGTTTTACTAGACTCAAAATCTGTACTTGCTAAGTCTAGAGTTGTCTCTTTAATTTCACTTGTATCGTAATCACCAGCAGATTCTATCGTCTCCGATTTGTCAGAATCAGAATTAAGTATTGCGTATTCGATTTCAATTGCACCTTCTTTCTGTGTTGTTTTTTCTATAGGTTGACTCATTGCTAATGCAATTAAAAGAACTGCGAGAAATATAATTTTCATTTTTGTTTTCTTTGCAATTTTTTTAGTTTTTTTAGTAATCACTGCACTTGAGATATATTGTTACTGTTTGAAAGCTAGTGATCTTTACAATATATACTTAATTTGATATGTTAATAAGTAAACAAGGATATAATTTTAATAGGAAAAATTAAAATATGCTGCTTAGAATAATCTTTTTTCTAGGAAGTCCCAGCAGCATGTATAGGGAAATCACACACTCCAAGTCGAATCTATATATGTTACACTAGCAGTGCCCGCGACTCCATTCGCGTACATTTATATGGGGGCTACGTCTTATCATAACAGGAACATCTAAATGTCACCAAGTTTTGAAAATTCTGTTAATTCGTTTAAGAGTTATGGAGGAACATACATACAAAAAAACATTCTAAAAATCCTCAATATAATTTCAGTATCATGTATAGACCTTACGATTTCTCTGAAAACATAAGTAACTTATTCCATAAGTTACCTTAACATATATATTATTAGTATTGATTACCTACACGCAAATGCTCCCGGTGAAGAAGCACCTTTAGATAAAAATAGATACTACGCATTAAGGCGCTGTATCCCTTAACCGTTTGTAGCGGTTGAAAGTGGCGATACCAGTTGGCCTGTCCAAAGTCTCATTTCAAACCCGCGTCTGCCATTTACGTGTTAATTTTCACTTTTAATTTAATAATTCAATAATTATAACCAAATATTGTATTTTTTTTTAGGTATCCATCTGGCTTATTTAGTTATACTTTTTATAGAAGTGAAAAAGTTAGTAGTTGTCGCTGAAAATATCAAGAAATTCGCGACGAAACTTTTTCTGGATATAGCTTTTTTGCTATTTTATTTTGCTAGGATTTAAATATATTTTTGGAAATATTTTGATGTAACCATTTATTTTGATCTTTGAACTGTACTTCATATTTTTTTCATGCTCGTATTCCATGAAAAACTAGGCTAACAGCGCGACGAAAAAATAGACGTTTTACGGCATTCTTCTGATGCACAGCGCCTTAAATCTTTTTCTTCTATCTATCTAAATATATATAACTCAAAGGTGACTGACTGACATAGTGATCTATCAACACACAGCCCAAACCACTGGACGGATCGGGCTGAAATTTGGCATGCAGGTAGATGTTATGACGTAGGCATCCGTTAAGAAAGAATTTTGATCAATTCTATCCCCAAGGGGATGAAATAGGGGATAAAAGTTTGTATGAAACTTTGTCAATTTTAAACCGATCGGGCTGAAAAAAATCTCAACGCGAGTAAGCCGCGGGTGAAATGATAAAATATAATTTTAAGTTACTGAATTGCTAAATACGGTTTTATTGCGTTTATTATAATAATTTTTCGCCAAACGTTTTGATACTTTAGAGTTTTCATGTTCGCAGGAAGACTAAGTTGACTTTTGTCTATGATTACACAATAGAAAACACAATTTGTGTTATAGCACTACTTATGCAAAATTACCACCTGCAATATTTAAAGAAAAGTGATCGGATATTCCAGTGCATATTTACATAAAGTTCAGAAGTGGGCAATTATGAAAAGCACTTTTTATTGAAAAATCCTGTTTTATATTTTAAGGGTCATCATCATCATTTCGAGTAGGTATCACGGTCAATCGACCATGCACACCCTGGTGTCAAATTTCGTCGGAACCGCCTCTCGGCCTCTGACATGGTCCCTTTTACTACTACTAGATGGCAGCTGGGAACAACAGCTTAACGTGCCTTCCGAAGCACTGAACCATCTTTATTATCAGAAAATCAGGTGATTCAAGCCTGCAATGTCCTAATCAAACTGGAAACAACTAAACAAAGTATGCTTTCCGTGGGAATCGAACCCACGACGTCCGGGTCTACATCTCACTGCATACACATACTGACTAGCTCCGTGGCGCAGCGGTCAACACGCCAGCCTGCGACACGGAGTGACCGGGTTCGATCCCCGGCCAGGTCAAGATGGAAAATGATCTTTTTCAGATTGGCCTGGGTCTTGGATGTGTATCTATATATGTATTTGTTATAAAATATAGTATTGTTGAGTAAGTATCCCATAACTCAAGTCTCGAACTTACTTTGGGGCTAGCTCAGTCTGTGTGATTTGTCCGTATATATTTATTTGTTTTATTTATTTATTTATACTGCCCTGCTCCAACATAATAAGGTTGCTTTACACTAAGTGACTTATTTATAACGAAGCAAAAATACCCTTACTAGGTTGTAACAGTGTGCGATCGGACCTAATAAAAGTCAGGAAATACAAGTACTTTGTAAGTAAGTAAAATGGCAAATTATACCTGAATATTATCATTATCATCATCAGGTATTTATAGTCTCCACTACAGGAGAGTTCAATCGTCTCCTAGCATACCTGGAAACCAACGAGCTCCTTAGTGACAACCAATATGGTTTTCGCAAGGGTCGCTCAACCGGTGACCTACTGGTATATGCCACTCACTTATGGAGCGAAGCCTTGGAGGGTCACGGTGAGGCAATTGCCGTTTCACTAGATATATCCAAGGCTTTTGACCGGGTCTGGCACGAAGCTATCCTCAGTAAGCTTCCAGCGTATGGTTTACCAGAGGACCTTTGCAACTGGATATCCGATTTCCTGAGGGAACGGTCGATTCGAGTGGTTATGGATGGCTGCTCTTCCAACCTAATCGCTATTAATGCCGGGGTACCTCAGGGATCTGTTCTTTCTGTACTACTAGAGCCATACTTGGCCAGAGCAGCCAGAGGACTTGGGCGACACTCTCCACGCTGGCCAAATGGGTTGGAGAGGTCTCAGACATGTATATAAGCTTTGTTTAGCTTGTATTTCCTTATTCGTCTTCTACGACATTCAAGGGAAGACTTTGAGTGGTAGGACCACTCAAGTCTTCTACTCTGTCGGATACCACACAGCGAATATACCTGAATACTGAGATTTTATTTATGATAAAAATATTCGAAGAAGCCGCTGCCAATCTAACAAATTCCTATCCCCAGCTTGGAAATACTACCAATCATCATCATTTCGTGTAGGTGTCACGGTCAATCGACCATGCACACCCTGGTGTCAGAGTTCTTCGGAACCGCCTCTCGGCCTCTGACGTGTTTCCTTTAACGACTAGGCACCAGATGGCAGCCGGGACCACCGGCTTAACGTGCCTTTCGAAGCAAGGAATCATCTTTCTTATCAGACAATCAGGTGATTCAAGCCTGCCAATGGGCAGCAGCGTCGAAGCCAAAGAAACTTCGCTCTCCAACCCGCCTGCAAAGGCTCCCACAAGGATTCATTTGCCCACGGAAAGAAAAATCATTGTGAGAGGCCTTTGTCCACCTGTGGACTTCACGGGTGAAATGATGATGATGAATGCAAACAGATCTCTGAATCCCAGCTACAAAATATTCGAAATGAAAATGGATTCCTGACGAGTACGAAACTATAGTCGGCAATCCCGACGAAATAGCACGTGAGTGACCCGTTTTTAGTACATAATGTCTATCTCACGTTAGTTTCAATGATATAAAATATTTCAAGTTGTTCCTTAGCCGTAGAGTCCCACAACACAAAGTTTATTGAGCTTAAAATGTTGTGTTATATATGCACAGATATTCTGCAAAATAAATTGCACAATATGGAAAGAGATTCTGCAAAATAAATTGCAGGAATATCGATAGAATGGGATATTATGTCTGTCTGTGATATCGGAGCTGCCAAACGGCTGGACGGATTTCAATGCTGTTTGTCTCTTTATTTATATCTAACTTCAAGAGGTTATCAACTCGACCCGTATGTATATGTATATTGTAAGAATTGCAGCGTCATTGTATATGTTTGCCGTGTGCTTTCCAGCAGAGTAGAATAGGACTACTCCAAGTCTTCCCATAGATGTCGTAAGAGGCGAAATACAAGCTCAACAAAGCTCGTAAACATCAATGAGATCTCTCCCTCTGGCCAGCGAGGAGAGTGTAGGCCAAAACAACAGAAACATATGACGTTCAAAAAGCGATACATGTATCCTACTTTGAATAAAAATTATTCATTTTCATTTTCAAATCCTATGTCTGCTCTGGCCAAGGATGGTTCCGATGGTACAGTGAGGGTCATGCTCCTGCAGTGGAGACTAAAAAGACCTAATGATGATGTATATGTTAATCTATATATGTGTCTAGCTTATAAATATGTGTGCTATATTCATAAGTTTATGTATATTTTGATTGATGTTTGAATTCAAATTTTTTGGGGTAATATTTATTTCGAAGATTATGAGTTGAATTATATTTCGTTTTTATTTATCAAAGTGAGGAGTCTTTTGCCCAGTAGTGTAACATAACGGCTTGTTAAAAAAATAAGTTAAACTAGGTACAGTAAAACTTGATGTTGAGATTATAAAAATATGTCTCAATTGTGTCTGATGTATGCCTAAAAATATTATTTTAGTCTTGGTAGAGCCACGATAGCGGAAAAATGGGGAAGTACTACACACTCTCGCAGAAAATCGAAGCTTCTGCTTTACCGCTTCTATGCTTCGTTCGGTGAGTGAGAGAGCCCGAGGCCCATCCTTGCCCCTCCCCTCCCCATTTCCTACTACCAACTTCTTGAAAGACCGGCAATGCACCTGTCACAACCCGGTGTTGCAGTTGTCCATGGGCAGCGGTGATCACTTACTATCAGGTGACCCGCTTGATCGTTAGCCGTCCTATATCATAAAAAAAAATACACTTTTTATTTGTGATCGATTCCTTAAGATACCTTAATGATCATTTAAAGTTGAGCAACACCAGAGAAAATGTTCTTATATAGAATTATACAAAATCACCATAAGATAATCTAATAAATATATAGCAACTTTCAGTGGCCGAGAGGCGGTTCCGAAGAACTCTGACACTAGGGTATACATGGTCGATTAACTGTGACACCTACTCGAAATGACGATGAGCAACTTTTGTTATGAAGCCATTACCATAAACTAAATATTTAATATAGCTACCAAAGTTCTCACAGCACTGTTACAAAGAGCTTGCTTGTGAAGTTTGGTAGAGCCACGCTACCGGCAATATACGTTTTTGCTAGTAGCATGAATGGGCCGGCTCATCCGGGGAAGTACCACACTCTCACAGAAAATCGACGTTTGAGTAGGAGGTTTACCGCTTCGTTCGGTGAGTGAGAGAGCCGGAGGCCCATCCTTCCCCCATTTCCTCCCCCATGTCCCTTCCCCAGCTCCTTGAAAGGCCGGCAACGCTCCTGTTACACTCTGGTGTTGCAGTTGTACATGGGCAGCGCTGGTGGCTTACCTAATAATGCCTATTATGTTTGTCGCCCCATAACATAAAAAAGTTACGAATTTATAGGCGTTTCAGCAAAGCGTTTTCTTCTTCTTCTTCTTCTTCTTCTTCTTCTTCCTCATCTTATCCCGTTTTCAAATCGTTTAAAACAATTGGTGGTCTATGAAGTCGGTTTACCGACGATAATTTTACGTAATAACGGTGGAAGAGAGATGCGTCACAAGCCGAACTCTCTCTCTATCGCTTGTTCCACGCTCTCGCTTGCACGCGGAACGTGACACATCTTCGTGCGTGCAGCCGGCGTTCATAAGACGTTATCACGTCAATATATGACTTTTTAACTTTTATATCTGTAACAGATTTATGTTTTGAAATCGGGGGGCACGGCAGTGCCCCCGCCAAGTCGAGCGCGAAGCAAACACTGCCGTACCATCCTTTACTGGAACCATTTTATGAAACTCACTCACTCACTCACTCACTCACTCACTTATGATCATCAAAATAGAACTAGTACTTCCCATAAACTCAGAGAGCTGAAATTTGGTACAGAGTTAGGGTTTAATGGCCACATAAAGGGAAAACTATAAAAACTAGGATAATCGAAGATCTGAAGTACCTGGTGACCCTGATCAGAAAACACAAGAGCCCCACTAAACTATTACAGATCGACATACCGCCTTTACAAAAAATATTCAACTTGGTGGGCTGCTTCATTTGATGTTAAAAAATCGAAGGTCTGAAGTATCTGATGAAGAACCCTCAGCTGTATTAGAGATATGGTAATGCCACCTTCTACTATTGGTCATTGCAAAATTCCAGCGTAGTGTGACACATCTTCTAATTTAATCTATCCTATAGCGTCCCACTGCTGTGCGAATGCCTCCCCTTCTGCTTTTAATACGCATATAAATAAAATTAAAGGAAAACTCTGGATAAGACTAGACTGGCTTTTATATTTATACTTACAAGTTAACAAGAAGAAATAGTCGAACGATTAATTGCTCCAACATTACACAAATTAACTAAACAAATTACACAAAAATTTTAATTACGCTCAAAATTTGGTCAAAATATAATGCATTGGACTAATAGTGGCGGTGATACCCGAACACGTCGCTAGATGGCGGTGACTGTATTTTAAAACGCGCTTACGTTCTTTCCGATAACCTTATAAAGCGAACTGGCAAGCGGCCGCGTTAGGATAACCGCGCTGTGTCACGTCGAAAAATCACCTTGTCCGGAGCAGAACTTCCCCCGTTAGGATCAGTATCGTTGTACGGAAAGCCCATTCAGTGGGCAGGCAAGGCTAAATACCTTGGAGTCGTACTCGATAGCGCGATAACCTTCGGCCCCCACATCAGCAAAGTCCGCTACCATGCCGCCTTCGTATTAGGCCATCTTCACCCCATGATAGGCAATGCTAAGATGTCACTTAAAAATAAGTTGACACTCTATAAGCTTTGCATCCGGCCTATCATGACCTACGCCGGCGTAGTTTTCTCCCACATCGCGCCCTCCCACATCGATCGGCTGCAACGCTTGCAGAACCACTTCGTTACCTGTGCCACAAATACGAGTCACCACCGGTACTTGCGCATGACAGACTTACACCGTGACCTAGATCTCCCATCCATTCGCGGCTATCTCAAAATCGCCTCCAAGCGTTACTTTGATAAAGCCGCACGCCATCCCAACCCGTTAGTAGTGCAAGCTGCTAACTACTCCCCCAACTTACTCGATACGACCTTACGTCGTAGACGTCCTAGAAACGTACTTGACGATCTCGATGATCCTATTGACATCGCACAAGCCCGCCCCGACCCCTCTTCGGCTCCGAATAGCCAGAGGAATCCCACTTTCCGTCGCACTCGCCACCGGAATAGAGTGCGTAGAGTAGGATTAGCACCGATTACTGGTGACCGCCCTGCGGTTCCGGGTGACTTGTACCCAGGATAGGCCCTTCTGGCAACGTAGCTTTCGGCCCATAAGGCAAAAGATAAGAGTTACTGCTCTCCAAAGGCTTTTGCCATTGTTTCTCAGATTGGCCCTTTAGGCTTGCATGCACGTATACGCGGCCATCAGGCAATATGAGAGTTTGCTGTCTCTCTAAGTTGCGCACACAGGCAATGCCAAAATCCCGTCCCTCCTGGGGGCCCTTTGGTGATGTTGTCTATTAAGGTTGAGGGCACTCTGCCCTCACCTCAAACGCTCGCTGAAGTAGCGAAAGCTCACTTGGAGCTAGCTACATAGTCAATTAAAAAAAAAAACAGCCGCTTTTACCATCCATTCGCGGCTATCAAAAAAACGCCCACGTTAAAAAAAACACGGCCACGTTACATTACACGGCTTTATAATGGGAAATCGGTGTAATTTGGTGTTATAAATGCCTATGTTTATGAACAATGTATGGAATAACTGAAATAAACTGTCACAGTGCGGCTGAAGTGAGATTTACTTAGCGGGGTGGTGAACCGCCTCGCCTCGTTGCGTCGTCTGTGATCAAGCCAGTGGATTCTTAAGAAATGTCGTCAGGGGCTCCGTAGAATCAATAAAATAAACTACACCATCGTTTTATTGATAATAAGACTTAGAAAAAGCGCAAGAAAACTCATTTATACTTGATACTGGCTAAATACGTAACGCGTGAAAGCCATAAATAAAAAAAAAAAAATGCTAAGATGTCACTTAGAAATAACCTCGTAAGACCCAAGCTTAAGATTTACCTTTATGAAGTGCGACCCAGTGTCCTCAGACGAGGGCAAAAAAGTTAAAAGGCTTCAGACCCAAGCCGATTTTTATTAAAATGAACCCAAAATATATGCAATACTACATTGGGACTTATTGATGGCTTCATTAATACTATGTTTGATTATTTTGGGATATTTAAAAATTCAATATATTTTGTTCTTGCATGAGGACATTGGGTATTACTTGCAAACGTGTCCTTGATTTATTTGTTCTCATGTGAGTACAATGGTTCATAATTAATAAATTAAAAAAAAACTAGTTTCAAAACTTTTATTTAATAAATGATATGATATGATATAAACGAAACTGCAAATGAAAAAAATCTAAATCATAAATCTTCTACATCCATTTTGAATTAAGCAACATTTTAATCTTGTCTAGGTAGATACTTATAGTTATAATTTAAATGCTGTATTTTAATTTCAATGCTGTAGTGACCATGAAGTACTAAACTTAACATTTAGGTATAATGTGGCCAGGATATTCTGCATTTTGGGTCCCAGTCGAGTTAGCTATGCGTCTTCTGCCCTACTTCTACCAATTCCACATTAAGCTGATGCAGTAGTTTCAGCTTCGCGCTCCGATTTTGATGAGCAGCTGTTATCTCGGTCCTAGGTAATACCGAAATCAGAATATAAGCCGTTATCTTGCCGACCCCGAGGTCAGACCTTGATGATTCAGAAATTGAAGAATGTACCAATCCAGATCTTCAATTTCTGATTCATATAATAAGTCCTCGATTTCATAATTTTTCAAATCTGCAACAAAATATAAAAATAAGTAATATATTTTTGTAATGTAATTAAAACCCAATGTGATCAAGTAATCACATAAAAAAATAGAAGTAACGCCCGCTGTGATCAGGCGAGTACATATTTTTTCAATAGTACATAAATATGCATTACAGTTACATTGAAACCAAATAGTATTGTATTTGAAAACTAGTACATATAACTCACTTATTTAACAACACTGATTAAAAAATAAATCGTCGATGACTGAAATAAATTGAGATTATAACTCACCTCTTCGACGTGAACGCTGCATGTTTGCCATTTTGGTCAAAAATGACTAATTTCACATCATTGGTCAGAAATTTCATTTACATCAAATTGACGTTTATGTTTCGACCAACCAGAGAACAACAACTGGCAGATCATTTACGCGCTAAAATTGAAGTATCTTGGATTCTTTTATTTTGTCCTCAAGTGATCACAGTGGGTAATAACGTTGATAAAAAAATATAAATTCTTGGGCCCGAACGATTTCTTTTTTTTGGCCTCGTCTGAGTACATTGGGCCTTACGAGGATAAGCTGACACTCTATATTTACACGCAGCGAGCATACAACGCCCTGAGAGTTCAATATAACAATTCCTTCAGGGCGCTGATGGGGCTGTCTCGACGCTGTAGTGCATCTGGCATGTTTGCGGAGGCACATACAGATGGCTTTCACGCTATTATTCGCAAGCGTTGTGCCTCCATGCTCAGGCGGCTGCGTGACAGCTCAATAGCATCCTGAAGATGATTGCGGATAGATGGAGCAGTCCACTGCTGATGCACTGGAATAGTTTGCATTGCGGTTAGATGGGCAGCTCCAATACCATATCTTAATTTTATAGCCTACATAAATATTATTTAGTACTAACCTTAGACGTAAGCCAGTTGTTACTAACACAATGGACAAATGTCTGAAAAAACATTTATTATTATTATTATTATTATAAGCTTTGCATCCGCCCTATCATGACCTATGCCGGCGTAGACTTTTCCCATATCCGTCCCTTCCACATCCTACGACTGCAACGTTTGCAGAATCGTTTCGTCCAACGTGACACGGGCAATTATCGGTACTTGCGCATGACAGACTTACACCGTGACTTAGATCTCCCGTCCATCCGCGGCTATCTCAAAAACGCCTCCAAGCGTTTCTTTGAGAATGCCGCACGCCACCCCAACCAGTGGTGCAAGCCGCTAACTACTCCCCCAACTTATACGATACGTCCTTATCTTATGTCGTAGACGTCCTAGAAACGTACTTGACGATCCCGATGATCCTCTTTGGCTTAACTCCGATTACTGGTGACCGCCCGGCGGTCCCGGGTGACTTGCACCCGAGATAGGCCCTTCTGGCAACGTAGCTTTCGGCCCATATGGCAAAAGATGAGAGTTGCTGCTCTCCAAAGGCTTTTGCCGTTGATTCTCAGATTGGCCCTTCAGGCTTCGCATGCATGTATACGCGGCCCATCAGGCAATAGAAGAATTTGCTGTCTCTCCAAACCTTGCGCACACAGGCAACGCCCAAAGCCGAGGTCCGTTCTTCCTGGGGGCCCTTTGGTGATATTGTCTATATAGGCTGAGGGTAGGTACTCTGCTCTCGCCGCCGTTGAAGTAGCAAAAGCTCACTTGGAGCCAGCTACATAGTCATTTAAAAAAAACAAAATGTTTGCTTGGAATTAGGAGGGATTATTTGCATTTCGTTGATTTCGCTTATTATTTCGTGAGGTTAATTAGCAGGTTGTTATTAAACAATTCGAAGATTTGAATAGGTTAGGAAATTTATTACAGTGACGGATTACTTATTATTACTTAATTATTAGATTTAAAATAAGTTTTAATTGAATACTATATTTAATTGTTAGTTATTTAGTACTCTATAATATAAATACAGTAAAACGGTTGCTATTGTACAAGAATCAGAACCGGAAAAAGAAAAGAAAGATTTGTAATGATAAAAGAAACTACTCCTAGAAAGAAAAAACTGTGTCAAATAAGAAAATCTAATAAAATAAATCAATAGAAACGTGGGCTTCTACAAAAAGACGTGAAATCCCATCAAAAACATTATGTAAAAGACTAGCCAAGTCTCGTGGAGCTGCTTGTTTATCTCTAAAAAGTAATGAAATCTAGACAATGTCGTGCCAAGCCTAAGGTTCCTTACTGCGATTTCTTTATTATTATAGTTAATGTTTTGTGACTTGGCCGTTGAAGAGTACACAAGGGTAACAACCAGGTGCTCCATGACACCATTGCACCAATCTGTCGCCGGAACCGCTACCCATTGACGATGGAAAACTGCCACTTGGAAAACGTTGATCGATGCTGAATGCATATGTTGCACAATTAACAACAGCCTAAAATAAGACACTAGCGTCTCGCTTAACAAACATAGGTAACTAGTTACAACAGAACAGTAACCAAAATTGACTTGTACCCACTAACGTATAAAGGATGTTCAACGGGCAAGTTACACAACATTAACTATAATAATAAAGAAATCGCAGTAAGGAACCTTAGGCTTGGCACGACATTGTCTAGATTTCATTACTTTTTAGAGATAAACAAGCAGCTCCACGAGACTTGGCTAGTCTTTTACATAATGTTTTTGATGGGATGTATTTTTCCCCAAAGTGTTTATTTTTGGAAGATATTGCCTTAGCTACACGAAAAATGTTAGAAATATGCCTATTATGTTTGCTAGTACTTATAAGGAAAAACTTACTTATTTTCCTTACCTGCCACATTCTAAGGATATTAACTTACACAATATTACTTTATCTATACGGTAAAAGATAAATCCCATCAAAAACATTATGTAAAAGACTAGCCAAGTCTCGTGGAGCTGCTTGTTTATCTCTAAAAAGTAATGAAATCTAGACAATGTCGTGCCAAGCCTAAGGTTCCTTACTGCGATTTCTTTATTATTATAGTTAATGTTGTGTAACTTGCCCGTTGAACATTCTTTATACGTTAGTGGGTACAAGTCAATTTTGGTTACTGTTCTGTTGTAACTAGTTACCTATGTTTGTTAAGCGAGACGCTAGTGTCTTATTTTAGGCTGTTGTTAATTGTGCAACATATGCATTCAGCATCGATCAACGTTTTCCAAGTGGCAGTTTTCCATCGTCAATGGGTAGCGGTTCCGGCGACAGATTGGTGCAATGGTGTCATGGAGCACCTGGTTTGTACCCTTGTGTACTCTTCAACGGCCAAGTCACAAAACATTAACTATAATAATAAAGAAATCGCAGTAAGGAACCTTAGGCTTGGCACGACATTGTCTAGATTTCATTACTTTTTAGAGATAAACAAGCAGCTCCACGAGACTTGGCTAGTCTTTTACAGAATGTTTTTGATGGGATTTCACGTCTTTTTGTAGAAGCCCACGTTTCTATTGATTTATTTTATTAGATTTTCTTATTTGACACAGTTTTTTCTTTTTAGGAGTAGTTTCTTTTATCATTACAAATCTTTCTTTTCTTTTTCCGGTTCTGATTCTTGTACAATAGCAACCGTTTTACTGTATTTATATTATAGAGTACTAAATAACTAACAATTAAATATAGTATTCAATTAAAACTTATTTTAAATCTAATAATTAAGTAATAATAAGTAATCCGTCACTGTAATAAATTTCCTAACCTATTCAAATCTTCGAATTGTTTAATAACAACCTGCTAATTAACCTCACGAAATAATAAGCGAAATCAACGAAATGCAAATAATCCCTCCTAATTCCAAGCAAACATTTTGTTTTTTTTAAATGACTATGTAGCTGGCTCCAAGTGAGCTTTTGCTACTTCAATGGCGGCGAGAGCAGAGTACCTACCCTCAGCCTATATAGACAATATCACCAAAGGGCCCCCAGGAAGAACGGACCTCGGCTTTGGGCGTTGCCTGTGTGCGCAAGGTTTGGAGAGACAGCAAATTCTTCTATTGCCTGATGGGCCGCGTATACATGCATGCGAAGCCTGAAGGGCCAATCTGAGAATCAACGGCAAAAGCCTTTGGAGAGCAGCAACTCTCATCTTTTGCCATATGGGCCGAAAGCTACGTTGCCAGAAGGGCCTATCTCGGGTGCAAGTCACCCGGGACCGCCGGGCGGTCACCAGTAATCGGAGTTAAGCCAAAGAGGATCATCGGGATCGTCAAGTACGTTTCTAGGACGTCTACGACATAAGATAAGGACGTATCGTATAAGTTGGGGGAGTAGTTAGCGGCTTGCACCACTGGTTGGGGTGGCGTGCGGCATTCTCAAAGAAACGCTTGGAGGCGTTTTTGAGATAGCCGCGGATGGACGGGAGATCTAAGTCACGGTGTAAGTCTGTCATGCGCAAGTACCGATAATTGCCCGTGTCACGTTGGACGAAACGATTCTGCAAACGTTGCAGTCGTAGGATGTGGAAGGGACGGATATGGGAAAAGTCTACGCCGGCATAGGTCATGATAGGGCGGATGCAAAGCTTATAATAATAATAATAATAATAAATGTTTTTTCAGACATTTGTCCATTGTGTTAGTAACAACTGGCTTACGTCTAAGGTTAGTACTAAATAATATTTATGTAGGCTATAAAATTAGTCAAAGTCAAAGTCAAAGTCAAAGTCAAAGATTTTTATTCAAAATTGGATACATGTATCTCTTTTTGAACGTCATATTTTTATTTCTTATATATTTTTTTATATATGCAAAATTGAAATACTACTAGCGTTTCGGAACGACCACTGGTGAGAAGAATACGCCGAAAGAAACTCAATCCAGCCTTGGTCCCTACGTGCCTGAAGGGCTCTGAATACATTGTTAACATTAAATACAATTTTTCATACTATAGATTAATTTTAACATTTAATAATTGTTAACATTAAATAAATTTATATAAATTTCCACGCATTTTTATCAGTAATATAATCATCAATGCAGTAATAAGCCTTTTTTATTAACTGGTTTTTTACAATCGTTTTGAACTTAAGTAAAGGCAGACCTAATATTTCTGCAGGAATTTTATTATAGAAGCGTACTCCTAAACCCAAAAATGAATTCATAGTTTTCTGCAATCGCAATACTGGTGTAGCTAATTTATTTTTATTTCTCGTGTTTCGGTCATGGATATCACTATTTTTCTTATATAAATCAAGATTATAGCGCACAAACATAATATTCGCAAATATGTACTGAGAAGGTAAAGTTAAAATATTTATATCTTTAAACAATTCTCTAAGAGATTCTCTAGCACCAAGTTTATATATAGATCTAATAGCGCGTTTCTGCAGGACAAATATGGTGTTTACTTCTGCAGCGTTACCCCATAGTAAAATCGCATAAGACATAACACTATGAAAGTAACTGAAATATACCAAACGCGCAGTATCAACATCAGTCAGTTGTCTAATTCTCCTGACAGCATAAGCTGCAGAACTAAGTTTACCCGCTAACGTAGTAATATGGGCACCCCATTGAAGCCCGGCATCAAGAGTTATTCCAAGAAATGTTGTTTTATCAGTTAAATCTAGTGGTTCATTATCCATTACTATTTGTGTTGGAATTTTTGTAACATTTGGTAAGCAAAATTTAATACATTTCGTTTTCTTAGCGTTCAACAATAGATTATTCGCTGTGAACCAATCCAACACTTGAGCTAAAGTACTATTAACCACGTCAAAAGAATTAGTTTGTCTATCAATTTTGAAGACAAGAGAAGTGTCATCGGCAAATAGTACAGCCTTACATGTATTGACACAGTAAGGTAGGTCATTGATGTAAATGAGGAATAACAGAGGCCCTAGCATAGAGCCCTGGGGTACGCCCATCTTAACCGATGATCCGGAGGATTGTACCCTATCTAAACTAACTTTTTGAGTTCGGCCACTTAAATAAGATTCAAGTAAATCGCGAGATTTACCTTTTATTCCATAGTGCTCCAGCTTGGAGAGAAGGGTATTGTGGTCTACGCAATCAAAGGCTTTGGAAAGATCACAAAAAACACCAATAGCATTTTGTTTTCCCTCCCAAGCATCATATATGTATTTCAACAGAGCTACACCCGCGTCTGTAGTTGACCGACCCTTTGTAAATCCATACTGTTCACGATGGAAAAGGCTATTTATGTTAAAAAAAGCTAATAACTGATTAAAAATCATTTTTTCAAATATTTTACTAAGAGCTGGCAGAATAGAAATGGGACGGTAATTAGTGGGATCATTTTTATCGCCAGATTTGTACAAAGGAATGACTTTACTTAACTTCATCAAGTCAGGAAATGTCCCAGTATCTACACACTTATTAAATATAGAAGCTAAATATGGTGCAATTACTTCAATGATGTTACTAATGACAGCTACAGAGATATCCCACAAATCTCCAGTTTTCTTATTGTTCAAACTCTTAAATGTATCAATGATTATTTGAGGTGTTACATGTTGAAATATTAAATGATTGTTACATTCTGGTATACAGCTTGTTAATAGTTTTTTAGATTCCTCAGATGATGAACGTAAGGAGGCAGTAGTATTTACGGGAATGTTAGTAAAGAAATCTTCGAAATATTTTGCGACGTCTTCATTAGTACTGAGGATCTTATTATCTACTTTTAATTCTATTTTGTTGTCACGATTTTTGGTTTTCCCGGTTTCCATGTTAATAATTTTCCAAGTGGTCTTTATCTTATCATGAGAATCTAGAATAGCTTTTCTTGTATATAAAGATTTTGCGCACAGGCACGCCTTTTTAAAAACCTTAGAGTAAGTTCTAACATAATTAATAAATTCAGTATTTTTATTGTAAGCTTTCATAGCTAATAATTCGTATAACCTGTTTCTACTAACGTAAATACCAGTTGTAGCCCATTCACTAAATTTTTTACCGATACGTTTAGTACATTTTTTAATTTTGAATGTATTTTTGAATTCCGATTCAATAATACCAAACATTTTATTATATAGAGCATCCGGATCATCTCTAGTTTCTTCAATTAGGGGCATTTTTTCAGATATTTTTTTCTTAAATAGGGGTCAAGAAAGTCATTTATTCATGCTCCATAAAAGTAAAAGATACATACGGTTATCCACAACAGGCTTCGTCAAAATGTCACAGAGGATCATCAGCAGCATGCTTCGTCAAATGGTTACAGAGAGTCATCAGCAACATGCTTCGTCAAGTGTTCACAATGAATCATCAGCAATATGCTTTGTCAAAAACATAGAGAACGTATCCACGGAACGTTTCGTCAAAAGGTGCATAGATAAATATATATCCGCAACATGCTTCGTCAAAATTTTTAGTCTAAAAGGCCGCCCCGGGTCGTTCCTGGCCCAAAGGTTCCCATTACACTGGCCGCATTACCTCGCTGAATTGCAATGGACAGCCTTTGAGCAAGATACGATACGGAGCGATTATCCTTTGTCTGTTCAGCAATACGGCGACCCAATTCTTTGACAAAAACTTTAGTTTCTGAACCCCAAGCACCCGTGGTCTCAAAAGCTACCGGTACAAATATGTAGGCCGACTCTAAGCAAGCGTACTTTACATGTTTTTGTTTAGCTGCATTTTCGGCAGCTGAGCCTGCTATTCTCATCGTGTCTTTTAAATGTGACGACGCAAATGTGCTCACACAGGTGGCATCCCAGATCAAGCAACGACCCTTTTTCCAAGGTATTAATGTTAAGCCATCAGGCCTTTTCCCATCAGAGCGATTTAATCCGGGGGGTTCCAATACACAAGGAATGTTAGCGCTTACCATGGCTCTTCGGATAATATCGTTAAGCGCATGATGTCTAGGGAACCTCCCGGCACACCTTAAGCAGCTAAGGCCATGATGACCCTTGATATCTACCAAGGCTCCGCAAATACACTGATGCTGCTCGCAAAGGTTACAGCCAATCCTGAGAGCTGCCGCTATGCGTATAGAATTGTTGTCCATTAAAGTACCTAGTTGAGGAGATGGCAACGCGTGGAGCCAGGCACCAGATTCTGGCAATAAAACAGATTTAATTCTGGCCAATTCCACTCCCGAACTCTTCGATAGCATATCGTCGACAACGGCTTTGGCAAGAATATCGTCCCACTTCCTCTGAATCCTGGGCTGGTCGGGTATATTTTGACCTAATCTAGCTTGCCATTCAGCAAGAGCCTCATTCATAAAGGGCAAAGTAAAGCCGTCACCGTGAAGAGACAAAACATGAGTGACGAGCTCAATCACCCCGTGTGAAGAAGCTAAAAAAGCCGGCAGGCAAGTGTCTTGTACCCGACGAGCGCCCAAACCCCCATGCCTAACCGGTAGCGATGCCTGTCGCCACTGATTTTCGTCAAGGCTTATATTCAAGATGTCCTCAAGTATGTTTTTTAATGAGGTATCTATAGATAAAATATCGCTAGGAAATAACCACACGGGAGCCGTCCGCAGAAAATACGTTAATTTCGGCATGGACAGGCAGCTAACAAAGAGGGTCAGTGCGACATGAGCAGGCAGTTCTTTTAAAGTGTCCCCTGATTTCTGAATAATATCATGTAATAATGTAAATGTAATAATATCATCAGCTAAAATAAATGTATTTCTTAAATACATTTATTTTAGCTTTGGTTATAGATCTAAAGGTTACTTTTGGTAAGTCTACTTCTACATCATTTATAAGTTTTACAAACTGACCGTAGTGATCCGAGGTTAGATTTTTAGTTATATATTTGTCAACAGCAGTGCAATTGCAGAAAACATTATCTATGCACGTTGCAGAATCTTCAGTAACTCTAGTTGGTTCCAAAAACAAATTAACCAAATCAAAAGATTTAAAGACATTTAAAAATCGAACACTTTCAGTTGTTGTAACTAACAAATCAACATTAAAGTCACCGCACACT
Source organism: Elegia similella (assembly GCA_947532085.1). Classification (NCBI taxonomy): domain Eukaryota; kingdom Metazoa; phylum Arthropoda; class Insecta; order Lepidoptera; family Pyralidae; genus Elegia; species Elegia similella. Next base: position 5,269,967 of record OX383951.1, on the reverse strand, counting down.
ATAATATTTTTGCGACAACAACATAATTTTCTCAAGACATCTTCAATAACTGATTAAGATATGGTATTGGAGCTGCCCATCTAACCGCAATGCAAACTATTCCAGTGCATCAGCAGTGGACTGCTCCATCTATTCGCAATCATCTTCAGGATGCTATTGAGCTGTCACGCAGCCGCCTGAGCATGGAGGCACAACGCTTGCGAATAATAGCGTGAAAGCCATCTGTATGTGCCTCCGCAAACATGCCAGATGCACTACAGCGTCGAGACAGCCCCATCAGCGCCCTGAAGGAATTGTTATATTGAACTCTCAGGGCGTTGTATGCTCGCTGCGTGTAAATATAGAGTGTCAGCTTATTTCTAAGTGACATCTTAGCATTTTTTTTTTTTTTATTTATGGCTTTCACGCGTTACGTATTTAGCCAGTATCAAGTATAAATGAGTTTTCTTGCGCTTTTTCTAAGTCTTATTATCAATAAAACGATGGTGTAGTTTATTTTATTGATTCTACGGAGCCCCTGACGACATTTCTTAAGAATCCACTGGCTTGATCACAGACGACGCAACGAGGCGAGGCGGTTCACCACCCCGCTAAGTAAATCTCACTTCAGCCGCACTGTGACAGTTTATTTCAGTTATTCCATACATTGTTCATAAACATAGGCATTTATAACACCAAATTACACCGATTTCCCATTATAAAGCCGTGTAATGTAACGTGGCCGTGTTTTTTTTAACGTGGGCGTTTTTTTGATAGCCGCGAATGGATGGTAAAAGCGGCTGTTTATTTTTTTAATTGACTATGTAGCTAGCTCCAAGTGAGCTTTCGCTACTTCAGCGAGCGTTTGAGGTGAGGGCAGAGTGCCCTCAACCTTAATAGACAACATCACCAAAGGGCCCCCAGGAGGGACGGGATTTTGGCATTGCCTGTGTGCGCAACTTAGAGAGACAGCAAACTCTCATATTGCCTGATGGCCGCGTATACGTGCATGCAAGCCTAAAGGGCCAATCTGAGAAACAATGGCAAAAGCCTTTGGAGAGCAGTAACTCTTATCTTTTGCCTTATGGGCCGAAAGCTACGTTGCCAGAAGGGCCTATCCTGGGTACAAGTCACCCGGAACCGCAGGGCGGTCACCAGTAATCGGTGCTAATCCTACTCTACGCACTCTATTCCGGTGGCGAGTGCGACGGAAAGTGGGATTCCTCTGGCTATTCGGAGCCGAAGAGGGGTCGGGGCGGGCTTGTGCGATGTCAATAGGATCATCGAGATCGTCAAGTACGTTTCTAGGACGTCTACGACGTAAGGTCGTATCGAGTAAGTTGGGGGAGTAGTTAGCAGCTTGCACTACTAACGGGTTGGGATGGCGTGCGGCTTTATCAAAGTAACGCTTGGAGGCGATTTTGAGATAGCCGCGAATGGATGGGAGATCTAGGTCAAGGTGTAAGTCTGTCATGCGCAAGTACCGGTGGTGACTCGTATTTGTGGCACAGGTAACGAAGTGGTTCTGCAAGCGTTGCAGCCGATCGATGTGGGAGGGCGCGATGTGGGAGAAGACTACGCCGGCGTAGGTCATGATAGGCCGGATGCAAAGCTTATAGAGTGTCAACTTATTTTTAAGTGACATCTTAGCATTGCCTATCGTGGGGTGAAGATGGCCTAATACGAAGGCGGCATGGTAGCGGACTTTGCTGATGTGGGGGCCGAAGGTTATCGCGCTATCGAGTACGACTCCAAGGTATTTAGCCTTGCCTGCCCACTGAATGGGCTTTCCGTACAACGATACTGATCCTAACGGGGGAAGTTCTGCTCCGGACAAGGTGATTTTTCGACGTGACACAGCGCGGTTATCCTAACGCGGCCGCTTGCCAGTTCGCTTTATAAGGTTATCGGAAAGAACGTAAGCGCGTTTTAAAATACAGTCACCGCCATCTAGCGACGTGTTCGGGTATCACCGCCACTATTAGTCCAATGCATTATATTTTGACCAAATTTTGAGCGTAATTAAAATTTTTGTGTAATTTGTTTAGTTAATTTGTGTAATGTTGGAGCAATTAATCGTTCGACTATTTCTTCTTGTTAACTTGTAAGTATAAATATAAAAGCCAGTCTAGTCTTATCCAGAGTTTTCCTTTAATTTTATTTATATGCGTATTAAAAGCAGAAGGGGAGGCATTCGCACAGCAGTGGGACGCTATAGGATAGATTAAATTAGAAGATGTGTCACACTACGCTGGAATTTTGCAATGACCAATAGTAGAAGGTGGCATTACCATATCTCTAATACAGCTGAGGGTTCTTCATCAGATACTTCAGACCTTCGATTTTTGACATCAAATGAAGCAGCCCACCAAGTTGAATATTTTTTGTAAAGGCGGTATGTCGATCTGTAATAGTTTAGTGGGGCTCTTGTGTTTTCTGATCAGGGTCACCAGGTACTTCAGATCTTCGATTATCCTAGTTTTTATAGTTTTCCCTTTATGTGGCCATTAAACCCTAACTCTGTACCAAATTTCAGCTCTCTGAGTTTATGGGAAGTACTAGTTCTATTTTGATGATCATGAGTGAGTGAGTGAGTGAGTGAGTGAGTGAGTTTCATAAATGCAAAACTTTGCTTTCGCTTAACTTCGGAACTAAATGACCTACAGACTTGAAATTTTGGATTTTAAGTATTTGATTATAGCTTACTAGATGACGAAAATTTCTGCGTTCTGGTCTTATCCAGAGGTTCTCAAACAGGGACCTGAAAATGCGGCGAAATGGTTCCAGTAAAGGATGGTACGGCAGTGTTTGCTTCGCGCTCGACTTGGCGGGGGCACTGCCGTGCCCCCCGATTAAGACCATAAGGAAAGTAATCTTCAATACATTCAATAAGCTTCTACTAGCTTTTGCCCGTAATTTCAGTCGCGTCAATGTGGATATTTCGGGAACAGCACATTTTCCGGGATAAAAGGTAGCCTATATCCCCTCTTTGTGTCCGAACGTGTACGCAAAATTTCATGGTAATAGATTCAGCTGTTAAAGCGCAACAAACTATCTAATAAACAAACAAACTCAATTTCACATTTATAATATCTAGCGCTGTTTTCGCGTAGTTTTGATCAGAAATAATACGAGATTTTGACAGCTCCGTGGCGCAGTGGTTAACACGCCAGCCTGGGACACGAGGGTGCCCGGGTTCGATCCCCGGTCAGGTCAAGATGGAAAAAGATCTTTTCCAGATTGGCCTGGGTCTTGGATGTTTATCTATATATATAGATACAAATACATATGTATTTGTTATAAAATATAGTATCGTTGAGTTAGTATCCCATAACACAAGTCTCGAACTTACTTTGGGGCTAGCTCAATCTGTGTGATTTGTCCGTATATATTAATTGATTTATTTATAATACTTTTCTGCCTATCTAGTGGTTGCGGGGAGTTTCTAATTTAAATGTGAAAGACGAAGGTGCGATGTACTGAGGCGCGATAGAACGCAGACGCGAACCTTACACTCTCCCGAGTGACATAGACTATAGTTTATTAGCAGAGTAGTCGTGATAATATTTTTCTTTGAAAATAAACTTGAAAAGATAAAGATAAGATAATAGTTTATTTGCTAGAATACAGTACAGAGTTCTTAAATTATTACAAGCGCTTGTATTCCACCTTTAGATAGGCATGCAAATATTTAAATATGTGATATGAATCTACTAATCCTAACTTATATTATAAATGCGAAAGTGAGTTTGTTTGTTTGTTTATTTGTTTGTTTGTTACGCTTTCACGCCGTACGTAACTAGTGTACCGATCATCATTAAATTTTGCATACAAGTTCTCTGAAGTACGGAGAAGGACATAAGCTACCTTTTATCCCGGGAAAAAGTACTATTCCCGAGGGATCGACAAAAAAGCGAAAGCTAGTTAATAATAAATATTTCATCAAATAAAAAAAAATTGGTCCCATAGTCAAAATTAAAATGAAGTAAACAAAAATTCTACAATTAATCTAAATAAAATTGTGAAAGATACGATTGACATTTAACTTAAAATGACATCATCAGTCCAACAACAGTAGCAAACAATCTTACTAGGTATTTTTTTGTTTGTGTGGATTCCCCCTTCGGAGCAAAAGGCCAAGAAATGATAACGATAATAAGTTTTTTTAATAAGTCGTTTCTTCAGCAGTAATTTGACAGATATCATAAGTGCGAATGTGTCTTAGGTGATTTATTTAAAAAAAAATCATTATGGCTGGAAATGGGTAATTTATTTATGTTACAAGTTTTATAATTATTTTTTTATTCTTCTTTTATCTATATGTATATTTTAATGTGTAGTGAGTGAAGTTTGTGAATCTGGACAGTTTCCCGGTGTTTGAATGGGTAATTTGGATGACAATGCTAATTTTCTCTGAACATCATCATTTCGAGTAGGTGTCATGGTCAATCGACCATGCACACCCTGGTTTCAGAGTTCTTCCGAACCGCCTCTCGGCCTTCTTTTCTCTGATGATGGAGGAAAACTCAACATTGAATAGTAAGGTCACAAAGTTTTGTATATACAAATGGTATTTAAAATATCTTACTATGAATAAAATATTTTGACTTTGACTTTGATACACAATATATATTTATACATACAATCTAATTGAGCGGGACCAAATGCAAATTATTGGAATTTCCATTTGAATTTTGGTGATCTTTACCCCCGAGCCGTAAAGGAACGTAAAATTTTAATTTTAATTTTGAGTTGCATCGTTTTAAATATTAAATATCATACAAAGCCCTTAAGGCAAGTAGGCGACCAATACTGTTGAAAAGAGTTTCTTTCGGCGTCTTCTTCTCTGCAGTGGTCGGTTCCGAAACGCTAGTAGTTTGTAGCTTTTGAACAATAATTAATAATTTAAATATAATATAATAAGTATTATTTAAAATGTGAATTGACGTGAAAAAGTGCCTGAAAAGGCCTATTTTCTGAATAAATCTTTGAATCTTAAAATGTTTAAAATTTTAAAACGACGCAATTCCGCGATTTAGATATTTCACATAATTAGGTACATATATTAATAAGTAGGTATAGATTATATAATTTTATGTTATTATTATTATTATATAAAAAACCAACTTCAATAAAAATACTGAACCTATTTTTATGAAATTCAATTAAAGCCTATCCATTAAAAAAATAATCGGTTCATAAATGATGGACTTCTGAGGTAGCAAACATTAAAAAAAAAAACATACAACCGAATTGATAGTCTCCTCCATAGATTTAAAAAAAAAAAGCATGGCCTCCTCATTGGAGTTCTTGGCGGGAATTTCGGCGGACTGCACGGTTTTTGATTTGGATTGTTGTGCAATTTGCTTCTAGTGGATTTTATAATGTGAAAGCGGTGAACTTAATTGATACCAATAAAAGAAATAAGAATACTAACAGAGTACTAAATTTTTTTTAAGCCGTATATTCTGTCCCGCTGCTGGGAAGCCCACCCTTCCTTTGCCCTCTAGTATTAAAATTAAAAATTAAACAAATATTTTCTTCTTCAGATTCAAAATCGCTTCGACATACATACTCCTCACGCTTCCCGCTTTGGTCCTATCAGCGATGAATGTGAAATGCTCAGGAACATTCGACGGAGACAAGTCTGACCTTAAGGTCTTCGTGTCTGGCAGTCAAGTCGACGTCGTCACTAGCACAGAGAGAAGCACCTTCGGGATTAACGACAGTAACATGAAACAAGCAGCCTCATTGGAATTTGGAAGGAAACCTGATTACATTTACTTACGGAGCCCAACGCCGCCATGGAACGATTTGTACGAGACCTATGGTTGGAGCAGTGTTCTAAGGACGATAGTTCCAAAGAACGGAAAGATTCTGGGCGTAACTTCTGTGCCTGCAATTGTCACAGAACAAGTCTTTGAGAACAATAGCTCTCATACAGCTACGTTTAGAGCAGAGATACAACAGACCGTTCAGAATACAGTTTCTTCGTCGTGGAGTCAAGGAGGTGCAATGACCGTCGGCCAAGAAATCAATTACGGCTTCAATTTTATGTTTGTCCGTGCTGGTGGCACTACATCCTTCTCTTATACATCGTCTTGGGGTAACAGTACGGAGAAATCTCAAACTGTTACAGTAGGCTCTTCGTCAGGAATGGAGATAGAACTTAACCCACAGCAAACGGTCTTTGTTCAGCTCCTCGCTACAAGAGGAACAGTCAAGTTGGAGGTGGAATATGAAGCCAGCCTTTCTGGAGGTATGGCTATGAAGTTTGATAAGAAATACAAAGGCCATAATTTTTGGTTGATGGACGTCAATGAGCTTATGGCAAGGGCTGGTCTCCCGAAAAATAAGACATCTCGCGAAGTTATTGAATTCGCTTTCTACTCTCAGTCAAGAGTTATTGTTCGTGATCAAATCAGCGGTGCATTACTTGTATAAGGTTGAATAGAAGATCATCGAGCTTAAATTTGGCGAGCTCCGTGACGCCAGCCTGCGGCTCGAGGGTTCCCGCGTTCGCCAGCCTGCGGCACGAGGGTTCCCGGGTTCCATCCCCGGCCAGGTCAATATGGAAAACAATCTTTTTCAGATTGACCTAGGTCTTGGATGTTTATCTATATAAGTATCTATTATAAAATTCGGTATCGTTGAGTTAGTCCTTCTACGACAAAGTTCACAACTTACTGTGGGGCTAGCTCAATTTGTGTGATATGTCCCTATATATTTATTTATTTATTAGATTCACGGCAAAGTTGCGTTTCAAGCAAGCAAAGACATAATTTAAAAATAAATAAAGACAATAATAGATATGTTTAAGTAAAATAAAAATAAAGGACTTTTTACTTTGAGACAATTTACTTTGCGTGCTTCCGCCACCAGAAAAGTAAATGTAGATTTGACTTCCGCAAAGTAACACCTGAATCTATTATCTAAATGAGGACTTATAAGACTGGATAGTGTAACATACAATGAAACACGTTATATATTTTTGATTCTGATTTTGAATTGACTCCCCTCTCCCTCGGAAAAAATACTGTTCCAAAGAAAACGACCGACTTTGACGCGAGCGAAGCTGTGGGCGAAAGCTAGTAGCTTATGAATGTAAAAATCGTCGTCGCTTCCGCCTCCTCTTGTATCCCCGCTGAATTCCAAGCCGCGGCCTCAAAGATTCAGTGTCGTAGATTTATAAGCGTCGGATAACTTTATTTATGGTTTCGGAAGCCGTTCTGCTATCTTTTATAGGTCAATTCTAGTTCAGTTTGAAAAGTTTTGATCCCACCGCTCTGAAAACGAGATTTATCATATATACGTCTTTTTCCGTTGCGCGGTAGACAGAGCCTAGGTCTGTGAGGCCTAGAAGCCACGTTAGAACGTGATTCATCTCAACAAATACTCGTTAGAGAATATATACTAATCTTATAAACTGAAGATTTTGTTTGTTTGAACGAGCTAATCTCAGGAACTACTGGTTCAAATTGGAAAATAATTTTTGTGTTGGATAGTCCATTTATTGAGGAAGACTTTAGGCTATAAAACATCACGCGACGACTAATAGTAGCGATAGCGAAGCATCAATAAAAAATGTTTTGAAAACGGGGGATAATTATTCACAGTTGGAATCCGACGCGTGCGATGCGAAAACGGTTCATTCAAGTAACCCAAAAAATGTGTATTAAAGAATATATAATAATGTGTATAAAAAAAAAGTCCACGACAATATATGTCTATAATAACAGAAATTTCCGCGGACGAAGTCGCGGGCCATAGCTAGTATATAAAGATGACGCAACTATCATTATTTGTATGTAAACCAAGTGTGCTGACTTCATAACACCTACTGTTAAGAGAAAAAAGGAGGGTCGTATTTCTATACAAGCGTAGTCCCCTGATTCCTCACCGGATTGGCTACCAAAACAATCTATGGATATATTAGCAAGTCCCTATGTTTAAATTTTTTTCATAATTGAATTAATTAAAGAGATATGAACCGTCCAAAACCAGAAAAATTGGTAAGAATTTCCGTTGTGTGACACTTGATATTTTACAGAATGAGTAAACAGATTGCCGCTAAGTATTGCCGCATAGAACCTCTGTGGCTCAGTGGTACCGCAAGTGTCTTTAAATAACAGGGTTCTGGGTTCGATCCCCGGCGAATCAAATAGAAAACGATCTTTTTCAGATTGACATGATCTTGGATGTTTATTTATACAAATTATTATTTATCTATTTTACAATATAGTATCGTTAAGTTACATAGTACCACAAACAGCCTCCGTGGTCCAGTGGTTAAGGCGTTTGCCTGTTGACCCGGGGGTCGTGGGTTCGATTCCCACCGGAAGCATACTTTGTTTAGTTGTTTCCAGTTCGATTAGGACATTGCAGGCTTGAATCACCTGATTGTCTGATAATAAAGATGCTTCGGAAGGCACGTTAAGCCGGTGGTCCCAGCTGCCATCTGGTAGTCGTTAGAGGAACCACGTCAGAGGCCGAGAGGCGGTTCCGAAGAACTCAGACACCAGGGTGTGCATGGTCGATTGACCGTGACACCTACTCGAAATGATTATATTACCACAACTTAAGTTAACAAGTTACGGTAGGGCTAGCTTAATCTGTGTGATATCATCATCATCATCATCAGGTCTTTTTAGTCTCTACTGTAGGAGCAAGACCCTCTCTGTACTACCGGAGCCAAACTTGGCTAGAGCAGGCAGAGGAGGCTTACGCTCTCCTCGTTGGCCAGACGGGTTGGAGAGGTCTCATTGATGTTCGAGCTTTGTTTATCTTGTATTGACTAAGTCGCTTCTTACGACCTCCATGGGAAGACTAGGAGTGGTCCTATTCTACTCTGCCGGAAACCACACGGCTTGTGACGACTGTGTGATATGTCCCTATATATTTATTTATTTATACAAGATACACTTTCATTGGTGATTTTTCTCGATTCTTCTAAAGCTGTTAAATAATTACTAAACGTTAAACCACAGATAATTAAGAACAATTGCCCGTGATAGAAAGAGTTTGGTTAACCTCACAAGAGTATCGCATGAGAGAGGTTTCGTGCATACTTTTCTATCAGGATCGATACATGAAACGTGATTTTAAAGGTAAACTAGCTTTCGCCCGCGGCTCCGCCCGCGTCAATGTCAATCCCTCGTGAACAGTACTTTTTCCCGGGATAAAAGGTAGCCTGTGTCCTTCTCCGTACTCCAGAGAACTTGTATGCAATTTCATAATGATCGGTTAAGTAGTTACGGCGTGAAAGCGTAACAAACAAACAAACAAACAAACTCACTTTCGCATTTATAATATTAGTAAGGATATTTTACAGTACGGAATCCAAAGAGTACAAGCCGATTTTTATCTACCTCAAACAAAACCAGCAAATAAACAAGAATTGGTGCTACAAAGCGATGTACTTACATATTTATAAGGTTTCTTTTTCAGACTATTTCTCCGCCCTCCAATTATAATTACTGTTTTTATTTTAAAATGATCAAAAGCTGTCGCCGACGGATCAAAGCGACGGTACCAACTTACCGACATGCGTGGTCCAAGTTACAAGCAATCATAAGTTGACTAAACGACTGCCTAGAAAAAGGAATATTTTTGGAATTCATGTATGTATAGGTGGGTACCGGCACGGAACTAGACCCAATCTGCGCATATACACACTAATACGCACGCGGTTGTGTTGTGTATGTACACTGCACGCGGGTGCACACTACGATCCTTTTCATTCATTTCCGTTTCCCCCCGCAAGCGACGCAACGACACCTATTTTTCGTTTCTGCGCAGAGTCTAGTTCCGTGCCGCCGATTATAACGAGGTTTCTATCATTTCAGCCGTAAGAAGTCCACTGCTGGACAAAAGCCTCTCCCAACGATTCTGTGTTTTATGGATATTGCCATAGTGTCCACGCTCGGCAGGCGCGTTCATGCTGCTAGCAAAAATTATTTTGCCGACAGCGTGGCTCTACCATGACAATAATATTACTAAAACTGTACAATTCACTCACTTTGGATCCATTTAACATTTCTAAAATGTAATCATGTTTTCCGCAGTACATACTTCAGGCTATTTAAATTTTAGAGATGACTAGCTTTCCCCATGGCTCCGCCCACGTCAATGTCGGTCCCTCGAGAACAGTACTTTTTCCCGGGATTAATCCCTTCTCCGTATCCCAGATAACGGGTACGCAAAATTTCATGACGATCGATTCAGTAGATAGGGCGTGAAGGCGTCACAAACAAACAAACTCACTTTCGCATTTATATTGTTAGGATGATAGTTGTTTGTCGCTACCGCCTATGCCATGCACCACAAAAATGTCTAACTTTGTGTAAATTTCCACGATATTCGCTGTTCTCTCATCCTAATAGGGCTTTTAGGTGAGAGTTTCGTGATTGCTATCTAATATAAACAATTTCTTATTCTTCTTCCACTTCTCATCCCAATTTACGTGGGGTCCGGACAGCATGGAAATCCAAAAGACTTATTTTTCATGCTGTGAAACGTTTCGGAATATTTTTACGATTGGCCGCCTATCTAACGTCAACCCTCCTTGGGAATGCTTTCGATGCACGAAATGTATGTATGTGCTTGTCCCTTATGTCGCCTTTTGCGATATTCATAGGACAGAATGGAGTGGTTCTGTATTCTAGGCCAGAAAACAACATGGCCGGAAACCAAACATTTTCTTACTCTGCAACCACTAATATCAACCAATTACTATCAATACCAATACCAATTATTATTATTATTATTATTACGAGCCGTTAATGTCCCAATGCTGGGCAAAGGCCTCTTTCTCTTTTTTCCATTTTTGTCTGTCTGTGATTTGTGTTCTCCAGTTTTTATTATATTTATTTAGTTCATCGCACCACCTTGTCCTTGGTCGGCCACGTCCCCGTTTGCCGTTGGGCGTCCAGTACCAATACCAATGTTAACTCAAATATGATTTAAATAAAATCACTTTAATACGGTATTGTTGCGTTATATACGGTATTATACATGGTGAAATTTTGATCGTTTTGGACCCTTAAAGGGGTCACTCAGACCATCAATATGAACAACGTTTTCTATAGGACCAATGCTGGGAACTCAAAAAAAATTTCGTCATTTCCATACAAAAGAGTTTCGCCGCCCGGCCAGTTTGTTTAAGGGCCCGTACTACCTCACACTGCTTTGCATGATTGACTGTTATATCAATATTAATTAAATACTCAAGTTGAAATAAAAATGCAGCAAAGTTCAGGACTAACTCTGGTAACTATATGACTCAAAAACACGATTGCGTTAAATTTTCTCGATAGAAAAAAAAATTGCAAAGTTGCCTCCAAATCACGTCTAATTTACTCGGTATATAGTATTATTCACCAAATACATTAAAATTAACCTTGAAACTTTTGATTATTATTGCATTACAGATAAGGCAGCCATCATATGTTTTTCTTTTTCGAATAACCCTTGAATATTCCTAAAAAACGAAAATATCCAAATAAGCCAACGCGTTTAGACCATCCGCGTTTGTATCGCCACGCCGCCTGGCATATGGCAGGCTCTTAAGGCGAGGCCTCAAATGTTTGGTACCTTCGCTCGGCAAAGGACTGATCAAGTGCGCGCAAGGGATAGCGCTTGGCGGTTTAGCCCGTGAATGATGAGATAGGTATAGTCTCGAGTCGCTCAAAGAAAAAAACGTAAGCGCCAAATTCGTTATTTCTATTTTATATAAAATCAGACCGGTTAATTGTATTTTCATATTTACATTTTGATGAATTACTTATAACCTATCTTTTAGTCTAAAAATCATTATTTCATTCGTCGCATTTGAGCTACAATAACAAAAACTCTGCGAACCAAGACCATTTTTCAAAAAATATTTCTATCGAGAAAATTTTATCAAAACGTGTTTTCATCTTCAATTTTTGGAGATGAAATAGTCAAAAATCATATGACTTAGATTTGAAACTCCTAATTTAAGTATTTTGCGAGATAAATAAGGTTCAGAACGACCTTATTTACAGTGGTATCACATTAAGAATTTCGTTTTTTTTTGAGTTCCCAGCATCGTGTCCATAGGAAAAGTTGTTCATTTTGATGGTCTGAGTCACCCCTTTAAGGGTCCAAAACGATAAAAAAATCACCATGTATATAGGTACGCGATAATACCGTATTAAAGTGATTTTATTTAAATGTGTAACAATCGCGAAAACCTTAGAAACCATCAAGATGATAGTTATTAAATAAATAAATAAAAAATAGTGCAAGAATTTCCAAGCGGGCAAGGTTTTGAACCTGCGGCCTTAGGTATTAAAGAGGAATAAGATATGGTGAAAAACTTCCACGCGGGTAGGGTTTTGAACCCGCGACCTTAATCTATGTACGAGAACGACCTACGCTCTACCAATTGGGCTACCGCGCTTCAATCCTGGACGATCTTCAATATATCCTAAACTACTCTACCTTTTATCCGGTAAACAACAGTTCTCAAGGAAATTTTATAATGCGGGAAAAGTAATTGAGGAATAAATTCGAAAATACAGATTTCTACAGCCATTAACTCTAGTGACAAATGTTCGTGATCATTATCGTCGCCACTAAATTGTGGCAAGTCGTAGCGACTAATATTTACGACGGAGACATTTTTAGTTCCTCCCGTAAAAATATATTGCCACTTGGAGGCGGGAAATGGGTCTTTGTTTCAATTCCAGTGGTATCTTGTTGTTGATAGGTAACTTGTATACCAAAACGTCGCAATAAATAAATAAGAAATAAATATAAGGCCAAACCACTAGGTCTTAAAGTCAAAAGAGGTGGGAGCGCAAGTTCATTAGATATTCAAGGAACTGAACGAAAAAAGCACAAGGTCATCCCTTTGTTGGAATTTAAAACAGATACATAAGTAATTGAAAAACGATATATATATGTTGTGATATCTTAAACCATTTTCTTCGAAAAGTTTGCAAATTTTACGTCTAAAGCAATAACTCTCACATGACAATGTTTATATTTACATCCCGCAGGTCCCCCTTTCTTATTTCTTCTCTTATTTTCATATTATAAAAATATAAATATGAAAATATTAAGACTTTTCATTTTTTACATAATCGCCTAATGGTTTTGCGCAGCCTAATGGCTTGCGCAGTCGCGACGTTTTTCGTTCGAAAAGAGAGACATCGGAAGAAAATTTAGAAACATACGTTCGGAAAATATGCGGCAAAGATGTGGAGGAAAGAAACATCACATGAAAGCAGGGACGTTTATTGTCTTAGCGTCATAAAAGAAATGCTGCATTTTTTCTTAAAACTAACAACTATTTCTAAAACATATGGCTTGCGATTCATTCCACAGAACAACAAAGACGAAATGGCGTTTGAATTAAATGAGAAATGCCGAAATAACTGGCCTGATTTGAAAATTTCTTTCACCATTAGAATCCTACATTATCCCTAATGAACATAGGCTTTAGATTAAATACCTATATCTACCCATGTGTCTTAAATCCATACTTCTATACTATACTAATATTAGAAATGCGAAAGTAACTCTGTCTGTCTTTCTTTTTTTCAAGCTTCAACCACTGAACCAATGTGGATGAAATTTAGTATGAAAGTAGTTTGAGGCCCGTGAAAGGCCATAAAGTACCTTTCGTTCCTGGAAATTCTACTGTTCCCGGGGGATCGACACTAATGCGGAAAAAAGGGGGCAAAAGCTAGTCGTGTAAAAAGACTGGGAAGACAATCTTTTATAGTTAATTTAAATTCAATTTTATGCCTTTCCCTTTCATCTCATTTTCCAATAACAGGACTGTCACATAAAGCAGTATTGAATTTTTTCCGAAAAGAATTCGGAAATTACTTCTAAACGATTTTAAAATAGCCCTCTCGATAACTATTAGGGTCTTACTTACCCTTTTAGTGCGGGAGACAGCGTACAAAATACACCCTAAAGATATAAAAAGAAAATTTACAACTACCGAGGCCTCCATGTTGCAGTGGTTGACACAGTTGTATGCTACAGCGGGTTCGATTCTTAAAATCGGTAAAATACTTGTATAGTTAATAGACTCAGGTGTTACTTTGCGGAAGTCAAAGCTACATTTACTTTGAGACAATTTACTTTGCGTGCTTCCGCCACCAGTTAGTTCATGCAAACTATTGCTGGCCAGCGCCCACCCACTACTGTTAGTCCCTTCATACCCGCCACCAATAGTTGATGCATGCAGCCCTGGTCGATACTGCTGCATCCGTTGAGGCTGTAGCAATGTCGGCCGTCGTGCTCGCCATGAGGGTCATTCGTTGCTTGTCATTCGAAGGATCAACATCTAGGGTTCACTGCCTGAAGATGCCTCGTGTAGAGGCGAAACACGTGTCGCGAGCACGACGGCCGACATTGCTACAGCCTCAACGGATGCAGCAGTATCGACCAGGGCTGCATGCATCAACTATTGGTGGCGGGTATGAAGGGACTAACAGTAGTGGGTGGGCGCTGGCCAGCAATAGTTTGCATGAACTAACTGGTGGCGGAAGCACGCAAAGTAAATTGTCTCAAAGTAAAAAAAATACTTGTATGTATCTCGTATTCATAGGTATTTTTTCTGCAGTTTGGCGGTAACCAGGTAGGGATTTTCAAGACAAATCAAATGAGATAGAATGGGTTAATGTTGTTTAATATAGTAATAGAGTTTATTCCAACTTTCGACTCCATCATCAAAACAGTTCGTTTACTTTATAATATTTAACTGTCATGTGACTTAGAAATATGCAAAATTTCTGGGCAATCGAACATTTGAAATTTCTTTTACTTTTTGTAATAATAATAATAAAAAGGCCTAAAATACGACTGTCTCGCAAATTCCCAACGCTCCACAAATCCTTAAGCTTTCAGTCGGAATGATGCCATGATTATAATAATACCTCAACCATCAAACACATATTTTATAAGTTTTGTCGGGTAGTGGGTCTGATTATTAGCGGTCATGTAAGTTAAGCAACCCCTGGCGCGCTCCCCACTGGGATCGGTAACCGCAAGTAGCATAAAAATATCACGAGCTCCTTCGTACAGCTCCTCCAATAGACGGTTGAAACGGCTTGGCCGTTGGTCCCGGCTGTCTACATTGATGGCATTCGTTAAGCTACGTCAGATGTCTTTAGGCAGCTTGATAAAATCTGACACTAGTGTTGGACACTCACGAAAAGCAAAAACAAACAGCAGCTTTTATATTTGGATTTTAAAAAATGTCCCATATCTTTGTCTATAACGATGATTGAACCGACCCCTTTAAAACTAGCCGCGCCCTGCGGCGATTCCTGTTATTTGAAAATTGTTAACTCACCCCACGATACAAAAAAGACGTTTATTTTAAATGTTTTAAAGATATCATGTTTGAAGTTTGTATGGTTGTTTGTTGTTTTTATTATTTTTCATTTTCTATTATTTATGAGAACTTTTAGCAGACAGAGGATTTGGCCTACACTCTCCCCCCTGGCCAGACGGGTTGGAGAGGTCTCATTGATGTTTATAAGCTTTGTTTAGCTTGTATTTCCTAAGTTGCCTCTTATGACATCCACGGGAAGACTTGGAGTGATCCTATTCTACTCTGCCGGAAACCACACGGCTATGATATAGAAAAGCTCATAGTTTAGTATGAGGTACTGCAATAAAAGTCTATGTATGGTGTGGGGTACTTAACTTAATATCGTCAAAATTAACCACTTTTCAGGACCACTGCTGGGAGCTCAAAAAAAATTCTACATTTCCACACAAAAATGTGCGATTCCGCATAAATTTTGCAAACCAATGCATTTCGAATAAAAACTTTATGTTTACAAGGCAAGCAAACCATAATGACAAGCTAGTGAAAATAACATCCCCTTCATACCACCCCACGATCACGACTCAGCGCATTTTATTTGAACAAGGAGGATGTCTTAATAGAAACGGGTGATACAAAATATAGACATCAACAGAGAGATACCTCACCAGGGTGTGCATGGTAGGAGATCATCATCATCATCATTTCGTGTAGGTGTCATGGACAATCGACCATGCACATCCTGGTGTCAGAATTCTTCGGAACCGCCTCTCAGCCTCTGACGTGGGTCCTTTAACGGCTACCAGATAGCAGCCGCGCAGAGAGACGCGCGGTGCTGATGGCGGCCCTCCTTAGTGATCATAAGACGGCCGCGCCGGGACGTCCTTGACACTCGCCTTGAGGATGGCCTACTGACTAGGCTGAAACTGCGAAAAAAGAAATGAAAAGAATCGGAGGAGACAATGAGACACATTTTATGTGTTTGTGATTCGTTGGCTGGTAAGCGTTTGGCTCTTATGATCAGCGTATCCTGAGCTAGTGGACTACAGGCACAAAGCACTGTGCGACGTTCTGAAGCTCATGAAGTCCTTCTTCGGAATACACCGTGAGGGTGAGTAAGGCATGGCGTAAGTACAAAATAACCCAAAGGTTAAACGTGCTTCCGATTCTGAATCGGCCCCATCGAAGTTAAGGCTGAATCTATCTGCATTTTTCCGACTAAAAATACGTGAGTTTTAACTGTATAGTACAATCCCGGACATTCAATAGTACAATAAATGGGTATCTTTTGGATAGGAATGTAACATCATCGTCTTCATCGTCACTTACCATCAGGTGAGTTAGACAAATGCCTAATTCAATATTTGATTTAAAAAAACAACGGGCTGCACTTCGGGAATGCCGGCAGAAGTAAAAAACTTGCCTTTGCGGCGGTCTCTGGTCACGTGTTCGTTTAACGAATTTTCGATCAGGTCGCGTGTCCTGACGCGAGTTTAAATTTTTTTTTTACCCATCCCAAAAAGTGCACAACGCCGCTAGAGAAGTTTTCACTTCAAAAAAATATACCATACATCAACATTACTTGAAAAACAACAGATCAATAAATATTAGAAAATTTTATTTAATTTACTAGCTTTTGCCCGCGGCTCCGCCCGCGTCAATGTCGATCCCTCGGGAATAGTACTTTTTCCCGGGATAAAAGGCCTATAAATAGCCTTCGTCCTTCTCCGTACTCCAGAGAACTTGTATGCTAAATTTCATGATGATCGGTTCAGTAGTTACGGCGTGAAAGCATAACAAACAAACAAACGTTCGCATTTATAATATTAGTAAGGATAAGAATTAACGCCCGTATACTCAAAACCATCTTAAGAGTATCTTAGCTAAAATCGGTCTCAAATGTTTTCGTCACTGTCTTGACAATTACCTAGCAAGACAAAGACAGCACGAGAATTTGAGTCATGATTAGTTAAGGTTTTTTTGAGAAATCGAAATGCTGACGAATACCTATTTTTTGATTATACATATATTTTATACTGACAAATACCTATAAAAATTAAATACTAGTCTTTACATTACCGGGAACCGAACCTAGCATCACGTAGCATTTTGGCATGATAACCACAGATGCGAGTTACACTTCGTAAGTGTCGCATCTCTTTTACCCTTATTTGTGCGGTCGGTTTGCATAGCGCCACGCAATTAGAAGATAATCCAGAATATCTAACACTAGCAACCCGCCCTGGCTTCGCACGCGTATATTTTTGACGTGAAACGTCTTAAAAATCTATATATACTATCATCATCAGGTCCTTTGTAGTCTCCACTACAGGAGCACGACCCTCTCTGTACTACTAGGGCCATACTTGGCCAAAGCAGCCATAGGACTTGGCCTACACTCTCCACGCTGGCCAGACGGGTTGGAGAGGTCTCTTAGATGTTTATAAGCTTTGTTTAGCTTTTATTTCCTAAGTCGCCTTCTACGACATCCACGGGAAGACTTGGAGTGGTCCTATTCTACTCTGCCGGATACCACACGGCTATATATACTATACCGGGGACTATACCGGTTTTCTGACATGGCACATGTCAGGTAACCGGACTGTAACGAATTGGTCTATCGTCTGACGTTAATAACTACATAACTATTCATCGTAGAAACATGAAATAAGTGATATTATTTAGCGTATAAACGACACGTGGTCCCTTACTATGGGCCTCATAAGAAAGCTCAAGGTCGCTCAAAGAGCTATGGAGAGGGCTATGCTCGGTGTTTCTCTGCGAGATCGTATCAGTACCGAGGAGATTCGTAGAAGAACAAAGCTCACCGACATAGCTCAGCGGATTAGCTCTGCGAAGTGGCAGTGGGCGGGTCACATAGCGCGAAGAACCGATGGCCGATGGGGCAGATGGGTTTTCGAATGGCGACCGCGTAATTTCAAGCGCAGCGTCGGACACCCACCGACCAGATGGTCAAATGAACTGACTAAGGTCGCAGGAAGACGCTGGATGCAGGCCGCTTCCAACCGGTCATATTGGAAATCCTTGGGGGAGGCCTATGTTTAGCAGTGGACTTCTTGCGGCTGAGATGATGATGATGATGATGATGAATGGGCCTGCTAGTCCGGGGAAATACCACAGTCTCACAGAAAATCGACGCCTGAGTAGAAGCTTCATCGCTTCTATGCTTCAATCGGTGAGTGAGAGAGCAGGAGGCCCATCCTTCCCCCTCCTCTCCCCATTTCCGTCCCCGAACTCCTTGAAAGGCCGACAACACACCTATCACACCCTGGTGTTGCAGTTGTCCATGGGCAGCGGTGATCACTTACCATCAGGTGACCCGCTTGCTCGTTTGCCGTCCTATAACGTAAAAAGAGATATGTAGACTAACGCTTTGCCGCGGCTTTGCTGCATCATTTGTCTGACAAAATTAATTCTGAGGTTGCTACTGGCAAAATGCTCAGATAATGAAGATGGTGATGATGATTATTCCCGGACCTAAAATAGGGTTGTTACAAAATAAAATGTATTCTTACTAATTTATTGTATGTCATGGATAGACTAAGTATATGTTATAACAAAGATATGCTTTATTTACTGATCGTTCACCGCGTACTGTTATCCTTACTAATCCTTATCCTTACTTAATATTATAAATGCGAAAGTGAGTTTGTTTGTTTATTTGTTTGTTACGCTTTCACGCCGTAACTACTGAACCGATCATCATAAAATTTTGCATACATGTTCTCTGGAGTTCGGAGAAGGATATAGGCTACCTTTTATCCCGGGAAAAAGTACTATTCCCGAGGGATCGACATTGACGCGAGCGGAGCCGCGGGCGAAAGCTATCTAGCTAAGTATCTCATAAAGTATTATTTGATTTTATTGCTCAACGAACTTAAGTTGCATCAATATTACCTACGTACGTACCAATATTCTCTTAATTAAAGCACTGATGTGAGAGATATTGCAGAATAAACATAGCTGCCTACATACTTATACCTGCATACAAATAATGCGTTTTCACTACTCTCATTGAAGATCTTAGTCACTTCCCCCCACTCGGTCAAAAAGGAATGAATTAAACTTATATGTACAGAAAAATTAATGAGAGATTGTTTTTTTTTCTAAAATAACCCAAATTCATATTTAAAGACTTGCTTATTGACGGTTGCACTCACAGAAAGTGTATTGAAATTGAAACCCTACTAATGAGAAGGGTTTCGATTCAATTCACTTTTTCATTTGCATATTATAAACACACGCTACACACAAATTTCATTATAAACACGCAATATCGGGTAGAACGAATCATGCGTTCACGCACACATAGGTGCACTAGTACGTTGGAAGTGTAGTGTGGAAAACCATAACTTAAAGTTTGTGCTAAAATCTAGCGGTGTCATGTTTACATTACGTGCTTAAAACGACGCAATAATAATAGTAGTCATACTTGGCCAGCGACGTATATTTTATATTTGTTTTTTTGGGATTGATCGTTTTAATAACATTTACAGATATTTACTTCATCATCAGATCTTTACTTTTTTTATTTATAGAGGTTTCTTGCGTTAGATAAGAACCAGTAGAGAAAGTAAGGGGAGGCCTTTAGCCAGCAGTGGGACACAAAATAAAGTGATTTTTGTCATACTTAATAATTAAAATAGCCAAACCATGAAAATAATTTACCAAAATTAAAGATGGCAGATAATTCGTATCTTTAACTTAAAAAGTTTGCGAAAATAAATTTCAGCAGCTAGTATAATTTATGTCTAAAACTTCGCTCGGGTCTCGAAACCCTAAATAATAAAGTTTTTACTCTTTCCTTTGGCTGAAAGGTACCTGGTAGCAATACGCGTGTTCCGTATAAATTATTTGCAGCTACGACTTAAAAAGTCAATATTTTTTATTTATTTAAGAAGTTTATTCGTTTGCTAAATATGTAGATAATAAAATAAAAAATATCCGTGTGGTTTCCGGCAGAGTAGAATAGGACTAGGTTCTAAGGTTTTCAAAAATTGTGCGTTGACGTTGGAGAAAATGCGCTGTGCAGTTTGTTGCCGCTTTTTCTGCACTCCGCTTTGGAAGTGGCATTAAACTTAGCCATAACTACATTTTTGACGTCGACAATTGTTGAGAAGTGAAATGTGACAATTAATAAGTGTTCAAAGAAACCTATATTAAATAAAGTATTGAATTTGAATTTGGACCACGCCAAGTCTTCCCATAGAAGTCGTAAGAGGCGACTAAGGAAATACAAAATAGCTTATAAACATCAATGAAACCTCTCCAACTCGTCTGGCCAGCGAGGAGAGTGTAGGCCAAATCCTCTGTCTGCTCTGACCAAGTATGGCTCCGGTAGTACAGAGAGGTTCATGCTCCTGCTGTGGAGACTAAAAAGACCAGATGATGATAGTAAAAAATCGGCCAAGTGCGAGTCGAACTCTAGCACGAAGTGTACCATACCATTATTCCGTTCCTCATGCATTTTATTCGTCCAATCTAGTTCCCTCTGATTATTTTCTGTTACTAAAATTGAAAAAGTCGGCGGTGAAATTACACACAGAACTTCAATTAGTCGATCAATTTTTTGGATTTTTCTCAAAATGGCGGACTTGGCGCTTAGTTCCCTGTGATGAGACTTGTGTATCAGGCACAAAACCAATTGATACGGTTTGTTTGTTATATTGTACATAAAACAGCATACATCTTAAAAGTATTAAAGTTAAACTCCCAAGAAAAAGTATGCACAATGGAGGACTTATCCCTTGAGGGGATCTCTTCCAATCAACTAGCTAGCTGAGAAACTACCACCGGGTGACACTCTGCCCTGGCC
This sequence comes from Elegia similella, assembly GCA_947532085.1. Classification (NCBI taxonomy): domain Eukaryota; kingdom Metazoa; phylum Arthropoda; class Insecta; order Lepidoptera; family Pyralidae; genus Elegia; species Elegia similella. Next base: position 5,248,836 of record OX383951.1, on the reverse strand, counting down.
AGGCTGCAAGTCTTTAAACAGACCGGTGTTTGCCACGAAAATAGAGTCAAGTGGGGTTTCTCCAAAAATAGTGAGTGCCATTGTGGAGCTATCCAATCTATGAGCCACCTCTTGGTGTGCCCAGAAAGCCCATTTTTTTGCTCTCAACAAGATCTGAATAAGGCTAACGAGCGGGCAATTGCAGTGGCAATGCACTGGTCGAAACATATTTAATTAAACGCAAAGCCATTTTACGACTCGAAAGAAGAAGAAGAACTAGCTATCTAAAAGCAGACATCAGCTGAGTCAAGTAAGGCAGAGTCAGTCAAAATATCATTAATCATCATAAGATACTTTACATATCATTTAGGTAGTGAACGTTAACATTTATTTTACAACAAAATATTGTTGACGTTAATTTACTTAAGGATGAGCTAGTTCGGAACTCGAACTCGTCGGCGCACGTGGCTAATTTGCGTGCTATTTCGCTGAGAAAGGGCTATTCCTTTCTGTTATGAACAGTGCGGAACTATTTATACGCACATCGGAACTACAGTCTTAGTGTGTCGTATTCGACTTATCGGACACTTGCGCAAGCAATTGTTGAAACGGGCGTCTAAAAATTCACGAGTGTGCGTTTGGGAGAAGTTTTCTGGTGAACAGCTGAATGTTTTGATTAAAAGTAAAGTTATTTAATTTTTTTATCTACCAAACTATGCTTGTACGAATTTTGTTTTAGAGATTTTATACTCCTTCCAGTATTTATTTGTGCCCAAAGTTGCGTTAAAATTACGTGTTGAAACGTAATGTTTTGGGACTCATAACTTTTAAAGTACTTATTATTTTACAATTATGATTCCATACAAGCACAGATAAATACAAGACAAATTAGATAGAATTAAAAACTTTAAACAGACGATACCGAACAACGAAGTCATCACCCTACAGAATTTGTATGGCGAAACACCTGACTAGCGTACCCTTAAAACTAAGTTTAGAGCCGCTTCCAAAACGGAGTGCAGAGGTATGAGATACGAGTACGGTATGTTGTTTATTTTGTCATATTCGGCAATATGCCGCGATTCGCGTCGCGATATCGATTAGACGTGACAATCGTAGCTCCTGGGGGCCATAAAAACGCGAGACACTCATAACGGTTGATGGATGACACGTCAAATGCACGCGGCGGATAGAGCAGGGAAACGTACAGAAACGACAAGGTTTTGATCTTTACAGCGTGTAAATTTACCTTCAACATTCACATAAATGGGTGACTAAGTAGAACAATATGAACAACTTTTCCTATGGGACCAATGCTGGGAATACAAAAAATAACTCGATTCGAAATAAATCTAGTGTCAGTTGTCCTGACTTTGCTCCATTTTGCAAGATTAACCTGAACACGTTTCATCTAAACAATTTTTCACTAGAGGAGAGAAATTGCGAAAAGCATTAATGACACAACTATTCGAGGCGCGGATAGTCGGTTTATGTAACCATGCCTTTAATAGAACAACCCATTATTTTATTAGGGCTTCGTAGGTTTTCAGGGTTCCGTTCCTCAAAAGGAAAAACGGAACCCTTACAAGATCACTTGATTGTCCGTTTGTCTGTCGGTCAAGATCCTTTTTCAGGAACGCATAGAGGTATCAAGCTGAAATTTATATCAAATACTCAAATGTATTGTCCCTTAGAGCTGAGAAAAAATCAAACTTCTAAGCTAACGCAATCAAAAGATAGTTGATATTGTCGCAAATTTCTTTTCAAAAACTCACAGGGTACTTCCCGTGAACTATATTGAAATTTGGTACGAAGCAACGTCTTATAGCACAGATAAAAGAAAAATTGCGAAAAGTATAAATGTTTCATCATCATCATCATCATCAGGTCCTTTTTAGTCTCCACTACAGGAGCACGACCCTCTCTGTACTACTAGGGCCATACTTGGCCAGAGCAGACAGAGGACATGGCCTAAATAAATGTTTAGTGACATCATATAATGCAGCTTTTAAATCTTTTTTCCAAAATTGCAGATTTTCTTTTTGTTTAAGTTGTTAAGTGTTAAGTTCACCAATAGCCGTGTGGTTTCCGGCAGAGTAGAATAGGACCACTCCAAGTCTTCCCATGGATGTCTTAAGAGGCGACTTAGGAAATACCAGCAAAACAGAGCTCATAAACAGTATGGCCAGCGAGGAAAGTGTAGGCCAAATCCTTTGTCTGCTTTGGCCAAGTATAGCTCCGGTAGAGAGTGCAGTGGAGACTAAAAAGACCTGATGATGATGATGAAGTATACCAACCATACATAGATCCCTACACTCAATCCTAGAGAAAGTTGTTTCCGAGATACAGTTTTCGATCTAGTTCGAGGATAACTTGTGGCTAGATGGGGCGTAGAAGGGATGTATTATTTATAAAACGAGTTTTTTGCCATTCTAAAGTTATATTATTATTAGTTTTGTATCCTTTCGTTACACGGGTATTACCCCGGTCTTTTGAGAGGCTTGCGTAGGGGATATAGATGAAAATGTCGAAAAATAGGATAAAACTTCTACTTCGTCGATTTTCTGTGCGAGTGTGGTCCTTCCCCAGACGAGCCGGCCCATTCATGCTACTAGCAAAGATTAACTTGCCGGTGGCGTGGCCCACGACTAATTATTAATCGTAGAGCTATGCTACCGGCAAACATTTTGTAACTTTAAAAGTTACGCCATAATTTATATTATAATAAACAGTTTCACTCACGTATCGTTAGTCGGTATCGCCGACAAGTTTCAGCCAATTCAGATGGCCATCTTCAGGACGAGTGTCAAGGACGTCGCGACACGGCAGTCCCTCGAGCACTCAGTGCGTGTGATGAGTGAAACCGTTTGTTATAATATAACTAGCTCCGTGGCGCAGCGGTCAACTCGCCGGCCTGCGACACGGAGTGACCGGGTTCGATCCCCGGCCAGGTCAAGATGGAAAATGATCTTTTTCAGATTGGCCTGGGTCTTGGATGTGTATCTATATATGTATTTGTTATAAAATATAGTATCGTTGAGTTAGTATCCCATAACACAAGTCGCGAACTTACTTTGGGACTAGCTCAATCTGTGTGATTTGTAAAAAAAAAAAAAAAAAAATTGTAACGTATGTCCCGAAGTGTCTATTCTGCAACAATCATACTCTATGACCGTTCGAAGTGCAGACCAGTACGTGAGGAATTCTATAAATTATTAATATTTCGCCTGCCACCGACATCCTTGACACCAGCCTCTTGGACAGGAAATTATTAGGAGCATGAATGTATGGGATTTTAAGTCCCAACTTTTTCATCAGTTCTTGACTAGGGTCTTAAACGAGGGCAGTTTAATAAAGTTTATGAAGTCTGTTTTAAAAGTTTGGGATGGGAACTTTTATAATGAGGGACATAGATAGAGGGCGAAGTACGGTAAGTGGCGCAGAGATAATATTAGCGCTCTGCCGGCGTATTTGCTAACTCAGTCTATAACGTTTTGATCAGAGAGACGCAATTTTTTTGAAATCTATGGTTTTGATAGTCAAATACACGTTTCAAAATACATTACGGCTTTTGTATGATTGACTATTTTTATTTAAGATATATAAAACGTAATGTATTTTGAAGTGACTATAAAAACGTTGTACACTGAGTTAGAGTTAGCAAATAGGCGGTATCCGTTTAATTATAAAGAGAAAACTATCGAATAAAATGTAAATTATAAATATTTAAACGCATTATACACGATGATGATGATGAGGTGGAAAATTGAATCTAAATAGTGATGGGTTGCTAGCCGCATTGCCTACTAATTTGATTCGTCAAATTTGCCTATTCCTCGATCGGTTTTTCGATCTGCGCGGGAAGAGAAGCAGCTGGTACATTCTACGTTTTTTCTTTTCTCCCAAACCAAAATGGGAAACAATAATATACCTACATACGCTTACATACAAATATACATAGAATTAAATATATACAATGTACAGTACAGTAAAATACATGGTATAGAAAATGTAAAAAAATTATGGAGAATAAAAATGCGATTTAGTCAGATTTTTTAAACTATAATTAAATATATACGGACAAATCACACAGATTGAGCTAGCCCCAAAGTAAGTTCGAATCTTGTGTTATGGGATACTAACTCAACGATACTATATTTTATAACAAATACATATATAGATAAACATCCAAGACTCAGGCCAATCTGAAAAGGATCATTTTCCATCTTGACCTGGCCGAGGATCGAACCTGGGCACCCTCGTGTCGCAGGCTGGCGTGTCGAAAAAACACGACATTACCTGCTGTATCTTTTGACTGAGTTTGTTTAAAAGTTTATTTTTTCACAGCTCCAAGGGACAGTAGAGTATTTTATATGAATTTCAGCTCGATAACTCTACGCGTTCCTGAGAAAAAAGATCTTGATAGACAGACAGACGGACAACCTAGTGATTCTATAAGGGTTCCGGTTTTTCCTTTTGAGGTACAGAACCCTAAAAAAGAGTTGAGACCCGACCTTTTAACGCACAAAGGGTTTTTAAAACGACCCAAGTGAAAACTCATTGACCTGAATGCTAAACTACTCAAGTACTCACGTAAACGTACTCTTTGTCCCTTACAAGTTTACATAGCTCTTTCTAATTTTAGCTACATCCAAAAATACCTATCAAGAAGTTAAGGGTGGTGTTAAATGCTGAAAACTTATTACACAACTGTTAAAAAAAGAGAGTAATGTTTTCAGAGGTCATGCAGGACCCCTGTGCCAATAAAGGTAGTTGATGTTTAGAGAATAACCAAATAACTTTTTTCCCTTTTAATACCTAACTTCAAATATTCGGTACATCAACTGACAGCAAAAAATACACAATAAACTAGTTTTCTTTCATAGTAAGAGACAACATAGCTAATTAATCTCTTTGTGAATATTTACTACTTTTGTTACATACCAGCTGCCCGTCCCGGCTTCGCACGGGAACATACAGGTATTTAAATAGCCTATGTTCATCAGGGATAATATAGGATTCTAATGGAGAAATAATTTTGCAAATGGGTCGTGTAGTTTCAGAGCCGCGATGCAAACAAACAAACAATCAAATCTTTCCTCTCTTTATTTTAAGTCGGGTTTTCACGGAAAGAAATACTTACCTTTGATGTTAAATATAATTCCCTATTTATCGCACAGGAAAACCAAGTGCGTCACTCTTATAAAATAAGACTCACCATATTGGGATTATCTATTGGTAAATAACATATGGACTTAATGGGGTAATTTTAGTGTAAAAGCATTAACAAAGGCTGTGACGAATCAACCATCAAGTATATAATAAAGGAATAATTTATTTCCCTATTATTATTTTATTGAACAGCACGTACAAGCGCTTGTTAAAGATATATAAAGTCAATATCTTATTAATTGGTCTACAGATACTTTGAAATACTATTGGTGAAAGTGATTAGTCGACGAAAAAACACAATAAATTGGATAAAGCAATTTGCAATTGGATAAAGTGAAGAAGAAATGACGTAAGACAACATGAAATCACCAATTTACATTGTAATTTTAATCGGGTTTAATATGTGTTGTGGTGCATATATAAACTTTAGAGATAAACTTGATAATGGCTTTAACAACATTGCTACAGATTTGAGTCCTAAAATTGATGGTATATCATACAATTATAATTACAGCCACCCATAATCTTAAGAAAAAGATGACAAAATTGAAGAAGATAATATCCCAACATATACTTCTGAAATTTATAAAGAACCTAAAGTTAAAACATTTATAAGTAGCTTCAACTATCTGAGACCAGTATTAGACTCTGACTATCATGCAAAAGAAGAACGAACGTTTTGAGATTTTGTAGCAGCCACCAAAGAAACAGCGAATCAACCTACCTTCGACGACAGTAGTAAAGATCCTTGGGAATTCAGAGGGGATATACCTTATTCTGACTTAGAATATGACAATTCAGAGTCAGATGAAAATAAATCGAAGGCATCATCTTCAGACGGAATTTGTAAAGACCCCTGGATGTGCAGAGGAGATATACCTTCATACATTTTAGAATAAGACAAGTCATATCATATCAAGATCAGAGAAAATATTTATTATACATTTTTAAGATCTCTCTTTTTATTCTCTTCCGTGCTGGTCTAGAAGAAAAAAATACGTAGAATGTACCAGCTGCTTCTTGGATTAATAATAACATCATTTTTTTGACCCAGGAAATTAGCCTTATGAGAAATTATGACTCCACTTTTGATGCTGACTGTACTACACTACTATACACAACTTGAATAAATAATTGGTAATGTTTTCTTACAAATATTGATATCTCTAAGATAAAAATACAAGGTTAGGTCAAAATCTTATTCTTTACAAATTTAGGTCTACAGCTTTCACGTCGTTTGATATCAGTCAAAATACGTATATTTTTTCGGCAAGATGAAGATATACTATTTAATTCAGCACTATTTCCCCATAGTAAAAATAAAAATGAAGCAGGCAAACTTGGTACCTACTTAATCATTTCGGCAAAAAATATAGCATCTTTTCGCACAATCATACTAGAACGAGACGTCACAACGCGATTTTATGTATAAGATAGTGTTTGGAGACTAGTATGGATAGGCCCTTCATTGACGAATATAAATATCCAATTTCTTACATTCGGTTAGGAGGCGTATAGGAGATATAGAAGTTAAAATATTTCGTAATTTGTTATAATAATATGGACTGGACAGAGAAACCTAGAAGTGATTTTGTTCAAATTCTTTACAAGAACAATCGGCAGTATTGTTCTGAACAGTTAGGATGAATTTTGTGACAGCTTCAGGAAGTCAGTCCATCTAGTCTCTTGCCACTATCCGTGTCAGGCAGTTTGGTTCTGAATCGGCAGGAAAGTGGATGCTGGCAAGAGCACGGTGAAATATATTATTCAGGGCAGCATGACGTCCTAAACGGCTGGCACTTCTGGAGCATGACAGTTGGATATCAGTCCAAAAGCATCTACGGTATCCGGCAGGGGATATTATAAAATGAATAGGGACATTATCTCAGAAATTAAGCTAGCTTCACAGTAAGTTGTGCACTCGTGTCGTAAGATACGAACCTCAACGATATTATATTTTATAATAGATACTTAAATAGATAAACATCCAAGACCCTGGGTCTTGGATGTTTATCTATTTAAAAATATCGTTTTTCATCATATCCTGACTGGGGATCGAACCCGGGAGATCTCATGTCGTAGGCTAGCGCGTTAACCACTGTGGCACGGAGCTCGCCAACAGGAAATGTCATCATCATTCTAGCCGTAAGAAGCCCACTGCTGGACAAAGGGAATCCTTTGGAGAGGCCAAAGGATTCCTCGATCAATGGGAGGATATTGCCATACTCACCACGCTTGGCAGGCGGGTTGGCGAGCGCAGTTTCTTCGGCTTCTTGTGCTTCCGACGCTGCTGCCCATCGGAATCAGTTTCAAGCTGGGAAAGAATAGGAATTTGTTAGATTTTGGAAAGAATATGATATCTATTCTCTATATTAGGATATTACTTACTCGGATGTAGGGGAGAAAGCAAACAGCAGTTCGGGAGGTAGTAGTAGGTAGCATATCTTTCACCCGATAGAGAGTACAGCACACACACATTGTCACACTATTATTTTGTATCGATGATGCAGTTGTAATTGTGGTAAACAAGTTCTGCGCGCACAGCCAGCACGGAGCGAATACACTTTTTGTTTATCTACCGACTTTTTGTACGCGTCCACTTATTTACTACTAGCTTTCGCCTGCGGCTCCGCCTGCGTCAATGTCGATCCCTCAGGAATAGTACTTTATCCCGGGATAAATGGTAGCCTATATCCTTCTCCGTACTCCAGAGAACTTGTATGCAACATTTTATGATGATCGGTTCAGTACTTACGGCGTGAAAGCGTAACAAACAAACAAACTCACTTTCGCATTTATAATATTAGTAAGGAAGGATAAGTAATTATTGTTAAGTTCTCATTATAAGTGAATTTTGTAGATTCTTTATGAGAATAAATTTCTTTAACCACATATCTGTAACCCCCGGACAGGCAACTGAGGATGACACCCCTGACTAAATATTATAAAATGTAATGTTATTCTATTATAAAATGTGATATTAAGGCGCTGTGCATCAGAAGAATACCGTAAATCGTGTATTTTTTCGTTGAGCTATTAGCCTTATTTTTCATGGAATACTAGCATGAAAAAATATGAAGTACAGTTCAAAGATCAAATTAAATGGTTACATCAAAATAGTTTTACATCAAAAGTTTTTTTTTTTTAATAACCTGTTTTGGCTGCTCTGGCCAAGTATGGCCCTAGTAGTACAGAGAGGGTCGTGCTCCTGTAGTGGAGACTAAAAAGGACCTGATGATGATGATGATGATGAATAACCTGTTTCAATGTCCCACTGCTGGGCAAAGGCCTCCCCTTTTTGTTGCCAATCATCCCTATCGCGGGCAATAACTTGACAGCCACTTATATAAGCATCTAAGTCATCGCTCCATCTCCTTCTAGGTCTGCCACGTTTTCGGCGATACCTAGCTAAAATAGCAAAAAAAACTATATCCATAAAAAATTTCGTCTCGAATTACTTGATATTTACAGCGACGACTACCAACTTTTATACGTACGCATACTATATGAACGACATGGATACTTAAAAAATACAATATTTGGTTATAATTATTAAATTAAAAGTGAAAATTAACACGAAAATGGCAGACACGAGTTTGAACTGAGACTGATGACAGGTATGACACGAGTATATAATATATTGCGCGATGTCCGCTGCAAACGGTTAAGGGATACAGCGCCTTAAGGACGAACTAGTCGCGAGCTCGAACTCACTGGCGGACGCGGCCAAAAAGCACGTTGCTTCACCTAGCATTGTGTCCGACAGAGATAGTATCAGTGATGAGCACACAGAAATATGGATGAGCAGTTAGACGCTATATCTACACGCATACGCCGAGTCGCACGCACACAAACACTACAGAGTGCGTGAAAAATTGCAAAACGTCCTTTGGAAAATGGGGTTTTATGAAAAAACTACTGCATAAATCAATTATAAATAAAGTTAGTTGAAATCTTCGATAATTGAACTTTGTTAGTACGGTCTTTGTTTTCGATATATTATACTTCTTTTATTACTTATTTACGCCCAAAATTGTGTTAAAATTAGTAAGAAAAGCTAAAGTTTGTTGGCTCATAACTTCTTAATGGCTTTTTATTTTACTAATCTGTTACCGTACAGACAAAATTAATAATGAGACAAAACGATATCTTGGATGTACAATGTCAAACAATGGAGTACAGCCCCCCCCCCGAAATTTGTATGAGAAAAGTATCGACTCGTTCAGCCTTAAGGTGAACGACGAGTGACTAAAATGAAGCAATGTGGTATCAGTGATGAGCACATTAGCACCGTCGACACGACATTATATGTGCGTTAAGTAAAGATGGAATATTTTAGACGCTTTTAACGGCTCGTAACGATATCAGGAATGGGCTCTATATTGGCAGGATATACAGAATCTAAATATAAAGTTGACATAAACTCGAAGGGGCACTTAATGCCGTAATGCAAAAGAGTGATATCTATTTGATTTTTCACATTGAGTAGGTGCGAAAATACAATATTGTTTTTTTAGGGTTCCGTAGTAAACAAGGAACCCTTATAGTTTCGCCATGTCTGTCCGTCCTTACTCAGAGACTATAATAAGTACTAGAAAGCTGTAATTTGGTATGGTTATGGTATATTATTCATACCAAAAATTTATATAATAAAATCACGAAAAAAAAATGTTTTTAGGGTAGCTGCTATACAAGTAAAGTGAGAGTCAATTTTTTTCTCGACTAACCCAACGTGTATATTTACGGCGCGTGGTGCTTGGCGGAACGATATAAGGCCGCTTAGTGTTACTGCGGTCGTTTTTATTCGTTAAATTGTGAGACGTGACGTGAACTCAAAGCTGGCATTGCAACTACGGAACCCTACACTGCGCGTGGCCCGATACGCACTTGGGCGGTTGTTTTTATGATAGGGCGGTAAATAACCAAGCGAGTCACCTGATGGTAAGTGATCACCGCTGCCCATGGACAACTGTAAGATTGGGCCGTGACAGAGCGTAGCAGGCCTTTTAAGGAGTTGGGGGAGCAAGTGACTTCGGCTCTCTTACTGAACGAACGAAGCATAGAAGCTGTAAAGTTTCTATATTTAAGCGTCGATTTTCTGTGAGTGTTTGGTACTTCCCCAGGCGAGCCGGCGCGGCCCATTTATGCTAATACCAAAAACAAATTTTGCCAGTAGCGTAGCTCTGCCATAAGCTGTGTGGTTTCCGGCAGAGTAGAATAGGACCACTCCTAGTCTTCCCATGGAGGTCGTAAGAGGCGACTTAGGAAATACAAGCTAGATAAGCTCATAAACATCAATAAGACCTCTCCAACCCGTCTGGCCAGCGACGAGAGTGTAGGCCAAATCCTCTGTCTGCTCTGGCCAAGTATGGCTCTGGTAGTACAGAGAGGGTCATGCTCCTGCAGTGGAGACTAAAAAGACCTGATGATGACGATGATGATAATGTAACTCTGCCATGACTTATTGAGATGAGTTTTGGAATGTCTGTAAGTAATTATTACAATGTACAAGTTTATTGGGCTTCAAGTAGGGAGGTATACAACTTTCAGTCTTATTAGCAATGTTTTCATATTACTTTCGAAAAATAATAGAAGTTTCGAAACTACTCCAAATATTGTAGTATTATTCTCAAATATTACCCGCGACCACTATTAAGGAATATTGGCTCTGAGAGTAATATTATCGGGGTAAGTGCGTCCGTAACTTTTTATTACGAGCCTCTATTTAACTTCGCATGTAGGTCACATCTTGCAGGCTTGAAGGACCATTATACAGCCTCCGTGGTCCAGTGTTAAGGCGTTTGCCTGTTGACCCGGGGGTCGTGGGTTCGATTCCCACCGAAAGCATACTTTGTTTAGTTGCTTCCAGTTATGTTATGACATTGCAGGCATGAATCACCTGATTGTCTGATAATAAAGATGATTCCGTGCTTCGGAAGGCACGTTAAGCCGGTGGTCCCGGCTGCCATCTAGTAGTCGTTAAAGGAACCACGTCAGAGGCCGAGAGGCGGTTCCGAAGAACTCTGACACCAGGGTGTGCATGGTCGATTGACCGTGACACCTACTCGAAATGATGATGATGAGGACCATTATAACCAAACCGTTGATATATATTTTTTTATGATATAGGTCGGCAAACAAGCAACCCAGTCACCTGAAGGTAAGTGATCACCGCTGCCTATGGACAACTGCAACACCAGGGTGTGACAGGAGCGTTGTCGGCCTTTCACGGAGTTGGGTGGAGGAAATGGGGGAAAAGATGTGCCTTTGGCTCTCTCCCTCCCTGATCAAAGCATAGAAGACATAGACATTCGTTTATTTGACACAGCAACACACATATATTACAAACATAAGAAATAGGAAAATATACACACTTAAGTACTACATATAAAACACAAGTTAATATGCGCATTAGGTTAAATTACACTTTAATTAAACATGTAAAATAAAATAAATAAAATTTGTTTTTTGGGAAACTAGTAAATTACAATTAATATACGTTGCTGAAGCCTCCTTTTAAGCAAAAATGTGCTTGTGCCAGGAGACACCGCTCTTTCTTATCGCTAAGTATATATTTGTTACTAATAAACAAAGTCCAAAACATGTGTGCGTTGCAGTAATCAAAAAGGATGTGGCTCAGCGTGTATATTACTCATCTTTACTTATATCTATACTAATGTTATAAAGCTGAAGAGTTTGTTTGTTTGAACGCGCTAATCTTAGGAACTACTGGTTCAAATTAAAAAATCTTTTTGTGTTGGATAGTCCATGTATTGAGGAATGCTTTAGGCTATAAAACATCACGCTGCAACCAATAGGAGCGAAGCATAAATTAAAAATGAAAAGAAAATGGGGGAAAATTATTCATCTATACTAAGAAAAAAACTAATTAATCATAATAACAGAAAATGCCGCGGACGAAGTCGCGGGCAACAGCTCGTACATAATATGAGTAAAACGTTAATATTCTGCCACTCCTGTCAAAAGTTAGAAGTGGTTCTCAACTCAAACGTTGAATTTTTGTGTGAGTGCGGTGCTGCCCCGGAGGAGCAAGCCCATTCAAGCTATTAGCAAATTGAATTTTGCCGGCAGCATGACTCTACCACGACTAAGAAATATTTGCATCACATCTATTCTTAAACGATCTCAATAAATGCAAGCAAAGTGAGTATAGTCTTCATTGCCGCGGGCTTTTTGGTTATAGAACCTTTTTGATGTTTTTATTTTTACAAAAATAAAATACAATTACTACACACAAAATAAAATTTATCAAAAATGCCACCGTTTGCACCTGGCTCAAAGATACCCATAATGCTAGCCGCGTTTCCCCTTTTGGATAGATATGGATATCCTTAGAACCAGGTAACAGCCAGAGCGGTAGACATAGCCACCCTCAAGCGACGTCCGATCTTCCAAATATTCCTTGGTTTCCGGACACCACAGGCCGGCTGTCTCGAAAGCAACCTACATGAATTCATATTGGAGGTATCTTCCTCTTTTTCGAGTCGTAATGTCTTTTGACAGTAATTTTGCCCAGTATGCGGCCACAGCCACTGTCATTTGCCACCTCTAGATCCTTTTGTGTGCAGTGCTTTCTTCTGATAAATTTATTGGAATTTGTCTATACAAATTCCAATAAATCCATACATCATCAACAGGTCTTTTTAGTCTCCACTGCAGGAGCATGACCCTCTCTGTACTAGCCATACTTGGCCAGAGCAGACAGAGGATTTGGCCTACACTCTCCTCGCTGGCAAGACGGGTTGGAGAGGTCTCATTGATGTTTATGAGCTTTGTTTAGCTTGTATTTCCTAAGTCGCCTCTTACGACATAAATGGGAAGAGTTGGAGTGGTCCTATTCTACTCTGCCGGAAACCAATCACACGGCTGAGGATCCATACACGAGTCTATAGTTAATTTATTAGATCCAAACGTTTTAGAAACGGATATTCTTTTTAGAACTTGTAATAATACCAAATAAAAAAATATACATACATACATACCATCACGTCTTAAGGGGTAGACAGAGCTTAGGTCTATAAGACCTAAAAGCCACGTTTAGCATGTTGGTAGGCGTGTAGGTGGAAAACGGAATCAAAATGGTGATGGGTTGCTAGCCGCATCACCTACTAGCATCATCATCAGGTATTTTTAGTCTCCATTGCATGAGCATGACCTTCTCTGTACTACCGAAGCCTTACTTGCCTAGAGCAGACAGAGGATTTGGCCTACACTCCTCCTTGCTGGTCAGACGGGTTGGAGAGGTCTCATTGATGTTTATGAGCTTTAACATGATTCCTACTAACATCATTCCTTAGAATTTCGCCCTCTCCCTCGATCGGCTTTGATAATCTGCGCGGGAAGAGAAGCAGCTGGTACATTAATATATAAATAAATATATACGGACAAATCACACAGATTGAGCTAGCCCTAAAGTAAGTTCGAGACTTGTGTTATGGGATACAAACTCAACGATACTATATTTTATAACAAATACATATTTAAATACACATTCAGAACCCAGGCCAATCTGAAAAATATCATTTTCCATCTTGATCTGGCCGAAGGTTTGAACCCGGGCACTCTCGTGTCGCAGGCTGGCGTGTTGACCGCTGCGCCACGGAGCTAGCCAAATAGCCAAAAAAACATTCTACGTTTTTTTGTTCCAAACCAGCATAGAAGAATATAATTGGTACCAAATTATATTTTTTATTACACTCGTATAGGCATTAAGTCCAGGCTCAAGATTTGCCAGAGAGCGATGGAGCGAAGTGTCCTAGGAGTCACAAGGATGGACAGAATCCGTAATACTCTGTCCGTAATACACTTCGCTCAAAGACATGTATAGTCGATGTGGGGCGCAAAGCCGCAAGGTTAAAATGGGATTGGGAGGGCCATGTTTGTCGTATGCACCCGGATCGCTGGGCCCATGTTGCAACGAAGTGGTATCCAGAAGGAGTGAGACGGAATAGAGGTAGACCGCGACCGCGATGGAGTGATGATATGCGCAAGTTTAATAAAGAATGGTCAGAGATGGCTTAGGATAGGAATTGCTGGAAGGAAATGGGGGAGACCTTTGGCCAGCAGTGGGACAATATAGGTTAATTAGATGATTATACTCATACTAATCATCCAAAAGTACTTTTCCGTCTGACAGCCGATTTAGAAGACACGGAGATCGAGCTAGGGTGGTAGTTAAAAATATACCCTCGAAAATGCTAGAGAGGGCTGGGGTTGGTCAAAAATGCTTTTAATATCTACAGTAAAGATAATAGCACCAATATTTTCAAGTGTCCAGACCCAATCAGATGCATTCGAAAAATCCTAGTAAAACGAAATTTATGGCCAATAACTAAACGACCAAAATTCGTCTCTATATTTCACGGAATAGGGTTTGAAATGGAAAAATGTGATAAGAACGGCGTTAGTAAGTATACCATCAAGCGCAGATTTCTTTGGAAAACTGTCAGCTCGCTCGATATATTATGGGGTGTTCCGGGAGGCCTGAGTGTGACAGGGAAGGGTCAGGTCGCATTGCACGCGAGAAACTAAGAACTTGCTTCAACATTGACACATGAGCGAACATGAGTTGCACTATGAAATGCAAAATTTTGTGACTTTGCTGTTGTTGTTATACTTAATCAATAAGTGATATTGTACGATTTGCTCGGGGATTTTTAACTATAAGTAAAATGAAGTATCAAGACAATGAGAGGTGCTCGTTGTCTTTTCATTGCAATAGCGAAGACTGTTGATGGTTACGTCTTTAGCAGCAAAACGTTTACTTCCAGGATCCTTGAATTGGCAATGGGAGGCAATGGCAAACCACTCCATTATTTCCTGCCAATAATAGTCATTGTGTGCGTTCACAATGACACCGACAAGAGCCTTGCTCTTAAATATGTGAGTGAGACATGGTTTAGGTGACCTGTAAAGTTCAAAAATAAGTGCTAGACACTTACTTTGTGAAACTGTTGATATGCCGTGTGGTATCCGGCAGAGTAGAATAGGACCACTCCAAGTCTTCCCGTGGATGTTGTAGAAGGTGACTTAGGAAATACAAGCTGAACAAAGCTTATAAACATCTGTGAGACCTCTCCAACCCGTTTGGCCAGCGTGGAGAGTGTAGGCCAAGTCGTCTGACTGTTCTGGCCAAGTATGGCTCTAGTAGTACAGAGAGGGTCGTGCTCCTGTAGTGGAAACTAAAAAAGACCTGATGATAATAATAATGACTTACTTTGTAATATTTACTTCTGTTAAAAAGTATTAATTCTTCACTAGGATCAGACAGAAACAATATAATAAAATGATATCAACGGCCATTCATGATGGTCTAGGAGAAAAGAAACACGTAGATTGACCAGCTGCTTCGCTTCCCGTGCAAATTGTAAAAGACGATCGAGTCGATCGAATCATGTTAGTAAGCGATATGGCTAGCAAACCATCACTATTTTGAATCCAGTTTGGACAAAATATATGATTATTTAACTTTTATCTTTATCTTAAAATCGCTGACAGAGAGGCCGCGCCCTTCAAAAGGGTGCACTCGCAGCTGTCGGTCGCTATCAGGAATACCAAATGGTGACGTCATTTACACAATATTCAAATACATCGGCATGTCAATACAAAATGAACAAGTGTGGTATCGGAATTGTGACCTAACACGCGTTTTCAGAAAGGGACTCTCCCGATAATTTTGTATTGAAAGTTAAGCTTTTTCCTTAAGGGCCCGTACTACCTCACACTGCTTTGCATGATTGACTGTTATATCAATAATAATTAAATACTCAAGTTGAAATAAAAATGCAGCAAAGTTCAGGACTAACTCTGGTAACTATATGACTCAAAAACACGATTGCGTTAAATTTTCTCGATAGAAAAAAATTGCGAAGTTGCCTCCAAATCACGTCTAACTTACTCGTTATATAGCATTATTCACCAAATACATTAAAGTAAACCTTGAAACTTTTGATTATTATTGCATTACAGATAAGGCAGCCATCATATTTTCTATTTCGAATAACCCTTGAATATTCCTAAAAAACGAAAATATCCAAAGTAGCAAACGCGTTTAGACCATCCGCATTTATATCGCCACGCCGCGCCGCCTGGCATATGTCGGGCTCTTAAGAGCGCCCAACCCGTACTTTTCATACAACGCTCGTACGTGATTATGGCGTTGTAACATACTTTTTTTTCAATCTTTCGAACTTATAGGTATCTCGTGCGCTATTTCTAAGGTATCTATTAAAATAAAAAAAATAAAATTTTGAGAAACAAATTCAGTATAAGCCTCAAAAATCATTTTGCACAAATTATACCTGAACTCCGGCCGTTCATAAAGTACTCTAAATGAAAAACATTTATTTCACTAACTTGTAAGGTTAATGTGATTTTTTTTCACGTGTTCAGTTACAGCCATTTATTAGATAGAAGGGGGGGGGGGGGGGGGGAGGAGGCACTGGAATCTAATAAAAATTCGCAACGGAGTAGTGAATCGAAAAATTATATTCAGAATCAGAATCAGAATTTATTTGCGTAAAATATAGTAACATAGTTGGTACAGTAAGTATACGAATCACATATTTGGCCAAGTGTGTTGTTCACAAATTATACAGCTTTCTAGTACTTATAGTCTCTGCGTAAAACCGCGGACAGACAGCCTGTTTGTCAGTTTGCCTGTAGACCCGGAGGTCGTGGGTTTGATTCCCACGGTATACCTTGTTTAGTTGTTTCCAGTTTGGTTAGGACATTGCAGGCTTGAATCACCTGATTTGTCCGATAATAAAGATGATTCATAAAGTGCTTCGAAAGGCACGTTAAGCTTTTGGTCCCGGCTGCCATCTGGTAGTCGTTACAGAGACCATGTCAGAGGCCGAGAGGCGGTTCCGAAGAACTCTGACACCAGGGTGTGCATGGTCGATTGACCGAGACACGTACTCGAAAAAAAGAAACCACGGAACCCTAAAAATGTACGGATTCCTCGAAACGCAAGTCTAACTCTCACTTGGCCGGTTTTCATCTAAATAAAAATAAAACATTCAATTAACGTTCAAATAACATTTGTATCTTCTATTATATTAAAGCCAGACAACAATATTTATCTTTTGTCTGGCTGGAAAGGCGTTTATTCAGTTAAATTATTTATATATAATATGAAAAATATTATTAATTGCCCAGCCAGCGTTGGTGGGTATAGTATAAATACAGTCAGGGACAGAGATACTTGAGCCCCCACCTATATCTTGAATTTTCTCTTTAACTATATGTTACTAATAACATGAAAATGTATTTATTTTTAATTTTTTAAATATATACGGACAAATCACACAGATTGAGCTAGCCCCAAAGTAAGTTCGAGACTTGTGTTATGGGATACTAACTCAACGATACTATATTTTATAACAAATCCATATATAGATAAACATCCAAGAGCCTGGCCAATCTAAAAAAGATCATTTTCCATCTTGACCTGGCCAGGGATCGAACCAGGTCACTCCGTGTCGCAGGCTGGCGTGTTGACCGCTGCGCCACGGAGCTAGTCAAATTGATAACCTCCCCTTTATTTGAAGTCAGTTAAAAATACTTCTGCCCTAATTTCAATGTAAATAAAATGGAAATAGGTCGGTTAGTTAATTAGGCGATATTTTTACGTAATTAACCATTACGCTAATTAATTTATTTTCCGGTGAAATCTAATGGAAAATTGAGGAAAAGCGGAAAATAAATGAATTGTACTTGCTGAAAATAGGCGGCGTCTGTTTTATTATCCGACTACGGTAAAGACAAAAGAAAGGTAATGCTTTTTGTCTTGTAGACTATTTTATTATGGTTATTATACGGGATATAACCACAATAAAATGGTCTCGCAGAGAAACACCAAGCATTGATTGTCCTTGAGCTTTCTTATGAGGCCCATAGTAAAGGTCACAGCACACCTATCTACTCGGAAAGGGATTGAAACCGTATCGCCTTTCGCCGCGCCGTCCACCAGGCGTCAACTTGACGTAAACTCGGCTACGACTAGGCGACGCCACGCTTTATCATCATCAGGTCTTTTTAGTCTCCACTGCAGGAGCATGACCCTCTCTGTACTACCGGAGCCATACTTGAGCCAGAGCAGACAAAGGATTTGGCCTACACTGTCCTCGCTGGCCAGACGAGTTAGAAAGATCTCATTGATGTTTATGAGCTTTGTTTAGCTTGTATTTCCTAAGCCTCTTACGACATCCATGGGAAGATTTAGAGTGGTCAAATTCTACTCTGCCGGAAACCACACGGCTACTGGCTGGCACAAGCTGGCCTATTTGCTCACTTATATATCTCTTTTATAACATACTGCAGTCTATAGAAGAATTTATTAGAAATCAGAATACAACATAGAGAATGAATACAACCCGAAGACGGACGGAATTTATGGAGAGACGTAAGCGCGTGGACGACGAGCCGTAAGCGCCGGGACCGCGAGTTGACCGCGAGCTGGTCCCGAGGCGAGTTACGAATTCGAATAGTGTGCGTTGCAGTAGGGAGTTTCATACAGAGAATACTGAACTGCTCGGGTTGATACGTTTACGTTCCGTTTACGAGTTGATAAGTGTGCGACGACCTTAATCTATAATAAGTTTAAAATTATAAAAAATATTTTTATTTTGTAATGTAACTAAACATGTATGCTTTTCGCAATGCTTCATACCAAATTTCAAGATTTTGAGTTCACGAGAAGTACCCTATAGATTTTGATTCCTTTGCGAATGTCGAAAATTTGCGCCATAAACGGCTGTACCTATCGTTTGATTCACAGCTCCAACGGACAGTAGACCGGAGTATTTGATGTGAATTTTTGCTTGATACCTCCACGCGTTCCTGAGAAAAAGCGTCTCGACAGACAGACAGATTTTAAGGGTTCCGTTTTTTCCTTTTGAGGTGCGGAACCTGAATTAATTATGCCGGTAGCGTGGCTCTTCTACGACAGGAAGTGAATTCCGCAGAATGGTGAACATAACTTCACACATCGTCAGTTGTCACACGAGTGTGCCAAAAAGTTGTCCCCTTTTTGTTCACATTGAAAACAATCCCTTTGGAGGATAGGCGCCACGAAGCCTATTTTAGAACCATTGTGTGAGGTTTAATTAATAACTTTTTGCAAAGGTTTTTGTTAATTGTACCCTTTCTGAGTAGACAGGGTCTATGGTTAGCACATTAGTTATGTGAATCTTCTTTTCTATATCTATACATATAATAAAACAGTAAAAATATTTTGTCTGTACATTTAGAATTTTTGACTGAAATGGATAGAGGGATACTTAAAAAGAATAATAGAAAACAAAAATATTTTATTCGAATTTCTTGTCTGTCTGTCTGTCTGTATGTATGATCACGATTATCTTCGAAAAAACTGAACCGATTTACTTCAAACTTTCACCAATTGCTTTGTTTTAACTCAGCAAAACATTTAAAGTTTGTTTCATCAAAATCGGTTTATTAAAAAAAGTTATCGTCATTTGAATGAACTTAAGTTTGCCTGCAAATATATTAGCACTTAAGTAAATAATATAAGTGACATAGGAAAATTAAAATCCAAAGTTAATTCATCATCATTATACGACAGCATTATACCTATCCATACTATCCATACAAATATTAATATGCGAAAGTATCTTCTTTTCACGCTTCAACCATTGAACCAATTTGGATGAAATTTGGAATGGGGGTAGTTTGAGGCCCGGGGAAGGACATAGGGTATGTTTAATTCCGGGAAATTCTACTGTTCCCGAAGGATCGACACTAACGCGGGCGGAGCCGCGGGCAACAGCTAGTTTAAAATAAAGTATTATACACATATGTAACACTTTATATTAAAAAAAAAAATCCGTGTGGGCACAGATTGGAACAAACTTCCAGAAGCAACTATAAATGCCTTATCAGTAAATAGTTTCAAGAATAGACTAAACAGAGACAAAATCTCCAAATATCAAGACGCACACGCATCAGCTTAAAGCTGCTAGTGTGATCTACAATTAATAATAATAATAATATAACCGCCGGTAGCTTGAGCTTTGCCCCGCTGCTGACGGCGAGCTTGGTTTAGGTTTTATAATGTTTTTATGTTTTGTATCATATTTTTATATTTTACTTTTTATAAAAAATAATTTAAAACTTAGACCTAAGATTAAAGTTAAATAAAGTGAATTATAATATATAAAATATGTGAAGATATGGGATCAAAGCTAGGAACTCAAAAAATAAACATTTCTAAAGAAAAAATGCTCGGTCGCTCGGTCAATTTGTATAGACACGTCAAAAAAAATGAGTTCCCAGCGTTGATCCCATAGGAAAAATGTTCATATTGACGGGCTAAGTCACCTCTTCAAGAATACGACAGGGTTTACTTCACATATTCTATAAATAATCTTTTATATAAAAAAAAGGCTTACTGAACTAATAGGACCAATTGGAAAGCATATCCTTTCAAATAAAAAAGAGGATTTCAAATCGTTTCGTAAATGATGGAGCGAACTTAAAAATATACAACTGAATTGAAAAAATCCTCCACTTTTTTTTAAGTCGAAAAAATATTATAAATCGAAAAAGTTGTACCCAATATAATTACAAATGTCCCTAGATCTAGTAACCTACATCAAAGTCATAGCATCCTTACTATAATATTATAAACTAGCTTTCGCCCGCGGCTCCGCCCGCGTCAATGTCGATCCCTCAGAAATAGTACTTTTTCCCGGGATAAAAGGTAGCCTTTGTCCTTCTTCGCACTCCAGAGAACTTGTATGCAAAATTTCATGATGATCGGTTCAGTAGTAACGGCGTGAAAGCGTAACAAACAAACAAACAAACTCACTTTCGCATCCTTATCCTTACTATAATATTATAAATGGTAGAAGAGATTAATATTAAAGAGGGGTTCCCACCTCTTTAATATTAATTTTATTTTTATTTAATTATTTATATTTAAAGTGAATATATAACTAAATATTCTGTGAATATTTCAAGTGTCTAGCTGTTGCTGTTATCAATATCGAGCAAAACAAGCAACAAAATCACGTTTGTTGTATAAGAGCTTTAAATATTTATTTTATTATATTTTTAGTATTTGTTGTTATAGCGGCAATAGAAATACATTATCTGAGAAAATTTCAATTGTCTAACTATCACAGTTCATGAGATACAGCCTGGTGACAGACGGACAGACAGACAGACGGACAGCGGAGCGATATTAATAGGGTCCCGTTTTTACCCTTTGGGTACATAATTCTAAAACGTAGACGAAACTATAAAATTATTAATCCTTATCTCGCTCGCTCAACTACTTATAGTTAGGTAGGTAATCTAAGGCACTATATAAACAGCTCGGCCACGTCTCCCGAATAAACCACGAGTTCTTGTTAATAAACTTTCGTTATCAGAGGCGGCGCGTGCCTACACAAAGCCGTCGTTTGGGGACATACAGTTCACGGGGCTGGACAGCAAAACAAAATCGTTTAATGAATCCATAATATTATAAACTAGCTTTCGCCCGCTGCTCAGCCCGCGTTAATGTCGATCCCTCAGGAATAGTACTTTTTCCCGGGATAAAAGGTAGCCTATGTCCTTCTCCGTACTCCAAAGAAATTGTATGCAAAATTTCATGATGATCGGATCAGTAGTCACGGCGTGAAAGCGTAACAAACAAACAAACAAACAAACAAACAAACAAACAAACAAACAAACGAACAAACAAACAAACAAACAAACAAACAAACAAACAAACAAACAAACAAACAAACAAACAAACAAACAAATAAACAAACAAACAAACAAACAAACAAACAAACAAACAAACAAACAAACAAACAAACAAACAAACAAATAAACAAACAAACAAACAAACTCACTTTCGCATTTATAATATTAGTAAGGATAAGGATAAGGATTAGGATGCGATAGTAACTGTCTGTCTGTCTGTCACCTTTTCACGCTTTAACGATTGAATCAATTTAGATGAAATTTGGCGTGGAGGTAGTTTGAAGGGCCGAGGAAGGACGTAGGTACCCTTTGTTTCGGGAAAGTCTACTGTTCCCGAGGGATGGACATAGGTGCCTTTCGTTTCGGGAAAGTCTACTGTTCCCGAGGGATCGACACTAACGTGGGCGGAGGCGCGGGCAAAAGTTAGTATGAAATAAATCTAAGAAATTCTGTTGCGAAATGTTAGCACGAAGTCTTCTATTAGTCAAGAGTTGGAATCTTTATGAACATTTGTAATTTAGGTTTGAATGTTCTTTACATTACTTTGTTTACATTTTTGATTATTTTTAATAAAAAATTAAACAACTTTTTCTTTTGGAGCAATGCTGGGATTTGGAAAAAAAATTACATGCGCATACAAAAGTGTTCAGACAGGAAATTTGTGTGATTTTTTAAATACACTATTAAACATCCAAGACCCAGGTGAATCTGAACAATATCTATTTCCATCATGACCTGACCGGGAATCGAACCCGGGAACCCTCGTGTCACAGGCTAGCGTTTTAACCACTGCGCCACGGAGCTTCCATACAAGCAAAGTAAAATAGTAATCGATTTTTACAAAAAAATATTTTAATATATTAGCATGTCCCTATGTTTTCATTCATTCATAATTGAATTATTTAAACAGACCTTCAAAAACATAGAAGTATGAAGAGACGCATTCTGTCTTATTATAAAACGAGGACTAACTTTAGTACCTGGTTTAAACCATTATCCGACCAAAATAAGATGTCATTTATCACTTCGACGATAGACAACTGTCATTGTCAATTTGTTTTGAACGGATAATGGTTTAAGCCAGGTACTAAAGTTAGTCCGCGTTTTATAATAACACTGATTTTGTTTTTTAATCTATTTTCAAAAACCTGAAAAATTGGCAAGATATCCGTTGTGTTTAAACATCAAGAAAACAAATTTCACGCTATTATAATAGACAAAGAAAACAAAGAAAGATAACCAAAACTAAATTTAAATTTTTAAATTAAAAATGATATTAAATCGGTAAAGTTTTGGAGCGAGGAGAGTGTAGGCCAAATCCTCTGTCTGCTCTGGCCAAGTATGACTCCGGTAGTACATAGAGGGTCATGCTTCTGCAGTGGAGACTAAAAAGACCTGATGATGATAATGATGAAGTTTTGGAGAAGAAATCAGGGGATTACGACTACGGAGTTCATTTTGTGTACTTTTCATAGGTATTTTCAGTCGGATCTGCAGTTGTCTTTATCGTACTATGCGGGGGTAGTTTGGGCGCGGCCGCGCGGCGCGACAATAATAAATTTTACAAATACCTATTCTTACAAATACCTTCTCTCGAACTTAGTGTTTCCTCTTATATGTTAGACATATTGTCTGTGTGTCGGCATCGTGTGACCTGTGCGGTCTTCGAGTACATTCTAGTACCTACGCTGAATCACTCCCATTCCTCATACTATCGCAGTCTAGATTTATAGACTTGCTTCCTACGTTTTTTGATATCTTCAACCATTTTCACATTGGTAAATCATTATTTGAGACTACTGTGTATAATGTAAAATATTATCATTGCACACTCGATCGCTAACATAATATGTTCTAAAAAATAATAATGTACCTATATAATAAAAATGGTAATCATAAAATGAAAAAAAAAATGATAAATTAAGAAATTGAATGATAAATAATAAAGATAGATGATAAAATAAAAAAGCCCTTCAGGCGAGTAGGCGACCAATACTGTTGAAAAGAGTTTCTTTTGGCGTTTCTTCTCTGCAGTGGTCGGTTCCGAAACGCTAGTAGTCTGTAGCTTTTGCACATTAAGTAATAATATAAATATGACTAAATTAGATACTTTAAAATGTGATTAGACGTGAAAAAGTGCCTGCAAAGGCCTATTTTCTGAATAAACGTTTTGATTTTGATTACTTTAGTCGTGGTAGAGCCACGCTTCCGGCAAATTTTTTTTTTTGTAGTTAGAGTCTTTCGATAGATTAATAAAATAGCAGTCGGTTCATAACATAGGTAGAGATTAGAATTGGTACTAGGGCAACTTACCCCGGGGGCAATTATCCTGTGAGAGAGTAATTTAACACGTTACTGGACAGGGTGTAGGTGTATTTAGGGATAGGGCTAAATAAAAAAGCCGGCGAAGTGCGAATCGGACTCGCGCATGAAGGGTTCCGTACCAATCTATAAAAACGGCAAAAAAATCATGCTGTTGTATATAAAAAAATCTTGCTCTTAAAAAAAATTTTTTGATTATTTTTTTTATTTTTAAAGTCAATATATACCTAAATAATCTGTTAATATTTCAAGCGTCTACTTGTAGCCGTCATCAATTTCGAGCAAAAACAAGCGAAAATAAATCACGTTTGTTGTACGGGAGCCCCCCTAAAATATTTATTTTATTCTGTTTTTAAGTATTTGTTGTTATAGCGGCAACAGAAATACGTTATATGTGAAAATTTCTGCTGTCTAACTATCACGGTTCATGAGATACAAGCTGGTGACAGACGGACAGACAGATAGACGGACAACGGAGCCATATTAATAGGGTCCCGTTTTTACCTTTTGGGTACGGAACCCTAAAAACAGTTCTTTACTCAATGACGGACTGTTACAAACATGAAAAAAAGTCGGTAAAGAACCCCTCTTTTCATTAGTAGGTTAATAAAAAGCACCAAAATGTAAACCATAGATAAAAAAAAATGGCGTCTCAAACATTTCCAACTTTCCAGCTCGTCCAATCAGAACAACGTTGAAACTCGTCTAGATAGTTAAAGTTTTTGTTCGAATTTCTCAGAACGAGGTGAACTATGAAGATATTCAAAGTTTTTGAACAAAACGATGCGTTTCCTTCTCTTTTATGAATACCGTATAGCGGAGGTATAACGATGGAGTTCGAGAAGTTATTTGGACGATTCGCTTAATACAGGGCTGATTCTCTAAATGACAAAAATATCTGGCTTGAGCTTGGCGCCGTGAAAATGACATGAACTGGTACATTTTGTACATATTTTAATATGACACTAAATTAATAACTAATTTCGTTAATAATTATCTTATTTCTATTTGAATTTGAAATTATGACATGAATTTAGAAATATGTTGACTTGAGTTTAGATTGACGCTCAAGTCCACATATTTCGTCATCTGGGAAACTCGCTGTGCACTAAACTTAGTTGTAAGTAAATTATTGACGCCAACAATATTAATATAATAAACGTAAATAATATTGTGATATGAAAGTTGACGTCCAACAAATTATATTTATAATATGATAAATATTCGTAACACCCCGCTACGCTCCAAAACCCAGATAAAAAACGTCGGTGTGAAGTCAGCACAGCTGAAATGGGACTGGGCGGGGCACGTTTACCGTATGCGACAGGACAGGTGGCCAGAGCTGCAACTACGTGGATACCAGACGGCCGTCGAGGAAGAGGAAGACCTAGGAGGAGATGGCGCGATGACATGGATGCACACATGAACGATTGGCAGACTGTGGCCCTTGACAGGGACACTTGGAAACAGAAAGGGGAGGCCTTTGCCCAGCAGTGGGACACAAAAACAGGCTAAAAAAAAATTAAAATGTTTACTTTAACGTTTCTTCAATCCAATGGTATAATAAGTACATCTTTGTTGCATGTACATAGATTATACATAAAACCGGTAACCGCGCCTTCGTCCGAGTTGGTTTCGGTTTTATGAAATTATATATTTACTCTAGGATATAAATTTTTAAGTTTCTATTTTATCTTGAAGATAAATATGTAGATTCAACAGTAAAAACTGCATTCAAATCCATTCAGAAGTTTTGAAGAAAACGCAGAACAACATATTATCAAAGCAATGTATATACATATGTGAGCACTTATCAGGTCCTGTCTGTGAGCTTATCGTACCACAGAACAACAGGGAAAGAAAAAATGGGCCCTTCAAAAGAACGCCTTTTCCAAAAGATAACGACAAGTTGGAAACTGCATTTTTTCCTCTAAAAACGCAGCCATTTCATTATTGTCGTGTCTTTTAGAGACATTAGAACAACTTTATTTTTCACATCACACCCATTTGCAATCATCCTCAATGATATACAAATAAAAACCCAATGGCTAATACAAATAAGACACATTTTCGAGTAACAAAATTACAGCATTTAAGTATCCAGATCTACATTTAGAGCCCACAATTCAAGATAATTTTACTGTTTTAGGAAATTCAGCTTTATGTTTCAGAAAATTAGGTCTGATTTTGTGTGGTTTTGGTGATAGTTACATAGTTGCAGGAAGAGGGTGGTACAATAGAAGTTGTAATTGTCTAAATGTGGTAAGTTGCAATGTTCAGGAAAAGTTTTTCATAATAAACTGCAATACGATGTTGCAAAAATTGTAGTTTTTTCACAGTTTATAGGCTAGTTTCGTAAAAAATACAGCGCGATGTTGAATCACCCAGCAATAATTAAATCTGGGAATCAGAATCCCTAATGGAATACAGAATTGCATAAAAAAGGTAAAAACTTTAAAAAATATATACCTATTTTCCATAGAAATTCGTCCATCTGATCGGCGCCTTTGTATGGGAAACCATTTTTTTGCATTTTCTTGCAATTCTGTATTTTATTAGGCATTCTGATTTCGAGATTCCAATATAGTCGCAGCATGATGTTTTATAGCCTAAAGCCTTCCTCAATAAATGGACTATCCAACACAAAAATAATTTTCCAATTGAACCAGTAGTTCCTGAGATTAGCGCGTTCAAACAAACAAACAAACTCTTCAGCTTTATAATATTAGTATAGATTGTTTAATTGACAAAAGACAAAATACCTACGTGTCCAATATTTTTTATGACGGCTTAATTTTAATGAATACTTATTATTTTGGCTCATAAAACTAGCCTATTAAGTGAGTTTGCTCTGTAATTTGAATAGGGGCAATTTTCATAAGTATATCAAATTTTTTTTGGCCACAGAATTTAAACAAGCTTTTATTTAACTTGCCATGTATGTTAAGTTACATGTATGTAACTCACATCTAACTTTATTTGTTCGGGTCGAATCTTGGACCTCAATTTTGTAGCATATGAAGATATATGCTACAAAATTGAGGTCCAAGATTCGACCCGAGTACCGAGTGAACTGAAATTCAGTAGGTACACTCGTTTAGGTTGGATGATAACAGCGTGTAGCATAACCAACTACGTTGGGACACAAATGTTTTTTAGGGTTCCGTCCCCAAAGGGTAAAAACAGGACCCTATTAATATCGCTCCGCTGTCCGTCTGTCTGTCTGTCACCAGGCTGTTTCTTATGAACCGTGATAGTTAGACAGTTGAAATTTTCACAGATGATGTATTTCTGTTGCCGCTATAACAAAATATATATTTAAGGGGGCTCCCATACAACGAAAGTACGAAGTAGCGAAACCTCATTGGAGCTAGCTACATAGTCCATCCAAAAAAAATAAATCTATAAGCACCTTGAGCTTTTTTTGAGATGGGAAAAAATCATTGAACTCGCTACACTGTTATATTAACTGACACCTCTGTATATAGGTAAGTAACCGAATGTTCAAGTTTTTACTTCTGTTTGCCAAACTGTCCTCGTGGTCCAGTGGTTAAGGCGTTTGCCTGTAGACCCGAGGGTCGTGGGTTCGATTCCCACGCGAAGCATAGGTACTTTGTTTAGTTGTTTCCAGTTTGGTTAGGACATTACAGGCTCGTATCACCTAATTGTCTGATAATAAAGATGATTCCGTGCTTCGGAGAACACGTTAACCTGTCCCGGCTGCCATCTGGTAGTCGTTAAAGGAACCAAGTCAGTGGCAGAGAGGCGGTTCGAAAGAACTCTGTCACCAGGGTGTGCATGGTCGATTGACCGTGTCACCTACACGAAATGATGATGACTTGTGTCTGCATTTCCGAAGTGTCACTGGTTTTGTTTCCACTCAATTATTATTATTTTTTTTATACACTGGTGGGCATTTAGTGAAATCCCTCTGACTCTGGACATCTGGGAATGGAGGGCCAGATAGTGCCGGGCTCGCACCGGCAACAAACACTGTCCGTCCACCGCGTCTTTACATTTGGACCTTCGACTTAATCGGAGACTTTTTCTGACTACAGGTTACTCTTTTCCTGCATACTTTTTTTATCTTATACATGTTACAATTTTTCAATATATACCTACATTATTTCCTCCATTTCAAGCTATTATTTATACAATTCCAAGTTTATGAGATTCGATTATTTACTCATACTACTAATTTAGGGTTTTTCTGGTAGGTTTAGTTTTAGCGATTATGTTTTTTCTAGATGTTGTTTTTTTTAAATACTAAATTTCAAATTCTGAATAAAGATAAATAAATACTTATAGGGTGAGTGGGGGGAAGATGAAAAACGGGGTAACACCAAAAATCATCTGTAACGCCTAAATAAAGGTAATAGTTTAAGTGCTGGCAACATTGTTTAGACCGCAAATTCCTTACGTCTCGCCCCTCATTCGGCAGTTATAGCTCGGATTGCATAGTTGTGAATAATCGACGAATTTGTGCCGAACGGTTATTTTCGTAAAAAGTTGGCGATTTTTAATCTTACCCCGCCTCCTATAACTTGGATTGTAAGGTACGTACAAGAGCCAAAACAGAATACTTAAGTTTTATTTTTAATTTAAAATTGTACCGATTAGTCTATATATTGCTATTATTCATATTTTAGCTTATTTTTCGACTTTTCGTCTTTCCCCAGCAAAATTTGGCGGGGAAAGATGGAAATATAAATTTTTCAGACTTGCTCCATTTTTAAAAGTCATAGAAAAATACATATGTTGTCAAACTGTAAGTTTCGAAGAAAAAATAAACGATCAAGCAAGTTGTCTCTGTTTGTTTGTTTAGAAATAAGTTTTATGTGACTGCCTGAATGACTGTGTATGTATAAAAAATTGGCTAGCTCCGTGGCGCAGCGGTCAACACGCCAGCCTGCGACACGGGGTGCCCGGGTTCGATCACCGGCCAGGTCAAGATGGAAAATGATCTTTTTCAGATTCGCCTGGGTCTTGGATGTTTATCTATATTATATATGTCATTATGAACAATTTTATGTTATATTTAGCTTTTAAACTGCACTACTTTCAAAGCTTTTAGTCATATTTGCACATGGCTTAATAATCATAAGATAAAAAATTTGATTTCTAAAGTTGTAGACTGATTTTTGAATTGTTACATTGTGGTATTTTTTTTCATACGTTTTGTAGGAAATAAGATCGTGTATTAAGGTTTTGGAATAAAACCCATCTTATAATATTATTAACTTTGTTCCTAAATAATAGTACAAAATGTCCCTAAAACAAAATCTTTAATTTGTATAATTTTATTTAATGATGAATGTTTCTTGTTGACACATAATTTTCTTTATTATAGGTTGTTACTTTATTTTTCAAACGTTCATGTACATGCCTGAGTTGTTACTTTTCTATAATAATAAAAAAGATTTCGTTTAGAAGTTTATTTTACTAAAATCAATATGCAAAGTTTGAGAACCTCTGGCCGTATTACCACAATGGGGGGTAAGAGTGGAATATATAGTATAAAAAATAATTCGTATCTCAGTTAATTTGAGGAAATTTTACACAAGGCAACCAATTTTGGTACGAACATTTTTTAAGCTATGGCTTATCGATTACCAACGTCATCTAGCATTAATAGAAAAGATTTTAGAAACTATTACAATCTTACCCCGCCACCTTTTCTTCTTCTCCCTGCTTTCTTTTTTGATAATCGTGTTTTCTATGATTTTTTTTAAACATGTTAGTGCAGCATGGAGAAGTTTTTATAGATTGGATATTAAAGGAAATTTAATGCACTTTCAAATCCTAAATTTTGTTTAAATTTAAGTTATGATGACAATTTTTTACAAAGGTTCGAATACAATCCTACATATCTCTTCAAAAAACCATTCGATCTTGCCCCCATTGACCCTATACCAAACTTAATAATACAATTTAGTTACTCCACCACTCATGTATTCACTTTTAATAGGTTAACATTGTTACTAATTGTTATCACTGATTGAATAAATATGTTAGGTCACATAAAACCATTTCTAATCTCATTGAGCACGCCCAAGCGATGAGTCCAATGTCCATTAATTAATTTCGACGCCTACTATCATTCTAAACGCGATTCATTTTCTTGCGTAATCGCTGAGCCAAATCTGACAGGGGCTTATTATTTTCGTTACAACGTTCAACGTTGGGCAATCTGATCTGATACGGCTAGCAACCCATCACTATTTTGATTCCGTTTTCCAACTTATGCCCACCAAAAGGCTTTTTGGTCTTAAAGACGGCTCTGTCTATCCCCAAGACGTAAAAAAACGTGAGAGTAGATATAATTTTTTTTTTTATTTATCCCTAAATCACATACAGGTTTTTATAATTTCATTATCGCCAAACTGTAAAACAGTTTGTTGGTGAAGACAACACTGCACTCACTTTTAACTCTAATCTTAATTAACTTATCTTATTTTATATCTAATTATAGGTATCAATAGCAAAGTATTTAATATGCAGACATACCTACAGATTGATTGCTGATTGAAAGTTTACGTTCTAATCATAATTTTAACTCAAATTTTCTAACAAGATGTCTTTAAGTTTATTTTTGAATGTTTTAATATTATTATAGTCTTCTATTTTTAATAGGTTATTGTTATATATGTATGTAGGTATGTGTGTCATGACGTTCTGCTATCTACAGTTATTATTTTCAAATTTCAGTGGGGCAAAAGGAATTCCAAAGTAAAGGTGTCTCCCACTTTTCTTTCTAATAGAATTACATACATCCTACATATCACGTCTTTATCCCTTACGGGGTAGACAGAGCCTAAGGTCATAAGACCGAAAGGACACGTTTAGCATGTTGGTGCGTAAAGGTAGCAAACGGAATCAAAATAGTGATGGTTTGCTAGCCGCATTGCCTATTGTCATGATTCGTTAAATTTCTTAAAGATTAAAATGTATTTTTTTAAGTTATAGGACGGCAAACCAGCAAGCGTGTCACCTGTGGAAAATGATCACCGCTGCCCATGGACAACTGCAACACCGTGTGACAGGTGCGTTGTCGGCCTTTCAAGGAGTTGGGGGAAGGAAATGGGGAGGGGAGGGGGAAGGATGGGCCTCCGGCTCTCTCACTCACGGAACGAAGCATAGAAGCGGTAAAGCTTCTACTACGGTACTTCCCCGGACGAGCCGGCCCATCCATGCTAGCAATTCATTTTGCCAGTAGCGTGGCTTTACCACGCATAAAATAAAATAATTTTACAAAAAGCCTCAGAATTTTATTCACAAAGAAGATATCCAAATAGACTGATGTGTGAGAAATCTCCGAAATGTATTCTATAAAACAAAGCTATTATACGGCGTGTAACATAACGAACGACGTTCCTGTGAAGGGCTGACTCAGCCTGTCAAAATGAAAAACTTTTCCAATGGGACCAAAACAGGGAACTAAATAAAAAAAATTACATTTTTATACAAAAGTGTTTGGCCGGCAATGTAAAAAACCGGCCAAGTGCGAGTCGGACTTGCGCACGAAGGGTTCCGTTACGTTATATATAAAAACGGCAAAAAATATGTCTGTTGTATGGGAGCCCCACTTTTTATATTAATTACATTTTTATTTAATTATTTATTTTTAAAGAAAATATATTATTAAATATTCTGTTAATATTTCAAGCGTCTACCTATTGCTGTTATCAATATAGAGAAAAAAACAAGCAAAAAAATCACGTTTGTTGTATGGGAGCCCCCTTAAATATATATTTTGTTATAGCGGCAACAGAAATACATCATCTGTGAAAATGTCAACTGTCTAACTATCACGGTTCATAAGAAACAGCCTGGTGACAGACAGACAGACGGACAGCGGAGCGATATTAATAGGGTCCTGTTTTTACCCTTTGGGGACGGAACCCTAAAAAACATTTGTGTCCCAACGTAGTTGGTTATGCTACACGCTGTTATCATCCAACCTAAACGAGTGTACCTACTGAATTTCAGTTCACTCGGTACTCGGGTCGAATCTTGGACCTCAATTTTGTAGCATATATCTTCATATAATAGCATAACCAACTACGTTGGGACACAAATGTTTTTTAGGGACCTCAATTTTGGAGCATATGAAGATACCAAATGTAAAGACGCGGTGGACGGACAGTGTTTGTTGCCGGTGCGAGCCCGGCACTATCTGGCCCTCCATTCCCAGATGTCCAGAGTCAGAGGGATTTCACTAAATGCCCACCAGTGTATAAAAAAAATAATAATAATTGAGTGGAAACAAAACCAGTGACACTTCGGAAATGCAGACACAAGTCATCATCATTTCGTGTAGGTGACACGGTCAATCGACCATGCACACCCTGGTGACAGAGTTCTTCCGAACCGCCTCTCTGCCACTGACGTGGTTCCTTTAACGACTACCAGATGGCAGCCGGGACAGGTTAACGTGTTCTCCGAAGCACGGAATCATCTTTATTATCAGACAATTAGGTGATACGAGCCTGTAATGTCCTAACCAAACTGGAAACAACTAAACAAAGTACCTATGCTTCGCGTGGGAATCGAACCCACGACCCTCGGGTCTACAGGCAAACGCCTTAACCACTGGACCACGAGGACAGTTTGGCAAACAGAAGTAAAAACTTGAACATTCGGTTACTTACCTATATACAGAGGTGTCAGTTAATATAACAGTGTAGCGAGTTCAATGATTTTTTCCCATCTCAAAAAAAGCTCAAGGTGCTTATAGATTTATTTTTTTTGGATGGACTATGTAGCTAGCTCCAATGAGGTTTCGCTACTTCACCGGGCGTTTGAGGCGAGGGCAGAGTGCCCTCAACCTTTTAGACAACATCACCAAAGGGCCCCCAGGAGGGACGCACCTCGGCTTTGAGAGACAGCAAACTCTCATATTGCCTGATGAGCCGCGTATACGTGCATGCAAGCCTGAAGGGCCAATCTGAGAAACAATGGCAAAAGCCTTTGGAGAGTCAGCCCGCCCGCCGCTGCAGTTTATATATGGGCCGAGAGGTAGGAGGCAGGCTCGCGGGACGAAGTGCAGTGCGAAGTCACAAGAGACTGGAAAGAGACTCTCTCCCGTTTATTCTGTTAAATCGCTATCTTACCGATCGTTATAATATACAGACTGTTGCTACTGATCCATAATACCGACTCAATACATCTCCATCGATATTGCATGCAAATGAAGTTGTCACATCACGTGACACGAACCGAGTACGCCGCTCGTGATACCTGTTCCATTACTGTAATGTATCGGCAAATACGCACAGCAACCGTCAGTTTTGTGAATTTGATATGATATTTCAGGGAAAATTATTTGCGCTGGATTATTTGTAAATATTGATTAAATCGTGTTGTTATCTGTAAAATATTAGAAGGTTTTCAGTTTGCAAGCGACCTATCCTTTAAAGAGCATATACACACTATTTCAAAGAAAGCATAAAGAAACTTGGGATTGGTTTTGCTCAGGGTACAAGGATATTACAACTTTATATAATGCGTTAGTGCGAAGTCAAATGGATTTTTACTTTAAGGGGGTGAAATAGGAGTTGCCAGTTTGTATGAAACTTCGTAATTTTGTAAAGTAACTAGTTAGTAGAAAATAATAATGCATGTATTAGATTTTGAAAATTACATTCCTATAGAAATGAAATAGGGGTTGCAATGTGTGAATCTTCGTCATTTATGAAACGAGACACATGACATTTTACAAATACAAATACAAAAAGTTTTTATTTCACTCCACAAGTTAAAAAAATATAATTGTGACACTTCGTTTTTTGAGTGACAGACTAAAAATTTAAGGCGCTGTATCCCTTAACCCGTTGTAGCGGCAGAAAGTGGCGATACCGGTTGGCCTGTTCCTAGTCTCATTTCAAACCCGTGTCGGCCATTTCCGTGTTAATTTTCACTTTTAATTTAATAATTCAATAATTATAGCCAAATATTGTTTTTTTTTTAGGTATCCATCTGGCTCATTTAATTATACTTTTTATAGTCGTAAAAAAGTTGGTAGTTGTCGCTGAAAATATTAAGTAATTCGCGACGAAACTTTTTCTGGGTATAGCATTTTTGCTATTTTTTTTTTGCTAGATTTTAATTACTTTTTTGAAAATATTTTGATGTATCCATTTATTTTGATCTTTGAACTGTACTTCATATTTTTTTCATGCTAGTATTGCATGGAAAATAAGGCTAACTGCGCGACGAAAAAATAGACGTTTTACGGTATTCTTGTGATGCACAGCGCCTTAAGATATATGTACAAGGACGTTATAGTAGAAGGACTGAGCTCTCATAGTAATAATTGGAGCAGAAAGCGAAGACAAACTTCGGAATTCTATCTCGCTCTAAAGTAGGGTGACCAACTATAGAATAGATTTCTCGGACATGAAGTACTTAGGTAGGTACCACAGAAATATATCAGGATAGAACGGCTAAGTGGGTGGTATACGTGTTTCTCAATCTTGTACGATCGTACGAGATTCGTTAAACGTTCATTCAGTCAGCGCGCACGTCCCAACTTGAACATATGCTCAGGGTACTAAGGAACCGCTTACTAAATAGATGTATATGTATAAGCAATAGATTAAAAAAAAATTGCGTCTCTACTTCTATGGTATAAGCCCTACGTTAGATGAACTTACATTTATTTGTTTTGATTCTGGGTTCAGCAACGTGTCAATAGATGGCGCCAGCATACATTTTAAAACTCAATATGGTATTCGTAGGGTGATTTCAAATTTAAAAAAAATATATTTTCTTTCGATTTGAGAGAGACAGAGTGTATGTAACGATTTGGTACCAAATATCCTCCATCCATCCTTACTATCCTTACTAATATTATAAATGCGAAAGTGAGTTTGTTTGTTTGTTTATTTGTTTGTTTGTTACGCTTTCACGCCGTAACTACTGAACCGATCATCATGAAATTTTGCATATAAGTTCTCTGGAGTACGGAAAAGGACATAGGCTACCTTTTATCCTGGGAAAAAGTACTATTCCCGAGGGATTGACATTGACGCGGGCGCAGCCGCGGGCGAAAGCTAGTAATATTATAAATGCGAAAGTGAGTTTGTTTGTTTGTTACGCTTTCACGCCGTAACTACTGAACCGATCATCACGAAATTTTGCATATAAGTTCTTTAGAGTGC
Source organism: Elegia similella (assembly GCA_947532085.1). NCBI lineage: Eukaryota > Metazoa > Arthropoda > Insecta > Lepidoptera > Pyralidae > Elegia > Elegia similella. The sequence goes on along the minus strand of OX383951.1, from coordinate 5,213,464 downwards.
GGAGAAGGACATAGGCTACCTTTTATTTTGGGAAAAGGTACTATTCCCGAGGCATCGACATTAACGCGGGCAGAGCCGCGGGCGAAAGCTAGTACTATTATACATGCGAAAGTGACTTTGTTTGCTTGTTACGCTTTCACGTGGTAATTATAGAACCGATCATAATGAAATTTTGCATACCCGTTGTGTGGGTTATGGAGAAGAACATAGGGTACATTTTATCCCGGAAAAAAGTACTGTTCCCGAGGGGTCGACATTGACGCGGACGAAGAGTATTGTATACAACGTGATTTTGAACCCCCTAGCTATATTAAAATCTGTGAATCAGAATCCTTAATGGAACACAGAATTGCAAGAAAAAAAGGTAAAAAACGAAAATCACGGACGACAATCACGGACGCTGTATATGTATGTAATAGATTATATATTTGTTTCGAGAAATGCTGATTTAAATCCATAAAGGGATTGTACTCGTGGTAATAAAACCGCAGCTACCTATGACACAAACAAACCTACATTTTTTATTAGTCACTCAGCACCTCAGAGTGTGAATGGACTTAATTCGCTTGACACATGAGTCATTCCCTTCACACAATTATGAGGTGAGTCATCATATCATCGTACATGATCTTGCAAAATAAGATGTAGAATTATGGATATTTTCCTTTACAATCCTAACTAATCCATACTAGAAGCATCATTAAAAAATGTTTTGAAAACGGGGGAAAATTATACATCTATACTAATAAAAAAACGAATTAATCATAATTACAGAAATTTCCGCGGACGAAGTCGCGGGCAACAGCTAGTATTACATACATATAATGCCTGTTTCCCATGGGGATAAGTAAGTGTAAACATTCTTTATAGAGCCATAAATATAAATCGATACAAATATAAATAAATTTGGCCTACACTCTCCTCGCTGGCCAGAAGGGTTGGAGGGGTCTTATTGATGTTTATAATCTCTGTTTAGTTTGTATTTCAGCATGATAACTACATACATAGTATCACGTCGGGTACATATTAAAATCCCAAAAAACATAACACCTTTATTTAAAACTAACTGTTACCCGCGGCTTCGCCCGCGTTTATGTATCCCTCGGGAACAGTAGAATTTCCCCGAATTAAAAGTAACCTTTATCCACAGGCCTCAAACTACCTCCATACCAAATATCTTTTCAATAGTTGAAGCGTGAAAAGACGACAGAAAGACAAACAGGGATCACCTACACAGAGATCTTTTTTAATTGTAATCATGAACTTATATACCCTTTTTAGGGTTCCGTACCCAAAGGGTAAAAACGGGACCCTATTAATTTCCCTCCGCTGTCCGTCTGTCTGTCTGTCTATCTGTTCGTCTGTCACCAGGCTGTATCTCAACGGTGATAGCTAGACAGTTGAAATTTTCACAGATGATGTATTTCTGTTGCCGCTATAACAACAAATACTACAAAATAGAATAAAATAAATATTTAAGGGGGCTCCCATATGACAAACGTGTATTTTTTGCTTGTTTGTGCTCGATATTGATAACGGCAACAGATAGGCGCTTGAAATATTCACAGGATATTTAGTTATATATTCACTTTAAAAATAATTAATTAAATAAAAATAAAATTAATATTAAACGGGGGCTCCCATACAACAGCCTCACCCTATTAGTGGTTGAATTTCTTAAAATACTTGCAAAATTTCTATTAATACTTTAAAAAATCCCTGTACCAAATTTTGGTTCAGTTTCGGCTGTGTGTTGATATGTAAGTCAGGTTTGCTTTTTGCTCGCGGCTCCACCCGCGTTAGTATGGATCCCTCGGGAACAGTAGAATTTCCCGGAATGAAAGGTACCCTATATCCTTCTCCGGGCCTCAAACTACCTCCATACCAAATTTCATCTAAATTGGTTCAATGGTTGAAGCGTGAAAAGAAGACAGACAGACAGACTGAGTTTCGCATTTATAATATGAGTATGGATTTGGTTTATGACTTCCAATGAAACACCTTAATATTGAATTTCAATCGAATAACTTTAAAACCGGAAAGTTCCATACTAACTTTGCATCCCCGTTTTACCCCCTTAAGCGATGATTTTGAGAAAAATATTTTATTCGTGTTTCATGTCTTTCAATATAGTATCTTCATGCTGAATTTCATTCGAATAACTTGAAAAGCGGCAAAGTTTCATACTAACTTTGCGCCCCCGTTTATTCCCCTAAGGGGTGAATTTAGAAAAAAATATTTTACTCACGTTTCATGCCTTTTAGTAAAAAGCCCTTCATGCTGAATTTCATTCGAATAACTTCAAAAACAGCAAAGTTTCATACTAACTTTGAATCCCCGTTTAACCCCCTAAGGGATGAATTTTGAAAAAAGTATTTTACTCATGTTTAATGCCTTGTAGTAAAAAACCTTCATGCTGAATTTCATTCGAATAACTTCAAAAACGGCAAAGTTACATACTAACTTTGCACCCCCGTTTTACCCCCTTAGGGAATGAATTTCCAAAAATCTTTTCTTAGTGCTCCCCTACGTTATAAAAGGAACCCCTGTGCAAAATTTCAAGTTACTCACTCTTATAGTTTAGGCCCTGCGTTGATATGTCAGTCAGTCAGTCAGTCAGTCAGCTTCTCCTTTTATATATATAGATGTACGAGAAATACCCGAATTCTAAATACCGTATATTTAAAATACCAAGAATTTAAAAAACAAAATATTTAAATTACTTTATGATTGAATAGCTCAAGCTCAAAACATCTAATTACGGAATACCTTATCCATAAATACCTGACTTTAAAAGGACTTAACCTAATATAATTGATTTTATAAATTCGAAGAAGAAACGAGCTGCTACCAGAATATTAAGTTAGGTTGGATGAGAACTGCGACCCCACCAGAAAACAAATCGCCGTTACTATCTAGCTGCTACCAGAATACGAGTATTAGGTTAAGTTGGGTTATTTATTTTATGCATTTCATATTTTGGAATTGTAATGTAAGGTTAATTGAAAATCTAATATTTAAAGGTTTGTTATTTTAAAATCTGACATAATAATGTTTTAGTGTTTCGAATTCTGGCATTATACAGTAAGGTGTAATCGGTTCAGGTATTTTAAATCTTAAGGTATTTTGATTTCGGGTATTTTGGGCTCGTACATTTTAAATAAAGGTGTAATGTTTTTTGGGATTTTAATATGTACCCATCACGTCTTTTTCCTTGCGGGGTAGTCAGAGCCTAGGTCTATAAGACCTGAAGGCCACGTTTAGCATCTTGGTGGGCATTCGTTTGAAAACGGAATCAAAATACTGATCATTCCTCAGATTTTACCCATGCTAACTAATATAATAAATGCGAAAGTGGGTTTGTCTGTTTCTTCCGTCTTCACGCCCTATCTACTGAACCGATCGACATGAAATTTTGCATACCGTTGTCTGTTGTACGGAAAAGGACATAGTGTACATTTATGTCCCGAAGAAAAGGACTATTCTCGAGGAATCGACATAGATGCGGGCGAAACCGCAGGCGAAAGCTATTAACACTTTCGCTGACACTGCCCGCCTGTAGACGTAATTCTATTGTTATTTCTTTTGTGTCTGGCTCAGTGTCAACAAAAGTGTTAAGAACTAACACAGTTCCTAGATTTCCATGACTTATTACTTACTAGCTTTCGTCCGCGGCTCCGCCTGCGTCAATGTCAATCCCTCGGGAATAGTACTTTTTCCCAGGATAAAAAGTAGACTATGTCCTTCTCGGTACTCCAGAGAACTTGTATGCAAAATTTCATAATGATCGGTTCAGTAGTTACGGCGTGAAAGCGTAACAAACAAACAAACTCACTTTCGCATTTATAATATTAGTTAGGATTAGGATTCGTAGATTTCCATACTATTGAGTTGTAGACGTACGAATATATCAGAACTGTTATCGGTAACATAATATTTTCTGAAGAACATAACGAATATATTAGGTTATTCGATATTCGAATAATATGTTACCGGGTGACGTTCAAATAATCGAACTCGGGTCGTTTCCAAGACCGTCTTAACTTGAACTTATTGGAGGCCCTGCCGGCCTATTATCTAACTTAGTTTACAACATTCCTCTGACTAGCTCCGTGGCGCAGCGGTCAACACGCCAGCCTGCGACACGGAGTGACCGGGTTCGATCCCCGGCCAGATCAAGATGGAAAATGATCTTTTTCAGATTGGCCTGGGTCTTGGATGTTTATCTATAGTATTTGTTATAAAATATAGTATCGTTGAGTTAGTATCCCATAACACAAGTCTCGAACTTACTTTGGGGCTAGCTCAATCTGTGTGATTTGTCCGTATATATTTATATTTATTTTATTTATTATTCCTGCAACCACGGATTAGGTAGTTGAAATGACATTGAAATGACACCCCTTCTTCTTTTTCTCGAGTCGTGGGCAAACTGTAAAATCGTAAATTAAATGATATCCTGCCAATACTTAGCCACCTGAATGGCGCTTGCATTAGCAGCCATCAGGTCGCTCATTGTGCAGGTGCTGGGGCATTTAGAGCAAGATAACAAGTGTCTCATTGTTTGAACGTCTCCACATTGTCATAACTGACCATTAGTATCGACCGAAAAGCCCTATTTCACCAGGTTTTCTTTGAAAACTCTTCCAGGTGAGCCATGGTAGCTGGAGGCCGGGGGGAAGCTCCTCAGAAGGTGGTATAAAATTAGGTGGTGATGGGCAATTGTTTTTCCAAAGAGATATTCGAGCTTGGTCAATACTAGTGTCAATGGGATCGACGCGTTACACAAAATGACACCCCTGGCCATTCAATAATAATTACGTACTTCTCTGGTTTCCCGCATTTAATCCATTCACCCGCTTATCGGTTACGATACCACAGACAATTAAAGTGTACAACTTGTAACACTAATTTAATTGCCTCCGTGGTCCAGTAACTGCCTCTGTGGTCCAGTGTTTAAGGCGTTTGTCTGTAGACCCGGGGGTCGTGGGTTTGATTCCCACGGGATGCATACTTTGTTTAGTTGCTTCCAGTTTGGTAAGGACATTGCAGGCTTGAATCACCTGATTGTCTGATAATCATTCCGTGCTTCGGAAGGCACGTTAAGCCGTTGGTCCCGGCTGCCATCTGGTAGTCGTTATAGGAACCACGTCAGAGGCCGAGAGGCGGTTCCGCAGAATTCTGACACCAGAGTGTGCATGGTCGATTGACCGTGTCACCTACACGAAATGATGAACACCAATATAACACCCTTCTTTTTGTTAGAGGATATAGAAGAAATTTCGCTTAAAAATCTAAATTTCGTTTTAAAAATATAAAACTTGCCCTTTCACCTTGGCAGGAATAACAATTAAAATAATATTGTCAGTTTTATCCCACAAAGAATATTCTTTCGTCCAGCTTCGGGACATTAGAAATCGCATTACAGCAAGTCAGATAACGCGTCCGCAGTGGTAATTTACCCGAATCGGGGTAATCCCCCAGGAGCGGGTAATTACTTGCTGACGATCGTAAAACTTGCGTCCTTGCCACGCGCGTTCCGGCGACCGGATGGTTCTCTTTAGTTTTCCAAAAATTACATTTTTGTGACAAGCTTTTATTGACCGAGCGAGCGAAGCGAGCGAAGCGTCTTAGTTTCCACTGGCCCAAAATTCTTTTGTCCGTCTTTCTGTCTGTCTGTCTGTTCTCGCCTACAGGTCGCATTTCTCAACCGATTCTCATGAAATTTTGTGAGCAGGTTCGGTAATTATATAGAATTTTTTTGTCGTGCTAGATTTTCGAAATTTTAAAAAATGGCGGATATATGTGGTTCCGAAACTTGAAAGAACTCATAGCACAGCTATTTGGAAAAAAAAATCAAAAATGTCATTAGACTTTTTTGTTATTCTCATTAAGACGCAACTTTTTTGTCTGAACAACTTTTTTATACGATAAACTTGAACGTGTTTACAGTCGTGCAATTTGCCCAAAAGTTGTCTGAAATCGATTTTCTGTATATTTATGAAAGAAGTTGAAGTACGTGAAGTGGGAGAGGGAGTGAAATTGAACAACTTTCCCTAAGGAACAAAAATCAAAATATGAAAAATATTTTTTGGCTTAAAGCATGATACGGCGTATTACTTTTATAATTGAAAACTGTGAATAAACTTAGAATCCTGAAATAAAAATTAAAAATAAATAAAAAAGATTCACATGCTATCCTGTGACTTGAACCCAGGGCTTATAGATGCCGGCCACTTCTTAACGTAAATTTCGCATGTTTATCTGCCATAATAGTTGAAAATTTGCGTCCTATTAAAATTTTTACCAATTGGTAACATAACAACTATGAAACCGGGTACTTAAACTTTGCCTCCCATTCACCCATGCCAAGTTCGCTATTCCGATATTTCCGATCTTGAAGAGGATCACTCCAACTTAGTTAATGTGTACAAAAGCATACTAAACATGGTGCTCAAGGGCCTTGTTTCCATACAAGAGTAGTCCCCTGATTCCGCACCGGATAGTACCAATAGAGTAATGATTTTTTTCTAATAAAATCCGTATGTTAAAATTTTTTGATAATTGAATTATTTAAAGAGATATGAATCTTCAAAAACATGAAAAATTGGTACGAATTTCCGTTGTGTTCAAACATCAAGAAAACAAAGGGTAATGCCCACTGCTCTTTGGGCCGTCGTCCCACATTAAATAATACAGTATGATTTCCAAAATTATACAGAATAACGTAGTTAATAATTGAAATACAATAAAATAAAAATCATGTTTTTACATTGTGGGGTTTTTGATAAAAAAATTAAACAAAGTTCGATTTTGAGGTTAGTTCCTATGTTCGAGTGGGCTATTTTTGAACAGATGACTGTGAGATAACGTCTGTTATCTGTATAGAAAAATCGCTTGAATCCATGGGCACTATTTTTGAAACTATGACACTTGTATTCGAGCGATTTTTCAATACAAAAATCGCTCGAAGCCGAGTGTTACACTTTTAAAAATGGTACCCCAGTTGTGAAAATAGCTCAGAAAAATACTACCATACTTTTCACTGTTCTGTAAATAAAGAGTAGGTCAATGATATGAAAAATACTGAATAATGACCATTGGTCTTATATAACTATCTATACATATATAAAGATGTGAAAGTGTATTCCTATTGTCCTTCTTTCACGTTAAAATGAGCACATTTACGGGATTTTTGCATGATGAGCTGGAGTCTATTCTGCCATAGGCACAGAATAAGTAATAGTACTAGCGAGCGTACCACAGGCTTTTTACGCGTGTGAAGCCGTGGGCATTAGCTAAGTATGATGAGGAAATACCTAAGGAGGGATGGGGTCAGCCAGGCCGTCAACCGTAAAAAGTTTTTACAGCAGTAATGGTGTCATAATATTGGCTAACCGGAAAAAACAGTCAGATGATGATGGAAGTAATAGAATTATTAATATTTAGGGATTCTGAAGACTGACTACATAGTAAAATAATATTGCAAGGGAAAGAAGAAATAGTGTTTTAATCTATTCAACATATTTATTCATAATCTTCATATAAAATGTAGCCAGAGTCAATGCCTTTGAAGTAGCCATTATGTGGGCACAGCAACCCACTGTTCTTGTACCCACTAGACAATAGCCAGCGGGTTTGGTAATGGATTTGGCACCAGAATTGATGACTCCCTGGAGCTTCTTGCAGAAGACATAGTGACATCGGCACTTTCATGAGGTTGGCTATATTGATTAACCTGAGCGTGACATCTCACACTTCTGTATGCGTTAGTCCAACACTGTAGACAGGTTTCTCTAGTTGATGTACCTGAAAATCATAATAAGTTTTAATATAATTCCAGCAGTACATCTTGAAATTCACATCATAATTTTCATGTTTGAAATCGCTAGAACTAATAGACCATGAAAAAATATTTTAACATATAACTAGTCTAATTATTGGGAAGGTTATTTTTTTAAAACTCATATCTTTATTTATTTTCATTCATTTATTAAATCTTAATATACATATAAAACAACGGGGTTTGTTTTATATATTATATCGGGTTTGTTTGAACACCCATAACTTATGAATGGGTGAACCGATTTTTATAATCTTTGATTTGTTGATTTTTATATATCAAAATAATATGTGTATACATGCTTTATGTATGTTACATACCTGTTGAATAGGTATGAGGTCCCTCTTTGAACTGTCAAGTCATACTTGCTGGTGGCCATATGTTCGCTGAACAAAATCACCACTTGAATAGTTTGTTAAAATATTTTGTAGTATATGAAAACATTCTTCACAAATACAGCTGTCTTCAGATACCTAAAAAAAGAAATAAATAGATGAATTCATTTAGACTAAAGAGCACACTTATGTTTATGGTGTCTCATATACATTCATATAATAAAAACAAGTCAATAACTCGAATGAACTATATATATTCAAGTGAAAGTAATTTACTCATAAGCCAATCATGTAGGTCAACAAGAGAGTAATTTAAATAATACCTTCTAGGTACGTATTTTCTTTTAGCATCTATGTAAATACAGGTTATCTTTTTTTCTTATGTAGGTAGATACTTACAATTGCTGGGTTAATCCAAGAGTTTAATATACTGAGCATAACATCTGTAACATCTTCAACTTGGTGCTGGAGGATGTTTTAGCAGAAGCAGAGAAACATAGTGGAAAACGTTCTCCAAATTCACAAAATAAGTATTATAACCATGGACCAAGGAATATTATAACAGAGTTTTTTAGAACTTTCTCATCAGCACTACGTTACATACTAAGATTACTTGCATTTAGTTTACTAATAATGTAAAGATTAAAAAAACTAAACCGCCTTGAAACCGCCAATCCATTTGATTATTGACAGATGACAGACATGCATAGGTAGGCAGTTTATTTTTTAAACTCGATGTAGGTAATGATGGCTTCTAGCGTTTTTGCCGATTACCTACGTTTACGAAGAATGTTTAAAATACTACCTGTGCAAGCAGTTTTGTCAATGAAAGCAATACTGCTTTTGATTACAGATATTTATTATGTAGAATAATTGTATAGAATAATAAAATCTAGTTTAAGTTAAAAACGTACATACTTACCCAGTATTTCATAACACCGCATATTATTTTATTATCGCACATACGCTTAAGTGTCTTTGTAAACTCAGTTGAACGGAAAATATTGGTAAAAATACTAATTAAATAAAAATTAAAACCCCACAAAGATTTTCCTCATAATTAATATATATTAAATAAAAAAATAATTGACTAATTTTGAATTTTATTTCAAGCTCATACGCGTTTTTAAGGGGCGAAACCGGGAATGGGCAATTACCTTTGGGCAATTATATAAGAAAAAGAAACGCAGAAACACAGCCATAGCTTATTTTAAATTTTTAATGTAAAGAGAAATTAAATCGGTTAAGACGAGGACTCAAATGTTTGGTACCTTCGCTCGGCAAAGGACTGATCAAGTGCGCGCAAGGGATAGCGCTTGGCGGTTTAGCCCGTGAATGATGAGATAGGAGATAGTCTCGAGTCGCTCAAAGAAAAAAACGTAAGCGCCAAATTCGTTATTTCTATTTTATATAAAATCAGACCGGTTAATTGTATTTTCATATTTACATTTTGATGAATTACTAATAACCTATCTTTTAGTCTAAAAATCATTATTTCATTCGTCGCATTTGAGCTACAATAACAAAAACTCTGCGAACGAAGACCATTTTTCAAAAAATATTTCTATCGAGAAAATTTTATCAAAACGTGTTTTCATCTTCAATTTTTGGAGATGAAATAGTCAAAAATCATATCACTTAGATTTGAAACTCCTAATTTAAGTATTTTGCGAGATAAATAAGGTTCAGAACGACCTTATTTACAGTGGTATCGCCTTAAGTTTTGGAAAAGAAATCAGAGGACTACGAAGCGTTAATTTTGTGTACTTTTTATAGGTATTTTCCGGCCGAGCTGCAATTATCTCTATCGCACTTTGCGGGGTTTGTTTGGGCACGCGGCGCGACAGCAATACATATTATAAATATCTATTTTTCAATTCTCTCGAGCTTAGTGTTTCCTCTTGAAAAAAGGGTCTGGTCGGGTCTTCTGGTAAAGGAATGTAGGTTTAAATTTCCGTTTCCTCTGGTACCTAATTAAGAGCAGTGGGGATTGGGAAATAGTAACTGAAGGAAATCATCCTTTAGCCAATTAGCATATCAGTAACAGATATATTTTAGAGCACTGAAGGGCAAATGTGGATGTTGATTGTAAGGGCTCGCGAGGTCTACTGTTCTCGCAACCTCGAACCACTAGTTATATATATATATATATATATAGCTATTTTGACTCGAAAAGAAGAAGAAGAAGAATGAGCCCAAATACGAATTATGTATCTTGTTTAGTTTGAGTTCCTATGGCCTGCTTTCGAATCCATCTTTAGACCAGCGCATCGATTCCATAATATTGTATTGTCATCAGATTTACACATGCATGCAAATTTTAGCTTAATCGGTAACCGAGAAGTGGATCAATTTAACTTGCAAATTTGTTTACAGACAAACATCGGGAATTGACCATGTGACAAAAAAGTATGTTGCTGAAACAAAAAAACCGTTTCTAGATTTGCCCTTATATAGTTAGAGAAAAAAAGTTTAAAACTTTTTTATTTCTATATTTAGGGAGAAAAACAAAATATATACAAAACCATTTGTGACGTCAAAAAAAAATCCACACTTAAGCGTATGGCTTTGCTCGCGACAGCTCTTACAAAAAAAAACTAACATGGCAAGCATGTCACTTTGTTTGACAGTTAGATGACAGTGGCAGGTACTCGGTCCTGTCGGTTTGGTCGGTACTGGTATTATTTTGTTTCAAAATTTTTGTCATATGGTCAATTCGGGACTGGTGAAACTAAAAAAAAGCCTGTAAAAATATAGAATCTCTCTTCTAAGCGTGTTCCCTGTTACATCCTCAGCTGGAATGCAACGGAGGGCCGCGTTCCGCTGGGCTGCCATCGAGAAACCGTCACATCCAGCGACAGACATGTAACTTCGTGAGAATTAAACTACTTTCTACGTGACGTGATCTTGTATCTCCACACCAACATCTACAACCTACAAGCAACATCCCGTCATGTACGGTGTATGGCTAACACCATGGCCTGCACTATACAATACTTTTATCAAATTTAGATGTAAAATATGGTGAAAAAATTTCACGCCGGTCGCTGATTCATTCCTCCCGCCCGCGATCTGAGATCCCTCTCTCGCATCTCTAAGATGCGAGAGGGATCTCTGGCATCTCTAACCAGCGACCTTAGGTCTCTGCACGACCTACGCACTACGAAATAGCATTGTGAATGCATAAAAATACTTATAAAAATATAGAATATTGTAATACGACAATTGCTTCCGCCACTCGATCATAGATGGCGGTACGGGTACCAGAACTGACAAATTGAATCCGTTGGATTCAATTTACCGGTTTGGTTCTCAGACCAAAGAATAAAAAGGACTGGAAATACCTACAAAAAAACGTGTATACCTACACCATAGATTCGTTACATAAAATGGCTGCCATTGCCTAGGGTTGTCACTACCATACTATGTAATTTACTTTAAACAGTATTCTTATTTTGAAAATTTGGTAAATTTATATTTTAATCCTATTATTTTGATTTTCGTGTGAGTAAGTGGCCAACCCTGGTGTTAAATTTTTCAAGCTGCCTATAGGCACATAGCTTGGCGACTTCCATCAATTATGACAGCCAGAATTAACGGCTCAACGTGCTTTCATAAACAGTTTTCTCAACCATCCACGTATTTTTTACCTTATTTTCGTGTATTTTTAGTCGCAAATCTCAATTTCTCCAAAAAGTAAACAACCTGTTGACAGCACAACTACCACGAAACTCGTTGCACAATATGGCGGATTTTGGCACGTATCTAAACTTTAGACATATCTTTTACCATATATTAGCATTAATTAAAATATGTTTGTCTCTTTTGTCAAATACAATTATACTGAAGAAAGAAAGAGGCAAAGTTATGTTTTATGTTCTGTACCATAAGTGCCTCATATTTGTATAAGTAAAAATTCATATATGTTGACAAGGGATTCTCCATAGACTTCTTTGCTCTTAGAATCCAACAAGCTAAATTGAACACGCCCACCGCTAGATGGCGCTAATCTGTTTACTCAAATCCTGCAACGCGCTATCATAGTTTTTTCAAATAGTCAAACCTCGAGCTTGTATAATTATTCAATTGGTAGTTCCGAAGTGAGTACCAGTTACGACTGATTCTCACTTCGGAAATATGACTTTATACTATTTATCATATGTGCACATATTACTCGGACCCTTCTATTCAGTGTCCCGATGTACCTTTTAAATGGTATATGTATGTGTTCTAGGCATGGTGCGTACAGACCTACAGACTGATGAAATGTGACACACAATGTAGCATGCAATGAAAGATTTTGCCGTACACATTGCTACAATGTATCATGACATGTAACACACTATGTAACAATTTCTCATAGTTTAGACGTGTTGCGCGCGCGAACTGTGCATTTCATGCGCACACTACGAGCATTACAAGATGCGCGCGGAGTGATCCGTGATTTGTCGGTTTTTCGGACGAACACAAAGGGGCGCGCAGTGTGCCGGGGCAAGCAGCATGGACGGTTGTTCCTCAGACGCGCTTGTGCACGAAACGAACATGGAGGGCGATAAGTGGAATGAAGAAGTTCTGCACCTGTTCTTCGTTTATACAACTCTGTACGTCACCAACGTCGGCGTTTGCGACGTTTTTTCTTTAATCCATTGATTATTAATAATGAAGCACTGATAATCATTAAAGCGAGAACGTTGTATTCACACTCCATGTTTTTTTATAATCTTTGGTTGAGTCCAAATACATGTGACGATGGGCCGTGTTCGCGGCATACTGGCGGAAACAGATGCACGCGGGAGGTTCGTAGTAAATGCGCGCTAAGAGCGCACTATGCGTCCAGGCTTGCAGCAAACATGCAATGAAAGGCAGAATATTCATATTTCATGTTACATTTCATCAGTCTGTACGCACCTTAAGACTTAATTGTAAAGTGCAGGTCTGAAATCAAGTTATTATTTTTATCTCCTTACGGTTCACGGGTGTTACCCCGGTCCTTTGAGAGGCTTGCGTGGGGATATAGATCCAACACGTGATGATGATGATGATCAAACGTATCAATGATCCAACACGTAGAGAGGCCCTTTAGAGAAGTTGATGAAATGTTCGTCTCCAGCCAGAACCTGTTCCCGGTAATATTAAAGTATGATATGCCCTTAAACAGGTCTTGGACGGAGGAGGAACTATTGCGTTTTAAAAGAAAAATAAGTGGGTTATGGGTTTGAAATATAGGTGGACTAATGCTGGGTTATTGCAAAGGGTCGGACACCTGCCATAATCATGATAACTGACTATATTTGGCAGGTGGTGGCTTGCCGCCCACTAGATGGGCCCCTCAAACTAGCTGACGATTATTCTCGGCAAAAGGGGCAACACCGGTGTGGGCTCAGGTGTCGAGAGGTGTGCTGCGCTTTCTCCGAAGTTACTCGCGGCGTTATGCCCTTTAACACTTCCACCCCTGGAGCAACAGCTCTCACGACTCCTATCTGGACGGCCAGCTAAGGCAAGCCAGAGCCGAGAGTCCTGCGAGCCCTATTGGGTTTCTATACCAACCGATGAAGACACGTCGGGGGCGAGGGCTCTGACCGACTCTCTGGAGCACTCGGGTCCGTGGCGTCCTTACTCACCAACAGCTCGCCACAAGCTGCCCTGCGGCCTTGTGATTGTTATTATTTATATTATAACACATTTGTATTTATTACAAAAATATCGATACTTTACAGATTTTATATTTGTAGGTATTGTCAAAATTATTACATTGTCAAAATACAAATTTCATTTCAAATTATCTATAGTTTACTTATTTAAATGTAGAATATATATAGTCAAATTAAAATATAAATGTAAATTTTTTTTAGTCAAAAAATCCGCCTCGAATCGTACCTGACGCAAAAGTGCCCATAACACTTGCAGCATTCCCCCGTTGTATCGCGAGGGATATGCATTGTGTCAGGTATGCTCGGCGCGATTGTCAGCACCACTTAAGCGCCTTCCCAGTTGCCGAACAAAGACCTTTGCTCACACACCAAGCTCCGCTAACCTCCACAGCGAAGAGGATAAAAGTATAAGACGACGTAAGGGGCGCGTATTTGATGTGTTTTTGGACGACCGCCTAATCTGCGGCCGCCCCGGCCGCGCGAATCGTCCTAGTCACACCAAACAGTGATCCTTCTCCCAAGAAATGAGAGTGAGCCCATCCGGCCTCTTGCCATTCTTACGGCTCGAACCCGGTGGCTCGAGGGTACACGGCACCTGCTCAGCCACCAAGGCCCGCCGGATCACCTCATTCAGCATATAATGCCGGGAAAACGACCAAATATTATAAATTAATATTCGAAACGCTGACGAAGTCACACAGGTGGTGTATTGAACGTATGCACAGTCGATGCCTCCTGCTCCTTCCGAAGTACTCTCCCCGCACACGTCATTGTATAAGTACATACTGCCATTCCACTTTGCAAATATACAACCTAACACTGCTTCACCCTGCGTGAAGCAGTGTTAGGCAGTGTACCCGCTTCACCACACACAGCCTCCGTGGTCCAGTGGTTAAGGCGTTTGCCTGTTGACCCGAGGGTCGTGGGTTCGATTCCCACCGGAAGCATACTTTGTTTAGTAGTTTCCAGTTAGGACATTGCAGGCTTGAATCACCTGATTGTCTGCTAATAAAGATGATTCCGTGCTTCGGAAGGTACGTTAAGCCGGTGGTCCCGTCTGCCATCTGGTAGTCATTAAAGGCACCACGTCAGAGGCCTAGCGGCGATTCCGAAGAACTCTAACACTAGGGTGTGCATGGTCGATTGACCGTATCACCTACTCGAAATGATGAACACACACCGCACCCATTCAGCTCGCTTACAATACTAATTTTCCGATATTTGCTTTTTTCATCATCATCATCAGGTCCTTTATAGTCTCCACTACAGTAACAAGACCCTCTCTGCACTACTAGGGCTGTACTTGGCCAGAGCAGCTAGAGAACTTGCCCTACACTCTCCACGCTGGCCAGACGGGTTGGAGAGGTCTCTTAGATGTTTATAGGCTTTGTTTGTTTTTTGATTAAAACTAACGCGAGATAATAACATTATTTATATGTGAATTACGGGTTACTCACGTACGAAGTCAGCTACAGGCCGACATGTTTCAACCTCATCCGGAGGTCTTCCTCAGGGCGAATGTGAACCGAGACGCGCGCACGGAGTCGTCCCGATTCGCACTGACACTAGTGACGAGCGACGCGGCATGCGTGGGCGGCGCGGGCAGCGCGGTCCGCGGCTCGCTGTGCTCTCTGTGACAGTGCTGGGGTTGATGGGAGTTGCTGATGTTCTGCATTGATGATTCCCGTAGCTTTTCTGGGAACCCCATTTCCGTCTTCATCATTTCACGTACGCGCAATGTCAGCCACTGATGATGATGATGGACGGAAATGGGATTCCCAGAAAAGCTACGGGAATCATCAATGCAGAACATCAGCAACTCCCATCAACCCCAGCACTGTCACAGAGAGCACAGCGAGCCGCGGACCGCGCTGATTCCTCAGATTTTACCCATTCCCTCGATCGGTTTAACGTTTTTTTTTTCTCCCAAACCAGCACGGAAGAATCTTTTCTCCCAGACCATCATGGAAGAATCTTCTTCCACGAATAAGATAAAATACAAATATTTTACTACATTCGGATATCGTTCCGGCGCTATCCGGCAACCGGACCGTGTGCAAAGAACCTTACACGTTATCGTATGCACAAGAAAAGTGCCAGTTATAATTGGGTACGGAATAATAGAACCTCAGATAGGATCGTTGAAGCGAAAGGGCAAAAAGGACGTTTCCAGTCGAAAGGTTCCGCCCTTTGGGGTTGCCTGCTAATTTTAGATTGTTGAGATGCAAAAATAAGTCAGAAAAACTTTTTATAATATTTCTTGGTTAAGGCGCTGTATCCCTTAATCGTTTGTAGCGGACATCGCGCGTTATTTTAAATATTTGTGTCATACCTGTCGTCAGTCTCAGTTCAAATCCATGTCTGCCATTTTCGTGTTAATTTTCACTTTTAATTTAATAATTCAATAATTACAACCAAATATTGTATTTTTGTTGGTATCTATCTTGCTCATCTAGTTTTACTTTTTATAGACGTATAAAAGTTGGTAGTTGTCGCTGAAAATATCAAGTAATTCGCGACGAAAGTTTTTCTGGGTATAGTTTTTTTTGCTATTTTATTTAGTTAGGTTTTAAATATTTTTTTGAACATATTTTGATGTAACCATTTATTTTGACCTTTGAACTGTACTTCATTTTTTTTTTCATGCTAGTATTCTTTGAAAAATAAGGCTAACTGCGCGACAAATAAATACACTTTTTTTTACGGTATTTTTCTGATGCACAGCGCCTTAACAATGTTGCTGTCAACAAAAGCGAATGCGACCTATTGGCAACGTTTAATTTATTAAACACTAGTGGCCCGTCCCAGGTTCGCACGGGAAGATATACCTAGGTATTTAAATAGCCTATAACAACTTCCGTGGTCCAGTGGTTAAGGCGATTGCCTGTTGACCCGGGGGTCGTGAGTTCGATTCCCACCGGAAGCATACTTTGTTTAGTTCTTTCCAGTTTGTTTAGGACATAGCAGGCTTGAATCACCTGATTGTCTGATAATAAAGATGATTCCGTGCATAGGAAGGCACGTTAAGCCGTTGGTCCTGATGCATAACACAAGTCTCGAACTTACCTTGGGGCTGGCTCAATATGTGTGATTTGTCCGTATATATTTATATTTATTTCTTTAATGAATTTTTGGAATCAAACGACAGTTAATAATCACATTATATTTACATATTATATAATTTAAATCGACATTCAATTGTATATATTGACTATCATGACATTTATAATTATTTTGACATATGATACAGTAATTATTTTTACTTTTGCATCCTGGAAACTAATCTAATTAAAATTGACATTGCATTGTAAGTACCTATTGATTGATTATCATGACCTTTATAAATACATTGACATATGTTACGCATATTTTTTTTTTTACTTTAGCATTTTGGAAACGGCTAAATGTGCGGACTAAAATTAATGTATTTCACCTACTCATTACGACACTTAAGCGAAATAAATTTCATTTCATCTCTACTGGTAGTATCCGGCGAGGAATCAGGGGACTACGCTTGTAAATACGACCCTCCTTTTTTCTCTAAACAGTAGGTGTTATGAAGTCAGCACACTTGGTTTCTATACAAATAATGATAGTTGCGTCATCTATATATACTAGCTGTTGCCGCGACTTCGTCCGCGGCAATTTTTGTTATTATATACATATATCGTCGCGGACATTTTTTTAGAGGAATAATTCTTTAATACACATTTTATGGGTAACTTGAATTAACCGTTTACGCATCGCACGCGTCGGATGTC
This sequence comes from Elegia similella, assembly GCA_947532085.1. NCBI lineage: Eukaryota > Metazoa > Arthropoda > Insecta > Lepidoptera > Pyralidae > Elegia > Elegia similella. The sequence goes on along the minus strand of OX383951.1, from coordinate 5,195,874 downwards.
TTCAACTATGAATAATTTTCCCCCGTTTTCAAAACATTTTTTATTGATGCTTCGCTATCGCTACTATTAGTCGTCGCGTGATGTTTTATAGCCTAAAGTCTTCCTCAATAAATGGACTATCCAACATAAAAAGAATTTTCCAATTTAAACCTGTAGTTCCTGAGATTAGCTCGTTCAAACAAACAAACTCTTCAGCTTTATAAGATTAGTATAGATTCTCTAACGAGTATTTGTTGAGATGAATCACGTTCTAACGTGGCTTCTTGGCCTCACAGACCTAGGCTCTGTCTACCCCGCAAGGGAAAAAGACTTATGTATGATAAATCTCGTTTTCAGAGCGGTGGGATCAAAACTTTTCAAACTGAACTAGAATTGACCTATAAAAGATAGCAGAACGGCTTCCGAAACCATAAATAAAGTTATCCGACGCTTATAAATCTACGACACTGAATCTTTGAGGCCGCGGCTTGGAATTCAGCGAGGATACAAGAGGAGGCGGAAGCGACGACGATTTTTACATTCATAAGCTACTAGCTTTCGCCCACAGCTTCGCTCGCGTCAAAGTCGGTCGTTTTCTTTGGAACAGTACTTTTTTCCGAGGGAGAGGGCCTATGAGATAACGTTGTGAGGGCTCGACTCTCGACTGTCCCGGCGCTCTAGCCGAGTTCTCACATAAATAGGAAGGGAGAACACGAGACTCGACACACAGAACACAGAGAATAACTTTATTGTTACAACTTCACTTTACAACTTCAACTATGTAGATGTTGACTTCAATAAATTAATAGCAGAGACTGTTATGCTCCAAGAGATAGTAGTAGACTCAAAGATGTTAGTAGACTGAAAGATGGTAGCAGACTGAAAGATGGTAGCGAACTGAAAGAATGAGTGATGAGAGAGAGAGAAAGTAATCTAAAAATGGAATGGAATGGAATGAAATTTGAATTAAAAATGAAATTTGAATTTAAATAAGGAATGAAAAATGGACAGGATGAGAGAAATGAGGTTGGACGAGATGCAGCATGCAGATGGCATGCTGCAACGTTACAACGTGTTTCATTATATGTCACACTATCCAGTCTTATAAGCCCTCATTTAGATAATAGATTCAGGTGTTACTTTGCGGAAGTCAAAGCTACATTTACTTTTCTGGTGGCGGAAGCACGCAAAGTAAATTGTCTCAAAATAAAAAGTCCTCATTTATTTAACTTATACTTTTACTTAAACATATCTATTATTGTCTTTATTTATTTTTAAAGTATGTCTTTGCCTGCTTGAAACTTTGCCGTGATCTAAATAAATAAATATATAGGGACATATCACACAAATTGAGCTAGCCCCACAGTAAGTTGTGAACTTGTGTCGTAGGAGGACTAACTCAACGATACCATATTTTATAATATATACCTATATAGTTAAACATCCAAGACCTAGGTCAATCTGAAAAAGAGCTCGCCAAATTTAAGCTGGATGATCTTCTATTCAACCTTATACAAGTAATGCACCGCTGATTTGATCACGAACAATAACTCTTGACTGAGAGTAGAAAGCGAATTCAATTACTTCGCGAGATGTCTTATTTTTCGGGAGACCAGCTTTTGCCATAAGCTCATTGACGTCCATCAACCAAAAATTATGGCCTTTGTATTTCTTATCAAACCGCATAGCCATACCTCCAGAAAGGCTGGCTTCATATTCCACCTCCAACTTGACTGTTCCTCTTGTAGCGAGGAGCTGAACAAAGACCGTTTGCTGTGGGTTCAGTTCTACCTCCATTCCTGACGAAGAGCCTACTGTAACAGTTTGAGATTTCTCCGTACTGTTACCCCAAGACGATGTATAAGAGAAGGATGTAGTGCCACCAGCACGGGCAAACAGAAAACTGAAGCCGTAATTGATTTCTTGGCCGACGGTCATTGCACCTCCATGACTCCACGATGAAGAAACTGTATTCTGAACGGCTTGTTGTATCTCTGCTCTAAACTTAGCTGTATGAGAGCTATTGTTCTCAAAGACTTGTTCTGTTACAATTGTAGGCACAGAAGTTATGCCCAGAATCTTTCCGTTCTTTGGAACTATCGTTCTTAGAACACTGCTCCAACCATAGGTCTCGTACAAATCGTTCCATGGCGGCGTTGGGCTCCGTAAGTAAATGTAATCAGGTTTCCTTCCAAATTCCAATGAGGCTGCTTGTTTCATGTTACTGTCGTTAATCCCGAAGGTGCTTCTCTCTGTGCTAGTGACGACGTCGACTTGACTACCAGACACGAAGACCTTAAGGTCAGACTTGTCTCCGTCGAATGTTCCTGAGCATTTCACATTCATCGCTGATAGGACCAAAGCGGGAAGCGTGAGGAGTATGTATGTCGAAGCGATTTTGAATCTGAAGAAGAAAATATTTTTTTAGTTTTTAATTTTAATACTACAGGGCAAAGGAAGGGGAGGGCTTTAGGAGCTGGACAAAATACACGGCTAAAAAAAATTTAGTACTCTGTTAGTATTCTTATTGCTTTTATTGGTATCTATTAAGTACTGCTGTGCAAAGGAAGGAGAGGCCTTAAGCTTCGCTCGCTTTATAATCATCAGGTCTTTTTAGTCTCCACTAAATAACTAAAATAAAGTGTCATGGTGCGACTGTAGAAATCTCACTTCAGCCGCACCATGACACTTTATTTTAGTTATTCTACACATTGTTCATAAACATGAACATCTATAACACTAAATTACGCCGCTTTCACATTATAAAGTCCACTAGAAGCAAATTGCACAACAATCCAAAACAAAAAGCGTGCAGTCCGCCGAAATTCCCGCCAAAACTCCAAGGAGGAGGCTATCAATTCGGTTGTATGTTTTTTTTAAATGTTTGCTACCTCAGAAGTCCGTCATTATTAACCAATTATTTTTTGAATGGATATGCTTTCATTCAATTTCATTAAAATCGGTTCAGTATTTTGATTGAAGTTGGTTTTTTATATGAAATATCTAAATCGCGTAGTTGCGTCGTTTTAAAATTTTAAACATTTTAAAACGATGCAACTCAAAATTAAAATCAAAATTAAAATATTATGTTCCTTTACGGCTCGGGGGTAAAGATCACCAAAATTCAAATGGAAATTCCAATAATTTGCATTTGGTCCCGCTCAATTAGATTGTATATATATTTTGTATCAAAGTCAAAGTCAAAATATTTTATTCATAGTAAGATATTTTAAATACCATTTGTATATACAAAACTTTGTGACCTTACTATTCAATGTTGAGTTTTCCTCCATCATCAGAGAAAAGAAGAAAAAGAAGGCCGAGAGGCGGTTCGGAAGAACTCTGACACCAGGGTGTCATGGTCGATTGACCGTGACACCTACTCGAAATGATGATGTTCAGAGAAAATTAGCATTGTCATCCAAATTACCCATTCAAACACCGGGAAACTGTCCAGATTCACAAATTTCACTCACTACACACATACATATAGATAATAGAAGAATAAAAATAATTTTAAAACTTGTAAAATAAATAAATTACCCATTTCCAGTCATAATTATTTTTTTTTATATATCACCTAAGACACATTTGCACTTATGATATCTGTCAAATTACTGCTGAAGAAACGACTTATTAAAAAAACTTATTATCATTATCATTTCTTGGCCTTTTGCTCCGAATAGGGCAATCCACACAAACAAAAAAATACCTAGTAAGATTATTTGCGACTGCTGTTGGACTGACGATGTCATTTTAAGTTAAATCTCAATCGTATCTTTCACAATCTTATTTAGATTAATTGTAGAATTTTTGTTTACTTCATTTTAATTTTGACTATGGGACCAATATATTTTTTTTTTGTATTTAATGAAATATTTATTATTAACTAGCTGTTGCCCGCGGCTCCGCCCGCGTTAGTGTCGATCCCTCGGGAACAGTAGAATTTCCCGGAATCAAACATACCCTATGTCCTTCCCCGGGCCTCACACCTCCATACCAAATTTAGACTGAAAAAACGACATACAGAGTTATTTTCGCATTAATAATATTAGTATTAGTATGGAAGTATGGATATTATTTATACTTCTAAGTCCAGAAATGGGAAAATTTCCATAAAACCTTTAACCTCTTATTTTACCCCTTTAGGAGTGAATTCAGTCCATTTCACCCACATATATCTTTTTTAATTGTAATCGAGAACTTACATACTTACCTATTTATTTTCATACTTCATAGTCCAGAAATAAGAAAATTTCCAAACCAACTTTACCTTTTCTGGAGGTTTTTTTTCCAGTTGACCTACACAGATCTTTTTCAATTGTAATCGTGAATTTATTTACCTATTTTCATACTTCTAAGTCTAGAAATGAGTAAATTCCTATACAATTTTTACCCCGCTATTTTACCCCTACAGGGGAAAATATCGTCCATTTTACCTACACAGATATTTTTAATTGTAACCTAGAACTTATATACTTATTTTCATACGTCTAAGTCCAGAAATGAGAAAATTTCCATTTAAAGTTTATACCACCCATCCACCCCCATTTTACCCCCATTTTACACACATCTTTTTTAATTTTAATCGAGAACTTTCATACTTCTAAGTCCAGAAATGAGAAAATTCCATATAAATTTTACCCCTTTAGAAGTTAAATTTCTTAAAAATCCTTTCTTAGCGCTCACTCACATCATTAAAAGAACCCCTGTACCAAATTTCAAGTTTCTAGGCGCAGCAGTTTCGGTTGGTTTGCCGTTTGCCCGCGGCTACGCCGCCGCCGTTAGTGTCCATCTCTCAGGAACAGTTTGGACCCTTAAAGGGGTGACTCAGGTCATCAATATGAACAACTTTTTCTATGGGACCAATGCCGGGAACACAAAAAAAATTTCGTCATTTCCATACAAAAGAGTCCCGCCGCCCGGCCAGTTTGTATGGGAATGTCGAATTTTTTTTTTGAGTTCCCACCGTTGTTCCCATAGAAAAAGTTGTTCATATTGATGGTCTGAGTCACCCCTTTAAGGGCCCAAAACGATAAAAAATTCACCGTGTATATTTGCAGGAAAACTAATGCCTTGAGTTCATTCAAATGACGATAAAAATTTTTTAATGAACCGATTTTGACGAAACAAACTTTAAATGTTTTGCTGAGTTAAAACAAAGCAATTGGTGAAAGTTTGAAGTAAATCAGTTCAGTATTTTCGGAGATAATCGTGATCATACATACAGACAGACAGACAGACAGACAGACAGACAAGAAATTCGAAAAAATTTTTTTTGCTTTCTATTATTCTTTTTAAGTGTCCCTCTATCCATTTCAGTCAAAAATTCTTAATGTACAGACAAAATATTTTTACTGTTTTATTATATGTATATAGACTAGCTTTCGCCTTTTTGTCGATCCCTCGGGAATAGTACTTTTTCCCGGGATAAAAGGTAGCTTATGTCCTTCTCCGTACTCCAGAGAACTTGTATGCAAAATTTCATGATGATCGGTACAGTAGTTACGCACGGCGTGAAAGCGTAACAAACAAACAAATAAACATTCAAACAAACAAACAAACTCACTTTCGCATTTATAATATAAGTTAGGATTAGTAGATTCATATCACCTATTTAAATATTTGCATGCCTATCTAAAGGTGGAATACAAGCGCTTGTAATAATTTAAGAACTCTGTACTGTATTCTAGCAAATAAGCTATTTATCTTATCTTTATCTTTTCAAGTTTTTTTTTCAAAGAAAAATATTATCACGACTTCTCTGCTAATAAACTATCTATGTTACTCGGGAGAGTGTAAGGTTCGCATCTGCGTTCTATCGCGCCTCAACACATCGCACCTTCGTCTTTCACATTTAAATTAGAAACTCCCCGCAACGACTAGATAGGCAGTTAAGCGCTCAAAAAGTATTATAAATAAATTAATATATACGGACAAATCACACAGATTGAGCTAGCCCCAAAGTAAGTTCGACTTGTGTTATGGGATACTAACTCAACTATACTATATATATCGTTGAGTTAAGTTTGGAAAAAGATCTTTTCCAGATTGGCCTGGGTCTTGGATGTTTATCTATATATATAGATAAATATCTAAGACCCAGGCCAATCTGGAAAAGATCTTTTTCCATCTTGACCTGACCGGGGATCGAACCCGGGCACCCTCGTGTCGCAGGCTGGCGTGTTAACCACTGCGCCACGGAGCTGTCAAAATCTCGTATTATTTCTGATCAAAACTACGCGAAAACAGCGCTAGATATTATAAATGTGAAATTGAGTTTGTTTGTTTATTAGATAGTTTGTTGCGCTTTAACACCATAACAACTGAACCAATTACCATGAAATTTTGTGTACACTTTCGGACACAAAGAGGGGATATAGGCTACCTTTTATCCCGGAAAATGTGCTGTTCCCGAAATATCCACATTGACGCGACTGAAATTACGGGCAAAAGCTAGTAGAAGCTTATTGAATGTATTGAAGATTACTTTCCTTATGGTCTTAATTTATCTTTTACCGTACAGATAAAGTAATATTGTATAAGTTAATATCCTCAGAATGTGGCAGGTAAGGAAAATAAGTAAGTTTTCCTTATAAGTACTAGCAAACATAATAGGCATATTTCTAACATTTTTCGTGTAGCTAAGGAAATATCTTCCAGAAATAAACACATTGAGGAAAAAATACATTTCGAAACATAAATCTCTTACAGATATAAAAGTTAAAAAGTCATATATTGACGTGATAACGTCTTATGAACGCCGGCTGCACGCACGAAGATGTGTCACGTTCCGTGTGCAAGCGAGAGCGTGGAACAAGCGATAGAGAGAGCGTTCGGCTTGTGACGCATCTCTCTTCCACCGTTATTACGTAAAATTATCGTCCGTAAACCTACTTTATAGACCACCAATTTTTTTAACAAACTTTTTTTTTTTTTAACCAATTTTTTAATAAAAAAAATATGACGTTCAAAAAGAGATACATGTATCCAATTTTGAATAAAAATCTTTGACTTTGACTTTGACTTTGACTTTAACAATTTGAAAACGCTTTGCTGAAACGCCTATAAATTCGTAACTTTTTTATGTTATGGGGCGGCAAACATAATAGGCATTATTAGGTAAGCCACCAGCGCTGCCCATGGACAACTGCAACACCAGAGTGTAACAGGAGCGTTGCCGGCCTTTCAAGGAGTTGGGAAAAGGACAAGGGGGGAGGAAATGGGGGAAGGATGGGCCTCCGGCTCTCTTACTCACCGAACGAAGCATAGAAGCGGTAAAGCTCCTACTCAAACGTCGATTTTCTGTGAGAGTGTGGGACTTCCCCGGATGAGCCGGCCCATTCATGCTACTAGCAAAAACGTATATTGCCGGTAGCGTGGCTCTACCAAACTTCACAAGCAAGCTCTTTGTAACAGTGCTGTGAGAACTTTGGTAGCTATATTAAATTACAATATCTTGATGGGATCTTGAGGAATCGTGGTAGCTTACAGGAACGTCGTAGAGTCAAGGAAACTCCATTGAACACACGTATGTACGTTTATTGTTCTTTTATAAGCGTGACAAAGTAAAGAGAGCGAACTTAATCTAATTACTCTAATTTATAACTACAAATAATCTTAAGTCAGCAATACATAAGAATGTTGCAGTGCGTAAAGGCATGTCGCGGTAATATGTTAAAGTAGTCATATACTACATCTCCCCTGAAAGTTTACCGTGACACCCCCTCCGCAAGAGAAAAAGAAAAAAAAATATTACAAAAAATTACAAATATCATTTTTTTACTTACAAATATAAGTTTTTTTTTTTTTAATTTATTTATCATAGTAAAACATTTTTGTATTATTCTTATACACTAAACATTCTTTACCGTTTTTAACTATTTTAACATTAGGTGAAACATCTTCTATCACTTCATAAGGACCAGTATAAACGGAATCCAACTTATCCCTTAATTGATTCTTTAATAAAACTAAATCTCCTTTGACATAAGTAGTTGGGAATGTTTTACAATTATACTTATTTTGCCTAAGTAACTTACTAACTAAAAGGTTTTCTCGAGCTTCACTCTGTGCTTTTTGTAATCTGTACTTTAACTCCTTGGGATAGTCATCATAGTTATATAATGGATCTATAGTTACAGAAGGCAAATTGCTTGGTAAATTACACTTATTTCCAAAAACTAATTCGTAAGGTGTATATTTTGTGTGTGTATGGACTGATGTGTTATATGAAAAACACCAGTATGGAACCCAAGTGCTCCAATTTCCTTTATTGTTTTCGCATTGAATTCTAAGGAAAGCACCCAAATGTTTGTGAGAATTTTCAAGGGAACCAAGGGATTCATGATGGTAGGCTGTGGATTGCAATTTTTTAATACCTAGTAAACTACAGATTTCTGCCATTATTGAGTTAATAAATTCTGTTCCTTGATCCGTGATGATTTCTTTTGGAACTCCGTATCTAAGAATAAAGTTTTCTACAAATGCTCTAGCAACAGACTTGGCATCCTTACGTTCTAAGGGATACGCTTCAACAAATTTCGTTAAATCGCATTGCAATGTTAATATATATTTATAATTAGCGTAATCGACCTCTAATGGTCCCATTATATCTAAACTAATCCGCTGTAAAGAAGAATTGGCTGTTGAAGTCAAAGTCATTGGTTCTCTAGTGTGTTTGTTTGTAAACTTATGAATCTGACATAACTTACATTTCTTCACATAATTTATAACATCATTTGTCAACCCTGGCCAAAAATAATACTTCTTAATATTATTTAGCATTCTATTTATACCTGCGTGTCCGCTTGTAGGTAATAAATGAAAATCATTCATGATCACTCTTTTCTCCTCATTATTGGTAATTCGTACGATATCTTTTACTATCATAAGTCGCGGTTTGTCTAACCTTATTTTTTTAATAGTACTTGCAAGTAACTTTATGTATTTATCACATGCAATATTTTTTATTACAAGTAATTCTGAAATTTTCAATTTACAGCAAAGCTCTTCTAAATCTCTCGCTAACTCTTCTGGAGATGATAACGATCGAGAATTTAGATAAATCATTGACCTTTTCGGTAAATATTTACAATTACCACTTCTGGATGTAATGACTTCATTTTGGTTAAATTTCATTGTCTCTTTTGAGTGACTGAAACATAATTCAATAATATCTTGTGGAGGCTTCAGGATTTCGACGGCCATGGGGTGATCAGTCCCACAATCCGACGAATTCATAGCTCCAGAACTATTTTTGTCACTAGAAGTACAAGTTCTTATTTGTTTAGTTTGTGCTCTAGTGAGAACCGATACTACATCTTTAGATAAATTTTTCAAGTCGTTACATGTTAACGGAAGACGGCTCAAAGCATCTGCAGCTGCATTTTGCCGACCCGGGACATGTTCTATTTCAAAATCGTATTCTTCTAAGTAGAGGCGAAACTTTGTCCGTCTACTAGAAGGATCTGTCTGAGAAAATAAATAAATAAGTGGTTTGTGATCAGTTATAATTTTGAACCTTCTGCCATATAAATATGGTCGAAAATGCCTTATTGCCCACACTATAGCCAAGAGTTCTAAGTCTATAACAGGGTATCTTGTTTCAGCGGGTTTTAAACTTCTACTAGCGTAAGCGACAACCCTATCGTTACTATTAGATAATATTGCACCTAATCCAACCTTTGAAGCGTCTGTCTGTAACTTAAATATATTATTTTCTGAGAAATCAGGATATTGTAAAACGGGTGGATTTATTAATGCAGACTTTAACTTGTTGAATGCAGCATCGCAATCAGCTGACCAAGTAAACATAACATTTTTCTTACATAACTTATTAAGAGGATAAGATATGTCGGCGAAGTGTGAAATAAAACGCCTGTAATAGTTAGCGAAGGCAACGAACCTTCTCACTTCGTCAACATTAGTAGGTGTCGGATAACTCTGCAATGTAGTTATTTTGCTTGGGTCGGGAAAAATGCCTTGATTAGTTATTTTATGACCTAAGTATACCATTTCAGTTCTCAAAAACTCACACTTTAAAGGGTTTAACTTAAGGTTTACTTTTCGCAATCTTTCTAAAACTGAAATTAAATTTTTATTATGGTTTTCCATCGAATTCCCAATTATTATGCAATCGTCTAAATAAACAAAACATTGTTTATAATTTAACCCAGACATAGCTATTGTCATTAGCCGGGAGAATACGCTTGGACTAGTCTTAAGTCCCATAGGACAACGTTTCATTTGATAAGTTTTATCGGCGGTGAATGCTGTACACTTACGTGAGTCAGGGTGTAGTGAGAGTTGATACATACGATCTAATTGAAAGGCGGTGTATTTCCTCGAATTTTCATTTAAATTTAATTGATAGTAACTCTGAGATAAATCTAGTTTTGTATAGTATATAGAATGGGCTAAGGAATCCAAAATTTCTGTAATATTAGGGAGTGGAAACTTATCGTCTTGTATTTTATTGTTTAATTGACGATAATCAATAACAAGTCTCCACTTTTTTTCATTATTTTTGTCAGATTTTTTTGGAACAAGTAAGACTGGGCTAGACCAATCTGAACTCGACTCTTCGATAATATCATTATCTAACATCTCTTGTATTTGGTTTCGTAATTCCGATTTCAATGCATGTGGAATGCGATATGGCTTGACATAAACAGGTGTAACATTATCCTTAAGCCTTATCGAGTGTTCCATTAAATTAGTAACCGAGAGTTTATCACCTGGGAGATGAAAAACGTCAGAATACTTCGCACAAATTGACTCAATATTGAGTTGATCCTCTTTATTTAAATAACTTAAATCAAGTAAATCGAGTAATGTTTTAATACGATCTACAGATATTTTTCTCTCTGAAAAATTACACACATCAAAAAGTTTCAAACTATGTATTTTTAAATCAGAAAAATCGTAATTAATGTCGTTATCAGTGGTGTTTAATATCCTTATTGGGATAAGACCATTGCATGGTTTGGATAAAACACCTGCTACGAACACTCCGTCTTGTATTTCATGCGCGAGCGTTACGCAATCATCACATATATTAGTAGGTATGTACTTAATTGTCTCACACCTTGCGGGTATCATATGTTTATACCCGTTATTTATAGACATCGTAATTGTAGTGGAAGAATTTGTTAATGATAAAATATTATTACTATAGTCAATTATTGCTCGGTATTGTTTTAAAAAATTATCACCCAAAATCCCATCTGCGGAACATGACATATTTTTAAATACGTAGAATTTACACGTTAAACTTAATTCATTATGTCTTAACTCAAGAAAAATATATCCTTCAGATACTAATTTACCACTAACACCCCTAATTGTTAACTTATCCGGAGTAATTTGTCTATCAATATTATCAAATATGCTAGCTAGCCATTCATACTTAAGCACGCACAAACTCGCACCACTGTCAACTAATAGATTAATGTTTTTATTTTCTACATAAAAAGTTACGGTACTAGTAATATTATAATTATAAACTATATGTTCGATATCATTCTGAACGAAAAAACATACTCTTATTCGGAAGAGACGACTGATTCTCAGTCTGTGCTGGTTCTACAGCATCACACTGAGTGTGCTGAACGCGAGGTGCATGATGGCCTCTCATAGAACCTCGTCCACGCATGTCGGGCGCGGCGCGTGCCGAGTGCGGCGCACCGCGAGTGCCACTTCCGCGCGTCGCTGTGTATCCGCGTCTGCGCGTCGTAAACCCATTGTTCGACTGGATCGGATTACTATTATGCGCAGTCCACCTATTACTATAACAAATATAGTTTCTACCCCTAGAACCGAAGTTATTTCTATTGAAAAGCCTATTGCGAGAATGATTAAAATTATTAACGTGTTCACCGGCATTTGATAAAGTTTGTTCATCAATTGCAGAACGAATTGCCTCAGAAAGTGAGCTAAACTGCCTAGCCGCTATGATCGTGCTCAGGCGAGGGTTACTTAGACCGTCGGCAAAACGCTTGATGGCTATCTTTTCGTTAAGTGGCCGTAAAACATCGTAATTTGAACTATCGCCATCGGCCTGTTCTAGAGTCAAATTGACAAACAAGTCCTCTAGCTCGTTACCAAAGGCTTCGATTGACCTGTGTCCTTGTTTAGAATTTTGTAACCGAGACTGAATAGCTACAGCAGATTTTTTCTGCAGTAAGTGTTTTCTCATATCACCTAATAATGAATCAACGCTTGAATAGGATCGTTTTAGGCGTAGTTTAGCGCTGGAAGACAATCTCGACTTTAATACAAAGTTAACAAGTAAAGGTTTTGAGGCATTGTTAAGCATACTATTATATAATTCTATACCATCGATTAATTGTTTGGTAATATTTTCTTGACCGTTCATAATTGGGAGTAGACTTATAGCAGTTTTTAATTCAAACGAAATTTTTTCTTCCGCCATTTTTGAGCTTTCTTTATTAAATTCAATTGTAACTAAATTGATAATCTCGCTATATATTTTATGTATATTACTGACGAGGTGGTTTATTCCTACGGCATCGTCAGTGCTCACCTCAGAATTATCAATGGCAGCCTTTACACTACAAAAAATATCCTCCAACTGCGAATAAACGACGTTGGCCTCTCTTAATTTACTTTCTCCGATATCCTTCTTTCGTCTTTCAGGGCCTATTTTAATTAAATAAGTACGTATTTCTTTCAAACTTTTAAACAAATCTGATAGTGCTACAGACATTACAAAAATATAAAAACTAAAAATTAACAACCCCAACTAAAAAAAAAAATTAATTAAAGAAATATGTATTACATTTGAGTAAAATAAAATACCTAAAATTATTAATGAATTTACCTTACTTGTAATTTGCGCATCGCGTGAGGTACAACGCACTCTAAGTAGGTCTCACGTGCCGGGCGAGGCGAGGGCGCGTGCTGGCGGTCGCGGTCCTCACGTGCTGGCCTGATTGGGACGCACCTCGTGGTGACGACTGGTGGCTGCTGGCACTGACTGGGTCTAGGTGTGGTGACGGCTGATGTCCGTGGCTGGATATGTGGGTGGGCCGGGATATCCCTGGACACCTCGAACTTTTGGGCCGGGCTATACCCTGGACACCATCCTTGTCCCGTACGCTTCTTTCTTCTTATGCGGCAGGTGAGGGGTTTTGCTGCAACTCAAGAGTGTTGCGGGCCATTTCTCTTCTTAATGTTCTTATAACGCTTTCGCGGCACTTCTTGCATAGGAAAAAGGTGAAGACCCCGAAGATAAATACGAACAAAGCAATCAGTAAGATTTCGGCAAGGTTCAGTTGATTTGCTGTTGCCTGTGTATTCCCAATGGCTGATTGTGCGATGACGACTTCTTCTGTTGACTGACTACTGCCCATAGTCGTAGGTCGTTGATGATAATCTCTGATTATAAATGTATTGAAGAAGATAAACCACATCGACTTCTTACTTCAAATCTTGGCTTGTGGACTAATCAGTATTAGTTCTTCAGGATTTCTTCGTTTCTTCAGCAGGGTCGCCATACAATATCTTGATGGGATCTTGAGGAATCGTGGTAGCTTACAGGAACGTCGTAGAGTCAAGGAAACTCCATTGAACACACGTATGTACGTTTATTGTTCTTTTATAAGCGTGACAAAGTAAAGAGAGCGAACTTAATCTAATTACTCTAATTTATAACTACAAATAATCTTAAGTCAGCAATACATAAGAATGTTGCAGTGCGTAAAGGCATGTCGCGGTAATATGTTAAAGTAGTCATATACTACAAAATATTTAGTTTATGGTAATGGCTTCATAACAAATTTCGAGTAGGTGTCACAGTTAATCGACCATGTACACCCTAGTTTTAGAGTTCTTCGGAACCGCCTCTCGGCCTCTGAAAGTTGCTATATATTTATTAGATTATCTTATGGTGATTTTGTATAATTCTATATAAGATTTTTATACTTTTAAAAACATTGTCTCTGGTGTTGCTCAACTTTAAATGATCATTAAGGTAACTTAAGGAATCGATCACAAATAAAAAGTGTATTTTTTTTATGATATAGGACGGCAAACGAGCAAGCGGGTCACCTGATGGTAAGTGATCACCGCTGCCCATGGACAACTGCAACACCAGGGTGTGACAGGTGCATTGCCGGTCTTTCAATAAGTTGGGAGTAGGAAATGGGGAGGGGAGGGGCAAGGATGGGCCTCGGGCTCTCTCACTCACCGAACGAAGCATAGAAGCGGTAAAGCAGAAGCTTCGATTTTCTGCGAGAGTGTGTAGTACTTCCCCATTTTTCCGCTAGGCCCTACCAAGACTAAAATAATATTTTTAGTCATATATCAGACACAATTGAGACATATTTTTAAAATCTCAACAACAAGTTTTACTTTAACTAGTTTAACTTAATTTTTTAACAAGCCGTTAAGTTACACTACTGGGCAAAAGACTCCTCACTTTGATAAATAAAAACGAAATATAATTCGACTCATAATCTTCGAAATAAATATTACCCCAAAAAATTTGAATTCAAACATCAATCAAAATATACATAAACTTATGAATATAGCACACATATTTATAAGCTAGACACATATATATATTAACATATACATCATCATTAGGTATTTTTAGTCTCACTGTACTATCGGAACCATCCTTGGCCAGAGCAGACATAGGATTTGGCCTACAGTCTCCTCGCTGGCCAGAAGGAGAGATCTCATTGATGTTTATGAGCTTTGTTGAGCTTGTATTTCGCCTCTTACGACATCTATGGGAAGATTTGGAGTGGTTATATTCTACTCTGCCGGAAACCAGACGGCAAACATATACAATAACGGTGCAATTCCTACAATATACATATACATACGGGTCGAGTTGATAACCTCTTGAAGTTAGATATAAACGAAGAGACAAACAGCATTGAAATCCGTCCAGCCGTTTGGCAGCTCCGATATCACAGACAGACATAATATCCCATTCTATCGATATTCCTGCAATTTATTTTGCAGAATCTTTGTCCATATTGTGCAATTTATATTGCAGAATCTCTGTACATATATAACACAAAATTTTAAGCTCAATAAACTTTGTGTTGTGGGACTCTACGGCTAAGGAACAACTTGAAATATTTTATATCATTGAAACTAACGTGAGATAGACATTATGTACTAAAAACGGGTCACTCATGTGCTATTTCGTCGGGATTGCCGACTATAGTTTCGTACTCGTCAGGAGCCCATTTTCATCCTTATCCTTACTATCCTTATAAATGCGAAAGTGAGTTTGTTTGTTACGCTTTCACGCCCGTAACTACTGAACCGATCACCATGAAATTTTGCATACAAGTTCTCTGGAGTACGGAGAAGGACATAGGCTACCTTTTATCCCGGGAAAAAGTACTATTCCCGAGGGATCGACATTGACGCGGGCGGAGCCACAGGCGAAAACTAGTTTGGAATATTTTGTAGATGGGATTCAGAGATCTATTTGCATTCATCATCATCATTTCACCCGTGAAGTCCACAGGTGGACAAAGGCCTCTCACAATGATTCTACTTTCCGTGGGTAGATGAATCCTTGTGAGCCTTTGGGAGCCTTTGCAGGCGGGTTGGAGAGCGAAGTTTCTTTGGCTTCGACGCTGCTGCCCATTGGCAGGCTTGAATCACCTGATTGTCTGATAAGAAAGATGATTCCGTGCTTCGGAAGGCACGTTAAGCCGGTGGTCCCGGCTGCCATCTGGTAGACGTTAAAGGAACCACGTCAGAGGCCGAGAGGCGGTTTCGAAGAACTCTGACACCAGGGTGTGCATGGTCGATTGACCGTGACACCTACTCGAAATGATGATGATAACTGCCTATCCAGTGGTTGCAGTTTTGATGGCGCGCCGGGCCTCTAGCAGCTACTTGTTTTTCCCCCATTTATCCGAGTGAGTAGTATCCCAATACTTATAATTCCCTTCCCAAATCCTACAAATTCCTATCCTTCCCCAGTTTAAAAATGATTGCAATGCGCTGCAGCGTCGTAAGCACAAGAAGCCAAATCATTTCATCATTTCGAGTAGGTGTCATGGTCAATGCACACCCTGGTGTCAGAGTTGTTCGGAACCGCCTCTCGCCTCTGACGTGGTTCCATTAACGACTACCAGATGGCAGCCGGGACCAACGGCTTAACGTGTCTTCCGAAGCACGGAATCATCTTTATTATCAGACAATCAGGTGATTCAAGCCTGCAATGTCCTAACCAAACTGGAAACAACTAAACAAAGTATGCTTCCGGTGCGAATCGAACCCACGACCCCCGGGTCAACAGGCAAACGCCTTAACCACTGGACTACGGAGACTATTCATTGCAGGCTTGAATCAGGTGATTTAAGCCTGCAATGTCCTAACCAAACTGGAAACAACTAAACAAAGTATGCTTCCGGTGGGAATCGAACCCACGACCCCCGGGTCAACAGCCAAACTCCTTAACCACTGGACCACGGAGACTGTTAATTGCAGGCTTGAATCAGGTGATTTAAGCCTGCAATGTCCTAACCAAACTGGAAACAACTAAACAAAGTATGAAGCCAAAGAAACTACGCGATAGGTATTAAATAAATATCATAGGTCATCTCAATATCAATATCATCAGGGATAATGTATCCTACATATCACAATGCTGAAGGGATTTTTCAAATCAGTCCTGTAGTTTCGGAGCCTATTCAATGCAAACGAACAAACTAACAAACAATCAAATCTTTCATCTTTATAGTATTAGTGGTAGAAGAAGTGTACATGCAGACAAACCAATACACAAAAAAAAAAAAAATCAAAAAAATCTTTCTTTTTATTATAGTATAGTATACATATACATGGTGAAATTTTGATCGTTCTGGACCCCTAAAGGGGTGACTCAGACCATCAATATGAACAACTTTTTCTATGGGACAAATGCTGGAAACTCAAAAAAAAAATTTCGTCAGTTCAATACAAAAGAGTCCCGCCACCCGGCCAGTTTGTATGGTATAAAAATTTCACATCGACATTCCCATACTGTATGATTCCGCGTTTTGCAAAAGGGCGTCGTCTTTTTACAAACGCTCGCTCTTTTGGTATATACCGAAGGCAAATTGACAACTCGTTCAATCGTAAACATTTCAACATTGATGATTATAGTAGGGTGACTATCATAGAACACAAATTGGAAAAATCACTTTATTTCAGCAATCACGTACCTATTCATGTAGGAATAACTTAAAATACATGTTTAGGCACTCAAGTAATTTAAATATTTAAGTAACACAACCTTAGGCCCGGCGGTGTCATTCCTTATTGCCTGTCTGGCGGTTGTAGATATGGCTAAAGATACGCGCGGCTTCCCGAGCTGTTGCTCACTCATCCCCAAGTCATCCGAGTGAGAAGAATACCTCTATTCCGTTTCCAAATCCACCAAACTCCTGTCCTTCCCGTGCCTAAAATGCTTCTGTGGGCAGCAGCGTCGGAATCACAATAAGCCAAAGTAAATGCGCTCGCCAACCCGCCTCCCAAGCGTGGTGAGTATGGCAAAACCTTCCAATGGAAAATAACAAAAAGACCAGGCCCCCAGTCTACGGCAGCCCCGCTATTCCTGGCTCCGGTAGCGGTCACCGTAACGGCGGGGCAGGGAGTGCTAAGAATCTCCGGATACGGCCCGGCTACCACCCCCGATGACGACTGGCCCTGGTAACACACAACATCCGCATGATGAGGCTTGACAAAAAGTCGAGGAAGTGGAAGAGGAAATGAGTATGTTACGATGGGACATAGTGAGGTTGTCATAGTGTGGTTGAAGTCCGAAGAGAGGGAGAGGGCACGACAACCCTTAAGTCTGGTAACCTACTCTATCCCCGGGAGGGGATATACAAAAGTCACAGCATGGTGTCGGGTTTCTCGTCCACAGCTTCCTCGTAAATAACGTCGTAACCATGGAAAGTATTTCCAGCAAGGTGATATACCTTATACTCAGAGTATCTAAAAAATATTCGCTGAAGGTCATACAGGTGTACATGCCGACCGGGGAATACTCAGATGAAGACGTGGAATCGGTGTATGAGGACATTAGTAGGGCCATACACGCTTCCAAGACCTATTTTACGGTGGTTTTGTGTTAATAATATTCCGCAGGAATCCTCCGAACACCATATTCCATGGACATCTTAGCGTTTTTTTACGTGCCGGATAACCTCAAAACCTCTGTCCACGGCTTTTTTCTGCTCCTACTTGAGAATCGTAAAGTTTTCTTACCTTACTATGATACATTTCCTAAAAACAATCCTTTTTTGTAAAAAGTCCCTTGAACACGCAGGATTTGCACTGTTTTTATTATTTTTCTGTTTCACAAAATCGACGCCATTTTGATTGCTTTGATTAGCAGCGCCGCGCGAGGTAAGAAAAGGAACTAAACACTTCAATTTGCCGCGTCATTTTGTAAACGGCGATTGAATTCTCTATCAAATATTAAGGCATATTATATCCTGACAAGGCAATTCACAATTTGCCTTCGACATATTCCAAAAGAGCGAGCGTTTGTGAACAGACGACGCCGTTTGTAAAACGCGGAATCATACAATTTGCCTGCGACATATATACTATACTATCCTTACTAATATTATAAATGCGAAAGTGAGTTTGTTTGTTACGCTTTCACGCCGTAATTACTGAACAAATCAGCATGAAAGTTTGCATACCAGTTCTCCGGATTATGGAGAAGTACATAGGCTACCTTTCATCCCGGATGTACTGTTTTCGAGAACGTTGACGCGAGCGAAACTGCGGGCGAAAGCTAGTTTTAAAGTGTTAGAAGACTAGATATCGACTTACAAACTAATATGTACTGGCAAAAGGTTTAAGAAGACGTTACTAAAAGAACCTTTTAGCAAAATGCAGTTACTTAATTCATAGCAATACGATTATTCTCTTTCCCGTAAACCGGTTATAAAGAGAAACTGAATTTCTAACTAGCTGCGATATTAAACTTTAATCCGACTAGAACTAGAAAAAACCGGGAAAATCCGGATCTCTCCGCTCCAGGCTATTTAATTACATTCCTTTGTCTAGCGAAAGAGACAGCTAGCGACGCCAGGACAATATGTCTGGATTTTTAGGGATTTTTTTATTAGTAAATGTCTGAGCTGTATTTTTATAGTGAATGCATGATTTGTTAAGACTTGCTTGTCACTCTCACCACACAATAAGTACTAGCAAAGACAATATACTAACATAGTACTAGTACTTACGTACAGAAATCGAACTCTGCAAAGGTATTCAAAGAAATATCAACTCAATGAAGTTAGCGATACGGTGTAATTTAGCTTGCGTCAGAACCATTTAGTTTAGATGCCTGCAGCAAGCCAATTTTATACTTATAGCTCTGAACAAACGATTCATAATTCGTTGAAGTCAGTGAACACATTTGACCGAACGCGCGTCGACTGTCTGTGTTTCTACCGGATTTGTTCGGTTTTCCCCTTCGAAGGGGTCGCCAAGCGTAGGTATGTTTTCGTTACCTACACGGGGAGTGAGACAGGCCTGCTCTCACACAGACTTGACTCCCATTGGCTCAATAATAGTTCAATCTTTCTTAATTAACCTGAGTATTTACACATTAGCAACTAACCCTGTTTTTAAAGCTATCAAACACACCTGAGAACGGGGGGAGAGGTGCGGGGACGCTATGAGTTTGATTTGTACCTTCGTCCTTATATTCTCTTTTTAAATAGAGTCTAACTAAAGACAAAATACGTTAATAAGTTTTATTTATACACTATATTTCGCCCGCGGCTCCGCCCGCGTCAATGGCGATCCCTCTGGAACAGTACTTTTTCCCGGGATGAAATATACTCTATGACCTTCTCCGTACCCCAGATAACGTATGCAAAATTTCATGATGATCGGTTCAGTAGTTACAACGTGAAAGCGTAACAAACAAACAAACTTACTTTCGCATTTATCATATTAGTTAGGAGACGCCGTTTTAGGTCAGG
Organism: Elegia similella; assembly: GCA_947532085.1. Classification (NCBI taxonomy): domain Eukaryota; kingdom Metazoa; phylum Arthropoda; class Insecta; order Lepidoptera; family Pyralidae; genus Elegia; species Elegia similella. The sequence goes on along the minus strand of OX383951.1, from coordinate 5,175,904 downwards.
GGTCCTCAACTGCCTGTTCGGTGGTTGCAGGCTTTGGGTACGGGCGCCCGGCCTCCCGAGCTGATACTTGCTTTTCCCCCATTCATCCGACTGAGTAGTATCCAAATACCTTCTTTAGATTTAACTTGATAACGCGCAGTCTAACCCGCTGATCGTTGAGACCTGAAACTTGGCGGGTGTGTTCTTTGTATGACGTAGGCATCCGATTAGAAAGAATTTTTCAACGTTCTATCCCTAAGGGGGTAAAAGCGAGGAGTTGATATGGGACAACATGATTCCTTGGTCCCATATACTTTAAATTTGGCATAAACATTCATTAAAAATATTATAAGAACCATTTTCGACTTCTATTCTTTCTTCGCGGGCAAAAGCTAGTTTATTTAAAATTTTGGACATACATACATATAGAACCTAGAAATTAGGATTCAAGGTTAAATTTTGCGTAAACAGTCATTAAAAAATCCTATTAGATCATTTCCGACTTCTATGCGAATGAAGTCGTGATCGTGAGCAAAACCTAGTTTTTCTAAAATTTTGGATAGGTATATAAAATACATTTCTTATTTCTTTTGTGTCGAACAGAACACAACGAAGCCGTGTGGTATCCGGCAGAGTAGAATAGGACCACTCCAAGTCTTCCCGTGGATGTCGTAGAAGGCGACTTAGGAAATACAAGCTAAACAAAGCTTATAAACATCTAAGACACCTTTCCAACCCGTCTGGCCAGCGTGGAGAGTGTAGGCCAAGTCCTCTGGCTGCTCTGGCCAAGTATGGCCCTAGTAGTACAGAGAGGGTCGTGCTCCTGTAGTGGAGACTAAAAAGGACCTGATGATGATGATGATGATGAGAACACAACGACAAAGAAAACAAAACTTTTCCATTGAAAAGTGTCAAAAATCATACAATGGTAGAAAAACATTGTACCAGAGGACGAAAAGTGCAACTTTGTTTGACATGTGGAAACGCAGCGCTGCGCGTGACGGTCGCAGTGGTTTTGAGCGCTAGAGACTTCCCACACGATGCGAGTAAACTTAATAGTGGGTGACTACAGTGGGTGTGAGCATTATTAGTACTTCGTATGGTAAGCGACCCCGGGCGCAGTCCCTAGTGGGATGGGTGACCGCAAGTGGCATAAAAATATCTCGAGCTCCTCTTTGCTTCGGAAGGCTCGTTAAGCCTTTGGTCCTGTCTGTCATCATTGAAGGCAGTCGCTACATCAGACACCTATAGGCAGCTTGGAAAATCTGACTTCAGTGTGGCCAACACTTACACACACAAAAATTAAACAAGCTTTCTAACGGTTTCAACTCGTGAACGGGTGCTGCCAGGGGGGACAGGTCTGCTCGGCCTCTTTGACACTTTTATCATATCTGTTGTTTATCATATCTGTTGTTGTTGCACGCTCGATCGCTAACATAACGTGTTCCACAAAAATATGTTAATTAAAATTGTATATAACATGACATCAAAAAAAAAGAAAAGAAAAATATTAAATATCATACAAAGCCCTTCAGGCAAGTAGGCGACCAATACTGTTGAAGAGTTTCTTTCGGCGTCTTCTTCTCTGCAGTGGTCGGTTCCGAAACGCTAGTAGTTTGTAGCTTTTAAACAATAATTAATAATTTGAATATAATATAATAAGTATTATTTAATTTTAAATGTGAATTGACGTGAAAAAGTGCCTGAAAAGGCCTATTTTCTGAATAAATCTTTGAATCTTTGAACGGTGCAAAATTATTGGATGCAGGAATATATGTACATATGCTGAATTAGTATTTTATTTTTATACTTTCGCGTTTGAAACACAAAATCTGTATATATAATAAATGTGTATAAAAAATGTCAGCTGAATTTTTTTTTCTAACTTCAAAATTGAGTTCAAAAATTCCACCCGAACAAATATACTTACATACATTGCGAGTTAAATAAAAGCTTTTAAAAATGAAGCCCTATTTCACTTGGTCACGGCATCACGTTCAACGGCTGAACCGATTTGGCTAAATCTTTTTTTGTCATGTTTGTTATTTGCAGTAGAATGTTATGTTTTTATGGAAGATAACATTTAGAAACATGGGCGGAAAATAAAAAATAATTAGAAAAGTTAACGACGTTATTAACTTTTTAAATGTAATCTAAGCATCGTGTTGACAGTCGTTGGACACGAAGTAATATCCCCCTGTCTTTCTACCGCGCGGAGTTTTCAGTTCTGCTGGCACTCCCGGAGAGCAAACCCGTTGTTGTTCTTTTTAATAAGTTGGGCCAATATTTTATATGAGGTTGGTAGTCTAAAAGTTAGTATTATATTGTCTTGGTCTACAGTCTCCCCTACGTTACAGACTGCCGCTGCTGGGCAAATACACAACCGAATGCAGCGATTCCCGAAAGGGGTTTCGGGAATCGCTGCATGCGGTTTGACTCAACGCCTGCGGGTATGAATTACTCGTACCGTGAGAAATCCCACTAATGTTCCAATAGCAATATAGCCTCTAGTTTGTCACAACTAGACGCTGCAGCGCGTAAACCATGAGCGAGGGCGCTAAAATGTTATTCTCTAGCGGGTTTATACATACATATAAAGTATCGCGTCTTTTTCCCTTGCGGAGTAGACAGAACCAGAAGTCTTTAAGAACTAAGAGCCGAGTTTAGCATGTAGGTAGAAAACGGAATCAAAATAGTGATGGGTTGCTAGCCGCATCGCCTTCTTATATGATCCTGAGGTATTTGCCCATTGGATCATCTTTTACGATCTGCGCGGAAAGAGAAGCAGCTGATACATTCTACGTTTTTCTTTTCTCCCAGACTAGAATATAAGAAACAACCATGAAAGAAACAACCAGTAGGTATGAAGGAGTAAAAACAACTCATAAAAAGCCGTCGATATGATAAACACCAAAAAAGTTTAAACATTTACAACTGAATTCAGATTTATTGTGCTACATTTTAGCGGCCGAGCTAGGGTTGCTAGGCGTCCGGTTATAGCCGGACACAGTCTGGCTTTTTGATGCATGTCCAAATCAGAATTGTCCGAATTAGACGGTGTCCGGCGAAATTAGACAGCGCCAGTCCAATTATTGTACAACTTTCTTAATTCGATTAGAAGAATGGTACCTTGAATGTTTTATCATTCAAATAATAAAAAAAATCTTCGAACAAACAACTGAACATATTTTTATGAAATAATATTTTTTTTTGTCGAATAGGTTAATAAATGGTGTAGTTATGGAGCAAACATTAAAAAAAACTGGTCAAGGGCAAGTCGAACTCGCGTAAAGAGGGTTCCTTACAATGAGTGAGAGATGAATGAATATTAGAAATGCTATTCATACATATGATTTCTCAGAATTATATTGCTTTGTATGATTATGATATAAGGACATATTTTTCATGTGTATCGTATTTTTGGTTGTTAGTCCTGAGAAGACACATAGTGCCTTTCGTCTTCCTCTATGAGAAAAACAATTTTTGTGTTTTCATTCCCACAAGAGTCCCTCGGGAATAATATGCATTTTAGACTTATATAAGGGCCGACCCGTTCTTTGTTTTTTAAATAGATGAGATGAAAATTTATTTAATTTCACAACCGTAGTGTTTTTTAGAAATCTAATGAAACTTTATCGGTTTTGCCGGTACTCTAAACATACAACCTTTTTTGAAGACGGTTGAAAAGCTCTAGTTTACTTAAAAAGATTGTCGTGAAACTTAAAAATTCAGAGTGTCCGTTTAACCGAAATATCCGGCTATTATTGGCTGGTGTGTCCAGCTTTTCATAAGATGTGCCAACCCTTGGCCGAGGTGATGTCCGATATGCCGAAAATTGGAAAAACTGAGTGAATTTATGCTTTTAATTTCTTTTGTGAGACATGGAATGAACAGGGCTCCAATTACTTCCGTTCCAGGATATACTATGTGTAAGCGGTGGAATTATTTATCTCACTTAGGCTTCGGTACAAAAAGCAACTTTTTTCTAGCCGTAATGTCCCACTGCTAAAAGCCTTCCCTCATTGTCTCCACATATCTCTGTTTTGCGCTAAACTGCGCACATTCCTATCAAAGTGACAAGTCATCTATCAATCTAGTTTAAGATCTTCCACTTTACCTTCGGCCGCTTAGTATCCAGTTGGTAGGTTTGTGCCCATCTATCGGGATGCATCCGAATACAACTAAAACTGCCTCCGTGGTTCAGTGGTTAAGGCGTTTGCCTGTAGACCCGGGGGTCGTGGGTTCGTTTCCCACGGTAACCATACTTTGTTTAGTTGTTTCCAGTTTGGTTTAGACATTACAGGCTTGCATTACCTGATTGTCTGATGATAAAGATGATTCCGTACTTCGGAAGGCACGTTATGCAGTTGGTCCCGGCTGCTATCAGGTAGTCGTTAAAGGAACCACGTCAGAGGCCGAGAGGCGATTCCGAAGAACTCTAACACCAGGGTGTGCATGGTCGATTGAACGTGACACCTACTCGAAATGATGATGATGTTCCAAAATACATGACCAGCCCAGTCCCACTTCATTCGGTACGAGCGCCCGGCCTCCCGAGCTGCTACTTGCGTACATAGAAAAATGTAAAAACCGATTTCTTACAGGTACTTTCGGTCAATTTTGGCCGAAAACGAAACTGCTGCCGAAACTCTGCCGAAATCGAAACTGAACTTTCGGTCGGACATTATTTATAATAGTGTTTTTGAGTCCCTGCTTATAACTGAAACATTGAATTTGCATCATCGAAATATATGAAATAAAACGAACTTGTTTAGAAAACAAATATAATTGAGAACAGACAAACGAAAAAGCGACATAGTCGGGAACCAACTCTGCATTTAGATATTCAAATCAGACTACGCGACAGTTTTGCGAAACAGAGCAAAGTAGCCACACAACAGTACAGTTGGGGAGACAATTGTCTTCTAAGTTTTGTTAAATACGTCGTGAAAGCGCTTAAATTACAGCTGAAGTGTTTCTGGTTACATGACTAACCAAAAAAGAGATGTTATGTTTTGAAAGTCATATATGTGTGTAAGGAAGTATCTTATACCTTTAAACGAGCTATTCTTGTATATTTATTTATATTATTTAAAATGTTTATGAATTTGTTTCTATAATCTCGGAAACGGCTCTAACGATTTCGCTGAAATTTGGTATATGGGGGATTTCGGGGGTAAACAACCGATTTATATTAGTCTTGTGTTAGAGAAAACGCGTGTTTTCGAGTTTTCATGCGTTTTTCTTTACACGCAGAACATGGTCGCTAATTTCGTCCTGCAGGCCAATGTCCATCAATTTTGGCTGATGCGTTCGCGCCATATCTGGAGTTCGCTGCGGCGCGGCGTCGTACGAATATTATGAACGAGACAGCACGGGTCCTGTTGTTTTTGCATTTTAAATCTTATATAGTAGCAATAAGTTCGTTATTTCACTGATATTTTCATTCGGTTTGATTCGTCGGTAGGTTGTGCTATTTTGCGCCGCCGAACAAAGGCTATGGAACTTATAAAATGGAACTACTGTAAATATGTAATTTACTCGTTTGTATACGACTTTTTTATTCTACCAAAACTTCATGGAGGCGAAATTCTGGCTGAAAATTGTTATGTTTCGCCATTTTCACGGAACGATACCCGGCACCGTATTACGCGCAGCGCAACACATCGCAGTCACAGAGTGTTCATCGCTAGTTTTAAGTTTTATTTGTATAGGTGTGTGTAATGTTTCCGCAATTGTTACACATTTGAATTAAATCACTTACCTAATACGGTTTTATTGCGTATATTAAAACATTTTTATTAGAAAATATTAACAGTTTTCATTTTCGTAGGTAGATTTGTATATTCTATGAGCTTTTGTTGTAAATAAATAGCCGTGTGATTTCCAGCAGAGTAGAATAGGACCACTCCTAGTCTTCCCATGGAGGTCGTAAGAGGCGACTTAGGAAATACAAGCTAAACAAAGCTCATAAACACCTCTCCAACACGTCTGACCAGCGAGGAGAGTGTAGGCCATATCCTCTGTCTGCCCTGGCCAAGTGTGGCCTAACCTGTTAATGTACCCGTAGTAGTATGATTTTTTTTTTCTTTTTGAATGTCATATTTTTATTTTTATGCAAAATCGAAATACTACTACTAAGCGTTTCGGAACGACCACTAGTGAGAAGAATACGCCAAAAGGCCCCTACGTGCCTGAAGGGTGCCAATCTTAGGTTTAAAAATTCATAACTGATATATGATTTTGAACAACATCTCTGTCAATGAAACCCGTTCGAACTGACAATATAATTAAGCTTACAATAGGGCACACCTCTTCCTACATGTTGCTGCGTCACTGATCTGGCTACATTGATTGATACTATTGTCCAACCATCTCTATGAGTAATCCGTGAATCAGCGTGTACAGTTAGTCAGTTACATATACTTAGTTCTTATATGTTTAAATTATGTTGTCATTTTACATACGTTGTCACAAGATATTTCTTTACAGAGTAAATTTTATTATTATATTACTACGGGCTATCTCCACGTGGTACATGACGTCACGCAGTGTGCAAAAAACAGTGGCACTCTGGAGTGCCGACACAAGTGAAACTTGAACATTCGGTAACGTATACACAGAGGTGTCGGTTATAGTAACGGTAACAGTATCGCAAGTTGCAAAAATTATATTTTATAACAAGCTTTTATTATAAACGACTCAAGTAAAGTGTTTTCCAAGACTAGTCAAATGAGCCCAAATATAATTGGTGTATTTTGTTTAGTTTGTGATCACCAATACCAACATTCCATGCGACCTCTTCTGTGAGATTTATCGAACTCTTTCTTGCCAAATAAGCGGCAAGCAAAAAAGATGCTTCAAATGCCACCAAAAAAACAAGTTTCTTGTCCCATACAAGAAACTTGTTTTTTTATCATCTTTAGAGTTTTATTTAATGAAACAACTTGCTATAGCCTCAATAGATATACATCCTTTGAAGGTTTCAAATCTGTGCCTATGGCGGACGGACATACATGCCGTTTTTACATTTTAGGTATGAAATAATGCGTCAAGATCGAAGCCACGAAAACGGGAAATATATTTCTTTAATTATCACCGTAAACTGCTCCGAACAATATTTTTTTTATTGACTATGTAGCTAGCTCCAAGTGAGCTTTTGCTACATTACTTATAAAGAAATTTAACACATTCACTCCAAATTTTTTTAATAACAAGTTTGGACTTTTCTTTTTTCCATAACTTCTATATTCCTAACCAGATGTAAGAAATTGGAAATTTATGTTCAGTAATGAAGTGCCCATTCATACATAGTCCCCAAAAACTATATTATACATCAGAACATCGCGTTGTGACGACGGCTTATACTCGTAAACAATCAATTGTTTTTGAACGCGACTGTACTAGAGTAGGGTCCGCGAGAAATGAAGCGAGATGTGTCGAGATAGCAGATACGGAGTGATTTACTACGGGCTATCTCCGCGTGGTACATGACGTCACGCAGTGTGCAAAAAAAAAAACAGTGGCACGCCGGAGTGCCGACACAAGTGAAACTTGAACATTCGGTAACGTATACACAGAGGTGTCGGTTATAGTAACGGTAACAGTGTCGCAAGTTCAATTATTTTTCCCATCTCAAAACATTCCCAACGTGCTTAAAGAAGTTTCCAATTCAAAAATTCGCGACCGTTTAGCTAATTATTCCATGCTGGTTTGGGAGATAAGAGAAAACGTTGAATGTACCAGCTGCTTCTCTTCCCGCGTAGATCGTTAAAGCCGATCGAGGAAATGGAAAAGCAATCGTATTATGTAACAAACATAAATCATAAATCATTATTTCGCGTAAGTGTGGTACCGTACAATAAAGATATAATAAATATATTATTTTATTATATCTTTATTGTACGGATCACACACTTAACTGTATCCAGCATGCAATTTTTTTAAAAAGTCAGTGTTTTATTACAATGTAACAAATTAATGTAGAATTAAAATACAATAACATTTATTATTACTAAATTGCACAAAAATATATTACACATTATAATTTAGTAATGTGTAATAAATTTTTGTGTAATTTAGTAATAATAAATTTATTTGTATTTTAATTCTACATTTTTTTTTTGTGTTTATAATGCTTTATTATCTCCAAAAAAAAAATATACAATAATCTTAAATTAAACTACTTATCAATAACTATACTAATATAAAAAACTTAAAAATAAAAGAATTTAAATCTAAAAATCTAAACTAAGGTGTTGCCCGTGTGGCATAGTGCCAAGAACACTAGCTGCATTCCCCCGCTAAATAGCAATTGCAATTCTTTGCGCGAGGAAAGAGCCAGCCCTCTTGTCACCAGCGGCTTTAACAAGCCTGGGTGCCAACCCCTTAAAGAATTTGTTTTTAAATTCTACATTAATTTGTTAAATTGTAATAAAACACTGACATGTTTTATTTCAGTATTACATGCTCGTCTTAACAATTATTCGCGTTAAAATTGTCCGAAAATAAATATCACTAGATCACTGCACCATGTATTTAAAGTGACTATCAAAACGTACACTAAGTTAGTACCTAAATAGGCCGGCTGTTATGGCTAAAGTTGTCACACCCAAAATGAGATAGCAGTATTAATACAAGCGAAAGTTATGATAACTTGTGCTGGCGTCATGTTGTTGTTAACTTGCAAATGGAAGGTTCACTTGTTTACAGTTGTTGGGTTGGTTTAAACGGGAAACTTTGTTGGACGTCAGTTGACGATCAGGGCCGAAATATTGACAACACTGACAACGATTTGTCAGTCTTTTTACGGGTAAAAAACATAACACCTTTATTTAAAACGTACGAGCCCAAAATACCCGAACTCAAAATACCTTAAGATTTGAAATACCTGAACCAATTACACCTTACTGTACAATGCCGGAATTTGTAACACTAAAACATTATTATGTCAGATTTTTAAAATACCAAACCTTTAAATATTAAATTTTCAGTTAACCTTATATTACAATTCCTAAATATGAAATGCATAAAATAAATAACCCAACCTAACCTAATACTCGTATTCTGGTAGCAGCTCGATTGTGAGTGAGTAAGGTCACTCACAATCGAGCTCAACACCACGTCAGAGGCCGAGAGGCGGTTCAGAACTGTGACACCAGGGTGTGTATGGTTAATTGACTATGTCACCTACACGAAATGATGATGATGGTAGCAACTCGTTTCTGACGAGAATCCGTTTTCTGGTGGGTCACAGTTCTAACCTAATATTCTGGTAGCAGCTCGTTTCTGACGGCGATTCGTTTTCTGTTGGGATCGCAGTACTAACCAAACTTAACATAATATTCTGGTAGCAGCTTGTTTCTGTCGGCAGTTCGGTTTCTGGTGGATTCGCTGTTCTTACCCAACCTAACTTAATATTCTGGTAGCAGCTCGTTTCTTCTTCGAACTTATAAAATCAATTAAATTAGGTTCAGTCTTTTTAAAGTCAGGTATTTATGGATAAGGTATTCCGTAATAAGATGTTTTGAGCTTGAGCTATTCAACCATAAGGTAATTTAAATATTTTATTTTTTAAATACTTGGTATTTAAATATGGTATTTAGAATTCGTGTATTTTGGGCTCGCACATCCTTACTTAATATTATAAATGCGAAAGTGAGTTTGTTTGTTTGTTACGCTTTCACGCCGTAACTACTGAACCGATTATCATGAAATTTTGCATACAAGTTCTCTGGAATGCGGAGAAGGACATTGGCTACCTTTTATCCCGGGAAAAAGTACTATTCCCGGGGGATCGACATTGACCCGGGCGGAGCCGCGGGCGAAGGCTAGTTTTAAATAAAGGCGTTATGTTTTTTAAGATTGTAATATGTACCCAGGAAAAACAAGTACCACCGGCCAATGAGTTGAAGATGACCTGATTTTTAACAGTCCAAACATAACAGAAATGTTAAAGATATAATACGACATCATCATCATCATCATCAGGTCCTTTTTAGTCTCCACTACAGGAGCACGACCCTCTCTGTACTACTAAAGCCATACTTGGCCAGAGCAGCTAGAGGACTTGGCCTACACTCTCCACGCTGGCCAGACGGGTTGGAGAGGTCTCACAGATGTTTAAAAGCTTTGTTTAGCTTGTATTTCCTAAGTCGCCTTTTGCGACATCCACGGGAAGACTTGGAGTGGTCCTATTCTACTCTGCCGGATACCACACGGCACACAATGGAAACATAATACGACAATGGAAACATTAATCTTCAAGTATTTTAGTATATTTTCAAGACCGTTATACTAAAATATTAAAATTTCTAGTACACTCCACATACAAGTAAATTCTACGTTTTCTTCCCAGAAATCTCTTGGTTTTTATTTCCGAGGTCTGCATATTTAAACATTCATAAAAGCGCAGAAGTTAGTTCATGAGCTTTATTTCAAAACTAGTAGAATATCCACCACTCGGATGACGTCACACTCGTTTCACAAACTCGTTACGATTCGCATGATACCTATCATTTTTATTTATTTTTGACATTCAAATGTTTCGGTCGCATGAAATCGCATACAACGGGAACAATTCTTCTATGTTTGTTTGTTTTTCGTATGTGCCATTGGCGTCAAACTTTTCAAGCTACCTAAATTCATCTGACTGTCATCAATTATGACAGCTGGGACCAACGGCTTAACGTGCATCCCAAATCGCGGAGGTATTCGAAATATTTAAGCTACCTGCGGTCACCCAACCTAGTGGCGACCGCACCTATGGTTGCTTAACCTACGTAAGCGCTAATTATGCTCAGATCTACTAGACCATCCAGCTCCAAAGTCCTTAAGTCCTAAAGTCATTAAGAATCCGGAATAGTATAAATGGTTATACCCGTAAACAATCATAGCATACGACAAAACGTAATAAGCATGTTTTCGAAAAAAATATTTTCGAAATAATTAGTCCGTCTATTAGGTTATTGAAAAATATTGAATACGTATTTTTTCTTTCGTCAATTAAACAAAAATTCATAAAGATATAGTCCGTTAAAGTTCCGCGTGACGTCACTAGCCGGTACACTTTATACCGGCCTGTTGCGTCATCAGCCCTCACTCCTGAACTATGATGCGCTTACTCTTTATTGTTTTGTTTGATTGAAAAAAGAAAAAATACGTATCTAATATTTTTCGATAATATTTATGACGGACTAAGTTAACATGCCTTATGGGTTGTATACTTTGGTATTAGCAATAACATTACTTCTGATGCTTGACGCCTGCCTTACGAGCGCTTTGAAAATTGCGCTTCTAAAATGAAGATGAACAATGAACACACAATATAGTTATTAAAACTTTATTTTTACGTTTCTCTTGGCATATCTCTCGACGGCTAAAGTAAAACAGAAATAATTCACACATTTTCAAACCGAGGTTGAATAGGAAGCACACTTTTTTAACTGCCGACCAAAAAGAGGAGTGTTATAAGTTTTACGCTTTACTCCTATGTTAAGCTTAATGTAGGTAACTATTTTATGACAAGCTCCGTGGCGCAGCAGTCAACACGCCAGCCTGCGACACGAGAGTGCCCGGGTTCGATCCCCGGCCAGGTCAAGATGGAAAATGATCTTTTTCAGATAGGCCTGGGTCTTTGATGTGTATCTAAATATGTATCCTTATCCTTACTAATATTATAAATGCGAAAGTGAGTTTGTTTGTTAGTTTGTTACGCTTTCACGCCGTAACTACTGAACCGAACATCATGAAATTTTGCATACAAGTTCTCTGGAGTGCGGAGAAGGACATAGGCTACCTTTTATCTCGGGAAAAAGTACTATTCCCGAGGGATCGACATTGACGCGGGCGGAGCCGCGGGCGAAAGCTAGTTTGTTATAAAATATAGTATCGTTGAGTTTGTATCCCATAACACAAGTCTCGAACTTACTTTGGGGCTAGCTCAATCTGTGTGATTTGTCCGTTTATATTTTTATGGAAGGTCATATGTTCTTTTTCGCTTTTTTCCTTTTTTTCTTGCTGTATATCTCGAACTCTACAAACGCTAATTAACTGGCACAACACCATGGCAGTGCTGCCAGCCTTTGGCACGCTTTTAGTCCTCAACGTCGTATATATTAAATCCATTGAACGAATTCCTTTAATAACCCAAAATCCTAAATTTTATTATAACAGTACAATTTTGAAAAATATCGTGCTGAACTAAATAGAATAAATATATTAATTTAGTCCTTTGTCTATTACCGAGTCACAAAGGATAGAAACAATACAGTAGTGAAATTTGTCGCTTGTTAAGGCTGTGTCACACTGTAGGGTGTATTTGACAAAGTTCAAATACCTAGTAATAGCACAGAATAAGTACTAGTACTTATGTACAGAAGTAACACTCTGGAAAGGTATATAAAAAAAATATCAACTCAATGTAATTAGCAATATGGTGTAATTTAGCTCGCGTCAGAACGCAGCACCTTTTAGTTTAGATACCTACAGAATCCATTACAAGCCAATTTCATTCTTATAGCTCTGAAAAAACGTTTTTTTTTTTTTAGGCTGTGGCAGGATACAAATTTGTTAGAATTGGGAAGGGAATGGTATTGGGATACTACTTACTCGGGTGCATGGGGGAGAAGCAAGTAGCAGCTCGGAAGGCCGGGCGCGCGGACCCGAGGCCAAACCTACAATACAACCACCGCACAGGCAATCGAGAATGACACCTTAAGAGCCCGCCATAGGCCAGGCGGCGTGGCGGTACAAACGCGGATGGTCTAAACGCGTTGGCTACTTTGGATATTTTCGTTTTTTAGGAATATTCAAGGGTTATTCGAAAAAGAAAAACATATGATGGCTGCCTTATCTGTAATGCAATAATAATCAAAAGTTTCAAGGTTAATTTTAATGTATTTGGTGAATAATGCTATATACCGAGTAAATTAGACGTGATTTGGAGGCAACTTTGCTATTTTTTTCTATCGAGAAAATTTAACGCAATCGTGTTTTTGAGTCATATAGTTACCAGAGTTAGTCCTGAACTGTGCTGCATTTTTATTTCAACTTGAGTATTTAATTATTATTGATATAACAGTCAATCATGCAAAGCAGTGTGAGGTACGGGCCCTTGAGTCTGTTTTTACGGATCGATCCTTAACTAAAGTCTTTATATCTTCTCTAAAATTCTAATTTAATATGGCATGCGCAATTGCCTTGGGCGTGCGACACTCGCTGATTTTTTTCCATCATTTTTCTCACGTATTTATTATGTAACTAACGTTCGCCCGCGGCTCCGCCCGCGTCAATGTCGATCCCTCGGGAACTTTTTCCCGGGATAAAATGTACCCTATGTCCTTCTCCGTACCCCAGATAACGTGTATGCAAAATTTCATGATGATCGGTTTAGTAGTTACAACGTGAAAGCGTAACAAACAAACAAACGAACAAACAAATAAACAAACAAACAAACTCACTTTCGCATTTATATAATATTAGTATTAGTATTAGTAAGGATTAGTAAGGATTAGTAAGGATTAGTATGGATTAGTTAGATATTAGTTAGATTAGTTAGATAATATATAATATTAGTTAGATATTAGTTAGAATATGTAACTTTTAGACGTGAAACGTGTCGCGCCAACGAACAACGTCGCGACTGCGCAAGCCATTTGGCTTTGGCTTGCTTGTATTCAAAAATGTATTTTTAATGAAACTATATAGACTCAGCCTTAAAGCCGCTAGTGTCTGTAAGCGCTGACTAGAATTTTAAACGTGGTTCGTGCTGATTTCGCTGTTTTCGATTAAGTCTCGCGCGTGATCAATTTATGGCAAATGTGCAGTGTGCTGCGTTATAGCTGTTTTTATAAAATATTAGTCCAGAATTTCTTTTTGTGACCATCTTTTTTGTGAGCTAATGAGAGCTACAGTTTATTTTTAGGGTTCCGTACCTCAAAAGAAAAAAAAAACGGAACCCTTATCCTTATAGGATCACTTTACTGCCTGTCTGTGTTTCAAGACCCTTTTTCTCAGGAACGCGTGGAGGTATCTAGCTTAAATTTATGTCAGATACTCAAGTCCATTGTTCCTTGGAGCTGGGAAAAAATCAAACTTCTAAGCCAACGCAATCAAAAGATACAGCCGTTTATGCTGCAAATTGTCGACATTCGCAAGGGAATTAAAACCTGCAGGGTAGTTTCCGTGAACTCAGAATCTTGAAATTGCGACAAGATAACTATAGTTACATTATTTGACAGCCTCCGTGGTCCAGTGGTCAAGGCGTTTGCCTGTTGACCCGGGGGTCGTGGGTTCTATTCCCACCGGAAGCATACTTTGATTAGTTGTTTCCAGTTTGGTTAGGACATTGCAGGCTTGAATCACCTGATTGTCCGATAATAAAGATGATTCCGTGTTTCGGAGGGCACGTTAAGCCGGTGGTCCCAGCTGCCATCTGGTAGTCGTTAAAGGAACCACGTCAGAGGCCGAGAGGCGGTTCCGAAGAACTCTGACACCAGGGTGTGCATGGTCGATTGACCGTGACGTGACACCTACTCGAAATGATGATGATGTTACATTATATAACAAAAATATTTTAATACTTTTACTATATAATATTTACGAAGGGTTACGGAATGGAACCCTTCGTGACCGATCTGACTTGCACTTGACCTTTATTTCAATATAATTTTGCACTTACTTTTACATTTTGTTCTCGGCGTCACCAGTCGGTAGACTGGTAGATAAAGCTTTTGGCTTTAAGCACGCCAATTACATTGTTGTAATAAAGTTTTTAAATAAATAAATAGGGGGTTTTAGGGGCGAAAAAACGATACCTATAGTGGGTTCTGAAATCTAGGAAAATACGTTTTTCCGTCTAAACCTCGGTGTCCCTGGTAATGTCCAGCCATTTTGGAAACCTTACGCTACATTAGCGCCTCTAGCGGAAAATCCACTTTCAGGGAGTTGGGGAAAGAAATGGGGGTTAGGAAGATATCCCCGTCAAAATAAACAACTTTTTCAATGGGACCAATATTGGATACTTTTTTAGCTGACTTCAAAAAGGAGGTGGTTCTCAATTCGTCAGAATCTTTTTTTTTTATGTATGTTCCTCGATAACTTGAAGACACCAGGACGCGTAAGAATTTCGGAATAAAATATAAATAAGAATAGCATTTTGAGTTTACTTTAAAAATAAAATCGTAGATAACGTCCTTAAAAACGTTTTCCTTTTAATGTGTATTCCGTACTCATCCCACGAATTCTCATCCCATGTGTTTTTGAATTATTTTTTTCCTCACTCATCCTATTTCTATTCTCAACTCATATGGTATAAAGGTCCAGCTTTGTAGTGATTAAATAACAAAAGTTTCCTGAAGCAAATCTAATAGGTCACAAGTTAAAGGTAAGCAAATAAACTGAGAATTTAATTGAGGAAATGCTTACAAGTTTGAGATCAAACCATTTGTATCGAAGGGATGAAATGAACAGAGCCGTTACGAAATAGCGAGGTTACAGAAGTGAGAACTAGGTCGTACCACGAAATAAGAACAAGTACTTACGTATACGTACAAAAGTCGCACTCTGCTAAGGTATTCAAAGAAATATCTACTCAATGTTGTTAGCGATACGGTGTAATTTAGCTCGCGTCGGAACGCAGCACCTTTTCGTTTAGACACCTACAGAATCCATTGCAAGCCAATTTCAATTTTATAGCTCTAAATTAACGATTCAAAGCGT
The DNA here is from genome assembly GCA_947532085.1 of Elegia similella. Lineage (NCBI taxonomy): Eukaryota > Metazoa > Arthropoda > Insecta > Lepidoptera > Pyralidae > Elegia > Elegia similella. The sequence continues at coordinate 5,160,205 of OX383951.1, read as the reverse complement.
GTCTTTCCTACTGGATTTGTCCAGTTTTACCGCTTCGACTTAGGAAATACAAGTTAAACAAAGCTCATAAACATCAATGAGACCTCTCCAACCGGTCTGGCCAGCGAGGAGAGTGTAGGCCAAATCCTATATCTGCCCTGGCCAAGTATGGCTCCGGTAGTACAGAGAGGGTCATGCTATTGCAGTAGAAACTAAAAAAAAGACCTGATGATGATGATGATGATGACAGCTTCGAAGTTGTCGCCACGCGTAGGTATGTTTTCGATACCGACACGGGGAGTGAGACAGGTCTGGTGGTACATAGACCTTATGTCACTGGCCCAAACCCTGCCTGCATGGAATTTGTTTCAGCGTATCTTATTTCTTTGTTTAATATGACTAAGTCAGGACTAGTTGACGATATATATGAGATCAACAGTTATCTATATTCCTTATATCATAGACAATGTGTATAGCGCGTCATCATCATTCATCATTTCTGCCGTAAAACGTCCACTGCTGCTTCTTTGGCTTATTGTGCGTCCGACGCTTCCAGCTGAAGTATTTTAACACTGGGAAGGATAGGAATTTGTTGGATCTGGGAATAGAATGAAGTTATTGGGATACACTTACTCAGATGAATGGGAAAAGCAAATCAAATGTTATCTAATTACTTAACGACTATTGACTCATGGCTACAACATCAAAACTTAGAAATTTATTCATTCATCGAAAATTATTCAATTTAGACCATACCAAAAGTTAGCACTAAACTTGAAACTAGAAGCCAAAAATTTTAAAATTGAAGAGGTCTCTAATTTTAATCTGTTAGGCATTACTATAGATTCCCATTTTACGTGGAAAACCCATATCGCAAATGTAAAAACTAAGTTATGTAGATTTGTGTATGCATTGAAAGTGATAAAAACCAATACGAATTTTGAAACAGCGTTGTCGGCTTATTATGCCTATGCTTATGCCTGGCTTAAGTATGGAGCTAAAAGCTTTAAAGCTATTCTTTGGGGCAACAGCACTGAAGCACAGAGCATTTTCATCTTGCAGAAAGGGTGTGTACGCATTCTGACAAATATGAAGCAGCGCGACAGCTGTAGGCCACATTTTGTAAACAAAAATATATTGACACAACCATGTATTTATATTTTGGAGGTAGCATTATTTGTTAGAAAGCATAAGCAGCTATTTTCAAAAAATTTTTATACACACACCAGAAACACTCGTCATAAGAATAGATTGCTGCTGCCGAAATCTAATTTAAATTTATATCATAAGAGTCCCTATTGTTTATTTATTAAGGTGTATAACAAAATACCAAAAGACACAATGTATAGAAAATGACATAACTTTCAAAAATAGAATGAAGGCCTTTTTAACAAAAAAATGTTATTATTCTGTTAACGAATATTTAGAAGAGAGAATTAACTAGAATCTACGTGAAAGTTATAATTGTATTTTTACTATTAATAAATTATAATTTTTCATCGATTTAGAGTAAATTTATGTGTATAATTTTGACATTTATTTTAATATTTTATTCTTGACATGTATTCTCCATTAAGTAACCTTTCATGATGTAAAAAGTGTTTAAAAAATGTAAAGTATCGCAACACCCAAGCAGGGTACGTGTGCATGTATTGTAATCCATTGTGTTTTATTGTATATGTGTGTGAAGCGATAAATAAATTAATTATGAATTATAAAAGCAAGCGATCATCATTTAAATGTATATTTTAATGTACTTAAATTTAATTTTTGTAAAATATATTGTTATATTCGAGCACTTCAGGCACATAGAGACCAAGACTGGACTGAGTTTCTTTCGTCGTATTCTTCTCAGCAGTGGTCATTCCGAAACGCTAGTAGTTTTTCGATTTTACAAACATAAAAGAAAGAAAAATAAACAACAGAAACATATGACGTTCAAAAAGCGATACATGTATCCTACTTTGAATAAAAATTATTCATTTTCATTTTTCATTTTCATTTTCATCATCATTTCGTGTTGGTGACACGGTCAATCGACCATACACAATCTGGTGTCAGAGTTCTTCAGAACCGCCTATCGGCCTCTAACATGGTTCCTATTACGACTACCAGATGGCAGCGGGGACCAACGTGCCTTCCGGAGCACGGAATCATCTTTATTATCAAACAATCAGGTAATTCACGCCTACAAAGTCCTACCTAACCAAACTGGAAATAACTAAACAAAGTATGCTTCCCGTGGGAATCGAACCACGACCCCGCGTCTACAGGCAAACGCCTTAACCACTGGACCATGGAGGCAGTTACGTACGATAATTTTACGTAATAACGGTGGAAGCAAAAAGAGATAGATGCGTCACAAACCGAACGCTTCCGATAGATGTGTCACAAGCCGAAATCTTAGGCCAATCGCGCCCCTATCGCTTGTTCCGCGCTCTCGCGTGACACTTTTTCGTGCGTGCAGCCGCCTTTTTTCGAATTATAAGACATTATCACCATGTGCCGTGTGGTTTCCGGCCTAGAATACGGAACCCATTCTGTCCTATGGATGTGGTAAGAGGCGACTAAAGGGACAAGCACATACATCCCGTGCAACGAAAGCATTCCCAAGGAGGGTTGACGGCAGATAGCCAGTCGTAAAAATAAGCCGACACTTTTCACAGCATAGAAAGTATAAAAGACTTCCATGCTGACCCGACCCCCATAAGTGGGATGAGGAATAGAGGAAGATCTGTACTTTTCATATTGCCGTTCACGATTTCCGCATCATAACACACACATTGTCAAAGAACAGGCCAAAATGTATCGGCAAAGATGAGAATTCCGACAATTTGCAATAAACACAAAATGTTAAAATAAACTTGTGCGATTTATTTTAAAAGTTTTGTCTTCCAAGCGATTGATTTGGATTGTCTGTGTATTGTATGATATGTATAGGGCGTAGTATACAGAACACTTGATGGAGGATGAGAAGAGCACGATGACCAGTGGGCGCACGCAATTTCAACGCTCACCTATAGGTATCTTTTTGACATTGCGCCGGGCCAATATCGTCCACCTGACTGGCAAGGGGATTGTAATTTTTGTTTTAATTATATTTTAATTTTACTTTTGCTTTGTAATTTACCTATTTTTAGGGTTCCGTACCCAAAGGGTAAAAACGTAAAATAGGGACGTAAAAAAGGGAAAAGATTCCACACATTTTAGCCCACCTCGATTTTATGATCTGCGCGGGAAGCGAAGCAGTTGCCACATTCTACATTTTTTCTTTCCTTCCAGACCAGTATGGAAGAACCCTATATAGAAGCTATAAATACGCCCGAGCTATGTATTGTATAGGAAAACTTCAGTGCGATTGGACGATTGCTTTTGCTTGGCACCCGCTTTTATTTGGGCGTTCGGAGCAGACGGGCGATTCGGCCATTTTGTCGCAAATGCATTAATAATTGTTTTGGACAGTAAAAACAAACAAAAAAGCAGAAGTTATGGCATATCATAATAATTTAAGCAATTGGATTGACTGATGACTTTGCCCACAGCTAAGACTGAAAGAAAGAAAGAAAGAAAAGTTGTTAATTAGAATAGAATAGAATAGTTGAAGTACTACTGCGCGCTGCATCGACACGCCGAACCATGCTTATATCAATTTTACAATTATGAATTCAACATATAGATAAAAATTATGATTAATTACATGGTAAACATCTAATAAATGCCTTTCGTATGCTTGAAAAATGTGACAGATTTTTATAGACGGCTAAGTCAACAAATTTTCGTTTTATTTTTATTTTATTTAATGAGGAACAATCACAGATGACAGAACTTATTCAAACACTTTTTCACATCTGTTTAATTCTGAAATCCTAATTAGATTGTACACAACACTTATGCAAAACGTCAATACAATGCTAACATAATTAGTATAACTGAAAAGTTAAGAATATTAAGAAACACATAAATATTTACAAGAAAAATGATACCTAATTCTTTAAACCATATCTTTCACAATAATGATAATTTTACTAACTAATACGACAGACGTCGATCTGTCGTAACTAGTAATCGTCAAACGACTGGCAATACGTTGCTAAGGTTACATTTAAAAAGTTAATAAGGTCGTTATGTTTTCTCATCTTTTTTTAATTTTCCGCGCTATTTTTTGTCTTATTTTCTTTCATACCTGCTCCCGAGAAAAGCAAACACGACAAAAAATAATTAGCTATATTGGTCCAGCCGTTCACACGTGATGCCGCGACCGAGGGAAATAAGGAGTCTTTTTATCTATACACTAGCTTTTAGAAGTATAGAATAGCGTTAAGAAGTATAGAAGTTTCATACAAACTTTCATCCCCTATTTTATCCCTTTGGGGGTAGAATTGATCAAAATCCTTTCTTAGCGGATGCCTACGTCATAACATCTACCTGCATGCCAAATTTCAGCCCGATCCGTCCAGTGGTTTGAGCTGTGCGTTGATAGATCACTATGTCAGTCAGTCAGTCACCTTTTAGTTATATATATTTAGATATAAAATGCATCGTCCTGAATGACTGACTGACGGATCAACGCTCAGAGCAGACCTGAAACTTGGAGGTATGTTATTTAAGTCGACGTAGGCATTCTATAAAAAAGGTAACGAAAATGGGAACAAAGATTGTATGGGACAACGTGATTCCCTGATCCAATCTACTCTAATTAGGACCATTTTCGACTTCTTCGCGGACATAGTCGCGGGCAAAACATTTAGGAAATAAAGATAATTACACCAGAACTTGGTTTGTTGGAATAATTTCATCATACTGTACAATTTTCAACGTTTATTTGATGTCTTTCAATTTTACTGTTCAAATACCAAAGATACACATAATTATAGCATTGTGTGATGTGATTTCTAAATAGTAGTTCGTCTACTAAAATCTATACACACCCAACACTTGATACGCGTCTAATGAACGATTCTAAACCTTAAAACAATGGCATACGCTCCTAATTTATTTGACAAGCTAATTGGCTGACCCAACCGTGTTGCATTTTTTTTTCATACGTTCCGCTGTCCACCACGCGAAATTAGAATTCGCTAGTTCTAATTAAATTTGAACGTTTCTAATTTAAATTATTTTTTGGTTGGAGTTTTGATACATTCTTGTAGCAGCTTTGGCGTTGAAATAAATATTATACCTACCAATACAACCCTGTAATCGTATCATAGTATTTCATAGTAAAAGAAAGATTATAAGATTCAGAAAGGTTCTGGAATGGCGACCTACGTGGTCGTCGCCGGCAAACGCAGCATCAAACACCCACCTACCAGCCGGCCTATTTGCTAACTCAGTGTACATCGTTTTGATAATCACATCAAAATACATTGCCTTTTATATATCTTAAATAAAAATAGTCAATCATACGAAAACCGCAATGTATTTTGAAGTGACTATAAACACACGGGTCGTCGGACGATCTGACCAAGGTCGCAGGGAAACGCTGGATGCAGGCCGCTTCCAAACGGTCATTCAGGAAGTCCTCGTGGGAGGCCTATGTCCAGCAGTGGACATGCGGTCAGCCGCATGAAGTCCTGCTGGACATAGGAGAGTCCACTGCTGGAAAATGTGTCGTTGTACGGAATACTCATCATATCAGTATCATGACTATTCCATACAACGACACATTTTGATTTGTAGAAGAACGAACGATGCGGCCAAGTCAGAGTCGAATTTGCATAAAGGGTTCCATTTGTAAGTGACAATAGAAATAGGTAATTATTTATACTGTAGAATTAACAAATATTTATCTATTAAACAAAATAAATGTATTTTAGAGCGCATGTTTTTTTAAATAAATAAATATATACGGACAAATCACACAAACTGAGCTAGCCCCAAAGTAAGTTCGAGACTTGTGTTATGGGATACTAACTCAACGATACTATATTTTATAACAAATACATATAGGGATAAACATCCAAGACCCAGGCCAATCTGAAAAAGATCATTTTCCAATATTGACCTGGCCGGGGATCGAACCCGGGCACTCCGTGTGGCAGGCAGTCTGGCGTGTTAACATAGACATAAGGTCAGAGAGTAAGTTATAAAAAATCATAAACATATATCAAAAACATCTGATATAAGTAATAGGAAGACCTCTGTGGCTCGGTGGCAAGTGCCTTTGAATTGCGGGGCCGGGTTCGATCCCCGGTCAGGTCAAGATGGAAAACGATCTTTTTCAGTCTCGCCTGAGTCTTAAATGTTTATCTATATAAGTATCTACTAACTTTTGCTCGCGGCTCCACCCGCGTTAAGTCGGTTCCTCGGGAACAGTAGAATTTCCCGGAGTAAAGGTATATCCTTCCCCGCACTCCAACTATAGATATCCATACCAAATTTCGTCAAAATTGATTCAATGGTTGAAGCGTGAAAATGTGACATATAGACAGAGTTACTTTCGCATTAATAATATTATCGATATAAATAGTATGGAACATCCTAATCCTAACTAATATTATAAATGCGAAAGTGAGTTTGTTTGTTTGTTCTTTTGTTTGTTTGTTTGTTTGTTTGTTACGCTTTCACGCCGTAACTACTAAACCTATCATCATGAAATTTTGCATACAAGTTCTCCGGTGTACGGAGAAGGACATAGGCTACCTTTTATCCCGGGAAAGAGTACTGTTCCCAAGGGATCGACATTGACGCGGGCGGAGCCGCGGGCGAAAGCTAGTAATATTATAAATGCCAAAGTGAGTTTGTTACGCCTTCACGCCCTATCCACTGAACCGATCGTCATGAAATTTTGCATACCCGTTGTCTGGGGTACGGAGAAGGACATAGTGTACATTTTCTCCCGGGGAAAAGTACCGATCCCGTGGTATCGACATTGACGCAGGCGAAGCTGCGGGTAAAAGCTAGTATAAAATATAAAATCGTTGTATAAGTGTCCCCCGACACGAGTTCACAACTTACTGTGGGGCTAGCTCAGTCTGTGTGGTTTGTCCGTATCATCATCATCAGGTCTATTTGTTTCCACTGCAGGAGCAGTTGAAACAAAAAAATTGTCACGAGATGTTTGACCGTATACAACGTGTTAGTTAACCCTCGACGTTCCCTTAACGGGGTGACTCAGACCATCAATCTTCTTCCTCTTTATCCTTTTCCCACTATTATGTGGGGTCGGCACAGCAAGTCAATCTCTTCCATTTTGATCTGTCGCTGGTCAAACCCTCTGTTACGTCCGTCCTATTCATATCCTGTTTGACGCACTCAATCCAACGTTTTTTTTTGTCTTCCCCTACTTCGACGTCCCTCAATTTTCATACCTAAAACCCTCTTAGTCACATGATTCTCTTCCCTCCGCATAACGTGTCCAAACCAGCTCCAACCTATTGCTCTTTAATTTTTCTGTCACAGGTGCCACTTTCATACTTCCTCTTACATACTTATTCCTTATTTTATCCTTTCGCGTCACTCCACACATCCATCGTAACATTCTCATTTCCGCAACATGCAGTCTTCTTTCATCCCCTATTTTGGTGGGCCAACACTTCGAACCATAAAGAATTACGACTCAGACCATCAATATGAAAAACTTTTCCTATGGAAACAATGCTGGGAACTTTTTCGACATTCCCATACAAACTAGCCGGGCGGCAGAACTCTTTAGTTAGACATACCCGTAATAAATCGAACTATGGTCTATACAAGATCATTACCTATAGTATAGCGAAATTAAAATAACAGCCAATAAATAAAAAAGAAATTCGGCATTTTCATACAAAAGTGCGTAGCCGCCCGGGCAATTTGAATGGGAATGTCGAATTTTGATTTGGTTTAATGACTATTATTTTAATTTCATTATAATTTAGTGATGTAGTTATAGCCCGTGGTTCGATTTATTACGGGTATGTCCCTTTCACGTTGTATATGTGCCGATTTTTTTTTTGAGTTCTTAGCATTGGTCCCATAGGAAAAGTTGTTCATATTGATGGTCTGAGTCACCCCTTTAAGGAAACGTCGAGGGTATATTTATTACTAGCTTTCACCCGCAGCTCTGCCTGCGCCATTGTCGATCCTTCTGGAACAGTACTTTTCCCCAGGATGAATCAAAAAAATCAAATCAAAATCAAAATGTCTTTATTGTGGAAACAGGTTTTAAGATCTTAAATTATAATTAATAGCAGTTTCACTGTTACCTGTCCTGTATGGACATACAATTTTATAAATATGATTATAATTAATAGTCGAAAAACAAAGGAAAAATTATTAATAAGTAGGCATAATGTCAAAATCTATTCTGTCAAATTATCTTCTAAGTATTCTTTTACATTATAATAGCATTTAGCAGTCAAAAATAATTTTAATTTCATTTTAAATGTCACAATGTCTAATGTTTTAAAACTATCAGGTAATTTGTTATAAATAATAGGAGCTATTCCAATCACACTTTTCCGTATCTTAGCGGTATTGTATCCTCCAGTCGTCAGTTTCTGTCTGTATTGTGTTCTTATGCGATCTGGTCTTGTTCTATTTGCAGTCCATTTAGTAAACAAATGTGGATTTGCCTTAACAAATATACATATTTCCATTATATAAATGCAAGGAAGAGTCAGAAGCCTAAGAGACTTAAAAAAGGGCACACAACTTTCTCTAGATTTTAAACCACACATCGCCCTTATGCACCTTTTTTGGACCCTAAAAACTTTGTCATTTTCCAATGAGTTACCCCAAAATATTACTCCATAACTTAAATGCGGTGTAACAAGACCATGATAAGCTACTAAAGCTACTTCCAATTTAACTTTATTTTTCAATTTTAATAGCGCATAAGCTGATTTGCTAATTTTTTTGCAAACTTGCTCAACCTGTGCTGTCCAGTTTAATCTGCTATCCACCATTATACCTAGAAATTTAGTTGATGTAACTTCTTCTATTTGCTGATCTTCATAGTTTATATTTACACTAGGGGGTAATTTTTTGTTATAAAAGTGCATAATCTTTGTTTTTTGTAAATTAATTTTTAAATTATTTTCGTCTAACCATTTTATTATATTATTTAAAGTATTATTTATGTCAAATTCATATTCGTCTAAATTATCACATTTTATTATTGCAGTGCTGTCATCTGCAAATAACACCATTTTTTGTTGTACTTGTCTAGGAAGATCATTGATATAAATTATGAAAAGCAAAGGCCCAAGAACACTGCCTTGTGGCACGCCAAATCTATTTAATTTATATTCCGACACGTATTTAGTTTCTTCTTTTGTTTGTGTATCAAGACTAGATATTTCTACACACTGATTTCTATTCTCTAAGTAAGACTCTATCAAACGTAATACATTTCCTCTTATACCATAAGCACTTAATTTATTTATCAGTCTGTTACGATTAACCTAATCGAATGCTTGCGTCATGTCAGTATATATTACACATACAGGATTCTTTATATCTACATTTTCCATTACGATGTCAAGTAAGTCATATACAGCCGCATTTACGGTTTTATTTTTTCCAAATCCATTTTGTTCGTCACATAAAAGTTTATATTTTGTCAAATAATTGTAAATAGAGTCATGTAAATATTTTTCAAAGATTTTCGTAAATATAGAACCTAATGCTACTGGTCTAAAGTTGGAAATTATATGTTTATCCCCTTTTTTATATAGTGGCTTAACAATAGTGGGTTTGAGGTTGTCAGGATATATACCAGTAGAAATACATAAATTAATCATATGACATATATGAGAATCAATATCTTCACTTACATACTTCACTACTTTTGTCGAAATTTCATCATAACCAGTGCTGTTCGTATTTTTCAATGACCTTATAATCTTAACAACCTCCTCAAGCAAAATTGGCATCAAAAACATCGATTGCCGCTGAATGGGAAGATTAACTTTGTCAACTAATTTATTTGATAAGTTTTCAATTTTATCAATGTAATAGGAGTTAAATGCTTCTGCTATTGATTAAGGATCTGTAATTATTTTTCCATCATATTCAATATTAGATATGTATTCCTTTCTTTTATACTTATCATTTATAATTTTCCACGTAGCTTTAGATTTATTTGGTGCATTGCTAATATAATATGAATTTTGTGATTTTTGTGTCAAATTTATAATTTTTTTCAATTTCTTAGACTAGTTAGCTAGACTTAATTTATTATTCGTAGATGGTGCAATTCTATGTTTCCATAATAGTTGTCTTTTCCTTTTAGAACAAACCTTTATTCCCTTAGATATCCATTTCAATTTCTTTTTACAACTAAATGTCCGAAGTTTAAAGGGAAAACAAAGGTTATAAATCATTTGAAAGTTATCAAAAAAATATTTAAACTCAACATCGGCATCATCTGTTCTGTAAACACCAGCAAAAGGAAACTCTTTGATATATTTCTTAAAGATATCCAAATTTTCCTTTGATATATCTCTATTTTTGACACGCCAATTATTAACTTTATTTATTTTATCAATCGGTATTTCAATAATTTGGGCTGAATGATCCGATAATGCAAATTCGACTACTTGGCTATTGCATTTTAGCTTCATATTGTGTGCTATATTATCCAAACATGTTTTAGAGCTCGGTCTAGTAACTTGCTTTGAAATATACACTATGTCCTTCTCCGTACCCAAAACATCGGGTATGCAAAATTTATGACAATCGGTTCAGCAGATAGGGCATGAAGGCGTAGTAAACAAACAAACAAACAAACTCACATTTTCATTTATTATATTAGTTAGGATTTATTTACTTTATACGTTGCAATGCAAGCTTCTAATAACAAAGGACAATATCTACTATGAGTTGACAAAGAGCTAAAATTACAAAGGCCTGGTACAGGCTATTTAACTACGGAACCCTAGCCTATCTTCGAGTAAACTACACATCATTTGTAACATGGCAATGATTGACATTCGCCAAATTTATCACTTATCACCAACATCGTAAGTGTTTTAGGGTCCCGTATCGAAATTTTGAAGCGAACTTTTACTCAACTTGGTGAATGTTTTTGTTTTCTTTTCCAAAAAATATTCCCTCTGTTTTTTATACAATCTCTTATAATAGAGGAAGATATCGGATATAAATCTTCTCATGCTTTGGTCTTAGATTAGAAGATCATCATCATCATGTTGTGTAGGTGACACGGTCAATCGACCATGCACACCTTGGTGTCAGAGTTCTTCGGAACCGCCTTTCGGCCTCTGACGTGGTTCCTTTAACGACTACCGGATAGCTTAACGTGCCCTCCGAAGCACGGAATCATCTTAATTATCAGACAATCTGGTGATTCAAGCCTGCAATGTTCTAACCAAACTGTAAACAACTAAACAAAGTATGCTTCCCGTGGGAATCGAACCCACGACCTCCGGGTCTACAGGCAAACGCCTTAACCACTGAACCACGGGGGCAGTTTTTAGAAGATAAATGCTTATAAACTAGAACTGATGAAAACTATACAAGTAGTTCACCGCCAATATCTATTTAATTGTGGCAGGGGTGTCATCCTCAACTACCTGTCAGGTATGGCATCGGGTACGCGCGCCTGGCCTCCCGAGCTGCTACTTGGTTTAACACCCTCCGTGGTCCAGTGGTTAAGGCGTTTGCCTGTTGAACCGGGGGTCGTGGGTTCGATTCCCACCGGAAGCATACTTTGTTTAGTTGTTTCCAGTTTGGTTAGGACATTGCAGGCTTGAATCACCTGATTGTCTGATAATAAAGATGATTCCGTGCTTCGGAAGGCACGTTAAGCCGATGGTCCCGGCTGCCATCTGGTAGTCGTTAAAGGAACTACGTCAGAGGCCGAGAGGCGGTTCCGAAGAACTCTGACACCAGGGTGTGCATGGTCGATTGACCGTGACACCTACACGAAATGATGATGATGACTTGGTTTAACCCATCCATCCGAGTGAGTAGTATCCCAATACCTTTATTCCCTTTCCAAATACAACATATTCCTATCCTTTTCCAGCTTTAAAATTCCTCCGATGGGTAACAGCGTCGAAAGCGCAAGAAGCCAAAGAAACTGCGCTCGCCAACCCGCCTGCCAAGCGTGGTGAGTATGGTAATATCCTCCCATGGAACGAAGAATCTTTGGGAGAGGCCTTTGTCCAGTAGTGGACTTTTTACGACTGTAATGATGATGATGATTTATCGTAATATCTCTAAATTTTCTAACCGATTTTGATGCTTCGGAGATCTTGAAAACAATTTTGATATGATATACATTCCAAATTTTATCTTTCGAGCACTTGTTCGAGAGTTGTTGCAGAACAATAGCTACATACAAACAATAAATTTTTTTGACCCAACATGATTTGAAGACACTGACATAGCTCAGCGGATAGCTCTTTGAAGTTGCAGCGGGCGGGGCACATAGCCCAGAACCGATGGCTGATGGGGTAGAAGGGTTCTCGAATGGCGATCACGTACTGGTAAGCGCAGCGTCGGACACCCACCGAACAGATGGTCAGATGACCTGGTCGAAGGAAGACGCTGGATGCAGGCCGCTTCCAACCGGTCGTATTGGAAATCCTGGGGGGAGGCCTATGTCCAGCAGTGGACTTCTTGCGGCTGATATGATGATTTGAAAAACTGCGAGCAAGTTCGCTCCGTCGCTCGGTCAATTACGAGTAAGTATGTACGGAACTCTTAACATTTCCGCGCCTCTAACATGACTAGTTTTATTCGGGAGTATGTATTTTGGTTTATTTTTGTATTTTCGATACATCACGTCGTTAGCCCGTTCTTCGACATGTGTCACTCAGCGTACTGGGAGCGATCAATTTGTAAGTAATTTTTTAGATCGAGTATTTTTAACTTGCGGTACAAGGATTTATTTATTTGCTTAAAAAATAAAACTTCCTGGCGAACCTTAAGAAATTTAATGAAAAAAGTGTTTTGCATTTGCCTCTGACTCTGGAATTATTGAACCGATTATGATTAAACTTCGAAACTATCTGAAATTTGGTCTAAGATAGGACCAGCGTAGAAGATATAGTTTATATCCTATAGCGCTATAAGATATAGTTTATATCTTATAGCGAAACGAATATAACACGCCATGCTAGTCTGGGAGAAAAGAAAAAACGTAAAATGTGCCAACTGCTTCTCTTCCGGCGCAGACCGTAGTAGCCGGTCAAGGGAATAGGCGAAAAATCATGACAATAGGCGATGCGGCTAGCAAACCACCACTATTTTGATTCCGTTTTCCAACTTAACGTCCACCAACACGCTAAATGTGGTCTTTCCGACTTATGTAAATTTTTGCTTTAGGCTCTGTCTACCCCGTAAAGGATAAAGACGTGATAATATGTATGTAAATATGAAATGAATTTCGTCGGGACAGCTCATACTTACCTAATACATAGGGATAAACTACACAGACTGAGCTAACCCCACAGTATGTTGTACTTGTAAACTTGTTTCGTGGGATACTAACTCAACGATACCATTTTTTATAATAAGCCGTGTGGTTTTCGGCAGAGTAGAATAAGACCACTCGTAGTGGAGGTCTAAGAGGGGATTGGAGGTCGTAAGAGGCGACTTAGGAAATACAAGCTAAACAAAGCCTATAAACATCAATGAGACCTTTTCAAGCCTGTCTGGCCAGCGAGGAGAGTGTAAGCCAAAATCTTTGTCTGCTCTGGCCAAGTATGGCTCCGGTAGTACAGAGAGGATCATGCTCCTGCAGTAGAGTCTAAAAAGAATCGCAATTTTTTGCTCGATATTGATAACGGCAACAGGTAGACACTTGAAATATTCACAGAATATTTAATTATATATTTACTTTAAAAATAAATAATTAAATAAAACTAAAAGTAATATTAAAACGGGCTCTATACAACAGACATATTTTTTTGCCGTTTTTACATATAACGGTACGGAACCCTTCGTGCGCGAGTCCGACTCGCACTTGGCCGGCTTTTTAGTTTTTCGCTCATTCCGTCTAATTTGTCTTGAAAAATGTTACAAAAACATACACGCAGACAAGTACCTAACGGGACAAATGAAAAAAAAAGCTTGTAAAACGGTCGGAAAATGATTTCGGTAGAACGTATACATAGTGTAAATAAAAATGCTTACAAACATAGATTTAAAAAAAAAAATTCGCTTCATACTTCTATGCTTACAAAAGAGGATTCTCCACAATACCGCGGAAGCTCCCAATCCATAAACCATAACTAAGGGAGTTATTTCATAAAGTGTGAACCGCAGACAGGGCTGCTACCTATGGAAGTTTTCAAGATCTTTAGTTTTTGACGTTTTTCTTACGATTTTGTATTCTATAGCTACTAGTGGCGTAACTGTACTATCTGGGGCCCGGGACAAACTCATTCAATGCGGCCCATGAGAGTTTAAGTTCAGCGAATGCCTTCTTAGTTCTTGATGGCTTGGCTTTAGAGTTTGTATGGGGGCCACATTTTACCATTACCACAGAATAAGTAATAGTAGTCATAACTGGAAAAAAAAATAGGTAGCATCTCCTGTGTCATGTACGTCTAAATGTTTATCTACCAAGTTTCATGAAATTCAGTTAAGAGTTATGGACGAACATATACACACATCCAAAAAAATCTAAAAAAGGTCAATTAGTGTCAGTATCATGTATAGAGCTTATAAACACGATATTTCTGAAAACAAAGTAACTATGTAATGTAACCATGACCAACCCTTATAGATTTATTATTAGTATTGATGATGACATAACATGATGATTAGCCTTGTGGTTTCCGGCAGAGTAGAATCGAACCACTCCTAGTCTTCCCCTGGAGGTCGTAAGAGGTGACTTAGGAAATACAAGCTAAACAAAGCTCATAAACTTCAATGAGACCTCTCCAACCCGTCTGGCCAGCGAGGAGAGTGTAACCCGTCTGGCCAGCGAGGAGAGTGTAGGCCTAATCCTCTGTCTGCTCTCGCCAAATATGGCTCTGGTAGTACAGAGAGGGTCATGCTCCTGCAGTGGAGCCTAAAATACCTAATGATGATGATGATGATAGATGATGATATGTATATAGTTCTATATCATATATACATAGTATATATATTTCTGTATTTATACATAATAGCCTGTAATAATAGTTTGTAAGTTTGGAAATAAATAAATTAATTCGTGTGCCAACCCTGAACTACGGCGGCCGAATATTTTTTTCGGCCGCAGGCTGTGTTCCAAATTCTGTGACATTTTTTCACAAGGCTCTTTCGTATTCGAGGCATCGTTGCTTGCAGTTTATCAAGGCCCTTTTTTATTTCGTTATCATATGGTTTTGTGAATGTTATCCCAGGTTTGGATATATATTTGCCTAAGAAAAACTATATTTTGTAAGTACTGCGATAACTCTCAAGCCATTGCTTCAAAGACTGGGAGAGAATTTGGCACGTATTTAGGTTATCCTGTATAACCTGAATACGTGCCAAATTCTCTCCCAAAGTCTTTGAAGCAATGGCTTGAAATTGAATTCATTAGCAAATGTTTAAGGAGTGACTCAGACCACGAATCTGAACAACTTTCAATATGGGACCAACTTCGAGATCGTGAAAAATGACGAAAAAAATAATGAATTCAATTTCGGTAATGGAATACACGTATTAGTAAAATTATCACGAATGTTCGGCAAAAAACTGATCAGTTTGTGAAATAGCTGTCCAGGCAAAATTCCGCCTCGTTTTTGACAGTCGGGTATAGAATAAAATAGAGTAGTCATTTATTTCTGAGAAAATGGTGACAACGCCCCCCCCCCCCCCCCCCTTTTATAGTAGAACTTTAAAATATATATACGGACAATTCACACAGATTGAGCTAGCCCCAAAGTAAGTTCGAGACTTGTGTTATGGGATACTAACTCAACGATACTATATTTTATAACAAATACACATCCAAGACCCAGGCCAATCTGAAAAAGATCATTTTTCCATCTTGACCTGGCCGGGGATCGAACCCGGTCACTCCGTGTCGCAGGCTGGCGTGTTGACCGCTGCGCCACGGAGCTAGACTTGACAATTGACTTTCAGCCCTTGCTATTCTTTCAATCAAAAATGACGTAGCTCATTCGTTAGATCATTTTGATATAATTAAAGATTTAAGTCTTACGAAAAGCCGCAAACATCAATTTTAAAATATATCATCTGTGTATTTGTTCATTTTGTAAATTTTTAAATATAATGTTTTTAAACTCAAATTTAATATATTTGTATCTTTAGCATTTCTCGTTAAACATGACAAATACCTAAACCAGACAACCAAACCAGAACTACTTTCGCATCACATACTTTTCAGGACAAAGGGCCTCACAAATACCTGTCGCCGGGAGCCTCGCAATAGGTAAGGCCGCCGCTGCCTCTCGTTTTCAAAAGTACCTACCGGCCGCTTAAGGCGTTATGCTGCCCTAAATAATATAGATAATATTATTTAGGGCAGGCACCTGCCCTTGACAGCATCCACGTTCCTGCCGTATTAGAACCAAACGGCTTGAGACCAGACTTTGACTTTGGTGCCCTGGAGATTGAGACGACCGCTGGTTTGGGACTACTTGCATCGAAACACTTATGACGGCATCCCTTCTCCAGAGTACCAACAAATTCGAAGGCAGGCACAGCCGCGGCATATCTGAAACCCTTAAAAACTACATTCTTTTATTTTATATTGAATAGGCTTACTCTTTAACTTAGACTAACCCAGAGGGTAAAGACAAGATCTACGATAGAGCGAGCTTCCTAGAAGATGCCTGTTCACTCTAGTCTTAAAGGCTGTCGGGTTATATGTACTCGTGCAATGACCTAAACTCAGTCTAACACCAGTCAACACTAACTAAAACGCCTGATATTAATTAAAATTCAACAAAAATAGCGTCTTACGCCACTGAGCCAATTCGCCAAGAATAGCGCGACCGCACCGTGCATAAAACGCCGCATCCTCTCCGCCCACTTAGTCATTTCCAGTCAATTTCAGCTCAATAGCCACTTAGTTTCTTTCATTACCGTTTTAGGGATCCAAGGTCAGGCACGTCTGACTTCTTGTGTCGTTATCGAATACATACCATTTTGACTAGCTCCGTGGCGCAGAGGTCAACACGCCAGCCTGCGACACGGAGTGACCGGGTTCGATCCCCGGCCAGGTCAAGATGGAAAATGATCTTTTTCAGATTGGCCTGGGTCTTGGATGTGTATCTATATATGTATTTGTTATAAAATATAGTATCGTTGAGTTAGTATCCCATAACACAAGTCTCGAACTTACTTTGGGGCTAGCTCAATATGTGTGATTTGTCCGTATATATTTATTTATTTAATTATTATTTATACCTACGCGCGGCGACCACTTCGAAGGGGAAAAACGAACAAAATAATCTGGTAGAAACGACGCGCGTTTGGTCATATGTGTTCACCGACTTCAACGAATTATGAATCGTACGTTCAGAGCTATAAGTATAAAATTGGCTTGCTGTAAGTATCTAAACTAAAAGGTACTGCGTTCTGTCTGACGGGAGCTAAATAACACCGTATCGCTAACTACATTGAATTGATATTTCTTTGAATAACTTTGCTGAGTGTGACTTCTGTACGTAAGGCATCATCATTATCAGGTCTTTTTAGTCTCCACTGCAGGAGCATGATCCTCTCTGTACTACCGGAGCCATACTTGGCCAGAGCATACAGAAGATTTAGCCTACACTCTCCTCGCTGGCCAGACGGGTTGGAGACCTCTCATTGATGTTTATGAGCTTTGTTTAGCTTGTATTTCCTAGGTCGCCTCTTACGACCTCCATGGGAAGACTAGGAGTGGTCCTATTCTACTCGGCCGGAAACCACACGGCCACGTACGTAAGTACTAGTACTTATTCTGTGCCGAGTTGAATTTTTTACGCAATGGCAAACAAGAAGTGTAAGTTTTCATTTTATGCTAGTCTGCCCGAAAGGGCACCAGGGTGTGCATGGTCGATTGACCGTGACACTTACACGAAATGATGATGAGTTGACCTGAGTTTGATATGAATTTCAGCTTGATACCTTTACGCGTTCCTGAGAAAAAGAGTTTTGACAGACAGACGGACAACCGAGTGATCCTATAAGGGTTTAGTTTTTTCTTTTCAGGTAAAAAAGCATCGGGTTGCACTTCGGGAATGCCGGCAGAAATGAAAACTCTGTGCGATAGAGAGAGAGGGGGAATCTTACTTCCTTTCCAACGCCGCGCTGGCGGTGGTGGTCATATCACGTGTCCGTCTTACGAATTTCCGATCAGGTCACGTGTCCTGATGCGAGTTTAAGGCGATACCACTGTAAATAAGGTCGTTCTGAACCTTATTTATCTCGCAAAATACTTAAATTAGGAGATTCAAATCTAAGTAATATGATTTTTGACTTGAAGATGAAAACACGTTTTGATAAAATTTTCTCGATAGAAATATTTTTTGAAAAATGGTCTTCGTTCTCAGAGTTATTGTTATTGTAGTTAAAATGCGACGAATGAAATAATGATTTTTAGACTAAAAGATAGGTTATTAGTAATTCATCAAAATGTAAATATAAAAATACAATTAACCGGTCTGATTTTATATAAAATAGAAATAACGAATTTGGCGCTTACGTTTTTTTCTTTGAGCGACTCGAGACTATCTCCTATCTCATCATTCACGGGCTAAACCGCCAAGCGCTATCCCTTGCGCGCACTTGATCAGTCCTTTGCCGAGCGATGGTACCAAACATTTGAGGCCTCGCCTTAACAATTTTTACCCATCCCAAAAGTGCACAACGCCCCTAAAGAGGTTTTCACTTCGAAAAGGTCTATAATTTTCACACATTTTTTTGATTAGATTTAGTGTAGGAGTTCTGGCGGGAATTTCGGCGGGCTGCACGGCCTGTGTTTTGGATTGTTTTGTAAATTGTTTCTAGTTGACTTTATAATGTGAAATCGGTGTAATTTGGTGTTATAAATGCCCATGTTTATGAACAATGTGTGGAATAACTGAAATAAACTGTCACAGTGCGGTTGTAGTGAGATTTACTTAGCGGGCTGGTGGTTGTCCGCCTGGCGTCGTTGCGTCGTCTGTGATCAAGCCAGTGGATTCGTGGGAATTGTCGCCAGGGGCTCCGTAGAATCAACGAAATGAACTACACCATCATTCCATTGATTAACAGGACTTAGAAAAAGCGCGGAAGAACTCATTTATACTTAATACTGGCTAAATGCTAAACGCGTGAAAGCCATAAATAAATAGATTAACAATTTCGCTGACACTGCCCATCTAGCCCGCCTGTAGACGTTATTCTATTGTTATTTCTTATGTGTCTGGTTCAGCGTCAGCGAAAGTGTTAAGTGTAAAATCTAGGTCACACATGTTTAGCTTTACGAAATTGATCGTCACCTACCGCAATATTTGTGTTGCCGGAGTTATTACTTTTCAGGTTTGTAGGGCAATGTTCGGGTTATTGAAAGACAATTAGTAAGGCAAATGTTTATTTAACAAATTATAATTACTATATTAACAATAGGCTTGATTCCTTTACAAAAGAAACATTAAATTAGATTATAGAAAAGTATTGGACACGTATTTTTTCTTTTGTCAATCAAACAATAATTGATAAAGCTATAGCCCGTTAAAGTTCCGCGTGACGTCACTGGCCGGTACACTTTTTACCGGCCGATGGTTGTGTCATGCATGAGCCCCCAGGCCTGAACTTTGATGCGCTTTATTTTTACTATCTTTTGTTTGATGGAAAAAAGAAAAAATAAGTAGCTAATGTTTTTTGATAATCTATAAAACGGACAAATGGATTTTTTTAGGAAACAAGCCTATTCGAGGACTCTAGCAGATATACTTAATAGGTCATCATCATCATTATCAGGTATTTTTAGTCTCCACTGCAGGAGCTTGACCCTCTCTGTACTACCGGAGCCATACTTGGCCAGAGCAGACAGAGGATTTGGCCTACACTCCCCTCGCTGGCCAGACGGGTTGGAGAGGTCTTATTGATGTTTATGAGCTTTGTTTAGCTTGTCTTTCCTAAGTCGCCTCTTACGACATCTATGGGAAGACTTGGAGTGGTCCTATTCTACCCTGCCGGAAACCACATAATATGTACTTTGATCATCATCATCATTTCGAGTAGGTGTCACGGTCAATCGACCATGCACACCCTGGTGTCAGAGTTCTTCGGAACCGCCTCTCGGCCTCTGACGTGGTTCCTTTAACGACTACCAGATGGCACCCGGGACCACCGGCTTAACGTGCCTTCCGAAGCAAGGAATCATCTTTATTATCAGACAATCAGGTGATTCAAGCCTGCAATGTCCTAACCAAACTGAAAACAACTAAACAAAGTATGCTTCCGGTGGGAATCGAACCCACGACCCCCGGGTCAACAGGCAAACGCCTTAATCACTGGACCACGGAGGCTGTTCTTTATAATTCGTTTCGGTACTTTGATAATTCGTTTCGTATTTCGTGTGTGTAAGTGGCCAATACTGGTGTTAGATCATGCTGCCTAAAGGCATCTGATTTAGCTTAACGAGTGTCGTCCTCAACTGCCTTTCCGGTGGTTGCAGGTAGGCATCGGGTACGCGCGCCCTGTCTCCCGACCTGCTACTTGCTTTTCCCCCAGTCATCCCAGTGATTAGTATCCCACAATACCTTCATTCTCTTTCCAAATCCTACAAATTCCTATCCTTCCTCGGCTTCAAACTGTTCCGATGGGCAGCAGCATCGAAAGCACAAGAAGCCAAAGAAACTGCGCTCGCCAACCCGCCTGCCAAGGTGGTGAGTATGGCAATATCCTCCCATGGAACGAAGAATCCTTGCGAGAGGCTTTTGTCCAGCAGTGGAATTCTTACGGCTCAAATGATGATGATGATGAATAGCTTAACGACTGCCATCAATTATGACAGCCGGGTCCAACGGCTTAACGTGCCTTCCAAAAGCACGGAAGAGCTCGAGATATAATTATGCCATTTTCGGTCACCCATCCCAATGGGGACTGCGCCCAAAGTTACTTAACCTGCGTAAGCTCTAACTATGCTCACGCCTTCTAGGCTATCGTGATCTTCATATCTTGATATAATAATAGTTCTAAATAAGTAGATGTAAGTATCAATAAGGTTAATCGTGACTTATAATTTTTAACGAGCTCGGAAGCCTAATGGGCATCATGCCAGACTGAAGGTTCAAAGTTCGATCCCCGGTCAGGTCAAGATGGAAGATCGAGGTTAGTTCAGGTAAATAATTGATGAGAATTGAAAATCCCATACATGCTGATCTGGGAGAAAAGAAAAAACGTAGAATGTACCAGCTGCTTCACTTCCTGCGCAGATCGTAAATGCCGAACGGGAAAAATTCCGTGGAATCATGTTAATAGGCGATGCGGCTAGCAACCCATCACTATTTTGATTTCGTTTTTCACCTTATGCCCACCAAAATGCTACACGTGGCCTTCTGGTCTAGACCTAGGCTCTGTCTACCCCGCAAGGGAAAAAGACGTGATACGTATGTATGTGGCTATGTACGTATGTATGTGGATGTATTAAAAAAAAAGCCGTTTTAAAACACTATCGAAAGAAAACCGGAAACGGTACATTTAAAATGACAGGATAATTGTTAAAATCCCCACTTCACACAATCACAGTATTTTACTTTACATACTGTAATTGTGTGAACACTCAATTTGAACACAAAGACGCCGTTCTTGTCATTCATGCAAATTATTAAAGCCTTCGGGTAAGGTTCCCACACTGTATGTGTGTCTGTTTGTATGTTAAGAGGATGACTATATACACTATAAATATGGTCCATTTATATTTAGCGCAAATATTTTAGGGGCTCGCTCTCATAGGTCTAGGCATCCTTACTAATATTATAAATGCTAAAGTGAGTTTGTTTATTTGTTTGTTTGTTACGCTTACACGCCGTAACTACTAAACCGATCATCATGAAAGTTTGCATACAAGTTCTCTGGAGTGCGGAGAAGGACATCGGCTCCGCCCGCGTCAGTGTCGATGCCTCGGGCATAGTACTTTTTCCCGGGAAAAAAGGTCCTTCTCCGTACTCCAGAGAACTTGTATGCAAAATTTCATGATGATTGGCTTAGAAGTTACGGCGTGAAAGCGTAACAAACTAACAAACTCACTTTTGCTAATATTATAGTAAGGAATAGTAAGGATTATTTTACACGACTGCACAAATCGAAGGTATAATGTTTTAAAAATTAGAAAAATAACGTACGTACTGCTCCGCAGACCGCAGAGGACTGAGTCGCGTTAGTGCTAAACTGACTTTTGCGCACCAGCGCGTTGGAGACAATTCATCGTGCGGCAGCCTAATTGATAACCTCTTCCTTTTTTTTTGATATCGGTTAAATAAATAAGAAAAATCTGTCTTTTTTTAAGAGTGTCGCCTTAACAGCCTTTAGTACCCGTGATTCTGTCAAATTGTCTCAGTTTGTTGACCTTGTGTATGAATTGTCATACAACTCGTTACGTGTATGTGATGTCCATGCTAATCGTTGAACGACGTTAAGATCAATGTCTTTTTTACATATTTTGAAGGTTTTAAGTACTGTTTGTTTTTGACACAATATTTCAATAACTAAGTTGAAAATATAAGTCTCCCTTAAAAAAAAGAAAAAAAAGAGTGAGTTCTATGTGATACCAGAATCCTAACTAATATTATAAATGCGAAAGTGACAGCTCCGTGGCGCAGTGGTTAACACGCCAGCCTGCGACACGGAGTGCCCGGGTTCGATCCCCGGCCAGGTCAAGATGGAAAATGATCTTTTACAGATTGGCCTGGGTCTTGGATGTTTATCTATATATGTATTTGTTATAAAATATAGTATCGTTGAGTTAGTATCCCATTACACAAGTCTCGAACTGACCTTGGGGCTAGCTCAATCTGTGTGATTTGTCCGTATATATATTTTTTTATTATTTATACCTACACGCGGCGACCACTTCGAAGGGGAAAAACGAACAAATCCGGTAGAAACGACGCGCGTTTGGTCATACGTGTTCACCGACTTCAACGAATTATGAATCGTTCGTTCAGAGCTATAAGTATAAAATTGGCTTGCTGTAGATATCTAAACTAATATGTGTGATTTGTCCGTATTTATTTATTTTTTTATAAAGTGATTTTGTTATTAACGCCTTCACGCCCTATCTACTAAACAGATCGTCATGAAATTTTGCATACCCATTGTCTGGAGTACAGAAAAGGACATAGTGTACATATTTTATCCCCGAAAAAAGTACTGTTCCCGAGGGGACATCCAACTAGTCAAAGTCGGCAATCAGCTTGGTACAGACCTGGATAACGACTATAAGGAGGGATATGAAGCGAACACAGCTTACGCCTGACCTGGTCCAGAAGAAGTCATACCGTTAGTGTCGGAGCACATGACTAAGG
Organism: Elegia similella; assembly: GCA_947532085.1. Lineage (NCBI taxonomy): Eukaryota > Metazoa > Arthropoda > Insecta > Lepidoptera > Pyralidae > Elegia > Elegia similella. The sequence continues at coordinate 5,136,836 of OX383951.1, read as the reverse complement.
TAGGAAGAAATTCTTATTAATTTTCCTCCATTCATCCGAATGAGTAGTATCCTTATACCTTAAGGGCCCGCCATAGGCCAGGCGGCGTGGCGGTACACCCACGGATCGTCTAAACGCGTTGGCTACTTTTGATATTTTCGTTTTTTTAAGAATATTCAAGGGTTATTCGTAAAAAAAAATACATGATGGCTGCCTTATCTGTAATGCAATTATAATCAAAAGTTTCAAGGTTAATTTTAATGTATTTGGTGAATAATGCTGTATACCGAGTAAATTAGACGTGACTTGGAGGCAACTTCGCATTTTTTTTCTATCGAGAAAATTTTACGCAATCGTGTTTTTAAGTCAGATCAGAGAACCAGAGTTAATCCTGAACTTTGCTGCATTTTTATTTCAACTTGAGCATTTCATTATAATTGATATAACAGACAATCATGCAAAGCAGTGTCAGGTAGTACGGGCCCTTAATTCCCTTCCCAGATACAACAAATTAACTAACCTATCCTTCCCAAGCTTTAAAATGCTTCTGGTGAGCAACAGCGTCGGAAACTTAAGAAGCCAAAGAAACTGCGCTCGCCAACCCGCCTGCCAAGCGTGGTGAATATGGCAATATCCTCGCATGGATCAATTATCCTTATAAATAAATATATAGGGACATATCACACAAATTGAGCTAGCCCCACAGTAAGTTCTGAACTTGTGTCGTAGGATACTAACTCAACGATACTATATTTTATAATAGATATAGATATATAGATATCCAAGACCCAGGTCAATCTGAAAAAGATCGTTTTCCATCATGACCTGACCGGGGTCGAACCCGGGCACTCTCGTGTCGCAGGCTGGCGTGTTAACCACTGCGCCACGGAGCTTGCCTTGGGAGAGGCCTTTGTCCAACAGTGGACTTCTTACGGCATAAGGCATAAACTAAAACTAGATTTTGGAATTGTTATATATATTACAAGCTGTTGCCCGCGACTTCGTCCGCGGCAATTTCTGTTATTATCATTAATTAGTTTATTTCTTAGTATAGATGAATAATTTTCCCCCGTTTTCAGAACATTTTTTATTGACGCTTCGCTCCTATTGGTCGCAGCGTGATGTTTTATAGCCTAAAGCCTTCCTCAATAAATGGACTATCCAACACAAAAAGAATTTTCCAATTTGAACCAGTAGTTCCTGAGATTAGCGCGTTCAAACAAACAAACAAACAAACTCTTCAGCTTTATAATATTAGTATAGATAGGTATTGACAAATATATGACTGTGACTGTATATACAAAAAAATAACTGTATGTTAAAATGAGATTGTGATTTGCCATAAATCTCATTTGTTGCAGCAGTTTACTTCATATATCTGTGTACTAGCTGGTGCCTGCGACTTCGTCCGCGGTAATTTCTGTTAATATAATTACTTATTTTTTATTAGTATAGATGAATAATTTTCCCCCGTTTTCAAAACATTTTTTATTGATGCTTCGCTCCTATTGGTCGCAGCGAGATGTTTTATAGCCTAAAGCCTTCATCAATAAATGGACTTACCAACACAAAAATAATTTTTCAATTTTAACCAGCAGTTCCTGAGATTAGCGCGTTCAAACAAACAAACTCTTCAGCTTTATAATATAATTAGTATTAGTATTGATTTTATAGACATAGTAACATGAAAAATAGTTTTATTTTCTTGTCATTTTATTTTTAGCAGGTTTATCTTCTTTTCGAAAAGACAAGGTATATAGGACTGGTCAAACTATTTCGAAAATTATTTCCGTACTTTTGCAACCTATGCAATCTAAATCAAATTTCACAGACACATCTGATCTGAACCGACAGATGGTCTTAAACACGAAGTCTAACCTTAAAAGTTCACAAGGACATTTAAGAAACGTTACCAACCAATGACATTTCAGTATTGATGGACATATCACGTCATAGAATTAAAGGTTTATACATTGCTGGTGTCATTCATCCCCAATTATTTAATTTTTAGTTAAAGAGCAATGAAAAGCATTGATGGATTAGCTTCTTCTTTTCAAGTCGAAAAAGTTCCATTTTATTAGATTTCTTTTGACTCGTATTTGGCTTCGCTGATCACCAGCGTTATCATTAGCCTCAATCAATAAATTAATAGATTAGCTGTCATTTAACACAAGTAAGGGGTTAATTAAAAAAAATGAGTTCTAGTTCTAAGTATTACCCCCAAAATGCATTGTTATTTTTTTCTATTTTTGTGAAATCCTTAATGCGGTTCATTTCACGCAAAAACTACTGGACGGATTTTGATGAAACTTTTTTTGTTATATAGCTATTAGTCCTCAGCAATATATAGGCTATAAATTATTTTGAAGATAGGAGCCCATGTTATTAAATAAGATAAGCGGGTAACATCGCTTTTAAACACACCATAGGCGTCTCGCGCGCTGATGCGATGTCTATAGAAAGTGAAATGTCATTGTTACCAAGAGTGGAGATCAATTTGTATGCGTCCTCTGTCTGGAACTGTAGGGCAGACCATTCCGGCCCTATGTGGGGTATTATGCTAAACTATTGTATGGGAAGATTTACCTTAACCACAAAATAGCGTGCGTGCAGAAGATATGTAAAAAAAACACAGTATTTTTTTCTAAATATAATAAAATTTAAATAAACACTGAAAAATAATCTGAAAAATATCATTTTCCATCTTGATCTGACCAGGGATCGAACCCTACCCGGGTTCGATACTCGTGTCGCAGGCTGGCGTGTTCACCCAGACAATATAACCTATATTGTCTGTGCGTGTTAACCACATTTTTTTTTGAGTTCCCAACATTGGTCCCATAGGAAAAGTTGTTTATATCGACGGGCTGAATAATCCCTTTATGGGTCCAGAACGACCAAAATTTCGCCGTGTATATTCCTATTCGACATACCGGTTTCCGCGTGACGTCGGATGCAGTTTGGCTGCGTACATGTAAAATGAAAATGAAAAAATCTTTATTTGGGAACATTGATAACATATAAACAGGTCGCGCGTGTAAGAAATCTAGCGGGATTGTTTGTTAGGACTTTTAATATAACCCGTTGTGCTCTTTCTAGTCTCAATATGTGCGTTTTGTCAGCACCGCCCCAAGCTGTTATACAATAGGATAGAACGGATTGAGCAAGAGCATAATAAACAATTTTCATTGTTTGAAGATCAGAAACAGTCCGAAGTCTTTTAAAAACAAAGATTAGCTTTATAGTGCGCGAAGTGATAGAGTCTATGTGTGGTTTCCAGGACATTTCTCTGTCAAAAATGTATGTCACATTCTTGTAGTTTGTCATCTTCGTTAGAAACTTTGCCTCTCTACCCTCACTAGTTTGTGGCTAAACTGTGTACGCGGCGCTATTTGCGGTCCTTGATAAATAATGGCTTCCTGATGGACAAATTTATTAAATTTGACCAAACTCCGGTTTACCTATCACATATTGGTGATGGCTATATTATATCTATTCGTACGAGCTCGTACTACCTCACACTGCTTTGCATGATTGTCTGTAATATCAATAATAATAAAATACTCAAGTTGAAATAAAAAAAAGTTCAGGACTAACTCTGGTAACTATCTGACTCAAAAACACGATGGCGTTAAATTTTGTCGATAGAAAAAAAAGGCAAAGTTGCCTCCATCATCATCAGGTCCTTTTTAGTCTCCACTACAGGAGCACGACCCTCTCTGTACTACTAGGGCCATACTTGGCCAGAGCAGCCAGAGGACTTGGCCTACACTCTCCACGCTGGCCAGACGGGTTGGAGAGGTCTCTTAGATGTTTATAAGCTTTGTTTAGCTTGTATTTCCTAAGTCGCCTTCTACGACATCCACGGGAAGACTTGGAGTGGTCCTATTCTACTCTGCCGGATACCACACGGCTAAGTTGCCTAAATTTTAATAATAATTGCCTAATTTGGCCAAAATCTATGGAACAGCTGATTTCTTTTTTGCAATTCGGAGTTGGCCTCAAAATGAACATGGACCAGACGAAAATAGTGTCGAATGCCCATGTTGTGCCTTCACCGGTATCTGTTATTAGCTCCACCCTTGAAGCTGTGGCCCAATATGTCTGTGTCAATTGACCCTGGTTGGAAGTTCCAGGTTCCAGTTCTACGTGTCCTACGTACCCACCGCCCAGACGGTCGGACGACCTGACTTAGGTCGCAGGAAGACATTGAATGCAGGCCGCTTCCAACAGGTCGTATTGGATATCCTTGGGACAGCTCCGTGCCGCAGTGGTTAACACACCAGCCTGCGACACGGAGTGCCCGCGTTCGATCCCCGGCCAGGTCAAGATGGAAAATAATCTTTTTCTGATTTGACTGGGTCTTGAATGTTTATCTCAGCGTGTAAATGTACCCTCGACGTTCCCTTAACGGGGTGACTCAGACCATCAATATGAACAACTTTCCCTATGGGACCAATGCTTAAAACTAAAAAAAAAATCGGCACTTCTATACAAAAGAGTTCTGCCGCCCGGCCAGTTTGTATGGGAATGTCAAATTGGTTTTTTTGTTCCCAGCATTTGATTGTTCCCATAAGAAAAGTTATTCATATTGATGGGCTCAGTCACCTCGTAAAATTTACACAGCGTGTAAATTTACACTGGACATTCTCTTAAAGGGATAACTCAGTCTGTCAAAATGAACAACTTTTCCTTTAGTAAATAATGTATTGTCTTAAGATACAAAAGGGTTCGACGGGCCCGGCAACTTGTATGAAAATGTCAAAATAGGCCGGGGATCGAATCCGGATCCTCTGGTGTGGCAGACTGGCATGTTAACCACCAGGCCACAGAGCTCGTCGAGTCGAGTTATCACACAATCAACATAAACAATGTGTTTACGCCACACTTCATCAGTTTTATAGGACTTTCTTGTGAGTCCACGAACTGCTTTTTTAAAGTCGGTAAAATCTTTTAAACAATCAAACCCATGACACGTCCATTGTCAACGAGTTACCAGTTACCATATTAAGTGCATACTAATAGTCAAGTCACAGTACCGAATATTGGTGTCGAGGACATATGCACAAAATATGTACATTGTCACACACGCACGTCTAAAACTTTACACCAAAAGACCAATGACTGAGGCATTAAAGCCGAATTTATCTGTGTCACTTTAACATCACGTCTAACAACGTAATGGTAATTGGAGTTCTTTAATTCAATGGTAATAGAGTTGAAGTTTATGTTTTAAATCGTGGTTTATTCGAAATGCATGCTTGGATGTTTAATTCACCGTAAATGTACGAGTAACTTGATGCCTGTTATTAAGTAACTATTTGCTTAGTAGTGACATTTATATACAACTGGCTGTTGCCCGCAACTTCGTCCGCGGCAATTTCTGATATTATGATTAATTAGTATAGATAAATCATTTTCCCCCGTTTTTAAAACATTTTTGATTAATGCTTCGCTCCTATTGGTCGCAGCGTGATGTTTTATAGCCTAAAGCCTTCCTCAATAAATGGACTATCCAACACAAAAAGAATTTTCCAATTTGAACCAGTAGTTCCTGAGATTAGCGTGTTCAAACAAACAAACAAACTCTTCAGCTTTATAATATTACTAGCTGTTGCCCGCGACTTCGTCCGTGGCAATTTCTGTTATTATGATTAATATAACGTTTTTTTAATTAATATAGATGAATAATTTTCCCCCGTTTTCAAAACATTTTTTATTGATTCGCTCCTATTAGTCGCAGCGTAATGTTTTATAGCTTAAAGCCTTCCTCAATAAATGGACTATCGAACACAAAAAGAATTTTCCAATTTGAACCAGTAGTTCCTGAGATTAGCGCGTTCAATCAAACAAACATACAAACAAACTCTTCAGCTTTATAATATTAGTATAGATAATATAGTATAGATATATATACAGACTCTTGACTGATAGACTAATAAACAAATGCACGTGGTCCAAACGCCTATCCTAACTAATAAATGCGAAAGTGTGTTTGTTTGTTACGCTTTCACGTTGTAACTACTGAACCGATCATCATGAAATTTAGCATACACGTTATGTGGGGTACGGAAAAAGACAAAGGGTACATTTTATCCCGGAAAAAAGTACTGTTCCCGAGGGATCGACATTGACGCGGGCGAAAGCTAGTCATCTATATATCTATCACAAACAGTCACGAAAAAGTTTAGAAAAACCGGCCAAGTGCGAGTCGGACTCCGCGACGATGCGTCGAAGCTGCTATACAATACTGTAATATTCTTTCAAGGGTTCCATACCCAAAGGGTAAAAACGGGACCCTATTACTATGGCCTTACTGTCACACCGGGCTGTATCTCATGAACAGTGAAAGCTGGACAGTTGACTGTTGCCGCTATAACAACAAATACCAAAAAAAGAATAAAATTAATATTTCAAGGGGCTCCCCTAAAACAAACGTGTTTTTCTTGCTTGTTTTTGCTTGATATTGATAACGGCAACAGGTAGACGCTTGTAATATTCACAGAATATTGAGTTATATGTTCACTTTAAAAATAATTAAATAAATAATAATAAAATTAATATTAAAGGGGGGCTCCCATACAACAGATTTTTTGCCGTTTTTATAGATAATGGTACGGAACCCTTCGTGCGCGAGTCCGACTCGCACTTGGCCGGTTTTTTTTCTTTTTTCCCAGACTAGCATGGAAGAGAATGGCATAGGAAAAGATTATAATATTTCAAAAATATCCTGAAACCAGACTTAGGTAACGAAGTGTAAACGGGGAGTCAGTCGTGAAATTCCCAACTTGGACAGCGGGTGCCACTTGTCGATTTTACGCTCCAAAACTATAGACCATAGATTCGCATAAAGGTTAGACTCATCATCATTAGTTCAGCCTTCGTGGTCCAGTGGTTAAGGCGTTTGCCTGTAGACCCGGGGATCGCGGGTTCGATTCCCACGGGAAGCATACTTTGTTTAGTTGTTTCCGGTTTGGATAGGACAATGCAGGCTTGAATCACCTGATTGTCTGATAATAAAGATGATTCCGTGCTTCGGAAGGCACGTTAAGCCTTTGGTCCCGGCTGCCATCTGGTAGTCGTTAAAGGAACCACGTCAGAGGCCGAGAGGCGGTTCCGAAGAACTCTGACACCAGGGTGTGCATGGTCGATTGACCGTGACACCTTCTCGAAATGATGATGATGAGGCGTAAGTAGTCCACTGCTGGACGAAAGCCTCTCCCAAGGATTCCTCGTTCGGTTACATAATGGATTCTGTACGGAAACCCTATGATAGTGCATCCCTATGCACCTGAGTCAGCATTTCTCATTGTCAAGTCAAGTCAAGTCTTTACACGAAATTAACAGCTTTTCCGGTGGTTGCAGGTATGGTATCGGATACGCGTGTCCGGCCTCCCAAGCTGCTCCTTGCTTTCTTCCTGACTAGCTCCGTGGCGCAGCGGTCAACACGCCAGCCTGCGACACGGAGTGACCGGGTTCGATCCCCGGCCAGGTCAAGATGGAAAATGATCTTTTTCAGATTGGCCTGGGTCTTGGATGTGTATCTATATATGTATTTGTTATAAAAATATTGTATCGTTGAGTTAGTATCCCATAACAAAAGTCTCGAACTTACTATGGGGCTAGCTCAATCTGTGTGATTTGTCCGTATATATTTATTTATTTATTTATTATTCCTGTTCATCCAAGTGAATATATCCCAATATCTTCATAGCCAAGCCAAATACAAGTTGTTATCCTTTCCTAGTTTAAAAATGCTTTCGATGCAGCAGCTCGGAAGCCCGAATGAAATATATCAACGATATACATCGTGTGACATAACCAACGATGTTCCCATGAAGGGAAAATGAACAACTTTTACCATGGGAACAATGATGGGAACGCAAAAAAATTGACGTTTCCATACAAAAGTGTTCGGCCGGCAATTAGTATGAAAATGTCAATAAAAATATTGTTTCCAGCATTGGTCCCACTGGAAAAGTTGTTCATTTTGACGGGCTGAGTCACCCCTTCACGGGAACGTCGTTGGTTATGTTCCACGCTGTATAAACGGTAAGAAGAAGTAAGAATCCAGTAGGATTTGCCCGGTTTTACCGCTTCTACGTGGTCTGGGAGTGACACGGGGAGTGACACAAGTCTGGCTGAGTAAAATACCTTTTATAGGTAACGAATTTCGTGATTGAATTAAAGAGAAATGTCATCATCTTCATTACAGCCACAAAAAGTCCACTGCTGGACAAGGGCCTCCCCCAAGGATTCCTAGTTCCATGGCAGGATATTACCATACTACATAAAGAAACGTAACATGCCAATTTGCTAAAGTAATAAATCCTCAGCGCATCTAGCCTGAATAACTCTATGCAAGAGACCAAAGGTCATGGGGAAAAGTTTAGCGGCTAAACAACACACAACTCTCGAGAACGGCGGAAGCACTGAGGCATCAAGTCTGGCAAGATGTTTATCATCATCATCAGGTCCTTTTTAGTCTCCACTACAGCAGCACGACCCTCTCTGTACTACTAGAGCCATACTTGGCCAGAGCAGCCAGAGGACTTGGCCTACACTCTCCACGCTGGCCAGACGGGTTGGAGAGGTCTCACAGATGTTTAAAAGCTTTGTTTAGCTTGTATTTCCTAAGTCGCCTTCTACGACATCCACGGGAAGACTTGGAGTGGTCCTATTCTACTCTGCCGGGTACCACACGGCTTTGGTAAAATGTTATTGGCCAACAATGTGTCAGGCGTCAGGTCACTGCTTGTCAAATATTATCCAGTAAAAGCAGCTTAATAGACACAAATTTTTTATGATATAGGGACGCGAACATGCAAGCGAGTCACGTGATGGTAAGTAATCATCGCTGCTCATGGACAACTGCAACACCAGGGAGTGACAGGAGCGTTGCCGGCTCTTCTAGGAGTTGGGAGGACATAAGGGGATGAGGGGAGAGGAAGGTGGGTCTCCGACTCTCTTACTCATAGAACGAAGCATAGAGCGGTTAAGCTTCTACTCATACGTCGATTTTCTGTGAGAGTGTGGTACTTCCCCAGATAAGCCAACGAGGCAACACTCCTGTCACACCAGGGTGTGACGGGAGCGTTGCCGGCCTTTCAAGGAGTTTGGAAGGAGCATATGGGGGGAGGGGGAAGGATGGACTTTCGGTTCTCTCACTCAACGAAGAATCGATAAAACTTCCGTCCCATTCATGCTACTACCAAAAAGGAATGTTGCCGGTAGAGTGTCTCTTTCACAACTAAACCCACACCCTACGACACAGTGCTGCCATCTGGTGAGCATGTCAGAAAACCCTCACTCATACACTCAATGCAACAGTGAACAACAGAAGTAAACGAAATACACATACATACATAGTATCTACGTCTAGGTCTTTAAGACCTTATGGCCACATTTAGCATGTTGGAGGGCGTGTAGATGGTTAACAAAATACATACAACTAACTTTTTGCTGACCGTATTCTTAATTCTGTTAGTTTGTTCATTTTTGTGTTTTTCGAGTGTGCCAACACTAGTGTTATTTTTTAAGCTGCCTAAAGGCATCTGACATAGCTTAACGACTGCCATCGATCTTCCGAAGCTCGGAGGAGATCGAGATATTGTTTATGCTACTTACAGTCAAACCCAATGGGGACCTACCTGCTTAACATGCGTAAACGGTAATCTAAAAGAAAATAGCCACAGAGCGAGCGAAGAGAGCAGCGTCCCCAACATAGGGCTTAAGACACGGTAATGGTCATTACTGTGCTTAAGAGCTTACATCGACGGTTATAGTGGACTAGCTGTTGCACGCGGCTCACATTAATGTCGATCCTGGACTTATCGGAACAGTACTTTTTTCCGGGATGAAAGGTAGCCTATGTGTTAATCCAGGTAATAGATTATCTGTGTGCAAAATTTCGTCAAAATCCATTCAGGCGTTTTGTCGTAAAAGAGTAATAAACATCCATACATCTATACATCCATACTCACAAACTTTCGCGTTTATGACATAATACCTTTCGCCCGCGGCTCCGCCCGCGTCAATGTCCCTCCCTCTGGAACAGTACTTTTTCCCGGGATAAAATGTACGCTATGTCCTTTTCCGTACCCCAGATAACGTGTATGCAAAATTTCATGATGATCGGTTCAGTAGTTACAACGTGAGAGCTTAACAAACAAACAAACTAACTTATATTTATAATATTAGTTAGGGATAGTGAGGAAGGATAAGATAGTATTTTTAAGACGTGGACTAAGTAGGTCTGAGGACAATGTACTTTTCAGAGGAGAATAATGCTATTAAATAGAAGTCAGTTTAATTAGCACCCCTTTTTTATACTAAAAGCAATATTCTGTTAACTCGTTTAAGTTTTTGCTGACCTTACTCTTAATTCAGTAGACATTTGAACCCTGCCCTGCAGCTGTCCGCTCAATCCTGGCTAATTTGATAAATTTAGTCCTTATTACACAGCTCATAGAGGATGCTACATTATGAGAAGAAAGATTAGGATGAGGACTTAGTAATAATAGACTGGAGTTTGGTCATTAAGGACTAAGTCCAACCATCCGATTAAAAACAAAACTACCCGTCTTCGACGATGGGCGAGCCTGTGACACGAGAGGCCCGGGTTCGATCCCCGGTCAGGTCATAATGGAAAACGATATTTTTAGATTGACCTGGGTCTTGGATGTTTATCTATATAAGTATCTATTATAAAAATTGTATCGTTGAGTTAGTATCATACGACACAAGTTCACAACTAACTGTGGGGCTAGCTCAATAATCAATTCCTTTTTCTCTTTTTTCTAGCCTATTGTTTCCCACTAATGGGCAAAGGCTCGTCCCTATCCGTTGTTAACAAGTTGTAAATGATCGCCAATTTTTATCATTATCATTATAAGGTCTTTTTAGTCTCCACTGCAGGAGCATGTACCTCTCTGTACTACCGGAGCCATACTTGGCCAGAGCAGACAGAGGATTTGGCTTACACTCTTCTCGCTGGCCAGACGGGTTGGAGAGGTCTCATTGACGTTTATGAGCTTTGTTTAGCTTGTATTTCCTAAGTCGCCTTTACGACATTCATGGGAAGACTAGGAGCCTTAGTCAATCCGCTTCCACTGCTCTCGTCATTGAAATCTCTCCCTAATCAGTGCATCAGCAATTATTCGTCCATCCAGGCCGAAATCACTCGAGATCACGGCTAATGGAGTAATTGTGCCTTCCGGAGCCGAAGTGTGAGTCGCCACTTAAATATGAGCAGTCTGCCTTTCTCAGTCACATGTCTTTTATGACTGGCTGCAAATTACTATTATTACGCGACTACAGAAAAAAGGAATGTTGTTTTTAGTTATGTTTAAAGCTAGCAACCCGGACCCCGGCTTCGCACGGGTAAAATGTACATACAAATTCCTCTTGAATCTCTCTATCTATTAAAAAAAACCGCATCAAAATCCGTTGCGTAGTTTTAAAGATCTAAGCATACATAGGGACAGACAGACGCGGGAAGCGACTTTGTTTTATACTATGTAATGATGATATCGCTGAGTTAGTATCCTACGAGACGACACGAGTTCACAACTTTCTATAGGGCTAGCTCAATTTGTGTGATTATTATGTCCCTATATTTATTATATATATCGCATATATATTTATTTATTCTTATGTATACTAGGTAGTATGTCATCATCATTATCATCGTCTCGTTGAGTGAGTCGAGTGGCAAGACGAATTATACCCCGTAGATCCAACTGTTTGTTACCTCCTTCCGCAAAACCGAGTTAGGAAAAAATTCAACTATGCCCAGAATTCGTAGGTGTAGTGGATTGGCTGATATTCATCATTTACCTCTCAATCAATTTCGTGCCACTATTTTGAGTTGTTGGCGAGTGTTGTAATGTATATGTACATATTTTTATTTTACTTGACCTTAATAAAATAGGTATTTTTATATTATTGTCATTAACATCATTAACATTATTTTTAGGGTTCCGTACCCAAAGGGTAAAAACGGGACCATATTAATATCGCTCCGCTGTCAGTCTGTCTGTCCGTCTGTTACCAGGCTGTATCTCATGAACCATAATAGTTAGCCAGCTGAAATTTTTACAAGTGATGTATTTCTGTGTCCGCTATAACAACTAATACTAAAAAATAGAATAAAATAAATATTTAAGGAGGCTCCCACTCCCATACAACAGACATGATTTTTTTGCCGTCTTTATAGTTATCGGCACGGAACCCTTCGTGCGCGAGTCCGACTCGCACTTGGCCAGTTTTTTTTTCATAATTCTAGCTGTTTTTTGTAAAATGTTTCGCACGTAATAAGTTATTGGAATTGACCATATGACAAAAAAATTTAAGCCTTTTTTATTTGTTTTTCAAATAGACAGCAAAAAAAGGGAGAACCCGTATATTTAAGATTATTAAATATTGCTTATTTATTAAAATAAAAATGTTTAAAAAAAATAATTAATTTGCCGGAAGTGACGTACCCATAAGGCTGTATGTATAGTGATGCTTGAACTTCACATATTCGGTATTCATTTAAAAAAATGTTGTTCGCGCCTTCCCACCTCCCCAGCACTGGGTCTAAGGCAGGCATGGCTGCAGCCAATGCCGAGTCCCTTAAACGGCGCAAATATGCCTGCATCGGCAACGGTTTCATTTTTGAGCCGTTTGGGGTGGAGACACTTGGTCCATGGGGCCCGTCGGCTCATAATCTATTTAAGTCATTAAGCCGAAAGCTGGTAGAGGTGTCGGGTGATCAGAGGGCTGGCAATTTTCTAGGACAAAGAATAAGCATTGCCATCCAACGTGGCAATGCTGTCAGCCTTCTAGGTACCATTCCGCGTGACAACGAACTGCGGGACATTTTTTATTTATAATGGTTATTTTTAATTATGTAGGTTAGGCTATTTTATTTTAGTTAGTTTTCGTTTAAATAATTTTATAGTTTCAAAGTTGTTTGGAAAACCCGATTAAAGTCTTATAATTGCCAAAAAAAAATGTTAATCTCAATGTCAATGTCAATACCATGGCCAAAATGTGCTAAACAAAAAATTACGACTTTAACTATTTACATTCAATAATAATTATCAGATAGTCCGTGCTTACCTTCAAATTCAAACAAGTATTATCCAAAAAATCAAACCAATGATCCAAACAAACAACAAAACAAAATAATACCAGTACCGACCAAACCGCCAGGACCGAGTACCTGCCACATGCTTGCCATGTTAGTTTTTTTGTAAGAGTTGTCGCGAGCAAAGGCACACGCTCAAGTGTGGTTAATCTGTGACTTCACGAAAGGTTTTGTATATTTTTTTTTCTCCGTAAATATAGATTTAAAAAATTTTTAACTATTTACTCGAACTATATAAGGGCAAATCTAGAATTGGTTTTTTTATTTCAGCAACATACATTTTTGTCACATGGTCAATTGTGAAATTCTTAAAATATGGATTTTGCTCCATAGCATGCTAGGCTTACCTCTAATTGGTCGAGCAATTAGAATTAACATATTTGTAGGTTACATCTAAGCATATAAAGTATAAGTCCATCCCCACATCTTTGACACTTGGATCTCCAAAAATGTTAGAGCATCACGTATCTTTTTTTCCTCGTGCATCAGGAATGTAGAATGGACTCCCATCCCGAAGTTTTCCCAGTGTGCTACAACGTGTTTACAGTATCTTAAGAGTCGGCAACGTATCAACACCTCCTCTGCTCCATGCTGACCACTTTCTATCAGGTGGCTCGTCTGCTCGTTTGCCGTCAAATATACATAAATAAATAATATTTTTTTTTTTTTTAAATATACCGACAAATCACTCAGATTGAGCTAGCCCTAAAGTAAGTTCTAGACTTGTGTTATGGGATACTAACTTAACGATACTATATTTTATAACAAATATATATATATATATATATACATATATAGATACACATCCAAGACCCAGGCCAATCTGAAAAAGATCATTTTCCATCTTGACCTGGCCGGGGATCGAACCCGGTCACTCCATGTCGCAGGCAGGCGTGTATCTGTACCTGAAAGACCAGAGGTGCAAAGACTTTGGGATGAGCAAGGAATCCAAATAGTTTTTAGGGAGCTAGAGGGGCAGTCCAACGGTGCGGACGTGGCACGCATTAAGGCTTCAGCTCAGCCAGAGTCTGGAGCTTGGCTTCACGCTTTGCCATCGCCTCATATAGGAACATTGTTAGACAATGATACGCTGAGGGTGGCAGTGGCTTTAAGGTTGGGCTGTGTCGTCTGTGAGCCGCATCGTTGTGGGTGTGGTGTTATGGTGGAGGCAAACGGGCACCATGGCCTTAGCTGTATTAGGAGTGCAGGTAGGTTATCTCGCCACCAAGCCATGAATGATATAATTCGTAGGGCTTTGGTGACGGCTAACATACCCTGTCAATTAGAGCCAGCTGGTCTCTCACGCACGGACGGAAAGCGGCCGGACGGGATCACTCTTATACCTTGGCAGAGAGGACGTTGTCTATTATGGGACGCAACTTGTGTCAGTACCTACGCGGCGTCCTATCTCACCAATACCATACGATCAGCCGGAGCAGCTGCTAAAACGGCGGCTGGACATAAATTTACGAAATACTCAATTTTGTCTACGCAGTACCAGTTCGTTCCAGTCGCCGTCGAAACAGCAGGGCCTTGGTGTCTTGAAGCCAAGGCTTTCATTGGTGAGATAGGACGTCGCTTGAGGGAAAGAGGTTATGACCACCGCTCCGGATGGTACCTGGTTCAAAGGTTATCCATAGCCATTCAGAGAGGCAATGCAGCTAGCATAATGGGTACCTTTGTGCCTGGAACGACCCGGGGTGGCATTTTTGATTGACTTTAATTAAGATTTATTTTATTTTATTTTAATTTTCAATTTTTTTTTCGCTTTAATTTAGGTTTAATTTTTAATTATAGGTTTCTAAGTAGTACTACTTAATAGATACATTATATATATTTAATTCTGAGTATTTAAATAAATTTTATGCAGAAAAAAATCTAAAAATCATCGATTGAGTTTCAATATCATGAATAGAGCTTATAAACACGATATCTCTGAAAACAAAGTAACTTACTCCATGACCGACCCTTACAGATTTATTATTAGAGACGAAATTTTTTTTTTTTAATCTATGATTATTAGTATTGATTTTTTTTAAATCTAGTATGAAGTCAATTTTTTTTTTATCTATGGTATTGATCATAGAAGTATGAAGTCAATTTTTTTTAATCTATGGTATTGATCATAGAAGTATGAAGTCAATTTTTTTTAATCTATGTTTTTGATCATAGAAGTATGAAGTAATTTTTTTTTAAATCTATGGTATTGATCATAGAAGTATGAAGTCAATTTTTTTTTAATCTATGGTATTGATGATTATATTAAGAACAGCGGGGCTATTTACTAACTCGAATGACGGGTGTCGATGCCTATCAATTTGATGAGTTGCCATCAAATGGCTGTCAGATTTCAATTTTTGTACTCACTAACGTCAGTGTCCAACCGAAATGACGTCATCTCGAGGATAGCCACTCCACCTATAGTTTGACATTTGATTTCTTATCGATAAGCTTTGTTTTGCACTCCGTAACTGAAATGGCTATCAAATCAATCTTCACTTGATCTATCAAACAGGATTTTATAGCAACGGGTCGAGAGCAGTGTTTTACTGATATACACTATTATACGCCAAAATAAAATTGGTGGTTGTTTTTGTTGTGAAGTAGATTATGTGACTACGATTTGTAGGTAAATCCAATATTCGTTTTGAATTAATATCTGTGGTTTTGAGTCTCTTCACAAAGTATATGGATACGGTGGTTAATCTCAGATAAATTGGTCGTCGATACTAGTGTCGTCTCAGAAGAAATTTCTCGAACTTGGACCATATACACACAACAAAGCAAATAGTAGAGAAATACAAGCAATACAGGAAACCCTTATATATGGCATTAATCGACTACTCAAAAGCCTTCGACTGTGTATACCACAAAGCAGTATGGGAGAGCCTAGAACATCAAGGGCTTGCCTCAATATACATTAAGATCATCAAGAACATATACTTGAATAGCAAATCTTGAATACAACTGGAAACCATAAGTAAAGAGTTCAATATTCTCAGGGGCCTAAAACAAGGAGACCCCCGATCGCCAAAAGTATTCGTAGCAGTTCTAGAGAGTGTATTTCGCAAACTGGACTGAGAGAAATCATGAAGTCAAAGGAACTAAGCATGACAATTAAAAGAAAAGATTTCAATACCTGCATACTCCCAGTTATTACTTATGGATGCGAAACATGGACACTCACTATTCCTCATAGAGAAATGCTGGAACGATGCCAGAGAGCCATGGAGAGAAGCATGACAGGAATAAGGAAACAAGACAAAGTAAGAAGCAGCATAATAAGAGAAAAAACCAAAGTAGCTGATATTCTTAGACATATCGACCAATTGAAATGGAGATGGACCGGCCACATGATCAGTGACAATCAAAACAAGTGGATCACAACTGCCTCAGAATGGTACCCCAGAGAGGGAAAACAAAATAGAGGACGCCAACAAGTGAGATGGACAGACGACTTGAAACTCACAGCGGGCCATCACTGGAGAAGGGTAGCACACTGAATTGCTCGTCATACTTAATGTAGAAAACCCTAAACACTAATGTATAATGTAACTAGAAAATTCAGAATAAAAATGGCTTATTATTTATTTATACTAGTGTCGTCTTGTAAAATAAAAGTAATCTAAAATGCTGTAACACTTTATAGATAAACAATTAATCGAAAACTTAAACCATTTATAACTTGCTGTTTTACTGATTCAATATATATATTTTTTCCTTTTTATTCTTTGATATGTATAATTCATTTTCATTATTATTGCTAATAATGGTAGCGAATTGATATACCTAGAGAATGTTGTGTATGCTATTAATTGGCATGTACATATGAACCAAACTGTGTGCAAAGTGTTTTAAAAATAATACCTGTATGTATCTGTTGTAAGCGTGCCTATATTAAATAAATAAATATAAATTATAGTGTTAAGCTATATGCAAGAATCCCTATATAATAATAAGCTTCGTTTATTTCCAAAATAAAATGTTAACTTTACATTTAAAAGTTATTAATGAGGTTTTATTTTTGTATGGATCAGTTTGTTCCTGCAATCTTTATGATTTCATCAGCCCAACCCTGCTTTGGTCTTCCTTTGGGTCTTTTACTAAGAGGTCCAGTCCATTTTGTAGTTGCAACTGCCCTTCTTTTTTCATTTAATCTGGCGATGTGGCCTGCCCATCTCCATTTTAGACGCAAAGCATGTTGTAGAATCCCTATGAGAGAGTATTCATATTTGTAAACTTATGCTTAAATATAACTAAGTACGAGTAAGTAGCTACATACTTAATTCCGAAGTTATTCCAGTAGCCTGAGATACGGAGCTTAATAAATAATTTAAATGACATAGGTACCTACCTAATATTTGGTTCTGTCTATCTACTCCGTAAAGATATAATACAAAGTATATTTTACAGCTGCACATTTCAACGCGGCGCATGTCTCTCATTTTTAGGGTTCCGCACCCAAAGGGTAAAAACAGGACAATATTAATATCACTCCGCTGTCTATCTGTCTGTACATCCATCTATCACCAGGCTGTATCTCATGAACCGGGATAGTTTGACAATTGAAATTTTCACAGATGATGTAATTCTGTTGTCGCTATAACAACAAATACTAAAAAATAGAATAAAATAAATATTAAAAGGGGGCTCCCATATAACAGACATGATTTTATTGCCTTTTTAGTAGATAATGGTATGGAACCCTTCGTAGTGAGAGCATTCTTCTGCGTAGCACAGTAATCTATAAAAATATTGATAAAACAAAAGAATATAAAACACTCGCACGCATAACCGAGATATCTAACTTTTATTTTATCTTGAACATTACAATTAAATTTACCGCCAAAGAATTACCTATAACGTAGTCAAATCAAAAATTCACCTTACATTAAGTATTTATAGGAATGAAAAACAGGTTTGATTTAGTCGGTTAAACTCGGAACTGTGTTCCCTCTAGCGGCGCAGCAGAAAAACTGCATTAAGATTTGAGAATATCACCTTAATTTTGTCTGTGATAACGTCGATAGAAAAAAAGAGCTGCCAACCTGAAAATACTTATAGTCACTTCATTTCTGTCGATAGCCACTACCGTGAAAACAGTTACGGAGTACCGATTTCATGATATCCACTGTGGCGATCAAAGCTCGGTTGACAACCCAAGTTTGATAGCCACAGTGACTAACAATTTTAGTAAATAGCCCCGCAGGTGGCACGGAACTCGATATGTCAAATCACACTCAAAATGGCGGAATAGCTGTTTTTTATGCACTTCGACAATACGGATATCAAATTAAAGGGCTCGCTGACAATAACTCGAAACATAAAGTGATGTACATAAAAGCTGGTTTTAAGAAAATTTTTACTTATACTTATTGTTTTACTAAAATAGTCCCACCTTCGAAGTTACTGCGCATCTTACAGACGATAAACATTATAATTTTGTATTGCGTCTTCGTTTTAAAGCGTAAAAATAAATATTACGCATTAATATATACAAAGGGAGAGGCCTTTGTCCAGCACTGGACTTCTTACGGCTGGAATGATGATGATGAAATGATCTTATGGTAATCAGCTCATCAAAATGAACAACTTTTCCTTTGGGAACAATGTTGTAAACTTTAAATCTTTCAAGATTTTTAGAGTTCCCAACATTGTTCATCATTAGCTCAGTGGCCCCTTAAAAGAAGAGATAGGCTTACTATATATTATAATATATGTTAGGTAAATCATATCATATCATAGCCGTGTGGTTTCTGGCAGAGTAGAATTAGGACCACTCCTATAAAATATACCCAATGTCCTTCTCCGTACCCCAGATAACATGTATGCAAATAAAATAACAAACAAACAAACTCACTTTCGCATTTATAATATAAGTTACGATTAGGATTATATAATAAAATAATATTACTTGGGCATGACATAGCCGTGTGGTTTTCGGCAGAGTAGAATAGGACCACTCCTAGTCTTCCCATGGAGGTCGTAAGAAGCGACTTAGGAAATACAAGATAAACAAAGCATAAACATCAATGAGACCTCTCCCATCTGGCCAGCGAGGAGAGTGTAGGCTAAATCCTCTGTCTGCTCTGGCCAAGTATGGCTCCGGTAGTACAGAGAGGGTCATGCTCCTGCAGTGGACACCAACAAGACCTGATGATGATGAAATCATATCATATGTAGGTGTGACGTTAACACTTTAAAATTTAAAAAGTTTACTTCGAGACTCAATATATCCGTTGTTTTCGTCGAGTCGGTCTGAGACACAGTTTCCTAGCATTTTATATATTGGTATGCCGTCCACATCTGCATACAGACTGGTTGCAGGAAAATGCAGCGGTTACGTCATAACCAAAATAGCTACGAACAGAAGTGGAACAAGAGAACGACCTTTTACTAAATCGGTTTGGCAAATGGATCGTAAGAAGGATTATGTCATGAATGTGCGCTGTGAAGTGTGCTGATGTTGACCTGACTGGAGATCGAACCCAGCCCTGGCTGTGACAGCCTGGAATAGTGACGAGTAGTCCACATAGGTTGCCAGACACTCAATCATTATTTTGTTGGCATTTATCGTGAGTGTCAATAAGATGAAAACACAGATGTCAGGTTTTTCAAGCTGCCACAGAGATGTAAAGTGTAGGCCTGTGACGCTTTATATTCAAACTGATTATGTATTTTAGAGTAAGGAGTTTATGTGCATACGCGTAAAACGTTTGGATTTTTTTCTTAAATGCCATGCCAAACATTGAAGTTCAGTTAAGGAGCTCTGAAAGTCCTTAAACATCATGGCATCACCTACCATTAGTAAGTGTCATAATATTGTGTTTATAAGGCATTTTGGAGCAAATATATGGAGATGAAGACATCGGTACTCAAATTAATTTTAACCGGGAACCAATCTCACATAATAATATTCTGATATCTATGGATATAGCTTAATAAATACCATCATCGTGAAATAGTATAGTACGCATCGCGTCACATCTGTAACTCATTTTAATTTGTATTCAGGCTCCAAGGACTTCGGGTACCTTTGGCACAATAATTGTAAGAATACATAACTATGTATATTTAAGTAAATATACTATCGTCTTCTCTTTCGCACTTCTGTAACTTAAATATATAAGAGTGAGAGAGAAAAGATCAAGTCCCATACTTTAGTTCAACGTTGTTAAATTGAATGAATTATATTATTTTATGTTTGTCAATATTGAATGTTGTTTTGTAGATGGAGGTCTCTCTAACATTTAAGAGCTTGGCTCTTGTCGATGGCTTTGTGTGGAAAGAAACGCACACAATGACTATTTTTGGCGGGAAATAATAGATTGCGGCAGTGGCGTATCTATACCATCTGGAGCCCGTGGCAAGTACAATGGGGCCCATGCCAGTTCAGCGGGCGGCTTCTTGCTGTCTCAGCTTTGCCTCTCCTCCCTCCTCGGGTTTCTACTCCTGCCTGGGGCCCCCAAGGACCGGGGGCCTGTGGCATTTTTTTTTTTTTCATTCAGCTCAAAGATGATTCCGTGCTTCGGAAGGCAAGTTAAGCCATTGGTCCCTGTTGCCATCTGGTAGTCGTTAAAGAAACCACGTCAGAGTCCAAGAGGCGGTTCCGAAGAATTGTGACCAGGGTGTGCATGGTCGATTGACCGTGACACCTACACGAAATGATGATGATGTTACTGCGCTCCATCGCTCTTTGGCAAACCTTCAGTTTGAACTTTTGCTTTTTGGTCAGGGACCAAGTCTGGGCACCGAAGGTTGCCTACCGTACATGCCAAGGAGTCTCTTTTTAAGGCAAGTTGGTAATTTTCCTTTAAATAGTACCTTCATTGACCAAAAACTCTCCCACGCATTGTCGATCCGACGTGCGATTTCATTTTCCTGCCGTTCTTTAAAGGAGACTAGTTGTTCTAAGTATATGTACTCCTCGACGTATTGTTTATCTTGTCCATCTTCCGTTACCCTAAAAACAAGAATGTTATTATGAAGAAACAACCGGTCAAGTGAGAGTCGATCTCGCGCACTAAGGGTTCCGTACCGTTATCTATAATAAGTTATAAATTACTTAAAATATTTTTATAATATGATGTAACTACAAATGTATACTTTTCGCAATTTTTCCTTTATCTGTGCTATAAGACGTTGCTTCATACCAAATTTCAAGATTCTGAGTTCACAGGAAGTATCCTGTAGGTTTTGATTCCCTTGCGAATGTCGAAAAAACACGAAAATTTGCGGCATAAACGGCTGTATCTTTTGATTGTGTTGGCTTAGAAGTTTGATTTTTTCACAGCTCCAAGGGACAGTAGACTTGAGTATTTGATATGAATTTTAGCTTGATACCTCAACGCGTTCCTAACGAAAAGGGTCTTGAACTCTTGACAGATCGACAAAAGACAGACAGACGGACAACCGAGTGATCCTATAAGGGTTCCTTTTCACCTTTTGAGGTACGGAACACTAAAAACAACGGGTTGCACTCAGGGAATGTCAGCAGAAGTGAAAACTTAAACATAATTGCTTTATTTATCAGTATAAAAGTACCTACAATCACATAAGTGGTTATATACAATATAATAAATAAATAAATATATACGGACAAATCACACAGATTGAGCTAGCCCCAAAGTAAGTTCGAGACTTGTGTTATGGAATACTAACTCAACGATACTATATTTTATAACAAATACATATATAGATAAACATCCAAGACCCAGGCCAATCTGAAAAACATCATTTTCCATCTTGACCTGGCCGGGGATCGAACCCGGTCACTCCGTGTCGCAGGCAGGCGTGTTGACCGCTGCGCCACGGAGCTAGTCAATATTCATTCACAAACACGACAGTTTATATTTTCGTCGCGCGGTAGAAAGAGAGGGATATTACTTCCTCACCTACGCCACACCGACGGTCTCAGATCACGTGTCCCGATGCAAAATTAACATTTTTTACCCGTCCCAAAAAGTGTACAACGCCGCTAAAGTTGTTTTCACTTCAAAATAATACGAAATGACGAAGTTAATTGGTCGCTAGTACTATTAATTGTACCTGTGACGTCATTCGGCGGTCAAGTCGAAGCAAACGCGTAGTAAGTGTCTGACACCAATAAATATAAAACAACGCCATTTATTAGGGTTCCCTACCCAAAGGGTAAAAACGGGACCCTGTTAATGTCGCTCCGCTGTCCGTCTGTCTGTCTGTCCGTCTGTCACAAGGCTGTATCTCATGACCAGTGATAGACAGCTGAAATTTTCACAGATGATGTATTTCTGTTGCCGCTATAACCACAAATACAAAAGAATAGAATAAAATAAATATTTTATGAGGCTCCCATACAACAAACGTGATTTTTTGCTTGTTTTCGCTCGATATTGATAACAGCAACAGGTAGACGCTTGAAATATTCACAGAATATTTAGTTATATATACACTCTAAAAAAAATAATTAAATAAAAATTAAATTAGTACTGAAGAGGGGCTCCCATACAACAGACATAATTTTTTACGGTTTTACACAAGCAGTGTGAGGTAGTACGGGCCCTTAAGCAAATTGTCTCTCGCTTCTTCCGCGCTCGGAACGTGACAATTTTTCGTGCGTGCAGCTGGCGTTCATCGATATATAAGACGTTATCACGTCAAAAAAAAGGGATTGGACTAAGTCGGGCCTGGCGGTGTTTGAACTCAGGACCTTTCGCTTATAACCACATTCTTAGCCAAAACGCTTGAAGCAGGAAAAGCCACTAAGTTTTTATTATTTCTGCTCGTAGTAATTACAAAACATGTATGTAGGACGTACTCGTTCAAGGGACAAATTCATAAAACTGTATCCATTTTCCAGGCACGTTCAAATAATCTAGACTGGTAGGAATTCTAGGATAACACTAAATACATATTACGAGAGACGAATACTACTCAAACACTAGTGGCTCCTATGTTGGCAAGGGATATTTTACACGGGGCGTTTATAGCAACAGATAGGTACCTATTTCGCGACGATTTCCGATTTGCACCTATTTATTTATGGACCTGGTAACGTCATCCCAATAAATCTATGAACGCTGCCGGCACGCACGAATAGTGTAACGTTCCGGGTTGCAAGCGGGAGCGCGGAACAAGCGATAGGGAGGCACGATCTACCTATGCGGTCGGCTTGTGACGCATTTATCTTTCTTCCACCGTTATTATCGTAAAATTATCGTCCATAAACCGACTTTACTGAATTTTTAAAAGAGACAATATCAATTCTTGTCGCGTGCATTTTTTAGCCGTGCCGTGTGGTATCCGGCAGAGTAGAATAGGACCACTCCAAGTCTTCCCGTGGATGTCGTAAGAGGCGACTTAGGAAATACAAGCTAAACAAAGCTTATAGACATCAATGAGACCTCTCCAACACGTCTGGCCAGCGTGGAGAGTGTAGGCCAAGTCCTCTGGCTGCTCTGGCCAAGTATGGCCCTAGTTTTTTTGATTAAAACTAACGCGAGATAATAACATTATTTATATGTGAATTACGGGTTTCACGTACGCGCAATGTCAGCCACTGATGATGATGATGAAGACGCAAATGGGGATCCCAGAAAAGCTACGGGAATCATCAACGCAGAACATCAGCAACCCCCATCAACCCCAGCACTGTCACAGAGAGCTCAGCGAGCCGCGGACCGCGCTGCCCGCGCCGCCCACGCATGCCGCGTCGCTCGTCACTAGTGTCAGTGCGAATCGGGACGACTCCGTGCGCGCGTCTCGGTTCACATTCGCCCTGAGGAAGACCTCCGGATGAGGTTGAAACATGTCGGCCTGTAGCTGACTTCGTACGTGAGTAACCCGTAATTCACATATAAATAATATGGCCCTAGTACTACAGAGAGGGTCGTGCTCCTATAGTGGAGACTAAAAAGGACCTGATGATGATGATGATGCATCTTTTTTATACCTCCGTACTAATTAAATCATCATTATTTTAGCCGTTAGAAGTCCATAGCTGGGCAAAGGCCTTCCCCAAGACTTCTTTGTTCCATGATATTGGAAGATACAGGTTTCAGCTTAGTTTGGTGCCTCCAGTGCTCCCACATGTTATATTAGTTAAGCTTCGTTTGTTATATGTATATTATGTAGTAACTTGTGGAGTAAAATAAAGATATTTTTGTATTTGATATTGCCATATTACCACACTTCCCAGGAGGGTTGGCGAGCGCATTTTCTTTCGCTTCTTGTGCTTCCGACGTTACTGCCCATCAGAAGCATTTTTAAGCGGGGAAAGAAAAGGATAAATAAAATAAAAAGTCCTTCTGTTTTATTTATTTATTAATATACCTCTGTGTCCTAGAATTCAGTAATCGATTACTATTATAAACGAATCCTACCTTAAAAATACATCTACGACACATACAAACATACAAAATGTAGTTAAATTATTTAATACTAGGTCAGGGGTGTCATCCTCAAGTGCCTATCCGGTGGTTGAAGATATGGCATTGGGTACGAGCGCCCGGCCTCCCGTACTGCTACTTTCTTTTCCCCCCATGCAATGCATGTGATTAAGTAGTATCCCAACACCTTTAAATTCTTTCCCAAACCTAAAAAATTCCTATCCTTCCCCAGCTTAAAAATGCTTGCGATGGGCAGCAGCTTCGGAAGCACAAAAGCCCAAAGATACTTTAAAGTCAAAGTCTACATTTTTATTCAAAATTGGATACATATATCTCTTTTTGAACGTCATATTTTTATTTCTTCAATATCCTTATCCTTACTTCCTTACTTCCATATCCTCATCCTTACTAATATTATAAATGCGTAAGTGAGTTTGTTTGTTTGTTTATTTGTTTGTTTAAATAATAAATAAATATATACGGACAAATCACACAGATTGAGCTAGCCCCAAGGTAAGTTCGAGACTTGTGTTTTGGGATATTAACTCAACGATACTATATTTTATAACAAATACATATATAGATACACATCCAAGACCCAGGCCAATCTGAAAAAGATCATTTTCCATCTTGACCTGGCCGGGGATCGAACCCGGGCACTCCGTGTTGCAGGCTGGCGTGTTAACCACTGCGCCACGGAGCTGTCGTTTGTTTGTTTGTCACGCTTTCACGCCGTAATTACTGAACCGATCATCATGAAATTTTGCATACTAGTTCTCTGGAGTACGGAGAAGGACATAGGCTACCTTTTATCCCGGGAAAAAGTACTATTCTCGAGGGATCGACATTGACGCGGGCGGAGCCGCGGGCGAAAGCTAGTTTTTTCATATATGCAAAATCGAAATACTACTAATGTTTCGGAACGACCACTGGTGAGAAGAATGCGCCGAAACAAACTGCGTTCGCCAACCCGCCTGCCAAGCGAGGTGAGTATGGCAATATCCTCCTTGGAACGAAAAATCTTTTGAGATACTTTTGGGACTTTTTGCGGCTGTAATGATAATACCTATATTAGGTCAAAGGGTTCATAGACGTCCACATATACAGGGTGTGACTCAGACCACAAATCTGAATAACTTTCATTATGGGACCAACTTCGACATCGTGAAAAAATTATCTGCTCTTTTATACAAAAGTGGAATACATACTTGGCCAAAATCCATGGAACTGCAGATTTTTTTTTTGCAATTTCGGAGGTGGACTCATAGAGAAACGTTTGCTAATCAATTCATTTTCACCTGTATAAATACGTTTTTTTTTAAGTACAAAGAAACTAGTGAGAAAATTAAATCACAAACGCTCCGTGTACATCAGCACTAAAACCAGAACGTGACCATTCTCATTCTGCATCCACACAGCTACACGTACAGTCATGAACATTAATATATGTATATATGTAAAGTTACCTACATTTTTATACATACATACATATTATCACGTCTTTATCCCGTACCGGGTAGACAGAGCCTAAAGTCATAAGACCGAAAGGCCACATTTAGCGTGTTGTTGGGCGTAAAGGTGGTTAAAGAAATCAAGATAGTAATTCTTTAGATTTTCGCCCATTCCCTTGATCGGCTTCTACGGCCTGCGCGGGAAGAGAAGCAGCTGGCACAAAGGGTAAAAACGAGACCCTATTAATATCGCTCCGCTGTCTGTCTGTCTGTCTGTCTGTCCGTCTGTCACCAGGCTGTATCTCATAAACCTTGATAGTTAGACAGGTGAAATTTTCACAGATGATGTATTTCTGCTTGTTTTTGCTCGATATCGATAACGGCAGCAGGTAGACGCTTGAAATATTCACAAAATATTTATTTTTATATTCATTTAAAAAATAAATAAAAATAAAATTAGTGTTAAAGGGTGCTCCCATACAACAGACACGATTTTTTTGCCGTTTTTATAGATAACGTTACGGAACTCTTCGTGCGCGAGTCCGACTCGCACTTGGCCGGTTTTTTTTAGTAATATGATTAACTACTTTTATTTAAGATACATAAACGGTAATGGTTGTTGAACTGACCATCAAAACGTACATCATGTTAGGCCAGCAAGGCCTCTAATAGTAAAGGTTAAAGACAGCCTGCTTGTATTCAATTTTAGACTTTATCTCATTAACTTAAGAACCGGTGTGTACATATTATTGCTCGCGACTGTACATACAGACAGACATGCAGTTTCTACATAACTCGCGTTCGTTATGCAAGTACGATTGGACGATCGAGGTCAGCTGCTTAATTGTGCATTCCCAAACAAGAGATATGATCAGGGGTGTCATCCTCAGCTACCTGTCAGATGGCTGCAGGCATGGCATTAGGTACGCGCGCAGAGCTGCTACTTGCTTTTCCCCCATTCATCCCAGTGCGTAGTATCCCAATACCTTCAATTCCTTGCCAGATCCAAAAAAAACCCATATTCTTACCCAGCTTTAAATGCTTCGAATGGGCAGCAGCGTCGAAAGCACAAGAAGCCAAAGAAACTGGCGTTGATCTAAAAGTAAAACGCATTAAGGGCCCGTACTACCTCACACTGCTTTGCATGTTGACTGTTATATCAATAATAATTAAATACTCAAGTTGAAATAAAAATGCAGCAAAGTTCAGGACTAACTCTGGTAACTATATGACTCAAAAACACGATTGCGTTAAATTTTCTCGATAGAAAAAAATTGCAAAGTTGCCTCCAAATCACGTCTAATTTACTCGGTATATAGTATTATCCACCAAATACATTAAAATTAACCTTGAAACTTTTGATTATTATTGCATTACAGATAAGGCAGCCATCATATGTTTTTCTTTTTCGAATAATCCTTGAATATTCCTAAAAAACGAAAATATCCAAAGTAGCCAACGCGTTTAGACCATCCGCGTTTGTATCGCCACGCCGCCTGGCATATGGCGGGCTCTTAAGGTTAGTTTTGCTTACAATAGGCTAGTTTCCTAAAAAAATATATTATGTCCGTCAGTTAGATAATTAAAAAACTTTGGATACGTATTTTTTCTTTTTTCGAATTAATCTTTATAATTTTTTTTTTAATTGACAAAAGAAAAAATATGATCGGCGACTTCGTATGGGAAACCTTAATTTTTTTTTTCGATTTTCAGCTTTTTTTCTTGCAGTTCTATATTTTATTAGGGATTCTGATTCTGAGATTTCAATAAAGCTAGGAGATTCAAAATCACGTTGTGTATCTATTGTCATATATTATGGGTGGTCACGGAGGCGGGGGAAAGGAGTAAAAAATATTTAAAAATGGTCACGTTGCATACATTCCGTATTAGTTTTAGGCTTATATTTTTTGTTTTTCGTGTGTGTACGTGGCCAACACTTGGTGTCAGATTTTTCAAGCTGCCTAAAGACATCTGACTTAGCTTTACGACTGCACTCAATGATGACAAACGTGCCTTCCGAAGCACGGACGGAAGAGCACGAGAATTGTTTGTACCACTTGCGGTCACTGATCATAGTGGGGACCGCGCTTAAGGTTGCTTATCTGACATGAGCGAGCACTTTAATTGCTCACGATCACTCCACTTAGGCATATATTAAACTCATTATTATGAGTTCATCTAAAAATTGTTTGACTTAAAAGTTTGATTTTGTAAGAAATTTCACGCAAGCGCTACTCATATTCTGAGAAAAAATACTGATAGCGCGTTCTATTTTACAGTCAGCGCCATCTAGCGACGCTGTTGGAACATGAACGGCCATGCATTGCAGATGTACTTAGACCATTATGAACTTTTAATAAATTAAAATCTAAAATGAATTAAGAATATCAGTATAGCATTGTGAATGCAAAAAAAAAACACATAAAAATTTAAAACCTTGTTTTATTCGTCGTCTGTATGTTTGCTTTTGGTGTGTAAAAGTGACCGACACTGGTGTCCGATTTCACGCTGAAGGTATCAGATATAGCTTCACGACGGACATTAATGATGACAGCCGGGACCATCGGCTTAACGTGCCTTCCAAAGCAAAGAGGAGCTCGAGTTATTTTTTATGCCACTTGCGTGCGGTCACCCATCCTAAAGGGGTCTACGTCCGAGTTTGGTTAATATGCGTAATCGCTAATTATGCTTACGCCCACTAGGCCATCGGGCTTCTCATTCGTCTAACACCATAATAAATAATATTAAACTAGAAAAGCCTTTATGTAAATAAAGGCTTTTCTAGACGAGGGCAAGAAGGGGGTAACCCCTTCTTGCCCTCGTGTGATATCCGGCAGAGTAGAATAGGATCACTCCAAGTCTTCCCGTGGATATCGTAGAAGGCGACTTATGAAATACAAGCTAAACAAAGCTTATAACATCTCTGAGACCTCTCCAACCCGTCTGGCCAGCGTGGAGAGTGTGGGCCAATTCCTTTGGCTGATCTAGTAGTACAAAGGGGGTCGTGCTCCTGTAGTAAGACCTGATGATTATGATGATACCCCTTCTTATCGTTTTAACCGACTTTTTCAATTTGGGTGTGTTTTAAAAAGGAGGAGGTGATTAATTCGGTTGTGTTTTTTTTAATTTATTTTATTACGGTTTCGTCAACTCAGACGCAACAAGTCTACTGCTGGACATAGGCCTCCCACCAAGGATTTCCAATATGACCGGTTGGAAGCGGCCTGCATCCAGCGTCTTCCTTTTAATGTTTGTATCCTCAGAACTCCGTAATTTATTCCGTGAACCGATTTGAAAATTATTTTTTACTTGAAATGTTTTAAAGTTAGGCCCATTCAAATTTCATCAAAATGGGTTCAGCAGTTTGATTGAAGATGGATTTTTTATATGAAAGACTAGCAGTGCCCGCGACTACGTTCGCGTACATTTTATGTAGGAACATACATAAAGAAAAAAATCTAAAAATCCTTAATTTGGTTTCAGTATCATGTATATGGAATTTGCTGTATATTTGTTCTAAAATCATTACTTTGGTTCAAAAACCATATTATTGTGTAGCCAATAATCAATTGACCGCGTGACAGTGTTATCTTCGCGAAACTTGGAAAAACAAGCAAAATTTATTTCAACAAAAAAAATAACCTCACATTTTTTTTTTCTCCTCCTATTAACAATAAATACTAATAGCTGTTACAATATGATTCTGTGTCTAAAGTGTATCAAAGAAATCCCCAAAGTGGACGATAAAAACCCTAAAATCACGTGTTATGGATGTGAACGGCGAATCTGTGTTAAGTGTAGTGGATTGCTTGTGACTGAGTTGAGAGTGATAGTACTACAATCACCTACCTTGAAATATTTGTGTCCTGACTGCGAGCTTGGAGTCCGCCAATTACCAGCTTTGAGGAATTTAGTTACGAAGCAGCAAACGGAAATTGAGGAGCTTAAAAGTAAGCAGAATCAAAGTACCAACTTAGAAGCAGTACTTAGTGAGATTGCAGAGCGAAAAAAGAGAAGTTGCAACGTGATATTGTACGGTGTCCCCAGAGTCCCGAGCACCTGATTCGGACCTTGAGGCACGGAAACTACATGACATGCAGCAAGTTCGGGAAACATTTGCTTCTGTATCTGTGAATAGCAATGAGTCATCCATAGATAAACCAGTGGCAGTTATCCGTCTCAGCAGTGCCGTTCCAAATGCTCCACGACCGATGAAGGTGAACTGTGCTCAAAAATGGGAAGAAGCTTCCACCTGGAATAAAGGTTAAAAACGACAGCACCCCCTACCAGCGTGAGTACCTAAAGCAATTACGAAAAGAGCTAGATGAGAGGATTGAAAATGGTGAGTTGAATTTAACTATTAAATATATCAACAATACTCCAAAAATAGTTGCAAAGGGAGATGGTGCAAAAAAGTAGATACTCCCATTGTCAACCTTACTTTTTTCTATACGAACCTGGCATCCTTAATGGCTAAACGAGACTTATTTTTGATGGAAATTGATAAACTTAAACCTATGTGTATTATAGTTACTGAAACCCACTTAAAACCTGAAATAAACAACAGTTTAATCAATATTAATGGATATGTATTATTTAGACGGGACAGGGCGATTGGTGAGAAAGGTTGGGGTGGAATTGTCATATACGTAGCTGATAAACACCTTGATATCCCAATTCAAGCAACATTACATCCTACCCTGAACAATCCCAGTAATAATGTAGAGGCATTGTGGCTACATCTTACCTATGCCAACATCAAACTACTTATTGCAGGTATATATCGACCTACACACTACACTTTTGAAGAATCAGATAGAATTTTATTTGAAAATATGAAAATAGCATCCGAAAGTAAAGAAACTGTATTGATTGTAGGAGACTTTAATTTACCAGACATAAAATGGCCACTGACACAACTAGATGGATACAATACACTGCATGAAAAATTCATTGATCTAATAACAGAAACAAACCTTTACCAACTGGTCACAAAAATTACTCGTAAACGGAATGACCAGGAATCTGTCTTGGACTTAATACTGTGTAACGATGAAAACCTTGTTACAAATATTGATTATCAACCAAATATAGGAAAGAGTGATCATGTAGTATTGCTAGCAACATTACAAGTACAATTAGAATGTAGTCAAAAATATTCTGTAAATTTGCCACGTAGGAACTTTTTTAAAGCTGACTATCAACTCATAAATCAAAAGTTACAGGATACATTACCTACAACATATGTCAAATCTGATATCGATGTACTACACCTCTGGCGTGTTTTTAAAAATAAAATAGATAAGGTTATAGAATTGCATGTACCTTACAAACGACCTACAAAAAAACAAAACTTAAAAAAGCCGTGGATAGGACCTCAAATATTGAAAATGGCAAGTAAAAAAGCTTTATTATGGAATTTATACCGGATAGATAATTCACCTACATCATATGAAAAGTACCGGAATATAAATAACAAAATTGTAAACCTGGTTAAAACTTCAAGAATAAAATTTGAAAAAGAAGTTGTTAATAAGGGTCCCAAATCATTTTTCAACTATGTTCGACAACAGATAACATCCAAAGTGTCCATACCACCATCGCTTAAAGATCCTAATTCATTGGAAATCACAAGTAACAAAAAAGAAGTGGCCAACATCTTTGCCAAACAGTTTGAAAGATCCTTTGTTCGCGAACCAGACAATACACCTATCCCAATACCTGGCACTCACCGAATACAAAATGCTATACAAGAAGTAAAATTTACTCCAGACTTAGTTGCTAAATATATTACGACCTTCAAAGACGATACTGCGATGGGCCCGGATGAAATACCCGCCATCCTACTGAAACAATCATCCCCCGCACTCTCAGCATCACTAGCTCAAATAATGGAATTTTCTCTCAAGCAACAAAAACTTTCCGCCGAATGGAAAGAAGCCATCGTTACGCCTATATATAAAAAAGGAGACAAGCTCATTGCTGCAAACTATCGCCAAATAAGCTTGACCTGCATTGCTTGCAAAATAATGGAAAAAATTATAGCAAATGAAATCAGGAATTTTTTGGAAGAAGAAAATATTATAATAGAAGAACAACATGGGTTTGTACCTAAAAGATCAACAATGACCAACCTTCTATGTTGTCTTGATGAATGGACTAAGAACTGGGATAAACGTGAACCAACAGATGTTATATACTTAGACTACGAGAAGGCGTTTGATCGTGTTCCAATAAAAAGACTGATTTGCAAATTGAATCACTTTGGAATCCGAGGTGACCTTCTTAAATGGATAGAAGACTTTCTAACTGGTAGAACATTTAGAGTTAGAGTAGGGGAATGTCTATCTGATACACATCATGTGCTAAGTGGGGTCCCACAAGGATCAGTGTTAGGACCAATTCTTTTCGGGATCTATCTTACGGACCTAAAAAAGATAATAAAATCCAAACTATCCCTATTCGCAGATGACACAAAAATAATGGGTAATCCACTTATAACCCACAATGTAATACAAGATGATTTAAACCGTATCATTGAGTGGACTAAAGATTGGTTAATAAATCTTAACATTGATAAATGCACTGTTTTGCATATTGGTAAAAACAACCCTAAACATAGCTACGCAGTTGCATCGCAACAACTATTGAGTGTTTCAAATCAGAAGGACCTCGGCATAATAATTACTTATAACCTTAAATGGGACGAGCACATACTGGGTACAGTAAAAAAAGCAAATTCTCTTCTCTACATAATCAGAAAGGCGTTCTCACATATTGATAAAAATCTGTTTATAAAACTTTACAAGACATACGTGCGTCCATTACTGGAGTATGGCTTCCAAATATGGAGTCCATATTTCCAAAAAGACATAAACCTTTTGGAGAAGGTACAAAGAAGAGCAACAAAAATGGTGTCGAGTATTAGCAACAAGGAATATGAAGAACGCCTCAAAATTCTTGGCTTAACATCTTTAGAAGAGAGAAGACAACGTGGAGATCTTATTGAAACCTTTAAAATACTGACTGGTTGCTACAATGTCCCAAAGCTGAGTAACATCTTCGTTATGAACCAGAACAAAAACCTGAGAGGACACTCGTTAAAACTATCACGATCCTTAAGTGCAAGCAATCCTCGTTATCACTTCCTAGCTAACCGTGTAGTAGACGCTTGGAACAAACTCCCAGAGACAGTGATTAGTGCCCCCTCAGTGAAAGCTTTCAAAAACAGGCTAGACAAACATTTAAGACAAGTGCAGTGATATACACGCATCAGCACCTAGTGCTGCTAGTGTATCAATATATAATAATAATATAATAATAATAATAATAGACCTTATAAACATGATATCTCTGAAAACAAAGTAACTTACTCCATGATCGACCCTTACGGATGTATTGTTTGTTTGTTTGTATTATTAGTATTATAGTTGATTATTGTTTTCTTACATAATAATATTAGTCTACAGTTGTAGTAATATGTTGTATGTTAATTTTACCAATTACCTCATGTTGCAATTTGTTTTTATATCCTCCATGTTGTTTACTCTATCTCTTGTATTGTTTTTTTTTATATAGTAGGTAGTATGTAGGTAGTTTTATTTATGTTTTATGTATAATTTATGTAACTAATATTTATTTTTTTATAAATATGATTTATATTCTCAATTTAGTGGTAAAGTGTAAATGTATTAGTGCTCACTGAGAATGGACGTCTAACACCATAACTAGCTTGAAGAAAAATATGCCTCATATCCAGGCTCAGAATTTTTAAAGTGTTTTTGTTTATCCCATAACTCAGAATTGCAATAAAGGGCTCTTTTCAATCCTGTTCACTTTAGCGGTAATTACAACCACCGTTGAACGCATAAACTAAGAATATAAGACCGTCTATCTGGTCTTTTAATCCCGATCTTTTTAAGATTGACCTGGGTCTTAAATGTTTATCTATGAGTTTATGTGTCTATTATAAAATATAGTATCGTTGAGTTAGTATCCTACGAGAAAAGTCTGTGCCTACGACACAAGCTCAATTTGTGTGATATGTCCCTATATATTTATTTATTCGTTTCTGCACCCTCTATCTCAAAGGCTGGCGACGCTCTTAGTTGCTTTGCAACCTAGTTCCAAGACCTACTTAATTCCATTAAGCATAAATGTTACTACTTCATCTATAACTCGATAGAGCGATTAACTTTTTAAATTGCATAATCAAGCATTCTCCTAACACCTTTGTTTGCACTTACAACCTAAATTAAACTTTACATAAAATGAACAAAGTCCATTATCGTTTGAACATGTAAATGGTGGGGCCAAATGCCATAGTAGGTACCTACTATGGGTTTTTAAATAAATAATGTGGTTGCGCCATAGCGTCGCTTTCTATGGGAGTTTCGTAACATATGGCCCTACAATATGGCCCATGAGGTCATCTTTTTTACAAACTGCCAAGAAAATAAGTAATGTGTTTCGCGCGTATCATTGTTTGTAAATTTATTTATTACCTTGTATCTTCCAAACGACTGATTGCATTTCGACAGTTAAGGTATCATTAGGTTCGTCTTAAAAACCCAAGTGTAAAAGGGGAGAAGATTTCTTTTTTACCACGTATTGAAGTAGGCATTTGTCTCCCATCTCACCATCCCACGGTAAGTGACGATGAAGACGAGAATGTTACATGCCTATTCAAGAGATACACATTCATCATCATATCGTGTAGGTGACATGGTCAATCGACCATGCACACCCCAGGGTGTGCATGGTACCAGATGGCAGCCGGGACCACCGGCTTAATGTGCCTTCCGAAGCACGGAATCATATTTATTCTCAGACAATCAGGTGATTCAAGCCTGCAATGTCCTAACCAAACTGGAAACAACTAAACAAAGTATGCTTCCGGCGGGAATCGAACCCACGACCCCCGGGTCAACGCGGAACGTCTGTCAAGTTCCGCGTGCAAGCGAGAGTGCTGAAAAAGCGATAGAGAGGCACGATACTTGCAGGATTTATTTGCCTTACTTATTAAATACGTAGCAGTAAGGTCTTCGTGTTTTAAAGTAGGTAAGATTACCTACTTTAAAACACGAACTCTGACACTGGTCTGACACCAGTGTCAGAGTTCTTCGGAACCGCCTTTCGGCCTCTGACGTGGTTCCTTTAACGACTACCAGATGGCAGCTGGGACCACCGGCTTAACGTGCCTTCCGAAGCACGGAATCATGAAATGTAATAATGAATTTGGCTTGCAATGGATTCTATAAATGTCCAAACAAAAATTTGCTGCGTTCTGACGCGAGCTAAATTACACCGTATCGCTAACAGCATTGAGTTGATATTTCTTTGAATACCTTTGCAGAGTGCGACTTCTGTACCCAAGCTGAAAAGGAGACGCGTCGCTGGCGCTTCGCACTCACTCGATCAAATTATATGCGTTCAATTTCAAAATAAGAAAGCCGTATTTCTATTTCTCCAAGCAGACACTATCTAACTTGTGAACCCTCTTTTTGATACGTGGACAAACGCCAAAAATCTAAACATGAACTTTGCAATTCTTCCTATTACGTACTTGCTAAAAAATCCCAAGTCACTCAGTTCTATTGTTCAGAGGATTCACAAGTAGCAAATATCTATAAATTAAAGACAGTAGAGATGTAGCGCCTTTTTCATAAATAAGAATCAATATTAAGAGTTTTATTTGATATACTCTTATTAAATTATGTACTAAAAATAGGTCACTCACGTGCTATTACGTCGAGATTGCCGACTATCTTAAATTAAAAAATAAAATATGGTGAAAGAATGTTATGCAGGCGGGGCTTGAACCAGTGACCTAACGTTTATGTACGACCTACGCTCTGCCAACTGAGATGCTGCATGTTCTAACCTCGGCCCTGGAATTCTCCACCATATCCCATTCCCCTTATACCAGCGACCTTAGGTCTACGAAGTAAGCCTTAGCTTACGTCCTACGACTCGTAGACCTAAGGTCGCCGGTTCAAGCCCCGCCTGCATTAATAAAATAATTAAATAAGAGAATAAGAATCAAGTTTAGAATATTAAATAACACCACATAACTTTCACTGCCAATCATTTTCACTGACAGTTTAATGTCAAATCATGCCTTTTCACTAGATACCTTACTTGGATATATGTAGGTATATAGGTGTATTGATCATCCCTCTTTTACCCCGAAATGTAAACCCCTACATGTAAACCCCTACATGTAAACAGCTGAACCGGTTTCGATCAAATATAGCTAAGAACTGCATTACAATCACTCCAGTTGTTTGCAAGCTACGGAGTCACATAAAAAGTAACGTCCTACTTATAACCCCTCTATTTGCAGCAGGGGTTAAAAAATAGCTCTAGCAGTGGCAACAAGTAAGCATATGTACATGTCACCTAAAAATTGTGAACTTCGTCAACTTAGATTATTGACGGGTTTGTTTGTCTGTCGGTTTGGTGAGAGTTTTAACTATATAAGACACACACAAATTAACAAAGGTTGTTATTTATGATGTTAGCAATCTAGCCCTGCGATGTTATTAGTGTTTTTCAAATTACCTTGAACAGCGGATTTAATTAACCCTTGATGTTCCCTTAAAGGGGCCACTCATTCAGTCAATATGAACAACTTTTCCTATTAGACCAATACTAAATTCAGAATAAATTAAAGAAAGAAAGAAAGAAAAATAATTTATTTGGCACCAAACAAAACAGACAACACTTATTTCTAACATTTTACAAAACAAGGCACCGAAAGGGGTCACTCAGCGTTAAGCGGTGATGTACCTGAGTAACATCACGCTTCCATAAACCACCAGTGACACCTGTCCATAAAATAAAACAGTAAAAAATAAAACATAAAAATAAAAAGGAGAGATAACAGCTGGACAAATTGTAGCATATCACTTTAATAGTCATTTTCATACAAACACCTGAGGTATGAGCCACTTCTGCTCTCTAGCTATTTTGTCAAACAGCATAATTGACCACATACCTACCTCACATTACGTCAACCACAAACAAATTAGGAAACAATCACCATTATCTGCAACTGTAATTAAATACCTATCTTTCCGATTCCTACTAATTTAAAGTGTACATAATTGCTGCGTTAGGTACGGCTTTTGTTGATATACAATATTATTCACCTTGTCTAAATCATTACCCTCCGGGGTGAGACAGTCGGGTAATAAATGATGATATTGATATCTCTCCAACCCGTCTGGCCAGCGTGGAGAGTGTAGGACGAGTCCTCTGGCTGCTCTGGACAAGTATGGTCCTAGTAGTACGGAGAGGGTCGTACTCCTGTAGCGGAGACTAAAAAGGACCTGATGATGATGATAATATCCTACTAATATTAGAACCGGGTCAGGGATGTCATCCTCAACTGCCTGTCCGGTGGTTGCAGGTAAAGCATCGAGTACACGTTCCCAGCCTCCCAAACTGCTACTTTCTTTTCCCCCATCCATCCGAGTGAGTAGTATCCTAATATCTTCAGTCCTGTCCCATATCCTACAAATTCCTATCCTTCCCCAACTAATGCTTCAGATGGGCAGCAGCGTCAGCACAAGGAGGCAAAGAAACTGCGCTTGCCAACGCCTGCTTGCCAGGCTTAGTGAGTGGCAACATCCCAACATCCTCCCGAGGAACGAATCCTTTATCTTCTCATTAATTTATTTATTTATTTAATCTTAGGGAATCTTACAGCATCAATGAACATATAATAATTCTTATATAATATCTATGTGCTATTAACAAGTCTAAGAGAGGTCTTTGTCCAGCAGTGGACTCTTACGCCTAGGATGATCCCGCAAAGGAAAAGGACGTGATAGTATGTATGTATCAGAACTTCAACTTTTGGATCCGGAATCTTAGAAAGTAGCAGTGGTCAATTATGAATAAACACTTTCACGCATTCAGGTCACATACAATGGAAAGAACAATGGTTCAACCGTCTACGTAGGAGTGCCACGGAAAATTTTAGTTTTTTTTTTTTTTTTTTTACTAAATATTGAATTAGGCATTTGTCTCCCATCTCACCTGATGGTAAGTGACGATGAAGACGAGGATGTTACATGCCTATCCAAGAGATACCCATTTATTACTTTTGAATGTCCCGGGACTGGACTTGTTTGGGAATATAGACGCAGGCAGTTCATTCCACACCTTAGCTACTCGAACCAAACCACACCTTAGTTTTATGTTTTGTTTGTTTATTGATATAGGACTTTAAATATAATATAAAAAAAACGGCCAAGTGCGAGTAGGACTTGAGCACGAAGGGTTCCATACCATTATCTATATTCTAGTATTTTTTAAATACTAGAATATAGATTTTTTTAATTGAATATAGTATTTTTTAATTATAAAAAATATTTTTAATAAATGTTGTAACTAAAAATGTATTCTTTTCACAATTTTTACGGGGTAATATGTGATGAGAGAATTCGAAGCGGTGATTCGAAGTCACGGTGGTGTAATGGTATCACACTTAGGGCGTTAACCTAAGGGACGTGGCTTCGAATCCTACCTGTGGCCGAGTTCTTTTTCATCACATATTTTCAATTTTAATAATATACCGAGCATTGTAATGCTATTTAAAAACAATAAAAATAAAAGTAATATGATAGTTCCGAGTATTTGCGGTGCCTTTGTATGGCAACCCGTTCTGCAGCAGACCCCGCCTTCTGTATAGTCGATGAGGAACGCGATGCAGCAATTGTGCTGACGCATGTCGTGGAGGTTCACGAACGGAAGATATGTGGCTGAAACCAAAGCTCTTCGGATGATATTGTTCAGAGCGTGGTGTCTAGGAAAACGGCCAGCATACCTCGAGCAGCTGAGACCATGACAGAAATTTATCCAAACTGTTCAGAAAAACAGTGCCGATCATGCCTAAAATAATTTTAACACAATCATTTCTACTTATTTCTTAAACAAGTCTTAAACAA
Organism: Elegia similella; assembly: GCA_947532085.1. Classification (NCBI taxonomy): domain Eukaryota; kingdom Metazoa; phylum Arthropoda; class Insecta; order Lepidoptera; family Pyralidae; genus Elegia; species Elegia similella. Next base: position 5,097,949 of record OX383951.1, on the reverse strand, counting down.
ATTTTCAAACTTCTTTAACTCGGATATGGTTCCTAACCGGTTGTAAGAAATTGTATATTCATATTCTTCACTACTACTACACACAATTAGACTTTAATTTACATAAATTATTAAAATAGGCATCTTAAAGAGCTTGGGTAGAAATTTTGTTCGACATAATTAAAGCGTCTTTGAAAACAGTGTGTACCAAAAAGCATGGATAATTATTTAAGCCCGCGACTTCGTTTATGGCAATTTCTGTTATTATGATTAATTAGTATAGATGAATAATTTTCCCCCGTTTTCAAAACATTTGTTATTGATGCTTCGCTCCTATTGGTCGCAGAATGATGTTTTATAGCTTAAAGCCTTCCTCAATAAATGGACTATCCAACACAAAAATAATTTTCCAATTTGAACCAGTAGCTCCTGAAATTACCGCGTTCAAACAAACAAACAAACTCTTCAGCTTTATAATATTAGAATAGATTTTTACAATTAAAGCCGCATTCAGACAAGGCTTGCCTCCTTCTTCCAGTGGTTAAGGCGATTGCCTGTAGACTCGGGGGTCGTTCGTTCGATTCCCGCGGGAAGCATACTTTAGTTGTTTCCATTTTGGTTAGGACATTGCAGGCTTGATTCATCTGATTGTCTGATAATGAAGATGATTCCGTGCTTAGGAAGGCACGGCTGTCATCTGGTAGTCGTTAAAGGAACCACGTCAGAGGCCGAGAGGCGGTTTCGAAGAACTCTGACACCAGAGTTTGCATGGTCGATTGACCGTGTTACCTATAAGAAATGGAAATTTAGCATTCCCTAGTTAGTTACTTGGCTTGTCGCAGTTTTCCCAGGATTTCCTCCTTAAGAATTGCCAGTCTTAAAATTGATTTTTTAATTGTTGTTTTTTTCCTAGCGTATTATTTCCCCCAGCTGGGCAAAGGTACCCTCTAACCAAGTAACCTCTTGTCCGCCATTCGTCTCTATCCGTAAAAGATCGCCAATTTGTATCATAAGCCGCCAAATTATCAGACCATCTTTTTCTTGGACAGTCTCGCTTCAATTGTTAGTTTATTACTACTTTATTCTTGGGTGGAAAAGTCTGTAACTATTGCACTGCAACGCCCTCTCCTCTGCCTATAGTGGCAGTTAGTGGAACTAATTACCATGGCCCATTGGCATGCTTGCCAGGTACTTTATTATTGTACTTCGACAGCTCCGTGGCGCAGTGGTTAACACGCCAGCCTGCAACACGGAGTGCCCGGGTTCGATCCCCGGCCAGGCCAATATGGAAAATGATCTTTTTCAGATTGGCCTGGGTCTTGGATGTTTATCTATATATGTATTTGTTATAAAATATAGTATCGTTGAGTTAGTATCCCATAACACAAGTCTCGAACTTACTTTGGGGCTAGCTCAATCTGTGTGATTTGTCCGTATATATTTATTTATTTATTTATACGTGCTTTTAACAGGCCTTAAGTTGGGTCAATAGGTATTTTTGTATGAGGTTGGTCTATAAGTTAGTTTATGTCTATATGTCATTTAATATCTTCGATTATAGTAATCTAACTTCATCTTGTGACTCATACAATTACTGCAGTTTAGATCTTTATGACAATAAGTAATTACTAACTTTGCTGATACAAACAAACAAAACTAAATAAAAGCGACATTAACAGTAGTCTACATTGTGCTCCTAGTGTTTATAACAAACAATATATGAATACAGCTCTTTACATCTTTGTAAGCCCTAAATGCACCTAACCATTTGTTCACGATTATTTAACGGGTCACCGACCTTAAGCCTTGTTCACATTGGTCGAGTAAAATCAACCGGACGAGTGGTCACTAACATAAATTTATTGTAAAGTGAAATTTAACCTATCAGTAAAAAATCAGTTTAAAAATTGGTGAACCAGACTAACGAAACCAGAATGAGGGTAATAAGTACTCGTATTTTTCGTGCGTGCCTATGTATGTTTGCCTTCGTCATAAATAAATAAATATATAGGGACATATTACACAAATTGAGCTAGCCCTGCAGTAAGCTGTGAACTTGTATCGTAGGATACTGACTCAACGATACTATCTATGTCATATACTATGTCTATATAAGAATTATAATGGAAGCTCTATCGTAGCTTACACTTACTGCGTGATCTAATCATAGCTTACATAAAAATTTCCAATTTAATTCGCTATTTAGTGACCCCAGCAGCCCAATGCGAACAATGTCTACTACTACATCACTCGGTTGGTTGACTGGTAGAAAAAGCCATTGGCTTTAAGTCCGCTTTTACACTTGTAATTGTGTATAAAGTTAAATAAATGAAAAAAAAAAAATGTCAACTAAAGGTCAAGCTACTCTCCAATTCAACTCGCCATTTTGTGAACCCAGCAGCCCAGTGTGAACAATGTCAAACGACCCATCACATAATGCCTAGCAATTCTCCCGTATATTGTTTGTAGAAGTAGGTCGTATGACCGTTTATGATGTGGCCTCGGCTGCGGTTTTTATTGTTTTACTACTTGTTAAGTTGTACTTGGTGACTTTTAAGTTGAGTAATATTACCTGTATTATGCGTGGTAATATATTATGTAATTAAGAGGATACCTGAATTTTACGAGCCAGTGCGGCCCTCATATTTACATGGCTTTCTTTACATTGTTTAAACCGTGGTTTAAACTAAATCACTACTGCACGAAATTGTGAAAATTTACGTGTTTTCAAATTACTAGTAGTATGCGCTGAATTAATTAAATACAAAAGTATTTGTATAATTTAGGTCGATCCTTGAACAAGATCGCCCCCTTATGTGATAATATGATATTTAAAATTGATATATATATGTTATGATATCTAAACAAATTTTTCTTCGAAAACTTTGTAATTTTTACGTCTAATACAATAATTCTCACGTGACAATATTTATATTTACATGTCAGAGGTCGCTCCCTTTCTTATTTTTTTTTTTAAATATAAATATGAAAATATTAACTAGCTCCGTGGCGCAGCGGTCAACACGCCAGCCTGGTGACCGGGTTCGATCCCCAGCCAGGTCAAGATGGGAAATGATCTTTTTCAGATTGGCCTGGGTCTTGGATGTGTATCTATATATGTATTTGTTATAAAATATAGTATCGTTGAGTTAGTATCCCATAACACAAGCCTCGAACTTACTTTGGGGCTAGCTCAATCTGTGTGATTTGTCCGTATATATTTATTTATTTATTTATTTATTAACACTTTCATCTTTTTTCCTAATAGCAGTAGCGACGTTTTTCGTTCGCGCGGCACCCGCTTAATATGGTTTTATCGCGCTTATAACATTAGAAAACATTTCTTTACACATGTGAAGTCGCTTTCGCTGTCTGTTCGCTTAGATCTTTTAAACTACTTAAGAGGCCTTTGAAATTTAGTTGGCTATCTCGCTCGCACAATGAAACATTTTTAAAGATTATCAAAAATGTGTCTCATTTTTACAAAAGTTTTCATAATTATCCTAGATAACTATATCGTAGATATTTTAGACATAATTATGTATTGTGTAGACATGACTACATCTTAAATTAGTTGATCAAAGTTTTGATTAACTTTACGATGTAGTCAATGTTTAATCAATATAAAAACATGTCTAAAATATCCACGATATAGATATCTAGGATAATAATGAAACACTTTTGTAAAAATAAGGCACATTTTTCAATAATTTTAAAAATGTTTCATTGTGCGAGCGAGACAGCTAACCAAGTGTCAAAGGCCTCTTAACGGATTTCAATGCATTTTTCAGCAACAGATTTTTTTTTTTTTTTTTTAAATTTTGGATGATCCAGCGATTGATCACGATCTCACCTGATGTTAAGTGAAGATGTGACCTATGGTGGAACTCGCTGGCTCATTAACAACCTATTCACTCTAGTCTTAAAGAGATAGAGTAATTCAAGAGGAAGGTTTATATGTATAATTTGCTGTCCCATATTAGATTCTACATTGTACTCATGCGAAGCCTAGGTGGGTCTCAGATTAAAATAAATTGATTTTTGTTTAAAATAATTACTTAAATTGTTTTTAAATAGCATTACAATATATAAAATTGAAAATATGTGATTACACTTAGGGTTTAAAGTTAAGGGACGTGGGTTCGAATCCTACCTGTGGCCGAGTTCTTTATCATCACATATTTTCAATTAAAAAAAAATGATTTTTGTGTGCACGTGGTCAAAACTGGTGTGAGATTTTTCAAGCTGCCTTCAGGCATGTGAAATAGCTTAACGACTGCCATCAATGATGGATGACAGACGAGACCAACGTCGTCACAATCTACTGTTTATCATTATCATCATCATCAACCTACACTCGTCCACCGCTGCACACAGGTCTCACACTGTTTATAATTATACTAAAATATTGCCAAGGAATTAAATATTACCCTGTATTGGTGCTACATGAAACATAAATACCTACATAAATATACTAGCTGCTGCCCGCGACTTTGTCCGCGGCAATTTCTGTTATTATGATTAATTCGTATTTTTATTAGTATAGATGAATAATTTTATAATCGTAAATATGTGATGAAAAAAACCGAGCATTATAATGCTATTAATATAATTAATTAATAATTTTTCCCCGTTTTCAAAACATTGTTTATTGATGCTTGGCTCCTATTGGTCGCAGCGTGATGTTAAAGCCTTCCTCAATAAATAGACTATTTAACACAAAAACGAATTTTCCAATTTGAACCAGTAGTTCCTGAGATTAGCGCGTTCAAACAAACAGACATACAAACAAACTCTTTAGCTTTATAATATCAGTATAGAAGTATATATGTATACTTTACGAGCACTTGATCACGTATTGAATTGATGCATCACTAGCGAACGCCATTTGGCACAAACAATGTCATTATTATAATTTATAGGTAGATAATGACCCTATAATGACACAATTACGTGTTACGGTTCTTTGGTAAATTTATAATTGCAACTAGCTTTTGCTCGCGGCTGCGCTCGCGTTGAGAAGAAGTAGTCATAGTAGCTTTATGCATGCAAAGTCCCAGCCCGATCAAATTTAAAGAAAGGTTTAAAATTGACAAAGTTTCAAACAAACTTTCATCCCCTATTTTATCCCCTTGTGGGTAGAATTGATCAAAATCCTTTCTTAGCGGATGCCTACGTAACATCATAACATCTACCTGCATGCCAAATTTCATCCCGATCCGTCCAGTGGTTTGGGCTGTGCGTTGATAGATCACTATGTCAGTCAGTCACCTTTGAGTTATATATATTTAGAAGATAAACAATTATTTGTTTTTCGTGAGGTTTCACTAATGATGCATTTGATCAGATGCTTTTGAGATGCTGCTCTAAGGCACCTAACATAGCTTAACGACTGCCATCAATGATGGCAGCCGGGACCAACGGCTTTACATGCCTTCTGAAGCACAGAGGTGCTCGAGAAATTTATTTTTGCAGTGTGGCAAAGCGGAGCTAGTGCATGGCGGCACTTTTGGGTAGGTATTTTTGGGGTATGGCATAGCGGAGATATTGCATAGCGGCACATTTAGGTAGGTATTTTTCGTGTGGGGCATAGCGGGAATATTGCATAGTGGCACTTTTGGGGAGAAATTTTTGGAGTGGGGCATAGCGGGAATAATGCATAGTGGCACGTTTGGGGTGATATTTTTGGAGTTTGGCACAGCGGGACTAGTGCATAGCGGCACTTTTAGGAAGGTATGTTTGGAGTGTGGCATAGCGGGAGTATTGCATAGTGGCAATTTTGGGGTAATATTTTTGGAGTTTGGCACAGCGGGACTAGTGCATAGCGGCACTTTTGGGAAGGTATGTTTGGAGTGTGGCATAGCGGGAATATTGCATAGTGACACTTTTGGGAAGGTATCTTTGGAGTGAAGCATATCAGGAATATTAAATAACGAAACTAACCCGCCTCGGAGGCAATGGGACAATAAACTAAGCAATGATCTGATTATTCTAAGGCTCTCAAGATACCTAGACGTCTGACTCAGTATTATTTTATTTCCTTTAAGACTACAAGGTTTGACCTTATAAGGAAGTTGCTTTAATAAGGTATGTACGTATAACATGTTAGCGGCGGCGCCTCATATTTTCTTTATACGTCATTTTATGCCCCGTGGGAATAAAATTCTATAATATTCACACCTACATCATAGTAATCAAAGATGTGGGTGAAAGATTAATTTGATTTATATTTTTTTGTTGAATAACTTCCTGTTATTGAGTTATTATTAACTTCTGACCTAACAAGAGTGATGGTGGAATACAAGAGTCATGATCAGGGGTGTCATCCTCAACTGCTTGATCGGTGGTTGCAGGTATCTCATACCTGCAGCCACCGATCAAGCTGCAGTTGAGTACACGATTCAATTTTTTTTTTGACATTTTCATACTAATTGGCGGGCCGGCCGAACACTTTTTGATGATGTATTTTTGAGTTCCCAGCATTGGTCCCATAGGAAAATTTGTTCATTTTGACGGGCTGAATCACCCCTTCATGGGAACTTCGTTGGTTATGTTACACGCTCTAAGCTAAAAAGATTATGCAGATTCCTATCTACCGAAGGAACTAAAAATTGTAATTTTAATTTTATTTATTTTAATTTATTTATTTGCATCAGGCAACAGAATACTTATAAAATATTACAGGGCCATAGAATACACATATAACTTACAGACAGACTAACATACATATAAATATAATATAATGTAATGCAGCAGATATATTAAAATAACCTTACAAAGGTCAAATTAGACTAGAAACTCAGAAATAGCGATCTCGATCCCGAGCCCTGTCAACCGTGATTATGGCCAAACTAAACCAAAATTCCCATTGAACAGAAAATTGGAGTGTGACGCAATCCCCATGAGTCGGAGCAATTCAAAACATTAGGAAAACCAATGGTACGTGAGCACAGTTTAAATTTCCCGTGTGTGAGGAAACGAAATTTTTTTGAAACGTCGGACGAACCTGTGACGCACCTTATGGTAATGAACGAGAAACGTGTTAACCACTACGCCACGGAGCTTGCCTGTTCATTCACAATGCTTTTCTGACATCCTAATTTTCTTATAAAATTAAGAAATAAGATGTGGTAAAAAAATCATACTACTTTCCATCAGATGGCTCGTCTGCTCGTTTGCTGTCTAATATAAATAAAAAAAAATAAAAAAGTGCTACATTATCTTTCTGTTTTACTTTTAAAACAGAATTAAAAAAACAGCATTCAAAACACTATATTAGGATACTGGGAAAGTCTCTGAGCCTAGCTTTTTAATTTCGCACGTACGCTTGTATATCGCTTGTAGCTTGACTGAATTCACAAAGGCGATCACATATGAATTATACGTAAGAAATACGGATGTCTAGGTGGTAACACACTGTAAACTAGTGTATACAGGTCAATGAAATAATTAACTACCTACTCTATTGCATTGGGTAATACTGTAAAAATAGAGTAAGTGAATTAATAAATAAATAAATAATAATAGATAAATAAATAATAAAATAATAATCTTTGAATATAAATAGCAGAATAGCCTTGTACTGTATTTGCATTTGCAAGGAAGTAGCTAGAGGCATTAAAAACGCCAAGCCAAGCCCCCACTCTCGAATTCTGGGCCAGCGGAGTGGTCCTACGCGTTCTTCAAGGGCGACCGGCTGCCTATAGAAAGTGATGTTTCTAAGGTACGTAGTCGTTTTGGGTATTCCACTTGAATTCTGTGATAACGTTTCGTTCATAAAAGCAGTCAGTACCTTTTTTGGGAATAAAAGGTGTATATGTTTTTTTACCGGAGCTGAAACTATCTCCATACCAAATTTCAGCTTAATTGATTTAGTAGTTGAAGTGTGAGACAGACATAGTTATTTTCACAATAAATATTTAATAATAATAGTATGGATAGCATCGATTGGTATCCAAAAAAAAGAAACAAAAAGTTTAGCAACTACGAAAAATTTGTTTTTATTTTTATTTGAAATTGTATGGCTATCCCTAGCTAGAGTAATTATTTTTTTGATTGAGTTGAATAAAACCAGTATTACATTCACATTTAAAGTAAAATTTCCAAATTAATTGTTGTTTTTAATATATCACTGTATCATGATTAAATCATTCAAAAGTAATGTGTATTCGATCCTATTCGTGAACAAATAAACGTAAAAAGCTTTTTTTTTAAATTAATTACTTTAAATATGCAAGTAATACCGGTTTTATACAAATCTCAGTCAAAAATCTTTCCAGCAGGTCAGTAATGGTTTTATTTTTATTTAAAAAACTTGTTAGTCCCACCCACGCGCTAAGGATCATATAATAATCATTATTTCGAGTAGGTGTCCCGGTCAGTCAACCAAGCACATCTTGGTGTCAGAGTTCTTCGGAACCGCCTCTCGGCCTCTGACGCGGTTCCTTTAACGACTACCAGATGGCAGCTGGGACCAACCACGGATCATATAATAAGAGTGGACGTACCCAACTTTTCTACATCAGGTACTTGTACGCCGTTACATAAGCATGTGAGAATTGGTACCTCATTTTTCGAATGTGTTTGGCTTCCGAGACATTTGTTTAATGGTTTTTAGTTTAGCACTATCCACTAGCAAAGTGAATGTTTATCTAAGCGGAAGTGCCCGTAATATTTATAATAACTATTTATTGCGAAAACAGTATTTAATATACAATGTAGGCATTAAAAGTTCCGACAGTTCCGTAACGATCCAATTAACTTTATTTACTTGTTTCAATTTACATCGATTCATTTACAATAAAGATAGGAAAAAGATAATCGCTAAAACTAAACCTACTAAAAAACTCTAAATTAGTGACAAAGTAATGATAAAAATATATCATGACTAAAACTACGCAGAAAGAAAAAATAACAAGAGATAAAAAAGGATAAAGCTAATCGAATAGCCCACCCCGGAGAGTACCTGGCTCGAAAGTGCCCATCACACCGGCCGCTTTACCACGCTGGATGGCCAGTGAAATGTGTTGAGACAGGTACGCTCCAGAGCGGGGATCACAACCATTAAATTAAATATCACGTTCCGTAATCGTTTTAAAAAATCAAAACGTGACGTTACGTAATTTTTTTTTTTTTAATATTATCTAATTTAGTAGTATTCCAAAGCTTCAGTCTACAAGCGTTTCGGATCCGACTGCAGATAATAAACGGCGAAATAAATTTTTTATTTTATTTAATTTTTTTGTATGTCTTGTTATAGCGGCAACAGAAATACATCATCTGTGAAAATTTCAACTGTCTAACTATCACGGTTCATGAGATACAGCCTGCTGACAGACGGACAGACGGTCAGACAGACAGACGGACAGCGGAGCGAAATTAATAGGGTCCCGTTTTTACCCTTTGGGTACGGAACCCTAAAAACTATTGTTCTGCGAATCCTGCTTTCAAATTGGATTTGCTACGGAAGGATAGGAATTTGTTGGATTTGGGAAGGGAATGAAGGTATTGGGATACTTCTCACTCAGATGGATGGTGGAAAAACAAGTAGCTGCTCGGGAGGCCAAGCGCCCTACCCAATGCCATACCTGTGCTCACCGGCCAAGCAGTTGAGGATCATCATCATCATCATCAGGTCCTTTATAGTCTCCACTACAGGAGCACGACCCTCTCTGAACTACTAGGGCCATACTTGGCCAGAGCATCCAGAGGACTTGGCCTACACTCTCCACGCTGGCCAGACGAGTTGGAGAAGTCTCTTAGATGTTCATAAGCTTTGTTTAACTTGTATTTCCTAAGTCGGACGCGTTTAATAGAACTACTTCAATTCAATTCAATTCAATTAATTCAAGTAATTGAAACACTAAGACACCAGAAACCTTATTTGGTATCAGTTCGGTGACTACAGAGCAAATATGTTTAACCCAGCTTTCTATTTTGTTGCCTATTTGGATCTAACACCAAATTGGGAGCTTTCTTATCGAACGGGTTATGCAAGTAAAATTACTAAGCCCCTTCCTAATAAGCAACTACCGGGTGATAATTTACCCTGGGCATTTCCTTGTAGGGGTGACTCGGCCCGTCCATAGGACCAATTCATTTGGGGTTAATGCTCCCTCGTATGGGGTCGAACTCGATATACATACATAGGTACGTCTTTGTCCTTACTGGGGAGACAGAGCCTAAGGTCTTATGACCGACAGGCCACATTTTATTTTTATATATTTATTTTTAGAAACTACATTGATCGTGTTGGTGAGCGTAAAGGTGGAAAACGGAAGCAAAATAAAGGATTTGTATTTTATATTTGTCCCTTGACCGGCTTCCACAGTCTGCGCGGAAAGAGAAGCAGCTGGCACATACTACGTTTTATTTTCTCCTAGACCAGCATGGAAGATAGAATACAGATAGGTACGAAGAGCTGAAGCGCGAATGAACTGAGGTGCGAAGATCTGAGGTGCGAGTGAACTACCCAAATGTCGAATTTGACATTCTGCTTACAGCACATAAAACGCACTACAGGGTATAAGCCTCCTCTAATGTGTTCTAACCGTTCCGGTCTTTTGATTTTCTCCTCCACGTCGGTCCCGCAACTTTGGCAACGTCATCATTCCAACAAGCTGCAGTTTTCCTCAGTTTCTGTGATCCAATACAATACAGCCCAACACCCTTTCAGATCTTCTCCAATATGATAGCGGCAATTAAAGAAAAAACTACCTGCGTTTATGCGCAGGAGAATCCCTCCCTGGGCAAGAATGCTCAGGCTGCCCTACGTATTCTGGGGAGGGCAAAATTCCGCTTTTGAAGGTCGCAAGTCCTAATAATAAACAAGTACAATCCCGGGACTTTCAAAAGTAGAATAAATGGGTATCTCTTGAATAGGCATGTAACATCCTCGTCTTCATCGGCACTTACCACCAGGTGAGATGGGAGACAAATGCCTACTTCAATAATTAATAATAAAAAAAAACCATTCTGGTTCTCCAGTCTATCAGATTTTGGACCCACCTTCCATCCATTTTAGTAAGGTCAGTCTTTCAGTTATCATCATTTCAGCCATAAGAAGTCCACTATTAGACAAAGGCATCTCCCAAGGATCCTTTGTTCCATGGGAGGAACCACACCTGGCGGTATGGCGAGCGCAGTTTCTCTGGCTTCTTGTCCTTTGGACGCTGCTGCCCAACGAAAGCATTTTTAAGCAGAAGAATAAGAATTTGTTTGATTTAGGAAGGGAATAAAGGTATTGGGATACTACTCACTCAGATGTATGGTGGAAAGATAGAAGCAGCTCGGGAGGCCAGGCGCCCTACCCAATGCCATTCCTGTGCCTACCAGCCAAGCATAGAGGATGGCACTCCTGAACAAACTTCACGTGAATATTTTACTTAGTGAAACAAAGCCTTAAATTGACTAAACTTAGGTACTTAGGTAGGTGATATTCACAAGACATTGACCAATATTTCTGTTGTACTGGACTGAAATATATGACGGTCACTTCGGATGTATATATTGCAAAGGACATCAGGCCTTATTTGTAGGAGATAGATATCATATTTGAATGGCGTGGCGGCAGCAGCCGATGTCCGCTGTACGCTGACTCTGTTTTGTTTATTCCATTGTAATATGGAAGTTAACTTTTATACAAAAATACTGATTCCCTTTGCTGCATCGTAAATTCATTCAATATAAAAGAAACATTCATTTATTTATAGATTAGCCTTGCCCGCTATTTTGTTATGTTGTTTTTATTGTTTTTCTTTTTTAATTTATTTGAACTTTTTTAATTTATATTGATTTTATATTTTTAACGATACGTGTGATAACAGAACAACAAACTCATTAGAAGTGTTATCACGCGTGATTTCTATGAAAACCAGCGTCGCCTCAATTTAAACATACTACTAAAGCAACCTTTATGTTCGATCGAAGAACGCAACACAATTAAGTATAAACTCCCCCTTTGGTCAAAGTTTCACAAGAAATTCTCATTTTACACGTTAAAATAGCAAACTTCGGCATGTTTAATTTTTTTTTACGTTAATTCACTTTTGTTCCTTTGACGATCGCGGGCAAACTATTTAGGTTATTCAAGTGAGCAGATCGGGCACATTGTAGGCGCGCGTGCCACGCCCCCTTGCAAGTTCTAATCATCATTATTTCGTGTAGGTCACACGATCAATCGACCATGCACTGCACACCCTGGAACCAGAGTTCTTCAGAACCGCCCCTCGGCCTTTAACGACTACCAGGTGGCAGCCGGGACCAACGGCTTAACGTGCCTTCCGAAGCACGGAATCATCTTTATTATCAGACAATCAGGTGATTCAAGCCTGCAATGTCCTAACCAAACTGGAAACAACTATACAAAATATGCTTTCCATGGGAATCGAACCACGACCACCAGGTCTACAGGCAAACGCCTTAACCACTGGACCACGGAAGCAGTAATTTTTTATGGCTTTGTGGTTCTGTGCGTGTGATCATTATTTATTATGTCCTTAAGTATGTATGACAAATGAGTTACCAGTCAACCTGTATAATGTAGAAGACAATTTTTAGTAATTCATAATTCTATTTCCATTGCCACTTCACCACGGATTGTCTAGCGTTTATTGTTACCTGATATAACCTCTTTTCAAACTGATGCAGCCTTTCCCAATGACCTTGTATTAATGTTAAGTCTGGCAAACTTGTTGAAAATTGACGTCAGTGTCATACGTGCATTGGCTTGAAAAATCGGTTCACTGCCTATTTGGATCACTGAGCGTAGACAATAACGCCAGTAAAAAATGACATTACCAGTGAAGTTCACGAGATGGAATGTTTTACAGTTTTTTTTTTTTTATATTTTATGTTTTCATTTAGGTTTCTGTACCCAAAGGGTAAAAACGGGACCCTATTAATATGGCTCCACTGTCCGTTATAGCTAGACGAAGGAAATTTTCACAGATGATGTATTTCTGGTGCCACAATTAAAACAAATACTAAAAACAGAATAAAATAAATATTTAATGGGGTTCCCACACAGCAAATATGACTTTTTTGCCGGTTTATGATGGCAACAAATCGCTTGAAACATTCACAGAATATTTAGTTATATATTCACTTCAAAAATAAATTAATAAAATAAAAAATAAAATAGAGTGCTCCCATACAACAAATGTGAAACTAGAAATATAGTTTATAATATAGAATCTAATGTTATATAGATAATCGTAAGGAACCATTTGTGCGCGAGTCCGACTCGCACTTGGCCGATATTTTTAGTAAATAACAACGGGTGTAACGACAGACCAATAATAATTAAATTATGATTATTTGAAGCCATCAACATATCATTTATACCGGTTGTGAAATAACCTCGGCAATCGGCATAGCCTTAAGGGGTGACTCAGCCCATCGTTATGAACAACTTTTCCTGTAGGGCCAATTCTGGGAACTCGTATAATATTTCAACATTACTGTCCAATGGCCAGCTAGTAAATTTTTTTTTAACCTATACTGTCCCACTGCTGGGCAAAGGTCTCCCCCATAAGTTTCCATGTCTCTCTATTCTGTGCCACTTCCAACCACTTTCGTTCAAAATATTTGATGTCATCACACCAACGCTTTCGAGGTCTGCCCGGTTTTCTATGTTCATCCTCCGGAGTCCATTTTGTTGTTGAAGCTGCCCAGCGATCTGGGTGCATTCGGCAAACGTGGCCCGCCCATTCCCACTTCAACTTGGCTGCTTTCACTTTTTTTTTCAGCTAGTCAATTAAGTAGTATTATCTATACGAATTCTATAACGGACTAAGGTTGTATCTTTTTAAAGATTTCATCATCATCATCATCATTACAGCCGTTAGAAATCCTCTGCTGGACAAAGGCCTCTCTCAAAGGTTTTTCGTCCCATGCGAGGATATTGCCATGCTCACTTGGCAGGCGGGTTGTCGAGCGCAGTTTCTTTGGCTGGGAAAGAATAGGAAATTGTTAGATTATGGAAGGTATTGGGATACTATTGACTCGGATATTTATTACCTCCGTGGTCCAGTGGTTAAGGCGTTTGCCTGTAGACCCGGGGGTCGTGGGTTCGATTTCCACGGGAAGCATACTTAGTTTAGTTGTTTCCAGTTTGGTTAGGACATTGCAGGCTTGAATCACCGGATTGTCTGTTAATAAAGATGATTCCGTGCTTCGGAAGGCACGATAAGACGTTGGTCCCGGCTGCTATCTGGTAGTCGTTAAAGGAACCACGTCAGAGGCCGAGAGGGGGTTCCGAAGAACTCTGACGCCAGGGTGTGCATGGTCAATTGACAGTGACACCTACTCGAAATGATGATTATGATTGATTCGGAAGAAACGGAAAGTAAATAGCAGCTGGGGATGCCGCCGCGCGTATCCGATGCCATACCTGCTACCACTGGACAGACAGATGAGGATGACACCCCTCATCATCATCATCAGGTCTTTTTAGTCTCCACTACAGGAGCACGACCCCCTCTGTACTACTAGAGCCATACTGATCGTAACCTTTCACAAATCGGGTTATAATGGTTAAAAGTTACTTCGGTAACTAAATGTACGCCAACTAAATGTACTCTGTCCATCTACCCTAAGGGTGACTGGAAGAGACCGCCAAAACGATAAGTCCGCCTTTGTACCATTTTTTTCTGTTCTTTTTTCTGTTCTGTATGTACTTAATTGTTTTTTCTTTTCTATTATTAATTTCAATAATATGACATTATTTTTCAATTCAATTTAAACATGACATTAAAATAAACCAATGTATACTCAGTCCACATACCTAGGTTCTAAGGTTTTTAAAAATTGTGAGTTGACGTCTTTTGGAGAAAATGCGCTGTGCAGTTTGTTGCCGCGACTTCTGCACTCCGCTTTGGAAGCGGCATTAAACTTAGCCATAAGTAAATGTTTACCTAAAGTCAACAATTGTTGAGAAGTGAAATATGGCAATTAATAAGTGTTCAAAGAAACCTATATTAAATAAACGATTTGAATTTTGTTTTTTTTTTATTGTTGTTAAGGTGCAATAAAGAATATTGTATTCTATTCTATTCGGTAATATTCTTGTCTATCCATCCATCACAAACAAACATTCTCGTACCATAACATATTTCATATTTACAATATTACTATAGATATGCAAAATGAAGGATGCAACATCTGCTATAAGTTAAAGTTCACGGCCAAACCTATAAAAGTTGAAAGTTGTCTGGTTCTAGTTTATATTCCGTTGTACAAAGTACTGGTTTTACTTGTTGTTTAATCATCATCATTTATCATTACAGCTGTATGGAGTCCACTGCTGGACAAAGACCTCTCCCAAGGACTCTTCATTCCATGGGAGGATATTTCCATACCCACCACCGGTGGCTTCTTTGTCTTAATTTTTAAAACCCTAGCTGCTCTTACCACCGGTAAAATGAAAAATATCATATAACCTTTTTTTCTTTCTATCACTTACTTTTTTTAAATTTATAATTGACGGCAAACGAGCAGACGAGCCACCTGATGGAAAATAGTCACCGTCGCCCATGGACATCTGCAACACTAGAGGAAGTGCTGATGCGTATTTACTTCGCTGGCTCAGCGACCCGAAGTGGATCTTGGCCTCCGACATTAAAGTGCGCCATTCCTCCCTATTCTGTGCCAACTCTAAACAGTCGGATACTCCTAGCTGTTTCAGGTCTTCCAAATCTTCCCGTGATCGCTGGCTAGGACATGTGGAGAGGATGGGAGAAGATCGAGCCGCAAAGAAAGCCTATCATGGTCACCCGCTGTCCAGTGGGGCGACCTAGATATTGCTGGAAGGATGAAGCCGCCAAAGCCCTGAAAGAGCTTCTCTTTCTATCACCTAATTTTTAAAGTGGAAACTCACCTGGAGCCCAAAGAGCCAGTGTATGTGAGCATTATAGGCGCTTAAGTGAGTTAAGCAAACCCAAGGCGTGGTCTCCACTAGGAAGGGCGACCGCAAGTGGCATAAAAATCAACCAATACTAATAATAAATCTGTAAGGGTTGGTCATGCAGAAATTTACTTTGTTTTCAGAGATATCGTGTTTATAAGCTCTTTACATGATACTGAAACTAAATTAGGGATTTTTATATATTTTTTGCATGTATGTATGTTCCTCCATCTACATTTTATTTAACTTGGTAGTTATACATTTAGACATACAGGACAGGAGACAATCTCACAAATTTGTGTCCGTTTTTCATAAACATGGATGCGCAAAAGGATCCTCGGTATGGCATCTTCAATTTACAACAAATTGTCCTTGAGAGAACATATTTTTTCGATATTTCGAAGCATAATATTATTGAAGAAATGTTATTATGCCATAAAAAAATTGATAAATTGTGAACATAATCTTTAATTAACACAAATTGACATAGTTTAACGTAATAACATTTAAAAAAATCATTCTTAATATCCTTACTAATATTATAAATGCGAAAGTGAGTTTGTTTGTTTGTGTGTTTGTTACGCTTTCACGCCGTAACTACTGAACCGATCATCATGAAATTTTGCATTCAAGTTCTCTGGAGTGCGGAGAAGGATATAGGCTATCTTTTATCCCGGAAAAAAGTACTATTCCCGAGGGATCTACATTGACGCGGGCGGAGCCGCGGGCGAAAGCTAGTATAAATATATATTAAATAAATAAATATAAATAAATAAATATATACGGACAAATCACACAGATTGAGCTAGCCCCAAAGTAAGTTCGAGACTTGTGTTATGGGATACTAACTCAACGATACTATATTTTATAACAAATACATATATAGATACACATCCAAGACCCAGGCTAATCTGAAAAAGATCATTTTCCATCTTGACCTGGCCGGGGATCGAACCCGGTCACGGAGTGACCGGGTTCGATCCCCGGCCAGGTCATATTTGACAAGCTATATTGTTTTTATTATTGTTATGTGTCATTATTATATGCCCTTACGGGTAGTGTGCATTGATACTATAAATTAAAGAAACTTTGACAAAAGATAGGCTAGCTCCGTGGCGCAGCGGTCAACACGCCAGCCTGCGACACGACAGTGCCCGGGTTCGATCCCCGACCAGATCAAGATGGAAAATGATCTTTTTCTGATTGGCCTGGGTCTTGGATGTGTATCTATATATTTATTTGTTATAAAATATAGTATCGTTGAGTTAGTATCCCATAACACAAGTCTCGAACTTACTTTGGGGCTAACTTAATCTGTGTGATTTGTCCGTATATATTTATTTATATATTTATTAATTTTTTCTCCACTTATGATGAAGACGTGGCCCCAATACAAGTGTACGTCAACTACGAGTGTCATTGTCATCATAGCGGACCTCGGGCTCCAACAGACCACAGCTGAGTTGTCAACCGGACAAACGTCCAGCCGGCCTATTCGCTAACTCAGTGACTAACGATTTGATAGTCACTTCAAAATACATCGCGGGTTTCCTATGATTGACTATTTTTATTAAAGATATATAAAACGCAATGTACTTTTTAGGCAAGCGGGGAAATCGTTTAGATGAGTGGGACGCGATGACCACTGTTGCCGCGGGCGAACCTAATCATATCGACACTATAGAAATTCGAAAACGGTTACGTAATGCCCAAACTTGGAATAAAACCGGTTTTTCTCAACTTTTCTAACATAAACAAATTATGTAATGGAATTGGAAAATGGATAGTACAGTCAGCCAACGAGATACCTGACGCCGCAATTTTTTTATATCTTGAATTTTCTCTTAAACTAAAAGTAATATTAACATGAAAATGTATATTCAGAAAGTCTTAATTAAAATCTTTCTGAATATATATTTTAATGCTAATATTATTAGTTTAAGAGAAAATTCAAGATATAGGTAGATGGCGGGGTCAGGTATCTCGTTGGCTGACTGTACTACTCGTAGCTTTGGGGATAGTAGTAGCTTTCTTTGTGAGGAGATTCGTAAGAGAACGAAGGTCACCGACATATCTCAGCGGATTAGCTCTTTGAAGTGGCAGTGGGCGGGGCACATAATGTGTAGATCGGATGGCCGATGGGGCAGAAGGTTTCTCGAATGGCGACCACGTATCGGCAAGCGCAGCGTCGGTCATCCACCGACCAGATGGCCGGATGACCTGACTAAGGTCGCAGGAAGACGCTGGATGCAGGCCGCTTCAAACCAGTCGTATTGAGATCCTTGGGTGTGGCCTGTGTCCAGCAGTGGACTTCCTGCAGCTGATATGATGATGATGAAGAATGAATTGCCCATCGATATAGTCTCCAAACACTATCTTATACCTACATCAGAAATTCGCGTTGGGACTACGGTCTACTATCATCATCATCATTTCTTGTAGGTGTCACGGTCAATCAACCATACACACCCTGGTGTCAGAGTTCTTCGGAACCGCCTCTTGGTCTCTGACGTGGTTCCTTTAACGACTACCAGATGGCAAGCCGGGACCAACGGCTTAACGTGCCTTCCGAAGCTAGGAACCATCTTTATTATCAGACAATCAATTGGTTCCAGCCTGCGATGTCCTAACTAAACTGGAAACAACTAAACAAAGTATGCTTCCCGTGGGAATCGAACTTACGACCCACGGGTCTACAGGCAAACGCCTTAACCACTGGTACTATGACTATGACACATTCCCACTTTCATCTCACTAGAAAAATCTAACTGTATATCTTAGAATAAAGCCTTATTCAGACATACTTACACTATGAGTCATGGTAAGGTATTTCTGACTAATCACGTACCTATATTTAATGAACGCTCAAACCTCAAGACGTGACATATAGGTAGATATAGTAACGTTATGATCAGTGATGAATAATTTATATGTTAGTCACGTTATATATAGTTTTAAAGATTTCATTTGACTTTAATTACAATACCTGTTTGTCCGTCTATCACAGATGATAATGATAAAAACTACTTCCGATGAGACACCAAAGACATGGAATTTAGTATAACACCATGCCCCGGGCAGCAGATCAAATGGGCGCAAAAAAACAAATGTATTTATGAAATACAAGCTAAACAAAGCTTATAAACATCTGTGTGACCTCTCCAACCCGTTTGGCCAGCGTGTAGAGTGTAGGACTTGTCCTCTGGCTGCTCTGGCCAAGTATGGCTCTAGTAGTATAGATAGGGTCATGCTCCTGTAGTGGAGACTAAAAAGGACCTGATGATAGGACAGGGTTGGAAGTGAGGCGGCGGCGACATACCTAATATAGAGGTGGTGCAAGTCACACTGTGGGTGCAGGACAGAATGATTCGATTCGCACTCAGGGGCGCCATTTCAGCGCCTTTCCTCGGATACAATAACCTCTAGATCCGGGGCTACTTACGGCAAAAATGCAGTAATTATTCTCATTTATAATTTACTAGGAGTATATTATATTTTTTAAATAAATAAAATGAGAAGTGTAATCTCATGTAACCTATATTTTTCGTAATTGTTAATCGAAAAGCGATATATAGTGTAAATGAATTTCTTAACTCAAATTTATGAATTTAATTATTGACATTACTTCAGATATATTATTTTGTACTAATTTATTATTTGACATTTTATTTATTTTGATATACTTAATTTTGTAATACAATGTAAAATTCCTACGCCAACTCTGGCAGAATATGTTTGACACACTTGCTACTGTAACATCTTTATAACTACCATGTTCTAAAGGAATAAATGATTTTGAATCTTGAATCTTGAAACCACAGAGGCGACATAGAAGAAAAAACAAAACTGTTATTACCACAATATCTAAGAGAGTTTTTGCTAATTGAAATAAGTACTTTGAGAAAGAAAATATGTAACGTTATGTTGTTAATATAATTTCTTGTTAATTAAAAAGAGTATCTATTAACGTTCGTTTTCAACCTTTTTTGTCAAAATAAATGTAATCTGTTATTTTATTTTATATCGCGTTTAAATGTACCCTCAACATCCCCCTAAAGAGGTGACTCAGCCTATCAATATGAGCAACTTTTCCTATGGTACTTACCAATGCTGGAAACTCAAAAAAATTTAACATTTCCATACAGCCGCCCGGCCAGTTTGTATGGGAATGTCCAATTGTTTTTGAGTTCCCATCGTTGTTGCCATAGGAAAAGTTGTTCATATTGGTGGGCTGAGTTGCCCCTTTAAGGGAATCACGAGGGTACATTTACACACTGTATATGCTAAATAAAGACAGAAGAAAGTGAAAAACAATATCTTTAAAATATATTTTATTACAAACGAAACGAAACCTTAAGACTAGTTTCGGCTTATTTAAATAATCGTATAAAAATAACTTATTTCTAACCACTAATTAATTCAGTGTGATTTTGTGTTACTTAATATATTCTTAAATACGGATATATATGTTTTTGCATGCAAAAAATATATTTTTTATGATTTCTTGATTTTTTTGTATCTCTACATTTTTCTTTGGTATGTGGTAAACACACTGTTACAATTTATATATTAAAATTTTTATTAAATTAAAAGAAAATATATTATACAATCTGTATGGCTCGCAAAAGGACGGAAATTCAAAATACACAAATTTTACTTAAAAATATAAAAAAAAATACAATCACAATATTAAGACGGATAATTATGTAAACAAAATCTTAATTATTGGCACTCATGAATAAAATATACAAAACAACTGAGTTTCTAAACCGTAGATTAGATGACATAACACAAAAACCAGATAGGGTTACGTAAAAAATTACATATTCGACCAATGGTCCGTACGCTGCGGAATCAAAAACGCACCATCTTGACATTATCAAACAAAACGTTGCTTAACCAAAAGTAACAGGCAACTTATGCATTAGTACTACTCTAACAACAACGCAATCGAATTGAGGTCAAATTTTTCTCATGAACGGCCTTCCTCCCACTATTGGCACACCATCCATGGCAGCGCACGTACTCTTAGCAGGCTTATACACGCTTACGAAACAAGCAGTCGAAGTAACACGTTACTATAATTACGCTATGTGTCTAAGACACTTGGTGGGGGCGAGGTCGCTAAAGCCACGATCTTAGGCACAATTGAGTTTCATTACAACGTGAGTCAAATGTACATATGAATCATTGACTTAAGGAGGATATAATGATTGGAGATGCATGACAATGAAGCGACTGTTCACAGATTATGGAATGTACGACTTAAACTAATAAAGATTTCTGTATTCCTTCGGTAAGGAAACGAACTTTATCACTACGAAATGCATATCTCTACAGAGAACTTTCGCTGATGAAAATAAAAGCACCAGAGCGCAATCGGTTCGGTTCGAGTCGTTATATGGCGGGAAACTCGAAAATTGTGACGAAATTCGACTGACAATCGGAGGGACATTAATACTGACTTACTTAGCACTCAGTCTCGCCTTCTTTCCTCTCGCTTGGCAAGTAATGCTCCACTTCTCTCATGTAATGAAAGAGCTTCCAAGCTAGGACCACTCCTGTGATTTCCACAATAGCGATGAGTAAGGACGCACCAGCAACAGAAGAACTGATAATCTTGGTGTAAACTGAAGCCACTTTAGCACAACCTAATCTTTCGTTGGCCTCCTTGTCAGTGAACTCACAGGTAGCTCTGTAGTAGCTGTCCAAACAACACGTCAACGGCAAATCATTTCTCCAGCTTCTGTAATCTCTGGCATCGTTAGCACCACAACACTTCAACTTTCTTTCGATCCTTCCGAAAGCCTTGAACACATCAGGGTTTGACTGAGAATTGTAGTATCCATCGTACACCGTATCCTTGATAAAACGATCCGTATCTTCACCATCCACAAACACGAAGATCAAAGTCGCAGCGATGAATTGAAGCAGAACAATCAGGATAAGGAACATCCCATACATTGCAAGTAATCCTCTGCTTTCTCTGTTAGCACCGCAGTATCCACAGAACGCCACTATCATGATAAACAGTCCGAGTAAGATGAACAGCCATGGCGCCACTTGAGGCCAATACACTCTATAATCCAATAAGTAATGGTTGCTGTTCCTCAATGCAACGAATTCCGATAGATGCACAAAGAACCAGATCCCGGTAGCCGCGGAAACGAGACCGAAGACCGCGTAAATAATGTTGAGGACGTATAGGACGGATTTGATGAAGTCTTCTTTAGCCATCGTGATGTAAGGCTATCGTCCGCTCGCGCAGATCGTTGTCAACCGAATGGAAGGTGCGGCGGAGTTGCAACTGGTTTTATGTGGAGGTGGACGTGCGCGCGCGCTCACTGCAGAGGCTCAAGACTGACTGATTCACTGGCGATCGCGAGATATGCTGTGACACAGTTAAGGTACCACTAGTTTCCCCTCGATTGCAAGGTGATATTGCGTAATCGTTTTGAGCTTTAAGCTCAGCTACTTCGCAAATATGAGTTTTATCGCCAATATTATTTTTAGTACTGTAAATATTTTCGTCTTAAATGATGGGCAGTGTTGAAGGTTAATTAGTTAAAAAAGATTTGTGTATAATATTTCCGTTTATTTACATCGTTTCACACAGGTACGAAATTACAAATTATTTGGTTGGTATATAAATTAAATACTTAAATAAGACTTTAGGAATGCGACATTCTAACAAGATCTATCACATTATTAGTATTTTACATTTAAATGCTAAAGAATTTAATACTATGACATAGTTATTAATATAGCTTCACAAATCGCACTCTCATTTTTATTTCTCAATACAAACACAGGCATACGCCCAACTGTGCATACATTACACCATTCTATACAAATCAGTCCCATTTAACACGCCCTTATATGTATACTTATTTGTTATTACATAAGAGTGAAGTTAGTCGTTTTCTTCTAACACAAGAAAAGAAAAACTTTCACATCTGAGGAACATACATTCGCCCCACCAACTTCGAGAAACGTTGCGAAATGAAAAAGTCAACAACAAAAACCGGTCACGCTTAATCAAGTAGCTCTACAAAAGTTGCTTAATATCTTCTTACATTAGTGTAACAAATTAAGAACATCATTTTCCCAAATGACTCATATTAATACTAATCGACTTTTCCATTTGACAACTTTATACTGTCAACGCCACAAAAGCTGGTGCGCATTTGGCCTACCAAATCGTTGCACCTTAACTAATTTATACTGACCGAACACTTTCGGTTTCGGTGGGGATAGGTGGGGTCACAAACATTCATACATCACTACTTTAAATATCACTCTATCAACAGCACAAGCGTTAAGTTATCAGACATCTCTATTTTGTGAGATAATAATCTATTAACAAGTACAAAATTAGCATTATGACTCCACACTGGATAAGATGTAAATTGCTCATAATTGTACAAATTTTCAGATCGTTCGTCATACCAAAGGCGCCTCTTAAGAATACTTGAGAACTTCGACACGCACGACTATTCGACATGCTTGGCGAATAAGACCTTAACGGTCATCACAATAAGGAGACAAAAACACAAGTACGTGCGACACATTGCACGGTTGATTTAACTATAATTATATTTATATTAGTCCTTTTTTGCTCTCAGACTCTTGTTGAGCCTGCATCACTCGCGGTCGCCTTAACAGAGCTCTTAACATCTTGATAGATACTACTAAAATGAATATACTGATAAAAGCAATGAAGATGGACACTCCTGACAACACTTTAATAATAATTCTAGAATACTGCGCAGCAACTGTCGCACATCCATGTCGTTCGTTGGCGAGCTTGTTCGTAATTTCGCAGTTGATGCTGTAGGGCTCCAACCAGCCGTGGTAAAACACATCGCAGCAGGAATTCGGGAAGTCATTTTTCCAGTTAACGTAATCTCTTGGACTTTCGGCGCCACAGCACTGCAATCTTCTCTCGATTCTGCCAAAGGATTCTTCAACCTCGTGATGTTCTTTCATTTGATAGAAGGCATCCCAAATCGTGTCTTTAATGAAGTTATCTGATGATTTGCTGTCGGCAAACACTAGAGCAATCACAGCCACAGCTAATGACACTATAATAGTTATAGATACAAAAGTCACGTGAACTCTTAGTAAACTTTTGCTCTTCTTATTAGTTCCAGAGAATCCGCACCCGGAAACGCCAATAACCAGTAGTCCGACGATGATAAAGAGCCACGGTATCACTTGTGGCCAATACAGGTTATAATCCAACAAGTAGTGATTACTGTTGCGTAGATTTGTCACTTCTTTCACTTCCACAAAGAACCAAATGGCGGCGGCGGTTAACGCCAAGCCGAGGATAGCGTAGAACGCATTTAGAACGTGTGAGCACACTTTAGAACTCATTTTCGCTTGCACTGTCTCACTGGTCACGATACGTGTGTCTCCTTGCGAGGTTTACAATTAAATGGCGTGATGGCTCGCCTCAGAGTGGTTTTATGATAGAGCCGCTTCCGATCAAGGTCTTAAGGATTGATTTCCTTGCGCGTGAGTCAGAAGGGTCGGTTTTCCGTGAATAGTGACGTGTTCTAATTATGATTCTGGTGGTAGTACACATTGTTTACGATGATCTGCGGATGGAAAACACTGGGCTTATCAGCTAGAACTGCGCTAATATAATACAGGTTAATAGCGTTTTAGCTCACGTTGTTCTAGTGGTAGCAATTTGTCTAAATCGCAATTAGTTAAAATCATAGATCAAAATCTTTCCTAAAGTAAAAAATCCATAGATAGGATATAAAAAACGATAATAATTCGTATTTGTACCTAAGCAATCTAGTTCTGCTAAATAAATAATTATGATTTGTGCTATATATGATCCAGATATATCCAATTGTTGCCCCCCAAAAACAAAGAAAAAGAAAATATCAAATTTAGGACCTCGTTATCACAAAACATTTTAAATTATGTTTAAAAAGAGCTGGTTACGTTAGTTTTTAAAGACAATATTGTATAGATCAAATTATACTTTTATTATGATTTCTAAAAGAAGTATTTATGAGTTTGTTTTAAAGATATGAATGTTATCCTTCAAACAATACATCTGCACACCTGTAGCATCACCTGTGGATGGAAAATGTGTCATGGTAACTGAAATTAACACAAAAAAATTATTTCATCTCATCATAAACGTTATGCAATAACGTTTGTAAGACTCTATTTTCGGATAACCGTTTATCCGAAAATAGAGTCTTACAAACGTTTTGATTCCTAAGGATTTTTAATCTGGGAACACTAATATTTTTCCTAAAGTTTACGTGACCAAAAAGATTGTATCATATTTTTATAGAGTTTCTCTGGCAAGTTATATTTATTTAAAATAAAAAGTGAAGAACTAGGAGTAGGTACTTTATTTCATTCGTGAGCTGAAGGTTATCAAGCATTTTTTTCGTGTAGAAGAAAAATCAGAAAATATTATATTTATTTGTTCATTGATTTTACTTATATTTATTTACATTAAATGTTTTAAAATGAGTACAAAATAAAAATAAATATTGAACCACACTTTGGTTAAACAGAATATACAATACATGGTAAAATAAATATAATTATTTTAGTTAAGCATTATTAAATAAAGGGGAGGCTTTTGTCCAGCAGTGGGACATATTTAGCTTTTTAAAAAAGGCATTAAAAGCACGTATTATTTTAAAATCAATACGTGCTACGTATTGATTTTAAAATAATACGTGCTTAGTAGCATTAAAAAGGCAGCCTTTTTTTTACAGAAATAGCTATTCGTAATTTAAAATTACAAATAGCATTTTCTGTTAAAATAATTCAAATAATAAATATTATAAGTGATAATGTATTTCACTAGTTTTATTTTTATCAGAGAAGAAGAAGAAAAACAGACAGTGTCTTCTCGGGACTGACATAATACTTACCTTGGGCAGTATACTTAAACTGAAATTCCGTTTCACTTAGGACTCTAGAAACTATGCTTAATTCATTTGTTCCACTCTGCATTCCATTTGTTTACCTCTAAAAAGTATTAAGTTAGTCCCTTGCACTATAACTTTTATATCAAAATCACTATATTTTCTTATTTTTATTCTTCCAATTTAAAATACAGGAATAGATACAAATATTCTTCATCATCATCATTATCAGGTCTTTTAGTCTCCACTGCAGGAGCATAATCCTCTCTGTACTACCGTAGCCATACTTGGCCAGAGCAGACAGAGGATTTGGCCTACACTCTCCTCGCTGGCCAGACGGAGGAGTTGGAGAGGTCTCATTGATGTTTATGAGCTTTATTTAGCTTGTATTTCCTGAGTCGCCTCTTACGACATCCATGGAAAGACTTGCTCTATTCTACTCTGCTGGAAATCAGACGGCTTATTACATTAATAACAAATATTCTTACTAATGTTATAACTCTCTTTGTATTTTCAAGCATTTATGGTCCCATAGGAAAAGTTGTTCTTATCGACGGGCTGAATCACCCCTTCAAAGATCGGAAGGGGGTTTTTTATTACATATTGTATAAGTACATACAACCTGCTCATTCATATTTTTACTCTGTGACTCATGTGCGGTCATTTCGACGACCACTAGTTGCTTCCGGCGAAACAGATGCGATAAATTACATTTGATTGCCCACTAGAGGAACATGCAATAGCAATGAAAAAGATGTTAGGTATTTTGTTTAATAGGACTATCTTTCTTTTATTTAGCATTTTTTTCTTTCCTACAGCAACACCTTACTTTACCTTTCCAACAGCCTCCGTGGTCCAGTGGTTAAGGCGTTTGCCTGTTGACCCGGGGGTCGTGGGTTCGATTCCCACCGGAAGCATACTTTGTTTAGTTGTTTCCAGTTTGGTTAGGACATTGCAGGCTTGAATCACCTGATTGTCTGATAATAAAGATGATTCCGTGCTTCCGGTGCCATCTGGTAGTCGTTAAAGGAACCACGTCAGAGGCCGAGAGGCGGTTCCGACGAACTTTGACACCAGGTTGTGCATGGTCGATTGACCGTGACACCTACTCGAAATGATGATGATGATGATTTAGCATTTACAAATTAACACAAGCATACTGGTTTATTTATTTGTATTCAAACACGATTTAACAATAAAATATAAAACTTAATCTAAAAAATGAAAATTAATTAAAGCTATAAAATGCTCTCAAGGTTGTTGTCACACGGAAAGGACCCAGAAGGCTGGCGGCATTGCCACGTTGGAGGGCAATGCTTATTTTCTGTCCAAGGAAATTGCCAGCACTGAGGGTCACGCGATATCTCAACCAGCTCTTGGCTCAATACCTTCATAGGGCCGTATTTCCATACAAGCGCGTAGAGTATATATTCTTTGATACAAGCGTAGTCCCCTGAATCTTTGCCGGATAGTAACAGTAGAGCAAAGTTTTTTTACAAAAAAAAAAACTATCGGTATATTAGCATGTCCCTATGTTTAATTTTTTTTTCATAGTTAAATTATTATATGAACCTTTAAAAACCTGAAAAATTGGTAAGAATTTCCGTTGTGTTCAAACATCGAGAAAACATATTTGATGCAATTAGACAAATAAAACATAGAAACATAGCCATAGCTTATTTTACTTTTTTAATGAAAAAAGAAATGAAAACGGTTAAGATTTGGAGAAGAAATCAAGGGAATACGAAGCATTAATTTTGTGTAATTTTCATAGGTATTTTCGGTTCGAGCTGCAGTTGTCTCTATCGCCCTCTGCGGGGATTGTTTGGGCACACAGTGCGACAGCGATAGATTTTACAAATACCTATTATTCAATTCTCTCAAACACAGTGTTTCCTCTTGAAAAATGTATGCGCCGACTGACCCCACGGATCTAGTGTCACCACCCCAACTCAAATATCTATTTATAATTCTATTTTGTAAAAATAGAAATTACAAAAATATTTACACCCTTTTAGGGATAGCTGCAATCTTTCTTTTATTAAAAATGCGGACTAGGACGAGTTCACGCGCTCGTCGCGATTCTCATTTTTTTTTTTTACTAATTATTGACGTAGGCATTTGTCTCCCATCTCACCTGATGGCAAGTGACGATGAAGACGAGGATATTACATGCCTATTCAAGAGATACCCATTTATTCTACTTACATATACATACATTCGCCCTGAGGACACCCAGGACAAGCCCTTCTGGCAACGTAGCTTTCGGCACATACGGCAAAAGATGATAGTTACTCTCCAGCCGTGTGGTTTCCGGCAGAGTAGAATAGGACCACTCCAAGTCTTCCCGTGGATGTCGTAAGAGGCGACTTTGGAAATACAAGCTAAACAAAGCTCATAAACATCAATGAGACCTCTCCAACCCGTTTGGCCAGCGTGGAGAGTGTAGGCCAAGTCCTCTGACTGCTCTGGCCAAATATGGCTTTAGTAGTACAGAGAGGGTCGTGCTCCTGTAGTGGAGACTGAAAAAGACCTGACGATGACTCTCCAAAGACTATCGTAGAGTGCGAAAGACTACTTTTATTGGAGTCAGGGCTGTCATCCTCAACTGCCCGTCTGGTGGTTGCAGGTATGGCATAGGGCACGCACGCCCGGCCTCCCGGGCTGCTTGCTCTTCCCACATTCATCAGAGTAAGTATTATCCTAATACCTTAATTCCCTCACAGATCCAACTAATTCCTATTCTTTCCCAGATGATTAATTCTTCCGATGAGCAGCAGCGTCGGAAGCTCAAGAAGCAAAAGAAACTGCGCTCGCCAACCCGCCTGCCAAGCGTGGTGAGTATGGCAATATCCTCCCATGGAATCCTTCTTGGGACAGGCCTTTGTCCAACTTAGTGGACTTCTTACGGCTGTAATGATCATCATCATTTCGAGTAGGTGTCACAGTCAATTGACCATGCACACCCTGGTGTCAGAGTTCTTCGGAACCGCCTCTCGGCCTCTGACGTGGTTCTTTTAACAACTACCAGATGGCAGCCGGGGCCAACGGCTTTACGTGCCTTCCGTAGCACGGAATCATCTTTATTATCAGACAATCAGGTGATTCGAGCCTGCAATGTCCTAACCAAACTGGAAACAACTAAACAAAATATGCTTCCGGTGGGAATCGAACCCACGACCCCCGGGTCAACAGGCAATCGCCTTAACCACTGGACCATAGAGGCTGTCACCACTGGCTGTAATGATGATGAACCCGAAACCTCAGAAAACACTCATTTCCGAAAATTTGATACACTACCTGTCTTTTCCCTTCCAATCGCAGTTTGGACCAGATGCTATTTGGACATTTTGATAGCACTGGTGATCCGTGACGTTGGAAATCTGTACTTTATTCATCTACAATACAAATTCAGGTAAATATTTCTCCATTATGTAAATAAATATAACTTAAAGAAAAATGGTTGTCTGTAGTCAGTTAACGGACGATAATTTTACGAGAAAACGGTGGAAGAGAGATAGATGCGTCACATACAAGCCAAACGCTTCCGAAAGATGCGTCACAAGCCGAACACTTAGGCCGATCGTGCCTCTCTATCACTTGTTCCGCGGTCTCGCTTGCACGCGAAACGTGACCCTTTTTCGTGCGTGCAGCCAGCGTTCATAGATTGATGAGACGTTATCACGTTAAAAAAAACTGGTTGTGATTCTTGTAAATCATTCATATCTACATAACAGACTATTTGCCCGAGTTTCACCATTGTAGATGAGATAAGCCAATGCGATTAATGGATTCTGTATGTAATGTGACGATTGAACTATTTGCGATGAAGGCGAGACGCAATCACTGGACGAACTGCGACGTCACTTAACCATCTGGGATGTGATTTTTGAAACGCCTTCACCGCAATTAATACCGCTCTATTTTTATTAAAATCAACATCACTCAGACACGCTCTGAATTATAGAATCAAACGTCAAACCCATAGAAAATAAGATTTCTACCAGCGAAAAATTCATTTATATTTTTAGCTCCGCCGTACGCTACGATTTATTAAGAGATTAATCGTTAATACTACCATTAAATGGAACATTGTATTCATTAAAATGATTATGGCATCACGACATTCGAATTTTAAATGACTCATTTAGACATTAAAAATAGTTACAAAGGTGTTCGTTCGTAATAATCACCTGTGAATGTGCTACACTTGCTACAGTCACGCCGAGTAATCGACAACATTCTATCGTTTCAAAAATCACGCGCCTTTGTCGCTAGATTCATTTACAATACAATACATACAGGTTAATATTTCTTACAATTGTGTCGCTATTTTCTCACAGGACTGGTTGTTTCTCATAAATCAGTCAATTAAACTGCAGTGCCCCAGTTTTCCTTGTTTACATTTACCTAACTAAACTATATTGAAGGAAATTGATTCTTTAGCATCGTTTTTCATTGACTAATACTATTACGTCTTTTTCCCTTGAGGGGTAGACAGACCCCAGGTATTTTAAGACCTAAAAGCCACGTTTGGCATGTTGGTTGGCGTTAGGTGTAAAACGGAATCAAAGTAGTGATGGGTTGCTGGCCGCGTCGCCTATTATACTCAGATTTCGCGCATTCCCTCGATCGACTTTTACGATCTGCGCGGAAAGAGAAGCAGCTGGTTGGAAAATATTTACCTACTTCTTTAGTATACTGGCTTACATACGGATCCTAGTTGCATCCTGTGATCAGATGTTTCAAAACCCGGAGTCCGCTACGACATGTTATTTTAACGTCATTCCTTGGCATAAAAAGTTGTCATTTTATACTCGTACCAAATTTCAAGATTCTGAGTTCATGGGAAATAGCCTGTAGGTTTTGATTCCCTTGCGAATGTCGAAAATTGGCGGCATAAACAGCTGTATCTTTTGATTGCGATGGCTTAGAAGTTTGTTTTTTTTTTTACAGCTCCAAGGGACAGTAGACCTGAGTATTAAATATGATTTTCAGCTTGATACCTCTACGCGTTCCTAGGAAAAATAGTGGACAGACAGACAGACGGACAACCAAGTAATCCTATAAGGCAGTAAGGCCCACATGAAATTGTTTCACCATATTTTATTTTTTAATTCTCGTCTCGTCGTCGACTATACGAATGGCAGTTGAGGAGAACACCCCTGATATAAGAATCTAATCTGCTAAATCTAGTTTCCAAAGAAACATCCATTACATAGTATCACGTCTTTATCCCCTACGGGGTAGACAGAGCGTAGAGTTATAGAACCTAAGGCTACATTTAGCATGTAAGTGGGCGTAATAAGTTGAAAAGGAATCAAAATGGTGATTGGTAGAACGCACACCATGAGGTATATAGACGTGTATCTGTATGGTATTAACTCAACCTGTTAGAAATGATGTCATGTTTTGTTAGTTCATCAAAATCCGACGCTATCGTAAGCCGACCTGACGGTCAATGTCAATGTCATTTGAAGTACAGTTTAATGTACTTATAAGCCCCTTATATCAACTTATCTCAAATGTATGGTACATTTGAGATAAGTTGATGATATGGGACTCTTACGAGGCATGGTCAGCGGTGTCAACCTCAACTACCTGTCCGGTAGTTGTAGGTATGGCATCGGGAAAGCCCGCCCGGCCTCCCGAACTGCTAATTGATTTTCCGTGTCATCCTAAAGAGTAGTATCATAATACCTTCATAATCATCATCATCATCAGGTCCCTCTTAGTCTCCACTACAGGAGCACGACCCTCTCTGTACTACTAGGGCCATACTTGGCCAGAGCAGCCAGAGGACTTGGCCTACACTCTCCACGCTGGCCAGACGGGTTGGAGAGGTCTCTTAGATGTTTATAAGCTTTGTTAAGCTTGTTTTTCCTAAGTCGCCTTCTACGACATCCACGGGAAGACTTGGAGTGGTCCTATTCTACTCTGCCGGTAACCACACGGCTATATACGGCTATAATACCTTCATTCCCTTCCTAAATCCAACAATTTCCTATCCTTCCCAGCTTAAAAATGCTTCCGATGAGCGGCAGAGTCGAAAGCATGAGAAGCCAAAGAAACTGCGCTCGCCAACCCGTCTGTCAAGCGTTGTGAGTATGGATAACCATACTATCCTCTCATGGAACGAAGAGTCCTTGGGAGAGATCCTTTTCCAGCAGTGGAATTTTTGTGGCTGTTATGATGAAGATGATGAAAGTTGTAAATAAGTTTATTATATTTGACATAGGTACTTTCCTTATTTTATAAATTTACACTTGAAGTCAAAGTCAAAGTCAAAGTCAAAGATTTTTATTCAAAATTGGATACATGTATCTCTTTTTGAACGTCATATTTTTATTTCTTATATATTTTTTTATATATGCAAAATTGAAATACTACTAGCGTTTCGGAACGACCACTGGTGAGAAGAATACGCCGAAAGAAACTCAATCCAGCCTTGGTCCCTACGTGCCTGAAGGGCTCTGAATACATTGTTAACATTAAATACAATTTTTCATACTATAGATTAATTTTAACATTTAATAATTGTTAACATTAAATAAATTTATATAAATTTCCACGCATTTTTATCAGTAATATAATCATCAATGCAGTAATAAGCCTTTTTTATTAACTGGTTTTTTACAATCGTTTTGAACTTAAGTAAAGGCAGACCTAATATTTCTGCAGGAATTTTATTATAGAAGCGTACTCCTAAACCCAAAAATGAATTCATAGTTTTCTGCAATCGCAATACTGGTGTAGCTAATTTATTTTTATTTCTCGTGTTTCGGTCATGGATATCACTATTTTTCTTATATAAATCAAGATTATAGCGCACAAACATAATATTCGCAAATATGTACTGAGAAGGTAAAGTTAAAATATTTATATCTTTAAACAATTCTCTAAGAGATTCTCTAGCACCAAGTTTATATATAGATCTAATAGCGCGCTTCTGCAGGACAAATATGGTGTTTACTTCTGCAGCGTTACCCCATAGTAAAATCGCATAAGACATAACACTATGAAAGTAACTGAAATATACCAAACGCGCAGTATCAACATCAGTCAGTTGTCTAATTCTCCTGACAGCATAAGCTGCAGAACTAAGTTTACCCGCTAACGTAGTAACTTGACTATCCACAACATGCTTCGTCAAAGAGCTACAACGGTTCATCAGCAACAAATGATGGAATGATTTAAATATTACATTGCTCCATTCAAAAAAGTTAACATAGTTTTATATTAAAATCATCAAAGTTAATACAGTCAGGGAGAATCTTGAATTTTCCCTTAAACTTTAAATAATAATAACATAACAAACATGAAAATGTATATAGAAAGATTTTAACGAAGTCTTTCTTAATATAAATCTTCATGATTATCATTTAAGAAAAAAAATCAAGATATAGATAGAGGGCCTGGTGAGGTATCTCTGTCTCTGACTGTACATAGAGACCATGAAAGGTCAAAATAATATTCAAATTATTAATTTGACCTCTTTGTACTCTAATGTTTTCCATTTAAACCACTTTTATGCTAAACGTGGCCTTTTTGTCTTGACTCTGTCTACTCCGTAAGAGATAATACATACTACTATCATGTCTGTTTGCCTTGTGGGGTAGACAGAGCCCAGGACTTAAAGACCTAAACGTTTAGCATGTTGGTGGAAAACGGAATTAATTAAATTATTTATTTATTCGAAAAACACGGTTTTACAAATTGTATTGTAAGTATAAAAATAAACTCGTACATAGTATTAGTAAGTTGTGTTATGGGATACTAACTCAACAATGCTATATTTTATAACAAATACATATATAGATAAACATCCAAGACCCAGGCCAATCTGAAAAAGGTCATTTTCCGTTATAACCTAAACGTTTACGTCTTGAACTATTTTAAATTAATGATTGTTTGATAGCATCGCCTACTTATATTATAATATTCGTCAGATTTGCCCATAATCTCGATCGGCTTTTACGATCTGCGCGAGAAGAGAAGCAGCTGGTACTTCTACGTTATTTCTTTTCCCCCAAACCAACATGGAAGAGATACCTTATGAGATGGAATACCTTATCATTTATAAATACTAGAGTTTCTTTCGGCGTATTCTTCTCAGCAGTGGTCGTTCCGAAACGCTAGTAGTTTATCGATTTTGCAAATATTAAAAATATTAATATGGCGTTCAAAAAGAGATACATGATATCCAAATTTAAATAACATTCAATTCATTTCATTATTTCACCTCAGATACAACGTGATTTTGAACCCCTTAGCTATATTGAAATCTGGGAATCAGAATCCCTAATGGAGCAAGAAAAAAGGTAAAAAACGAAAAATTAGGTTTCCCATACAAAGTCGCCGATCAGCTGGTCGAATTTCTATGAAAAGTTAAATTTATTTTTTCGTTTTATACCTTTTATTCTTACAATTCTGTATTCCATTAGGGATTCTAATTCCCAGATTTCAATATAGCTAGGGGGTTCAAAATCACGTTGTATATGTATAAATGAAAAATCGGATTTAAATAAACCTGCTAAATTATGACATCATTTCTTACAAGTTGGTGAGTTGAGCTAACATTACTCAGAGCAGAGCTGAGGATTTTGAACCCGGAAGTATAATCAGACCTTAAATTGGTACTTTGACCGCTTGGGCGGCAATTGACAATGCCCTGTTGGTGAGATCTTATGTACTTAGAGTACTTACTTACCGGATGGTGAGATAAATTATCACGTCTTTGTCACTTGCGGGTTAGACAAAGTATAACTACAGAACGTTGGTAACACATTTTTATTAAATTAAGAGCCCGACATATGCCAGGCGGCGTGGCCATACAAATGCGGATGGTCTAAACGCGTTGGCTACTTTGGATATTTTCGTTTTTTAGGAATATTCAAGGGTTATTCGAAAAAGCAAAACATATGATGGCTGCCTTATCTGTAATGCAATAATAATCAAAAGTTTCAAGGTTAATTTCAATGTATTTGGTGAATAATGCTATATACCGAGTAAATTAGACGTGATTTGGAGGCAACTTTGCAATTTTTTTCTATCGAGAAAATTTAACGCAATCGTGTTTTTGAGTCATATAGTTACCAGAGTTAGTCCTGAACTTTGCTGCATTTTTATTTCAACTTGAGTATTTGATTATTATTGATATAACAGTCAATCTTGCAAAGCAGTGTGAGGTAGTATGGACCCTTAAGAAATAAAATATGGTGAAAAAAATTTCAAGCGGGCGGGATCTGATCCTGCGACCTTAAGTCTAAGGTCGCAGGTTCAGATCCTGCCCGCTTGAAATTTCTTCACCATATTTTATTTCTGATTTAATAAGAGTACTTATATCAAAATAGCATTGAAAATGCAAAATCTAAACACTTAAAAATAACACATTTTTATTTTTTACCACCTCCCAAATTGAGAGTATTATAAAGTAAACGTTTTGAGATTCTTATTGAATGAATTAATGAAATATTTATTTATTCGAGAAACACGGTCTCACAAATTCTACTAAAAACTACATACATAGTATCATGTCTTTTTCCCTTGCGGGGTAGACAGAGCTTAGGTCTTTAATATTTAAGAGCCACGTTTAGCATGTTGGTGGGCGTGTAGGTGCGAAGCGGAATCAAAATAGGTATGGATTGCTAGCCACATCGCGTATTAGCATGATTCCACTGAATTTTACCCGTTCCTTTGTTCGGTTTTTACGATCTGCGCGGGAAGAGAAGCATGGAAAAGACTTACATACATACATACATAGTATCACGTCTTTTTCCCTTGCGGGATAGACAGAGCCACGGTCTATAAGACCTTATGGCCACATGAAAAGACTTATAAACTAATAAAAATAAATAAATAATACATATATACGGACGGATGGTGTATCTAATGAAATCTAGTGTTTCAGCTTTATTTGACCGGAATCGGTTAAATCGGAAAAAAAGAGTCTTGTATCGAGTATTGTTTTATATCTTTTAATTCATATAACTTATTTTAGTTACGCCACTTATTACTGTTGAAGCAAAACAAACTTAATTCTTATACTTGTGTTTATCAGTTATATTTACATAATCTATACAAGTAGGTTCTATCGCTATGTACTCGTATTTACATTTTCTTATTACAAGTACATAAACACTTAACATCTAAAATACAGCCTTTAACTTTTAAACAAATATACTTATACATATATACAAGATCATTGGTTTCATCTCGTTGAGTTTTAACTTCGATGATCTAATAAGCTACTTAAATACAGCTTCATTTTGAAACGCATGATAATATTTAAATCTTGGATTCACAATTACTAATAGAATACAAAATCGTGACAAGGGAGAATATTTTCTTTTTTACCTCACATACAACATGTCCCAATTTCTATGGGAGGTTAGCATTTTATACACTCCTTTTCTTACGATTTTGTAATCTATTAGCTATCTTGACTGAAAGATTTTAATATTGCCCGAAAGTTTTAAATCAACCTGTAGTAATTGACGTTTCATCATCATCATTACCAGCCTGCGACAGTCCACTGCTGGACGTAGGCCTCATAGGTAATTGGCGTTTATTATAACATAATAAGTATAATGCTAAACATAGGCTAGTTTACTAAAAAAATATTATTAGTCCAACAGTTAAATACTACGGAACACGTATTTTTGCTTTTGTCAGTATAACAAAACATAGTTCTAGATAATGGATATTATAAATACTCATTTTATTTCTTAATATAATAAAATTTAACAAAACATTATTCAGATATAGCCCGTTCTTCTTCTTTTTTTCGAGTAGGTGTCAAGGTGAATCGACCATGCACACCCCGTAGGCGAGTCCCGATGCGCAGTGGGCGACACGAGGGTGCCCGGGTTCGATCCCCGGTCAGGTCATGATGGAAAACGATATTTTTCAGATTGTTAGTATCCTACGACACAAGTTCATAACGTACTGTTGGGCTAGCTCAATTTGTGTGAGATGTCCCTATATATTTATTTATATATATTTATTATTTTATTTATCTTTATCAATAATTGTTTAATTGACAAACGAAAACATGTCTATTTTTGATTATCAAACTGATGGACTAGTTTTTATATAATTATTCTGTCTCAGGAAACTAGCCTATTACATATATAACAAAAATCATTCATATAAATTAATTTACAAACATAGCAACAATCATCTCACTGATTACTATATAATCTAAACTATAAGATAACAATATAGAACATAATAATAAACTGTATTAAAGCCTGTCCAAGAAAATGGTTTGCTGTACACCCACACGTGATTTGGGAAAGTAAATAAAAATTATTAGGACAAATCGCTAAGAACCGCCTTCATCTTCCCAAGGACGAAACTTTTTTTATTCCTGTACTTTAATTACTCGCTGTGCAACAAAATTAAACAGCCGAACCACGCGACGCATCAACGTGCGTCTTTACAGCGCGTGCCAACTCTTTGAAGCTGCCGATAGCGCCTTTAACAGTTTTTCTAATTTAATGTTACTTCTTCTTCTTCTCTTAAAAGTTTGGTTTATGGCGTGATTACCTCTGTCTGAACTATATTGAAATCTTGGAATCAAAATCCCTAAAAATATATAATATAAAAAATATAGAATTGCAAGAAAAAAGCTAAAAATCGAAAAAAATTAGGCTACTCAAGTCGCCGATATGCTGGACGAATTTCTAAGGAAGGTAAATTTTTACTTTTTTGTTTTTTTTCCCTGTATTAGGGATTCTGATTCCAGAATTTCAGTATAGTTCAGAGGTTCACGTTTTTTAATTTATTCTTTTACTTATTTCATAATTTTAATTTAAACGTATATATAATTATATATGCTTTTCATTGGCAGCACCAGTAATAAATTAATGAATATTATATGCATTTTAAGTTATTTGAATAAGTGCTTTTTTATTACTACTACAAAATACATTTGAAATACTTACGTAGACGCTAACATTTATATATATATATAACTATATATTTAAACCTTTATTATTTCTTATATATATATATGAGTGTCCACAAAAGTGTTCGTCACTTTAAAATCTAAACACATACACTATTAACTGATGCACCATTCACCTTAAGTCTCTGAGTGTCTTGATGAGTTCTTCTCTTACACCTCCTTTTATCTTTCACTAGTTTCAACACAAGCTCAAGACCAGCTACTATTAAATTAGCAGCACCAATACCCGACACTCCTGCACATCCCCACCACAGATATTTTATAAACTTCCTGGCTTTGTGAACCACCACTTTTCTACAACCATGTCTTGTCTGGACAACATCTCCGTGAGTTTTTTCTGAGCACGGATGATCACTTTTACAACACGATTTTGGATACAAATGATCAACTGTCAAATGTAAATAATCATTCGGGTTGTCACTACCGCAACAGCTGTATTTCTCTTCTAACATTCCAAAAGCCGTTTCATTACCAGCTTTTATAACATCACCGGTTATTTCTTCAACGCCTTCTTTTATTGTTTTTTCTATAACTTCATCGGTTTTCTCGTTATCAGCGTTTTGGATGACTAGTAGGGTTGCAGCGATGGAAAGACTTACAGTAGCCGTAAGGAATACAATATAAACTATGAGTGCTACTTTAGAATAAGCACCACCAAAGCCGCATATAGACACAGCAGCTACTGTTACACCGACACCAAAGAAGATATATGGAATCATTTCAGGCCAACTCATGCCGGAGCTTATCACATGAAGGTCACTGTTCCTGACGTTCGTAATCACTTTCATTTCTGTGTAATACACCACAGAAGCTAATATCAATAACATACCGGAAGCTACGTAAATTATGTTAAGGAGAAATGATAGTATTGACATCGCTGATTTAGCCATTTTAGAGCACAACACTCCTGTTGGAGCACAAACGATCCAGTGATTGTATGGCGTCATGTTGATTAGCTTTTATAGTGAATGTTTCTGTTTAATTAATCACAATTTGTGGTAATAACTGGGACTCAACAATAACACAGTGATTATATAATAACACTGGAAGACCAGAAACCACAAACGTATTGTTCAATATATTTCATCCTAATCCTGACTAATCCTAATCCTAACTAATATTATAAATGCGAAAGTTAGTTTATTTGGTTGTTTGTTTGTTACGCTTTCACGTTGTAACTATTGAACCGATCATCATGAAATTTTACATACACGTTGTCTGGGGTACGGAATGGTATGGTATATTTGGCACTTTTTAGAGACTTCCTGTGTCACAGGACGCAACGCACCAGGATAGGGAACTGGACAAGCGACGCAGAATACATCTCCTGTGGCGTACCACAGGGAAGCTGTATATCTCCCACCCTCTTCCTGGTCTATATAGACAGCCTGTGCCGACTCCAACTTGATGGTGGGAAAGTTTTTACATTTGCCGACGATACCGCACTCTTGTTCACTGGTGACACATGGGAGGACACTTTCAATAAAGCCCAATCAGGCCTCAACCAAACAAGCAATTGGCTAGCAAACAATCTACTGACCTTAAATACCTGCAAAACAAAATTTATTTCCTTTGGCATGAAATCCAACCTCCTACCACCACCAACCCTCAAAATAACTGCTCATGTATGCAACCAACAAGCCCAAAACTGTAGCTGCCCCCAGCTTGACAGAGTAGAAAATCTGAAATATCTCGGAGTCATTATAGATCAAACACTCTCTTTTAAAGCACATATAGACACATTAGCAACTAGATTACGTAAATTGATTTATATTTTCAGAACTCTAAGACACATATCGAACCGGAAAATAATTGCAATGGTGTACAACGCTCTATGCCAGTCCCTTGTGAGCTATTGCATTGTTTCTTGGGGCGGAGCCGCCAAAACACACCTGCTACAAGTTGAAAGGGCACAAAGATCCATTCTCAAGGTAGCAGCGGGCTTCCCCTATCGATATCCGACCAATGACCTGTATAAATACTGGGATGTACTAACCGTGAGACAGACTTACATCTTGCACACCACCTTAAAACAACACTCCCAAATACAATTTGATCCGAACAAATTCAAAAACAAGCGTCGGATAAGAACCATCTGTATACTTTCCCCCTACAAGACAGCTACCGCCTCCTCCTTCTTCCCCTTCCTTGGTCCACTCCTCTATAATAGATTAAATAAACAACTAAACATATACCCTCTCTATAAATCTTCTCATTAGTGGTCGTTCCGAAACGCTTGTAGTATTTCAATTTTGCATATATTAAAAAATATATAAGAAATAAAAATATGACGTTCAAAAAGAGATACATGTATCCAATTTTGAATAAAAATCTTTGACTTTGACTTTGACTTTGAAATATAGCTGTAAAAAATCAATAATAACTTACCTAAAAACACTAAACTACGAAGAAACAGAAAACCTAATTGAAATAAACATATAATGCTACCATCCCTTATTGCAAAACAATGCTATCGATCACCAATTACCCACACACAAACACACAAACACACACTCACATACTTACTCACTTACTTACATACTCACACACACACACTACAGACAAATGCACTCATAACAACTAACGAAACAGTCATGCTAGTTATAAGTAGAATATTGCACAATCTCTTTCAAATAGAATAGAAATAGGCTAAAGTATAGAAATAATGTTTGCTTACCTACATCTGCAACGACAACAATAATTGTCTAGAGGGAGGGGCCTAGTCACCTGTAACACAGGTCCATATGGACCTATAACAGGAACTAGTCTCTTCACAATGTAGTCTACATTGTTACAACTTAAGTTGAGGATAATTAGATAACATTATATAAGTTTTACTTACCTTATACTTTAATTGTGAAGAGAAAATAAACGTTTTTATTATTATTATTTTTTATTTTTATCCCGGGAAAAAGTACTGTTCCCGAGGGATCGACATTGACGCGGGCGGAGCCGCGGGCGAATGCTAGTATAATATAAATCAGGAAGTGAGTTTGTTTGTGACGCCTTCACGCCCTATCTACTGAACCCATCGTCATGACATTTTACTTACCCGTTGTCTGGGGTACGGAGAAGGACACCGTTTAATCCCGGGAAAAAGTATTGTTCCCAAGGGATCTACAATGACGCGGAAGAAGCCGCGGGTAAAAGGTATATTTTCATTTACCTTTTTCGCAATTTGCTTTGAGGCTAGATCAAGCTGTCTAGTTTCTTTCCCAGCTTAATAATGTTTCCGTGCAGCAGCGTTGAAAGCACAATGAGCCAAAGAAACTGCGCTTGCCAACCCACCTGCCAAGCGTAGTGAGCATGGCAATATAAAATATAATAAATAAATAAATATAAATATATACGGACAAATCACACAGATTGAGCTAGCCCCAAAGTAAGTTCAAGACTTGTGTTATGGGATACTAACTCAACGATACTATATTTTATACCAAATACATATATAGATACACATCCAAGACCCAGGCCAATCTGAAAAAGATCATTTTACATCTTGACCTGGCCGGGGATCGAACCCGGTCACTCCGTGTCGCAGGCAGGCGTGTTGACCGCTGCGCCACGGAGCTAGTCTATCCTCCAATGGAACGAATAATTCTTGGAATAGTAGTTTGTCCGGCCTTCTTCTAAAATGACGATGATTACTCAGTTCTTTTCCATCGTACCACATGAGGTGCAACCTTCCATAGATAATCCGCGACTTTGTATGGGAAGCAAAGAGAATATATTGAAGGGAAGCCTAATTTTTTTTCGATTTTTAGGGTTCTGTACCGCAAAAAGAAAATAACGGAACTCTTATAGGATCACTTGGTTGTCCGTCTGTCTGTCTGTCAAGACCCTTTTTCTCAAGAACGCGTAGAGGTATCAAGCTGAAATTCATATCAAATACTCAGATCTACTGTCCCTTGGAGCTGTGAAAAAATTAAACTTCTAAACTAACGCAATCGAAGGAGGCAGCTGGTTATGGCGAAAATTTTCGTATTTTTCCGACATTCGCAAGGGAATCAAAACCTGGATACTTCCCGTGAACTCAGAATCTTGAATATGGTAC
Source organism: Elegia similella (assembly GCA_947532085.1). Taxonomy (NCBI): domain Eukaryota; kingdom Metazoa; phylum Arthropoda; class Insecta; order Lepidoptera; family Pyralidae; genus Elegia; species Elegia similella. Next base: position 5,056,130 of record OX383951.1, on the reverse strand, counting down.
GACGACAAGCAACGTCTTGTAACACAGATAAAGGCTATTCTGTGTTCCATTAGGGCTTCTGATTCCAGGATTTCCGTTTACTGTGGTAAATAACATCGTTTTATATGTGACTAGCTGCTGCCCGCGACTTCGTCCGCGGTAATTTCTGTTTTAATGATTAATTAGTATAGATGAATTTTCCCCCGTTTTCCAAACATTTTTTATTGATGCTTCGCTCCTATTAGTCGCAGAGTGATGTTTTATAGCCTAAAGCCTTCCTCAGTAAATGGACTATCCAACACAAAAATAATTTTCCAATTTGAACCAGTAGTTCCTGAGATGAGCGCGTTCAAACAAACAAACAAACTCTTCAGCTTTATAATATTAGTATAGACTAGCTGTTGCCCGCGACTTCGTCCGCGGCAATTTCTGTTATTGTACTGTCGCGGACATTTTTTAATTTTTTGGGTAACTTGTACCGTTCACGCATCGCACGCGTCGGATGTCCTCAACTATGAATAATTTTCCCCCGTTTTCAAAACATTTTTTATTGATGCTTCGCTCCTATTGGTCTCAGCGTGATGTTTTTTAGCCTAAAGCCTTCCTCAATAAATGGACTACCCAACACAAAAAGAATTTTCCAATTTGAATCAGTAGTTCCTGAGATGAGCGCGTTCAAACAAACAAACATACAAACAAACAAACTCTTCAGCTTTATAATATTAGTAGTATAGATTTGACGTAAGAAAGTGTTTGCAAAAGTCTATTTTCTGAAATCGTTTTAATTGATTTTTGATCTGCTCCATAAACATAACAGTATCATCGTTACATCACTTTCAGCATAACAAACAACAATGCAAGCCGCCGAGCCGTGTCGCGGCCTCAAGGTCGCGGCGTGACGACACTGAAACGCAAGACTAGTTTGGTGCAGTATTGCTATGTATACAAAAGTAGATTAGTCAACAGATATGAAACGATAGCAAAGTAAGTACCTAAAATAAATGCCAAGTGCGAGTCGGACTCGTGCACGAAGGGCCGTACCGTATCACGTTTGTTGTATGGAAAATAAATATTTATTAAATTTTTTATTTATAATGTTTTATTTTAGTTAAGTAGATTTTGTAACAAACGAAAAATAAAATATAAGATTAGGTAACAAACGAAAAATAAAATATTATTTTTGGTTTGTTTTATTTATAAGTAGTCTTATATATATTACAATAATATTATTTTATTTTCCAACATGCTAAACGTGGCTTTTATAGCTTGAATACCTGGGCTCTGTCAACCCCGCAAGGGAAAAAGACGTGATACTATGTATGTATAAATATAGTTTTTATCAATCGGAAGATCACTGACAACACGGTGAGGATCTATTATAATTTTTTGAAACACATGTTATAATGGTCTGGGAGGCGAATAGGGGAGTTTTCGGGAATACTCGAGCGCGTCAGTTTCAAATGTGAGAGATACCTTAGACCTAGAAAGTATTAGCTCTTTACCTAGTGACGCTCGACTAGGATAGACTGCGATCACCAATTTGTTGATCGAAGAGGATAGACGATCATGTTAGGAAAAAAAACTGGTCAAGTGCGAGTCGGACTCGCGCACGAAGGGTTTCGTACCGTTATTTATAATAAGTTGAAAGTTATTAAAAATATTTTTATTATATGATGTAACAAAAAATTTATACTTTTCGCAATTTTTCCTTTATCTGTGCTATACGACGTTGCTTCATACCAAATTTCAAGATTCTGAGTTCACGGGAAGTACAGGGTACTTCCCGTGAACTCAGGTTAGGTTTTATTTACCTTGCCATTGTCGAAAAAACACGAAAATTTGCGGCATAAACGGCTGTATCTTTTGATTGCGTTGGCTTAGAAGTTTGATTTTTTTACAGCTCAAAGGCACAGTAGACCTAATTATTTGATATAAATTTTAGCTTGATACCTCAACGCATTCCTGAGAAAAAGGGTCTTAACAGAGCGACAGACGGACAACCGAGTGATCCTATAAGGGTTTCTTTTTACCTATTGAGGTACGGAACCCTAAAAAACGGTAGTCTGAAATACTCTGATTTTAGTGTTTTTAGACTAAATTGAACTAATCTGACGTTAATTCCTTGTTTATCCGGCATTCTCGAGCGCGATAATTTTTTATTTTGAAGAATAATTATCTAAAACTTACAAAAGATATAAAATGCTGCCGGTTTCCGCATGACCGGAAGTGTGGAGGAGCCATTACAAAAAACGCGTTGCGGCATATAATCCCGAAGTTAAAATTACCCTATTAAAGGCATATTATTAAGTTAGACGTTTGATACGAAATCACGCTAAAACGGCTGGAAGGAATTGACGAAATTTTGCACAAGTCATTATCTGGATCAACACATAGGCTACCGCGATGTAATCGCGGAAAAATATACTTTTCCCATGGTATCGACATTAAGACGAGGCCTCAAATGTTTGGTACCATCGCTCGGCAAAGGCGTACGCAGACTGATCAAGTGCGCGCAAGGGATAGCGCTTGGCGGTTTAGCCCGTGAATGATGAGATAGGAGATAGTCTCGAGTCGCTCAAAGAAAAAAACGTAATTCGTTATTTCGATTTTATATAAAATCAGACCGGTTAATTGTATTTTCATATTTACATTTTGATGAATTACTAATAACCTATCTTTTAGTCTAAAAATCATTATTTCATTCGTCGCATTTGAGCTACAATAACAAAAACTCTGCGAACGAAGACCATTTTTAAAAAAAAAATTCTATCGAGAAAATTTATCAAAACGTGTTTTCATCTTACGCTTTTGGAGATGAAATAGTCAAAAATCATATTACTTAGATTTGAAAGTCCTAATTTAAGTATTTTGCGAGATAAATAAGGTTCAGAACGACCTTATTTACAGTGGTATCGCCTTAACATGAGCGAACCCAAGGGCGACACCAAATGTTTAAAAAAAAACAACCGAATTGGAAAACTCCTCTTGTTTGAAGTCAGTTAGAAAAGAGCCTTCGCCGGACACTCTCCTTCCAAAGTATTGGTTTGTCACTCCACTTTACGCTCTACACGGCACGTCACCCGCAAGTTTTTACTTTTTAGGGTTCTGTACCCAAAGGGTAAAAACAGGACCCTATTACTAAGAGTGCACTGTTCGTCTATCTGTCTGTCATCAGGTTGTATTTCATGAACCGTGGTAGCTAGACAGTTAAAATTTTCACAGATGATGTAATCCTAAAAACAGAATAAAATAAATATTTGGGATATTAATAACAGCAATATAATATTTAAATATAAAATCACTTTTTAAAAAATAATATTTTTTTTTTTTTAATTTTCTTAATTTTTTTGTTTCTTGGCATACAACTAGTGTCTAATATTGCATAGGTAACTAGCGACCCGGACCCGGAGTTTGTATTATACATGTAAATCTTCTTCTTGAGTATCTCTATCTATTGCTAAAAAAACTGCATTAACATCCGTTCACTAGTACAAGATCTAAGCGAACAGACAGCGGATGTGACCTCATTTTATACTATGTAATGTAATAATGGTACGGAACCCTTCGTGCACGAGTCCGACTCGCACTTGGCCGAGTTTTTTTACATCACTCTCCTTACTCAGGTTACCATTCACTGGGTTTATTACTACACATCGTAAACAAATGAGTAGTTTCTGTTTACTACAGACACGTGGTTTCATTCATACATGCATGGATATGTTATTTGACACGTACGGATAGGATTTCCCTGTGTTTGTCATTAGCAGAGATCGGATATTCCAGTGCATATTTACCTGAAGTTTAGAAGTTGGCAATTATTTAAAGTATTTTTTTTATTGAAAAATCCTGTTTGATGATTAACAAATTTAATTATATGGAGTGAATCCATCTTACCCCATACACTTACTGCTCCGAAATAATGGGGTTGGTTTTCGCTGGTTTTACTATCAGTGAATTTTGACGAAGCTAAAACACCCTTATTACTTAGGTTGTAATAGTGTGCAATCGGGCCGATTAAAACTCAAGGAATATAATGGTAAATTATACCTGACACTGGGATTTTATTTATGATAAAAATATTTAAAGAAGCCGCTGCCATAATATGTGAGCAAAAATCAACTTTAGGTAAATATGCACTAGTTAGAAGGAAGGAATTATAATGGCAAATTATAACTGACACTGGGATTTTATTTATGATAAAAATTTTAAAGAAGCCGCTGCCATAATATGTGAGCAAAAATCAACTTTAGGTAAATATGCACTAGTTAGAAGGAAGGAATTATAATGGCAAATTATAACTGACACTGGAATTTTATTTATGATAAAAATATTTAAAGAAGCCGCTGCCATAATATGTGAGCAAAAATCAACTTTAGGTAAATATGCACTAGTTAGAAGGAAGGAATTATAATGGCAAATTATAACTGACACTGGGATTTTATTTATGATAAAAATATTTAAAGAAGCCGCTGCCATAATATGTGAGCCAAAAATCAACTTAGGTAAATATGCACTAGATAGAAGGTGTTTTAATTTCGTCAAAAAGCACTGATAGTAAAACAAGCGAAAACCAACCCCATTACTTTGGAGCAGGGCTATATAAGTGAATGGAGTGAGGTGTACTCACTCCTTACAATTAAACTTGTTAATCATAAAACAGGATTTTTTCATTAAAAAATTGCCAACTTCTGAACTTTAGGTAAATATGCACTAAAATAAATTGTCCGTATATATTTATACTTATTTAATACCCGATCTCTGCTTATGGTATCATAATTATGGTTCGTGTATACGAACGCTTGATATTAGGATTATTAGGTAAGTTTAAGACTGCTGTTAAAAATGAATTACTTAAAAATGCCTACTATTGTATTATGTACTAAAAACGGGTCACTAACGTGCTATTGTATTAATTATACAATAGCACGTAACTATTGTATTAATGACTATCTAACAGATTAAACTCCATGGAAGTAATATATTCAATAAATTGTTAATCAATATACATCAGTAAAATAATTCAATTTGTTATAAATATGTAGAAAGCGTAGCCCTTCAGGCACGTAGGGACCAATACTAGACTAAGTTTCTTTCGACGTATTCTTCTCAGCAGTGGTCGTTCCGAAACGCAGGTAGCTTATCGATTTTGCAAATATTAAAAATAATAATATGACGTTCAGAAAGAGATACATGATATCCAAATTTGAATAAAAATTCTATTTCATTTCATTACATTGATATCCTGATGGCGATGGTTTTTTCGGTCAAAAATAATAATCCCAAATTACATGATGACTGGTCCAATAACACGAGCGTTGATCAATAACATCCCAGCCAGCCTCAGTTTTATGAATGCGTCAGCGATGAAGGTTATTTATAGGATACGGAGTCACTTCCTCGTTTACGAGTATGTCTATGCAGTTTTATTATCTTGACGTACGAGTAAATATGGTATCTACATAGAGGCCAACTAGTCTCGATCTGTTACGCAGACCATCATCAGGGCGAGTGTTAGGGCCACGGCGGTTTGTGCTTTGAGGGAAGCGAAACCGCCGTGTCGCCACCCCTAACACTCGCCCTGATCATGGTCTGCGTAACAGACCGAAACTAGTTGGCGATTCCAACTAAAACAACGAGACGATTGAGTTAAAGCATATATTTATAATGAAAATGATGAAAAGTATCTCGCGTAAGTTTTAATCCTATTATCTACATAGACACAACTGCGTCCGTGGTACCGGGCGTCGTGGTTTCGATTCCCACGGGAAGCATACTTTGTTTAGTTGTTTCCAGTTTAGTTAGGACATTGCAGGGTTGAATCACCTGACTGTCTGATAATAAAGATGATTCCGTGCTTTAGAAGGCACGTAAAGCCCTTGGTTCCGGCTGCCATGTGGTAGTCGTTTAAAGGAACCACGTCAGAGTCCGAGAGGCGGTCCCGAAGAACTCTAACACCAGGCTGTGCATGGTCGATTGACCGTGATACCTACTCGAAATGATGATGATGATCTACATAGAAGCTTTTTTTTACCATTTATGTCCCACTGCTGGGCAAAGGCCTCCTCTCTTTCCTTCCATTTATTTCTACCCATGGTCTTTCCCATCCAATGCCAAATGCTCGCATGTCACTTGACCATCTCTTTCTCGGTCTTCCTCTTTTCTGTAGCCACCCCTTGGGACCCAGTCGGTTGATATACATATACAAATACAAATAATCTTTATTGTGGATCACAGGTAAATAAAAAGTTCTTACAATAGTGTTAGTGCAGCCGTGTCCTGCCCAAATTAAGACATACAATAATTTAAGTTATTAATATTTTTGAAATTATAATATCAACATTGTAAATTGTCAATTAAATAATCATTAATAGTGTAATAACATTTTTTAGTCAAAAATAATTTTAATTGTCGTTTAAAAGTCGTCACATTTAGATCCTTGAAACTTTCAGGTAAATTATTATAAATAACAGGTGCCATACCAAATACACTTTTTCTCATAAGGGCCGTATTATGACCGGCATTTACTAATTTATATTTATATTGTGGTCGAATATGTTTTACTCTCTTTCTTGTATCACTTAGTGGTACATAGGTAGGTGTCTTATCATTTACGGAGAATACGAGGTGAACACTCGCAAGACTCAACATCAAGGTGAACAAGATGACACACAAATGGAGAATTCGCTGTAGAAGGCGGAATCAACGCTTTCCATACATAACATATAAAACAAAACCAACCAAGTGCGACTCGGACTCACGCACGAAGGGTTCCGTACCATTATCCTTATCCTTACTAATATTATAAATGCGAAAGTGAGTTTGTTTGTTTGTTTGTTACGCTTTCACGCCGTAACTACTGAACCGATCATCATGAAATTTTGCATACAAGTTCTTTGGAGTACGGAGAAGGACATAGGCTACCTTTTATCCCGGGAAAAAGTACTATTCCCGAGGGATCGACATTGACGCGGGCGGAGCCGCGGGCGAAAGCTAGTCTCTAATAAGGTTAAATTTATTTAAAAAATATGCTTATTATATGATGTAACTAAACATTTATGCTTTTCGTAATTTTTCCTTTATCTGTGCTATTAAACGTTGCTTCGTGTCAAATTTCAAGATTCTGAGTTTACGGGAAGTACCCAGTATCGAAAATTTGCGGAATAAACGGCTGTATCTTTTGATTGCGTTGGCTTAGAAGTTAATTTTTTTACAGTTCTAAGAGACAGTAGACCTGAGTATTTGATATAAATTTCAGTTTGATACCTCCACGCGATCCTGAGAAAAAGGTTCTTGACAGACAGACAGACGGACATGAAAGTGATCCTATATGGTTTTCGTTTTTCCTTATGAGGTATGGAACCCTTAAAAGGTGAAGTTGTTCTTAGAAGCCTTCTTCTCATATTCCCGTGGCTTAATTATGAAATCCAGAGCCTGTTTTCAGTGGTTAAAAAAATATGTGGTGTGACTTATTATTTCTCCTAAAATTTTAAGGCAAATAGTACACTTAAAATTTTATAATGATAATAATTTAATAATAATTTATTATATTAACATAATGTTATTGTAAGTAAACACTTTTGCTAAAAAACATTTTGCGTAAATTATGTCCTTGTTAAGAATTTAATCTATTACATAATTAAAAGTACTTATACTTGTTTGTTTGTTTAAACGTTTATTTTTGAAATGTTGATACTAATTACCTTTATCTGATAAAGATAAACTATAATTGATATTCTCGTAATTTTAAATTTTGTTTATTGTATTTTTGCATACCAAGTTTTGTTAAATATTTGAACTGATTTATTATGTGTAACGTCTTTATGTAACTACCATATTTTATGCAAAATAAATGATTCTGATTCTGTTTACAAACATGTAGGCATAATATACTCTACTACCCGTGCGAAGCCGGGTGGGGTCGCTAGTATTTTATGTAATTCTCCATTGAGGACAAATGCCTCATCGGCCGCACGCATATATTAAAAAACCACTACCTATACGCCGCGTGACTCATTTGTTTATTGTGCGTATATTACGTGTGTCATATTCTAGGAAAATGTAGTAGATTTGTCAGAAAACCAGTTCTTAATGAACATCACGCTGTCTCTTTCTATTAGTCATGAATCATCTCATTCATGGATTGATTGAATGAAAACAGGAAGAGTGGGAACTTACTATTAGGTATATATTGAGTTGTGACGCAGGATTTACGATGAAATAGAATAACTGTGAATTAATATTTTGGCGTAAATAGTTGAATGTCAAGTTTATGTTGCAATAAAGGTGCTCTCACACAGCAGTGGGCAGCAACAACCTCTGTGGTCCAGTGGTTAAGGCGTTTGCCTGCTGACCCAGGGGTCGTGGGTTCGATTCCCACCGGAAGCATACTTTGTTTAGTTGTTTCCAGTTTGGTCAGGACATTGCAGGCTTGAATCACCTGATTGTCTGAGAATAAAGATGACTCCGTGCTTCGGAAGGCACGTTAAGCCGGTGGTCCCGGCTGCCATCTGGTAGTCGTTAAAGGAACCACGTTAGAGGCCGAGAAGCGGTTCCGAAGAACTTGACACCAAGGTGTGCATGGTCGCCCATCACAGTATAGACCGCGCCCGGGGTTGCTTGACATGCGTAAGCGCTAATAAAACTCCTGACTCACGCAGACTAGGCCATCGGGCTACTCTTGTTACAGCTAAAAATAGTTCATTCATTGTTTCCATTGCAAGGTCACATCGATTGTTTGTTGATTACACCAATTACAGTTTGTCTGTAAGTTTATATGTTTGTACGTATCTAGCGAAATTAATTAAAGTGTTTTAAAGGACGATTCAATTCAAGAAACCGAACAATTATATAAGAATATTATACAATGAAAACAACCTATCACGTTATTTCCCCTTGCGGGGTGAACGGAGCCTAGTTATATAAATATAAAATAAATAAATATATACGGACAAATAACACAGATTGAGCTAGCCCCAAAGTAAGTTTAAGACTTGTGTTATGGGATACTAACTCAACGATACTATAATTTATAACAAATACATACATAGATACACATCCAAGACCCAGGCCAATCTGAAAAACGATCATTTTCCATCTTGACCTGGCCGGGGATCGAACCCGGGCACTAGCCCATATAGAACCTACAGGCCACGTAAAGCGTGTTAGTGGGCCTGTAGGTTAGAAACGATAGAGTTGCTAGCCGCAATGGAGCCACTTTAATTATTCGAAATCGTAAAGCTGTTACAGAACACATCTACCTGCCAAGTTTCAACTGTGTTAACCTAATAGTATCAGAATAAAGTGACTGTCTCGTACAGACCGACAGACAGACGGACATGACGAATCTATAAGGTTCTGCAGGGTTTTTATATAGGTTTCATCATCATCATTTCGAGTAGGTGACACGGTCAAGAGTTCTTCGTGACCGCCTATCGGCCTCTGACGTGGTTCCTTTAACGACTACCAGATGGCAGCCGAGACCACCGGCTTAACGTGCCTTACGAAGCACAGAATCATCTTTATTATCAGATAATTAGGTGATTCAAGCCTGCAATGTCCTAACCAAACTAAAATCAACTAAACAAAGTATGCTTCCGGTGCGAATCGAACCCAAGACCCCCGAGTCAACGGGCAAACGCCTTAACCACTGGACCACGGAGGCATAGGTTTCATGATTAACATAGAATAAGTACCATTGTAACTAGTCCCTGGGCCTGTGTAGTCTTAAATAAAGATTTAAATATTGATTCGTAGCCGAATGGCAAAAAACTTATCGATTGAATTACGTTGGTATAATATATTTTTGTAGCCGTGTGGTTTCTGGCAGAGTAAAATACGACCTCTCCAAGTCTTCCCGTGGATGTCGTAAGAGGCGACTTAGGAAATAGAAGCTAAAGAAAGCTCACAAACATCAATGAGACCTCTCCAGCCCGTCTGGCCAGCGAGGAGAGTGTAGGCCAAATCCTCTGTCTGCTCTGGCCAAGTATGGCTTCGGTAGTACAGAGAGGGTCAATGCTTCTGCAGTGGAGCCTAAAAAGACATGATGATGATGATGAATATATGTTTGGTTGAATGTCCTAAATATGAGACATAGTTTGCATAAATTACGGCTAATACAATGGGTTCGTCATTAGTCATACTCGTAGTACATTTATAGAGAACGATAAGAAAATATGGAAGCATGAATTAGAGGCTGTATGTAGTTTGTTTAAACTCTGACTCAGAAGTACAAACTCAAACATAAGTATATTTGCCAATTATTTTGTGAATTGAAGCGACATGACGCATCAAAAGTGAAAAAAAAGATGGAGTTATACTTTCAGTATGTACCATTTTAGTCGTTGTTTGTAAGTATGCATGATGTTTTGACTCGGGGACATTATTAATATTTCATTTTGTATGAGACTGTGTATCTGCCATTATATTTGGCCGAAGCGTTTATTATATTATTTTTACACCTAACGTTTCGAAAAGTTAAGTTGAGTTGTTGTCTTTTGTGTTATAAGAAGTATGATTCAAAGATTTATTCAGAAAATAGGCCTTTTCAGGCACTTTTTCACGTCAATTCACATTTTAAATAATAATGACAAAATTACCACCTACAATATTTATTGATGACGTTCCGGATGTACGCAGTATTGGCTCACGGTGTCTGAACGTCTTGCAGTCTTGAAATTTTATTAAATTGATGACAGGATCCCATGCTGGTGGTAACTAACAACCATCCTCCCTATTGAAATTAGGATGTCTTAGTAATAATTCCCTCATAAAAAAAAAACAAAAATGATATATTTTTAAGACTTCTTCAAATTGTTAGCTGAACATGAGCCATTATTTTTTTAAAAGTCCTTTATTTTTGTTTTTCAAGTGTCTGCCGCCATTACGAAGTTAAGAGAAAATAAACAAGCGACAACGACTTTCAAACATTTTAAAATAAATTATATTTTTTAAAGTTTTTCTTTATTATGAAGGTGGAAAGAGGAAAGAGTTTCATTGCCACCCAATCAAAAAGAAAGGTATTAATTAAGTTGTTCTTTGATGTTATTATCTGTGGTATTTTGCCATGATTTGGAATAGAATGGTACCTACAGATTTCCCTTCTGTAGGTACATATGTCTAGCTCCGTGGCGCAGCGGTCAACACGTCAGCCTGCGATACGAGAGTGCCCGGGTTCGATCCCCGGCCAGGTCAAGATGGAAAATGATCTTTTTCAGATTGGCCTGGTTCTTGGATGTGGATCAATATATGTATTTCTTATAAAATATAGTATCGTTGAGTTAGTATCCCATAACACAAGTCTCGAACTTACTTTGGGGTTAGCTTAATCTGTGTGATTTGTCCGTATATATTTACTCAATACTCAATACTCAATATTTATTGCAAACCATATAGACATAGGATGAAAAATTACAAAGTAAGACCATATATGGACCCTGTCGGGCACAGCAATATTAGATTAGAGGAGGACGCACATAGATTAATAGGAGTACCCACTAATTATTACAATTAGTAAAAAGTACTACATCACTAAATTTAAGATGAGATTTTATTTTATTTTATTGTGTAAGTATATAAGGATAAGGATCATATTTTTAAATATATGTATATACCAAAATTTATCTTTTTATTTTATTTTTATGAATTGTATTTGTTATTATTATTATTAATTTGATTAGTTTGTCATTTTTTTTTTTTTTAATATTTATTCATTATTTTATTTACAGTTTTAAGCTTTTAACCCAAAATTAAGGATGATGACAATAGTTTCATTATAGAATTAGTGGAATTTAAATTATTATTTCAATTAGTTTTTGTATATAAAATGTCAATAGTTTTATTGATTTAAATTTTATTATAGAACTATATTATTATAAGATTATACTTTGTCATCAAGGAATTCATTTATATTATAATAGGCTTTATTTATGAGAAAATCCTTTAATTTGAAGTAAAAAATATTATTGTTATTTTCTTCTTTTATTTGTTTTGGTAGCTTGTTGTATATCTTTATAGACATGGCATAGGTACTTGACGCATTTAAGTTCAGACGCATAGCCGGCAGCATTAACTTGGTTTTATCACGCGGCGCATACTTAGTTTTTACATCACTTCGTTTCGTGTAGAATTCTGGGTATCTTCGTACAAACTTGCAGATTTCTAATATATACATATTTATTTATTTATATGTAATTGTTTTTAGAGAACTATGGTTACTTTTTTCAACCGACTACAAAAAAGGAGGAGGTTCTATGTGCGACTGTATTTTTTATGTATGTTCACCGATTTCTCCGTCAATTATTGTGGACCGATTTTCAAGTCTTTTTAAATAGTTTAACGACTGCCGCCAATAATGACAGCTGGGATCAACGGCCCAACGTGCCTTCCGAAGCACGGAGGAGCCCTAGATATTTTTATCCCAATGGTGACCGCGCCCAGGGTTGCTTAACGTACGTGAGCGATTATAGGTTATCAGACCCACTAGACCATTGGGCTTCTCAGTAGGCGTAGGTCTTCACCTACCGAGGACGAGGTGGCGGGGTGAATTCGAAAAGTTCTATGGAAATTGGCTGCAGGCTGTGTACAAGCTTTGAACCTATTAACTGGCGGCCGGCGGACCCCACCAAGCCACTACGACATCACGGAGCCGAACATTGCCGAAGGCGGCCGAATGCAACCGAAGCCGGGCCGGACCTCACTTGCGTTCCCTCCTCTGATCTCTTTGCTTCATTAATATTTTGTATTTTTCTAAATAGTCTTTTATTTGGGATATACAAGCAACCAGCCAGACCTACATATATACAGACCTCTTACAGGCTGCGTTAGATAAAAATCAGTGAACGAAAGAAAGGGGAGGCCTTTCCAGCAGAGGGACACAATACAAGGCAAAAGAAATGATTAATAGCTACGTATACTGGATGGAAAATGAATATCCTACTGAAGCCATGTGGTTTCCGACAGAGTAGAATAGGACCACTCCAAGTCTTCCTGTGGATGTCGTAAGAGGCGACTTAGGAAATACAAGCTAAACAAAGCCCATAAACATCAATTAGTCCTCTCCTACCCGTCTGGCCAGCGAGGAGAGTGTAGGCTAAATCCTCTGTCTGCTCTGGCCCACTATGGTTCCGGTAGTACAGAGAGGGTCATGCTCTTGCAGTGTAGATTAAAAAGACCTGATGATGATGATGATGACGAACTGGTGAACAACCACGATGAAAGCATTCAGTTTAATTTGAGATAGGAATTTATTTCGCTATTATAAAAGGAAACATTAATTAATTGGTGATTGACATATCAACATTTAGCTGTCATTAGAGAGACTATGAATCTGAAATTTTGCACTTAAGGTGATACCACTGTAAATAAGGTCGTTCTGAACCTTATTTATCTCGCAAAATACTTAAATTAGGAGTTTCAAATCTAAGTAATATGATTTTTGACTATTTCATCTCCAAAAATTGAAGATGAAAACACGTTTTGATAAAAATTTCTCGATAGAAATATTTTTTGAAAAATGGTCTTCGTTCGCAGAGTTTTTGTTATTGTAGCTCAAATGCGACGAATGAAATAATGATTTTTAGACTAAAAGATAGGTTATTAGTAATTCATCAAAATGTAAATATGAAAATACAATTAACCAGTCTGATTTTATATAAAATAGAAATAACGAATTTGGCGCTTACGTTTTTTTCTTTGAGCGACTTGAGACTATCTCCTATCTCATCATTCACGGGCTAAACCGCCAAGCGCTATCCCTTGCGCGCACTTGATCAGTCCTTTGCCGAGCGAAGGTACCAAACATTTGAGGCCTCGCCTTAAGAGGAAACACTGCGCTCGAGAGAATTGAAAAATAGGTATTTGTAAAATCTAATTGCTGTCGCGCCGCGTGCCCAAATAACCCCCGCAGAGTGCGATAGAGACAACTGCAGCTCGGACTGAAAATGCCTATGAAAATTACACAAAATTAACGCTTGTTTTATTATTACAAAAATTAAAGTTTTAGAGAAGAAATGAGGGACTACGCCCCTCATTTCTTCTCTAAAACTTGACCGATTTAAACTCTTTTTTCCCTAAAATGTTTAAAACAAGCTATGGCTGAGTTTCTATGTTTTATTTTTCTAATATAATTGCGTCGAATTTGTTTGAACACAACGGAAATTCTTACCAATTTTTCAGGTTGTTGAAGGTTCAATATTATAAATGCGAAAGTGAGTTTGTTTGTTTGTTTGTTTGTTACGCTTTCACGCCGTAAGTACTGAACCGATCATCATGAAATTTTACATAAAGTTCTCTGGAGTATGGAGAAGGACCTTTTATCCCGGGAAAAAGTACTATTCCCGAGGGATCGACATTGACGCGGGCGGAGCCGCGGGCGAAAGCTAGTCTCTCTATAAATAATTCAATTATGAAAAAAAATAAAACATAGCGACATGCTTATATATCCATAGATATTTTTGGAAAAAAAATCATTGCTCTACTGGTACTATCCGGCGAGGAATCAGGGGACTACGCTTGTATGGAAATACGCCCTACGATTTCCTCTTATATTCTTTTTATAATATCAGTGAGCTAGGAAATTTGTTCGAAAGTCGGTGAATGTTTAAGATACATGATGTAGTTACTCCATAAAAGTTTGTAAAAACAGACTCAATTAGGATTCACCTTGCAAAAGCTAGAGAAAGGGCGGATCTTTTCAACAATTGAGGTTCTGTTATTGGTAGTGTAAAAAACAAATAAAATACACCAAAAATTATTCCACTCGTTCTTAGTCATAAATTGTGTAACCACAGAACAACAAACACATTAAAAGTGTTATCACGCGTGTTTTCTATGAAAACAGCGTCGCCTCATTTCACACATACTACTAACGCAACACAATTGAGTAGAAACTACTCCTTTGGTCAAAGTTCCACTAGGACTTCTCACTTTACACGTTAGTAGCACACGTCGGCATTTTTCGATTTTTTTCACGTAAATCGCGGGTCAATCTACTTAGATGATTCAAGTGAGCAGATCGTGCGCAGTGTCATCACGCGTGCCACACCCCCTTGCCATTTCTAATGTCTTTGTTGTTATGTGGGTGTAAGTGTAACTAACCCGACTTGTATTTCATTAACTGTACTCTATATTGAGTGATTTCTTACTAACAGTTGTGGTAGAGCCACGCTACCGGCAAAATTCATTTTTGCTAGTAGCATGAATGGGTTGGCTCGTCCGGGGAAGTACCACACTCTCACAGAAAATCGACGTTTGAGTAGGAGCTTTACCGCTTCTATGCTTCGTTCGGTGAGTGAGCGAGCCGGAGGCCCATCCTTCACCATTTCCTCCCCTCATGTCCTTTCCCCAACTTCTTAAAAGGCCGGCAACGCAGTTACACCCTGGTGTTGCTGTCCATGGGCAGCGCTAGTCGCTTACCATCAGGTGACTCGCTTGCTCGTTTGCCGCCCTATAACATAAAAAAAAACCTAAGCACTTACTAGGAAGGCTCTTATTATTGCGAAACAATATACATATTTGAACTCACCGCTGTAATTCCCAGTATCTCATTTGGTAACTACTACTCGTAACCTTTTGCCTTCCGAGCGGCGGAAACCACAAACCACGTGCGGTCATTGTGAATAACTCCGTATTTACCTATAAGTAGGCTAGTTTTAGCCGTGTGGTCTTCTTCTTATATCGTGTCAATGGTCCAAACGATTCCATCCAAACGATCTTGCCCAGAGTGATGCAATCTTTACAGCCGCACCCGTGGCTTTCGCCAAAACCTCTCTCGTACAAGAGGTGGGACATTCGGGGCATGATAACAGATGTGGCATGGATTGCACAGCGCCACAGCTACATCTATCATTAGTAGAAAAGCCCCACTTTTTGCGGTTCTCTCTGCATCTGCCCACACCTACTCGCAATTTGTTGAGAGACTTCCACGTACTCCAGGGCAAGGAGTGACCCGGTGGCAGTTTCTCCGCAGGTGGCAGCCGTGTGGTATCCGGCAGAGTGGAAGGACCACTCCAAGTCTTCCCGTGGATGTCGTAGAAGGAGACTTATAAACATCTGTGAGACCTCTCCAACCTTTCTGAGAGTGTAGGCCAAGTCCTCTGACTACTCTGGCCAAGTATGGCTCTAGTAGTACAGAGGGTCATGCTCCTGTAGTGGAGAATAAAAAGACCTGATGATGATGATGCTAGTTTAATAAATATCTTTCTCATAAAAAAAAACTTCAATCAAACTGATTGTGATGAAATTTAAATGGTGCCCCAACTCTAAAGCATACTCTACCCTAAGCATACATTTTTAAAATAGGTTATATAAAACAAACATTAACAAAAAAGACAACCGAATTGATCACAGCTCCTTTTTTTAAATCGGTTAAAAATATAATGAATAATATAGCTAGATAATCAAAAATATTGGACACGTATTTTTTCTTTCGTCAATTAAACACAATGATAAAGATACATATATTTAAAAAAAAAGATATAACCCGTTAAAGTTCCGTGTGACGTCAGTTAGCTATACTTTTTAGCGAGCTGTGACGTCACGAGCCCCCTCATGAACTTTAACACGCTTTATCTACATCATTTATTATTAATTGACAAAAGAAAAAAATCGTGTCCAATATTTTTTGTTCATTATTTAACTGACGGATTAATTTTATTATTATTATTTTGACGGACACTTGCCTATGCGAAAGAATTTATTTGTTTGTTAATTTGTTACGCTTTGTCTACCGAACCCATTGAACATTGTAATGGGTAAGCGAAGGTTACCTTTCATACCGGAAAAATTACCCCAAGGATCAACGCGAGCGGACCCACGAGCGGCGAACGCTGTCTAATAGAAGACTTCGCGAACGTTTATTTAAAACCCATTTAAATTTCATCAAATTCGGTTCAGTAGTTTGATTGAAGACTGTTTTTAATATGAAATACTAGCTGTTACCCGCGGCTTCGCCCGCGTTTTTGTCAATCCCTCGGGAACAGTATTTCTCCAGAATTTCCCCAAATGAAAAATAACCTATGTCCTTCCACGGGCCTCAAACTACCTCTATACCAAATATCTGTTCCATGTTTTTTGTAAGTGTTTAATCAACTAATATGTTTCATTAGTTGATTTCAAATTCATTGTAAAATGAGTTAAATCAAATACCTCACTTGTAAAAGTCGGGTAGTTGTGTAGGTGACGTAAGCCCTAATACGTATAAGGGGAAATGGGATATGGTGGAGAATTTCGGCGCCGAGATTGAATTGTGCGGTAGCTCAGATGGTCTGCCGTAGATGGTCGATAGTATGCTCTGGCATAGGTCGTACATAGACCTAGGTCGCCAGTTTATTTCTTAATTTATTAAGAGTATGTCTGTTCAATGGTTGAAGCGTGAAAAGACGACAGAAAGACAGAGTTCACCTACACAGATCTTTTTTAATTGTAATCGTGAACTTATTACCCTTTTTTAGGGTTCCGATCAAGGAATCCTTATAGTTTCGCCATGTCTGTCCGTCTGTCCGTCCGCGGTTTTACTCAGAGACTATATTTTGATATGGATATGTATATTTAATCATGCTGAAAAAACATTAAAATAAAATCCTCATGTAAAAAGGGTAGTATTTTTTTTTCGCGGCTACCCCAACGTATGGGTTATTGTTGAATAGGTCTTTTAAAAATATTGTGGGCTTGTTAACATAATTTTTCGATTTACTTATCCGTTTCGGAACTATTTGGTTTTATATTCCAAATTTTTGTTAGAGTCCAGTGTCTCCCCCCCCCCCACCCCTCTATCTACTTAATGGTTGTATATGAACACATGAAAAAGTTTACGGTAGTAGTATATATATAACGAAGTTTAAAGGAAAACTATCAAAGCTTAGTAGAGTTTATAAATTAAAGAGTTATTATCGAATAACTTATAAATGTACTTGCTTGGCGGAACGATAGGAGGCCGCTTAGCACCTATTGCGCTCGGGAATCAAAGTAGGTAATATACCTACGAAAACTTGTTACCAGCGCTTGCCTCTACTCGTGGTGGTACTTAAATGGATAATTTTTTTTTAGTTTCTCTTGTGAATTAAGACTTTATAAATCTTTCTTCAGTTACTACCGTCTTATGTGGGCTCGTTTTTAGACGGTAGATAATGGTACGGAACCCTTGGTGTGCGAGTCCGACTCGCACTTGGCCGGTTTTTATACTTCTAAGTCTAGAAATGAATCAAATTCCATACAAACTTTACACCCCTATTTTACCCCTTCAGGGGGGAATTTTGTACATTTCACCTACACAGATCTTTTTCATTGTAATCGAAAACTTACATACCTTTTTTTATACATCTAAGTCTAGAATTGAGAAAAATTCCATACAAATTTTACCCCCCTGTTTTACCCCTTTAGGGCGGAATTTTGTCTTGTTCACCTACACAGATCTTTTTTAATTTTAATCGAGAACTTATATACCTACTTTCATATTTCTAAGTCCAGAAATGAGAAAATTCCATATAAACTTCACCCCCCTATTTCACCCTCTTAGTGGTTGAATTTCTAAAAATACTTTCTTATTGTTCATTCACATCATAAAAAAACTCCTGTACCAAATTTCAATTTTCTAGGCACAGTGGTTTCAGCTGTGCGTTGATATATAAGTCAGGTTTGCCTTTTGCTCGCGGCTCCGCCCGCGTTAATGTGGATCCCTCGGGAACAGTAGAATTTCCCGGAATAAAAGGTCCTTTTCGGGGCCTCAAACTATCTCCATACCAAATTTCATCTAAATTGGTTCAATGGTTGAAGCGTGAAAAGAAGACAGACAGACAGACAGAGTTACTTTCGCATTTATAATATTAGTATGGATTTGATTCATGACTTTCAGTGAAACACCTTAATATTGAATTTCAATCGAATAACTTCATAAACAGAAAGTTTCATACTATATTTGCATCCCCGTTTTACCCCCTTAAGGGATGATATTTGAGAAAAATATTTTACTCCTGTTTCATGCCTTTTAATAAAGTACCTTCATGCTCAATTTCATTCGAATTACTTCAAAAACAGCAAAGTTTATTCTAACTTTGCACCCCCGTTAAACCCCCTAAGAGATGAATTTTGAAAAATATATTTTACTCATATTTCATGGCTTTCAGTAAAGAACCTTCATGCTGAATTTCATTTGAATAACTTCAAAAACGGCAAAGTTTCATACTAACTTTGCACCCCCGTTTTACCCCCTTAGGGGATAAATTTCCAAAAATCCTTCTTTAGTGCTCCCCTACGTTATAAAAGGAACTCCTGTGCAAAATTTCAAGTTTCTAACCCTTATAGTTTAGGCCCTGCGTTGATATGTCAGTCAGTCAGTCAGTCAGTCAGCTTCTCCTTTTATATATATAGGTAGATTATTCTATTGATGTCATTTTTATAAGACTAAGTAAATAGAGTAGTTTAAATAATAAAAAGTATTTTGTATGGTATGCCGCAAATACAAACATAAGATACCTAATAAGTATATTTTAACCTATTGAGCGCCATTGACCACTTTAGTTGCAAAAAGGTCGCGTGACTGAGACGCCATTGACAACTAAAGTTATTACAATTTGTACTAGCTTCTTGGCGGGAATTTCGGCGGACTGCACGGTTTTTGTTTTGGATGGTTTTGCAAATTGCTTCTAGTGGACTTTATAACGTGAAATCGGTGTAATTTGGTGTTATAAATGCCAATGTTATTGAACTATGTGTGGAATAACTAAAATAAAGTGTCATGGTGCGGCTGTAGTGAGATTTACATAGCGGGCTGGTGGTCGCTCGCCTTACTGCTACTGCGTCTATGATCAAACCAGTGGATTCGTGGGAATTGTCGCCAGGGGCTTCATCGAATCAACGAAATGAATTACATCACCATTTCGTTAATAACACGTAAAAAAATATGAAGCGCTAAAAGGCATAGAAAGACAAATGCCGTAAAACAAATATGAACAAAAATGTACTAGCCTGGCGCCGGGCGTGAAGGAACGTAAACAAGCGCTGGCGTGCAAAAGGTTAAGTTATTTACTTGATCATAATAAATATAATTATTTTTATTATTCCACCCATTTGAAACATGAAACCCATTGTATTTGAACAAAATCCTAACAATGAGACTCCATTGTACACAATAAAGATATTCAGTGCATTAAATTCGAGTCCATTTATCCGACGAAAGGCTTACAGTAAGCCTCCGTCGGCTAGAGGCCATTGTGCTGAGTACAAAACATGGAAATTACAGAACGAAGCCATGTAGTATCCGGCAGAGTAGATTAGGACCACTCCAAGCCTTCCCGTGGATGTCGTAGAAGGCGACTTAGGAAATACAAGCTAAACAAAGCTTTTAAACATCTGTGAGACCTCTCCAACCCGTCTGGTCAGCGTGGAGAGTGTAGGCCAAGTCCTCTGGCTGCTCTGGCCAAGTATGGCTCTAGTAGTTCAGAGAGGGTCGTACTCCTGTAGTGGAGACTAAAAAGGACCTGGTGATGACGATGATGACAGAACGAAGACTGGGAGAGAATGCTTTAAGCATGAAGTCCACCTACTGTAGCTCTATAGGCTCAAAAATATGTTTTAAATAAATAAAAAACGATACATAGGTAATCGCCCGACCTCCCGAGCTGCTACTTGCTCATTCCAATTCATCCGAGCGAGTAGTATCCTAATACCTTTCATACCCTTCCCAAATCCAAATTCCTATCCTTCCCCAGCTTAAAAATGCTTGCGATGGGCAGCAGCGTGGGAAGCATAAGAAGCCAAATTACTGCGGTGCAAACCCGCCTGCCAAGCGTGGTGAGTATGGTAATAACCTCCTTATCCAACTGTGGACGTGTTGTGGCTGTAATCATCATCATCACCATCAGGTCTTTTTAGTCTCCACTGCAGGAGCATGACCCTCTCTGTACTACCGGAGCCATACTTGGCCAGAGCAGACAAAGGATTTGGCCTACACTCTCCTCGCTGGCCAGACGGCTTGAAGAGGTCTCATTGATGTTTATAAGCTTTGTTTATCTTGTATTTCCTAAGTCGCCTTCTACGACTACGACATCCACGGGAAGACTTGGAGTTGTCCTATTCTACTCTGCCGGATACCACACGGCGTTATAGACAAGCATTATTCTGAAAAATCAGGCATTTTGTGCATCCTTAACAAGATATTTCTTGACATGGATGGCAGCCCTATACACAATGAATTAATCTATCTTAAGCAAGAAACTAACAGATGCAGTGCGGCGGAGGCGCGCCACAAGAGGCGCAGAGTCAAAACAACAGAATATTAACCTTAATAGTATGTAGCATAAAGTCGATTTTTATAGTGCGCCCGGTGCCATCATGCGGCGCGCGTCTCTTTGCGTTGCGCCGCCGCATGATGGCGCCGGGTTGTTTTGACTCTACGCTTCTTGTGGCGCGCCTCCGCCGCACTGCATCTGTTAGTTTCTTGCTTTATATCCCACTTCTAGACTCTCCTTAAGTTCTACCGGCTACTGTAATCAGGGCATCCAATGATTTACGTTCGGGTCGTCCTATCTGTATAAATTAAAACATACCTACATAAATCACGTTTTAGAATGAACACATGGCTTTAATTTAAATATCATATAGGAACGTTGACAAAGTAATTACGATGAACATTCCAAATTCATTTACATAATTCATTTAATAAGTAATTTAAATTCAAATTGCGGTAAAAGCTAACGAGGACATGTGGTTAGTTACACGACTGTTTAAAAAAGGAGCTTAATGTTTTCCGGGAGTTCGGTTAAAGGTAGAATTTCAAGTGAAGCGTCACAGACGCTGCGTCTATAGCGTCACCGACACCGCGTCACTAACGCCGCGACATTGACATTTTGGTGACTTTCGATTCGATACCCACGACAGACGCACAGTCGCAGCACTACGCCACGCGTACCCCGGCCGAATTCTTACTAATAAATGCGAAAGTGAGTTTGTTTGTTGCGCTTTCACGCCGTAACTACTGAACCGATCATCATGAAATTTTGCATACAAGTTCTCTGGAGTACGGAGAAGGACATAGGCTACCTTTTATCCTGGGAAAAAGTCCTATTCCCGAGGGATCGACATTGACGCGGGCGGAGCCGCAGGCGAAAGCTAGTAAATATATAAATAATCAGTCTGGCCACGAATCTATGAATTTACGCACTGTTTCCATGGGAAATTTCGCCACTGCTTGCTCAAAACTGACCATAATTTGCAGTCTAAAGGGTTAAAGTCTGTGCTGGATGAGGGCCAGTCTTCAGCTCTTATAAAGTCCAGAACATTGATTTCAAGCCAGGCTTAGGTAGTTCGTGCCTTGTGACCCAGGTGCCTCTCCAAACCTCTCCAATCCGTCTGGCCAGCGTGGAGAGTGTAGGTCAAGTTCTCTGACTGCTTTGGCCAAGTATGGCTCTAGTAGTACAGAGAAGGTCGTGCTGTAGTGGAGACTAAAAAAGACCTAATGATGACCCAGGTGCAGAGTCCTGCTGGAGAGTACACGGTACATTTTAAAAAGTGTATTGCTGAGAGGTTTCACAACACGATCCATGACTGTCTCTTGATACACTTTGGCTGAATTTTTAATTTTTTTTCACAGAAATGTAGCTTTGTGACGCTTTGATAAGACACACCCCATCAAACCATTGCTGACGCAGGATGATGACCACGTTGTACCTTTCCGACCACTTGAGCAGCTTCTTTAAAACTGCGAGGTACAATTTCATCATATCAGCCGCTAGAAGTGCACTGCTGGACATAGGCCTCCCCCAAGGATTTCCAATACGACCGGTTGGAAGCGGCCTGCATCCAGCGTCTTCCTGCGACCTTAGTCAGGTCATCCGACCATCTGGTCGGTGAATGTCTGACGCTGCGCTTGCCGGTACGTGGTCGCAATTTGAGAATCCTTCTGCCCCATCGGCCATCGGTTCTACGCGCTATGTGCCCCGCCCACTGCCACTTCAAAGAGCTAATCCGCTGAGCTATGTCGGTGGCCTTTGTTCTCTTACGAATCTCCTCGTTTCTGATTCGATCTCGCAGAAAAACACCGAGCATAGATCTCTCCATAGCTCTTTGAGCGACTTTGAGCTTTCTTATGAGGCCCATAGTAAGGGGCCACGTTTCGGACCCGTAAGTCATCACTGGTCATTTCATCATTTCGAGTAGGTGTCACGGTCAATCGACCATGCACACCCTGGTGTCAGAGTTGTTCGGAACCGCCTCTCGGCCTCTGACGTGGTTCCTTTAACGACTACCAGATGGCAGCCGGGACCACCGGCTTAACGTGCCTTCCGAAGCACGGAATCATCTTTATTATCAGACAATCAGGTGATTCAAGCCTGCAATGTCCTAACCAAACTGGAAACAACTAAACAAAGTATGCTTCCGGTGGGAATCGAACCCACGACCCCCGGGTCAATAGGCAAACGCCTTATCCACTGGACCACGGAGACTGTTACTGGACCACGGAGACTGTCATCACTGGTAACACACATTGATTAAGGTAAGGGTACAATTTATCATTTTGCTAATTGTAGTGCTCTTCAATCATGAATATTTTTCATCGGTAAAGAGGATATTTCTATGCCCTTCACCTACGTATCGCGACAGAAGGCGTTTAGATTGATCCACTCTTTTAATTGTAAATATTGATTTAGGGCATGTTCTACAGATCGACGATAAGAACAGAGCTTCAGATCTTGTTTTTAATACGCGACATAGGCCTAGCGGGAATGTTCATTTCTCGCGATAAGATTTTTTGCTTCCTATAATGGGATTTCGACGAATTCTGGCTTTTTAACAGCATTAACAACCTTTGTAGTTCTAACAGCACGCGGCCGCCCCGATTTTTTATGGTCTTCGACAGAGGAGGAGTGTTTTTGTATCTATTAACATAAACCTAGGATATATTACGAACATACGGCTGACACCAAGCTTTTGAAGTGTCTGGAATATGACCGACGTCTCCATACCCACTTTGTGCAAGGCGATCACCGCAATCCTATTTTCTTTAAGACTGCTCGAACTGTACGAAATTATGAAAATTGACGTGTTTTTAAATCACTAGTGATTTAATATGCGCTGAAATAATTAAAGACATCAAAAATATTTGTAAAATTTAGATCAATTCTTGAACAAGATCGCCCCCTTGATGGAATTTGAAACAGTTGAAATTAGATAAAATTTAAAAATGATATATATATGGTATGATATCTAAAAGCATTTTTCTTCGAAAACTTTGTAATTTTTACGTCTACAACTATAATTCTCACATGACAATATGTATATGACAATATGTATATATGTACGTCTCGGAGGTCGCCCCCTCTCTTATTTTTTTTTTATAAAGATATAAATATTAAGATTTTTTATCTTTTTTCCTGATCGCCGAATGGTTCTGCGCAGCCTAATGGCTTGCGCAGTAGCGACGTTTTTCGTTCGCGCGGCACCCGCTTAACACCCCATTCGTATTTGATGTAATTTGATAATGAACGCGATAAAATATGTGTAATGGCACGAAATAAAAAGAACTTTTAAAATAATAAACGTTTCAGATTTAAAATAATTGATTAAAAAGTTGAAAATAAGAAAAGTTTTTAAGTAACAATATGTATGGCCAGACTAGTTAAATATGAGTCAAGGTATGGCAGGTGTTGCAAGCCTGCTTTGTATGAACTGTTATTGTTTTATATTACGCGATATGATATGATACAACGCGGAAGGCACAGCGGTTCTCACGGCTACATATTATTTTATATACAGTTAATTTAATACAACTATGTTGACTTAGTTTCAATCAAAAGAATGCGTCACACACATACTTTTAATCGAAGCCATGTCATGTGTATTCCATCATGGAAGATTTTTAATCAAGTAGAAGGTCTTTCATGCTGGTCTGGGAGGAAAGAAAAAACCGGCTAATTGCGAGTCGGACTGTCAAAGGCCGGTACAGCAGCAGCCGCGGCGGACAGCCTCAAAAGGCGCAAGTGTGTAGGTATCGGAGATAGCAACATATTTGAGCCGTGGGGTCCATCCATCGTATCTTTGACTTTCTGTCGAGGAGACTAAGCAAGGTATCCCGTGACCTGAAGGGCTGGCAATTACCTGGCTCAGAGGATAAGCATAGCCATGCAACGTGGCAATACTGCCAGCCTTTTGGTCACGTTGCCGCGGATCGACGGTTTGCAGGGGCTATATAATTTGTAAATATTTATGTTTATAAGTACGTTTAGTTATTTTTAGTGTTTATTATTGTAATACTTTGTTTAGTTGTTTCCAATTTGGTTAGGACATTGCAGGCTTGAATCACCTGCTTGTCTGATAATAAAGATGATTCCGTGCTTCGGAAGGCACGTTAAGCCGGTGGTGCCGGCTGCCATCTGGTAGTCGTTAAAGGAACCACGTCAGAGGCCGAGAGGCGGTTCCGAAGAACTCTGACACCAGGGTGTGCATGGTCGATTGACCGTGACACCTACTCGAAATGATGATGATTATTGTAATATTAATTTATCAAAAACAAATACCAGGTGTACTGTTTACTTTTCTATGCTCGCAGACATGGAGATAACCAATTTTTCCGGAAGCCATGCAGACGGCCATCTTGAATTCTCAGAAGGGGACGTGCGAAAACGCGCGAACAATAGCGTGCGAGTACGTGCGAATTAATGACAGCTGGCCACCTGTCCGTGGTTCACGTGCGGCCGTGAGTCATTGGCACGTGTTGCTGGACTTATGGGACGTAACACGAACCAACAGCGCTGGAAGAGGTAGTAGATGCTTGTGATTATTAAACCGAAATCAAAAACTAAGGTTTATGTATGTATTAATCAACATTTAATATTTGATGTTCTACTCGTATTCATATAATGAAAAGCAAGTCTCAATATTTAAATTTTTTTAAAGTACATACAAAGAAATAAAATAAATATTTTATAGTCAATCAAAAACACCACCCCGGACCTTACCTGGCTCAAAGGTACCCATCACACTAGCCGCGTTTCCTCGTTGAATAGCAATGGATATCCTTTGGACCAGGTACCATCCGGAGCGATGAATATATTATGTATGTTATCTTATAACTTCGTCATGAAGAGCTCGATCTCCCAGTGGCCGTGAGTATGTATAGCGCTTACGAATGTTAAGCAACCCTGGGCGCAGTCCCCACTGTGATTGGTAACCGCAAGTGGCATAAAAATATCTCGAACTCCTCCGTGCTTCGCAACGCACGTTAAGCCGTTGGTCCCGGCTGTCATCATTGTTGGCAGTCGTTAAGCTATCTCAGATGCCTTTAGGCAGCTTGAAAAATCTGACACCAATGTTGGCCACTTACACACATGAAAATAAAACAACTTCGACATTATTTTTTAACTCAATTTAAACATGACATTAAAATAAACCAATGTATACGCAGTCAACATAACTAGAATCTAAGGTTTTTAAAAAATTGTAAGTTGACGTCTTTTGGAGAAAATGCGCTGTGCAGTTTGTTGCCGCTTCTTCTGCACTCCGCTTTGGAAGCGGCATTAAACTTAGCTATAAGTAAATTTTTGACGTCAGCAATTGTTGAGAAGTGAAATATGACAATTAATAAGTGTTCATAGAAACCTTTATTAAATAAACGATTTGAATTTATGAGTCAACTAGCTGTTGTCCGCGGTTTCGCTTGCAGAAATGTCGGTCCGACGAGAACGTATTTAAATAGAGCAGTACATACAAGTTAAATAAAAGCTTGTAAAAAATATAAGGCAACGTCGTCTTACGTAATAAATAAATAATATAATAAATATATACGGACAAATCACACAGACTGAGCTAGCCCCAAAGTAAGTTCGAGACTTGTGTTATGGGATACTAACTCAACGATACTATATTTTATAACAAATACATATATAGATACACATCCAAGACCCAGGCCAATCTGAAAAAGATCATTTTCCATCTTGACCTCGCCGGGGATCGAACCCGGTCACTCCGTGTCGCAGGCAGGCGTGTTAACCGCTGCGCCACGGAGCTAGTCAAATATGAATGTCGCCTATAAAGCATGTAAATTTTCCCTGGACATTCCTCTGTCACTCATTAAAAAAAAAACTCAAACAAACTCGGCGGCAGAGCTCTTTTGAATAGAAAGTCCGATTTTTTTTCCGACATTGGTGGAGTTCCCAGCATTAGTCCCCGAAAAAAATGTCGATAAAAGATCAATTTAGACGTTAGACCTCTAAATTAACCTTTTATCGACATCAGAGTGTATACAGCTCATTAGAGAGCCACATCTAGGCACCACGGTCATCGTCAAAGCGGCAGCGCCTGACTAACGACATGATTCATACATCAACATGCAATATGCGCGTAATGTAATGAATTCTAGCCATTATAATGCCACCCAAAATGGATTAGGCGAAAGGCACAGTTATGAGTCAGTGACCCATTTGTTTATTTACGTAACCCTTGTTTTGTTTTTAATAGGGTACTGTTATTTATAATTACTTTGTTCTGATGTATATTTATTACTAGCTGTTGCCCGCGATTTCGTCCGGGACAATTTCTGTTATTATGATTAATTAGTTTTTAAATAGATGAATAATTTTCCCTCGTTTACAAAACATTTTTTATTGATGCTTCGCTCCTATTGGTCGCAGCGTGATGTTTTATAGCCTAAAGCCTTTCTCAATAAATGAACTATCCAACACAAAAATAATTTTCCAATTTGAATTAGTAGTGCCTGAGATTAGCGCGTTCAAACAAACAAAAAAACAAACTCTTCAGCTTTATAATATTAGTATAGAAGTATAGATGTAGTGCGATGTTTATTGGGTTCTGTAGCCGAATGGCAAAAAACAGGCCCTTCATACATAGTATCACGTCTTTATCCCTTGCGGGGTAAGCAGCCTATAAGGGCTAAGACCTTATGGCCAGCAGTTTTTGAGATGTAGCACATTTTCAAAAACCACAAATATAATTTTGTTATTAATGCAAACACTATGAAAAGCAAAGGTCATAAGCCATTTAGGTCTTTAGGTCTTTTGGTGCTTAGGATCATTATGAGTTAGAAGAGTAATGGGTCAGGGGGTAATCCTCAACTGCCTGTCTGGTGGTACGAGGGGGGGTCAAAAAGTTCGCGGAATGGAGGGGTTAGCGGGGGGTGGGGGACCTGATTTTGATTTTTAACTAATGAGCGACTCTTTGTGAGTATATATGCCAAGTTTGAACCCGATTGTGTCAATAACTTTTGACCTGTCGTCGATCAAACAAGTGAATCCGGAAGAAAAACTTGAACATGGAAAAAATCGAGTTTCGTGCCGTCATAAAGTTCCTCACTAAGCAAGGAAAACCACCTCAGAAAAATTTGGAAGAAATGTCATCAGTATACGGGGACTCTTGCCCTGGGAAAACCATGGTGTACAAGTGGAATAGCCTTTTCAAGCAAGGCAGAGAGTCTCTTGAAGACGACCCTCGCTCAGGACGGCCGATTGAGGCCACCGACTCAAACATCGTTGAAAAAGTGGAGAATCTTATACTGGAGGATACTCGTTTAAAGAAGAAACAACTTGCAGAAATGGTTGGAGTATCACCTACAGCCATTTTAAATATTCTACACGACAATCTTGGGATGTCAAAAGTCAGCGCAAGATGGGTGCCAAGAATGCTCACACCACCACAGAAACAGCTGCGC